>CM028129.1:875962500-880762500 GCA_016271365.2 Neoceratodus forsteri
CTTAAGTAATTATTCTGAATTAATTCAAGTTCTTTTAACTTTTGGTTGTGGGCTATACCCCATACTTCTGCACCATACAACATTTGTGCCTCGATCTTCATCCTTCAGCATCTATATTGTGCCGAAAAGGAGTTAGCAGCTATGGAATTTGAAAAGTGTCTAATACCATTCAAAGCCTTCACTGTCTTGTTACATACCAGTTATCTATGGTCTCTCCATTTTAGGTTATAGCTAAAAATAAGCCCTATATAACAGAAGCTACTTAATTCTTCTATTAATAAATTACCAATCTTCCAGTGTGTCAAACTTCTATCTTTCCTTTTACCAAATGTCATGATTTTAGTCTTTTCTTGATTTATTACCATATCTAATTTCCCAAATGTCTCTACAGAGGCAGCAATGGCCCTTTTTAGGCCAGTTTTGGTCTGGGACAACAATATTGTATCATCCACATATAATAACAATTGAACACCATCCCCATTTATTCTGGGCAGGAATGAGTCTACCCGCTTTAGCTCTTCTACCAGTACCTCAATATAGAGGTTAAACAAAGTGGGAGCCAAAATGCACTCCCATTTTATTCCAATATTTACCTTGATTGGTCTGTCAAATCTCCTTCCTTATTATATTTGATTAAGATCACATTGTCTTTATGTAGTAATTTTGTAACCTCAAGCAGTTTACCATTTATACATTTAGATTCTAGAATAGCCCAAAGTGTTTCACGGTTAACCAAATCAAAGACTGCTTTGATGACTACAAACGCTACATATATTCTTGTTTCTTTTATAATAACATATTTCTCAATAATGTGTCCTAATACAAAAATCTAATCCACTGTGGACCTATCAATTCAAAAGCCAGCTTGTACTTCAGACATGATTTTATTGGTTTCCATCAAATAATTTATTCTTGTTCATATCAGCCATGAGAATATTTTTTGATTGATATTTAACAGTGAAATCGGCCTATAGTTCTCTATTTTCCCCGTATGACTCTTTTTACATAGGGACTATTATTCCCTCTTGCCAGCCATCAGGTAACTTCATATATTTTACTATATTTCTATAGAGTCAAAGTAAAAGCTCTGCCCATCAGTTCGAATCACTGTGATACAATTCAGCACCTACATTATCTGTACCTGATGCTTTGTTTTTCTTTTGCGATTATATTACATTTATGATTTCTTCTTTTGAAAAATCTAACCAGCCATTTTCATAGTCTTTATTTACTATTACTTCTAATATTTGAGTCATTTCTTTATTAAAAAAAAGTTTCTCATAGTATTTAATCCAATCGTCCAGTGATATTACTGCCAGAATATTATTTCTATTAGTTTTGGTACTCTGAGCCACTATTCTCCAGAAAATGTCACCGTCTTTCTTCTTAATACAATATTGTAACATATTCCAAAGTTCCTCCTGATATTGTTTTTTCTTTGTTCTTACCAGATCTTTATATTCAACGTTTAGGTTTTTTAACACCTTGTGGGATTCTATATTATTATTTTTAACTATACACCTATCCACCCTTTGGATCAGCCTCCTTTTTTTCAAACATTCATTACTGAACCATTCTTTTTCATAGATGTTTCTATTTTTAGGTTTCCTTGGTTGATGTTTTATCAACTCCTTTAGACTCTTTTGTTTGCTTGATCGGTATGAGTTAAAATGTTTGTTTGTCTCTTTACTTATTCCAAAATCATCCAAACAGCCCTCTAGTTTTTTTTTTTTTTAAATTTCTGTTTATTCCTCCTCCCTAGCCTTCCACCTCCGACCCTTCAGGGGGGACAACTGGACATCCCACTGCCCGTAACCCTACCCAAGCAGACCCCTGGCCCCATGGAGCCACGGATTACCCCCCAGGTGGGCACGAGGCAGGGGGCTCAAACCCCACGTTACTTACGTTTCATCGGTCTGAGGTCTGCTGGGTGGGCACAGGCAAATCGTGGGCACAGCCATGGTCCTCCCATCTTCCAGGCTGAGGCAGGCTTTTTCTGTGTTTTTCTCCCTCCCCGAGCAGCAGGTAACCTCCCCCAACGTCATGATGCACACGCCAACATCCATGCTGCTCAATGGCTGCCCATCCCCAAGTGGAGCTTGCAGTTCCTCGAGCCTCCGCTCAGGGTCATGCAAGTGTTGGGCATCAGCCAAATCCCTCCCCGGAAAAGGCGAGCTGTTATTGGACGCTCAAGCCTATCTCCCCCCGGCTGACCCACTGATGACCCGAGTCCGCTCCCGAACCCAGGTCGCCGGCGTGGTGTGAGGTGTGGCATCCAGCGCCTCAACCCTCAGCACCACTGGGCCAGCTCCAGCCCTCTAGTTTTAACAAATATTTTTGTTTCATAGATTCCATTTCTTTCGACTTAATAGAGTTTTTTTTAATAATTCTTGGCTTACTTTTTGCCATTTTATTCATTTTCTGTTTCTAAGTTCCATAGTTCTGTCTATCCAAGTACTCTTTGTCTTATTTTCTCTATATATCATGTCACTTTCTATCCATATTTGAATTGGTCTGTGATCACTATCCCAGATATCCATCACTTCCATCTTATACATTTTACTATATAAATATATCTATAATTCCATGATCTAGTACACGTAGCCCCTGTTTATAGACAAAAGTGCACCTTCCATGTGTGTCACCACAACATCTTCCATTTACAATATCCATATTTACCTTATTCATTATTTGTAATAATCTTTCTCCAGCCTTATTTTTTTTGTCCATAGAATTTCTTAAGGGGATTGAGAAAATGTCATCTAAATTCCAATTTATACATTTTTATTCTACAGTATTTCTGTCCCCACTCCAGCATTACAGTCATCTGTAATCAGGAACATTTTACCTATATATTTGTTCTGGTGTTCTTCCAATATATTGGCCAATACATCGAAGCATAAATTTATGAGACATGCCTTGGTTTCTGGTGGTAAATAGACATTTATCAAAAGATATTCAACTTTTTTCTTTATCTGAATCTCAAAAACCTGTATGGAGTGTTTTGTATTACTCCAAATACAGTGGCAAGAGAATTCATCACTTATCTTTAGAGAGATACTAATTCCCCTGGCAGATCTGCCAAATCTAGTCTTTCTCTTAGCTTTGATATGCCAACCTTGGTATCCTTCAAAAAAGCAATCTGCTTTATTTGTCCAGGTTTCTTGCAACATAATAATATGCATTTTTTGTAAAAAGCTAACTATGGCACTATTTCTTAATTTGCATATTGCACCAGCTATATTCCAGCTAAGAACTTTTAAGTAGTTTTGAGTTTCTCCAGATTTTATTTTTGGGAGTCAAAGCGACTCTTCCAACTCTTCAGTCACCATCTCACATTCTTTCATTTCTTCTAAATTATCCCCATTCCCTTCTGGATACACCAAGTCCAGCTCTATTAGAACTATGCTCTGTATATCTTCTTCTAATACCACACTATTAATTATTCTTAAACCTCTCTGTTGTCTTCCTCTAATCATTTTCCCAAAGGTTTCTTCCTGGGGCAAGACATATTCTATCTCTATTTCCACCAGTTTTATATGCTCAGAAATGTTCTGCTGTTTTTTATTTCCTCCCATCTTTGGTAAATTTACTTTCTGTTTTAAAGGGTCTTTCTGTACTTCATTCTATTGTGCATCCTTCCTAGGAGGAATAGAAACATCTGCATTTATTCCCCATTCCTTTAATTGTTCTTTAACCTCAAGGATTTTTTTCCTTGTATTCTCGTTTTTTAGTACAAGACAAATCCACCCCTTTTTTTCTGCCCTATAGTATCTGTATGTTGATCCTAAGTCATTTCATTTTATTTTATTTTGCAGGATACCTTTACAGACATTATAAACAGCTTATTTTAATATCATATAGTTTTCATTTTTTGCATTAGGTATGCCTCTAAGAAAAATTGTTGGTAATATTTTCCCATTCTCTATTTGTATCTCTTTTTTCTTCTCTATGTCACAGTCATGTTCTTCTAGCTTGTCTTTTCAAGTTTTCTTATTTCTTTCTTTCTTTTTATTGTTCTATAGTTTCCTCTTGAGTCTATAATTCCTAATCTGACCATCTTTGATTATTTGAATTGCCTTAATTTGTTCACTATCAACTTTTTCCTAAGGTCTCTTTTTGAGGCTTGATTCCCCCTTGACCTCCTTCTTCCCTTCTAATGTTAATTGCTGTCTCTTCTTATTTTGTACTTTCCTAGTCTGTTGGAGGTCTAGTACTAGTGCTTGGGTTTCTTCTACTTCTTTTCTTCCTATTTCTTTAGTAATTTCCCAGATTCTTTCTTTATTACTTTTACCTGATCCTACTTCCTTATCTTTACTGAGGCTTTTCTTGTCTTGATTTATTTTATTTATAAAGCTGTTCTCTGTTTCTTGTCTATTTGTGTGCTTACTAGAGTAGTAAAGTTGATAAGAAGTTCATTATTCAGCACTATTCCATTCCTGATTTCACTTAATAAACAACAATCTTCCTATTTGTCTCTAATTGCAAACTACCCACCAGCTCTGAAGACAGGGAACTTTGATCCTGTACTATGAGTGGGATATCCAGTGGAAATTCTGATGGTGGGTCTAACTTAGATCTTAGAATGCGAGGTGTTTAAAAGGCCTCAAATTCTCCTAAAAAGGATCTACTAGGGCATTGATGGGAAGCATCTTTCATAGACTTTTCTTCCCCACCTAGTTTAACTTTATTCCCCCTACACTATGATGTTGTTTCCCCATAATTTCAGGTTCCATCAGGCTCACTTTAGTATTTCCATTTCCTTCCTCCACACTATTAACTGCCTCACCAATCAATTAATTAGGACTTAAAAGTATTTCCTGTAACTAATTTTCTTTTTCTAACAATCTGATCGCTTTCATAATTGAATGTTCTATTTGTGTAGCCCTTGTCCCCAGTGATCCTTTGACTGGAAAGGAACTAAGGGTAGTAAAGGGGGCACTCTCAATCCTGAGTACCTCCTTTTTTCCTACCAAGTTCAGGTGGCTCCCTGGGGCCAAAATATAATTAGTAATTTTCTTTTCAATTTTATTCATCATTCCTTCTGTATTTCTCTTTACCAATGTATTTTTCCCTTTATAGCAAATGGGGTTTGCTACCCTTTTCCTTTTGCAGCTCTTGTAACCATTTATTTTCTTCTCTGATTAACTATTTAAACCACCGTTATGTTTTCAAAATCAGAATCTAAGAATATAACAAAATAATAGTATAACAGTCTCTCTTCGTATATAATTCACAATAGACAATTAAAGTCCATATTAAGTCTCAAATGTCTTCTTAAGATATAGATTCCCAAGTCAAAATTTGTTTTTCTTACCCCAGTCCTTCATTCATTCATTCATTCATCCAAGCCTCTTTAGTATTTATTTCTACAGTCTCCTCAGCCAAGGCACAGTCACAGAAGAATTATAGCAGAAGTCTTTCAAATTTGGGTAGAGGCCACAGCGAAAAGCAGAATAATTGTTTTAGCACCCAATATCTGGTTTCTGAAAAAAAAGGTTCCTTGTTTTCCCCTTTTTCCTGAATAGACATGCTTCAGGAGGTAAATCCTAGAACACCTCTTACTGTTGGTGCACATTACGGTTTCATATATTTTCCTGGGATATCCCAAATAAACCCTAACAAGGAAGAATAGAGATATGTAGCATTGCCTCTACAATCCCCACTCCAACATCTATATAAACATTTGTGCCTCAGGTCTTTAATTTATGCTATAGTTACACTATATTCTAAGAGTTCACACCAGTTAATAAAAATAGCCAAATACTTACATTTACTTTTTAAAATCTACTGAAATCTAAAAAAAATATCTCAGGTTATTTAGAATTACTCAGAAACTAGTTTTTGTAGCCAAAAAGATATATCTATAGATACATAGATACATAGACAGTGTCGGCAGATAAGGGCCTATGGCCCACCCAGTCTGCCCATTTGAGCATGTAAGTTCAGTTTATGTTTTCCTAGAAGTCAGTTGCCCCTTACCCCTGACCTCCAGAATTCCTTTATGTCTATCCCATGCATTCTTAAATCCCGTGATTGTTTCAGCCCCCACCACTTCCTCTGGCACTTCATCTGAAACAAGAAAACAGACTTACTTAAAGGAGTACATTTTGGAGCATAAACAAGAGAACTAAAATTGTGCAGAAACTTGTAGAAGCTGGGATGATGGAATAACTTCTTTTTTTAGAAGCCCACCAAGTAAAACAATGTGCTGCTTCTCGATATATCTGCTCAGCAACACACTCTGCGTGCGTACAGCTTCCAGGCAATCTGATTCTGATTCAACTCAAGCCAGGCATGTGCACTTATAGCACTACTCTCATGGGGCAAGAGAGCCAATCAGATAGCCAGACTTTTGCACTGGCACAAATCTTACAAAAAATAAAATAAACTTTATCTTTCAAACTTTAAAAGAAAAAACATAATTTCTTGAAGGAGATTTACAAAAACATAACCAACACCATTCATTCTCTTGATTCTCAGCACTCAGAGAAATTGAGGAGGAACAGAGCCAAAAATAAAACCTGAGAGGTGAGTAACACAAATGAAAATAAATATTGCTAAAACTATAAAAATTCTCCTAAAAGTTATAAACAAAACTATTTGTTTAGGCCAACTAAAACAAACCTCATAACCAAGAACTGGTGTGTGCTTCTTGTGGCCATGACCTCAGTGTTTTCCTGAACTTCAGCATTTTAATCCACGCACAGTGGTCAACATTCAGTACTCAGTCCTCTGCAGCTGACCCTTTCTCCAGCATTTTCCAGCTTAACGTGGGTCACAAAAACTCACAGACAACCACAGATGGTCACTCGCTCTTCCCCAGTTTAGGCCTTCATGAAGGGTCCCTCCAGGTAAATTTGGTGGGAATTTACAAATTTGCTGCTCAAAGTTTGGGCAAGGCCCAACAAAAGTCCAAAATGTACTTTGACATTATGAACCAGCTCAGCCCCTCTGTTAATCAGATGTGGTTGCTGAACCACAAGAAATCTATTGACAAGTGGTTCCATGCCAATCAGCTCAGACTGTCCAAGGGCCCTGATGGCCCTGAATAAGTGATCCACTGTGCTTGGGGGGTGGCGGGGGTTGTACCTTCACTTATTACTTCTTTGTCTTTTCAGGACAATGCAGAACACTTTGACTGTTCAAAACACAAATAGCCACTGACAGTTTGGGCATAAATATTAACTTTTCCAGGCACAGATGAGTTCCTCATGATTTCTTAACTTCTTGGTATCATGGTTCCCAATGACATATCCTGAAAAGGACCTGACAATCCTGACCATAATGCCTGGCACCACGGGCAGCCAGGCCCTTTTCAAGTCTACAAAGACGGAGTGGTGGGATACTCACACTATTCTCTTTTAATAAAGAAGATATAACAACCAGACCAAGGGACTTGGACTTTTGAAATCATAATGCAACTTCTTGAGCAGTATTTGGTTCCATGAACTTAATGCTCACCCAAAACAACTCTTTCCATTACTGTGCCCAACACAACTATTTTCACATACAGTATTCTGAGATCACCACCTTTCAACTTACAACCTTTACAATGCCCTAAGCTGGAACCAGGTCCAGCTATCAAATTGACTGCTATTTATGTTCCTGGGACTCTGATTAACAGTGTTAATTTATGCATATTCCTGTTATTTTAAGTATATTGCACTGCAGCACGCCCAGTATGGTCATTGTTCTAACTCTGTTTTTAAGTTACATGCTACTATGTTGTTAAATATTGCTGCAACTTGCCAAGTATGAACTCAATACCCTGTAGATGGGCAGAAAAACTGCTCCACATCCAGGGATGTTCCATTCTAAACACCCTAAGTGGGATTTGGGTGTAACAGGCCTGGTGGGGAGCATATCAGGTTTATTTGGATCAGGTCTGTCAATTTGGAATAGGGAAGATATATAATAAATTAGGAGAAACAAATTAATTATTTTTTAAATCCACAAGCTGATAATGTATTAAAGCCCATGTCACATGGTATTGATGATGTAGCCATGGAGGAAAGGTTCATGGTGAATGACATGTACAGTACAGTATTACACTTTTATTTAATCACACACAAGCCTGGATTAGGGCAGACAGCAACACATAGGCAGGGAAACTATGTTTTAACAAACAATGTAGCACTCACATTCCAGAGCCAGGAGCTTGGTAGCTCCTGTGAAGTTAAGATGCACAGTTGCTTTCTTCAAAAACTGATACAGACTGAGTTTGTCATACATACTGAAGTTATACAACAAGGCAGAGATTAATATTAATGTTTAAACAAGATTATGCAATTTGTGCCCCATTCACTCTGATCATGTGGTTGATCTGGGATTCCTATTTGAAATTCTCTTTCATTCATTTGTGCAAACATAAGTAGCTACTTACATAATTGAATCATTTATTTAATCATTTTGCTAGGCAGTCTGCCTTCTCTTATCACTTTCCCTCACTCTGGAACCTCCTCCCCTCCTCTGCCTGAGTCTCACCCTCCCCAACTTCCCTTAAGCAGCAGCTTAAACTCTGGACCTTTTACCGTTACCAGTTAAAATCCTGCTCAGCATGCCTTCCTTGTGAAATTTTTAAACCTTTAAATACATAAAATAAATAAGGGACCTCCACTCCCTATGTCTGTCAACTCCCCACCTTGCCAAATTTCTCCCTTTCTCCCTAGTTCATGCCCACTCTCTGGGTTTGATTTTACATCTCATAATGTTCTTTGCACTGAGTGTTTCAATCCATTTTTTATTGTATCTATGAATGTCTACTGTATCATGCTCTAGACAGATGCTGCATGTGATATGCCTTTTTACCATGTCTGCACTATTTCTGTTTGCACTTTACTTGTTGTATTGATTCATTTTTTTGTTATTGTTTGACTGTATCTTTATCCTCACCCCCGGTCACACCTGGAAATAGGCCTTGGCTTAGTATGCCTTTCCCAGATACCACATTTTAAATAAATAAATAATTTATTATCTACATTTGTTACAGACAGAAGAATTTCAGTCTTCCTTAGTCTGGGTCATCACTAGGAGAAGGTAGGTAGGGTCTGTAGGTAGATTTTCTGTACAGTATTTTGTGGGTACTGTTCCAAAACTCAGAATGCCAAAATACAATAAGTAAGAGGAATTATATGGTGCAAGAATTGTGAGAACACAACCAATATCACATTAAATCAGTCAATCAGGCAAGCAATCAATAAAGCAATAAATAAACACTAAGGCTCAGATATTCAAAAGGGTTGCGCCATGCGCAATAGGGTTGTGCCTGTGCAAGTCCGAACTTGCTCCATTCTGCCATATTCAGCAGGAGGCAGTTGCGCCACAGAAAATATGCTGAGCAACAGCACAATGCAAATTAATGTATGCTGAACTGGAGGGGAAGGAACCATGCATAAACTGCACAGCCCGATATTCAGCAGGGCTGTGCAGAGTTGTGCAGCGCAACCCTCAACCTGCGCCTGCACAACTTTGAGCCAAAAAGGCTTAAGTTGAGGGCCACCCACAGGTGAGCTGCTGCATTGCAGAGGCACAACACAGCAGCTGCCACCTGTGGCTGGCCTAACCCAGTCCCTGTGTCCCCCCGCAGCCCGATCATGGGCAGCCAACTGTAAATCCCCACCACCACCCCACTGGCCCGATCGCGGGCATAGTTTAATCCCCACCCACCAGCCCGATCGCGGGCAGCAATGTGGCTCCCCCCCTGAACGTATCCCTGGTGGTCCAGTGGACCGAAAAGCCCGATCGCAGGCAGTAGTTGTTTAAGAAACCCCCCCTCCTCCCACATTCATCCCTGGTGGTCCAGTGGACTGAAAAGCCCGATCGCGGCCAGTAGTTGTTTAAGAAACCTCCCCTCCTCCCACATTCATCCCTGGTGGTCCAGTGGACGGAAAAGCCCGATCGCGGGCGGTAGTCATTTGCTTATATGACAGCATCATCCAAAAAGAGACGACTTTTGAACGCCGATTTGGAACAGACTGAGGGAGGGTCATTAATGAATAAACTAAATACAAGGAGGGCCCAGGACTGCACCTTGGGAAATCAGAGGTGTAGAGGTTTTGTTGCTGAAATAGTTCAGTTGGCTTCAACTACCCTATAACATTTCTGCAAGGTGTAGCCAATGTTAGGCTAAGGGGATAAACTGCTATGGTGATAAAGCTATTGTATGAGAGCACTGTGTTAGACTGTCTCAAAAACCTTTGCCAAATTAATAAAGGTGGAGCCCATAAGATTGCCTGCATCATGGTTGGTAGCTATATCAGTGGTCTCCTTTAAAAGGAAGTAATTATAAAATGAGCAGGTCTGAATCCTGACTGGGAGTTGGTGGGACGATTCTTATTGAGACTATAGAGTTGGCAATGTGCAAGTTTCTCTACCAAGTTACAGAGTATTGACAGAATGGAAATTGTGTGATAATTGTGGTCAGTAATTAAGATAATCAATAATATATCTAAGATCCAGCAAAAATATTGATTAAAAATCTAATCAGTAGGTTTTTAAAACGGTAAATGTTAAGGAACAGGTGGATGTTTTTACAAAGACAATTCCAGAGGCCATTATAGTAACCCCTAGATGAAAAGTAAACTGATGATTTTAAATAAGACAGTAGGCTACTTAGGAGTCTCTGGTCTATAGAATATGTAGGTCACTCAGGTACATAGAGCATCATAAGCTCAGAGAGATACAGACGTCTGATCTGTTTAGGGATATATAGTATACAGTGGTGCCCAACATTAGGTTCCATCATGACTAAGGATATTTGGATCTGCTGTCACGAAGTTCTCAGTTACTACTAGTTATTAAGAAGAAGAATCAGCATTTATATAGCGCTTTTCATACACAGTGACTCTCAAAGCATAGTGTCACTTACTGTCACTGCTTTAAATTGTTAAAACGTACATTATAAGTTGCAAGTTTGTTACAGTCAGCTGGCAGCACTTTAAAGAATCAGTCACTCTACAAGCCCTTTAGCTTATGAGTTCTTGCACTCAGCTGGCAAAGTACAAGAAGACAGGAAAGTGTTAAGAGATGGCCTTGACTATTCTCTCAAGGTACCGACTGACATGTGGGAACCTGATGCTGGGGAGGTTTGTAACAGAACCTTGTAGTTGATGTTCTGCCTAATGAGCAGCCAGGGCAGACCCCATAACATGAAGATAGGAAAGTGCTAAGAGATGACCTTGACTGTTCTCTCCAGATATAGGCTGACATTCATGAACCTGATGCTAGGGAAACTTGTATGTCAGCAACATAACCTTGTAGTTGATGTTCTACCTGACGAGCAGCAAGTTCAAACCCCATAACAAAGGGAATTACATGAACTGATTTTTAAATGGATGTCAGAAGCTTTGCAGTCACAGTCTTCACAGCCTGACAATGTTTCTTAAATTACATAAATAGTCCGGCCATGCCACGGCTGAGTGGCAGCACATTGCACTACCATGCTGAGGACCCAGGTTCAGAAGTGAGCCTGGGAAGTCATGTCAAGAGGAAGTCCATGACCAAGACAGCTGCCACTCAGCAGTGCGTCTCAGTCAGGGAGGGTGTCAGCAGACTCCACCACCACAACAGCCCCTGTGGCAGGGCCAGGGAGCTGTCTCCTGCCACATTTAGGATGCTGTGGCTGTGCATGGCCAATGTAGGCATTTGTTCCCACCAGGGGAAGAGGCATAAAACTGAAAATGGGTAGAAAACCTGGTAGCTGACTAAAAGATGACTGGGTTTGGCTGACCAGGGTATATCCCTGATGGCAAGATACCAGCCTGGCAGAAAAAAAAATCTCTATGAAAAAAATTTATATAGATAACCCTTGACTACTGCTGACTCAAGTGTCCATTTATGAATGGCCGCTCCCAAGTCGTGTACCATCATTTCAGGAAATAAAAGCATTAAATTGGATTGTGAAGTGGGAAGGGGACCTTATAAAAAGAAATAATTATTATACAATTGCAAGCAAATTTTCTGGGCTCTGATTGGTCAGTGTATGCCCGTGACAGTGAGGTTATCTGAGTATAACCTCACTGTATGAAGTTCAGGCATACACATGACAGCATACCACACTGAGAAATTATGCCACGGCTCATCCCCGCTGTTTTCCTCACCAACCGAGTGGATTCATTGAAACGCGCAGGGCACCATCTCTGCCTGCCTGTTCTCCCCCCACTCCCACAATCTGTCCATCCCTCATAACTCCAGGAAACTCAGTTCATTAAACACAATGTGAAAAACACACCAATTCAATTCAACACGCAGCCCTTTAAGCGCCACCAGCTTCACTCTGCTGCCTCTGTGTCTCAATGCAGCAGACGCTTGCTCCATGCCACTCGGCTGTTTACCTACAGAACCACATGCAGTAGCTCTTTCTTAAAATACAAAAAATGTTCCCTCAGTTATTTCATCAGCAACTACTCGATGGCACATAAAACACAATTCTCCCTCTGAATCTACTCAATATTACCACGACAGTCAATAGGAAACTAGGGGCTCTGTACAGGCACCGGTTCTGTCTTATTCCCGAGGCCAGGACACAGGCAGTCAGAGGTATAATCCTTCCAATGCTGGACTATGGGAATGTAGTCTATGGGGCCGCCACTAAAACTAGCCTGCTCAAAGTGCATGTCTCCTTAAATAAAGCCTGTAGGTTTGCGTTAGGGGCAGATCGCCTATTGCATACATGTGAACTGTACATACGGACTGAATGGCTCCCACTTAGGAACTGCATTAATCTCCATGCCTGCATCTTGGGACAGAAGGCCCTACTCGGACTTGTACCTCCCTCTATACAAGCCTTATTCCATCCTGCTCCAGCTGAACATGCCTCAAGAAGTGTTACCAAACATGCATTAGCAGTTCCATTCAGAAGGACTGCCTTGGGGAGATGACCCTTTGCTGCCAGGGCCCCTGCTTGGATAAATGAGCTACCAACCACCACCACAAGCCTTACCCAACTTGGGCCTTTCAAGTCTGAGCTAAGGTAGTCTATCCACCCTCCTGTAGGTTGCTATTGCCACTCTTAACCCACGAGCCAGCGTGCCTCTGTCCCCCAAAGCCATGCTCCTAAAGAGTATCTCCGCTCCTGTACGCTGCCACAGCCACTCTTAGCCTAGCAGGTACCAGAACCCTAGGGTTGCCAAGGTTCTTCTTTCACCCTACAATTTAATGCAAAACTCCCTGCTCACCATCTGCCCATGTCTGCCCAGCTGCCTGCTTACCTTTCTCCTCTCATACTCTCCCAGACAAACCTTCACCCGCTGACCTCCTTATACCACCCACCTTTGAGCCTACCATCATCCTCCTCCTCTGATTCCTCTTCTCCTACCTAATCCTGATTGGTTCCCTCTACCCTTTCTGACTACTATGCCTAGGCTGACTCCTCTGGCTATAGCCTAGTATCCTTTAGGTATCAGTTTTGATAAACAGCTCCATCTCCTGTTTCCTTCCAATACAAGATCCTGTCTAGCTTTCACCTCTGACTTTTTTCTCAAACTAGCACCTAACTCTGACTTAAACACTTAATTGTATGGCATAACGTGTGAACCCAACCCCATTGACTATGTACCCTGGTTTTGTTATGTGTTGTTATTTGCCTATGTTATCCTACATTGTTATGCTATTGCCAATGTTTACTGATTTCTCATGTTCACATTTTTCTTACTATTAGATGTTCTTTACAATGCCTATTAAGCTGCTACTGACTCCAAACTGATGTACCCTCCCCTACCCTTGTGATAGTGATCCTTTGTAAATCAGCTCCTAGCTCAAAGGTTGTAATTCTGATTACTAAATAAATAAATAAAAATCTACCAGGCACTTACCGACCTGTTTTTTAACACCAGAGGTCTTGCTCCCTTTTGTAACTTGATCCCGATGTATGGTTCACTCCATCAAACATCAGGCAGCGGGGCCGGTTAAATTAAAGTCTGTTGGAATGGTGGACTGCAAACTATCATGAAAAACAAACAAAACTAAAGTTCGAGGGGATGGGGAAACCTACAACACCAAGAGAAAACTGTGTCTGAGGGGCAGCCAGGTGAAGAGACACAGCCAGTCATATACCAGCAGCACCACCTACTGCTCAAAAGGGGACTATATTTTCCCCTATATATACCTCCACATTGATAATTGACCTGAAAATCAAGTAAAACAAATATTTTTAATTTTGTTTTCTAATTGTAAATATGCCATTGTATAATAGCAATAATGCACTCCAAGGTGTGGGTCATACTGGAATAACCTCACTTTTGGGGCATTGGATGCACTCGGCCTGTGGCCTCATACCTATCCACCCCAGGAATGGAGTTATCCCAGCATAATGCACACCCTACCATGCATTATTGCTTAAATAACTCCCTTATTTTACTGCATCACTAAAGTGCATAAGGACCAACATGACCCTCCTGGGAGACCCATCATTTCTGGGATAGATTCAGTCTTTGAACTGATTTCACCACACATAAATTGTCATCTGCAGTTCGTGGTTGGGGGCATAATACCATATGTCAAAGATAAAATGTTTATGCTTAGCATTCTCACTGAAGTAAATAGGAAAAGAATACCAGAGGGTAGCATGGTTGAGCTGTGACATAAGTGATCTTTCACTTTTATTCCTCATAAAGATGGAGTAAATTCTACATGAAAACTGGCCAATATCTGGATACTCACAGCTTGCCCAACAACCACATTACCTCAGCAACTAGCATGGTTGATAGTTATTTCATATCTGAAAGGAACAATCCTGAGGGCCTGGTATGTGTAGCACCATCACACCCATGTATAAGAATGTATTTGTTTGTGTCTTTGAAAAAAAAAACATGTAGTTGATTAACAGCCTTACTTTTTTCCAGAATATATGTGTTTAAAATGAAACTGTAGTACAGAGGAAAAATTTCAAATAAAAAAACTACTCAAAGGTTTTGACAAAGAAGTTGTCTGAGCAATACGCTACAAAAAGCAGAATACAAAATATAACTAGTAGACAGAAATAGCATGTTACAGTTCAAATAAAATGACAAAGAGAAAACTGGTGTATTTTTGCCACCAAGTATAATGAAGAACTTACTTAGTATAAAAAAAACATTATCAACACCAGTCCATTTACACAAGAGAGAGAGTCCTAAAAGAACTCAAAAAACTGAAAGTGGATAAGGCAATGGGACCAGATGGGATACATCCTAGAATATTAAGGGAACTATGGGAGGTGATGGCAGCCCTGTTCAATGAGTCACTCAAAACGGAAGTGGTTCCGGAAGACTGGGGAAGGGCAGATGTAGTCCCTCTTCACAAAAGTGGCAGTAGGGAGGAGGCTGGAAACCATATTCCAGTCAGCCTCGCCTCAATAGTGGGGAAGATTATGGAATCACTACTTAAACAAAGGATTGTGGAACACCTTGAATCCAAGGGAGCACAGGATCTGAGACAGCATGGATTCACAGTGGGTAGATCATGTCAAGCAAATCTAATTGATTTCTCTGACTTGGTGACTAAGATTGTGGATTGGGGGGAGTGGTGGATGTGGCCTACTTGGATTTCAATAAGGCCTTCTATACCATTCCACATAGAAGACTTGCAAAAAAGTTAGGCAGCCTGCTGGTGGGTCACAAGGTGGCAAACTGTGTTATGATTTGGCTGAGTGATAGAAGACAGAGGGTCGTGGTAAATGGTGCTCAATCTGAGGAAAGGAGGGTGACCTGTGGGGTGCCAAAGGGATCAGACCTGGTCCCACTCCTGTTTAATGTCTTCATTAGTGACACTGCAGTGGGACTGGAGGTGAAGGTGTGCCTCTTTGTGGATAATACTAAGATCTGCAAATGAAAATGATGTACCTGCCATAGTTCTTGATCTTCTTGGATGAGTCTCCACCACTCATGGGGACTCTTCCTTGGCAGCAGGAGTGCACCTGACTCAGTTTTATGACCAATGGAAGTCAATCACATCAGACAAATGGGTGCTCAGGATAATCCATGAAAGTTACTCTCTAAATCTTTCAGAAACCCCTCATGACAGCCCAAGCTGTCTGTCACTTAGTCAGACCTTCTTGCTTCCAAGATTCAAGGCCTTCTGAACAACAAGGCAGTAAAAGCAGTTCTGCTGGATCAATGGAATACAGGTTTCTACTCCCATTACTGCCTAGTTCCAAAGAAAACAGGTGGCATGCACCCTATTCTCGATCTAAGGAAGTTAAGCTAATTTCTTTACAAGGAGAAATTCAAGATGATATGACTCGGCACTCTGTCACCACTGATTCATCAAAATGACTGGTTGGCCTCCCTGGACATGCAGGATGCCTACCAGCATGTTCTCATACTCCCAAACCATCACAAGTATCTCAGATTTGTGGTGTTGGGTCAGCAGTACCAGTTCAGAGTCCTGCCCTTTGGGCTATTGTGACAGGGCCTGTCCTTGCCACTGAGACTTGGGACCTTTTTCTCTTCTTAAACCTCTGGTTGCAACCACATTCCTGTTCCTTTTTATGCTGTCCCTTTTCTTCTGTATGGAGGCAGGCCACCTCCTTACAAAATCCCCTTCTTCCCCCTTCTTAATTCCCTGCTGTTTAAATTTCTCTTCATGTCCTGGTCCCTTGTCTGTTTATGTCTCCCTGCGTTTCCTGAGCTGATGAATGCTCTGTTACACAAGCAGCACATTATGATTTAAAAGGCATTTATAAACTGCAGGTAGTTGTATTATAAAGATAGGCTGAAGAAAAGCCTTTATTTAGTAGATAACCCCCCCCACCACCACCAAGCAGTGCTCCTGCTTAAAAGTCTCTGTACTTTTAAAAACACCATTTGGTGCTCTTTTTGGTGAAACAAAAGGAATAGCTGAGTTAGTTTGCTTATTTATTTAGCTTTTGTTGACTGGGTAAGTGCACTAGACAAATTCTGCCTATTTTCAGGCACGACCCGGGGGAGGGGGATACAGATGAATGCCAACTGACCTTGAACCAGATTAAGCTGTTGGTGGTATTTTTAGTGAATGAGGGAAATTTGGCCAGGACACCGGGGAAATTCCCCTACTCTTTTCGATAGTGCAGCTATGGGATCTTTAACATCCATCTGAACTACCACCAATCCAGGCAGATGGGACCTCGGTTTAACGTCTCATCCAAAGGACGGCACCTCAGAAATGCAGCACCCCTCTCACGCTGCATTACAGTGTCAGTACTGGGATATTAACCCAAGTGCCAGATGTGGGAACTGAACCCACAGCCCTCTGATCTCCCAGCCTCAGAGGCGAGTGTGCTACCTGCTGAGCTTAGCTTCTGTTGATAAAAAGCTGTTTCTGTTTAAGGAAACACAGAACAGAGCTGCAGCCAGTTGTTTTGCCCCTAAAATTATGTTTGGAGATTTCAAACCACAGTTGAAGACAAACTAGCTCCTGTGCTGCAAAACACCTGAAACAGGAAGAAATGGTTACAGGTTTACTGTGTTTTAAACATTTCTGTGTCCTGGTAAATCAAATAAGGTTTTGTTACTGCAAACCTAGAAAGAACTGAAACACTTAAACAAACAAGGAAGTTACCAGAATGCTGTTGCTGAGCTGCACCTTGGAAGCTAAGAGGAGGCCTGCTTGCTAGCAGCTCTACAGCAGAATGAGAGCCACTATAGGGAGTGAGTGACCCCTAGTGGTCTATATTTAAAGAGGGCAAACTGTCAATCAAATGTTAGGTGACTGTTGTTTGTATCAAATCCTTTATGCAGAGTTTTTATTGTATAAAAAGTTCAAATGAAAGTTTGTATTGATGTATAAAACAAGGTTATGCTAATGAACACTATTTTGAAAGGTTATTCATTGATTTTACCTTGTTTCAAAAGAATATTGGGTCACCTGACCAAGGAGGCGGGTATATAAACCTTACCTTTCCAGATGGCAAGTGAGATAGGGTCAGTTCTTCCTGACCTAGCTGGAGGGAAGTTTCAGTCTGTGAGTGAAGAGGAGTCTTTGGAATTACCATTGATTGTTTATTATTTTGTTTCTTTTGTTTTCTGTATTTATTTTTACTTTTTGGTGCTGTAAATTGTTCATAAAGTAATAAACATCCCACCAAACAAACAGTGGGTTGCACCTAAACTGCTGCTTCTGTGTATGTTATTTGTCTGCCTGTAGACTCACCCTATAACAGCTATCTTCTGCACCTCAAGCCTTTACAAAGTGCTTTGCTGGTCTTGCAGTGCATCTCAGAAAGCTTGGAATTCAAGTGTTCCCATATCTGGACGACTGGCTTCTAGCAAGTCCCTCCAGAAAAGAGACTCAAAAAGCCATGGCTATGGCTTCCAACTTTCTCACATCCATGGGAGTTCTGTTGAATCTAGGCAAATCACAACTACAACCCTCCTAACAGCTCCTCTTCATAGGAGCCCTTCTGGATACCTCCAGTGCAAAAGTCTTTCTTCCAAAGGACAGGAGGAGTGACACCCTTCAGATGGCCCACTTCATCAGAGAGAACAACTCAGTTTGAGTCCTCTCAATGCAGCGGATGATGGGTCTCATGGCATCCTCAGTGTTCACTGTGCCTCTGGCTTGTCTTCACATGAGGATTACTCAGTGGATGCTCACCACTCAGTGGTCCCCAACCACACATACCCAATCCTTTCACATCAAGGTAACGGAACCTCTAAAATGGTCACTCACCTGGTGGACTTAAGAGGATAACCTTCTGAAATGGTTTCCCTTTGCCCCACTGCAATCTCAGATCTCCATAACCATGGATGCATCCTTACTTGGATGGGGAGCTCACTGCCAAGGTCTCCACACCCAAGATAGATGGAATCAGGACGAGTCTCAACTCCACATAAATATCCTAGACATGAGATCTGTCCTGTATGCAGTCCATGCTCTGAAGGACATTCTCTATCACAAGATCATTCTCCTTCAAACAGACAACAAAGCAGTGATGAAATACATCAACAAGCAGGGTGCAGCACACTCTTACCCACTTTGCAGGGAAGGGATGAGAGTGTGGGACTGGTGCCTGGAGCACAAAGCCTTGATCCAAGTGGTTTATTTTTATTTTATTGAAATCTAGGATTACAAATACCTTTGAGCAGGAACTGCTCATTTACAAAGGTTCCTCCGTCGAAGGAATGGGGGGTATACATACATACAGTGGTCAACATAATAATACTTACTTACACACTAAAAAGAAGCAAGCAACTGAGGCTTAGGAAATTCCAGTAATTCAAAATGTGCCAAATGTTAGGTAGCATGACATACCAGCCAAGGGCAATCTTAGAAATAAGTGCTGCAGGTGAGAGGGAGGGGAGTATGCAGGCAGGAAGGCCGTTGTCAGAGGGTAGATGGTAAGGGTAAGAGCTATAAAGGGGAGGGGAGGGATAAAAGTCAGGAAATGGCCGGGGAGGAAGGGAGATAGGGTGAAGGGGTGGGCAGGTGAGGCAGATAGAAGGGGGGCAAGGTGGGGAGAGGTAGCTGTCAAGACTGAAGTGAAAGGCAGTGAGCGGTGGGCCCCTGATTAGGTGAGGCAGTCACAATGACTAGTTCAATTGAGATGAAGTCAGAGTTGTCTCTTAAAAGGGCCAAGAGCAGCAGCAGTAAGAGTTTCTTTGTTGACAGTATTGTACTGCTGTGGTGCTTTGTGGGCAAAGGCCTTCTGGCCCATGGTAGTCCAGCCTGGGCTCAAGGAAGGTTAGTTGTGAACTTTTAGTTCACTGGGTGCTGTGGTGGTCAATGAGGTGTTTTTCAATGCTTGGGGGCATGACCCCATGGAAAACTTTTTTGGCTAAGAGGCAGGTTCGACATTGTATCTGGCTGATGAGAGGTTTACCTTCTGGGAGTGCAGAACGATCTAGTAGATCATCTCAGCAGAACGGAAACAGATCCTCATGAGTGGTCTCTTGACACAAACATCATACAATCGCTCTTCGAAGAGTGGGGATCACTGGACCTGGACTTTTTTGCGTCCCCACTCAACGCAAAATTGCCTCTAGTCTGCACCAAAAATCCAGAATCTGTCACTTTCTGTCAGGATGCATTCAGACTGTGGTGGAAAAGATGCTTTCTGTATGCATTACCTCTGCCTTTGATTCAGAGGGTACTGTTCAAGCTGGAGGCACAGGGGGGCAGAATAATCCTCATCACCCCATTCTGGCCTCAACAGATTTGGTTTCCATTAATCAACAGATTATCAGAAACTTCAATGAGACGGCTTACACTTCAAATGGACCTGCTGACCCAGGACCCAGTTGTCCATCCCAACCTGAGATCCCTTCACCTCCACGCTTGGCTCCTGAAGAGATAGAAGTGGGCTGGTTTGATTTTTTCATGTAGGGTCTCAGACATTCTCCTAGTGGTATGCAAGCCGGCTACTAGGAAAACCTATACAGCAAAGTGGAAACGGTTCTTCGTCTGGTGTGCAAAGTCTTTCCTAGACTCCTTCTCCTGCCCACCTAATAAAGTCGTGGAGTATCTTCTAGACCAGTCTAATACAGGACTGCAACACTCAACTGTGAAGATTCACCTCTGCATGATTTCAGCGTACCATGATCCTGTACACACCATGTCTCTGGCTCAGTCACCCTTGGTTAAGAGTTTTCTTAAAGGTACACTTCATACTAGGCCACCAGTCAGAAGACCGGTAGCCACCTGGGACATTAACCTTGTGCTAGACATGCTCACCCATAAATCTTCTGAGCCCCTAGCAACCTGTGAGCTGAAGTTACTGACCTGGAAGGCCGCCTTCCTTGTAGCCATTACCTCCGCTTGCGGACTGTCTGAAATACATGCATTGATCACAGACCCCTCCCCCCGTATACTGTATTTCAGAAAGACAAGGTGGTTCTTAGAACTCACCCTATGTTTCTTCCCAAAGTAGTCTCAGAATTCCATCTGAACCAGCCTTTGGTTCTCCCAACCTACTTCGCAAACTTCCAGAATTAGGGGGAGAATATCCTGCATTCTCTGGATGTTAAAAAGGTTTTGCAGTTCTACTTAGACAGAACCAATGAGATCCACAAATCTAAACAACTATTTGTCTCTTTCAGCATGGCCCGGCTGGGTCAGCCTGTTGCTATCAGATTTATTTTGGCATGGCTAGTGGCATGTCTTCCCCAATGCTACTCCACGGCACAGGTTAAACTGGAAGGCAGAGTATATGTTCATTCTGCCAGGGCAGTTACGGCATCTCTGGCAGAAATTCAAAACATGCCTATTGCAGACATCTGCAATGCAGCTGCTTGGAGCTCTGTGCACACCTCTGTGAAGCACTATGCTTTGGATGTCCATGCCAGACAGCCTCAATCCTTTGGCAGGACAATCCTTAATGGACTCCTGTCCTAAGTGAGCTCCTCTCTCCTGCTGCCCTTCTCAGGGGATTATTTCAGCTCAGTACTCACCCATTAGTGTGAATGAGTGGTGGAGACTTTATGTCCAGGAAGATATGAAAATTATGTATCTACCTTAATTATTCATCTTCTTGGATGAAGTCGCCACCTCTCATTCACAAGCCCACCCTCCATCCCCCGAGTTCACTTATCTGTTTTTGGTCTTTACTCCCTTGATACTTGGGCTGTGAAAACTCTGTGTTAACCCTTCTTATATGGGTCATTCGGACTATCTTATGTCCGACATAGGTTATTTTCACTAAGTTAGTTTATGCTGCACCTCCTTGGTCAAAGAGGGAATGAGGCGGTTGGAGGGTTGATGCTGAGGTAGCTTATACAGCATGAGCCAGGCTCATGGCACCGCTTCCTCACAGTCCTACCTAGACGAAGGTCCTCCTGAAGATTTTTGGCTCCCGCTGAGTCCTGGTGCCTCTGGCATAGTCCCATTAGTGTGAATGAGTGGTGGAGACTTTATGTCCAGGAAGATCAGGGTGGACACTCTGAGAGGGGTGGAAAAAATGAGGAGGGACCTAGGTAAACTGGAGGAATGGTCCAGAAGAAAAAATTACTTACCTTAGTAATGTTGTTTCTTCTAATGGAGTCTTGCTGTATTCTGACTATTGCAGTGATATCCAACCTTTGAACTGCCCCAGAGAGGAAAGAGTTAACTTTCCATGCAAGGCATGGAACGCTGAGCTCAAGCTCAGTTGAGACTCTGTCTGTTGTTGTTTGAACCCACACCGCCAGATCTTTACGAGCTATACTCACTGGGCATCCTGTGTGGAAACTGTAAACTCACACTAGCCAACTGGCAACTAAATTTAATAAAAAGATTTTTTGGTTCCAAGGCAAAGACTCAAGTCAGGAAACCCAAAAAACAAAACACAACACACACCCAAGAATAAGAGGGTGAGAAAAAAAGGGGGGCACCTCTAGGGTGCCAACACTGTTCCTGCCCACCCACATCCCAAAACCCAGGTTCTGAGAGGGGAGGCAAGGCAGGAGATCAGAATACAGGAAGAAAAAACAACATTACTAAGGTGAGTAATTTTTTCTTCAAACAACATGAAGCCTTGCTGTATTCTGACTATTGCAGACTACCAAGCAGTACCTCCATGGAGGAGGGACAGAACCTACTTTGGGAACAAGCTCTGAAGCACTGCTGTGCCAAACCGAGCATCACTCCTAGCCTGGATATCCAGAGAGTAATGCTTGGTGAAATTATGTACTGTTTTCCAGGTGGCTGCTTGACAAATCTATAAGATAGGAATATCCCTGGCAGCAGCCATGGAAGCAGCTGTACCTCTAGTAGAGTGAGCCCTCAGGCCTGAGGGTGGGATTCTACCTAATTTTTCATAGCAGAATTGTATACAAGAGACAATCCACCTGGCAATAGATCTCTTAGTGGCAGGTTTTCCCTTACCCACCTCACCATAAGTGAGGAACAATTGAAGGGAGTCAAACCTGTTACCCTTGGTGCGCTCTATGTAGTAGCTAAGGGCCCTTTTCACATCCAGGCTGTGTAGCCTCCTCTCCCCAGAGGAGGAGTGGTCAGTGAAGAAAACAGGAAAAGTCATAGACTGATTAAGGTGGAAATCTGAAACCACCTTAGGAAAACACTTCCCATTAGTCCTAAGGACCACCTTATCTCTATGGAAAGAGATAAAATCAGGCTCCACTGACAGGGCCTGTAACTCACTTATGCATCTGGCAGAAGTAATGGCTACCAAGAACACAGTTTTCCAAGTCAAGTACTTAAGCTCTGCTGAGGACAAAGGCTCAACATGGGGTTGCATAAGCTGAGCAATGCAAACATTAAGGTCCCAAGCAGGGGCAGGGTCAGTGAAGGGAGGATTGGTATGCAGCAATCCCTTGAAGAATTTACAGAATACAGGATGAGCTGAAAGGGAAGAGGGCTTGCCTGGCTGACAAGAAGGCAGAGACAGCTGCCAGATGCACTCTAAGTGTAGCTGGTCTGAGTCCCAAGCTATTGAGATGAACCATATAGTCCAGGACTGTGGGCAACCCAGCCGACTCTGGAGAAATATGCTTACCAGAGCACCAAATAGTAAACCTTTTCCATTTGGAGTTGCAAGTCTTTTAGGTGGAAGGCTTTCGAGAAGCCTTTAGAATATCCAGAACACCTTGAGAGAGAGATGCAAATCAGCAAACTCTAACTCTTCAAGATCCAGGCCTTGAGATTGAGAGATTTGAGATTCGGATACCAAACCCTCCCCTGAGAACATGTTAACAGGTTGTAATTCCTGGGAAGAGACAGGGGAAGGTGGACTGCTAAGGACAGCAAGAGAGGGTACCAGGGCTGTCTGACACAGTCTGGAGCAATCAGAATCACTTTGCAGGGTTGAGACCTGATTTTGACTACTACCTTGAACAGGAAAGGGAAGGGGGGAAAAGCATGCAGGAATTTCCCATCCCAATTGAGAACTAGAGCATCCAGGGGGACTGAGCCCAACACTGGGGGTCTGCAGCAAAAAAGAGGAAGTTGGTGATTGTCTGGGGCTGCAAAAAGATCTATCTGTGGAGTGCCCCATCTGGAGAAGATCACCTTCAAAATTTGGGGATCTAGGGACCATTCGTGATGGCCCTGACATATCCTGCTGACAGCATCTGCCAGGACATTGTCCTTCCCTGGGAGGTGCACTGCTATCAGAGAGGTATTCAGGGGAATAGGCCAGAGACCACAACTTCATTGCTTCTGTGCACAAGGCCATAGACCGAGTGCCCCCTTGCTTGTTGGTGTACGACATTGTGGTGGTATTGTCTGTCCTGATCTGAACTAGTTTGTTCTGAACAGACTTGGAAAAAACTTGAAGTGCTAGAAACACTGCTCTGAGTTCTAAGAGATTGATGTGAAGCAGAGATTCTTGAGGTGACCACAACCCTTGGGTGGTCAAATCCCCCCCAAGTGGGCTCCCCAGCCCAAGAGGGAGGCATCTGTGGTAAGGATTAGAGAATCAGATTGAGTGACAAAG
Organism: Neoceratodus forsteri; assembly: GCA_016271365.2. Taxonomy (NCBI): domain Eukaryota; kingdom Metazoa; phylum Chordata; order Ceratodontiformes; family Ceratodontidae; genus Neoceratodus; species Neoceratodus forsteri. Next base: position 875,986,826 of record CM028129.1, read on the forward strand.
GGAACTCCTTGCCTTAGGTTGTCTTGATCCTGCCACCATTGCAAAGCCTAGATCAGGGTTCGAGTCACTGGGATTAGCTTGGTCAGAGAATCCTTTCTCTGGGACCAGAAGGCTCTTAAGTGGAACTGAATGTCCCTCATCTGAAATCTTGCTCCTTGGACCACTGCCATAGAGGCAGCCATGTGGTCCAGGATCTGTAGAAAATGCCTTGCTGGTCGAGACACCTGAAGGGTGAATGAAGAGGCCAGTGTCACAAGGGTCCTTGCCCTGTCCAGGGGGAAGGAAGGCTCTTGCCCTTATTGTATCCAGCTCCACCCCTATGAAGGTGAGGAGCTGCACTGGCTCTAGAACTGACTTTGAAAGATTTAGGAGGAATCCTAGAGAAGTGAGCAGTTGCTGAGTTATCTGTAGGTGTGACTTGACTTGGTCTGGAGACTGACCCACTATGAGCCAGTCATCCAGGTATGGAAAGATGGAGATCTTTTTTCTCCTTAGGAAAGCAACCACTAATGCCAGGCATTTTGTGAACACCCTTGGGAGCTGATGTTAGGCCAAACGGCATTGCTCTGAATTGATAGTGGCCTGAGGGCAACTCAAACCAGAGGTACTTTCTGTGGGAGCATCTGATGAGAATGTGGAAATAGGCATCCTTGAGGTCCAGGGAGACTAGCCAGTCACCTGGCCTTAGAGAGGGTAGAATGATTCCCAGAGTCATCATTTTGAACTTTGGCTTTAAAAGGTACTTGTTTAAATATCTGAGATCCAGGATGGGCCGCAATTCTCCTGTCTTTTTGGGGGTTAGGAAGTACTTGGAGTACAATCCTTTTCCCCTGTGTAGGGGCAGAACCCTTTCTATGGCTCTGAGAGCCAAGAGAGAAGAGACCTCTGCCTCTAGGGCAAGGGCCTCTGAAGGATTTGCAGGTGGAAAGGATCTGGTTCTCATCTTGGGAAATTGTTTGAAGCTGAGAACCAGTCCCTGGCTTACTACTTCCAGGACCCATTTGTCTGATGTTAAAGACATCCAGTCCTGGACAAAGTAAAGCCAGCCTGCCCCCTACGGGTAGTGGAGAATCGGCCCGGGCAAAACCATCAGGGTGCCTGTTTGGCAGGGGCTTTAGGCTGAGGGGTGGTAGTAGGCTTGCTTATACCCCGTCTGCCTCTCCCTCCGAAGAACCCCCTTCTGAGCAAAGGTGGAAGAGGAGGCCTGGGCTTGGTAGAAAGGCCTATGAAAAGGCCTGCCCCTGCCCCTGGAATGCTGCCTCTGGGTAGTGGCTTGCCTTTCCTTGGCCTGAGCACTCCTATAAGTGGTCCTGTACTCATCCATTTTCTTCATGTAGTTCTCTGTCTGCTCCCCAAACAGAGAATTACCAATAACAGGAAAATCCATGGCCTTAGTCTGGGTATCCTGTGACAGGCTAGTACATCTGAGCCAAGTCATCCTACGAAGGGCCACAGATGTAGCCATGACTCTAGATGAAACATCATTGGAGTCCACTGCAGCATGAAATTGCACCTTGGATGCCTCAATACCATCTGCAGCCACCTGCTCCAGCTCCTTGGCAAGCTGGTCAGGGACCTGTTTAGCTAAAGCCATCACAGTGTCCCATCTAGACTTCTGGTATCTAGCTGTGTAGGCCATATAATTAGCCTGCCTGAGTCCCAAAGATGTTGCCATGTACTGTTTCTTTGCCATGGCATCAATCCTCCTGGAGTCCTTATCTGGGGGGTATGAAGCCAAGGGTATATTTGCCTTATCACAGGCAGCAGCCTGCACTACCCCAACATGGCTGCATTGCTGGGAAAGGAACTCCGTATCTGAGCCTGAAAGAGTATACCTCTTGTCCATTCTTCTGTCCAGAGGAGGTATGGAATTAGCCATATTTGCCACCATTGACCTGCCATGCAGCCAATCAGATTTCTAGGAGCCCTGAAGGACTTAGCAATGGATCCTGGGCAGAGGGTAAGAACTGTGCTCCTGGTGGCCTTTCAGGCAACCAATCAGGCATCAAGGGGACATAATGCATATTAATTATGCAGATGGACAGTTGTGTTCAACCAATCAGAAGTTGCCATATTCCCCTAAGACTTTGGGGGAGTTTTCGGCTCGGGGCAGTCTACCTTGAGCTCTCCATGAATAAGGAGGGCTTAGACTGTGTCTGAGGAGAAAGTTTGGAGGTCGGCCTAAGAATTCCACAGCCAAATTCCAGCAAAATTGCCAAAAGCTCTCTATCACCAGAAGAGCCAGCGTGCATGTGTGAAGAGTTTTTACTATCAAAGTCAGGCACACACAAACCTCTATTACAAAGGCACCAGTCTTAAAATCAATATAATTTATTGCAGTATTAATATAAAATAAAAAATGTATTACATAGAAACATAGAACATAGAAGTTGTCGGCAGATAAGGACAGCAAGGCCCATCCAGTCTGCCCATTTCTTTTTCTACCTTATAAATGTGCCATCGGCCTTTGCTCTGTCAGTGACCTATCTATTCATAGTCATTTGTATTGCTCCCTTATGCCTATCCCATGCCTGTTTGAAGCCCTGCACTGTATTCATAGCCACCACTTCTTGTGGTAAGCCATTCCATGCATCCACCACCCTTTCTGTGAAAAAGAATTTCCTCACATCCCCTTAATCGGCCTCCCTCTAATCTCATGCTGTGTCCTCTTGTCCTGCTATTTTTCTTATATTTAAACATGTTAGACTCTTTCACCTTGTTTATGCCCTTAAGGTGTTTGAATGCCTCGATCATATCACCTCTCCCTCCTTTGCTCAAGGGTATACATATTGAGCTCTGCTAATCTGTCCTCATATGTCTTCTGATGCAGTCCCTGCACCATTTTGGTTGCCCTTCTCCGGACTGCCTCAATTTGGTTAATGTCCTTGTGAAGGTGTGGCCTCCAATACTGCACGCAGTACTCCAGATGGGGCCTAACCAATGTCTTGTACAGAGGGATTATTACCTCCCTCTTACGACTTGTGATACCCCTACTAATACACCCTAACACCCCCCTAGCCTTACCTACTGCTTTAGAGGTCTGCTTGATGATTTTAGGTCATCAGTGATGATGATGCCCAAGTCTCTTTCTTCCTTTGTGACTGCTAGCAACTCCTCCCAGCCTATAAGTGGCTTCAGGGTTTCTCTTCCCTATGTGCATGATTTTGCACTTCTTGAATTAAATCCCAGTTGCCACTCTTCTGACCATTCTGCTAGTTTATCCAGATCTCTTCTCATTCTGCCCACCCCATCTGGCTCATCTACTCTGTTGCAGATCTTGGTGTCATCTGCAAACAGACAAGCCTTACCCTCTAGTCCATCTGCAAGGTCACTAATGAAGATGTTGAATAGGACTGGCCCCAGGACTGATCCCTGAGGTACCCCACTTGTGACTTGCATCTCTTCTGACTGTATACCATTTACCACCACTTTCTGTTTTCTGCCAGTCAACCAGTTTGCCACCCAGTTGACCAACTTCTGACCCACCCCGAGCCTACCCAGCTTATTTATCAATCTTCTATGTGGAACAGTGTCAAAAGCTTTGCTGAAGTCAAGGTAGGCGACATCAACTGCTCCCCCTTGGTCCACCACTCTGGTTACCCAGTCAAAGAAATCTATGAGATTAGTTTGACAGGACCTTCCTTTTGTAAACCCATGCTGTCTTGGATCCTGTGCCCCTATGGATTCCAGGTGTTGCACTATCCTTTCCTTAAGGAGTGCCTCCATAATCTTGCCCACTACTGAGGTAAGACTGACCGTCTGTAGTTCCCCGCCTCCTCCCTGCCATACCACTCTTGTGGAGCGGGATCACATGAGCCCTTCTCCAGTCTTCTGGGACCTCTCCTGTGCTCAGAGACTCACTAAACAATTCTGCTAATGGCTCTGCTAGTTCCTCCTTTAGCTCCTTAAGTACCCTGGGATGTATGCCATCAGGTCCCATTGCCTTATCCACTCTGAGCTTAGCAAGCTCTTGTAGGACCCTTTCTTTTGTGTAACAAGAGCAATGCCCACCTGACACATTTTGGGTGATGGCACATTCTTTATCAAAGGCTAAAGCATGAATGATTTAAACATCAGTTAAATACAGCCAGCAGTTAACGTCATAATGATGAGGCAGCAGTCAAGTACACTTTGCCTGGTTAACACATTCTTTTAAAATTAAAAACTATAAACACTTGGATTTACAGCACAAACATCACAGCACACATTATACACAATATATACATATATTTACAAGTTCATCAATTCAAAGCCATTTCTCTTATAATAGAAAGAAGGGGGAGGGAGCTTAAAGCAGATCAACAGATAAACTTATGAACTAAACTCTGTGATCCTCATAATATCTACAATGATAAATACCAGCACTAAGGAGTGTATAACTGTAAAAGGAGTTGAGGGACTCAACATTAACAATAAAATTAATATTAAAATTTCAGGGAGGTCATTCATAAATAGGACAAATTATTTTTTAATTTAGAAAAGGCTTCAAATCAAATCTGGAATTCAAACCCATTTTTTGACTGCATCAATATTCACAATACAGTTTGCTTCTTGTTTAAGTAATAAATCATTAAAATTGCCTCCTCCCAATTTTGGATTGACTTTATCTATCACTTGAAAGTTAAAACCATGTCTGTCCTGATTACCCACTTTAACCATATGTGCTGCTGCATACAGGATATCTCCTTTCCCTATTGCCCTGATATTCTCACTCACTCAAATCTTCAGGCTCCTTTTTGTTTTCCCCATATAAGCTAGTTCAGGCCTTCACTGTAAACCACCTGGGTACACAGACTTACTGTAGGGGGCACTAGTACCAGTGGGGAGAGGGGAATCTGCTGTGTGTTGCTGATGGGGGTGGGCAGTATTATCATTGATGTTTTATGGTTTCATCAGTTCATCAGCTATTTCACCTGCTATTTATTTCTGCATCTCCCATTCTTGTTCTAGGTGATAACATCGCTGACAATAACATTGCGGCACACAACTGCAACCAAAATATCTAAAACAAATCACAACGTTGGTGAAAATACTGACTGACACATATCCCAACACACCACAAAAACAAAGAAAAAAATAGCAGGAATTAATATAATCAACTCCAAGGGGGTGTGGACCTTGGGGATGGGGAGAAACTTAGGAGGGGGAAATATCTTTGCTTAAAAAATAAATAAATAAAACTTCAGTTCCAAGAGATGGAGAACCAAACCCTGGTCCCCAATCTTTTCTGCTCCAAGAGCGAATGCCTTAGCCACTCCAGCACAAGAGCATCTCAGCCAGGTCTCACACCTCCTGCTCTCTTATCCCTTCCCTACTACTGCTTTCCCTTCCCTGCCTACATATGCAGCAACAGGAGTAGGTATAACTCCATAATGATGCAGTTCCCCTGTCACCGTAAAGGCTCCTAACATTCTTTACCGTGATATTATTGGGGTGATGGTTTTTAAATAACATTATAGGCTGATACACCGATTACTATCCCCTTTATTAAAACATTTATTGTTACTGTTTAACATTGTCTGTGAGCATATTATTAGCAATTTATTTTAATTGCATGTGTTCTAAACTGTTATAGTTTAAAGTGGCAGTTCATGTGTGGGGTGACTGCAAGGGGAGGTGGGTAGGTACAACATCACAGGGGGTTGTACCACACAGCCATCTAGCCCATAATAATTTATTCTGGGTGGAGGCACCATGCTATTTACTTTATATCCAGGAAACAACCCCACTTTCCATCAGAAACGGAGCCCAGGCCCCTCAACCTTGTTGAGATCACAATGCAGGAGTAGTAACTGTAAGTTACTCAGTGTCCCAGTTACATCTCGGAAGCACCACTGGGATCTCCAGTTTACCAGTCAAGCCCCACATGGAGGTTTCTGCTCATGAGGACAGTGTTGTATACCCCAAACCACAATTTTTTTCTAATGCTATTGCCTGCCATAAGCTTACTGACTGGTGTGAGGGTGAGGAGCTAGACTCCGAAAAAGCCTTCCTGGGAGTCCCCACAGGACAGATGGGGGAAAATAGAAGAGACCCTCTTGGTAATCAAATGCCATGGCACAGTCACTATCTGAGGGTAGCAGACAGATTCTGCCACAAAGACTTTAACTGTGTTAACTGAATGCCAAAATGTTGTTGATGCTGCCAGAGTTCTTGATGCACTGACATCAGAAGGTTCCAGTGTGGCACGGAATATAGTGATGCAGGCTAGTGTGACTCCCAAAATGGAGGCCTCACCCAAGCACAGGAGATTTAAGGATAAGCTTACTAAATAGTTGCAAGCCAAAGGAAAATTGGTTCAGGAAGCCTGAAAAATACTTGACGTCCCAGAGGGCATCTCTCCACAGGGTGAGGGGGGCCAGACCTAGTTATGGACCATCTCCCTCAGGTTCTCATCATAGATTAAGAATATTTTCAGGAGCAAAGCCTACTTTGATAGGTGAGGATGATTTGGAGAAATGGATGGACTATGCTGCTCCTTTATTGCAGGATCGACAATGCTCTGAGGCCAAGAAAAAAAAACACCTGGGAGAAAGCTTCCGAAGGTCTGCTTTAGAAGTTATTCATTCTCTAAGAGCCACTGACCCTGATGCACCAGCCCAAGAGTATTTTACAGCCCTTGGGAGCATCTTTGGAAACACTGAGTCATGTGAGGATTTCATGTGGAAATTCAAGACTACCAGGCAGTGGGAGAGAGAAACACTGTCTGCCTACCTGACTCATGTGGAAAGGGCATTCTAAAGAATATTCCACAAAGGAGGTGTGGCCTCCCAGGACTTGAACTGAGTGCACCTAGAACATGTGCTCAAGGCTTCCTGTCACTCCACTTTGCTGATCCTTAAGTTGCATCTTCTGAGAGGAGAGATGCACCACCTTCCCACTTGACACTAATGAGAGAGGTTAGGGTGGCTTGAGAGGAAAAGGAATGCTGGGGATCCTATCATGCCTCTGCTGCAGTTACACTAGTTAATGACAGTGTACAGGCAAGTGCAATTCAAGAACTGAAAGCATTGCTGAAAGAATGCAAAGAAGCCATTAACCAAGCAAACTGACCCTCAGTTATGGAGAGTCTGATTCCCAGACTCAGCAGAGAGAACCATCAACCAAATCTCGTATGTGCTGGGTGTGGGAATGCAAGAACAGGCACTGCCTGTGACTTCTGACCTTGAAACATGAATCAGTGAGTTGTGCAGCATAGTAAGTGAACTGAAGAAATGCAGTATGCAGTCCCATGTTAGGCAGGGGGACAGAGAGCTAGACTGAGGACAAGCAACTGTCAAAGTCCATGCCAGAGCCTCTAACACTTGTGCTGCAAAACAAAATAGCCAAGGCTGGAGAGCACTTGCTGATGTAGCACCCCAACCACAGAAGAACCAAGAGGGCATTTTCTGTTACAACTGTGGGAAAGATGGGCACATGAAGGAAGAGCATCGGTTGCAGTAGGACCCCTGAATGGTTGTAGACAGACTACTTGAAGAAAAGTTACACTCCACCTAGCCTGTGGAACCCTTTGTAGACAAGTCTTCAGTCAAAGTACCTGAAACTGCACTACCTGACCATAATAAACTTGTTGGACCATCCACTGAAATGATAGTCACTAATGAAGGTGTATCTGTTTAAGCTGTCCTGGACAGTGGTTTCAAGGGGCAATTATATTCGAGAATTGGTATGGCCAGCACCTGTCTCATCACAAATTACTGTCTTTGGAAGGTTTAAATTTATGTGGCTGTGTGACATGTCCTACCCATATTTGTGCTATCTCAAGCTATGCATTGCTTTCCCCGTCAAGATAAATGGAGTGGGAGACCCTGTGGAAACTTTAGCATTAGTGTGTCTGGAGTCTTGAATGTAAAATGCATTGCCCATACTTTTTGGCACTAATAAATTCATAGGTTTTTATGGGCTCAGGAGGCAATGCCTTTTGAGAGCTCACCACCAATTGGTGAATTACAAAAAAACATGTTAGGGGTAAGATATTTTCCTATTACCCATATAATTGTCTAATTGTTTTTTAAAGTGATCCATAGTATTACTTTCAACAACCATCACTGGTAATGCGTTCCACTGACATACAACACGTTGAGTGAACCAATGGCTTCTCTTATGGGTTTTACAGGTGTCTCCCTTTAATTTAAAGTTATGTGTTCTAGTATGAACTATTGAACAATTCTTAATTAACCCTAATGTTTCCAAGAGGAGCGGATCGTGGATTGCTTTATATGTTAAGCAAAGATCTCAACGTAGTTGTCTGTATTCCATTGAATAAAGATCTAGTTTTTTTAGTCTATCCCCATATTCTAAGTTATTCATATCTTTAATTCATTTGGTCAGTTTCCTTTGAACACCTTCTATTAGTTTTTTCCACTGAGTTGTAGCAGGTGCGCAAAATGGAGAACAGTAGTCTAAATGGGGTCTAACTAGACTGGTATATAATGGAATTAAAACACTAGATTATCTGCTGTTTATATGTTTGAAAATACAGCCAACAATATGCTGGTATTTTTTAACCTTAGCTAATGTGTGGGTATCAAAGGTAAGTTTGTTGTTTACTACAACACCTAAGTCTTTTGCATTGGTGGTGACTGGTAATTGAATATTATGGAGTTTGTAGGTAAACTTCAAATTATCGTGGCCTAAGTGCATAACCCTACACTTTTGCTCATTAAAAAACATCTTATTATTGGTGGCCCATTTTCCTAGCTGGTTTAATTCATCCTGGAAGATTTTAGCAGCCTTTGAGTTATAAGGTATAAATCCCAATTTGCAATAGTCGGCCTACTTTGACATCCAAATGTTGGTGGATGTTTGCATTGATGAGATTAAAATATTGAATAGAGCTGGACCTAAAACAGAACCCTGTGGGACCCCGCTGGTGACCTGTCCCCATTGTGAACTATGGCCCCTAATTACTACTCATTGGCATTGGTTCTGAAGCCACAATATGACCCAGTTTATGATATTAGGATAGAAGTTAAAGTTGTACATATGGTTTATTAGAACTTGATGGGAGACCTTATCAAAAGCCTTGGAAAAATCAAGTAAGATAATATCCACTGGCAGGCCTGAGTCAGGGGATGCACTAACATTTTCAAAAAAGTTTAGGAGATTAGTTATACAAGCTCTACCTGGGAAAAAATCATGTTGTGATATATCCTGTAAGTTGTTTCGAGAAATATAAGCATCTATTCAAATTAGCAATATTCTGTCTAAGAGTTTATCCATGACTGACGTGAGACTAATAGGTCTGTAGTTAGATACATCTTTTTTATTACCTGATTTATGGATCGGGGTCACCAGTGCCTCTTTCCATGATTGAATAGTTCCTCCTTTATTTAGAGAGGCATTGGACAAAATAGTTAAAGAACCACATATGACATTAGTTATTTCTTTAAGGAACCTGGGATGGATCTCATCGGGCCCTGAGGATGAATGGGTTTTAAGATTTAGAAGTATATTCTGCACTTCCTCTTCAGTAATGGGGGAAGTGTTGCCTGTAAGTTCAGGATATTGAAGGCATGACTTTCTTTATGTGTGAAAACACTAAGAAAGTAATCATTAAACTCAGCGGCCATGACAAGCTCATCGCTATGTGTTCCATTGCTAGTTTCTATTGGCCCAACAGCTGAAAAGTTACATCTGAGTGAACCTATGTAGTTGTAAAAGGTCTTATGATTATCCAAGGTAACAGTAGCAAATTTAAGCTCAAATTCCTCCTTTGTTTTTCTTATATTGTGTTTAACCCTTTGTGTTTTTTCCTTGTATGAGTTCCAGGTGGCAGTGGTTGGATTTCTTTTATATTTTATGTAGTATTTTTTTATGTTTATTGCCCTCCTTATGCTTTTGTTCCACCACAGGGGAGTTCTGTGACCGTTATTATGTAAGCAATTATACCAGACAGGGTGGGTATTATTGGGAAATACTGGACCACCTAGGGGCGTAATGTGGCATTGGGCCTTATAGCCTCTGGAAGGTCCAGTATTTCCCAAAAATGCCCACCCTGGTGGGTAGTATTGCACTTAGAAAATGAGCCATCAGAAAATGTTACTCTGTGAAGAGGCACTTGGACTGGCTCTTATTTTTAGCTGGACATCTATTGAAAAATAAATGCCCAGCTTGGAGCCTGTCTCAGCCAATCAGGTTTAAGAATTGATTGTTGCCGTTTTCTTAATTTGTATCTAATTGGTACCCATATGTCTAGACAGTGTTTTATCCTGACCCATATATAGTCCCATATATGATGTAGTTCAAGGTCCTGAAGGTCCGATACCCAGTCCCAGGATGCTACTCATTAATTATTTTATAATTAGCTTTACAAAATCTTTAACAACTGTAGCTCCCTTTGCAGAATTGCTGTTTATATTAACATTTAGTGTCACCATATTGTGGTCGCTGTCTCCAAATGGTTCAATAATTACTGGCATAGATGTTCTCCCTTCCTTATTCGTTAGAATAATATCAAGTATGTTACTCTCGCTTGTTCCTTATGTAACTATTTGTTCCAGGTTTTGATTTATTATTAATTCAATAAATGTAGTTTCTACATGCCCATGTCCTTCTAGTGTGAGCCTGTTGATTTTTGGGAAATTAAAGTCCCATATTAGAATGTAGTTTTGGGATGTTTCCATATTATTTATACCTGATAGTAGTTCATTGTTTTCAGCAAGGCTTAAGTTTGGAGCTATATATCCTAGTCCTACTATCAGTGTCTCCATAGGTAGTTTAACTTGGGCCTAGACTGCTTCCACACTACTGTTGGAGATGTCGACTGGGGTTATGCAATGGATTGGATATTTATCGGATATGTATAATGCTACTCCACTGCCTCTTTTATCTGCCCTATTTTTAAAGAGTTTTGAGTATCTTGGAATCTCTGAATTCCATTCATGCCCCTGGAACCAGGTTTTGGTAACTCCGCAGATAGTTATTTTTCCTTTAGTCAGGGTGTACTTTAATTTATCCATTTTATTAGATAAACTGTGTGCATTAACCAGCAAGATATTTATTGGACACTCATCACTCTGATCTTTCCTACCAAGATTGTATTTATTTAAGGACATACAGGGCTGATACTGTGGATACCGTTTACCAGTTTCAGGAGGAACAGTAGTGATCTGCCCTCCCTCCAGAGGTGCTAGTTTAAAGATCTAGATATGAAGTTTGTAATATGTTTCCCCAGAAGTGAACTACCGCGTCTGCTTAAGTGAAGGCTGTCCCAACAAAATACCTCTTCATGATAGTAAAATTCCTTCCAGTGCATGAGACAACTGATATCCTGTTTAAGTGTCCATTTGCTTAACCGTTCATTTATAACTTTAATTTTTGTGTTATACTGGGATGAGGCTTTGGGAATTGGTAGGATTTCAGACAGAACTGGGACACAACCCATATGTATTAGTTTGTTGGTGAGTGCCACATAGTTTTGCTTTATGTGGTCCACAGAATCATAGAATATATTGTTAGCTCCAGTGTGCATAATAACCAATGGATTTTCACCTGTGTTAGTTAATATTTTGTTACACATCTTAGTTATGTCAGCCACTTTAGCGCCGCTAAAACTTGATAACGTCCAACTTTTTTTATCGGGGTTGTAGGCTGTCTTATCGAGGTGTTTAATTATTAAGTCACCTAAAACTAGTATGTTTCTTTTTGCTACTGGTCTTCTTGTATCTGGGTCCATATTACAATTTTCTGAGGTATTCAAGTCCATCAGTAGGGGGCATTAATAGGGTTTGAGTCACTTTGTTCTGACTCAGCAATCTGAGAACCCAGGATATTAAAACTATAATGCAGTGGGATATCAAAAGTATTTGCCTTCCTTCCCTTTTTGGGTGCTTCAGAACTTTGTACCATATACCTCTCAGCATTGGGTTCTGTGTTCCATTCTTCATCCCTTGCCCTTATTTTGTTTGTAGAATGAGGTGTTAATAGCATTTCAGATTGGCCATGGCTAATTGTAATAGGGGGATTGGATGTCTTGATTGAGGTTCCTTGGCTTATATTAGAATTACCGGTTTCAATATGTGTTACTACATGTCCAAGGTTTAAGTTAAGCCTAGTGGCCATCTCCTATTGACTGGTTTCTAAATACTCCAATCTTTCATTAAACAAACTTACTTCTCTGAGCAATTCCTCATTGTGCAAGCATTTAGAACACTTAAACTTATCCTTGGGGATGGTTTTCAAAATAAGGAACATATGACAGCCTATGCATTTGACTCCAATTTCACCCTCTAATGTCATTATATTATCTGCCATGTTCAATGTAATTGATTACACCACAGCACAGGTTGAACACAACTAATTCTGATGGCAGTGTAGGGATCCTAACCCTTTACTTTATGTTAAACTGCTCTATATAAATGCTGAGTACTCAAACTTACTTCTGTTAAGTAGGTAAATAGCTTGCTACTTCGATGAGTTTGATATGCAGTACTCCACGACCTCCAGAAACACGTGCTAGACGCACGTGTCTTTGAGTGTGTCTTCACATACGGTGATGTGCAAGGCCATGCATGCCGTGCTCGCAGCAGGGCTCAAACTATATCAGTAAATGACCCAGAAGTATCCGTGTGGTCAAACACTACCCTGAGCTGCTAAAGTGTTTTAAAATATATTAAAAATGTGTTTCTTTTAAAGGCGACAGCCACTCATGCATGGAACTGGCCCCAAAACATGAAATGCAGCCTCAACAATAAAATAAATGTACTCATGGCTTAAGTTGTAGTCCCACAATAGTTTGTGGGACTACAGCTCACTCTTCCTGCTTCCTGCAATCAGGTTAAGCAGGGCTTTGTAACAGAGTGCTGACGCTAAGGTCTCCAATCAATTGTAGTTTCATGTAGCAGTTCCACAATGCACATAAGCACAGTGGCTTCAGTAACAGCACAAAATCAAGTATAATATTCATATATGTTTGGTCATCTGGCTCAGCTTTGTCAAGACAGAGAAGCCTAACAGAAGGAAAATATGTTATGTGTATATGCCCTAGGACAGCAGATCTACCAGCAAGAAACAGAGACTACTGTTGAGGTTCAAGATGACCCCATGGATATAGTATGGTACTGTGATGCTGAAGAGCTTGTGTTGCCCCTAATGTTAAATACAATATCAGTGGTGTGGTATGCCTGAAGAAAGACATAAAAAATAAATACCAATGCTTGATGCTCCACAAGAATAAGGTCTGTCAGAAGGACTGTTAGTAAAGTCCTGCATGTTGCCAGTAAGAGCTCATGCTTATGTTAAGTGAGTCACTGTCCAGGTAAACAATGTGACAGATTGAGACACTGTCATCAGGAAAGGATGCACTTTGGCTCAAGTGTACTGTGCAGATACTGCAGTTTCTGGATCTGAGAAATTTAGGAATTCCTGGAAAGCACAAAATCACTGACAGATAGGGCAGCACTCCATATGTAATTGAGAAAACAAAACATGCAGAGGGACAAACAAGTGGCTAACAAACCCTACATCACAACCACTTGCCACCCATTGAACAGATAGTCACTAGTAATGGACAGGACAAGTCGGATCCTCCTAAACATCCTGTAACCAGACCTGCAGTGTGCAGACATCAAGTTAAACATAGGGCTAAACAATCTGGAGTTGACCCAGAAAATACTGATGAGCAAGCAGATCAAGAAAGTTCAGATTCTGAGTCAGAGGGAGGAGCAATATATCTCACAGCGTACTATCACACACTTGAACTTGCTCTACTGTTTCAGTGGACACCTGAAACAAAAAGTAATGTGACAGATATGCCTGCCGTAGAGGCTCCAACAACAACAGTGGATTCTGAACTACCAACTGAAGATATACCTTTGGATGACAGTCCTGAATCAGAATACGTGCCAGAGGAAAACAGTGGAGACCCCGTAGAGCCCAAACCTGTAGAGAGAGAGGAAAAAATGCAGTGTCAGAGGAAGCTGTGGCGCCCACTATGCCTGAGGATGCCACATCACTGGTCGATGAGTAGGGAGTAGCTAACCCTTATGCTGAAGGAGAAGTTTCAACTCCACTTTGTCACTTTGAAAGAACCATCAAGCCTTTCATAAAGGTTGCCTATGACTCTCCAGGAGCTCCCACTGACTTTCCGATGCACGTAGTCCACAAAGGCATTAACTTCAGTACAAGATCTTTCCCCAGAATTGTGTTCCCACCTAATGCCAAGCCACCTAGAATGGGTAAAGATAAAATGAGTAAAAGGGGAGGCTGAAACGTGAACTTATGGGGCATGATTCATAAAAGCTGTAGAATGCTGCAAGCCCCGAGTGCACCAAACACACGGCACATAAGGCTTGCATCAATCCCTAGCCGGCAATCAGGAATCTCTATCCTGTGCAACACTTACCCCAAGTTAAACCATTTTTTTCTGATCTAACTTTGCCAACTTTTGTATGGGGTTTGTGGCAAATATTTGGCACAAGCTGCCATAAAAGAGGCGAAGAGTCGCAAATGCATGTGACCTTTTAGAATCAGACACAAGGTATGCCAATGTGTCCGGTGCAGCACAGGGTCTGAAAGCCCTGCATCAACCTTTGAAAAATGAGCCCATGGTATTGCTCATAAATTGTCAGATATTAGAGCTCTGAAAGTACTTATTCTTATGGTGAACCAGTTAATGCCATGACAGCTGTCTAAAATCTAAAAAGCTTTTCAGTATCTGCCCTGTTATTGTGTATATAATCTGCATTTGTCTAGAGTGGACTGCATTGATTGCCTATGCTAGTCAGGAATCATCTGTCTAGTTAGATTATGCCTGTTTAAAATGCCATGGATAATGTTATTGGCACCAGGTCCCTGGTATGGACTTGACGCAGATACCAAGAATTTAGGTGGGAGAGACAGTAACCCCCCATGTGTAAGTTTACCTTAATTTGCCTCCCAGCCACCAGTCCTGGTCAGTTTGGTGCCCCCTTTATGCTCTTGTCAGCCTCCAGTATCAGAACGCTTGTTGGGGGGAATGAGCAGCTGTGTGTGGAAAAGTAAGCCGCCAGCTTGGTGGTACAGTGCTGTGAGCGTTGTGCAGCTAGTGTGTGCATGTTCAAGCTGGCACCTGCCCAAATATGTGAGCTTCAACTGACAGCTCACTCACTTTCCATGCACTATGGTGCTAAGTGTAATAGCCACTCCGGCAGCACCCGTCAGGTCCCCTTTGTGTAGTCTAGCCTCAGGGACAAGGCTGCAGCATTAGGGGCCTGGAGGCACATTGGGGGAGAGAATAAAAATGTTAAAACAGTACTCTTAAGCATTATTACTTTAAGAGTGCTACACCTTTAAGAGCAGCAGAGGTTGCTGTGGAACGAATAGCCTTGCCTGCCGACTAGGGGGACATTGCTACAGTGCTATCAACAGGCGATGGGAGACCCTGCCATACACTACTATGCCACTGGACCACAGGACAGAGGGGAAACTGTTGAACACTGGGGGCAAGTTAAGTTAAAATAATATAGCTCGTCTGCAAAATAAATTAAAAGTTTGAACTCTGCATAGACTGAACTTTACAGCCATATTTGCCACGTTTGTTCTGCCATGCAACCAACCAGAATTCTAGGAACCTTGATGAACCTAGCAATGGCTCCTGGGAATGGGTTAAGGACTGTGCTCTTGGTGCCCTTTCAGACTCCCGATCAGGCATTGAGGGGACTTACTGCATATTAATTCTGCAGATAGATGGACAGCTGTGTTCAACCAATCAGAAGCTGCCATATTCCCCTCAGACTTTGGGGGAGTTTTCAGCTCAGGAAAGTCTGCCTTGAGCTCTCCACAAGTGAGGAGGGCTTAGACTGTGTCTGAGGAGAAAGTTTAGAGGTTGGCCTAAGGCTTCTGCAGCCAAATTCTAGGACTTGTGTCAAAAGCTAACACCTGGAGAGCTAGAGTGTATATGTGAAAAGCCATTTGTAGCTAAAGCCCTGAATTACCTGAATGAAGTCCCCAGCCTATGCAGAGGGTTGGACTGCACCATGTGAACTGCCTGAGGTCCTGCCTGGGTCAAACAGCCAGAGTATAAAGATGAGTGCAGAAAGTCCCATTGCCTGGGGAATCCAGTTTGAAGAAACAGAAGCTGTTTTGTGGTTCAAGCCTGCAGTTTGGGAAAAGCCTGAGAGCCTGTTTGCTACCCCTAGACTAGGAGGTGAGCTGGATTTGTTCCCAGAGGCATTAATATCTGCCATCTGCAGAAAGAAAGAAATGTGTGGATCCTGAGTTCCAGGAGGAGAACCTTGCCAGTAAGGGCAGTCTGGGGAATCGTCTCAGTTGTGCTCAAGCAAGGCACTACCTATCGTCTTCCCCTAGAGGTAGATGCCTGAACATGTGTGGTAGGCATGTGCTCCTGGTCCCCAATACTGTTCTGTTCCAGCATCCATGACCAACCAGTTCAGAAGGTGACAAGCTGCCAGAGACTGCCTCATCACAGCTGCAAGAATTCGGATGGCATCAAATAAGCCACCACCCTGTTTGTATAGATCCAGGCCCCAGCTTGACTGACTGCTCCTGTGACCCAGAGCCTGTGAAATTGCGCTGCAGAACCGTGAGAAAACACAAGGCATGCCCTGACCTGGGGAGTTAAAGTTATTCCAAAAATTCCTGTTCTGATTTAAAAGTGCTCTAATGCCTTCCATCTAGCTGGGCCATTCAGGCCTGCATCACAAACCACCTGGATACCCAGACTGACTTTAAGGGCCACTGATACCATTGGGGAGGTGGGGAAACTGCTGTGTGTTGTTGGTGGGGGGTGGGCACCATTATCACTGATGTTTTATGGTTTCACCAATTCTTCAACTATTTCATCTGCTATTTATTTCTGCATCTCCCATTCCCTTACCCTTTAATAAAACCTTTATTGTTGCTGTTTAACACTGTGAGCATATTATTAGCAACTTATTTTAATTGTATGTAGAAACATAGAAACATAGAAGTTAATGGCAGATAAGGACCACAAGGCCAATCCAGTATGCCCATTTATTTTTCTACCTTATGAATGTGCCATCGTCCTTTGCTCTGTCAATGGTCTATCTAGCCATACTCATCTGTATTGCTCCCTTATGCCTTTCCCATGCCTGTTTGAAGCCCTGCACTGTATTCATATCTACCACTTCCTGAGATAGGCTGTTCCATGCATCCACCACCCTTCTGTGAAAAATAACTTCCTCACATTACCCCTTAATTGGCCTCCTCTAATCTCATGCTGTGTCCTCTTGTCCTACTATTTTTCTTATATTGAAACATGTTAGACTCTTTACACCTTGTTAATGCCCTTAAGGTATTTGAATGTTTCAATCATATCACCTCTCCCTCCTTTGCTCTAGGGTATACATATTGAGCTCTGCTAAGCTGTCCTCATATGTTTTCTGATGCAGTCCCTGCACCATTTTGTTGTACCTTCTATGGGCTGCTCAGTCTGGTTAATGTCCTTGTGAAGGTGTGGCCTCCAGTACTGCCACAGTACTCCAGATGGGGTCAACCAGTGTCTTATAAGGAAGGATTTTTACCTCCCTCTTCTGACTTGTGATAACCCTGCTAATACACCCTAACATCCCTCTAGCCTTACCTACCACTTTAGTGCTCTGCTTGGATGATTTCAGGTTATCGGTGATGATGACGCCCAAGTCTCTTTCTTCCCTTGTGACTGCCAGCAACTCACCTCCCAGCTTATAGGTTGCTTCAGAATTTCTCTTCCCTATGAGCATGATCTTGCACTTCTTTGCGTTAAACCCCAGTTGCCACTCTTCTGACCATTTTGCTAATTTATCCAGATCTCTTCTCATTCTGCCCACCCCATCTGGATCATCTACTTTCTTGAAGATTTTGGTGTCATCTGCAAACAGACAAACCTTACCATCCAGTCCATCTGCAATGTCATTGACGCAGATATTGAAGAGGACTGGCCCCAGGTCTGATTCCTGAGATACCCCACTTCTGATTTGCATCTCTTCGGACTGTATACCATTTACCACCACTCTCTGTTTTTTGCTTGTCAACCAGTTTGCCACCCAGTTGACCAACCTCTGACCCACCCGAACCTTCCCAGCTTATTAATTAATCTTCTATGTGGAACAGTATCGAAAGCTTTGCTGAAGTCAAGGTGACATCAACTGCTCCCCCTTGGTCCACCACTCTGGTTACCCAGTCAAAGAAATCTATGAGATTAGTTTGACAGGACCTTTTGTAAACCCATGCTGTCTTGGATCCTGTGCTCCTATGGATTCCAGGTGTTGCACTACCCTTTCCTTAAGGAGTGGCTCCATAATCTTGCCCACTACTGAGGTAAGACTGATTGGTCTGTAGTTCCCTGCCTCCTCCCTGCTACCACTCTTGTGGAGCGGGATCACATGAGCCCTTCTTCAGTCTTCTGGGACCTCTCCTGTGCTCAGAGACTCACTAAATAGTTCTGATAATGGCTCTGAGAGTTCAAACCTTAGCTCCTTTAGTACCCTGGGATGTATGCCACCAGGTCCCATTGCCTAGTTCACCCTGAGCTTATCAAGCTCTTGCAGGACCCTTTCTTTTGTAAAGGGACTAGTGCACACCTCCTTCCCCATGTGTTCTAAAATATTAAAATTTACAGAGGTCTTGTGTGTGTGATGTGACTGTACAGGGAGGTTGGTAGGTACAGCACCCAGAGGGTTGTACCACGCAGCCCTCTGGTCCACTATAATTTACTCTGGGTGGAGGCACCATGCTACTTACTTTATAACTGGGAAAGAACTCCCCATTTCCATCAGAAACAGAGCCAAGGCCCCTCAACCTTGTTGAGATCAAAAGGCAGGGGTTGTAACCGTAAGTTACTCGGCAACCTGGTTATATATCTACGTGAAAGGGAGAGATATAACCATTTAGCAATGGGATTTTAAAAGCACATGTGGTGTGAGTTTGAATTAAATACACACATGGTGATGGTAAAGTACCTCTGAACTCTCAATGACAATGTACGAGTCTACTTACTGTGCACATATTATTTGGTTGCAAACAATGGAACCAAACAGCTTTTTTGATATATGTAAAATAAGTACATGGTGGATTGAAACAGATGGCAAGAATGTACTTTTATGCCAAATAAAGCATCATTAACTCTATCTAAATATGGATTTATTTTAAGGTATTAGCAAAAGACATACAAGCTCTGTTGCTTCTACCATTGATTATGGCTTTATCATCTATGGGGCTGCCACCAACTCTGCTATGAAAAGAATAAATTTGGCTCTCAATAAGGCTTGCAGGCTAGTCTCTGGTGCCTCAAGGTTCACCCATACCTGTGATCTCTAAGTGCAAACTCTTTGGTTAAATCTCAAAGGTAGGGTCACCTTCCAGACTTGCATTTTTGCAAAAGAAATTAGCCTCAGCCAAACCCAGCCAACCACCCTTCCCCTTCTGTTACCAGCACCACACCCCCACTACACACATAAATCCACCCTGACGAGGGGCGTGGTCTGGCCACCAGGAAGATGGCAGCCTAAAAAGAGAGCTCCTGGCCAGACAGTGTTTATCCATGCTCAATCGCCGCAATCCCATGGAGTCTTGGCACCAAAAGCGACTTTATGAAAGGGTGACATCCTGCCTTCTGGGCAGTGTACATTTTAAACGGAGTTCTGGGTGACTTATACTGACTTTCAGTGCCGCAGGTTCGAGACATATCTGACCCTGATAGGCCACGTAGGCCCCGCTTGCATCACCGGCTATCCTTACCCTCTATGCCGGTTATCGGTAGTTGCAGTTTGGCAAGGCTGGGAACCCAAACAAGAGGATGAGTCTTTTGGGATATATTCTGGTTCCTCACACCTAGTAGCTATGAGTTATTTGACTGCTACCACACCACTGAATGTAGCACCGAATGCAGCATCTTCAAACCCTGATAACCCTCTCGCAGTGGGGGAATCCTTGCAACACATCAGACACTTGCTGAAGGCGTTAATCTCCAAGGTGGATGGTTCAAAATTATCCCTTTCCAGCACAGTTACAGAGGTCAAACAACTTCAGGACAAGGTTAATGTGCTAGAGCAAAAAGCAGAAACTTGTGAGGACTGTCAATCCCAAAAATGGCACAGGCTGCAACAACATGAGGAATGCCTAGCAGCACAATGGAGCCGAGCTGAAGACCATGAAAATAGGAATCGCTGCAATAATCCACGGATTATTGGTTTTCCTGAAGGAGTGGAGGGTCAGGCTATGGAGATGTCTTTAAACCACAATATCCCTCTAATGTTGGGGGAAAGATGGCAAGGACCCATTGAAGTTAAAAGGGCCCACAGAGTGGCCACCCACTATAACAAACAATCTGCTCACCTCCACCCCATTGTGGCTTATCTGCTTCGCTACTTGTCAAAAGAAAGGATTCTAAGGGCTGCTAGAGACATTGGAGAGCTGCAGTGGCAAGGAACACCAATACAAATCTATAGAGATTTTGCACAGGAAACGGCAGCAAAAAGGAGGGCTTACGGACCTATTAAAAGGTTTTTATACCAAAATGATTTTTGTATCAGATTCAAAAATCTTACCAGTCTCTGGGTCAGCGGGGGGGGGGGGGCACAAGATCACTGTAGATCATCCAGAGGAGTTGGAGCAGTGGATGGCTAGGACCTGGCCTGGCCTGCAGTTTCAAACTACCACACCCAGAAAGCTCTGGGAACCTCATGCGTCTCCGCCTCCTCCTAGGAACCTTTCTGCTGGTCAACATAGTCCTAGGGGCTCAATAACAACTGGACCAGTACATCCACTTGTCAACCCCCCCCTTATAGAAGAGGCAGTAGACAAAAGCAGGACCTAATCAATACACAAATGAGCAAGTGTAATTCTCTGCTTCTGCCCCAAAGATCAGACACCTCTTTCAATAAATCCAGGCAAAGGACGAGGAGCGGACACCAATACTCACCTATCAAGGATCCTCCTGCAAAAATCGCAAGGGATGACCCGTCCCGAACATTAGAATTAAGAGACCTGGAAACTACTCACAGTTTGGAAATGGAGACAGAGCTGGCAGGGGATTGGGTGGATTTTCCTGACACTACACTCATCGAAGCGGTAGAAGACCCTCTTCAGGTGAAACCTGGCCTCCTCTCACATGCGGCAGCAGCAGGGAAAGTTCCCTTTGACTCTGGAACTCTCCCTCATGGATCACCAGAGCTGGCCGGAGGACAGAATATTTGAACTGGCTCTGATCTCTAGAGGAATGTTGTTTAAACATTATGCATGCAGTTATTTGCTTAGTGGCTTATCCCCCCCCACCTTGCTTTTCAGTTCCCCCTATTATATACTGAGCAGATAATGCTGGCTAGCCCCTGGACTATGATGCCACTAGTGCTGTCAGAGGAGCCTGTGCTCCGCTATATACGGGTAGGCCTTTTCCTTACTCCCTAGCCTTTTCTTGCCCTATGCGCAGTTGATACTGCCCCTCTATATAGGCATATTGGACTCAAGGGCAACCCGATATTCTTCTAGGGTACTCTGCACTACCACCACTTGTGGATTAATTACAGGGGATGACTGTTTAGTCCCCCCCCCCACTCACACTGAGGCTGACAGTATGTCAGGTTGGTATCAAAAACATTAGTACTCTTAGCAGATTAAAGATGCAGAGCATATGGCACTACAGCGGTTACTGGATCAACCAGAAGGTGGATGTCTTCATCTCCTCCTACTCCCTACTCCCTTCCCTTCCCCTTGCCTATCTGTATGGATGTTTCCTGTTATTGTCTTAGTAAACTGTGTCAATATTTATACAATTTTGTAGACGCATTGTATGTTAAACAGAGAATGAGCGGTATACCTCCCCTTTCTCCCCCTCCCCCCCAAACGGAGTCAGAGCGACCAAACATGGATGTTCACCTGGCATGGGCTAACACTGCCTGAGTGACCTCACATGATATATGACCCCACACTGAGTACTGGAACTAGCATAGCTGTAGGGTAATATTATAAACCTCTTTAGCAGTGATCTCCATGCTCCTAGATTTAGGTACATTATAATGTCCATTTTAGAGACACTTGTTTCTTTACTAATAAGTTAGTTGATTGTTAGCTTATTGCAACTAAGTGTAACTGGTTTCTCTTTCTTTTTTTTATTATAGCAGTAATTTAGGACTTAAAGGTCAAGATTTTTTGCTGGTTACCTGGCAATGCTTTCACCCCAATTTTTCATATTTTCTGGCTGGATCGTGCTGTTTTGTACAGGGTACATTATTACGACTCCACACTACACTAAAAGTCTCCCTTCCCCTCTAGGCATTGAGGTAAGTACGCATCTTCCTTTTTCAACTAGTGTGTGCAAGTTGAAGCAGGCACCTGCTCAAACATGCGAGGTGCAGTGGTCGGATCGTTCGCTTTGCAAGTGCAATAGCACTGAGTGTAACACCTTCTCTAGTGGCTGTGATCAGGTCCCCTTTGTGTGGTCTGCCCCAAGGGACAAAGCTGCAAGATTAGGGGCCTGGATGCACACTGTGGGGAAGAAATAAAAACTTTAAAACAGTGCTTCTAAGTGCTATTACTTTAATAGTGCTACACCTTTAAAAGCAGCCGAGGCTGCTATGAAATGAATAGCCCTGCCTGTCGACCAAGAAGACTGTGCTACAGTGCTGGCAACAGGCAGGGAGAAACTCTGCCATGCCCCACTCTGCCACCAGACCATTGGGCAGAGGGGCAGCTGTTGAACACTGGGGGCAAGATAAGTTAAGATATTACTGTTTGCCTGGAAGATAAATTTAAAGTTTGAACTCTGCACTGACTGAACTTTAGCAGCCTTATTTGCCACCATTGACTTGCCATGCAGCAAATCAGATTTCTAGGAGCCCTGAAGAACTTAGCAATGGCTCCTGGGCAGGGGGTCAGAACTGTGCTCCTGGTGGCCTTTCAGGCAACCAATCAGGCATCAAGGGGATGTAATGCATATTAATTATGCAGATGGGCAGCTGTATTCATCCAATCAGAAGCTGCAATATTCCCCTGAGACTTTGGGGGAGTTTTCAGCTCAGGGTAGTCCACCTTGAGCTCTCCATCAATAAGGAGGGCTTAGAATGTGTCTGAGGAAAATGTTTGGAGGTCGGCCTAAGACTTCGACAGCCGAATTCCAGGAAATGTGCCAAAAGCTCTCTATCACCTGAAGAGCAAGCGTCCATGTGTGAAGAGTTTTTACCATCAAAGTCTGCACACACAAACCTCCATTACAAGGGCACCAGTCTTAAAATCAATATAATGTATTGCAGTATTAATATAAAATAAAAAAATCTATTAACAAGAGCGATCCCCACCTGACACATTTGGGGAGATGACACATTCTTTATCAAAGGCTAAAGCATGAATGATTTAAACATCAGTCAAATACAGCCACCAGTTAATGTCATAATGGTGTGGCAGCAGTCAAGTACACTTTGACTGGTTAACAAATTCTTTCAAAATTAAAAACTACAAACACTTGGATTTACAGCACAAACATCATAGCACACATTATACACAATAAATACATATATTTACAAGTTCATCAATTCGCAGCCATTTCTCTTATAACAGAAAGAAGGGGGAGGGAGCTTAAAGCAGATCAACAGATAAACTTATGAACTAAATTCTGTGATCTTCATAACATCTACAACGATAAAAGCCAGCACTAAGGAGTGTATAAACTGTAAAAGGAGTTGAGGGACTCAACATTAACATTAAAATGAATATTACAATTTCTAGGAGGTCATTCATAAAAAGGACAAATTATTTTTTTCTTTAGAAAAGGCTTGAAACCAAATCTGGAATTCAAACCTGTTTTTTTGACTGCATCAATATTCACAATCCAGTTTGCTTCTCGTTTAAGTAATAAATCATTAAAATTGCCTCCTCTCTTTTTGGATTGACTTTCACTCTCACTTTAAAGTAAAAACCATGTCCGTCCTGATTATCCACTTTAACCATATGTGCTGCTCTTGCGTACAAGAGATCTTCTTTCCCTATTGCCCCGATATTCTTACTCACTCACATCTTCAGGCTCCTTTTTGTTTTCTCCATATAAGCCTGTTCAGGCCTGCACTGTAAACCACCTGGGTACCCAGACTGACTTTAGGGGGCATTAGTACCAGTGGGGAGGGGTAGAATCTGCTGTGTGTTGCTGATAGGGGGTGGGCACTATGAAAAAATTACTCACTTTAGTAATGTTGTTTCTTCTAATGGAGTCTTGCTATATTATGACATATGCAGTGAGTCCCAACCTTCGAACTGCTCCGGAGGTGAAAGAGTTAACTTTCCAGGCATGGAACGCTGAGCTCGAGCTCAGTTGAAACTCTGTCTGTTGTTCTTCAAACTCAAACCGTCAGATCTTTATAAGCTAAACTCACTGAGGTCCTGTGTGGAAGCTGTAAACCTACACTAGCCAACTGGCTACTAAACATAAGAACACATTTTCCGGTCCCAAAACAAAGACTCAAGTCAGAAGACCCAAAAAATGAAAAACACAACACCAAGTCACCCCAAGAAAGGAGGGGTGAAAACAACAAGGTGGGCACCTACTAAGTGCCAACACTGCACTGCCCACCCACATCCCAAAAGCAGAGGTTCTGAGAGGGGCAGGCGGGGGAGGTCATAATATAGCAAGACTCCATTAGAAGAAACAACATTACTAAGGTGAGTAATTTTTTCTTCAAACAACATGAAGTCTTGCTATATTATGACATATGCAGACTACAAAGCAGTACCTCCATGGAGGAGGGACAGAACCTACTTAGGAAATAGGCTCTGAAGCACAGCTGTGCCAAACCAAGCATCACTCCTAGCCTGGATGTCCAGGGAGTAATGCTTGGTAAAAGTGTGAACTGTTTTCCAGGTAGCTGCTTGACATATCTCTAGAATAGGGATGTCCCTGGCAGCAGCCAGGGAAGCAGCTGTACCTCTGGTAGAGTGAGCCCTCAGGCCTGAGAGAGAAACCTACCCAGTTTTTCATAACACAATTGATACAAGAGACAATCCACCTGGCAATGGATCTTTTAGTGGCAGGTTTCCCTTTACCAATCTCACCATAAGTGAGGAACAGTTGGAGGGAGTCAAACCTATGACCCTTGGTACGCTCTATGTAGTAACTAAGGGCTCTCTTCACATCTATGCTGTGCAGCCTCCTCTAGCCAGAGGAGGAATGGTTAGTGAAGTACACTGGAAGAGATATAGATTGATTAAGGTGGAAATCTGAAACCACCTTAGGCAAGAACTTCCTGTTAGTCCCGAGGACCACCTTATCTCTATGAAAGGAAATAAAATCAGGCTCCACTGACAAAGCTGGTAACTCACTTATGCGTTTGGCAGAAGTGATGGCTACCAGAAACACAGTCTTCCAAGTCAAGTACTTAAGCTCTGCTAAAGACAAAGGCTCAAAGGGGGGTTGCATAAGCTGAGCAATGCAAACATTAAGATCCCAGGCAGGGGCAGGGGCCCTGAATGGAGGGTTGGTGTGAAGCAATCCCTTGAAAATATTGGAGAATACAGGATGAGCTGAAAGAGAAGAGGGCTTACCTGCTGAAATAAAAGCAGACACAGCTGCCAGATGCACTTTTAGGGTAGCTGGTCTCAGCCCCAAGGTATTTAAGTGGACCATATAATCTAGGACTGTGGGTAAATCAGCAGATTCTGGGGAAATATGCTTTCCAGAGCACCATATGGAAAACCTCTTCCATTTGGAATTATAAGTAGCCCTGGTGGAAGGTTTTCTAGAAGCCTTCAGGATATCCATTACACCTTGAGAGAGGTGTAGATCAGCAAACTCTAACTCTTCAAGAGCCAGGCCTTGAGATTGAGAGATTTGAGGTTCGGGTACCAAACCCTTCCCTGAGCACAGGTTAACAGTTTGTGATTCCTGGGAAGACACAGGGGAAGATGGACTGCTAAGGACAGTAGAAGTGGATACCAAGGTTGTCTGGCCCAATCTGGAGCAATCAGGATCATCTTGCAGGTTTGAGATCTGATTTTGGCTAGCACTTTGAACAGGAGAGGGAAGGGGGGAAAAGTATAGAGAAACTTCCCTTCCCAATTGAGAACTAAGGCATCCAGAGGGACTGAGCCCAACACTGGGGGCCTGCAGCAAAAAAGGGGAAGTTGGTGATTGTCTGGGGCTGCAAAAAGATCTATTTGCGGGGTGCCCCATCTGGCAAGTATCACCTCCAAGACCAGGGGGTCTAGTGACCATTCGTGATGGCCCTGGGAAATCCTGCTGAGATCATCTGCCAGGACATTGTCCTTGCCTAGGAGGTGAACTGCCGTAAGGGAGGTGTTCAGGGAGTAAGCCAGAGACCACAACTTCATTGCTTCGGTGCACAAGGCCGTAGATCGAGTGCCCCCTTGTTTGCTGATGTACCACATTGTGGTGGTGTTGTCTGTTCTGACCTGTACAACTTTCTTCTGAACAGACTTGGAAAAAGCCTGAAGTGCTAGAAAAACTGCTCTGAATTCCAACAGATTGATGTGGAGCAGAGATTCCTGAGGGGACCACAATCCCTAGTAGTGAGGTCGCCCATGTGAGCTCCCACCCAAGAGGGATGCATCTGTAGTAAGGATTAAGGAGTGAGACTGAGTGACAAAGGAACCCCTTGTCTCAGATTGCTCTGATACTGCCACCACTGAAGGGACTGGATCAGGTTCGAGTCACTGGGATCAATTTGGTTAGAGGGTCTTTCCTTTGAGACCAAAAGGCACTCAAATGGAACTGGATGTCCCTCATCTGAAATCTTGCTCCCTGCACTACTGCTGAAGCAGCCATGTGCCCCAGGAGCTGTAGAAAATGCCTTGCTGGTCGAGAGACCTGCAGGTGAATGAGGAGGCCAGAGAGACCAGGGTCCTTGCCCTGTCCAAAGGAAGGAAGGCTCTGGCTTTCTCTGTGTTCAGCTCTGTGCCTATGAAGGTGAGGAGCTGGACAGGCTCTAGAACTGACTTTGAAAGATTCAGAAGGAAACCTAGAGAGGTGAGCAGTTGCTGAGTTATCTGTAGATGTAACTTGACTTGGTCTGGAGACTGGCCTACTATGAGCCAGTCATCCAGGTAAGGGAAGATGGCAATTTTTTGCCTTCTTAGGGAAGCAACTGCTACTGCCAGGCATTTTGTGAATACCCTTGGAGCAGAGGTGAGGCCAAAAGGCATTGCTCTGAACTGGTAATGGCCTGAGGGCAGCTCGAACCTGAGGTACTTTTGATGGGAGCTTCTGATGAGAATATGGAAGTAGGCATCCTTGAGGTCCAGGGATGCTAGCCAGTCCCCTGGCCTTAGAGAGGGTAGAATAATTCCCAGAGTCACCATTTTGAATTTTGGTTTTAAAAGGTGCTTGTTTAAATATCTGAGATCCAGGATGGGCCACCATTCACCTGTCTTTTTTGGGGTAAGGAAGTACCTGGAGTACAACCCTTTGCACTGGTGTAGGGGTGGAACCCTTTCCACAGCTCTAAGAGCCAGGAGGGAAGATACCTCTGCCTCTAGGGCAAGTGCCTCTGGTGGATTTACAGGTGGAAAGGATCTGGTTCTCATCTTTGGAAATTTTTTGAAGCTGAGAACCAGTCCCTGGCTTACTACTTCCAGGACCCACTTGTCTTATGTCAGAGACTTCCAGTCCTGGACAAAGTAAGCCAGCCTGCCCCCTACAGGTAGCTGAGAATCGGCCCTGGCAACCCCATCAGGGTGCCTGTTTGGCAGGGGCTTTGGGCTGAGGGCTGGAAGCAGGCCTGCTTGTACTCCATCTGCCTCTCCCTCTAAAGAACCCCTCTGGGCATAAGCAGAAGAGGAGGCCTGGGCTTGGTAAAAAGGCCTATGAAAAGGCCTGCCCCTGCCCCTGGAAAGGTGCCTTTGAGGAGTGGCCTGCCTTTCCTTGGCCTGTGCACTCCTATAGGTGGTCCTATACTCATCCATTTTCTTCATGTAATTCTCTGTCTGCTCCCAAACAGAGAATTACCCACAACAGGAAAATTCACGCCTTAGTCTGGGTATCCCAGACAGGCTAGTACATCTGGAGCCAAGCCATTCTGCTGAGTGCCACAGATGTAGCCATGACTCTTGATGACACATCATTAGAGTCCACTGCAGCATGGAATTGCACCTTGATGCCTCAATACCATCAGCACCACCTGCTCCAGCTCCTTGGCAAGCTGGCCAGGGACCTGTTTTGCTAGAGCCATAACAGTATCCCATCTGGATTTCTGATATCTAGCAACATAAGCCATATAATTTGCCTGTCTGAGTCCCAAGGATGCTGCCATGTACTGTCTCTTTGCCATGGCATCAATCCTCCTGGAGTTCTTGTCAGGGAGGTGTGAAGCCAAGGGGATATTTGCCTTGTCACAGGCTGCAGCCTGCACTACCCCAACATGGCTGCATTGTTGTGTAAGGAACTCTGTATCAGAGCCTGACAATCTGTACCTCTTGTCCATTCTCTTATCCACAGGAGGTATAGTGTGAGGAGTTTTTAGAATTTTAACTGTCTGTTTCCCAAAAGATTTATGCAAAGGAATAGACAGTCTCCTAGACTCTGGGATATCCATCATTTCCACATAGTCAGGCTCCTCTTGATCATCCACAGCCTCCTCCATAGGGAGCTGGAGGGTTTCAGCCACTTTCTTATAAAACATAAAATGAGAAGGGGACTCAGAAAGCCTAGGAGGAGACACTCCAGAAGGTCTGTCTGGGGAGATGTCCGGGTCAATGGGCACATCCAGACTTTTAAATCCACATTCACTCTCCTCATACTCCTCTTCCCCCTCCTCCGGTTCATAATATTCCTCTAAATGATACTCTTGAACCGGTGGAACCGGCCGAACCGGACACTTACCTGATGGTGCCGGTTCGGTCGGAACTGGGGAAAGCGACTGGACAATTTTAATCGCTTTGGCCATCTCTTCAGCGGTTGGAGAGGAAAGTTTTTGGCTCCACACCAGCTGATTTCCTAGTCCTTTTTGCTGGAACCGACTCCTCAGAGTCAGATCTCCTTTTGCCCTAGGAAGTTTCGCCCTGGTCAGAGGGTACTCCCTCCGGTTTGGTTGGAACCGAACCGAGCTGGCCATCTGGTTCAGCAGACTTTTTGGCCTCCCTTTCCCTGAGCCTACCAACTCTCTTTTCCAGGGTAGCTGCAGGAAAATTTTTACAAATCTGGCAGTCTGCATTGAGGTGGTCAAACCCCAGACAATAAACACAGGTGTTGTGGGGGTCAGCCTTGGCAAAGACTTCCCCACAGACACTGCAGTGTTGAAACCCAGTGGGCCCGGTTTTCCTTTTGGGTTTCTCAGACATAGTGCCAGTCCTAACCAAACTTACCCATTTATGGCAATCCGCCAGGTAAGACCCTCTTATCGGTTCCCAACTGTGTCACGGGTCATGGAAAAAACCGTAATAAAATCTGTTTTTTTTAGAACCGATAAGAACTGGTAACCACACTCTAAATGACAGATTAATATATTTTAAACAACCTGATCGGTTCAAACCGAACCGATAAACCGTTTACAAGTTCCACACAGAATAGAAATTAATGTAAAACCTATCTAGTACTCACAAATACCACAGACAGAGTCTGAACCGACCGGTTGCGGTTTAAATTCGGTCGAAAACCGAGAAAAACAATACTTTAACCGACAAAATGAACTGAGCAGAAGGAGAAATCTCCGGAGCGACTGTTCAGTGTGGCGGAGTAAAGAATATGATGGTTTGAGTTTGAAGAACAACAGACAGAGTTTCAATCGAGCTCGAGCTCAGCGTTCCATGCCTGGCATGGAAAGTTAACTCTTTCACCTCCCAGAGCAGTTCGAAGGTTGGGACTCACTGCATATGTCATAATATAGCAAGACTTCATGTTGTTTGAATATCATTGATGTTCATCAACTATTTCACCTGCTATTTATTTCTGCATCTCCCATTTTTGTTCTAGGCGATAACATCGCTGACAATAACATCGCGGCACACAACCGCAACCAAAATGTCTAAAACAAATCACAACGTTGGTGAAAACACCGACTGACACAAATCCCAACACACCACAAAAACAAAGAAAAAACAGCAGAAATTAATATCCACTGCAAGGGGGTATGGGCTTCGGGGTTGGGGAGAAACTCGGGAGGGGGGAAATATCTTTGCTTAAAACAAAAAAAAAAAAATTTCAGTTCCAGGAGATGGGGAATCAAATCCTGGTCCTCAGGGCTTTTCTGGTCCAGAAGCAAGTGCCTTAGCCACTCCAGAGCAAGAGCATCTCAGCCAGGATTCAAACCTCCTGCTCTCTTATCCCTTCCCTACTACTGCTTTCCCTTCCCTGCCAACAAATGCAGCAACAGGACTAGGCGTAACTCCATAATAATGCAGTTCCCCTGTCACTGTAAAGACTCCCAACATTCTTTACCACGATTATTGCGGTGATGTTTTTTAAATAACATTGTAGGCTGATAGCCAATTCCTAACCCTTTAAATAAAACATTTATGTTACTGTTTAACACTGTCTGAGAGCATATTATTAGCAATTTATTTTAATTGCATGTGTTCTAAACTGTTACAGTTTAAAGTGGTAGTTCATGTGTGGGGTGACTGCAAGGGGAGGTGGGTAGGTACAACATTGCAGGGGGTTGTACCACACAGCCATCTGGCCCACTATAATTTATTCTGGGAGGAGGCACCATGCCATTTACTTTATACCCAGGAAACAATCCCCCTTTCCATCAGAAATGGAGCCCAGGCCCCTCAACCTTGCTGAGACCACAATGCAGGGGTAGTAACTGTAAGTTAATCAGCGACCCAGTTACATCTCGGAGGCACCTCGGGGATCTCCTGTTTACCAGTCAAGCCCCACATAGAGGTTTCTGCTCATGAGGACAGTGTTATATATCCCAAACCACAAGTTCTTTCTAATGCTGTTGCCTGCCATAAGCTTACTGACTGACTGGTATGAGGGTGAGGACCTGGACCATCAAAAAGCCTTTCTGGGAGTCCCCCAGGACAGATAGGGGAAGATAGAAGAGACCCTCTTGGTAATCAAATGCCTTGGCACAGTTGCTGTCTGAGGGCAGCAGACAGATTCTGCCACAAAGACTTTTTTTTTTGTGTGTTATGTGTTTATCCCTCCTTCTCGCCTCCTAGTTCGCCACTCCTTCTGCCTGCTCATGCTACCTGCGACCCCCTCACCCTGTCCCTCCTCCCCACACCTCAGATCGCAGCTGACCCAAGGGTGGCCCGGCATATCCCTTTGCCGGGTGGGTCCCCCTCCTCTGAGGGGGAAGGTGCCGGGCCGGGGGACCAGCGCACTAGGCATCCGTCCTTGAGTGCTGCTGAGGTGGGTTTGGAAGCGACAGGGCATCTCGGGCCAGCAGGAGCGGGCAGCCATCATCCAGCAGACCAGGAGGCTGGATTTTTCCACTTTTTTCCCCGGGGCATGGTGTGCCACGAACGTCTAGGCATAGCCGATGTTCACCACGCCCCCTATGTACATTGAGGCTCTGCTGCTGGTCTCCCTGGCCTCTGCCAGGGGGTACCAGACAGCGAGCCTGCGTCCACTCCCTCCCCCTGGAGTAGGCGAGCAGTCATGGGACGCTCAAGCCTAATTCTCCCCGGTCGGCTCTCCAGCGACCCGAGTCCGTTCCCGAAGCCGGGTCGCCGGCGTCGCAAGCAGAAATCCAACCGCTGCGCCGATGAGCTGGCCAAAGACTTTAACTGTGTTAACTAAATGCCAAAATGTTGTTGATGCTGCCAGAGTTCTTGATGTACTGACATCAGAAGGTTCCAGTGTGGCATGGACTATAGTGGTGCAGGCTAATGTGACTCCCAAAATGGAGGCCTCACCCAAGCCCAAAAGATTTAAGGAGAAGCTTACTAAATTGTTGCAAGCCAAAGGAAAATTGGTTCAGGAAGCCTGAAAAATACTTGACATCCCAGGGGGCACCTCGCAACAGGGTAAGGGGGCCAGACCTAGTTATGGACTGTCTCCCTCAGATTCTCATCATAGATTAAGAATATTTTCAGGAGCAAAGCCTACTCTGATAGGTGAGGATGATTCGAAGAAATGGTTGGACTATGCTGCTCCTTTATTGCAGGATTGGCAACGCTCTGAGGCCAAGAAAAGAAAACACCAGGCAGAAAGCTTCCAAGGGTCCGCTGTAGAAGTGTTTTACTCTCTAAGAGCCACTGACCCTGGTGCACCAGCCCAAGAGTATTTTACAGCCTTGGGGAGCATCTTTGGAAACACTGAGTCATGTGAGGATTTCATGTGGAAATTCAAGATTACCAGGCAGTGGGAGAGAGAAACACTGTCTGCCTACCTGACTCATGTGGAATGGGCATTGCAAAGAATATTCCACCAAGGAGGTGTGGCCTCCTAGGACTTGAACTGAGTGCACCTAGAACATGTGCTCAAGGCTTCCTGTCACTCCACTTTGCTGATCCTTAAGTTGCATCTTGCTGAGAGGAGAGATGTACCACCTTCCCACTGGACACTAACGAGAGAGATTAGGATGGGCTGAAGAGGAAAAGGAATGCTGGGGATCCTATCATGCCTCTGCTGCAGTTACACTAGTTAATGACAGTGTACAGCCAAATGCAATTCAAGAACTGAAAGCATTGCTGAAAGAATGCAAAGAGGCCAGTAAGCAAGCAAACTGACCCCCAGTAATGGATAGTCTGATTCCCTGACTCAGGAGAGAGAACCATCATCCAAAACTCGTATGTGCAGGGTGCGGGAGTGCAAGAACAGGCACTGCCTGTGACTTCTGACCTTGAAATATCAATCAGTGAGTTGTGCAGTATGATAAGTGAACCGAAGAAATGCAGCATGCAGTCCCAGGCTAGTCAGGGGGAGAGAAAGCTAGAGTGAGGACAAGCAACTCTCAAAGTCCATGCCAGAGCCTCTAACACTTATGCTGCAAAACAAAATAGCCAAGGCTGGAGAATGCTTGCTGATGTATCATCCCAGCCACAGAAGAACCAAGAGGACATATTCTGTTACAACTGTGGGAAAGATGGGCACATGAAGGAAGAGCACTGGTTGCAGGAGGACCCCTGAATGGTTGTAGACAGACTACTTGAAGAAAAGTTACACTCCACCTAGCCTGTGAAACCCTTTGTAGACAAGTCTTCAGTCAAAGTACCTGAAACTGCATTACCTGACCATAATAAACTACCATCCACTGAAATGTCAGTCACTGCTGAAGGTGTGTCTGTTTAAGATGTCCTGGACAGTGGTTTCAAGAGGCAATTATATTTGAGAATTGGTACTGCCAGCACCCATCTCATCACAAATTACTGTCTTTGGAAGGTTTAAATATATGTGGGCTGTGTGACATGTCTTACCCATATTTGTGCTATCTCAAGCTATGCAGTGCTTTCCCGGCAAAGACAGATGGAATGGGAGACCCTGTGGAAACTTTAGCATTAGTGTGTCTGGAGTCTTGATTGTAAAATGTATTGCTTGTACTTTTTGGCAATAATAGGTTCATAGGATTTTATGGGCTCAGGAGGCAATGCCTTTTGAGAGCTCGCCACCAATTGGTGGACTAAAAAAAAACATGTTAGGGGTAAGATATTTTCCTATTATTCATATAATTGTCTAATTGTTTTTTGAAGTGATCCATAGTATTACTTTCCACAGCCATCACTGGCAATGCGTTCCACTAGGATATAACATGTTGAGTGAACCAACGGCTTCTCTTAGGGTTTTACAGGTATCTCCTCTTAATTTAAAGTTATGTGTTTTAGTATGAACTATTGAACAATTCTTAATTAACGCTAATGTTTACAAGACGGGCGGATCGTGGATTGCTTTATATGCTAAGCAAAGATCTCCACATAATTGTCTGTACTCCATTGAATAAAGATTGAGTTTTTTAGTCTATCCCCATATTCTAAGTTATTCATATCTTTAATTCATTTGGACAGTTTCCTTTGAACACGTTCTATTAGATTTTTCCCCTGAGTTGTAGCAGGTGCACAAAATGGAGAACAGCAGTCTAAATGAGGTCTAACTAGACTGGTATATAATGGAATTAAAACACTAGATTCTCTGCTCTTTATATGTTTGAAAATACAGCTATCAATTTGCTGCCATTTTTTAACCTTAACTAATGTGTGGGTATCAAAGGTAAGCTTGTTGTTTACTACGACACCTAAGTCTTTTTCATTGGTGGTGACAGGTAATTGAATATTATTGAGTTTGTAGGTAAACTTCAAGTTTTTGTGGCCTAAGTGTATAACCCTACACTTTTGCTCGTTAAAAAAAAATCTTATTATTGGTGGCCCATTTTCCTAGCTGGTTTAATTCATCCTGGAAGATTTTAGCAGCCTTTGTGTTATTAGCTATACATCCCAGTTTGCAATCATTGGCGTTCTTTAACATCCAAAAGTTGGTGGATGTTTGCATTGATGAGATTAAAATATTGAATAGAGCTGGACCTAAAACAGAACCCTTTGGGACCCCGCTGGTGACCTGTCACCATTGTGAACTATTACCCCTAATAACTACGCATTGGCTTTGGTTCTGAAGCCACAATATGACCCAGTTTATGATATTAGGATAGAAGCTAAAGTTGTACTTATGGTTTATTAGAACTTGATAGGAGACCTTATTAAAAGCCTTGGCAAAATCAAGGAAGATAATATCCACTGGTAGGCCTGAGTCAGAGGATGCACTAACATTTTCAAAAAAGTTTAGGAGATTAGTTACACAAGATCTACCTGGGAAAAAATCATGTTGCGATATATCCTGTAAGTTGTTTCAAGAAATATGAGCATCTATTCAAATTAGCAATATTCTCTCTAAGAGTTTATCTATGACTGACAATGAGACTAATGGGTCTGTAGTTAGATACATCTTTTTTATTACCTGATTTATGGATCGGGTTCACCAGTGCCTATTTCCATGATTGAATAGTTTCTCCTTTATTTAGAGAGGCATTGAAGAAAATAGTTAAAGGAAAACACATGACATTAGTTAGTTCTTTAAGGAACCTGGGATGAATCTGATCGGACCCTGAGGATGAATGGGTTTTAAGATTTAGAAGTATATTCTGCACTTCCTCTCCAGTAATGGGGGAGGGAGGTGTTGCCTGTAAGTTCAGGATATTGTAGGAATTACTTTCTTTATGTGTGAAAACACTAAGAAAGTAATCATTAAATTCAGTAGCAAGACGAGCTCATCGCTCTGTAGTCCATTGCTAGTTTCTTTTGGCCCAACAGCTGTAAAGCTACCTCTGAGTGAACCTATGTAGTTGTAAACGGTCTTATGCTTATCCAAGGTATCAGTAGCAATTTTAAGTTCAAATTCCTTCTTTGTTTTTCTTATGTTGTGTTTAACCCTTTGTGTTTTTTCCTTGTATGAGTTCCAGGTGGCTGTGGTTGGATTTCTGTTATATTTTTTGTAGTATTTTTTTTTATGTTTATTGCCTTCTTTATGCTTTTGTTCCATCACAGGGGAGTTCTGTGACCGTTATTGTATTTGTATCTACTTGGTACCCATGTGTCTGGACAGTTTTTATCCTGACCCATATATAGTCCCACATTTGATGCAGTTCAAGGTTCTGAAGGTCCGATACCCAGACCCAGGATGCTAAATATTCATAAATTATTTTATAATTAGCTTTACAAAAATCTTTAACTACGGTATATCCCCTTGCAGAATTGCTGTTTATATTAACCTGTAGTGTCACCATATTGTGATCGCGGTCTCCAAGTGGTTCAATAATTACTGGCATGGATGTTCTCCCTTCCATATTCATTAGAATAATATCAAGTTTGTTACTCTCTCTTGTTTCTTATGTAACTATTTGTTCCAGGTTTTGATTTGTTATTAATTCAATAAATGTATTTTCTACATGTCCATGTCCTTCTAGTGTGAGCCAGTTGACTTTTGTGAAATTAAAGTCCCATATTAGAATGTAGTTTTGGGATGTTTCCATATTATTCATAGCTGATAGTAGTTCATTGTTTTCAGCAAGGCTTACATTTGGAGCTTTATATCCTAGTCCTACTATTAGTGTCTCCATAGGTAGTTTGACTTGGGCCTAGATTGTTTCCAAACTACTGTTGCAGATGTCAAGTGGGGTTATGCAATGGGTTGGATATTTATCAGATATGTATAATGCTACTCCACTGCCTCTTTTATCTGCCCTATTTTTAAAGAGTTTTGAGTATCCTGGAATCTCTGAATTCCATTCATGCCCCTGGAACCAGGTTTTGGTATCTCCATAGATAGTTATTTTTTCTTTAGTCAGGGTGTACTTTAATTCATCCATTTTATTAGATAAACTGTGTCCATTAACCAGCAAGATATTTATTGGACACTCATCACTCTGATCTTTCCTACCAAGATTGTATTTATTTAAGGATGTACAGGGCTGACACTGTGGATACCGT
Organism: Neoceratodus forsteri; assembly: GCA_016271365.2. Lineage (NCBI taxonomy): Eukaryota > Metazoa > Chordata > Ceratodontiformes > Ceratodontidae > Neoceratodus > Neoceratodus forsteri. The sequence continues at coordinate 876,023,126 of CM028129.1, forward strand.
TTACCAGATTCTGGAGGAACAGTAGTGATCTGCTCTCCCCCCCAGAGGTACTAGTTTAAAGATCTAGATATGAAGTTTGTAATATGTTTCCCCAGAAGCAAACAACCATGTCTGCTTAAGTGAAGGATGTCCCAACAAAATACCTCTTCATGATGGTAAAATTCCTTCCAGTACATGAGACAACTGATATCCTGTTTAAGTGTCCATTTCCTTAGCCATTCATTTATAACTTTAATTTTTGTGTTATACTGGGATGAGGCTTTGGGAATTGGTAGGATTTCAGATAGAACTGGGACACAACCCATATGTATTAGTTTGTTGGTGAGTGCCACATAGTTTTGCTTTATGTGGTCCACAGAATCATAGAATATATTGTTAGCTTCAGTGTGCACAATAACCAGTGGATTTTCACCTGTGTTAGTTAATATTTTGTTACACATCTTAGTTATGTCAGCCACTTAAGCACCACTAAAACTTGATAATGTCCAACATGTTTTATTGGGGTTGCAGACTGTCCTATCGAGGTGTTTAATTATTGAGTCGCCTAAAACTAGTATGGTTCTCTTTGCTACTGGTTTTCTTGTATCTGGGTCCATATTACAAACTTCTGAAGTATTCAAGTCCATTAGTAGGGGGGCATTAATAGGGTTTGAGTCACTTTGTTCTGACTCAGCAATCTGAGAGCCCAGGAAATTAAAACTATTATGCAGTGGGATATCAAAAGTATTTGTCTTCTTTCCCTTTTTGGGTGCTTCAGAGCTTTGTACCATATACCACTCAGCATTGAGTTCTGTGTTGCATTCTTCATCCCTTGCCCTTATTTTGTTTGTAAAATGAGGTGTTAATAGCATTTCAGATTGGCCGTGCCTAAGTGTAATAGAGGGATTGGATGTCTTGATTGAGGTTCCTTGGCTTATATTAGGATTACCGGTTTCAAAATTTGTTACTACATGTCCAAGGTTTAAGTTAAGCCTAGTAGCCGTCTCCTTTTGACTGGTTTCTAAAGACTCCAATCTTTCATTAAACAAACTTACTTCTCTGAGAAATTCCTCATTGTGCAAGCATTTAGAACAGTTAAACTTATCCTTGGGAATGGTTTTCATAAGAAGAAACATATGACAGGCTATGCATTTGACTCCGATTTCACCCTCTAGTGTCATTGCATTATCTGCCATGTTTAATGTTAATTGATTACACCACAGCACAAGAATACAGCTGATTCTGATGGCAGTGTAGGGATCCTACGCCTTTGCTTTATGTTAAACTGCTCTATGTAGATGCTGAGTATTCAGACTTACTTCTGTTAAGTAGATAAATAGCTTGCTACTCAATGAGATTGATATGCAGTACTCCACGACCTCCACAAACACGTGCTAGACGCATGTGTCTTTGAGCGTGTCTTCACACTCAGTGACGTGCAAGGCCATGCATGCCATACTGGCAGCAGGGGTCAAAATATATCAGTAAATGACCCAGAACTATCTGGGAGGTCCAACACTACCCTGAGCTGCTAAAGTGTTTTAAAATATATTAAAAATGTGTTTCTTTTAAAGGCAAGAGCTACTCATGCATGGAACTGGCCCCAAAACATGAAATGCAACCCCAACAATAAAATAAATGTACTCCTGGCTTGAGTTGTGGTCCACAATGGTTTGTGGGACTACAGCTCACTCATCTTACTTCCTACAATCAGGTTTAGCAGGACTCTGTAACAGATTGCTGACAATAAGCTTTCTAATCAATTATAGTTTCATGTAGCAGTTCCACAATGCACATAAGCACAGTGGCTTCAGTCACAGCACAAAATCAAATATAATGTTCATATATGTTCGGTCACCTGGCTCAGCTTTGCCAAGACAGAGAAGCCAAACAGAAGGGAAAAGTGTTAGGTGTACAAGCCCTAGTACAGAAGATCTACCAGCAAGAAACAGAGACTATAGTCAAGGTTCAAGATGATCCCATGGATGTAGTATGGCACTGTGATGCTGAAGAGTTTGTGTTGCCCCAATGCTAAATGCAATATCAGTGGTGTGGTATGCCTGAAGAAAGACATAAAAAAATAAATACTGATGCTTGATGCTTCAGAAGAATATGGTCAGCCAGAAGGACTGTTAGTAAAGTGCTGCATGTTGCCAGTAAGAGCAAATGCTTATGTTAAGTGAGTCACTGTCCAGGTAAAAAATGTGACAGATTGAGACACTGTCATCAGGAAAGGATGCACTTTGGCTCAAGTGTACTGAGCAGATAGAGCAGTTTCTGGATCTGAGAAATTTAGGAATTCCTGCAAAGCACAAAATCACTGACAGATAGGGCAGCACTCCCTATGTAATCAAGAAAACAAAACACCCAGAGGAACAAACAAGTGGCTAACAAACCCTACATCACAACCACTTGCTACCCATTGTACAGATTGCCACTAATAATGGACAAGTCAGATCCTCCTAAACCTCCTGTAACCAGATCTACTACGTGCAGACATCAAGTTAAACATAGGGCTAAACAATCTGGAGTTGACCCAGAAAATACTGATGAGCAAGCAGATCAAGAAAGTTCAGATTCTGAGTCAGAGGGAGGAGCAATATATCTCACAGCGTACTATCACACACTTGAACTTGCTCTACTGTTTCAGTGGACACCTGAAACAAAAAGTAATGTGACAGATATACCTGCCGTAGAGGCTCCAACAACAACAGTGGATTCTGAACTACCAACTGAAGATGTACACTTGGATGACAGGCCTGAATCCAAATACGTGCCAGAGGAAAACAGTGGAGACCCTGTAGAGACAGAGGAAACAAATGCAGTGCCAGAGGAAGCTGTGGTGCCCACTATGCCTGAGGATGCCTCATAACTGGTCGATGAGCAGGGAGTAGCTAACCCTTTTGCTGAAGAAGAAGTTTCAATTCTACTTTGTCACTTTGAAAGATCCAGCAAGTCTTTCAAAAAGGTTGCCTATGATTCTCCAGGAGCTTCCACTGACTTGCTGATGCACGTAGTCCACAAAGGCATTAATTTCAGTACAAGATCTTTCCCAGAATTGTGTTCCCACCTAATGCCAAGCCACCTAGAATGGGTAAAGATAAAATGAGTAAAAGAGGAGGCTGAAACATGAACTTATGGGGCACGATTCCTAAAAGCTTTAGAATGCTGCAAGCCCCGAGTGCACTAAACACACGGCACATAAGGCTTGCATCAATCCCTAGCCGGCAATTGGGAATCTCTAGCCTGTGCAACACTTACCCAGAGTTAGACCATTTTTTTCTGGTCTAACTTTGCCAACCTTTGTATGGGGTTTACGCCAAATATTTGGCACAAGCCGCCGTAAAAGAGGCAAAGAGTCGCAAATGCATGTGACCTTTTAGAATCAGACACAAGGTATGCCAATGTGTCCGGTGCAGCACAGGGTCTGAAAGCCCTGTGTCAACCTTTGAGAAATGAGCCAATGGTATTGCCCATAAATTGTCAGATATTAGAGCTCTGAAAGTATTTATTCTTATGGTGCACCAGTTAATGCCATGACAGCTGTCTAAAATCTAAAAAGCTTTTCAGTATCTGCCTTGTTATTGTGTAGATAATCTGCATTTGTCTAGAGTGGACTGCATTGATTGCCTATGCTAGTCAGGAATCATCTGTCTAGTTAGATTATGCCTGTTTAAATGCCATGGATAATGTTATTGGCACCAGGTCCCTGGTATGGACTTGACGCAGATACCAAGAATTTAGGTGGGAGAGACAGTAACCCCCCATGTGTAAGTTTACCTTAATTTGCCTCCCAGCCACCAGTCCTGGTCAGTTTGGTGCCCTCTTTATGCAATAGTCAGCCCCCAGTATCAGTACGCTTGTAGGGGGGAATGAGCAGCTTTGTGTGGAAAAATAAACTGCCAGCTTGGTGGTACAGTGCTGTGAGTGCTGTGCAGCTAGTGTGTACATGTTCAAGCTGGCGCCTGCCCCTAATATGTGAGCTTCAACAGACAGCTCACTCACTTTGCACGTGCAATGGTGCTAAGTGTAACAGCCACTCTGGTAGCACCAGTCAGGTCCCCTTCATGTGGTCTAGCCTCAGGGACAAAGCTGCAGCATTAGGGGACTGGAGGCACATTGGGGGAGAGTATAAAAATGTTAAAACAGCATTCTTAAGCTTTATTGCTTTAAGAGTGATACACCTTTAAGAGCAGCAGAGGTTACTCTGAAATGAATAGCCTTGCCTGCCAACTAGGGGGACAGTGCTACATTGCTATCGACAGGCGGTGGGAGACCCTGCCTTGCCCTACTCTGCCACCAGACCACAGGACAGAGGGGAAACTGTTGAACATTGGGGGCAAGTTGAGTTAAAATAATATTGTTTGCCTGCAAAATAAATTTAAAGGTTGAACTCTGCATAGACTGAACTTTATAGCCATATTTGCCACCTTTGATCTGCCATGCAACCAATCAGAATTCTAGGAACCTTGAAGAACCTAGCAATGGCTCCTGAGAAGGGGGGAAGGACTGTGTTCTTGGTGCCCTTTCAGACTCCCAATCAGGCATTGAGGGGACTTACTGCATATTAATTCTGCAGATGGACAGCTGTGTTCAACCAATCATAAGCTGCCATATTCCCTTGAGACTTTGGGGGAGTTTTCAGCTCAGTCTGCCTTGAGCTCTCCACAAGTGAGAAGGGCTTAGACTGTCTGAGGAGAAAATTTAGAGGTTGGCTTAAGGCTTCCTCAGCCAAATTCTAGGACATGTGTCAAAAGCTAGCACCTGGACAGCCAGAGTGTATATGTGAATAGCAATTTGTAGTTGAAACCCTGCATTACCTGAAAGAAGTACCCAGCCTGTGAAGAGGGTTGGACTGCACCATGTGAACTGCCTGAAGTCCTGCCTGGGGTCAAACAGTCAGAGTATAAAGATAAGTGCAGAAAGTCCCATTGCCTGGGGAATCCAGTTTGAAGAAAGAGAAGCTGTTTTATGGTTTGAGCGTGCATTTTGTGAAAAGTCTGAGAGACTGTTTACTACCCCTAGACTAGGAGGTGAGCTGGATTTGTTCCCAGAGGCATTAACATCTGTTATCTGCAGAAAGAAAGAAATGTGTAGATCCTGAGTTCCAGGAGGAGAACCTTGCCAGTAAGGGCGGTCTGAGGAATAGTTTCAGTTGTGCTCAAGTAAGGCATTACCCATCGTCTTCCCCCTAGAGGTAGATGCCTGAACACGTATGGTAGGTGTGTGCCCCTGGGCCCCAATACTGTTCTGTTCCAGCATCCATGACCAACCAGTTCAGAAGGTGACAAGCTGCCAGAGACTGCCTCATCACAGAAGGTGTCTAGCTTCAAGAATTAGGATGACATCAAATAAGCCACCACCTTGTTTGCATAGATCCAGGCCCCCAGCTTGACTGACTGCTCCTGCTCCTGTGACCCACAGCCTGTGAGATTGTGCTTTAGGACCATGAAAAAACACAGGGCATGCCCTGAGCGGGGGAGTTAAAGTTATTCCAAAAATTCCTGTTCTGATTTAAAAGTGCACCAATGCCGTCCATCTAGCTGGGCCATTCAGGCCTGCATCATAAACCACCTGGATACCCACACTGACCTTAAGGGGCACTGGTACCAGTGAGAAGGTGGGGAAACTGCTGTGTGTTGCTGGTGGGGGGTGGGCACCATTATCACTGATGTTTTATGGTTTCACGAAATCATCAACTATTTCATCTGCTATTTATTTCTGCATCTCCCATTCCCTTATGCCTTTAATAAAACCTTTACTGTTGTTGTTTAACACTGTGAGCATATTATTAGCAACTTCTTTTAATTGCATGTAGAAACACAGAAACATAGAAGTTGACAGCAGATAAGGACAGCAAGGCCCATCCAGTCTGCACATTTCTTTTTCTGCCTTATGAATGAGCCATCGGCCTTTGCTCTGTTAATGGTTTAACTATTCGTACCCATTTGTATTGCCCCCTTATGCCTTTCCCATGCCTGTTTGAAGTCCTGCACTGTAGTCATATCCACCACTTCCTGAGGTAGGCCGTTCCATGCATCCACCACCCTTTCTGTGAAAAAGAACTTCCTCACATTACCCCTTAATTGGCCTCCCTCTAATCTCATGCTGTGTCCTCTTGTCCTGCTATTTTTCTTATATTGAAACATGTTAGACTCTTTCACCTTGTTAATGCCCTTAAGGTGTTTGAATGTTTCAATCATATCACCTCTCTTCCTCCTTTGCTCTAGGGAATACATATTGAGCTCCGTTAATCTGTCCTCATATGTTTTCTGCTGCAGTCCCTGCACCATTTTGGTTGCACTTCTCTGGACTGCCTCAATCTGGTTAATGTCCTTGTGAAGGTGGGGCCTCCAGTACTGCACACAGTACTCCAGATGGGGTCCAACCAGTGTCTTATAAAGAGGGATTATCACCTCCCTGTTCCGACTTGTGATTCCCCAACTAATACACCCCAACATACCCCTAGCCTTACCTGTTGCTTTAGTGGTCTCCTTGGATGATTTCAGGTTATCGGTGATGATGACGCCCAAGTCTCTTTCTTCCCTTGTAACCGCCAGCAACTCCCCTCCCAGCCTATAGGTGGCTTCAGGGTTTCTCTTCCCTATGTGCTTGATCTTGCACTTCTTTGTGTTAAACCCCAGTTGCCACTCTTCCAACCATTTTGCTAGTTTATCCAGCTCTCTTCTCACTCTGCACACCCCATTTGGATCATCTGTTCTCTTGCAGATCTTGGTGTCATCTGCAAACAGACAAATCTTACCATCCAGTCCATCTGCAATGTCACTGATTAAGATATTGAAGAGGACTGGCCCCAGGTCTGATTCCTGAGGTACCCCACTTGTGACTTGCATCTCTTCTGACTGTATACCATTTACCACCATTCTCTGTTTTTTTGCCCGTCAATCAGTTTAACACCCAGTTGACCAACTTCTGACCCACCCAAGCCTACACAGCTTATTAATCAATCTTCTATGTGGAACAGTATCAAAAGCTTTGCTGAAGTCAAGGTAGGCGACATCAACTGCTCCCCCTTAGTCCACAACTATGGTTACCCAGTCAAAGAAATCTATGAGATTAGTTTGACAGGACCTTCCTTTTGTAAACCCATGCTGTCTTGGATCCTGTGCTCCTATGGATTCCAGCTGTTGCACTATCCTTTTCTTAAGGAGTGTCTCCATAATCTTGCCCACTACTGAGGTAAGACTGACTGGTCTATAGTTCCCTGCCTCCTCCCTGCTACCACTCTTGTGCAGTGGGATCACATGAGCCCTTCTTCAGTCTTGTGGGACCTCTCATGTGCTAAGAGACTCACTAAACAGTTCTGATAATGGCTCTGATAGTTCCAACCTTAGCTCCTTTAGTACCCTGGGATGTATGCCATCAGGTCCCATTGCCTTGTCCACCCTGAGCTTATCAAGCTCTTGTAGGACCCTTCCTTTTGTGAAGGGAGTAGTGCACACCTCCCTCCCCTTGTGTTCTAAAATCGTAAAATTTAAAGTGGTCTTGTATGTGTGGTGTGTCTGTACAGGGAGGTCGGTAGGTACAGCACCCAGAGGGTTGTACCACACAGCCCTCTGGTCCACTATAATTTACTCTAGGTGGAGGCACCATGCTACTTATTTTATAACTGGGAAAGAACTCCCCTTTTCCATCAGAAACATAGCCAAGGCCTTTCAACCTTGTTGAGATCAAAAGGCAGGGGTTGTAACCGTAAGTTACTCAGCAACCTGATTATATATCTATGTGAAAGGGAGAGATATAACCATGAAGCAATGGGATTTTAAAAGCTTATGTGTTATGAGTTTGAATTAAATGCACACATGGTGATGGTAAACTACCACTGAACTCTCAGTGACAATGTACAAGTCTACTAACTGTGCACATATTATTTGGTTGCATACAATGGAGTCAAACAGCTTTTTTGATATACTGTATATAAAATAAATACAAGGTGGATTGAAACAGATGGCAAGAATGTACTTTTATGCCAAATAAGACATCATTAAATCTATCTAAATATGGATTTCTTTTAAGCTGTTAGCAAAAGACATACAAGCTCTGTTGCTTCTACCATTGATTATGGCCTGATCATCTATGGGGCTGCCACCGATTCTGCTAGGAAAAGAATAAATGTGACTCTCAATAAGGCTTGTAGGCTTGTCTCTGGTGCCCTAAGGTTCACCCATACCTGCGATCTCTATGCACAAACTCTTTGGTTAAATCTCAAAGGTAGGATCACCTACCAGACTTGCCTTTTTGCTAAAGAAATTAGCCTCAGTCAAACCCTGCCAACTACTTTACCCCTTCTGTTACCAGCACCACACCCCCACTACATGCATAAATCCACCCTGAGGAGGAGCGTGGTCTGGCCTCTGGGAAGATGGCAGCCTAAAAAAGAGAGCTCCTGGCCAGACAGTGTCTATCCATGCTCAATCACCATGATCCCGTGGAGTCCTGGCACTAAAAGTGACTTTATGAACAGGTGACATCCTGCCTTCTGGGCGGTGTACATTTTAAATGGAGTTCTGGTTGAGTTATACTGACTTTTAGCAGCATGCATCCGAGACATCTATGACCTCTGATATGCCATGTAGGCCCCGCTCACATCACCAGCTATTTTTACCCCCTATGCCGGTTATTGGTAATTGCAGTTTGGCAAGGCTGGAAACCCAAACAAGAGGACAAGTCTTTTGGGATATATTCTGACTCCTCACACCCAGTAGCTATGAGTTCATTGACCACTACCACACCACCAAATGTAGCACCAAATGCAGCATCTTCAAACCCTGATAACCCTCTCACAGTGGGGGAATCCTTGCAACACATCACACACTTGCTGGAGGCGTTAATCTCCAGGGTGGACGGTTTAAGCGTATCCCTTTCCAGCACAGTTACAGAGGTCAAACAACTTCAGGACAAGGTTAATGTGCTAGAGCAAAAAGCAGAAACTTGTGAGGACTGTCAATCCAAAATATGGCACAGGCTGCAACAACATGAGGAATGCCTAGCAGCACTATGGAGCTGAGCAGAAAACCATGGAAATAGTAATTACCACAATAATCTGCAGATTGTTGGTTTGCCTGAAGGAGTGAAGGGTCAGGCTATGGAGAAGTTTTTAAACCACAATATCCCGCAGATGTTGGGGGAAAGATGGAAAGGACCCATTGACGTTAAAAGGGCCCACAGAGTGGCCACCCACTAGAACAAACAATCTGCTCCCCCCAACCCCTTTGTGGCTTACCTGCTTCGCTACTCAACAAAAGAAATGATTCTAAGGGCTGCTAGAGACATTGGAGAGCTGCAGTGGCAAGGAACGCCAATACAAATCTATAGAGAGTTAGCACAGGAAACAGCAGCAAAAAGGAGGGCTTTCGGACCTATTAAAAGGTTTTTATACCAAAATTATTTTCATATCAGATTCAAGAGTCTTACCAGTCTCTGGATCAGCACGGGGGTGGGAGGAGGCATGAGATCACTGTGGATCATCCAGAGGAGTTGGAGCGGTGGATGACTAGGACCTGGCCTGGCCTGCAGTTTCAAGCTACCACACCCAGAAAGCTCTGGGAACCTCATGCGTCTCTGCCTCCTCCTAGGAACCTTTCTGCTGGGTTGACATAGTCCTAGAGCTCAATAACAACCGGACCAGTACGTCCACTTGTCGACCACCCTTTATAGAAGAGGCAGTAAACAAACACAGAACCTAATCAATACACAAACCAGTGTAATTCTCTGCTTCTGCCGCAAAGATCAGACACCTCTTTCAATAAATCCAGGCAAAGGGCGAGGAGCAGACCCCATTACTCACCTAGCAAGGATCCTCCTGCAAAAATCACAAAGGATGACTCATGCAGAACATTAGAATTAAGAGACCTGGAAACTCCTCGCAGTTTGGAAAAGGAGACAGAGCTGGCAGGGAATTGGGCAGACTTTCCAGACACTACACTCATCCAAGCGGTAGAAGACCCTCTTCAGGTGAAACCAGGCCTCCTCTCATATATGGCAGCAGCAGCGAAGGTTCCATTTGACTCTGGAACTCTCCCTTGATGATCACCCGAGCTGGCCAAAGGACAGAATATTTGAACTGGCTCTAATCTCTAGAAGAATGTTGTTTAAACATTGTGCATGCAGTTATTTGCTTACTGGCTTATCCCCCTTGCTTTTCAATTCCTCCTATTATATACAGAGCCTATAATGCCGGCTACCCCCGGACTATGATGCTACTTGCATTGTCAGAGAAGCCTGTGCTCTGGTATATATGGGTAGGCCTTTTCCTTACTCCCCAGCTTTTCATTGCCATATGTGCAGTCGATATTGTCCCTCTATTTAGGTGCATTGGACTCAAGGGCAACCCAATATTCTTTTAGGGTACTTGGCACTACCACCAATTGTGGACTAACTACGGGGGATGACTGTTTAGTCCCCCCCCCACTCACACTCAGGCTGACAGTACATCAGGTTGGTATCAAAAAAACATTAGTACTCTTATCAGATAAAAGATGCAGAGCATATGGCACTATGGCAGTTACTGGATCAACTGGAAGGTGGATGTCCCCACCTCCCCCTACTCACTTCCCCCTCCCCATACTCCCTTCCCCCTGCCTATCTGTATGGATGTTTACTGCTATTGTCTTAGCAAACTGTGTCAATATTTATACAGTTTTGTAGCCGCATTGTATGTTAAACAGAGAATGAGCAGTATACCTCCCTTCCCCTCCCCGCTGGAGTCAGAGCGACCGACCATGGATGTTCACTTGGCATGGGCTAACACTGCCTGAGTGACCACACATGTTATATGACCCCGCACTTAGTACTGGAGCTAGCATAGCTGTAGGGTAATATTATAACCTCTTTAGCAGTGATCTCCATGCTCTAGATTTAGGTACATTATAATGTCCATTTTAAGACACTTGTTTCTTTACTAATAAGTTAGTTGATTGTTGGTTTATTGCAACTAATTGCAACTGGTTTCACTTTCTTTTTTTTTATTATAGCAGTAATTTAGGACTTCAAGGTCAAGGTTTTTTGCTGGTTACCTGGCAATGCTTTCACCCCCGTTTATCATATTTTCTGGCTGGATCATGCTGTTTTGTACAGGGTACAGTATTACGACTCTACACTGCACTAAAAGTCTTCCTTCCCCTCTAGACAGCATGGTAACTACGCATCTTCTTTTTTCACTGAGGGCAGAAATGGTGTTGAACCCTTCCCCATCCCAGGCCTACAGATGGGTATCCTGGAATGTCAAGGGGCTCAACCACCCAATTAAAAGAACATAGGTGCTGCAACATTTAAGGTCCCTGACAACAGAAGTAGCTCTACTTCAAGAAACACATCTCCTAGCTAAAACCAATACCTGGCTGAAAAAATTCTGGGCAGGTGAGATAGCGGCTAGTTCTGCCCCTACAAAATCCAAGGGGGTAGCTATCTTGCTTTGACGTTCTTCTGCCTGGAAAATTGACAGTGTAAAGAAAGATAATCAATGCAGATGGCTGGTTGCATGACTATCCTCTCTGGAGGGAGCCTTAATTTTTGGCAATCTATATGCCCTCAACAGCGAGCACACACAGTTTTCCCGGCAATAAGTCAGGCAATTTCAGAGTTACAATCAGATGGTCCTCCCCTTCCCATCATGTTGGGGGTGACTTTAATTTGGTTCAGGATATATTCCTAGATAAGTCACTACCCACCTCCCATGCTACTCACAGAGTGAGACAATCCCTTGCTGAGCTGCAAGAAGAATGGGCTCTGGTAGATGTGTGGCATAGGGAGCATCCCACTAATAGAGACTATACATTCTTTTCTGCCCCACACCAAACTCATAGTCGTATAGACTTCTGGCTGGTGAATGACCTTGCTGGGAGAGGAACCACAGGCACAGGGATTGGATCGATAGTGATATCGGACCATTCCCCAATCTGGCTCTCATACCTCCCCTCCAAGCAACCTACCCACAAAGTTCGATGGCGCTGTAATCCACTACATTTTAAAGATTTGGAGTTTGGGTGAATGCTATCATCTGCCACTTAGGAGTTTTTCTCTCTAAACTCTGACTGTGGAGTATTTCCTAGCATGGTGTGGGACGCTTTCAAGGTGGTCCTGAGGGGGCGTATCATAGCCTTCTCGGCAGCCCGAGATAGGGTGATAAAGTCAACCTCACGTCCATGAAGGCAGAATTAGCTGGTTTAGAACAGAGGTTCAAGTCTGCCTTAAGTGGAAATGTGGATAATGACTTATATTGCCGAATACTTAACGTTAAATACCAGTTCAATGTAATATTACACAAAAAGCTGAATGGATCCTCCTACGATACAAACAAGAGTTTTGGGCCAATGCTGAGAGATCTGGAAAGGTCCTGGCCTACCACCTACATAAGCAGCAGGCGGCCACACAAATACATTCCTTCCGTGCTTCCTCGGGCTCAATAGTCAATACCCCAAGAGATGTGAACCAAACAATGTGGCTATTTTACAAATCCCTGTACCAATCTCATTCCACAATGAATCCCGCAGAACTGGGCCAGAAGGTTTTGGGTTTTTGTCCCCAAGCGTAACTCCCATCCCTATCGCTAGAGCAAGTGGCTCAGTTAGAGGCACCTGTCTCCTGTGAGGAACTACGGATTGCGATAACCAGAATGGCATGAGGGAAGGCCCCGGGACTGGATGGTATGTCAGTTGAGTTGTACCAGGCATTAGGCTCAGACATCCTCCTCCCACTACAGATGGCCCTACAAGACTCGCATAACAAGACTACCCTTCCACCAACTATGAAGGATGCTCTTATTACTCTATAAATCATCCGACCCATTAGACTGCGCAAACTTCAGGCCAATATCTCTATTACCAGTGGATACTAGGATACTGGCAAAGATTCTTGCCACTAGACTGAGCTTGGTGCTCCCTTTCATCATTCATCCAGCGCAGGCTGGTTTCATGAAGGGGAAAAGAGGAGTGGATAACATACGCCTCTTACTCAGTCTCAAATGGCTAGCATCCAGAGCCCCTCACCCATGGCTGCCTTAGCAATAGATTTTGCCAAGGCATTTGACTCCATAGAGTGGGATTACCTGTATGAAATCCAAAATGTGTACAGGTTTGGGCCATACTTTAAACAGTGGGTACACACTTTGTATGCTTCCCCCATGGCATGTATCCTTACAAACAGTGATCTTCCTCCTCTTCACCCTGCATAGAGGTACCAGGCAGGGCTTCGCACTATCTCCACTCTTAATAGCTCTGGACCCACTTATATGGGTGATTATCGCAGACCCACTGATATGAGGCATCCAATGCAAGGGGCATTCGTATGTGGCCATGGCATATGCAGATGACCTCCTCTTGACTTTAACTAACCCTCAGCAAGCAGTCCCGGGTTTACGTCTTCTCTTGGAGGAGTTTGCCACACTTTCAGGCCTGTGGATTAATCAAAAAAAGACCACTCTGGCACCTTTAAACTCCCTTTGCACAATGGAAAGCATACAGGGCACCAACCTCTCGTGGGCTGAACTCAGCATCAATTACTAAGGGATTCAGTTTCCCTTTAAATGGACAGCCCTAGAAATGGCTAATTTCTCTCCACTGTGCACCCAGTTAGCCATAGAAGTAGAGAGGTGGCGCAGACTTAAATTGTCCCTGCCAGGCAGGGTAGCTGCGATTCGCATGTTGCTCCTACCACGGGTCCTGTTCCTCCTGAACAATCAACCCATCCCACTCTCTACAAAACTCTTCCATTCCTTGGAGAAGTTAACTTCTAACTTTATCTGGGACAATAAACCACCAAGTTGGAGCAGGCAAAAGGCTAGAGTGCATTGGGCTAAAGGTGGCCTCAGTGTACCCTGGTTTTATAGCTACCATTTAGCATGTATGGCAGCTCATGCCACAAGGTGGTTTGTGCCTCAGAACATGGCAACCCCTCCCTGGGTTCAGTTGGAAACCACCTTGGTAGGTCCCTCCACACTTTACAACCTCCTAACGCCTCACCCAAAAATTGACCCACAACTCCCCCCACCTTACAATCTCTCGCACTGCCCAAGCTTGGAAATTACTTCACACTAAATCTCACACCGCAAAACAGGAATGGTATCCCCCGTTGCATTTTGCTCCTCTATGGCATAAAAATCTTATTCAGATTGATGGAACAGGGGTAAGCTGGCCAAACTGGCAACAACAGGGTATTCAGACTATCCAAGATCTGGTTATTCCTGGGACTAAACATGTGCTCTTGTTTGAACAGTTGCAGAATAAATATGTCTTGCCAAACAAAGACTTTTGTTGTTACTTGCAGATCCGCAGCACCCTAGTACCTCTCTTAGTAAGTGTATAGATAGTAAACAATGGCAATGGCTTACTGACCCTCACTATCTGGACACCCAAAAGGGCCTTATGGGTCATTTTTATAGTACTTGGAGGGATTCGCAACCTTACCCCATGCAGAATTGCAGAATACAATGGGAAAAACTGTTAGGGGCATCAGTATCTGAAGAGCAATAGCTATCCTACTGCAAAAGCATACATCACTCATATAAAGATTCAAATTGTCACTTCATACAATTAAAAATATTACTGCTGTGGTATCGCACTCTAGCTACCCTGCATAGGAGGGGTTTGTTCAATCACAGCCTTTGCAGGCGATGCTCACAGCTGGATGCACATATTGAACATATACTCTGGTCTTGTGTCTCCCTTACGTTGTTTCGGGCTATGGTGGCTAAGGGTCTGTCTCAGGTGTTGAGAGTGACTATTTACCTGACTGCCTCCTTTGTGCTTTTGGGTGGCACAAGCCAGGTGGAAACCCTTTCCCAAGTCCCTGCAACACTGGGCCCTCTCCTCCATTTTGGAAGCCAGGCACCTTCTGCTTATGCATTGGAGACAACCTGTCATACCTAGCAGAACTATGCGGCATGCCGCGGTGGCTCACCTTTCTCTGTTTGAAAGGCTTTCTGATCTGCAAGGGTCAAACATGCATCTTTACTATGCTAAATGGGGGCCCCTATCTCCAGTCTGACTTTCTGAAAATTCCAATCCAGTCGGGAAATCCCCCTTAGTACCGTTATCTTAACTGTTGAGACCTCCGCCCACCTCCCGGTCCTGCCCATGTTCAGGATAGGCGAAGCTCAAGATGGGGGTGAAAGCATTGACCTTTTTCTTATTTTTGCCTGACATGATCGGTTGTATAAAACCCAGGCATAGGACATATGATATGTTTTTCTTATCTAACTTGTTGCTAGAGAATAGCACATAGAGCTATAGAGAGCAGATGTACATCATGTCCGTATACTGATACTTTCTGTTCTTGACCTGACTATATCTCTGTATTTGCCATAATACTGAGGAAAGTATTAGTGTATGACAAAAGAAAATCCTCAATAAAAAATGTTATACGATAAAAAAAAAATCCACCCTGACAAAATACCAGGTCCCTTTCTGCCAGACCACTCAGGGGCAACGATCCTTTTGGTTTAGAGCCCCTTCTTTGATCAATAATCTTCCCCCTGAGATCAACTGGCACCCTACTCTTGGTCCCTTTAAAAATAACCTCCGTCAGCACCTGAATTCTCTCAGTAGTTGTGATTGCTCCCTGTAACAAATCAACCCCTATGTGCCCTCTTGTAACCCCTAAGGTTAGCTCCTACTGTCCTAGACTTGAGCCTTTGTTCTGAGCACTCTCCTCTTTATCCCTGACCTCAGCATGCACCCACTCAACACCTACTCTGTATTGACTATGTCACCTTAGACTGCATCAACCCTCTTCTCACTCTTCTCCTCATCTTTCCCTCCACTCCAACCCTTTCCTTTTCCTAAACACCTCCCCTCTCCTTTCCAATCAATCCTACTTCCTCTTTTCCTATCTCCCCTTCCCTCCCCATCATCCCTGCCTTACTCTGTAGCTCTGATGCCCACCCCACCCTTCTACTTCTTGCTGTACCTCCCACATATCCTTAGCTTCTGCCTTTCTTTTCTCTCACTCTCCTTGTCCCTCTTCTACTTGTACTGCATAAGTATTTATGCATACTCTTACTTGTTTATGCCTTTTAACATTTGTAAATACTAGGGGTGGGTGAAAGTTGTGTTTCACGGAACTTCTGTGAAATTTCAGAAATTTCACAGAAATTTTGAAACTTTTGCCATTGGCAAAACTGGGATTTTCTGCAGATTTTTGGCGAGTTCTGCTTACTTTTTTTGTGGATTGCGGAAAAATGCATATAAACTGTGGAATTTATTCTATCCTCAGTTTAATGAACTGTCAGTGAATGAGCGCATGCTTGTACAACCATGCGGTCATTCACTGACAATTCAATGAGCCACCGGTAGTGAAGAAGAGATGAGGGCTGCACCAGTGGCCTGCTCAGGGGCAGAGTGGGGGGGAGTGGGGTTGTGGTGGATGAACTGTCAAGGTGGGGGGTCCACTAGACACCAGGGAATTGGGATTACTTTTTTTATAAGGGATCAGGGTCCACTAGACATCAGGGAATACTGATAATAGAGACTTTTTTGTGGATTAAGGAATCCAAGATAAGGAGAGGGGTCCACTAGACACCAGAGAAATAAAATGTTTTTGGGGGCCATGATTGGTGGCTGGGGGGGCACTAGACACCACGAGGGTCTGAGGGAGGGATTGGAGGTATTTATTTACTGGGACCCCTGATCAGTGGGGGTGGATTAATGAACTAAACTGCAGTTAAAAAAGCCTCACCACTGACAGTGATCTGTTCTGTGGATTTTTTTCCTGTAGTTTAATAAATTAACCACAGTTTGTATATTTATTCCACATTTTTAAGATGGAATTTCCATGGAACTTGCAAAAATGATTCCCGAACTTTTGTAGAAGTAAAATTCACACTTTCTAGAAAATTCCGCTGGTGGAATTTTTTTTAGCTCACCCCTAGTAAATACCCTGAACATATGTATCCACAATTATGAACTGTAAATAGTTGCTATAATTGTAATTTTAATGCACTGTTTAACTTATGTTATTTTCTATGTTCATCTATGTTACCTGTTTCTGTATTTTACTCCCAATCTCTATTTGTACTTGACGCAGAACCTTTGTAAAAGAACCTCTGGTTCAAAGGTATTGTAATCATCCTAGTAATAGATAAATAAAATAAAAATAAATACAATCATTATAGTTTAAGTTTTTAATTATTATTTTAATATACAGTGTGAAATAAAATCTTATGTACTGAAAGGGATTGGACATTAGCTTGTTTTCAAGCTTATAAATGCCACCCCCCCCCCGAAATACATGTTCTTCTTCTTTGGGGTAAGCTCCCACCTTAATTCTTTACTATGTGCTGGCTGTGCCATTCCTTGTTGCTGCTGTAGAATTTTAACCTTTTCATCTAACCTAGCAAGTATCAGCAGTATTTTCTACTAATTGGTTTTCATGAAAGTCAGTTGGAAGCCATTCAGCTGCTGATTTCTGACAGTCAGTGTTTAAGTTTCTACAAGTGTAGGTCCTAGTCAGGTGTGAAAGACAAGTCCAGGTGAGTTTCAGCAGCAGCACAATAAACAACACTGAAACCCCTAATAATCTCCTCTAGAGAAGCATATAAATAGAGCACATCACTAGGGACAGCACAGACCCCTAGAGAATACCATAATCCAGTATAATTGTACATGACTTGAAAGTTCCTATCTTAACTACTTCCTTCCTGACATGAAAGATTGGAACCATGTGAGTACATAACTGGACACTCCCCCATATTCCCAGAGTCAATTTATCATCACCCACTGGTCCACTGGGACAAATGCTGTTGACAGGTCAAGGACGATAAAAACCATTACCTCACCTCAATCCCTTACCTGAAGGAGATCAATAGATACTTTGATCAGGGCCATCTAAGTGTTGCTGCACTGTCAGAAGGCAGACTGGAATGGTTCAGAGCTCACACAGCTGTGCTGTTACTAACCTCTAAACGCTCTTTGTCAAAAATAGCAGGTTGGAGCTAGGCTGCTGTTGAGAAGATCATCATAGTCTAATTAAGGCTTTTTGAGCACTGGTCTCAACATCAGGCTGTGGGAAGTAAACCCTCATAAAAAGAAGTGTTCATGAGAGAAAGAGAGAGAGAGAGAGAGAGAGAAGTGTAATCCCCGCCCAGTGGTACTCAGCTTGCATACATAGTCTACCAAAAATTAAAGAACAGCCTGAGCTGAAAACACTTCCCCTGCTTGTATCCAAACAAGTAAGGGGGTGAGTGCCACTCAGACTTTCTGTTAATTTGAAGAGTTTATAATACCTATGGAAAATGAGGCCTTGAACTCCACCCAGCCTTGATGAGCCTGTGCATCTAAGGGTGGTGGTGTGCATACTGGTATGGAGCCGTGACATCTCTTTTTCATCCAGGTGTTGGAAGAGGATTCATAGAATGAAAGATGTTGAACTTATCTTTTCTGGTCTCCTGTTGCATCTAGGATTAGCAGCAGAGGAAATACTGTCCCAGATGTTTACCTCCTTGGTCTAGAAGAACTGGTTTAATTATTCACACCTTACTCAGAAAGCAAGTTTCCTACTTTAGAAATGGGCTAGATGTAAAAGTTGATCTGCCATCCAAAAATGTGTATTTGGCCTATTATTTTCCACTGTCACAAATCCAGAGACACATGTTTATGTTTCCTTCTGCACAATGCCTCCTGATAGCCCTCCTAGTGGGCCATCGGCAAAACTGTCAACATGCATCTGTGATTTACTCCAGCTGTGCTTCAGTCTATATCCTTGCTCTTTAAACCAAGAAAGCTATTCATTAAACTAGAAATAATTTCAGTATGCTACGATGGCCTGTATTTTACTATACTGGCATGATTCTTTACTGTAGTGGTTCATTATGGTACAGCTATAGCAGTGCGAGACATTTTGAAATGTGTCAAACTTAGTGGTATGTAAATTAAAGACCTAGTGGAAACATAACAGGAAGACAGGAACATAATGCAAATTTTAAGATGTATTCAGCTGTAACATTTTATTTCTGAAGTACGTTTTCTTTTCCTTTTGCTCAATATAAAGTCTTCTATGTGATACTAGTGTGCTGGATGTGTGAAATAACTCTTAGCCTGACAGCTGACATATCTATCTTTATCCCTTCCACTATATAATCAGCATTGTGATCTCACTGACAATGAAATCACAGGTGACTGACCTGGCAGCTACTGAGTGGTGGTTCCTAAGCAGCAGTGATGTTACAGTCAGTGTGGTCACAATGATGATGCAGTGGGGGGAGACAGATATGTCACTGCCAGGCAGAGAGCTGTCCCACTCACCTTACCTACTAACATCAGGTAAACAATCTTCTCATTAATCAAAGGGAAAAGAAAAAAGCACTTTGGTTATAAAAGGTAATGGCTGGCTGCTTTTAAAAACTAATATTAGTTTAAGGCAGTACACTAGCTCTTTCAGGCAGATCCTGTATTTCACACGTGCATTCATACAGATACAGTTACCTGACAGAAAATCAATGTTGCTCAGTAATGTATTGATTGATTGCTTGATGTATGCACGTACTATATATATGTATGTATGTATGTATGTATGTATCTATCTATCTATGTATGTATGCACTAATTTATTTATTGTATTCAGAGGACCTTTCATCTCAGGAGCCTTTTTTCAAAGATATCCAAGTCTACCAAGTTACGTACAACAGAAGAACAAGTTACATTCAATAGCAGACCAACAGAATTTAATACACAACAGGTATAACAATCATGATCATATTATAAGGAGCAGTGAGTTAACAACAGAGTTAACATAGTAATAACTTAAACATACACAGGCTAAATGAATATTTATAAAATACAAAATGTATAAACTCTATAGTAGTCACAGTGTATATACAATAAGTGAACAATCAATGCTACAATGAAAAATTTATATTTTAGTTTTGAGCTTAGCAACTCTCTGGATCTGCTGCCATGCATGAGTAACAAAATTAAAAAGAGAAAAATACTAATTTTTGGTATGATGTTTAGGTACTGAAACATGGAAAAGTTCACATAAATTTAGATTCAATGTGCTTGTGCAACAGGTTTTCTGCTTGTGTAATGTAGATAAATTTTGGCTTTTCGCCCCTCTATCCATGGGATATACCACCCTGTAGTGGTACGAAGGCAAGAAACTCTAGGAGAGGGTTTCGCCACTTGAGCTGCTGCAAGAGTGATTCCCTTGGCTAAAGGTACCTTAGGAAGACGCCCATGGGAGAGAGAGGCATGCTGCTGGAGGATGATGGGTAGATTTTATTTATTTATTTTATTTATCTTTTGTTTACTGGTTAAAAATATGGGCTAAGGCCCTTTTTCATATGCGACCCAAGATCATTTACAAAAAATAGTCAAAAGTATAAAACATAATACAAAGATTACTTGCACACATACCAATAACACACATTAAACATTATACATAGATAATTAAAAGAGTTACATTGGAATCAGGAGTAACAATAACATTTCACTTGACTGAGAAGATGTTGTTTTAACTTTTTATTTTTTAAAAGATCATGACTTGTCCCAGATACAAACTCTGTTGGGAGATCATTCCAATATTTAAGCACTTGAATAGAGACAGCTTGGTCCCCATTTTTGTTTTTGTCTTTCGTATAACTAACTTTGAGGCCATGTTTGATCTTAAGTCCCTCAGATCTTCCCTTGAGTGCAGTAGTGAGTAAAGTGGGGAAATTTATTTTTGTCTCAAAACTTTATCAGTTGTATAACACAGAGAATAAATTGAATGCAATTTAGGTAGGAGCCAGCCTGAGGCTTGGTACAGTATGCAATGATGAGTATTGTAGGGTAATTTATGGACAAATATACAGATGCTATGAAACATTGACATGAGATTGATCATTACTTGTTTACATACAGCTGTAAATAGAAAGGAATTATAATTCACTTCAGACAATAGGATACTTTGAGCTATGGAATTTCTAGCATGTACTGTAAGTTTAGTACATTCTGAAGTTTAAAAAGCATCCCACGTTTTTGATTAACCTGCCTCATTATATTTCCTATGTGATATGAATAAGTTAATTGAGAATTCAAATGTAGGCCTAAATGCTTAAAATG
Source organism: Neoceratodus forsteri (assembly GCA_016271365.2). Lineage (NCBI taxonomy): Eukaryota > Metazoa > Chordata > Ceratodontiformes > Ceratodontidae > Neoceratodus > Neoceratodus forsteri. The sequence continues at coordinate 876,044,158 of CM028129.1, forward strand.
GTGTACTTGCTCTAAGAGTATTCCTTTATTATGCATTATAATCAAATTACCCAACTTAACCAGTTTTTATTTTGAACCAAACAACATGCTCTTTGTTTTAGTACTGTTTAAAGATGGTTTTATTTTTGTTAAACAATTTTTGAGTTCTTGAAAATCTTTATTTATATTCAAATTATGTTTTCTAAATAATTAGAGCTTTTGTATAGGATTATGTCATCGGCATATAAAAGTTTGTGAGTCCTAATTAGCTTGGCTGGACTTTTATCTATGAATATTGTAAAAAAGAGGGGCCCCAATGTTGACCCTTGTGGCACCCCTTGTTACAAGAGTCTTCCATTGGACAAGGCTCCTCCATACAAAACTTTCAACTCTCTGACAGTTAACTTTCTATCCGATCTAAAGGGTGATTAGACTAACGTCTATCTGCCAGGCTCCCGAGCAGCAGGCAATGATTCACAAGATCAAATGCCTTGGACAGGTCCATGAAAACAGCATCAGTGAGCTCCCCTCTATCCAGTGCCTCACTGATGTGATTCATGAACCTGGCCAAGGCAGTACCTGTACTGTGGTACTTGCTAAAGTCATACTGCTTAGGAGCCCTTATCTCACCCTGTTGAAGATAAGGGCAGAGCTGCTTATTAATAATTTTTTCCAAAATTTAATCCAGGGGATGAAGCAAGGAAATTGGGCAATAATTGCCCATATCTTTTGGATTCTCTCCCTTGAAAATAGGTTTAATAACCATTTGCTTCCATTGTTGTGGAAAGCTCCCCATTATTAAGGACAAATTAAATAATTTTGTTAAGGGAAAACAGATTTGCAAAACTATAGGCTTTAAAAACCTCAGTTGGAGATCATTAATTCCTACATTTTTTGGTGGGATATTTTTTTAGTAATTTTAGTACCTGAGAAGATTGTATCACTCTAAAATAAAAAGTTGTTCCATGCCAAGAATCATTAAATGGTTTCTGTGAGTCTTGGTCAGTATTAATTTAACCTTATTTACTCATATCTAAGAATTTGTTTAGAAATTAATCACTTATCTCTTGTTCTTTATTTAATTTTTTACCATCTACAAGGAATTCATTTGACTGACCTTTCAATGATAGATTTATCAAGGATGTTATGGAGGACCACATTTTTTTTCAAATTAGACTCCTGTTATTTAGAGTAATAATCAGATTTACTATGCCTTAATTTAAGCTTACATTCATTTCTAGGTGTTCAATATTTATGAAGGTTACTTACGTTCTTTGTCAAATTAAATTGCTTCCAGGCTAGATCTCTCTGTTTCATTAGTTTAAATAAAATTGGGGTTATCCACTAATTCACTGTTCCCCTTACTCTTCTATTTAATTTTGGGAAATATTTGTCCTGCAACATTAGTAACTGAGTTGTAAAGAAGTCAATTTCTGAGTCAACATAGGACATGACCTCTAAATAGCACCAGTCAATTGTCCTCAAGTCAGACAAAAGTTCCTCACTTAGCTCATCTGAAAACTTTCTTTAAGTAATCAGATGGGAAGGGGGTTTAATTCACTTACATTTCCAAGTGCAGTACAGTAGGTTGTCAGACGATCACTAATTACATCTGGCAACACTCCTTGGTTTTTTAATTTTAGTTTGATTTTTTATTAAAACCCAATCCAAAATTTTGTGATTATTAGTTTTTAAATTCATCCTTGTAAAAGTTTGGATTAATTGACTCAAGCCAGCATTTGTTAATAAAGAATTAGTCTGAGAGTCAGCTCTTGGATCCCAGTGAATATTAAAATCACCTTGAACTAAAAAATCACTACTAATATCTTTGTAACTTGAATGTAAAATTACTCATCCCTATTGTACCCCTTCCCCCAGGTCGCATCGGGAAATGAGAAACCTGCTTCCCAATGTGCCTTTCTGGTGAAACATTTTAATAAATAAATAAATTGAAAAATATCAACAAATCTCAAGAAATCATCTAAACCCTTATGAGTCAATTTGGGGGGGATAACAAATAGTGCACTATTTTAATTTTTAGCATCCACCTTATTTTATCTCTACCAGCAGCCATTCACAGTCTGAAGTAAAATCATATTTTACATCCAGTTCAGACACAGTTAATTCAGATTTATAATAAATCAGGATGACTCTACCCTTTCTTTTACCAACTCTGTCTTTCCTTGTTTAATAACCATCCAGAGCAATAACATTTGTTGGTATAAAGGGCTTTAACCATGTTTTTGTTAAAGTAGGTACATCGGGATCGTATTTTGCAACCCAGGCCTCTATTTCCTGTGTTTTTGGAAAGAGGCTATGTATATTTAAATGTGCTACTCTTAAGCTTCATGTACCCCAAATGTTTTGATCTTTAAATTGCTCTAGATTGGAAGGGCCTGGGTCTATTTCCATATCCCCAGATAATATTAATAATAACCATTTTGAAATAACTAGTGTATCCATAGCACATCTAAAAACAGGAGAAATATATACCCCTAAGTTATGTTTTGCTTTTTTACTCAGCATTCCCACTCCATTTAAATTAATTTAGACGTTGTGGGTGACACGAGTAAAAAAAAATATTTCTCTGATCTATCTTGATTGACTAAACCTTCAGAACAATTTGCTAGTGTTCATAGGCTTAGGTCCATCAATATCAGACCAGATAAACAACTAAGCACCATAAACAACTTTAAACATTGCAGTCTCATTATTACAGAGAATCTAGAAACCTTCAAAATTAATAAAATCTTGTACTCTGACCTGCAAGGAAGTTGTAAAGAAAAAACTTTTACTGAGTGGCATAGCCACTCATGCTAGTGCCCAAGTGATCATGCACTTAAGCTCACACAAGCTTTCTAAGGGAGTTGCTCTGCCCCTTCTTGCAACCAATTTGTGCATGACACCCCACTAAGTCCCTTCTGATTGTTACCAATTTGGCACAGAGGGAACCAGTTTGAGACTGTTTCTGGTAATGGTGAATGAAAGTGCAATTGAAATGTCCTGGCAAGCCTCAGGGATGTTGAAAGAAGCAGGATCTTTTGCAGAATGCTCATGCGCTTAGGCTCACACATGCTTTTCAAGGGAGTTGCTCTGCCCCCTCTTGCAGCCAACAGGTGCATGACTCGCCTCCGAGTCCCCTCTGATTGTTACCAATTTGGTGCACAGGGAACCAGTTTGTGACTGTTTCTGGTGATGGTGAATGAAAGTGCAATTGAAATGTCCTAGCAAGCCTCAGAGATATTGAAAGAAGCAGGATCTTTGGCAGGAAGCAAGGGGGCAAGAAAAAATGCTTGTGTGTGGCGTGAGGTGAGCAGCCCTTAAATAGGCTGAACAGTGGTGTGGCCAGTTGCACCACCCCCTTGAACTACAGGCTGTAGCCTTCCAATTCAATGTGCCTGTGCAGCTGGTTTTGTGCTTATGTAACCTAGATAAACTTTGGCTATTTGCCTCTCTATCCATGGGTTATAGCACCCTGTAGGGGTATGAAGGCAAGGAATCCTAGGGGAGGGTTTCACTCCTTGAGGTGCCGTGACAGTGATTCCCTTGGCTAAAGGTAACTTAGGAAGGAGCCCAAAAAGAGTGTTGAGCAAAGTATACAAGGTAGTGAACACTTATCGGGGTCAAAGACCTGTACATAGGTCAGTTGGTAGTGTGGGTTCAGTTGGTAGCATGGGTCAGTTGATCGTATTGTTTGAGTTGTGTAGGCAGGAAACAACAGGTGAATGGTGACCCACTCAGAGGTCTAACTGTAAGGTGTGGAGGCCTGGCTTTCTTATGAGAGAGAGAACAGCTAAAGGGAGAGCGCAGCAAAGGAGCAACACAGCACAAATAAAGGGCAATTAGAAAGCCCCAAAGGAAAAAAAAAAGAATACACAAAACCAAAGAATAAAAGCAATAGAACAGAAAAACAGCACACAGCAACTGGAAGCAAAACTAATACTAACCAAAGCAGGAGAAACATAGGAAGACATCCAGCAGAAACCTAACAGAGTCCAGAGCACAAACAAACTAAATGGGTCAAGCAGGCCCAAAGTGAGAAGACAGATGAACCGAGCCTCTGTCTGGCAAGGAAAAATGCTTGTGTGTGGACTGAGGAGAGCAACCCTTAAATAGGCCCAGCGGGGGGTGTGGCCAGTTGCAGTGCCCCCTTGAAGTACAGGTTGTAGCCTTCCAATTATTTTCAATTATGTCCAGTTTTGTTTACCTTGATAATAAAAAGAGCTAAGTCATATAGCATTTTATACACATGTGCATACCAACTGTAGAATCTCTAGGTACTATAGATAAGGAAAGCCAGCCCTGTGATGCTTACAAGGGACAATAATGAGTTTGCCTAGGTAAACCAGTTATGGCATTTATTGAACTATGACACAAGTGATCCAATGTTCACAGAAGCATGGCAGAAGTACCCCAATAGACACAATCTCCATAATTAGGTACTGCAAGAAATGGGTACAAAACTAATTGCTTCTTAACAAAGGTAGAGAATTGAGCCTTTGTGTTGATAAAAGAAACCCAACAATCTTCTGAAATTTTTTGAAAGGTACAAAATATGAACATCAAATACAAGAAAGCTGTACAAAATAATAAAACAGATAAAAATAAATGGCTAGTTTAGATGGTCTGTTTTGATCCATGGTAGGAGTACAGCATGTGTGATGTTAAAATAAACTGCCTACTGAGGAGAGATTATGTGAGAATGAACCATTGAAGGACAGATGAGAAGAAGATGCAGCAAGAGAGACTTCAGAAAGAGTTAATGGCTCAACTGGTGTACAGTTTATCTTATGTCACTTTTCCATTTATCAGAAAAGACAGGTGTTAATGTAAAACAGCATAGGCTGGTAAGTGGTTTTGCTCCATCATTCTGGAGCTGTGTTTGTTAAAAAAACATTTGTGGTTTGTTGGGGCTTCCTGTTTTCTTGAATGTTTCACTTGAGTATAGTCCCATAAGTAGGCAGTGTTGAGCAGACTAGACTGGATTATCTGCCAACCTTTTCTATGTTTCTGAATTTCTATGAGCATAGTTTGTGTAAAAATAAATTAGACTCAATTGCCACTTTTACTTTCTCCAGTTAACTGGAGCCTTTTCTTTAAATGGTGCCTTTTTCTGATTTTTTGATGTGCTTTTTGGAGTGGGATACAGTAATAGGACAATAACTCTGTCCATAGATTTTGTAATATGTAAAAGTAATATGATAGCAAAAAAGCTAAATTGCCAGGCCAGTTTTCAGAGTCAGAAGGTTCCTGGAGAGTATCTGAGACATAAGAACATTGTTATTTTATTTGTGGACATTAATAAGGCTGTATAAGCAGATAAGGGGTTTTACTTAAGCAATAATGCCCGATAGGGTGTGTGTCGTGCTGGGATAACATCACGCCTCAGGTGTTTGGGCACGAGGCCGCAGGCCAAGTGCGTCCAACAACTGAGGCAGCCGTTATCCCAAATGACACACACCCTGAGGGAATTATTCTATTATACAATGGCTCTTGTTATATATAAAATAAAAAAAATAATTTTAAAGAATGTTTTTATTAGTGTGGAAAAATATTTTTGTTTCTTAAGAGGAAATGCAAAAAAGAGCTCTAGGTCCAAAAAATCTTCTAGCTCCAAAAAACCATCTACAGGTTCACAGTGAGGCTGAGACTAGACCTGTGATGCTGTACTGGGATAACATCACAGGTCCAGCCCAAGACTAACCAATCAGAGTCCAGGATTTTTTTCTTGCCATTGTATAATTAATAATATACTTGACCTAGTTATAAGTACTGATTGTGTTGAGTTGCCATCCATGGCACTCCAGACCTAACATCATGGGCTTTAGCCCATCTGATAGGCTAATGATGCACATGACCTAGGATCAAATTTCTAGTCCCCCGGTTCCAGAAGCCCCTGTTCTCCAGTTCAAATCATGCATATGATCAGGCTACAAGCATCTCAGGAGTCCCTGTATTGTGCCAGGAAAGATAGGCTTGTGGTTCCCACAGAATATTTAATTTTTCATTAAGAGAATTCATCTGAGCCTGCCTAAAGTATTTCTGAGTAATCTGAGTCACTACAGTGTGTTATTCAAATGTTTTCTATGGCAGTTTATGAGATCATTCAAACGTTGTTGGCTGGTTGTGATTACCAGGGTAGAGCAGATGGTGCTGCTACGTTGGACTTGTTTAATCACTCTTTTTCTGCTGTTTGGCATGTGTTTTGCCTTTCTAAATGTTAAAGATGAGGCCAGAAGAAGGGACCTGCAAGGTGCTGCTCTGCCAATGACCATCCGCTTGCAGTCCTGTGGGGGCACCACTGCGTTCCCTTCAAATCAAGGTGTTTGCTAGTACTGCGTTTATTTATTTTTTTCCCTTGGTATGTGCAGCTCACTTGGTGAGCAGAACCAGCTCTCCCACTGCTCCGAGGTTGTTGGAGCACACCGAGGACAACGTGGTCACCATGACCCATTTCCCCCCCATGGCTTCAGGCCCTCAGACCCTCTCTAATTCAGCTGCTCACTGCTGCCTCTATGGAGTTTCCGCCCTGCATAGCATTTTTCCTCCTTGCATCATGCATTATGCGTGATGCAATTGTGCTTGTCTGGTGGCCTCTGACACAGCATGCAGGCCGATGGAGCTTGGCCATTGCTTCTCGACCTCCTTGCTCTCTCTCTGATGGCTGCTTGAATGCCTGCAGTGGCATCAGTGGGTTCCTTCTATAAGTCCCATCTCATGATGTAGAGAGAGAGAGAGAGAGAGAGTCGAGAGGGGTCAGGCTCACCCACAAGGTGGAAGTTTTCCCAGCAGTTGGACTTGGGGTGGAACTGAGATCCAGGGCGGATCCTGGATGAGGGGAAGGGGGGACCATTTCTATTGGAATCTTACCGGTTCTGGAGAAAGAGAGCAGGGGGAAAATCAACAATTTTAAGCTCCACATCAGAGCACAGGACTCCAGAGAAAAATGATGATTCTGCTCTTTGGGAGCATGTTTTCTCCATGGGGGCTCAGTGGTTTCCCCTCCCAGGCAGATGCCACTGGGCACCGTGGTTGGGGAAGGGAGTAGTCATTTTGTTGGGGAGAGTCATCAAGCCTAGACACCTTTCTCAGTGGCCAGCCTGGTTAGGCTCTCTATCTCTATCTCTATCTCTATCTCTATCTCTATCTCTATCTCTATCTCTATCTCCTTGCTCCCGATTATCTGCCCGCCCTTCCTACTCTGCCTAGGGGCACCTCTCCATAGAGGCCCTCTGGTGGGGAAGGGGAAGGGGGTCAAACTCATCACAACTAGCTGGGCTGGATGATCCACCATTTTGTGCATCTGGGTAACCATTTTGCCAAGGAGTGAGCATCCCTTCCTGCCCAACACCACAGGTTGCGCGGGAGGGGGGACAACCTGACTTAGGGTATCCTCCTACAACTCTCACTGTTAGCATGTCGATTAAGGGGGCACTGTACCACTATTCCTAAGGTATATGTTTAGTCCCTGTGAGCCATCTTGAGTGGATATTATCAGTTCTGTATATGGTCTACAGTATATAAGTCAGCAGATGCTGTACCTGCCATTTTCAGGGCATCCAGTCTCTCCTCTGGAGGTCCACCATTACTCCGTCCCTAACATTCCCCTGTTTGTCTTTTTTCTCCTCAGATGGTAAAAGCAAAGAAGTGCACTACATGTAGTGCCACCCTGATGCCCCACAACCCAGGACCTCAGTGCCCTGTGTGCCTCCACAATGAGGATGATTTGTCTCTGGAGCAATATCCAGTGATGGGATCTGACACTCCAGGGCCCAATGGAGCTAATTGGATGGACCCTGGGACTATTCTTCTACAGAACCAGCAAGCAACAGTAGCCATGATGGACAGTCAGCAGAATTTTATGTTAAAGATCATGGAGAGGTTGGAGGTCATGATGCAACCTAAGTTGCCACCAGCCCCGAGACCACAACCAGAACCAGGGAACCCGGGGAGGCATTGAGGACCCATTCTGACACAGTCAAACCACCCCCAAGCACCCCAGCACCCAAAACAGGGGATGACACTGGGGATAAGGAGCTCTCCGATGATGAGGAGGCCATACCATCCAACAAGGAGAAGATGAAATCACAGTCCGTGCCATCTCTCACATCCAAACTGTGCTCTTTTGACTTGATCCCAGCTCTTATGAGGATAATTAAGACCACGATGGGGTTCAAGCTCGAGGAGGGCCAGCCCGAGTTGAAGCTTAACCCCATGATTCACCAGAGGAAGGCCACCAAGGAGCCCTTTCCAGTCTGCCCCGCCATTGATGACGTGTTCATTAAAGAGTGGGAGTTTACAGAAGCTGGTAGAATGTTGGACAAAAGAAATCTAGACTGTATGTACCCGGTCCAGGAGGACAAGGCTAGTGTCTAGTGCACAGCACCCACAATTGATCCTCAGGTGGCTGCGCTCAGCAAAAAAATGGTTTTACCATGTGGTATCATATCTTTGAAGTACCCCTCAGATAAAAAGGTTGAGGACATGTGGAAGAAGCTATTTGAGATAGAGGCACAGTCGCCAAGGCATCCACTACTGTCATCTACACTGCATGCACCCAAATACGTTGGCTTGAGGAGCTCCTTGACAAAGCGGCTCCCAAGATCAGGGAGGCTGAGCTGTTAGAACGCATACTGGATGCTGCAAAATACTTGGTGGATATGACACTCTAAAATTAAATGCCAGGGCCAGTGCCATGGCCCTAATAAGCCAAGCCAGAAGAGTATTGTGGCTTAAGCTGTGGGAAGCAGACAATGAGTCCAAGGTATTGTTACATAACTTACCCATGAAGGGCAAGCATGTCATCAAGGAAGGACTACAGAACTACCTAAAGCAGAAGGAAGAGGGGAAGGACTACTCAAGAACAAGAACAGACCTACCTGCCATCAGGAAGGCAGAGATTTTGAGGGGGAAGCAAGTATAAACAAGCACGTAGAGACAACTACTACCAGAACAATTACTTTAAAGGCAGAGGAAATCAAGAAAGACCCCATAATTCCTTCAAGTCCAGTTACCAGTCCTCCAACTTCCAGGCCCACTGCTCCAAGTTTGGAGGCAGAGGAAGAGAGAGCAGAAACAAACAGCAATGACTGCAGACCATCTCCTTCCAGGATGCCACCCATGCAGGGCCTTTGCCCGCCCATGGGCAAGAAACTCATGCTGTTCCACCACCGGTGGCACAGCACAACCTCAGACAGATGGGTGCTAGAGGTAGTGTCCGGGGGGTAATCTATAGAACTGTCCCACTCTCCGGTACCACAGAGGTTTGTAAGCTCCCCCATCTCAAAGAAGAGAGTGTCCACTCATCAGGTTCAAGAAATACTGCAGGATTTGATGCAGAACAGGGCAATCCAGTTGGTACCCCCACACGAGCAAGAACAGGGAGTGTACTCCATTTTCTTTCTTATTCCCAAAAAGACAGGGGAACTTCACCCCATGCTAGATCTCAAGCACCTCAACAGATACGTAGTTACTCAGAGATTCAAAATGGAGATGTTGAAATCGACTTTCTGCAGCATTCTGGTAGGTGACTACCTCATGTCTATAAAGCTGAAGGATGCGTACCTTCACATCCCAATCAGGCCAAGTCACAGGCAGTATCTCCATTTCCACATCCTAGGCCAGCATTTCCAATATCAGGCCCTACCCTTTGGTCTTACCTCAGCGCCAAGGGTATTCACCAAGGTGTCCATAGTCCTCGTTGCCAGACTGAGAGAGCAGGGAGTGGATATTATTCCATATCTGGATGACTGGCTGATCCAAGCTTGTTCCAAGGAACAATCACAAAGGGCCACACAGATAGCAGTATGGGCACTCGAGGAACACGGCTGGGTAGTGAACCAAGCCAAGAGCTATCTGGTACCCACACAACAACTGGAACATCTGGGAGCAGAAGTAAACACGTTCCGGGGTGGGCCAGTCTGTCCCAAAAGAGGGTAGAAACTGTGATAGCCTTAGCTCATTAGCTGAAGACCAACAACCTGCTGACCACTGGGCAAATAGCTCAGATGCTAGGCTGCATGGTGTCATGCATCAACCTGGTCCCATGGGCCAGGTGGCACATGAGACCACTGCAGAATTACATGCTGACCTGGGCATCCTTGAATGAGCGGAACCTGAAGGTTAGGACACCGCTACCCACTGTGGTGTGGCGGTCCTTAGTCTGGTGGACTGTGAGGCACTCCCTCACATGAAGGGTTCTGCTATAGATGACCTACAACATCACCATTGAGACAGACGCAAGCCTCCTAGGGTGGGGAGCATGTTTGGGCCCCCAGTCAGCTCAGGGCTGCTGGACAACTCCAGAGGCCAAGCTGTCCATCAACATGTTGGAGATGAGGGCAGTCTACCATGCCCTCAGATCCTTCCAAATGACCATTTCTGGTCATTTGGTGCTAATTCGTTCTGACAATCAGGTCACGGTGGCCTACATCACCAAACAAGGGGGAACCAGAAGCAAACCCATGCAGAGAGAAGTGATGAGGGTGTTGAACTGTGCTCAGGCCAACCTCGTACACATTGGCGCGGTCCATCTAGCAGGCAAGCTCAATGTTCAAGCAGACTGGCTCAGCCACCAACAGGTGCACCCAGGAGAGTGGCACCTACACACTGACTTGTTCCAGCTGATACAGGAGACATGGGGTCCCATATCCATGGATCTCATGGCAACAGCGGAGAACACCCAGGTAAAAAGTTTTTTTTCAAGATACATGGAGCATCACTCTCAAGGGATCGATGCTTTGTCCCAGACCTGGTCCCGGGATCGGGCGTATGTCTTCCCTCCCATTCCCCTTCCCCTTCTACCACAAGTCCTATCCAAAATTCGACAATCTCAGAGGATCATTGTCCTGGTGGCACCATACTGGCCATGGACAGCCTGGTTCTCAGCAGTGGTAGCCATGGCATTGGACAAGCGCAGACTCCCATACAGACTGGACATACTAATGCAGGGACCTGTGGTCCACCACACACCAGGAACCCTGAAGTTAATGGCTTGGCTCCTGAGAGGCAGAGACTGCTGAGAGCCAGATACCATGCATCAGTCATATCCACGTTGCTGCCGTGCAGAAAGTCCTCAACCACCTCCACCTATGGCAGGCAGTGGTCTATCTTTGCGGCATGGTACAGAGACAAGGACAAAGAACCCAAACAAGTGAACATGTTCATCATTCTGCTGTATCTACAGCAGGGGATGGATAAGGGCCTGTTCCATTCATCTCTCTGAGTACAGCTGTCCACCACTGGTGTCGCCATTGGCCCCATAGGCCAACATAGCCCGGAGGCTCTCCCGGATGTGGTACACTTCCTCAGAGCAGTAGAAGTGCTTTGCCCCAGGGTCAGAACTCTAATCGCCCCTTGGGATCTGACCTTAGTCCTAGACTCTCTCAGCATGGCACCATTCGAGCCGCTGCATGAAGTGGACTTCTTCTGGGCAGGGCTAAAAACCTGCTTTCTTGTGGTCATATGCTCCACTCAGAGGATTAGTGAACTGGGGGCTCTTACATGCAGGGAGGCGTACACCGTGTTCATCCCACAAGGGGTACACCTACAGACAGTTCTGGATTTTCAGCCAAAAGTCACATCCATGTTCCATAGGGAGCAGCCCATTGAGTTGCCAACATTCCCTGATAGGTCACAGACAGGGGGCATGAGGATACCCCACCATCTGGATGTGGGAGGCACTCTAGTCACATACATATCTAGAACTAAGCCCATACGTAAGACTGAGAGACTGTTCATTGCGTCAAAAGGGCAATGACAGGGTAGGGCAGCTTCCAAAACCACGATAGCAGGATAGCTAAAGAGAACCATTTAGGAGGCCTACAAGGTGAAGAATCTAAGACCCCAGAGGGTATTAAGGCTCACTCTACCAGGGCAGTGTCCACCTCCTGGGTGGAGAAGGCTAACGTGTCGATGGAGGACATTTGCAAGGCAGATACTTGAACTTCCATCCATACATTTGCCAGGCACTATAGGTTGGACTACCTGTACAAACTACAGACCCCATTTGCCATTCAGGTTCTCTCGGCAGCCAGCTCTTCCTCTTCTCACTCTTAGATCTCTCTGTCCCACACACTGCTGCTTATCAACCCATGATGTAAGGTCTGGATTGCCATGGATGGCAACCAACACAATGTGTGTTTACTCACCTGGTAAAGGTGATTGTGTTGGTTGACATCCATGGCACTCCACGGCCCACCCTACAGAGTGATCAGAAGGACTAGGAGTATGTCCTGACAATACCAAGAGAGTAGGGGGACATTGCAAGAGAAATTTAAGGCATCCAGGATGTCTCTTGTCAGCCATTTAGGAGGACATGTATTAGCATTGTATCAATAGGTAAATAAAAAAGGTCCCTGATGGCCATGTTCAGAAGGCGTCTTAGTATGTGTGTTTAGATAGAAGCATATTGTGGTATTATTAACCTTACTTTTCAGCTATGGAAGATTTGAACTGGAGAACAGGGGCTTCTGGGACCTGGGGACTAGAAATTTGATCCTAGGTCATGTGCATCGTTAGCCTATCAGGTAGGCTAAAACCCATGAAGTAAGTTCTGGAGTGCCATGGATGTCAACCAACACAATCACCTTTACCAGGTGAGTAAACACCCTTTTTGTTGAAATCTGAGACTTTCTAGTTAGCCAGCTACTTGGTAACAGTGACCATTCATGCATAAGCTTTATCATTCAATATGCATGCCAAAGACTAAGAGGCTGTATGGAAAATTTATATACAACAGCGAATATGAATGGTATTAACTTTAATACCTTTAGAATATACTGGCACACCTTCCTCAGAGATAAATCCATTGAGGAGTGTTGGGAATACTTAAAACTATTTATTGTGAATGTTAGTAACAAGTACATAAAATGAATCAAAAAGTACAATGGCAAAGGGATAGACCCAAAAATGGCTAAACAGGAAAAAAAAAATTAAATTAATTAGAAAGAAAAACAAAAGTTATGTGGTCCACAAACAAACTAATATGACCTTGTCCTAGCTAACTGGCTTCCCTCCCTCCCTCCAACCTCATAGATGACACCCTACTTCACTTCAAAAACATGTTCCTTAAGGTATGGGATTCCCATGCGCCGCTACGATGTACTAGGTTACGCGGTACCCACCTGCCTTGGATCTCCCAAGAGTTCACAGCTTGTATGAATGCCCATAACTCAGCATGGCGAGCCTTCAAAGCCTCAGCCCTACCTCAGGACCTCGCCCACTACCAGTATCTGCGCAATATGTACACTAGAGCAACTTGGCTAGCTAAAGCAGAGTACTTTAGATCCTCCCTCCAATCTAACCTTAATAGCCCCTCCAAATTCTGGAAGGTCATACACTCCCTCTTCTCACCCCCAGCGGCCAAGCCCTCACCTCTCCTTAGTGTAAACAACTCCACACTCTTGGATCCTATCTCAGTCGCTGCTGAGTTTAACTTATATTTCTCCATCTGCGCTTCCTCGCTTCTTTCCTCCTCACCCCCCATGTCACCATCTCCACCACCTACAGGGCAAAAACTACCTCAAAATACAGATATTTTCTCCTTCAGGGAAATCTCTCCAGATGAAACTCTAGAAGCCCTGCTAACATTAAGCCCCTCAAATGGGAATTCCCCGGATGGACTAGACCCCAAACTTCTGTTCCTCTCGGCCTCTGCCATAGCCACCCCTATTGCCTACCTCCTAAATCTATCCTTCGCCACTGCATCTGTCCCTCTGTCCTGGAAACACACCATTGTCATCCCTCTCCTCAAAGGGGGCACCTCCTCCTCCTCTACCTCAAGCTATTGGCCAATCTCCCTCCTCCTTGCACTGGCGAAGCTGCAAGAACACTTAGTGCTTAGCCAGCTAACCTCCTATCTCACCGACTCAAATTTCTTCACACACTACCATTCCAGATTCAGGAAAGATCATTCCACTGCCTCCTCTTTACTAATGCTCACTGACACCATCCAGTCTGGAATGGATAGAGGTCTCATCACCTCTGACATTTTCATCGATCTGGCCAAGGCCTTCGATACAGTCTCCCACACTGTTACTATCTAGCCTCTCTGACTCTGGCCTCTCCACATCTGCTACTGCCTGGTTCAGTGTCTATCTTACAGACCGCACTCATTCTGTCAGGATTGCAGATGCCACATCCCTTCCCCTCCCCATGTCCACCGGTGTCCCCAAGGATTGGTGCTTGGGCATATCCTATTCTCTATTTTTCTAAACAACCTGCCCCAAACTTGTTCTGCCTCCTCGATCCACATGTATGCTGACGATACTGCCCTATTTTCTTCTGGCTCCTCCCCAGCCTCAGTTGCCTCTACCCTCCAGGTGGATTTTAACAAAGTCCAGCTCTGGTTCAACTCTCACTAACTCTAAGTGCTAAAAAAACTGTAACTATGACTTTTGGTACATCCCAATGACTAGCCAGACTCCCCTGCCTTCCACTTTTCCACACCCTTGATGGGTCAGAGCTGGAGGACATCACCTTCTTCTGGTATCTCAGAGTTTGGCTTGACCACCACCACACCTTCACATTCCATGCTGACTCTACACTAACAAAACTCTGCCCCAAGCTCAGAGCTTTATATCGGAATCATTCTAGCCTCCCCTATCCGGTCCATCGTGAGCTTATCCAGAAGATGATACTTCCTTCCTTTGATTATTGTGATATTGTTTACAGTGCCGCCCACAAGTCAGTTTTATCCAAACTGGATACCCTTTTTAATGCTTACTGCCAGTTAGCTCTTGTCGCGCCTTCTTGCACCCACTGCTGTGAGCTATACCACTCCCTTGCTCTCCCCCTCCCTTGAGAACTGCAGCCTAATACACTGTGCCAAGTTTATCTTGAAGAACTGGTTTGATACCCTCCCAGTGTATCTGACTTCCATACTATCACCCCCTCTGGCATCCATCTATGCTCTGAGGTCCCTAGACTCCCAGCTCCTGTTATTCCCCAGACGTCAGACCCAAGCTGGCCAGGCCACCTTCTCTCACCGCTTCCCTCAACTCTGGAACTCTTTCCCCTCTGAAATTCACTACTGTTCCTCTATCCGCTCACTATCCTATACCCTTGCCAACCACTGCTCAGTAAACTACTCCTGCAGCTAACTCTCCAATCTTTCTACCTCAGACACTCCTATATTTCTTCTCCCAGTAGGCCCAATGGTGCTACTTTGCTAACCACACCCAACTACTGCACTTGATCCCAACTTTTGAGCTAGCTAGCTTGTACCTACCCCTATCTCATTATGTACCACAACCCAATACCTTAGCAGGATTTCCTCATTGTAACTGTTACTCTCGACTATTAGGGTATATGTATTAATCCACACTGTAAACTGGGTCTGGCCTACAGGGCAAAAAACAGCCTCACACCAGCTGTGCGTTCTGCCCTTGCAAGAGTGATGCTTCTCCCCTCTTTGTGTTATGGGCTCCTGCTGTTTGCTAGCACCACTAAAATTGTCTCTCAGGTGGGACGACTTATAACTATTCTGTCCTTCACCCTATAAACCCCGGCTCACTCATCACTGTGAGCTCTACAACAAGCTACACTGGCTCTCGCCTATAAAGTACATTGACTTTGTCCTTGGTTGCTTCACTGATAAGGTCCTCAACACGGGTACCCCTGCAGGGGTGGCAAGCTTGCTGGCCCAAACTGCCCCCTTGTCATATCACCTTAGGTCTCAGGGGGTCTGCCACACTCAAGGTACCTGTGACTAGGACCAAGATGGGTGAAAGGGACTTCACAGCATGTGCCCCTAAACTTTGGAATACCTTCCCAACCCAGGTCCATGCTGCCCCCTCACAGGGCAGCCTGCACTCTTCCCTGTGGAGCCATCTTAAAAGTGCATCAGCCTGCGGATGTTAAAAACCCCCATGACATATGTTTAGCACTTGCGCCCATACAAAACGGCCGGCCCTTAAAATGTAGTATTTCTGTACTGCCCCAAACTTCATGCAAGATGTGTAATCTTACCTGTAGTCTCTTGATGTGTAACCTGTTTCTAATCATGGGATGTGTAATCTTACCTTGTAGTCTCATGATGTGTGACCTGTTCTTAATTATGTACCATGTTGCCCCAAGTGTGTAAGTATGTAATTTCCTGTACTCTCCCCTGGTCATACCTGAAAATAGGCAAATTGCTTGTCTAGTGTACTTACCTGGTTAACAAAAGCTAAATAAATAAATAAAACACTCACCTATTCCTATCAAACATATGCAGCTGTATTATCTAATTATATGTTTTCAAGGTATAAAGCATGACTTCACTATGTAATTGCTACTATACTATAAGTAAGGGT
Organism: Neoceratodus forsteri; assembly: GCA_016271365.2. Taxonomy (NCBI): domain Eukaryota; kingdom Metazoa; phylum Chordata; order Ceratodontiformes; family Ceratodontidae; genus Neoceratodus; species Neoceratodus forsteri. Next base: position 876,060,432 of record CM028129.1, read on the forward strand.
AAATTGTCATCTATGCCCAACTATTTCTGTCAAATGTTTTCAGCTGTATAGTAATTGTAGGTATATATGTTAGGACCTGGACTACCCTTGTCCTCTTCCCCACTGTACCCCTCCCCCCAGGTCATACCGGGAGACAAGCAGTTCTTGCTCAGTGTGCTTTTCCTGGTAAAACAATTTCAATAAATAAATAAATAAAATAATACAACATTGTCCTGGGAAAAATTCAGAACTGTACAAAATGCTTGCAAGAACAGAATAAAAAAAGTTAAAAGAAAATTGAGAATTCAGACTGGCATCAACAGCTTCTAAATAAAATAGTAAACAGTTTTATGGCTTCATTAATTCTTTAAAAAGATCCAATTCAAAACTAATAGCCATTTTATACCATAATAGTGTTATCTCAGAGCCAACTGAGATGGCTGACACCTTTAATGATTACTTTTGTTCAGTCTACTCAATGGCCAGTACAATCCACTATCAGCTTATGTGAAATAATTATATCAACAAAATCAAGCTCGTTAAAATAAAAAAGATAGTTGACAGGCTTGAACTATACAGGGCTCCAGGGTTTGATAACATAACACCACAAATGCTCAAATTAATGAAAGACATGATAAGTATTCATTTGCAAATATTATTCAAAAAAACTTTTAAATGAATGACAGGACCCAAATCACTCCAATCCACAAGAAGGAAGTAGGCAGGACATCCACAACTACCACCCCATTGGCTTGACATCAATTCCAGGAAAGATATTGGAGTCTACAATTAAGGACAGAATGCTGGCACATATAAATATCCAATCATGGCTTAGATATGAGACAGCATAATTTCAAATGTGGTCACTTCTGCATCATGAACCTCATTTTTTTCTATGAAAAAATGTGTTATGTTTTGGACCAGGGAGTAGTGGCAGACGTGATCTTGTTGGATTTCTGCAAAGCTTTTGATACGGTACCACACTGGGCAGTAGCTGAAAAACTGATTAGATCCAAAACTGATAAGTACAGAGTAAGATGGATAGAAAAATGGTTCACTGATCATACCCAGCAAGTAACTGTAAACAGTTACATTTCCAGGAAGGGAAAGGTGATGAGTGTTGTACCCCAGGGATCAGTTTTGGGCACTGTCTTGTTTCAACTATTTGTATCTGACTTAAATAGCAACATACAGAACTACATTACTAAATATTCTGATGACACAAAACTTGGTGATCCAAGCTGTATGTTAGACCAAATTCAAGGAATACAAGCAGATTTGAAAGTTATAAGTAGCTGGGCCTACAAATGGGGTATGTAATTCAATGTGGACAAACGTGTTCTTCATTTAGGAAGAAACAAGATTCAGCCCACTGTGTATTGAGCAACACCATCTTGAATTCTAAAAACATAAAAAAAGACTTAGGAATACTTAAAAGTAACAACCTGGACTTTAAAGAACAATGTGCAGTGCTGTGGCTAGGACAAATAGGGTACTTTGAGCCATTAAAAGGAATATAAAAAAATGTACAGTGGATGAAACAATGCCACTGTAGATATCATATGTCAGGCTGCATCTAGACTATTGTATTCAATTATGGTGCCCATACATGAGATCAGTGGATAAAGTTGAGAGGGTACAGTATAGAACAACTAAAATTGTTGGTTAAAACTAAGAGCTGCCAATACAAAGAGAGATTAGACAAACTAAAACTCTTTGTACTAGAGGATCATAGAAAAATTATTGTATGACATAATACACAACCCCTACCTCATGACTCAGTTAAATATATATTTCAAGGACATTGACTCAAAAACTTGAGGGCATCCATTACAAGTTATGACCAGAAGATTCAAAACAAACAAAAGAAAATACTTTTATACTGAAACAGTAATTAATCACTGGAATAACCTTCCAGATGATATTAGTGAGACAAAGGAAATCTTAAAAAACAGTTTGGATGAGTATATAACAAAAGGTGGCTAATTTAGATACTACTCTTGACCTGCAGGAACTATTGTGAGCTAAATGCCTGATCTGTTCCTTATGCATTAGTGACATTAATGACAAAAGAGTTTAACGACCAAATAGTTACTAATATAACATGCTACAAACTATGACATTGCAATATACAAAGCTGGCCTTAGAATTAATTACTGTAGAATATTTTTTTTAGTCTCTCCCTTGATTGGTCTGCTAAATTTTCAGATCATACTTATTTCTCTGTGTCCATCAAAATGACTCTGACAGTCCTCAACTGACCTCAGACTTGTTTTTTGAAACACTGCAGCCTGTTGTCAGGGTAATCAATAAATTGCCACAAAAAAAAATAAGTATTTTGGGACAGTCCAGACCTCTCACTTCTTAGACAGGCTTCCATGGTGTGTTAGAAACCCTGGAAAGAAAAATAAAAATTTCAAACTGTATTCACTAGTGGATTGTAATTACTGAAATATATTTACTGAGTTATTCAGTTGACTGAGATATAAGTAGGCCTGCACCCATCTGGAATGTCTCCCACTCCCTAGTGGGTACATTAAGTGTCCCTAGTTAACCATCCAAGATGAGCATCCAGCCTGAATTTAAACATGGTAAAGGCGTCAGTTTCTACCACATGTTGGGGATGTCTATTACAGGCCTTTGTTACCCCGATTGTATAGTAATAATCCCGTTTTGTAGTTCAGATGTTGGGGACTATTAGTTTGTTTTTACTTAATAAGTTAAGTGTTCACTTAGTAAATTGAAATTCATACTGCATTTTCAAGTTGGGGCACTGCAGAAATGTATACAGTTGTAATAGATCTCCCCTTTTCTCCTATCCTTGAGGCTAACCAGGGCTGTACAAATGAGTCTTTCTTGGTAGATTAAGTTTTTTTAATCTAGGTATTAACTTATTGTCCTTCTTTGCACCCTTGCCAGTAAGGCCATGTCCTGTTTCGGAAATGGGCTCCTAAACGGAGATCCAGAATCTAAATGTGGACGTATATACTGTAAATCCTGTACATGGGTGAGATACATAACTCGGACCTATTTATAAATGTTCTTTTGACACAGTTAAGTATTCTGTTGGCCATTGTGGATAGTTTTTTACAATGATCTACTGCTGTTAATTTATTGTTGATAATGATCCCTTGATCCCTTTCTTTTGTAACCAAGTTAAGTGTTTTATTATTCATTGTGTATTTGTTTAGGGGGTTATTTTTCCAAAAGTGCAGTACAATACACTTGTCCTGGTTAAAATGCATTTTATTAGTTTTTGCCCATAATTCTAGATTTTTTAGATCCTCAAGCATAGTCACATACTTGCCATAGCTGCCACCTTTCCCCCCAGTTTTATATCATCAGCAAATTGAATGATGGAATTATTGATACCTTTATTAATATCTGCTATGAATAAGTTAAACAATAGGTTAAATAAAATTGGTCCAAGGACTGACCCCTGTGGAACGCCGCTGTTCACAAGGCAAGATTTGGATAAATCCCTGTTGAAGCAGACCCGCTAGGTCCCATTCTTCAACCAATTGCCTATCCATTTTACTAGGTTGTGATTTAGTCCTATGCATAGCAATTTGGATACAAGCTCTTTATCTGGGACCTTGTCAAAGGCTTTAGCTAGGTCCAGGACAATAACATTAACTGGGATGCTTATATCAAGACTGGCACTCACTTTGTTGTAGAAAGTAACTAGGTTAGTGGTACAGGAGTGTCCAGTTGTGAACCCATGTTGATAAGGATTAAACAGCCCTTTGGAGTTAATTTCCAGATCATTTTTATCCTTTATTAAGCCTTTCCATCACCTTGCAACAGAGAGAGGTCTGGCTAATAGGCCTATAGTTACTTGCTGCTCCTTTGTGAATTGGAATTACATCTGCTGTTCTCCAATCATTAGGTACCTCTCCATTGTCCATTGATTTGTTATAAAGTATAGATAAAGGTAATGACAGTACCGTGGACATTTCTTTTAAAAATCTAGAATTTATATAGTCAGTTCCTGGCAATGAATTTGGCTTAAGTTTATTGGTTGCTAGTTCTATTTCCATTCATGTGAAATGAATATTATTACCACCTGCGTTAAGTAATTCAGTGCACCCTTGTACTTTGCTATTAAATACAGAACAGAAGAATGTATTTAGGACATTGGCCATATTTTTGTTGTTCTCAATTATTTGACCAGTCAAAATGATGGGGCCTATCTGTTTAGGGCCATTTTGTGACTATTTACGTAAGCGTATATTAGTTTGTTGATCCCTGTAGTATGGGCAATTTTGAATTCAACCTTACTTTTTTCCTTTTTCATCATATGTTTAAGTTTTCCTAGTTCTGTTTTGTACTATTGGTGTTTGGAGTATTATTTTGTTTAAATTTTTTAAATACTTTTTCCTTTTTGAGTATTTGTCTCCTGATAGCTTTGGTCAACCGTATAGGCACCCTACCCTTTTTATTATATTCCTTTTTTTTTTAGGCATGAATTTATTTTCTAGGTCCAAGATTATTTTCCTTAAAAATAACCAAGTTTCTTCTGTAGACAAGTTAGTCATAGCGGTTCCCCAATTAATAGCTGTAATACTATCCCTGATCTTTGTATAGTCAGCCTTGATATAGTTAATAATTAACTGGGTACTGTCTGTATACTGCTACAAGATTTTGCCTTAAAATAAATGAAGCTATGGTTGCTTTATCCTAGTGGACATTTTATAGAAATGGCAGAAACAACATCTCCTATATTTGTTAATATTAGGTCAAGGATCTTGCTCCCTCTGGTTGGGACAGTAACCATTTGTTGTAGGCCTCAGCCTACATATAGGTTCAAGAAATCACAGTCCAGATTTGTAGTCCCCTGTTAAATTCTCCCAATTGATCACAGGGACATAAAAAACAGCTACAATGATTGTATTCCCCCCTCTTCTGATACCGACTTAAATTTCTTTATTCATATTATTATTGTATTCATTTCCTGAGTTTGGTGGTCTGTAAATGTTTCCTAGTATAATTTTGGGTCTATTCTTGGACAAGATTTATAACCAGACACTTTCCACTCTTTTCTCTTCATTCTTAGTAGGAATATCTGTTGACAGTAGATCTTGTTTGCAACATAGATACAAACTCCAGCCCCTCTTCTACAAGCTCTCTTGTTGTAGAACAGTTTATAACCCTCAGTTTCTCTGCTCCACTCACTGTGCTCATCCCACCAAGTCTCTGACACAGCCACCACATCCAGATTGTCTTTAAGCATAATTGCTTCTAGTTTGGATTTTTTGGTTATATTGAGACTTCTTGCATTTGTTACCAACACCCGGCATAGGTCATCAGTTTTGCTTAGAATTTTATTAACAGTAGCTATGTGGGACCCTGATCCCATATCCCCCATAGTACCTAGTTTAAAGTGTCATTAATGAAAGCCTAATTTTTTTTACCCAAGCACTAGCTCCCTTTTCTACTGTGGTGCAGCCCATCCCAACAGTAGAAGCTGTGGCTGTTGTTGAATGTTTCCCAATTAGTTAAGCATTTATACTCATTTTGAAGACTCCATTTCCTAAGCCATTAGTTGAGCTATTCAATCTTGTCGTTTTACGTATGACCAGCCCTTGGTTCTGGCAAGTTCTCCAAAAAGCAAATAATACTACTTTTTTCATGTAGTTTATTGCTAAATTTTATATATTCCTTTTTAATGTCTTGCAGTCCCATCCTGTTTATGTTATTAGTGCCTACATGGGCAACAACTATTGGTTTTTGGCCTGCATTTTTGAATATGTTGTCAACCATTCCTGTAATGTCTCCAATCCAGGCCCCCCAAAAGGTACTGCTGGTGCGATTTGTTTTATCAGCTCTGCAGACTGTTTTTGCAATATATTTATTGATTGAATCACCCAGGATGAATATCTATCTTGGGGGGAATTATGCTAGGAGTGGTGACCATCACTCAAGAGGACAAGATAGTTTTTATTATTGCTAGGGGTAGATTGGGTGGTTGCCTCGGATGGGAGCTGGGCTACACTGGGTTGGATAGTATTATGAGAGCTACTACAACATTTATCAAGATTAGTGGGGCTTTTTGTTCCAGAAGTCAATATAATAAGGAGGGCATGTGAGGTTTGTGGGAATAGATGGAAACATGCGCAGATGTTGGGTTGCAAAAATATCTATGCCAGGTGAAATTTTATTATTTACAGAAATAAAAATAGTGAACTGGGTACGACAAAATAAAGTCAAAGCAAAGCAAAATCATCAGTTAACAGCACTGTTTGCAAAGCAAAGCAAAATCAACAGTTGATATCACTGTTGGCAAGCAAAGTTCTCCAGTAAAGAAGATAGAGCTCCACAGGCTGGGAGATTATCCCACCTGAACTATGAGGTTTGAAAATAAAAGCAGACCTTATTCAAACTGAGGTCAGTACTTCTCTGACCACACAATGAATCTGACCCTGTGTACTTAGTTTGACTGCTTTTATACCTGGAATAAACCAGGTGACCACATCATACTCCTCCATTTCACCCAAAAATAACAGTGTATTTCATTAAACATTTCTTTTCAATTCTAAAACTTTCATTCTGTTCCTTTCAATGCAAGTAACTGTCTGAGCCTTGAACTGTGAAAAATAGTTTGTTATTTATGAAAATAAAACCCATTCCAGATTCAGGCCCCTCCCACAGAGCTGTCCAGAAATTAAAAAGAGTGAAGACAGGGCTGGCTCGCTCCTACAGTAACACTGAAGGGCATTTGTGCAGGACCTGAAACTGAGAATTAGAGCCTGAAAGCAAAACTGCTTCATAAGCTGAGCTGCACATATTTTAGGTAAGAACGGTAACTGGTAGCTTCACTTGAAAGCTTTTTCTTTTTGTTAATTTAGCTGTACAGGTTACATGAGGCTTATGTGAGCTTAGTGCTTATGTTAGCAGTGCCATAGCACTATGCCCAGCTCAGAAAATTAAATTCATTAGGGTGAAGCCCTTACATAGACGTGTACCAAATACTATGCTGTATACTAGTACCACTGATATCTCATTACTTTAGTTTATTTACAACAGTTCTTCGTATTCCAATTTTTGGGAAAAACTATGGAGCACGGTGAGTGAGGTATGGAGCAGCAGGGAGGCTGACTTTGGCACACTTCCAGAAGCTGACTCTGTACCCCCGCACAAGTGGATAGCCAGGCACTTCTACCAGCTTACAGTACAGGTAGGCGTACCAATAATTTTCTTTCCGTTTTTAGTGTATCTTTCCTGGGCCTGGAGGGGCTCCTATTTGGGAGCACATTTGCTGATTTTGTGGCTTTCGCCACACCAAACCAGGCACAAGTCAGTCCAGGAGACATGGGGAAAAATAAACATACTCTTACATATTGTACAAAGGTAACCTGGACTTGGGGGGGGGAGGGTTACACTATAAGTCCCACTGTTCAACCAGGTTATTTGAGAACATATATAGCACTATTCAACCACAATGCAGACTGACACCACATGGTATCCTCTTATGTCAGTTGCTACAATATTATATTTAAAATCAAAATAAAAGTTTTTTCTCTTCATTTTTTCCCCCTTTCAGGAACATTAGGAGAGCGTACAACAATGCAGTCAAAAGGCGTTACAAAACCCAAAGCCATGTGTTCTCCTTGTCATTTTCTTATTCCCTCTTTTTTGGTGATCCATATTTAATTAGTGCTTCAGTGCACACAGAGGTATCTCACCACCTCTACTACTGTTGGGGAGGCAGTTGAGCATGTTTATACCTGAGCCAACAAGGGAGAGAAGGAAAGATTAGAAGAGATATCTGCAGGTGGCCTATCTTGCAAAGGGAAAGAACAGTATAAGGCAGAAAATAGCAGAGGTGCTGTTGTGCAACAGACTTATAAAAGATTAGTTTCTCAAGACAAAAACAGCCCACTGTGACACATTCCTCCCCACCTAAGAGGAAACCTGGGGTGTTAACCCCTACTATCTACAGGACAGGTTTCCTAACAGATAATCACTGATACACCGCAACAAGGCACAGTGATATCAGATCTCTCGTAAGGAGAGATGGAGCATTAGCCAGCCCACTCCCAAAGCTCCACCTCGGGGTCCGTAAAAAGAAAACATAACAAATAATCTTACAACAAAGGTCAAAAGGCTTTCCTCTTAACCATTCTCATTATTCTTTACAGTGATTGAGCCTTCTTAAAATCTGGGTCTGCCCCAAAATGAGACATAAAATCTGCATTTTTATGGGCGGTACCAGAACTATGTCTGATAGTGAATCTATATGGCTGCAGGGCCAAGTACCACCTCATTATGCACAGATTTTTATCCTTCATAACCCATAGCCAACAGAGTGGGTCATGATCAGTAGTTAATTCAAATTCAACACCCCAGAGATAAAACTTCAATGCTTCGATAGCCCACATTATTGCGAGACATTCTTTTTCTATTGTTGAGTACCGAGTCTCCCTCTCATGCAAATTTTGGCTAATGAAGATGATGGGGTGTTCATCCCCTTCCACCATTTGAGACAGTACCACCCCAATGCCTGCATCAGAAGCATCCATTTGTACCATAAAAGGCAAGGAAAAATCAAGGCTCCTCAGTACAGGTGAAGAACACAAACTTGTCTTTATGGCACAGAACACTTCTTCACATGCTGGAGTCCACTTAATCTTGGTGGGGTTATTTTTTAGGTGAGGTCTGTCAGGGGGCTAGCAAGTGTGGCAAAGTTAGGCACAAACCTCCTGTAATATCCAGCTAACACCATGATGGATCTAACATGCTTTTTAGTAGTGGGCTGGGGGCTATTAGCTACTGCATCAACGTTCCCAATATCTGGCTTTACCTGGCCAATCCCTATCAGAAACCTCAGATATTTGGTTTCTTGCATTGCCACTGAACACTTTGCAGTATTAATGGTCAAGCCTGCTTTGGTAAGTGCGTGCAAGACAACAGTGAGATGTTTTATATGTTCTTTCCAGCTAGGGCTAAATATCACCACATCGTCTAGCTATGCAGTGCAATAGGCCATGTGGTGTTTTAAGAGACAGTCCATAAACCATTGGAAGGTGGTGGGGGCCCCATGCAAGCCACAGGGCAAGGTCACAAACTGAAAGAGTCTTGTGGGGGTGATAAAAGCAGTCTTGTTTCTAGAAGTACTGTCTAAAGGGATCTGCCAGTACCCCTTTGTGAGGTCAAAGTAGTGGTAAATTACACATTTCCAAGTCTGTCCACAATATCATCTATGCGGGGCATTGGATAACTATCAAACTTGGAAATGACATTCACGCATCTGAAATCATGGCAGTCTTATGCCCCCTTCCTTCTTTTCCACCACCACTATGGGAAAAGCCCACTCACTGTTGGATGGTTCTATCACTTCCAGCTGCTACATCTTTTTGACATCCTTAACAACATCCCTCCTAACCTTTTCAGCCGACTGATAAGGTTTCTGTCTAATGGGGTTATTCTGGGTGACCTCAATATGGTGTTCTATTCTTCTAGCTTTACCTGTTATGCTAGTGAATGTGTGTTGGAATTCTGGCAGCACTCTGTCCAACTCTTTATGCTGTTGGGGCTCCAAAGCAGGACTAATAACTAGATCTTTGAATTCTCCCCATCTCTCTAGCCTTTGAGAAACAACCTCCAATTCACTTTCTGGCTGATCTGGGTACAGGTACAGGGCAGGGGTAGGTCTTTCATACCATCTTTTCAGGAGGTTAGCAAGGTAAATCCTCCTTTTATGCCTCCTATCAGGCAGCTCGATTTCATAATTCACAAGCCCTGTCTGCCTACAAATGGTGTCAGGGCCCTGCCACTTCATCATTAACTTGTTTTCAGAGGATGGCAGCCACAACTGTACTTTCTCCCCAGGTTTGAAAATGTTGTTGCCCACCCCCTGATCATAATGTACTTTTTATGGTGGTGGACAGAGCCTATAGCCATTTTGGGATCGATCGTATCTTACAAAAATGGCCAATAGTGGAACATTCTGTTGAACTTTTGGAAGTATCCTTCTGAAAGTCCAACAGAGCTTGAAACACTCCACCATAACTGGCCACTATGAAATAACAGCAGCACTATTTCAGCTGTTACTTTCGCATTCCAGGGCAAGAACTGTGCATGCGCGACTTGTGCGCATGCACAGTTCAGCTAGTGATGCCACACTGTGAATTGCAACATGCCATTCACCACAACTACATATGTGTGAGTGCCATGCATGCATAACTGCATTGTCACTGCCATCTTTTTGGATGGCACTCCTCCCACACCTTCCCACTGCTCCTGTCCTCCCCATTCCCTCCTAGCAGCAGCAGCAAAGAACACCCTCCTGCACCCTCCCACTGATGCTGTCCTCCCTGCTCCCTTCATTCACCATCCCCACACTGACATCGAGGTGCCAATCCCTGTGTTGGCATTATGTACCCCCCAACTCATGTGGCACTCTGGGAGCCCACCCCAGTGTGCCCAAATGTATGTTTTTTTTTTTTTGTGCCAACATCAGGGAGCCCATTCCCTATGTCGGCATCATGTACCCAACTCATGTGGCACACTGGGAGCCCACCCTGGTGTGCCCAAATGTATGCTTTTTTTCCCTGTAGATAAAGAAAATCATCCCCAGTGGGTTTTTTTCCTGTAAAAAGAAAGCGGTCAATCATTGTCTCCCCAGTCCCCTCCCTCCCTTCCCCACCCTCCCACTGAGCACCCACCTCCTTGCACCCCCTTACCTCATAATTATGTCCGGAGGTCAGTGCTGTCACCTTCTCTGGACTGGGACATGTCTGCACTCTTCAAAGCTGAACCGCAAACTGAAAAATCAAAGGTAAGCATGTTATACTAGTAGTCAATGGGGTTTTTAACTTTTGTTGATAAATGAGCCATTGTTTTGAATTTTGGCTCCAAATTTTCAACATGGGGTTCTTGGGAACCCACCTCATGAACACTTTCAATGTCCTTTCGTTACTCAGTCCTGAAAGGTGATTTTGCAGTCGCTGCGAGGAATCATTTTTTGGGACCTATTAACAAAATGACAGTGCCACTGTTCATGACGTGGGTTTTCAAAAAGCACATGTTGCAAATGTGGTGAAAAAATGACTGCATTGGAGCGTGCACTGGGCAGTTTCTATGCACACTCCTAACTTCATCAATTTTTAATATTTTCACTTCATATTTTCAGCATTGCCATTTTTGCACACCTGCTTATTAACAGTACAGCTGTTGTTTTACAAATCCTGTCCAAAATGTGTTTTTGCACCTGTGGTGCAGAATGGCACAGTTGCTCTGCAAAATCACCTTTTGGGACAAGTGAACAAAATAACACTGGCACTCTTCATGAGGTGGCATCCCAAAAGGACATGTTGAAATTCTGGTGCAACACCTCAAAAAATGGGCAAGTTACACCTGGGCATTCAATATTTTCTACGCAAACATGTACCTTTCATCATTTGGTAGCTTGTCACAGCCATATTGGCTCTGGCTAGAGTTTGTTGAGCTACCTGCTTCTCTGCGTTCTGCTGGTGTGCTGTCTTGATGTACTGTATTACCCTCTGTCTCAGGTGAGTCATGTACTCTATAGTGCTAGTAGGACCTATGTCTTTCCCCTCCTCCCAATGCTCTTTTATAATATCCAGCAGGCCTCTAGGGTTCCTCCCATAGAGTAATTCAAAGGGTGAGAAACCTGTAGAGGCCTGGGGCACCTCCCAGTACATAAACATGAGAAAAGGCAGATATACATCCCATGTCCTACCTTCAACCTGCACAAATTTCAGGAGCATTTTCTTCATGGTCTGATTGAATCTCTCAACCAGGATGTCTGTTTGGGAGTGGTAGGGGGAAGTGTTTATGGCCCCTATCCCTAGCATTTGGTACATGCTTTTGAATAGTTTTGAACAGAAGTTACTCCCCCGATCTCTCAGTATCTCCCTTGGGATAGCAACCCTACTAAGCACTTTTACTAGCTCATCAGCTATTTTCTTGGCCGTGATGGTCCTCAGGTGAATGGCCTCTGGGCATTTGGTAGTGTAGTCATAAATAACCAGAATTAACCTATTCCCCTTTGAGCTCTTCTGTAGGGGCCCCACAATATCCATAGCAATATGGCTAAATGGTGTAGTGATCAAGGGTAGTGACTGCAGAGATACTTTTTCTTTCCTATCGATAGTAACAACTCTCTGGCACTCCTCTCAACTGTGGCAGTATTCTGCCACCTGGTCATGAATACCTGCCCAGTAGAAGTGATTAAGGAGCCTGCTTAGAGTGCGATCCCTACCCATGTGACCAGTAAGGGAATGTTGTGGGCCAAGTACATTAACTGGGGCTTATATTTTCAGGAACAAGTAGTTGCTCAGCTGCTTCCCCAGTTACAGGGTTGGTACATTCCCTATACAACACCCCCCTTTCAAAATACATTTTGGCCCTTTCTGATCAGCCTTCTGGTTCACCTGCTGTAAAAACATATTTTATGGTTTTATCACTCTGCTGTTCAGCACCAAAATCAACAGTTTTAACCACGTCAGGCATTTCAGTACCAGAGTGCAAACATGTCTATGTCCATTGTGCTTTATCCAGTGTCTTATTTTTCCGGATGTCTGGGTTTTCCCTGGGGGCTCCCACACCTCATCATCAAAAGGGAACACGTGTGATAATTTTCCCTCTCTTTCAGCCTGGGCACTGATGGTGACTACACTTAGCTTGGTGGTGCTAGCCAAGAAAGTCTCAAACTCTGGGTGGTCATGTCCGAGTTGCACTGGGACAGGTAAGTGAGGGACAAGTCCAACTTTTAGCTGGTGGACAATGTCTAGAACCTGTAGATCTATTGTAGTGAGGGGGTAAAAGTGAGTGTCTCCATGGATACAGATCACACCAGTCTTAGTACCTTTTGTATCACCTTTTACCAAGTTAGCCCTCACCAGGATTTGTCTGCTTCCTGAGTCCATAAGCCAAGTCACTTCAATTTTTCCTATCTTCACTGGTACCACATTTTGTCCCCAACTGGCCAAGGCTAACTGTGCAGTCTCCAGTTTTTTCTTCAGTTAAAACCTGGCAATATGCCTCTTTCCTTGGCACTCATGACAGCATTATAGGACCTCCCAGACTTAAAAGTTTCATTTCCCCCTGTATTGTGAGTAGTAGAAGTAGTAGTTCTTACCATGGGTGGGGTAGTACCAGACCCAAAATGTCCCTTCTGTTGATTGGGGTGTACAGTGAGGTAGTCTTCTGCTAGGGTGATGGCCTTCTCTGCTGCTTCAGGGCGGTGCTCCCTTACCAACACCTGCACATCCTGAGGGAGTACTCTGATGAATTGTTCCAGAATAATGGCCTCCAGAACCTGTTCCATGGTCTTCAAGCTGGGTTATAGCCACTTGTAACAAAGCTCCTTCAGCCTCATGAAGGCGTCCTGGGGGGGCATCTGCAGTGTGGAATTTTGAAAGTCCTAAACCTCTGTTGGTATGCCTCCAGACTGATATACCTCCAAAGAATTTCCTGCTGAACAGAATCATAGTTCTCTAAGACTATGAGACTGAGATGGCATGGCAGCATTACTGCTGCTAAAACAGTAACTGAATGTCCTCATCTAGTAGGCTGCCCAATATCACCTGCAGTGGTGAAGGCATCAGAGAGTGTCAGAAGTGGCCAGTCAGACATTTAGAATGAGAAAGAAGAGAAGAGATTGGAAATAAAGGAAGGAATATAATAACATTGTATTTTTTCCTTCTGTTTTTCTGTCATCTGATCATTCAGGCTGGTGCATCCCCAGTAACCTCCCAGTTCCATTACCTGCTACCCCCAATGTCATACCAGCTGGGTTTACCACAGTATGCATGACCTGAGTGTCCTTGCTGCTATCACTTTGATGGCAACAAGTTTTTCTTCTCTTATGACACCCTAACCCTCCCACCACCCAGCTTGGTAGCATGAACATAATCTGCAGGGTTCTTGCATGTATGCAATATCCCAAATGGAGGCTCGCCACTGATGGCAGCTGCAGTGGTGCAACATTCTGCAAACCCTTACCAGACTGGAATGTACTGCTATGCACAGTGCTCCTCCTAGCCAGCTGCCCAACTGCTGTCATCCTGGGTCCACTCCTTAGAGCATAATGCACTACCACACTGGGCCCTGTAATATACAGTAGTGCTGTAAGATTAGAAAAAAGCCTAGATCTAGTAGGTCCCCTCCCCATATTATAAACTTGAATCAAAAAGGTTGCTAATAGGTGCTCTGTGCAAACATATATTAATTTATAAGAATCCACTACTCACTGTATTACTTGGGTGGTTTGTGATTCCCATGATAAGCAGAAATGTGTCCAGCTTACATTGAAAGTATAGGAATTGGGAAGAAAGAGGTTGGAAACTTAAAAAAGTAGGAAAGGAAGAGGCAGGAAAGTATGAGTAAGAAAGTAAAGAAGAGATTTGAAGGGGAAAGGAATATTAGGGGAGTCAAAGGCTGAAGACTGGAGGGAAAATGAGGAGGAAAAAAGGCTAGAAAGTCAGTAGAGATTTGATAAAGCTAGAAAAAGAGTATAGAAAGACAGCACAAGATGTAGGAAAAAAAGACACAGGGAAGAAGGAAGGATGCTTCAATGAGCTCAGGGGTAGGAGAAAAGTGGCCAAGTAACAATAAACCAGTTATTCCACCTGAGTATCCATATGCTAATAGCCTGCAGTAAATATCCAAACCATCTGATAGTCACTAACTAGCCAGATGCTTATCACCAGCTAGTCTACCTAATGGAAGCCAGGAAGTTAGCAGCTTGCCATACACTGACCAGTCGACCTGATTACTACATGCTAGCCAGTCATGAACCTGGTCAGCTAAATCTGTAAAACACCAGCAAACAAAATGTTTGGCAAAGACTAAACACAGGAGTTTAGGGAAGTGTTTGATAATACCCATTTCTGAATAACATATAAATAATGTGGAAAACTCTGTGCTTGTAGTCTGACATCTTTTTTCATTTCATTTTCATTTTTATTTTTTATACTTGTAAATACATATGAGCAAACTGCCCGTTTTCATTGGAGACAATTTTAAAACTAAAAAACACACAAAAAATTAACAAACATAATACAAACAAAACATTCAATCAATAAAATACAATACATAAAAATATGTCATGTTTCCAAAGATAGCCACTGTTTTAACTGTGTCTTAAAACCCTGACAGGAGTTATTATTAACAACTTCTGAAGATTTCATGTGAACCTGAAAAGAACTATTCTAAACAATTTCTAATGGAATTCTATTAAAAAAACTAGGTGCTCTAAATAATAAGGATCTTTGCCCAAAAGTAGTCTTAAAAATGGTATTTTAAATTTATAATTGTGCTGGGACCTAGTAAACAACGCATTAACTAATCTAGGAAACATTAAAGAAATAGAATAAGGAAAAAAATTACATTTACCTTTAAATAAGAAAATGCCCATCTTATAAAGTACTCAATTTTCAAAAGACAAGGAAGATGACTGATTGCACAGATCAGAGCAATGGGTTTGAAAGGGTAAATTTAGCCAAAAACTCAGAGCTGAATGGTAAATTACTTTAAGAGGACTCAAAACATTAGTACATGAGGACGTATAAATCAGTATGCCATAATCGAGTATGGAGAACAGAAAGCTATGAACTAAGAGCTTTCTGGATTCCAAAGTCAAAAAAGATTTAACTCGATAAAGCATACCCAACCTCTGATGAAGGATTTTCCAAAGATTCTGAATGTGAGGTTCAAAAGAAAAATGTGTGTCCAACGTAATACCCAAGTATTTAAAAACAGATACATTTTCAATTATCTTATCCCAAAGCATTATTATGTCAACTTTCCCTGGCGGTGTATATTATCTAAAATCCCTGTGGAGGCATCTTGGGCCCTATTCATCATTATTGGGGGTGATACAAAATAGAAAAACTTTGTACTTGTACCATTGTCCAAAAACATTAAACAGAAAACTTGTCATTTGTCACCAGGTGGAGGAGTTAGTGACAGAGGTGAAATGGAAATGGTCAATACAGTCTTTAGAAGTAGCAAAGATGGTTTGTAGTTTGTGCCCGTGGCCATGTTGCAACATGGTATTGCACCAGGCATATGACATGGTTACATGCTGTAATACAGTCACATTGTTGTGTCCATGATCATCCCACCTGGAAGTGTTCCCTGTCCTACCCAACCTAGGATTAATGGGCTCCAGTGGTTCAATTATTTCATGCTGTTTTTGGTCAATTCAGAATTTACTCTGAAGGTTAAGTGGAACTGCTACCCACCTGTTCACCCCAAGCATCTGCTGCCCTATATGTTCAGTGATACACCCTTCCCTAGCCCCAGGATAACCATGTACTCATGGTTCATTTGTTCCGCTTTCGAAAGACAATCTGTCCTTTGGGCCTTAGTTCCCAGTCATAGCTCTACATCCCCTGTAACTGCCTGGATGGGTCTTTTGTACAGATCAATGGGATTACAGAGAGAACTGTCCCGAAGTGTTTAAATAGACCACTTAGTGCACCCTCTTTTGAAACTGAGAATGGTGCCCCTTGTGCCTTGAATGCCTGATCACAGGAAGTATCTCCCAGGTTATGTACCTACACAAACTATAAACCACCCCGCCCTATCCCACTCCTTCTACTTCCCCATCTTTCCTCCTCCTCCTTCCCCATTTTATCCCACTCCCCTGGTTACCTGGCCCATCCCTCCTCTCATTCACCTGTATCCATCTGGCATCTCTCCATTCCAGGTGCCTACCACTTCCACCTATGCCCTATACCACTGAGTTCCTCCCCCCCTGACTAGGAGATGAATCCCAGTCATTATCCAACTCCTAATCTCACTACTCCTATTGATGGAAAGTGACATTGAGCCTAATCCAGGACCCATACTCTCCTCCCACCCCCAAAGGCCTGGTATTTGCCCACCTTAACATCAGGAGTCTCCTTCCTAAGATCGACCTCTTTCAACTCATCATGGTCAACCTAAAGCCAGATGTGCTAATTTATATCTGAATCCTGACTCTCTCTCTCTCTTAAAATCCTGCATAATGCTGTCTCTATCTCTGGTTACTGCCTAGCTATGCAGGATCACTCTGGTAGGGGTGGGGGTATTGCTATTTATATCTCCTCTGCTATCCAATACACCACTCTATCTGCCTCTCTCCCCTCTGCCTATGAGATTATCCTTCTTGAAACTTTGCCTACCCTACTCCCTCCCCAATTTTTTAGCTGGTGCCTACTGCTGCCCTGGTCTCCTACCCTCCTCCTCCTCCTCAATCACTGACCTTTTCACCCTCATTTATTCTCACTCCTCCCTCAATGAACTGATCTTCCTTGGGGACTTTAATCTGAACTGGCTCTCCTCCTCCAACTCCAAAATTCCCCATGCTGCCTCATCTCTAAACTTCTCTCAGTTGATCTCTTACCCCACTCCTTATAACCTTAAATCATAAAACCATACACTGCTGGACTGGATACTCACCACCCACCCCTCTCACATCACTGCTTCTGGCACCCTCTCGGATGCCCTTAGTGACCACCAGATGGTTTACTGCATTCTTAAAGACCAATGCCCCAAAGCTCCCCCTTAAACCCTTCTCATCCATTCTTTTAGATCCCTAGACCTAACTAGCCTCCACAAGGACCTGTCTTATGCTGACTGGCTACCCATCTCTTCATCCAACCCCATCAGTTCAATCCTCACATTCTTCCGATTCACTTTCCTATCTGCCTGGGATATGCACACCCCCACAAGGAAAGTAAAAGTCAGAGGAACCCACCTCCCCTGGATTTCTGTGGAACTCCTTGCTTGTCTGCATGCAAGAGACTCAGCCTGGAAGGCTCATAAGTCTTCTGGCTCCCCAAGTGGCTCAAATACATACACTGCAAAATGCCTGCACCAGAGCCATCAGACTAGCCAAAACAGAGCACTTTTTCTCTAACTTCCAGAGAAACATTAACCACCACTCCAAATTCTGGAAATATGCTTATGACCTATTCTCCCTCAAGGCCCAGCCCACAGTCCCCATCCTCAAAGCAGATGATGTCACAATCTTTGACCCACTCTCTGTAGCCAATGAGTTTAACACCTACTTTGCCTCCTGTGACTCCACTCTTCTCTCCTCCCTCCCTCCTTCACCTCCCATGTCCCCAACCACCAAACCCTCTTCTCTAGACTCTCCTTTCTCCTTCTCTTCTGCTATCATCTTCTAGGCTCTCCTAGCCTTCAACCCCTTCAAGAGTAATAGTCCTGATGGCCTTGACCCCAAACATCTCCATCTCTCTTCCCCTGCAAATGCTGTTCCTATCTCCTCCCTCCTCACTTTCTTTTTCTCTCTCAGCTCTATCCCTGCTGCCTGGAAACATGCCCCGTTTTACCCCTCCCTAAGGGTGATGACCCTTCTAACCCAGGCAATTATCACCCCATATCCCTCCTTCCCACTCTAGCCAAACTCCAGGAGCACCTGGTTTAATTTCAGCTCTCCGCCTTCCTTGACTCCACATCTTTCTTCACCCCTTACCAGTCTGAATTCTACAAATCTCACTCCATCTCCACCTCCCTCCTCCGACTTACTGACTCCAGTCTTTTTGGTATGGATCAGGGCCATATTACCTCATCCATCTTTGTTGACTTGACCAAAGCCTTCAACACTGTTGCCCACCACCTCCACCTCGAAAGCTCGATATAGCAGGGCTCTCCATCACCACCACTAACTGGTTCTACTCCTACCTCGAAGGCAGGTCTCATTCAATTAGATTTGGTAATTCTACTTCCCCCTCACCCTTCCAATCAGGACCAGTGTCTCCCAAGGCTCCATTCCTGTTCCAATACTCATTTCAGTTTTCCTGAATGACCTCCCTGCTGCCTGCACCTCAGTGTCCATACATATGTACACTGATGATACAGTCCTGTTTGCCTCTGGTCCCACTCCCTCTGATTTGTTGTCCAGTCTTCAGCTGGACTTTGATAACATTCAGCGCTGGTTCAGAACAAATCAGTTGGCTCTAAATGCAAATAAAAGATCTCCATGATCTTTGGTTCTAAGCAAAAAGTAGCCAGGATTGTTACTCCCCCCTCCTTCTGTACCCTGGATGAGTTTGACATTGAAGTCATCCCATCTTTCAAATACCTAGGGGTCTGGCTTGACAGTCATCTCCACTTTTCTGAACATGTAGATGCCATTCACAAAAAAACTCCATCCCAAACTTGGTGCTCTTTACCGCAACTGTGGCTCCATCCCTCTGCAGGCCCTCAGAGCCATTGTTCAGAAAATGATTCTGCCTCTATTTGACTATTGTGACATTGTCTATAGTGCTGCTCCTAAATCCACCTTGTCCAGACTAGACCCACTCTTCCACCTCAAACTCATCACTGCTTTCTATATACCTCCCTCTCCTTCCCATCACTTGTTGACAGATGTCTTGCCCACTGTGCCTCTTTTATAACCAAATACTGGTTTGGTTCTCTCCCCTTCTACTTTTCCTCCTCCCTCCCTCCCCACCCCTCCTTCCTCTTATGCCCTCTGCAGAGCCTCTTTCCGCTCCCTTGCTCACCCACCCAGATCCTCCACAGGTGATCAAACAACGTTCTCCTACAGTTTCCCCAAACTTTGGAACTCAATCCCACTACACATCCAGTCTGTCTCATCCTCCCTCTCCCTTTCCCCCTCCTGTCCAAACTCACCACTCCATCTTGTAATTGCTACTGACATCACCTACTCATCTGCTTATGCTTACTCAACTGGTAGGCACATAATGATTGAGCTCTTTTTGGACTTCCCACTTGCCTGTCCAGTACTCCAGACATTGTCTGTGACTGGACATACACCTAGCCTAGTTCAACCATAGTGGGTTTTCACCCTGATGGATGGATTGCCAAGCTCCCTACTCTCCCTAGCCCTTACTCACTCCTTTCCTTCTTCCTTCCCCTCTTTCTCTATCATACCCCCTCTCCAGTTTTTGTCTTATGATCTCTGTCTTCTTCTCCATCCTTTCACACCAAGCAGCTCACACTCTCATCTCAGTTTTAACACTACTTGCCTGCCTTCTGCTGTTAAACTATGTCCATTGACTCTCTATATTATCACTTAATTTACCACCCAGTGCATTCTCTGTTTCTACCTATCTACCTCTCCGATGTACACATGTACTTTCATCTGCTTATTACCTGAATTACCATTTTAGTGTACTAAAAAGCACATATTGTGTTTACATGTGTAAATACCTATATATTCCTTTACATTTTCTATGTTTGTTATCATTATTTACTGTACTTGGTATCTGTATTGTACTGTGCTCCCCTCTCCCTTTCCCCCCAGGACACATCTGGAAGTGATCTGTTTCAGCTCAGTATGCCTCCTGGTGAAACTCAAGAAAGAAAGAAGGAAGGAAGGAAGGAAGGAAAGAAAGAAAGAAAGAAAGAAAGAAAGAAAGAAAGAAAGAAAGAAAGAAAGAAAGAAAGAAAGAAAGAAAGAAAGGCATCAGTGCTGCCTTTGCAGACTTTTAATATAAAGAGATCATGGCTGAGGTGGACATGTGAAACATATCTATGTATAATGGACTACATATCCACTGAGCTACAAAACATATTTTCTGTTAAAAATTGTAACAGCACTAAATTACTTAGACATTTTTGGGGAAATGCAGTTAAGATTGATGGGGAGGGGCAGAGGCATAGAGTACAGGCATTTTTTTCTTATAAATGGTAAAACTTCAGATTTAAATTAGAACAATATTTTTATAAAAGGTCAAATTCAAATTTAAATAATAATTTCATTCAATAAATAATTATTTGTACTCATACTATGTGTTACAAGTGACAGAAGAAAAGTAATTAGTTTTTGCTAAAAATTAGAGCCCAGTTTGATAATTGAATTTAAACTTACAAATATAGGGTTTGTGTTACTTATGCCATGTGCACAAGCTGACACCCCAAATAACTGGAATCCCCCTTCTGTATGAGAGTGTGAACACCTTCTTGGCTTAGGCATTCGGCCTCTGGAATCCCCTCTCTCAAGTTGGTAGCTACAATACCACTTTTTATCATCAATTTAAGTGATTGTACAATCAGGATTTAACATAGGCAAAGGGACCATTTAAAAAAACTGATTGCAAATTTTGTAAGAAGTGCATGGCCTATTTACAAACAAGCTCAATCTAAATATTTTTTCTAGAGTTAGATTATTTTTGTTGGTGCACAACTTTTATTTAACAGTTTTGTATAAAAAGGATGTTGACTTACATTTTAATTTAAACTAGCAGCTACTTACAAATCTGTTCAGAAGTGATAAGTCTTTTGGAGTCATAGCTAGCATTCACCTGTGAAAATCTTGTTTTGGTTTACATTGACCTGTCTGTTTCTGCATCATTATGATTGACATAAAATGTATCAGCTTTGGAATTGAAATCTGTGTTAATAAAATTGCTTGGTGCTTTGAAGTACAAACAATAATCTCTAGCTATTATACCCTTGGGTCAGATCTAAAATATGATTAGCTACAATTCAGTCACATAACATGAAATTATATATACTGAGGCATAATACTGCTACAAAAACATATGAATTTTATAGGCTGGGAAAGTTGTATACTAATATTAAAGGGTGGATGCAGACTAGTTATTCCTTGTACAACCAGAACAACTACATTTAGTCATGTATAATACTGAAGCTCAAGAATCTCTTTTCAGATATCCCTTAGGGTATCAATGAAGAGGTTTTTGTTAAAGGTTAACAGTACCATAACAACAACCTATTTCCTACTGCCAATGCTGAATATTACTTTTTTGCTATAGCCCATGACAAGCAGGAATATAATACTAAGTAGCAAACCTAATAAACAAGTGAGGCTAAAATTCCTGTTAATAAATTATAGCTCAAAACACTACAGTAGGTCCTGCTTTGTAACATAATTTCCAGCTGAACAAAATCCTATAAACAAACAAAAGGGAAAACCTGACAACTCGCAGCACAAGCCCAAAGAAATGTTCCAATACAAAAGCAACAGTTGCAAGGCTTTATTTGGCAGTGAGCACTAGGTAAAAAAAGACTCAACATTTTACTTCCCTACCAGAACAAAATCCTACTATAATGAAATAGCTATAAACACTATACTTAATTGCATATTATTCTTTACGCAACACACAATTATGTGTTTGTTAAGGATTGGGCTATATCAAAGTCCATCTTTATAAATTTATTGCTAGCATTTAACAGAAAAAAAGTAAATATCAAAAATGCAGTTCTCATAGTGAACCATAGATTAATACACAAATATAATCACAAATTAAATAAACCTAAAATATCTTAAAGCAGCAGTGAAATGAAACTGGGCAAAAAAATTGGCCCTATCTTTTTTCACTGTAAAAGATTCCAGACATATTTCAATTTTATTTGGTAGTAAAGTTTCTAGTTCCACCAACATTTGTTTTATAAATGTTTTAATTTAGTTTTTGTTTCTCAAGAAAACAGAAGGTTTCCACATTTGCTTAGAAATACCATTGTAGACCTGACAAGGGCTAGGATCGAGAAAATAAAAAAAAGTCATGCTGCATAGCATAGGAGGTACCTAGAGAAGTAAATTTCACAGGTATGATAATATGTTTATGAACTACAACTAAAACTAGCTTTTCAGAAAAAAACCTTTTTTTGTTGTACTGCTGCTTTAAGAGCCAAGTAATCCTTTTAAAAACTAGATTGTTGAACTATACCACCGTATCCAATTTGTATAATAGCAGTTACAAGGAAAAAGAAATTTAGCATAACCTGCAGTATTTTCTTTCATACATTTTAAGAGGAGTTGCTTAGTAACTAATAGTAATGGCATTAATGTACAAAATTTTACTGCAGTTTATAAAATGCAAAGAAATGAACAACCTTTCTAATTTACTTGTGTTAAATAAGCAGTGGCTAGAGAAGTATTGCCTACACACACAAAACCCTTGAAAAAGGGTTATCCATAGAGTAAAAACACATTTTAAATTACATTTCACTGCAGCTGTTAAATACAAATTGATTACTGCTAAGGTGTACAACTATTGACTTAATGCTCCTCTTTAACTAAAATAAGCAGGTTACAATATTGAATGATCACAACTATATTGAGCATGGGCAAAATAAATTGCATATTACTGGTGAACTGGTACACATTTTACATGTATTGTACATTCTTTGGTCACATACATTATCTAGCCTGGTACATATCAGAAATGGCATGAATGAGTCATGTAGCTATATGCCTTACACTTGGTTCCAGATAAACACAGAGCCAGGACACACTATCCCTGGATTGCTTGTTTCATGGTTACATAGCTCCATGCATGGGGAAGGCCCAGTCAGGGAGGATAAGAGGCTACCCATCAATAGCCTAGCACTGTACCAAAGGAAATTCTCTAATTCATGTAAGCAAGTGATGATGGGTTATATTATCCATATAAGGACCTCCATATCTCAATGGGCATGATGCCACAATAACTTTTTTTGAAAACATTGTGCCAAAAGGGGTCCTGTTCACTCCCGTCCTCCATGACAAAGAGCAGAGCTGAGGGTTAGTAGCATCAGGGTTGACTTGCACCTCTTGATACCTTTTGGGGGGCAAACTCTGGCTATGGCAGTCTGTTAGTACATCTGTGGGTGTATAATGGACACCCAGGATGTGCATAACTCAGACCTAGGTGCTGCATATCATGGGATAAAGAGCAAAAATCCATTTGTGCAATCGGTGCAATGTACTGTATGTTAGTCATGATATGAGGTGACTTTAAAGATAAAATGTGTGCAAACATCATACACAAGCTGTACTGAAATACAGTACATATATATAAGAATTAACCCATGACAGAGCATGGGTTACTTGGACATTAATCTACACCTGGGGGGGGGGATTGTGAAGCATGAGACTTCAAACACCCAGACATGGATTAATTCCCCAGGTAACCACGCTCTGGAGTGTGTTAACGCACTTATAACATGGCTATGAAAAGTGTGAAGTGGAGTCTATGAAACATGCTACCTGTTCAGTATGAGATATGCAGCTGTGACACATGCTTTTAGAACAGCAATAGTGACATTTATTTAACAACAGCAAGAAGGAACTTTACATGTGACAGGGAGACATACTTGTACAACAGGAACAGCAAAGTTTATTTAACAACAGAAGCAGTAAACTTTACTTTTTTCCAAATGTGGGAGCTAATTACTACCACATAGTACTGTAAAATGGTGCATTGAGACATAACAGCAAACAACAATGGATACAAAGAGTACAGCGTAATGGTGCTCCTACGTCCATTCGGATTGTAAATTGCACAGAACAAACAGAAATGATCTACACAAGACAAACACACATCAGAAGCCTGCACGATGAAAGGTACCTGATGTCTGTTAATAAATGCTATACACAAGAAACAGGAACACTGCTGCAATGCAGCAGGAGAAAATGGCAAGGTCCAGAGCTAATGCATTCTGCAGTAATGCCACAGCAGTACTGGCCACCTTTACCGATGCATATTATTCACATCTGCATTGCAGTAGCTGACGCTGACTGGCCCATTGATGGTGAAGTTGTGCAGGTTAAAGGGATTGCATTACATCATGTTTGGCGGGCCATGGCTTGCTGCAGGTTTCACATCTGACTGAGGGATACTCTGAGATCTCTCAGGGGGTGGGTCATTTGCTTCTTCAGGTGCTTTGCTTATACTGGCACTTGGTGCAGATCTCTTTGTGGTGCTGGATAAAATATCAGACCACTTTTCATGATTGCTGGTGGATGTGGACCTGTAATTTTTGAGGCTGCTTTCACAGCGATGCTCTGTCACAGTCATAATCTTCCATGATGCAAGTCCTGCTACCAACAGGAGTTGGACTACTGTGCTCCTAATGAAGTGGTTAGTGTAGCATCTGCTCAGTTTGGAATTGCTGGAGATTTGTGCCATCATAGCTCCTAAACAATTTACCCCCATGGGTTGTTTGCCATACCAGTACTGTTGCTGGTCAATGACACATTGCAGTAACTTTTTGGGGTGGAGGTAAAAGCCAGGTGGAGCCTTTGGGCATTTTGACTCATACTATTTAAATAGCTGGATTGGATATTCAGGGTTATTCATTTGTGTGAATAGCACACCTCTGAGTTTGTCTCTGTCTTTCTCATTGATAACATTATGATTCTTAGTAGCTTCATTAAATGACAAGGTGATATATTCCTTGCCACACTCATCAGTTGCTAGTGTGAAGGAGTTGAGTATCAGTTTTGTTAGTCCTTCATGGCTGCACTGTGCTAACCTCAGTTGCATCTCAAACCACAGTCTGCATACCAGACTATAGGCAGTATGCAGACTTGGCTTGGGACATGTTCTGATTGCCTGCAAATCCGCCTCAGTGATATCAGGGTGATGTGTGGAGATGTCAAGTCCAGCATGCCTGTATTCTTTCAGCACGGCCACAGACACAATGCTTGTAGCTGTGAATTCCAAAGCAGTTACAATATTAACCCTTAGACTGCTGACAGAATTAGAAGGTATTGGAGAGCTGGACTAATATATTAGTCCACGGCCCTGTAAGAGTGTATGTTTCTGTTCATTTAGACACTGTTTAAGTGCTTATTTAGTCCAGTACATAGTCTTATGAAGGAGCTGACAGTATATTGTTTGGCCACAGTGCTGCGGACAGAGCCATATGACTGTCACAGTATGTGGTCTAGGCCAAGAGATGATATTGTGGCAAGACCAATGTGGCAGCATGGTAGACCTTAGCCAGCCTTGTAGCACATTAACTGCCCAAGTAGTCATTTTGTGGGAGTTTGGCTCATTTTTATTTTGGTTTCCAGTGCATCTAGTTCACTGCATGTCAACGAGACGTGCCGGCCCATAAATTGCGATTGGTGCTGGGTGCTCTGTGTTTGTTCTACTTTGGGTCTCTTTGGTGTGGGCTATTCACATCCATAATGGCCATCCACTCATTCACTGGTGGACACATTACCACCGAGTGAGAAGTTCACAGCTTAGGTAGCACTTATCGTGCTTCTCTGCATGACTTGGCAATCTGCTGTGTGTATCAGCTTGTAAACACATGCAACATTATGAATGTGGTGCAGGGGGCATGCCGAACTGACTCTCTGTTTGTCAGATCACTTTGATAAGGGAACCAGATTAGTTGGGAATCAGTTCATGGTCAGGTAATGTGTGTTGATGAACCAAAAGCTTTCATTTTTCACAGCCATGTTAAATATGTAACCGCATACATTGTATATTGCAACATCAAGAACCATAGTACTGACCCCAGACAAGTTAGAAAATTATTCTGGAGGCAGTATTACAGTGACTGTCTATATACTGTAGCATTAAACATTCTGGAAAATCCAGGTTACTGCCAAAACAATTTTATGTTTACAAACATTAGTCTTTCAGTGTTTCTTTATAGATTTTGCCATTTTCATATCAGTTACTGAAAACCATTAACATACTTTAGGTAAGTGTTTCACTTTTAGAGAATAATACAGACAGAAAATAAAAGAAAAAGTTTTCCTCATACTCTTTGTTGTTCTCCTTTTTTTAGTTTACTGTTTATACTTGTCCTGTCCAGCATTGTCCCCATCTGGTGGCTATATTCCAGCCCCCATACCCAACCTTCCCCAGCACTTACACCTTTTCAATCCACTGCTTACCAGTTGAGACAGGGCTTGCTCAGCTGGCCATCTAGACCAAGTGCTGGTCCTCCTATCTGAGGAATGCCATGGTAGAGTGGCTGGCTGGTCGGTCAGATCAGGGCTCTAGCATGTTGTGTCATCCTGCCTCATGCTGGCATTTGTTCTGTGTTTGTTGCTCTGATATACTAAGGATGTTGATGTGCTAGTGGGTGTTCACACAAAACATGACTGCATAAGCTCTGGCTTAAATCCTCCCCATCCTCTGCCATACTTCCACTGCATCACCACCTATGATCACCCAGGTGGCAGTATTTCAGCATAGGCAGTGAACTTACATCCCCAGAGGAGGAAGACCATGTCCTATGGGATGCTCAGTCCTCCTTCCTTGGCTGGCCACTTGTGACTCAAGCTCACTTGACCATCATTTGGATGAGACATTAAACTGATGTCCTGTCTGCCTGTTCTGGTGGTTGTTCAGGTGGATCCATGGCACTTCTCAAAAAAAGTAGTGAAATTTTGTGTTTATTGAAACTCAAAAGTAAAATCACAAACATACAAAACAAACAACGCAATCTGTAAACAAATACAAATCAAAACCAAAACACATTCACGTAATAGGAGCATCAGAATCAGTAATCCATACTAGATTGCACCAAACAGTGGACATATATCGAACAGTTTGAGATTGCTTTTCTACATAATAAACATCATGCAAGGCTGACAGAACATTAACAGAAAGAACAGCATAAGAAACATCTTTCTGTTGCAAAGTAAATAGGCAGCGAACATTCCAAATAGTCCATTTGACTATAGCAAAAAATAAATTTAAAGTACTACGATGCCAAGCCCCCCAAGAAGAGCCATATACACCATAGATCAATTAATCATAAGAAACAAATTTCAGAACAGGCATATGCCAATGAACAGCCAAATAAGTCCAAAAGGGCTGTATATAGGAGCAAGCAAAAAAGAAATGAGGGATAGTCTCCAATACTGCATCACACTGAGGCCTAGCACAATTCTGTTCCCCAACCATTTTGTGTTTTTGATTAGCTTTAACATTCAATTTGGCATGACAACAAAGCCATAAACATCATGATACTTCACAGGAATCCATTTATCAGCAAGCAAGTGAATCACTGTTGGCACATATCCCACCAGACAAGTAGGAAAGGTCGTAGCCTCTGTGAAATGAGTGGCTAAAATGTGCCCATACAATTGCTTTTTGCTGGACAAAACAACAGCCTCATAAGTAACATGCCACCGATGAAGCTTAACAAAGACCTCACGTAAATTTGAAGGGGCAAAAGGAACTGACTTAAAATGTTTCTGAATATTCTCTTCTCAACCTGCATACCAACTAGAGACCTTAACCAGGAATAAAGGAAGCCACCCACAATGGTGCTGTAAGCATAGAGGCTGAAGATTAGCATGCAAAAATTGAAAAAAAAAAAATTGGACTTCCAGTGATGTCATCGGACTAATGGCAGCTTAGTTCAACGGCTCCCACCCCAGCACAACAGAATCCAAAGCCAACACAAAAATAACTCATGCCTTCCCCAGCCAAAGCTACTAGAATGAAAGTAAATAGAGCATCGCACACTGCGGTGCAAAAATCAGGAGAACTGCAGCAGGTGGATCAGGAGGATGTGGCGGAAACCCGATCGGGTGAGGAAGGCTCCTATGCACTCGCACAGCAAGAAGCAGACCTACCGAAAGAGCTAGTCAAGACAATTATGCAAACAGCACAAACAGTCCAAAACATAGACCAAAATCTCTTGGACCTTCATGCAGAGCTGAATACAATTGACCACAAGATGGAACAATTAAAGCTGGGCTTAACTCAAACATCAGAACAGTCGGACAGACATGATCGCCTACTGTTGTACTTACTAGCCAGAGACAGAGAGTTGACCCAAAGGATCGATGATTTGGAGGGAAGATCCAGGCGACAGAATGTTAGATTTTACGGGATCCCGGAGGGAGCAGAGGATAAGCACGAGGATACTGGAGCCTTTTTGAGAGACTTGTTAAAGGAAATTCTAACTCTCCCAGAGGAACTCGACCTCCTGATGGATGGCGCCCACCGCTCCCTGGCCCCAAAGCCCCGGGATCCCAATGCCCGGCCACGACCACTGATTGCCCGCTTTACATACTACAAATCCAAGGAGGAAGTCCTGAGAAATGCATGGCAACATAGCCCCTTAAGCTATCGTGGGCAAAAAATTGCTCTGGACAATGATCACACCACATCAGTGCAAGAAGCACGACGGGTGCTGTGGCCTAAAGTGAAACTAAAATGAGCCAAGTCTATCAAGGCCCAGGTTCTTTTCCCAGCAAGATTAAAGGTAGCAATGGACAAAGGTACGAAGATCTTTCCTGACTTACTGGCTGCATCCCAGTATTTATAAACACTGTCAATACCCATCCCAGCGATGTACAAAGAAAAAATGGAGAAGGATTTAATTACATCAGCATGGATGGTGGCCCAGAAAGGTGCGCCCCTCCCAGGCTCGATGAAGAAGGTTCCCACCTCAGATCTGCACTCGGACATCTCCTCACTCCTGCGGAAATACGGTGACCCCTCCAAAGTGAACAAAAAGGAGCAACATTTGATGGAAGATCCGAATTCTGGCCATTTGGAGACAACAGGTTCCTGATCACACTGGCTGACAGCAAAGGTATTCATTTGTTTTGAACTTTGTATGCCCCTGATTGAGTCGGGCCTTTCCCGTGGACCCCCCCTTGACTCAAGATATCTGGATTTGCCTCCCATACACAATCGAACAGTTGTTTGAACTACCTCCAGTTATAATTCTGTCTAACTGCCCTGCTACAGACTACTAGAGGTGAAGCAAATAGACATAATA
Source organism: Neoceratodus forsteri (assembly GCA_016271365.2). NCBI lineage: Eukaryota > Metazoa > Chordata > Ceratodontiformes > Ceratodontidae > Neoceratodus > Neoceratodus forsteri. The sequence continues at coordinate 876,089,853 of CM028129.1, forward strand.
CCTCTGGCATAATTTGATGATGAAGGAGCTGATGGAGGTGTCCAACAAGGAATAACAAGCTTCATCACCAAGGGAGGGGAGCGGGACTAGATTGAAAGATAAAATCGGGGAAAAGGGGAGAGCCAGAGAACTGCAGCGACCTCATGCTCTGATCCCGAAGATTTGAGCTCTCCTAGATGCAGAATGTGAGCTGGCCGGGTCATGTCCCTCCATAAAAGCGACCGTGGAGCCAGGCCGGACACTCAAACCCACCAACCACTAGGAGGAAGAGGAGACTCAGTCAAAGCAAATATACTGTATCCTAAGACCATTTGAAATTATACCACAGAACTGTGACTGGCTCTCTAAAGAGGGGGAAGGCTTTACATAATTTTAGCAAAGGATGAAGGCTTTACAATATTCATACAGTATCTTACTCAAAGTGTCGCGGGGGGGCAGGCTACACTCACCAATGAAGATCTGGTCACTATGGGGCTATGTCCTGAAAGGGGGATCTCCCTGGGACTAATGAGGTATCTCTTGATTTATTTGAGTCCCCTACTTTAAGCACTAGAGGTTAACACAAACAAGTTGGATAACTTCCAACTTAACCTAGGAAGTCAACAAAATCTACATTGGTTGAGTAGGAGCGGGGGGTGTTTCACCTGCACACTCCAAAACTGTTCCAATTTTGTTCTTTATATAGAAATTGTGTTAATGTTACAAGTTAAAGGCATACGGTTGCAAGGTTCACAATTACGTTTGTACTGCATAAATGTTAACTATTTGGGTAACAGCTTTATTAACTGTTCAGGAAACATCAGACATAAATTGCGAAAACGGGAAAAACAATGCAAAGTAAGATGGCAAAATAGAAGTCAGTCACATGAGTAAGCAGCTAACGAAAATGCTCTCCTTTAACATAAATGGCTGCACAAGCTCGATAAAGAGGAAGAGATTATTGAGATATTTAACCCTCCAAGACTGCGGGGTTAATTTTCTTCAGGAAACACACCTCTCCCCATCAGAGGTACTAAAGCTGAGGTCTAAAAGATTTCCCCAGATGTTCCACTCCTCCCTTCAGAAAGGTAGGAAGAGAGGGGTTGCAATTTTACTAGCGGCATCTCTCCCCTTCGAAGTTCAGGAAGTAGTGGAAGATCGGGGTGCCAGATACATTATAGTTATAGGCAGAATTCAGGACACTTTAGTTATATTAGCTAATGTATATGCCCCTCCGGGGTCACCGGTCTCTTTTTCTCCTCACTAATACAACTAATTGTGGAAAAGGCAAAGGGTGTTTTGATCATGGGGGGGAGATTGGAATTTTTTTTTAACAGAGCACTTGATACCACGTCCCAAATTCCAACAACGGATATCAAGAGGGCTGGCTCTGTTAAAAAGATATTGGAGCAGGGAGGGTTAAAAGATATTTGGAGAGAAAAATATCCCAGAACCAGAGAATATACTTGTTACTCCCCCAGGTTCAAGATTTTCTCCAGACTGGATACTTTCTTTACTTTCACCCAGTGCCTGACTGAGTTTCTTGCAATGTGGGTAGGGACCTGTACAATTTCTGATCATAACCCGATATTTGTTGAGATAGATTTCCTGCTTCCAAAGAAAAAAACACACTGGAGACTGAACTGCTCACTCCTTCAGGACAAGAACATAGTCCAAGAAATTAAACAACACATTACTAGAACCCTGCAGGAGAATAACACAGGAGCGGTCTCTCTGCAGATAGTCTGGGACACTATTAAGGTCGTGGTCCGGGGTAAGCTTATAGCCATTGCCACAGCAAGGAAGAGAGAGGCTAAACAAAAGCAGCAAGAACTTATGACCCAGATTAAACAATTGGAAGATGCTCAAAAGCTTAAATGGGAAAAAAGCAGAGATCAGGAACTTAAAATAAAACGTAAGAAGTTGGGAGACCTTCAGAGGGTGGAAGTAGAGAGGGCCCTGCACTTTCTGAGGCAGATGTTTTATGAGGGAGGGGCACGAGCAACAAAATTATTGGCTTTTAGACTGAGGAGACACCAGGCAAATACTGCCATCACCAAAATAGTCTCTCCAACCACAAATAACAATAGCACCAGGTTATCTGATATCTCGGAGGCCTTCGTTTCATATTTTTCTAAACTTTATCAGGCCCCTGAGAAGACATCCCCTGAGAAAGACGAAGGTTTCTGTCTTCTCTCTCTCTCTCTCTCTCCCGGCATTATCACAAGAAGTGGGTCATTCCCTGATTAGACCAATCTCTCAATTGGAGATTTTAAATGCAATTAAACAGCTGAAAATGGGCAAATGTCCTGGACCTGACGGGTTCAGTGCGGAATTCTATAAAGCATTCAGAAAGAGGTGATTCCTCCCCTTTGGGAGGTCTACACAGCCATTTGGGGGGACGGTTCCCCTGTCCCACCCTCCTGGCAATATGCCACTATATCCTTGATTCACAAAGATAATAAAGACCCAACTAAATGCAAATCTTACAGGCCCATTTGCTACTTAACATAGATTATAAAATACTAACCACAATTATTGCCTCCCGTCTAAATTTACACCTGCCGAATTTGCTTAATATGGACCAGACAGTTTTGTCTCCGGACGCCAAGCTGTAGACAGTGTACGGACCACTCTGAACACTATTGATTCAATCCATCGAGCCCGAACCCCGGCATGCCTCATGAGCTTAGATGTGGAGAAGACTTTTGACAAAGTGTCCTGGAGCTTTCTCTTTTTGGTGCTGGAGGCCATGGCTTTTCCCCGCCCATTTATAGATGGATTAAACTCACTCTATACTGGCCCACAAGCATACATTCGAGTGAATGGAGGCTTGTCAGAGAGGTTTAGACTAAGTAGGGGAACCAGACAAGGCTGCCCCCTCTCTCCAATGTTATTCGCATTGTATATAGAACCATTGGCAGAGGTTATATGCCAGTCCAAAACTATAAAGGGCATTGAGGTTGGGGGGATGGAGAGGAGAATCTCCCTATATGCAGACGACGTGCTCCTCTCACTGGCAGCTCCAGAGTCGTCTATCCCTGAAGTATGGGTGATCCTAGAGGAGTTTGGGAGACACGCAGGGTATTCACTTAACAAAACTAAGACGGAGGTTCTATGCTTCTACTATGCACCATCCCAGGTGATCCTTCAGGCACTGCCCCTGAAATGGGAAGCCGAGAGGATGAAATATCTAGGCACGATGATAACTAAGCACCCCTCTCGACTTTTTGAAACTAACTTTAAACCCCTAGTGGACCAGATTAACAAAGATTTTGAGAGATGGTCCCTAAATAATCTCCCAATGTACTCTAGAATCCAAATAATTACAATGAATGTCCTCCCTAGATTCCTCTATTTATTTCAATGACTCCCCGTACATATCAGAAAGTCTCAACTCCTTAAATGGAACACGATAATAACTAGCTTCATCTGGAGTGGTAAAAAACCTAGGGTTAATCTTAAGAAACTTCAGACACATAAGAGAGAAGGAGGTAGATCACTAACAGACTTAGAAGACTATTATTTAGCAACTTAATTAAAGATGGCCCTGTTCTGGTCCATTCCCTCATACACCTCAAATTGGAAGACAATTGAACTGGGGGAGATGGAGGGGGAGGTTCCCCTCGATGTGAGAGTCCTACTGCCCAAAAGTAGGTTGGGCACATCTCTACACCCACTCATGGCTGTTAGGAACAGTATAACAGCTACACATAGGATTTGGCAGAAATATAGCCTGCCACGCTCCATTTGGCCTTTGGTCAGAATAGCCTGGGTCCCTGACTTACTTCCAGCAAAGTTAGACCACAGTGTTAGGGCCTGGGAGAGACTGGGCTTAACTTACTTGGAACATCTTCTTCAGGGAGAACAAGTCCTGGCCTTTGATACACTAGGAGAGACCTACATGCTTAGAAGGTCGGACCACTTTAGATTCTTGCAAATCCGGGCCTGTATCAACCAGTGTCAGAGTTTAGACCACACCCCCACCAGAGCTGCCCCCCTGCTAATTTGTGTGCGAACAATCTGAACAGAACAGATCCAAAAAGGTCTCATTTCGAACATCTACAAAGCACTATCACAAACTGAAAAAGATCCCTTAAATAAAATTAAAATTAGGTGGAAAGAGGAAAGTGGAATTGATTTGGAGGAGGGAGACTGGAACAGAACCTACCAAGTCACCACTAAAACCACAAGCTCCCCTTACTGGCAGGAGTTTGAATGGAAGGTAAAAACGTGCTTCTTCTTCACTCCTGCGGCTCTGCATAAAAGAAATCCTGTGCAGCCTTCAGGGTGTTGGAGACAGTGCAAAGAAAAAGAGGCGACATATGTGCATGTCTTCTGGGAGTGCCCAAAGCTAAAAGATTTTTGGGAAGGGATACGAAACACTCTAATAGACATATTCTAACTAACGCAGTGCCTGGGCTTCACAAACTTAATTTTAGGTGTCCCTCCCCTGGGTTTGAGCAGCCCTGATGCCCTATACTTATGGGCAATACTCATAGTGGCAACACACAAAAATATAACTCGATCCTGGTGAAGACCAAGCCCACTCCTGTTACAGAACTGGGTTAACATAGTACTTGAGATCTCAGAGATGGAGGAGTTAACCTTCAAACTGAATCATAAAACAAACTTATATATAAGAAGATGGACAAGGTGGTACCTGTGGAGAGATACACACCCAGAAAAATTACTCTGAATTAGGTTTGGGGAAGGAGGAATGAAGCAGCTGAAGGGCAGGGGCAGCAGACTAGGCATGCATAGGCCTAAGATGAACTCTTGAGAGATTGAGGGGACAAGATTAAATGTGACTCTGAACTTTGCATTAAATAAAATATATAAGAAAACTGTGTTCACTGAATCTAAGAAATAATATACTGAGAAAAAATAATTAATTATTGTAAAGTGTGGCAGCTGTAATATGATTAGATTGATTTCGAAGTCTGATGGATGTAAATGTATTTGTACCCATTGGTTGTCAATAAACTTGAGTATAAAAAAAAAGAAAGAAAAAAAAATGAATGAACCATCCCCAAGCCACCATCCTTAACAGGTAAATACAGGATATTTTGTTTAATAGGATTCAACCTACTGCTCCAGATAGCATGAAAAAACAAACTAAATATCAAAGCCTTCCATTCCTTAGGAGGTGGAATACTGAAGCAACATACAAAAAAAGAGGAATCAAAAAAGTTTTCACCACAAAAATGTGGTTCAACTTGCCCATGGAAACCTTATTCCAGCAATCCACAAGAGTAGATCCCTTTTGAAGACAGACATCCCAATTTTGTAAATCTTGCCTATCCCCACCAAAAGTAACCCCCAAAATACGAACAGGCCCCCGAACAAAGGAAATGCCCTCCCAAGGTAGGCGTGGCAGCATTGACAGAGTCAGTTGAGGTACCCAACATCACACCAGTACATTTGTGAGTATTAAGCTGTACAGCTGAAGCAGACCCATAAAGAGAACAAAATTCAACAACACTTGCAGCACCTCAAACATCTCGGACAATAACACACAAATCATCAACATAAGCAAGAGCAGTAAAAGGAAGACAGATAGAGTACAAAGTCAAAGGAGTAAAAAACCTGACATCATTCAAAACCCGAAGCAATAAATTAATAGAAAAAACATACAAAAGAGGGCTAAGGGGACAACCCCTCTATGAATAGGAAGCACTGGGCCCAAATAGCCATTAACCAAAGGCTGAACAACTGCATTCTGATAAGCAGAGTGGATCCAAGCTATAAATTATGGGGGTACACCACACGTTGCCAAAACATTCCATAAAAAAGCATGGCTAACCAAGTCAAAAGCCTTACATTGATCCAAAGTAAATAGAAAACCCCAAGAAGCATAGTCTTCCAGACTCAAAAACCTCATGAAGAAGTAACAAGTGATCAGTAATGTTCCCACCTGGAATACCACAGGTTTGGGCTGGCGAGATAACATAAGAAGCCACAAGCACCAGGCGATTATGCAAGACTTTTCATCAAAATTTTAAAATCTACATTCAGCAGACAAATGGGCCTCCAATTATCCAAATCTTTCCATTCCCCCTTTTTATAAATAAAGGTAACAATACCAGTAGTCATATCATAACAGGGTGCAGGAATGCACTATTTTTAAGCGAAAAAGATGTTCCAGGACTAGAGGGCATGGGATGAAGTTGGAGGGAGGACAATTCAGAGGAAACATGAGGAAGAATTTCTTCACAGAACGGGTGGTGGACAAGTGGAACACCCTGCCAGAGGAAGTGGTGGGGGCTGAAACAATCACGGGATTTAAGAATGCATGGGATAGACATAAAGGAATTGTGGAGATCAGGGGTAAGGGGCAACAGACTTCCTGGAAAACATAAACTGAACTTACAAACTTAAATGGGCAGACTGGGTGGGCCATAGGCCCTTATCTGCCGACACTGTCTATGTATCTATGTATCAAGAGGGAAAGAACCAGAACGCAAAACTTAATTGTACATAGCAGTTAATTCAGTAGCAATCATGGGACACAAAAGTTGATAAACTTCACCCGGGATACCGTCTTTCCCTGAAGACCACCCTTTATTGAGCGCCATAACAACCTGTGTAACCTCCTCAACCTGTAAATCCTGGGTAAACTCTCTAGAAAAATAAATGGGAAAATCAGGGCGAGAAATCAGTGTTTGCAAAGAAGAAAACAACCCCACATCGCCAGAAAATGTACTAAGCTGGCTATGCAAATAGAGACAGTGAGCAAAATACCTTGTGGGGTGGATTGGGTCATTCGATTAGAGTCCTAGACCTCAGTCATATGCTTAGGTTTCACTCTATCAGCACAACTGAGAAAGGGATAAACCATGGCCAACTTGCCTTGTGTCCTAAAAGCTAGTTGCATCATTAAGGAAGAAAGTTCTTTGGAATGAGACTCTTTCATATCATGCTGAATACTATTAATCTGGCGGGTATAATCATGTGCAGTGGTGTGTGCTAAGCTCATCACCCTGTGTAGCTGTGAACAAAGGGAGAGATACCGAACTTTATCCAAATCATGAACCGATTTACTCAATGAAATCAATAAAGCACTCAAATCAGACTTCAAACAATCCCACCATAACAATGCATTATCAAAAAGGTCAAACAAAGTCTTTTTACTGCCAGCCCAAAACAAAATTTGGTGAGAAACATATTCTTTCTGTAATAGGAGAGTATTAAAACACCAAATCCCATTCTCAACAGGGGCAGGAGGAGACCCTAAAACCACGCCCAATTCTTTGTGATTAGAGTACTCTACAGAAGTAACCCACACCTGATGTATAAAAACAAAATTACTAGCAAAAAAGAAATCAATACGAGTGGCATGATTGCCACGCTGAAAGGTAGGAATCCCCTTACCATGTTTAGCTGTATAGGCATCAATCAAAGAGGCCAAACAAATCACAGAAGTCAAAAAATACATATCACAAAACACCTTAGTCATTCTTGCAGCACTATCTCAATCCTGAAGTGACAACCCACAATCACAATCACCACCAAAAATAACAGGACATGTGCAGAACAAGTAAGGGCGGACAGCATCAAATAAATCAACCCTCTCAGCCTTAGATTGTGGAGCATAGATATTAATCAATCTATAATATCTAGAATCAATAGTAACATCCAGCAACAAAACACGCCTAGGAAGTAAGTCCAAAAGCTTTAAAACCTTAACCGGAACTGTAAATAAAATCCCAACTCACACACAGCAATCCAAACCCATAGACCAATAAGAGGCCCCACGAAACCATTCATTAGAAGCCTGGGTAACCTCAGCAACAGTATGCAATCTGGTATCGTGAAGAAAAATGACACCAGCAGCAACATCCCTAAAACAAGTAAACACAATCCCCTTCCAAAATCTGTTCTTAATGCTATTGACATTAATAGTAAGTAATGTAAGCTGTGACATCACAATAGGAGAAGTGGACCCTTATTTCTTTTTAACATGTTTCCAAGGAGTGTCAGGCTTACACTTGGGGGCAGCCCTGCATCGAGTTTTCCCAATTGCTTGCATATCATCCCCCACTTCACTAACATCAGAATCAAAAGCGACCTCTAAATGGCCATGATCACCAGAGGAAGTTTCAGAGTCAGGCCCCTGCCCATCCTCCAAATCTTGCAACGGGCTGAATTTATTCGAGAGCACAGTCTCAGAGACCTTTTGGACCTTAGAAGTGGGTGATCTCCAGGCCTGTCAGTGCTGAGAAACCCTCCTCCCAAGCTCTGGAGCAACCACAGGGGGAGGCAGAGGAGGCATGGACACAGTACTAGGGTCTGGAGTGGGGCAAACAGGGTCAGCCTGCATACTAACAGATGGGTGCTCTTCAGCATGAAGAGCAGTATCAGAATCAGCCACCCCCTCCAGAATGAGAGGGAGGGGGCAGGAGCAGGGGGTACAGGAAGGAGTACCTCAGGATCAGGAATACAAGCGACATGGGTAAAATCCCATTGTGCAGTAGTTATCAATAACCTCTGCTCCTCCAGGTCAATAAAGCCCTCCCTTTAACTAGCAGCTTGGGGACGGTCACTAAAAACATGACCCTCCCTTCCCACACAAGTTACAGTGGGCAGTCTGGGTACATTGTGCGCTGGAATGACCCAGTAAACCACATAACAGGCATCAAATCTTATCACAAGCGGCACTAATATGTCCCAGACAACCACATTTTTAACATGTTTTAGGCTGTCCAGGATAAAGCAAAACCCCTCTATCACCACCAATAAAAAAAGAATTAAGCAGATGTTGAAGTTCACCATCAACAATTGTCAGGGAGACCCAAAACTTCCATCCCCCTGTCCAAATCCCCTCATTATCAAAAATAGCTTCAGGGTGCCCCAGAACAGTACATTTTTGTTTCAACCAGAACAACAAATCAGTGATGCTAACTCCCTCATTACGAAACAGTACAGTAACAAGTTTCCGAGTGGGTTTGGTTAAAGGGACAATTTCAAAAGGAGCCCACAATGGAGCACTTTTGACCTGTTGGTAGCGAGCCCAAAACTTTTCAAGGCCAGAATGCAGCTTGAAACTGACATCAAAGACAATCTCCCCCAAAACATGTATAAGGGCATAAAGTTCTGCAACATGAAATTTTAAAGATTCCAACAGCAAGACGTTACCCACATACACTCTGTCTGGAAACAAATCCAGACCCTCTTTATAGAGAAGGCACTCAGTGTTATGTCATTTAGCAGGAAAAACCTTCCTCTGAAAGAAGGAAGCATAAGATTTAGACTGGTGCTGGCCACGATCTCCCCTTCCGGTATCTGATCCAAGGGCGATCAGAGAATTCCATCACAGGAACAGGGAGATCAAGAAGGTCAGGGGTTGCAGGAAGAGTAGTAGGCCAAAGTGTAGGAGTCAGCAAAAGAGAAACAGGTACAGGGTCAGGCTAATGAAGGTTCACGATAGGGGGTTCAGTCAAAAGCAAGTCAGAAGGCAGCAAAACATCAAGCAGAGGCCCAGAAGGTGACTGTTGCACAGAATCGGTAGCAGCAGGGTGTGAGACTACAGGAGGCACGGAACTGACAGGGGCAATAAATGCAGAACTAACAGTACTCACAGTAGGCTAAGTAAGTCCAGCAACAAGAATTGGAGCAAAGCTCGAAGTCCACCGCCTCGTCATGGGAGAGAGCACTCAACTCGCCACCTTATGCGAACTATCAACAGACCATGGTTCCGTAAGAGCAGTAGAAAGATCAGCCCAAGACTGTTTCACAACAGCCTTCTTAAAAACACGGTCAGCAGAAGAGTTTGTGGCAAAGGAAAACACAGAAGCCTCTGCCTGATCAGTATCAGTAGACTGAACGAATACAGGAGCAGTCGGCGCCATAGCAGCCATTGCCAGGGCGGCAGGCTTATTTTGGGATGTAGCTTGACAACTCCCACCAGTAGCATGTAATCAGTTCTGGAGTGATGGAAGAGACACAGAAGATGTATTCTGAGCAAGTTCCAAAGCCTTAGTAAGTTCAGACATTTTCTGACGGTACTGTAACTCTGTATCGGATAATGCCATAAGAAGCTTATCTACCTCAGGTAACCAAGGAACCAAATCGGAAGTTGGTAATAAATCAGTAGCATCCATGATCTGCACTCCTTCAGTTATAGCAGCAGAAATACCTCCATCTAAAGCAGACACCACATCAGAATCCTGTGCAGAAATCAGTGGAGGAGCCTCCTGCTCCCCAACCCACTGCACGTCCAGCTCCATGCTCTGTCAGAGTCAGAATGAAATGGACAACACCAGGATGGCCCCCTACTCGAGTAGGGGAATTTCCCCAGTGTCCTGGTCATATTTATCTCCATTCACTAAAAAAATACCACCAACAGCTTGATCTGGTTCTGTATGTCAGTTTGCATCTGTAGCATCCCACTCTCTCCCAGGATGAGGCTGAAAATAGGCAGAATTGCCTAGTCCTCCTTTCCTAGTCAACAAAAACTAACTTCCAATCTTGAGTTGAAGGAATCACCTATAATGATTCCTAGGTCTCTATTTAGGGCTGCAGTTGGCACAGCCCTTCAGACCTCCTGTGATTGGAAAAAGGAAGATTTTTTTCCGACTGAACAACAGTGTGGAGTTTCCTCACAGTCGCCTCCATATCTGTGAAGCACTGCACGCTGTTCATTTGCAGAAAGCACAGCACTATTTTTCTGCATTTGGAGATCACAGTGGAACATGGCACCATCTGCCATGTCCATGATAGCTGACAACTTTTATTGCATATGCGTGACTACTTGTGCATGCACGATATGATTTGGAAACCATCTTGGTCGCGGCACATGGTGCCGTGTTCTGCTATGACCGCTGTCAGCAAGATCGCAAATGTGACTATTTTTATTTTTTATATTGTTTTCCTCCCTCCTCTTAATCCTCCCTCTCAGCACCCACCAACCTACTGCCCCAAAAATGATACTATCACACTAGAGGTGCACAATCCCCCAATGCAGAAATCCTCAGTACATTGCACTGGGGGTGCCCAGTGCACCAGTGCAGTAATCCTCAGTCCGTTGCACTGGGGGTGCCCAATCCCACAGTGCAGCATTCCTCTTTTTTTTCTTCCACCCACCCGAGCCTCCCTCTCAGCACTCATTACCCCACTACCCCACAAAGAACCATAACAATGACGCTGGGGAGTGCACAATCCCCCAGTGCAGGACTTCTCTTTCATTTCTTTTCACCCTGTAAAAGGAAAACCATCTGTCAATGTCTTTTGCAGCTGTTACAGACCCCCATCTAACCCTCTCACTCAGCATCCAACTCCTCGCACCCTCCAAAGCCCTTACTCACCCACTGGGGGTCCAAAACCATAATCACCTCTGGAGCACAGGCACCTCTTCACTCTACAAAGCCACACCATGAACTGAAGAAACAGGTATGCAGTTCAATGTATTTCAATGGTGTTTTGAACTTACTGGCATAACCTGGGCATTTTTACATATTTTTGGCTCAACATGGGGGGTGGGTTGTTGGTGCCGTGGGTGGGGGAGCCACATACCATCACTGACAGCCAGACTGTGGAGGGGGGGCACAGATCACTGTTAGGGAACATTTCAGGGGCTTTGTTGTGGGGGGAACTTCCTTGCAAAAGGCAATTTCTTTCTCATATTGGACTGGGATTGGGTGAGGGGAGGGACCACTGGACACTGGGGAATATTAATAATGTAAATTGGGTGGGGATCAGGTGGGGGGAGGGACCATTAGACACCAGGGGCACTTTTTATTTTGATCAGGACCTGTACATGGGGTGCTGCCACACCTCTTCTGCAAACTGTTAGGGTTACACCAGAGTAATTCATGGTCTAAGTAGGCTATATTTGTACCATGCAAGGTGACCACACAAAATGCCTTTGCATGGCACAAATACTCTGAATATTGGACTGTGCCAATATTCAGGTCCTCGCTCCTTCATTTGCACTGCACCTCCCTACCCAGTTTGCCTAGGTGCAACCCCTGTTTTGCCCATGCTAACTGGGCTTTTGAATATAGGAAATTTTTGCAAAGCCCTGTTTGTGCACACAAACTAGAATTTGCACCCAGTCAAACTTTTGAATATTGGGGCCCTGTTGTTTTGTTGAGTTTGTATCCACATATTCCACTCTGTATGCAAGCATACTACAAACATTCACAAGAAAATCACAGAAACACCTGGAGCAAAAAGAATCAACAAGAAAAACCCACAAGGTACTGTGTCTACTCCACACAGATATTGTATAAGGGGTTTATACTTGAAGGGAACTTAAAACAAAAAAAGGGAAGCCAGGTTGACTTTCCCTTTAATATATAATCACATATATCTTGATTGTCTTTTTATATTTCTTCAGGGTGAAGCTCAATACTAACATTCAAAGACATTGGGCCTAATTTTAAAAAGTGTTTTGATCACCACAAAAGACTTGTGGCAGTGAGTTTGATGCAAAACATCATGGCAAATGCGATTTTGTAAGCTGCCTTCGGCAAAGCCCTGTTGCAAGTCCCTCGTGCCAAATGCACAGAGTTAGACCAGCCTTCCCCTGACCTAACTTTGCATCCATGGGAGATCCATTTTATAGGGCTTACGCCAAACCTTTGATGCAAGTTGCTGTAAAGTGAGGACATTGTTGCAACTGCATCAGCCTTTGTAAAATCGGGCTGTGTTGGATCCAAGGGTTTTAGTGCAGCTGTGTCAAACACTGCAGTTGACACAGGGCTTGATACAAGCCCTGCATCAACCTTGTAAAATCGGGCCCATTGTGTTTTTCCCAAGCAATGTCTTCATGCATGGAGCAGAAATAATTTATGCTAGACTTCAGTCTGTGCTTGCACATGCATGCATCCCATTGGAAAGACTTCAGGATTTCTAGAGTTCCTGTGCAAGTACAAAAAGCATTCAGGGAGTATTCCAGGACAACTTCTCTGGCACATACCTCCATGAATGTCATCTCCAGCATGAAAAGACCATGAAGAAAGATGTTGTGAATGAAGACCTGTTCATTTTTCTTGATAAGACAACATTTTTGTTGCCTTTGTAGTCAAAAATCATTGGTGAATGTTAGGATGCACCCTCTCTGAATCAGTATTGAGTTCCTGGGAGTAGGCGAGCAACACAACTGTGCCCCAGGTTCTGTTGAAAGTTGTGAACACAAATTAAATGAACTTGGACACAGTGTTTGCCATTGTTATAGACAATGTAAGTTGTATGTACAAAGCATTTATGATTGAGAGACCGAAGTGCAAAAAGGAGGGGGGGAGGAGTGGCCCTGTATGTCAATGAAAATATCAAATCTACAGAAATTCAGAATACACATAAGGAGCCAGAAGAACTGTGGGTCACCCTGGAAACAGGAAATGGGACAGCCATAAGAACTGGTGTTGTCTACAGGTCCCCAGACCAGGGGGATGACATAGACACATTACTGTTAGAAGATATACAAAACATGACAGCTAAAGGGGAGGTTCTGATAATGGGAGACTTCAACATGCCGGATACAGATTGGTCAATACCAGCAGGAACATCTGCCAGAACTAGACATATAGTGGATTCCCCTGCAGGGGAAGAGCCTCAAACAACTGGTACAGCAACCCACAAGAGACAGGGCTATTATAGATCTAGTACTGACTAACAGGGAAGGGATCACAGATCTCCAGGTAGAAGGTCACCTGGGGGCCAGTGACCATCACATGGTATGGTTCAATTTGGCTACTACATCTAAATCATCCCATTCCAAGCCAGAAATATGGGACTTCAGAGGAGCTGACTTTGATAAGATGGCCAACAGAGTTAAGCTAGCCCTGGCAAAAAGAAACACAGGTGAGGGGGTACAGGCAAAGTGGGCAAGCATTAAGGATGCAATACTTGAAGCAACATCCCATTGTGTTAGACAGAAAGGAAGTGCAAAAGAAGAAGGAAACCACTTTGGTTCTCAAATACAGTAGCAGAAAAGGTCAGAGCCAAAAGGCTGGCCTTCAGGAAATATAAGGGAACACAGTGGGATGAAGATAGGGAGGGCATACCAAACTGCCCTAAGGGAAGCAGGGAAGGCAGTAAGGCAGGCAAAGTCCCAAACTGAGGAAACACTAGCACGAACAGTAAAAGAAGGTGACAAGACTTTCTATAGATACATTAGTGAAAGGAGAAAGTCCAGAGGGGATTGCTAAGTCAATGGAGAAAAGGGAGCATGTGAGGAGGAGGACCCTGTAAAGGCATCTATCCTAAATAGATACTTTTGCTCAGTATTTACTGAAGAGAAGGTAGGGCAGGGCCCACAGTTCAGCATCATGGACACAGGGGGGAGGGAGGTGAGCACTAGTCCCTTCACAAAAGAAAGGGTCCTACAAGAGCTTGCTAAGCTCAGGGTGGATAAGGCAATGGGACCTGACAGCATACATCCCAGGGTACTTAAGGAGCTAAAGGTGGAACTAGCAGAGCCATTAGCAGAACTGTTTGGTGAGTCTCTAAGCACAGGAGAGGTCCCAGAAGACTGGAGAAGGGCTCATGTGATCCCGCTTCACAAGAGTGGTAGCAGGGAGGAGGCAGGGAACTACAGACCAGTCAGTCTTACCTCAGTAGTGGGCAAGATTATGGAGGCACTCCTTAAGGAAAGGATAGTGCAACACCTGGAATCCATAGGGGCACAGGATCCAAGACAGCATGGGTTTACAAAAGGAAGGTCCTGTCAAACTAATCTCATAGATTTCTTTGACTGGGTAAACAGAGTGGTGGACCAAGGGAGCAGTTGATGTCGCCTACCTTGACTTCAGCAAAACTTTTGACACTGTTCCACATAGAAGATTAATAAATAAGCTGGGTAGGCTCGGTGGGACAGAAGTTGGTCAACTGGGAGGCAAACTGGTTGCGGGCAGAAAACAGAGAGTGGTGGTAAATGGTATACAGTCAGAAGAGATGCAAGTCACAAGTGGGGTACCTCAGGGATCAGTCCTGGGGCCAGTCCTCTTCAACATCTTCATTAGTGACCTTGCAGATGGACTAGAGGGTAAGGCTTGTCTGTTTGCAGATGACACTAAGATCTGCAACAGAATAGATGATCCAGATGGGGTGGGCAGAATGAGAAGAGATCTGGATAGACTAGCAAAATGGTCAGAAGAGTGGCAACTGGGATTTAATGCAAAGAAGTGCAAGATCATGCACATAGGGAAGAGAAACCCTGAAGCCACCTATAGGCTGGGAGGGGAGTTGCTAGCAGTCACAAAGGAAGAAGCAGACTTGGGCATCATCATCACCGATGACCTGAAATCATCCAAGCAGACCTCTAAAGCAGTAGGTAAGGCTAGGGGGGTGTTAGGGTGTATTAGTAAGGGTATCACAAGTCGTAAGAGGGAGGTAATAATCCCTCTTTACAAGACACTGGTTAGGCCCCATCTGGAGTACTGCGTGCAGTATTGGAGGCCACACCTTCACAAGGACATTAACCAAATTGAGGCAGTCCAGAGAAGGGCAACCAAAATGGTGCAGGGACTGCATCAGAAGACATATGAGGACAGATTAACGGAGCTCAATATGTATACCCTTGAGCAAAGGAGGGAGAGAGGTGATATGATCGAGGCATTCAAACACCTTAAGGGCATTAACAAAGTGAAAGAGTCTAACATGTTTAAATATAAGAAAAATGGCAGGACAAGCGGACACAGCATGAGATTAGAGGGGGGCCGATTAAGGGGGAATGTGAGGAAATTATTTTTCACAGAAAGGGTGGTGGATGCATGGAATAGCTTACCTCAAGAAGTGGTGGCTATGAATACAGTGCAGGGCTTCAAACAGGCATGGGATAGGCATAAGGGAGCAATACAAATGAGTATGAATAGATAGGCCACTGACAGAGCAAAGGCCGATGGCACATTTATAAGGTAGAAAAAGAAATGGGCAGACTGGATGGGCCTAGCGGTCCTTATCTGCCATCAACTTCTATGTTTCTATGTGCTATCCTGTGCCTTACCAAATGTAATGCATATAGCTTGCATTGCTCAACTTCTCTGCCAGAGTTGAATAGGTTGACCTCAGTTCTTGACATTAATGAAGGCAAAGGAAAAAATCATACCAAAGATGCCAGTCTATGCAGTACAGATCCTATGGTGCTTCTGGGTTAATGCAGTACAGTATTTTATAGACTATGTGCTCATATTGGAGGACTTTGATGAAACATCCACAAAAGATGAAGTAACTCTTAGGTGTCTAAAGTGCTTGCGGAAAAGCAAGGCAATAGTGATGGTAACACAAGCAACTTTTGTGTCAGAATATTCAGCTGAATTTATTAATCTTATTGAGGGGTTGCAGTTGAACAAAAGGCCACAGCGATGGAATATATTCCCACGGGTACAAAATGTAATATGCTTTTGCTTTTGTATTTCTGTGCTACAGGAGGTGAAACAGCGTTAAGACCAAAGGCAGTCAAAATGTTGGCTTGGTGTTAGGTTGATGAGAATAAAAACTGTGCGAACATTTTCCGAAGGGACATGTTAAACTGCAAGAAGAATTCGTAGAATATTTTAAAAGCATACCCTTCACTGGGCACATTCAAAAGTAGTAGTAGTAGTAGTAAAAATTTTTATTTTTATACAGGAAAGGTAGTACAATAACACCCTTAGGATTTAATCCCATTTTCAAGGTGCTCCTGTAAATTTTATATTTACAGTAAGTAAATGTTCCTAAACAGCAAGCAAATGCTTTCAATGCTGTCCTGGACTTTGTCTGATTACAATCCCAAGGCACAGAGACAATCCTGCTTGGTGACTTTAATATAAACTGGTTGGTGCCTGAATCAGTCAGCTTCAAGGATGCTTTATCCTCAGCAAACCTTACCCTACTGATCGACTCAGCAACTTGGCAAAACTACAAAACTGGCACCAGCACCCTCAATGATTGGGTCCTGTCCAGTCATCCTAATAGGATCACTAACGTCTCTGTCATCCCGGACTCACTTAGTGACCACTCCCCTGTCACCTGCCAATGGTCTGACAAATTCTGCAAGCCACCACCCAGAATCACCTCCAGTAGAGTACTGTTATAGGGCCAGTTGTCACACCTCAAATCCCACCTCAGACAGCAAGACGTGACCCCAGTTTATGCAGCAGAGGATGTAAACTCGACCCTGGATCACTTCATTACCATTTTCAATACCGCCTGTGACTCCCATGCCTCTTTCAAAAAATGTAAAGTAAAAGGCATGTGCAACCCTTGGCTCTCTGCAGATCTAATCGCCCAACTAAAAACTTGGGATTAGCTCTGGAAACGGGCAAGGGCAACTGGCTCGCCATCTGACATTCAGAACTACAGATGTGCTCAGAATGACTGCACAAAATCAATCCATCTTCGCAAAAGTAACTACTACAAGGAAGCCCTTACCAATACTGGGGCAATGGGAAAGCCTTCTGGAATAACTTTGAGGAAGTCTCTGGGAAACAACCGAAAACCTCCCCCACTACGTTCGTCACTGATGGGACAACCACACTTGACTCCACTTCTATCGCTAATACCTTCAACTCTGCATTCACTTACCTCAGTAGTGTTCTCCCCCCTGACTTTTTTGATGAAAATGATACTACAGCCCACCACCCCAGCCCCCAGCCCTCATCTTCCTACCCACCTTTCTACTTTAAAGTCCTTTGGATGCATGAAACCCACGAATATATTAAGAAAGCAATCACCAATTCTAGAAGTAATGCTGACTTGCTGAACCTCAAAATACTGTCCCTCACCCTCAATGATGTCATTGGACAACTCACTAAGATATTCAACCTCTCCCTTTGTCTTGGACAGTTCCCTGACATTTGGAAATCTGCAACTGTGACCCCTGTCCACAAAAGGGGAGATAAGTCCCTCCATGTGAATTATCATCCAATCTCCATCCTGCCCCCACTCTCCAAGGCCACTGAATGCATAGTAGCCAACCAGTTTATGGAATATCTGGATAAGCATAAGATCCTATGCTCTCAACAGCATGGCTTCAGAAAAGGGCATAGCACTACCTCTGCCCTCCTTGAATTTACCAGCGCAACACACAGGTCATTGGAAAATGGCCTCCTTGCTGGGTCATTTTTTATAGATTTAACAAAGGCCTTTGATACTGTTCACCATGGACAGCTCCAGTCGGCTGGCCTCTCCCCTGTCTCTTCAGCTTGGTTCAAAAGCTACCTCAAAAACCGCTCCCAAAGAGTAAAAATTGCTGATGTCCTCTCTGATGCAAGACCTGTCCGATCAGGAGTCCCACAGGGATCCATTCTGAGGCCCCTTCTATTTAGCCTCTTTCTGTACAGCCTTCCACAATCCTACCCAGAACAACTCATCCTTTATGCCAATGATGCCATCATCCATGCCACCCATAAGGACTTTTTACTCCTCCAACACAAACCCCAGGATGTATTCACCTCAGTTGAAAGCTGGTTTAGCAAGCATAAACTGCTACTAAACTATAAAAAAAAAAACAAGTCTACGCTTTTCTGCAGCACACACAACAAATACAAGCTGCAATCTTTAACTATCACAAACTGCCATGAAGCCGCCCTAGAGCAGGTTCAAGCATTTAAATATCTTGTGATCACCTTAGACAATCACCTTTCTTATGGAACCCACATTGACAATGTTGCCAAAGCTGCAAATACCCACCTTGGTCTCCTCTGCCGGCATAGACAGCACCTTACACCAGATGCCTTAAGGGTCGCAGTTTAAAACTTTGTTGTCTCAATTATAGACTACACTGTTTCTTTATGGCTCCACCTCACAAACGGCTCTTAGGCACATATCCATGGTGCTCAACAAAGCCTGCAGGTTCATCACTGGCTCCCACTGACTCACACATACGTGTGACCTATATGCACAATCTTACTGGCTTCAACTCTCAAACTGCATGAAATACCAGACTTGCACTATGGCTAAGAAAATCACCTTGGGTCTTGCGCCACCTGGAGTTCAAGCTCTCCTTTGCCCTAGCAGCAAGCTTAGATCCACAAGAGTCTCTGCAACCCAACACATTCTGGTTCCCCACTGCCATACCTCCCAAGGTCAAATATCCTTCGCCTATAAGGCCCCCAGCTGGATGAATATGCTCAGCAGTGATCTCTCATCTGTGCCTATGCTTGGATCATTCAAATCCAAACTCCACCTATACCTCACTGCCTCCAGCACTTGTGACTGCCCCACTTAATTGGCTACCTCCCCCATTCCCTACTGCCTCCTTAGCCCACCTCCCCCCTTCCTTAGCTGCCTCTCTAGTCCCCTTCTTGCACTTCCACTACTCCCTGCCCCTTCTTCTTTTCTTTCCTTTCCTACTTCTCTCTCATTTTTTTCAACTCCAGCACTTCTATCTGTATTATGACAATGCTTCTGCCTGCACCATCAGTTAGTTTCCCCCCATTGCTCTGTTCTCTTACTAATGCCACTCTGTGCTCTTTCACCCTTTAGCCCGAATGTACATGACCACATATTTGTACTTGGTGTTATGCTGTTTACCTGCCTATGTAACTGAATGTCTTGTGTACTCTGTATTGTACCTCCTTTGATGTGGAAACTTTGTAAAAGAGCCTTGGCTCAAAGGTACTGGTAATCCTAGAATAAATAAAAAACTAAATTTAAAATAATTAAAAAGATCATACATACACATGTTTCCATACTGCTTAGTCAGTGCAGTTACATTGTACTGCTAATTCCTGCTTTAAGGGAGTGCTTAACATTTTTAGATTTTTTGTAGTTTGGCCAACACTTGAAGTAAGTCTGTTCCATACTTGTGCAGCTTTGAAAGAGAAAGTCTTCTCGCCATGTTTGTTTGTTTTTTAGGCTTGGTACCTTAAAGAAGCCCTTATTTAAGCTTCTCAAGGCATATTTACACTCAGATTTTACCAACTTGTCTGACAAATTTAGTGGTTTGACTAAATGTATTACTTTATAAATCATATTTGCCCAAGCTACAAATATTCTGTTTTCAATTGTAAGCCATGCTAGTCTGTCATATAAAATGCAATGATGTGTTCTTAAGTCTGCTCTCAATATAAACCGGGCTAACCAATGATATACTATTTCTAGCTTTCTTAGATTAGTTGAATTTGCATGCCCATATATGTGTATTCCATAGTCCATAATCAGAAGTAAAAGCTGATTGATCAGTTTCATTTAAATGCACAAATTTATGCAATGACCAGTTCTTCTCATGGCTCCCAATTTAACACTTAATTTCTTTACTAATTTGGTTATATGACAGTCAAATTTCATTTTATCTATCCAAAACCCAAGATATTTATACTGTGCAACTTGTGTTAAACATTCCCATTCTAGTTTTTATTTTTATCTCTTGTCCTTTAGTCTTCCCTTTTTTTGTAACCAGATCAAAGATCATAACCTGGGATTTTTTTACTATTTAGCATCAGATTTGAATCTTCAAACCACTTCTGTACTTGAAGTAAATCCTTCTGTAAGTCTTGCTGAACTTCAGTCAAATTTGTACCAGGTGATACTATCACAGTATCATCTGTGTCCATTCATACCTGTATTGTTTCTGATATATTTGGTAAAGTATTTGTATAGATTAGAAACAACAATAGTCTCAATATTGAACCTTCGGGAACCCATCTACATATCTTTTCTTGATTTGAAAGTTCACTTCCCATGTGTACCTGCTGCTTTCTTCCCTCAAGAAAGGACCTGAACCATCCCCAAACTTTGACAGATACCCCTGCCTCCAGCAGTCTATTTAGTAGTATCCGATGGTTCACCTTGTCAATTTTTTTTTTATCTATTAGAGTCTAGGATTACAACTACCTTTGAGCCAAGGCTCTTTTATAAAGGTTCCATGTCAGGATGAGAACAAATAAGCAGGACATTAATTATTACAGGATAACATGTTACAGTTGTTTATCATCACTTGAGTACATACAGATTAGGCAGTACTAGGGGCATGCACAGGACAGGGATAAAATTGATAATGAGAACTTGGTGAGACATGAGAAAGTGCAGGCTGATGCAAGGCCAAATCTTGCTGCTGTGGCAAAAATATATATATGACTAAATGTGAGTAAAGCAGATGTTGACTGGACATTTTTAGTTTACTCTGATCTTTAAAAATACAACTTCAAAAGCATGCATAAGGAAGATGTTAAACAACTTTCAATGCTGAAGTATAACACAAAATACTAAGGATGTTGACTTTTTATACCAGTGGTCCCTCTGTTTTTGGTGTTTATGATTTTGAAAGTTTTTCACTGATGCATTACTTCCTGATGTTGGTATAGTAACATATACGAGCTTTCCATTTGATTTTTAGTAAGTAAACTGATATGTTCTGTTTTCATGTCACTTCTCATAGTGATTTTATTTAACTATTTTAATATTCACTTTGCAGACGTTTCTTCAGATAGATTGCAACTGCATGCAAAGGCTGAAAATTAACAAGAAAAAAATCCCCACAAAATTCCTGCAGATTATGCCACAAATTTGCACAATTTTCCAGTGTCCTTAGTCATGAAAAGATATTGTAGTAATTTCTGGAGGCACACCAGGTTGATGCTATGTATAACGGTTGTCTGCTATCAGTGATTGGAGCAAAAACATTTGCTTTGCTTTACAAACTCCAAGATCCATCTAGACTGAATTTTCAGTGATTTTCACAACCCATAGAGACTATCATTTCCAGAGATAAATATGATAGCTGAATGAGTCGAAGTTTATAGCTGAAAGCGATACCCATCCTTACATTGGAGATAAGCCTAGATGAAGAAATGAGAGCCAAGTCTTTATGCAGTAGTATCAATCAGGAGCATCACAGCAATTTAGTGATTTCATACACAGTGAAATGCTGCCCCACTCTAAGGCCCTCAAACTATCCAGTACCTTTGCAAGTGATTTGCCATAGCCATAGCATATAATAGTTTCATCATCATGTGCAAGGTAAAGCAAATCCTTTTGAATTACTAAGGGCAACACTTACTAGTATATAGCCAACACACTTAAAAGTCACCCACTACTAGAGCAGTGGGATTTTTCATTGACTGCAGTGTTGTTAATTCTTGTCATATCAGTGTAGAATCTGACATATTGGACCCATGCATGGAGCACACAATAGATGGGATCTCACCAATCTGCCACATATCAAGTCACAGGAGCTGCTCTTTTGAACAATCTTTAGCAGAGAACTATACAATCTGGCATGCCTCATCACCATGTATTACCTTATTGCAGCAATGAATAGTCAAAGAAGGGTTAGCCATCTGCACAACTAGGATTGCATTCAACTGAGATAGGTGACATTGAGTATATAAGTCCATATTATGTGATAGTAAAAGGGAATGTGATAGCAATAAAAAAAAACTGATACTGATACGGTACAACAATGTTTATTCTTCTGAGAAACTATACAACCAAATTTGGCAAACTCAATCTATTGCAATAAAAGTGTGTGGTTAAAACAGACAGCAGTGTCAGTAGCTCAGCAGGTAGCACACTCATCTGTGAGGCCAGGAGATCAGAGGGCTGTCAGAGCGCTGTGGGTTAAATTCCCACACCTGGCACTTGGGTTAATATCCCAATACTGACACTGTAGTGCAGCATGATGGGGGTGCTGCACTTCTGAAGTGCCATCTTTTGGATGAGACATTAAACCAAGGTCCCATCTGCCTGTTCTGGTGGTAGTTCAGATGGATGTTAAAGATCCCATGACACTTATGGAAAAGAGTAAGGGGAATATGTTATTAACAGAATACTATAAGCATAATCAACAAAACAACAGGATGGGAGACAAAAAAAAAAAGGAGAGAAACAATACATTCAATAAATCACAGTTCATGTAACAGGAAAATCTGAATCAGTTATCCACGGCATGCTTTTCCATAATTCTAGTAGGAGTAGACTGTAAGTCTGAAACATAAACAGATTTTAAATCAGAAACAACTTTTAGTAAAATGGCCTGATGGGTTAAATCCAATTGCTATAAAGTAAAGACACAGCGAGCAGTCCAAATATGCCATTTTAGAACAGTAAAAACAACATTTAAAGAATCTAAGTTCCATTTTTTCCATGCCTGAGGAAAAGAACCATACATCAAAACTTCATATGACACAAATGAGAATATAGGTTCTTTCCATTGGGTGGCCAAATAAGACCAAAAATCCCTAATATAAGAACAGGAGAAAAATAAATGTTGGATGGTTTCTTCTTGTTGTATACAGGTTGGTCTGGAACAATAGCGGTCAATTAATTGTTTGTGTTTCTGGTTTGCTTTCACGTTTATGCATTCGTGAAAGCTTAACCAATGCATGTCCCACATCTTCCAAGGGATCTTAGTAGTATGCAAAAGTGTTTGAAGGTTAGTCAGGGAATTATCCAGGCATTTAGGGAAGGAGACCGGAACAGGACATACATGGGTGAGTAAATATTTGTACAAAGCCCTTCTACTCAAGGTCATAATTGTAGAGCTCAACACTCGCCATTGTTTCAAGCGCAGAAAAGATTCCCTAACATAACTAGGCTTCATTGGGATTTGTTTTAGCACTTTGAGAGAATTAGTTTCCCAAAAGGCCAAACCATGGTGACTGGGGTCAAAAAAACACAATTCCAACCCCTTGTCACAATTTATCAAGAGAGGTTAAAAGTTTTTCATAAAAAAAAAATGCTATTATAAAAAAATAAGGGATTGACCATGTCAAGACCACCCTCCAAAATTGGCAAATATGTTACATTACACTGAATACGGTTGAGGCGGCTGCCCCACAATGCTTGGAAAAAAATACTTAACAACCTGGTTTCAAAATTTGTGGGGGATGGAAAACATATGCCAAAAAAAGAAAAACAGGAATTAAATAAGTTTTAATCACGTACACCCTTTTTCCCCATTTTCCACCTGTTCCATAAAGAAACCTTAGACTGTACCAAATCAAGTTTAGGACCCCAATTAAGAACATCTAAAGAACCATCCCCAATCAAAATAGCCAACATTTTAATAGGGTCCGAAGTTATTCTAATGTCCAAAACAGAAGGGAGTCTCAAACCACCAGTGCCTAATTGTCTACCCACGCATTTACTTAAATTTAGGGCAGCTCCAGAAAGGGACCCAAAAACCTCACAATTCTGGACATTTGCCGAAATTGAAGAGGAGTCTGCCACAACCAAACCCATATCATCTGCATATGCCATTATATAGTGCGGACTGGAATGTGATGAAATAGAGAGTGGAACAATAGATTGTGACGTGTTAATAGAGCAAAGTAGAGGGTCTAAAAAAATATGTATAAAATAGGGCTAAGTGGACAGCCTTGTCTAACCCCATTTTTTAAGGGAATTATAGGACCTTTCCACCCATTCACCATAGGGACTGTTGTGGCTGTTTGATATAATAATTTTATCCAAGCAATAATACTAGCAGGAATTCAATAATGATGTAGGGTATGCCATAAAAAATCATGATTAACAGAATCAAAAGCCTGCTTCTGATCCAAGGAGATTGGAAAGCCATTCAGCAGGTCAAGACTGCCATGTTCAGCTATTTCCCATAACAAAATGATATGCTCAGAAATACTCCTCCCTGGAATATTACTGAATTAAGCAATAGACATTACAAGGGAAGCAATTTTCAACAGACGGAGTGAAATAATTTTCGCCTAAATTTTAAAGTCCGTGTTTAAAAGGCTAAGGGGCCTCCAATTTTGTAATAACCTCCTATCTCCCTTTTTGTAAATATAAAAGAGACTACCATGTTGAAATCTAATGGTAGAAAGTCTTGTCGTAAAACATAATTAAACACTGCTGTCAATTCATCCCGTAGGTCAGCATCCAATAGTTTATACAGTTCATTGGAAATACCATCTAAGCCAGGAGTCACCCTAAGTCTTAAAGCCCGAATAGCGTCTCCCACCTCCTGAATCAGTATCTCATTAGATATGGAATCAAGAATTGTTTGCAGTACATCTGGGATGATCAAGTGAGAGAGATAGCCCAGAGTCCTTTCCACCTGTGAGGGAAAGAGGGAAGGAGGCCAAACAACAATCCAGTATATTCAGCCACATACCTCTGAATATCTAAAGGATCAGTCAATTCTATCATATTCCCATCAAAAAGAGACCCAAAAACTTTACTATCCACCCGTTTAGAACAGCTGTCAAATGGGCAGACAGCATGATATGAACCTGATAGTCCAAATTGTTGCTGTTGTTGTAACAATGAAAATTGTTTGGAGTGATACATATTAAGCTCCTGTTTAAGTTGAGTAATTTGAGCAGCAAAATTATGACCAGTAATGTAAGACAATGTAAGGACTTTCTGCAGTTGACAGCATTTTCTCTGAGAGTCAAAATATCGATCATTGTGTGCTTGTCGACAAAAATGTCTCAAAAAATGTTGCAATTCTGATTTAGTATCAGACCACCAGCTCCAAAGGTTATCATAAAGCATGAAAACTGATTTCCTGGCTTTAAAAAAAAATTTAAGCCGTGTTAGCAACTGTGAATCCTGTAATAATGCAGAATCCAGTTTCCATGAGCCTGGACCAAAACGCTTTGAATGTGCATCACCAAGTGTAACTGTTAAAAGACTATGATCTGAAAAAGCAGCAACCTGCACAGTAGCAGCAGAGAGTGGTAGGTGACAGGATACGAAAAAAAAAATCAATCCGGGTAGCCAGAAGGCCTTTATGAAAGGTGGGTATGTGTGTATTAGTAGTCTGAAGATATGCATCTTTAAGTTTTTTTTTAATATACTTTATTATTTTTTTTAGTAAGCAGGCAGTAAGAAACAAGACATCAAATCGAATGAAAAAAGGTAAAAGACATTTACAACAAGAAGAGACACTACAACAACTTGCTGCTTACTAAGTCCCCACCCCCACCCTCTGCCTCCCCAACCTCCCTTCCCATGTCTGCCACCAATAACAAATGACCCAAGCCATGGTTGCTAACACACAATCACTACCTAACGGAGACACAGACGGACAGGTTACCAGAAGGAACTACAATAAACAGATACATTTGATTTTCATCAGAAACAAAACAAGGAAAACACTTCCTAAAAATTTAAGGTGGACTAAGACCACAATTAATTAGTTGTGAGAAGAGTATAAAGAGGTTCCCATCTTTTAGTGTATTTCTTCATACTATTTGACAGCTTTGCTATTGTAAATTCAGCCTGCAAAGCAAACAGAATTTTGTTAAACCATTCCAGGTAATTTGGAGCAGTTAGGTCCAACCAATGCCTTAATATAACTTTTTTTGCACATGCTGAAATTAATGCCATGTGAGCCCTTTGGTTACCCCCTGGTATTGATGTGTAATCACCTATAAGACATGTTTCTATGTTGAAGCTACCTGTCAAGGCTGATAATGGATTTAACCTATTTTCAATACTACATCAAAAGATTGCAATCTTTTCACAAGACCATAGCATATGAGTTAAATCTGCAGCATTCTGATGACATTTAGAACATTGGCTAGTGGATAGGAGACCTAAACGATACAGTTTGGAGGGAGTATAATATAAATTATGTATTATGCAAAATGCACATACCTATATTTATCCCATTTAATGTATTTATATAAATGTGCCCAAATTGGGGCCCAATCTCTAGAATTAGAAAGGGTCTGAGTAACCGTACCCCATTGATAAAATCTTTGATTGTCTGCAAGGGTCACTGTCGATATAATAAAATTATAAGAATAAGATATTAAACGGGAAGATGGTATAGCCTCCAGATAAGGAAGTAGCACACTAGAAAAAGAACTAAGCCACGTTCCTGTCCCAAAATGCTACATCAACATATGAGATAGCTGAAAATATTTAAAGATTGAAGTTTTTCCCCATTTAAAAAGAGAACAACCTTCCTTGAAAGAAATCATTTTCTGATCCCTTACTTACTGCTCCACCCTCTCCATACCTATTTGAGGCCAGAAGAGCTGAGATTTTATTGGTTTGCCAGCAATTAAGAAATTAGGGTTACAAAACAAAGGTTGTGCTATGTCCCTTAACCTGTCTTTCTTAAGAAGAGCACTTAACTGTTGCTGAGCCTGAATTAAAGAATTTAAGGGAGTATTATGTAGAGGTTTTGGAAGCTTTTTGAGTGGGATAAAAGGTAGAACTTTCGGGTCTATGCCAAATTCATCACAGAGGTCCTGCTCGATCTTAACCCAAGAGGGCAGATAACCAGAACCCTGCATAGGCCATAACCAGTATCGAATTCTGGTCAGGTGGATTGCCAAATAGTATATATAAAAATGTGGAGCCTGGAGACCGCCATCTAACTTTTTCCTAGCTAATTTTAAATAACTTCTTCTGACCTTTTTATTTTGCCATATAAATTTACTGAGAATGCTATGTACTCGAGAAAACCATGAATATGGTAGAGCCTGATTGAGCATTTGAAGTAGGTATAGCAAGCGTGGCAGCACGTTCATTTTAATGATACTCATACACCCCCATAAAGTTAAAGGTAATTTTAACCAACACTTAAAGTCTTCTATTAAGGTGTTAACCAAATTTTCTAGATTGAGTTGTCTCATGACTCTCGGGGAAGGGTGAAGCTAGATTCCAAGATACTTCATTTTCTCAGAGTTCCATTGTATACCCATAAGAGCAACATCCGCCTTCATAGTGTAATCTTTAAGTTTTGCAGACTGCAATACCGGTTTCAGAAAATTAGTGTCACAAAACAATTTATTCGTTCTAGAGGAGTGTGATTTATCTTTAAGGGACAGGCCACAATTGAAGTCTCATCCAAAAATAACATACTGGGAGGTATACAGATAAGGACGACAAGCTTCAATAACTCAATCCTAAGTGATTTTGTTTGTGATGCATAAGTATTAACAATCATGTATAAAACACCAGAAATACTCACATCTGAAAGTAACAGCCTACCTGGGCATAAATCAAGTACTTTAAGAACAGAAACGTTAGATAAAGTAAACAAAATCCCCACACCAGAGCATATTTCTTGGCCAAAGGACCAATAGGATAGGCCAGGAAACTAAGCCTTTTGTGCTGTAGATTTTTCAGAAAGTGAATGAAACCTCACATCCTGTAACAATATCACCCCAACAGTAAGGCAAGATAAAAAGGAAAAACTGAATCCCTCTTAGGCCGTCATTTAACACTGTTGACATTCACAGTATGTATAGAGAATGAGGGAGCCATAAGAGGTGGTTTAAATGGGAGAGCAGCTAGATGTCAGAAAAAAGGAACTTTCACCTAGGTTTACCCCTCCTAGGTACACTGTCCTTATGTTTCACCTTGGCCTTTGCTTTCCATTTTGGGACCCTGGATTATCATGGGGGACCTCTGTATCTGTAGTCAATTCTGGGTGGGATGAAAGTACAGAGGAGGAGTCAGAATCTGTATTTTACGAGGGGTCACATAAGAGTTCAAATTTATTGGCTAAAGGGATATTATCCACCTTCAGCGCCTTGGGAAAAGGGGACCCCAACTTCCAAGAGCCCCTCGTAACTGTAGAATGAGAGACCAAGGGTTCCTGGGGGAGTGGCGGATTCATAGTACCTGAAGGATGAGCGGAAACAGCAGTAACAGGGAACCTCCCAGAACAACTAGGCAATACAGGGGAGAGGAGGAGGGGGTTCAGATCAGGAACAACCACAGTAGCATGCAGGACAGTAGGGATACTGATACATCAATGGGGGCAGTTAAAGAGGGGAATGCTTGGGCAGAGTCTCTGAAGGCTGAATATTCTGGGGAACAGAGGAAAAACCATGAATACAAGAACATTGTGCTACAGTTATAAGTAGCTTCTGTTCCTCCCCATCAGCCAACGTTGGAGAGTTATGTGCTGCCCAAGTGCATTGCTGAAAAGTGTGACCATTTTCTTCACAAAGAACACACCTAGGCTCTTCCACACATTGTGAACCAGCATGGCCAAGCTCACCACACACAGAGCATTTTACAACATCATAGATACTACTAATGTAGCTAACAGAACCATAACTGTATCATGCCTTCAGCTGTGCAGGATAGAAGAGAACTCCCCTATCTCTGCCTAGCATAAAACTGTTGGGTAAATGTTGCACTCCCATATCATTTACTCTAAGTAGCACTCTTACTTTCCAACCCCCTGTCCACAAATTTTCAGTATCAAAGATAGCCTCTGGCTCAGAAAGCATAGTACGGCGTTGCTTTAACCATACAGTAATGTCATTTAAGCTAACCCCCTCATTACGGAACAGAATAGTCACATTTTTATGAGCAGGTTTAGTCAGAGGTACTACACTAAATGGGGCCCATAAGGGTAAAGATTTAGGCTTGTGAAATTTTGTCCAAAATTTTTCTAAACCTGACATAGCTTTAAAACTAACATCAAAGTGTGTTTCAGAGGAGATATGTAGTAAAGCGTGAATCTCGTGAGCAGCAAAGCCCATTGAGTCTTTTAGAAGGATTCTACCCACAAAGATTCGATTGGGTAGTTCAGGCATACCACCCAAGTATTGCAGTTGAACCGTGTTATGCCATTTAGCCTGATGAGTAGGTACTGAAAAAAAAAAGCATAAGTCCAAGAAGCAGTAGGGCATGCAGAGGAAGGTAGCCTAGTGGGTGGTAAGCGCAGCTCAGGGTCCCAAGGCTGAAAACCGGGGGGGAGACATGGTCTGTGAACTGGATAGTTCTTCCAGCTGTGTCACAATAGGAATATTCAACACTGGCTGTTGAGTAAGTTGAAGCTCAAGAGGGAGAGAAGGTTCTGGGGGTCGCGGTGAGGCAGGTGACCGCGGAGCACAGGAACAAGCAGTCTCAGCAAAATCAGGAGAAGTCCATATTGGCGAGGGACCAGAGTGCCAGGTCCAAGCAACAGGATCCCTTTTCCAGCCCGCTGCACTGAGGACAGAATCCACCGACCAATCCAGAGTCGGAGTACCAGTCATAGATGAAGGGGCTCGTCGTAGGCTCAGCTCCGAGACCGCAGGTAACGCCATTCCGGGCAAACCCCCACTGTCAGCAGAGACAGAGTTTGACAGCACTGGTCTATCAGGAAAGGAATGAGAAAGTGTCAAAATGCTGTCAGAAGCATCAGCAGGTAAGGAAACTTCAGGTTTACTTTGTGAGCTAGCGGGAAAGTCTGTAGACAGCATAGTAGTCGGACATTTCAAAGCAAGCAATTCATTTTTTTTTTGCCAAATAACCTTGTTCCTCCAAAAGAAGCAAAGCATCCACATCAGCCACATCAGTAGAGACAGAAACAGGCAGAGCCATAGGAGTGAGCTCAGAGGAAGGCTTAGCAGCAGTAGCAGCTCTAGTAGAAATCATGGTGTTACCTTGCAAGGCTAGATTCATAGGTGAAGAAGTTATATCCATATTCAACGGCAAGTTGAGCATCTTCTCAGTAGAAACAGGAAAGTCCTTAAGTACTGCAGTCTCAGGCAAAGCAGAGACAGGGAAGAGACCGACTCCCTGTCTCCAACACCTCCATGGTCCTCCATAGCTCCTCCATGTATGGCCATCTTGTCAGAATGCCAGGATGTAAGGGAACCCTCCTACAGAGTAGGGGAATTTCCCCAGTGTCCTGGCCAAATTTCCCCCATTCACTGAAAATACTAACAGCTTAATCTGGTTCTAGGTTAGTTGGCACGCATCTGTGGTGGGGGGAGGGGCAGCTGCAAGTGGAGTGCTAGCTGCACACTCAAGCAGACTTGATAGACCATGTGGTCTGTTTCTGCTGGCAAGCAGTAAGTAGTAAAACATACACTGTTCAAGTGTCTCAACTGTTTGTATTAATTGTATGTACAGTGGTACCCAGCATCAAGTTTATGACTAAAGGTAATGTGATACTGCTGTTGCAATATCCTCATTCACAGTTACAGTAGTAGTAATGCTTGGTGTCACGTGGTATCACTGTATTTAAATGTGATAGATATACATCATCAGCCACAGGATTGTAAAAGAATTAGCACATGGTTTATACAGAAACAGTGCTGCTTGTGTGTGCCTCCGTATCCCTTTAGCCTGCTGGATATAGTAGTCAGCTGGCCAAATTGCAGGAAGACATTTAAGTGCAAAATTATGGTCTTGACTATTGTCAGGGTTCTTAAATCAAGATGCTGGCAGATGTTACTAGACCTTAGGGAACCTAACATTGAGCACCACTGTATATTACCAAACTGTTTGAAAATGTTGTACAGTGCATCTTAGTGAATGTGCCATACATTGTAGAAGGCTAATAATGAGAAACTGAAGAAACCCTGACAACATAGTTGGGTGGCATTTAAATGTTGTTGCTCATATGGTTGTGAGGAAGGGTGCTAACCCATATTAGTGACATTTTGTTGCACTGCATGATCATCCAAACACAGTGGAATGCAACAACAATTATTCAACAAGGCTTAGTGGTCCTATACCCTAAAACTACAATTTTCTACTTTTGACACTTAGTGTTGTCGCCCTAAATAAAGATTTAATGTAAAAATATTTTTGCAATTTATCACTTTTGGAAAAAAGCTATTTAACAACCACTGTTCTCAACTTTGTATGGGCAGTGTTCCTCCTTCCAGGTCCAGCCCTTGATCGGGCCGCTCCACGGCAGCAGCATGGCTCTGCCACGGCTGGCTGCACCTTCCTGCCTGCCTTCCAGCTCCAAGACATTCAGGTCCAGACCTTGATGGGGCCACTCCATGGCAGCAGCATTGCTCTGCCATGGCCAGCTGTGCCTTCCTGCCCACCATCCAGCTCCAAAACATTCAGGCCCAGCCCTTGATCCTGCTACTCCATGGCAGAAGCACAGTTCTGCATGGCTCGCTGCACCTTCCCATCTGCCTTCCAGCTCCAAAACATTCAGGCCCAACCCTTGATTGGGCCACTCCCTGAGCAGCAACAGAAGCTCTGCCATGGCTAGCTGTACCTTCCTGCCCACCTTCCAGCTTCAAAACATTCTGGTCCAACCCTTAATCGGGCCACTCCACAGCAGCAGCATGGCTCTGCCATGGCCAGCTGCATTTTCCCCTCCTGCCTTTGAGCTTCACAACATTCAGGTACAGACACTGGGTCTGTAGATCACTCCATTGATTGGCTGACAGCATTTCTGGCTTACTCCGTATTGGCCACTGCAACCCACCAGCTGCCTTTGATTGGCTAAATGATACCCAAGGCTAGGGGACTCTCTCTTGCCACTGAGGGTGCATGGTTTTGGCCCTGGAGCTTGCGGTAGTCGCGGTCAAACAGGCTACCACCTTCTACTGGGACTGGCACTCAGGGAAACCAATTTTTTTAGAAATTCCAGAATATAACTGTGGCTACTGTTCTGTTATCTAGGATAGGATGGATTTTTTGCCCAGTTTACAGAGCAGAAAGGTGCCTGTTGCCCTGTTAACACTACCCTGCCAGTAACCTTGCTAGACTGTGCTTTTCTGCCAGTTAGAGCAATTCTGATAGATAAAACAATTGTTAGATGGTTCTGTACTGTTTAAATTAATTAAGGTATTTTTTTCTGCTAGTTAAAGCAACTCTGGTAGCTTGAACAATTGCAAGCCTGCTCTGTACTGTTTAAATTAATTAAGGTGTTTTTTCTTCTTGTTAGAGCAATTCTGATAGTTTGAACAATTGCTTGCCTGTTCTGTACTATTTAGTTCAATTAAGGCGATAGAAACAAGTGCAGCCAACTTCTCACTGTTCAATTATCTCTGTCTTGCTCTCCATTCACCCACTCTACCTCCCCATCCATTGTCCAGATCATAACTACCCCCACTCCTGCCTTTTCCTTCAAGCACCCTTGGCGCTTTTAAACCAGGCACCACTTTAAGCTTTTCTCTCACACCATTTGATTTCTCCCCCACTCCTCGCTCAGCACAGCACTCTGCTGTCTTTCTCCCCCCAACCAACAGCCCACCCACAGTTTAAGCTAATTGCTGCTATGGTGACTGATTAGCTATATGTCTCACTAATCCCTTATTTTCTTCCTCCTTCCAGGTCCAGCCCTTGATCAGGCCACTCCATGGCAGCAGCACTCTCTGCCACAGCCAGTTGTGCCTTCCCACCTGCCTTCCAGCTCCAAAACATTCAGGTACAGACGCCGGGTATGTAGGCCACTCCACTGATTGGCCAACAGCGTTTCTAACTTACTCCCTATTGGTCACAAAACCACCAGCTGCCTCTGACTGGCTAAATGATACCGAGGCTGGGGACTCTCTCCTTCCCTGAGGGTGCATGGTTTCAGCCTGGGGCTTGTAGTAGTCACAGTACAATAGGCTACCACTTTCTACTGGGACTGGCACTCTGGGAAACCACACTTTTTGTCCCCTTCCCTGCCCCTCCTCAAGCTTTAACTAAATACAGACAAGCTCCTCCCACTCAGCACCCCTTCCCACTACTGGCCGAAACTCAGAGTGGCGGTCATTGGATAATCCCACAGCTGCTCCCCAAGCAACAAGCTTATTTCCCTCTACCTCTCCTCTCTTGTCTCCAGGCCCTTATATCAGGACACTAATTAACTACCTAACCCTTTGTTTTTGACAGCTAACACATCTCTAATTTGAAGATCAGAATGCAGGCCTGAACCAATCTGGCACTGCTACTACTACTCTTCCTCTACTACAAGGTAGTTGCAGACACTCAGACTACGCCACCTACAATGGAGCCAACTACCCTAAATGGGAATACCCAGGACATGCAGCATGTAGGCAGAGGAACATCCGCAGGTTCGCACCTGTCCACTACACTGAATCACTTGCCCATGCCCTACGAACCCCCGACCACCCGCAGGCTCCCTGTAGCTGCCCTGTTGAGCAGCTGCATACTCGCAACCACACTAGTAATGGGAAGGGGCACTAAGTTAAAGCTCACCTCTAAGGTGCCCTGGGTCTTGCTATCTTAGAACTTATTCTATTAATGCTTCTCCTATCAGGGAACATGCAACCCCAACCCTGGCCTGCCCTCCACATGCTCTACCTCAAAACTGGGCTGCCTAAAGATTGCCTCCTGAACGCTGGCAGCCTCCTCCCTAAAATCCCACAATTCCAGGCATGGGCTGAGCAGCATAAACCAGATATTATCACACTCCACAAACCTGGCTATCTCTAAAGGTCACTGATGAGGCTGTAGCCCTGGGTGGTTACAATATGTTCCACCTGGACTGTTTGTCTAAACTGGGGGACGGCTGCCTGGTATACCTCAGATGTGATATCAAAGGACAAATAATGCCCTGCAGCCCCCACTCTAAAGAGGCACAAATCCTAACACTAAAACTCACCATAGACCAACAAAACAAAATGCTACTACTCTCCACAGTCTACTTACCCCCTAGTACACACTCCGTTGGCTTTGGGCAGTTTGTAAATAATGTGGAACAGCACAACCAAAAATGGGAACAAATCATTGTTGGAGATTTTAACATTACCTGGGACTCACAAAATACAACTCAATTAGAGACCAAATATCTGGTCTCTATCTGATCCAGCAGGTTAATCAAGCTACTTGACAGAACTACCACATGGGAACTAGCTCCATCATTGACTGGTTACTTACCATCTGCCCAGAACACATCACTGAGGTGTCGGTCTTGCCTGACTCCCTCAGTAATCATTCCTTAGTACTTTGCACTTGGACAAATAGGTTTACCAAGTGCCTACTCCAAGTCTTCAAAAACCAGACCCTAAGGACTGGGCTTCTGGATACCTTCCAGCAGAATCTGAAGGAGGCAGATTGGTCCCTGTTGTACGGGGTTAAGGATGGAAACCAAGCCCTTGACTACTTTTGTATGATCTTCACCCTGGCATGTGACATCTTCGCATTGTACAAATCAAAAAAAGTAAAAGGATCAACCTGCCCATGACTAACAGGTTCACTCCTGGAACAAATGCACCTCCGAGATAACTGTTGGCACAGGGCTAAGGCATCAGGGAAACAGGCTGACCTCATAGCCTACAAAGCAGACAGAAATAGCTGTACCAAGCTCATCCATCTTGCCAAAGTAAAGCAAATTGTTACAATGCTCTGCTTAGCAAGTCCTGGAACTGAGGAAGGAAGTTTTGGGACACAGTGAGATCCCTTACAGGCAGGGCTTCTAGGGCACCTCCTGACCTCATAGTAACCACATCTGAAACACTGCAGGACCAAAGGGATATCATGAATGCATTCAACATCGCTTTCAGTTGACCTAAGCAACATGTTACCAAATGACTACCTCAACCATATGCCGACAGACCAGTCCACCTATCCGGATTCATTCTCCTCTCCCACTTTCAGCCACCCACCTTTCTACCTTGGGCTGATAACTAGAACTGAGACTAAAAAATATGTCAAGCGAGTCCTAGGAAAGACTTGGATGGGAAGTGACCTAACTGACATGAGGATGGTTGCCCTCACCCTAAATGAACTCGCAGCCCCACTCACCAAGGTCTTCAATGCCTCCCTAAGATCAGGTGTGTTCCCTGAAAAATGGAAGGCTGTGCTCATTACTCCAGTCTATAAATCTGGTGACAGAACAAACCTGTCAAACTTTAGGCCCATATCAATACTACCACCCCTTTCCAAAGCACTTGAAATGGTGTTCTCTGACCAACTTACAGAATACCTTAAAAAATACAATCTACTCTACAGATAACAACATGGATTCTGGAAAAAACACTCCATGCTCAATGCCCTAGTCGATTACACCTCCAAGCTCTATGGGGTCCTCGACAAAGGGCAGGCAGGAGGGTCTATCTTTATAGACCTCACTAAGGCATTTGACACTGTGAACCACCAACAGCTACTATCCACAGTGCTGTCCGTAGACACTGCCCCATGGTTCAACAGTTGCCTATCTCATAGTACCCAATGTGTAAGAATTGGTGGAACTCTCTCTGAACCCTGGGAGGTGAGCCTAGGTGTTCCCCAAGGGTCAATCCTAGGCCCACTTCTCTTCAGCCTCTTCATTAACACTCACTGCCTGCTCAGCACACATTGTGCTCTATGCAGATGATGCCATCATCACGACACCTGGCTGAGAACTGTCAACTATCAACACTGAACTGCAAGACAACTTTAGAAGACTGGAATCCTGGTTCTCCCAAAACAAACTACAACTCAACTATAACAAGACTAAATGCATACTCTTCTCCACACCCCAGAGCAAGAAGAGATGCAGCCCCCTGAGGAGTCGGAGCAACAAAGGTGACACACTCGAACAAGTAGACATGTTTAAATACTTAGGTGTCCACCTAGACAACATCCTAACATTCTCTACACTACACACATTGAGCAGCTTGTCAAATCTGCCAATATAAAGCTAGGTGTACTCTATAGCCACCATCAAGCAATGATGCTAGAAGCCTTAAAACTGGTCACAAGCAGCTCTGTCTTGACCTCTGTGGACTACGGACTTGTGATATACAGGACTGGTTCTGACATCACCTTAAAGGGGAAGTAAGCATTGCAGGGCTCACTTACATTGTGAAAGTGCAAGACAAGACCATTCAAATGAGGTACTAGGCTTAGTTGTAGGTTTCAGGAGTCCTGAGATATGAATATCAAATGATCTGTAAATTAAAATAAAGCAGCAGCCATTTCATGTAATCTTAAAACAGGAAGTGATGTCACTGAGGGGACAGCTCTATGTTGTTAATTACAACTGCCTCAGTGACATCACTTTCATCTCAGGTTCCCATTAAATGGCTGCTGTCTTGTTCTGATTTCCAGAGTATTTAGATATTTATATCTCAGGACTCTTGACACCTACAAGGAAGTTCCACACCTCATTTAAAATATCTTTGTATTGGCTTTCACAATTTGAGAGACCCCTACAATGTGTAATTCCCCTTTAAAAAGGGTTAACACCCTGTTAAATAAGGCCTGTTGCCTGGTCCTGGGAGCCCACCACCTGATGCATAAGTGTGCCCTTTACCCTGACACTGGTTGGCTCCACCTACATCTCAGGCTGCAATACCAGACTTGCCTGCTGGCAAAAAAATCCCAGCTGTGGATCATGCCAGAGTCCACCTCCACCCTAATTGAAACAACCCAACCTGCTATCAGCACCAGAAGTGTGAACAGATGGCTAATAGTCCCCTATAAGCGCACCTCTCTTTCCCAGACACCCCTCTCTTACCGTAGAATCAAGTGGCTCAATGACCTTCCTCCAGCCCTACTTGAATGTAACAAACTTATCCAGTTCAAATCAGGACTACATGCACCTTAGCAACAAATACACAAGCAACTGCACAGTCTAGCCTGTGATGATACATCAGTATCCTGATCCTGCCCCGCCCCCAACCTCTCAGATAGGACAATGACAATCTCTGTCTGCTTCTACCTTTTTTCCTGACTCCCCTCTCACCTTTTTTTACTCCACCTACCCCCCACTACCTCACAATTGGACAGGGCTTTCACTAGCTGCATACCTTTTTCATTTTCCTCTTCCCTCTTCTGTTTTCCTATCCCCTGCCGTCTGGTTCACCTCTGCCCTGGACTCCCCTAGTACTCTACTGGCACTGGGCCTTCTCTCTCTCTCTTAGCATCTAAGTTAGATAATTACTCATGTTTACCTGTATTCATACTCCTGGAACTGTAATCCTGTAATGCTATACTTGATGTGAAAGCACTTATAATCTTGCTGCTATTTTATGTTCTCTTACATGTACTGTTTTGTCCCACCTTGTACTGTTGTATTTTGACTTGGGGCCTTTGTAAACAAGCTCTTGGCTCAAAGGTATTAATCCTAATCTGAAATAAATAAAATAAATATAAATGGTAGCACAATCAAAAATATAGTTTGTATTACAGTCATATCTATCTATCTATCTAACATATATATATATATATATATGGGATACATGATGGGCAGGAGTGGGATATGGAAAATATTCTCACTCCTGCAAGTGGCTGTGTATTCTCATGAGTGCCGAAGGCATGACTGAAAATACACAGCTCACAAGGCAGGAGTGAGAATATGTTCCATATCCCATGATCTGCCCATCATGTGTGTGATTTATACCACGGGTGAGAGCTTTAGGAAATTTTTTTCTGATTCTGTGTTTTCCTGCTCATTCTGTGTGTGCTGTTAGTGTGTGTGTGTGTGTGTGTGTGTGTGTGTGTGTGTGTATATGTGTTCTGAATGGACTGGGAGTGAGAAACACAGCTGACAGTGTTTTGCAAAGCTAACTGAGTGAGTCAGAGGCTCACTGAGGAAAGACACAACTTGTTGCAGGTAGCACTGAGAAACAGAAAGTGCTTTGTCAAAGAGTTTCATTTAGAATTCAGTTTATTTTGAAGCTGTGATCAGCACAGTAATAGGCTAGGAAAGTCAGAAACACAATGGGACACAGGTGAGAGTCATTTGTAAAGCTAATTGAGTAAGTTGTAGCTTCAGTGGGAAAGCAATAAGAGAAAACTTAAAGAGGCAGTATAGCACAGTGGTTTAAGGTGCTCTGAGATGTTAAGGCTCTGAGCTGGAGACCTGCACCTGTAAACAAGCTTTCAGCTTAGTGTGTCTCTCTCCGGGTAAAAGACAAAGTGTTTTCTGCAGCAGTTTCCTTTAGAGTGCAAGCTGCAGTGCAGTTATTCTCACTCTGGTGACATCAGCAGAGTATGGATAAATGTTGTCTTCAGGATTTATTCTCACTGCAGTGGAAATAACACAGGATATCCTACTGAGATCTCACCCCGTGGATATATATATATATATATATATATATATATATATATTCATTACAGAAACTCCATTGATAGTACAGTGACAAAAGATTTTGATGTTAGGGTTCCCACCCTATCACCTTCTACCTCCACCCTCCACACACCAACAGGCATTGGGGTGTGCCATGAAGTCATCAGGCCTAACTCTCACCCCATTCCATGTGTAAACAAGTTGACATGGTACAGTATATGAGAATGAGGTGAGAGTTATGCCTGATGATCCCATGGCACACCCTGATGCCTGTTGGTGTGGAGGTTGTGGAGGTGTGGAAGCATGATAGTGGTGGGAACCCTAACATCGAATTTCCAAACTTTTGTCACTGTACTATTAACCCTAACTGATGCATTAATGGAGTTTTTTGCAATCAATTTTCCTTTTTTTTTGAGAAAGAGTAATGTAACTGGTAACTGATATGTGGTTGTGGGAATGCAGAGACCAGAGGGCCCTGCACTCTCTTCATGCTGCCCATTTTTGTATAATGGTATGCATATGTGGAAGTGCAAGCCCTCTGGGCCCATGCTCCCACTTACACATAAGTACAAAGACATACCGCAGCCCTAGAGTCATGAAAAAGAACCCTTGTAACGCTAAACTGGCAATATCTCAGTAACCGTAGCAACTACGAAAAATATTCTACTGCATTTGTAATCATGACTTAGAAACCTCCATGCATGCTTAGTTCACCTACAGGTGGAATAAGCTGCCCAGAGTGAAAAATTTGTACCTTGAATTGTTTTCGAGATACAGGTGCCACGAGTGCTGCAATGTTATCCTATGGGAAATTTCTCAACTTTGAAATGCAATAACTATGGAACCGGTGTAAATTTTTCCATCAAACCAGTAAAAGGCACATTTGTGGGGCAAGGGCTTGCCACCCTGCAAATTTCAGTCCAAAAGATGCAACCATTTATTTGCAGTGAGGTGACAAAAAATCTTGTTTTTTGCTGCAGTACTGTTGCAAATTGCAACACTTTCACAAAATTTGCGAAACAACGGGTGCGAAAGTGTTGCAAATTGTGAATGTGTTGCATCCATTCTTTTGCAATTTGTGACAATAACGGGGGTCCAATGTTTAAAAACATATTTCGGGGGGGGGGATTTTAAAATTCTGATACCAGTATTGTGTTCCTCATGCCCCAATTAGGTAAACACAACTGTCAGTGTTTACCTAGGGGCAGTAACTCTTGAATTCTGGCAGTTTTTCTCCACCACTTAATGAAAACAAGATGGCAGTGGCATGACACTACTGAGGGCATTTGATACAGTAAAATGTACTGACAGCAGCTTTCGTGAGGCACATATATTTGTTTCCCATTGACTGTAATGGGAAACTTTAAATCTGAATAACTTTTGAATGGATTCATATTTTTTCACCAAATCTTCAAAAGGCACATCAATGACCCAGACTACATATTCCCTGAAAATTTCAGACCAGACAGACAAACTGTCTGGGATGTAACCCTGAGCAAAGAAATAGCCCAGAAAGTGGGTTTGTACATGTTTTGTGGTGCTCCACAGCTCCATACCTCAAATCCAACTGGAAAGAAACTTACCAGATCCAGAGATCTATGGTACCTGGCCATGCATGCAAAACATCAGGCAAATCCATCATACAGTTGCAAAGTTATTAATGTGCAAAATGTTGGGTTTAACATAGAAGTGGCTGGGCAACCCTAACTATACTGCCATGGTAATAAATTTATATATATATATATATATCTAGATATCTTTCTCTCTCTCTCCATACATATATATATATATATATATATATATATATATTTATTGCAAAAAAACTCCGTTAATGCATCAGTTAGGGTTGATAGTACACTGGCAACAGTTTGGAAATTTGGTGTTAAGATTACCAACCCCTACCACCCCACCCCACCCTTCACACACCAAAAGGTATTGGGGTGTGCGTTGGCGTCGTCAGCCTAACTCTCACCCCATTTCATGTGTAAAAAATCTGAGGTGGTGCAATATAGGAGAATGGGGTGAGAGTTAGGCCCGATGATCCCAACACACACCCCGACACCTGCTGGTATGTGGAGGGTGGGGGTGTGGTAGTGGGGTTGGTAACCAACACCAAATTCAAACTTCGACCCAGTGTACTATCAACCTAACTGATCTGTCTTTCAATTTTACAATGAATTTCTTCTTTTGAGAAAGTGTAATGTAAATGGTATGTGGTATGTCGCTGTGGGAGCGTGGGCCCTCTGAGCCCTGCGCTCCCACTTACACATGAGTATGAGGACATAACGCAGGCCCAGAGTCATGAAAATTAACCCTTAGAACACTTATTTGCCATTTTCTCAGTAACCATAGCAACTATGAAAAAAATCCCAGTGTTTGTGTTCATGACTTTGAAACCTCCATGTGTGCTTAGCTGCAAGTAACAGAAAATTTGTATCTCAAACCATTTTCAGTCTATAGGCGTCAAAAGGCACCATGGGTGCTGCAATGTTATCCAATGGTAAAATTCACAAGAAACTGCACAGCAGACACTTATAATGTGGCGATCTGTGGGGATTTTTTAACCAAATTTTCAACATGGGCTTTTTGGGACCTTTCCTCATGAATACTGGCACTGTGATTTCATTAATCCATCCCGAAAGTTGATTTTACACAGAATCCACACCATTCTGTGGCACAGGCGCAAAAATAAATGTTGGTCAGGATGTTAAAAATGACAGCTGTACTGTTCATGAAGTGGTGTGAAAAAAGTCAATGTTGAAAATCTGGAGTTGAAATATGAAATATTTGTAAAGTTACAAGCACGCATTGAAACTGCACAATGTACGCTCATAACGCAAACATTTTTTGGAATTTTTGCACCATATTTTCAACATGGGCTTTTTGGGACTCCACCTCTTGAACAGTGGCACTGTGATTTCATTAATCAGTCCCAAAAGGAGATTCCATGCAGTGACCATGAAATCACCTTACAGGTCTGATTAATGAGATGACAGTGACTGTGTTCAGGAGGTGGGGTCCCAAAACGTCCATGTTGAAAATTTGGTGAAAAAATTTTGAAAAATGCCTGAGATATCAACCTAAGTTCAAAATGCCACAGACTATCATTATACGGTACTTAGCTTGACTCTTCAGTTTGCTGTTCGGCTTTGAAGAGTACAGATGTGTCCCAGTCCACAGAAGATCATAGTGCCCGACATCCAGAGGTAGGTATTGGGTAAGGGGGATGC
The DNA here is from genome assembly GCA_016271365.2 of Neoceratodus forsteri. Classification (NCBI taxonomy): domain Eukaryota; kingdom Metazoa; phylum Chordata; order Ceratodontiformes; family Ceratodontidae; genus Neoceratodus; species Neoceratodus forsteri. Next base: position 876,131,607 of record CM028129.1, read on the forward strand.
GGGAAGGTGGGTGCACAGAGGAGGGTGGGGATGGGAAAGGAGGGATGTGGGGAAATGATGAGGGCCATTGCCTTTTCACAGGATTAAAAAAAAGATGTCAGGGACTGTTTTCTTCATTTCAGGTAGCAAGTGCTGATGAATGGGGCATGCTATAACTGGGGACACTGGGAGTGGGCTTCCCAGTGTCCCACTTTGGTGGGTGCTACGTCCAACATGGGGACTGGGCACCCCATTGTCAGACATGCTTTTTGGGGGCTACTGCTGATGTGGGGATTGGGCACCCCATTGTTGGCCATGGTTGTTTTGTGTTGGGGACATTGTGAGTGGGCTCCCCTGTATCCAATACTGGTGGAGGTCCTCTAGTGCTGACATGGGGATTGGGCACCCCAAGTTGGCAAAAATGTTTTTTTTAATCATTATCCTATTTTTGGCTCACGACCTAGGATCCTATGTTGTATCATGGCGTATGAAATAGGGGCCTAGGTCATACTATGTGGATATGAAGTAGGATTTAAATGATTAAAAAAAACTCATTTTACATGCATATTTCATCCTGTAAAGTGCAGAATGCACCAAAGGGGATCCCAATAACCAAGCTACATGTAATGGTTCCTCCCCAGAATCTCATTTTGGGAGGCTTCAAAAATTTTTTTGGGGGGGGCATAACTGAAAACAAGATGGCGGCCATATGAAGTAGGAATTTTTCCATATGGTGCAGGATTCCTACTTTGTTTCATACAGCTATATTGAAGTGCCTACTGAGCATGCTCAGAAATGATTTTTTTCAAATTTTTAAATGAAATAACTTAAAAATGGCTTATTATTTTTTCACCAGACTAGCAAAAGGCATATCTGTGAAGTAGTCCCTTTCTGCCCTGAACTTTCAGACCAAAAAAATCAAGCATCTGGGCTGTAGGCAAGTTCAAAGAAAAAATCCAGGCAAGACATAGGGTGAAAACATGTTTTTTTACCTCTTTGTAACTCGGAGACTGCACATCCGGCTGGAACGAAATTTGCCAGATCAAGAGATCTGCCCCACAGGAAGGCACATTCCAAATTCCACTGCAGGACCAACGACCCCAATGTGCACCCTGATGCCAGTTGGGGTTGGCTGGGGGTGTCCAAGGGGGGTTTTCAACCCTAACACCAAATTTCCTCACTTTTGTCACTGTGGAACAACCCTAACTGATACAGTAAATGGAGTTTTTTGCCTCTAATTTCCCTTCTTTTTGAGAATGATGACAAATAGTGAAAGTAATGCGGCAGAGAGTGCAGGGCCCTTTGGGCCCCTCGCTCCCGCCACATGATGTCTTGTGACATAGTAACAGGAACAGCAACACAAACAGAAGTGCCAACAGTGGTGCACATGGTAATGGAAACTTAAATGGTAAAGGAAACATTAATAGAAACGCAAGCGCAAAGTGACGCCAAAACGAACAGTGACGCAAATGGACATTGAAGCGCATACGAAAACACAACTGGTAATGCGAACAGTGATTGCAGCAGTATTTGAAATGAAAATGTTAAGTATCACAGCAAAAAGAACACGAAAAGGAACAGAAACGGAAACACGAATGCGAGAGCATACGTAATCGCAAACCGTAGTGCTCGGATCCATGGTACCACAATAGTAAATGCAAATGGTAAAGTTAACATGAAGAATAATGACAAAGGAAACAGAAATGGAAACGGGAACGGAGGCACGCGTAAGGAAACGCAAACCATAACGTGCATGGTCACGTAACCGCAATTGTTAACGCAAATGGTAACGGTAACAGCAACAATAGTGCCAAAGGAAAGAGAAATGCAAATGCAAGCAAGTACAGAAACGCAAACTGTTACACGCACGGTCATGGTACCACAATTGTAAATGCAAATGGTAACAGTAACAGTAAAAATAACGCCAAAGGAAACAGAAACGGAAACAGAAATGCAAGCATGTATGAAAATGCAAACTGAAACGCACATGGATGGTACCGCAATTGCAAATGAAACTGGTAATGGTAACAGCAACCATAACGCCAAATGACACAGAAACGCAAACGCAAGCGAAAATGCAAACTCTAATGCACACGGTAGCATAGACAGTAATGGTGCCACAAATGGTAACGGAAACACAACTGGAAATGCTAACTGGCACACCCTTCTTTTCCCCAAAAAATGCATTATAAAACACAGTGAAAACAAAGAATGTATACATAACAATGGGCCTCGGAGCAGAAAATGAGGACTTGGAATATTAAATTGCCTATATCTCAGGAACAGTACGACATAGAAAGAAAATGTAAATTTCATATGAATTGTAATTTTTGTGGCTAGTTTTATGCTTAGCCCTAAGCAATTTTGCAACGAAAAGTCCGAATCTTGCACCGTTTCCGAGATATGGGCCCCAAAAGGCATGATGGGCACCATAATGTTATCCAATGGGAAAAAGCATTAACTTCGGAGTGCTGTCACTGTGCCGCCCTGTAATATTTTTTCACCACACCCCCAAAAGGCACATCAGTGGGATGTTGGCTTTTTTCCCTCCAAATTTCAGCCCAAAACACCAAACCGTTACTTTGCAGCAGGCGGCAAAGGATTCCTGTAATACGGCAGATGCCGTAATGTTATCCTATGGGAAAAAGCGTCAACTTTGGAGTGCTGTAACTTTGCTGCCCTGTAATAGTTTTTCACCATAATACTGAAAGGCATATCTGTGAGATGTTGGCTGCGTTCCCTCCAAATTTCAGCCCAAAAGAATAAACCATTCTTTGCAGCAGGGTGGCAAAGAATTGCTGTCATTTTGCCATAGCCTGGAAAAGTAGTGTCGCAATTTGCGAAAGCTTTCACAAAAATTTGCAACACTTGCATGAGTGTGACACTACTTTGTGAAAGTACTTTTTACAGAAATTTGAAAAACATATTTCTAGGGTGTTCAACCTCAAAATAAAGACATGCCTAGCATCCTCAGGGTCCGACTAGGTCAACACAAAAAGAATTGTGTTGCTAGAGGGTCCCAAATTTAAATGCCAAGCATTTTTCTGATCACCAACTGAAAACAAAATGGTGTATTTGTGAAAGTAAAAGAGCCATTTGTGAAAGTAAAAACTGCATTTGCGAAAGTGTTGAACTTTTTGTTAACTTTTCCCATTGACTTATAATGAGAACTTGTTTTTTGAATAACTTTTGAACTGTTCAATATCATTTCATTTTCATTTTTATTAAATGGTTAGACCATTGAGAAAACTCATTTAAAATGGTGACCCTTGGTTAAATAACAAAATATTTTTTTACAAAATCTTCAAAAGGCACATCGGGGCTGCTGGCTGAATGTTAACCTGACGTTTTCGGACCAGTCACGCAAACCGTGAGACCTGTAGGCAAGAGCAAAGAAATCGCAAAAAAGCGTAATTGTGCAATTGGTTGTTGCTTAATAACTCCGCAGCCATATATCCGACCAGTATGAACTTGGCAGATCCCAAGATCTACCATGCCCAATTGTGCATACCAAATTTCAGGCAAATCCGTTGAATGGTGGCAAAGTTATTAAGGTGCAAAATTTGACCCTTTAACCTTAAAAGTGTTACTCAACCTAACTATGGTAGCACTACTGTGCTACCATAATATATATATATATATATATATATATATATATATATTTTCACTGCAAAAACTCCTGATAATGCATCAGTTAGGGTTGATTGCACAGTGACAAAAGTATGAAATGTGATGTTGGGTTACACACCTACCACCTCACCCCACCCCTACCCTCCACACACCAACAGGCATCAGGGTGTACATTGGGGTCATCGGCCTAACTCTAACTCCATTCCATTTGTAAACAAGCTGAGGTGGTGCAGTATAGGAGAATGGGATGATAGTTAGGCCTGATGACTTCAACACACACCCTGATGCCTATCTGTGTGTAGAGGGTGGGGGGTGGGGGTGGTAAGGAGTAACCTAATATAACATTTCCATACTTTTGTCACTGTGCTGTCAACCCTAACTGATGCATTAATGAAGTTTTTTGCAATGAATTTCCCTTCTTTTTGAGAAAGTGTAATGTAATTGGTAACTGGTATGTGTTAGGGGGACCATTGTTTAACCAGGAGTAGCACACTAAGGCGAAGGTTGTTTCCAGATGCAAACTGGGAGCACAAGGAAGTTAAGTGACTTGCTCAGGATCACACAGTATGCACCTAGGTAGCTGTGGGATTCAATCCCAGATCTCCAGATCTGCATCTCAGTGCCTTAACCCACTGTGCTATGCTGTCTCCGGGCCCTGTTTTCTCTTCACATTGTCCATTTTTTGAGTAATGGTATTCATATGTGGGAGCGTGTGCTCCCACTTTCACATAAATACAGAGCCATACAGCAGCACCATAGCATTCCAAAGGTACCCTTGTAACATGTTTTTTTGCAATATTTCTATAACCTTAGCAAGTACGAAAAACATTCCACTGCAGGTATAATCTATGGCTTCGAAACTTCCTTGCTATCTTAGGCCACCTAAGCTGCAGGTAGTGAAAAATCTGCACTGTAACTATGGGCCCATTGAATGTTTGGGGACCAAATCACCAAAAGACACATCTGTGGGACCAAGGCTTGCCAACCTGCAAATTTCAGGCCAAAAGCCAAACTGTTTTGCTGCAGTGGGATGGCAAAGATTTGCTGTTTCTTGGGCAAAGTACTGCCGCAAACTGCGACACTTTTGCAAAAATAGGTACAACACTTTCATGATTTGCAAAAGAACAGTTGCCATTTCTGTCACAATTTGCAACACTACTGGGGCTCCAATTTTAAAAATGGCATTTCTGGAGGTTTTCCCCAAGAAAAGATAGGGCTGTGATTCTCATGACCCAATTAGGTAAACACAACAGTCTGTGTTTACCTAGGAGATCTCAAATTTAAATGGCAGACATTTGTCTCTCCTGCTAACTAAAAACAAGATGGCTGCCAGATGAAAGTAAAAGGACCATTTGTGACAGTAAAATGTAGTGGTGGCAGCTTTTGAGAGACACATATATTTTTTTCCCATTGACTATAATGGGAAACTTATTTTTTGAATAACTTTTGAGCGGTTTAGTATTTTTTCACTAAATCTTCAAAAGGCATATCAGTGACCCAGACTGCATCTTCCTTGAAGATTTCAGACCAAATGGACAAATTGTGCATGCTATAGTCATGAGCAAAGAAATGTGCATCCCCCTGTTTTTTTTGTGTTATTTGCTGCTCTGCAGTTCCATAACCGTTTATCTGACCATAACACAACTTGCCAAATCCAGAGATCTATGGTACCAGATTGCACATGCAGAATTTCAGGCAAATCCATGGTACTGTGGCAAAGTTATTAAAGTTCAAGCTTTGGGGTTTAACATAGAAGTGGCCGTGCAACCTTATCGTGCCTGTATAATACATGTGTATATATATATATATATATATATGTATAAAGACAAAGAACCTCTGTGTACAAACACTGAGGCAAGGGTTACCCCAAAGGGCATTTGGCTGGGAAGCCAAATTTCAAAAATAAAATCACACATGCATTGTGAGGGCATGTGTGATTTTGTATTTTATATATATATATATATCTATATATATATATATATAGATATATATATATATATACCTATATAGATAGATAGATATACTGAATATTATACTGGCTATAGTAGCACAGTCATGCCAATTCATAGTTAGGGTGAAACTGCACTTCTATGTTAAAGTCCAAACTTTGCACCTTAATATCTTTGGAACCGTTCAATGGATTTGCATGAAATATGGCATGTATAATCTCTTGGATGAGGTCCCTTCACCTACCAAATGTCATGGGAAGCCATTGAGATATAAAGTGTTGAAAAAACTGAAAAATCTGTTTTTCTTTTACATTTCTTCATCATCTTGGATCTCAGAAATGGCTTCAGATTTTGCCAGAGAAGAAAGTCTGCGGATCACAGATGTGCCTTTTGAAGATTTAGTGAAAACATATTTACCCGTTCAAAAGTTATGACATTTTAAATGTTCCCATTATTTCCTAAAGGAAAATGTATGTGTCAGTCATAAAAAATATATTTTTCACACAATGAGTATTTTGTGCAAATTACCAGCTTCTTTTGCCAAAAAAGGCTGGTATTTTGCATAAAGTTCAAAGTCGTTCGATTGATTGAGCTATGTTGCATCTGTCATCTTGTTTGCCGCTTAGTGAGCATCTTGAAGTACAGAACGTTAAAAAAAGAAAAAAAAAAACATCAGAACACAGCTAAAGCGGACCCCTTCTTGTGTATTGTAACGTTTTTTTTTTGTTGTTTTAAGATGGCCCCAAGCATGTTTTTCTGGTTGAGTGCCAGCTTACAGAAAATGGCTTGTAGCCCATTCTCTGTATGAGAAGAGCAATATTTTTTTCACTTCTGCAACCACAGCTGGAACTCATGCTGCTGGCTGCAGAGTCAAGGAAGACCTGCTTTGCTTGCACCAACATGGAGTGCCCAATCCCCGTGTCGGTATGTATTCTCCCACACACACACACACTTATTTGGCACAATGGGAGCCCACCCCAGTGTGCCCTACATTATTTTTAACCCTGTAAAATAAAGAAAACCATCCCTCAATGTCGTTTCTTCAATGCAGAATCCTGCATCAAAATTTGCAATAATTTCGATGCAGGATCCAGCATCAAATTATTCTGCCCCCAATTCCTATTTTTCACAAAGTCATCGGTGTGCCCAGTCCCCGTGTTTGTGTGTATCCTCCCTCCAGTATTGTGGCACATTGGGAGCCCACCCCAGTGTGCCAAGATAAATGTTTTTTTTTTTAAACTTTCTGACGCTGGAATGCCCACTCCCACTGTAGGATACCCCCCAGCCCACTTTTATTGCTGATGGGGGTGCACAATCCCCCTGTCGGCAACACAATTCTCCCCCAACTTATGTGGTACACTGGGAGCCCACCCCAGTGTGCCCAGATTTATTTTTTTACAGGTTTACCTGTAAATAAAGAAAACCATTCCAATATGTCATTTTTCTTCACCTGCTGAAAAGAAAATGGCTCTTTGTCATCTCCCCACTCCCCCTCTCCCATCCCCACCCTCCCTCTGTGCACCCACCTCCTTACCCCATACTTACCTCCAGAGATCAAGAGTAGTGATCTTCTCTGGACTGGGGACACGTCTACACTCTTCAAAGCCGAACTGCGGTCTGAGGAATCAAGGTAAGCTATATAATGGGGAGTCAATGGGGAGGTTTCAACTTATGTTGATATCTTGGCCAATTTTAAGAATTTTGGCCCCAGATTTTCAACATGGGGTTCTTGGGACTCCACCTCATGAACACTGATACTGTCATTTTGTTTCTTGGTCCCAAAGGGTGATTCTGTGATCACTGCATGGGATCACCTTTCAGGAATAATTAACAAAATGACAGTGCCACGGTTCATGAGGTGGGGTCCAAAAAAGCCAATGTTGCAAATTTGAACAAATTCTTAAAAATGACTGTGTTATGAGCGTGTGTTGTGCAGTTTCTATGCACACTTGTAACTTTGCCAATTTTTAATATTTTCACTCTGGATTTTCAACATTGCCATTTTTTCACACCTTCTTATGAACAGTACTGCTAGCATTTTTCACATCCTGCCACAAATGTGTTTTCACACCTGTGGCGCAGAATGGTATGGTTTCTGTGTGAAATCAACTTTGGGACAGATTAACAAAGTCACAGTTGCACTGTTCATGAGGGGAGGTCCCAAGAAGCCCATGTTAAAAATTTGGTGAAAACATTCCAAAAAACAACCACGTTACTAGCGTGTGTTGATCAGTTTCTATGCAGGCTCGTAACTTTGCAAATTTTTCATATTTTCACTCCAGAATTTTAACATTACCATTTTGCCACACCACCTCATGAATAGTACAACTGTAATTTTTCAAACCATGCCTAAAATGTTTTCCTGCACCTGTGGCACAAAATGACGTTACAGTTGTGCAGAATTACATTTTGACAGGGATTTGAAACTTTTCTGCACTGGGTACATGTGGTGAGGTGATAAGAAGGTTCTGTTGAACATTTGGGGTGAAAAGTATATAAGATGGCACAATTATGACTATTTGTTGCAATTTTGCTACGCCTGTTCATAACTTTATGTGTGAAAGCACAGGGCCCACAGATCCCTGTGTTTCCATAGCTACATACATATGTGCATCTGTGGAGGGATTCAGACCCTGCACTCCCACTGTGACATATGGATATTGCTTTACTATCTGGATGGAGGGATGGTGGACCCTGCGCTCCCACCCAGACCCTGCGCTCCACCATAACATATGGATGATACTGTTATGCTATCTCGATGAAGGGATGGGAGTACAAGGCCAAAGGACCCTGTGCTCCCACTGTGACATATGAATACTGCTGTACTATCTGGATGGAGGGCAGACCCTGTGCTACCACAGTAAAATAAGGATATTATGCTACCTCAAAAGTAAGGAAATTTGCTGCAAAAACTTCATTAATGAATCAGTTAGGGTGAATACCATGGCAACAAAAGCAAGGAAATGAAGCATTAGGATTTCCAACCCCAACAGCCTACCCCCAAGGTTCCCACTCCACCACCCCACCCCATCCCCACCCTTCACATACCAACAGGCATCGGGGTGTGCTATGGGATCATCAGGCCTACCTCTCATGCCATTGTCATACACTGTAGTATGTAAGGTTGTTTACTCATGGAATTGGGTGAGAGTTGGGCCTGATGACCCCATGGCATACCCTAATGCCTGTTGGTGTGTGGAGGGAGGGGGGATGGGATAGGGTGGTGGGGTGGGAGCCCTGGGGATGGGGCATTAGGGTTGGGATGCAGTAATGCCTAATTTCCTTGCTTGCTTGCTGCAGACTCACCCTAACTGTTGCATTAATGAAGTTTTGCAACATATATATATATATATATATATATATATATATATATATATATTTATTCATTTATTGCAAAAAACTTTGATTAATGCCTCAGTTAGGGTTAAAGCAACAAAAGTGGGGAAATGAAATGTTAGGGTTGAGCTCCTAACCCCACCACCACCCAACCACCCATCCTCCACAGACCGACAGACACTAGGGTGTGCCATGGGGTCATGAGGCTCAACTCTCACCCCATTCCATGTGTAAACCAGTTGACATGCTACAATAAAGGAGAATGGGGTGAGAGTTGGGCCTCATTACCCCATGGTACACCCTGGCATCTGTCAGTCTGTGGAGGATGGGTGGTGGGGTGGTGGGGGGTTAGGGGATCAACCTTAACATCTCATTTCCCCACTTTTGTCACTTTAACCCTAACTGATGCATTAAACAAAGTTTTTCTGCAATGAATTTCCTTACTTTTTGAAAAAGTGTAATATAACTAGTAAATATTGGGCCCCGCATTCCCACCAAGCTACCCTCTGGTCTCTGCGCTCCCACTTACACATAACTACAGAGCCATACAGCAGTCCTATAGGTTAAGGAACCTTTGCAACACTAATTTGCCAATATTTTATGAACCGTAGCAACTAGGAAAAAATTCCAGTGTCATTGTAATCATGATCGTGAAACCTCCACGTGAGATACATCAACCAAATCGGTATCTCACATCGTTTACAAGATATGGGCACCAAAAAGTGCTGAAAAGGCACCCTTAGAAATATTGTGACACTAATTTGCCAATATCTCAGTAACCGTGCAACCTAGGAAAAAAATTCCACTGCAGGTGTAATCAATGTTTTCCAAATTTCTTTGTGTGGCTAAGCTGCAAGTAGCAAAAAATCTGTATCTTGTTTCGTTTTTGAGATATGGGTGCCAAAATTCGCTATGGGTGCCACAATGTTCTCCTATGGGAAAAATCGAAACTTCATGATGGCATATCTATCGAACCAATTAACTTTTCAACACCTAAATAGCATTAATTCACATCTCTGGGGCATCCCCTTAATACCCTTAAAATTTCAAGTCAAAAGACCAAACAGTTAATTTACAGTGCAGTGGGAACGTTTTTAAAAGTTTAAATATTCCTAGTTCATGAGGTAGCAAAATCCATGACTGTCAAATCAATCCCCGTTCATGAGCTGTCAACACTGGCATCTGTGAGAAATCCATGACTGTCGGATTTTGGCCATCTGGTCCCTAAGTGACGGTCAAGGATTTTGCTGCCTCATGAAAGGGGATCGGGTGGTGGACTGGGATTTTGTCAGCTCACAAAAGGGGATTCAAAAAAACAATCCCTTTTGTGAGCTCAAAAAATCCTAGTCCGCCAGCCAATCCCCTTTTGTGAGGCAGCAAAATCCTTGACCATCACTCAATCCTTGTCCATGAGAAGGGCTATCTGGTCACAAAGTGATGGTCAAGTATTTTGCTAGCTCAAGAAAGGGGATTGCTGGTGCACTGGGATTTTGTCAGCTCGTGGACTGGGATTTTGTCAGCTCATGAAAGGAGATTCAAAAAACAAATCTCCTTTCACAAGCTGACAAAATCCCAGTCCACCAGCAAACTCCTTTCATGAGGCAGCAAAATCCTTGACAGTCATTCAATCCTCGTCCACAAGAAGGGCTATCTGGTCACAAAGTGATGGTCAAGGATTTTGCTACCTCTTGAAAGAGGATTGCTTTGCGGACTGGGATTTTGTTGGCTCACAAAAGGGGATCGGAAGCAGGTCACGAACAAAGAATTTTTAAATTTTAAATGGCCACTTTTGGCCAAAATAAAGCAAATCAAAGGTATAGGTGTGTAGAGGATCTGAACAAAACCCATGTCTTAGTGCAACAAAAATACCACCAACAGCTTAATCTGGTTCAAGGTCAGTTGGCATCCATCTGTATCCCCCTCCCCTGGGTCGTGCCTGAAAATAGGCAGGATTTGTCTAGTGCACTTACCCAGTCAACAAAAAACTAAAAAAAAAAAGAAGTCACCCGTGGAGGAAGCTACGACATTTAGTTTGGGGAAAAAAATGAAAACAAGATGGTGGCTCGTGGACAAAGAATTTTTCCTCACAGACTAGGATTTTTTTAAATCCCCTTTTGTGAGTTGACAAAATCCTTGACTGTGAGCCCAATCCCCTTTCACAAAATATATATATAAATCTTGGAGTGAACTGAGTACGCTCAGAAGCCAAAAATTAAAAATTAAAAAACTTTGGAATGGATTCATATTTTTTAACTACACTAATGCTGGATTATTCCTTGACCCAAACTCTTTGTATGTTCCAAATTTCAGATCAAAAGACCAAATGGTGTGGTAGCAGAGTGATGGGCAAAAAAAAAAGCATTTTTAGTGCTTCGCTGCACAGAAACTGTAAGACCAATCGAAATGCTACTTGGCAAATCAAGAGATCTACCATACCAGTACACTGTTGTAGGGATTGTTGGATGGTGGGTGGGAGGATGGGGTTGTATGTATAAAATTGTAATGCAGACCATCTGGTGTCATCTCTGTTTCATTAAAACATTATCATTATGTTTGAGTCTGGACGCCTTTGGTGACTTGTTCTTTGTATTGGTGTGTTCAATAAAGTTTATTAAATATGAAAAAAAAGAGATCTACCATACCAGACAACGCATTCCACATGTCGTGCAAATCCATCAAATGGTTGCAAAGTTATTAACATGCAAAATTTGAGGTTTAACATTAAAGTGCCTACTCAGCCCTAACTATAGTGGCGCTATCATGCCATTATATATATCTATATATATATAGATATATATATTTGTATTCCATTCCCCCACCTGCACCAGGTCAGCAACACACACAACCCACTATCCCCTGCCCTGTGCCTGTCCCACACAATCATTAAAATCATGAAAATCTGAACCTATCAATCCAGCACCCTCTAGCACCCAACCTCTCTCCTTCCCCAAGCCCCAAATTAGGCAAATGAATAAAGGATACATCAGAAAACATGAAAAAAAAAAGAAAAATGTCCAGTGTAGGAGCAAACAAATGTGGTTACAATGAAGAGTTCACAATTAATGAATCTGCCCATAATTCTGAGTCTGTATTTCCAACATTAACTAAGTTTAAATAGCAATTGTAAGTATGGTAGCACAGTTAATTTAGTAGTTTTTTTTCAGAATCAGCGTGTCATGCGACCAGGAATTAATTGTTTGTTTAAAGTAAAAGAGTGGACATAAATTATTAAAAAATATTAATTATGTATTTATCATAGATCCTAAGCCCTTGAGAAAGCCTGTATTGGGTAAAACATTGGGCGTGATTAGGGGATCATTGTGTTAAAGCAAAACTACAATAAATAACTTTTTACAACATGACGTGTGGCTGGCTTTCATGATTTTCCAGTGTAGGAGGCAAGGCATACTCTTCAAGGGAAAGTCCCCTCAGCTTACTTTCAATATACCTGTGTAGTTTGTAGGCATGAACAGTGACTCCCTGTCTCGCATCCCATTATTTTCATCCTAATTTAAATGTAAATGAGTTTGCTTCACTCTGTTTGCCCTAGTATGAAAACCGGTTTGCCTCCATTGCAAAGTTCATAACCTCGCTCATGCAATGCATCATGAGAGTTGATAATGCATACCTGCACAAGCCATCAGAAGTTATATTCTCATTCAGTTCTGTTAGCATGTCTTGTAAAGTCCTTTTATTCTCTAAAAGCATTTTTATTATAACTCAGATACCCTTTAAATTACTGAAAACAGCAGGGTGCTTACTATTCCTTGAAAGTTTCATAGCCAGCACAAGACAAGGATAACGGGACAACAGAGGACAGCAACAGCACTGATTAATACAGTATAACTACTGAAAGGTTTAGCACTAAAATTTCATAAAATTCCAGGATTCCTTACACGAGTCGGGTCATGACATTTGGAATAAAGTCAAGCACATTTTCATACCAGTGCAGAAGAGAGTGAAGTAACCCCATTAACATTTAAAATAGGATGAAATTAGAGGGATACAAGAGAGGGAATCATTGTTCATGCCTACAAACTACACAGCTATACAGAAAACAGATTACAGGGATTTTCCCTTTCAGTGTTCTGCATAGAAAGAATGAACCAAGATGTCCTCCCCTATAGCAATACCTGATTGCCTGACAAGTGGCAGTAAACTACACACAGTGACACTTCACTGTCACTTTCATCAAAGTGCCACTATGCATAGTCTTTGTCATGCCCACATTTTTTGGATGTTTTCTAATGAATTCTTTATTGATTCCCTTGCCTAATCTGGGCTTGGGTGAGGAGGTTGTTTTCTGGAGAGTAGATAGGTGGGGGTTATGCTACTAGTATGAATTGGAGGGACAGTCATGAAGTTGCAGAGGTGGGTGGTGTGTGTTACAACATTGGGTGGATGGGGAAGGGATATACATTACTATGATAAAAACATTGAGGAAAAGGTGGGTGGAGGATGGTGGCAGGGTGTTAGGGGGTGGAGTAGTGGGGTACAGAACATTAAATAGTTTGGCTAGTGAGAGGGGTTAGAACAGTGTGTCACAGTGGGTGGGTTCAACATTTTGTTTAACAAGACTCACTTCATATAGTTTTTGGCAGTGAAGTGCTACTTTGCCTAGCAAAAACTATGCATAGTGGCACTTCACCAAGACTTTTATTAGTAAAGTGGTACTACAGGTACACATAGTCTTCGTCAGGCAATTACGGGCACTTCTCCAGTTGAAAACAGTGTGAAGTCTTGCTGTGAGCAAAACGAAGTTAGGTAAACATTATGAGCCCTTTGCAAAGTGTATTTCACTGACTTTACCCATCTCTAGTGACAATATCTGTCCAATGATGGTGCACTGGAGTAAGAATTTGGGAAGTAAATCTTTAGAAGAATATTCTTTATGATAGCATTACAGTGATTAGTTGCCATAGGGCAGGAATAGCCAAACACTCCATTCATAATGCAATTCATTCAGTACTGACATTCCTAAAAATGGCAGGTGTAGAGTCCCACAACTTTGTGTTCCAGTCAGCTTAAGAGATGTTGGCGTGCAATGTTGCACTTAAGCTGTTTGAAATGAATTTACTAGGGACCACGATAAATTGTCTATATTATGTACAGGAGAGAGCTTTTGTAATGTAATTTTGTGAATGCCTGGTGTTTTTGTACCCTAATAATGACATCAAACTGCTGTTGTACCATCTTGAGTATGTCACTACAAGGCTACAACAACATGGAATGCCCTCACACTCAACTGACCCTGACAGCCACACCGATTGCTTGTTTTTTTCCTTTGTCATTTTCAACTGTCACTTCTAAGGAGAAAAACAAGTGATCTGTGATGTCTTCTGTGGTATTTTTGAAATCTGACAGCACAGAATGGCACCAGTTCATTAAGAATCAGCAGAATTGCCACACATAAAAAAAAAACAGAATTGGATGTCAAAATATTATAAAATTTCCTAACAGTGGTAGGAGAGCCTCATAACATTATAAACAACCTGATGTCGTTGTGGCCAAATTCATATATGTACCTTGAGAATGAAGTAAGTTTAATTCCTAGTGTGTAACAAGTAAGTTAATTGTAAAGAAACTCTCCACTGTTCTTGCACAGCTGCCCATACACTATATTTATTTATTTATTTTTATTTATTTACAAAATGTTTCACCAGGAAAGACAACATGAGCTGATGAGCAACTCATTTCCAGAAGCGTCTGGGGGGGGATTACAATGAAGGGAGAGGCAAACATAGAGCAGACATCAGATAATCCAGAGACAATTACTTACATTACAGAGTAGATGACGACAACATAGTAACAATGATCTAATGCAAACAAAAAGTAATCATAAGTGCAAGAGTTGAGGGCAGGGTTTGGGGAAGTGCAAGTGAGAGATCAAGTGAGAAAGGGAAGGGGAGGAGAGTAGGGGAAGGAAGCCAGGACCAAAAAACCAACCATTCAGGGTGCTAGGAACCCTGCAAGGAGGGGCAGGGACCATAAAGGAAGTGTAAAGGAGGGAGAAGAGAGGGGAGGGAGTGGGGGGAAGTTAACAAGGGAGGGGAGAGGGAAAGAAATAGGGGGATTTGGAAGTGGACAGAGAAGGCAGGTTGAGGCAAGAGGGGGGTGGGAGGTTTGGAGATTAGAAGTTAGGGAATAAAGGGCCAGATAGATGTATGTAAGGGGTGAGGATAATGGGTCCGTATCTGAGTTAGAAGGGTGTGGGATGCTGAGGGGGAAAAAGTAATTTGGACTAGGGTGGAGCAAACATTTAAAGATGGGTAGGAGGCTAGGCAGAGGAGTAAGGGATTGAAGGGGACATATACATTTATAAAGGATTGGTAGATTAAGGGATGGGGAGGAGGTGGAGCTAGAGTAGAAGAGTGACAGAGGGAAGAAGGGGTACTAGGGATAAGGATAGTGCAAAAGGGGTATAGGAACTGATGGAGGGCTGATAAAGGGAGAGATGTGGTGTAAGAGGTGATAATGGGGGTTAGAAGCAGGTGCAGTTAGAGGAGTAGAAGTTGCGGAGGGCTTGGTAGAGGGAAGAAGAGGAAGAAGAGAGTTGGATCAGTGGAGTAAGAGAGTTCCAGAGTTTGGGGAAGTGGCAAGAGAAGGCTTTCTGACCTATGGAAGTGTGGTGATGGGGATGGCAAGAGTACTGGAATCAGAGGACCTAAGAGGGTGGGAAGAGGGGGATGGGGCAGAGATAGAGAGGAGGAGAGGTAGGAGGGGAGGGACCCAAACCAGAATTTAGAGGTGAACTTGGTGCAATGCAAGAGGTGCCTGCACTCCAGAGAAGGCAGTGCTAGAGAGTGGTATAGAATGGAGTGAAGAGTAAGGAGAAGGGAATCAAAAACAAACAGACAAAAAGCATTAAAGAGGAAGTCCTATCTGGTGAGAGAAGACTTGGGAGCAGCACCATAGATAATGTCACCATAGTCAATTACGGGGAGTCTCATTTTCTGAACACATTCACGACTAACTGGTACGGGTAATGAACTGAGGTTTCTGTAAAGGGTGCTGAGCTTGGGAGGCAATATTTGCAGAATGGCATCAATATGATCAGAAAAGTTTAGGTGTTGGTCAAGCCAGACACCTAAATATTTAAAAGAGGTATAGACCTCTAAGATTGTCCCATCAAGGGTGTGGAAGGAGGGGGGAGGGCAGCTGAGAGAGTCTCTGCCTAGTGCCAAAGGTCATGGAGACAGTCTTCTTGGTGTTGAGAAAGAGTTGATGAGAACTTAGCCAGCTTTGAACATTACTGAAGTCAAACTGAAGTCTTGTAGTCACATGAGAGGGTGAGTGGTCAGAGACAAATAATACTGTGTCTTCAGCATACGTATGGATCTTGGAAGAGAAGCAGGCTGACAGTAGGTCATTTAGGAAAATGGAGAATAGGAGTGGACTGAGAACGGAGCTTTGGGGCACACCAGTAGAGATTTGTAGTGGGGGTGATGTGGAGTTAGCAATTCTGACAGATTGAGTTCCACCTACCAAGTAGGATCTGAACCAGTCACAAGCAGGCTGAGATTGACCTTCTGATGAAAGGGTATCAAGGAGGATGGAGTGAAAGACGGTGTCAAAAGCCTTTGCAAGGTTGACAAAGATGGCAGACATGATTTGGCCTTTATTCATGGCAGCATGGATAGAGTCCATGAGTCTGAGAAGGGAGGTGGTTGTGGAGTGGTTCTTCCAGAACCCAGACTGGAAGGGAGTGAAGAAGGAGGCGATATCAAGAAAGGACGATAGCTGAAAGAGAGGAAAAGGTGTTCCTGTAACTTAGCCAGAGAACGTAGAAGTGAGATTAGCAGATAAGTAGAGCAGTTTAGAGGCAAGGCCATTAAGAGAGGTTCCCTTATAGGGTTTGAGGGAGAGAAGTGCCTTATGGGTGTCACTTGGAGTGATTGGTGAAAGGGAAAAGCTAAAAGTTAATTTGTGGCACTGGTAGTGGACGATAGAGTTGGGTGGGGTGGGGAAGAGGGAAGGACTGGGAGGGAGACAAGCAGGGTGGAGGTGCAGGAAGTGAAGTAAGAGTTGATTCTGTGGATACTAGTGTAGGATCAGCAGTGAGATGTTTGTTAATTTTAAGTACAGGAGGAGGAAGCTTAGTTTGAGGGGAGAAAAGTGAGTGGACTATTTTCCAAAATGTTGATGAGTTATTTATATCTGTGCTGAAAGTGGACTGGAAGTATTTAGATTTGGCCTGCTGGATGGTTTTTGTATAGACATTTCTGAGCATGCAGTAGTTTGAAAGGTTACAAGGAAGTTTTGTGGATTTTAGAGTTCTCCAAGCTAAACCACACTCTCACTGTAAGGCCAGGAGCGGAGAAGAAAGCCAGTGGTGGTGATTTCCATGAACTCTGACTCGCTTAAGAGGAGCATGTTTGTTGCAGGTAGAGAGAAAGTATCTCTGAAATAAGCAAAAGCAACATCAGTAGATTTAGAGGAGGCTATAGGGGACCAGTCGATGAGGGATAGGTCCTGGTGCAGTGCAGCAAGGTCAATAGTTTTGTAGGAATGGAAAGTTAGTAGTTTAGGAGGGACCTTAGGTCGGTGGATTTTCCTGACTAGGTAGATCATGTGGTGATCACTAAAAGCATCAGGCAGAAGGCCGGACTGGATCACCCTATGTGGGTGAGAGGTAAGTGCCCGGTCCAGGAGAGTGTAATTTGGGGATTTATGGTTTTGGTGGGTGGGGTCCAAAATAAGATGAGACAGGTTAAGGGCAGCTAATTCAGTATGAGCTTTACATAGGGAGGGAGGGAGACAACCAATCCAAATTAAGATCCCCTAGGAGGTAGAGCTCACCAGAAGAGGTGAGGAACCCAATGGAGGTGATTAGTTCAGTAGCAATGGAGTAGTGTAGACCAGGGCAGCATTACACACCTACAATAAAAATAGGTGTAGAGAAGGGCAGAGAGAGAGCCTAAGGGTAAGGGATTCATAGTTATTGGGAATGGAGGCTGATAGGATGGATGTGGTGTGGAGAGAGGTGGAGGAGTGGATTGCGACACCCACACCCCTGCTAGTTCGGTCCTGGTGTGTGACAGCATAGCCAGGGATTGTGATGAATGCATCAGAAACCTTATTTGTAAGCCAGGTCTCGGTTACTATAAGAAAATCTGGATGCACGGCTGCTATTAGAGGGTGTAGCATGTCAAGTTTAGGGAGTAGGCTCCGAATGTTAAGGTGGAGGAGTTTTAGCCCCCAGGGGAGGGCATTCAGGGAAAGAGAGGAAGGAAGGGGGGAAGCAGTGGAAGGGGAGAGAGTGGTTATGAGCGGGGGCCAGGGTTGGGGTTTATATCACCTGCGGAGAGTAATAAGATGGAGACTATGATAAAGTGGAGCTTGGTACTCTTAAACCAGGATTGATTACACATTTTGAGGGAGCTGGGTAAGTAGCAGAAAGTGGAGCATTGGAATTTGAAGAGACACAAGAGGGTGTGCAAGTAATGAAGAGGTATGAGTGGAGCAGAGGGAGGAGTAGGGCAGTGTGTCCAAGCATGAGAATAGGGTGTAGGACTTATAGCAAGATTATAGTAGGGGGTAATTGGTGTAGTGAGGAAAGTGGGGGGGAGAACAGGACTTGGAGATATTGAGCAGGAGTGAAGATGAAAGGGAGAGGATAATAAGAGAAACAGTGAACAGGGGCATGGGGGCAGCATGGATAGAGAACATTGTTGCAGGAGTATGTAGCACAGTACATAGAGTAAGCAGAGCAAGCTAGTTAAATGAAGCACAGTAGCAGAGTGGATATAGCCAAAACCACTGGCAGACAAGGGGTTAGAAGCTGGGATGGCTCGAGGTAATATTGGCCAACAGAAAGCAAGTAGGAGGGTTGAGGGCAGAGTGTCACTACATTTAATAGAGGTCAGGGCCAGAGAGGGAGGGCAGGAGAAAAAGATGAGCCTACAGTTTAAATCTATGCCATTTAAATCTAACTAAAGCAAGCAGGAGCTGTAGTTTCAATTTAAAATACAGCGGGCAGGAGCTGAAGCTGAGAGTCCAAGGCTTACAGGTGCACCAATCAGTATGCTGCAGCATAGGAAGGCAGCCAATCAGGGGGACACATCATTGAGAGTGCCGAAATATGAAAATAGAAATCCTCAAGATCAGGCTGCACCTGCTTGTGTGGCACCGGGAGCCAAGAGCTGTGAGGCAGGTGGCGGATCAGCAAAGCTGCGCCGCCAGCAGGAATGCCCAATCGGGCTGCAGAGCTGTGCGGCAGTAGGAAAAGATATGAGTTAGATAAAGTGGAATGAATAGAGGGTGGGAGAGACAGCAGTTGAGTGGGGGCGGGAATAATTTGCTGCCGATCGCAGGACAGCAAGGGGTTGGAGCCAATCTGGGAAGACAAAGAATTAATTTAAATGAGGGGCAGGAACAACAGGAACCAGAGAGGGACAGCTAAAAATAAGAGAAAATTAGGACCGACTCAGGATCAAGTTGAAAAGGGTGAGACTGGGGGCAGGGCAGGTCAGTGCCGTGAATCAGCCAGGGGGGTAGGACTATCAGACAGAGAAAGAGGAAAAAAGAAAGAAAATTAAGATTTGAAGGATGAGCGGCAGGAGCAAAATACAATTAAGTTAGCAGGATTAACCAGACTGTGTATAAACCAGGCAAACAGATTTTCAAAATATCACAGCAGTACAATTAACATAGCTAACAGAAGTAGGTTAGGAAATATGACTTAAGGCAAGCATGCAGGCAGTTACTAAATATAAAATAATAGCACAGTACTACAAAGTAGTGTAGCAAGATAAAAAATATAAGCCTGCAGTTTAAATATATGCAGTTTAATTCTAACTAGAGCAAGCAGGAGCTGTAGCTTTAATTTAAAATAGAGCAGGCAGGAGCTGAAACTGAGAGTCTGAGGCTTTTGGGAGCACCAATCAGTGTGCTGCATCGTAGGAAGGCAGCCAATCGGGGGGACACAGCATTGAGAGCACCGAAATATGAAAATAGAAATCCTCAGGATCAGGCTGTACCTGCTTGTGTGGCACCAGGAGCCAAGGAGCTGTGAGGTGAGTGGCAGATCAGTAAAGCCGTGCCACCAGCTGGAATGCCTGATCAGGGGCTGCAGAGCTGCTTGTGTGGCACCAGAAGCCGAGGAGCTGTGAGGTGGGCAGCAGATCAGCAAAGCCATGCCACCAGCTAGAATGCCTGATCAGGGGCTGCAGAGCTGCTTGTGTGGCACCGGGAGCCGAGGAGCTGTGTGGTGGGCGGAAGATCAGCAAAGCCGTGCCACAAGCTGGAATGCCCTATCAGGGGCTGCAGAGCTGCTTGTGTGGCACCAGGAGCTGAGGAGCTGTGGACAATGGATGGGCAACGGTGAGCAACAACGCTGAGTTACTTATTGAGGTTGTCATGACAAATGTAGACCACTGGGAACCATTGATCGGATTACTGACTGTCAGACTGTATCTTGGAGATGAGGAACCACAAGGCACCAGGTATCAGGTTACTGAATGTTGGGCTATGTCTCGGAGGGTGAGCAGACCACTAAGCATCAGGGATCAGGTTACTGACTCCTAGGCTGTGCCTCCAGATGGTAGGATGACCACTAGTCACCAGGGATTGGGTTACTGTCAGGCTGTGTGTCAGAGTGTGGGGGGTTACTAGGCACAAGGGAGACCATCAGTGGGCACAGGGACAGTGACTGGTGGGATTGGGCCACTAGCCACTAGGGATAAGATGAGGAAACAAGCTGAAATACAAAGAACCTCAATGCAAATGTTCTTTGTCTTCTAGCTTGTTTCTTGTTTTATGGGGGGCTCACCATGACCCAAACCCATAAGACCAACTTAAGGCAACGGGCTTATTTTCCATGTGGTGTCTTACAGATGAGGCACACTGATAAGTCCTTGGTTAAAATGAAACACATGTCTGTGTCTTCTGTTTGCACCCTTTGCAGATTGTGTGAGAGGCTCTTTGGCAACAGGCATTCCTGCTTAAAGTTGAACCAGCCTAAAATTCCATGTTAATTTGCATATACAGCCTGTGATGCTTTGCATTATGGGATATGTATGATTTTGTATTTCTTCAAAGCTTGGCTTTATGGCCAATGCCATTTGGGGTAACCCTTGCCTTAGTGTTTTTGCATTGAGGTTCTTTGTCTTTTAGCTTGTTTCTTGTTTTTTGTTGGGCTCACTATGACCCAAACCTGTAAGACCAACTTAGGGCAGCTTTTTCATTTCCCCTGGGGTGTCATATAAATAAGGCACACTGATGAGTCCTGGGTAGGACAAAACACGTGTCTTTGTCTTCTGTTTGCACCCTTTGCAGATTATGAGAGAAGCCCTTTGGCACTATGCATTCCTGCTTAAAGCTGTACCAGCCTAAAATGTCATGTTGATTTGCATATTCAGCCCATGATGCTTTGCATCATGTGAGTATATGTGATTTTGTATTTCTTAGAAAATGCCCTGTCCTCTGAGTGGCTTTGACCCCTGGCAAGGGCTACATTCATGTGTCAACAGAGACTGGGAAATAACTAGTCCCATATCACCTTGCCTCACCACTAAGTAGATCAGTGCGTCCCCAAATGAGTTTTCAAAAGTATAAAGCAGTCATTTTTTTACTGCTTTAGTAAGCAACTGACCTATCCCTCAACTGCAGTCATTATATGAAACTGGCACAAGTTCTATCAATCATATTTAAAGTCTTCTCCTTACCATACACAAAACACTTGTTTCTCTTTGTTTTTACAACTCTTACTAGTAGCAGATCTTTTGAGGAACTACTCTAATAGGTGACCTTATATTCATCCATCTTCTTCATGTATGCTTCAGTCTGTTGACCAAATAATGAGTGATCCTCTACAGGGAAATCCCTGGCCTTAGCCTGGGTATCCTGTGCAAAATTAGTAGCCTTGAGCCATGACAGTCTTCTAATGGCTATGGTAAGGACTATCCATCTGGAAGCACTGTTGTTGGCGTCTGCTGCCATTTGAAATTGGTACTTGGCTTCTTCCAGTCCAAACCAGACTATTCCCACCAAATTATCAGAGAGAGGTGAAGGAGCCTTCTCTGCCATGGCCAACAGGGACTGCCACAGTGATTTTTGGTACTGTGCTGAGTAAACTTGGCAGTTAGCCTGTCTTACTCCTAGTGAAGCAGCTAAATAACCTTTCTTTGCCATGCTGTCTATTTTGCGAAAGTCCTTCTCAGGTGGGTGAGAAGCTAAAGGAACCATTGCCTTCTCACAGGCCACTTGCTGGACTATTCTCTGATGATCAGGGTGAGATAAAAGGAATTCAGCCCCTTGTCTGTCCAGTTGGTACTTTTTATCTGCCTTCTTGTCCAAAGGTGGAATAGAATAAGGAGTCTGTAGGATTTTAAACAAGTCTTTTCTTTAAAAAACTTGCTTATAGGGAGTAGAATTTTCTTTGTGGGTGTTGACCCCATCATATCCATATATCCGGCCTCTTTTTCATTGTCTATGACTTCTGTGGTAGCCAGATCAAGGGCATCCACTATTTTCTTTACAAAGGAAAAATGAGAGGAAAAATCCTCTGGTCTAGGTGGAGAACCAAGCCCCTGCTCTGGTGAGATCTCTTGTTCAATAGGCTCACCTTCACCCATTTCAGGTAAATCATATTCTTCAAACTTCATCGTATCCTGAGATGGGTTTGGTTCAGAGGAGGGAGCTACTGGGATTTAAACCGGTGCTGGGAGGGTTGGAGTAGATATGAAACCCTGCAGAACCTGTATGACATTCATGGCCTGAGCAATCTCCTCTGATGATGGCAGGCTGTGAGGCAGAGATAAAACCCCTTTTGGTTTATCAGCCAGGGGATCAACATGCTTTGTCTTCTTGTTTTTTTTTAGTAGGAACCAGAGAGTGAGCTGGATCACCCACCCTTTTTCCAGTAGCTGTTTCACCCTTGTCAGGGGTGCTTAAAGAAGAGACAGTGGTTTCACCCGCAGACTTAGAGGGTGTGGGTTGATTAGAACCTGTAATACCCTTCTCCAGTCTTTTTTGTAGTCTTTCAATTCTCTTTTCTACTGTATTCTGTTGGAATGAATTGCAGATATCACAATCTGCTGAAAAATGGTCATTCCCCAGGCAGACTACATATAAATTGTGCTTGCCTGCTTTTGCAAAAATGTCCCCACACAACAATAATAATAATAATTCTTTATTTATAATGAACCTTTCACCAAACCAAGGCACATAACAAACAATTAAATAAACAAATAAACAATAAATTCACACATTATAAAACAATAAAATGCAGACAAAAGCAGATAAAAGGCAACACTGGATCAATCACAGTATGCTTGATTCCATAAATAGGTTTTGAGAGCCTGTTTAAATCCCTCCACAGTTGTGCACTCACATAACTGATGGGGTAAAGAATTCCAAAGGGTTGGGGCCACATGCACAAATGGCCGGGCCCCAAAAGATTTTAAACAAACCCTTGGAATCTCTAGCAACCCCTCGTCAGCTGAATGGAGCGATCACCCAGGGCAGTAAGGAACCAGAAGTTCTTTCAGGTAGTCCAGGCCCTGTTAGTGTAGGGCTTTGTAAGTCAGACGTCCAACTTTAAAGGTGATCCACCACTGTACCAGCAGCCAGTGCAGTTCATGTAGTACCGGAGAAATGTGACAGGACGGGGAGTCCCCATCAGTAACCGGGTCGCTGCATTCTGCGCCAGCTGCAGGTGGAGGATATCCACTCCAGGTAGCCCTAGGTAGAGAGAATTGCAATAATCAAGGTGCGAGGACACAAAGGCATGGCCCAACGTAAGGTGACCACCAGATGGAACAAGGTGCTTAACCCTGGATATATTCCTCAGATGGTAAAAAGAGAATTTGATGACCGACACCTGCGAATGCAGTGTCAGCCCTTCATCAATGATTACCCTCAGATTTCGCACCTGTTCAGAGATACGGAGTGGCAGGCACCCAAGGAAAAGTCCCAAAGGCAAACCTACCCCCAACCTTCCTATTCGGCATCCCGGGCCCACAACCAGCACCTCAGTCTTTTCTGAGTTCAACCTCAACCAGCTCAAATTCATCCAGTCCTGGATTTCAGTGAAGCAGTTGTTAAATACTGAGAGAGCTCTATCCTGGTCAAGTGCAAAAAAAAGGTAGAGTTGGGTATCATCAGCATAGCAGTGAAACCTCAGCCCATACCTTCTTACAATGTCTCCGAGGGGTAGCATGTACACTGCGAACATGGGGGACAACACCGAGCCCTGAGGAACCCCACATGACAGAGGAACTGGGTCAGAGGAATAAATCCCTGACACCATCCTCTGAGTTCTTCCAGTGAGGAAAGATGTAAACCACCTGAGAACTGTACCTGACAGGCCACAGATGAACATCAGGTGACCAAGAAGAACACCATGGTCCACAGTGTCAAATGCTGATGAGAGATCTAGAAGAACCAAGATGGAACAGTTTTTCCACTCTCTTGCCCTCAGGAGATCATTGAGCACCTGAACCAATGCTGTCTTAGTACTGTGCCTCTTTCAAAAACCAGATTGGAGAGGTCCATAGATGTCATGGATGGTCAAATGGTTCTCCAGTTGTAGGGCCACTACTTTCTCAATCACCTTCCCAATGAAGGGGAGGTTTGAGATTGGTCTGTAATTTGCATGGCAATCTGGGTCCAAAGAAGCTTTCTTCAAGAGGGGTGTCACCACTGCCTCCTTCATGGAGCTAGGAAACTCACCTGTTTCCAAGGAGCACCAGACTATCCATGCTAGGACCGGGCCAATGATGTCATTACAACCCAGAATCAGGATGGTTGGTCCTGTGTCCAAACTACAGCATATAGGGCACGTACCCTGGACAATCCACGTGACATCCATGAACTCCGGTCAGTCAAAGGTACTCCAGGAAAACTGAGGGGCAGTGACCAAACACTGTTCCAAAGCAACGTCCATAGAGTGTGCTGGTGGGAGCACTGCCCTGATGTCAGCCACCTTAGCTGCAAAGAATTGAGCAAGCTCCTTGCACTCTATTTGCAAAAAGGCTCTTCAAACCTGCAAATAGGCTGGGTTGCACAGTCTGCCTATAGTTCAAAAGAGCTGAGCTAGTCAGTTCTGAGCAGCCGCAAATCTCCCTGGACAGGAACTCTGCCTTCTTATGGATGATTGCAGATTGATAGGCTTGATAATGAGCTATCAATCTAAGGTGGTCTGTATCCAGGGTGGATTTCCACCAGCAACACTGTAACCTTCGTCCTAGTCACCACATCTCCCTCAAAGTCCCATCAGACCAGGGGGACTGAAGGTGAAGGGAGAAAGGATGAACTCGGACAGGAGCAACAACATCCAGAGCCACAGAAATGGCCTTAATATAGGCCATCACTAAGGTCTCAGGATTGTTGTTTGCCAATGGAAGGACCAATAGGTCAAGCACTGCCACCAAGTCTTCAGGGATTACATCTCGTAAAGGACGGTACCTGTCCATCTCCACAGGGGTATGCCTTTGAAGGGGGGTATGAAAACTGAGTCCCATGGTGTAATGATCAGACCATTCGACAGGTTCCACCACATCAGAGGCTTCGATCCCCAGGAAGAAGACTGAGTTATGAGAGTGACCTTGTTTATGAGTAGCAGTGGTAATAATCTGTGTGAGGCCCAGAGATGTCATCAACTGGAGGAAGTGCTGTCCAGATTGCAAGAGTTCATCATCAACTCAGGCATTGAAGTCACCCAGGAACATCAGCCTGGGCAACTCAAACACCATGTCGATCACAAAGTCCGTGACTTCCCGAAGGAAACGCTTCTCATCCCCGGGTGGATGGTAGATGAGGGTGATCCTACAGCTTACACCTGCTACCACAGTACACTGAAATGACTCAGTCTCCTCGACTGGTAGACTCATGAGGCCCAGTTCAGTCTTGAAACAAACTGCAACCCCCCCCGCTGCTATCCAATCTCGAGCGGTGTATCACTGAGTACCCGGCTAGAGTTGTGGCCTCCAATATAGGGCCAGAGCTCTCTTCAAGCCAGGTCTCAGTGATGCATGCCAGGTCCGCTGTCCCAACCAGATCTGCAATAACTGCAGTCTTGTTTTTGATGGATCTGGCATTGCATAACACTGCTCAAGTTGGATGAACTTCCAGAGCCACCTGAACTACCTGCCCACCAATATTGGTAGTGCCTATGGGTATGGAAACCTGGCATGGTGAGCAACAATCTGGGTTCAATTTCACCCCAGAGTGTCTTCTGGATTTTATGACCCCGATGCGGTGGCACCACTCATTCAACTTCCACCATTCGCACCCCCTGACCACCCCTCCCCACCAGCGGACAATAACCAGTGCTCTACAGTGCTAAGTTGTAAACTGCAATGGGGAGATAAAAGGGCAGAGGACACGAAGGGTGGAGGGTGAATAGCGCACGACCATGGAGGCAGGACTCCTGCACATTTTGGTAACCACAATAATAATACACCAACCTACAGAAAAAATAAAACACAACAGAACAACCCCAATCAAATAATTCAACTAAGATAAACTATAGAAATAAAAAGTAAATTAACAAAACTTAGATACAATATAACACTCCCTCACTCTCACTTGGGGGGGGGATAAAACAAAATCAATAAATGGGGTAAGTTATCATAACCTAAGAACACAAAATATATCATTAACAAAACAAACTCAAAACTCCACCCCAGTAACAGCAAATTAGGTTTTTCTGCCATCATCAACTGATGAAGAAAAACAAGAACCGCAATAAAGATTTCACTCTCTATTTTTTTTTCCGGTCGGTTCAAGAACCGATGAAAGTTCCAATAATGAACCAGGAACTGAAGAATCAGAACCGGGTTAGCGGTTCACAGAAACCAGGTTAGCAGTTTCAAATACAGCAAATATTACAATTTAATAAATTCAAATAGTTAAACTTAAATAGCAGAATTCGTAAATAAAGCTCTGCAAAGTGTAGTAAGACCCGGTTCCCCAATGGTTATACTGAACTGTTAGGAACAGATAAATTAAACTGAAACAACACTAAATAATGCTAATTTAACCAACGTAAAGGTAATAAACAGAAAAAAAGGCAGCAGTAAGAATAATAATATAAGAAATTACTTATATTCAGTGAAGAACCACATGGAATGACTGATATGGGAAGTCTCCTGGGCATCTTGACTTGTCAGGTGGAGAAAGAAATCTGATATGTTGATGGAATGTTGCAGCTGATAAGGGCAGCAGTTTGAATTTGTGTCATGAACCAATGATAGTTCTATCATTTGCATATAGTTCCATTTTCTCCAGGCACCTCTGCTTAGGAGGCTGACTGCAAAGAGTTAGGAATACAGAAGAATACCTGGTGTTAGAAGTGTTCTTATTCTGGTTCTTATCAGTCAGCAGCAGTCAATGTTATACACTCGAGACAGATTTCCTGTCACTTTCCCTATCTGGCCCTGGCTTCTTCACTCAGCAAGAAAAAAAATATATATATATTTTTATAAAGAATATGCGATGGGGGACTGTTTGATAACTGATTTATCTATATGGGCAGGATTCTGGAGGGGGTTGTGATCATTGCAGGGGACTTGTGGCAAGGTGTTTGATGCAAGTGGCAACTTGCGTCAAACGGGAGAATTTGTGATTGTGGAATTCTGGCTGCCACAAGTCCCAGATACAGCAAAGTCAGACCAACTCCCCTGGTCTAACTTTGTGTCCATGGGGGTGTCGTCAAGGCACAGATCAGGAAGCACTGGGAAATCCAGGAGCAGTTTCAAAATTTGCAAATAGCATTTTATTATTAATAACAGCAAACTAAAAATTAAAAATTGATCAGTATAACTATTTACAATGGCAGTGTAAACATAGAAAACAGAGTCCTTCTTCTGAGTTTTTTCTTCTGAATTTCAAATCTCAGTCTCTGTCTCTCTCTCTCTCTCTTTCTTTCTCTCCAGAAAAATAATTACTGCTCTTTTTATAAGTTTTGCAAACTATGCTCGTCAACAGACATCCTGTTTTTCTTAAAATGTTCTTGTCAGTTTATTGCAGGTGCAGCAAAAAGAACACAGTGACCAAGAACTGACCTCTTGTTGACAGCTCTGGAGAGATTTCTCCAAACCAGCATCTCAGGTTAACCCCTTAAATTCCAGTTTTTGCAGTCATTTCAACAGTATAATTATATACAGTTTTAAACAAAGGGATCCCAGTATCAGTTACATGTTTGCAAAATGATTCACATATATGTTTATAACAGAAGATATGCAAGGGGGAGGAAAACAGACAGAAACAGCAAGTGAAGGCAGACAAATAGCGAGAGGTGGAGAACTGCAAAACCATCAGAGTGATCAGTTCCTATGTCTCACAAGAAAGTGTGGTTGCGCAATCAACAGACAAGAGACAGAAAAGAAGCAGCTAGAACAGATCTTTGCATTTAACTCTTTCTGCATACCAAATGGGACAGGGCCTTATTCAACCCTGTCACAGGGGTTACTGTTTGTATGGGGCTTGTGCCAGACCTTTGCTGCTTCAAGCTTTGTGATGGACACAGGGCTTGGTGCAAAAGTCCACCTTCTAGAATCCAGTCGTATGAGTGCTGTTTGACCTTTGGTAACCTCACAAGTGGTGTAAGTCACAAGTGTTGCCCGAGAGCAAACAGCACAAATATAGATACACAGTCCCCCATTGTCTATTTCATTTATGCAATAGGGGAGAATTTTGACTGATTGCTTATTTGTTTGAAAGAGCCATTAGTTGTTGTAGTTTTTTTGTTGAAGCTGCAGTTTTATTCATTTATTTTCTTTTTTTTTTTTGAGAGTGTGCCTTTGCCCATTTTGTCCAGTCTGTTTCTATGCTCATTGCTAGGGAGGTAGTATGTGGACAGTGTGTCAACATCAGGGCATCTCTAGTCATTGGTTAACAGCAGACTTAAAAAACAAAATGTCTGGGAAAATTGGTGCCACCTCTTAGCGAGATCGGTGGGTTTAGGAAATGAAGAGAATCAGCTTGGGGAAAGTTAGTGCACAGATTGTGAAGGCAAGTGATGGTCTGCATTGTTTTTTTTGTTTTTAAATATAATAATGAAAGTGCAGGAGTACTTCATTGTTGTTGGTGCCAGGGGTTCAGTGTTGACTGTTTCAGGTGAGTGAGATCAGCTGCTGCAGTTCAGGATGGCTGGGGGACAGCAGTTGAAAAGACCTGCATCTGAGGTGTTTTTTTTTCAAACAGGTGAAATAATTGAAATGGGGAAGTGGACTTGGCAGCAGGTGTTTCTGTTCTGGCCATCAGAGAAGGGTTGGAGACTAAGAGGTTGGGGAATAGCAGGTTTGAGCAGCACAATCTGTTTCATTGTGGAACTGGAAAACTGAGCAAGGAAATGAAAGAAATTGGAGAAGCTAGATTTAAAAATGGGACTGTATAGAGCAGGGGACAGTGTTTAGTTATGTAAAACTGATTTGAAGGATACTAAGGGGGTACAGAACAGTTCTGTGGATAGGGAATGTGAAAGGAGTTGAGAGTAGTGCTAGCTGGCAAGGTGGAGTGATGATGTAGTAGCTATATGTATAAATCAGTGATGACATACTTACTGTGTGTACAAATCTGATTTATACATACAGTTGCTCTGATAAATGCAATCCCTACACTGCATTTATCTCCACCCCATTGCATAAATATACATATATAAATAAAATACATACTGTGCCAAGATCAGCCATTAAAATAAAGTTTTCTTACTACTGCTGTATTCTTGGTGTCTCTGCCCACTACCTGACCGTGTGCACTGCAATCTGCCAACTACTTTCCATCAGATGTACTACCTGATTGCACTCATACAGTTCCAGCTCCCAAACATTAAAACTGCATGGTGAGGTGGAATGCATTGGTACTTCTAATGGAGGTTCAAAACAAACTTATTACTTCAGAGTGAGGGAAGTGAGATTCAAAATGACCACAACAAAAGCAGCGCAGCACAAAAAACATGTCCTGTACTGGCAGTTCTACCAATGGAGGGACTACTTTTACATAAAAACACGTAATTTTTTTTTTAAAATTTCTACATATTTTGAAATTTTTTAAAGAGTTTCTCAACATGCCCATTTTCTAAGCACAAGAATACCCTCCGGGGTGGGCAGTATGGATTATATCCTCCCTTCCAGGGGCTATAAGGCCCTCTGCCTCATTATGTATCCTGGGTAGGTGGATATAACCCAATACCGCCCACGCTGTTGGATATTATTGATAGTATGTACACCTACTCCAAGTTTTCATTCCAAAAATAAAATAAGTTCAGAAGGTGTCAAACTGTTATATAGAGATGGACAAAGCCTGATATAATATTGGCAGCAGCATCTGAAGAAACTAGTGATACTCTATCAAGGAGAACCACATTAATTGTTTTTGTTAGTTTACAGTATATGGGGTTGTATACTAAATACTATTATTCAATGGCAAGAAAATTTCCTGGACTCTGATTGGCCAGTGTGTCCCTGTCACAGTGAAGTTATCCCAGCACAACCTCACTATATTGATGCTATTGCCATTGATGTCACTGTCATTGATGCTACTGCCATTGATACCATTGTCATTGATGCTATTGCCATTGATTTCTCACATCTCCCCTTCAGAAACAAAGATAAATCGCCACACTAAAAATTTACTGAAAACATTTTCTAAATGTTTTTTTATTTTATATAACAATAAGCCATTGAATAATAGCAATAATGCACTCCAGGGTGTGGGTTGTGCTGGGATAACCTCACTTCTTGGACATTGGATGCACTCGGCCTGTGGTCTCATGCCCAACCACCCAGGTGTGAGGTTATCCCAGCACAACTCACACCCTGTCATGCATTATTGCTTAATTAATCAAATGCCTAGGACTGGACAGTTTTTTGAGTATGTTTTCTGAAATTTTATAAAATAAGATAACGTTAAAAACTTACAGAAGCATCAGAAGGACACATGTGCAACACTGTCTATATTGTAGTTTAGAAATGGGCTAAAGTGTAAAAAACTGAATTACTATCTTCTGAAGTTTTCACAGTTGAAGCCTTTGAAAGCAAGGGAGTGTAGAGGTTGCTAGAGGGGAAAATAAAATCACAATGCAATTGGGGCATAAGATGAATGAAATTTAGTTTTAGTTAAGTAATGTGTAGGACTACCAACATTCAGAAAGACAGTGTTGTTAGACTCTGTTGATATAGAAAACAGTATTGATACTGTTGTGTCTGAAATGTTGGCTCTGCTACAACTAAAAAAACATGTATTGATAATACACTCAAAATCAGTTTCAAATAGCATTGTTATACAACATACAGAAGCATTCATACGTATTGTATTGACATAAAAATTGTATTGATAGGACGAATTCTTAATGGCCTGACACCAGGTGCCCAATAGTCAAAGCTTTACCTGGAGGGCAAAGAGATTGCCCACTGCTTGCCCAGAGTTTGTCGGCATGCACAATATCTGAAGGGGTCAGCAGCATGCACTAAACAGGATAGTGTGCATTCAGTGATTGGTGCACAATAAGAGGGCCGGGGACTTGCATATGGAACAGCACAAAATTCAGCCTGTTAATGCTGCACAAAAGGGACAGCATTGGTCACATTATGCAGTGCAAGTACCACCAAGAAAAGGCTGACATACCATAGCAGCTGGCAGAGATGCTGCCGTCAACAACCAAGCTGGTGGGCAGGAGAGCACATTTGGTCTCTGGTCTAGTGGCACTCCCCACCCAGCACACCCAATCCCCATAACAGCACAAGCATTTCCAGGTGTCCAGTGGTACTTCTATCCTCTGTTCCCTGTTCTCATGAAGTATTAATCATTCCCTGGCATCTAGTGGCATTTCCCACCCTCTGATACCCATGCCTGTTAAGCAGAGATCATTCCTTGCTGTCCAGTGGCACCCCTTGCCTTCTGATCTCCATCCCCATTAAGAAGAGATCTTTCCCAGTTTTTCAGAGGTACCCCTGCTTTTCAATCTCCATCCCTGTTAAGTAGAGATCTTTTTCTGGTGTCAAGTGGCCCCCACCACCCTCTGATCCCTGTCCCTATTATATAGAGATCATTCTTTGGTGTCTAATGGCACCCCCACCCTCCAGTCTCTGCCACCATTAATTACTAATCATTCCCTGGTGTCCTGTGGCACCCCCACCCTCTGATCCCCATCCTCATCAGGTAAACATCTTTCCCTCCTGTCAGTGGTACACACCACCCTCTGATCCCCATCTCCAATAACTAGATATCTTTCCCTGATGTCCAGTGGCACCCCCCTGCCCTCTGATCCCTGGTCCTGTAGAAAACATAACAGTCCCTGGTGACTAGTGGTACACC
Organism: Neoceratodus forsteri; assembly: GCA_016271365.2. Taxonomy (NCBI): domain Eukaryota; kingdom Metazoa; phylum Chordata; order Ceratodontiformes; family Ceratodontidae; genus Neoceratodus; species Neoceratodus forsteri. Next base: position 876,163,760 of record CM028129.1, read on the forward strand.
CCAATCTCTGATCACCATTCACATTTCCTTGCTTCTAGTGGCACCCTCCACCCACTGATCCCCATAACCATACAAGTGTAAGCAGTCCATGGCATTTAGGGAGCCCCACACACCACTGGCACTGAATGAATTACCCTGTCACCCACCTTACCGTATTCGCCAGTGCAACAGATACAGTTCAGCGATTGGCACAGCCCTCCTCTCACCACGTCATCTGACAGCCATATGGACTGACAGGGAGTGTGCATCCTCTGTACTGTAAAGGGAGTGCAGGCTCTGTCAGACAGTATGCATGCACTATCTGACAGGAGTGCCTCCTTTTATAATACAGAGAATTCCTTAATCGATCCATATAATGACCAACTGAGGTCAGAGAGGAGGGCTGTGCTAATCACTGTACTGTATCTCTGTCACCAGCAAAAATGGTAAGGGGGTGACAGGGTGGTTTGTTCAATGGCAGTAATGCAGGGGCCCAATAGATGCCAGGGACCACTTATGCTTGTACAGTGTCAGGGATCAGTTGGTGGTGGGGTGCCACTAGATGCCAGGGAATATTACAATGTTACAGGGACATTGATCACCATATAGCAATACTTTATATAAAAGCATTCCGTATATCAACTGGTTAAACTGGTTCAAAAATGTTTCACAATGCTATTTTTTAACAATATATTATTTTGGCAGGTATAGATATGCAGCAGTACATGAGACCTGTATTGTTGGACCTATTCATGTTAATTGAATCCAATGTTTTGTTTTAAAAAGTTTGTTTCTAACCCTTACAGTTCAAAAGTTACAGCTTTCAAAATACAATTTCAAATATTATGAAATGCAAAGAATTGTTCAGAAGCTATTAGTGGTTGTTCTGTTTAAGAATAAACACATTCCTTCCAGTTCTCTGGCATTGTTTTATTTAATTAGCATATCTGGTAACCATTTGAGGTTTGTGATTGATTCAATCTTAAATGTTCTGGTGCCTCAACAAATTAATTAACCACCATCTCAACAAAGCTGCGTATATGTTATTTTTTCCCCTCAGCTATTTATTCTAGGTTGATTGCCAAATAATAATTTCTGTATTTTTGGCAGCCGTGTTAGTAAAAATATTTTGTAAAATCACAAATTATTACCATGCTGATGCTCTGTTCTCATGTAAGCATTAACGTTTTTATAATACAAGTGTTCCCTTTTTTGTCTGCCACCCTCCATACATCCTAAATTTTGGTGGACAAAGAATGGTGGGAGATAATAGAGGGTGGCAGTTAAAAGGGGAGATAACATTTCTAGAAAATGGGACAAGAGCTCGCACTGGATATAAGCGAGGGTGGCAGATATGGGGGTTGGATAAAGAGGGAGCATAGAAGATGGCTCAGTGTTGTGTATGGAAATCAATACACTTTCAGATTTATTTAATTTTTTATTTATTTCAGTTTGGGACTAATACCTTTGAGCCAAGGGCTCATTTACAAAGGCTCCAAGTCAAAACAAAAAACAGAAACAGAGATAAACAGTACAGCAGTAGACAGACAGAGACATTTACGTGTTATGATATCATGATTACATGGTTTTATGGCAAACAAGGAGGGTTCTATAGCATACATAAAAAATTGTAGTGATGTTCTAAACAGTCACTTTCCAATTAGGTTATAGATTAGCCATATAATTTAAAGTGATTACTTCATCGTCAATTATACTTGAGAAAACAGTTAGTTCAGAAATTCAGCACAGGACAAGAGACACAGTTCAGGTAGCTAGTGCATGAGAGGGGGTAAGGCCACCAGAAAGAGTTTTTTTTGTGTTGTTGTTGTTGATACTGAAACATAGGGGCAGCCTGAGGAGGCTTTGTTGTTGTAACAGGGGTTCCCTGGTGTGGACTGGGGAGGAGAGAGGGTCACGGTGGGTAGGAGGCGAGAGTGAGGGGAAGTGTTTAGGTGGGGGAAGGTAGGGGTGAGGGAGATAGTAAGCGGGGTGTGGGGTGGTAGCCTGAGGGGGCATTATCGTATGGATAGGAGGGTCCATGGTGCAGACTGGGGGGGAGTAGGGAGTGAAAAAGAGGGGAGTGGTTCAGGTGGGGGTGGCATGGTGAGGGAGATGGTAAGCAGGAGGGTTGAGGCGGGGTAGAGGGGGAGGAACTGGGGATGGTGTGGTGATGGTGGAGAATGGGGATAATTAAGCAGTAGATCTAGGAGTGGTGGATGGGAGGAGTTGTTTGAACAATTCAAGTGCTAGAGCTATAATAGGCAGGGCTGTTGTACTGTAGCTATGTCACTGTTATTGTACAACAGCATAAAACCCCATGTCTACTAAGATTCCTAGGCCCTGATATTCACAAAGGAGCACAAGCACAGTGTAACTATTTGTGTTGTGCTTACACTAGTGCCCAACCCAGTGCTGACTGTGGATGGTCCTGTGTCGGCACAGCGCTAAGTCAAACTGCGCTACCCCAACATGGACCTGGGCTGTATCCAGCCCACAGAGAATAGCACCTCTGACCAGACAGTGCTGGGAGTCATGTTGGCAATATTCAGCCACAGCATGAAAATTAGCCAATTGGGCATGCAGAATTCTAATATTACATTTGCATGCCCATTAGGGCGCCATCTGCATTGTGAAAGGTGGCCTTTTAATGCCCATTCTAAGGGTGTCTGACACTTCATCCCTGGTGTCTAGTGGCACAGACACTCACTGATCACCCACCCTCTGACTGTAACACATCTCCTTGGTGTCTAGTGGCACGCCCGCCCACCAATAGACAATCCCATGATTGTAAGACATCTCCCTGGTGTCCAGCAGCACTCCCAACCCCCTGATCACCCACCCCATGATTGTAAGACACCTCCCAGGTGTGTAGTGGCAACTTCACCCTCGATTGAACGTCCCATTATTCTAAGACATCTCCCCGGTGTCTAGTGGCACCCCCACCCTTGATTACCCATTCTGTACATTGTACACCTCCCCCTGGTGTCTAGTGGCATCCTCAAACCCTGGCCACAAGGTCGGTATATTGTACACCTCTCCCCCACCCCTGATCACCAGTTCTGTATATTGTACATCTCTCCCTAGTGTCTAGTGGCACCCACCCCCTGATCACCCAATCCATATATTGTACACCTCTCCCTGGTGGCCAGTGGCACCCCTATACCCGATCACTCATTCCATGTCTAGTATCACCCCCCACCCAATGATGACCTGACCCATGTACCATGTAATCTCCCTGGTGTCCAGTGGCACCCCCCCAAACTCCAAATGCCTACTGACAAACAGACCAGTGAACATTGGCAGTTCAGCAGTCCCTACCCCACCCAGAACATCACCCATCACCCCCCCTTACCAGGGTGCCCAAGGATGTTCATTGAATCCACTTACAGTGACCAGCACAGCCCTCTTCTCACTTACTCAGCTTGCCACTGTATAAGCTGACAGTGAGTGCACATACAGTATACTACATACTGTATGCACCTTCTCTGTCAGCTCATATGGTGGCTAGCCAAGGAGGAGAGAAGTGGAATGTGCCAGTCACTGTACTGGGAGTCAATGCACATCTTCAGACATACTGGTAAAGGGAAGGTGGATTGGAGGGTGGTGTTCTGGGTCTTGGCGTGGTGGGGGGCTGCAGGACTGCCAGTGGTTGCTGATCCATTTGTCAATGGGCTTTCAGGGGGTGGGGCAGGGGTACCAGTGGACGGTAACACGTAATAATGGCAAAGTCAAAATGGTGATGTCAGAATGGTGACTCAGTAAGGGTGAACACAAATACGGTGACCATGAAATAACAGTGAACATGAATTTAAGGTGATTACACAAGAATTACAATTGTGGTAGTCTAAGTGTCACTTGGAGTAGGTTATTTATAAATAGGGGGGATTCGGGGGGCATAGCCCCCACATTGATACAGGCCAACTGTGTAAAGCAGTAGTATAAAGGTGTGGTAGTATACGGATGTGAGAAAGGTGAGAAGAATGGCAGCACAGTAAAATACACATTTTACTTACATTGCCTGGCTCTGAACTTCCATGGTACAGGTGGGGAAGGAGCAGCACAAGCAGTTACTGCAGGGAAAAATTCACCATTATTTATGTTCGCCCTAATTTTATATCTCTGTTGTTGCAGTCGCCTTAGTTGAGTCACCGTTTTGATGAACCCCATTATAGATTCACCTTTATGACATGGAACCCCACTGGACACTAGGGAGATTACATGGTACATGGACTAGGTGATTGGGGGTGCCTCTAGACACCAAAAAGAGGCATACAATATACAGAATGGGTGCTCAAGGGATGGGGGATGCCACTAGACACTGGAGAAAGGTGTACAATATACAGAATGGGTGAACGGGTGTGTGGGTTGCCATTAAACAGCAAGGAACAGTCTACAGTATATGGAATGGGTGATCAGGGATGGGGTGCCACTGGATAATAGGGAGAAGTATACAATATACAGAACAAGTGTCTGGGGTGAGGGGTGCCCCTGGAGACCAGGGCCTGGCATGCTGGTAATTGGGGATGGGTGGCTGCAGTAAAGCATCCCACTATCAGTGGGGTTGTGCCATGAGCTAGGCACCCGGCTCAGACAAGGTTTTCAGTGGCAGCAAATAGCACCAGTTTGGCACTGTTTACTGCTGTTGCAAACCCCTGAATATGCTGCTGCACCTGGATATGGGAGGGGACCCCTGATTTGCATGGGTGCAGCAATATGTTAGTGCCTGGACTCTAATGGGTTAAGCGCATGCTATGGGGGCCTCTGAATATAGCCCCCACACAGCACCTGATGCAAACCAGGATAGCACTGGCAAAAACCCTATTAGTGTAAGCTCTAACCTTTGAATATCTGGTCACTCGTGTTTACCTACATAGCAGATTCATCATAACAAAGACATCACCTAGACTGATAGCACCCCAAGTGAACTGTTTGTCATGGGATAAACTACTAGCAATGTTGCTTGCTCATGTAGCTATTACTTAAATCAATCTATTATCAATTTAATCTTATTCTGTTTGTAGTTTTCTCATTATTTAGCCACAGTTTAAAACCGAGTTAAAAAGAAGATAAATGAATAAAAAAAAATTAAAAACATAACAATTACTATACAAAATAATGTATCAGCAACCATGCATAATAAGAGTGATGTTTCCATCTCGGGGTGAGATGACATGTTAGAGGCCTCTCCAGTTTTGTTCCCAAGGTATATGATATGAACCCACTTCTTGATGGAAACATAGCCATGTTGTGAATGGTTGCCCATATATTATTCTATATGTGATACATTTCTGAATGTGTGCACTATGCAGGTCTGTATTATTACTCCCATATGGTTTTGTGCCTGACACCTGTAAAGCACAATACAGTATATGGGATAAACCCTTGTAAACACATCGTTTAAAAAGAGAATATTAAACTCTATCATCAAGGAAGATTTAGCAAGAAAGCAATGGTCTGAGGTGCATAAAATCATGAAACTAAATTACCATCTCTTTTGAGGACAAATTATAATATGTATTTGTGCTAAAGACAATACGTGTTGTTACAGGATTGAAACACCTGAGCATGAAAAATCAGTCATTGAATGCCTCCTGACAGCGTGTGGCCTTGTAAAGGCATATTAGTGATTATCTATCAAAGTAACACTCTTTGCTTACAAGGTATGAAAGCTTTTAAGACACAACAATGACAGCTTTTGATTCACTTTAATATTGTTTAGTATCAGCCCTAAGAGACATCCTCAGTACAGGCAAATTGCTTTTATTGGCTTTTAGTGCTATTACCATGATCATAAATGGCAAATTAGCCTAATGCAAGTAATACTGCTGTGTCATACGCTGAAACCGCTACTTAAGAGGGCTCATAGAAATTAAAGCATTTAGAGCTGGATGGAAAAGAAACTGAACTAAGAGCTTAAGATGTTTGCTTTGCATCCATTTTCAGTTGCGGCTGAGTTTTCTTTCCTCCTATTTCTGAGGTACAATATTGGGTTTCAAAGGAGAAGGGATCTCAGTGAATAGTTCAGCTTTTTCCTAGAAAAGAAAATGTGGCACAAATCCTATTTAAATGAGCATACTTCTCATCACAGCACCCGCTTCCACAGTTATGGTATCTATTATTCTACCCTTACCCAAATTGTTAGAAATGATGTATCTAAGAATAAAGAGCAGGATAAAGGATGATAAAGTGTTAAGAAGTAAAACATGTAAAATAATTTCTGTGTTTGTATTTGGTAAAACATAATAATACAACAGTAACAGTAATTATTTTTCCATGGAACCTACCCTTTTCCTGGAGTTTTGACTTCCTTAATGTATTTCCAGTATTGCCAATAAATCAAACTTTGTGATGTAACAATCACATTTTAATTGTACCAAAGGAACTTCAGTAGTACTGAATCTCTTCCCTATTTAGCTTGAACAATATTTCTTCCACTACCACATGTCATGCAAATGAATCCAGCAATGGTAATAATTGTTGATTGTTCAGTAAAATTTCATATACGTAATCACTACAGCCATGGTAAGACAACTAGTTGAGCAGCACTGATTAATATTTAGTTCTTACAAGCTCAAAAATATTAGCAGTTTTAGCTAATATATAATTTTATGTTACTGAACATACCAAGGCAACCTGTGTGCTATAAAGATCTTAGCATTTGAAGGAAAGAGCTCTTACCTGCAGAGTTTGGACAGCTTGCAAAGCACTGCAGTTGCGGGGGACTTATTGGTGGCACTTGGATACCTGAACCAGGCAGGGATAGCTCAGATAGCATTCGTCCCCTGGAGGGCCAGGTTGGGCTGTCCTTTAGAAAGGATGTTCTGGGTTGAGGGGAAGAGAAAGGGACTTAAAGAGCTACTGATGCCTCAAAGAAAACTTTGAAAATCCTAATAATTAGGTACAATTCAGCTTACATTCCATATATATATATATATATATATATATATTCTTTATATTTTCCTGTACGTTATTACTAAGGAAACTGAAATTTACATGAAGACATGATCTTAGTCCCTTAGACTTCATCTGCCTCTATAGCTTACTCCCTACTTCAAGTCATAATCCTGTGTTGTGACATCACAATCTATTGCCATGGGAGTAACTGTGATGTCACAAGGAGTGCATTATAACCTCAGGTAGGGAGAAAGAAACAGGAATAGATTAAACTCTTCAGGATCAAAGATCCTTTTTCATGCAAATGACCTCAGTAATAAATAATGGGGAGGAGGAAAACAGAACTAGTGTGAAATACAAGCAGAACTGTGTCTAAATATTATATTTTGTTAAACTTCTCCTAAATGTGTCAGCTGCTCTTTAAGAAGCCCTACTACTGCCTAGCTCTTCATCTTGCTCTCTCCCTTCAGCTGGAATTATTTCCTCTCCAGTGGACTGTTCGGATCCCCTTCACCTATCTTTTTTTCCTACAATAGAAGCTTTCAGAAGCAGGGTAGGTTTATTGCACAATGCTTAGATATCCAGCTGAGGCATACAGACAAGTTAGGATAAGGGGCAGTTCTGTTTCATTGGTTATGTTATGAAAAAAATCATTGGGACAGATGCATTACCACTTTTTGGAATGTAAGTTCAAAACAGTCACTATACCACATCCTTGCACGCCTAGAGCACTACACTCAGTACGCTGTTGCCACATCCCTTGATGCCTAATGCACTATTTCATGACTCAGTTGACTTGCTCTGGACTGAAATTCAATTACTGTAGCTAGCGCTGGCTAAAAGTGCTGAGGATTAGGTTACAGTTTTCTGTGTTCTGGAAGGAGTGGAGGGACTTGAGTGGGGTATAGTACTGAACTTGAAGAGCCTGAGAACAATAGATCACATGAGTCCTGGCATCGCTAGTCATCCCATTTAGTCTCAAACAGCCTTCTAGTCCACTCTGGCACTCCCATTCCCTCTCCTTATTCTCATTCCCTTGGACAACTGGGAGAGAGGAGGGCATGACTTGTTTAAATAGATGAAGACAGAAGAAGAAAGTCTTGTCACTCCCACCTATGGTAAATGGTGAAAAGAGATATGACTGTGGTCATTTTGTTTCTTCTCTGTCTCTGTACCCTCTGTCAGCTTTCTGTTGACCTCTCTTACAACTTTCTCTGCCTTGCTATTAGGCAGAAGGAATGGGAAAATAAATTATTTTAACAACAAAAACAAAAGATGGCAATGATGATAGTGGCTCCCTTTGTCCCTTGTCATTCCTCGTGCGAGATACGCTTTTTCAACTACCCATTCTCCCTCACCTACAAGTAACTCTTCCTCAGAGCAGAGAGGAGGGTAACAGATCCAGGGTATCAGACACTGTGGCTTAGCATATGGGGGATAGGATAAGCCACTGCTGGCTACCGCCTTCCTAGATGTTTTCCATGGAGCTTACTACCGTTCCATCATTTTGTGACATGGAAGTCAGACTTGGGGAATTTTCCCAGAAAAAAATCAATCTTCCTTTAGTATGTGCCCTTGCTTGCTCTCTTTCCTCCCAAAAGCCAGACTGAGTTGGGACCAGGATAAACTTGGTATGCTTACACAAACAAGTATAGGGCTTACAAGCAGACTGAATGGGCCTGGTGGTCCTTATCTGCTGACAATTTCTATTTATGTTTCGATGTTTCTACCATGCAGCCCCTGCTCCACCCTTCCTGGCCACACTGGTTCTTTGATGGGTGCAGATCAAGATATCCCTAGAGGATTGCCTTCCCGGGGATGAATTAAAAAAAAGTAAAAATAAAGTAGTGGGTTTAGTGGAATTTTGCCTTAAGTACTGCCTTTCAGGTTTCCACAATGGAATGGTGCACTTGGCAGGGAAAGCAGGGCAGCATACCAGTTCAGATAACCCCCCTCACCTCACCAACAAACATGGAAAGCAAGCAGAAGGTGCTCCTCCAGCCATCTGGCAGATGCATTTCCATGCCCCCTTTGTTCCTCTTGGACCAATCTGGTTTTTGCTCTGCCAGCATGTGAGGCACATGCATTTTTAACAGCAGCAGCTGGTAGGAACTTTCCTCTTCTCACAAGTTCATGTAGAGGATCAAAAAATCTTATGTATGAAGTCTAAGTACCAGTACTATATAGATAAATGCATACTAATGGGTTATGTTGCAGCCTATGAAGTTTTTTCTTCCATATAGGTCTTTCTTCCTTCGAGGCACCGGACAGCGTCTGCTCAGGTCCTCTCCTCGAGATGACTCATTCCACCCCCCAACTCAGGGTCATCATCCTACCTGCTCAGGTGCTCCCTTTTCCATTTTCTCACCTTATCCCAAAACCCCATATACATGGATACACATGCACATGGAGGCGTGCATGTGCTCTGTGACTCTGGTGACAGCCTCTTCCTCCCAACCGGTCTAGTGCCAGGTCACCCCCTAGGCTTGGCGCTGCCACTGAGCCACTACCTGGTGGCATCCAAGAGCTGGGAAAAATCCCATGTCCCTTCCCAGGAGAGCAGAGATGCCCGGTGGCATGTCAATACAAATCCTTTCCCTCCCCCGGCCGACCCCCAATGACCCATGCTCACTCCTGAACACAGGTCGCTGGTGTTGGAAGAGGAAGGCACCAGAGCCTCAGCCCTCTTCACCACTGGGCCAGCAGGCCTATGAAGTTTTCAAGCAAGTTAACACATTTTTGCACTAGGTGGTGGCCAAAAAGGCAGGCAGGTCTTGAATCATTCATTACCTGGATTTCTTGTTTGTCAGTGGGGCAGCAGCTGGTGAATGTGGACATGTTTGCTGTCTCAAGAGGTGTGCATGGACTTTGGGGTCCATTGGCTTCTGAAAAGATGGAATGTTCTACTACCTCACTGGCATTCTTAGTGATACAGATTGATTTCCAGGTGACAGAATTTTGGTTCCCTCCAGAGAAGATCCAAGCTCTCTAGTATTTGATGAAGAGGGTTCTGAAGCCAAAAATATCACTTGCATGAACTATGGCAGCTCCTTGACCATCTTAACTTTGCTTGCAAAGTCATCATGATTGGGTCAGACCTTCTACAGGTGCATTACTAAAGTTGGGGCTGGGTTCCACGTGCTTCATCACAGAACATTGGGTGTGGAATGCCTTTTTTTCCTGCTGTAATGGAGTGGCCATATGTACTGTGGTGACCAATAGCCAAGAGACGAAGCAATATACAGGAGCTTCAAGTGGCACTGGCTCCAGACCGTGTTTTGTAAGGTTATGTTGTGCCACCCATTGGCCCACTTCCTGGGTCATTGATGGTCAGACAAAGCAGGTCCTCTTGCTGGAGTTAGTTCCCATTGTTGTACCATTGATAGTATGAGGCAGCTGCCTTCTGTATAAGAAAGTAATCTTTAGAAGTGATATTATGGGAGTGAATTGAATGAATTGAATTGAAAAGTTTATTGATCGACTGTGATGTTATTGACATTCAAAGTTATAACAAATATAAAAATGGCACACTAAAGAAATATTTAAAAATACGGTAAGCAAAAACAGACAATGGATATACACATAATAGACACAAACAGCATTGTGAGACAATATAGTTACACAGTATTTTCTATTTTGTTTTACCGAACAAAGTATTTATCATTCAGATATGAAATAGAGGACCTATACCAGGAGGCTAAAAAGGAAAAAGGTATATTTTATAAATGACAATACCATCCCTAGATGAGAAATGGAATGACAAGTCAGAATCCTATTACTTTCAATGGAATCATTTGTGACTCTACGTGGACCTTTCCTTCAGACTTCTAAAATGTTTTTTCTTGATTTTAACAATGAATGTGTGACAATACCATCTCTAGATAAGAAATGACATGAAAGGTCAGAATCCTATTTCTTTCAATAGAATCATTTGTGACTCTAAGTGGGCCTGTCCTTCAAACTTCTAAAATGTTTTTTCTTAATTTTAACGACGGATGCTATAAACTTAGCTTTCATTAAGGTGTCTGCTTGATTTTTGGGATGTAGGAGTATAAATACCCTATCATAATTGGTATTTGCGTAGATTTTCAGGTAATTCAAAAGAAAATTATTCCTTGGCTTAGTGTATGATGGGCAGATATTAATAATATGGGAAAGTGTTTCCTCATGCCCGTTCTTACATCTACATTGTTGGTGTATTTTGCTTTGATCATCATTAGAATTATCTATGCTATTATGATATACATATTTGGAAGTTATCAATTCAAACCTAGTCCAGGAAATTAATTTCCTCTCATCCAGGTTTGTTGGCAATATTAAGTAATGCTCCACAGTGGTTCATTTTATTAACTTTAAACTATTCAGCACTATTCTGGTTCCTTATTTTATATATATTGGAACTTCTCTCTTTCTCAGATAGCTTTTGTTTCATTAAGGTCCTAAATTTCAATGAGATATTAATTTTCCTATTATAATCTTCCCATAAATGGAAAAGTTCCACTTTCCTCAGGTTGTTAAGCAGAGCTGTTAACCATTTTGATTTGTAATCGTCTTTTAGCCATGCATTTTTTTCATTTAAACAAATGCAAGGGAGATTATTAAGTTTATTATTTATTATTCTTAACCAATAGGAAAGAAGACTTAGCTCTATGAAAGACTGAATGGGTGTCCTAACCAGCTCAGCTCTCACCATAGCATTTGCCATAGAAGAAGGAATGGCAGGCAAGTAATGCCTTATAATAATATGACAGGGCATTTTCAAACCCTGGAGTTACCTGATATCCCCAAACTTCAGCTCCATACAAAAAACTGGGTTTATCTTTGCTTCTTCCACTTTCAGAGCAGGTATAATTGAGTTACCCCCCATATTTTAGATTAAATTTCAATCAGACTCTTATGATTGTCCTTGCTTTTAGGTTTTGATCCCTTTGATGTAGAGTCCAATTAGATGTACATGTGAACTTTACTCCTAAATAGAGATAATTATCTACTATTTCAATTACATTCTCTCCCAAAAAGAAATTAGCTTTCCAAAATTTACTTTGCTTACTAAATATCATTATTTCAGTTTTAGTTAAATTTATTTTTAATTCCACGTGATCACATTTCCTTTTGAAGATATAAATGTTCTTTTGTAGTCCTGCTTTTGATAGAGCAAACTGGACAATATCATCTGCATAAGCTAGGGAGTGCAGAGGACTGTTTTTAATTTTTGGGGTATCCAGTTTAATCTCATCAAAATGCCAGATATCATTAATCTATATTACAGCAGGGGAGCCATCAGGCATCCCTGTTCAACACCTCTATGAGTATCAAAGTATTCAGTTAAATTTCCATTATTATCATATCTTGTAGATGATGTAGTACCAAAATAAGGTAAGCAAATCATGATAAACAATGACCTGTCAATCTTTAATTCTAATACTCTTTTACTTAGTTTTTGCCTATTTATAGAGTCAAATGCAGATGAAAAGTCAACAAACATAACACATAATTTCATTTTCCTCCAGTGAACATATTTCTCCAGTAGGCGTTCAAACACAAAAATATTATCAATAGTTGAAAATCCTTGTCCAAACCCCACTTGGGTAGGTGCTAGTATGATATTTTTTTCACCCAGATGGTAAGTTTATCTAACAATAGCCTTGAGAATATTTTGGAGATTATGTTTAGCAAACTAATTGGACGGTAGTTAGAGGGGTCGTAAACCGATCCTTTTCGTGTATTGGAATAACAATATTTTTAACCCAGGTAGACGGAACATACTTATACTTAGTACACAGATTAAAATAATATGTCAGTAGAGGTGTCCAGAGATCTATATGTTACTTGTAGATTTCTAAAGAAATTCCATCTTCTTCTGCCGCTTTATTATTTTTAAGTTTCGTAATTGCCTCATTCACCTTTTTTTCAGAAAATTCAAAATTATTTTCTACAGTTATGCTTACATTTTTTATTAAGGGCTCATCAACACCATCCAATTCCATTCTATTAAATATTGTTTTAAAATGTTTCATCCATAAGTCTTGTGGAATACATGTAGGTAAGACTGGATTGTATACTTTGACTCCCTTAGCTACTAGACGCCAGAAAGAATTCATATCCTGATTTTGGAGTGTGGTGTTTATTACCTGCCATAGTTTTTGTTGACATTGGCTTTTTTTCCCCTATTAACCAATTTCTATATTGTTTCCTAATTTTATTTAGAATTTGAAAATTGTTTTTTGTAGGGTGAGATTTTGTCCATTTTATTAATTTATTTATTTTTTTCTTTTGTACTTTACATTCCCATCAAAATAATTCAAGGGTAAATAACTTTTATTTTTAGAGTTTCGGTAGATAGTTTTACTGATGGCCAAATTTAGTTGGTGAAGATTATCTCCAAATTGTTTAGGATGTTCAACACCTGGATCCAATGGCCCCACCTTTTTACAAAATCCCTCCAGTATTTTGATAATTTCCTCTCCCTTAATTTTCCTTCTTAATCTGTTTTTTCCTTGACAATTTAGGTCAACTAACGGTCCTTGCTTGAGTTCAGTACTAGGTAGATCTTCATTCATCTGTATCTGTAGACAGATTGCAGCATGGTTACTCTCTGATCTCATCTGAATATCAAAGTTTGTGACTAAGGGTATAAGCTCTCTATTACAGAGGACATAATCAATACTACTTTGTCCCAAAAATGAGAAGAAAGTTGACTTTCCCTCATAGTCACCCTTTACTCTACCATTAAGAATCCATAAGTCATTCTCCTCCATAAATTCAGTCAGTTTTTCCCCTGCTCATTAATGTGAGGGTCTTGACTTCTTCTAGGTTCCAACAACTTTATGTCTATCACATCCCTTAAAAGACCTCTTAAATCATATTGTGCAATTCTTGCATAAAAATACCCTGCAATCAAAAGGTTATTATCTGGAAATAATTTAAAAACCATCTCTAAATCTTTCTGTAGAGAAGCCCATGGGGTAAATTATTTTGTTTTTTTCTCCTAGGCGGAATGCAAATATTAGTTAAAGTAATAAGAATCATATTCCATTGTAGGAGGTGGAAGACTAGGTTTGCTGGCCAAGGCACCTAGCTTCACCTGAGCTCTTTCCTTCTAGGTTGCTTGAAAGGACAGAGCAAAGAACCTTACCAGAGCAAGGGAAAGGTTTAAGACTTCTTTTGGCTAGGCAGATTTACTGTGTGTTGTTATTTTTATTTTGTACTCACAGGGATTGCTACTGTTCCTTGCTAACATTTTATTTCTTTATTTTTCTCTGATTCAAATTGTTGTTGCTGGGTATAACTTCTGCTGCATTATTACAAGGTGTGTCTACAGATGTGTGCTAACAGATTACTGCTGTAATCTTCTGATTCAAAGTGTCTTTTGCAAGGTATAACTTCTGTTACTGCTTTATTGTTTTGTAGCAAAGTGTTTCTTACAGGGTATGTCTTCTGTGAAATTATTACAGGTGGTACTTTACAAGTTTTATGGTTTTATCTATCATTAGGATAAGCTTTCAGGGTTACTGCATTTGTTGTTGACTGATTGATTCTGCTCTTACCTCCTTGTTTCTTTCATCCATGGTTCTTCTTATTCAGCAGAGGAAGGGCCCAGCCACCCACCCCCATCTCCAACTACCCCACACTACACTCCTTTTATAAGGTAGCACAGTCGTGACATTTTGTGTGGCAAAGCAGGAAGGGGCGGATCAGTGGGGTATCCACACGGTGACCTCATTTACAGGGGCACTAGTAATTTAACTTGTTAAAACAAGTTATACAAAATCAAACAAACAAAACACAAAATCAAACTTTTGCTTTCATTTTCTTCCTTCTAGTTACTCTGACCATGTTATAAACCCAGCAACTTATCAGGAATGGATATCATTAACTGCAGGTACTGCAGAACACTTTTTGGAAGGGCAGTTTTACAGGATTTAGGACACTGTCCTACATGCTGGGACATTGGAGATCTTAGGGCTCAGCTCCAGGCAGCATGGGCAGAGATTATGCACCTCAAATTTCATATTCAAGAGGAAATATATTATAAGAACCACCCGCCATTTCCCCAACATCCAACAAAAGCACCTCGACCGCAGAGGGTAGTTTGTCCAGGAGGTTGGCAGGTGGTTAGGAGGGGCAAATTGGGTGCCCTGTCATTTGGTGTTCTCCAATATATTACCTCCACAAACCATATAAAAACCTACAAACAGGTATCTGCCTCTCTCTCCAAAATCAAAGGGGCAAAGCACACTGCAGAACAGGACACTGCAGCACAGGAGATTGCACAACAAAACTTGCCCAAAACAGGAACCAAAACAAAAAAAGCAAAAAGGAAATCCAAAAAACTTCTGATCATAGGAGGATCCATGATTCAGGAAGTTGATACCTATCTCCAGCCAGAGGTAATGGTCAGAAGTCTCCAAGGTACAGCAGTGTAGAAAGACACTGATTGCATTGCTAAAATTTTTCAGGAAGCAGGAGAAAACACTGATGTGCTGGTACACATAGGGACTAATGATCTTTGCCAGCTAGTCAGTTGTGGAGACCAGTGAACACCTGACTTGGCTGGGTGACAAACTATCATCCATTTCATCTGGCATCTCCTTCTTTGAGATCCTGCCAGTCTGGGAGAGGGGGCAGATGGACAGAAGGTCACAGAAGGGGAAATAGGGGAGCTAGACATGTGGCTTAAGGGCTGGTGCCAGGAAAAAGGACACAGATTTGTAGGGAACTGGCAACAGTTTGGGGAGCGAAAGTTCTTTAAATTTGATGCACTGCATCTGACTAAGGAGGGAGTCAGTGCATTGGGGAAGAAGTTTGACGTCTTTGCAGAATATTTAAACTAGCAAATGGGGAGAGGAGTGCAGCACCCCATACATCAAATAGGAAGAACACCACTCCCCCCTCCTCAGCTAGTGGTCAAACAGGAGTTCAGCATGTTTGCAGTTCATTTGCATCACCAGGTAAGGAAAAAGGTCCGTCTCCCCATATGACGCACAGGGGAAACGCCAGACCTCACCCAACTAACACACTGAAATCTGGCCAATGGAAAATCATGTACACAATGCTCACAGTCTGGGAAATAAGATCCCAGACCTGCAGGCAATAATGACAGAGGCTAAACTGGACATAATAGCAATTAGCGAGATGTGGTTTACCAGTAACCACACTTGGGAGACTTCAGTACCTGGCTATGTACTGTTCAGAAGAGACTGACATGCAAAAGGGGGGCTGGAGGGCCCTGATGTCAAAGAAAATATAAAAGCTACAGAAATTCAGAATACACATAAGGAGCCAGAAGAACTGTGGGTCAGCCTGGAAACAGAAAATGGGACAGCCATAAGAACTGGGGTTGTCTACAGACCCCCAGACCAGAGGGAGGACATAGACACATTACTGTTATAAGATACACAAAACATAACACCTAAAGGGGAGGTTCTGATAATGGGAGACTTCAACATGCCAGATACAGATTGGTCAATACCAGCAGGAACATCTCCCAGAACTAGACACATGGTGGATTCCCTGCAGGAGAAGGCCTCAAATAACTGGTACAACAACCCACAAGAGACAGGGCTATCACAGATATAGTACTGACTAACAGGGAAAGGATCACAGATCTCCAGGTAGAAGGTCACCTGGGGGCCAGTGACCATCACATGGTATGTTTCAATTTGACCACTACAACTAAATCATCCCATTCCAAGGCAAAAATATGGGACTTCAGAGGAGCTGACTTTGATAAGATGGCCAACAGAGTTAAGCTAGCCCTGGCAAAAATAAATACAGGTGAGGGGGAACAGGCAAAGCGGGCAAGCATTAAAGATGCAATACTTGAAGCAACATCCCATTGTGTTAGAGAGAAAATGAAGTGCAAAAGAAGGAAACCACCTTGATTCTCAAAAACAATAGCAGAAAAGGTCAGAGCCAAAAGGCTGGCCTTCAAGAAATATAAGGGAACACAGTGGGATGAAGATAGGGAGGCATACCAAACTTCCCTAAGGCAAGCAGGGAAGGCAGTAAAGCAGACAAAGGCCCAAACTGAGGAAACACTAACACAGACAGTAAATGAAGGTGACAAGACTTTCTATAGATACATTAGTGAAATGAGAAAGTCCAGAGGGTGGACAAGGCCATGGGACCTGATGGCATACATCCCAGGGTACTAAAGGAGCTAAGGGTGGAACTAGCAGAGCCATTATCAGAACTGTTTAGTGAGTCTCTGAGCAAAGGGGAGGTCCCAGAAGAATGAAGAAGGGCTCTTGTGATCCCGCTCCACAAGAGTGGTAACAGGGAGAAGGCTGGGAACTACAGACCAGTCAATCTTACCTCAGTTGTGGGCAAGATTATGGAGGCACTCCTTAAGGAAAGGATAGTGCAACTCCTGGAATCCATAGGAGCAAAGGATCCAAGACAGCATGGGTTTACAAAAGGAAGGTCCTGTCAAACTAATCTCATAGATCTCTTTGACTGGGTAACCAGAGTGGTGGATCAAGGGGGAGCAGTTGATGTCACCTACCTTGACTTCAGCAAAGCTTTCAATACTGTTCCACATAGAAGATTGATTAATAAGCTGGGTAGGCTCAGGTGGTCAGAAGTTGGTCAACTGGTGGCAAACTGGTTGACGGGCAGAAAACAGAGAGTGGTGGTAAATGGTATACAGTCAGAAGAGATGCAAGTCACAAGTGGGTACCTCAGGGATCAGTCCTGGGGCCAGTCCTCTTCAATATTTTCATCAGTGACATTGCAGATGGACTGGAGGGTAAGGTTTGTCTGTTTGCAGATGACACCAAGATCTGCAACAGAGTAGATGATCCAGATTGGGGGGGGGCAGAATGAGAAGAGATCTGGATAAACTAGCAAAATGGGTGGAAGAGTGGCAACTGGGATTTAATGCAAAGAAGTGCAAGGTCATGCATATAGGCAAGAGAAACCCTGAAGCCACCTATAGGCTACGAGGGGAGTTGCTGGCAGTCACAAGGGAAGAAAGAGACTTGGGCATTATCATCACTGATTACCTGAAATCATCCAAGCAGACCACTAAAGCAGTAGGTAAGGCTAGGGGGATGTTAGGGTGTATTAATAGGGGTATCACAAGTCAGAAGAGGGAGGTAATAATCTCTTTTTACAAGACACTAGTTAGGCCCCATCTGGAGTACTGCATGCAGTACCGGAGGCAACACTTTCACAAGAACATTAACCAAATTGAGGCTGTTCAGAGAAGGGCAACAACAATGGTGCAGGGACTGCATCAGAAATCATATGAGGACAGATTAATGGAGCTCAATATGTATACCATAGAGCAAAGGAGGGAGAGAGGTGATATGATTGAAACATTCAAACACCTTAAGGGCATTAACAAGGTGAAAGAGTCTAATATGTTTCAGTGTAAGAAAAATAGCAGGACAAGAGGACACAGCATGAGATTAGAGGGAGGCCAATTAAGGGGTAATGTGAGGAATTTCTTTTTCACAGAAAGAGTAGTGGATGCATGGAACAGCTTACCTCAGGAAGTGGTGGATATGAATACAGTGCAGGGCTTCAAACAGGCATGGGATAGGCATAAGGGAGCTATACAGATGAGTATGAATAGTTAGGCCATTGACAGAGCAAAGGCTGTTGGCACATTTATAAGGTAGAAAAGAAATGGGCAGACTGGATAGGCCTTGTGGTCCTTATCTGCTGTAAACTTCTATGTTTCTATGTATATTCTGTATTATATAATTGCATTCAATTTTTATTATATATTTTATCAATATGTTATCTCTTATCTTGATGTATATTGCCATTCCTATTTTACAGCTATCTTAATGTACTTATGAGAGTGATCCACAATATCAATGAATATCTTGGGGTAAGGAGTCATCTGGGTAACTTAATGTGGTTGTATGTCCTCTGGTGCTTGCTTCCCAATATTCAGTTTAAGACTGTGCATGTTCCCAATCCCAGCACTGAAGACAGTATTTCTGATTTTTATTTATTTTTTATTTGTTTTTGATAACCAGGTAAGTGCACTGATCTGAGGGACTGTTTTCAGGCACAATCTGGGCCATAAAAATGGTATGGAAAACAAAAGTACAGTCTTATCTTCTGTCTCTTTTTCAGTGGCATGGATTCTGAGAGCTGGCACCCACAATGGAGAAACATCCACAGGAGGTTCCTTCACTCATGTAGGAATTGGCGATGCCAAGGTCTGGGAGCTGCTCAGGAACTCCACCACCCCCAGTATAAGAATAGCTTACAGTACAGGGGTCAGAAACATTCTAAGGGTCTGGACTACCCTGGGATAGCCAGACGTGTGGCCGATATTGGTGGATCAAAACTGTTAACATATGGTAAAAGAGAAAGTTTTGACTTCAGGGGTAGTTGGTCAGCATTTCTTCATTTTTTTTAAGGTTGTAGAGATTGAGGACAACATCTTGTCCTTTTGGGTCTGCAAGATATTGGAGGGCTGGAGTTAGGTGGCCCAAAAACTGAAAAATGAGTGGTGTCATCCTGTCCTGATCTCCTCAAACAGGTGTGGGGGGATTTAAACGTGTGTCTATCCCTGTCCAAAGCTCTGTTGTTCTGCTTGACCTTCTTTGTGACCTCCTGCAGTGCATTCAGGATATCAGAACTGGTTCAGCCTAAGAAAGACCTCAGCACCCCATGGCTTTGGGTGATGATGATGTGGCCATAACCATAGATTGACTGCAAGGAAGCAAAATAAGTCATTTGGTTCAGGGATGCTTGTGCAGTGCGCAAGCATGCCTGGGGCACAGTGGGACTTAGAGGCTATGGTACAATAGTACATGGCTCAGAAACTGGTAATTGTTATTGCCTTCCTCCACCATAACAGGCCTCTGGTGACCACATGCTAATTTAGGTATGTTTTGAATAGGTCAGTAGGGAGGGTGGGGCTGAATCCAAAAGAGTTTAATACCACTCCTTATGCATTGGGGCAGCAATCAATGCAAGGTCCATGGGGCTGACTGGACCTGGAGAAGGCAGTACAGTGTAGTAATTAAGGACATTATGCTGCAAACCTGGAGACCTGTGTCTGAATCATATTAGCCCACACTTGCTTACTGTGTGACCCTGAGCAAGTCACTTAACGGCTTTGTGCTCCCACGTCGCACCTGAAAACAAGCTCCAGCTTAGTATGCATTTCTTGGTTAAACAATTTCCCCTTCTCCTAACAGATATCCAGATGCAGGCCCACTGCCAGTGGAGGTCACATACATTTCAGAGATACATGTGACCTCATTTACTCTGTTTCTTGTTTTTACAAGCAGGTCCATACCTCAAGACAAAACAGAATAGGGTGTGCAGACACTCATTCTTTTACTGGGTAGTGTAGTGGGCATAGTACTATTCTGGGAGGAGAACTTCTTCTTTATCCTTCTAAAGCCAAGCTGCACTTCATGGGTCAGCAGGGGATGCAGTAGAATGACTTGCTTCCCAAGGTCAAGCTTTGGCTCAACACCAAGGTCCTCCCAACGTGTCAGTGGTGCACATAGACAGGAATGACTTGGGACTGCAGAGATACATTGAGCTGCTATATATGATGAAAGATGACCTGTGGCCAATCTGGGAAGCTTGACCTTAAATTACAATTATTTGGTCCCAAATCAGTTAGAGATATCACTGACACCATGCTTGTGACCCCAGGACTGTTAAAAAGGCTCACAGAAGAATTAACAAGGAGATACCTTTTTTCGTGGGCTCTTTTGCTGGGACTGTGATAGGGCATGATGGTGTAATCACATTGCTGACCATGGTGTACGCTAGGACTAGGATACACTTTTATTTTACTTTATTGGAAACTTTGGAGATTACCTTTGAGCACAAGTGCTCATTTACAAAGGTTCCACATCAAATGCATAGTCACAAAAAAACTTTAAAGGTACAATAAACAGTTCCAGTGGAAATGCAGTTGAATCAGGCTCAAAACACTTAAGACAGAGCAATTACACTACATACAGTTTTGTAAAAACCTCAGTGCAGATCATTGTATAAAAGCCACAGGATATGTAGAGAAATAAACAGAATATAACAGTAACGGTTACAATTGCTTTGGACTTCAAGGGCAGACTGCAAAGATCTCTTAAACTGAAAAATCTTGGAGAGGCTCAACAGTGTATCAGGCAGTTTGTTACCAATTAGTGGTCCTGACAGCAAACGACCACTGGCCCAGCTGAGTATGCCAGAAGATAAGCTTAAGGTCATGTTTCTGGTGTTGTATTGGTTGGAGATGAAAAGAAATAATTTGTTAAAGCAGAAGGTGTTAGGCCCAGGAGGGACTTTTTGGCTAGCAAAAAGGTCTGGAGCATTATTCTGCTGGGTAAAGGTAGCCAGCTAGTGAGTGCATAACGGGTACAACTATAAGTGCAATTATCTGCACCAAGTACAAAGCGGTTGGACATGTTTCTTGCTGTCATACATGAGGTCTTGTAATGGTGTTTAATGTGTTGTGCTTCGGGATCATGACAGCATGGGAGTCTCACAAGGAGTTATGCAAGGGGGTAAAGGAAGGAATCCACTTCTGTTCCTGGCAGGTTCCCCACTAGGCCAGCATGAGGGGAGGGCCTAGATGAATGGAGGCCCAGTTGAGACAGTTTAAGGGATAAACTTATTGGGCTTATTCTGCATGTGCATCAGCCTCTGGGGGGGGCACTCACTACCTGGCAAAAGGCCCCCTTGTCTTGGAGGGCTGATATACTTCCAGAGGCCATCCTTTGTACCTGGGTCCACCTGGTGGAATTCTTCATGTGGCAATGGAAGGACCTGTATTAGACCCTCAAAAATCTTGAGACTCTGAGCTGCACATATAACACTGTACACTGTATATTGTACAAGTTTTCAATAAACACATGTCTGTGGACATTCCTCCAAGATAGCTGTGTATTGTCTTCTGTTCAGAGAAAATGAGGAATGATGATGCCTACAAGACAATGGACAGCCTGCAAAGAATTACAACAAATGAGGATTGTCAGTGGCCATTCCCCCAGATAACTAAACTAGATAGTCATAGCTCAGGTAGAATTCCTCCCTTAGAGTAGGGGGCAGCTAGGGCCACCCATTGGTTGGAGGAATCCAGGCATAGGGAGGAGCAAGGGGCTTAAGAAGCTCTGTTAGGGGACAGTTCTACCTCTTGCTCTCTCCCTTCTACCTGAATTCCTAGTCACCCACACATATAAAAGCAGGGTTCCGGGCCAGATAGGTTAGTGCAGGGAACCCTGCAGTCCCCATTATTTTAGGGTTTAGGGAGGGATTTTCCTGGGTTTTCCCATGTTTTTAACTCCATTGGCATTAGACCATAAGGACACTAGGGGTCCAATTTTCAAAGGCTGGTGCAGGGGACAGCTGGTCTAACTCGCAGCATTTGGCACACAGGGATGAAAATCCAGATTGGCGAGAATGTTGAAGCCCCCTGCAATGCATGTTTGGCACAGCAGGGGCTTGCAGCATATGCAGAGCTTTTGAAAACTGGACACTGGGTGTGACTTTCCAGCTGCACACATCATGTTGTACATTGTACAGGTTTTCATTAAACAAATTACTATTGCTATTTCTCCAAGATGGTTGTATATGATCTTTTCTTCAGGGAAAAGGATGAATGATGGAACCTACAAGACAACACGTCCATCAACCCCTGAGTAGCAGATTCTACCATGGTTTTAAATATTCTGGTACCTAGTAAACTTGATTTTTTTTTGGTGGAACCTCTTATCAGAGAGGATTCTATAACAGAGTGAAGCAATAAGGTATGACAGGGTGTGGGTCATGGTGGAATTCAATTTACTCATGCCTTGTGTGCTGTGGCACAAGCTATAGCCCACTGCCTTAAACCACATGAGAACTAGATAAAACCAGTAATGGCCCATGCCCTGCAATGCCTTATTGTGATGATAAAATGACCCCATCTATGAAAACACTAAAAACATAAATAAATGTTTTAATTAAGTATGTTATTAACAATGTCATAAATATGTGATGCATCTGCTTGCTACTGAAATAATCCTAGAGTTAACAGTTTTGTGCAGCTGGAAGTAGAGTGTTTGTATCACAGAAAGTGATTTCTCCTGAACAAGGTCATCCCTTCCTGGTTTCAAAACATATGCTTTTAAGGACTAAAGCACTACGGGTATGCCTCCTTTTCCCACCCTGTTTCTTTTTTCTGTGTACCACCTGCATTCAACAGATGGCATGATTGTTTACCATTGAACGTAAGAATTTATAATTCTGCATAATTTTACTAGCATAACTGGAATGTTTATGTCAGAGATAACACATGATAGAGTGTGCGGTTATAAGGGAACTTCTGTCTCAAGTGGTAGTTGGGCATGAGACTTAGCTGATTGCCACATCCACCCAAGAAGTGCATAAGTCCCTCATGACTGCAAACCCTGGAGTGTGCCCCACTTATAAAATGGGCTTCTATTTAGTTTTTTATTTACTTATTTAATTCTTGGATTACAACCTTTGAGCAGAAACCTGCTCATTTACAAAGGTTCCACATTGACAGTGAAGGGTGAACAGACATTCATACATACAATAGGAATTTAGAGGAGGTAGCAACTTGATAATATATATACACAATCTAATCTGTAAGGCAGCGGCCCAGAAAAATTGTGTTACATGAAAAAAAGTGTAAAACCATAAAAAGTTGGAGCCCAAAGGGCAATTGTCAAACAAGGGTAGAAGGAGGGATGAAGATAGGGGAGGAGGAGATGGATATAGCAGGAGGCAGGGGAGGCGGTGGAGAGTGAGGGCACAGAAAGAGGGAGAGAGGGCATAGGGCAGGGTGAGAAGGGAGGGAAAGGACAGGCCAGGGGAATTGAAGTGAAGAGGAGGGGACACGGGATTTGTTAAAAGAATATGTAGTTCAGTTGAGTTGTACAGTTTCAGAAAATAATCAACAATCATGTGACGTGTTTTGACCAATGCGGTTACAGGATTTTCATGGAACATCCCATAACTTGCATATGAGATTTCAAAATTCTGCATAAAGCACAATCTTGATCTAACAAAACCCCATTATCCAGACATCCCTATCTAATGGACTGGTAGCATGTCTCCCAAGTGAATACTCTCTGAATATTTTAATCCCAGTAACTCTAGAGTCATTTCCATGTATAACCTGGGGGGTAGGGTTGATAGAAAACATGAGCATTGACAAGGTGACAACTAGAAAGGGACAAGAGAAACTGGATCATGGAAGAGAAAGGGGGGGGGAGGGGAGGAGGAAAAAGGACATGGGGAAATTAGGGTAATGGTGGGAAGAGACAGACCTAGTTGCAGGAGCAGGTGTGTGAACATAGGACAGCAAGTAGTGAAAGAAGGCTAGGGGAGGTGGAAAATGTGAGGGGGGAACAAGACACAGGGAAAGAGGGGAGATAGCTACAGTCACAGGAGTGAGTGAAGTAAGTCCTAAAGAGAGGCTAGAGAATGAATAAGGTATGAGTATGGATGAGATAAATAAGTGGGAGGGAGGCTATTCCAAAAGTTATGGAGGTGAACGGCATAGGGCTTATACTGGGGGATGAAACAACAGCTGTTTCTATAGCATACACACTTGCTCTCTGTCATTCAGACAATGGCTGTCTGAGGTGGTGAGTGGGGGCTCTGTGGCATTCATTGTCTGAAAATCTGACAGTGGCACTTAGAGATGTGCAAAGTTGGAAAGCTTTGCTCCGCAAATTAATTTGCGAATTCGCCACATTTCATGAAGTTACTACGCCCCGAGAAGTCCAGCTTTACGGCAGGCTGATACATCGTAAAGTGCAACATTAGCAACTTCACTGGCAAAGCTTGGTACACAGGTGAAGTTTGAAATGCACTATGGGATTGGAGGTCACATGTTGCTGAAACAAGCTGCATGTCATGAGGGAGGCTGTCTTCAGTGCAGTCTTATGAAGACAGAGTATGAGAGAAGTCTATGTGTGTTTGTCTGAGAAAAAAACATTTAAACTACATCTCAAAACCAAGTTTTTTTAACCCAAATTGCTCACAAATTGTTCAAGAGGGCCTTGTGCTGCTAGATTTGTGTTTTTTGTTTATTTTTTTCACTGATTATTTACTTTAAAGTAGTAGTTTCTGTTTTGTCGGGCTGAAGCAGTGGTATGGGGTACAGTATGTGCACTCTAAAAGCAAGGTAACCCAGAAGGATCTGGAGCTTTTTTGTCTAAGCAGGAGATTTGTGTGTATTTTGGATTTTTCACTCTTTCTTGTTCATAATTTTTGATCCGTAGTAATTTTTCATTTTTATTTCTGTGGTTTAGTTTGGTGTGTTTACGTAAAGTATTTTGATTGTCAGTGTCTTTCTGTGTAGTTTAAATTACTTTTCTTAGTCAGGAGGAGGGACAGGAGCAAGGGGAGGAGGGGACAGAGATAGGATATGTTTTAAACTGAGCAGGTAGGGAGCTAGATGAAGAGAGCTTGGAAAATAGTTCCAGAGGAAGGGGAGATGCTAGGAGAAGGCTGCCAGCCCCAAACTGGATGGAGGACAGGGGAGAGAGAAGGTGTGGTAGTCCCTAGAGCAAAGTGGGTAGAAAGAGATGGATGATAAGGAGAGCAGATAGGAGAGGTAGGAAGGGAGGGAACCAAACCAGAATTGTGTTCTTTTTTTTGTTTGTTTTTTATAGAAACAGAACAGACATTATCTGCTTTAATGGTGAAGTTACCCACAAAGTTACCTGCAATTGGTGAAATTAACAGTAAAGTTACTGGTGAAATCACTAGGTGAATTTCCAAGCCTCTGACAAAACTTTGTGGATTGCTTCGCAGAGGTGAAGTTGGTAACTTCACCAGAACTTCTTCGGCAAATTAAAACTTTGCAAAATTTCTAGTGATACTTCACTGTTCAGATGACTGAGCTGGTATGGATGGGTGTAGCAGTGGGTGTTGATTGTCTTGGCCAGGGAGAGGGGTGGAGGGGATACAACAGTCCTACTGAGGATAAGGTGGTAGGGCGGTATCGCTAGACTGCCAATAGAGAAAACGTAATTATTTATTGTACTCGGGGATCAGATGGAAGGAGTACCACTAGACTATTAAGGAATAAAATAAAATAAATCATAGTTTTACATGAGGTTCAGGCAGAAAGTGATACCCCTTGACTACCATGGGTACATTGATTGTATTAGGGGACTGAGCAGGAGGGAGTAGGATATTTTTTGGCACCAGGATGCTGAGGGAGCCGGGGGGGGGAGTCTGCACCACTGTGTGCAATGATAAGAGCAGGGCTCTGGCAGTGTTACATAGGATGCAAAAGGGCTCCCCATTTGTGTGGGCAGAGTTGTGTATTCAGGGGAACTGTGCTATCTACTGTGCATGATGGCACAGGAGGCTCCTTTGAATATGACCCTTTCCTTGTTTGGATGTTCTATGTCCAGTTAGCGCATAGTGCTACCACTACCCTATCCTTCCAAATAAGGGGGCCATGATATTTTTGCATTAAACTGACTTTGTACATGGTTTACATTAACATTTTTTTAAATGTACAGAACATAAAGCTTAACATTTGTTATTGTATACACATTTTGACTTATTTAAAATCAATACACAGCATTCCTCTTGATCTTGGGAGATGACCCAGCCAGAATATTTTCAGTTCTAGCAGTTTTTTAGTGTCATCCACATTAGTAGTAGGCCTCTCTAACCACATTAATTAGTGCCAAGTTGCAAAAACTGCAATAGCTAGAAAAACTGTGCTCTCATCACTGTTTTTATTTAGTCTGGAAATATTTACAGCTGTGAACTGATCCATAGCAATACTTAGTAGCATAATGTAGCAATGTTCTGGTAAGTCAAGACTGCAGCTCTTTCCCTTGCTTTGCACACTCATAATAGTTGTTCAGGAAAAATAAAACATATTAATCAAAACATTTAAAAATATTAGGCCCTATACATAAATGCTGATGGTGGTGCTGAGTGGTCACTGAGACTACTTAGCATAACTACAACCACTGTGTTCCCATCAAGTAATGCTTACAGTAACAAAGGTCACAAGCCTTTCCTACATGGTTGCAAAATCATTGATGATCATGTAACAGTGCAGTTCTTTATTTTTATATAGGATACATTAGTACAACACATCATCAGGTCCCGAAGGTCCTATTTACAAGATGGTCCTGAGTATATAAAAGTAATGAATCATAAAACATATAGGTTTCACTGTAAAATTACAAAAAAGACAAAATGTAAGAATATACAAAGTTTAAACTCAAGGGTTCTATAACACTTCAGTACAAAGTTATTATGGTGACAATTTACGTTTATTTCTTGTGTAAATCTTTCATCTCGGTATTACCCATTACACATACATCAAATTTTCAATTCATGTTTCAATGCTCCAATAAAAGGTTTTGTATTTTTATTCACACTTTTAACAGAATTATCTAGAGAATTCCACAGGGACTTGGCAATAACAGGAAAACTCACATCTTCATATTTATTAGAGGATTTTGGTATTTTAAAAACTCTCATATGGCTATTTCTTAAGTTATATTTATGTTCAATCTTCTCCATTGTTTTCATGATTAAAATTGAATGTTTTATAAATTTAGTTGGCCCAAACCAATTTACTTTTGTTCTTAGGAGTTATCCACCCAAGATCACTATATAGTTTACAGTGATGTGTTCTATAATCACATCATCAAAATAAACCTTGTTAATTGATTATATGCTACATCAACTCTTCTCAGCAAATCTTTGGTTGCAAGGCCATATACATGGCTTCTGTAACCCAGAATGGGTACAAGCAATTGATTTGTTATAGTGGTGCTCATACATTTATCAATACAATAGCCTGAACGTCTGAATGCTACTAATCTACTATGTATCCTTCCCAACATGTTTTCAATATGATAATCACATTTTGAGCTTTCATCAATCCAGACACCCAGATACCAATATTTATTTACTTGTGCTAATATTTCTATTTTATTTGATCTTATTTGAATCTCTCTTTTTTATTTTCATTTTTCTTTTTGTCAGTTTTAAGTACCGTAATTTTAGTTTTCTTGCTGTTCAATACCAATCTGGATTTTGAGAACCATGTATCCAGCCTTGAAAAGTCACTTTGTAACAGTGATTCAATTTATTTAATAATATTCCCATTTGCCACAAGTATGGTGTCATCTGCATAAAGTCTTATTTTGGAATGAATGACCACATCAACTAGATGATTTATGTAAATCAAAAATCAGGTGGGCCCCATCTTGCAGGAATGGGGCTGGGCAAATGCTGTTAACCATTACAAAGTCAATCACATGTCATGTGATGTCACCCCCTCCAACCCAACTGTGAAACTATTACAGTCAGGTGGTAAGGATGAGGTCATAGCAATGTGGCTGGATGGGTTGGACACTCAGGAGAAGTTTAATTTGAGGGGGATTTCACAAACATGCATCTCAAATGTTGATTGTGGTTTTAGAGGGGTGTACTACTGGAATCTGGGGCTTCCAGTGAATTACGAGAACTGGAAGGCAGCTGCTACACCACCAGGATCATCAGGCCATTGACTCACAGACGACTGAATCTTCCACCAACTGGGTCCATAAAATGTAGGGGAGCTAAGGAGAAGCTAACATCCACACAACCCTCAGTCAACAAACTGAACACTGATTTTAGAAATTACACAGAATTTCCCAAATAAAAATAGCACAGATTGAAACAGTTTAAAACAAACTCTTGTCAGAGCCGTAATGGTTGCTAATGCAGTAGTCTTGCTATACTGTGACTGACATTAACTAAATTTGAAAGTACTTGTAAATAAATGTCAACATCACTACATTATATTTCAAACATCAATCTTTATTGTTCAGCTCATTTGCACCTTTGCAAATTATTGTTTACACTCATCTTTTAAAAGCAAATTATTATTTATACAGATCTTTAAAAGCAACAGTGTATATTTCACATGGTTCTAGGTGTACAATTGGTTACATCAGCTGGTGGTTATTACATTCCATACAGAGAGGTGAGGCAGTGATTATCACATCCTTTTGTATAATCCAAAACATTCTGCAAGACAGCAAAGTCAAGATATCACAGAAAATGGAGCAGAGACTGAATTAGAGGAAAATTAGCAATACTATAAGTAGAATATATAACTGAGCTTATTGTAAGGCATTAACACCCTCCATAGGGAGAGGCTTCAGATAATGTCTTGACCTTAATGTGGATTGTGACATGCAAACAAGACATCACAACCTGAGTGTAGTCTTGACATAATCAACCTTGTAATCTCGAAGGCACATAGGGCTGGATATTCAGAGAAGGTGCGCAATGCACAACTGAATTGCACCAGCACCAACACAGAAATGCACCCCAGAGCCATATTCAAATAGCAGGAATGTGCAGCACAATATCTATTGTGCCGCAGTGCAACACTAATGTATGCGGTACAAGTACAGGGGGGTGTGCCCATGAATATGTTGCGCAATGGCATATTCAGCTGAAACACACAGTGCAACTGAGGAGCAACTCACAGAATGCACCACACAGAGTTGAGCACATATAAAGGTGGTTCAACCACACACACACAGCAAATGCGCAATCCAGGGGAGCATAGGCCATGGATGCAGGACCATTCCTTATGGTACAGGTGATGAGGGGGGTGAGAAGAAGGGAAGAACAGAAACATGGCCAAGGAAGGGCCCAGTGGTGGTATGCCCAGTGCAGATGGTACTGTGCCTGGCTCACATTTGAGAACTATGGGGACACCAAGATAGTGGGCTGGTACCATCTGAACAGGGAAATTTTGAAGCAGATATGTGAGCTGTGCCATGACAAGCTGCAGGCACCCACCAGAAGGACTCATGCCACGATGGTGGAGACCAAGGTGACAGTGGTATTGTGTCTGCTCACCACAGGCACCTTCCAGACACCAGTGGGCACAACCACTGGTATATCACAGTTAGCCATGACCTGCCTCCTCACCTAGGTCCTCAACACTCTTCTGCCACATGCTTCAGAGTACATAAGATTCCCAAGCACACAGGCAGAGTGTACAGCAAATGTGCAGGAATTCCACAGGGTGGCACACATGCCTGCCATGATGGGGCCATTGCCTGCACCCCTGTAGCCATATGCTACCACCTGGCCCGGAAAGGGCTGTATACATCAACAGAAAGGGCTACCCCTCTGTCAATTGCCAAGTGGTGTGCAATGCCACTGGGTGCATCATCAATGTGTGTGCCACACACCCTGGGAGTACACATGATGCATTCATATGGCACCAGTCTATACCGTGCCAGCGATTCAAGAGTGGGTTGATCCCCACGGGACACCTAGTAGGTGAGCAGGTCCTGGGAAGAAGATATAGAGCAGCCATGCAGGGCACCACACAGCTACAGTGTGGGGTGATGGAGGTTGTGGACAGTGAAAGGTGAGGGGACAGGACAGAGAATGTCACTGGAAACAGTGCAGGGGAGCATGGACAGTGGTGTGACATGAACGGTAGCACAGCAGCCATGCAGGGGAGGCCATGGCCAAGGAACACAGGGTGGTGGGAGGTGACGGTGTGAACCATAGGAGGTGATTGTGGAAACAGGCAATGACAGGCATTAACCATCACATGTGTTCCCCCCACAGGTGACAGTGCATACCCCCTCTGGACCTAGCTGCTCACCCCAGTCTGTCAAACATCCAATGCTGCAGAGGAGCGGTACAACGAGGCACACATCGCCACACGCAATATCATACAGTACATCTTTGGAATGGTCAAGATGTGATTCCACTGCCTAGATAGATCCAGTGGTGCCTACAGTACAGCCCTATGAAAGCATGTGGCATATTCCTGGCCTGCTGATCAACATGGCCATTGACCATGGGATAGCTTTTCAGGTGGATGAGGGCAACATCAGTAAAGATGATGAGGAGGACCAGCCAGGCAGGGGTGTGAAGACACCCATGTAGAGGAGGGACCCCCAGGTTGGTGGCCCTTGCCAGGAGGCAGAGAGACACCATTGTCAAAGAGCATTATGAGAACTGCAGGTGAGGAAATGAAAATTGCATACTCTCTACTCTTAAAATATGAAGTCATTTACTGAAACAGATCCATTTGTTTCCAAATTGCATTTTATATTTATACTTCTTCAATAACAATAAATGTCCATTTCCAAAATGAATTGAAAGCACTTGTATTTGTTGATCACTTTAGTATATTTAAAATGGTGAACGTTTTCGGAACATTCGTGTCCCTTCCTCAGACCATAGTAACTTCCAAGTGCTGTAAACATAAGCAAATCATCAGTCAAATTATAACTGATAGTGTCAAAATTATCATGATTAACAAAATTACTTTTATCAAACCAGGGGGAACACACCTGTACAAAACCCCAATGAAATAAAGATATTTTTCCAGGCTGGCACTAGAGTAAGATAAATAAAGATGGTTATGAATTTATAAATCATATATTATAACACTTCAAATATAGATTTTTTTTATATTCAAAACCCATTAAATTTACCTGGGTTACTAAAAGTGTTTACGATTCTATAAAATTCAAACCGAAAGATCTGCAAAAAAAGGGGAGAGTTTGAAACCCAAAATAAATCTCACATTACCACTAAGTTTTAAATTAGGGTGTTGCAAAGTTAGTTATCATATATAGCCTTACCAGTGTGTATTCGCATCCAAATAAAAATCTTAATGATGAATTGGAAGTGAAAGCCGTAACCAGTGTGTCTCCCATGTTGGGAGAATAATAACCAACTTTATTTCTTAAACCATGCCGCCATAAACTCAGACACCAAAACTACCTCACCTCGGAGGGTCAGGTGAAGAAGGGGCTGGGCTGCTATTTCACGTTACCTGGATGGTACGTGATGATGTCACCAAGTGACTCACTTTGCAGTCTGGTCTATAATAGAAAACCAACAACTTAAAGTTTGTTGTTGATCCCCATTCTTAATCATCTATTTCAAGGCCACATTAGTCTGGGAACAACTTAAATTTCAATGACTGTGCCTATACCAATCGGCATAAAACAAAATTGTATGCCTACTCAATTAAGAGTTTAAGTGGTGGGGGAGTGGTTTGGCTCCCGATGTGATGGCCGCCTAATGTGAGCGCTCCGTATCCTGGGGTCATTATCAGAGTTACGCTTCGTGTTTTTTACCCATTCCAGGATGTCTAAACAGCTTAAAACTTAATCGGAAAGGCCGGGCAATCAGGAAATAGTGAAACTTTTTGACTCACACGACGGATCGAGGAGTAATTGCTGTGACAACTGGCCATGTCGAAACGCAGCAGGCTGGGAAAAGCCACGGCTCCTAGTGTGCAGCAGACCCAGGAGATGTCCACCGCGCTTTTAAAGCAAATGGCAGATGTAACACTGGCTGCGAACAATATGGCAGCAGCGATCAACAGGTTGGACTCCCGACTAGACATAACTGAGCATAAAATTAAAGATAATTCTGATGCAATAGATGAATTTTCTGCCACAATGAGGTCTCAGGAGAGATCAATTCAAGCACTGCAGGCTAAGGTCGATGACCTAGAAAACCGCAGTAGGCAAAATAACTTATGACTGTTAGGGCTCCCGGAGGGTGTAGAACAAGGCAACGCTGTCAATTTTCTTTATGATATTTTCCCTGACCTGCTGAAGCATAATCTTCCCCCTGGCTTCACAATTGAGTGAGTGCATAGAACTCTTGCCCCTAAACCGAAGCCAGGTGATAGGCCACGACCACTTATGGTACGAATACTAAATTTTGCTGACAAGAAATGGGTCACATCTCGTGCTCGGGAGCTGGGAGCTATTTACTGGAGGGAGCATAAAATAATGATTTTTCAAGACTACTCCCGGGACCTGGCAGCTCGATGGAAGGAATATTCTGAAGCCAGATGTATCATGCATGAAAGAGGCATTAAATTTTCACTTTGTTATCCTGCGATTATGCGCGGATTGAAGAGAATGGTACATCTTTCTCATTCTCTACTCCAAGTAGTCTAATTGAGCACTTAAAAAATAAAAGGTATGGAGATCTCAGGACAATCGACTTATCCAAGGATTCTACTTTACTGGGAATGAGGCACAGCAACAATGAACAGCTAGATGGTCCCTGCACACTCTCATCTCGCCCAAATGGGTTCCAGTTCCAAGGCCAGAGTACTCCACTCCCAGCACACACTCGGAAATGTCAACAGAATGAGATCCATCCCAAAAGAATTCATCCTATCAATCGTGCAGGGAAGGACTTTGATCTACTGTCAAGCTCAAAGGTCCCTGCGGTGGATTTTGACTCTCAATTCCTTTCCCCTAATAGATTTGCGCCACTCTCCCCCATTCCACGGGATGACTTTCCTGATTAACCCAAAGAGGAAATGCTTCAGGAGGCTTCGAAGGCTGAATACTCTGTTGGTGATCCTGTGTCAGTGGTACCTGCACCTAAGGACTCTAGTCAGGAATCACCTATGAGCAACTGTGGTGGAAACAGATCAGATCAATGTGCACACCTGCCTGAACTTAGTATTGAAAGTTTGCCTTCCTTGGATGCACAGAGCTAGTATTAGATAAGTATTTATGTGTACTCTGTACAGTTTTGGGGTGAGAAGTGGAGTGGGAGGGAGAAGCAAATGGTTTGTGCAGCTTGTTTGATACGCCACTCCTTGTGGACTAATTGGTCATTTTGGCCTTTATGACACCAGACGGTGTCTTATACACCTGGTTTTAATCCTGAAATCCCATGTATGGCCATTATAGTAATAAATACTCCTGGGAGTCCTGTGCCTTGTGGAGGACGTGCGATGGGGGCTGCTCCATTACTCAGCGAGTCCTTATAACTATACTTGAATGTTGATAAGGCCTGAGCAGAGATCCCCCCTCCCATGGGCATCGCAACTATGTAAGAGGTCAACATTCTATTTGGTAAGCCTGCCCGAGAGCTGTTAGTGAAATTGGACATGGGGCTGCGTTAAACGACTTGATCCCCGAGGAATGGGTCGCACTCATGGGCAATAAATCCTGGTTAACACCCAAGACCACCTCCCCACTGTAGGTGGAATGATGAGGCCTGAGAGGACTCTGACTCCTCGGCCCGAGTCATCGTTTATCTCCAAAGCGCACTGGTGTGCACCATGTGTAAATAGTTTTAGTGTGTTAAAAATTATTTTCCAGATTATTTCTACAATGTTGCAAAACAGATGTGTGGTGTTAATCTTTAGTATACCCTGTATTATGCTTGTATGGTTACAGATTGGACCTGAGGTGACAACACGATGGCTGAATGAGTTTATCCCTTCATGTCCCCCTAAAAGAATTTGTTATATCCGTCCCAATGGGTGATATCTCCTTTATAACTTGGAATGTAAGAGGGTTAAACTCCCCCTCTAAAAGGAAGCAGGTATTCTCCCACCTTAAGAGACTAAAAACTCAGGTGGCCTTAGTGCAAGAAACTAAACTTGCAGAAAAAGACTGCAAATACTTAGTTAAGGATTGGGTGGGTATGGAACTGCATTCCTGTGCTTCCACGAAGAAAAGAGGCGGAGCAATCCTGTTCCACAAATCGCTCCCCTGGGTGGTTGTTAAGAAGAAGACAGACTCTCAGGGACGATGGGTATTAGCTTTGCTCGACACCCCTGAGGGCCGCCTTTTGGTGGTAAACGTTTATGCTGCCAATGTGGATGACCCTTCTTTCTTTTTAGAGTTAAATTCTAAAATAGACACAATGATAGAAAAAGATATTCCCATTATTATGGGGGAGATTTTAATCTTACACTTGTTCCTGTGCTGGATAGGAGTGACCTAAGCAAAGAAACTCACACTAGGGGAGCCTTGGCCGTTCAATGCCTAAGCACTGAGTATCAACTGGTGGACATATGGCACCTAGTGCACCCCCTCTGTCTGGGACTACTCCTATTACACTGGGGTCCATGCTACTCATAGTAGATTAGATTACTGACTTATTTCCCATACTCTTACAGGCCTAGTTAGAAACTCAGTTATTCTCCCCATGGTAATCTTGGACCATGGCCCAGTACAGGTAGTTATCTCATGGGGCCCCTCATCTCAAAGATCCCTTCCTAGAGACTCGTTCCGTTACTTCTACGTGAAGCTAATTTCAGAAAATGGGCTGAATCAGAGACTATACATTTTCTTAAAGAAAACCCTGTTGAGGACACTTCTGTCCAAAATACCTGGGAGGCCTTTTAAAGCCACCATGCACAGGAAAATTATAGGATATGCCTCCTACAGGAGGAAAAACAGGGAAAGGGAAAGGGTACAATTGGAGGATGACCTGCTCAAAGCTGAAAAAACTCTTAAGGCTCAACACCACCACTCCTCCAAGTCCCTATGGGGTCAGAAAGTTCTGGAGATAAGAACCAGGTTAAACAAACTTCTCTCCAGGGCTGCAGATTTGGCACTTACTATACTAAAATATACATACTGGGAGGGGGTGAAAAAAGCGGAAATATTTTTCTATATCAGCTGTGGAAACAGCAAGGAAATAGATACATAGGGGGGTTGAACGATCCAGCCACAGGAGTAGTGAAAACGAACCCACAAGAAGTGAATGACGTTATGAAGGCATTTTATTCTCAATTATATAAGTCAACTAGAACTAATCCCTGCTCGGATATATCATCATTTTTAGGTATGGTGAAACTGCTGAAGTTGGCTCCAGAACAAGCTACAGCCCTTGAGAAACCCCTTGCAGAGGTCGTGGCTTCCTTGAAGGCTTTAAAAACAGGGAAAGCCCCTGGCAGTGACGGGTTCCCTGTGGACTTTTTGCAACTATTAGCCCCTCTGATTTCTCCCCTGCTCTGTAAGGTCTTTAAAGAGACCAAGGATAAAGGTATACTACCCCATACATTAAGGGAGGCTGTCATCTCAGTGATCTCAAAAAAAGGTAAATCCCCTGATGATCCGGCTAGTTATTGCCCCATATCCTTAATAAATTCTGACAGCAAGGTCTTTGCCAAAGTGCTTGTGGATAGACTGGCCTTGGTCCTACCTCCTCTGATTCACCCGTCACAGGTCGGTTTTGTAAAAGGTAGATATAGCACTGACCATATTAGAACACTTATTAATCTTATTCACATAGCGAGTCAGGATACATTAAGGGCCTCTGCTGCTGTTGCCATTGATTTTGAAAAGGCATTTGACTCAGTGGAGTGGGACTACCTGCAGGAAGTTCTACATCACATGGGGTTCGGATCCAGTTTTAGAGCGGCTGTCTCCTCCATTTACACATCTCCTAATGCAAAAGTCCTCACAAATTCAGTTCTTTCTGAACCATTTCTTTTATACAGAGGTACACGTCAAGGGTGTCCGCTTTCTCCTCTGCTGTTTGTCATTGCTATTAAACCATTAGCAGCTGCAATCAGACAGAATACACACATCACTAGTATTGGCAGGGGGCAGGACTCTGTCTCCTCCCTGCTGTATGCTGATGATCTGCTGGTATTACTAAGAGATGTTAACGAGTCCCTACCCCACCTTCTAGAAATTCTGGACTCCTTTTCATCCATTTCAGGGTTAAAAATAAATCAATCCAAAACTGAAATACTCCCTTTCAACACGCAGTGTAAATCTCACATGGTGGCACAGTTTGGACTTAAATGGTCACAGCATACGATCAAATATTTGGGAATCATAGTTGGGAGTAACTTAGCGAAGTGGTGGGATAATAACCTGTGCCCCCTTCTGGCCAGTTGTAAACTTGAAATGGAGTGAATAAATAAGCTCCATCTAACCATGGCAGGTAAGATAGCCGCTTTTAAGATGTCCTTTGCCCCGAGATTTTTTTATGTGCTTGCTCATATTCCCCTTTTTCTCCCAAATTATTGGTTCAAGAAAATAGATACGATGATTGGTTCCTTCTTATGGGGTCCAGTCAGACCTCGTTTCAGTAGAAATCAACTCCGGACTCATCCATTGCAGGGAGGATGGAACCTTCCATGGATTGAAGGCTACAAGATAGCTTTTCAAGGAGCACAAACACTGAAATGGTTCCAGCCCCATAATATTGACTCTCCTCAGTGGCTAAGACTCGAGCTGATGTACAGTAACAGCCTCACAACAGTTTCTTTTCTCTGCTCCTCCCCGGATCATGAGCACACACTGCATCCCACTATTGGGTCGTCAATCAGATATTGGAACATTTTACAAACAAAAACAAAACATTCGACTCTCCCCCTCACATATGTGCCCCTGTGGAACAACCCTAGCATAACTATTGGTGGCTCCATGGTGGCTTGGCCCTCCTGGCAAGGAAAAGGGATTTTATTTCTAAAGGATATGCTGGGACCCAATTCCTTTGTGGTAGATACATTCCAGAACTTGCAATCCAGATGGAATCTGGGTAAATCAGATTTATGGAAATACCTGCAATTGCGTGATAGTCTTAAACCTCTCCTAAATCAGGGTAAAGCTCTCCCAGCCAGTGATTCACACTTAGAAAGGTGGCTTCGCTTACCCAATAAAATTGCAACTATGATATATGCTGTGTTGCGGGACTCGCTACCTTCCACCAATATAAAATCTAAGTTAAAGTGGGAAAAAGCCCTAAATATACAAATATCAGAGACACAGTGGAAACAGTGCTGGCAGGCTGGTTTAAAAATTCATGAAGATACCCGGAGTAGACTTATACATAATACAATTTTACATTATTGGTATAGGACACCTGCTATATTAAAGAAAATGCAAATCCTTACACATGATATGTGCTGGCGGTGTCTCCAGCCTGGGGGAGATTTATTTCATATTCTTTGGCAATGTCCCCGAATACATGATCTTTGGGATGAAGTGATACTTGTGGCCAGCACGATACTTAAATGTCAGGTCCCAGCTGACCCTTCCCTTATGCTGTTAAGTCTGTGGCGCGGGATTCCCCCCCTTAAACACCAGGAACTTAGGTGGTTACTCTTATTCAGCATGCAGGTTAAATGACTAATTTTACAAAACTGGCAAAGTACTGCACTGCCCAGTCTCAAGGTGATTCTGGCTTCGCTCTCCTCTGTATATGAGATGGATAGGTGGACACATATGGCTATGGGGAAGATAGAATGCTTTTCTCCTTGCTGGGCCCCCTTCATGGCATATTTGTCAGCCAGAGCCAGTATCGGTTGATCAGTCTCCTCATATCCATCTGTCACCACTTATTGTTTGAATTAAGGCTATTTATGAATACTCTACTGTGATTCTATGGATACAAAGGTCTATAATGTCAGTCATGTGAAATGTTGTTTATATTTGTAGGATTTAGTGTACATAGTTACCCATATTGAGGTAATTTCTGTTTTATAGGTTTAATATAGGTCAAACTAGTATGTGAATATCTATCGAGTGTTAACTGTGTAGTCTGAGTTATGGTAATTAGCATACCCACTTTACCCGTATATATGTAGAATACTGTTTATTATCAGTTGATATACTCCACAGTAGGAACAGATAATGTATATATCACTATGTTTACTCTGTGGTCTTTTCCCCCCAGAAGCAGTGTATGAAGCGGCCATAAGAGGGTGTAACTATTATATTCCATGAAGCCGTGTCTTATATGTGGTGATACCTCCCTATGGTTGTATGTTATGGGAAAAGTGAGGTAGGTGCATCTATTTTGTCTTCTTTATACTGTGCGTTAGGACCTAGCTACCATAGGTATTCACAGTATATATATATATATATATATATATATATATATATATATATATGTGTGTACTCCCTTTGTATTCTTTTTTCTTTTTCCATATGTTTTAGGATTTATTATGTATAGCTGTGGATTAAGGTGTTGACATCAATCTACACACTAGTACTTGATATTATAAAAGAGGCATATATCCTTTAATTACAATTCAATTACACAATTATTAGTGCAGCCTGTACGGTTCCTAGGAAAGGACGATGATACATTATGGATATATCCAGTATGTCAACATCAAGTGATCCTGTATGTACATCTACTGTATGTGTAATAGTGAATGTATGTTTTGTTTTATGCTTGGAAACAATAAAGCATTTAACTGAAAAAGAGTTTAAGTGGTTCTGGTGGGATAAGAACCCAAATTACCTTAAAATTCAAATCCTATAGCAGAGTAACCAAAATAGCAACATATTAATACTAATTGTAGAAATTAATATTTGTTATAATGCTGTAATGGGATATGAGCCAAAATCACCAACCACATTAATAAGAAGACAACCTGGATTTCTATAACAGCGCCATTCCTAATCGGCATAAAAGCAAGATCGCGTGCCTATTCAAATCAAAATTTAAGTGATTCTGGTGGAGTGAGAATCTAAATTACCTTAAACCTAAGTTATATTACAAAATGCAGAGTTTCAAAAAACCAAAATAACATTTCATCATTCCTCATTATATAGGTTAATCATTGTAATGGCACTGTAATGGGATAAGAGCCCAAATCCCTACAGACTTGCGTATTCTTATTAAATATATTCTAATAGTGACTACAAAACATCATTTCATAATTCATGAGGAAAATTAGTAACTATAGTGGGACTTAGTTATTATAATGGCACTGTAGTTAGATGGAAGCCCAGATCGCTTTGCAAACTTGCATCTTCTTACCAGATGCGTTATTATAATGCTGCAAACCATCTTTTTGTATCTCATAAGGGAAATTAATAACTATAGTGGTACTCATAATGGCAAGCCTTAATTTTTTAAAACTTAAACAGTGAAACCCAATCAACACATGATTCTAATGGTTAAAAAAATAATAGACAAAAGTTAGTAACCAAAATTATAATATTAAACTAACGAAAGGAAGTCCAAAGTAAATTTTCATTTAAGGCATTTCGTTTTTGATAAGTCCGTAGTGTATAAATCCACCATGCTTCTCTTTGTAACAGCTTTGTTTCCCAGTCCATCCGTCCTAATGGTTTCACTACTTTTTCAGTCCCCAAAAATTTTAAGCTTGAGATCTGATGATTGCATTGTAAAAAATGCCTAGCTAGTGGAGAACATTCATTGGCTCTTCTGATGTTGCTCTTATGTTCAGTGATCCTTACTTTCAATGGTCTTGTGGTTTCCCCTATATAATACAGGGAGCAGGGACAAATGATGCAATATATGACGTGATCTGTGTTGCAGTTAATGAAGTCTTTAATAACAAAGGATTTATCTTGATATGTGCTTCTGATGTGTTTACTTTTAACTGCATTATTACAATCTGTGCAGTTGCCACATGGAAAAAGCCTTTTATGTTGCTTCTTAGCCAAATACCATGCTGTATAGTTGGTTTCCAATGTTGTGTTCGAACTAGTTCATCTTTCAATGTTTTAGTTTTTTGAGCTGTAATCCATGGTCTTTGTTCAAAAATCAAATGTCCATTGTCTGTGCTTTGTAAAATATTCCAATTTGCTGTAATCACTTTCTTGATTTTCTCATAACTGGAGGAGTATTGTGTAGAAAATGAAAGCTTTTCCAGTGTCTTCATCTGCTTGGGGATAGTCTGGATCAATGCATCATGTGCCTTGATTTTAACCTTGGATTCTGCTTGTTTTAATATACCAGAAGAGTAGCCTCTTTGCCTAAACCTAACTTTAAGTTCCGCTAAGTTTTTCTCAAATTTGACTGAATCTCCACTATTTCTTTTAACTCTTAACATCTGACTGTAAGGCATACTATTTTTTAAAACTGGAGGGTGGAAACTTGCAGCATGTAATGTTGTATTTTTATCTGTTGATTTTCTGTGTAAATCGGTCATTTAATGATTTTCCTGTCGAATAATCTTAAGATCCAAAAAAGGTATTTCAATAGTGTCATGATTTAATGTAAATTGCAAATAGGGAAATATCGAATTAATATAACCATGAAATTCTAATAACCGTTCTACCGTGTCGGACCAAATCAAAAAAAATATCATCAATAAAACATTTATATAATACCAATGAATTTCTATATTGATTGGGCTCGCTAAAAATATGCTCCAGTTCAAATAGAGCCATGTACATATTTGCATATGTTGGTGCCAATGAAGCACCCTTAGCTGTTCCTGTGATTTGATGGAAATATCTATTCTCAAACTGAAAGTAATTAGTTTCTAGTACAAATTGTGTTAATTGTAAAATAAATCCTTTATCTGGAAAATTTTCATCCCTCAAGGATAAAAAATGATTCAAGGCTCTTAATCCCTGGTCATGTGGAATGCTAGTATACAAACTCTTAACATCTAAAGTAACTAATTGACAATGTTGCAAATCAATATTTTGTATATTAAGTTCTTCCAAAAGCTGTATGCAATGTTTAGTGTCCCTTAAATAAGATGGAAAAGACATGATAAGATCTTTACAGTGATAGTCCACATAAATGGAGAAAGGTTCTGTGATAGAGTGAATTCCAGATATAATAGGTCTGCCTGGGGGATGTATAGGGTCCTTATGAATTTTCGGCAAACAATAGAAAAGAGGAATGCGTGGTGTTTTATTAACAAGAGCTGTGGCTAGCCAATCAGATATAATATGTTGTTCTACCGCTGTTGTAACTTTAGAACATATTTCCTGTTATAAAATTGACAAAGGAATTGTGGTTACTTCCTTGTAAGTGGAAATGTCTTTTAACTGATTTAAACATTCAAGTTGATAGTCTTGATAATTCATAATAACTATTGCTCCTGCTTTATCTGCTTCCTTAATGATTATAGTAGAATCCTCCTTAAGATTTGTAAGAGCTTGCTTTTCTTGAAAACTTATATAGTAAAAAGGTTTCTGTTTTTCACTCAATTTAATTATATTCTCAATTTCTCTATCACTTTCTCAATAAAAGCCGTTATGTTGGGAGGTTGTAAAGAAATGGGATCAAAAGTAGATTTCACATGAAGAGCCCGTTTTAAACTGTAGTCTGAATTTGTCATTATATCACCATCTAAACTTTCACTGTCCCTATTATGGAAATAATGCCAGCCTGGAAAAATATCTTTATTTCATTGGAGTTTTGTAGAGGTGTGTTCCCCCTGGTTTGATAAAAGTAATTTTGTTAGTCATGATAATTTTTACACTATCAGTTATAATTTGACTGATGATTTGCTTATGTTTACAGCACTTGGAAGTTACTATGGTCTGAGGAAGGAACACGAATGTTCCGAAAATGTTCACCATTTTAAATATACTAAAGTGATCAACAAATACAAGTGCTTTCAATTCATTTTGGAAATGGACATTTATTGTTATTGAAAAAGTATGAATATAAAACGCAATTTGGAAACAAATGGATCTGTTTCAGTAAATGACTTCATATTTTAAGAGTAAAGAGTATGCAATTTTCATTTCCTTGACTATGTGGATTCTCCAACCGGCACACTCTCCTCATTTACTTAATTAGAATAGATTAAAAAGGAACCGAGGGTGTCTCTACCACATTACACAACTGCAGGTGAGAACCACACAGGGCAGCTGTGCATGCTGTAGTATGGATCAGAAGGTACACGCTGGCACACAGGCAATGCCAGTACAGTGCTGCTTTCATCACGCCCATGCCACATTGCCAAACAGAACTGCCCACACACATGCTAGACATGACCCAGGCCACACGTATGTGACAGCACACAAACAAGGCCATTTCCAGCCATGTGCACAGCAGGCAATAGCAGTAGGTAACATGACTGGACAGTACACCCAGCAGGACTACCATGTGGCACCAAGGCCACCATGTGGGAGGCCACGCCCTAACTGCATGGCAGGCACAGGCTACTCAACAGCCACAGGTGGTGTCACCAACAAATTAATGGGGTAGAGGCCTGAGAATGCGACTGGGTCCTCACAGGTGCATACAGAATGGCAAACAGACTATTACCAGGTGTGTCTGGGATGGGCATGGCAGCTGATGGCATCAGCCATGCTGGAGTTGACAGACGCCATGGCCGTGGTGTAGAGGTAGCACTATGGGGAGTTCTGCATGCCCTGCTGTGCCTAGTGGATGCCAGCAATGCAAAACCGGCAACGATGGTCCCTGCTATGCGGTCCAGCGATGTGGTTATGGCCTCCTACAGTTGCCAGATCTCACCAATTAGCTGAGCACATCCAATGTCCTCTAGCTCAGCCAGTTGATGCACCATAACCAGCAGCACATGTATCTCTGCCCTGAGTGTTGCCTGGTTGTCCATGGATGAACTCAGCAGCCTGGTGTACTCATCTAGTCTGTCAGCACCAGGCATCTCATGGTGCTGTTGCTGACATGCTGGAGGGGTGGCAGTATGCCATGCAACATCTCTTGATTGGGAATGCTGCACAGGCATCAGTGCAGGTGATGGGGAGTGAATAGGTGCTCCAACAGTGGCCCCTGGGGAGGGCTACACAGTGACCCCCGCAGCCTACTGCTGCACACCAGCAGCCTGCTGGAACTGCCTGCAGCACTGGTGCCCACACCAGCACCCCAACCACAGTCAGCACCAGCAGTGGTGCCACACACCACTGTGCAGCCATGGTGTGGGGGGGGGCCTACGTGTCTACCATACTACCCGTGCTGCCTGCCGCCACCTGTATTGACACCTGTCCCCGGGTGGTGTGACTATTCCTGTGCTGCCCAGGATCAGAGTGAGGTCATCATCACTGTCACATGTTCTCTCCTCATGTATTGCAGGCATGAGCACCAGTAGGTCATCCAGGAGAAGGAGGTCTGTCGGTGGATCATCATCCCCTAGGCCAAGGAGCTCCATGAGTGCCATACCAGTACAGCGCCCCCCCGGTCTGTGGCCACAATGTCAGATGACATGGATGTCATGGCATCATCAGGTTCAACGTTGCCAATATCATCCCTCACTGAACCTCTGAGATGTGATGGAGCTGGAAAACAGAATGTGTGGTATTACCGGTGATGTTGTTGCAGTGCATGTATTGTTGTGTACTGTGCAATGTCTGCATGTGCAACACAGGCATGCCAGGCCACACCAGTCACTGTCTGTACAGCACTGCACTACAGGTCAGCCATGCCATAGGCATGGCACAGGACATGTTGACCACAATGTGTAGTCACACAACACTGTGTTGCACCTGCACATGGCTAGCAGGCATGACCCCCAACACAGCCCCCCAGGACATGCCCTGTGCAGTGTGTTGTGATGCTGCATGTGAGTACTGTGGCCCTACATGTGCTGGCATACACTGCAGCACCTGCGCAGCCATAGGGTGTGTAGGGTGACATGCACCCCCTGGACCCTACATCACCCTACCATCACATGCCCATGCAGCAGACACACTGCACACATGGGACAAGGGACATGCATGGTGTATCCAGGCATGGTGTGCACCACACCATGCCACAATGATTACAGGTGTGCAGCACACCTGCAGTGTACCAGGCATGCCTGTGGCATACACATGCCTCCACCCCACAACACCTGTTGTCATACACACAGTGCTGTAATGGGCTGCCACCTGTCTGGAATCCACCTCCCAGGACATCCTCAATGACTGCCTGGCTGATGGTGGCTGCTACAAGCTCCTCCACCACCAACAGGATGGGTGCTGTAGCCAGTCCATTACCCATCCTATTACAGGATGCCCTGATTACAGCAATCTTTTCCTTGATGTGCACATGCCAAGTATGGAGGTGGCAGAGCACCATCCTGTGATGTGTACTGTGTAGCCGATTGTGCTGCACATGCCTGTCATGTCACGCATGCATCTGTGGGTGTGTGCCATGGATGCAGAATGGATGCACAGTAGTGATATACTGCACATCTGGCCTCACTGCACATTGCCATTGACCATGCATGTGTGGTCACTGCACCACTGCCGTGCGGCATATGTGGCATCACATGACCTTCACAGTATGGCAGCTACACTGGCCTATTCATCCATGGGTGTGACCCCAAACTCCCGCCCACACTTCCAGCATGCGCATGTGTGGTATTGCTCAATAGGCCATGGTTGTGCATGCCAATCATGC
Organism: Neoceratodus forsteri; assembly: GCA_016271365.2. NCBI lineage: Eukaryota > Metazoa > Chordata > Ceratodontiformes > Ceratodontidae > Neoceratodus > Neoceratodus forsteri. The sequence continues at coordinate 876,208,469 of CM028129.1, forward strand.
ATCTACATGCTGCATGATTGTGTGCTGTGTGTTTCTGTTGCACATGTGGTGTAGCAGTGCTGCATGTGGTTCCAGAGTACACCACATTGCTTAGGACAACCAGTGGTCTATGGAGCAGGTATGGTATGGTCAGAAGGACATGGGGGAAGGGCCAGGAACTGGTCAGAAGTCAAAATGGTCAACCTGGTGGCATTGGTGGAACCCCTGGTGGACCAACTGTTTGGGGCAGGGGATCTGCAGGAGGCCCAGTCCCAGGTGTGGGCCCATGTGGCAGAGGGACTGGAGTGGTGCATGGATGTTGCCCAGATGGGGGAGCAGTGTCACCATATGGGGACATGTGGCACCGTGACCCTGAGTGGCTGAGGAGGCTGCAGGACTGTGCCTGCCATGGTTCAGTCCCATAACCAGGTAGGTCTCTCTGTGCAATGTGCATGCTGCCGCTGTCAAGTATTTGTGCAACTGGAAGTGCTGCAAGTGCATCTGCACCTGCAAACGGGGGCCCCACACTGGTGGGGTGTGTGTGTATGGTGTTGCAACATTGCTACTCTCTGTGTGCCTGTGTGTTGCATGGTGCCAGTGGCCTTGACACCAGACCCCTCCCATGGGCCAGCATCACAGCATGGGCTGCGGTGGCACTGTGCGCCATATCCAGCCTGTGTGGGTGGGGGGCTGGGTGTCTGTTCATGGCATGCCACTTGTGTTCCTTTCTGTATGTGTTTCCTCCACAGGGCTGGAGGCATGCAGGAGGGCCAGGGAGGCTGCTGGGTGGACCAGCACCCTGATTATGGTGCTGTGGCAGGGCCAGTGCGACAGGTGTCAGGTGAGTGTGTGCAGTCTGCATCAGCCATCATTGCAGGGTTTGGGTTGGGTGGGGCCATTACAACTCCAGGGCACTGTTGCCATGCAGGGCTATGGCATGTGTTGGTGCTCTGTCACTGCTGCCTGTGATGGTCAGTGGCATGGGTGGCCCCATTATGCACGTGGACTCTGTGTGGTGGTATCCTGTTGCTGTCACTGGTGTGGTGTGTGTGTGTGTGTCCCATGGTGCATGCATGCTGCTGCTGGATGGATCTGTATTGTCCATGGGGGCAGTGATCCCATGCTATGGGGCACCTGTGCACAGGTGTGGGTACATGGCACTCTATGATGTGCCACCCAGTATGTATGTAGGATGCTGCCCTGGACTGCTGTGGCTGTCCACTGTGCACATGCTATTGGAAGCATCGTTCATGGGGACACCGCTGCTGTCCTATGCACACACAGACCATGGTGCAGGGGCCATCTGCTGTGTGGGGCCTGTCACTCAGTGGCTGTTCTGAGTTTCCCTTTCATAGGGCATCCTGGGCCAGGTGGTGAATGGAGGTGTGTCGGTATCCTTGGCTGTGGACTGCTACAATTGCAGTGCCTCACACTGCAACTCATTTTGTGTACTGCAGCACACATCCACCTGAGCAGAAGACAGCAGGCAGCTACCAGGGAGTTGGTAGTGGAGGTCCACAGGATGTGTTTGGCCTTGAGATGGCTATGGCAATAATCGATGGATAATGCCTTTTCCTTCCCCATTTCACCTTCCCCTGCCCACTGATCCTCTTGGACTGTTATGTGTGTTCCCCTGTACTCCCTACACTGCCCCCTGACCAAGCCATTTGATACCCTTATTTCAGCTGATGTGCATTTTGTCCCCTTGCCCATTCCTGTGTTTGCCCTGTTGGCACTTCTGTGTCTGTTTGTTTTACTTTGTTTTATAAACTATAGTAAAGTGTTTTGTACCACTTGCTCGTGTGTTTCTGTGTCTCCTTCACATACATACTGCTGCATTGTGCTGCTGTTGTTCATGGCTGTAGTCAGGCAGGTCCCTATCTATGCCCGAGCTGTTCCTGCAGTGTAGTTCTGTTGGGTGCACAGTGGCATGTGTGCCACTTCCCTGTGCATCACAGTTCCTAGAGTATGGGGTCTGCACCTCCCCTGTGCATGGCATGGTATCTTGTGCCCCTGTCTGGCTGTGCAGAGCTGTATCCTGGTGACACTGTGCTGTGTCCTGTCTCCATGTGTGTCTGTGTGGTGTGTGCGACATGCAGCCTGGTGCCTGTGTGGCAGAGTGGCTGTGGCACACTGTACATGCATGGTGCCTTCACACAGTGGCTGTGGTGTCTGCCTGGCCCATATTGGCTGTTGGGACCATGGTCATGAAGTGCCCGGTCCCTGCAGCCATCTGTTCCATTGATGTTCCATGCTATGTCACATTGGTCACCAGGGTCTGTGTGGGGCTACATGTGCTGTCCATGGCCATTGGGCTCTGTTCCTGTCCTGTGCCTCATGGCCATTGTCCCCTTGTGGTTTGCCCCTGCTTCCCCTTCCATGCTACTGTTTCCTTGCGCAGCCCTGCCTGTGTTCCCTAGTGCATGGTGCGCCTTGCTCCACCTGCTATTTTCAGCATGCACACTTGCTTTAGCCCAGTTCAGGTTGCTCTGGCACATGTCTGTTTGTGCAATGGTGCAATTATGCTATAGTCAGTGTGTTTCATGCAGGTGCATTTCTATGGAACATCTGCTGAATATTGCATATTTTTCCTATGGTGCAACTGGGTTGTGCTGTGTATCCCATTGCTCATGTTCAGGGGACACTTTTGAAAATCTAGCCCATAGTGATCATAGATACCATGAGAGCTCCAAAAGGAGTCATAAAAAAACTTCTCTCCTATGGAGTATACCTCAATTTTCTTTGATTTGACAATGATTTGTTCATCAGATTTACATAATTCATCACATCCTTTCAACAAATTCAATTGATGGATTCATAAGAATTCTAAGAGTATCCTATTTTGAAAATACATTATTTGAGAATTAGTGTCCCAGTAAAATGTTTCTTATTTTATTAAATTTGGGGCGATAATGAAATACTTTATGTGAGGAAGAGTTTCAAGTGAATCCTGCCCACAATCGCAGTATAAGTTGAAATCCGCTATTTTGTTCTTAATGTATATGTATTGCAGAATTTTTGATGGATACAATTCTAACCTAAATTTAGTGAAAGTTGCTTCTTCTTTTTTCTCCGTGAGTAAAAGTAAATATGGCTCTAGGACACAATTTATTTTATTTTGTAAATACCATTTATGTAATTTTAGGGATCTGATTTTCTCCATGTCTGAGTCATAGGATAACAACTTGAGTTTGTTTTAGTTAGTTTTGCATTGTCATAAGATATGACTATGTTTTTAAGAGAATCTATCCGTAGGTGTTCCAATTTCAAGATTTTCAAGGTGTCTAGAATGTATTTTAACCAGATGGAAGAAAATTTTTTTTTTATCCACGTTATTTTCTCCTCTAGACACTTTTTAATTAGCCTATTTGAATCAGCCCCAGTGCATGTAATCCAATAAGCAAAGAGCCAAAAAAACCCTCATTTAAATAGGCCTTAATTCAGCTCTTGTTATGGCTGAAGATGTTTATATAGGGACTTGCAAAATGGTTCTGTATAACTGTACAACTGTTTTTTTGAAGTTTGTCAAACTTTTTATCATACCATACCCCTATGGCATAAAAAGCAACAGGATTCAACTTCATTTCAGCTGTTTTAAATTAGAAAACACAGAGTATCCACCATATTTGGCATTGAATCTTAATAGGGCATTTTTATTCTGATTTAACTTATTCAGTGTGTAGTTTATGTTATATGTTGATTTATGATTATTCGAGAAATTATATCACAAATTTCGGTAGTTTGTACCTACCTCTAGAGGTATATCATTACAAAACCAGCACAACTTTATACTATACTTCTCTACTGTTAGTATTTGAGTTTTTTTAGTATTTATGATTAAACTGTTTTTAATATAATACTGGTATAGCAAGATCAACTGCTTTTTTAATCCTACAGATGAGACCATAATTATGACATCATCTGCAAACATCAGTGCTGGTACAGGGGTGCCATTTACTGCTAGAGAGTGAGTTGCACCTGCTAAAAACAATGCTGGAAGATCATTAACAGAAAAATTAAATAAAAGTGGTGCAAGAAGGCAGTAGGGAGGGCTGGGGGGATACGGGGATATATAGGGAGAGGCATCACCAGCAGAAAACAGGAAGTTGTTATCCCTCTGTACAGACAGTTGGTGAGACCCCATCTGGGGTACTGCATCCAGTGCTGGACACCCCATCTCCGCAAGGACATAGACAGGATAGAGGCAATCCAGAGGAGGGCAACTAAAATGGTGCAGGGTCTGCAAGAGAAGCCATACGAAGAAAGACTAAAGAAGCTTAATATGTATACCCTTGAGGAAAGGAGGGAGAGGGGGGATATGACAGAAACTTTTAAGTACCTAAGTGGAATCAACAAAATCCAAGAGGTTAGCATCTTTCAAAAAAGAGATGTGCAAGAATAAGGGAACATAATTTGAAGATGGGGGGCAGTTCAAGGGCAATGTGAGGAAGTATTTTTTCACAGAGAGGGTGGCGGATGCATGGAACAGCCTTCCTGAGGAGGTTGTGGGGTCTAAAACTGTGGGAGAATTCAAGAATACATGGGACAGACATAAGGCAATTTTTGTGGGGGGTAGGAAGAAATAGGCTGTTGGTTAACTAGGATCTGTAGCTTATCCTGTAGGTAGGGAAATGGGCAGACTAGGTGGGCCAAGCAGTCCTTATCTGCCATCAAAGTCTATGTTTCTATGTAAGAATACAGCCATGCTTCACTCATTTATTGGACCTACAAGTATTAGAAATATTACCCTCTAGACTGAATCTCACTGAAGACCAGATATCAGTATATACATTTATAATAATTCTCAGTATAGTGTGATTTAGTTTTCATTTGTAAAGTTTTTCCCATAGTAACACTCTATTTATGCTATCAAATGCCCTCTTAAAATCCACGACTGCCAAATAAATGGGCAGTCTTTTCTTGATGTAATACTTCTCCAGAATATGATGTAATATGAAAATTTGATCTTTTGTTGAATGGACTTTTCTAAAACTTGCTTGATAAATGTCCATTCTGATTATCAATCCATAAACTTCGCCTATCTAGTAATACTCATGCTAAAATCTTCCCCTATGTATCAATAAGGCTTACTGGTCTGTAGTCCTCTGGCAGATTTGGATTCCCTTTTTTGTAAATTGGGACTATTATATTGTCTTTCCACTCATGTGGTACATAATTTTCCACAATCAATTTGTTTGCCCCAGTCCAGACAAAATAACTAGCAAAATGTTACAGCTGATGGGTGAATTTGTTTCAGATCCACTCAGACTAATATTTATCTAATCTATGGAGGAAAGTATGGTGCCTGAGGATTGGAGGGTAGCAAATGTTGTCCCAATACACAAAAAGGGACCCAAAACATGTGTGACCAAGTACAGACCTATAAGCTTCACATCCATTCCAGGAAAAATATTGGAATCTTTAATTCAGGATAAAACTCTTGAATTCAGGACCAGAAGCAAATGGTTTGATTCCTTTTATTGTATTAACATTGATGTTATAAAAAGAACAATACAATATGTTATAAAAAGAACAATAAAAGGTATCAAAACATTTGCTTCTGGATCTGTTCTTACAAGGACCAATACAGCAACTAAACTATGGTACAAGTCACATTAAACTGTTCCCTCAACTCACTGGTGTAGCATTGTTCAATGAGTTTCCTAATCTGTGCAGTGTTTAATTCAATGAATTAGTAAACGGTTAGTATTGGTTTGCAACTAGCTGTTATGTACTATAAGCTTTATTTTCAGCTGAGTGCTTATGAGTTGCATTTCAGAAGGCAGACTAAACAACTCTTAAGGAATGCTGTGATATTTATAAACAATGCTCTTAAGGAATGCTGTGATATTTATAAACAATGACATGAAAATGCATTGCATAAACACTGCAAAACAGCTACTGCCATTTCACTAAACAGTTACAGGTGAGTTGAATAGGCAGTGAAGGATGGTTGGAAAACAGTTAAAAGCTTCAACAATTCAAGTTGCAACTGCAGTATCATCACAAATAAAAAAAATGCTACACCAGTGAGTTGATGGAACAGTTTAATATGACTTGTACTATAAATCAGTATGAATTCAGGAAAATTCACCTGATACTGACCCACAACTACATGATTTAAAAAAATCTAGATCATGCGTCACAAATCTAGTATCCTTTTATGAGAATGTTAGTAGAGAATTGAATAATCTTAAACCAGTTGATGTGATCTATCTCAATTTCAGGAGGGTGTTTGACCTAGTTCCACACAATGCTATTATTGAAAAATTGAATATTGCAGGGCACAACAGCCAAGTAATCAACTGGATAGAGGCTTGGTTGGATAATAGATCCCAAAGAGTGTTAATGGTTTTGTGTCCTCTAGTAGTGAACTGACTAGTGGGGTCCCACAGAGATCTCTGTTGGGCCCCATTTTATTTAACATTTTTATTGTTGATTTGGTTACAGAACTTACCAACTGGTGTTCATAGTACGCACACAACACCAAACTGGAGGTGTTTGTAGTAACGACAAAAAATAGCAACAATCCAACAAGATCTTAACAAAATAAATTACTGGGCTTTTTCCTGGGGAGTGTCATCTAATATGGATAAGTGTGCAGTTGTTCATTTTGGTAAAAGTAATCCTGGACACTGTTACACATTCAATGGCACACCTCTCCAGACAATAGCAATATGAACAGACCTTGGTATATTGATTGATCAGTTTCAATTTTGAGGCACAGTGCAATAATGTTATTGCAAAATTGAATCGTTGTTGGTGGAGCATTAGAAGATCCATCACATCTAGGAACAGTAATGTTCTGATGCCACTCTGCAGAGCATACTTCCCCTATTATCAATTGCTAGTCACAACTCTGAGTCCCCTATAAAAGTACCGAAATATGAAAATTACATACCTACATAATTCTTGATCTTTTCTTGTATCTATGCCATTCATTACTGCTGGGTGTAAGCTGGAGGTATGCACCTGTATGGGAGCTTTTTTTGGGGGGGAGGAGTTGGCTCTGACGGCACTGCCCATAAGGCCAGTGCATTGCGTGGGTTGGCTGTTAGGCACCACAGACACCTCCTCCATCCCAGTTCTGTTCTGCCAGAGAGGATGAAACAAAGGGGTATGGAGAAAATCAAGGTGAGGCAAGAGAACTGAGGGATAGGAAAAGGAAAGGATATGAACTGAAAAAAGAAGAAGCTGACCAGAGGACAGAGAGATTGAACTTTTTACCCTAAGAGGCCATAGGGACCCAATCCTTGGGTGGCAACACAGGAAAGGAAGAAAGAAGAAGAGAGAGAGAGAAAGTTACAGCATACATAGGGGAAGAAGGGGGGCTCTCAGTCATGCTGAATTGGAAGACCATTGGCTTACTTCAGCATCAAAAACCTGAAGGTATGAAGACACAGTTGCAAGGATCCCATCAACTTGAAGGACCACTGGACAGAAGTCCAGGACAAGAGAATTTGAAATGGTCTTGCCAGACTATAAACATGGCAGAGTCAGCCCCCCCTTCTCACTGCTAACCTCACATGTGGGATGAAAGTCCTGGGACATTGTTCTCTACAGCTTAATACCCGACAGCTTAGTCAGGGAGAACCCCTTAAACAGGAGAGGACTCTGTCCATAATGACCTCTAAGGTAGAGGGGAAGGGAGAAAGACAGAGGGGAAGAAAATCCCTATGGGTTCTCCCATGAGATGCACTGATGCAGTCCCTACTTCAAGAATAGAAAACAAAATGGAAAATCCATGTCAGGAAAAGAAGCAACCACAGTGCACCCCACTGAGGCTCCCAGGGAGTTCCCTCCAGGCCAGGGCAAAGACCCTACTCGCTACCCTCCTAGGGTGGGTGCTCTGTGACTTTTAGTGAAGGAATCAGAGGGCGCTAAGGTACCAGGGTGACTCTGCCCCCAACTGGCCTTGAAGAGGGGAAGGGTAAGCAGGGTGGAGATGGCACCCAAGAGCTGAGGCTCAAGAGGGAAAGGTGGGTGGGAATCAGTAATGAATGGTGAAGATACAGGAGAAGATTAAGAATTACAGTAGGTACATCATTTTCATATCTTCCTTTGTCAATCTTCACCATTTATTACTGCTGGGTGAGTACCAAGCCCCACGGAGGGGACCTGGCACTGCCCTGAGGGAACAGATTTCCTTTGCCTCCTGTGGGTGAGGTGCAGGAAGGGAGACCCATAGCCCAACTAGACCATACATGGTCTAAGGCTTGTCAGGCTGAGGAGGTGTCCTCCATGGCTAGGGGGACAGAAGATACCCCTGTAAGTTCCTCCTCGCCCTGTGGGAGAAAAGACGGGGCCCCCGGAAAGCAGAGGAAATCACCCTATGACGAGCATTGGGTGACAACCTGGATAGACGAAGCCATGCCGCCCACCTGATGCAGATCACTGTCCCTGCCAGTCTGGAGGCCACCTCATTGGCATCATAAGCTGCCATTTCTTGGTGTTTTACAAGCTCCAGACCTTCCGCAGAGAGGGCAATGGCCTGCCTAGATGCATCTGATCAGGCAGAGATGCTAGCACCTGTGCTAACATCGACCACATGTGCCTGTTGTAGGCAGTATGCTGAGCCTGATGTGAGCTGAAGCAAAGCAGCACATGAACTGAAGAGAAAACTTTTTTTCACCATCGGTTTAACTCAGCGGAATCTGAATCCAGTGGTCAGTCGTGCACCAGTGTTGAAGCCTGGAAAGAGTATCTAAGACTGTCAGCCCCAAAGGTGGGTGAGACAGAGAACCAAGAGACTCCTGGGGAGTGCAATACCTCTTCCTGCAGTCTGCTTGGGCTGGGGATGAGGCAGCTGGTCACTGCCAGGTGTGGACTGACACTTCCTGGAAGGGAATAGGCCAGGATGGTACCACTAGGTGGTGCACACTAAACTCGCTCAAGAAGAAGTGCATCTCCCACTCAGTATTGCACCTTACCACGTGGGATATATGGAGTTCCTGTACCAGCCTCAAGAGGAACTGTTGATATTCAGTGAAATCAGCATTGGATGAAAGGTGGACTGATCGATCCTGTTCCTCGGAAGAGGAAGCCAAGAAAGTATAGGAACTCGGGTGCTCAGAGTCCTCCTGCTGAGACAGGTGAAAGACCTGCTTGTCCATGGCTCTAACATATCTAGGGAAGGCCACAGCTGTCTCCCAGGTTAAGGGCCCCATAGGACCCACATGGCCCAGAAGAGGGGGAGGTGACTACAGAGGAACTGGGGAAGAGCACCTAACTGAAAGTGCCCAGCCTCTGCCAGGGCCAGGGCTCTCAGACCTCACTGAAGATCCTCTAGCTCAAAGGGGATCTGGAGGTCGACCAAGTCAGCATATGCTGTAGATGTGAAAACATATCCTATTTGAGCCCTGAGGGGGAATCTCCACTGTGGTGCAACCAGGGTTGCATGGATTCAGAAGGGCAACCCTCAGCGCCGCCCACTAAGGGCACCTCTGAGGACTCCAATAAGGAGAAGCAGGGCTCTGCACTCTGACTTCTCCCAACCCCCTGCAGGGAAGTGGAGGAAGGCCTCCATGCTTAACCCCAGCCCCTCAACCCCTTGGACTCTGAGGCCACCCTCTTCCTCAACCCCCATGCTAGGGGGACCCCTAATCATGCAGGCCACCTGAGGGGGGCTGCAGAAGAAGAAATCCCCATCTTAACCAAAGGGGCCAAAGCAGCACCAGACATGGCAGCTGCCCCGGCCCCCAAAGTCGAGACCGCCACACCATGTCCTCCAGGGCTGCTATCCACCGTGGGGTCCCCAATGACAGGGTCAGCAAGGGGGCCCACAGAGACCACAGAATCTGAAGAGCATGGGAGGTGAACACTGGGCCAACTGGTGCCACGTACGGGGGGGTCCCCGACTCTGGGGAGTCAGGACATCAGTCCAGATTGGCCTGCAAGTCATCCTCTGAAGAAGAAGAAGAGACCATGCACACCACCAGACTAGTGACCCTGACAGCCCCAGAACTGACGGTGCTATGCACTGCACCACTGCAGGACACAACACCTATGGATCTGCCCCAACTCCCAGCACCATGAACGGTACCAGGATCCAGCACTGAGGGTCCGCCAGTGCTGGGCCCAGTGACCGTGGGCTGTAACACCGGGGGAGTCTGCACCTCTGAAGAGGTGACTGCCTTGGTGGTGCTTCCACCCCAGCTCCGCAGGGAGCCAAGGCATTCCTCTGGCATCTTGGAAGAAACCTCCTTGATGGCAAGGCTAGAATCCAAGGAGGTTTCCTCCTCACTGGGCCATATAGACCCAGGAGGAGACCTGGAGGCAGGGTCAAAAGATCTTGCCATGGCATCCATGGAACGACATCATCCTCCAAAAGTTGGTGGGGCTCTGCCAGCTTTAAACATGAGGATTTCCTGAACACAGCAGACCATGGAGAAACAGGCATTGCAGTTGTCCGTATCATGGTTGGGACCCATGCAGCACAGCAAAAGTCATGTTGGTCTGTCACGGAAAAATGCCAGCCACAGGGGCACTGACGCATGGGGGCATGGCCTGCTTTGGATTTTCTCTTAGCCCCTGAACCAGACATGATGCAAAAAGAATCCAATAAAATTCACAGGAAAAGACCCGGCATCACTGGCAAAAATAATAAAAGGAATGGTCTTACCAGTATCCAATGGCCCCGGGTGAATCAGAACTGGGATGAGAAGAAGGAAATGGTATCAAAATATGGAACAGGCCCGATGACGCAGCAAGCACTGAAACTCAGGCAGCAGGTGTGACCTCGATGGCTGGAGAAACTGAACTGGGATGAAGGAGGAGTCTCTGGCACCTAACAGCCAACCCTCATGTGCCACGCAATGCGTCGGTCTCGTGGTCGGTGCTGACTCCCCCCCCCAAAAAAATCTCCCATACAGGTGTTCACCTCCGGATACACCCAGCAGTATTGAATGGGGAAGACTGACAAGGGAAGATCAAGAAAATACAAGTACAGAGGTGCATAATGAAAGTAATTAAGGGAATTAGGCATTTAGATTTTATAACCTGTCTTGATAATTTAAAATTATCATCCCTGCAAACAAGCCAGGTAAGAGGGAATTTAATGCTTGTATATGATGTATTACAGGACCCAAAATGTATTATCTCCCTTAACATGGATTTTAAATTGCAGGTTCATTGATGGTTCTTTGCCAACAGACTCCTGGTCGCCACAAAGAAAACAAAGACTATGCTTTTTGGATCCAAAAATAATTTGGTTAAAAGCTCTGAGGACCAGCCCAACTCCTTTGCCATATGTGCCACAGATGGAACCACTCTGTAAAAGGTAACCAGCTTCATATGGAGTGCCCGTCCACAGACTCCTTCAAGGCTTCGTTGAAGAGTTTTTTGTTTATTTCAGCCTTTGATTAGCCCCATGTTGCTGCCTTTTAATTGTACTATATTTTAATTTTTATTTATTATTGATGTATCTTTTATGTGCTGCTCTTTGGTATTTAAAAAGCGCAATAGAAATAAATTATGATTTGATTTGATGTATCTAGAAGTCATCTTGTACCCCTCCCTTGCATTCTATGGCCACATCGGGATAACAGTAAGGAGGATCAATCAGCATATCGGTGTCTGCTATTGCCTGAGACACTTTTTCACCCCGCATCTAGTAATAGGGAGGGGAATGCTCATACATGTCCTAGACTATGATTCCACCATTGTATCCCAAACCTCATCTCACCTAATCACTCATCTCAATACTGCTTACAACAGTAGCTGTCATTTCATCCTACTTGCTCCACTTGCTACTCACCACTGCTCCCTATATGCCTCGTTAGGAAAGCTGTCCCTCCAAGCCCAGCATGACCTTAGCCTGGACACCATTGTACATAAATCCCTTAGTGTAGGACCTGCATCTCAACTGGATAAATTTATTCCAATTAAATGGAGCACAAAGGATTTAAGGTCATGCTCCTATCTACTTAACCTCCCCGATCCTCTACTAATATGGGACAAACAGCACTTTCCATTGCCAGCCCCAAACTCTGTAACAGCCTTCCTGCCTGGCTCCTCTCCATTGGCTCCCCATCTGGCTTTAGAACAAACCTGATAAGCCATCTGCTCTCGGCATCTGCCTGCAAATGCCCCCCCTGACCAAAATAGACTGTCTGGATACCCTGGACTAGGGTCAGGACCCTATCCACACTCTCTCAAGTGTCCAGCACATGTACTTTTACTGATTCTTGCTACTGCCTGTTAACATCTCACCTGTTAGCCCTCTGTTACTTTGTATTGCTTTGTAGACTTCAGTATTGCATCCAACTGGGGTAACATTTCTGAAGCACTGTATGTACTACTGGACCTTTGCATTTGTACCCTACTTAAGTCTTTACCCTGTTGTATAGTTTATTCTAAATACCCATATCTTGCACCTCCTGTTTTATTGTAAGTGCCATCTTTATTGCCAGGGTCATGCCGGAAGATGGTCCTTGGAATCAGTGTACCTACCCCATTAGCAAATGAACAAATAAATACATAAATAAAATTGGATCATAGGGAAACCAGGAGACACCATCTTCACTTAAAAGGAGAAAGAGTCTGAAGAGAGAAAATCAAGTGTTACTTCTCACAGAGGGTGGTGGGTGTGTGGAACAGCCTTCCCATTGAGGTTGTGACAAGTGATACCAAAGATACCTTTAATAAAAGACTGGATACATTTTTGGCCTCAATACCAAGTATTACCACTGACATAGTGGGAGAGTGGTTCACACGGGCTCATAGCCTTTATCTGCTCTAAAATTCTAGTAACTTTTAATATAGCTAGGAGTTTGCTTCACCATTCAATCTTAACCTTATGCAAAAAAGGAGGAACTTTGTCAGGACCTGGGGTCTTGTTTGGTTTTATTATTTGATACTGTAGCAATAACTATTTCATCTGGTGTTATCTTTAGTGGACGTGAAGCATCATTTAATTTATCGAGAATTGTTGCTTGTGTAGTTCCAATATCCCCATCATAAAAATTCTTGTGATAAGAATAAGTCCAATTCAAATGGGAAACGTGTTCTGAAATGTTAGTGGCATAATTTCCTGTTCCTTTAGCTATTGGACCATCTATCTCAATTAAAGTAGTAGGCAAATTCAAGGTCCGTCAACCAAAATTTCTTGCTATCACCTGATTTTATAACATTCATTTGACCATTACTTAGCCTGAAATATCTGACACTGAGCTAACAAAAATTTTTATATTCCCTCCTGTATTTGTTCAGGAGGGAATAGTTCTCTTTTGAAGTATTTTGTCTTACAAATCTTATGAAAGATTATAAGATTGATTTAAACTTTTTGCAATCAGTATTAAGCAATGAATAACAGATTTTGCTTTCACAGGACAGTATAAAAGCATAAAAGTGGCAGAAGAGTGCCACTTATTTCTTGTATGTTTTGATATATCTCTCTTGAAGAAGTCATAGGGATTATGCAAATGACCTCCTTACAATTTTCTCTTGCAGACATAACATCCACTATACTGTACCTGCCACAATTCAGGGTGAAAACATTACTCTTCCATGATTCCTAACCTCAGTTTGAGGGCCACATTATCTTTGGTCCAGTTTTTCAGTGGAGTCAAAGTACTGTAATTCAGTCTGAGAATGACTGGATAATGATCACTTTCAGGTTTTGTCTTAGTATGATCTTAAATTCTGCACACTCATGCACACACATGCATTTGCCATAGAAATATGAACACACAGTCCACTACACTGGCTCCTGTAGAACCTAAGTATGTCAAATATGATGTGTTCACCCCTTTTAATCTTTCATTTAATATCATTAGGCCTAATTTCTCCAGTAAACGTAGGAGTCTTCTACCACTTCTACAGTATTTACAATCTTATTCTGAGATATCCTTGTTTACAGTACAACATCCACAACTGAGTCAATATCAGGAGCCTTGTTGCCTGTTCTAGCATTAAAGTCACCCACCACCAATAATCCTGCTACAGGTTGCAACTGTATAGCTTCCTGTAAAGAATCTTCTAGAGTCTCCCAAATCTTGGGATTATAATATTCAGTGTAATATGGAGGAACATAGCAGTTGTGGAAATATAGTAGGTCATCATTCCATTGTGCTAAAGTAATAATTATGTTTGGGATAGGTACTGTAAATGATTTAACTGTTGTATTTTGCATTGTTTTAACAAACATTACTAGTCCTCCTACTAGTCTACCCTATTTAACAAGCTTTTTTGCATTAGCGGATGTACAAGTATAGCCTTCCAGGTATAAATTTTCGACTACTCACGTTTCCTGTAGACATATTATATGCTCTGATAGAAATAGTTTGAAGTGAGGATCTAGAATACTTTCCGAGTAGCCTGCTATGTTCCAAGATAAGAATACATACATAGATGTTGATGGCAGATAAGGGCCTATAGCCCACCAAGCCTGCCCAATTACACACGTAACTGTGCTTCTTCAAGCTTCCCCAGAGCCTGGTTGTCCCCTTCCCCAACTACCAGGATCCCCCTATGCCTATCCCATGCTTTCTTAAATCCTGTAATAATTTCTGCCCCCACCACCTCTTTTGGCAGGCTTTTCCACCTGTCTACCACCCACTCTGTGAAGATGTACTTTCTCACGTTCCCCCTGAATTTTCATCCCTCCAGTTTCATCCCATGTCCCCTATTCCTGGAACCTCTCTTCTTGTGAAAATTGTGTTTTTCTGCACCTTGTTTCTTCCTGTGAGGTACTTATATGTCTCAATCATATCCCCTCTGTAATTCCTTTCTTCCAGGGAGTACATGTTTAAGTCCTTCAGCCCGTCCTGGTAATGCTTATGATACAAACCTTGCACCATCTTGGTAGCCCTCCTTTGAACTTCCTCCACCCTGTTCATGTCCTTAAGTAGGTAAGGTCTCCAGAACTGGACACTGTACTAGAGGTGTTGCCTCACTAAAGTCCTGTATAGTGGCATTATGACTTCCTTTTTCCTGCTGGTGATACCCCTGCCTATGCAATTCAACAGTCTGTTTGCTTTACCTGCCGCCTTGTCACACTGACTCCCTACATTGAGGTCATCCAAGATAATAATCCCTAAGTCTCTTTCCTGCTGGGATGATTCTATATCCTCTCCCCCCCAGCTGATATGTTGTTCCTGGGTTTTTGTGTCCCATGTGCATTATCTTGCATTTTTTTTGTGTTAAATCTTAGCTGCCACTCCCTTGAACATTCCTCAAGCTTCTGCAGATGACGCCTCATTCTATCCACACACTCCGGTGTGTCCACCCTGTTGAATAGCTTTGTGTCATCAGAGAACAGGCAAATGTTGCCTTCTAGGTCCTCTGTAATGTCACTGATAAAGATATTGAAGTGGACTGGTCCCAGCACTGATCCCTGTGGAACCTCGCTGGTCACCTTTCCTTCTGTGGAGTGACAGCCATTTACCACCTTCCTCTGTGTCCTACTATTCAACCAGTTCTCCATCCACCATACCACAGTAGTACCCATTCCCATGTGGCCCAGCTTGTTTAAAAGCCTTCTATGTGGCACAGTGTCAAAAGGCCTTGCTGAAGTCCAGGTAGGCCACATCCACTGCCCCCTCATCCATTTCCCTCATCACCCAGTCAAAGAATTCAATGAGGTTAGTCTGGCATGGTCTTACCCCAGTAAAATCATGCTTCCTTGGGTCCTATAGACCACTGCCCACCAGGTGTTAAACTATTCCTTCCTTCGGTAGTGTTTCCACGATCTTACCCACTACTGAGGTGAGACTGACTGGTCTGTAGTTTCCTGCTTCCTCTCTATTCCCACTTTTGTATAGGAGGACTACATCAGCTGTCCTCAAGTCATTAGGAACCTCCCCTGTTTCTAGTGACTGACAGAACAGGGTTGCCAGAGGTTCTGCCACCACCTTTCTTAGCTCTGTCAGCACCCTGGGGTGTACCCCATCTGGCCCCATAGCCTTATCAACTTTGTTCTTCTCTAGTTCCTTTATTTTTTTCTTCTGGTTATCCATGAGTATCTCCAGTACTGAATTTTGTGAATTCTCACTAAGTCAGTCCTGTCCAAGGTCAGTCAAACACTGAAAATGATTCTGAGTTATGATACTGAAGTGGGTGGAATTTTCCAAGGCCACTTTTTACTGTACCATAAAATGTCCTTGATTGCAATGCATGAACTTTTCTGTAAAACTTGTTTTTGAGTTTGACTTTCAGGCCATTCACACAGTAGGACTACCAGTCTGTTCATTTTGTAAACTTCAGATAGAATTAATTTATGTAAGATGATATCTCTGACAGAAAGCATAATTTGGCCTTGATTTGTATGGGTCTATGATGCTGGATACACCAGCATTACAGCAACAGTTTTATGTCGACCACAATTGCTCTGCCCTCCACACCCTTCGTATTTTAATATCATCAACTCTGAGTTGAAGTTGATTCGGGAAGGGGATGCAAGACCCAGAGAAACAGTGCCAGGGTCCACAGGTACATTACAGTGGCAAAATTGAATTGGCGCTCTAATGCACTTGGCTATCGAAATGTTGCTGTTCAGTCGACATATCGATTTGTATATCCATTCTCCCTTTTTCCCCATCTAACTACCTTGTGTTCTAATTTGAAGTATTATATTTCAAAAAGGTACAATGTAGCCCAAGCAGATTCTAGTAAATGAACATACACACACTGATACATGTGCACTTACACACAGAAACTCCATCTCATACACAAACCCCCATACATGCACAAATAACCCAACACCCACTCACACACCTTGACACATGAATGAGCAACAACTCAAACATGCAAAAAGACACTGACACACAAAGACAAACACACACACAGATCCTAACATACACACAGTCCTCAAGCAAAGCAAACACAAAAATACAAAACCCCTGACACAAAAAACACATACACAGACTCTGATACACAGACAGTCAAATATCCTGACATGTGCATGCACACCCACACACTGACCCCAGCACATGCACACTTACACAGTCCTCCAATTTGTGCATGCACACAATTTCCAATGTGTCCAAATACATACAGGGATGGTGTCACAGTCACAGTAACAGTGTTATCATACACCACAAAGGCAAACATTGCAACTTGCCTAGATATTACCACCAAGCCATAAAGTGCACATACATACACAAACACAGATGCCCCAATATTCACACACATGTTCTAACAAGGGAAAAACATGGATACATGGCCCTTGATATACTTAGACCTAGACATGAGCAAACATGCACACACAGATCACAAAACACATAGTTCCCAGTATGCTCACTTAGACAGACCCAGACACATGAAGACAAACACACTTCAACATGTGCACACTCACAGACCATGGGGTGTGCACAGACACAGGCCCTGACATGTGCACTCAAACATCAACATATTGCTAACATTCACCACGATGCACCTGTACATTCAAAGAAAGATTCAGATGTGTGCATTTACACAAAAACCTCAACAGATTCACACAGACCCTGGTGCATAAGCAAAAAACATTATATTTTTTAGAATATTACTTCATAAAATAAAAGTGAGTTGCTAAGATGATCGAAGCAGGATTATGCATACATACAATATAGTGGCGGTTGGGAAGAATAGAACATGACCATATTTTGTGCAAACCTAATATTGGACACACTACAATGTTGCACATGCATTTGGTTTTATTTGGTTGCCCATGTATTTTTGGCAGTTGGGCATAACAAGGTCTGGCAGAAAAGGCTGTCACTGGGATTCTACTATAAGTTAAATGCAATGTAAAACCAAAATTCAAACTGCAAAATCATATGCTTGGTTAGTTTATTACTTGGTACATTCAACTGCAAATTAAAATACACAGGAATCTGTTAGGCAACTGATTATGAACAAAAAGAAAGTATACGAGCACTGAAAAGTGTCAAGTTGCTTTTTGACCAATTAAGTTCACAAAGCAGTATTAAGAGACTGCAAGACTAGAATTAGGAAAACCAAAATGTGGATGGAATCCAGGATAGCGGTAGAAGCTATGGACAACACCAAAGCCTTCTTCTAGTATATAAATGGAAAGAGGAAGGTGAAAGAGGAAATGTGTGCCCCTGAAAACAGGGTAAGGGCGTAATCTATAAAAGAGACAGAAGTGTGTCTGAGATGCTGAGTAGATACTTTGCTTCTGTTTTCACAAAAGAGCCCCATCAGAGGTAAGTTGCTCATGAGGAGATCAAACACAACCTAGACAAGCTCTCATGCAGCCTGTGGACCACGCCCTCATGCTGGTAACCGAGTATGTGGTGAAGATCAAGCCAAGTAAATACCAAGGGACAGATGGAATACCCATCACAGAAACATAAAAACAGAATGTGTCAGCAGGAAAGGATGACTTGGCTCACCCAGTCTGCACAGATAGTCCCAGCCTAATCTGTCTCCATAGACCCTAACTTGTCTTTGGTGACCCTCTCTCCTTTATGCCTCAGATTTGTAGTGGAGCTAACAGAACCACTGATGCAGCCACTTATAATAATCTGTCTTGATTCTGTATAGATTGGTGGAAAGTGACCAGTATTGTCCCCATCTTTAGGAAGGGGGCAAGGTTGGACACAGGCACCTATAAGTCAGTCACCCTGACATCAATATGGGACAAAGTCTTGGAAGCCATTATCAAGGACAGAATATTGGAGCATTTGGCTGAGGTCAAGATTCATGCCTCTCCCAAGCATGGTTTTATGATGAGCAAATCAAGCCAAAGCAAACTAATTACCTTTTTTGAGCCAGTGACAAGGGAGAGCAACAGGGAGATTTGTTTTTAACTGTTACTTGCACTGTTATTTGCTTGACCTGTGTTACTTGTTAAATACTTGACTTCAGTTCAGTGCTTCATGTGGTTGTAATACTTTTATTTCATCTTCAATGTATTAATATTGCATCTGGTTTATACTGTTCATTTTTTTTGTATTGCATTACCTCTTATTTAACCTCCTAGATCATACCTGAAAATAGGCACACTTAGTGTCTAGTGTACTCAATGGATCATTAAAAATGAATACACATTGGCAGGGCAATAGATGTAGTCTATCTGGATTTCAGTAAGACCTTTGGACACTGTGACACATGACAAGCTTCTGAGCAAAGTACACCAGTGCAGTATACACAAGGTACATTGCTGATTGGCCTGGTGTAAGAAGTAGAGGGTTGTAGCAGACAGGCCTTACACAAAGTGGCTGGGTACTCTGTGGAGTCCCTTAGTACTGGAGCCACTACTGATCACTATTTTCATGCATGAACTGGAAGCTGGGGTCTCCAGCAGGCTGTGTAAGTTCACCGATGACATTCAGATGGCCAGGGCAGTGGACCCTCTTTAGAATGAGGACAAGCTTCAGGAGGACCTTGGCAAACTGTGCAGTTGGTCCAATTCCTGGAGAGTTACAATTAAAGTAGCCAAATTCAACGTGCTACAACTAGAAAGAAAAAAAAAACATTGATAAAACCTACAGCACTCACTGTGTGGAGCTCCTCTAGCTACAGTGGAAGAGAGAAAGGACCTGGGTTTAAAGCACACAAGGGGCTAAAGCATGGCAAGCAGTATACAGAAGATGTCAAAAGGGTCAGAAGACTAATGGGTGCATCAAGGGGAGGGTGACCAGTACGGTATGGGAAACAGTCCTTCCACTTCACATGGCCCTGCTAAGGCCCCATTTGGAGTATTATGTGCAGTTCTAGGCTCCATAATACAACAAGTTCTGATCAGAGCCAATACAGGTGTGGAGAGCTTTTAGGAGAGGGAAGAGCAGTGAAAAGAATATGCGGTGCTCTCTTTGCACCAGAGTCAGCTGTAATACTGCAGCAATTACAGTACTGTGCTTGTGTGATACTCACACATGTGCAGTTTGCCCTGGAGTCAGCCTTGCACAACATGGTGGTGCTGATATAACTATGTGTAACAACCCAGTCCCCTCGGGTTACTATAATCCCATTAGTACTATTCTGAGGCAGGTAGGAAAAGGCAGCTGGTGGGGAGCTCATTAGGGGCTTTCTACATAATGACATCATTGTTTACTCAGCTAGCCTGAGAGAAGGATTATTATGTCATTTAGAACTCTCAAACCAGCATAACCATTTTAGAGTCAGCTGCTCTTGGGGAGCATAGAATGTTCATCAGTAAGTTCAAGTGTGGCAGTCAGAGTGGCAGGAGGTCTGCAACTGGGGTTCTGCCAAAGGGAACCCTGGTATTTCTCACCCTAGTTTGGTAAAATCTTCAGTTTGGCAGCAGGACTCTTTAGTTTCACTCTGGGGGGATGTAATTCTTGTGGATCCAAGGGGCAATCTACTGAAGTTCCTGAAGTTCACAGCTGTCTCAAGGAAGAACAATGAGTAGAATCTGACAGCTCCAGAGAAAGGAAGGTATAGTTTGTTCTTTCCATGACTGGGAGGAAGGATCAACTAATCTGTGAGTACAGAATTTGAGACTGTTCTCTGAGGGAGTTGTCTGAGGTATGTGTACCCTAGATAAGGCTAGATCACACCGGTCAGGACCCCATTCACCACAACTGTTATGTTTTGTTAAAGTTCTCCTGAGGGTCTCACTGTTCTTAAAGCTTATTTTTCCTTGTGTTTTTAATCATTGTCATTTACCAATGCTAGCACAGACATACAGAGTTTTAAAATGAAGCTTCACTTGGTTTATAGCTTTTCTTAGGGAATGAACATTCAAGACAGTGAAATTTGACCTTGGGATAGCTTTCTTTTGATGGAACTCATGCTGTCTTGTTTAGAATTTCACCTTACTGGTGTAGTAATTTGCAAAGCTGAAGCTGTTAAGAAGTTCAATAAGAGTTATGCCAAACAAATGTAAATATCTCTAAAAGTATAGAAGTTACTGATACTAAACCTGTATGAAAGTTGTTCAGTACAGAAATACCTTTCCAATGAGCCTATTCATTAAGCTGCACTAATTATATTTTTTAAACTATGGCCATCTGATTACCTGAATTTTCACCTTTCAGTTGGCTATATTTAAAAAAATAATGAATTCAGATTAGTGATAACCCTCATTTGAAAGGTAATTTTGTTCTGAACAACTTTCATGTCAGTTGTATTTTGGTAACTTGTATACTTTCCAAAATATTTACATTTGTTTGGCATGACTCCTACTGTGTTCACTCAGAGAGAAAAAAAAATGAGGTTGTTTGGAAGACCATATTTTACAAAATATAAATAATTCAGATTAGTGACTACCCTCATGAGAGAGGTCTTTTTGCCCTGAACAACTTTCACGCGAGTTGTTTTTGTGCATTTTGAATAGTTTAAAAGATATTTAGATTTGTTTGGAAGGTGTGCACATTTGCTTTCAGAGAAAAGCAGCTTGGGAGTTCTGTGTCCATCATTCTGAGAAGAAAGAAGGGAGTTTTTTAACTGCCATAGGGATTTGCAGTGTTATGGAAGGATACAGTGAAAACTACTAAAAATGTGTTCCACGGAAACTCCTTTTCAAGCTAAAGCAATATGGCTTTAGGCTCCGATGATATGATGATATTAGTCTTCCCCATACTCAAGAGTATGAGTAAGACTGGGCAAACTCAAATATTTGAGCTGATGATCTACATGAGGATACAGGTACAGTATATAACCTAAAGATCAGAGATGTAAAGGTCAGGGTTAACAATAGGAGGCACTTCTCCCAAAGGGTGGTAAACCCCTGGAACAGCCTATCAGTGGCGACATTAGACAAGATAACAGTACATGCCAGTCTGCTCCCCCAGTCCTCATGTTAAATGGTTCACCATTCTTTGACCCTTCCTCTGTTGCTGCTCACTTTAATGAGTGTTTCACAACATGTGCTCACCTCATGTCAGCGTGGGTGAACACCTGGGGTCCAGTGACCATTGCACAGTGTGGTTCAATATGAGTACTATAACAGGGTCAAGCCACACAAAAGTGAGGGTCCTGGACTTCAGGAGGGCAGACTTCACTAGGATGGGGGTATGTCTCAGGAAAGCCCTAGGAGAAGGGGAAAATGGGGGGGTTGAGGAACAGTGGTCCCATCTGAAAGGAGCCATAGTGGAGGTGACAAACCTCTGCATTAATCTTATAAACAAAAGCAAGAGAAAAAGAAAACCACTATGGTTATCAAGTGAAGTGGCCGGCAAAGTAAGGGCAAAGAAGTTGACCTTCAGGAAATACAAGGAACATGGAAGGAGGAGGACAGGACAGTGTATCTAGAAAAGGAAAGGGAGGCTGGAAAACTTGATCAGGAAGTAAAGGCAAAGACAGAGGAAAGAATAACAAAAGAATTTAAAAAAGCAGATAAGATTTTATATACAGTGGATATGTTAGCGAAAGGAGAAAGACTGAGGGGGCTGTAAGGCTAAAAGGGGAGGAAGAAGAGGGTATGGAAGAAGACCAGGAAAAGTAATAATCCTGAAAAAATATTTTTGTTCAGTATTCACCGAGGATGGGAAAGAGGAGGGACCACAGCTAAGAAACAGGATTGGAAGGGAGGTGGACACCAGTCCATTTACAGAGAAGAGAGTCCTAAAGGAACTCACAAAACTGTAGATGTACAAGGCAATGGGACCAGATGGGATACGCCCTAGAATATTAAAGGAGTTAAGCGAGGTAATGGCAGCACCACTGGCAGCCCTGTTCAGCAGGTCACTGGATACTGGAGTGGTTCCAGAGGACCAGAAAAGGTCTGATGTAGTCCCTCCCACAAAAGTGGGAATAGGGAGGAGGCTGGAAACTATAGATCTTGGTGGTTGGGAAACTTATAGAATCACTGCTAAAAGAAAGGATAGTGGAACACCTTGAATCCAGAGAAGCACAAGATCTGAGGCAGCACAGATTCACATCAGGAAAGTCATGTCAGACAAATCTGATATATTTCTTTGACTGGGTGACCAGAGAAATGGATCAGGGGGGAGCGGTGGATGTGGCCTACCTTGACCCCAGCAAGGCGTTCGACACCATTCCACATAGTAGACTTGTAAACAAGCTGGGCAGCCTGGGATTGGGTCACAAGGTGGTGAACTGAGTTGGGAATTGGTTGAGGGATAGAACACAATGTGTGGTGGTAAACAGAGCTAAATCCAAGGAAGTAAGGGTGACTAGTGGGCTGCCAAAGGGATCGGTTCTTGGGCCAGTATTGTTTAATATCTTCATTAGTGACATTGTGGAGGGACTGGAGGGGATGACATGCCTCTTTGCAGAAGACACTAAAATCTGCAATAGAGTAGACACTCTGGGAGGGGTGGAAAACATGAGGAAGGACCTAAATAAACTAAAGGAATGCTCCAGAGTGTGGCAGCTAAGATTTAATGTGAAGAAGTGCAAAATCATGTACTTGGGGAGCAGGAACCCAAGGGAGGATTACATGATGGGTGGGGAGTTATTAATAGCCACTAAAAGGGAGAGAGAGATCTGGGGGTGATCAATCATATCTAATGACCTAAAGGTGGCCAAACAATGTGCCAAGGTGGTAGGGGGAGCCAGTGGGATGTTGGGATGAATAGGGAGAGGTATCATGAGAAGAAGAAAAAAGGAGGTGATGCCTCTGTACAAATAATTGGTGAGACCTCATTTGGAGTACTGTATCCAGTTCTGGAGGACGCATCTCTGAAAAGACATAGACAGGGTAGAGGCAGTTCAAAGAAGGTCAACGAAAATGTTGCATGGCCTGCACCAAAGGTCATATGAGGAGAGACTGGAGGAGCTCAATATGTATACCCTGGAGAAGAGGAGGGAAAGGGAAGACAGGATAGAGATATTCAAGAATCTAAAGGGAATAAATAAGTTACAGGAGGGCAGCATCTTTCAGAAATGAAGATGCTCTACAACAAGATGGCTTGACATGAGACTGAAGGGGGTAGAGTAAGGAACTACATGAGAAAGTACTTCTTTATGGAAAGGGTGGTGGAGGCATGGAACAGTCTCCCAGCAGAGGTGGTGGGAGAAAAATCAGTGAGGAAATTCAAACCTGCATAGGATAGACATTGGAAGACCCTAGTGTTTCAAATGAGGAGGTAAAACCACAGATAAAATAGGATCTCTGGCATTTTTAGTAGGTAGGTAAAATGGGCAGACTGGTTGGGCCTATTGGTCCTTATCTGCCATTAAATTCTATGTTCTATGTTCACTTCTCAACCTCTCCTGACTCCTCTTATCTCCCTCCATCTCTGCCCTCTTCTCCATCCATCCCCTCCCTGTGGTTTCACCCCATCCCCCCAACTCTGTCCAGGAAACCCAGCTTGACC
The DNA here is from genome assembly GCA_016271365.2 of Neoceratodus forsteri. Taxonomy (NCBI): domain Eukaryota; kingdom Metazoa; phylum Chordata; order Ceratodontiformes; family Ceratodontidae; genus Neoceratodus; species Neoceratodus forsteri. Next base: position 876,232,636 of record CM028129.1, read on the forward strand.
ATTCATCACTCAACTTGTCCAAATCTAGCCCTGATGGCCTGGACCCTAAACTCTCCATGTCTCAGCTCCTGATATCACCTTCCCCCTCACACACCTTCTCAAACTTTCCTTCACCTATACACTAGTCCTCAATCTTGGAAGTTGGCAAAAGTTCTCCCTCTCCATAAGGGGGGGCAATCACTTCTCCTCTAGCAACTTTTGTTCTATCTCCCAGTTTCTTTCTCTTGCAAAGCTGTAAGACAAACTGGTTTACTCTCAGCTCTGTGACTTCCTCCTCTACTCCAAATTCCTCTCCCCCTTCAGTCTGGTTTTCAGATGCACCATACCACCATCTCCTCCCTGCTATGTGTCACTGACTTCATCCTCTCTGGGATGGATGAGAGGCACATGACAGTCATCATTCTCATCTATCTGACCAAGTCTTTGATTCAGTGACCCATCTGCTCCACCTCTTAGACAAGATATGTTCTGCTGGCCTGTCAGCCCCCACTGATGATTAGTTCCATTCCTACCTCTTGGGCCATCAGCAGTCAGCACAGTTATATGGCATACTGTCCCCTCTACTTCCAATACAGGCTGGGGTCCCACAGGGCTCCATCCTGGGTCCTATCCTAGTCTTCATTTTCCTCAGTGACTTCCCCACTGCTTGTATCAACTTCCATATTCACATGTATGCAGCTGACATAGTTCTCTACACCTCAGGCCCATCGACTGAGGCTGTGGGAGTCTTGCTCCAGCAAGACCTTCACAATGTCCTTTACTTGTTCTAGGTCAACAAACTCTTGGGCAACATTTGCTCCAGTCAACTGCACACCTGACCTGTCCTTTGTTCCACATGGTGAGGGGGGGAGCGGGGTGGGTAAGGGGTTCATGGGTGGGAGGGGGTGGGGGTTCCACTGGATCACCAGGGCATATCTTTACAGTGGATCACCGTGATCACGGCAATGGGCAGGGGGGGTTCCACTAGCCACCAGGCTCATTCATTGTTACATATACAGTATAGGGAATCGGGTGGGAGAGGGAACCACTAGATCACCAGGGCTGGTCTTGTATTTAATTCATCGGGATCTGGGGATGGGGGGCCCACTAGACTACCAGGGATTACTGTACATACATATACCGTGATCGCGGCAATGGGCGGGGGGGTTCCACTAGACCACCTGGGTTGTGAGTGCTTTCAGACAGTGTTCTGGGCAGGCAAGTGACCACCCACAGCTGGGCTTCTGTGTTGTGCCCTGCAATACAGCAGCCCACCTGTGGGTGGCCAGGATTTGTTCCTACTCTGCACAGGCTCAACTTTGAGCTCCCACTGCGGTGCAGTGCAGGGGTGAGCCGGCATATGTGCTGCACATCCTGGGCTGAAAGCTGGGATATGCCGCATATGCATGGGCATGCCCCCTGCATCTGCACTGCATACGACTACATTGTGCCCCGGCGCATTGAGATTTTTGCTGCGCCAGGCAGCCTTCTCAATATCCCACCAGGTCACAATGTGGGATTACACCGGTGCAACTCTGTTATGCCAGGCGCAACCCATTTGAATATCCAGGCCAGGATTTATTTCCTCTTTTTATAACTCTTTTCCATCCCATCTGTGGGTGCAAAATGTTTGTTTTGTGTCTTCAGGTAGTTGCCATATTGAAAACTGCATAATGACCTTGCACGATCCCTTCTTCAAAAAAAATGTGGTAGAGATGTAATTTGTCTGCCAACCAAGGCTACATTATATATGGAAATGTGTCTTAGTGGAGACCAAGAGCATAAAGGGAAGCAAATGAAAAATTGTTATGTTCATGCCTTTGTGCAACCACTGGACCACCATGGAAAGAGGCCATTGTTTGCCAAGAGACTTAGTGAGATGATACAATATCCAGATCATAAAATAACCAAAATAAAAAACAATTTAGGGATGGGGTGGGCAGAACATATGTGATGGCGTTCTTAGTTTCAGTGGGCCAGTCTGAATGTTTTGGGCCACTAAGTATAATTTAGAAGCCGAATTCTACTTTATTTAGATCTGTTTCCGTAACACACAGTGCATAGCCCAAAACAAATAGAAAGACTAAACCACACCCTATTGAAATTCTATTATTGATCTGACTGTTATCTGGCTACACATTCTAACTCAAATATGTGTTGTCTCTGTCTAACATGTTATATTGCATTTAACTTATTCTATATGCACTGTGTCTTTTATACTGTTTGTACCATATGGTTTCAATTGTAAAAGAGAGATTTTTCTCTCAGTTTGTTTACCAATAAAATGATTGACTGAATGAAACAATTGGGCCAGACATTTTCAACATAAATTGATATGCTCACACAAAATCATACGTTTTACATACGTACATCTGGATTTCTCAGCTTGTACAAATAACCATGAAGTTCTTTCTCTGCCTCTTGTGCAAGATAAGATTAGAGTGGCAAACTTGGCTAGCTGCATGTCTGAACTACATAAGCAGCATTTTTATCCACATTGTATGATAAGGTTAAAATATTGACCGAAGCCATTTAAAAGAATGAAACAACTTTAGTGGCTTTCATGTGTGACCAATAAAGGATGTTACTAACACTTTGTTGCTTGTAATCTAACTACAGTGTACTGACATAAAAAATAAATCTCACCATACCCCAGCCTAAGTGAAAAATGCCAATAACTTGTTATTATTTTCTGTTAAAAGCTGAACAGTCCAGGGTTCAAAGGAGATGATGCTATTTATCCCTGCAATGCATATGTGACTGTGGTATTTTAGCATGTTCACAAAAGCCTGAGTATATATAGATTTGTGCATGCACCTCTAATTTCAACTGGGTGTTTCCCCAAATGGGACCAAGTGAATTCTCAGATTCCCTCATGCAGACTTGGATATTTAGCCCAAGGCATTTGTCCATATGTAAACTAACATGTTGCATTGGCAAGATACATCATACTGCAGTTACAGTTCAATGTGGTAAGAAAATCCAGTTTTTGGCCACAATAATATATTATGTTGTTATAAAGCAATGGGGCCCTATGCACAAAAAAAAGGGTGCCTATGCATGTGTAGCTGAGGTGTGAAGGCAACCCTACAATGGGAATCCACCCACTGAACCCCACGTGGCATTCACAATCCACGCACAAGGTGGATCCGCATCCAATCTGCTGTCCACACAGACAGCAGCATGCCAGGGGTGGGTGGGGAGCATGCTGGGGGCATGCTAGCACTACATGCCATTCACAAAGGTGAGTAGTGCTGTGCACTGGGGGGGGCATAGGAGGGTGCCTGTTATGCCAGGGGGGAACCCTGCCGTAAGTGCACTTTGCACCTGGCCCTGCTCCCACAGCCCTCCTTCCCTGTGCTGGGAACAACCAGGAACCCCCCCAACAAACACCCGTCCAGGCCCCCACCCATCCTGGTAGCAGGTGTCACCCCGCCTTAACAGAGCACTGGCCTGCAGGGCTGTGACTCCCCAACCCCACATGGCAGACCCCCAAACCGGGTGGTACCCGGCAACAACCACGAAACACACTGGGTCTTACCAGGTTGGCATTGGCCCCCCCACACACACAGTGCACTGCCCACACATCAGTGCCCTTCCTGTCCCCCATGCAGTGCCGTGACTTGTGTGTGCGGTGCACCATTGGTGGTATGGTGCCACCCAATCCCCTCTGCCTGATCATGGAACTCCCACCCCATCATTGGTGGTCAGTGGCCCCACCCCCATGGCACCAATACCACTGCCCCCACCCCCATACCAACCAGCCAGTGCTGCTACCCCAGACCTCCAGTGGCACTGCCCCCCACATACAGCCTCAGCCACCAGCCATCCAAGTGATGTTGGGAGAGTGCAGTTATTTGTAGGCAGCATGCACCTGGCATCACTCAGATGGCTGGCAGCCATGGAGGTGTGTGAAGGGCTGTGCCACTGGACGTCTGGGGCAGCGGCACTGACTGGCAGGTATGGGATGCGTGGTGGTGGTGGTGTCAGTGCCACTGTGAGGCTCAGGGGACTATTGCACCAGCGGGTATGCTGGACTTCATGCCGGGGAATGGGAAAAAGTCATGGAGTTAGGGTCAGGGTTGTGTGGTTGGGGGGTGGCCATGGCCAAGACTGGGCACATGGGAAACATTTGTGGTGTGTGTGGGGTTACCTGCCACTGCATGATGTGCCCAAAGGGGTACCATTCTGCTGGGATGAGGTTACTACATTGGGGATGGGCCACCAATGTCCAGCAGGGAGAGAGTGGCACATAGGACAGAGATCATCCAGCTGGATGTCTGTGTGCTGGGTGGGTGTGGTGTGCCATGGGCTCAGTCAGGGGACCACACTGTCAGATGGGCACTGGCCACATAGGTCTGGGTGCCTGCAGTTGATATTCACACACCTGGACCCGCACCATACCGCACAAGGGATCCACTATGGAACCCATGATGGGCATGCCCGTCTGAGTGTGCTACTCTGTCCCTGGCCACCCTGCAGAGTACTGTGCATTGAAGGGGGGGCAGGGCCATGGAAAGATGCCCTGCGGGTGTGGGCGGTAGTACATTCCTCACACCCTGCACCTGTCCAGGGCCGCAGAGCTCCATGGGTGGCATACGAGCCTCCGGTACGTAATTCCTGCCTGTTTGTGCATAGGGCCCATTGTGTTTATAATGAATTGCATAGCATTAGCTCAGAATAGCATGTACTCATATTGCATCATATTGCAACAGTGCAGTGCAAGATCCATTTTACATCTGCTGCAAACTTTTTTCCCCACAGTTGTTATAAAGCAATTAATTTATAATGAATTGCATGGCATTAGCTCAGAATAGTATGTATGCGTAACACATCATATTGCAACTGTATAATGCAAGATCCATTTTACAGTTGCTGCAAACTTTTCCCCACACATACAATGTTTGACACCATGTCCTTTTTTGGCTATTGGCAGCCTATTGTAGACCCTTACATCTGAAATACATGCATTTTGTGTACAATAGGCAATATGCTTATTCCTACCACATAGGTTCAATTGAAGCTTGGCCCCTCTTAATAGAACCCATCCCAGAGATGCTCCAGTCAAAAATATTCAGCAGCAGACTGAGTGAAGTGAACCTTGAATCTTGGGGGGCCAGAAGCAAGGTGTCATCTACCAATTGTCCACACAGTTTTCAAGTTTCTACACACTCCTTCACCACCAATTTTGGATGCTGGTAAACATCTGCCTACATTGATGAGTGACAGAAAGGTCAGTCATTCCACTTTCTTTGATGCCTTCCTTGTTGCATTTTTCCCTGTGACCACCAAAAAGAAGAAACACCTCCTAATGGCTCAAGAATGCAATTTTGGCTTGGTTTCTGGCATTACGTGTAGTACCCACTACAACTATACCATCAGGACAGATCCATAGTTAGTGTTGGAACTACAGAGAGACTCATAACTCTGAAGTGTGCCCTTTAAGTTCAAGTAACACTGCCATTTACTTGTAAATGTATGGAATCTGTGTGTGAAAATAGGGGGCCCTACCCCAAGGCTCATAAAGTGTAATTCTAACACAGCCTGCAAAGTGTTTTAAATGTTGCTGTGCTCTAGTGAGAAGCATATCACTTCAGAGTATAATGCCACTTTATTAAATATTTTAAGTTTTAGAAAGCCACATATTAAACAACAACATTTAAAAAAAGTAATCCTGGCAAAGAAACATACCAAAGTACCAATGGCACTAAGAGGTTAAAGATTTTCCTAGAAGAAGCAGGGTCCCCATGGAAATGAGATGTTGCATCTCAGCTAGTCTATATTGCAGAGCTGTGGTGAGTGTCAACTTGTTTGCTCATCAACACCCCAACAGAGGACTATAGTGAGTAATCTGCTTGTAATTACCTCTAGTCACACACAGCACCATAGCAATTCAAAACAATGCCATCACTACTTCATTAAATCAGCCAGTCCACTAAAAAACACATAGCAAATAGTGTATGGTTGTCCATATACAACAAGACTATGTTACCATTAAGGGAATGTGTTGACATCATACAGACCTTGAGAGTGAAGCTCAAGACGACTGGATGATGGCATCACATCCCTTACATGACAACATAGCCTCATTGTGTATGGACAACCATGCTCTGTTTTACATAGTATATGGTTCCCCAGATTGTCCAAACTGTATAATTTCACAAGGTGTCATGCCTTGAGTTCAAGCTACTGCTTCTCCATGCAGTCCCGCTCTGCTCCCAAATCTGGTCCTAGCTGCAGTCCTGGCTCTGTTTCTGGCCCCAGTGATTTACAGTTGCCAGTGATTAAAAAGAAAAAAGAACATTGGCAAATTGATAGTTTGGATACACGGAGCCGACTGTGAAAGTCTGTGTCCATTCAAACTATCTTAAGAGACCACTCAACCATCTGCCCGCTAACTGGTACTGCCATTTTAATCTGTATCTTTTTTAAATAGCTGCTGTTTCTAGCAATCACATAGCAGCTCAAGGGAAAAAGCTGTTGTACTATCGATGTGGTGTCAGAACGACAGTACAACTTTTTTGACCTTTGAACTGCCCTACAACAGGAGTTTGAAAGCCACTGTTTTCCATCGATAATAAGCCCTAACCATATACTATAATATTTGCCATCAATTCCAGTCAAGCTTAGCATACCAGAGAAGCTGCATAACAGAGAGGTAGTTTGAATAAAAAGCAGTATGTAGGATACATACAAAATACAAGAAGAAATATAATTGTATTTGTTCTTTTGCAAATCTTTCCAGGACACTGAAATGCATTCCAAGACTGAAATCCAATACAAATAATCATGAGTATGCAGGTCCTTGTTGGGGTTAGTGGAATAGATAATTTCTAAAATAAATGTAAATGCTATAATCTTCCACAGGTCCTACACTACAATTATCTAATCAAATTACAGAAGAAAAGTCAAAAAGCACCAGCTGCAATGGACAAAGCCAGGACAAAAATGCAAGAGTCAGTTCCTTCTTAACCCTTTTAATGTTAGAACGTAGTGCATATAACATCAGCAGCACTTACAGCAAACAGCAGGGAGGTAAAGCGCTAAAAGACTGATGTTTCTCTTGGCAACTGCCAAGCTTCCTCAGAGTAAACCAGATTACTCTGAGGAAGCTTAACTGTTGCCAAAAGAAATGTCAGTCTGTCTTTTAGTGGCTTTGCAGCCCTGCCATTTGCTGTATGTGCTGCTGATGTTTTAACTACCATATTCTAACATTAAAAGGTTTAAGAAGGAACTGACTCTTGCAGTTTTGTCCTGGCTTTGTCTGTTGCAGAGGGTGCTTTTTAACTTTTCTTCTGTAATTTGATTAGATAATTGTAGTGTAGGGCCTGTGGAAGATTATAATATTAAAAGGATTAAGAAGGAACAGACTCCTGCATTTTTGTCCTGGCTTTGTCCATTGCAGCGGGAGCTTTTTGACTTTTCTTCTGTTACCTGCCTTACATTTAGCACCACTGCACCTGTTTCCTGGTGCTCAACACCTTTGATTTTCTAACCAAATTACCAGTGGTACTGAGATATACTGTATCTAAGCAATCTTTCTGAATCTGCCTTCTTGTTTTCTTGAATCTCTTCAGCTCTTGCATGCATTCTTTTTTCCAATCCAATTCTGGAATGTAGAACCACAGAGAGTGTAGAACCCTAATGCTGTCAAATTATTTAATCAGCAGCTGCCCAATAGGCCATACTGGACTATAAGTTTCAGTAATCACTGGCAGTCCCACTTCACTTCACTGCAGAAGCCAGACCACACCACAGCTATGTATTTATTTATTTATTTGAAAATAGAAGACCAGGAAAGATACATTGAGCTGACGTTGGTTTCAAGGTGTGACCCACAGAGAAAGGGTTACAGGAGCAGCAGCAAATAGGACAGTACATTTCCTGGTACATAAATATAGTACAGGCACAGTACAATAAACAAAATTCATCATAGGCACACAACTTGGTAAAAAAGTGTGGAAATTAAAGAAGCAGCATGTCACACCTATACAAGTGCAAAATAATTCCAGTAGCCAGGCAAAAAAGCTGGCAATTACTTTACACTGGATACCATTTTGGCAGGGAGTGCCTAACCCCTGAACCACCAGTGCCACAAGGGAGGGTCCCCTGCAGGAAGCAGGTGCTGTTGGGAGTTTCAACTGGTGCTTGAGAGAGCCTGGGGAGGGGAATGACAGAGGGAAGAGGGGAGCAGATTCTACAGTGAAGGAAGTCAATAGGAGAAGGCAGGTTGCCCATCAGAGGGACACTGATAAGGAGTGGAGAATGTTCAATGGTCCCTAGAGTGGAAGGGGCAGGGGCAGCATCATGGGAGCAGGAGATTAGAGTGTGGAGAGGTAGGAAGGAAGGGAACCAAATTAGTATTTGGAAATGAAGGAGGTACCCTGTGACTAGTGCCATGTGGATAGAGAGGGGATGGATAGGGAGGAGAAGAGGGATCAGTGGTGTGTATGAGGAAGGGAGTTTGTATCGAAGTGACAAAAGGCATTGCAGAGGGTGACCAACCTAGCTTGGGAGGTGGACGGGACAGTACTTTAGACTATATCTGCATAGTCAAATACTGGGAGCACAATTTTGGTCACCAGCTCCCAGTGGACTGGCATGGGTAGGCAGTCTTTATTACAATACAGAATGCCCAGTGTAGGGTGGAGTTTTGCATGGATGGCATTGATGTGGGCAAAGAAGTCAAGCTTGCTATCAAGTCATACAGTGAGATACTTGAAGGACATCACTGCTTCAAGAGGATAGCCATCCAGTGTGGATAAAGCTGGAAGTCTAGAGAGCCTGGCCAGTCTCTTGCTGGTACCAAAGGCCATAGGCAGTGCTTTTTGGTACTGACTGAAGAGTCTTGAAATGGTACCAGTACAGAATGTTGTGGAGCTCCTGCTGCAGCAGGACTTCCACAGGAATGTTAGATGGGCCAGAGGTGAAGATGATAGAGTCATCTTCATACATGTGAAAATACGAGTTGACACAGGCAGAAGGGAGGTCACTTAGGGAAATGGAGAAAAGGATTGGACCAAGGACGGAGCCCTGTGGGCCACCAACCTGGATGGGAATATGTGGTGATAGGATGCCTCTGACCTGTACTGACTGTTGATGGCCTGTTAGGTTGGAACTGAACCAGTCAACGTAGGGAGCTGAGAGGTCAGTAGAGTTCAGCTTCTCCAAGAGGAGTGGGTAGTAGGATGAAAATGACAGCAGTGATGTGCACTTGATCCTTCCCTGAGAAGATAAAGTCAGTGACCCACAGCAGGAAGGAGACTGTGGAGTGGTGCTTCTGGAAACCAAACTGGAAGAGGGGGAGGAAACTGGAGGATGAGAGATGGTCTAGAAGTCTACAGTAGACTAGCATCTTTTGTAGTTTACCAAGGGAGAGGAGGAGGGAGACAGAAGAAACTAACTTGATACCGTAATTTTTCTTTTAGCTCCAACATTGTCAATGGTAATCATTACAAATGAGTATAGTGTGCCCCTACCAGGGGAATGGCACAGCCCAAGATTTAGAATGTTGGGCACCTGAGGTTTCCCTGCACTAACAGCAACTGCTCAGTTACTGCTTAGCAGTGCCGTGAGAGCTACACACAGACACAATCAAAAAACACTCACATATCTACTATAATAAAAAACTGCCTTACCTTCCTATTCGATATTCAGAAAGAGGACGTACTCCATGGACCTAAAAGGACTCCCGAAGTTTTCGGATCTTGTTGTAGTTGTAAGGTGCTTCACAGGCACCACACGTCTCACAGGAGTCATTCATCTGTGAACTGAAGCTAGTATACAATGAGACATATGGTCTTTGTCTTTGTTTTTTTTTTAGTAGGCAGAGAACTAAACTGCCAACAGGAAGCACACCTTAGTTAACTAACAAAACCTGTTAACCTGTGGTCACAGATAATTGATAAATCAGCATATAAAATTGGTGTACTTTATAAATCATCATATAATTATACATATTAGAGCACAATGCAGCAGAAACAAGAGAGAGGTCCACGTAGGGGACTTTACTGAAAAATAGATCTCTCTCCTAGCATGCAGGATAAGATTCTCCCTCTTGAGCCATGCTCCTGTGCGGGTCCAATTGACAGTGCTGGAACTGACAGAAAAGGAAATTATGATAAGTATGAAGTTAATTTCTTCTTTCTGTGGCGCTCCACATTGTCAATGGGTAACCATTACAAATGGGTTCTAAGAGGCTGTACCCAGAGAAAAAAACAGGAGGGGGAAGAAGATTATCCCATATACCAGATTTAATTACTTGCAAACTGCTGCCTACAACACTCTGCGACCAAAAGCTGCATCAGAAGAATTCTGAACATCCAATTTAAAACATTTCATGGATGTGTAGACTGAGGACCACATAGCTGCCTTGCATAGTTCTGAAACTGTGGCCTCGCCCCTCTCTGCCCAGGAAGTTGCCAGTGCCCTGGTGGATTCAGCCTTGATAAGAGCTGGAGGCCTCTTCTTTCTCACTACATAGGCTTAGTAACACAGGCCCATACCTACCTAGCTAGGGTGGGTTTAGAGGTCTTTTGTCCTTTCTTGGCTGCCCCCAAAAGCACAAACAGCCTATCTGACTTCAAAATTCAGACATACGTTTCAGGTAGATCCTAACTGCCCACCTCAGGTCCAGTTTATGCAACTCCTTCTCCTTGGGGTAAGAAGGATATGGACAGAAGGATGGAAGGCAAATCTCTTGGTTCACATGAAAAGTCATGGAGACTTTTTGGATGAAAGACGTAACAGTCCTAAGCACCGCCTTGTTCTTATGCATGATAAGCTAAGGCTCCTTATGAGACAAGGCCTAGAGTTTTCCAACTCTTCTGGCTGAACACATGGCAACTAAAAAACAGACCTTGTATGACAAAACATCCAGTGGCATGGATGACAACAGTTCAAAAGGCTCAACACAGACAGCATTCAGAACTAAGTTGAGATCCCATGGTGGAACCGGGGATTGAAAGAATGGTTGACTCCTGCCAACCGCATGTAAAAAAGAACAGCCTCTCTACTTGTTCCTGGGGAGAACCCAAGGAAACTACAGGAGTAGAAGCCTGCCCTCTCAGTGTACTCAGTGCCAGCCCCTTGTCTATGCCATCCTGAAGAAATTCCAGGAGCTAATCAATTGAGGCCTTTGAAGGCTTAATTCCTTTCTAGGTGGCCCAAGAAGAAAATGTAGTCCAGACTCGGGCATAAGTAGCTGAGGTAGAGGTTTTTCTTGCTGCCAGGAAGGTTTCAACTACCCTTGGGGAAAAATCAAGTCTTAAGAGTCTCCTTCTTTCAGGATCCATGCTGTGAGTTGCATTGCACCTGGGTTCGGGTGGAGAATGGGGCCTTGCAGCAGGAAGTCTCTTCATACCGGAAGGCAGATGGGAGCTTAATGGGCTTGGTTCACTAGATCTGAGAACCACTGTCTTCTTGGCCACTCTGGGGCTATCAGAAGAAAATTTCCACTTGAGTGTCTTATTTTCCTTAAGACTTTCTGGAGGAGAAGCAGTGAAGGAAAAGCATATGCTCTGCAGAAGGATCACATCTGAGTCCGGGCATCCACTGCTTCTGTGTGAGGACACCGATACCAACTGAAGAATCTGTTGGACTGAGCATTGTGAATTGAAGCAAACAGATCTATCTGTGGTTGCTTGAACTGATTGCTTAGTAGTGCAAACATCTTTGGGTTCAGCTGCCACTCTCTTGGGTGAACATCTTAGCGACTTACCCAGTCCACCTGAACGTTCAATTCCCCCACCAGATGTACTGCTGACAGAGAGAGAAGATTCTCTTCTGCCCAGCTCAGTAGGTTGGAGGCCTCCTGAAGCATTGCCCTGCTTTTTGTGCCTCTCTGGTTATTTATGTAAGCCACTCTTACGGCATTGTATGACCACACCTTTACTGCAGCGTTCCTCAGTCTGGACTGAAAATGAAGCAGAGCTTGGTGAGCCACCCACATCTCCAGGACATTTATGTGGAGACGCTGTTCTTGTACTGACCAAATTCCCTGAGTGGGACATTGGTCCAGGACTGTCCCCCACCCATGTAGGCTTGCAGCCATTGTGAGAATCACCTCTGGTGGGAGTTCCAATGGAACCCCCTTGTTGAGATTCTATATATTCAGCCACCAACACAGGGAGTAATGAAGCTGATGGGTGAGGAGGATCTTGTCTTGATAGTCCTCTGATGATGGGCCACAGGCCATCAGCAGCCCTGTCTGAAGAGGCCACATGTGGAAGTGGGCCCAGGGAACTAAGTCTATTGCTGCCATTATGAGGTCCAGAATCCACAGCAGAATGTGGGCCCATGCTGAAGACTGAAGCCTGAGACACCGTATCCCCGACAGCAACATCTCCTCCCGGGAGGGTGATAGGAATACCCTCCTTACTTTTGTGTTGAAGATTTCCCTCAAGTGTTCCAAGGACTGTGATGGTTCTAAGGAGCTATTCTCCCAGTTCACTATCCAGCCCTGTGATTCCAGGATCTCCAAGGTCCTGGACACTGATCTCTTTGTAAGATGCAACGTCGGTGCTTGAATGAGCAGGTTGTCCAGATAAGGGTAGACATGATGACCCTCCTGTCATAGTTGTGCCACCAGGACAATCAATACCTTCAAGAAAACTCATGGGGCTGTTGAAAGGCCAAATGGTAGAGCCCTGTACTGGAAGTGTTGGCCCAGAATCGAGAACCTGAGGTACCTCTGGTGAGACTGACAGATGAGGATGTGAAGGTAAGCATCTGTCAGATCTATTGAGGCTAAGAACTCTCCAAATTGAACAATTGTAAGGCTTTAGCCTGTTGTTCAATGGGGGAAATAGTTCCTCCCCCATTCCCTACATAAACAGCAGGCCACCTCCCGCTCTGCTTAGAGCGTTTCGGTGGTGCTGCATGGCTAGTTAGTGTGGCTCCCCCTTCTGCTTCCTGCCTTCTGTTCCTCCCCCTCCTACTTCGTGTCCTTCTCCCTTGGTGTGTGTGTCATTTCATTTGTCTCCTTTCCCCATACTTTTTCTGCCTCCTGTCACTCTGTTTTCCCCGTGTTTTTTTTGGGGGGGGCTTTCTGCGCCTGTATCCACGCCGCGTCCATGCACCCTCTGACTTGCTCTAGTTCCCTGCCACCTGCTCCCCACATACTCTGCCAGTCTCATCGCTCCTGCCAGCTCTTCCCTCAGCTTCTCCTACTTCATTGTCCTCCAGTTAGCTACATGGATTTCTCGCCTTGCTCACCAGAACGAGTATACATTCCACCAGGCTTCCCAACCTCAGTTGCTGGCAACCCTATGAGCTAACCTGTTTTATTTGGATATCAGTTGGTGGATGTCAGCAATTCCTTCATGCTGCTGGAACCCTCCAAACACTCTCTAGTAACTAACTTAACCTGTGCAACTTACCCAAAGTGGGCCATCTTCCTTTGCATTCAGGCTCTGCTCTTCAAACCATGCTGCAACTCCTGACCTTCCTTCAGCACACAGTGCAAGCAGCTGCTCACATCCTGTCATTCACAAGTAACTTTTCTTCCACAAATTCTAGGGTATTAAAGTTTGCCTAGCTTGTTTGCCTTAATGTCCTTGGCCCACATGTAAACAGCACTCAGCCGCGCTGTGTACAACGCCATTAAAGGGGCAGCAACATGGCCCACAGCTAGCTATTCTCCTTGCAAGCCACAATTACAGCCAAGAATAACCTTGTTTCGAAGTGCTATTGTGAGCTAAATCTAATTACAATTACTAGAAATTATACCATCGAACAGCAACCTATCCCCCTCCTTTCCTTAGACTGCTGACTCTTTGAACACTACAATTGAAATTTTGCAAGAAGCCTTGATGGGACTTGAACCTTATGTCCAGAGTAACCTAACCCCATTCCCCTTACAAGTTCAAATGATGCACTTGATAAAAAGAGGAAAGCATCTAAAAATTTACCTTCTGTCCAATAACATATTGGCCATAAATACGTCTCTATTCCTGTACTCAGCCTGATGCCTATCTACCTTATTAACTCAAGGGACTCTTCCCCCTCCATGGCCTTCCCTTACTACTGCGTTACTGTACCCACTACTTCCTTTCATGGCTGCCTTTCCCATCGTTCCTTGCTACCTAGGTTACTGCTTCCTGCAGCATGGAGTTCTGTTTGTTGTTTGGAATGATTACTGCATCAGCATTCGGGCATTTCATTGCGGTCCAGCCAGCCCTGGCAAGGCTTGGTAATGTTGTAAGTAATGCATCAGTTCTAGGAATCTGTCTGTCATGCTAGCTCAAGAGTTATTATCCAGGATCGTACAACCAGACTTCCACTATTCCCTTTTCCTTACTATCAGCAGCTTTACATGCATGGATAACTTGGTCATCCCTGACTTGTGATTCCCTTTCCATACTGCCATGCCCCAAGGGGGGGCCCTTCTCATGTCACAACTGCCTCTACTCTTGCATTCAGCTCCCAGAGTGTTCCCCTCTTTTCCTCGAACCATTTATTATTCAGCAACCAAGAAGGCTATTCTTTAAGGCTTGATATTATATATTTATTGCAGATGCTTCCTCAAATCTCGTCCTTCTGCGGTGAAGCCAAACCACGTGGGGTCTCATCTTCCCAGTCTTGTACTGCTCGTGATATGGCAATGGTGGACCATGTGGGATCCCGCCATCAGTATCGCACACTACTCAATGGAAGAAAATGCATTACTCAGATACAGTGATTGTGGAACATGTGGGGTCCCACCATCCCTATCAGACACTATTGCTTCCATGGCGAAGGTGGACCACGTGGGGTATTGCCTTCCCATTCATGCTCTCCCAGCAATCCAGCGATAGTGGAACATGTGGGGTCCTGCTATCCCTATCCCACACCACTCCATGAGGCAAAGGGTCCTGCCTTTCATTCTTGCACATGTCTGCTACTCAGTGATGGACTTTGGAGGGTCTGCCTTCCAGCTCACGATCTACTCCAAAAGTTTTCAACTCAATGCTCCTTTAAGTCTCTCTACAGCAAACTGAGTGATGGCATGTCGTCCTTCCTTGAGAACATGCTTCAGTTCACCAGTCAGTGGAGTCCTGCATTTGTTCCTTATTCAACCTATTTATGGCGATGGCGGACCATGTGGGTTCCCGCCATCCCATACCTCTATACCCATGAAAAGGCCCTGCCATATCGTAACTATGTCTATTCACTTCAAAGTGTACATCTGGGGGGGTTACTCCTTCCTTACATGGGACTGCAACTCATTCTGGCTCCTGGGGTCCCCTTGCCACTTATATCGTTCCTTCTATGGTGATGGTGGACCACGTGGGGTCCCACCATCCCCTTTTCTACATGTCTCTTGACACTCTTCCCCTTATTCTTTATCTCCCAGTCCAACTTCTGCACCCTTGCTTCCCTCCAAATTACCAGCACGACATTGTTGATGGACTTATCTTGGACTCGGTTTTAATCAGCGATTCAAGTCATGCAAGTTTCTCCATGAACCCCTGGTGGTCATCATCATTATCATCACTCCAGAGTATTTCCCCTCAACAGGAGGCTATCCTCTGCAAAACCGGAATTCTTTTCGTACTAAAGCAGACTGTACGGGGTCTCGCATCCTAGTATTGTCTACATGGAACTCAGTTGCTCATTCATGACTTCTTCATTCTCAGGACTCCATGCAAATATCATTTTATAGCAAGTCTACCTCCGAGCCTACTATCAGCTTCCCAGTTTAACACCTAACATCCATGGTGATGGTGAACCACGTGGGCTCTCGCCATCCCAATTATGCATGCCCCACGATGGGCCTTATCTGGTACCTTCTCATTTCAATCAGTTTCAGTGACTCATCCTCTATGTCCTACATCCTGTACTGGTGCAATAGTGGACCACGTGGGCTGCCACCATTCCCATAAAGGCTATCACCTTCCTATCCTTGGATTAAGCTCTTACTACAATGACAGTCAACCTGCTGCAGGTTCCAGTCATCCCCAAAAAACAGTTCCCACTATGCTGCTCTATCTAGTATCCAAAGGCTGAGCTATGGATCTACAGCAATCATCTATTTCAGACTTGGATTAACCATTGTTCCAGCATCCGGTCAGCAGATCAGTTGGATAGTCCATCTGTTCGAACCTCATCTGCAACTCGACTCCTTGCTCATCCCAACCACGAACTGGATTTACCAGCTACACCAGACCGTACTCCTGGACATAACTATACCTAAACCTGGCACATTTAGGATTATTCTCCTCTTAGTATACCCAGGGGACTAGCAGGTCAGTAGCCATGGGTCCTCGGAGGTTCTCCCAAGGGTGTTTTTCCTCTCCTGTGTGCCACAGACCACACTCTCCAGAGTTGGAGGAGGTAGTCAATTTCGCTACTTCTTTTTGGGCCTTAAGTCTACACCTACCCACTAGTCTACCCAGAGTGGGATGCGGAGAAGTGCCAAAGCTCACTTTATAAACACCAAGCATACCAGTCAGCTCATAAGTATACAAATGTACTAAGCTATTTGCCACACATTGAATTGGAAGGCTTTAGCCTGTTGTTCAATACGGGAAATAGCTCCTCCCCCATTCCTTACATAAGCAGTAGGCCGCCTTCCGCTCTGCTTAGAGTGTTTTGGCAGCGCCCTCCATCCTCCCCTACCTCCTCCTCCTTTTCCGGCACTCCTGTCTCACCCTCTCTGCTGGGCCTTAAGTCTACACCTACCCACTTGTCTACTCATGGTGGGATGTGGAGAAGCACCAAAGCTCACGTTATAAACACCAAGCATATCAGTCATCTCATAAGTATACACAAGCACTAAGCTATTTGCCACACTTTGAACACATATTATCATCCTCAGAGAGTCCATCTTGAACATTTTGTGGTGCACAAACTTGTTCAGATGCTTCAGATCCAAAATGGGAACCCCACGCACTTCTTGGGAACTGTGAAGTAGAGGGAGTAGAACCATTGACCCTGCTCATTTTGGGGAACTGGAACTATGGCCCCGATTTGAATGAGATGGGTCAGAGTGTTGACACTGCCTGGCATTTTGCCTCTTGCACTGAAACCATGGATGGTAGAAAATGTCCCCTTGAAGGAATCACTGAGAATTCTATGGCATAGTCTAGGTGAAGGATTTCCAGAACCCAGGTGTCTGACATTGTTTAGGCCCATAGTACAAGAAATTCCTGAAGTCTTCCACCAAGGAGAAGGGGGCATGGATGGGTCCACATACCATCATGGTGAGGTACCAGGCCTTTGTGCTGGTCCTCCTCTGTGGCACATTGGAAAGGAGCCTCTGCTGCCATATCCTCTGTTGCCTGAATAGGTACCTCTGTTTCTTTGGCTACCAAAGTTATGAAAGGGATGAAAGCCTCCCAGGGACTGTCTGCGCTGACCATCGACTTGGCCTCATTGATGAGCTGCAGCCTTACGTTGCTGTTTTGACACTGGGAAGTGGCCCTTTTTATCCTGCGCATCCTGCAGGATAGAATCCAGACCAGAACCAAACAATAAACTTCCTCCAAAAGGAAGACTAAACAATTTCATTATTTAAGACTGATCAGCAGACCAATGTTTGAGCCACATGGACCTCATGGCCGATGCAGTGTGGTAGGCTGAGTGGGCTGATAAGTGTAAATTGTCCACTGTGGAAACCCCAAGGAAGGAGGAAGCCATGGCCACCAAATGAAAAATACTTGCACCCTCCAAATCAAGAGGGATGTAGTCAGTCAGCATAGTGACCCAGAGGTTCAAGGCTGTGGCAACAATAAATGAAGCATAGGGAGGTATGAATGTTTGCACCTGAAGCGGCGAAAGCTCTCCTGCATGAGCTATCCATCTACTTGTCATGTGAATCTGATAGTGTCAGAGCCCCCTCCATTGGAGTGGTAGTGTGTGTTATAGAATTATAAACAGCCTTGACTGCTGGGGTTGGGGGGGTCCCACTTTCGAGACCTTTCCTCTAAAAAAGGATAATTCCTAGTTCTTGGTTTTGGGAGATTTCTTCTCTTATTCACACTTGCCCATTCCTATTCAATAATTTGGTCACAGTGGAGAAAACCTGGGAAACATTCTGGAGCAGAGGAGGATGCTGACAAAATTGAATTAACCTCCACAGGCTCCACAGACTGCTCATCCTTGAGTTGTAAAGATCTACATACCTCAGCTATCAAAAAGGACAAGGACTTTTTATCAAAGAGGGGTAGAATCAGTGTCCTGGTCTTGGGCTCCGTCCACTCTCTGTCCTCTACCTCCTTCTCAGAGAGGACATCCTCCTTGTCTGAAAGTAATTTTCTAAGGTCAGGCATTTCCCCAAGATCCCAGTAATCATCATCCTGGCCTTCCCATCGGTCATGGTCAGGATCTGCCTGCATATCTGAATCAGTAGCCTGCTCCTGCTGTGTCACACCTGGATGTGCCTATATGAACCCCCCTCTGACCTGAGGGGCCCAGTTTGGGGTCAGGTGTATTTGCTTGGATGTCCTGCAGGACATCAGGGCTCAAAAACTCACCAAGGAGCAACCTGAGGTTTTTATGCAATTCTGCTTTGCACTGCCAAGTGATGGACCAGGTGCCTCCCCTCCAGCTCTAAGGACTGGCTGGGGGAAACCGTGAGAGAAATATTATGCTGGGCAACACAATGAGGACAATATGTATCCATGGGAGAGGGCCTCATTACCCTTCTGC
Source organism: Neoceratodus forsteri (assembly GCA_016271365.2). Classification (NCBI taxonomy): domain Eukaryota; kingdom Metazoa; phylum Chordata; order Ceratodontiformes; family Ceratodontidae; genus Neoceratodus; species Neoceratodus forsteri. Next base: position 876,251,245 of record CM028129.1, read on the forward strand.
AGGTCTTACATTGTTTCATATGAATGGTCTCCTAAAAGCCATGGTGCCAAAACAGAAAAAAACTATAACAGAGAAACCTTGATTTTAAATTGTTTTTAAGATAATTGCTCCACAACTGAAGAAACTGTGACAGGAAAAAACATAGATTTACTGTATAAACTGTATTGTGAAAAAAAAAAACATAAAACTGCCCACCAACTGTAAAAAAAACATTCCAGCAGCTTAAAAAGCTGTCACTGAGAGTGCGCTTGCCCTCTAGGCTTGTGGGGGCATGAGTGCATGTGGGTAAGCATACGTGAAATCCTGCATCCCCCTGCCTACTGGCAGGAAGCTGTAATGCTGAGGAATCACGTGCCAAGTTCAAATGGTGGACTCACAACAGTATAAAACCATGTTGAGATGAGAAAATACAAAAAAAAAACACTTCATAAGTTGGCAAGACAAAATATTTTGGCAGAGAACACAGAAAACCCTAGAAAACTGGGGGAGGGCAAGGAACTGATGCTAAAGATGAGTGACCCCTCAGAGCCCCTACCCTCCCAAGAAATAAATCTGTACCTACCAGAGGAGATTTTTTTTGGTTTTAAAGGAATCTAACAGGAGGCCATAGAAAACACCCTAGCAAGGCATAGGTGGCTCCCAGTCCACACAGGGAGTAAGAAAAAAGGCAGGTTATTCATTTATAAAGCCACACCTTAACAGGCATAATTTACATTTAGGGGTGCTCCCTGAAAACAGTTAGCCCCAACCTGTAGGCCAGAACTGCAGCCCCAACTGAAATCTTGAAACTTAAAATTCTTCAGAGAAGAGAAAGTAGCTATATTTCCTTTGAATGGCACAGCACAACTTGGGAGCTGCCATTAGTGCAAGGAATCCTCAGGTACCCAACATTCTAAATATTGTCTGTGCACTATACCCATTTGTAATGATTAACCATTGACAATGTGGAGCATTACAGAAAGGATGGAAGTTGCCAAGGGCAGAGGGGTCACCCCCTTTACGAAGTAGTAGGACACTTCCAGTCTTCCAAGACTGAAGGATTGAGCAGACAGAGAATGATAGGTTAAGCAGGTGAGTAAGTGGAGATGTAATGGCAGGAGTGGAGAGGTGGAGTACTTTAGGATTAAGCCTGTCAGGTTAGGCTTTGCCAGGTTGAGGGAGGAAATGGCAAGCAGGATTTCCTGTGTAGTGATGGGTGGGAAATTTAAACCCAGGGTAGAGTTAGGGGAGAGGGAGGATGAGCAGGAGGAGAAGGAGGGGATCCCAGAGTGGGACGAGATTGGAGGGCACAAGTGGTGAATAACTCATTAAAGTAAGCAACAACAGAAGAAGGGTTAGAATGGATATTTACTTATTTCGTTTTTGTTGACCGGGTAAATACACTAAACAAATTCTGCCTACTTTCAGGCATGACTCGGGGAAGGGGGATACAGATGAATGCCAACTGATCTTGGACCAGATTAAGCTGTTGGTGGTATTTTTAGTGAATGATAATGTGATACACGTGAGCAATTAACTGTGAGGATAGAAGGGCTGAATAGGGAGTTTATTACCTGCCAAAATTTATCTGAGCAGTTAATGTTGTGATGGAGGCTGGTTTTGAGATAATATGATTTTGCAGCCCGGGCAGCCTTAGTGTAATTGTTTCTCAGGATCCTGTCAAAGAGGAGGTCTGGTACAGAGTAAGGTAATTTAATGCAAGCCAAGGCAAGAACATGGGGCTTGCAGAGATTGATGATTTCAGGTGAAATCCAGGGGAGATGGGATGCTTTGACACTCAATTTCCTGAAGTGGTTTACAAGTCCCAGACTGAGAAGAATTTGAAGTTAAAAATGGAAAGGGCCACATCAATGTAAGAGACCTGGCAGATGACTGACCAGTCCTTTGAAGCAAGATCTTCCTGGAGAGCATTGCTCGTCAGTGACCAGAGGCACCTGGACCAGATGTGGCAGTTTATCTGCTGCAACAATGCCATAGGAGTGGGAGAAGAAAACCCAATCAAACAGGGTGTGGTTGGAGCAATTGGGATTGAGTTGTGTTTGACTGGACATAATCTGGGATAGATTAAGGGACTCAGTCCTCCATGTGGTTGATCTGGAGGAAGGGAAGAGCCAGTTTATGTTGAAATCCCCAAGAAGAATGAGTTCACCAGTGGAGGAATGTGAGGTGATGTTGAAGAAGTCAGAGTCAATCAGATAGGTGGGTGAGATGTTGAGTGAGGCATAGAATACCCCAGTGAAGATGGAGACAAATGAGCTGAATAGCAGCCTGATAAAGAGAAATTTGTTGGAGGAAAGTACATCCTCACTGATGTCCAGGGTACAGGAGAGGCTGTCGTGAACATGGATGGTGATGCCTCTACTACGTTTTCCCCTGTCCTGCCTGAAGAGATGGAAATCAGTAAGGAGCAGGCTAGAGTCCAGGATCATGGAAGACGCCAGGCTTTAGAGACCCAGATGATGTCAGGAGAGTGTTGTTGAGCCCAGACAGAGAGGTAGTCGAGTTTAGGGAGGAGGCTGCTAACATTGAAATAAAAGACGATGAGACCTTTGGCAGTAGCAGAGGCAGAAGTAAGAGGGTAGGAGGGTCCTGATTTAGACTCTATATCACCAGAGAGGAGGAGGAGCTGGAGAATGAGGAGAAGGATTGAGTGGGACTTCCTCCCCTTAAAGTGAGGAGGAGAGAAAGGGGAGGAGCATGATAAAAAGAAAGGAAGGCATGATGTAGGAACTTAAGGAAGGGAGAGGGTGTGAGTCCAAGGTGAAGGGGGAGAGGAGAGCAAAGGAGGAGGGATGGGGTGAGATAGACAAAAGGGGGAAAAGAGATAGAAAGAGAGACAGAGAGAGAGACAGAGAGAGAGGAAAAGGGATGATGAGGAAAGGGAAGAGAGTAGAGGGGAGTGGAGCAGAAGGGGGAACTGGAGGAAGCATAGGGAAGCAAGGAGTAAAAGGAAGATGCAGTTGTATGCAGTATACAGCAGCACCCACAATAGCACAATAATGTATGGGGCATACATTACAGTGTGAACTACAGAAGAATACCAGAGAAGCATAGCATAGAGGCAGTTTAGAAGAAAAGCAGTAGGTAGAATGCATACATGATACAAGAAAACAGACAATGACCAGTTATTTTGTTTTTTGTAAATCCCTCCTAGGCAGACACATGCATTCTAAAGCCTAAATATCTGTGCAAAGCATCATGAATATGCAAATCCTTGCTTTTAGGATTGGGGTAGATAGGCTGAATAGGAACTGTCTCAGCTGGTACTACATTCAGCTGACTTAGTCAGTATGCTGACCTCTCCAAAGCCAACTAACATACATTAAATGTAACAGTATACTATACAATCTTCACAAAAAAAGTGTTCACATGACAGCAGTGGGTGCCAAGCTATTGCAGGACACCTAAACACCACTACACTATAATAATGTAAGTGAGAGAGTAAAGTCTAGTAAAGGGTAAAGAATGGAGTGATATACTGTAGTTAGCAGTAATGTAAGTTGTAGAATTGTTCACAAAATATACTGAAATGATTTGTTTCTCTGTTTAAAATGGGTATGGGCAGTACACTGTACAGTAGGTGGCTTTATCAGAATTACGTTATTTGTAATAGTTTAGAAAAATGAAATTGCATGCGACTTATTAGGATAGCAACTGCTATTGCACTTCACCCAGCATCTGCTACCCACTGAGGGTTATTTTGAATTTCTTCATTTTGAAAGAGCAATATTTTTATGGAACTATTTTGAAACATTTTTTAATTAATTTCGTGCAGTAATGTGTGATTAGTAAAAAAAAAACAATTTTACAACAAATTACTGAATATCAGATAGTGAATTGTACTGTATAGTGGCAGGACTGTCTTGAATAGCGTTGAATGACAGTATACATGCATAACTTTCCTGTTGACTTTTACCACACATATTTATAGTGAAGTTCAATACCAATGTAAACAAATTTCTGCCTTGACTGGTTATTAATATTTATTCACTTGAAAAAGTGTATCAGTTAAAGTGGAAGATTAAAGCCACAAAAGTAAGGAAATACAGCATTTAGGTCCACTGAGTCATGGTGAATCTATGCCCTGCATCTTTCAGAAAAAGAGATGTGCAAGAACAAGGGGGTGCAATTTGAAGATAGAGGGAGGCTGGCTCAGAGGTAATGTGAGGAAGTATTTTTTCACAGAGGGGGTTGTGGATACATGGAACGGCCTTCCTGAGGAGGTAGCGGAGTCAAAAAACAGTGGGGAAATTCAAGAACTCATGGGACAGACATAAGGCAATTCTAGTGGGGGGGCAGGAGGAAGTAGGTTGTTGGTTAATGGTAACCCATGAGGTGGGCGCATGAGAAAGGGTGCCATCCATAACGATGATTCCTTCCTGGTGCAATCCCTCATGGCGATGGGAGGGTAGGGTGACCGGATGAGGGGTGGGCAAACTGGGTGACAGGATATGGTATGTGTACACGTGCGTGGGGGGGGAGTGAGCATGGAAAGCATGGGCTGGAAGGGGGTGGAGGGACTGTAGGGGGTGGTGCTGTGGTGGATGGCCGAGCTGCATCGTGGCATTGGGGGTTGGCTAGCAGTTGGGGTGGGTGAGGTACTGGGCTCAGGTTCGGGTCCAGTGCTGGTGCCATTTCATTGCGCCTGGCCCGAACCTTTATGTTTTTATGCTTTCACTCCCCCCAAAATGCACCCCCCTGGAGTTGAGAATCCTTAAGTAGGGGAGTGCAGGGATCAAAGCCCCACAAGGTGGGAGGTGGAGGCACAGCCCCCTAGAAAGCATGTAAAAACACTCTCCTGGCGCTGTTGTCCTGTGCGATGGGGTTGCTGGGGAGTGCCAAAATCTTTTCGCACTCTGACTGTGCGATAATGGAGATTGCCTTTAGGCATTTGCCGTTATCACACACACCTTGGTCAACTAGGATCTGCAGGTTATCCATTAGGTAGGGAAATGGGCAGACTAGGTGGGCCAAGTGGTCCTTATCTGTCATCAAATTCTATGTTTATATGTTTCTGGCATTCCCCAGTGTTTGAGTGACTACATGATACAGCATTGATAGTTCTTTAACTTTGGCACTGCCTGTCTAGAGACATAAACAAAACCTAAGACAGCAATACTTAAGAGAATAGGGGTTGGATTTTCTATCAGTTGGAACTGCCACATACACCGGGTGTGCCAAAGATATGACACACTGAACTTGCAGCAATCTAAGAGGATTTTCTATCCCTTGTGGCAACTGATGCTTGCTAGACCATCTTTTAGTGGTCTAGCCTGTGTCAATGACAGGGACTATTTTAACGGAGCTCACTCCCGGGATTTGGCAAAAGCTGCTGTAAGGCAGGCAAACTGTCAAGCCTGTGCACTAGATTGTAAAGTCAGGCGAAGTTGCAGCAATCAAAACGCCACAGCTGTGGCAATGCAAAGGTCAGACAAAGGGCTCAACACAAGCCCTGTACCATCCTTTGAAAATTTAGCCCTGGGTACTGAAGTTGGGGCAAAGCCAGTGCTGTACTGCATGGTTTTCCAATCCCTAAGAAAAATCAGGCCATAGATCATCATGGTTCAGGAGACCTTAACACTGCATTTTCTCATGTTAACTACTTTAATTTTCAACCCTACACTGATGCTTTAATGTATTATGTTTCAATGAATTCTTTAGTTTTTTTAAACAAAAAAAAAGTTTGAAAACAAATCATTACTTTGTATTGGCAATACCAAAAAGTGGCTTCTGATCCATTACACAAACACCTCCTTAGGCCTATAGCAGGCTTTTTGTATGGCTCTATGTTTAACCTGTACACATACCAGATATGACCCATTACACACTACATAAGGCCAATACCACATTTTGTTTATAGCCTGTGAGCCATATGCAATACAATAAACACCAAACACACCTTTTAAGTCAATCTAAAAAAAAAAAAAAAAGATTTTCGCAGATGAGAAACAGAAACTCAATTAACAAAATAACAAAAAGACTTTTCAGATAAGAAAATTATGTAGTAGGTCTGTCTGTGAACATGCAAAAAGACTTTTCAGAGATGACAAAAACTATCTGCAAAAGCACAAGAAGACTTTTTTCAAATTAAAACAATTAAGTCCATCTGCAAAAGTGCAAGGTTCTTTCTTTTTGTATGTAAACAAATGTAATTTGCACCTGTGCGACCATGTGAATCTATTTTTTTTTTCAAACTCTATTTTTGTTTCCTACTCCCCCAAACTCTCTCGGGCTACCCTAGCTCACTGGACCACTCTACCACCCACTGTGATCCTCTCCTCCTCATATATATTACTTCCTCTCATCAAACCCACATCAGACAAGCCCCCTGACTCTGAGCCCCTCGGAGCAGGGCTGCCAGCCACTCTCGGTGCTCTATCTATAATCCAGATCACCTGGCTGGGATGACAAGGGGTGGAGAGAGGACCCAGTATTGGACGTTTGGCAGCCAGCTCTGTAGGGAGCTGTCACCTATCGGATGAGAGGGAATTTTTCTTGTTACACCCTCCCCTCAGAGCCCAAGAGTGCAATGATGCCAGAAATGTCTGTCACAGCCCTGTGTCCCACTAGTTTGGTCCTGAGCATTGCAGTGCCTCTGGTCTCCACTGAGGGCTGCTGCAATGCTAGGCTATCCTGGATCCCTCCCCAAGAATGGAGAGCAGTCCTCCGGACGCTCGATCCTATCTCTCCCCCCTTGCTGACCCTCAGCAGCCCAGGCTCATTCCCGAACCCGGGTCACTGGCATGGCATGAGGTGTGGCGTCCAGCGCCTCAACCCTCAGTGCCACTGGGCCGGCTGTGTGAATCTATTTTTAAATGTAACTTTTTTTATTTTACAAGTTTTTTCTTCTAATTTTCAACAGTTTTCTTCCTATTACCAACTCTCAGGTTGTTATTCAAACCTAGCTTTTTAACTATCACTAACTACAAGAATCCTGTTGTTGCAGGCAAGACAGTAGCAAAACCCTGTTGACTCATTCAGTATGGACATTGATACCAAACAGTGCAAGTGTATCTGTGACAATGGTTGCATGCACTATGACAACAGTAATTAAGAGTGGCAAGTGAATTTCTTTTTTCTTTTTTTAAAGGTATTTTTTCAAATTTTCACATTGTTTTGCTTATCTCTAGCCCCCCTCCCCCATTCCCAAAAAATCACCAAACATACTATGTCAGGAGATTCTGAGTCAGGGGTCATGCTCTTGATGGTTTCATGGAAATCCATTGAAAAACAGCCAAGCTATGCAGCTGAAAATCTCAATTTAACATTAAAGTGCTTATCTTCAGTAACTACATATGTGCCACAGTAATTAATGTTTGTAACTGGTATTAGGTCAAGGGTGTAGAAATATACACAGTATACAATGGAAGTCACCCTGTACACATTTACTTTTATGGGGAAACAGTTTGCCTACCAAAGGGTACAATTTGCCCCACATTCTGATGTCATATAATTTGTTTGATCTATATAAGCAAAGCACTATGTTATTATAAATAACCGGTGTACAACTGAGTACTGCTTTAGTTTTCTCAACACAGTATCAGGACATACCGTACAACTGTAGAGCCACAAACAATATAATACACTTGGGACAACAAACAGGGTAAGGGGCAACAAACATGGTTCAACTGGTGGCAACAAATAGTCATGATTTACAAAATGTTGTATAAGCTTCATTTTCCTTGTTACGCTCCTGCATCCAATGCAGTGTTATTTTAAAGCAATTTAGCAAACAGAATGACAAGGTGGTTAATAAAGGAATAATGCCTGACAGGGTGGGAGTTATGCTGGGATAACATCCCACCTCGGGTGGTTGGGCCCGAGGCCACCGGCCGCGGGCGTCCAACACCCGAGAAGGGATGTTATCCCAGCATAACTCCCACCCTGAGGGCATTATTCTATTATCAATGGCTTGTTGTTTTATAATAAAAAATAATTTTAAAGAATGTTTTTGTTAGTGTGTAAACATATTTTTGTTTCTTAAGAGAAAGAGGAGATCATCATGGTGGTGGTGGGGATCCAAATCATCCAAACAATCAGCAGGGATGTTATGCCAGGATAACATCCCTGCTGTGATAGCCAACTGACCAATCAGAAACCAGGATTCTTTCTTGCCATTGTATAATATGCTGTATGTCCATCAACACTATATGAACAGTTCATTACTTTTTTGATTGAAATCCACATCCTTCTGTGTGCATTAAGTAAGCCGAAATATCGACATCAAGCAATTTAAATTTTTAAAGGTACCGCCCTTAGAGCGGTTTTAATTTACATTTAAAACCAATTGCGCGAGTCTACTGTCCTACACCTTCTGTAAGCGCCCCCCCCCCACACACACACACAAACAGCGCGCACAGACGCACTCCATACTCTCCATATTGTGAATCGCACACCTCGTGTCTAATGTATCTAGGGCGCACGTGCCCCTCCCAAAATTCCCATCCAAGGACTGCAATAGAAAAACAGCTTATTAAGTTTAGGATAATGAAGTGGTATCTTACCGTTTAAGAACATTTTCGTGACTTTGTCATTTGTAAAGTTCTCGAGCTCTTTTATTTCTGGTTTATTGGTCTTGGATTCTGACATCTTTGGAAGAAATACAAATAACATATTAGTATCAGTTAAATAAAGGCTCTATAATGCTAAAATAAACCGGTTTGAATGCAGTTTAGTCTCTCACAGTTCCCTTTCCACGAAAGTCCTTTCTCACCAAAAGTGAAACATACACTGCAGTAAAATAAACTGCGTAGAAATCTGTGAGTCCAATGAAGCGTTTTGACAAATCTTACTCACTTAAGGAGGCTTGCTTACGTTTTAGTGTCTAGTTTAACAATATCAGGTAAACGCACATTTTAAAAGAAACGCTACCTGTGAAGGGATCCAAAAACAAATGACGTTTCAAAAGGGGGCAGCTCCGTTGCACACCTGCTAGTTTTAGGAGGCTGTCTTGCAATTGAGCTGTGGTAGACAGATTATTACAAAAATAGTTACTGTATGTACCTCCCACTAAATTGTGAGAAGACCGGCCGCGCTGTCTGGCCTGATACAGCCCTGACGTAATCTCCGACACAAGAGCTCCGGACACAACAGTGAGTTTTGAAATAACACTGTGCCAGCGAAACACACAGAACTCCTGGTCTACAGGGATTCATGTATTATGCAAGGAAGCTAGCCAGTCTGAAGGAAGATTCTACTACCTTAGATTGGTTTTGCTGTGAATGAAAAGACAAAGCCCGACATAAAAATCGTAATTTACAGGAACATATATAGAAATCACCCGTGAGTTACAAAAGAAAAGGCAAACTGATCAGGGAGTCTTGGGTAATTGGGTTGCTTTAAAATAACATGCTCAGTCTACGTATTTGTAAAGAGTACTTTCATGAAGTAGAATTTCCTAAATGCACTTCTGTTTGATTAACTTACTTAGTATTCGTTAGGAAGCCTGAAAAAATGAAATGCTTAAAAAATTCCTTTTCCGATTCAGTCTCTATCTCTACCGATCCACTTTCTTGCATGAAAGCTGCATGAAAAACGTATACCTGACAGTTTGTTTTTAATTAGTAAGTGATTTGTGTCACTAAAGATGTCGGCCATGGTTAAAGTAGAAACTGTAGTCAGTGGGACATTATGATATCGGAAATGTGTATTTGCATATGTGCGTTCATGAGCAGGGATTGATTGACGGCTAATCTGTCCACCAACTTTGATGTTTAGTTGCGGATCGCATGTGGCTGTTGGCTGAATAAATCTGTTTTGTGACCACGGCTTGCATTTGTCCTGTCTTTTACATGTAGAATGTATATACCCATAATAAAGAACAAATCATAAATATGCAAACAATGTTGTCTTTTTTTTTTTTTGCTTGAAGCACTGTGTAGCACTTGATTTCCCTTAGTTTGCAGTAGGTATCCAATGTATTATACTACTTCTGTGTTTTATTAAGAATTAACTCATTTGTAGTGACTGGAAACTTAAAGCGGACGTCCGATCTATTTGGTTGGTTTGTTTTTTGCCGTTGTGGTACTGAATGCATGGGTGTAGCCAGGCATACTCCAAGTACTCCATGGTGTGCAATTTTATTTAAGTGGGGTAGCAAATAGGCTCTGAACTGCTTCCTTTTTCCTTGAAAACTAACAAAGAAACTGCTGAACCTTTCTGTAATTTGATTCATAGGAATTGAAACTAGGACTGGTCACTAATACTGTCTTTGCATCCCAAGGACAATACAACTTTACAGGCTCTGGGCTGGTATGTGGGTGTCTTAGGGAGCAATGCATGGCATTTGTATTTACCCATGCATGGCACCAACCATTGTCATGGAATACAAAAGTTGTATTTATTGTGCCAAATGAGACAACAAACATGGTCCTGGTGTACCTTTGTATATTGTCTGGCTTCACCCCGGTGGGGGGGCGGTAGCAGTGAGTCCACTTGGTGTGCAGATCTGAAATTCCTGGCTACACCCCTGACTGAATGAAACTGTGTTTGAAAGTGGTTCAGCTTGAGTGCTCCCGTACTTTTCTTTTTATTGCCGTGTGGCTATAAAGGTATAGATTAGCCCCACTGGCCTCTCACCGGGGGGGGGCAATTTGCCGACGGCACCCAAGAGGGTGTGTGCTAGGAGGGCCGCCCACTGCCTGGAGGAGGCGGCCCCCCCTGAGCAGGTGGCCCAATCCGAGGAGCCCCTCGGATAGGGCTGGCCAGGACCCTCCCCATAGGGAGGGTAGGAGAGGGCTTCAAAAGGAGCTGTCCCAGGGGATCTCACCCTCCTGGAACAGCTCTGCAACACAAAGTTTTTTCCTCCTCCTTGCCGCAGTCTTCCTTTTTTGCCTTTGGTTTGCGGCCTTTGTTTCTCCATTTGTTTCTGCTTTTTTTTTTTTCGACTTATTGCCCTCAGTCTCTTTGTTTTTCGAACGGCTTTTTGTGTGCCCCGTCCAATTTGCCTTCCTTCCAGGTAAGTGTTTCTTTTATTCTTTATGGTCTTTTGGGCCCTGGCTGTTCTCTGGGGGGGTTTTGCTGGGCCCCTGCCCCGTGTTCTTGGCGTTTTTCCCCATCGCTTCAGCCTCGCCAACTGCGGTCCCAGCAAGTGGACCACGTGTTCTCCTCGGTATTCCCTCCGAGGGGAAGTGGGGGCTCATGCTTGGCGGTTCTTTTGGTGAATGGGTCTCGAGCGGGTCTGTGGTTGGAGGACACATGGTCCCTTTTCTGCCCCTCTTTCCACTGCCCCTTTTCTGCTCGGGGTTTTAGGTTTCTCGCCTGGCTTCCTCCTTTCTGCGGGGCCCTCTCGCGCCCCCCCACTTTAATTTTCCATTCATGCGCCTATCCAGTTGCACTCCCCGTGCGCCATAAATTTTTTCTGAGTTTCCCGGGGATGCTTTGGCTTTGTTCTTGGGGTTGTGCACCTTTGTTTGGTATTTTATTTCTTTTGGCGGTGGGTGGGGCAGGCTGTCTGCGGTTGCATGGAGCTCGCCCCCGCCCTTATGCGTCTGGAGAGAGCGGCTTTTCTGTTGGGCCTGCTCTACCCTCTACCTGGTGGGTGCTCTCAGAGACATCGGCCTGGAGTCTCTGGTGTTGTTTGGAGTTTTATAGTCTGGATTAGTTTTCTAATTGTTATGTAGGCCGTTCCTGTTGGTTGGTGTTTTAGGGAAGGCCTTTCGGTTCTTGGGTGTGTTTTCTTTCCATGCGGGGACATCTCGGTGTCCAGGTTATATTGTTAGGGGTCTTGTTGGGCTTTTGTTGGCCTCACGCCCCCCCTTTCCTTGTGCCCCCCCCATTGCTTTCTCCAGCAGCTTCCTCTTCGGTTGTTTTCTCTGGTTTGGGCAACAAAAAAAAAAAAAAGAGAAGCCTTCTTTTTCTCTTGGCAAGCTGTTTTGCTGGGGCCGTTTTGGGCTCATTGGGGGCTGATTTTCAGCCTTGTGTTTTCTTCCCGAGTGGGGGTGTGTTCCCGGCTCTTTTCTTTTCCTTGGGAGGGGGGATGTTGTGGGTTTTTTTCTGAGTTTCAGTGAGTGTAGGTGTTCCTGACATCAGATGTTTTTGGGAAGAGTGAAAAGAATGTACATCGCTTGGTGCGGGGCTGGGCTTTTTCTCCTTGGTGGTGTGGAAGTTCCTTGCGGTTCCTTCTGTGCAGTGGCTTTTCCTGGTGGACTGGGTTCGGTCATGTGGTCTCTGTCCCTGTTTTGGTGTGAATCGAGCATGTTCTTTTGGTCCGATATGGATGTCCCAGCCTGGTGTTGTGGGGGGAGAGTTGGAAGGGGAGAAAGAAGAAGAAAGGAGAAGGGAAAGGAGAGAAAGGAAAAAACACGTTTTTCTTTCCTTCCCCTGCTGGCTAAGGGGGTCTGTGACTCTGATAGAAACAATCTATCATTAGGAGTAACTGTATAGAGAGGGGGTGGCACTACAGTGTAGTTTTTTTTTTCCCCTAAGGGGGGGAGTCAACTGGGTTTAGTTCTATCAGGAGGGGTTACGGCGGCTTAGAGGAGCCTGGGGGAAAATTCAGATAGGCTAGGATAGGGCATTCAGTTAGACAGAGGATATAGGGGTAGAATGTTAACTTATAAAGGACAGGATGAAGGTGTATTAATTAATGTTTTGTCTTATAGGTATTGCATCATTGAACACTGCCTTTACCCTTAATATCAATAGCTAAAATGTCCAAAATGCAGAATAACCACTTTCTGGACAACCAGTCCACCCAAACCCCCACGCAGGCGCAGGGCACTGGTCAAGACCTTATGGTGCCGGGAAGCCAGTCACAATATGTGGCGCATGCTATCCCAGTGCAAGGGCAAGACCAAGCCTTCCGTGAGGTCCTGCAATGCCTTAAGGACATTGGGGGATCTGATTGGCTGTCAACCATGTCCAGGTTAGAACCAGAAATACTAGTAGCCCATCAAAACGGGCAACAGAAAACAGTGTCAGACCCCCTTAACATGCCAGAACACAGCCCACAAGAACCAGTGGAGGATGTGGGGCGGCAGCCTAGGCGTAGCCAGCCATCGGCCCGATGGTTAGAATCCATGGCTCAGAAAAAATCTGTTGCTAAAAAGGGGCAGGACAGGCAGACTAAGCGCAAGTCTTCACCAGTGGTAGAGGCAGAGAAGAAACGGATGGAGAAAAAATGGAACAGAGCGGAGGGGAATGCATCTAGGGCACAACCAGGAGAGGAGAACGATGAGGTGGAACAAGTAACGGTGGCCCAGCCACAGAGGGGTGAGTATGAGGGAGATCAGGCCAATGATATATCAATAGATTTAGTGTGGTCTGAATCTGATAGTGAGGGAGCACAATATAGTGACAGCATAGAAAGGCTGCCATTGGAATCGACAACAGAGGAAGCAAGGCACAAGAAAGAGATAAAGAACCTTGAGGGCATGGTCAAGGACAAAAAGATAAGGGAACATAAACAGAAGAGGGCAGGGCAGGAGGGGAGGATGTGGCCAAAAAACAGTCGGTAAGGAACCCCTAGGAAGAAAAAGGGGGAGAAAGGTAAGCAACCAGTCAAGTCACCAGGGGGTTCCAGGGTTCAATCCCGGGCCGGTGATAACGGGGCATCAAACATGGCAACATAACCCCTTTATGTGGCCCTTTTTGTATGGGTCACCGGGAAATATGCCCTTCACTTGGCCAGCAGTGACCCCTTGGGGCCTCACTCCCTCTGGTTTCACAACAACCCACAGGGTGGAATGCCCCCACCATTGGGGCCCCGGCATATCCAACTAATGAACCTGGTCAGGGTACCTCACTGGACACGGCCGGGCTGAGGTCAAAAGAGGATGATAGCTTAGGGACACACCACTTGGACAAATCTGCAATGGCAGGAACCGATGCAGCTCAGGTAAGTCACAAAGTAAGCGTACAACAGAACACCATGGTGTTTGAGCCTCGCTCGAGTCAGCCTCACTCCATTTTCTCCCAAAGTTATAGGGGGGAAGGGGGTAATGCACAAAGGGCAGCGGTTCACGTATGGACAGGTGCTGGGCTTCCCACATTACAACCCCTCCCAACTAACACGGAGAACAGGACATCAGGCTCACAAGAGCAAGAGATCATAGCCACTAGAATGGCTAGCACTCCAAATACTGCAATGGGAGATAAGTCAACCAGCGCAGTATCTGGATCCCCAGAGCGTTGGGCTTATGCTGGGGTAGAAGACCCATTAGGGTATCACTTATCTGACACAGTCCGGGAGAAAATCTGGAAAGGGGAATTCATAGACATGTTCTCTTTACTGCATAGGGAAATCCCAGAGGTGAGCGACGAAAAAGGGTATAAACAAGAGAGGCCACGGCGACCAAAGGTACCATTCACATCTGAGAACTGGGCAGCTGCCTTTGACATATTTATGTCAGTTTATGGGATGAAGCACCTTGATAAACTAATTGCACTTTTAAAATACAGGGATACCATAAAATTTGCACACCTCTCATTTGATGGATATGCATGGTTGAAATACGATGAGCAATTTCATCTAAAACTATCTAGGCAACCCAATCTCAAATGGGAAAACACACACATAGACCTGTGGGTTCGTTATATGACGCGGAGCCAGCCTAATGTTGTGACATACACAGATAGTGTCCATGTTATTGCAAGGCAAACGAGTGGAGAACACAGGAAAGAGCAGAAAAAAGGGGCAGGGAGGAAAGCCTGTTACGACTACAATAGAGGGAAATGTTTTCATTCCTTTTGTAAGTACTGGCACATCTGCAAGTCATGCGGAGGAGAGCACAGGTTCTCTGAATGTACACGGCAATCCCCCAGGACATCAAGCATCGAGGGAGCAAGCAGCGAAAAGGGAAAGGGGTCTGGGAAATTTGGCTAACTCACCAGTACGATTAGATAGGCTGGCCCCCTGGCTCGACTGCTACCCAAAAAAATCAGCTGCAAAATATATACACGATGGTTTCAGGTATGGTTTTAAGATATCATACAAAGGCCCAAGGGTAGAAACCACAGCATGCAATCTGAAGTCTGCAATTTTGCTTCCCAACATCCTGGAGGAAAAAATTGCTAAGGAAGTGGAGGCAGGCAGGGTGGCTGGACCATTTGACCACCCCCCAGTGCACAACCTCAGAGTATCCCCATTGGGGCTGGTTCCCAAAAAGGAAGCGGGGGAGTATAGGCTCATACATCACCTGTCCTACCCAAAAGGTAATTCAGTAAATGACTTCATCAACCCGGAGGATTGCACAGTGCAATATACAACGTTTGATGAGGCTCTGCACCACATACAACAGCTAGGCCAAGGTGCAATGATGGCAAAGAGCGACATCAAATCCGCTTTCCATCTGCTACCTGTACACCCAAGTGACCAGGATTTACTGGGTTTCAAAGTGGGAGGTCGATGGTATATGGACAAGGCTATGCCTATGGGATGCTCCATCAGCTGCTTAGCCTTCGAAGCATTCTCAACCTTTTTGGAGTGGCCACCAGAGAACACACAAAAACATACATGTAGTCCATTATCTCGATGATTTCCTATTTATGGGGCCAAAGGGGGGAACCACATGTGGGGAGACGCTGCAAGGCTTCACCTCACTGATGGGTTATTATGGTGTCCCTCTCGCCGGGGAAAAAACGGAGGGCCCGGCGACTTGTCTCTCATACCTGGGCATAGAAATAGACTCCGAGGCCATGGTTTCCCGGCTACCGCAAGACAAGGTGGCACTTTTGTGCAAAATATTGGGTGAGATGGGAAAAGCAAGGAAGGTGACCCTACAACAGCTGCAATCTGTTATAGGCCACTTGAATTTTGCATGCCGTGCAATTCATTCAGGCAGGCCATTCCTTAGGCGGATGGCATCTGCCACGGTGGGGCTTTAAACCATATCACCACATCAGATTGACACAGGGTATAAAAGCAGACCTACAGGTTTGGGAACTTTTCCTGAAAGATTTTAATGGTATCACCATCTGGCAGACACCAACAGACCAATTTTGGACCTGCACATGGTAACCGATGCTTCAGGGGCATTGGTTTTGGGGCATTCTGGCAGGAGCATGGTTTGCGGGACACTGGCCACAGGAGTGGGTGTTGACGGGACTCACAAAGAAAATTACCCTTTGGAACTGTTCCCATCATGGTAGCTGTAAGGTGTGGGGACACAACTTCAGAATAAGAAAGTGCTGTTTCACAGACAACAGGGCGGTAGTGGACATATTGAACTCGCAGACATCTCGCCCTGAAGATGTGATGAAGGTCTTATGGGTCTTTGTGTTATGCTGCTTACGGTACAACATCTCTTTTAAGGCACGTCATCTGCCAGGAAAAGAAAATGTTATAGCTGATGCCCTGTCTTGATTTCAGCTCGAGCACTTCAGGCAGTTAGCCCCTTGGGCAGACCAGTTCCCAACAGAAATACCGGAAGCAGTCTGGAGACTAGGGAACCGCAGCAACTGGTACAGCTCGCTGTGGCCCTCCGACGGAGGGAAGTATGTAGGTAGCTATGAATCTTTCCAGCAATTTTGTGGTCACGAGGTAGCGTGGAATTACACAATACCCAGAGACAGGTTCAAAGCTACATCCTACACTTAGAATGCCTGGGAAAATCCCCGGCGGCTATACGCCTCCAACTAGCAGGCATTGCCTTTCTTCGGAAATACGAAGGTTTCCCCGACCCAACCAGCAATTTCATTACAAAGAAAATGGTGCAGGGCATGTCTAGACTCACGGGGAAAAAGGTGGACACAAGGAAGCCCATAGGATTACTGGAATTGTCCAACCTCCTGACAGCACTGGCGGTCACTTGCAGCTCTGGCTATGAAACCAAGCTGTTCAGGGCCCTATACACATGTGCATTTTTTGGGGCCTTCCGGGTGTCTGAGTTGGTACCGCAGTCCAACTCTCCGAGCCAGGACACCAATCTCCAGTTGAGTGATTTCGTCATCTGGCAAGACAGACTGTGTGTTCAGCTGCGGAAATCAAAAACTAACCAGTGCGGCCCCCCGGCTATGATTACACTGTTTAAGGCCCCACCTGGGAATATCTGCCCATGGATGGCAATGAGGGAGTATTTGTCGGGTCGTCCTATGGGAACAGGTCATTTGTTTGTGCACGGGATGGAAAAGCGGTCACAAGATGGTAATTCACTGCGGTCCTACGAAAGGGTTTATGGATGGCGGGAAAAAACCTGACCTCGTATAACACCCATTCATTCCGAATCGGAGCAGCCACTGAGGCTGCCAGGTGTGGTTTAAACGAGGATCAGATAAAAGGGGTTGGCAGATGGGCTTCAAAGGCGTACATGGGTTACATAAGGCCTCAGCAGAAAACAGCAGCAAGTGATGTTGGGGAACCCAGCACAAGTTAGGACTGATAGTTCAAACCTGAGAACACTCACATGTTTCTACTTTTGTTTTACAGGCATGTCAGCGACATCCCTCAGATATGGATCGGGGTCATTCGCACGTGAGGGAGGCGTACAGGAGGGAGAAACATGGCCATATACAACTCAGCTGCTCATTCCAAGAAGTAAAGCGTGATAAATGGGCAGGAAAAGGGGGATGAGGTGGGGCATTGTGTAAAACAATCATGGCATTAGGTCTACTTCGCCGACCACCGCTCGCGCTGGTGATTCACCTGGGAGGGAATGACTTGGTCACCCTAGGGGCAAAGAGATTAATTGGGGATATGAAGAGGGACTTGTCCCACTTAAAACAGTTATTGCCTCGCACCATTCTGGCATGGTCTTGAATGTTACCACGCTGGCATTGGCGTGGTGAGCAGAAGGCAGGGGCTATGGATAAAGCGCGGAGGTCCATGAATAGGGAGGTGTCCCATTTTGCGGCCTCACTGGGCATGGAAGTAATCAGGCACTTCATGATTGCAAAAACAGATTTGGAATTTTATAGCTGGGATGGGGTTCATTTATCAGGGATGGGAACTGATGTCCTTAACAATACACTTAATGATTTTTGTGAGACAGTGCTGTTTGGAAAAAGTAAGATCCCTTGGGCATTAATGGGAGATACTGGTTGTCACAGTATGAAGTGGCAGTAAATTCATGGCTGACCCTGGGTAAGAGGCTCCGGACATAAGAAGAGCCTGATTGGGTGTCACCTGGGAGAGGCACGACCCCAGGCGGGTATGCCTCGGAGGATCGGGAGAGGAAGACACCCAGGCTGGGGCGACCAAATGCTGGGATCCAAGACTCCAAGAGGAGGAGTGCGCTCCACGGGCATGTTTCCTCGTCAAGGGCTAGGGAGCCCTAAATTCGAAGGGGGAACTGTCTTATGGAAAGGCATGGCCCTCAACGGGTCTGTTGGACTAAAGGGCCAGAGTTCCTCAAAACAAACAGATGAAGGAGCTGGGGGTTTCAGCAGTACATGAATTAGGGCTTCCCAAGGGTCTTACAGGATGGGACATGTAATGTACTATATGTTACAATTTTCTGTATAGCTTGTGTATGTATATAATATATGTAAAGTGCATATCTGTAAATTGTGATGTACCTATTAGGCTCGTAAAACCAAGTGTCCCATGTAATGTATGCAATTTTGTTTAAGTAAAAAGAGCTGTGGCCCCTTTTTATACCAAAAAACAGTGTGGTGTCTTGATTGAATTGGGGGTCTGCTTTGGGCAATAGCCCCACCGGCCTCTCACCGGGGGGGCAATTTGCCGACGGCACCCAAGAGGGTGTGTGCTAGGAGGGCTGCCCACCACCTGGAGGAGATGGCCCCCCAAGCAGGTGGCCCAATCCGAGGAGCCCCTCGGATAGGGCTGGCCAGGACCCTCCCCATAGGGAGGGTAGGAGAGAGCTTCAAAAGGAGCTGTCCCAGGGGATCTCACCCCTCCTGGAACAGCTCCACAACATGAAGTTTTCCCACCCTCCCACCGCAAAACTCGGAGTCAGGCAAGAGATCTGTCGTGGCTCTAAAACCTAATAAATGGCAGTAAATTCATGGCTGACCCTGGGTAAGAGGCTCCGGACATAAGAAGAGCTGCGATTGGGTGTCACCTGGGAGAGGCACGACCCTAGGACGGGTATGCCTCGGAGGATCGGGAGAGGAAGACACCCAGGCTGGGGCATGCACTGAAACGCTGGGATCCAAGACTCCAAGAGGAGGAGTGCAGCCCCGACGGGCATGCTCCTCGTCAAGGGTCTAGGAGCCCCTAAATTCAGAAGGGGGGAACTGTCTTGTGGAAAGGCACGGTCCTCAATGGGTCTGTTGGACTAAAGGGCCAGAGTTCCCCTCAAAACAAGCGGATGAAGGAGCTGGGGGTTTCAGCAGTACATGAATTAGGGCTGCCCAAGGGGTCTTACAGGATGGGACATGTAATGTACATATGTTACAATTTTCTGTATAGCTTGGTGTATGTATATAATATATGTAAAGTGCATATCTGTAAATTGTGATGTACCTATTAGGCTCGTAAAAGCCAAGTGTCCCATGTAATGTATGCAATTTTGTTTAAGTAAAAAGAGCTGCAGCCCCTTTTTATACCAAAAAACAGTGTGGTGTCTTGATTGAATTGGGGGTCCGCTTTGGGCAAACTTCTTTTGCTCTGCTGGAAGGTAGTTTGTTCTGAGTTCGCTGTTCTCATAGCAAGATGTTATTTGATCTATAAACCTTATTTACAATTAAGTCGTCTATTTGTACAAAGTGAAGCGCTGCCTGTGACTGACATACCTCTTCGCCCTGTCTCCTCACCACAGTATCAGCCTCCTACATGGAGGAAACATTTGTATAGGAGGTTACAAAGTTCTGATGTATACATAAATGGGCTAGCATGACAGTACCATGGATTATGCATTAGGGCAGATGATGAGTGTGTGCTTGGTCTCTTTTTTTCTTATGGTCATGTATTATACAAACTATGACATTTAATACATTGCTTGCAGCCACATAGATGTGGTAGGCACAATTGCATAACTGGGCAGTTACCCTCATTAGCTAGGTTACACCACCTATTAAACACATAAAAAAATAACTAAATCATGACAGTCCTTCCACATCTTTTACTTTTAATTTGTTACTTTGTGAGAATTCCATTATCTTATCTTAGCTGGCTCTCCTTGAGATATTTAAAGGTTTCTGTAGTATGCCCCCTTTCCTTCTTCTTCTTTCAGAGTGTGCATATTGAGTTCCCATAGTCTCTCCTCATAGGTCTTTTGCTGTAGACACCATACCATGTTAGTTGCCTTCCTCTGGACCACCTCCACTCTATGTCCTTTCTGAGATGTGGTCTGTTGAAGCTGACACAGTATTCCAGGTGAAGTTTCACCAGCAATCTGTACAGAGGCAACACCACCTCCCTACTTCTGCTGAGTGAACCCTCTCCCTGTGCACCCCAGCATCCTGTTAGCCTTTCCAGCTGCCTTGTTGCACTGCCTGGTCACCTGTAAGTCACCATAAATGATTACACCCCGGTCTTGTTCCAGCCTGGTGGTCATCAGTACTACTCCCCCCCCCATTTTGTACTCTGCCCTGGGTTTCTTTCCCCCAAATGCGCTATTTTGCATTGAAAACAATCTGCCATACCCATGATCACTTGAGTTTTCTCAGATCTCTGTTCTTCCACCCCCTCCAGTGTGCACCCTATTGCAGATTTTGGTGTCATCCGCAAAAATGCAGACCTTTCTCTTCTTCTTATGTGAGGTTACAGTTTCCCTACATAAACAGTTTTAATTTAACCTATTAATCTGTTCAGTATTATGAAATGGGTTCAGTAAATCACAATGCCTGATTGGTTGTTTCATGCATGTTTGATTTGCATACTGATTAGGTCCAAACAGGTACCTTGTCACATGTCCCAACATCAGAAGTCCATGTTGAAAGTCACCTGGGACATTATTCAAAATTAAAGTCACAAAGCACAGTGCAAAATGTTGTGTTATGCCTTGTGTCTGGCCCAGCATCCAAGGTTGCCATTCATAGTCAGATAGTGCTCCTGCCAGGTTGAGCCTGTGGTAATCCCACTAGTGCTAGCCTCATCAGTGCTGCCTAGTTGTTTAGCCATAAGTATGGATCCACAACGAGTAGTACAAAAAAAAATTGCCATGTATTTGTTCTGTTCTGTGATCAAAATCAAAAGTACAGCTTTGGGCACTGAGTGGTTAGTAAGCATCTGGTTGTGGGGTGAATGATTCATTTAAAAGTTTATGACCTTTGCACTTTGGAATGCACACAACACTTTGGAATGCAGACAACGATTTAGAATATGCACAGCAAGGAGAACTCTGCCTAGCAGTTGTGGGGGCGAGGTCAAAAACCATATCGGTAGGAATCTAAACTAGCCTCTATCCTATTAAAAGTTGTCCTAATGGGTAGAGTTAGTGAGGCAGCATGGGAGAAACTTGCACCATGTGCGCCTATGCTGTGCAGGTTGTAACATTTCAAATCTTTCCCATCAGGGACTTTAGCCTTGCATAAGGAGACCACAACACATCTCCCCCATAACTGCCATACTAAACACTATGGATTTTGAGCAGACTGATTTTTATACAGAATAAAGACTAACCATATAATTGGACACACCAGTGCTGCTGTATAATTCTCTGGAGGAGATCATGGAAACCTCAAGATAAAATTATGTCATTTCACCTATTAATGGAAACATTATCTTGTTGTATATGGTTGCCCATACATTATTCTATATAGTACAGCTCTTTGATGAACTCCAGAACCATCCATTCCCATTTGCATTATATAGTTTATTTCTTTCAGTTCGATCTAACCACATATGTGTAATCAACTTATTGCACAATACAGAAGTCTTTAATATACGTAATCATATGTAGTAATTCAAATTAAATGATTCAAGGTATGTGTGTTGGGGGATGCTGCATGGAGGGTCATTAATAGGTATGGAAATCCATACACTTAAAAAAGTCACTCTGCTGCAGTAGTGACATCGCTACTACAGTAGAATGACTTTTCATTGTGCTGTAGTAGCTACGTCACAATAAATGTATCCCCACTGCCCCTGCTCATATGTCAGATGGATTCAGTGGTTGGAGGGTCGCATGTGTCATCTATGGAGTGGGAGCCTCAAGATTGGTACAATATATTAACCTTTTATTATTTGCTGTCTTTTCCTGTTCCCCATGCAGTTAAAAAACATACATTGTATAGAAAAGTGTATGGAGAACAGTGCACAACAAGGCTGTGCTTCTACCTCGGGGGGGTTTACTGTGACAACAGGGACCTTTCGAGCTTCAGTCTCAATACCTCTATGTCGTCATGGCAAACCCTTCGGTAGAAGAATAGCCTTATTGTGCACTTTTTACCATATACTATCCTATATATACTATTCCAGTAGTGACATCTATTACTGGTGTGAACTCACCCAGCTGATCATGTACCAGATGTTAAAAAGCAGCATTCCCTAATGTATAGTTGTTTCTCCCAAACCCTCACAGATCAGTGGCCCACTGTGTAGAATTAAACTCTCCCTGTTGTCTAGTGGTCCTGCCCCCCACCTGCACCCATGCCCAATGTTGAGGTAACCATTCCCTGGTGTCCAGTGTTCCCCCTTTCCCAATCACCCATATACCGTATATCTTCAATCTAAAGCCATGGCTTATAATGCAAATACAATGTTTGAGCCACGGCTTATGATCAAGAGTGATTAATCTTAGAGGGTGGTTTTAAATTAATTGGCAATTTCTGGTGATCTTTGCAGCTGTTACTGAGGTATGTGAACCATTTGGCCAGTACCTAATTTGAAGATGCAGAGTTGAAGTCGGACAGAGAATGTGTTTTGAATGGACAAAATGTTAAAATGAAATCATTCAACCTGGAATTTAAAATAAAGTGTGCTGATCCTTTAAGCTTGTCAGCCTTGCTAGTGTTGCTAAGCACATGTTGATAAGTGCATCACCTGAGACACAAAGACTGAACATACCGAACACAAGGAAAAGTTGCTTGTTAAAAGGGATCTTCGTGATCGTTATTCACCACAGCACAGCTCCACCTGCACATCATGGACACGCCGAGCATACAGAAAAGCACCGGTCACAATGAGTAGGTTGCAGCCTGTATGGAAGGCAGCTTAAAGGGTATCATTTGCCACACAGTGTTTCTGCTCTTTTTGGGGAATGTTAAAATAATAGTCTTCACCTGACTACCATATTCCTCTAGCTCTTGTTTGCTGTGTAAGTGTATAGGAGCTTAAGGGAGGGCTGCTGTAATTGGTCATGAACACACCAAGCACACAGAAAAGCACTGTGGTCTATTGATTGCTGTAAAACTGAAGCAGTCTGTGTTTGAGAGCAGCTTGGATTAAAACATTGTCTTGGACGGTGCAGTTTCATATAGAGGGCAGCTTATGATTGAGGGTGGCTGTAGATCCAATATATATGGTAGTTGAACCTGAAACTGACAAAGCTGCACACACCATTTTATGTATTTCCTGGTCCATTACATGCCACTTGTCACACCTCATTATAGAACTTGCCTACTAGAATGCCATACCCACCTGTTGTAACTGGTATGTCATGTATTGCAGCAGGATGTCAGCACAAAGAGAGCTGTGCATCAGAGCAGGTGGTGTTGCCCAGAGTATGTCCCTCTTCAATTACAGTACCTCATCTCATGCTGCCATGGGCTGTCATCCCCTGTTGGGGAGGTTGCATAATGCAGGAGAGCTGGCAGGGCTGGTATCATCAGGGGTCTGGGACATGGTCTGTGCCAGCATGTGTTCCATTACTTAGTCTATGGCTCTGTTGTGCAGTCCAGGGCATGACTTTCCTGGTGCCACCAGTGTACCCTCCCACACCATGCCATGCCCATGTAGCCCACTACTGGTACCCCCACCAGTCTGGATGCAGTATACCACAGAAGATCTCACCCCCCTTGTGGCTTACTCCATATACCCAGCACAAGCCCTGTCAGACCAGCTCATGGCTCATCTAACTTCAGCCCTAACTTGTGACCACGGCTGGGTTTTCAAAATCCCAAATAATAGGATGCTGCAGTCCTGTTGTGGTGCACACTAACTTATGACTTGGTGCATGGCACTGCTGGTGCAGGGGTGGCACAGGACTGCTTTGGAGCTTGGCATCCCAATTTTGATGCAACCTGAGTTTGAAAATCAGGATTGCCGCAACATTTGGTGTGAAGTGCCACTTGTGTCAAATCCTTTTGGTGCAGGCATCTAGCACCAAATTCTGACTATTGAAAACTGGACCCTGTATGGCTATAGAAGACACATACTGTACGATGAGCTCAATGACTCTACATACGAAAAAGAAACTTGTGTGGGTTCTGAATGACAGCAACATTTAATTCTAATGCATGTGGCATGGTAGTTTGTGTAAGACTGCACTGTTGGATCACATGTCTTTGGGTCATTGATGATTCAGGAGGTTGCTTCTCTGTGGTTCAACTGGTAAACACCATGTGGAAAAATGTTACACACACATCAGTCCTGTGCCAGGATAGATCTCCTTTTGGTCAGCCCCAGATAGATGGGGGAGGGTGAGTAACTCAAGGGACTATAATGGTATCTGACCATGTGCCAGTGTCTGCCTCCCTGGGAAGAAATCTTGCTACAACTAATCCCAGAATATGGCAGCTGGAACCAGCACAGTTAAAGTCACAAATATTCTGCTTCTATATAGCACAGGCAATAACTAGAACTTACAATTGAACTGTTTTCATAGTTTCATAGGTATGTTCAAGCTAATGGACTAGTGTCCTTAATACTTGATACACTATATTATGTTCATATTTCTCTTCTAAGTGTTATATTTCTTACTACATTTAATAAAAGTATTCAGCCTATGTTTAAATGAGTCCATACTCATACTTTTAACTACCTCAGTTGTCAATGAGTTCCACCCTGCAACCACTCTCTGACTGAACCAGTGTTTCCGTGGTAATGTCTGCCATCTTTGGGTCACCAACTAATAGGGATTCCCTATGGATTCATACTTAGATTTTCTAAATGTTAATCCTCAGTCTTCTCTAAATTTGTCATCCTGTATAGCCCTATATGGCATGCAATAGTCCCCCCTAAAATGTCTGTATTCCAGGGTATAGAGATCCAACTCATGAAGTATTTCTTCATAGGACATGTCTTCCATTCCCTTCACAGCCCTGGTTGCCCTGCATTGTATTCCCTCCAGTTTTTGAATGTCTTCCTTTTTATATGGTGCCCACACCAATACTCCAGGTTCGGTCTCACCAAGGCACTATACAGGGGCATAATCACCTTCGTATCTCTGCTAGTTATGTGTCTTAGTATACAGTTTAGTATCTGGTTGTTTCTTTTTACTAATTTATTGCAGTGTGTACTAAACTTCAGGTCATCACTAATTGTGACCCCCAAGTCTCTTTCTATGAGGGGGATACCAAACAATTCACCAGATGGGAGGTCTTAAAGGCATTTTTAAGGGGAGAATTATCTCCTTCTCATCCCACAACAATAAACAAATGCATAGAAAAATAGCAGCTCTTGAAATTAAGCTGAAAGCCTGCAAGCAGGCTTACATGCGTAACCCCAATCCGCAACTCTATTAAGTCCTTCAATGGGTAAGGACAGAATACAACATGCTATCCTCTGCCAAATTACGAAGGTGACTGCTATTTGCAAGAGTTCAGAATTACTTTGAGGGGGATGGGGACATATGCTTTTGTGTTAGCTGAAGGTTATGCAAGGTGCCACACTTGTGAGCTCAATCACTATGCTGCAAGGGAACTGTTCCTCAAAGCCAGAGGACATAGAAGAAAGATTTCAAGAGTACAGCAACCCCCTGTACACCTTAGACAGCACTCCTGGGAGGGGAAAAATATGATGCCTTCTTTCAAAAAGTGCAAGTTCCCAAAGTGAAATTAACCCAGAGGGCAATACTTGAGGAACCCTTAACTCAGAAGTGTGAGCAGTCCAAATGCTAGCAGGATGACCAAGGTCCTGACGGTCTACCTATGTACTTTTTTAAAATGTTCTTGCAGCAATTAAAGGCACCACTGATTAACACTCTGAAAAGAATCATAGCGACAGTACTGTTTGCCCTCCCCCCACATGGTCAGCAATCATCATCATCATGCTTCTTGAATGTGCAAGGACTCATGTTTCTTCTCCTACTACCACCCCATTTCCTCCTTAACATACAACTATAAAATAATTGTAAAAGCAATAGTCACTAGGCTGGAGAAGATACTGCTGAGCTTGATCCATCCTGATCAGGCAGGTTTTATAAGAGGGAGGCAAGGGAAATATAATATTAGATGAACACTAAATATGGTATTGTGGTGAACTAGGAGACAAAGGGGGAAGAAGGTGAGTATCCTGACCCTGGATGCTGAAAAAAACATTTGAATGCATGGGGGTACATGTATAGGGCAGCGAAGGAGTTTGGAATGGGGAGCAATTTAGGAAGTAGCCTTGTATGCTCTATACTAAATCAAGAGCTCACATCTTAGTTAATGGTAAGCACATGCTCTATTTTGAGTTGAAAAGGGAAATTAGGCAGGAGGACCCCTCTGCCCACTCTGCTATGCTTTTCCCTGGAGCCACTTGCAACTGCAGTTTGAGCTGACAACTACATACTTGGTTTGGCAATGGTGAGAGAGTTACATGAAGTAGCACTATTTGTGGATGACTTACTCCTGTATGTTATGGAACTGGAGATCTCCTTCCCACAGGAAGTGGCCCTATTGGATACATATGGGCAGTTTGCAGGCCATGCAGTTAACTGAGGGAAAATGCGAGCTTATGATGTTGGGACAAGGGGGAGCCCCGAGTAATGCAACCTCAGCTTCAATGCTCAAACCTGTGGATACCTTATAATGCCTACAGAAATAGATTAGTTGCTGTATTGGTCCTTGTAAGAACAGATCTATGTGATGATAGCGATCGCAGAATGGCAATCGCTTTTAGGAAGAATGCACATTGCTGAAAAAATATTTCAGCGATGTAGTCCTTGGCACACAGCAAAAGGGTGCCAGGGACTTACATTTTAAATGTTAATGCAAAGGGCTTCACCCACGCACCCCCCTACTGAAGGATTCTCAACTCCAGGGTTGGGGGTGCATGTCAGGGGGAGGGGCAAATGCAAAAAAAAAAACATTTTGGGGGAGAAGTAACAAAAGGTACCTGCTCCTGGCCCCAAACCTGGTACCCTGTGCTGCATAGACCTGTACCCACCCACCACACCAAGGGAGCAGCTCAGAAGCTTGCAGTGGCACCACCCCTCACAATCCCTTCTGCCCCTCCTGCCTCTTGCTGTGTGTGCTCGCTCCCCCCATGCACGAATACATGTAACGACAGGATGTTGCTATAGTCACACACCCCCAACCCTCCTCCTCACTCACCATAATGGGTAGGTGCGGCGACTGAGTCATCAGTCAGTAGGTGCCCAATCACAGTCAGCCCAATTCACGGGATACCTGTAAGAATAGATCAGAGATAATGAGTTTGATATTTTTACGGACCAACATAGATGCTACAAAAGAACATGTCTCTGTGACTCAACAAGTCCTTCCTCAGATACTCTGAGGAAAGACTTGGTTGGTCTGAAAGCTTAGACTTTTTTCTTTTTTAACATCTATGTTGGTCCATTAAAAGGTATCAAACCATTTGCTTCTGGATATTACAATACCTAGGTATTCTGGCAGTAGGTATTCAGGTAGGTAGGCTGGCAATATAGCCTAGAGGTTAGAGTATTGAACTGTGAATGAGCTTGATACATTCAGCAGACCTGAGCTTGATTCCCACAACCTCCACTTGCATATTGTGTGACTCTAAGCAAGTCACTTAAGCTCCTGGGTTACCCCTGAAAACAGGCACTTTTGCCTAGTGGGCCTTCCCCGGTTACCAAAGAATAAAAAAAATAAAAATAAATAATTCCATAAAATGAGCATTTTCCCAGGCTGCTCTACCTCTTGCAAAGCATTCCACTTAACAATACCCATGACATTTTTAAGCTGTGTAAAAGTATCTTGCATTCATTCCTTTGAGAGGGATCCACACATTGAGCATCTAATACTGCAGGCACCTTTCAGAGAAGGTGAGTTAAGCATAACAGACATTAAAATATATTATTATGAGTTGCAACTGGCCTTTAGGATGCAGAAAAAAGGAGGATGAGATACCTCCCTGGAAAAATATGTAAGAAGGAGGAGCCAGAGAGGGGCCATTGATTGCATACCTATTTGCCCACAACCTTATTAAACCTCGTAATCAGAGAGGAAAAACATGGAAGAATCCCTTCAACAGACTGCCACTGCAGATTTGGGTAATGTGCATACCTGTATTAGCCACATAGCAGTATTATGTCCCTCTGTCTCCCTGGTAACTACTGTAAAAGGCAACACAAGTTATGACATACACCTGCATGAGGAACTTCTAGATTGGCATAGCAGTAGTCTCTCCCTAGTATAGAACACATATGAGTGCAAGATACTCATGTCCTTTCAAGATCTTAAGAAGAAATACTCTCTCCTGACCCACTCATTCTTTGTCTATCTTCAAGTGTGGCACTGCTTCTAGGGTCAAGGGATAGGGGTTGCAAAACCAGAGCCTTCTCCTATTGAAAAAAAGCAGTTGGCCCCCTCAATGTAACTCTAAGCCTTAGTGCATGCAGTATAAGTAGGAGCCCTGTGGGGGACATTAGTTGGGTCAAGTGGGAGCATGACTTATGGGTCCCTTTCACAGATGAAATATCATGAGGAGTAATAGACTAAAGCAGATGTAGTACAACTATATGTACAGAACATATTAATCCCTGGGTGGAGTCACTTGATGCAGCTAACTGAATAAGACTTGCTCCATCTGTGCTCTGCTCACACGACTAGCTTTTCCACCTTTTTTCACCCTATTTCTGCAAAAACTGCTCGAGGTCTGCTCACCCGCTGTTTAGAGAAGCCCACCCTGCTCCCAGAAAGTGGATTTGGGATTAAAGTGGAAGCGGAGATGCAACAGGTGGCTCCTTGTCATACACCACCTGTCACGCCAGAGAAAACTCCGAAGAAACAAAGGGCACAGCATTCTACTACAGGCCGCATGCTTACAGCCTCAGCTCCTTACCCTGTGGTGACAAAACTGATTCCGCTCACTCTGGAATGATTTCTCCTCAAGTTCCAACCCTTCAAGGAGGAGGTTCACTCCCTGGTATCAGATGTGAAGGCAATCTCGGATGCACTAGAGGACATTACAAGGCGCATCTCAGACAACAAGACCGGCATCATCTCGGTAGAAAAACAGGCAGATAAAATGGATTCTTTCATCACTGTCAATCACCAAACTATCAAGAAACTAGAAAATAAAATCAAGGACTTAGAAGGTAGAAGCTGGTGCAATAATGTTGTGGTAATTGGATTACCAGAAAGAGAAGTGGGCTTAGATACTATTTTATTTGTACAAAAGCTGCTGACCAAACTGGCAGGGCCCTCCCCCTTTGGGCCTTCCTACATTTTTGAGAGGGCACATCGGGTGCTTAGACCCATGCCTCCACCAATTGCCCAGCCTAGACCCTTGATCTTTCGCTTTCTTACTTTCCAGGAGAAACAGCATGTTTTATCAAAGCTGAGGGAAATACAAGATGTTCTGTGGGAAAGGCAGAAGATGCATGTTACACAGGACTTGACTGCAACTGTTCATCAGCGCCAGGCATCATTCCACCCAATAGTATCCAAATGCATTACCTCTGGAATAAAATTTCAAATGGCCTACCCTGCAAAATTACAAGTCATCCTGGATGGATCCTGGTCTTCGTTCGAAGAGGTGGAACATGCTATGGAATTCTTTAAACAGAAGTGTTCTGCCTTATTTGCTGACAGCTGAGAGAGTCTGGAAGTCTGCAGGCATTATCTTTTGGTGAAGTATAGCTTGATTGCTGCAGCTGTGTTATTGACTTACTATTCTACCTAACTTTACATAGTTCTCTAATCTGTTCATTAATCTGTATGACCCCGATCCAATGGCCGGTTTACCCAAATTAAAATATAGCTGACAAGGGGAGCTTTGTTTTGCTGGGAACTTTGTTTTAAATACATTTATTCAGTTATATGCTTAACCTAGAGCTCTTCTGGCAAATGCGCGGATCACTTTGCTACCGGACAGATCATGGGAATCTCCATGCTTGAGTCACTGTGACATACTGTCTCCTGAAGCCATTTTGGCATCTGTTATTGCTACTTTTAATGCATGGTGGACATAACCACTATATTGCTTGCCATAGTTTCTCTAGGAGATCCAGAGTCTGAATTTATTTTCTCAATTTGCAGCAGCCAGGCCTAAGAGAAAACATTAGGCCTAGTGGTACTTTCTCTGTGAATGGGTTTCAAGATACCATGCTGTCCTGATATATCTCCAGGGAGTCGTATTTTACTAGCTCACTCCGCAGCTTGGGGGGTTACCCTCATTCAGATACAATGGAACATTCCTACTACGTATGTACGGACCAAGTAATTGACATGAATGTTCCTTCAGTTACTTATGGCTTTTGCCTGGACTTGTTCCCCCTTTTTTTATTACTTTTTGAATATTAGCAGGGGGCAACCACTGTCTCGCATAAGATCACTGATACCAAAGTGGTTATGATGTTGTATTATACTAACTGACACCAAATCAGTTATTGAGGTTTGGGGGGGTTACGAATTTTCTCCTTGTTTTCATTTTTCTTAAGATTAGTTGTTCTCTTTAGTATTAGACTTAAGATAACCTACTGGGACATTCTCAACTAGGCCTAGAAAGTCAATATTATCTCCCAAGAGGAGGTGTTCTATACTTATTTTTGCTACAAATGTTTAAAAAATATAATATGCTTTGTAGTAGTTGGGTGGGTGGGGGGAGGGAAGGCCATCAGTATCCTGATCACCATGGGCCAATGCTTTGGGGGTAGGGTTGTTCTCATTACTGCTTATCAGGTTTCAGGTGTCATAACAGGTGGTCTAATAAGGGGTTATAGTTCAATCTCTACACTTTTTTTGGTTACAGAATTAATTCTGGCGGGTGGGAATTTTGGTTGAACTGAGGGAATAAAGGGGAGGGTGGGGGGCTGTCATGTTTACTTTTAAAAAGGTGGGTAGGGGTGCCAGTTACAAAATCAACAATGATTTACATGGTGGTTGCTTACCTTAGGGATACAGGTGCTGGTTTTAATAATTATATCATGTACTGATGGTGCAATCCTTTAAATTTTGTTCGTGGAATATAAAGGGGGCGAGACATCCTCTCAAACATATGAAGTTGCTCAAACACCTAGGAATCTTGCACTGTGATGTGATGTTGTTACAATAAACCCACCTATTAGACGCTGAAGGTATCTTATTGAGGAAACAGCAGGTAGGACAGGTTTTTGCTGCAGGGGACTGTCGAAATAGTAGAGGGGTGGCTATTCTGATCACAAGGGCTTTTCCTTTCATTTGTGAACAATGTATAAGAGACAAAAATGGTAGATATGTGTTGGTTAAAAGCAAGCTCCAGTTGTTTAATATATTGTTAGGCAGTATATATGGTCCTAACTCAGATTCCCCTTCCTTCTTCATGGAGCTTCTCTCCATTCTGACACCCTTCCTAGATACTCCAATGCTTTTAGTGGGAGATTGGAATCTTCCTTTTGACCCTCTTTTACTTAAATCTACAGGATTCAGAACTGGGGGTCTTCTTCCCTGCCCAAAGAGCAGTCAGAGACCTTGTAGATCATATGGCATCATGTGATCCATGGAGGGTGCTACACCCTAAAGTGCGGGAGTATATGTTCCATTCTGCTGTTCATGGCTCAGCATCTTGAATCAATTATTTTTGGATGAGTAAATCTCTTTAGCATGGGCTGATGGACAGCAAACTGGAGCTGGGTGTTGGCTCAGATCACTCTATAGTGACCTGCCATCTCTCCTTCTCTCTCAGCTGGGGATCAGATAAACAATGGAGGCTAAATAGTCAACTTCTGAAAAATAACAGGATCACTGAAGGCATACTAGTCTCCTTGGACCATTTTAAAACAACTAACTGGGGAACTACCCATTTCCCTATCCTTCAAATGGGGAGC
Organism: Neoceratodus forsteri; assembly: GCA_016271365.2. NCBI lineage: Eukaryota > Metazoa > Chordata > Ceratodontiformes > Ceratodontidae > Neoceratodus > Neoceratodus forsteri. Next base: position 876,283,185 of record CM028129.1, read on the forward strand.
ATTAAAATGCTTCTTTCAGGGGGAAGTCATTAAAATGGCAGCAACAAAAAAGCGAAGGGAAACACAAGAGACTCAAACACTTCTAGACCAAATTAGAGAAAAGGAGAAATATCTATGCACTAGAACTGCAGACTCTGAAAAAGAGGCACTGATAAAGCTACAAGACAGATATTCTGAATTGCTCACAGAGAAAGCAGAATGGGCAATTCTAAAATTGCAGGCCACCTATACTGAACAAGGGGAAAAGGCCGGTCGGCTTTTGCCCCCTGACTAAAAAAAAATAGAATCATCAAAATGTATTGCTGCAATACAAAGTGACCCCCAAGGACCTCCTTTAATCCAAGCTAAAGATATTGCCAATGAATTTGAGCAATATTAAAAAAATTTGTATGCCCAAATGTCCAACAGCCCTTCTCAGGTTGCTGTAGATCAATATCTAGATGGCCTCCCCCTCCCCATGCTCACCCCTACACAAGCGGAGGGGCTAATTGCATCTTTCACTGAAGAGGACATCATTAGAGTCAGATAAAGCCCTGGGACCAGAAGGGTACTCGCCTAATTTTTATAAAAAGTTTGCCCCCCCAACTGGCTCCATGGCTCATGGTGGTCTTTTAAAGCATGCTAAATGCTGAAGATCTGGACCCCAGAATGTTGGAGGCAACCATTGTCATTCTCCCTAATCCTGAAAGGAATCCGACCCGAGTCTCGAACTACCAGCCTATATCTCTTCTTAACTGTGACCTGAAGATTCTTGCCAAATTACTAGCCAGAAGAGTGGAGCAAGTACTCCCCTCACTCATTAGTCTTGATTAAGCTGGTTTCATAAAAGGTAGGTCCTCGGTAGACCACTTACGTCATTTGACTCATGTCTTCTCCGCATCCCGGGATGCCCCCCAAGCAATGGCCCTGGTCTCCCTGGACATGGAGAAGGCATTTGATAGATCTGACTGGTAGTTTTTGTTTAGGACCCATCATAGATACCTCTTCCCTTCCAGGTTTATTTAATGGCTGCAAATCCTTTACTCTGTTCCTACCACTTGGGTTTTCTGTAATGATGTCCTTTCTTCCAGCTTCCCCTTAGCAGCAGAAACCAGACAAGGATGCCCCCTATCTCTCCTGCTATTCAACTTATACTTAGAGCCACTTATAGTCGCTATACAGAAGTCCCCGGGGATACAGGGATTCAAACTGGGCACTACAGTGGAAAAAATTGTGGTATACGCAGACAACATCCTGTTGCACATCACTCAAATTAAATCTTCAATACGACACCTCCTACAGTTAATACAAGAATATGTCTCTCTAACCAACTACAAGCTTAATACAGAAAATAACTCTGTTTTCTCATTTAGCTCTAAAGTTCTCAAACAGGACATTTTAGATCTGGGCCTTATTTGGGCTCCTAAATCTATAAAATACTTAGTTCTACACCTTTCAACCAGCGATTACTAGTTGTGTATACTGAATCTTGAAGCACTGCTTAAAATAGTGCAACAAGATTTAAAACGTTGGCAAGATCTTCACTTAACCCTATGGTGGTGTGTGAATATCATTAAGATGAATGTCCTACCACATCTCTTTTACCCTCTAAACCTTTTAAACTTATGGCTTCCTAAAACTTAGTTTAAATCAATCCATTCATGTCTTTCTGATTTTCTCTGGAAAGGTAAGCCCCCAAGATGTGCTTTTTATAAATTGGCTGCTCCCAAAACCCTTGGAGGACTAAAACTCCCATGTTTTGGTTTATACCACTGGGCCAGTCACCTTAGTAAATACCTTCAGTTGGATGAGCCATCAAAATATACCCCAACATGGCTCAGGATAGAAAAGAACCTGATAACTTCAGCAGGGATAAATCCAGCAGCCTTAATTTTCCTAAAACCTAATAAATTACGGCCTATCCTCCATCATAACATGACAGGACAGTCAGTCCATACACATTTCCAACTATGTGCCACCATTAAGTATGAAAACACATATGACACACCCCAACCTGTCTTCCAAAATCCTAATTTCCTGCTGGGAGGGAAAACAATTCCCTTCAATTGGATCCGACAAATGCAGCATTGCATTGTAAAAGATTTCCATAGTCAAGGCCAAGATTGATTGACTACCTCTGAGCTCTTAGGGAAATTTGGCTTGGAAAATAAATGGGCCTTTAAAATCTATCAAATCTGCCATATGCCTCTATCCTATTTCAGGAATAAAGTTACCCCTGACAACCTCGGTGACCGGGTCCCTGTGTGTAGAACTTTGGGCTTAGCTCCGCATGCTGTCTCCTGACTATATGCCATCCTATATCCTCTGGTTTTCCCAAAAGTGAGTGGTACTCCCAACTACTAGAACAACTTATACCTTAGCTCCTCTTCTAATTGGCCTAAAATCTGAGAAACCTGCCACAAATGCATTACACAGGATAAACTATGATTAATGCAGTTGCAATTCCTCAATCATATGTATATGACCCCCTATAAGATGTATAAAATAGGAAGGGCGGAGACCCCAATATGTAACAATTACCACAATAGCATGGGCACTTTGTTCCATCTGTTCTGGGAATGTTAAATACTCTACACTTATAGACGTCACAATGATACAAGCATCACAGTCTTGCACCTGATTGGCTGAACATCTATTTCAAAACCTAAAGCCAAAACACCCCATATAAACATTCAAATACATAAAAAACATATACAATGTGTTACATAAATAACATTAAAACAATCAATTTACAGTACATCAGCCCCTTCTGTGTTGCACATTATTAGTTGTCTAATTTCATATTTTTTACCAGTCCCAGGATTCTCAGAGTTATTGCCCTTCTCAATATATTTACATACCCTACATCTTCTGCACAGGTGGCAACCCATTACTTGTCTGTCTAGCCAAGTGTGACCCCTGTTTTCAGTAAAATGGCTATGCACTAGTTTGTCTCCCTGGGTAGATGCTCTATGGAAAGACATTTTCAGTGGACATTTTACCATCTCCCTTATGCCTGTAACACAGAAGGGGTAATATACCTGGCAATATGTGATTGAGGTATATATTATGTGGGCCAGACGAAAATAAATGATTTGAGTTATTTTTATTAAATGGCTTAGAGCAGCATGTTAAAAATCACACTAGGGGCTCTCATATTCTGGACTTAGTCCTCAGTAATATGATTATGTTATCCAAGATTGCAGGGCCTTGCACCCATTAGATTCTAGCGACCATAATATGGTAGAATTTTGTATTAATGAGGCTACAACGAAATCAGCCAGCATTACAGTAGTACAGAATTTTGGCAGGGCAGACGTTAACAGTATTAGAGCTCACCTTGCGTCATGGGATTGGCAGGCAGACTTTAATGAATATTCACTACACCAAATGTGGAACTCTTTATGCAATAAAATCAAAGCACTTGTGCAGGAATTTGTTCCAAGCTCTAGGAAATCTACAAGCTCCCACAAAAATCCACCTTGGTTCACAGCAATTGTTAAAAAATATATTGATTGTAAAAATAAAGCTTACAACAAGGCTAAGAAGAGTGGTCTGTCGGCCAGCTGGGACAAATATAAAACAGAACTTAAAAAATGTAAAACTAGCATTCGCAAGGCAAAAGCAGTTTATGAACATAAGCTAGCTGTAGAAGTGCAGGATAATTATAAATGATTTTTTTTATACATAAATAATAAAAAGGGTAGCAATAGAACAATTAGCCCCCTAAAGCAATAAAATGGAAAACTTATAATGGAGGATAGCGATGTGGCTAGCCATTACAATACTTATTTCGCCTCTGTCTATAACCCAAAAACCCACAACACTATGATACATCAGGTGCAAGATGTAGGTCTGTCACTCAAAATTGAGATCAATGATGTTAAAGACAGACTAAAGGCACTAGACCAAAATAAATCCCAGAGTCCGGATGGTCTTCATCCAAGGGTGTTGAAGGAGTTGGCTGATGTATTGGCACCCCCATGACCTATATTTTCCAGAGTACTATAGACAATGTTGAGGCACTGAAAGCATGGAGACAGGCGAAAATCATTCCTCTCTATAAAAATGGATCTAGGCAAGAGATGGCTAACTATAGACCAATAAGTTTAACATCAATTTTGGGTAAGGTCCTGGAGGGTATCATAAAAACATTCATTACAGAGACATTGACTATGTCAGGGGACATAAACTACCATCAACATGGTTTTAGGAAGGGCAGGTTGTGTCAAACGAACTTGTTGGAGTTCTATGGTAAGGTTAACCAGGTGCTCGATTCACGTAATTCAGTCAACATTATTTTCTTGGACTACTCAAAAGCCTTTGATAAGGTGCCCCATGGCCTCCTTATCGAGGCCTTAATCTGGCATGGTATACAAGCAAATATAACCTGCTGGATCGAAAACTGGCTGGCGGATAGAAGCCAGAGGATGTCCATAAGGGGTTCCCTATCCGGATGGGCACAGGTGTCTAGTGGGGTTCCCCAGGGTTCAGTACTGGGCCCATGCCTGTTTAATTTGTATTTCAACCATGCAAACATCAACTCCAGCATGGCTTTCCAAGTTTGCTGATGACACCAGGATAGGTTTTATAGTAAATTCTAAAGAAGATTCGGACACCCTACAACAAACCCTAAATGAGCTTGTGCAGTGGGCAGTATTGATGCAATCCACTTTTAACATCGATAAATGTAAGGTTATGCACTTGGGGAATTATAACAGTCTTTGAAAATATAGCCTAAATGGAGTGGAGCTCCAAGCAGTGACAGATGAAAAGGGCCTGAGTGTTTATGTTACTAATGATCTTAGCTTCAAACCTCATTGCAACCAGGCTATAAAGAAAGCCAGTGGGCTGCTGTATTGTATAAATAAGCACATTAAGAGTAGAGACAGACAAGTGCTGATGCCCTTATACAAAGCATTGGTTCACCCACACCTGGAGTACTGTGCCTAGTTTTGGTCACCGGGGGAAAAACAGAAATCAATGCTCTGGAGTGTGTACAGAGATGAGCAACCAAATACTGGTATTAGGTTTGGAAGAGCATAGTTACCACCAAAGGCTGCAGGAATTGGATCTTTACACACTAGAATTCCATAGACATAGGGAAGACATGTGCATGGTCTACAGAGCATGCCTAGACATTGATTTATGGACCCAGCTGGGTTTTGAGTTTCGGGTCCAGGTTTATGAGACTAGGACACAGCCACTTCAATTAAAGATTCTGACCTATCGCACAAACATTGGGAAGTACTGGTTTAGTACTAGGGTCACCAAAATATGGAATGGCCTTCCAATACAGGTGGTGGCTAGTTGGACTATGTCAGAATTCAAGGCAAGATTGGATAATCATCTGATAGCTCAGGGTATTATAGGCTATAATTAAAATTATGGCAGGACGTCATGGATGTGTAAATGTCCTCTTGGCCCTGTACTAACCTATGAAACCTATGAAATCTGAAATAAAGAGTGAGTGAACATGTCAGGGCGATAGGTAAAGATGATATTACTCATGCAACTGCAACACATGTTGTAAAAAATAAAAATCAAGAGGGTCATGGATTTAGATTTCAGGGTATTGATAAAGTAAACCCAAAACCGAGAGGTGGCAATTTCAATGATCTGCTTTTAAAGAGAGAGGCATTCTGCATAATAAATCTGGATGCAGCTTAAACACCAGGTCTGAAGCATGGGTTTGTATTGAAACCTTTTTTAAAAAAGAGAAAATGAATAAGCAGCACTTCAATAAGTCAAACTAGATGCATATAATCAGATGTTGAAGGAATGAACTTCGCCATTTAGAGTAACTGCTTCTTCCCCCGATTATACTTAGTGCACTTTATGCGAATAAATTGATAGAAATAGATTGTTTTAATGTTATTTATGCAACATATGATATATGGTTTTATGTATTTAAATGTTTATATGGGGTGTTTTGGTGTTACGTTTTGAAATGTATGTTCAACCGATCAGGTGCAAGATTGTGATGCTTGTATCACTGTGACATCTATAAGTGTGGGGTATTAAACTGCCATATGAATCACTCTAGCCTTAGCGTTTGATAAAGGATGATTTCACATCCGAAATAAATCAGGCGGGTATAGCCTGTAATATTGTATTTTTGTCAGATGTGTCAATAAATGTGATTTGAAGCTGGACTACATGTGGTGCCCTTGTATGTTTAAGAGGTATGTGTGTGCCTGACACTTTTTGTCAGAAAATTACTGAAAACGTTGTGTTTAGAGCACCACTCCCAGTGTGAATTGCACTCTGGCAGCTTGCTTGTCTGTATCACTTCTTATATCTTGTGGATGCTCCTTAATCTCTGTGACAGTGTGTATATATATGCATATGTATATATATATATATATATATATATATCTATATATATATATATATATATATATGTATATATATATTTATAAAAAGCTAGAACAAATCTAGATATCTCATTGGCCAAGAGGCATACACTGACTGTACATTAAATCTCTATATACGCAGAATCATCCTGGTCCTAAACCACATCTCACAATGAGCAAATAAGTCCTCCTTCAACCAGAACTATCTTCTATTAGTCCCCCTGCAAATAAAACTGATCTTCCATCACAAACATGGCTGCTACCTTTACACTGTAAAAACCTTCAACTGGACCCAAAAATAAAACTACCTTAAATAAAAAAATAAACCAAATTAATTAAATGTTGTTTCTTTGATCATTACACTCTTCTTACACACGTAAACACATTAGAAGCATTAAGTATTATTTATAGTTTACAACTGTTTCATTACTAATAGTGAAAATTCCCCTTTCTGTCTTTACCTGTGCATCAGGGAAATTTCTTCTGCTTGCCTTAACAGTGAGATAATTGAGTCTCTGGTTCTAAAACAGACCTTTGTTGTTTGTGTGTACAGTATGTTAGGAGAGTAACATTCTACCAGTGGAACTGAGGAGAATTTTGAATTCCTGTATTCCATGATAAACATTCCATGATAAACATTATGGGCTGGATATTCAGACTACGCCAGGCAGTGGCGCAAGCCTGGGTGCAGCGCAACTGTGCTGCACTGGGGCCAGAACCAGGTGATATTCAACAGTGATGCACCGTGGCTCAGCACCGTTGAATATGGCAGGGAGGGAGCACATACTGCACATGGTGCAGTGGCACTGAGCCAGCATGAGACACAGAGAGGGAGCAGGGGGATGCACCAGTGCAAGTGCAGTTGCGCTAGGTGCATCATCAGTGATATTCAGCTGGGGGCATTCAAATGAGGCCATAATATATGCGAGGTGCAAATGGGGCCATTTGCATGTCATTATGGCCCCATTTGCATGTGATGCACTGAGTCCCAGTGAATTGCGCCAGGCACCCTGCCAAGCTGCTGCTGTAAGGTGTCGGAACCCTGGTGGGCTATTGCAGCCCCCCACTTGCGTACACCCAATTGTGGGCATCTGAAGAAATTAAAGTAACCATGGTGGTCTAGCAGTCCCCCCCCATGCCCGATCACGGGCATCTGATTACTCAAATGTAACCCTGGTGGTCTAGCGGTCCCCCCACACCTGATTGCGGGCATCTGATTGAAGAAAAGTAACCCTAGTGGTCTAGCAGTCCCCCTGCAGCCCGATCGCTGGCAGTTGTTGCATTCATAGATATACCTGGTGGTCCAGTGGTACCCCCTGCCCACCCTCCCACAGAGGACCCCCAGCAACCTGGCACCCCCTGTCTTCGGTGGGCGGCAGCACCCGACCTGCATACCGCCTGGCCACCCGCCAAGTGACAGGTACAGCATGCTCTGTAAGCCTATTGGTCCACAGGTTGGACCAATGAGCTTCCAGACCAAACTGTACTACACAGGGCCAGATATGTGAATGAACGCCTTCATTCACATATATGGCCCGGTGTAGTGCAGTTTGGTCTGCAAACCCATTGGTCCAACCTGTGGACCTATAGGCTTACAGCACATACTGTACCTGTCATTCAGCAGGCAGCCAGGCAGTATGCAGGTGGGTTGCTGCCACCCACCGAAGACAGGGGGCTGTCTGGTAACCAGGGGTCCTTTGTGGGAGGGTGGAGAGGGGGGTATCACTGGACCACCAGGTACATCTATGAATGCAACAATTTCCCATGATCGGGCTGCAGGGAGACAGCTAGATCACCAGGGTTACTTTTCTTTACTAAGAAGCCCACGATCGGGCTGCAAGGGAACCGCTAGACCACCAGGGTTACTTTTATTCAATCAGATGCCTTCGACTGGGCGTAGGGGGGACCACTAGACCACAAGGGTCTGCTTTTATGTTACAGATGCCTGTGATTGGGCTTACGGGTGGTGGGGGGGTCAATGGACCACCACGGGGGTATGTGTGCTTGACAACAGTGTTCTGGGTGGGCGGGGCCTCCCACAGCTGGCAGCTGCTGTGTTACACCCTGCAATACAGCAGCCCACTTGTGGGTGGCTGGGACCTGCTTTTGCTGTTCTGGGGCTCAACTTTGAGCCCCCTATGTGGCGCAGTGCAGGGTTGTGCCGGCATGTACACCACACATCCCAGGCTGAATATTGGGATGTGCCACATATGCATGGACATGCCCCCTGCTTCTGCGCCGCATAGGATGACATTGCGCCTTGGCACATCGGGAATTGCGCTGCACCTGGCAGCCTTTTGAATATCCTGTTGGGGTGCAATGTGGGGTTGTGCCTGGCACAACCCCTTTGAATATCCTGGCCTATATGTCTTGAATATGGGGAAAAACAAACAAAATAAAACCAGGATGAAGAAAGTAAACAATTCAGTAATACTTTATAAACAAAGAGAAAATGTGAGAAAACACAGTTACATAGGCAGGCCCAAACTGCTCAAATACATTGCTAATGTTTACAAAAGTATGTACATTTGAATAATATATAGATGTTTTCAGGTGATATCTATCCCTCCCTTCCCCACCAAAAAAAGGCAACCTGTCAGGTTTAAAGTTTGTTTTTCTTACTAACCTTTCACCTCAATCCTATAGCTGTTTTCCTTTTATGTACTAGACCACAGCACATAAGTAAAAAACAAAAATAAAGAGGAGGTTGCCTTCAATTAACTATATAACTACAGTGTAATAAAAATTAAGTTTTAAACACTGCTTGTGTTTTACAAATTTATAGATGTTAAAGTGCATTCATATGATAAAATTTATATGTTACAGAGAAAATATTTATTTTCAAGCACCTCTACTAATAAATACTTTTACTATAAAATACAGTACTAGTTCATCTGTTGCTGAGATATGCTATTTTATGCATTAATAGGGACTTTTTTTCAGTTTTTAGATGTTTTAGTGGTAATGTATTGTACACTCTTTTGAAAATAGTAAATACATTTTAATCCCTATCAGAGTAAATCAAACTAATTCTTTTATGATGGTGGCCCATTTTATAAGTGTGATAAGCCACTCCAGGGTGTGCATTAAAGGATTTTAATGCACTTCCCAGTGGCATAAGGACACTTTAATGCACACCCTGGAGTGGCTTATTACAGATATATAGGATACTGTATGGCTTCCGATGCACAACAAGGCTGTTCTCCAACCGAGTGGGTACTATGCCGACTTTTGACCTCGAGAGCACAGCTTGAGAGGTCACACAGTCGGCATAGTAACCACAGGGTTGGAGAACAGTCTATATACAGTAGTGTATGGTGAAAAGGTTGCACTTTCAGGACAAGAAAGACTGGTAAATGATAGCTTAACATTATGCATTTGTGCCACAAACATTTCAATTTGCTGTCAGAGTGGGGATTTGAGGTTGCTACGAAGCAGGTGTCCAGCATTTGGTAGTGCAACCTTCGATTGGTTGCTAATTGGGTGTGGGAGGGTTTTAAAAAAAAAAACATGGCAGCTCAATTATTCGCTTAGCAAGAAGTGGTGACTGTGAGGAAACTCTCTGATTGTAAGTAAATCTGGTTGATCCTGCCTTTTAATTAAAAGCTGAATATCTTTTTGATCTCTTGACAGTGCAGGTTCAGGTGATTTTGTTGCTACTGCCACACTGACTTATCTGGCTGAGCCTGCCATTTCTATGGCATCTGTTCTGTGCGACGTCCATAGTGCAGCAGAATGAAAAGTCGTTCTGATGCACTACGGACGTCACTACTGTAGCAGAACAACTTTTTAGAACACACAGATTTCGGTGGGTAACAACATTCCACCATACACTATATGTATAAAAATTATGTCTGCTGATTTGTTGGAACACATCACATGACCGTGTGTATATCAGATCGTGACTGCACGCCAGAAATTTTACCCCCCTCTAAAATCAATTCTGACATTTTATAAGATAGATAAACAACTCTGAGGTGTGTGGTCAAGCTCTGATGTACGCACGCCTTGGGTGGTTGATGCCTTCCGGCCTGCAGCCTCATGCATAACAATGCAGACCAAGGTGTGCGTATATCTGAGTGCGACCACTCACCTCAGAGTGGTTTCTCTATTATATATATATATATATATATATATATATATATATATATATATATGTATATGTATTATACTGGCATGGTAGTGCCAGTATGGTTAGGGTTGCATGGCCACTTCTATGTTAAACCCCAAACTTTGCACTTTAATAACTTTGCCACTGTAAGACAGATTTGCCTGAAATTTTGCATGCTTAGTCTGATACCATCTCTTGATCTTGCAAGTTGTGTTACGCAAAAATGCAAAAAAAGGGTTTTTGCACTTTTCTTTGCTTGTGGCTACAGCCTGAACAATTGGTCCATTTGGTCTGAAATCTTCAGGGAAGATGCAGTCTGGGTCATTGATGTGCCTTTTGAAGATTTGGTAAAAATTATTAAACCGTTCAAAAGTTATTCAATAAACAACTTTCCCATTATAGTCAATGATAAAAAAAATATGTGTCTCTCGAAAGCTGCCACCACTACATTTTACTGTTGCAAATGCCCCTTTTACTGTCATGTGGTGGCCATCTTGTTTTCAGTTAGTGAGAGAGAAAAATGCCTGGCATTTAAATTTGGGACCCCCTAGGTAAACACTGACTGTTGTGTTTACCTAGTCAGGTCTTGAGGATCAGAGCACTATCTTTTTGGGGGGAAAAAAACCCAGAAATGCCTTTTAAAAATCAGACTCTCTGTGTGTTGCAAATTGTAACAGAATACATAACACTTTTCGCAAATCGCGAAAGTGTCATGCCTATTTTTATGAAACTGTCGCAATTTGCAACAGTACTTTGCCCCAAAAAGCAGTTCTTTGCCATCCCACTGCAGCAAAACGGTTGGGGCTTTTGGTCTGAAATTTGCAGGGTGGCAAGTCCTGGTCCCACAGATGTGGCTTTTGGTGGTTTGGTCCCACAACTTACAATGTGCCCATTGTTACAGTGCTCTGACATTCAGAAATTTCCTATAGGCTAACATTGCTGTGCCCATATCTCAGAAACAGTGCAAAATATGGATTTTTCATTCTCTGCAGTTTAGGTGGACTAAGCATGCATGGAGGTATTGAAGTCATGAATACCACTGCAGTGGAATTTTTTCCCTACTTGCTATGGTTACAGAGATATGCCAAAACCATGTTACAAGGGTTCCTTTGTAGTACTATGGCACTGCTGTATGGCTCCGTACTTATGTGTAAGTGGGAGTGCAGGGCCCAGAGAGCCCACACTCCCACATATGCATAAAATTATGCAAAAAATGGCAGTGTGAGGGGAGTGCAGGGCCCAGAGGGCCCGCACTTCCAATACCACATACCACTTACTAGTTAGATTACACTTTCTCAAAAAGAAGGGAAATTCATTGCAAAAAACTTTATTAATGTATCAGTTAGGGTTGATAGCACAGTGACAAAACTTTGGAAATGTGATGTTAGGGTTCCTCCTCACCACTGCACCCCAACCCTCCACTCACCAACATATGTTAGGGTGTGCCATGGGATCATCAGGCCTAACTCTCACCCCATTCTCCTATGCTGTAATATGTCAGCTTGTTTACTTATGAAATGGAAGAGAGTTGGGCCTGATGACCTCCCATGGCACATCCCAACATCTGTTGGTGAGTGGAGGGTGGGTTGGTAGGGGGTAACCCTAACATCAGATTTCCAAACTTTTATTGCTATGCTATCAACCCTAACTGATGCATTAATGAAGTTTTTAGCAAATATTTTATATATATATATATATATATATATATATGTATATTTTTTGCAAACAACTTTTTTAATGCTCTAGTTAGGGTAAAAGTGACATAAGCAGGGAAATGTGACGTTACAGTTTCCAGCCCTAAGATCTCACCTCCACCTTGCAGGCAAAAGCAGGTGTTGGGTTCGCCTTGGCATTGTAAGCCCTAACACTCACCCCATTCCATGAATAAGTCAGCTGAGATGGGTACAGTATATGAGAATGGGGTGAGCATTAGGGCTGACAATGGCAAGGCACATCCCACACCTGCTGCTGTCTGCAGGGTGAGGGTGGGGTGTTATGGTTGGAAACCCTAATGTCACTTTTCCCTACTTTTGTTGCTTTAACCCTAACTAAGCATTAAGTTTTAATTTTTTTGCAAAGAATTTCTTTACTTTTTGAGAAAGCATAATCATATTCTTGTTTGTCTATGGGAGGAGAGGGCCTTCTGGGCCCTGTCCCTCTGGGTCCTGTGCTCCCATCCATCCATAATTTTTGATATAGTGTAATTCTATCCTTATTTCCCTGTGAGAGCACAGGGCCCAGAGTACTCTGTGCTCCCATCACTCCATAATCATATCCTTGTTTCCTTGTGGGAGAGCATGTCCCAGTCCAGAATGGTATTCTGCAATCCCATCCATGCATAATTTTTCAGATGCAGTAGTGGTATCTTTATTTGCCTGTGGGAGCACAGCGCCCAGACAAATCCCGTTGTGTACAGCATCAGAAAACACCTCATATTGCAATCTTATCATATAGAAAACACAGCAAAATGTGAAAGCTGTATAACTTGAAACAAAATTGCTATATTTTCTCAAAACCACCGAAAGGCACATCAGTAGCTCAAGTTCCTTCTACCTTGAAAATTTCAGAGCACAATTGCAAACCGTTTCTTAACACCATAGTGACAAAGAAATGGCTCTATAAACTTCCCAGTACAATGTTATCCTATTGGAAATCAACCAAAATTCAAATCCACAGAACTCCAAGCCAAAGTAATATATTTTCACCAAACCATCAAAGGGCACATCTGTGGATCAAGCCCTTTCTACCCTAAACATTTCAGTCCAAAATTCCAAACCATTTCTTTGCTATGAAGTGACAAAGAAACAGTTATATAAAATAAATTTTGTTGCAAATTGCAAAACAGAATAGTGTTCACAAATCCTTTTTTGCAATTTGCATTTAAGAAATTCCCTATTTGCAAATTACAAAAAAGGATCCAATTTTATGGTACAAGTTGTCCGAGATTCACAAAACAGGATTTCTGGGGCTAAAAAAATGCACTTCTCACAAAGTAATAAAAAAACTGACTCCAGAGTGCAATTCTATAGGCCCGATAAGGTAAACACAACTGTGGGTGTATACCAAAGCCCTGTATTATTTTTGAAATTTAGGTTTGTTTCCCTTGCTAACAGAAAACAAGATGGTGGCAGCATGAACTAGGATTCTGCATTTGCAGTCAAGAATCCTGCTTCATGATCAAAAATCCTGTTTTAAGCCTCACATCTAACTTTTCCCATGGGAAATAATGGGAAACTTTAAAATGTAATACCTTTGAACAGATTGATATTTTTTCACTGACCAGTGAAAAAAAACCAGTAATTTACACATTTTTTGAGACTCCATATCTCTGCATCCGTACATCCAACTAGGACGTAGCATGCCATATAAAGAGATCATTGGACCCTGATGGTGCATGCCAATTTTTATGCAATTTAGTTTAACCTAGAAGTGATGAACAGTGACAATAAATTTGACAACAAATGGCAATTTACACATCTTTTAAGACTCCATATTGTTGCAGCTGCACATCCAACCAGAACAAAAAATGTGACATCAAGAGAGCTTTTGTCTCTGATGGCACATGCCACATTTCTTGCAAATCACTTGAACATCTACAAAGTTATTAAAGCAAAAATTGTGATCAAGAATCATGTTTCATGATCAAGAATCCTGTCTTGAGTCTGACATCTAACTTTTCTCATAGGAAATAATGGGAAACTTTAAAATTTAATAACTTTGGAACATATTAATATTTTTTCACTAAAACTTCAAAAGCATGTATGTGACCAAAGACCTATATAACCTAAACATTTCAGAGTAAAATTCCACACCATTTTTGTGCAATGCGGTGACAAAGAATTTGACAAAAATGGTAATTTACACATTATTTAAGACTCCATATTGCCACACCCACAGATCCAACTGGAACACAACTTGCAACATCAAGAGATCATTGGTCCCTGATGGTGCATGCCAGCTTTCATGCAAATCACTTGAATGGTTGCAAAATGATTAAAGTACAAAATGTTCAGCTTAACTTAGAAGTGAAGATTTAACCCTAAGTATAGGGGTGCAATATATATATATATATATATGTAGTGTGTAATAGAATCCACTTTAGGGTATGTGGTCATGCTCTGATATACATGTGCCTTGGTGTGCATTGTGATGCATTAGGCCATAGGCTGAGTGCATTCAGCCACCCAAGGCATATGTGTATATCAGATCATGATTGCACACCCTGTAGTGTATTATCTATCTTATAAAATGGCTAGCAATGTTTTTTTTTTTGAGAGGCAAAAAGTCATCCTTGTCCTGCAGAAATTAAAGTTTCATTTTGGTGATCTGGTTGATCCTGCCATGATTATGATAGCTTTAAAGTAGTAAGTAGACTTACCTGGTTGATCCTGCCATGTTTACACTGTGTCTTGTGTAATGGCTTTCACTTTTATGTTCCAGTGTAGCATGAGTGAGCAGAGTTGATTGTGATAAGCAAAACGCTGGTAAAGGTTTATAATGAGGAAGGTTTTCTACAAAAAGATGTAAACTGTGTGGTTTTAAAGGCACTTTAGTAAGTTTTGTTTAAAAAAGCCACTGGCCCAGATATTCAAACTGCGCCCAAAAAGTGCGCAATAGCAGGAGCAAGCGCCAAGTCTATTGGCCCATCATGAAAACGCTGATATTCAAAACAGAGCAGGCCAAACTGCGCCTACAGCCGACGACTGAATATCGCACCACCTGCACCATAGCACAACTAGGAAGGGGAAGCTGAACAGATCTGATGTGCCATAGCGCAACAAGGGATGTTCAGCTGAGCAGTCCAGAGGCGCCATAGTGCAACCAGGGATGCCCCCCAGCAGCAGAGTAATGTAACTGCACAACCAGGGAGGTAGGGGCCCACCACCCATGCCACAGATGGGCACAGGAACACACAGCAGAACAGACATTGTCCCGCCACACCCCATGCACTGCACAACTGGGGGATGGCTGGAATAACCACTGACCCATGGAGACAAGCAAACAACCCACAGCCGGGCCATGGTGCCCCATCACACCTACCGGCAAGCTGTGACTGGCTCACAAGGAAGGCTGACCACCCCATGCCACACCATCCCCCCCAATGCAGAGCACACCCTGCACCGTGACCCCCAGACACCCCCCCATGAGCAGAGACCACCACTGTAGGAAACCCCATGCATGCCACCACCCCTACTGTGACACTGCAACCCTGTGCACCACAGAACCATGCAAGCCAACCCCACCACGAGCACCCATCAGTGGGTGGCAGCACACAGCAATGCAACAGCAACAGACACAGTGCCACCACGCACAGTCCCCCTGAGGTACTGCTGAGAGACCAACCATGCATCGGCACATGAGGTACCCCACACGGGACAGGGTGTGCCCTTGACACCACCACCAGTGGTACAGCACCATGCACAGTAGTCCAATGACACACCCCAACCCACCACTGGCCACAACAGCCAGCACAGACACCCACAGTGGTGCGTGGAAGCATGCACCACACTGGATGCTACACAGTGTATGGACAGACACCCACCCATACCCAAGGACACAACAACACAGGGACGCAGTGGTGGGGCAACCAAGCCCCCAGCATGGGCCCATGTAAACTGTGTACACACAACCCGCAGTCCTCCATGGCACTGGAGTGCCAGTCACCCTGTGCAGGCACTGTGGACCCGTACACCACCATCAGTTGCCCGGAGCACAAGCCACAGACAGTGGGGCACATCCCCTGCAACACACACAAGGCACAGCACGGAGGTGGGACAACAACTGTGGTGCCCACAGTGCCACCTGAGGCAGGCATGCACCGCACCAGTGACAGGAGGCAACCCAGCAATGTGATGGGTACAGTGGCTGCCCTGCAGGGACTGCCACCACTGACATGCCAGCGGACCGTGCAGGTCAGAGACATGCATGTGTGTCAGCTACACAGGCCATGGATGGGCCAATGGGTGCACCATGGACACAGAGCACGCACCATGGACCACTGCACACAGTCATCCAGTGCACAGGGCACAACACACACACCACAGACACTGGCTGATAGCTACCCCCACACCATAGTCACCTCCACACGGACACACATGCATACCGATGACCGCACCACCCCTGACGCCATGCACACCACTGCAACTGAGCACCTATAGCCCACTGCAAATCAGAGACCACCACAGTATTCATATCAAAATTAAATGTATTGAAAAAATATATAACAATCAACTATATGCAATATTACAAGAACTATATACAATATAACATGAACTATATACAAGGTGGGGGGCCACAAACAAAGTGGGGGTGGGTAGAGGGCAGGGTTGGACAATTGGGATGGGAAAGGAGGGGTGTGAGGGTGGGTCCAGGGGGGTAGGGGAATACTGGGACCGATGTATCCCTAGCAGGAGCTCCTCTCCCCGCTCTGACTCCTCCAGGCCCCGTGCCTCCTCAGGACCCCGGTTTCATCAATGCATCGTAGGATGTCCAGCGACACCCTTGCCACCAACAATATCTCCCAAAGTGCCTCCCGGATTTCACGTAGCTGGTGGGTACCTAGGACAAGGGAGCACAGTCAATAGGTATGAATGCACAACCCCATACAGCCCACCCATTGTGCATGGCATATGGCCGTGGGACATACCTCTGTGATGGTGTGTGACCACCCGCAGTGATCACGTCCACAGGACCTGCCCACCCAGGCGCATACTGCCAAGCGGAATGCTGCACACACCCACTGGTCAAGTCACGCACAGCACCACCGTGGCCGTTTAGTGACATGGCTATGTGGTGCAAAGGCAGTGGCACAACCATGTACCTGGTGCATGCATGGACCACCATTGACGCACTCCCAGACATGCATTGCCACTGGACAGTGTTGACTGTAACAAGTCACGTGCATGGCAGTGGTGTCGATGGATGGTGGCCATGCCCCACTGCCCACCCTATCACACAGCATGCAATAGTAATCATGGATGTATGGCACTCACCTTCATTGGGCCGGTCAAGTGGGTGGTGAGGGCCCTCACCCCGCCTGGCTGCACCATGCTCCTCCTGCTGCCGCTCTTCCTGCACACAGTGGCATTCCTCCAGGCCTGTGGGGCAAACATGGAGAGAGTAACATCAATACAATCCCATAGCAAAGTTCCCCTGCCCCCAGGTGTGTGCCCCCACCCAGCCAGACCCACCCACTCTACACCTTGTGAACACCTCCACAGCCAACCCCGGATAGTCCCTCCCCTATGTGCTGGACACATACAACACTGTTACCCATATGGACGATAAAAGTGTGTTGACGGAACCCCTACCTGGCTGTGGCACCATGCCCCTCCTGGCACGTGCCCGCAGGCATGCCAGTAGCTCCGGCTCCCTCTGCCACAGGTCCCCGTATCGGTGCCTGCACTGCTCGGCACTTCTCCCCCATCCAGTGGCTTCCTCAAGGGCAGTGGCCACCTCCTGCCACATCTGGGTCCTGACCCTGTCCAGGAGCGCCTCCCCGAACAGAGACCCATGATGTGGCTCCACAATGGCCACTAGGTTGTCCAGTTCAATAGCAGACCACTGGGCTGTCCTTCTGTGTGCCATTCTTGGTTTTCTAGTTGGCAATATGGTGCTCTGCAGTGTGGCTCCCCATGTGCAGATGCTGCATGGTACAGTGCTGCCATTCCCTACCGCACTGTCACCGAACAGCACGATAGAGGTGCACCCATGCCTGACGCATGGTGCCTAGGGTCAAAGGTCGGGCACAGAGTCAACGGTCTCTGGCACATGAACACGCACAGTGCCATTGGAACACAATGCGTGTAGCGCGATTGGCTGCCTGTGTGCCAGCGCCATAGCGGCCTACTGCGCAGTTGGCCCATTGAGCTATGATGGCCCAGTGCCACAGCGCCATGTAGTGACTATCGCTATAGCGCCACTGGCACAATGGTGGCTGTGCTCTGCATTGCCTACTATGCACAGCATGTCACCAGTGCAGCAGATGCCTGCATCAGCAACCCGGGCATGCACAGTGAGGTGTGTACTATGCATGCCACAGAACTGCACCATTGACTCAGCACGTTCAACACAATCGCACAAAGCGCAACAGTGCAATATTCAGCCGTCATATGCAAATCATCTAATCAGCCATTCAATGGCGCAGCACTGCAATTTGCATCTACTTAAAGTTGCTCCTCGCCTCATTTGCATGGGTTTCACCATAAAAGTGCAACATTGTGCTGCAGTGGCCTTAGTTGGTTACTGCAGTCTATTGGTGAGTTGCATGCTGTTTGGGAGTGTGGACTGTGAATTTAGGACATGCATGGGACTGCACAGTCACAGGTAACAACTGCCATTCTTATAGGCTACATAATGACCGAGCAGGTTGTTGGAGAGGAGGAACACAGTGGTGGGAGGAGGAGGAGGAGGCCGAACTTTACCAAGGCTGAAACCGAAGCCCTGTTTGAGGCCTACCTGGATCAGGAGCCACTTCTCAGTGGATGGCGGGGAACACCTCAAGCCCGTGCTGCTGCATGGGAGGAGGTGGCATGTGCTGTGAACCTGCATGGCAGCCACAAGCGCTCCATGCAGGAGTGTAAGAAAAAAGATGGGCATGGACAGGAGGAGGATAAAGGAGAAGGTGGCTGCCATCAGGGCAGCATGTGCTGCAACAGGTGGGGGACAACCGGAGGTGGTACAGCTGACCCCACAGGAGGAGAGGCTTGCTGGAAGCATGCAGCGCAGTGCCATAGTGGTGTTCCGGGTGGTGGCTTCCAGATGGGTGGTGGTCCATCACTGCATGGTAAGTCATGGTCTGTCTATGGGGGGGCAGGGTAGGTCACATGCAGTAACGCGACTTTGCTTTCCCTTACAGATCCTGAGCATCTGCATGTGTCAGTGGTGGGGGGGCCTGTCCACTGAGGACAGTCAGCTGGAGTTGGAGGAGGGCCCATCCACCTCCACAGGTATACGTGGATCATTGCGACAGTGGGGCTGCCTGGCTGTCCACACTGATGTCATTGTAACAGGTGCGGAGGAAGCCCTGCCTGTATTCCAGTGTGCTGGTGTCCACGGATGCCAGCATGCTGTGATTCTGGCCGGTGCAGAGTCCGTCACCGGTGATGATGACACTAACATCATGGGCAGTGACACGTGTGTGCCACAGGATGGCCACACAGCACGGCAATTTGCGCCCATGGCTGTGGGTGGTGCTGCCATGGAGGCCTGCATGTCAGCACAGTCCCAGCTTGTGCCTGTCAGCACCAGTGGGGCAGCACTGGTGTCTGTTCAGGACAGTGGGACTGTTGCAGCCACTGTGGTGGCACCACTGAGCCCTGGGGAGCAGCAGCCAGAGGGGCAGCATCAGCAGTTGGCCAATGGGCTTGGGGGTACAGGGTTCAGCGGCGGCATCTATGCACCACCTGTGGACATGCCCAGACCTGGTCCTGGTGCGCAGCACCCACCCTCAAAGGGTGCTGATCATTATGGTGGTGCACACCCTGAGGGACAGGATGCAGAGGAGGCAGATGACCTCTTGGATGAGCACACCCGCCTACTGCAAGCATCAGTCCAACAGCAGATGTGGCTTGTGACATCCGTGGATGCACTGCGTGTGGCTCTGGAGTGGACAGAGGAGCATTGCAGCAGGGACACCACTCTGATCCTGGCTGGGATGGACCATTTGTGGGAGGATGTGACCACTGCCATTGACAGGCATGCACAGGCATTCACTGCTGTCATGGCCACAATGGGCACACAGTCAGGTGCCCATGCATCGTGGACACCACGCAGTGCACTGTCCACCCACATTCCTGGCATCGTGCGACTCCCACCCTGTCAACACCAGATTCAGCTGTGGGCATCCCGAGCACTCCTGGCGCAGGCATGTTCAGTGTGCTGCAGACCCCTGTGTGAGGATGGTCATGTTCACACAGTGGAACCCTTGGGGGACCATTGGTGCCACCCCATGAGGCCAGTGGTCAGCCTGTCAGTGCTGGCAGGTCTCGGTGGGGCCACCCATGCATCTGTGGTGGCCGGGGCACTGTGTTGCGGGACTGACCTATCTCCCAGCATGGCTACTGTCTGGTGCTGCCCTGTGTGCATTGTGTGTTTCAGTGGGCAGTGCACGGGTGGGTACCCGGCCCTGCAAGTGGACACACAGTCCACCTGCACACCCTCCCGGCTGCTGTCCGTAGTTGTGTGTGCATGATGATGCCTGCATTGCATTGTACACCAATGTGCAATGGTGCTCAGAATCTGACACATGCACATGGACAGGCAGTGGGCGTGGTGGCCTGTGGACATGTGTGTTGCTAGGGTTGGCATTCTGGGTTGGTGTGCCTTCTGCCCTCTGTGCACGTTTGGTGTGTTGTGTGTGTGCGTGTGTGTGTGTCCGTTCGCATGGCATGTTAATCCTCACCCATCCCTGGTTGTGTGTGTGCTTCTGTGCCCTGCCACTTCGCTTGATGGCATGCACCCCTGGTGTGTGTCCATGAGTGTTTGTGGGTTGTGCCTTAGCTGCTGGTGGTTGCACATGGCTCCATGACTTACCTGGGTTGGCTGAAGTGCTCCTCCATGATGTTGTCCCGGTGCAGCTGTGCCAGCCGGATCAGTCGGGGGTCCCATCGGCCAAGGGGGAGGCTGCCCATCACCATCATCACCGAAGTCCTCATCGTCCCCATCAATGTCCCCCTCTTCAACCTGTATGGCTATCCCACATTCGTTAGCTATGTTGTGCAGGATGCAACAGGCCAGGAATAGCTTGCAGGCCTTTGAGGGGCTGTACTGTAGGGCACCACCAGAGGTGTCCAGGCAATGGAAATGTGCCTTCAGCATCCTGAACACCCACTCGATGACATTACGTGTGGTGGCGTGTGCCTCATTGTAGCATTGCTGAGATGGGGTCGAGGGCCGCCAGTAGGGTGTGAGCAGCCAGGGATGGAGTGGGTATCCACTGTCACCTGTGTGTAGAGGGTGGAGGTTAGTTTGGTGATCAGCATCGCCCTGCCCCAGGCCATGTAGGCCACAACACATGTCACCTCTGACCAAGCCCCCCAGGCCCTATGACTGTCCATGTGGTTTGCATACTCACCCACTAGGTGTCCAGTGGGGATGTCCCCATTCTCGATTCTGTGGCACAGTGCCAACTGGTGCCAGATGAAAGAATCATGTACTCCCCAGGGTGCATGGCACAGACATTGATTATGCGCCCCCTGGCATCGCACACCACCTGGCAGTTGATGCTGGCATAGCCCTTGCGATTGATGTATGTGGCCCCCTCGGGGCCAGGTGGTGTGCGTATGGCCACATGGGTGCAGTCTATTGCCCCATGTATGCCAGGCATACATGCTACCCTGTGGAAGTCCTGTATGTTTGCTGTGCACCCCGCCGTTGTTCTGGGGAAATGGATGTACTCCGCAGCATGTGGCAGCAGTGCACTGAGGAATTGGGTGAGGTGGCATGATGTGGCCAACTAGGTTATGCCTGTGGTGTCCCCAGTTGGTCTCTGGAAGGTACCCGTGGTGAGCAAGCACATGCAAGCTGTTACTTTAGTCTCCACTGGCAGGGCATGGCTCTGTTGTATGGGTGCCTGCATCACATCACTGCACAGCTCACATACCCACCTCAGAATTGCCCTATTCAGGTGGTACTGGCTCACAATCTCAGTATCAGTGTACAGCTCAAAGCTGGTGCGGGCTCAGTACTGCCTGTTGGGGGCATGCCGCCGACGGGCCCTTCCATGGCCATGCCCCCCTGCCGCACGCCTTCTCACCCTCCTCATTATGGCCTTCATCTGGAAGGTGGCACTGGCCATGTCCCTGGCTTGTGTGGCAGCTGTTTCTGTATTCCCCCCGTCCTGCTACTTCCCCTGCACCGGGAACACCTGCCTGTGCTGGCCTCTGTGCTGTGTGGCACTTCCCTCTTCTGCACTAGCTGTGGCTCCCCACACCTTTCCTGTGCCTGGCTGTTCAGAGTGCCCTTTCCCTGGTCTGCCCTGTTTGTCCCTCCTGCCCTGTCTGTCTGCCTAGGGTTCTGCCTCATGTGGCTTCCCTGTAGTGTTCTTGCACCTCTCCCTTGCTCCTTTTTATTTTGGATCATTTCCGCTATGGTACAACTTCCGCTTGTTCCCCTGTTGCGCATGGTGCAAGTCGTTGAATATCGCACTGCGCCATTTATGCATGGTTCCTCCCCCTTCGGTTGTGCATGCCTTCATTATCATTGCGCAGTTGCTCAGCATGATTTCAGGGCGCAATTGCCTCATGCTGAATATCGCAGAATGGCGCAATTTCGGACTTGTGCAGGCACAACCCTATTGTGCATGGCTCAACTCTTTTGAATATCTGGGCCCCTGAGTGTACAGGGAGGAGAGCTAGTGAATCAGTAGCTTCACAAGTGTAGATGCAACTGTGAGCCAGTGTGCTACAGCAACACTTGCTCATGCTTGCATCTACACTTCTGAAGCTGCCAACTCGCTCGCTCTTCTCACTGTAGGCTCAGGAGCTCTTTTAAACAAAACTTTTGTGGCAGTGAATTGAAGCCCAATTAGTGCATTATTACAGTTTTTTTTTTCCTTTTACAAAGAATGTCCTTTTTTTTTTTGGTGGCCAGTGTCCATTGGATCTGCACAGACCCCTAACAGACTCTGCCCCCACTATATTCTCCATGGCTGTTTACCACCCTGGCTTGCCCCTACAAGGTGGGGCTGCTGAGATGACCACAATTACACAACCAAAACATTAAAAATGCAAATGACCAAAACAAAAGAGGATGGAAGGCAATGTATGTAAATGCTCGTAGTCTGCCAAACAAAATCCCTGAGCTCACAGCCATAATGGCAGATGCACAATTAGACTGGGTCACTGTTACAGAAACATGGTTCACTGGGAACCACTGCTGGGATGTCACCATCCCAGGGTATGTGTTATTCCAGAAAGATTGTGAGGGAATGAAAGTGGGGGGTGGCATTGTATGTCTGAGATGACATGTGCAACAGAAATCCAGGGAAAACACAGTAAAGCAGAGGCCATTTGGGTTACACTAGAAACCGGGGACAAAGCTCCTATCCAGGTAGGAGTCATATACAGACCTCCATCCCAGGAGGTAGACAAGGAGCTCTTGGAAACCATCTTGATGATGGTGAACAAGGGCGAGTTGTTGCTTGTGGAGGACTTCAATCTACCAGATGTGAATTTGGTCCTCATACACAGCATCCTCAGACTGGAACAAAGAATTCCTTTTTGCACTAAGGGGAGCAGGTTTGCATCAACTGGTGATCTCACCCACCAGAGACGAAGCAATATTGGATCTAGTGCTGACAAACAGCACAAGGATCCCAGAAGCAGAGGTAGTAGCCAATTTAGGGACCAGTGATCACAGTTCAATCTGGGTTACTGTGAACAAGATGGAGGAAATAGTCACACCAAAATTCAAGATACTAGATTTCAGAAAAGCCAGCTCCCCAAAATGAGAACTATGATTGCATCCATACTAGAAGGAGGAATCACAGGAGATGTAGAGGACTGCTGGAATACTCAGAAGGCTGCTCTGCATACAGTAACAACTGTATGCACTAAGCAGATCAGCAAGTCCAAAAGAAGGAAAAGACCTCTCTGGTTCTCTCACAAAGTAGCATCTAAAATCAAAGAGGAAAAAAAGGCTTTTACACAATTCAAATAAACAAAACACGAAGCAGACATGGAAGAATACAAGAACAAATTAATGGAGGCAGGGAAAGCTGTTAGAAGGGCAAAAGCACAGATGGAAGAGAAAATATCACGGGGTGTTAAGGAGGGAAGCAAAACCTTCTATAGATACATAAAGAAAAAAGGAAAAACTAAGGGAGGAATAGTCTGGCTAGCAACCAAGGAAGGTAAGATGGCAGAGAGTGACAAGGACAAGGCAGAAGTGCTAAACAAGTTATTTTGCTTTGTCTTCACCATAGAAGACAATGGCAAAGGTCCCACACTGAGCAGGACAAAGAAAGATAGCCAGGGAGCAGATAGTAGCCCCTTCACAAGGGAGAGGATCCCATAAGAGCTTAATAAACTGAAAGTGGAAAAAGCCATGGGACCGGATGGCATACACCCTAGGATATTGAAGGAGCTCTGAGAGGAACTGGCTGCACTGCTGGCTGAGCTCTTCAATAAGTCACTAGACAGCAGGAAAATAGCTCAAGACTGAAAATAGGCAACCATTGTGTCCTTACACAAGAGCGGAAACAAGGAAGAGTCAGGAAATTACTGCCTGTCAGTTTGACTTCAGTTTTGGGGAAAATGATGGAGTCACTACTAAAAGAGAGAATAGTGGCGTAACTAACAGATACTGAAAAAATGGACCTAAAGCAACATGGCTTCACAGCAGAATGCTCTTGTTAAACCAACTTGATCAACTTTTTTGACTGGGTCGCCAGAATATTGGATCAGGGAGGGGCAGTGGACATTGTATACCTAGATTTCAGCAAGATCTTTGACTCCATCCCTCACAGAAGGCTAACCAACAAGCTGGAACATATGGGAGTTGGCCAGAAGATGACCAGCTGGATCAGTAACTGGCTGAATGATAGGACCCAGAGAGTGCTAGTCAATGGACCATTGTCAAGGGAGGATAGGATGACCAGTGGTGTCCTACTGGGATCAGTACTGGGACCAGTCTTATTTAACATATTTATAGCAGACATAGCGATGTACTAACAGGGAAGGTTTGTCTGCTCGCAGATGATTCAAAACTCTGCAACAGAGTGGACACAAGTGAAGGAGCAGACAACATGGAAACTGTCCTTAGAAGGCTAGAGAATTGGTCCAGGGACTGGCAGTTACAATATAATGCCAAAAAGTGTAAGGTAATGCACTTGGGAAAGAGTTACCCTGGAAAAAGGTATACAAGGGGAGGACATCAACTTGAGGAGACACAAACAGAGTGAGATCTTGGCATAATCATCACTGACAAATTAAAGGTAGGAAAACAATGTGAGAAATCAGCACAGAAAGTGTGTGGTATCCTCGGATGTACTGTATAAGTTGAGGTATTTCTAGTAGAAAGAGGGAGATTATCATATCCCTCTATAGGTCCTTGGTAAGGCCACGCTTGGAATACTGCATTCAGTTCTGGAGACCTCATGTCAAGAAGGACATTGACCATTTGGAAATGGTGCACAGAAGGGCTACTAAGATGGTGCATGGACCACATCACAGGTCATATGAAGCAAAACTCAAGGAGCTGAACCTATACTCTCTTGAGCAGAGAAGAAACAGAGGGGACATGATTGAAACATTTAAGTACATGAGGGGATTTAACACAGCTCAAACAGGCAATCTATCTCAACAGAACATGACAGCATCCACGAGAGGGCATGATATGAGACTGGTAGGAGGAAGGTTCAAAAACAACCTCAGGAAGCATTTCTTCACAGAGAGTGATAGACCAGTGAAACAGCCTGCCCCAGGAGGTGATAGCATCAAAGACAATCAGGAAGTTCAAACTCACATGGGACAGAGATAAAGGATATGTTAGGATGAAGGCTGCATAGGGAAGGGGGTAGTTTCTAGGGCAGACTAGATGGATTGTAAGGTCCCCATCAGCCAACACTATTCTTATGTTCTTTATCCATCTATCTATCTATCTATCTATCTATCTATCTATCTATCTATCTATCTATCTATCTATCTATCTATCTATCTATCTATCTCCGGATCTCAGTAACCATATAAGCTACTGTTACAAAATGCACCATGTCTTGAGAATCTGCATCCCAGACAATGCATTCCAAATTTTGGAAAATTTAGTTAGTCACTGCCAAAATGATTAAGGTGCAAGGTTAGGGATTTAACACTGAGCACTCCACTCAACCATAACTATACTGGTGCTACTGTGCCAGTGATATTCATATTAAATGGATGTGATAGTGCCCTTATAGTTAGGGTGGTTGGTGAGTTCTATGTTAAACTCAATTTTTTGTTTGCTTCTTGTAGAAAGACAGTTTTACAGATATATATGAAATTTTCAGGATGTATTGTACTTGACAGAATCCACAACCCCTGAAAGTCTCATATAAATTCATTTAGAATTTTTAAACAAATTAAAGTGTGAAAAAGCTGTGTTTTTTCCATTAACTTCAATCTTTTTTTTCTGAATGTTTGCTCTTCTCTAGACAACAGACTATGTGTATTGAAATTGTGAAATGTTGTATTGTTGTGTAGGTTGATGGGGAAGGACTTCCTGGGGGGGTGATATTTGGGAGTTTTATTGTTTTTGAAATATTTACGTTTGAGAAATCATATCTTTAGCCTTAAGTAGTCCGCTCTGAGAATTGGGCTAGAGTTAATGTATCGCATTTGCAGAAGAATTTTCATTCTTAAGGTATGGCACATGCAAAAGAGTTTCAATTCTGTTGAATAGAGTTAAGTATTATAGGGGCCTATACTAATGAGCACTAATGGTGTAAGAATATCACTGCAAAACCCTGTGTACTGGAATGTACTGGAGGGCATCAGAAACATGGGGACAAGGGTTTTTTTCGTTAACTGGGAGCCACATTGTTTTCAATGGGAGAAAAATTCTGAATCTGCATGACAAAAAGATTATTTTATTAAAACACAGACAGTACAAATAATTAAAAGACTTAAAACATAGAAGAATATTGCAGTAGAATCATATTTAGAAGTATGTTTTTGGAAAGACAACAGTTAATTTCTTAATAAAATAATCATTATTCAAGGTTTGTTTTTTTTGCTTGTTTATTTCAGATCCTTATTGCTTTGTGTTGGAGCTTTCAGAGTAATAGTAACTGCAGTGGGTTGGCATTGGGGGGTAACACTCTCCAGCCACTTGATGCACTTCTCAAAACTTTCAACCATTTCAGCATCTGTTTGCACTGCAGTATGTTTGCTGCTGTTCTCTTGCTCTTTGTCTGCAGTTTCTTCTTCATTCACTGTAATTACTCCAGACACAATCTCAGTATCTCTCAGCAGCCCATGCCTGGGATCATCCTCATTACTGCACTCCAGCTCACTAACATCGATATCAATTCTGTCAGCAAGTGCACAGAGTACTGTTGCAGCCTCTGTCTCCTGGTCTGTTAATTGGTCTGATGATTGTTCTTCAATTGGTTCTTTGTGTTTGGAAATCCAGACTTCCCAGCATTTTAGTACTGCATTCTACCATATCTGCTTCTTGCTCTCTGTGAGCATCTAAATTGTGTCCTTAATTATCAGGTATTTTCTAATGTCACAAAATGCAGTTTTCTCATTTTTATGTTGGCTTGCGCCTGTGCACAAGCCAACATCTTGTGGTAGTAGCAGATTTTGGAGGTGCGTCAGTGTGGGTGAATGCAGGGCACACTTTAGTAGGTGTGTCCCTCATTCTCCAATAAGCCATCACGCAGGCGCTCACACAAGAAATATATAAAGTAGTCAAAGCACGTAAAGAAAGTGCAGCTGCAATGAGAGACAAACTCGTGATGCAGCGGCACAATAACATGCCTCCCAATGTGTCTTTTCTGGTGAAGTATTTCTATAAACATGGTGGCAGTGGCTGCTGCCGCCACCTGCAGCACAATGCTTACAAAGTCGACTTCAGGGGTGCCCAATACCCCTGTTGGCATGCTAAATAAGTCCCCCCAAGATTGTGTGGCACACTGGGAGCCCACCCCAGTGTGCCTCCCCATAATCAAAGCTGACCGTTGTCAGCATGTTCCGACCCCCGCCTCCATTCTGTACCACACTGGGAGCCCACCCCAGTGTAGCCAACATCAATCCCCCAAACTCATGGGGCATACTGGGAGCCCACCCCAGTGTGCACAACAGTTTTTCATACACCTGTAAAAAAAGAAAACTGTCTGCGGTGTTCTTTTTTTAAATTACATGAACGAAAGAAAATGGTCCCATGCCGTGGTGTCCCCTCCCCCAACCCGCAGCCACCCTCTGCGCACCCCACCTCCCCACCCCCCTCAGCCCATACTTACCTCCGGAGCCTAGCGCAATGCTCTTCAGTGGACCGGGAACACATCTGGACTCTTCAAAGCTGAACGCGAACAGAAGTAATGCCGATAAGCTGTATAATGGCATAAATATTTGTTTTTTAACTTAGGTGGATATCTCAGCCATTTTTTTGAATTTTGTCTCCAAATTTTCAACATGGGGTGCTTTGGACCCCACCTCATGAACAAATGCACTGTCATCTCATTATTCAGCCCTGAATGGTCATTTTGCGGTCACTGTGCAAAATCACCTTTTGGGACCGATTAATGAAACAATGACACTGTTCATGAGGTGGAGTCCCAAAAACATTATGTTGCAAATTTGGTGGAAAAATACCAAAAAATGACCGTGTTACGAGCATGCATTGCGCAGTTTTAATGCACACTTGTAACTTTGACAGTTTTTAATATTTTCACTCCAGATTTTCAACATTGCCCTTTTTTCATACCTCCTTATGAATAGTACAGCTGTGATTTTTCGCATCCTGCCTGAAATGTGTTTTCATTCATGTGGCGCACAATGGCGCGGTCACTGTGTGAAATCACTGTTCAGGACACATTAACAAAATAACAGTGACAGTGTTCATGAGTGGAGGTCCTAAAATGCCTATGTTGAAAATTTGGTAAAAGAAATACCCTAAATAATTACATTATGGGCTTGCATTGCGTAGTTTCTATACACGCACATGACATCACCAATTTTTAATATTTTCACTCCAGATTTTCACCATTGTCATTTTTGTACATCTCCTTATGAACAGTACAGCTGTCATTTTTCACATCCTGCCTGAAATGTGTTTTCACGCACGTGTCACACAATGGCTCGGTCACTGTGGGAAATCAATGTTCAGGCCAGATTAACAAAATCACAGTGAAACTGTTCATGACTACAGATAACTACAGATTTTTTACTAATTAATCACTTCTATCTCAGCAGAAGTTAGCTTCTGTTTGGATTAAGCAAATAGATACTTTATTAGAAGAAGGGGGTCTCCCTGAGGGAGGGATCTGTATCAGCTTAATTTACTTAGAGCAGAGTGTGAATCTAATTGGGGGTGTGGTTTAGCAGCTTAGGTGTACAAAAGCAGCTGTCTCCAATTACAGCTTTCTGCTGTTTCTGACAGAAGAGAACTTTGGTTTCAGACCAAGAAACAGAAGCCTAGAACTACAGGTTTCTTACTAATTGCCCTCTTTCCCACCCCTCTACCCTCCCAACCAAAGCCAGTTCTACTTTTATAGCCACTGGATTTGACTGACAACAGGAACTTCCTGTTTGGCAGTAAGAAGGGAAGGATCACTGAGACAAATTAGTTTCATCAACCTTGAAGGAACCTAAAAAATAACTCTTTCTCCCCGGCTGCTGGAGGTCTGAATCCAAGCACGGAAGAAGGAGACTACTGAAGACTACAGGAAATGCCTGTCCCAGAACAGAAAGGACGAGAGTTGTAAGGGCACATAGGCAGTAGGAAAGTAAGTGTAAAAATACATAGAGGGAGGAGACAGTAAGCATACAAAACAACAGGAGGGAGGGACACAAAATAAGTCAAGATGGGAGTGGTGCAGTGCAATGGCTGTGGGGTAGCAGTATTGTGGGAGACATTCTGGAGGTTGTGATGCTGCCCTGTTTGCAGGCATCTCTCTGTTCTGAGGGAGGAGGTTGCCCGACTCCAGGCTGACCTGGCTAGGATTTGTGAAACCTCTTCCCCTACCCAGGGACCACCAGGGCCACCACCGTTACCTCAGAGGTTGACAAGAAAGAGGAGTGGTTGGATCAAGGTGGGCTCAGGAAGGGAGAGGGTGGTGGAACAGAGGTACATCCCTCCAGTTGTACCTCTCCACAGTTCTTACACTGTTCTGGCAAAGAGTGGTTCCTCTATGGAGGCACCTGCAGTGGAGACCAAAGAGGATGCTGGGAACCTCCACAAAGGAGACCCACAGGAGGGTGGCATGAGACCCCACAGGGAAGGAAACAACTCCTGGTGGGGGACTCGATCATTAGGGAGGTAGAAGTGGGGGAGGAAGGGGATAGGGAGGTAAGGTGCCTGCCTGGTGCCATGGCTAGGAGGGACAGGAAGTGAATCCTCAGGATCATGGGAGCAGCTGCACAAGGGAGGGAGCTGGATGTCATTGTCCACCTAAGGACAAATGACCTGGCTGTGAATGGGATCAGAGTGGTGCAAGAGGAGTTTGTGGAGTTGGGAAGGGGTCTTAGACAAGTAGCATGTATGCTAACTTTCTGGGAGGTGCTGCCTGTCTATGGGAAGGATGATGCTAGGGTATTCCACACCATGGGATTCAATGAATGGTTGATAAACTGGTGTGGAGCTCAGGGATTTGGCTTCATCGGGACTGGGGAGCCACCTGGAGGGATGCGGGCTTATACTGGCAAGATGGTCTGCATCTGTCCAGGGGGGAACCAGGATCCTAGGTGACAGGTTTAAATGCTTCATTGGAAAGATTTTAAACTAGCCAAGGGGGGAGGCACTTAAAAGGAACAGGGAAATCCCAGCCTTCCCCCACAAAACACAGTAGTTAGAGAGGTAAACACCAAGGTAGAGAAGTCAGTAAGGAGCAGGACAGGGATAAATGCAGAAAAAGGTGGTAAGGACAGGGATGAGGTTAAAAGGGTAAGACCGTAAAAAATAAATGGAAGGTGATGAGTACCAATGCCCTCAGTCTGTGCAATAAGCTCCCTGAACTAGTGGCCTTGATGGAAGAGGGATGCCTGGAAATTGTGGCAGTCACTGAAACATGGTCCACAGAGAACCATGACTGGGATGTCAACATACCAGGATACACAGTCTACAGGAGGGACAGGGTGGGTAAAAGAGGAGGAGGAGTAGCTCTCTCTATATAAGGGAAGGGATTAAAACAGCAGAACTAAAGAGTAAATAGGAAGTTGATGAGTCACTATGTGTCACCCTGGAGACAGGAAATGGAACCACAATCTGCATGGGGGTTGTGTATAGACCCCCATCTCAGGGGGAGGAATTGGACAAGGAAATGATAGAAGGCATCCTTAAAATGGCAGAAAAAGGGGAGATATTGTTAATGGGGGACCTGAATATGTCAGATGTTAACTGGAGTACCTTTGCTGCAGGCACATGCAAGAGCAAGGCCATTCCTAATGCCTTACAGGGGGCACGTCTCAGACAGCTAGTGTTGGAACCCACTCGGGAGGGAGCAATCTTAGACCTGGTACTCTCAAATGGGGAAGCAGAAAGGATCTCAGATTTAGAAGTGGGTAGCTATCTGGGAACATGTGACCACCAAACAGTGTGGTTCACAATAAACACAGCCATAGAGTCAAGCCATACAAAAACAAGAGTGTTGGCCTTTAGGAAGGCTGACTTTGGGAAAATGAGAGAGTGCCTCAGAAAAGCATTAGCAAACGGGCAATGGGGAATAATCAAAACAGCCATTGCAGAGGCAACAAGCCTTTATTTGAAGCAAATCAACAAAACAAAATGAAGGAAAAAACCACTATGGTTCTCAAAAGAGGTGGCAGGGATGGTTAAGGAGAAAATGATAGCATTCAGGAAATATAACAAAACACAGAAGGAGCAGGACAGAGAACTTTATCAGTTAAAGCAGAAGGAGGCAGGGAAGGCAGTCAGAACAGCAAAGGCACAAACTGAGGAAAAGATAGCCTTATCTGTTAAGAAGGGGGATAAAACCTTTTATAGGTACATTAGGGAGCAAAGAAAGTCCAAGGGAGGGATACAGAGACTTAATAAAGGGGAGGGAATGTGGACAGAGGGTGACAGTGAAAAAGCAGGGATACTGAATGAATATTTCTGCTCAGTATTCACAATGGAAGAAGAGGGGGAGGTAACTAAACCAAACAAGGGAGAAATTCTGAATAGGGGGGTCAGTGCCAGTCCATTCACAGAAGAAAGGGTTTTGAAAGAACTCTTGAAACTGAGGGTGGACAAAGCACTGGGGCCTGATGGGATTCACCCAATAATTCTAAAAGAACTAAGGGTAGAACTAGCAACACCACTGACTACTCTCTTTAACAAATCATGGGAGGATGGGGAGGTACCTGAGGACTGGAGGAGGGCAAATGTGATTCCACTTCACAAAAGTGGGAGCAGGGCAGAGGCAGAAAACTACAGACAAGTTAGTTTGACTTCAGTGGTAGGGAAAATTATGGAATCACATCTGAAGGAAAGAATTGTTGAGTACCTTGAGGCCAATGGGGCACAGGACCCAAGGCAGCATGGTTTCACAGCAGAAAGGTCATGTCAGATGAGCCTAATAGATTTGTTTGACTGGGTGACCAAAGTAGTATACCAGGGAGGGGCTATGGATATGGCCTACCAAGATTTTAGCAAGGCATTTGACACAGTCTCACACAAAAGATTAATATATAAGTTAGCCAGCCTTAGAGTGGGTCCCAAGGTGGTAGCCTGGATAAAAAACTGGCTGGACAACAGAACACAAAGGGTAATAGTAAATGGAGTCCACAGTGAAGAAAGAGGGTTACTAGTGGGGTACCGCAGGGTTCGGTACTGGGACCGGTCCTCTCAATGTCTTTATAAGTGACATTGGAGAGCACCTGGAAGGAAAGGTATGTCTTTTTGCAGATGACACAAAGATCTGCAAAGAGACATACAAGGTGGGTTGGAAAGAATGAAAAGGGACTTGTCAAGGTTGGAGGAGTGGTCAAATATGTGGCAGCTCAGATTCAGTGCAAAGAAGTGCAAGGTAATGCATCTGGGAAACACAAACCCAGGGAAGGGTACACAATGGGAGGTGAGTTAATAGCAACAACAAAACTCGAAAGAGACCTAGGAGTAATTATATCAGATGACCTAAAGGTGGGCAAGCAATGTGAGAAGGCAGCAAGGAGGGCTGGGGGGATACTGGGATGCATAGGGAGAGACATCAACAGTAGAAAACAGGAAGTTGTTATCCCTCTGTACAGACAGTTAGTGAGACCCCATCTGGAGTATTGCGTCCAATTCTGGAGACCCAATCTCCGTAGAGACATAGACAGAATGGAGGCTGTTCAGAGGAGGGCAACCAAAACGGTGCAGGGTCTGCACCAGAAGACATACGAGGAGAGACTAAAGCAGCTTACTATGTATACCCTTGAGGAAAGGAGGGAGAGGGGGACATGATAGAAACGTTAAAGTATTTCAAGGGAATTAATAAAGTACAAGAGGGTAGTATCTTTCAGAAGAAGAGATGTGCAAGAACAAGGGGGTACAATTTGAAGATAGAGGGGGAACAGCTCAGAGGTAATGTTAGAAAGTGTTTCTTCACAGAGAGGTTTGTGGATGCATGGAACAGCCTTCCTGAGGAGGTTGTGGAGTCAGGAACAGTGGGAGAATTCAAGAATGCATGGGAAGGCATAAGGTCATTCTAGTGGGGGTTAGGAGGAAGTAAGCTGTTGATTAACTAGAATCTGCAGCTTATCCAGCAGGTAGGGGAAATGGGCAGACTAGGTGGGCCAAGCAGTCCTTATCTGCCGTCAAATTCTGTTTCTATGACCGGAGTTCCCAAAATGCCTATGTTGAAAATCTGGTTAAACAAATCCCCAAAATAATTGCATTACGTGTGTGTGTTGTGCAGTTTCTACGAATGCTCGTGATGTCAGCAATTTTTCATATTTTCACTCCAGATTTTCAACAATGCCATTTTTTTACACCTCCTCATGAACAGTGCAGCTGTCATTTTTCACATCCATCTGAAATGTGTTTTCACACCTGTGGCACCAAAATGCACAGTTGCTGTACAAAATCACCTTTTGGCAAACAAACTCAGTGCCACTGTTCATGAGGTAGGGTCACAAATGGCCCATGTTGAAAATTTGGAGTGAAAATACCAACAAATACCCTCCCACCCCGTACAAACTGACAGGCATCAGGGGTGTGATTTGGCATTGTTGCTGTAATGCTCACACCATTCCACCCCCCACCCTGCAGCCAATGACAGGTGTCGGGGTGTGCCGTGGACTCTTTGGCTCCAGTGTTCACCCCATTCTCCTACACTTCACCCATGTCAGTATATTTCCTTATGGAATGCAGTGAGCATAAGGCCCAAAGACCCCAAGGCACATTGCAGCACTTATTGGTCTCTGCGGGGTAGGGTGAGGTAAAATGGCATGAGCGTTATGGCCAATGACCCAAAGGCACACCCCAATGCCTGTCACTCTCTGCATGGTCGGGCTGGGGTCAGCTTCAGTTCACTACTTCACTGCCAATCCTATTGTGTATCTCTCTAACTCCTGCACAACCAATGCCAGTGCCAGCAAGCCAACATTTGGCATTGACAAATGCTTCTTTTCATTGATGACTGTGGTGAGTAGCTTGTTACAATACAAAATTCTAGTGGTAAAAATTCCCTGATCTTAGGTTGTATGTTGGTGGTGGTATTGCAGGGAAGATCTGTATCAGTAACACAATGTAAGATGGCAGTTGACCTGCACTCAGGTGGGACTGAAAAGAGGGAAAGAACACGCTAACAAGAAAAAGAAATTTGAAAATGTCGCTGCTCATCAACGCATGTTGCTGAGCCCTGCATACATCTCACAGGTTTTGTAGAGCATGTTTAAAACATTATGGGTTCTACCATTTACTGTAAGGGTAGCTTGTATGTACCCATGATGTCACTGTAGGTTGAAACTGTTAAACTCATATTATCCTTTTTTTTTTGTACCCTGGATCCTGTTTTTCAGCACCTGAAGGAATTGATTTTTTTTTTGTTAGAGAGCAACTTCCAATAGCTCCTTGTCTCATCCTGCCACATTATAATTATGCCTCTATTTTAGGGATCTGTTGTCCTCTCCAACATCTACCACATTATTTGACAGAATGACTCGATAGATTCAAACAAAGTTGACAGACTCTTGTCCACAATTGAGAGTGTCATATCTGCCTTCTCTGCCTAAACCTATAAAGCCATTCCTGAAGTGCAGCAGGTTCTATGTGATTATAGCAACTCCAGAATGGTGAGTCTGGAATTGTGAAGCAATGTCTACGATAGCACAAATGGTGACTGTTTTTTTTCCGGGGGGCTTGGCCCCTGCACCTCCATTGATTAAATAACCAAATCCAAGGTCATAGCACCTCCAGGAGGGGGGAAAACGTACGTCACCATTTCATCATCACCATAATTTCCTCACTGAATTGTGAATTCACCATTCCGGAGTCACTGATATTACGTGCCACCATGCCACAGACAAAGTTTCAACACTGAGCTGGCAGTGAAAATGTATGGTGTGTTCCTAAAAATGATTCCAGATATGGGAGTACCCTTCAATTAGTTCTGTAATAACCATATCCAAATTCTCTTCACAGCAAGTGTGCATAGTTTTATGCGACTCTGCCTTAACACCACAAATACTATCAATTGGGTTTAGCTGTCATTATACCCAATACAATTAACTTGTATTTAGAAACATTTTTAATAATAATATGGCCAAACATGTGTCAATCCTAAATCAGTTTCCTGTCAGCAACCAGCTGCTGTGAGCAAGCTAAGAAATCTGCTGACCCAGTTGTGCTCTGTGGTACGAGCCTGGCAAATACGCTGCAGTTTCAGCCTATCCGCCAAATAGCAATAACATAGTGAAAGGTTGTTTACACTAACCTAGATAGATAGATAGATAGATAGATAGATAGATAGATAGATAGATAGACAGACAGAGACAGATAGGTAGATGGACAGACAGACAGACAGGCAGACAAAAAGAGATAGGCAGGCAGACAGACAGACAGATAGATACTGTAGATAGATGTCAGACAGGATATCAAATACAATTTCAGACTTCAGGAACAGTTCCAAGAACTGTTCTTGATGTCTGAGATCTAACAAAAAGCAATACAACTGTCACCCATTTGACACAGAAAACAAAGTCCGTATAAAACAGTTACTGGTGTGAGGGCTCTTTATTTGCACAGCTGCTGTATGTTAAGCTAGTCCCTCTTGGGGTTGTCAAGCCCATTGCTCACCCAATTCCATCAGTAAATAAGCTGAGATAGGTACAGTATGTGAGAATGGGGTGAGCATTAGGGCTGACAACCCCAAGGCACACCCCATACCTGATTTGCGAAGACACAAGAGAGGTGAAACTGTAATGGTTTTCCTGTTGCTGTCTGTAGGGTGGGGTTGGGGAGTTGAGATTTTAAATCCTAATGTCCATTTCCTGACTTTTCTGGCAGTAAGCCACCCTAACTGGTGCCTTAACATATTTTTTTAAAGAATTTTAATAGATGTATCTATGTGGCTAGCATGTATTGCACTGCTGATATGTACAATGGTTTGCATTGAAATAGTACTATTGCAATGTGTGAAAAGTTTTCCATAAACAAAGTTTACAAAATAAAAAAAACAGTTTTCTCTCCACTAGTGTGTGATAAGACCTATAACTCATGAGTGGCAAAGCCACAAGCTAGTTATGAGGGTCTTACCACTCATGTGTGGACATACATGCATTATTCCACTGCAATGAAACATGCACTGGTGTATAGTGATGAATAGAAGTGTTTATCAACAGACATGAAAACTGTATTGACAGGACTCATCCAGATCAGACTGAGTCCAAGCATTCACTTACAAGAAACATTAAGTTTCTAGCCCTAATGGTTCAAAGGCTAAATGAAAAATTAAAAAATCATCACTACATCCATGGCTGTCAATGAATAAGTGCGTTCCTGTAAAGGAATGCGCTCATTCATTGATAGCTCAGTGGGCGGGCCAGCCGTGGAGGTGAGAGGAGGCTGTACCGATCCACCCACTGGAGTTTAGAATGGGGGTGGGAGCGGGTGTTGAGACACCTGCTGGGGTGGGGGCACTAGACCACCAGGGAATAAAATGTATTCGGGACTGGGTATAGGGGATGGGGAGGGTTAATTGAAACCACTAGACCACCAGGGATTTTTTAAACACTACCGATAAAGATAGGGATGGGGATACTGTATACTGTGGGGGGTGACAGGGTGGAGAGGAGGGACCACTAGCCACCAGGGCATTTGTCGGGCTGTGGGCACTGTCAGGCAAGGGATGGGGGAAGGGATACCTATTGAAAACCAGGGGAATTCTTTTTTAGAGTAGGGCAGGTGATCCAGTGGGGGGAGGGACCACTACTCACCAGGGGTATGTTGTTTTCATATGGTGTCGGTGGGGGGAGGCCCCACTAGCCATCAGGGCTTATTTTTGGCAAATGGGTCAAGTGACAATCGCAGGCGGAATTTCCGTGAAAGTTCAGAAACAGATTTCCAAACATTTGCAAAAGCAAAAGTCAGACTTTTCTTTGGATTCTGCCTGTGAAAGTTTTTTTTTCACACATGCCTAGATGTACCCCTCTGGCTCGCATTAACCATGTGAACTTAACAACATCGAACTTCTTTATATTGTTTGTCCACAATACCTGTACTGGTTAGCTGGGGCTTCCCCTTTCACCCACTATGTCATAACAAACTTTATAGTCCAGCTAGTGCTCTATTATGAGCTTAAAGATTGTACTGTTACTTCCACGGGGATATCCCCATTATTATGTTGCAATTTATTAGCTTTCTTGTCATGGTTATATTTACACTGGTTATTATACTTGTCGTAATTACTTAGGCCATGTTCTCCCTTTAATCCGAGTTCTATCTACAGTATGCTTTGTATATGTGTTTATTATGGGGGGGGTTATGGGGTGGTTTTTGGTGATTCATCGTGGACCTAAGGGATGAGGAGTCACAGTCATCTGGACCGGGGGTGGGTTTTCTCTGGCTGATCAGTAGTTTTTGGGGAGTTTTGTCACATACTAACATACTATTTGCCAGCAGATTAGGCCTTATGGTCTATCGAGTCTGCTCATGCCTCAGAACCCTAGTTGGGTACCGAGGCCTTCCCACCTCATCGTATTTCTGTTTCTCCTGTCATCCATTCCAGCCCCCCCCTGGGCCAGACCAACCCCTGCTTCTTCCCCTTTCTGTACCTGTCCCACCGTCTCTTGAATACCTCCACTGTAGGAGCCTGAACCAACTCACCAGGTAGTGCATTCCAAGGTTCCATCACCCTCTCAGTGAAACACCTCCTCCTCCTCCTTCCCCCCCCTCACCCTTCCACCTTCTAGTTTCCAACCATGCCCTCTGGTGATACCACCTTCCTTTAGTCTAAAGATCCCCTCCTTGTTAACCCTATTAATTCCTTTGAGGTACTTGAACACCTCGATCATGTGCCCCCGGTCCCTCCTCTCCTCTCCTCTCCTCTCCTCTCCTCCAATGAGAACAGATCAAGCTCCTCTAGTCTCTCCTCATATGTCAAATCCCCTATGCCCCATATCATTTTGGTTGCCCTCCTCTGAACCCTTCCCAGGAGCTGTATGTTCCTCCTCAAGTGCAGTCTCCAGTACTGCACATAGTACTCAAGGTGTGGTCTAACCAGTCCATTGTACAGTGGCAGGATCACTTCTCTGCTCCTTGAGGTGATCCCCCTAGCGATGCAGCCCAACATCCTGTTTGCCTTGACAGCCACCCTCCTGCTCTGCTCAGTTATTCATACTTGCATCCACTAGGACCCCTAGGTCTTTTTTCCTTGCTGTAGTATCCAACACCTCCTCCCCCAGGGTATACTAGTGTTTGGGGTTCTCCTGCCCAAGATGCAACACCTTGCACTTGGAGGAGTTGAAATCTAATTTCCAGGTGTAAGCCCACCTACCCATGGTCTCCAGGTCCCTTTTGCAGGGCTAACCTCCCCTCTCCACTTCTACCACTGCTCCCAGCTTGGAGTCATTAGTGAAGAGACTCATTTCTCACCCTATACTCTCCCTGATATCGGAGATGTATGCATTAAACAGGATCGGCCCCGGGACCGAGCCCTGTGGCACACCACTAATGATCCCACTAGGGGTTGAGATCTCCCCACCGACCATTACTCTCTGAGTGCACCCTGCCAGCCAGCTTCCTATCCATCTGACCATCAATGGGCCTACTCCCATCCCCCTTAGTTTCTCCAGAAGGCCGTTATGAGGTACTGAGTCAAACGCCTTGCTGAAGTCCAAGAATAGTACATCCCCAGGTTTTTCCCTGTCCAGTTCTGATGTTACCTATTCATAGAACTCCACAAGGTTAGTTTGACACGCTCTACCTGGCACAAACCCATGTTGACGACTATCCAGGCATTCCTGCTCCTCCAAGAACCCCCCCAAATGTTCCTTCAGTATACCCTCCATTATTTGACCCACCACCAACTTCAAACTGACAGGTCTATAGTTACCCGGCACTTCCCTCAGCCCGCCTTTATGGATTGGCACCACAAGTGCCTCTCTCCAATCCCTAGGCACCATTCCTGTCTCAAGCGACCTGTTGAAGAGCTCCGCCAGGTGTTCAGCCAGTACATCCGCCAACTCCCAAAGAGCTCTCGGATGTATGCCATCTGGCCCTGGATATTTTTACTTTTTCAGGGCCTTTAGGGCTTTCCACACCGTTACAGTGGGAATAGCATCATCCCCCCCCCCCCACTGGCCAATTTATCCTGATGTGAAATCCTTGAGGTACCCCTTGCTCCTGCCTTTTCTTATCTGTTGCTTCACCATTTCTACCCACCATTCCAACTCCATCCAATCCCACTTTGTAAGTTTCCCATCCCCCTCCCTAGTGAACACTGAGGCAAAGTACTCATTTAATACCGCGGCCTGTTCCCTCACATCCTCCTCCACCAACCCTCCTTCTGTTCTCAATCTGCCGATCTGGCCCTTGGTTTGTCTCCACTCCCCAATATACCTAAAGAACCCTTTCTCCCCTCCCCATATCCCCTGTGCCAGCCAATGCTGTTTACTGGACTTTGCTCCCCTCACCATCTGGGTGACTTGTCTGGATGTA
The DNA here is from genome assembly GCA_016271365.2 of Neoceratodus forsteri. NCBI lineage: Eukaryota > Metazoa > Chordata > Ceratodontiformes > Ceratodontidae > Neoceratodus > Neoceratodus forsteri. The sequence continues at coordinate 876,323,409 of CM028129.1, forward strand.
AGAGGGTAAGTTTCCTTCTCCTTTTCCCCTCTTATTTTTTTCTATTCTCTGTAGGCAGCCTCCTTTTCTCTTACTGCCTCCTGAAGCTCCCTGGACGAGCTGCATGGTTTATGTGACATTGCCCCCTTACGCTTCACCATTGCACAGATATGAACTGCCTCCTGAAATCCCCTTTTAATGATCTCCTATCTCACTTCAACATCCATCCTTGATATAGTCCCCTTCAGATGATCCATGAGAATCTTTCACATGCCCCTAAAATCTGCCCCCCTGAAATCCACAGCCAATGACCTAGAATTTCCCCCCTTCCCCCAAATTTGTTCAAAACCAGACAGTATCATGGTCGCTTCCAGCCAGGGGATCCTCTACTGCCAGATCCCCTTCTGCCAGAACCATGTCCAGAATATGCCCATCTCTTGTAGGATCCAACACGCGCTGAGCAAAGAACACATCCTGAAAGCCATCCAGCAGCCTCTGCTCCCTGGCCACCTTAGAAGTCATGGTTTCCCAGTTAGTAGCTGGCATATTAAGGTCCCCCATCAACACCACTCCCTCTCCTTTTGGTCCACACTGGGCTTTAATGTTATCCAGCAGACAATCCTCCAGTACATCCCCTATCCCTTGGGGCCTATATACCACTCCCAGCTTGACCTTTCCTCCTGCAGGAGTTCGCATGGTGACCCATAAGGCCTCCACATTTCCCTCTGCCTCTTCTACCCTGGAAATTTCCATGCTATCTCTAATGAACATAGCCACTCCTCCCCCTCTGCCCTCCTTTCTGTCCTTCCTAAGCATAGTGTACCCCCTCACATTTAGGTCCCAATCGTGGTTTGTGTTGGCCCAAGTTTCCGTGACCGCTGCCACATCTACCCCCCCCCCTTCAAACAACATGGCTTGGAACTCTGGCAAATTATTTCCCAAGCTCCTGGCATTTACTAACTCCACCCCCCAACCTTTGTCCCTGCTCACTTTTGCCATGACCCCCCAGATACCATATGCATCCATCCTCCTTCTGCCTCTTCTGTATCGTCCTCCCCTGGTCTGTTGCCTGCCCCCTCTTGGGGCTGAAGGCTAGGCCCCTCATCTAGAGGTAAGGACTTCCAGTCTTCTCCTCTCTTATCCTTCCCCCCTTCACAAGTTTAAACCCCACCTAGCTTGAATATAGTCCACCATCCCTTGTTTAAGGACTTCCTTCCCGATCGGGTTAAGGTGAAGCCTATCCCTGATATACAGTCCCTTATCCTGCCAAACTCCCCCCCTGTCCCCCAACACTCCTGACCCTCTTTCTTTGCCCCACTTTCTTTTTTTTTTTTTACTTTATTTCTTTATCTCTCCTGCCTACTCTCAGAGCCCTCTCCTTCCATCCACTCATTCTCCCATTCCACCTCCATGGGATCTGCCCTTAGAGTGCCTCCTCTCTCGTCCTGCACAGTGGGGTCTGTCCATCTTGGTGGTCTGGAGGAGGCAGAGTGGCTTTCATCCAGGGCTTGCCGAGAGGTGTTTTCCATTTTCTCCCTGGTTTCCCCTACCCTCTGGGACGTCGAGCGCTAGGACGTCCGTCCCGAGTGGTGGCGTGCTGATGCACGCCAGACCTCTCATGCACCGTCGACGTCCTCCCCCCTCCCCAGCTCCGATGAACGGAACTGCCTCCATTCCCTTCAATTGTCAGTGCTTCCACCGGCTATGAAGGGGATGCAGAACGCTGATGCGTTCTTGGTCTCCCACCCCTGAGGGAGGAGGGCATCCGTTGGGACGCTCAATCCTCCCTCTCCCCTGCCGACCCCCGGCCACCCAAGTCCATCCCCAAACTCGGGTCACTGGCGTAGCGCGAGGTGTGGCGTCCAGAGCCTCAACCCTCAGCGCCACCAGGCCGGCCTGCCCCACTTTCTAAGCCAGTCATTAACCTCCACTGTCTTCATTTTGTTCTCCACAGAGGCCTTTGGTACTGGCAATATTTCTAAGAAGGAAATGTTGCATCCATTATCCCAACAAACTCTGGCCAGTTCTCAAAACTTTGCTTGGATTTGCAGTACGCTATTACTCTCTATGTTATTTGTCCCCAGATGTACCAGGAAATACAGTTTTCCTTGGCAATCTTTTTCCAGTTCATACACCAGGAGGTTTTCCCTGTGCACCGTCAGACCAGAAATACTCACTACCTTAACCTGGCTGGGGTGTCCCCCCATCCCTCCCAGTATATACCCCTAATCATAGAGTCCTCCAGCAGGAGAACCTTAATGACCCCGTCATCCTTTGGATTTCCTCCATTTTGTACTCCTGATTCCCCCCCTTATCCATTATGTCATTCCCCTGGGAGTCTTCCTGCTTCCTTATGAGAGAACCCCTTGTCACCATCCCCTTCCCACCTCCCTTTTTCTGCCCGCTTATCTCAGATCCCCCTGATTGGGTATCCCCTTTATCCCACTCTTGACTGTGCCTTTCTCCCTGGCCCTGATCATATCCCCTTCTTCCATTCTGTTATCCTCCCCCATCATATTAATACTTCTGCCTCCAGTGGCTCCCTGTGGGTCCCCTTTACCTAAGGCCCCTTCTCTGGTATGGGCCACCATCCTCGACCGGCTTCCCTTCCCCTCCTCATCTTCCATTTTCTCACCAACCATGCCCTCAACCCCCACACCTGCTACATGATACCTCTCCTCCTTCTGCTTAACATTTAAGTTCCCTTTTGCCCCACTGGAACTATTGCTAGCCTTTCCATTCCCGGTCCCTAGCCCCCTCTGAGTTTCCAACTTCCTCTCTGTGGCCTACATTTAATTTCCCTCATTTACACCTACCCCTTCCTCACCTTCTAGGTTGTGTAGTAGCTCAGATTTATTGTAACACTCTATGCCAGCCTCCATCCCTTGACCCAATTTAACCATAATTGCCCCTCTTGTTTGTCCCATATCCACTCCTCCTAGCCCATCTTTCTTTTGATCTACTTTCCCACTGTCTGCTCTTCTAGGCTGCCCCATATCAGTCTTTCCTGACCTGACCCCTCCCCCCTCTTTTGAATTTGACCGTTTACCCCATAAGTGTTCCCCCTGGCTTCATCTTCTCTGTCTAAAGGTCCATGTTCCTTAAGTTCTCCCGTCCTGATTATTGAGACATAGCTCTCCCTATTTTCTGAGCCATGCCCCGGCCTCTCCTCCAGCCCTCCCACCTGCCTCCCATAACCCCTCCCATTTTCCTTTGTCACACCCCCATCTCCTCCAGTTGTCTCCTTAGCCAATTTACTTCAACCCCGATCCGAAATAACTGCCTGCAGAGTGTACAGCCTCCCTCCAGGCTCAATTTATAACTATTGCTGCCCCACAGCCTGTGCACCCTATAATCCTTCCAAAGATGCCTGCCGTGGTAGCTGGAGGCCTCCCTGTAATTTCTTCTCCAGACATATGGGGACTGTCCCCTTTTGCCTGAGCTCTTCCCCCGGAATACTACCCCTCACCCCCACTCCAAGTGGCCATACTAGGGTGGTTACTAGATCAGTCCTACCACCCTTTACAGTACTAGAAGACAAACCCCAAACCCTTGAAACCAGCCCCTAATCTAGGCAAACACTTTAGCAGCTAACAGTTTTATAATCATGTAAGTCTAGTGAACAGTTCTAGTAGATGACCTCAGTCTCAGATAAACAGCTCCTGTTCCAAGTAGACAACTTAGCCTCTAACTCTACTAACATTTTAGACTTGGTTAGCATTATAGGAGATAACTGATAACAGATTTCCCCTAGATTATCAATCAGGAACTCAACCACCAATTGGTACCTTATCCCCTACTAGAACACACCTCCTCTGCCCATTTAAAAGAGGTTGGGGCCAGGATGGGTGCGCGGGACAAAATAAGCTCCCCTATTGTTCAGTCTCAAGTCAGCTAGAAGCAGCTGGGCCTGCCCTTAAATGCCCAGCCACGGGTTTTTTAATTTTGGTGCCTGGCCTTTTGATAGGCTCAGGCACCATGGATCCTCCTCCTGGTCGTCGTCTGTGACTGAGAACGCCGCCAGGACCTTCCAACACCATTGCAGCTGAGAAACCGCTGTCTTTGCCCCCTTTAGCAGCTGCTGATGTGGTCACACCAGTCCCAACAGTCACGGACCACCTGCCGCCGATTGGGGCGCAAAAAATGTACTCCCTTTGATTCACTCAGCAACCGCTGATGCAGTCGCTCATTTCCCTCTGGCTGCTGGCAGAAACTGATGAGGAAGTGGCTGGGTCTGCCCTTAAATGCCCAGCCATGAGTTTATCAATTTTGGCACCTGGCCTTTTGATAGGCTCAGGCACCCTGGCTCCTCCTCCTGGTCACCATCTGCGACCAAGGACTCTTCCGGGACCTTCCACCACCATTGCAGCTAATAAACAGCTGTCTTTGCCCCCTTTAGTGGCTGCTGATGTGGTCACACCAGTCCCAACAGTGCTGGACCACTTGCCACCAACTGCGGCTGAAAAATGCGCTCCCTTTGATCCTCTCAGCAACTGTCGCTGTGGTCGCTCACTTCCCTCTGGCTGCTGGCAGAAACATGATCACAGTTCTTTTTTTTTTTGCCTTGCTAGATTTCATAGATTTACTTTCTTGTTTGGGGGTTTTGTACATGCTTCTTGGCTGAATACATTGGCTAGTTTTGTACAGTACTCCCTCTCTATAGTGAACACCTCTGAGGTGTTCACTATAACTAGGTGCTCACTATAAGAGGGAGTTTGTTATAGAGGGGTTCTTCATAGAGAGGGAACACTGTACTTACTTTAATGTTTAATGTTGGTTCAGCTGATGGGGGGAGGGGTGGGTTCACTGGCTCAGCGACCCTGACTGAACTTTATTTATTTGGCGGGGCAGATGGGAGTAATTTTCAACTATGTCTTTATTATACAAGGTTATGGCAGGCCTTATACTTTGATAACTTGGAATGTCAAAGGTGATCAGGAAAAGGGCAGCAGCACCTTAAAAAATTGCATGTAGGGATTGCTTGTCTGCAGGAAACCCCTCTTAAAATATAAAACATACATTATTTCAGACGTGAATGGGTGGGGAGGCATATGGACCTGGTAGTACCAAAAGGGGTGAAGCAATGATTTTATATGGCACAAAATATCCCATTCCATCTGATTCATGAGTACTGAGGTTCCGAAGGGTGCTATTTATTGTTGCATGATAGGCTGGGGCCATTGGATCTACTACTGGCCTCTATTTAGGGTCCTGATGTTGATGCCCCTGCTTTTTTCCCCACGTTTGCTCCTCTCCTAGCACCCTTTAACAGCTCCTCCATAATGTTAAGTGGAGATTGGAACATGGTATATAAACCCAGTTTGGATAAATCAGCCCCGACAAGGTGAGGTCTTACACCAGGGCAAAGAGGGCTTCAAGAGCTGATGGATGGGGTAGGCCTGGTTGACCCTTGGCATCGTCTTCACTCATCACGTAGGCAGTATACCTTTTATTCCCTTCCCCACAGGACATTCTCTTGAACTGATTATTCCTCATACATCAGGAAAGTCTACACAGTCTCCTCTCCTCCACTATTCATTAAAAATCTCCAGTCACACACTGCTAAGTTTGGAGCACACAATTAGTGGGCCGGCCGACCAGGATACGGTTTGGCAGTTGAACACTCAGCTGCTTCAAGACCCTAATACCCTTTCTTTAATTAAAGATCGTATAAATATTTTTTTCTTACAGAATGAAGGTTCTGTCCCTGCACTAGATGCTCTCTGGGGAGCTGTGAAGTGTAATATATGGGCTGAATGCATTAGGCTATCATCCAAATACGCTTAAATCTGAGCTGCAACTCTTGATCAACTTTTGAGGGACATTCGGCTATTAGAGCATTCTTTATGGGGGCACACACCTGATGAGGTACGGTCCTGACTAAATGTTCTAAAAGCCTAGCATGCCGACATATTGGAGCAGAAAGCTGAATTATCTGTTCAGCGCACCAAGATGTGTGTAGCCATCTCACTCCCACACTGTTTAGAGGGGAGGAGGCCTACTCCTAAGGAAACCCAGAACCAAAACATTAACAACCTGGCAGGAACAAAGTAAAGTGTACCTTACCATGGCCTGGGTCCTATCTGCAGAATGATTGAAACTGCTACCCCTCGCATCTGGTTCAGATACTTAGCCAAACCAGGAAACCTCTTCTCTTTTCCATCTTCTTCAGTGAAGTTCCTTTCCAGCATCCCGGCCTAGGAAGCATAGGATCAAACACAGGCTAAAACTTAAAAACTCCCCCAAATGAAGTCTGGTTAGCAATTCAATCATTTCTCTACAATTCATCATGAGCTGCCTATTGATTTTGGTTAAAAAAACTCTCGACACTCTGGATTCAGCAACAAATAATTTATTTCACGTGAGATCCCAATGGTTTAAAAAGGACTCAGGCATCCCATTGCTTGCTTACACACCTTCTTTTCCAGCTCCATGGAACACAACTATTTACAGAGCCAGGGGCACGTTACTGGGAGGACAGATGTCCTTAGGCATCATTTCCATTTAGGAAGCTACTGAAACCCTTGGATGGCATTCCCAAGATCTTTTTCTGGGTCCTTCAACAGCCTACAGAGCCAAGCCACCCTCTGGCACTGGTACATTGGTCTCTGTAACCTACTTGTTCTTTTCCTTTTCACCCTGGTCAGACATTTACCTGTGGAGAAGTGAGCTGCTAACTCCCACCTGGTCCTGTGCCACGGGGACGCAGGATCTTCTCACCCTGACCAGTCTCTTGTAAGATTAAGCTGCTGTTAACGTGACTGCCATTCCACTGGTTTTTCCTTTACTCTGGCTATTGGGGGGGTTCCGAATACCTATGGTCTGCATCCCAACAACCTTTCTACTTTGTTTGCTATAAGTCACTGAGTCTGGAGGGTTTCTCAAGACCTAATCCTTTTTACCTGCAGCCCTCCCAGACAATTTGTGAATGGGCCCTGAGACCTGCCCTTCAAGCAGGCCCCATTATGGGTGAGAAGCCTCCGGCACCCCCCTTTTCCCAGGCCTGCACCACTCTGCCACACTGGGGATCCAAGAGGGGTACTTCCACCACCCCTCCCCTGTAGGAGTCCTGCCATGAAACCTCCAGCCTTGGCAGTGCAAGCCTAACTTTCACCAGGTCTGGGACCCTCCAATCTCCAATCTTGGGCACTCTCACTACTCTTCACTCCCTGGAGTCCTGTTCACCCCCACACAATGCTGGCAGGCTAACTACGGCTCTCCCCAATGCACTGTCCACTGGCACCATGTTGCTGTACATACTGGCACTACATTCACTTATGGGGGATTCCTTCCCTGTATCAGGAACAACCTGAACTGACAAACTCCTCCTTGCCTGCCTGCCTGTTCTGCCATCTCCCAGCCAGCCTCTCCTCCTACTTCCTTCCTTTTCCCTCCCACCCTGCTTTTATGGGCTATAAACCTGCCTCTAGTGGCAGTTCAAAGTATAACCCAGAATAGGGTCTTCCCCCAGCTACCTACTGAAACCTTTAATGGGGGGGACACCAAAGGTGGGGGCCCTTACTAACTTGTAAGCCCCTTCAGTGAGGGGGGCTTACAGTCTTCCCTCACCCAAGGGAATCATTCCCAGAGGGGAATGATGGCATCTCACCAGATTCCCCAACCAGCTCCATCACCCTGTGATATGCCCACTCCCAGGGGAAGTCAGAACCAGCTGAAGTCACAAAGGTGGGCCCCTCAGAGAGGGGAGGGGAAAGGAACCACCCACCTCGACCTACTACTATACCTAACCTAAAAGCAAAACCATTTTTCTGTGCCAGGGGGAAATATACAGTCAAAGCTGCTTATAACGTGCACATCTGTGTAAGCAGAGTCTGCCCGTTATAAGAACTGGTCGCTGTAACCGAAAATGATTATTTTTACACTTCACTGCTGCTACATAAATGCCTCCAGCGGAAGTCACATGTTCTGTTAGTTTTGCTGCACTCACCTTCCTCGTAACCACTAACTCTGTTCCTGTTACAGCAGCATTCACAGGATGGATCCTCTTTTCCTGTAACTGCCATGGCATAACAACACAGCAGCACATGGGGGGTCCTTTCACTGTCGCAAGGGGTAAGACAGTCCTCTTCCTGTAACTGCCACGGCATAAAGGGCCTCAAGAAAGCAATACAGCACCACATGGGGGTATTTTTAAATCAGAGAAGCAAACTAACAGACTCGGATCCCTTTTCCCTTCTTTGTGGACAGATTGCTTCTTCCGTTCACTGCCAGTCTGCTGCTACATTAAGCTGGGACCAATTAACGATTAGTTAGTACTCTATGCCAGCCTTCTATTTTGGGCAGATTAGCTGTTAGAAAGTTAATTCACACTTCAGCATGTTGAACTTTAGCAGCTAATCTGCCCAAAATAGAAGGTGGGCATATACTGTACCTAATAAAGCACTGTCCCATAATAACAGAAGAACAGCACTTTATGAAATTCAATCCAAGTTAACAGACTAATACTAATTCTCTTGATTTAGCAAAACACCATAATACTAACATACTAAAATGCCAGCAGAATAGGCCTAATGGTCTTTCGTGTCTGCTCGTTTGGTCAGCCCCCACCCTGGGAGCTGACCTTGCTGCCCCCCTCTTCATCACTTAGAAGATATATGATTTCATAAATATCCCAAACCACAATCACTCTAACCATGCACACACTACTCTTGCACACATTTTAATGATTAAAGTGACAGAAACATTTCTAGATAATAAAAATAATGTCCTGATTCACAGTCCTCTGAGGAAGAAAAGTTATTCTAGTCCATTATCAATTCTCTTTAAGTTCAACCAATCATTGAGACAGCAACCTGTTCCGGGAAGCAACATCTGGCACAGTCAGAGTTCTATTAAGAAGCTTCAAGTACGGGATCCTCTTCCAGGTGGAAAATAAAATTCTGGATCTGGCTTAGTCATCAGATCTCCAAAAGAGTCTTTTGAAATTATGGAGCACTTGGTATAACATCCAGCCAAGTCTTTACACCAGGGCAAAATGTTTAAATAGGGTTAATCTGGTCCAGGGGGCACTGTGGCACATAACTTGGCCTTCTGGAACAGTTCCTGAGATGGATGGCCACTACTTCCAGGATGATGCTTTAACTTCTCCAGCTGCTCTTGATAGAGACAATCTTCCCTCATTTCCTCCATGATGTCCCATTGCTGCTCTGACAGGTAGGGGTGGTCCAGAGCCTCATACTCCATCCTTTGTCATCGCCGCACCCATCCTTCTGCCTGACTTCATTTGGACAGATCCCTTATACTGGTCCTGCGGGCTTTTCCTGTTTCCAGCCATACCCCCTTTCTGTAAGCTGTATTGAGGGCATCCTCTCTACTTAATCCATCACTCCTTCTCCATACAGCCTGCGAGCACTATGGAATATGGGGGGTTCTATCATGTACTGTAATCACTGGGCAGTGAATAGGCTTGGGTATGGCCCGATAGATGTCATAATCATTAAATTGCAATTTGTGGCCAAGGAACCTGTCCTCATCAACATTTTCATCATCTGCCAACAGTCCCTTTTTAGGTTTCCTGTCCTTCTTATTGGGTGACCACAGACCAGCAGCAATAGTCCTTGGTCTCACCTTCTTGGGAGAGACCGAACGTGATCTTTCAGCTGGCAGGCTACCTTCAGACAGAGGCTGTGGCAGCATTTCCCTGGGCCCTGGGGGTTCACTTGCCAGTGGTCTGAGACCCCTTCCCCTCCCTCTGCCATGGAGAGTGGAGGTAGCCAGTGAGGAGGAACTGGGCAGATGGCTATGTTCCTCCTCACCTTTTTTCTCCTGTGCTGCAGCTGCACCTTCCCCCTGTATCTGCTTGGCTTCAATAATCACATTGGGGGCAGGTCCTCTCGCTGGCTCCTGTTCCTTCACCTGCCCTGGGGTCTGCTCCTCCAATGAAAGCCTCTCTAAAGTGTTGGGTTCCAGGCTCCCCTGGGACCATAACAAAGCTGGGCCTTCTGAACTGCTGTAGGGGTATACCCAATGGAAAACTGTAGGGGCCCAGTCAAATATGCCTCTGGGGACCGAGCTCAAACATACGCTGCACACTGGCAGGCAGGCTATTCCCTCTCCCTTGTAGCCACATCTAATGTGTCTTTCCTCCACCTGTCCCCTCCCTGTGTTGTTCCACAGCCATTAAAGTAAGGACGAATGAACCATAGACAAAGGGTCCTCAGAGGGAGACACACCCTTGGCCCGAAGCCCCCACCCAGCCATGCGTGAAAGTGGATCCAAACAGGCCCTAAACAGATCCCTTCAAGTTTGTGAGGTTCCAAAATGATTGTCATGGTAAAAAACTAGGGAACACTAACTACAGCTAACTACCATTTATGACCTGAGACATGGAGGAGAAAAGCCCTTTGAAGAGGTAATCTCTGGGGATCCAAGGTTTAGGTTGCCTTCCTTCCAGGCTTGGGATGTTTTGTTTAGTCACGGCTCTGCTGCTGCAATTTAGAAACCCAATTAAAGGGGGGTTGGAAAATATTCCAATTTGGAGGAAAGCTTTCACTTGATCCCTCTAATGGGAACACTGTGGAAGGCTGTGAAAGTGCTCTGTAACATCAAGGCAATCAAGGTGAGAAGAGGAGAGCAATGACTGCTGAGGCACTCACCTTGCCTACCCACCCTAAAAACAAACCAGGTGAACCAGAGGCAGTCATAGGGATAATGCGGTGATGGTACCTTGCTAGTAGAATACTAGAGCCAAAGGAGATCACCCTTCATGGCTAGTCTTAAATTCTACACCAGGAGCTGCCATCAAGTTTTGAATGGCTAAAGCCAGGCTCAGAGTGAGGACATTCCCAGCTATGGGCCAGGTGAGAAGGACTCCACCCCATGTCAGGCACGTTCAAGATGTGGACTTCATAGGTGCAGAGTGAGACCGTTGGCTGCAGGAAGGTCCTGCTCTATGGAATGGTTATGGCTGGCATGCCCCAGAACACAATTGAGGAGGAGCTGAATGAAACATTGAGTGGTGGGACCCTCACATAGGTCAGACATGATAGTAGCAAGCTCTGAGCAAATGAATTGTGTAAGCAATGAGTGGACCTGCACGTAGGTCAGTAAGCAGAGTAAGCAAATGGTCAGACCTGTATGGAGATTGAGGAGCAGCAAATATGAATAGTAGAGCAAGCCAGCCAGGCCATCAAGGAAGCCAATGAAAGGTGACAAAATACTCTGAGGATTTTAGTAGTGAAAGCAGGATTTGAATATTAGTTAGTATGCCACACGGGGCCACGGCTCCTCAACAACACCTCCAGCCCCTGCCATAGGAAAAACAAGAAGCAATGGGAAGGTGCCGTGACCCACATGCAGATATTAAAACTAGTTTACAGCATCAGTGGTAGCTTAGCTGACCTCCAGAGTATAATAGCAGTGTGCAAACATAATAGAGTAGCATCAGTATTGAGTAATTATGAGTTTACTAGGTTTACTAGGTATTCATAGACATAAGGGAGCCACATGGCCCATTGTGAATGTCTCCCACACATATTGGAAATTATACCATTCTTTGATTATTATAAAAGATTTCATCTAATTTGTTTTTAAACAAATTTAGCATTGGAGTATCTATCAATTGCTGATGGGGCATGTTCCAAGCATTAACTGCTCATACAGTAAAAAAGTGACATCTTTTATTAGAGTTTATAATTGGTATCATAATTGTTTATTATGAGACCTTAGATTATAACGCGGATTACAGAATTCAATACCACATTCTTCCATAAATTGTTTAGAATTTAATATTTTATAAAGGAAGAGAAGATCACCCCTTTGTCTTCGTGCTTCTAAAGAATGAAGACCCAAACTATGCAACCTTTCAAGGTATGTTTTCCCTTTATTAATTGGTATCATCCTGGTTACAGCCCTTTGTGCTTTTTCTACAGATTGTACATCCTTCTTAATTGCTGGTGACCATAGTTGTGACCCATAATCAAGTTTTGAACATATATAACTCCTATAAATAGGAAATATTGTTTGTGTATTTTTGTTTATGAAAGATCTCCTTACTTTGTGTACCAGGTTCATTGCTTTTGCAGATGTAATAAGGCAATGATCCCTAGAAGTTAATTTGTTATTAACCATGATGCCTAGGTGCAGTTCCCTATTTGAACTTTTCTAACAGCTTTTGATTTAAAATAAATGGATAATTAGGATTATTTATATCAAAGTGTAAAACTGTACAGTTATTTCAGTTTAATGTCATTCCATTAGTAAGTGCCCAATTTTCTATTAGGGACGAATCATTCACTAATGATAAATGGTTACCAAAATTACAAACTTCACCACTCAGTTTGGTATCATCTGCAAACTTAATTAAATGATTATGGATTCCCAGATGCATATCACTAACAAAGGTGTTAAAAAGGACCTGGCCCAAAATGGACCCCTGCGTCACACCACTTCCCACCCTACATTCAGATGAAATACAATTCTGAATTCTTACACACTGAGATCTGGCAGCGTTTCTGTCCCGACCTCTGAACGGGTCGTAACCTGGGGGTGGTCTTTGATGATAGGCTGACACTGCAGTCAGAGGTGTCGGCTGTCATCAAGACCTCCTTTTACCATCTTAGGAACATTACCAGAGTTAGGCATCTGGTTCCGTCTGATGACCTTACGACATTGTTCCATGCTTTTGTGTCCTCGTGCTTGGACTATAGCAACTCCCTTTTACTTTGGGCTTTCAGGGGTTGAAATTTGCCATCTGTAGCTAGTGCTGAATGCAGCAGCCTGGGTTTTGACAGGCTCTTGTAGATCCTGTCATATTACCCTGGTGTTCCGTGAACTGCACTGGCTGCTTATACGGTGGCAGATTCCCCTTTAAAGTAGGCTTACTGACTTTCAAAGCCCTTCACGGTCACGGTCCAGCCTACTCCCCTGGTAGATTGCTCTGCTCGGCCAATGAGGGGTTGCTAGAGATTCCAAGGGTGAACTTTAAATCATCTGGCTCTAGAGCTTTTTTTTATGCTGCGCCCACCCTTTGGAATTCTCTACCCCGTCAGTTAGGGGAGTGCACCTCCATGGAGGAATTTAAGAGAGGATTAAAAACTTTTCTTTGGCAAAAGGCCTTTGTAGAAAACTGAACTGAATTCTGAATATGATTTTTATATTTATGTATAAGATTTTGGATTTTAATGTTTGTTTTAAATTATTTTAAGTTGTAAGGCACCTTGGAAATAGAAAGCCGCTGTACAAATAAAATTATTATTATTATTATTAAGTTGTCCTAATGATTTTTTCCCAGTCAATAAAGAGTAGTTTGGAGTTAATTAACTCAAAATCAGCTTGTCTGTAGTCCATTATTAGTGTTTGATTAACTGTTGTTTATTTAGTCATTGATAATAGGGATGTAATAAAATTATGATCACTGGTATATAAGGGGCTCCCAACATTAATATTAGAAATCTGCTCAGGGATATTAGTTAACAATAAATGAAGAATGTTATCATTTCTTGTTGATTTAAATACTAATTGTTGTAGACCCATCTCTATACATGTTTCAACAAATGTTCTTTCAAAGGGTGTAGTTATATGGATAGCAATTCAAATGAAAATAGACTGTAGGGAGGCAACGCTCTGAAAGCAACAAATTGGCTAGGCAGTGCCGTGAAGACAGCAGTAATGAGGTATGTGGTATAAGTTCAGGAAGCAGGATTGAGCTGTATGGGTTAGGGTTCAGAGTGAGCCTGAACCAGGTGAAAACAATTAAGATACATATCATGGAGAGCAGCAGCAGGGAAGTAGCTTGAGCTGAAACACACAGATAATGATTGAAGTTACATTGCGAGTAAATGGGAGCAAGCAGCATGAGCCCTGGATTAGCAAAATACAAGGATTTTAAAAACAGAAGCCCCCCAAAAAGAAGGCAAACCAAAAGACACACAAACACAGAAGAACAGGGGACAAGCAGCACAAAGAAGCACACAGCTGAAGGCAAACAATACAAACCAAAAGCAGGAGAACAGACAACAGAAGTCCAGCAGAAACAAGCAGAGCCAAAACACAGTGAGGTGGGGAGGCAGGCCCCAGCAGGCTGCAAAGGACAGACCAATGGAGCCTCCAGCTGCAAAGAAAAAGTGCTTGAGACAGAGGCTCAGAGGAACTGCTTATGTAGGACTGGAAGGGGGAGTGGCTGGCTGCTTGTCCATTGAACCACAGGCATAGCCTTCCAATTATTGGTACACCTGTGGCTTTTCAAATCCCTCTTTTATGGAAGCTTGGATAACTTTAATTAAAAAACCGGGGTAAGGACGACTCGCACCCAGGCAATTGCAGACTGATTTCCTTACTTAACTTGGATTTAAAAATCCTGCCCAAGATTCTGGCTAACAGGCTGGCCATGGTCTGGGATGTTATAAATAATCCAATGCAGGTGGGCTTTATGAAGGGGCAGGTGTCAAGTGACCACCTTTGAAAACTGCTTCATCTCATTTCTGCATTGTGGAAGGGGAAGAGCCCTTCGGCCTTGGTCTCCCTCAATGTGGAAAAAGCATTTGACCATGCTTCCTGGCCCTACCTTTTCCCTGTCTTGCAAAAATCTGGCCTTCCCCCTGTATTTATTACTTGGGTCTGGCTCCTTTATAGCAACCCCATCACTTATATATGGTGTAATGGCGTCCTCTCATATTCTTTTCCCCCTATGTCGGGGGACCAGGCAGGGATTCCCTTCTCCCCTTTGCTATTCAGCCTGTACTTAGAACCCTTGATCTTTAATGTTCAAAACAATCCTGTGGTTAAGGGCATCCTTATTGGGGTAGAATAGGTACAAGCTGTCTGTGTATGCAGATGACTTGTTACTTCATGTCACAGACCCCTTCGCCTCCATTCCTGCCACCTTGGAAGAACTCTCCCATTACTCGTTAGTTTCAGCTTATGAGTTAAATCGGAATAAAACACAGGTTCTTCCATTGAATAGCTTAATGAATAAGCAGGACATCCTTAGTATGGGATTGTCATGGGAGCCCAAATCAATAATGTTTTTAGATGTACAAATCTCCTGGTTTTCCACAAAGCTTGTTAAAGATAACCTCTCCTCTTTCTCCCAAATCATTAAAATGGACCTGCACAGGTGGTCAGTTTTATATCTCTATTTATGGGCCTGGGTCAATGTCATCAAGATGAATGTCTTGCCATGCTTGTTGCATCCTTTGGATGCGCTAGGGGTGTTATTGCCCAAATCGTAGTTTTCTCATGTACAAAGCTTATTTGATGATTTTTTTATGGAGGTGATGTACCATCTGTCATTTTTATTTTAAGTTAACAGCACCAAAATTATGGAGTGGGTTATGTCTTCCAAATATATTTTTATATTACTGTGCCCTTCATGGCAGCAACATGTATCAATGGGGTAGCCCTAGAGGAGAGTGGACAGATTCTGCTTACAGGCCTCTGTGGCTTTAAACTGAACATTCTCTTTGTTGACGTGCTGGAATACAGCTTGAGAGTCTGCTCTATGCCAAGTTATCTCAAATACCCTCTTTTCTTTGGGTAACACCCATTGGATTATCCATGAAGGCACATCGACAGTTGGGGTCCTACTTGGGCATGGTATGGGCCAAATGACTGGCCCAACCCATCTTTGGTAATTCAAGTATTTATATAATTGGCCATTCTGTCCTTTTTTCTTTTTGCCCCATCTTCGTGATACCCCACTCACATCTTTATTTGAAGGTGAGGGTTTTGTGCCCTTTCTAACCTTTAAAGAATAATTTCAACTCCCCAGATAATTTAGTTTTACATACCTGCAATTGACTCACACAATTTACTTGTATCTGGGACCAAAGCCCTGGGCACTTTTGGAACCCTTTATCCCTGAACGTTTTTTGTGACAGCTTCACAGCCGCACCCGATTTCTGGGCTTTACCATCTTTTCCAGCTCCTAGATGCTAACACCCCTATTGAAGTTTGCTATTACTGGATGCAATCCCTTAACCTCCAAGAAGATCCTGCTGCTTGGCACACTATTTGGAGGGATTTATACAAATACATCAAACAAGATAGGATGCACCTGACCCAATTCCATATCCTCCACAACTTATACTGCACCCTTTACAAGCTCAATAAAATGGGCAGTCTCCCATCCCCCTCATGTTCTTGCTGTGGTTTCACTGAAGGTCACTTAAAGCATATCATCTGGGACTGCAACAAGGTGGTTTCCTTTTGGGCTGCCATAAGGGCATCACTTGATCCTCTCTTGGGCCTACATGACCTTTTTAAGACAGATATTTGTCTTGTTGGATTGTATCCCATTGATTTAATATGTACCCATAAAGCTCTCATTGCCCTAATTGTGATTGTTACTAAAGTGGTCATCTTACACCATTGGACTGATGATGTCATTCCCTCTTTCAGAGAATGGCATCAGGAAATTCTAGGTGCATTAATAGTTGAGAAGCAGATTGCTTCATTTGATGGTGCCCTACACAGTTCTGTGACAGATGGGAATCCCTTTATGTGTTGTTATCCCTATCCACAGCAAAATCATAAATTCTGGGGTCCATTACTTTCCTTTAGAAAGCTGTCTGATATCAGTATCTGTTACATCTGCATGCCAATGATTTCTTAGCTCTTTGTTTTAAGTGGGTTGCTGAGTTTTTTGAACTGGGTGGGTTAGGGGGATTAGTTGTACTTTATTATTGTTTGTGTTAGTTTGTGGTCTGTTTATTGTTTGTTGGTTTGTAAACTGTTTTGGAAAAATAATAAAGTATATTACCTTTTTTTAAAAATATATTGATAATATATATAACAAGACCTCCACCCCTCGTTGGTTGGTCTAGACGAAAATGGTTATATATAAGCAGGGTGATGTCTTGTTGTGCTACAGTTGCTGTTAACCATGTCTCTGTCAGAATTAACACATCAGGGTTCATATGTAGGACCCAAATTTTGATGTCATCTGTTTTTTTCACCAAACCGCACACATTAATTAACATGAATTTTAGCCCTCTAATGGTTGTTAATTCTGTAGGTGAGAAAATAGGCTTGATAGGGCTAGGATTAATTTCAACATTCCCTGAGCAAAGTAACAATTGCATGGTTACTTTTTTGAGTCTAAAGTATTTAACACTGAATGTGCAAGACTTCTGTGTAATTTTAGCCTTGGTACTTAATAACAAACTAAGTCTAAATGGGGCTACATAATTGGAGGACTCCACTTGTAGAACTAATAGAGTTTGTATACACATCTGTTTTGCCATGGATAGATAAAGTGGCAGCTTTGAGATGTTCTCACACCATTTTGAAAATGACCCCATAGTATGTATCTGATTTTTGGCTGTACTTAACTTTGAGGTGGATTCAAGGGTAACAGGGTACCCCAGATAGCATAATATTAGCAATGTTCCAAACAAAATTTTATCCATTGTTATAGTTAAATAAGGTTGATTGATGCTAAATATATGAAAGGAAAATGTTCAAATATATATGCTGGTCAAGTTAATTTGTGTGAATTTTCTGCAACAATTTATAGCCTGGAAGAGATAAATAGGGCTGTG
This sequence comes from Neoceratodus forsteri, assembly GCA_016271365.2. Taxonomy (NCBI): domain Eukaryota; kingdom Metazoa; phylum Chordata; order Ceratodontiformes; family Ceratodontidae; genus Neoceratodus; species Neoceratodus forsteri. Next base: position 876,340,889 of record CM028129.1, read on the forward strand.
GCAGGAATTAAATGTGGGGGGGAGGGGTGATTTGGATAATTACATCCTATGATGTACTTTTGCCACAAACATATAATGTTACTCTACAACAGGTAACCCCCCAAAAGTGATCAACAGTTCTCAGACATTTTCAATACTCTAAAAATATTATTAGAAATAAAAGCTTTCTAAAAAGAGTGATAAACAATTCTGATTAATTCGACTTACGTTGTAGTTTAAACCTGATTATATTCTATAAGGTTTTGACAAAAGTGAATGGCCTTATTCAACTATGTAATACACATCAACCCACCTACTGTAATTACATCATTCCCATGCACACCTACCAAGGTGCTGACTGGAGATGTCCATTGATCTGTAGGTATAGTACTTGGATGGTGGAGGGGGCGGGACTGTGATCAAAAATATATGCTTCCTGGAATCTGGTCTATGAAGGGTTCCTGAGATGAGCTGTGGCTTTTTGTAGCCAAAAGTACAATATCCCTAGAAATTTAAACTTGGCACCCCCTCTGGTACGCCAATAGTTTGTCCTTCAGGGAGGTAGGTGGGTTGCACACTCTTTCTGTACTCCCTGCAAGTCAATGAAGCTCCTAGTGGCTGTTTGAGATGGTGTTTGTTGGGGGGGGGGTCTCTGGATTATGGAAGGGACTTTCCCAACCCCCTCTGCTGATCCCTGGAATCTTGTCTGTGAAGAGCTCCCAGGATGAGCTGTGGATTTTTGTAGCCAAAAGTACAATGCATCACAAAGTGACTAAACAAAAGTCTGTTGTAGTAATCCAGCCCATAAATAACAGGACTGCATACAGTCAGTGTTGTAACCTCAATAATCAAATATTCTCCAATGTACGCGATATTAAATAAATAAAACTGGCATAATTTAGAAATGGCTGAGGTCTGTGAACTGTAATCAACATCAAAATCCATGTTAATGCCCAGGTTCCTAATAGTATTCAATGGGGGAAAATTAGAGGAAAACACTCTTATCTTGAAATCTGTGAATATGGCTCAGTATAAGTCTGATTTAGTTGGCGAAGTAGGAATAAAAAGGACTTTAGCTATATTTGGGTTAATTTTGATAAAATGCTGGGAGCATTGAAGTGAAATCACAGTTCAACACTTATCAATTCTCACAACCATGGCAACAAAAAATATAGAAAGGCAATATTTTTCTCAGTGTCATCCACAGGCGGGATATTCAGACTGCGCCAGGTTGTGGCGCAAGCCTGGGCGCAGTGCAATTTGGATGCGCAGGGGTGTTGACAGGGTGATATTCATCGGAGTTGCGCCATGGCACAGCATCATTGAATATTGCACCGTGGCCACCCACAGTGTGCATGGCGCAGTGGCACTGCACCAGTGCAAGTAGCCAGAGTGGAACAGGGGGATGCACTAGTGTAAGTTCCATTGCGCTAGATGCAACAACCTCGATATTCAAAAGTGCACATGCAATTGGGGCCATAATGTATGCAAGATGCAATAGGGCCATTTGCATGTCGTCTCTTCATTGCATGCAGGTGTGCGATCCCGAAAATTGCGCCTGGCGCCCTGCCAGGCTGCAGCCATCAGGGACCGATGCCCTCTGCACAAGCGGCAAAGCACCCCACTGCCCAATAGCGGGCATATGTATATCAATAATCATCCCATATCCCTGGTGGTCCAGCAGACCACTCCCAGCCTGATCATGGGCATTTGTGTAAACTAATCATCCTATATCCTTGGTGGTCAGGTGGACAACTCGCAGCCCGATCGCAGGCATATGTATATCAATAATTGTCCTATATCCCTGGTGGTCCAGTGAACCGCTCACAGCCCGATCGCGGGCATATGTAATAAAAAAGAGAGGTCTAGTATCCCTGGTGGTCCAGTGGACTGCTCGTTGGCCGATTGTGGGCATATGTAATAAAGAGGTCCAATATCCCTGGTGGTCAGCGGTGCCCCCTCCCCACCCGCCCACTGAGCCCCAGCACCCGCTCCCCACCCATCAGCCGCCCTGCACGCCCGTCAACTGACTGCATATGGTGAACTGTATGCTGATAGTCCACAGTGTGGGCCAATGGGCATACAGACTGTACCGTACTACATAGTCCAGATATTTGAATGATCCATTCACAAATCTGGACTGTGTAGTATGGTACGGTCTTTACACCCATTGGCCCACGTTGTGGACCAATAGGCGTACAGCCCTACTGTATGCAGTCAGTCAGCGGGTGGTGGGACGGCTGGTGGTTGGGGAGCTGCCACCCACCATTGACTGGGGGAAACAGGGTGCTGGGGCTCAGTGGGCAGGTGGGAAGGGGAGTACTGCTGGACCACCAGGGATATTGGACCTCTCTTTTTTATTACATATGCTGACGATCGGGCATGGGGGGGCACTACCACGAAGGTGGCGCCAGAGCTCGGGTTTCCACCCACAGGTAGCAGCTGCCATGTTGCACCCTGTAATACAGCAGCTCACCTGTGGGTGGCCAGCTGTTGCTACTTTTTTTTTTGGCTCACCTGTGTGCAGCGCAGGTAGAGGTTGCACATGCATGAGCTCAGCACATCCTGGGCTGAATATCGGGATGTGCAGAGTATGCATGGGCACGCCCCCCCACCTGTGCTGCATACATTACTGATGCGCTCTGGTGCATCGGGATTTGTGCCAGGCTCAATCCCACTTTGAATATTGTGCCGGGTGCATCAGTGGGTTGCACATGGTGCAACTGTGTTGCACCATGGACAACCCTTCAGAATATCCGGCCCCCCGTGTATATCAACATACAGTAGATCAACATGTCAACACACAAAAACTGCATCAATAGGACTCATCCATGTTGACCTTTTTCCCAAGATTTTATTTAAAAGTTTCTAACCATAACAGTTCCAAGGTTAACCTTTTCAAAATATGAATATAAAATTGGTCTAGAAAATCCTGTAACCTCATTGGTCAAAACATGTCACATGACCATGTGTAAATCCTGCAACGGACAACTGGTAAAGATCCCAGTAATCTAATGTTTACTTTCTTTGAATCTAATTCATTTTTATTTTTAAAAATAAATAAATTTTATAATTGCAATAATACACTTCAGGGCAGGCGTAGTAGTAGTGGGATTTACACACTTCTTGTGTGGTTAACGTCACTCAGCTGCACCTCGTGACACATCACACAAACCTTGTGTAAATCCCACAACAACACATGCCCTGTAATGCATTATTGCTTAATTAACAACACTAAAAAAATGAAAATGGCTCACTTTTGAAATGTTAGTCACTAGGAACTTAATTTTTTTCTTCCAGTGGTTTTGCAGATGTAGCCTGCAAAGGCAAAGATGAATAAGTGTTACTGTAATTTTGGGGATAAAATGTTTGCAATACAAAAAGATAAAGGATTGGTCAACACCCTCTACCCCAGTTGAAGGAGATTCTGTAACCAGCCATTTCAGCCTTGCACTATTCGCACCAGCCTCTTCCCTCTCACCCTTGCCTAACCCTCACCCATCCATCCCCTCTCAACTGCCACTCTCATTGTTGGGGCCCTCCAGCCTCCCTCCCCTCGCTCTTTGCATCCGCGACTACCATCTGACAATGGCACTTTACCTGCCGGCATCTTCCTGACTCCTCCTACCCCTTATACTGTTTCACCATGAAACCTGTTAGAAGCTACTTTGTATTGTCTCTTTTCACTTTTGACAGAATTTATTATGTTTAAGTAATCTATGTGTTAAGGTTGTAACCATTATTTACCTTTGTATGTATGTTAACCCTCATCCTCTGACATGGAACCTTTGTAAATGAGCAGTTCCTGCTCAAAGGTACTTATAATCCTAGAGTTTAATAAATAAAAAATAAAAAATAAAGGTGTTGTAGTTTAAAAAGGTATAGATAATTCTAAAATGGCTGAAGTGAGAGAAAAAAACAACTATAAATGTTTTTAAAATGTCTTCCTATAATTTTTTTTTAAGTTTTAGTATTCCATATATCAAAATATGGAGGTAATATTGACATACCAACAGTAAAAACAAAAAAAGGTACTAAAGAGCTCTGTATACTATATAATCTGCTGTGTTTTCACTTTAACTGATAGAAAAAATGAGTTGCCGGACTGAATGGCAACCTCTGTTGTCAAGGATCACTTGACTGTAGAGTCGGCCATAAGTGGGAGGGGGTGAAGGGGAGAAGGAGGGAATGTGAGGAATGAGGGCTAGCAAAGGATCTTAGGAGGGAATGTGAGGAATGAGGGCTAGCAAAGGATCTTAGGAGGGAATGTGAGGAATGAGGGCTAGCAAAGGATCTTAGGAGGGAATGTGAGGAATGAGGGCTAGCAAAGGATCTTAGGAGGGAATGTGAGGAATGAGGGCTAGCAAAGGATCTTAGGAGGGAATGTGAGGAATGAGGGCTAGCAAAGGATCTTAGGAGGGAATGTGAGGTATGAGGGCTAGCAAAGGATTTAGAGGAATGTGAGGAATGAGGGCTAGCAAAGGATCTTAGGAGGGAATGTGAGGAATGAGGGCTAGCAAAGGATCTTAGGAGGGAATGTGAGGAATGAGGGCTAGCAAAGGATCTTAGGAGGGAATGTGAGGAATGAGGGCTAGCAAAGGATCTTAGGAGGGAATGTGAGGAATGAGGGCTAGCAAAGGATCTTAGGAGGGAATGTGAGGAATGAGGGCTAGCAAAGGAGCTTAGGAGGGAATGTGAGGAATGAGGGCTATGAAAGGATCTTAGGAGGAATGTGAGGAATGAGGGCTAGCAAAGGAGCTTAGGAGGAGTGAGGAATGAGGGCTAGCAAAGGAGCTTAGGAGGAATGTGAGGAATGAGGGCTAGCAAAGGAGCTTAGGAGGGAATGTGAGGAATGAGGGCTAGCAAAGGAGCTTAGGAGGAATGTGAGGAATGAGAGGCTAGCAAAGGAGCTTAGGAGGAATGTGAGGAATGAGGGCTAGCAAAGGATCTTAGGAGGGAATGTGAGGAATGAGGGCTAGCAAAGGATCTTAGGAGGGAATGTGAGGAATGAGGGCTAGCAAAGGATCTTAGGAGGGAATGTGAGGAATGAGGGCTAGCAAAAGATCTTAGGAGGGAATGTGAGGAATGAGGGCTAGCAAAGGATCTTAGGAGGGAATGTGAGGAATGAGGGCTAGCAAAGGATCTTAGGAGCAAGGATGGCACAAAAGGAGGTGGTTGCTAGATACATAGATGCATAGACAGTGTCAGCAGATAAGGGCCTATGGCCCACCCAGTCTGCCCATTTAAGTTTGTAAGTTCAGTTTATGTTTTCCTGGAAGTCTGTTGCCCCTTACCCCTGACCTCCAGAATTCCTTTATGTCTATCCCATGCATTCTTAAATCCCGTGATTGTTTCAGCCCCCACCACTTCCTCTGGCAGGGTGTTCCACTTGTCCACCACCCGCTCTGTGAAGAAATTCTTTCTCATGTTTCCTCTGAATCGTCCTCCCTCCAACTTCATCCCATGCCCTCTAGTCCTGGAACATCTTTTCACTTAAAAATAGTGTTTTCCTGCACCCTGTTCCTCCCTGTAAGATACTTGTATCTCTATCATATCCTCTCTCCCTCCTCTCCTCCAGGAGTACATGTTCAGTTCCTTCAACCTGTCTTCATAGGACTTGTGATGCAATCCATGCACCATCTTTGTTGCCCTCCTCTGAACCTTCTCTACCCTGTCTATGTCCTTACGTAGGTATGGTCTCCAGAACTGTACACTTGTACTCCAAGTGGGGCCTCACTAGTGTCTTGTATAGTGGAATTATGACCTCCCTTTTTCTGCTGGTGATGCCCCTGCCTATACATCCCAGCATCCTATTTGCTTTACCTGCTGCCTTGTCACACTGTTTCCTACCTTGAGGTCATCAGAGATGACAACCCCAAGATCCCTTTCCTGTTTGGTGCATGCTATATCCTCACCCCCAACTGATATATTGTGCCAGGGTTTTGTGCCCCATATGCATTATCTTGCACTTCTTTGCATTGAATTTCAACTGCAAACCCCTGACCATTCTTCAAGTTTCTGCAGGTCGCTTCTCATTCTGTCTACACCCTCTGGTGTGTCTACTCTGTTTACAGAGCTTTGTGTCATCAGCGAACAGTGAAATTCTGCCTTCTAGGTCCTTGTAATGTCACTGATGAAGATGTTGAATAGGACCGGTCCCAGCACTGATCCCTGTGGTACCCCACTGGTCACTCTTCCTCTGTGGAGTGACAGCCATTTACCACCACCCTCTGTGTCCTGCTACCCAGCCAGTTACCTACCCACCACACTACTGTCCTGCCCACACCCATATTCCCCAGTTTGTGTAATAGTCTTCCATGTGGCACAGTATCAAAGGCCTTGCTGAAGTCCAGATAGGCCATGTCCACTGCCCTCCCCTGATCCACCTCCCTAGTCACCCAGTCAAATAATTCAACGAGGTTGGTCTGACATGACCTCCCCCTGGTGAAACCATGCTGCCTTGGGTCCTGTAGTCCATGACAACTAGATGTTCCACCAATCTCTCCTTCAGTAGTGCTTCCATGATCTTCCCCACTACCGAGGTGAGGCTGACTGGTCTGTAGTTCCCTGCTTCCTCTTTGTTCCCACTTTTGTAAAAGGGGAGTACATCTGCTGTCCTCCAGTCTTTGGGTACCTCCCCTGTTTCCAGTGATCGGCTAAACAGGATAGCCAGAGGTTCAGCCACCACCTCTCTTAGTTCTTTAAGGACCCTGGGTCCCCATCTGGCCCCATTGCTTTATCAACTCTTATTACTTCCAGTTCCTTCAGGACCCTTTCTCGTGTAAAAGGGACTTGTGTCCATTTCTGCACCATTCTCACCTTGTACTCCCTTCAGACCCATTACCCTCCTCTTCCTCAGTAAAGACTGAGCAGAAATACCTGTTCAATATGTCAGCTTTACTGTTGTCATCCTCCACGACCCCCATCCTCCCCTTCAGTCTCACTATCCCTCCCTTTGTCTTTCTTTTTTCACTTATGTACCTGTAAAAGGTTTTGTCTCCTCTACCCACTGATTTTGCAATGTGTTCTTCTGTCTGAGCTTTGGCTTCCCTTACTGACCTCCCTGCCTCCCTTTGCTTCTCCTGGTACTTCTCCCTATCCCCTTCTGCCTGTGTCTTTTTGTATTGCCTGAATGCAATCTTTTTGGCTTTCACTTTCTTTGCTACCTCTTTGGAAAAAACATAATGGTCTCCTCTTCCTTTTCCTCTTGCTAACCTGCTTAATGCATAATTCTGTTGTTCTTGTAATCCCCATTTTAAATACTGCCCACTGTTCCTCAACCCCTGATTCCTGTCCCATTCCCCTTAATGCCTCTTTCAAGTATCTCCCCATTTTCCCAAAGTCTGCCCCCCTAAAATCCAGGATACGTTTTTGTGTGGTTTGGTTCTGCTCTTTCTGTGATTTCAAACCACAATGACTGGTGGTCACTGTTACCCAGGTGCTCCCCCACTGTTACCCCCATCACACTGTCACTGTTTGTGAGCACAAGGTCCAGTATTGCCTTCTGCCGAGTTGGTTCCATGACCAGTTGCTTGAGGAAGGCACCCTGAAGGGAGTCCAGGATAAATCTGCTCCTAGTTGATGCTGCTGCTGGGATGCTCCAGTCCCGTCTGGAATATTGAAGTCTCCAACCAGTACTACCTCACCCTTGTCTGCCATCCTTTGGATGGCTAGCATCAACTCCCTATCTGTTTCTTCCTCCTGGGCTGGTGGTCTATAGACCACACCACCAATGCGATAGGCTGTCCCCATTTTCCTTTCCAGCTTAACCCACAGTATCTCTCCCCCATTTTGTTCCTCCTAGATCTCTGTGGCCCTTATGTCATTTTTCACATACAGTGCCACTCCTCCTCCCTTCCTGCCTGCTCTGTCTCTTCTGAATATTTTGTAGCCAGGTATGGCCATCTCCCAGTCGTGGTTATCATTACACCAGGTTTCAGTGATGGCCACAATGTCCAGGTCTGACTGTACCATGACAGCCTCCAGATCTTCCATCTTGTTGCTAAGACTCCTGGCATTTGCACACATGGCTTTCCATGATTTGACCTCCCTAGACTGTTTCACTGTTCTACTCCAGCCCCTTCCTTGGTTGTCATTTATCCCTGGTTCTCCTTGCTGTCTGCCCTTCTGCTGAATTTTGCCCCTTTTCTGCTTATCCACCTGTTGGGCACTAATCTCCATCTTTTGCACACTGCTTTGCAGAGATAGCCACTTCTCTGGTTAACTGGTTCCACTGCTAGCTGTGGGGGGTGAGCAAGTAGGTACCATCCTTGCTGGCCTGCCACCCCCTTTGCTAGTTTAAATGCTTGTCAATGTAGCATTTAAACTTATCATTGAGTGCTTGGATTCCCCTCCAGGATGGATGCAGGCCGTCTGGCTTGAACAAACCTTCATCCCTCCAGGTGGGTCCCCAGTCACCAATGAATCCAAACCCTTCCTCACAGCACCAGTTCTTCAACCATGAGTTAAAGTTCCTGGTGCATGCATTCCTATGCTCTCCCTTGCCTCTCACAGGTGGTACTTCTGAGAAAGTGACAGAAGTAGCTACTTGCTTGAGACCCCTCCCCAGTTTCCTAAACTCTTCCTGAACTTCCTTTGGCTCCCCATTTGCCAGGTCATTAGTACCTAGGTGGATAATGACATCCAGCTCACCCTCCCGTCTTGCCTTCCCAGTGATCCCCAGGATCTTCCTTCCATCCCTCCATGCCGTTGCACCTGGTAGGCACCTCTCCTCCCTGTCCTCCCCCTCCTGTGTTCCTAGCTGGATCCCTCTTATGATGGAGTCCCCCACCAGGATTGCTTCTTCCTCCTCTGGGGTCCACTGCTTTCCCCACTGAGGTCACCTCCTTGGCTAACCTCCACATCCTTTCCTTCCACTTCTCTGGGTACCTCTATTTGGTTGTCCTCATTTGCCAGTGCGGCATACGAGTTCTTGAGTGGAATAGGATCTGGGATGTGCCTCTTCCTGACTGCTCTAACCCTCCCTGAGCCCACTGTCATCCAAGTGCTCCTCGTTCTCGGCATCCTTTGAGGCAGTTGCATTGGACTGGGTGGTCCCTGGATAGGGGCGATGGTACTCCTGACCCAGTTTACTTCCACTCTGAGTCTGGCTACCTCATCCCACAGTCCAGAGATGCATGCAGATAGGGCAGCACCTCAGTGTCCAGAAGGTCTGCCTGAATATGGCTGCCCCACAGCCACTGCATTGCACCACTCCCCACATTATACTGCAATTCCACTACTTGTCTGCTACTGAAGCTCTCCCAGTTCCTTTTTATTAATTTACTGTACTAAAAATCCTGCCACTGATCCTCAGATAATTTTTTTTAAAGAAAAAGAAACCAATAAATAAACAAATGAGTCAAAACACTTGTCGTGCTGAGGGTGGGCTTCTTCCCCCTTATGCCCCTCCTACTTCACACCCCTTACTATACCCTGTGTTTAGCTCCTGTCAATCAGATTTAACAGGGCATATAATTAAGAGTTGGGGAAGGGAGGGGGAGGCAAAAATTTGCAGCAATTAAAGACAGCACAGAATTACACCACCACTATGTTTTAAATTTTCAACAGCCCAAAAACAATTATAAGTAAAGACAACAAAGAAAGTATAGTGTCACTAAAAGCCCACAATCTAAGTTTAAAAGAAAAATAGCAATTACCAGTTACTCTAAAGCACTGAATTGAATGTGTTTCCTTCCTTCCCCTTCTGGCTTCTTCTAGAATGGGAGATAGGGATTGGTAGATGGGAAAAGCAAACCAAAGAGTGGTGGGTTTAAAAGAGGGAAGAAAGGGAGAGATCTCCCTTCTTTACCAGACAAGTTCATTGTTCTAGCACATCTGTTGGCAGGGTCATGGCAAGGGGTTGGAGAGGCCCAGCAGGGCAGCAAGGGCTTGACATGGGGTAGGAAGATGGAGCAGCATTCTCCTGAACTCGAGGAGCGGAAGGTATTTGGTTGGGTTAAGGTATATCAGCTTTGCCATTCAGGGCTTTAAGAGGAGAAAGTACGTTAAGGTGTTTGAGAGGTCAGTAGTGGCTTGCTGAGGTCATGGATGCAGCAGACTGCAGTGGCAGGCTCTGGTAATGCAGGTATCCAAAGGTATATGATTTGGTAAGATTACCAGCTATACTGTTCAGAGCTTTAAAGGGAGGAAGTATTTAATGTGTTTGAGTTGAGGTCACGGTCACAGCAAGCCATGGCTTGCACCTTGGTCAGGGAAGGGGGATCTGGAAGCTGGGCATGGCAAATGGGGTAGGTAGACCCCGGCTGTGTCCAGAGGGAGCATGGCATGGGTGACTTGGGAGGGGGACAGGCCACAGGAGGAGATGGCTGGGGTCTGTGCTGGGGTCACTGGAAACCACGGGCAGCATTTCAGCTTGGCAGCAGGGCAGGTGGGCCATTGGTGGTGGTCCAGACAGGACACGCATTGAAATACTGCAGATATTTAAGGGTACAAAGTTATGGCCAGTACAAATCATGCTCTGGAAGCAGAGTTAGCAATTCCATTCCTCTTTGAAGTTTTGTTTCACCATCTGGGTTTCTGATGACATTAACAACACTTCTTGTTTCATAGATTGAGGGAAGCGATGAGGCTACTCCATCTCAATAGCTTGCAAAAGCAAGCCCCTGGAAATTGAGATGCTTCAGGATGCCATACGCCGTTTCCATTCTTGGTAACAATTTTTGTAGTATTGTAAATCCAGCCTGCATTGGCAGGAAGCGGGACACAGGTACAGCCTGCAATAACTGTGCAACATCAGAGGACAGGAGAAGACTCACATCTTTGGGGTCTCAAGCAAAATCTTTTTCAGGGGTGGGGAAGGGGAGCGGAGAAGCAGTATATAACAAACTCTGGTCAGAGCTGATATGGCTGTGAAGTGCTTTTGGGATGATTTTACTTAATATTTCTAATGAATTGCACAATGCAGATCTGTGAAGAGGCAGTTTCAATGTGGTCTTCCTTTTACACATTTTTACAATGTGTTTTCCTGGAATATTCCTGCTGATTGCTATATATTTAGTCTAGATAGTTCACAGAGGAAACGGCATATTATTTTCAGTGGTGCTGTACACCTACACAATATTATGCTGCATTGTGTAAAATCAGAATGCACTCAAAACAATATTTTACATCTGGGGGGATATATTAAGTGCCAGACCAATGCATGAGCAAAAAGATGCATTGCACAAAGAGGGTGCACCGGTCAGCACTGATGCAATATTTAAAGAGAATGCACCACCTATACAGGATGTGCATACAGTGAAACCCACCAGGATGAAGCACAGCACTGCAGAATTCTGCTGTAGAGTTTCTGCAGCAAACAATGCAGTTTCAAAAGGAGTTAATCCCTTTTGTGATGCTGTAACCTGTGACACAGCTGTTCATCCTGGTGGGCTTCATCATTCCTGTTGAAAATGTGACCCTGGACAGGAGTCGCAGTGCAGGCAGCTGCCAAGTCAGGTGCATCCAGGGTGACCCTGACTGAATACCTTCCAGGGGGAATGCGTGGCACATACCGGTATGCACCGCAGCCCCCATGGGAGATATTCAGCCCAGGAATGCAAGTGAACTAATTGAGCATGTGGGGTGCAAAGGGTCCTCATGCATGCTCATTAACAGCCCATTTGCACATTGGCAAGTGGATGAATGCTCCAGAGCAGCTCTTGCCCCCAAGCCCAAACCCTGATTGCTCCCATGTTGAACAGACACTGAAGTCTCTGGTGGTATAGCGGCACCCCCCCACCCATTCCACCATTCCTGATCAGACCGTCCAGGCTCTATCAGTTCCATATTGTAGGGACTCCAATGCCATCCCTAATTGCACCTGAATACACCTGTAGTCCATGTCCATAGAGTAATAGATCCTGCTCCCCCTCAACAGTGGACAGATATCCCCTCCATGCCCCCCCAGCCCATCCCATTGTGATGACTGGCTCCATAATGGGATTGTACCACTCTATCAGTGGGTGGTGGAGCACTTATGGTAGGATGCTGGAATGTGTTATATGCAGGTTCGAGCTATGTGCGGGTGATAACAACCAATGGCCATACTCCTCAGGCACTGGAATGCTGTTCCATCATCCTGGTGCCATTGCACCGCTCAGTGTGGGTGATGACCGATGCTGTACCCACTCCCACAGGTCCCAAAACAGGCATGTTACAGCTGACCTCCCATTTGTTTGTACAATTGGGGAACAGTGTATGAACTATCTATAGCCTGAAGCGTACACTGCAAATAGCATTACAGGATGCCACACCCCATGGCACTTGGGATACTTAAGCAGTCCAGAGGGTGGCATGTTATACAGGGAAGAAGGGGATAGTGTGGACTTGCAGTGGTGTATGACAGCAGGAAGATACAATATCGGCAAGGCATGCATTGGAGGTATGTAAATTCCTTCTTCAGTTTGCCAGGGACATACACACGGCTGCATACACTGGTGGATCTGCAGCTGGCATGGTGCCCCAATGCACAGTACAGCCAGTTGGATCATTCCAGAGTGCAGGTCCCCAGCCTGGGTTTAGTGCAGTAAATGGCTGGCCATGGCAGGGTGTGAAGGGCAATGCCAGTCTTTGCAGCAGGTTGGGTATGGGGGGGTAGTGAGGGTGTCTGTGTACAGGGGTGGTGGATGGGAGTCCTCTAGACTATGGATATGGACCATGGTTTCCTCTGGTGCAATCAGGTCTGAGGGGCCCTACACTATGGAGCTCTTCAGGGATAGAGTTGGCTAGATTGGGGATGGAAAGGGGGTACCTCTAGTCCACCAGGGCTGCCAGACTGCTGTGCACCTAGGGTGCACATCTGCAGCCTGCTTATGGCTGGCTGGCTGGGTTAGACCAGCTATTCATGGCCTATCTGTGGGCCACAGTGCTCTGGGCTGTGAGGGGTACATTGCCACTGAATATGCTGCAACATGGCATATGCTGGGATTGCCCCCTCAACTTGAATGGCATACCATTTGTGTGTGCCCTGGCCCATTCCCTTGGAGCTGGCGCATCCTGCATGTTTGAATATTGTGCTGCTGCACATTGTTGGAGTTGTGCAGCACATCTCCCTTTTCCACTGGGATGCACTGTGTATCTCCTTTGAATGTGGGGGCCCTGGACTAGGTAGCCTAAATAAATACATTGAAAAAAGGTGAATTTATGACCCCACTGAAAACAAGATATTGCATCTAATCTGGGACAGCCTGAGTAAATACAGTGCAAAAATGTGTAAATGAACATCCCTGTGACAATGAAATGTAGCATCTCCCCTTCTCCCCTGCCCTATCCAGGATACAAAATACAGGCTAAGAAATATTCAGTGCTCCCAGATCCAAATAATCATTACTCTGTTAGAAACCCTCATTTTCCCTGTGTTTCCCCCAGAAAGGCAGAATCAAATCCCTGTTAAAATCCCTGTAGATTTATCCATAAGCCACTGGTTCCTTATTTATGACTTTGTTCTTTATTTATTATATTAGCAACCTTTTATTAGAAAAAGAGCTCTAATTTGCTGCTCAGTATTAATAGTATATGTCATGATGGTCTTCGAATGATTTGGATTTATATGCTATGTGTAAGGTATAATGGGGAACTATATGAAATAAATATCAAACTCCTTATTTCATGAACAATACTCAAAATTAGTGATCACAAGTCAGACAGTCTTTCAAAAGATACTAGTAATGCCTAAAAACAAATTTATTGCAAATAGAAATATATATATATATATACATACACACACGTATGTACGCACACAAATGCTATTTTTGCATCTTATAGTTGTTAGTTTTCAGACAGATTGTTACAGACTTTTTTCTGTCCACTTGAAGGAATCTTGAATGAGTTAAGTAAATGTTATTATTTTATTAAGGTCCTTATCCAGCAACTCAGTAAATACACACTCAGTATACAATATTATAAAATGACAAAAAACAGTCTTCTGTTTGCAGTTGTTTGAGCAGGAATTTGATAAATGGTATACATTATTTTTGTTACATCTGTGCTGGTCCAATAAAAGGTATCAAATCATTTGCTTCTGTGTCACTCATGATTTGTCAGCAGTTAATTCATTAGAAAAGGTCTCCCTTGTCAAAGTTTGTCTGTTTATCCACTCCTCCCCAAATACACACACACACACACACACACACACACACACACACACACTTTCTCTTACTATAAGTGATCTCAATAGCTCTTATCTGTTATGTTTGGAAAGCAGGCCACAGCCCTTGTCAAAAACAAATGTATGTACTTAGTCTGGTAGTTCACTGAAGACCTGGCATTTTATCAGATAGGTCATGAGAGGTTAAAAACAGTCTAAATCTTTACAAAATTTGCTGGGAAAGGGTAACATTTATGAGGTATGAATCTTTCGTGAAAGATATTCATCCCCATCTGAAGTTAGTAGCAAAAAAATATTTAAATGCTAATCATTTAAATGTGCAAGCTGTTGCATTTCGAAGGGAGTAAACAATCTCCAGTTTAATAGGCAATCAATATTTAAAAAGCTGTTTCAGTTTCCTAATGGCCATCAAATAAACAGCTTGGAGTAATGTCTCCAACATTCTAAACAGAAAGAAGGGATTATTTTATTATAGTTGTCATAGTGATTTGTAGATGTGGAGGATACACTGAAATGTTCAAAAAATGTGTTCCACGAAACTCCATTTTGAAGCTACAGATAGCAAAATGGCTGTAGGCTCCACCCACAGCCATAAAAAAGGAGTGCACCTGGTGACAAAGACATGCCAGAGACTCTACCAGTTTTACTACTGCTAGTCAAACTGTAAGCCTTTGATTCAACTATTTACAGATAAATTTGTGATATTCCAGTATTTCTGAGGCTAGTAGAGGCCAGTTTTGTGTGACTGTTTCACTTATACCTGTATCTGACTGGGCATGAGCAGCTTGAGGGGACCGTGGCATGTTTGTGGTTATCAGTAAGATGAGAACTTTTCAGGGTGACAACTCCCATGCTCTTCCAGTTGTAGAAATCAGCTTGTGATATTGCAGTATCCCTGATGCTCAGTGTCTGGGGTTTTGTGTGGCAGTTTCATCCTATTGATGTAGCATAACATGGGTAACTTATGGAGAAATGAAGAATATTTTATGTTTCAGTTGAAAACATTTAATTAAATTACATTTAAAAAAATTACAAAAAAACTCTCTTTACACTGAATCACAAAGCATTAACTGCAGTGATTTCTTTATTAAACACATTTATATACCCACTTTTAATAATTCTAAAACAAATACTGTATACTCAGAGCTTTACATCCAGGTGTACAACAGTTGACCAATCAAGCTCAATTAACCAAAAACAAAATGCAGAACAGATGGTGAAGAATAACACAAACATTTGATAGCTATATCAAACAACATTATATACTACATGCTGAGGGCCATAGTTATTAATGTCTGTCTCTTGCATTTCACTTGAGTTTGGCAAGATGACTACAAGAAGGAGAAAGGAACAGAGAGGCAGATGGGAGCATCAGAAGCAAGTGCCAAAGAAGATGTGGTGCAACAGGCAATGGCAATAATGAAGAAAGTTCAGGTAATGCTGGAAGCAGCCAGTGGAAAGGACACACCACAGAAGAAGACAGAAAGTAAGAGAAAAGTGTCAGCAGCAGAGCATGGAGGTGTGGCAAGGAGGTTGTGTGGAGAAGGGGGCAAAAAGGCCATATTGGTGCAAAGTAAGAAAGATACCATTGATCTCATACTACAGGGGAGTTTGAGGGGGTAAGTAGAGGACATTATCAGGGCAGCAGAGGAAGAGTGTTTGAGGGAGCTGCAGAAAGTGTTACAGGGATTTAAAGAGAAAGGAGACAATGGGCAGGACAAGGGGCAGGAGTAGAGTTTGGAAGGAGAGAGGAGACAGAAAAAGGTGGTGGAAGGAACACTGGGGGTGACTTTGGGAGACCATATGTCCCTGATACTAAAAGAAAAGATTTGGAAAAAGGAGTATGCAGATACTTTTATGTTGGTGGACAAGGAAATGGCAAAGAAGTATGGGGAGAAAGAGAGAATAGGAAAGACAGAAATGGCAGCAGTATCAGTGATATTGGGGAGGACACAGGAAGACAAGGATTTTAAGGGAAAGACTATAGATAATTGGCTGACAGGATATACTTATTTCAGTGCCATTTTACAACAGAAGCAGCTGGAACTAGCCATTACATTGCTGGTGTATTCACTGATTGTGTGCAACACACACATCATGCGAGGGGGGGGGTACAGGTGGTTACAGTATAATGAGAAGTTCCATCAAAGGTTGGTATCCCATGGGGATGTGCAATGGGATACCAGGCATCCAGATATATGGTTCAAAACTATGACAGTACAGACATTGGAGGGAGGGGAAGGGGGAAAGGTGAGGTAAGGAATTAATAGAAGTTTTGTTGTGGATACAAAAGGGCCCAATGCACAGGGACAATTTGTAAGTATAGATATGTGTGTACAAAATGTGTGGGGCCACACCATGTATCTCATTGCAGGGGGGGCAGGCACATTTGGGGGACAGTCTTTGGGGGACATCCCTTTCAGGGGGGGGGTTTGGTAGTCTGAGAGGAGGCAAGTTTGGACAGTGGGACAGGACTTCTATGTGCCTAGCTGAAAATGACATACAGTATTTAATCTCAGCCATTGCAAAACTAGCTGCCTAAGTGCCCTCATTACTGTCTGTGCTGTGGCAGATTGTCTATTCAACACCTCCACTACCACCTTCTTGTCACACCAGAATACCACCTTCTGGTTCCTAAGCTGCTCCCCCATAGCTGACCACCACTACCCATATTGAAAGATCTCCAGGAGCGTAATGTCCTGGGTCAGTCCTCTGGCTATTGCTCCAATATCCACCTTCCCCTAAAATAAAAAGAATTTGGGAGGGAGGTTTGGTCCAGGTTATGGAGGGAAGTGAAAAGCAGCAAGGAGGGGGGAAGGGGTTTTGAGATGGCAGGACTCTAATTAAAAAAGAAGTATTGAGAGAATGCTTACAAGGATACATGGACCAAAGAGCAGCCAAAATACTGTGGGAGGGGTTTACAGCAGGTTTTAGTTTACAGTATGGGGAAGCTAGGAAACCAGGGATCCATAAAAGGTAATGAGGTGGCAGTGACAGAGAAGATAAGGAAGGAAGTAGATGCAGGCAAGGTGGAAGGTCCATTTGTGGTACCACCCATTCAGGAGTTGAGGTTATCTCTGTTGGGGCTGGTACCAAAAAAAAACAGCTCAGAGAATACTGCATGATCCACCACCTGTCATACCAAGAAGGAAAATCAGTGAATGATTTCATCAGTGAAGAGCAGTGTTCAGTGTCTTACACAATGCTAGACAAGGTGGTGGAGTTGATCAGGGCAAAGAATAAGGTATTGTTGGCTAAGACAGACATTGAGTAGGCATTCAGACTACTCCCAGTCCAACCAAAATACTGGGAATGATTCTTTTTTTAAATTTCTGGGAGATTATTACTTTGACAAGGCAATGCTGATGGGCTGCTCGGTGGTATGCACAATTTTTGAGATATTTAGTACATGGTTACAGGCAGCCCTTCAGATAACTCTATTTTGGACGTATTTCACGTCCATAATTTTACTCAAAATGTCCAAAAATGTAGCCTCTGGAGTCATTGACGGCCATTAACATTTCCCTTGTTTAAAGCTGACGTTCGTTTTTCATGGTGTGGACGTCAGGTCTTTATGGGGGTTTTTTTATCCTGTGGAGGGTTGCCAGTTGCCATTTTTTTTGCTTTAGTTTCCAAATGTCAGCGGCCCCACCCCTCAAATTGTTGGCCACATTCAATTTGCTATTTACGTGGTGAGTCTTTTTTCTGGGTTTTTTCGCTTTAAGCACTCCACTAATTGTTTTTTGCCAGGCAATGCTACATGGTCCTGCTCTGTGTGGCTGTGGGTGTAAAAAACCAACAACTGAATGCTCATCAAGTCATGTGCAGTCCAGCCTTGCTCTCTGCACATGACAGAGAGCTGATCAGTTTTCACCAGCATGCGCAGATTTTATGCAGAGCAGCAGAGTAGAATTGATGCCAATCCAGCAGCAGTCAACTTCTGTATGGGGCACTGGAGCCTTATACGGCACCGCACGTCCCCGACTCACCAGCTGAGAGGTTAGTGAGTACTCTGGTTTTCACACAAAATAAGGGCTGCTGTCAAACAACAAAGCCATTTTCTAAAATTAAAAAGCTCAGCATAGTGAACATAAAATGATGTTTGCATGTCCGTTTTGTGACTTGCGTTCCCCCCCTCCAAAAAAACTACTACAGTTGGTGTTATAGCCAAGCACTGCGGGCAAGCTTTCACCAAGGCTAGATGTTTTCTTTCCTTTTTCCTGAAGTCACTCTGGGGGGTAGGAGAAGGAGGGGGATACAGTCAGGATGGAGGGGATGGAGTCACATGGATGCAAGCTTTTGATTAATGTCCTCTGAAACCACATATTACAAATTTGAAAGCAAAACAGCTTGTCTGTCCCATTTTCTCAAAGCAGTATCAGCTTTAAAACCTTTTCTTCACATCTGACCACTGACCTCAGACTGCACTACCAGCTGGGTAAGGCCTTGGACTAGCAAAAATCCTGGCGGAAAAAAATCCTTGTAGTAGGATTCCGAGTTAGCGGGACTTTCTGAAGTTTCTGCAAGTGGATGCGAAAGTAGCTTTTCCTGCTGGAAGGAACACATACTGAAGTCGACAAATTTGTTATACCCCGGGATCTGCTGCTATTTTTTAAATAAAGTAAATAGCATGACAGAGGAAAGTAACGCTGAACATAAGGGGGAGAGCAGAAAGGACATGGAAAAGCAACTTCAGCTGCCAGTGTGTGTCCTGAACGAGCTACTCAAGACCGAGTGGGATTATATGGGAAAACTGGAGTTCGTTGGTTGGTAAGTATGTCAGCACCACGAAAGCGGGTGCTCGGCTCCCTCTCAGGACAGAGGCTGCCACCAGGGTAAACATAAGAAATAATCAGGTTACTTGAGTAGCATGCATGCTACACGTGGGTTATAGTAGTTAACCAGTGCTTCTTTAGACAGTGGTAGATGTGCATTGTTCTGCTAGCTGCCTTTGCTACAGTGCATGTTTATCCATGGGCACTGAAGCCTGACAAAAATAATAATTATATTGGATGGCTGTGTGAATTGTGGAAAACAAATGAGTGCCCTGCTGCCACGGTGCCACCGTGTGTCTGTTGCTTCTTCTATTGGTATGACAGCAACAGCATTTGTTGTTGACATTCCTTTCCATGCACTATGATCCAGGATCCTGGCAAACTTCTGGGTAGTTCTGCTGCTGGCTTTGTTAGACAGCCCGGTGTTTATAACTTTCAGCAGTTCCTGATTTTGGTAATTTTATTATGCACTGCTTCCTCTAGTTTTTGAGGCAGGAGGCTGAGAGCTGTGCACCACGGTGTTGTAAATGTAACCAAAGTAATGGAGTGTAAACAATTCAAGTGAAATAAAAGCAGGGGGTTGAGGCTTGAGCAAAGACTTTTGTGTCAGGTGAAACAGTAGGCTATCCTGCATGGGCTGTAAACACCCAGGGGCTAAATCCTGCAGAGGGAAGTGGTGTAAACTTGAGGGTTAAATCCTGCAAGAGGTATTTAAACACGAGAGTAAAATCTTGTAGGAGTGGACGCTGTAAACACTATGGGCTAAATCCTGCACACTGATGTAGTACCCAGGGGCTAAATAAGTACTGCAAGGTGTGTAAACAATGTGGCCCTGGAAAGTTCTGCAAGGGATCTGTAGGTGGCAAGCAGCTTAATCCCACAATGGGCACACTCTGGCTAGATCATGCAAAGAGGTGGTGGTAAACACCAGCGCTGAGTCCTGCAAGGTGATGTAAATATAGGGGATGAAATCCTTCAAGGGTGTGTACACTTTGTGGCACTAAATTCTACATGCAGCAAGGGGTGGAAAATCCCTTAAAAATGGGAGTATGCACTGAAAAGGGTGTGTAAACACTGGGGTGGGGGCTAAATTCTGGGAGGTGTGTAAACACTGAGGGGACAAAATCTTTAAGAGCGTAAATGCTGTAGAGCTTAATCATGCAGGGGTGTAAACACTAGAGCTAAGTCTAAATTCTGCAAAGTGATGTAATGCTGCAGGCAAATTGTTTAGAAACGTTCAAACTTAAAAGGTGCGTGCTAGAAACCTACACATAATCTACAAACCTTATTACACAAAGACTTCGTGTGATAAGGTTTGTAGATTATATTTAGGTTTCTAGCATGTACTTTTTAAGTTTGAAAGTTTAAAGGAGGGCAGACTATGATCCTGGTTTCAACCTCCCCCCCAGCATTTCAAAGCTGCAAGTTTGAATTGCCGCTCACTTAAGGCAACACACGTGGTGTACCTATTTTCATCCCTCAAATGTTGGAGGGTCTGTTTGCACATGCACAGTCCATTTTACGCCTAAACCTTCAGTCATCATGAGATGATCAGAGCAAGCAGATGAGCACTGAACATAAGGCATGAGCGAGGGTGTATAGTAACACTGTACAAGTCTGATTTGAGAGAGACAGAGACACTGTAAATTTAGAGGAGCCTAGTGTGGCGCGAGGCCAGCAGTGATTAAAGTCACTGACTGATTTGAGAGTATGAATCTGTGGACGAGTTTACTCCACTGCCTGCCCCAGGTGCCAGTCGACTCAGTGATCCAGAGGGAGCAGAGGGATGTAGACCACACATGCAGATGGTATGGGCTGCCCACAGCCTGTGGTGCAGTCATAGGGGAATGGAGGGTGGGACGTGGCAGCCAGCCTGAAAGAGGTGAGATGTACTGGAAGGAGTCTGAGGTGGTCGGTCATACCATGCAATGGTCAGAAGGAAGGTGGACCACAGTGGAGTGGAGGTAGCTCTGGGGGAAGCCAGGGTAGATTTCAGCCAGCCTGAGAGGATGAGGTTAAGGTTGTCTGGGTTCAGAACCAGCCCAACATTCTTCTTAGTGAGCCAGGCCAGCAGGGAGCTTGAGCTGCAGGTGGTGGTCATGGTGCAGTGGTAAAATAACTTAATTGCTGCTGGCTGAATCACCATTAAGAAGTGCATGCCCATGGAGTGCAGAGGGGCAGCCCGCATCCAACTGTCTAAGTCACCCAGCCACAGTCAGCCCAGTCTTCTATGACTCAACGTTGTTAAATCTTGTTTCGTGTCCACAGTCTTCATCTGAAAGATAAAAAAGGTATTTATTTTATTTTGTTATTAGACTCTATCTGTGACTGTGAAGTGATCTGTCTAGTGCCTAGTGTAGTGACACTGTCTTAGTCTCTCTCTACACAAAAGTATCTTGCCAGGCCCAGGCAGGAAAGGTATAGTGTTGGGATTGAGAGCGGTTAGGGATTGCCACAGGAGCTGTTCAGCACATGGTGGTAGTGATGATGTGGTGTCAGTGTGATGTTGGCGCACAGTGAGCGTCAGTAAATTTACTCATCATCACTCAGCACATGGGCTGGCCAGTGTACACTGACATGTCGCAGGTGAGGGAGCAAGTGGCTCCCACAATATAGCTGCTGCCAGCCTTGGAAGATGGAAGTTTAAAGGCTTCTTTTAAAATGTAACTTTGAATACTGAAATGCAGTTAGAACAATTATTTGTTTACTTAAAACCCCTAATCGGGACATATGCACTGGCAATAGGGAGCATTTGTCCAAATCATCGTTACTTTCATAGCAGTTGTGAGGTTAAATCCTGCACAGCTCATTATGTATGACTGATTTATGTTAAGTATTAACTGATCCCCTTCCACCTCCTAAAATCTTGCCCTGTAGTGTGTGTGCCTGGTTGGTTGGTGCTGCTGCTCCACATATGACTTGTGACTGAATTGGGAGCTGTCTTGTGATTGCATGGGAAAGGGGGCAGGGTTTGCCATGCAACTGCTCCCCAAGGATGTCCACAGAGTGCAGTGTCCCTCACAAAGTGCAGTTACATCCTCAGTAATTCTAAAGGGTGCCATTAAAGAGTACCTGATAGTGCCGGGGGGGGGGGCTGTGATTAGAAGCATAGCACAGCCACAGGTGGTCACATTGAGGAATAGGGCTAGGAAGGGATGGGGTATAAACACATTATGTCTGCAAATTATTTATTGTGTATGTTTTCCTTACCTAACATTAAGAAATGTATTTATGTGGATGAAGCATGCATTACAGTGAGGTATTCTGAGAAGGTCAATGAGTTGACTTTAAAAAATATAGGGCTTGGAATATTTTGACTGTCAAAATTTGTCGACTGGAATTATTTTGACTTCCAAAAAGTTGACAGCTGGAGTATTTTGACTCCAGTAAAACTGAAATGACTTCCAAATTTCAACCCATGGAAGTATTTGACTTCCACCCCCAAAAAAATATCTGAAGCCCTGGTTACAGTGGACATTTGGGGAGCAATATGGGTATAAGACAGTGGTGCATTACTTGAATGATTTCTTGTTTATAGGATAAGGGGAACAAGGGATTGCCAAAATGCTATGAGCATTTCAGGAGATGTGTGAGAGGTTGGGAATCACATTAGTGAAGGGAGAGATGGAGGGTCTGGCCCATAAGTTAGAATTTCTTGGTATAGGGGTGGACACAGAGGAGAGATTATTTAGTCTGCCAGAAAGAAAAGTCCAGAGGCTCTGGGAATTTGCTGGAGCAGGTAAAAGGGAAGCTTAGAGTATCACTTTTGGTGATACAACAACTACTGGGACACTTGAATTTTGCATGTAATGGAGAGGGTCCAGGCACAGCATTTTGAGGGTAAAATCAACAAACAGATTAACTAGGTCACATATACCTCAACTGCAGGGAGAAGTAACAAACAGTACCAGAAGAATGAAATTGTTCAGCCAGACAGTTGTAACAGTCTGGAATGCACTCCCAGAGGGAGCTCTCATGAGCAACTGTATTGAAAGCTTTAAACATGCTCTGGATAAACACATGGGTGCTTTAAAACCTGGGTATAACCACTAAACAAGTGGTGAATTATAAATGGGTCTTTGACCTATTAACTCATATGATATCTATGAACCTATGAAACTATTCACATGCAGATTGGCAAAGGCAACACAGGGTGTGCAGAGGCCCTATCACTGGGTGGACATAACAAGGGGCACGAGTGAGGACTTACAGCTGTGGGAGGAATTTTTGCAACAGCATAATGGGGTAACTTTTTGGCAGGATGACTGGATCTTCAACATGGATTTGGAGTGCTACACAGATGTGTCAGGCGCTCACAGAATGGGGCTTATTTTAGGGGGAAGGTGGATATCAGAGCAATGGCCAGAGGACTGATGCAGGACATTACACTCCTGGAGATCTTCCCAATATGGGTAGTGGTGGTCAGCTATGGGGGAGCAGCTTAGGAACCAGAAGGTGGTATTCTGGTGTGACAAGAAGGCGGTAGTGGAGGTGTTGAATAGACAATCTGCCACAACAGAGACAGTAATGAGGGCACTTAGGCAGCTAGTTTTGCAATGGCTGAGATTAAATACTGTACAGTATGTCATTTTGAGCTAGGCACATAGAAGGGGCTAAGAATGCTGTGGCTGACAGCCTTTCCTATCTTTAGTTGGACAGGTTCCGATGCATCACAGTAAGGGGCAGAATCCAAGAGGACAGTGGTTCCATTTCACTAGTGGGAAATTGGTTGGAAGGAGCCCAGCTGCTGTTCAGGAGCGTGTGGTCTTGAGGGATACTGAGGCCATACGAGTGACCTTGGTAGGTATTTTAAGCTTTCAGAGTGCAGGCCAGAATAAAGGTACATGGGTGCACTACAGAGGTGCAGGTGATGAGATGTATTGTTCAGTAGTGGGAGAAGGGGGTAGCCTATTCCACCATAGGGATCCACCTGACAGTGTTAGGACTGGTCTGCAATCTAAGAGGATGGGTAAGCCTTGCAAAGCACCAGTGGTCAGCAGTATGATGCAGGTCTGGCAGAGGATAAGGGGAAGCAGCAGAGATGGTAGTTGTCCAATATCAGTGTGGCTGCTGAGCAGGCTGCTGAGGGCATTTTGGTATATATGTCATTCCCATTATGAGGCGTACCTGTTCTCCTCTGTCTTCTTGGTAATGTTATATGGTGTGTCCTGGTTAGCAAGATACTACCCCAAGGTAAAGAAAATAAGGAAAGAAGGCTTTTTTGGGAAGATGTGCACTGGTCTGAGGATAGGATAGAGTTGTGGCCTGGCAGGTCCAAGATGGACCATGCAAGGAATGGGACAATGGTGGTGATAAGGAAGCAAATGGGAGGGTAGGTGTATCCGGTGCAGGCCACGTGGGAAGTCAGGGCAGTGGCAGTTTTGAAGAGAGGGCTGGAATTTCTAGGGGAAGATGTGGCAAGGTTCTCATCACATTCATTTATGACTGTGGCAACATTTGAGGCTGCTGCCAAGGGTCAGTCAGCAGTAATGATAAAACAGGTGGGCAGGTGGGCATCAGAGAGCTATAAGACATGCATCAGGCAGATACTGAAATAATTTCATTTGTGTATCTTCAGAATCGGCCAGGAGAAGGATTGCCTGGGTTTGTGGCCACTCATTCATTTATTGGGTGGAGAGAAGAGCAGCAGTGAGGCCCAAGGAGAGACAACTATGACTGAGTTTGGGTTCAGCTAAGGTGCACTGGAAGAGTATTCAGGGCATGTGTTGGGCCCAACTATTGCTGTTACTTGAAGACTTGAAGGTGAAACTCCCTAAGCTGAATGTTTTAATAATCCATTTGGAGAGAAAGGACATGGGGGAAAGACTGTGGATGAATATTATGTGGGAGATGAAAGGAGATTTGGAACAAATTAGGAACTGGTGGCCTGCAGTAGTATTTGGAGGGTCCAAGATAATACCAAGGAGGGTATGGCAGCAGGCACAAGCTATTAAGGCCATTGAGGGGGCTTGGAAGAGGCTGAACAGGAAAATGGCAGCTTTGGTCAGGGAGGAGGAGGAGGATGAGGAGTGAATTTCATGCATTGAGGCATTTCCCAAGATTGTGCAGGGCTTTATCGGCCAGATGGGGTACATTTGACAGATAGAGGATTACACCTTTTTAATTTGCAGTAAGAAGGGGCACTGGGGGAATGGGATAGCAAGATGCACATGTGGGGGAAGGAAGTCCATCTTTCAATGCAGTAGCTGGAGATGGGCTAATGGAAGAAAGAGAAAAAGGAGATAGAGGGGGAAAAAGTTACAGAATGAAGACACAGCAGGCCCTGGGGGTACGGGGCTGGTAAAAAATTGGGACATGGACTGAGTGCATGCATAGACTTGTGGGCACCTTGGGGATTTGCACCCAGAGGGCTGATAACTGACTCGGGTAAGCATCCAAGTAGAGATCTTAAAAGGAAATGTGGCATGATAATTCAAGTTATATGTGATGTAAATTCAAGTTATCGTTGGTCAAAAGAAAAAGGATGTATTAGCTTGTTTTAATAAAGTATGCTGACTGTGCGCCCAAGTGAATGGTGTATGTATTTTATTTAAGGAAGGGGATCCCATGACAAAATGGGTTTCCGGACTGAATGGCACCCTCTATTGTCAATGGTCACCTGACTGTAGAGCCAGCCCTAAACGGGAGGGAGGGGTGAAGGAGGGAATGTGAGGAGTAAGGGCTACAGTAGCAAGGGAGCTTGGAAGCAAAGTCAACACAAAAGATGGCAAGGGCTGGATTGGGAGACAGGGATTGATGGACAGGAAAATCCTGCCAAAGAGTGGGCATTTTTAAGAGAAGGAAGAGAGCAAGATCTCCCTTCTTTTTATGCAGAACAAGTTGCCCACCCACTTGCCCATTAGGGTGGCAGGATAAGGCGTAGCAAAGGCAGGGTAAGGGACATGGGTGGGCTGCTGAAGGTTGACAGGAGTAGGTGGCCGGAAGTGATGAGAATTTTACAGTAAAGGGCAAGGGAGAGAGAAAAAGGGGAGTGGGAGTGGAGGGGGAAAAGTTACAGAATGAAGAAACAGTGGGCCCAGGGGGTACTGGTCTGGGAAAAAATAGGGACATGGACTGGGTGTGCACCTAGACATGTGGGCATCTTGGGGGTTTTCACCTAGAGGGCCGATAATTGACTTGGGTATGCATCCGAGTGTAGATGGTATAAGGAAATATTGTGTGATAATTCAAGTTATGTGTTATGTAAATTCAAGTTGTGTTTGGTCAAAATAAAAAGGATGGATTAGCTTCTTTTAATAAAGTATGCTGACTAACCTCCCAAGAGAATGGTGTATGTGTTTTATTTAATGAAGGGTATCCCATGACAATAGAAATTTGAGTTGTGAATTCAAAAAATCTTTCAGGATTTAATACTTCTGACAGTACTGTGTCATCTTTGTGGTACAATATGCAGTAGAATATTGTTTTACAAAAATGTCAAAATTAAAAGAAACAGTGTGATGCACTGAAAGTCACATGATTAATAATTAATTAATTAATTGACTTTAATTCCCAGTGGACCATCAAGTCCAAAAATTGAGTCACATTCATGGGTAGCTTTTTTTCTGATGGTCAGAATACAGAAAAGATTAGTCTGAATTTAGAAATGGGGACCACTGGCATTTCCAGTTGTATCTGTCCCATCACTAGTGGCTAACCCCCATATGATGCAGGATGGGGTGATCATCAACAGTCCTGGGCAGAGTGGTGCCTACCACAAACACAGCAGTGGAAGCAGCCATGGCAGTGACCAGGGCCACCAGACTGATCTGCATGAGGTTTGCACTGGAGCGATGTATACAGAACTAGCCTGTATAGACCTATGGTTCTGTGACAGGGGCACAGTTTCTATGTCAGAAAAAAACATATATTTGTTTGGAAGCACTTCTGCCCCTTCCAAAACCCTTCAAAACACACCCAGATAGCCTGGGTACTCGGGCACTGATACCCAGATATGTTAGGCAGCAGGAATAGATAAGTGTTAATCAGTTTACTTACCTTTCCTGTGACATTCATGTTCTGTTGACTGGAGCACTGCTGCTGTAATGCATGGTCCATCCACCACTTCAGCACTTTGGGTTAACATACCCAGTAACATCAACAGCAAGGGATCCCACAGCTAAGAAATAAGCTCATGAATATTCATGAGCCTGCCAACCACCTGGTAAACAGTCAGGCTAGCACTGCAGACTACTGTCATGATATGTGGTCTTGCATATCACAGAAGGCAGGCAGCACTAGTTCTGATGGTATGGCTAAGATTCTCACATCCAGCCCATTAAAAAGAACATTTTTAGGCAATTTCAAAACTAAAGCAGAGAGTAGCTTCATCAACTCCTGGAGGAATGTGGTCTCAGATCATCAAAGATTATATATTGACAGGACCTTGAATCTTTATTTACTGTAGTAACCAATTACAGAGTCACAAGCTCAAAAGACATGCTGACAGTGGGTTCATTCGATAAAACTGACAGATTTAACTTTGCTCCAGAAACTGATGGAAAATACTTGATGTTGATACAAAAATGAAAGGAATATGTCATTAGCTGATGGTGTACAGTATTAGGGTATGGCCTGAAATTTAAATGACTTTCTTATTTTCTTGTTGATGCAGTGACAACTGGGCATGGATAGAGAGACCATGGAGCTTGGCTTTAAAAGGAGCAGACATTTATGAATTTAAAATATCTATGAAATGGAAACAGTATGTTAGGTACCTAGAATATTAAAGAGGGTCCTGCTGTTTCTGTAACCACTCAGTAGACCATATTACATAGAGGTAGTAAGTATTTCATGCATGACAACTACTACCCAACTGTGACCAGATCTTTAAAATCACCGAACACAGTGATTCTAATAAAGATCATCTACTGAAAAGGTAGCTGAAAAATCTGTGAAAAGATTAATTTTACAAAATTGCCATTACTTTGTGACAATACATTTTCTGTTTGCAAACCATACTGTAAAATATGAATGCCTTATCATATTTAAAATGCTCCTGTGTGTTTTCCATGTAACTCGAATACAAGTAAATGCTTTTCATCCCTCCAACAGAGCACTTAGTGGCGAAAGAGAATAACGTGTCAGTACAATGGCAGAACGAGGTCTGTATGAATTTCTGGATGGAAGTGTAGAAAAATACAGTTGTAGTTACTGTAGGCTTTGTAACCCTTTCGAATAGCTGCATATAACATTTGTGGTGGATGGGCAACATTTTACAATAACATGAGGCAGATTATCAAGTTCACAGCTTTTTTTAACTGAAGCCATTTTCTCTTCTTTGCTTACAGCTACAGTATTGTTAATATCACTGTTTTTTGGTTTTTACCTGAAAACTCGGTAACATTCTGGAATCTGGACTGTCTGCACACTGGTAAAAACAAAAAATATCATGGGACTTGACATTTTATACCAGATCAGTTCTTGAATCTTTATTTACTCTAGTAAATAATTATAGTGTCACAAACTCAAATGGCATAATGTTAGTGGGTTCATTAGGTGAAACTGACAGATTTAACTCTACTCTAAATATTGATGGACAATACTTAATGTTGATGGAAGAATTAAAGGAATATGCCATTAGCTGATGGTGTATGGTATTAGTGTATGGTCTGATATTCTTATTTTCTTCTTGATGCAGTGAGATGCTGGGCAAGGACAGGGAGACTGTGGGGCATAGTTTTAAAATGAGCAGAAATTTATGAGTTTAACATATCTTCAAAAAGTTGTGCAAGTTGAGTTCCTGTAGCATTAAAGAACTAATAAAGGTCTGCAGCTGACCTCTCCCATATCACTCGCACCACATTCCAGATATCTGAGGTGCATGGGTCCTGCTGTCTCTGTAACCATTCAGCAAACCATATTACACAGTGGCAGCAAGCATTTAGTGCATGAAAAAATTAACCAGCTGTGACCAGATCTTTAAAATCCTTGAACCCAGTGATTTGAACAAAGATTATCTTTTGAAAAGGTAGATGCACAATCTGTGAAAAGATTAATTTTGCAAAATTGCATTTACCTTGAAACAATACATTTTCTGTTTGCAAACCATGCTGTAAAACATGAATGTCTTAGCATACCTTAAGTGGTTCTGTGTGTCTTCCATGAGTTTGAATACAAACAAATACGTTTCATCTGACTGTGCACTTAGTTAGAAAAGGGAATCATTTGTCAGTACAATGCTAGAGCAAGATCTTTTAGATTTCTAGGTACAAATTTACACCCATACTGTACATACCGTTGTATTTAGTGCAGACTTTGTAACCCTTTTATCATGTGGGATATGAATAGCTACATATAATGTTTCTGATGGATGGTCAACATCTTACAATAACATGAGGCAGATAATTAACTGCACAGCTCTTTTTAACAAAAGCCATGTTCTCTGTTGTGCTTACAGCTACTGTGTACTTTATAAATATTATATATTAGTGGACAAATATTATATACTAGTGATCTTATGGATTGACCTATAGAAACATAGAAACATAGACTTTGACGGCAGATAAGGACTGCTTGGCCCACCGAGTCCGCCCATTTCCCTACCTACAGGATAAGCTGCAGATCCTAGTTAACCAATAGCCTATTTCTTCCTACCCCACACAAGAATTGCCTTATGTCTGTCCCATGCATTCTTGAATTCCCCCACAGTTTTAGACCCCACAACTCCCTCAGTAAGGCTGTTCCATGCGTCCACCACCCTCTCTGTGAAAAAATACTTCCTCAAATTGCCCCTGAACTGCCCCCCCTCTATTTTCAAATTGTGTCCCCTTGTTCTTGCATATCTCTTTTTCTGAAATATGCTACCCTTTTGGACTATGTTGATTCCACTGAGGTACTTAAAAGTTTCTATTATGTCCCCCCATCTCTCCTTTCCTCAAGGATATACATATTAAGCTCCTTTAGTCTCGCCTCGTATGACTTCTCTTGCAGACCCTGTACCATTTTAGTTGCCCTCCTCTGGACTGCCTCTATCCTGTCTATGTCCTTGCGGAGATGTGGTCTCCAGAACTGGATGCAGTACTCCAGATGGAGTCTCACCAACTGTCTGTCCAGAGGGATAACAACTTCCTGTTTTCTGCTGGTGATGCCTCTCCCTACACATCCCAGTATCAGCCCAGCCCTCCCTACTGCCTTCTCACATTACTTGCTAACCTTAAGGTCATCTGATATGATTACCCCAGGTCCCTTTTCATTTTTGTTGTTATTACTACCTCCCCCCCATTATGTAATCTTCCCCTGGGTCTTTGTTTCCCAGGTGCATTATTTTGCACTTCTTTACATTGAATCCAAGCTACCATACTTCTGATCATTCCTCCAACCTCATCAAGTCCCTTCTCATCCTTTCCACACCTCCTTGTGTATCAACCCTGTTTCAGATCTTTGTGTCATCTGCAAAGTGGCATACATTTCCTTCTAGCCCTCTGCAATGTCATTTATAAAGACATTAAAAAGGACAGGACCCAGTATTGAACCCTGTGGTACCCCACTAGTAACCCCTCTTTCTTCAGAGTGGACTCCATTTACAATTACCTTCTGTGTCCTGTTGTCCAGACAATGTTTTACCAGGGCAACCACCGTGGGACCCACTCCCAGGCTGGTTAATTTGATTATTAATCTTTTGTTGTGACTGTGTCAAATGCCTTGCTAAAGTCTAGGTAGGCCATGTCCACAGCCCCTCCCTACTACTACTTTGGTCACCCAGTCAAAGAAATCAATTAGATTTGTCTGACATGACCGACCCGCTATGAACTCATGCTGCCTTGGGTCCTATGCTCCACTGGCCTCTAGATACTCAACAATTCTTTCCTTCAGAAGTGATTCCATCACTTTCCCTACCACAGAGGTCAAACTGACAGGTTTGTAGTTTCCTGCCACTGTCTTGGTCCCACTTTTGTGAAGGGGAATCACATCTGCCTTCCTCCAGTCCTCAAGTACCACATCATCCTCCCATGATTTATTAAAAAGGGTAGTCAGTGGTTTCACTAGTTCTCCTTAATTCTTTTAGAATTCTGTGGTGAATTCCATCAGGCCCCATTGCTTTGTCCACCTTCAGTTTTAGGAGTTCTTTCAGAACCCTTTCTTCTGTGAAAGGACTGAGATCGACCCCCCTATCCAGAGTGCTTCTGTTAATTGGATTAGGCACTTCCCCCTCCTCCTCTTTTGGGAATACTGAGCAGAAATATTTGTTCAGTATCCCTGATTTTTCACTGTCCCTGTCTGCCCACCCACCTTCCATTCTATTCAGCCTCACTATCCCTCCCTTTGTCTTTCTATGCTCCCTGATGTACCTATAAAAGGTTTTATCCTGTTTATAACTGAGTTGGCTATCTTTTCCTCAGTTTGGGCCTTTGCTATTCTGACTTCCCTCCATGTTTCCTTCTGCTTTAACTTGTACAGCTCTCTGTCCTGCTCCTTCTGTGTTTTCTTATACTTCCTGAATGCTGTCTCTTTCTCCCTGACCTTCCTTGCCACCTCTTTTGAGAACCATAGTGGCTTTTTCTTTCATTTTGATTTGTTTATTTGCTTCACACAAAGGCTTATTGCCTCTGTAATGGCAGTTTTGATGTTTCCCCATTGTTGTTCCAGCCCTCCTTCTTGCCTGTTTGCTAATGTTTCTCTAAGGCACTCTCCCATCTTGCCAAAGTCAGCAATTCTGAAGTCCAATACCCTCACTTTTGTATGGCTTGACTCTGTAGCTGAGTTTATCGTGAACTACATTGTTTGGTGGTCACTTATTCCCAGATGGCTACCCACTTCTAGTTCTGAGATCCTCTTACTGTCCCCATTTGAGAGTATGAGGTCTAAGATTGCTCCCTCATGAGTGGGTTCCAAAACTAGCTGTCTGAGGCATGCCATCTGTAGGACATCGACATTGGCTCTGATCTTGAATGTGGCTGCAGCAAATGTGCTCTAGTTAACATCTGGCATATTCAGGTCTCCCATCAACAGTATCTCCCCTTTCTCTGCCTTCTATCATATCCTTGTCCATTCCTTCCCCCTGACATGGGGGTCTATATACAACCCCTGTGTGGATTGTGGTGCCGTTTCCAGTCTCTAAGGTGACCCACAGTGCCTCCTCTCCTCCCTGTTTACTCTTTTGTTCAGTTGCTTTTATCCCTTCCCTTACATAGAGAGCTACTCCTCCCCTCTTCTCCCCTCCCTGCCTCTCCTGTAGATTGTGTACCCTGGTATGTTAACATCCCAGTCATGGTTCTTTGTGTACCATGTTTCTGTGACTGCCACGATATCCAGCCTCTTCTATCAAGGCCACCAGTTCAGGGAGCTTGTTTCCCAGACTATGGGCATTAGTACTCATTACCCTCCATTTCCTGATGGCCTCACCCCTTTTTGCCCTATCCCTGTCCTTATTGCCTTTGTCACCTTCTTCATTTACCCCAGCCCTTCTCCCTATTGACATCTCTATCTTGGTGTTTACCTCACTTACTACCCTGATCTGATTTTTTTTTGGGGGGGGGCTAGGATTTACATGCTTGCCAATCAAGCATTTAAACCTATCACCTAGAATCCTGGTTCCCCTCCTGGACAGATGCAGACCATCACTCCAGTATAGGCCTGAATCACTCCAGGTGGACCCCCAGTCCCCAATGAAGCCAAATTCCTGAGCTCTGCACCAGTTTTTCAACCACTGATTGAATCCCATGGTGTGGAGCACCCTAGCCTCACCTATGCCATAGACAGGCAGCACCTCTGAGAAGGTTGCCGTGCATGCTACTTATCTAAGGCCACTTCCCAACTCCACAAACTTTTCCTGTACTGCTCTGATCCCTTTCTTAGCCAGGTCATTTGTCCCTAGGTGGATAATGACATCCAGCTCCCTCCCCTGAGCAGCTGCTCTGACGATCCTTAGGATTTGCTCCCTATCATAATTTAAGTCGTCAATCATTGGATGGCAGAATAGTATTACATTTAAACTCTACACATATTGCTTGGTGTATGGGAACCTTTTGTTTGTTTATTTGTTTTACAGTTGATTTACCCAGAATAGATCTTTGGGAATGATGTGTCTCATTTACAGTGGAGACCAACATCTACATACAATAATTTTGCAACTCCGATTAATGGAGCATGGGGAGATTAAATGACTCACTCAGGGTCAAATAATGAGTCAATAGCTCTTGAAGAACTACTTCCACAATTCTGCATCCAAACCAGTAAGCTACACTGCAGTTCAGAGGCTGGCTCAGTGGCCAGAAATCTGGCTTTTGATTTAGTGACTTGGTTGATTTTTAAAAGTAGAAAGGGATGTGTTTGTTCATTGAAGGAACAAACAATAATATTGCATCTATAAATAATGAATGTTATATATGGATATGCTTACATAATATTGATGTATCATATTTTATATTTTCTCAGCTATTAAAAATGTTGTAATTTTTATCCATGTATACCACTTGGTAAATTGGAATAATAGGATCATTTACCACTTAAATATATATATGATTTTCAAATGTTATTCATTCTTTTACTGGCAATACAGGGTCATCTCACTTCTTGAGGGCTACATTGCTAATTAATAGAAAAAAATATATAATACATAAATAACTACCAATATTGTGAATATTAGTTACTGGAGCACTAATATGAAAACTCTCAGTTTATCACACATGTATTTACATATTGTTCATGTTTTTAAATGTTCATCATTTATGTACACCAAGTATACTGCATCATACAGGCTACACACTTTAGATTTACAGCACAATATGCACCATTTAAGAAAATTGTGAATACATTCATATATACTGTACCTCAATGCCTATAGTCTGTTACTCGTTCTAGTCCTATTCTGCCATTTATTTGGATAGAAACACCACACTGCATCTATAAAATACTTCTTTTTTCATAGCCTTTCTTAAATTATTTTTATTTCTTAATTTTAACAAATATTTGTATGCATAATATTAAATGACCTAAACATGATCTCTCACCCTTTCATATATAAATCTTTGCATCTATCATCCTTTTCCCATTTGGTCTCTGTATTTGACAGCAAAACCATCCTAGATTAAAATTCATTTAAGTTTCACAACTACAAAGGGCATAAAAAAGTGGTTAGAATATTGATATAAACACTATGGCAATAGGTAACCTTTTAAAGTATTTTATAAAGTTTCACTTGTTTACCTGTTGCTATGTTATTACTACACTGCTATAGAGATGATACTCAGCTCTACCAGTCTTATACCCCGATCAGGTAAATGCAGTGTTGGTGCTCGACAGTGCCTTCAAGACATCGATGACTGGATGGCCTCCAACTGGCTACATCTCAGCCCAGGGAAGACAGAAGTGATGGTCATCGAACTGGGTCAGAAAAGGTCAGCAATGACAAGTGGTGACCTTTCTTTTCCATCATTAAATGGTTACAATCTTTGAGCAATGGATGCAGTGAAGGATTTGGATGTCATTCTTGACTGCAGACTAACATTTGAAAAGCAGGTGTCAGAGGTAGTCAGGAATGGTTTTTACCATCTTCGAAATATCATCCAAATTAAACCGTATTTGGTGCCAGCTGACCTTGAGATTGTTGTCCATGCCTTTGTCACCTCCAGATTGGATTACTGCAATGCTCTGTACCGAGAGCTATCTGGAAACTTGGTAGGCCAACCGCAGTTAGTCCTGAATGCTGCAGCCTGGTTGGGGGTTGGGACTCCTCCTAGTGACCACATCACACCAGTGCTGCAGGCTCTGCATTGGCTACCTATCTGATGGAGTATCATCTTCACAACTTACTTAATAACATTCAAGGCCCTACCTGGACCGGACCCAAGCTACCTGAAAGATGTTCTGAAGTCCTAAATTCCTTGCCCCCTTTGGTCCACAGATCCTGGTTTACTTATGGTTTCCCATTCCCATTTAAAACAGTCTGGGGATAAGGCATTTGGAGTTGCAGCCCCTTTACTATGGAACTATCTCTCTGATTTTAGGAATGCTTTTCCTCAGCTGTGGATACCTTTAAGCACAGATTAAAAATATGCTTATTTATACAAGTCTTTCCAGATTATTAATTAACTTTAGATGTTTATATCTTATTTACTGTTTTTATTTTATTTTAATGTATTTATTTAGCTTTCTTTGAAGTTTTTTAATTTATACTTGTTTTCTTTTATTGTTGTGAGGCACTCTGAGCCATTGGGAATGGTGCTATATAAATAACATTTGTCTTGCCATGCCTTTTAATTCATAGGCTTATGTGGAACAGTTCTGACTGTGTCACAATATGAAAAATTGACTCAGTAAATGAAATAAATTTAGTTAGGCTAGTAATTATAAAGTTTCTTGCAACGTACTTTTTTTAGTGTATCAAATTCATGCATTCTGAGAACCAAGATGGTGGTCACGCTGGACCTGCCTTCAGTACCTTGAAGTGCTTCGTCATGCTTCTTTGTTAAATGATCTTATTTATTTTTATTTACTTGATTTTATGTCGATCTCATGCCCTTGTTCATTTGTTTATGTAGTTTTTTTTTTTTTGTTGGTTGGTGCTCACAGCCGTGTATTATAGGTGCGGCTCTCGCTGTTGCCTGTCCGGCATTCCCTTAGGTGGAACAAGTTGGTTTTACATGGGGACTTTGCCATGCTGTGTTCCGGTCGGTATTCATACTGCACTGTCGGCTGTTTGCTGCTGCTGCCTGGCATTTCCCTCGGGAGTGTAACGCGTGTGGTGTGAGGGCTATTTCAGCAAAATCGAGGAGTCCCTTTTAACTGATATTGGCTGCTATCTCTGGCTTTATCTGCTGTTATCTCCTGCTTTAATGCTTGTTGGTGCAGGGGAGTGAGCTGCCTGGTGGGAAGTCACAGTGTCTGATCTCTACTTTCTCCTGGATTTATTTGAAGTGGATCTGGTGACTGTTTGTCATCACAGTGGGCTGCTCAATTTTACATCAGGGATATATAGCCAAAGATTGGTGGGTTTTTTGGTAGAGAAGTGAGTTTCCTCAAGGAGAGTACTGCAAGACTTCAAGAACTTTGATCGGGAAAGACAGAAAATTGTCTGAAGTATCGTGAGTATGGGACCTGATTCATTGATCAGTGTTCCACTTTTTCTGGAATTCTCATTTCTTGTTCTGTGTAAATGCTAATATTATTCAGGGAAGTAGGCCCTTAGCTGTGACCTTGGTAGTGGGAGGTCCCCCCCCTTGGTTTATGCCTGGGTGACTGTGAGTTGTGCAGGTTGGGACCGAACAGGAGCTGTTCCCATTTTCTCTCTAAGGAGTTGGGGGTTATTGGGAGCTCCTAAGCTGCTCCGGAGCTGGCCTGTCAGTCTGGCCTTGGGTGAGCTGTAGCTGCAGGTCCCACTAGCACAGCAGAGCCTGATTAGGCATTGGGGAGCTGTGTGGAAGGGGAAGCCCCGACTTCCTGTGGTTTGGCCTGTGGTTATCTTGGCCTGATTCGAGACTGCTTCCATCTTTGGACCTGCACCAAGTTTACATATTGTCTGAGTTATTGTTATGTCATCTGATTTCTACTGGATCCTGGTACTATCTGATATAGGAAAGTGTGAGTGGTGAGAGGGTTTCACTCTCCATTTTTTTTCAGATTCTGTGCAAGACTAACTATCATCGGCAGTGAGACTGCCCTGAATTTTAAATTGACTATTTATATTTGTTTGTTATTATTTTTTTTCTACTGGTAATGAGAGGACCTTTAGGATAAAACTAATTTTGAAGTTTATTTTGTTTTTCTTTTCTCCTCAGTGCTGTTAGAGGGTCCTGGGAGGGGAAGTTTATTAATGTTGTTTTGTTTAATCTATTGATTTTGTTATTTTGTTTGGAGTATGTATAGCTGTGTGGGTTTTGTTTAATTGGGGCAGTTTATCTATGAGGTAGTTGGGGTTTTACTGAAGTGTCTGGTATTTAGTTTATTTTTTGCTTGTGATATGTGTGGGCAGGTCTCCCCGGTTGTGCATTACTTGTTCTCCAAGCTCCATGCCCTCCACCCTTTCTCCTCTCCTCCTCTCCCATTTTCCATCCACCAGCACTGTCAGGCACTTGGTATTGCATGTAGGAGGTTTCAGGGTGGACCTGGCGGAGGCCGCAGACATTGGAGGGCAAGTGAATGGACCTCTCATATAGGGCTTATTAGGTGCCGAAGATGCCCTGGGGTGAAATGGAGCCTGGAACATGGAGTTCCATGTCTAGTCCCCATACCCAAGGGCTCCATCTCTTTTGATGGGCAAGAAGTTGGGACAGCTCTGGAGCCCTGTCTAACTCAAGCAGTGGTGTGCAATGCCAGATCTGTTAGAAACAAGTCTGCTATTATTGCCGACTTTGTTGAAACTGCCAATCTGGCTTGCATCACCGAGACCTGGCTGGATCATAATGCTGGTCCCATTTTGGAGGCAGAAGTTCCGGCCGGGTACTCGGAGATTCACCGCTCGAAATTGGATCACAAGGGGGGGGGTTGCAGTCTGTTTTAAGACCATATTGGGGCTCATGAGTGTTCCAGTTGAGGAAGCTGAATCTTTCGAGTGTATGGTAGTAGCCGATGTGGGTTGCAGGATAGCCCTCGTCTACCGTCCACCAGGGGATGAGGGACGATTCCTGCAGGAAGTGGCAGACTTCGTCGCCGACATGGCATTGGAGTCATCCAGATTGATGGTTCTGGGTGACTTCAATGCCTGGGTCAATGATGAATTCTCATTTTTTGGTCAGCACTTCCTCCAGCTTATGATTTTGCTGCGCTTCACACAGATTGTTTCTTCGGCTACTCACAATCACGGTCACTCCTTGGATTTGATTTTTCTCCTGGGGATTGAGGCCTATGATTTGGTGGTGGAACCAGTCAGTTGGTCTGATCATTACACCGTGGGCTTCAATTTTTCTGCTCCCCTTTGTAGGTCTGCCCCTGTGGAGATGGCTTGATACCACCCTTTGCAGGATGTGTGGCCTGAAGACCTTATGGCGGTATTGAACCTCTCAGGGTTTCTGGCTGCTAGCAATGGTCTGGAGTCATTGGTTCTGGCTTATGATCAGGCCATTTCCTCAGATCTCGACTTACTTGCTCCTATCCATGTTCATCTCCTCTCTCTCCAAGCTCGGGCCCCATGGTTTGATGGGTCCCTGAGGGAGCTGCGACGTGTCTGATGATGGTTAGAGTGTTGCTGGCAGAAATCTGTCTTAGAAGCCGACCACCTTAGTTTGGAAGGGCATTATCAGCTCTACCAATCAAAGATCTCCTGTAAGAAGGCAGAATTCCTGTCCAGGGAGATGGCTGTCGCTCAGAACTGACCGGCCGAGCTTTTCAGAACTGTGGACAAGCTGTGCAACCCAGCCTGTCTCCAGCTCCATCGAGCCTTTTCACAAGAGAAGTGTGATGAGATTGCTCAATTCTTTGCGAATAAGGTGGCCGACATGAGATCAGTGATCCGACAGACACACTCTATGGGGGGATGCTGTTGGTTGGTGCTTGGTCACGATACCTTGGGCTTCCTGGAGTTCCTTTGACCAGCCGAAGCTCGAGGATATTATGAGGATTGTCCAGAGGATGCATCCTACATGCTGTAGTTTAGATCTGGGTCCAACCTCCCTGATTTTGGGGTGTGTTGAGATCGTGGGCCTGTTTCTGGCTCAAATAATCTGGTGCTCCTTAGAATTGGGTGAGTTTCTTCACTCCTTGAAAGAAGCGGTAGTTACTCCCCTTTTGAAGAAAGCTTCCTTGGACCCAGATGTTTTTGCAAACTACAGACCTATCTCTAACCATCCCTTTATAGGGAAGGTTATTGAGAAGGTAGTGGCAATTCAGCTGGAGGACCACCTGACCATCCATAATATCTATGAACCTCTCCAGTCTGGTTTTCATAAGAGGCATAGTACTGAGACTGCTCTGGTTCGGGTGCTGAATGATCTCCTGATGGCGAGAGATCAGAGACACCGTTCTATCTTGGTTCTCCTTGATCTTTCTTCAGCTTCTGACACTGTAGACCATGGGGTTTTGCTCAAATGCCTGAGAACCATCTGCGGACTGGCTGGCACAGTGCTCAGATGGTTTCCTTCTTTATTTGGGAGAACACAGAGAGTGGTGTCAGGGATTTTTTCCTCTGACCCTGTCTCTCCCTGTTCCCCAGGGCTCGAATGCTCTCCCCCTTGTTGTTTACAGTGTATATGCTGCCCCTCAGAGACATTGTAAGATGGTATGGGCTGAGTTTCACTGCTATGCTGATGATACCTAGCTCTACCTGTCTTGCACCCGATCAGGATAGTACTCTCAGTATTTAATAACTGCCTCGCTGAAATCCATGACTGGATGAATTCGAGCTGGTTGAAGTTGAACTTCGGAAAGACTGAGGTTATGGTGGTGGACCCGGGTCACAGGATTGAGGGGTTGAGGTCTGATCTGCCTTCTGGTTTATTCCTGGGGGGAGATCAGCTCCTTACCTCCGAACGAGTGCGAAACCTGGGAATTGTACTTGACGAATGGACTGACCCTTTCTCATCAGGTGTCAGAAGTCATTAAGTCTGCATTTTACCATCTTAGGAATATTGCCAAGGTGAAGCACTTGGTTCTGTCCTGCAATTTACATGTGTTGGTCCTCGCCTTCATGACCTCTTGCCTTGACTACTGCAACTCCCTTTACTTGGGGCTTCCTGGGGTTGATATCCGCAGCTTGCAGCTAGAGCAGAACGCTGCTACCCTGTTGCTGACAGGGCATCGAGAAGGATGCATATTGCCCCGTCCTGTACAATGTGCACTGGCTGCCTATACAGTGGCAGATCACCTTTAAAGTAGGTCTTTTGACCTTCAAAGCCCTGCATGAACTTGGCCCTGACTACTTGAAAGAGCTTCTCATTCCCTATATCCCTGTCCGACAGCTCCGTTCGGCTGACGAGGGGTTGCTAGAGGTTCCAAGGGTTGTTTTAAAATCCTCTGAGGCTTGGGCTTTTATGTTTGTTGCCCCAACCCTCTGGAATTCTCTGCCTTGTCAGCTTAGGGAATGCACAACCGTGGAGATTTTCAAGTGCAAACTTAAAACCCATCTTTGGACTCAAGCTTACATGACTTGAGAGAGCTGTTAGTCTGATTTTATATATGTCTGCTGTTTTATATTGTTAATATTTCAGATAGTTGTGATCTGTTTTTATACATGGCTTGTTTTATACTTATTTTGTACAGCACCTTGGCACTTGAAAGGCACTTAATAAATAAAGTTTTATTATTATTTATTATATTATTATTATACCTGCTAAAGGCAAAAGAGAGTATTCATATTAATTTGAAATTATTATGCAATTACATACGCTTTCAAAGTTGAATTTTTAACTTCACTTACTCACCTGTACCTTGCTTACCTATTGATATTCTTAATACATAGATATTACTCAGTATTACTTGGTTTGAAAAAGGTGGAAGAAGGCCAGAGCCCATCGAGACCACCTTCTCTGCACCTGCAGGGTGAATAATTATTTCCCATAATCAAGTAAGTAACTGTCCAGGGCTTTTCTATATTGTTCAGCAGAGTTTATATGTACTAAATATGGTGGCAGTGCATTCCTTATCTTAGTGACCCTAACTGCAAAGAAGTTGGGCAGAATTCACAAAGCCTTGTTGTCAAAGTTTCTCTCCGCAACTGCTGCTGCAGACAGGAATCACCCGCAGCTGTGGCAGTTCAGATTCACAGCCGCAGCAGTTTTGGAGGGAGTTACAGCTGCTTCCAGCAGCCATAGCTCATTCCCGCAGCTGCGGCCATCTCCTTGATGACACCACCCGCAGGCAGCCGTAGATCATGGAGCCAGTCGTAATCTGGCTCCACCTTTGTGAATACCCGCCACTGTGGGTGACCTGCGGATCCGCAAGTCGCAACTTACTTGCGCCGCAGTTTACCCATAGCTGCAGGTATTTCTTGGAGTTTTGTGAATCCTGACCTTTGTCTCTTTCATAAGTTCTTATTTTGGGTACCTTGAGCTGTTTGTTATGACATCTAAGTCCATCAGTTTTATCTAACCATTCTATGTTACAATCTTTCTGAAGGTTTGGGTCTTTCAAAATGTTGAACAACATAAGCATGTCCCCTCTGATTCTACGAGTCTCAAGGTTGTACAGATTTAATGCCTTCAGCCTTTGGGGATAGGAGAGGGTTTTGCAAACTGCTGCCAATTTAGTATCCTTTCTTCGTACTGATTTAATTAATTTGATATCCTTTTTTAGATAGGGAGACTAAAAGGAAGCAGCATAATCCACATGGGGTCTAACGTACATTGTATAGAAAGGGAGAATAAAGGCTATGCTTCTATTAACAAAGGCTTTTTGGATTGATTTCAGAATCCTATTGGCTCTAAGGGTTACCTTTCTATACTGGTCAACATGTGTACAGTCTTTGTTAATAATTATTCCCAGGTCACTTTCAGATTCAAATTTTTAATCATTTCTGTACTGAGCATGTACACAATATTTGGGTTTTTCTTTCCAAAATGGATAATAGCACATTTGCCCATATTAAACTCCATTTTGTTGGCTTTTGCTCATTGATTTATTCTCATAAGATCTTGTTGAAATAAATCTATTTTGGAGTTGGTGTCAACTTCCGAACAAACTTTGGTATCATCTGAAATTTAGTAACCTTACACCCTAATCCTTTATCCAAATCTCTTATAAAAATCCCAAACAAGATGGGACCCAGTACAGATCCTTTGGGATGCTGCTAGTTACCTTGATCTCACTGGAAAGGTGACCTAATATTCATACCTGTTGTGATCTATTAGCCAGCCATTTTGAGACCCATCTGACTATGAATTGATTTAATCCTAACTTAGCCATTTTGGGTACCAGTAGTGCATGTGGGACCTTGTCAAAAGCTTTCCTGAAGTCAAGGAGAACCACATCAGCTGGCATGCCCCTGTCTAGACTGTTACTGATTCCATCATGAAATGAGATTAGGTTGGTGGTATATGGTTTTCCCTTGGCAAAACCATGTTGAGTTTTGTCAGACAGCTTTTTGTCCCATAATTCTTTTTCTAGTCTAGTCTTTAATATCTTTTTTAAGCATTTAAAAATGATGGAGGCCAGGCTTACAGTATGTGTCTATAATTGCAATCCATATTTCTGTTTCCCTTTTTATAAATTGGGACAACAGAGGTCCTCCTCCAATCAAGTGATATTTGCCCAAATTGTGCTGATTTATTGAGTAGAATGGTGAGGGTGGTAATAAGCGCTTCAGCTGTTTCTTTCAGAAATTTGCTGTAAATGGCATCATGGCCAGGGGAAGAAATGTCTTTCAGTTCCCTCAAAACTGTATAAACCTTTTCTCTTGTTATTGGTAAATAACTATAGTTATTCATATCTATCTGATCTGCAGTTTAATCTGCCACTGAAAAGACAGTGCCAAAAAAGAAATTAAATGCATTAGCAATTTTCAAAGGATCATTTCATTCAATGTTGTTTTCAACTAGTGGTCCAATTTTATTTTGTTGTGCTTGTGAATTCTTAATATATGCAATAAACACCTTAGGGGTTTTGTTAACTCTAAGTTTTAATTCAACCTTATTCCTTTCTTGTCTTATTGCCTTCTTGTTTTTTTTTTTTCAATTCTGATTTATAAACTCTCCTATTGTGCTCATTGGGATCCTTTTTAAATTTACTGAATGCCCTTTCTTTAGTTCTTATTTATGAACTCTCCTAGTTAACCACTGTACTTTCCCTTCGAGTTTGTAATGTTCTTTTTTGGAACAAAGGATTCCTCCATATTATTAATGATCATTTTAATTATTTCCCATCATTCATTCATGTTCTTATAGTCCAGCATATATTTCCTGTCTATTGACATTAGAACACTTCTAATGTTGTTGTAATTATCTTTATTGTATTGATACTGGCATTGAGGGATGTTAGAGTTATACTCATGTTTATTATTATCGAACATAATACTATTATGGTCACTAGTGGACAGTGGAGTACAGACGGTTATGTTAGTTAATTCCATGGGGATATTAGTTAAAACAATGTCGAGAATGTTATTCCCCCTTGTTGGTCTATTTGCTAGTCCAGCCCTGCCTCTACTATGGCATTCAAAACTGCATTCCCAGTATTCAAAGCTACCCTAAGCAAGTTCCACTGTATGCTTCATAGGTTAA
Source organism: Neoceratodus forsteri (assembly GCA_016271365.2). NCBI lineage: Eukaryota > Metazoa > Chordata > Ceratodontiformes > Ceratodontidae > Neoceratodus > Neoceratodus forsteri. The sequence goes on from CM028129.1 coordinate 876,383,839, forward strand.
AATCACCCATAATGACTAAGTTATCATTTTACACCAGATTGGTAATAATAGAACACAAATCCTGGTCATATACTTTATCCACGGATGGTGGCCCATAAAATGTTCCTATAATGAGATTTTTCCCATTATGACATTTCACCCACATACATATCCCTTCAATCAAGTCAGAATTAAGTGCATGTTCTGTTACTTCTAAGGAATTTCTAACATACATGCAAACTCTACCACCCTTTTTATTAGGAATATTTCTTTTACATAAAGAAAAAACAGGGATGTTGTTATGCCAATCAGATGTACTATCCCACCATGTCTCACAGATGGCTATGATATCTAATTCATGCTGGTGTATAATGGATTGAAATTCCCAACTATTCACCTGATTTAAGCTTCTGGCATTAGTACAATAAACTTTTAGAGTGTTTTTGACATTTTTTTTTGTACTGATGGGCATACCTCTCAACTTTACCACATTACGAGCAATGTTCCTCATTTTACTTCACAAAAGCTCCCTGTTCCACATTATAAGGACTTGTTCCACATTCAAAGTCAACATTTTAAAGCAAAAATCCATAGTAAATGATGCAAAAATATATTATTCAATTAATAACAAACTTTCTGAACATAAATGCAACATGTTAACAATGTTTTGAGCTTCTTAGGTAAAGATTTGATTAAGTGTTCCACATTTTGCCCATTAGTTCCACATTTTGACAGGCAATGTTCCACATTTGGGGGACAAAAGGTTGAGAGATATGCTGATGGGGGTAAATCATGTCCCACTTGTCCTTGACTTATTAGTTTTAATGATTATTTATGTATTTAAGTATAGTTCTGGCCACAATAGTGTTTCCCCTTTAACTGAGGTGAAGTCCATCCCAACAGTATATATTGTAGTTATCGGAAAACTGTTCCCAATGGATTAAACAAGATAGAGATTCTTTTAAGGTCCACTTCCTTATCCACTTGTTGATTGTCTTTATCTTTGCAATTTTTATTTTATTTGCTCTAGGGATGGGAAACATAGAAACATATAGAAACATACAGGTTGACAGCAGATAAGGACCGTAAGGCCCATCCAGTCTGCCCATTTCTTTTTCTACCTTATAAATGTGCCATCGGCCTTTGCTCTGTCAGTGGCCTATCTATTCATACTCATCTGTATTGCTCCCTTATGCCTATCCCATGCCTGTTTGAAGCCCTGCACTGTATTCATAGCCACCCCTTCCTGAGGTAGGCTGTTCCATGCATCCACCACCCTTTCTATGAAAAAGAATTTCCTCACATTCCCCCTTAATCAGCCTCCCTCTAATCTCATGCTGTGTCCTCTTGTCCTGCTATTTTTCTTATATTTAAACATGTTAGACTCTTTCACCTTGTTAATGCCCTTAAGGTGTTTGAATGTTTCGATCATATCACCTCTCTCCCTCCTTTGCTCAAGGGTATACATATTGAGCTCCGTTAATCTGTCCTCATATGTCTTCTGATGCAGTCCCTGCACCATTTGGTTGCCCTTCTCTAGACTGTCTCAATTTGGTTAATGTCCTTGTGAAGTGTGGCCTCCAGTACTGCCGCAGTACTCTAGATGGGAGCCTAACCAGTGTCTTGTAAGAGGATTATTACCTCCCTCTTATGACTTGTGATACCCCTACTAATACCCTAACATTCCCCTAGCCTTACCTACTGCTTTAGAGGTCTGCTTGGATGATTTCAGGTCATCGGTGATGATGATGCCCGAGTCTCTTTCTTCCTTTGTGACTGCCAGCAACTCCCCTTCCAGCCTATAGGTGGCTTCAGGGTTTCTCTTCCCTATGTGCATGATCTTGCACTTTTTTTTATTTAGTTATTTAAACAGGTGAGACACACTAAGCTGAAAGCTTTTTTACAGGTGCAACCTTGGAGCACAGGGAAGTTAAGTGACTTGCTCAGGTTCACACAGTATGCAAGTGGAAGCTGTGGGATTCAAACTCAGGTCTGATCTGCTGGATGTCACCAGATTTGCAGCTCAGAGCCTTAAACCACTGCACTATACTGCACTTCTTTGCATTAAATCCCAGTTGCCACTCTTCTGACCATTTTGCTAGTTTATCCAGCTCTCTACTCATTCTGTCCACCCCATCTGGATCATCTACTCTGCTGCAGATCTTGGTGTCATCTGCAAACAGACAAGCCTTACCCTCTAGTCCATTTGCAATGTCACTAATGAAGATATTGAAGATAACTGGCCCCAGGACTGATCCCTGAGGTACCCCATTTGTGACTTGCATCTCTTCTGACTGTATACCATTTACCACCACTCTCTGTTTTCTGCCCGTCAACCAGTTTGCCACCCAGTTGACCAAATTCTGACCCACCCCGAGCGTGCCCAGCTTATTTATCCATCTTCTATGTGGAACAGTGTCAAAAGCTTTGCTGAAGTCAAGGTGGGCAATACCAACTGCTCCCCCTTGGTCTACCACTCTGGTTACCCAGTCAAAGAAATCTATGAGGTTAGTTTGACAGGACCTTCCTTTTGTAAACCCATGCTGTCTTGGATCCTGTGCCCCTATGGATTCCAGGTGTTGCACTATCCTTTCTTTAAGGAGTACCTCCATAATCTTGCCCACTACTGAGGTAAGACTAACTGGTCTGTAGTACCCTGCCTCCTCCCTGCTACCACTCTTGTGGAGCAGGATCACATGAGCCCTTCTCCAGTCTTCTGGGACCTCTCCTGTGCTCAGAGACTCACTAAACAGTTCTGCTAATGGCTCTGCTAGTTCCATCCTTAGCTCCTTAAGTACCCTGGGATGCATGCCATCAGGTCCCATTGCTTGTCCACCCTGAGCTTAGCGAGCTTTTGTAGGACCCTTTCTTTTGTGAAGGGAGTAGTGCTCACCTCCCTTCCCCCTGTGTCCATGGTGCTGAGTTGTGGGCCCTGCCCTACCTTCTCTTCAGTAAATACTGAGCAAAGTATCTATTTGGGATAGATGCTTTACAGATCCTCCTCCTCCACATGCCCCTTCTCCTTTGAGCTTAGCAATACCCCTCTGGACTTTCTCCTTTCACTAATGTATCTATAGAAAGTCTTGTCACCTTCTTTTACTGTTCGTGCTAGTGTTTCCTCAGTTTGGGACTTTGCCTGCCTTACTGCCTTCCCTGCTTCTCTTAGGGCAGTTTGGTATGCCTCCCTATCTTCATCCCGCTGTGTCCTTATATTTCCTGAAGGCCAGCCTTTTGGCTCTGACCTTTTCTGCTACTGTATTTGAGAACCAAAGTGGTTTCCCTCTTCTTTTGCACTTCCTTTTCTGTCTAACACAATGGGATGTTACTTGAAGTATTGCATCCTTAATGCTTGCCCACTTTGCCTGTACCCCCTCACCTGTGTTTCTTTTTGCCAGGGCTAGCTTAACTCCGTTGGTCATCTTATTAAAGTCAGTTCCTCTGAAGTCCCATATTTCTGCCTTGGAATGGGATGATTTAGATGTAGTGGCCAAATTGAACCATACCATGTGAAGGTCACTGGCCACCAGGTGACCTTCTACCTGGAGATCTGTGATCCTTTCCCTGTTAGTCAGTACTAGATCTAGGATAGCCCTGTATCTTGTGGGTTGTTGTACCAGTTGTTTGAGGCCCTCCCCCTGCAGGGAATCCACCATGTATCTAGTTCTGGCAGATGTTCCTGCTGGTATTGACCAATCTATATCCGGCATGTTGAAGTCTTCCATTATCAGAACCTCCCCTTTAGCTGTCATGTTTTGTATATCTTCTAACAGTAATGTGTCTATGTCCTCCCCCTTGTCTGGGGGCCTGTAGACAACCCCAGTTCTTATGGTGTCCCATTTCCTGTTTCCAGGTGACCCACAGTTCTTCTGGCTCCTTATATGTATTCTGAATTTCTGTAGCTTTGATATTTTCGTTGACATACAGGGCCACTCCATCCCCCCTTTTTGCACCTCGGCCTCTTCTGAACAGTACATAACCAAATACTGAAGTCTCCCAAGTGTGGTTTCTGGTAAACCACATCTCACTAATTGCTACTATGTCCAGTTTAGCCTCTGACATTATTGCCTGCAGGTCTGGGATCTTATTTCCCATGCTGTGAGCATTTGTGCACATGATTTTCCATTGGCCAGATTTTGGTGTGTTAGTTGTTGGGTGGGATTTAGCATTTCCCCTGTGTGTTGTATGGGGAGATGGACCTTTTTTCTTACCTGGTGATGCAAATGAGCTACAAACATGTTGAATCCCTGTTTGACCACTAGCTGAGGGGGGAGGGGTGTTCTTCCCATTTGACGTATGGGGTGCTGCACCCCTCTCCCCATTTGCAAGTTTAAATATTCTGCAAAGATGTCAAACTTCTGCCCCAATGCACTGACTCCCTCCTTAGCCAGATGCAGTCCGTCAAATTTAAAGAATTTGTGCTCCCAGAACTGTTGCCAGTTCCCTACAAATCTGTGTCCTTTTTCCTGGCACCAGCCCTTGAGCCACATGTTTAGCTCCCCTGTCTCCCTTTCTCTGACCTTCCGTCCATCTGCCCCCCTCTCCCAGACTGGTAGGATCTCAAAGAAGGAGATGTTGGACGAAATGGATGATAATTTGTTACCCAGCCTGGGCAGGTATTCCTTGGTCTCCACAACTGACCGGCTGGTGAGATCATTAGTTCCTATGTCTACCAGGATGTCAATGTTTTCTCCTGCTTTGTGAACAATTTTAGCAATGCGGTCAGTGTCCCTCCACATTGATGTACCTGGGAGACATCTGACCATTAGCCCTGGCTGGAGATGGGTATCAACTCCCCGAATCATGGAGTCTCCTATGATCAGAAGTTTTTTGGATTTCCTTTTTCCTTTTTTGGTTTTGGCTCCTGATTTGGGTGAGTTTTGTTGTGCTAGCACCTGTGCTGCAGTGTCCTGCTCTGCAGTGTCCTCTGCCCCTTTGTTTGATTTTGGAGATAGAGGCAGATACCTGTTTGTAGTGTTTATATGTTTTTGGGAGGTAATATGTTGGAGAGCACAGAGTGATGGGGCACCCGATTTGCTCCTCCTAACCACCTGCCAACCTCCTGGACCAACTACCCTCTGCGGTGTAGGTTCTTCTGTTGCATGTTGGGGAAATGGCAGGTGGTTCTTATAATGTATTTCCTCTTGAATATGAAATTTGAGGTGGCAATCTCTGCCCATGCTTCCCGGAGCTGATCCCTAAGATCTCCAATGGCCCAGCATGTAGGACAGTGTCCTAAATCCTGTAAGACTGTCCTTCTGAAAAGTGTTCTGCAGTACCTGCAGTTAATGATATCCCTTCCAGATAAGTTGCTGAGTTTATAACCTGGTCAGAGTAATTAGAAGGAAGAAAATGCAAGTAATGGTTTGATTTTGCATTTTGTTTTCGTATAACTTGTTATAATAAGTTAAATTACTAGTGCCCCTGTAAATGAGCTCACCTTGTGGATGCTCCACTGCTCCACCCCTTCCTGCTTTGCCACAGGAAATGTCACAACTGTGGTACCCTATAAAGGAGTGTAGTGTGGGGTGGTTGGGGATGGGGGTGGTGGCTGGGCCCTTCCCCTGCCGAAAAAGAAGAACCATGGATGAAAGAACAAGGAGGTAAAAGCAGAAACAATCAGTCAACAACAAATGCAGTAACCCTGAAAGCTTATCCTAACGTTAGATAAAACTGTAAAACCTGTAAAGCACTACCTGTAATAATTTAAGAGAAGATATACCCTGTAAGAAACACTTTGCTACAGAGAAAAATAAAGCAGTAACAGAAGGTATACCTTGCAAAAGACAATTTGAATCATAAGATTACAGCAGTAATCTGTTAGCACACAGCTGTAGGCACACCTTGTAATAATGCAGAAGAAGGTATACCAGCAACAACAATTTGAATCAGAGAAAAATAAAGCAATGACATGTTAGCAACAAACAGTAGCAATCCCTGTGAGTACAAAATAAAAATAACAACACACAGTAAATCTGCTTAGCCAAAAGAAGTCTTAATCTATTTCCCCTGCTCTGCTAAGGTTCTCTACTCTGTCCTTTCAAGCAATCTTAGAAAGAAAGAGCTCAGGTGAAGCTAGGTGCCTTGGCCAGCAAACCAAGTCTTCTAAGAATTTCTGAGATGCAAGAATTTATGAGATGTAGATATCTGCTCCAAACCCCTTTAATGTATTAACCAGAGAAATATAATCATCCTTTATATCTTCAGTCATGGAAGAACTGATGCCATTTGTCCTCACATGTACCACTACTAGCAGGTTGGAGCCAACTGTTTTAAGTATATTTTTAGCCATATTCTCTATATCCTTTATCTTGGCTCCTCTAAAACTAGAATATGTCCAGTTTGCCTTGTCATTATAACATAGAATCCCATCTGTGTACTTCAAGATGTAATCTCCTAAGACTATTACCTGCCTGGGGGCATCACTATGGGAACATGTACTGGTGTGGTGGGTATCCAAGGGCTCTGTATCAGTTCTAGTCTGGTGCTCTAATGTGTCTGAACCACTAGGGCTTTCTGGGATAGTGAGCAACAGCACTGGCTGTGGTGCTATAAACAAAAACACATTCCTAGTAAATGAAACAGTTATAGAAGCTAATGATTATGTAACTTCTTTTTAAGTAGTGCTAACAGTATGATTGTTAAAGAAAGTTTCCTTTGCTGTAAAAGACTGTCATACCTGCTCTCCATGGCATTCTAGCTACACAATTGCAGAAAGGGTTATACGTGTGTGGAGGCCCCTTTTCTACTGTGGTGCCGCTGGGCTGGGATCCACGCGATGATGTCAGTACAACATGCACTATGATGTTCACTCACTGCTGTGTCTCATGCTTGACTTCTAGCTTGCTAAGCAACACCAGCAACTTTTGCTGTTTAAAGGGACACCTCCCACTTGGTGCTGGCTGTTGGAACTCATTGTATGAAGTATGAAGCACTAATGCTTTGTGATTTTCTTGATAAGACCTTAAACATGGTTTTCAAAGTCCCCATTCTATTATTACCTCCTCTGAAGCCGGGTAAGGAGTTCCACTAGTCTGGGAAGTAGGGATTCGGCTGCTATTGGACAAAGCGCTTAAAGACACTCGCCCATTGGCCCCCGGTTACAGCAACTGTCTCCCATTGGTTTCTGCTGAGAGTGTGCTGTGCTGGGCTCGGCATCCATTCACTTGCACTGCTCTCGGCCTAATTTTTACGCCCGCCCCGCCTCCACCCCTCCGACCTTTATTAAATAGGCTCATCACTCCGCCCAGGTGAAAAGATCCACCCCCTAACAGGAACCTCCCATGTGTCCCGCAGTCTTACTCCTCCCCTGCTCTGTAACTCACTCTCTCCCTTAACCCCCGAACCACTATTGCCATTATACTCCCTCTTTTTTTTATATTTTCCTCTTTCCTGTTTTGCCCTTTTCCCTTCCACGTTTTGCTCCCTCAACTTCATATTGTCTCGTTGTTCTCCTTAACCCCCTGTCACTAAACCCTCTCAGTATTTCTGTACTCACTACAGCGCTAGCGATAACCTCCTAAGCCCTCTAAAATTCTTACCCTGCCACCCTCCTAGGCTCTTTGCCCCCCCACTCTATCTCGCCACCTCCTCTCTGATTGCTTTCCTCACACCATTTATCTGCTTTCTCCTCCAACTCAATGGTTAATCTGCCTCCTCTTAAACTATGCCTTCGCTTAATTTCTAACATCAGTCCCTGCTGACCCTCACCCTCCTTTTCCCAATATGCCAACTTCCCCCTTCTGCCTACCCTACCCCTCCACCCTCTCTCACCATCTTATTCGATTACCCACAACATGGTACCATGGCAAGTACACCGGAAGCCTTAATCAAACATCATCCAACTAATATCTGGGTACAAAATACAATATTTCCTACTTGGAAACTGTCAAATCAAGATAAATCGCTAACTATCACCCTCTACTGGGACACCAGAAGAAAAACCAAACACCTAATAAAGAACAAGCAGAGACTCACTCTTACCTACTATGAACTACGAATGGCATCACTGAAACTCCTGCTCCTCCTACTACTAATGTCTGGTGGGGTGCACCCAAACCCTGGCCCTGTCACACTGAAGCCAACAAAAACAGTGAAAGCTGGTAGTGGACTCTCCATTATCACCCTAAATATCTGCAGCTTCCTTCCTAAACTGGCATCTCTTCAAACACTCGCTGGGCAAAAAATCCCGATATACTAGCCATTGTGGAAACCTGGCTGTCTCCCAGCACCCCGGATCATGCGGTCTTGCTTGAAGGCTACAATCTTTTCAGACTCGACTGGGCAAGCAAGAAGGGTGGGGGCTGTGCTATCTACATAAAGGACAACCTATCCAGTCAACATGGCAGCTTCATCTCCACAAATACTCAGGTGCAACTTCTCCCTATCAAATTGCTCCTTGGTGCACAAAATAATGTTCTCACAGTGGCCGCAGTCTATATCCCTCCAAAAGACCACCATTCCAGTCTCAAGTCAGTGCTTGAATTTGTAAGCCTGCAACCCCCTGAAAATGAGCTCCTCCTCCTCGGGGATTTCAATATAAACTGGCTCACCTCCGACACTGGCTCCTGCAAAGATGACATCCTAGCAGCCAACCTGACGCAGATGGTAACTTCCCCTACCCGGAAAAATTACAAAACTGGAACAAGCACCCTTATTGACTGGGTTCTCACTAATCACCATGACTGGATAAAAAACATTAAAGTTCTCCCTGACTCTCTCAGTGATCACTCCCCAGTGTCTTGTACCTGGTCTAATAAATTTCTCAAGCCGCCCCCCAAAGTTATTTCAAGCAGAGTATTGCCACAAGGGAATCTTATCAAATTAAAGACCTGTCTCCTGCAACATGATTGGACACCAATTTTCAAAATGACTGATGTTAATGCTGCACTAGAATACTTCATCACAACCTTCAATACTGCATGTGACTTTTACACCCCAGTAAAAAAGCGTAAAATCAAAGCACTATCAAATCCTTGGATTACTGCCAAACTACTTGCCCAGCTCAAGGCTCGGGACCACCTCTTGGCCATAGCCAGGGACACAGGCTCACCGCATGATACCCTAAAATACAAGCAGGCATGAAACAGATGCACCACACAAATTAGGCAAATGAAGAGCGCCTATTTCAAAAATGCCCTTGAATCCACCTGGGGTGACAGGAGAGCTTTCTGGGACAACATCTGAAATATAATGGGTAAGCAATCAAAATCCTCACCCACCATTACGAAAGTTGATGGATCCACCACACTTGACCCAAAGACTATTGCAGATGCTCTAAATAAGACGTTCACAGACCTCAGTGGGGTCCTCCCCCCAGATTTCTTCTTGGACTTACCTGTGCCTAACCTAGTATCACAAAACACCCCTCGTGACAAATCACAATTTTATTTCAAGAAAATCAAAGTGCACGAAGCCTACAAATACATAAAAAAGGCCTGCTCCAAATCCAGAACAAGTAGTGACACCTTAGATCTAAAAATCCTGTCTCTCACCCTGGACGAAGTGATCCACCCCCTTGCCAAAATTCTTGATCTGTCCCTTTGCCAATGTCAATTTTCCCAACAAATGGAAGTCTGCCATAGTCATGCCAGTGCACAAGGGGGGGGCAAAGCCTCAACAGGTAACTATCGACCGATATCAGTACTCCCACCCCTCTCCAAAGCACTTGAACGCATAGTGGCAGACCAACTCTCTGACTACCTGGACAAGTACAATCTACTTTGTAATCAACAGCACAGCTTTGGGAAAGGACATAGCACTACAACAGCCTTACTTGACTTCTCTGGAGAAGTCCACTCAGCCCTGGACAAAGGGTACCAAACCGGTGCGGTCTTCATTGACCTCACAAAAGCTTTCGATACAGTCCATCATGGTGCTTATCCTCCTTATTGACCAGCAAAGCTGGCTGAAGGTCCTAGTGCTTGGGTAAAAGTTACCTATCAAATCGGTCACAGGCTGTAAAAATCTCTGATGAACTCTTTGACTCCAAACCAGTCCTCTCGGGTGTACCGAAGGGATCAATTCTAGGCCCGCTCCTCTTTAGTCTGTTCCTCAACTCTCTCCCAGATTTCTGCCCGGAAAAAATAATCTTATACACTGATGATGCTGTAATTCTCTCTTCTCACAAAGAGCCAAACTCCCTACGCCAAAGCTTACAAATTGCCTTCTCTAGTGTTGAAAAGTGGTTCCTGGATAGTAAACTTGTGCTTAACCACAATAAAACAAAAGCCATGCTTTTTACCAATCACCAAAACAAAAAAAGAAATACTCCACTCACCATAAAAACCTTTGCTGGAAATACACTGGACCAAGTAAATACTTTCAAATACCTTGGCATCACATTTGACCAAGGGCTTACCTTTGCAACCCACATTGACAACACGGCGAAAACAGTGAACCAATGTCTAGGAATATGATATGCAGTGTCAGTGGCTCAGTAGGTAGCACACTCGCCTCTGAGGCCGGGAGATCAGAGGGCTGTGGGTTCAGTTCCCACATCTGGCACTTGGGTTAATATCCCAGTACTGACACTGTAATGCAGCATGAGAGGGGTGCTGCATTTCTGAGGTGCCGTCTTTCGGATGAGGCGTTAAGCCGAGGTCCCATCTGCCTGGATTGGTGGTAGTTCAGGTGGATGTTAAAGATCCCATGGCACTTATCGAAAAAAGAGTAGGGGAATTTCCCAGGTGTCCTGGCCAAATTTCCCTCATTCACTAAAATACCACCAACAGCTTAATCTGGTTCAAGGTCAGTTGGCATTCATCTGTATCCCCTTCCCCCGGGTCGTGCCTGAAAATAGGCAGGATTTGTCTAGTGCACTTACCCGGTCAACAAAAGCTAAATAAAAAAATAAAAATAAAAGGAATACTATTTCGAAACCGCCAATTCCTAAACCAAGCTGCGCTGAGGATAGCTATACAGAGTTCCATAATCTCAATCATTGACTATGGCCTTATTATCTATGGCTCAGCTACCACCATGGCACTAAGGCGTATCTCAGTCACTCTAAATAAGGCTTGCCGGCTTCTCATGAGGGCACAAAGACTGACACACACGTGTGAGCTTTACTATGAAACAGGCTGGTTGCAACTATCAAATCGCCTTATATATCTCACCTGCATAATGGCAAAAAAATCTATCTTGGGACTGACTCCATTATGTATCCAAAAACCTACTCCATCTGAATCATGGCATGCGTCCCACCACCAGATCTGAACACCAACCTTTTCTGGTTCCCAGATGTCGGACCGCACAGGGACAAAGAATGTTCGCATACAGGGCCCCGACCTGGTTCAATGCTCTAAGTCCACCTACTCTATCCTCAACCTCTCTTGGAGCTTTCAAAACCTTGCTCTATGCCCACCTAACTACCACTAGCAATTGTGATTGCATTCGATAAAGGCTATTCCTCCTCTTGACCATCCTCACATCCATGGCCTACTCTCCTTGTCTAATGAACCCGCACGTACCACTACTACTCCTGTCTGCCTCCTAACTTACTCTCTTCCTCCCCCTTCTGTCCCCTCTCACTTGCTCTACTGCCCACCACTTTCCCTCCTTTCTCGCCTCCCTGTTGGCTCCTACTTACTTCCCTCTCCCTGAAAGTTTTTTTTATTCCCTAAATTGTTTACTGCCTTGAAACTGTTTAAAGCATATTTATTGTGTAACTTCTAAACTTTACTGCCTTGAAACTGTTAATAGCATATTTATTATGTAACTTTTTCTTCTGGTATTACTTGTAATTTGTATTGTTTGTTTGATGTTCTATGTGACGTGGAACCTTTGTAAAAGAGCCCTGGCTCAAAGGTATTATTCCTAGACCAATAAATTAAACTAAACTAAATTGTTGCAGATGTAACTTAAATGGCAGAGAACTACTACCTAACCAGATCTACCTAAACAAATGTTAATACTTGAATAGTTATTTTGCTGTAACTATTAAGTGACAGAATGCCACTATACAAAAAAAAGCTGCAATGCAATATATGCCCTTGTATATACAATACAGTTTCATTCAACTCCCATATTGCCACTATGTGTCTGGTATATGTCAGCATACCTATCCTTCCAGCTAATGTAAGCTATTTCATTGGGTTTGGAGGGAAGAATAGGTTTATAAGTTCATAGGTGTTATGGACAAAAAACAGTCCAAAGCCTCTCAAATTTTGTCTGCCACCCTCTCAGTGTGTGTATATATACTATATATATATATATATATATATATATATATCTCATGTTGTTCTGCTCCCTATTACCTATCAAGTCTTTTTTTAAAGATATTCAGATCCTCACTATCACCTGTTAATCTGCATAAACCAGTTGTCTCTCATCCTTGTTTTATATAGTTCACCCTTCAACTGGAATTTGTGACCTTTTAGGTTCAAATCCCCATCCTTCAGTCTTAATCCTATACATTTCAGGCATTCATGGTCTCCTGAAGCTTTATATACCATTATCATATCTTCCCTTACTCTCCTTCTTTTCAATGAATAGAATCCAAGTTCTTCCAATCAGTCCTGATATCTCATGTCTCTTATATCCCATGTCATTCTTGTTGCCCTTCTTTGTACAGCTTCTAGTCTTAACACATCTGTTCTCCTGTATGAGTTCCATAGCAGGACTCCATATTCCAAATGTCACCTGACCGATGACCTATTCAAATGGATTTTTTTTATAATTAAAATTTTATTGGTTTTACAATCAATAATATTAACAGTCATTAAAAGCAGCAACATAACAACATACCAAATAAAATACAGCCAGTAAAAGAAACCATCCCCCTTCCTCCTCAAGAAAGAGAATAACATCACCAATGAGTAGAACTTGCATTAGGAAGAAACAACCCCCCCCCCCAACTCCCACTCACACCCAGAGCACTAGCAAAAAAAAACCCAGAGTTCTGGAATAGAAATAAAAGGGAAAAACAAAGGGGGGAAGGGAGCCCACACCTAAATATCCCTAGTCTGCTACCTGCTGAATACACATGAGGGTATGCAGAATTACCCCTGCTGAAAAAGGTCATTCCATTGGTGGAGTCAAGCAAACTGCTTTTTGACTGTAAGGGCCTGCATAAGCTCATAGTATCACTCTTAGTAAGAAGGTGTGGCGTCCTCTCTCCAATGTCTCAGGATAATCACTTAAGCCACCACAGAAATCAAGGCCATATGGGCCCTGCAGTGTCCAAACAGGAAAGTAGGATAGTTTCCAGCAGGCAAATATCTGGGGTAAAGCCCTCATACAGGCCCAGGAGGAGGTCCAGTGAGTCCTTAATTTTCATCCAGAACAGAACCACCTTGGGACACTCCCACAGCATGTGTAGCAAATGTCCAGTAACTGAACCACAATGGGAGCAGTCCAGAGTTGCAGCCCAGCCCATCCTGAATAACTTGAGGACAGTATAGTACAAATCATGCAAGACAACCTATTTAAAGGTACCAGTACCCTCCTATCACTGATTACAAAATTTCTCCTTATGCAGGCCATTAAACTATTTCCCCTTTTAATCACTCTCCCACATTGTTCATTACCCTTAAAACTGCGTGATACCAACACTCCTACATCTCTTTCACAACCTCTTTCTTTCAGGGTCATATCATTTAACTGATATTCTGAAAATGTATTCCTGTATCTAAAGTGCATAACAATGCAGATATCCTGGTTAAAGTGCATTTTAGCCTTATGTGTCCACTCACTTACCAGATCAATCTCATTCTGTAACTTTATCATCCCCTGATCAGTATCCACCTTGCATGAGATTTTCAGATCATCTACAAATTTTGTCCTACAATCCCCTTCAGTGCCATCCATGTCTCCCATGTATATATTAAATAGGATAGGGCCCAACACTGATCCCTTTGGGACCCCACTTGTCACCTCCTCTGAGACTGATGAAAACTCATTTATCCTTATTCTTTGTGTCCTACCATGCAGCCAATTTGCTACCACTTCATCATACTACCATTCAGACTTACGTTTTCTAGTTCATTCAATAACTCCATGTGTGGCACAGTGTTGAATGCCTTGCTGAAATCCATAAAGACCACATCCACTGGTGTACCTTTGTCCAACAGCCAACTTATTGGTTCAAAGAACCTCCGCTGATTACTGATACATGACTAACCTCTCCTAAATCCATGCTGTGACTTATCAGTGAAATTACTATTATTTAAATATTATTCTACATAGATACATAGATACTATCAGCAGACAAGGGTCCATGGCCCACCCAGTCTGCCCATTTGATCTCATAAGATCACTTTAAGTTTTTCTAGAAGTCTGTTGCCCCTTACCTCTACTGTCCAGGATTACCTTATGTCTATCCCATGCATTCTTAAATCCTGTGATTGTTTCAGCCCCCACCACTTCCTCAGGCAGGGTGTTCCGCTTGTCCACCACCCTTTCTGTGAAGACATTCCTCCTCACATTTCCTCTGAATCGCCATCCCTCCAACTTCATCCCATGCCCTTTAGTCCTGGAACATCTTTTTTAATGGAAAATAGTGTTTTCTTGCACCCTCCTCCCCATAAGGTACTTGTATGTCTCTATCATATCCTCTCTCACCCTTCTTTCCTCCTGGGGGTGTGCCCGAACTTTCTGGGACAATGTCAAAAATTAAATGGGAGCGCACGCTCCCCTCCCCCATCCCAGATCACCACTGACAGCACAACCGTTACGGATCCAACAAACATTGCAAACTACCTTAACACATCCTTTATGGACCTTAGCTCTGTCCTCCCCAGTAATTTCTTTGACCCACCACCCCCTCTACCTGCCCCAGTCCTCCAATGCCCTAGCTTCTACCTACATAGGGTAACTGCCTAGGAAGCCAGACTCCACCTGGTCAGAGCATTAGAAAGCAATAGTCCCGGTGATGACTGCCTGGACCCCAGCATCCTCCGTCTGGTACTGGATCAGGTCCTTGCCCCACTCACCAGCCTTCTCAACAAATACCTCTGCCTGGGGCAATTCCCAACTGCATGGAAAACTGCCATTGTTACTCCCATTCACAAAGGCGGTGACAGGTCCTCTGCCGGGAACTACCGTCCTATCTCCATACACCCACCCCTCTCCAAAGCCCTAGAAAAGCTGGTTGCCACACAAATCACTGAATACCTGACCAAACACAACATCTTCAGCCCTGAACAGCACAGTTTCCATGCAGGACACAGTACCGGCACTGCACTAGTTGAATTTTCAAATTTCCTACACTCCTCTCTGGACTCTGGCTCCCTAGCCGGGGCAGTGTTCGTCGACCTCTCAAAGGCATTTGACACTGGCTCCCACCCACTCCTGCTGGATGCCCTCTGCCATACTGGCTTCTCTACTGGGCCTCTCACCTGATGCACCAGCTACCTATCTGCCTGCTCCCAATGTGTCAGAATTAATGGGACACATTCCAAAACTTGTCCCATCTGCGCAGGGGCTCCTCAGGGCTCCATCCTGGGACCTCTACTCTTCTCACTCTACCTTAACACCCTGCCCAGTGCATGCACTGGAAAAATTCTGCTGTATTCAAATGACGCCATCATCTTTGCCACCCACCATAACCCTATCTCTCTCCAGGACTCCCTACAACTATCCTATAATGATGCTGAAACCTGGTTCAAAGAGCACAGACTGGTTATTAATCTCAAAAAAACAAAAACAATGCTCTTTGCCCACCCGCAAAACAAAGCCAGCAACTTCCCACTCCATATCCTCCCCTGCTGCAAACAACCACTAGAGCAAGGCCACTCCTACAATTATCTTGGGGTCTCCTTTGACTCAGCCCCACCTACCACACCCACATTGATGCACTTGCTTCAGCCAGTAATGTGCAGCTAGGTATCTTATACCGCTATAAAAACTGTCTCCTCCCGCTGCCCTCCGTCTAGTGGTTACATCCTCTATATTATCCCTCGTTGACTATGGCCTACCAGTATACGGTGCTGCTGACACAACCACCCTCAATAAAATTTGCCTCATCCTAAATAAGGCATGCAGGCTAATCACTGGGGCCCCCAGGCTCACGCATTTGTCCCAGCTCTGTGACATGGCAATACTACTGAATCTAGATGAATGTCTTTGATACCAAACCTGCCTAATAACAAAAAAGACTCTTCTCAGGCTATCCCCACCCAGGCTGACAACCTCCCTCCGCCAAGCCCAACCCTTGGTCTGTACACTGACCTCCTGCAAGGCCACTTTTCTAGTCCCAAGATCTAGGACCCCCCATGGACAGAGGTCCTTCTGCTATAGAGCTCCATCCTGGTATATCTCTCTCCCTGCCCCCATCTTGGATGCCCCCATGATTTCCAAATTCAAAACCACACTTCAAAGCCAACTATTTAATACACGTAGCTGCACCTGTCTATAATCGAAGCATAGCTCTCTGTGCCCTGACAATACCCACTGGGCGGCATCCACACCACTCCTCTCTTAATCCTCACCCATTGCTGATTGAACTGCTATTATCCTGCTGCTTGCTCTTACCATCGTGCAAGAATGTGCCACTGTAACCAAACTGGCTTATTTGTTTAACTGTTGTAATCTCATGTGCTTGCTAACTATGTAACCCATTTGCTGTAACCAAAAGTCTGTTATGTATTTGTCCTCAATGTGATGAGGTACTTTTGGAAATGAGCCTCTGGCTCAAAGGTTGTAAACCGATGCACAAATAAATAAATAAATATTCAAGTCCTTCAGCCTGTCCTCATAGGACTTGTGATGCAATCCCTGTACCGTCTTTGTTGCCTCCTCTGAACCTTCGTCACCCTGTCTATGTCCTTATGTAGGTAAGGTCTACAGAACTGGACACTGTACTCCAAGTGGGGCCTCACTAGTATATTGTATAGTGGAATTATGACCTCCCTTTTCCTGCTGGTGATGCCCCTGCCTATGCATCTCAGCATCATATTTGCTTTACCTGCTGCCTTGTTGCACTGTTTCCCTACCTTGAGGTCATCAGAGAGGATAACCCCAAGGTCCCTTTTGGCTTGGTGCAAGCTATGTCCTCGCCCCCCCAACTGATATGTTGTTCTAGGGTTTTTGTGCACCATATGCATTATTTACACTTATTTGTGTTAAATTTCAACTGCCAAACCATTGACCATTCTTCAAGCATCTGCAGGTCCCTCCTCTTTCTGTCTACACCCTCTGGTGTGTCCACTCTGTTAGAGACCTTTGTGTAGTCAGTGAGCAGGGAAATTCTGCCTTCTATGTCCTGCGCAATGTCACTGATGAAGATCTTGAATAGGACCAGTCCCAGCACTGATCCCTGCAGCACCCCACTGATCACTCTTCACTCTGTGGAGTGAGAGCCATTTACCACTATCCTCTGTGTCCTGCCACCCAGCCAATTATCCATCCACTGAACTACTGTCCTGTCCACTCCCATATTTCCCAGTTTGTTTAACAGCTTTCTATGGGGCATAGTGTCAAAGGCTTTGCTGAAGTCCAGATAGGCAACATTGACTGCCCTCCCTGATCCACCTCCCTTGTCACCAGTTGAAAAATTCAATAAGGTTGGTCTGGCATGACTTCCCCTTGATGAAACCATGCTGCCTTGGGTCCTGTAGTCCATTGGAAACCAGATATTCCACCAATCTCACCTTCAGTAGTGCTTCCATGATCTTCCCCAATACCAAGGTCAGACTGACTGGTCTGTAGTTCACCGCTTCCTCTTTGTTCCCACTTTTGCATAAATTGACTACCTCTGCAGTCCTCCAGTCTTTGAGTACCTCCCCTGTTTCCAGTGATTGGCTAAACAAGATAGCCAGAGGTTCAGCCACCACCTCTCTTAGTTCCTTTAGGACCCTAGGTGCACCCCATCTGGCCCCATTATTTTATCAACTCTTATTCCTTCCAGTTCCTTTAGGACCCTTTCCTGTGTAAAGGGACTTGTGTCCATTTCCTTGCCCTTCCCACCCCTTGTACTCCCCTCAGGACCATTACCTTCCCCTTCCTCAGTAAAGACTGAATAGAAATATCTGTTTAGTATGTCAGCTTTATTGTTGTCATCCTCCACACTGCCCCTGTTCTCCCCTTCAGTATCACTATCCTTCCCTTCTCCCTTCTTTTTTCACTTATGTGCATGTAAAAGGTTTTGTCCCCTCTAACCACTGTTCTATGTCCTCTCTTAGGATTTTTGTCTTAGATCTTATCCATCACTGAGGTACAGTGAAGCCCACCAGGATGAAGCCCAGCTCTGCAGAATTATGCAGTAGGGTTACTTCAACAAACAATATAGTGTCAATGGGAGTTAATCCCTTTTGCCAGGCAGAAAACCTATGACACTGTGCTTCATTCTGGCAGGCTTCACTGTAAGACATATTGGTCTATAGTTGTTTTTCCCCTCTCTAGACCCCCTTGTTTTTATATAGCAGGATTACAATAGCTTTCTTCTAGTCTTCAGGCACCAAAAAAAAATCATACAGAAAATACATTAACAGTCAATCATCCAGAACTTGGGCAAAGTTTAAATGCCCTGTTAAAAAAAACAAAACAAACAAGAACTGATAACGAAAGCAAAATCAAGAATAGAATATAATCTGATTACCAAAGTGAAAGATAACAAAAAACAATTTTACAATTATATAGGTTTTATAAGAGGAAAACAACAATCTATTGGCCCTATTATAATTAAGAAAATACCAATAACCGATGAAAATGATGCTGCAAGGATATTAAATGAGCAATTTCTAAATGGTTTCAAAATAAAGGAAGTTACCAGAACACTTATAGTTGATAATACAAATAACTACCCTGTATTCAGTTGTAGTGATGTTGATCAAATAACAAAATAATTGAAAAGTAATAGTTCAGCAGGTCCTGATGGAATTCCACCAAGATTCCTACAGGAATTAAGAGATGTAATTAAGGATCCACTTACTGCTCTGTTCAATACCTCTATTGAAGAAGGTAAAGTTATACAACCATGAAAATAAGCATTAGTTATTCCCATTCATAAAGGATATAATAATAATGACCCTAATAATTATCGGACGATAAGCCTTACATCAATTATTGGTAACATTATAGAAAGACTACTCCAAACACATATTTTTGAACATATAAGTAGTACAGTATTAATTGATATCTTTCAACATGACTTTGTTTCTGGTAGATCATGTTTGTCTAACCTATTACAGTTCTTTTTGAGCCAGTTAGTGCAGCTCTAGATAAGGGCATATCTGTGGATGTCTTGTTTTTGGACTTCACAAAGGCTTTCGATAGTGTCACACAGAATACTTTTACAAGAACTAATAAGAATTGATTTACACCCAAATATCATTAACTGGATACAATTGTGTCTGGATGACAGGATTCAAAGAGTATCTGTGAAGGGGCATATGTCTGAATGGGGTAGGGTAACTAGTGGTGTGCCTCATGGCTCAGTGTTGGGCCTCACACTGTTCAATGTGATGGTGTCCACAATGTCTGTAGCTGATAGTGCATGGATGTACAAGTATGTAGATGACTGCAATATTAGGGGTCTTATAAGGACAGCATCTGAATGATTACTACTGCAAAATCAACTTGACAGACTAGCACATTGGGCTAAAACTAACAAAATGCTATTTAATGAAGGCAAATGCAAAGTTATGCACCTTGGGAGGAATAACCTGCTTTTGACTATAAACTGAATAACATAACATTAAAAACTATAGTCGAGGAAAAGCACCTGGGAGTCATAATCTGTCATAATATGGCCTTTGATAGAAATACTGCCCCCATGGTCAAAAAATGACGTAACATTGTTGGCTCAATACTAGGTAACATTAAAAGTAGAGACTCTAAAGTAATTGTTCCTCTCTACACCAGTTTAGTGCACCCACATTTAGAGTACTGTTCTCAATTTAGTGCTCCCAATACTGTAAGAAGTCAAAAACTAATTGAGGGTGGACAATGAAGATTACTCCCAAAAATTACATCTGTAGAACACCATTCCTATAATAATAGACTAAGACAATTAAAACTATTCTCTACAAAATATAGGCAGATAAGTGGTGACCAATGTCTAACATACAACACTCTTAGAGATGAGTTTGCAAAAGAAACAATAGGACTAACTACATTTGAATGTTTAAAATCTATAAGAAGCAATAATTCTAAACTATTACATGGAAAAAATGTAACACATAAAAGGAGTAGGTTCTTTACTCAGAGAGTGGTTGAAATGTGGAATAAACTGCCTCAACCTGTCATTAATAGTGTGAATTTAGCAAATTTTCAAACATAGACTGGATCCTTATATGGGAGACAATAAGTCTGAATTCCACCCATTAGGCACATGGGTAGTGAGTTCAATAAAGGGACTTGTCACCTACTGTACTTGTATAACTCCTATGAGCCTATGAACTCCTTCCCTCAGACTAGAATTAAACAGGCACAGATTGGTCCTGCCACATATTGTGTCAACTCTTTAAGCATTCTTTGAGGCATTCCATTTAGTACCTGTGACTTATTTGGATTCAATTATCTTAGTTTTTCCAGTACTCTCCCTCTGCCTTTGATTCACATTTCTTCCCCCTTACATTTAGTACTTCCTATCTTCTCTGACTTTGGATTAAACACTGAGAAAAATATTGATTTACATGATTACTCATTTCTGTCTCATTTCCAGCTTCTCTTCCATTATCTAGTAATGGTCCTTCTTTATGCAATGTTTCTTTTTAGAATTCATATATGTAAAACAATACGTAAAACAATAAGTAATGTCCCTAGTAACAGAAATGAAAGGCTTACCTTCAAATGAGCCACCTTTAAATGTACATCAATCAACACCGATGTAAAAAAACTGTGTTTTCTTTTTGTGGACAACATTCTGCATGGTTCTCCTTGTGGAGCAAGTGGTTTGGAGTTTTTGTTGTGCCACGGTTTGTGTACAGAATGCTAAGCATGAGGTGTTGACCTGTCAATTCCATGCTCAGTAGTTCTGTGCTCAAACTGTGGCATGGCTGGAGCTCTAGATCACTGGTTCTATGAGGAAAGCTGTAACAGAGTGCTGCCCATAAAAATAAAACAGTGCAAAATACAGTTTTTCACATCACTTTATTTTTATTCTGTATAGTTACATATGAAGCATTTAGGCTTATGGATAGAATTTCTGTAAATGCAAACATTAATTTCCTGTCCTCTTCAAGCTTGGTGGAGCCTTTCCTGTTTCTCCCATTGTCCCCCAGGATGTCAACAAGGGCACACATGTATGCAGGCATGCATGTTGTAGGGCCATCTGATGTCCTCCCACCCACAAGCTGCTCCGACTGCACTGCCCCCTGATTTCACCTTGGTGGCACTATAACAGTGGAGCTACCTGCCCTCCCTCCCTTTAGGAGGAGAGTGTCCACCATAATGCTCAGTCCTCCTCCACTCAGTTGGCCCCCACTGACCCAAGTATGTTCCCAAACTTCCAAACTTGGGTCACTGGCTTTGTGAGTGGTAGCGGTGCTGCTGCACTGGCCCATCACTGTTAAAATCTGGACAGTTGCTGAGCTATCCGGAAATCTTTATTCCCCCAAAAAATTGCACAAGAAAGTATCTATAAAATCCCAATTCATGTCTGTTAGCAATTTTAATTTTTTTAATCTGTCGCGTGGGGATATTTTTCCTGTTTTATACTGAAAATTTGTAAAATGTTTTTGGGAAAACTTTGCACAAGCAACAAAGTAAAACAGGCACAAGGAAATTTTAAAGAGGGGGAAGGGTGGGAAAATTACCTGGGACCTGTAGGGTCTGTGACTATCATGTTGGTAGTATACTTGGGAAATAACTTGGTGTACCTGGAGGTCCTTTTCTGGTGTCAATTTCTATGTAATATTTAATGTTATGCTTTGAGCCCACTATTATATTCCTTTGGGCTCTTTTCGCTACGCTGACTTTTAATCTGCACACACTTTTAGAGATGTGCAGAATATAAAATTCCACCAGCAGAATGCCCACAGAATGACTATTCTGATCCCGTGGAATTCCACAGAAGTTTCACAAAAATTTGGCTGTATTCCGCAAAATTTTAAATTTCAGTTATTGCACTATTATTTTAAAAGTATATGTCCAAATAACACCATATTTGGAACATAAATGGAACCCCATAGCTTACAAGAGAGTACCTAATTTCAGAGCTATAGATGAAAACACAGCAGAGGTACACGTGGCCAAACATTTAATCAAAATTTAATTTTCAGTTATTTTGAGATAATATCAGGATTTAGAGAAGCACCTAGAATGCATATATGCACCATGTTTTAAGTCTCATGCTTCAATGGGAACTGAGTTATAGGTAGCCAAATAATTTGCCAAACTTTGGATTTCTGTAATTTTAGCATACTTTTGATAGTATTCATTGAAATGTTACAAAAAATAACAGGTATACAGGTTATCACTACATTTGTATATGCACATAGTTTCAGATTTCTAGCCTTAAATGGGACTGAGTTATAGCCTACCAAACATGTTGCTAAAATTTACATTTCAGTTCCCTCTAATTTTAAAACTACAGTACATATCCAAATTTAACCAGAGTTGAAACATTTAAACTACTATACCACATGGTCATTTCTGAAAAAGTTCATATTTTCAGATTTAAATGGGATTGAATTAAAAGTAGTCAAACTTTACAACATTTAAAAATTAAATTTTGCAAGAATGCAAACTACAAATTTATAAACCTCTGTAACTTTAAAACTATAGAATGTAATACTATTAAATTTGGCAGGTTCTTAGACCTTACAAGGAGACTGTGTGCGCCAATTTTATTAATTGCTTGCTGTGAGAAATTGCAAAATAACATATGTACTTAGAGTCAAATCCCATAAGTCTTTGTGAAAATTGTAGAATTTCATGAAAAATTCCATAAAACTAGAATTTTCTAATTTCACTCAGCCTTATCTTGGGGATTCTAATTAGTGGATAGGGGTATACGAGGCAGGTAGCACAGGGGACACCAAGTTCTGGAGTTAGATGCACAGTTTCACCAAGAAATGGACAGCTGAGTTGGGTAGCACAATAGTGGTAGACCCCCAGGTTTGAGCAAGAAAGCACAGCATGTCAAAAATTCCAACCTGAATGCAGGATATTTAAGGATCACATCCAGTAAATTTATGATCCAGGGAACCTGGTGTACATGCAGGTCTAGGACTTAGAGATACTCAAAAAGATGTAATGGGTGAAGACAATATATTGGGCAGCACAAAGAAAGATTTCTGGCTATTTCAACAGGATAGGTTGATAGGAAACAGAGTGGGTGACTTACATTTTAAGGGAGTTTGTCACTGTAAAGAACAGACAGGATATCAGTGGGATCAGTAGTTCTACTGAGTCAATCTGGCTATGCCAAAAGAGAAGAGGGGGTAGTCACTCGGAGAGGAACAGCAGGACTGCAAAAGGCTCAGCCCAGCTTATCAAATGAAGTAGTATTATGTGCATTGTTAATATTAAATTCCACACACACACACAAAAATTCTGGATATTTCATCTACAGTATATGCTATCATAAATATTAGAGAAAATGTTACTAATCATTTTTTCTTCTTCTTCAAAATTAAAACTGCTTAACCAATTTATCCAGTTGTGTTAGACACCAAAATACACTGACTATGGATATGCATGTCAAATGTTTAATCTATGCATACAAGAGCAGAGCAGTCAAACATCCACATTTTTGATAGTTTTCACAAAGTTTTGTAAATATTTACATAGTAAAGTTTTGAATCCCTGTAACTTAAAAAAACTCATCTAATTCTGTCCATATGTAGATCATTCTATAAGCATTACAACAAGGATATCCATACTAATTTACACATGCCTAGCTCCCAAGGTGTCTGAGGTATATGCAGATGACATTTTATTCATGTATTTAAAAATGACAGATTTTGAGCAAGTATAATTTTGAGAGATGCATTATATTGTCATAAAATGTGGCACATTGCTAGTACACCTATCATCAAGACATCATGCCAAATTTAAGATCTCTGACCCAATAGTCAGTTAAGGTATATGTAGATAAAAATGTTTTTGAAATTATGCAAAAACAAAATGACAACATTTGAGCACCTATAATTTTGAAACTATCCATCCAAATTTCATGATGTTTGGTGAGTTAGTGGCCACTGACCAAAGGTATATACGTTCCAGAGTTCAGAGCTCTAGCTTGAACAGCAGTGGAGTGAAAACCAAATAACTAAATTTTAACAATGCAGCAAAATTCAGATAAAATTCCACAAAAGTTCATGGAATTTTGTGAAATTTAGTTGAAATTCCACAGATTCAGAATTTTCCTATTCTGCACAGCTCTATGTACTTTGTGATGTTTTAAAGGCAAACTGATCCTCCCTGTTGTCTGTTCTAATAGCCATTTCATACAGCATTTTCTTGCCCCTTTTACCTTTTCTCACCTTCTTAACCATGATGAAACTTCCCCTTATGGTCATACTTTCTGACTTCTGATATAAATTTTGTTTCCAATGTTTTGATCTTAGTCTTTAACAGGTCAGAAATTTATTTTGTTCCCTTCCCATTAAATTCAATTTCCAAGTCCCTGTTTTTCAGTTCAGCTTTCATCTCCCGAAATCTAACCTTGGTTATTTTCTTCTTAATGGTAATTCCCTTCTCAGCAACAACCTTTCTGTTGATAGCATATTGGACCATAATGTGATCACTACTCCCTAATGGTTCCTTCACCATGCAGTTGCATGTGTGACTTGTAATATTACTGATCACCAAATCAAGTATATTGGCCTTTCTTGTTCCCTTAGTTACTTGCTGTGTTATTCTGTTTGCACTCAAGGATCTTAAAAGATCTTTACCTACAGCTGTGTTTGATGCATGAGTAACCCAATTTATACTTGCCAAATTAAGGTCTCTCACCAGAACCACATCCCCTTGTCACACATTCTCTCAGTGTCATGTAACATTGGAACATCAAGCACCCTTGCTCTACCTAGTGGTCTATAATTTATTCCAAGGTATGTGCTCTTTCCTCTCACTCCCTTGATATTTAACCCAATTACCTCTTGGCAATTTCATACTGGACATTTAATTTCCTGCAAATTAAAACATTTTTTATTGTATACTGCCACTCCTCCTCCTATTTTATACATCCTGTTATTTCTAAAGATATTGTACCTTTGTATATTTTAAGGTCATATATCTTTATCAAACCACCATGTTTCTGTTATTCCACATATATCAATGTAGTCAGAAATTAACAGAGTCTCTGGTTCCCCAGTTTGTTGGACAAACTGCATGCATTACATACAATACACAGCCATTCACTTGTACAGTATTTCTTCATCGCCACCTATTTTTACTCTCCATCTCTTCTGTAAACTGATACTGGACCAAAAAAAAAACTATTGTGTGACATACTGCCATAGATTATGGGGTGATTTAATTAACTTTACATTTTATTCTGCAGGTTTATTTCTTCAATTAATCCTTGTCTCCTAATTTAGTGCAAGTCAAGTACAAAGTTATTGATCAGCATCTCAGCTTTTACAATATACTACAAAAAGTTTTAAAAAGGCATACAAAGCATTAAAAATACACATTTCAACAAAGCAGTTTTGTTGACAGTATCAAAGGACAAAATAAGACAATTGTGTGCTAAAGAATACATCAAATAGGTTAAAATAAAAATGCAATAGAGTGGGGAAAATTACCTTGCTCCAGGATGGTTTATAATAAATTCATTTCTATAAATGAGAAGTCATCAGGAATTTTGCTATTGCTTCTAATGTTTGCTTGTCCTTAGCTGTGAAGAGATACTATATTATTTTTCCAGGAGGAAGACTGAGACCACCTAGCAACCCACCCAACCATTTTTTTCTTTTAGTCTCATAAAGTGGACATAATAGTACCACATGTTTTATATCATCAGTTGTCTCAGTCCCACATTTACAACGTGGTGAAAAGATTCCATTTATTTTTTGCCTATGTTGGATACATTGAGCATTATAGCTTTCTATTCTGAATCTTGTAAAGATTCTTTTAAGTCTAGGGCAAGTCAATTGTGTAAGATAATCCTCAAAATTTCATGTAGACTTAAATGATTTGTAATAGTCATGCAGTTTTAACAATGAAAGTTGATTGAATACATGATTATTATCCAAGTCTCTAAGCCTTATTTTAACATCAGACATGATTTCCTTCAAGGGTCTAATGTAAATCATGCGCAAGAGATGTCCCAAACCAGCTGGCATTAAAGTTTTTTTGATAAGCTGAATGAATGGATGTACAAATCCCATAGTTGCCAATCTGATACCTTCCTCCAGACACATTCCAGGGTATGTGTGTTCAAGTAATAAGAACGTTTTAAGCAGAAAGATGATTTGTCTTTCTTTGATCAATGAGAGAAATGCTTGTTGTCCCAGCTCTAGCTTAAGGATGCAGTTTGGTGTGCCCTAGGGTAACATCAGAATGTACCTATATCATTTATGAAGTATAATTTCTATTGTACTAATGTTAGTGTAGCCCCAAACATCTGCTGCTTAAATTATACTTGCTCTAATTTTAGCATTTATAACTCTCAAGATGCCATTGATGGAGGATTTCCCCATTTTGGCATTAAATATTTTTAGAGCATTTACCGACAATGTCATTTTATTTTATATCAAGTCAGGATACTTTTTCCAGGATGCATTATACACAAATCTT
Organism: Neoceratodus forsteri; assembly: GCA_016271365.2. NCBI lineage: Eukaryota > Metazoa > Chordata > Ceratodontiformes > Ceratodontidae > Neoceratodus > Neoceratodus forsteri. The sequence continues at coordinate 876,410,446 of CM028129.1, forward strand.
ACTCCCAGGTAGTCATAGCTATTAGCAATTTCAATATTATTCCCATCGATCTTGAACTTTGTTGGATTCCTAACTTTGTTTCCAAAAATCACTATGTTTGTTTTACTTAAATTAATTTTTAGTTTCCTTTCTTTACATAAGGACTCAAAAAGAACTAATTTCCTTTTGAGGCCCAGTGATGAAGTTGAAAGAAGCACCAGGTCATCTGCATAAGCCAGGGTATCAATTCTATGCTCATTTATCTTTGGAACATGAAATTTAGGGTCAGTGATCTGTTCCAGAATCATATTAATATAGATATTAAACAAGGCAGGCACTAAAATGCATCCCTGTCTGACTCCTACATTAGTATAAAATGTATCTGTCACATGCCCATAATGATTGTATTGGATTATTGCGCAGGTATTTTCATGTAATCTGATAAGGGTGTCTAATAAAGTCCCTTCCAAGTTCATTTCCTCAAGAGTATCCCAGAGAATCATTCTACTAATGCTGTTGAAAGCTGAGGAGAAATCCATGAAATAACAGTAGACCCTGCTTTTCCTTATCTTGGTATATTTCCAGACTAGATATTGTAAGACATAGCAGTGCTGTACTGCTGATCGCTTTTTCTGGAAGCTATTCTGATACTCATTAAGAACAGAATTCTCTTCAGCTCAGTCCAGTAATCTACCCAAAATGATCTTAGAAAAGATTTTCTGGGAGACATCAATAAGGCTGATAGGCCTGTACATTTTGGAATTATTTGGATCTCCCTTTTTATAAATTAGAAATATGACACTGCCAGACCAACTGGAGGGAAATTTCAAATTTTGGATGAACCCATTGAATGTGAAAGCCAAAAACAGGATCCACCAATTTTGGAATGATTTGTATATATCTAATATAATTCTGTCTGGCCCTGGAGCTTTATGGGACTTCAGAGAATTTAGAGCCAAGTAGATTTTGTTCTCTGTGATTTTAATGGGCCTCAAGTAGATTATCTCATTCAGTTGCTTAGAGCCATGATCCATTGCTTCTTCTCCTTGGGAGTAGTATAAATTAGAAAAAACTTGAAATCCAGGATTCTGGAGTAATATGTGACTCCACCCTGATAATATATTTATTATATCCTAGGGCTACAATTCTCCAGAATTTCCTACCATCCCTATCAAGGACCGCCTGCCTTAGTTTCTTCCATTGACCAAAAGAATATTTATTTATTTTATCTTCTAGTACTTTCTTATATTTTTCTCTTTCTTTTTTCAGAAGAGTATGATCTGTTGCATTTTTATTCCTTATTTCCTGTGTTGCCTTAGTAGCTTACCGACGGTTTTCTTAGCATTCCTACATTTTGTATTAAACCATGATTTAATGGAAGAGCATTGTTTAGCATTTACTATTCTATTAGATTTACACAAGGGTCTCAATTTCATGTGTGTATTTTCCCTAATATTGCGGATATTAAGTACTTGAGATTTTCCAAGAATTAGGTTATGAATATTAAGGAGTTCTCCCATGTTCAATATTTCCTCAAATTGGATTTGATAAGTAGGTCCCCATCTAATTCTTTTTTCAGTGATCATTTCTAGATTCCTCTCTCAGAAGCACCTCATTTTGGGTACAGCTAACAAAAGGGTTCTCCAAATTTAACACTGTTAGGGGATGGATGAATTCCATTTGTTCTAATATTTGTAATTTTAGGACCAATTTGACAGCCTCCAAGTTACCCCAGATCAGATCTGGCATAGAAGTGCCCAAAACACCTCTAAATGTCAGCTTCACAGGTATATCTCCTTTAGTTCTCCCATTCAGAAGTCAAAAGTTTCTCCTGGCAAGACCTGCCAAGAGCTCCCCTTCTTCTATTATTGGTTTTTGAATATTGTGTTTCCCTTCTAGTCAGCACCTTAGGATTAATTGTTGATAGGAAAAGGGAGAAGTCTGAGTAGATCTATTCAGACAGCCTTGAGGTTATCCTAGCATTAAAGTCACCCAAAATGACTATAGGGGAGTTTACTTCACATTCTGCTAAGCTGTCTAGAATGGATTTCAAATGCAAAATATAAGGATCTCCAGGCACTGAGACCTTTGTTCTTGGGGGGGGGAATAGATGTTACATAAGATAATGTTTTTTAGACCCATCTGAGATTGTCAGAAGTAATATATTATCCAATTTGTGTGGATATTCATAGATTTTTAAGTTTAATTTGGTTTTAATGAACAGGGGAGAGACCTCACTTAAATCTACCATATTTTTATCTCTAATGGTAGGAAACACATGGGCAGAATACCCTGCTATTCTAGGGACAGTCATCTCAGTGCACCATGTTTTCTGGAGACCTATTATATCAAAGGTCTCCAGGAACCCCAGTATCTCTGGATCAAGTATTTTTAAGTGCAGAGCCTCTATGTTTCAAGAGAGAATTGTGAAACTGTTGGTTTTATCCTCTGTATCCTTAGTGCTTATAGTAGGCTCTGGATGTCATTCTGAATCTATGGTTATTAGTGGAGTAAAGTTATTCATGTCTATCAACTTCTCGAAATCGATAAGGGGAATATCTTCCTCTGCCTATAGTCCTGAATGTTTTTCTGCTACACATTTATTGCTAGAAACATTCTCTCCCATATCCTGGGGTGATACAATATGTAGTCCCATGCAATCCAGTTTACCTGCCATAGAGAGTAACAAATTGGCTGTAGTTGGATTTTTAAAGGTGATATTAATCTGGGAGGAGAGATGTTGTTCCATATATAGTTTTAAATAATCCACCATATTTCTGGTAATTTTAAAACCTGATGCTTGTGTAAGAAATAAGAGCAATTTATCTCTTATGTTTCCATAAGTATCTTGATTAAAAGTTTCCCACCCAAAGACTGTAATAGTCCTACATAGCCAGCCATTACTTTGTTGTTTATCATGCTTTTCAATTGCCTTTATTATTTTTTCTAAATCTTCCCTTTCTGCCCAGTTCTCCTTTTCCTTATCCTTATTTAGATTTTGTTCAGGGGAAGAGGGGAAATTCTCCTTATCTATAACCCTAGAATCTTCCAAAACTGTGCTTTTGGGAACCATAGTAGGGAAGCTGACTTTGTGTCCCTTTATTGTCAACTGTGAGGTCTTCCCTAAGATATGTTCAGCTGTATCTTCAAGTAAACAGTACAAGAGCACAGTATCCACATAGTCTGGGTTAGGTGTTCTCATAGTATATATCTCTTCTTTAACATTATTCTGATTAATTTCTAATAGACGTGTCATCCATTCAGAAAGCTTCTCTTCTGTTTCATTTTCCAACTTCTGCACTCCCTTTATCTCAATCAAGTATTCCATTTTTCTTAGAGCATTAGATAGTATCTTATTCATCTTTCAGCACTCCAGCACCCTTATTTATTGGTGGGCTGCCAGTAGAGGTGGGTGAAGTGTTCCTAATTCACTCTGCATAGTATTTCACAGAGTAATGCGGAATCTGCTAAATACTCCACAATGTGAAGTGGAGTACTTCACGTCATAATGAAGAATTCAAAGTCCACTGAAAACAATCGTTTCACATTATTCTGCCTTCCCCGAAGCACTTCTGCACCAATTTTAATGTGAAGTACATTGAAATCAATGTACTTTGCATCATGTTGCCTTGTGATTGAGCTCCAAGGTGAATTTTGCAGTGATTCATGGGATTGCAGGTCACATGGGCTCTAGATTGTTCTTCACAGCCTCAGTTCTGTGTAGTGTGTGTGTGTAGTGGTAGCTGGAGACAGAGTTCTGTAATTCAAACCCTCTAAAAGCTGTTAAAAAAGGCTTTTTGAGCCATTTTGTTTGCTCAAAATTTAGTACATTGATTGTAGGGAACCCTCCTGTGCTCATATCATCAAGTGTTTATTGTTCATGTATGGATTTTGAATTCTAATTTGGAACATTCAGTCTGTGCACTGACAGACACTTGAAGTGTGCTTTGGGGGAGAGACATATCTGTGGTGGAGGTAGATTAACTGGGAAAAAATGCAGTCTTTCTGTTTTGGTTATGTTTTCCTGTATAACTGTATTAATGTACATACAGTAATATTTTCAATAATTTTTGTCCTTTTTTTGCTGATTGTTGTGGTGCAGCAGTGCATAATTTCTGTTTGTTTAAGAGATGTGGTTACATTACTGAAGTTTTCAATTTGCTACATATTACTTGTAGTGTGTGTGTGGGAGTGTGCGTGTGTGATGTTTGCCATCAAAGCAGACACCTTTTATTGTGCCACAAAGTAATTGCAGCACTGTGAACCTGCTATCTACCTCATCTGTGTGATTTTGTACCGCTTTGTGGTATCTTGGTTTTGGACTGTTACTGCAGTGCACTGCCACCCCTCCTCCCCCAACTGGCAAAAGGTATTCTTTTCCAGATTGGATTGTGACTTGTGAGCACTGGTTAAGGTATTGTTTTTGACTTTGCATCTGTATCTCTTCTTGATTGCACAGTGCAATCTTAATCTGTCTGTGCTTTTGCATCTGTTTAGTGCCCAGTTTCCATCTGCAAGCCACAGTTGTTGTTTTCTTTGGCTTCACATCCATTGGCTCCAACTGAAAGTTCAGAAATGTAAATTTGTTTAGAATTTTCTTGGTGATCCCCAAAATGCCTGCAAAGAGATGTGCAAGCAAGCTGTTTGCCATGGCACTGCTGTTACAGGCGGGTGATTGTCTGTGGGTATGTATTACAGAAGGCTGTGCTGAGGCTCAGTAAGGGGATTTCTCCATCAATGTATTTTACAGCGCAATCTGGAGCTTCACTCATAGATGGAGGAGATGATGTTGTGCCAAATGGTGGTGTTAGTGCAGTTTCTGCTGGCATGAATATTGCTGCCTCAAGTTCCACTTCTGACCAGTTCACTGTTTCCAAAAATATAGTTAAGTCTAAAGCTGTGAATGACATTGTAGATCATGTCATACTCCCCATTGACATCCCCATGGTAGCTGAACATGATTCTTATCCTGGCGACGATAACTCACAATGACCTTGGCCTGCCACTCTAGGTGGTGGTGGTTATACATGTGCTTGTGCTGACCCCTTGTGCCAAGGTGACTTCCTCTGGGGCCATGGCACACCTCAACACCACACAAATTGTACTTTACTACACTGCTGTCCCAAGGCAGTGTAGTAAAAAACTTCCACACTAATGAGGTGCAGGGAGGACCAGGCACAGGTGGGGGGGCCCAGGTGTTGTTGGCGCCTGGGGCTACAGCTCTACAATTGAGACTGAGGGTGCAGAAACCTGCTGCCGTGGGTCCTCCTCCTCCCTCACTTCCTGCTGCTGCTGAGCTGCTGGCACAGGGGCCATAGCAGGTGCTGCTGGTGCTGTGAGAGCACTGGTCAGTGCCACAGGAGGTCATGCTTCCATGACACCAATGCCACTATCTCTTGCTTTGGGGGGACACTCAGGATGGTGCTCCAGACCAGATGCACCTGGCCATCACTTGTGTGCATGCCCACTGGATCGCCGCCACCTCAATGAATACTCTCTTTTAAGCATGAGTCACTTCCTGCCTACTTGCCTGAAGCATGTGACCTACACTGTGTAAGCCATGTGATGTGTGTGGGCTGCCTGTGAATTCTCACTCTGCCTTAAAGTGAAGTAAGGTGGAGTGAACAACGCAAAGTCATTATTACAACATGAAATGGTGAAGTGAGGTTTTAAAATGGGCACTTCACATAGCAGAATGCTAAGGAAAAGTGTCCACTTCGTGGGTGAAATTTTATTTCGCTGCATCTCTAGTTGTCGGTGGTCTCAGTCTCCCTCATGTTCTCTACTTGAGAATCCTCACTTGTTATTTCCTCATAAGAAAGTGAGATTATAGCTTTGGAATCTAAACAAGGTTGTCTCTGGCCTATTTTTCTAATTTCCCTTTGATGTGTTGCTTTCTGTACCATCTGTTGCTTGCATGTTTGTTTGTTTTTTGGTTCCCTAAGAGCTCTATTTTGATTTTTAATCCTAGATTCTAAAGATTTCAATCTTTGGGGCTGGCCCTGGCTATTGCAGTCTTTAGAATTTTTAGTATTAACTGTGTCTGCATGTAGCATGAACAGACTTTATGTTTATCAAATAATGGTGGGAGCTATACTTGTATACCTCTGATTGATTTTCCTTTAGGTGTAGATTCCCCTTTACCTGAATCAAGTTGTTGAGATTTCCTGTCCTCAATAATGTTTTCTAGAAAGAACTCTATTATGAAAGACATCTGTTCTAAGAGTACAAATGTTGCCTTTTAATACTGTAATATTGTCAAGAATTACACTATCTGCATAGTACCTATTTTTGATTATTTCCAACATTTGTTTAGAAATTGAGGAACTTACAGCAAAATCACCCTTATCTAAGAAATGTTCCTCATCATAAGTGATTGCGTTCACCTTTGTGTCTGTAGCTATGCCTTTTGGTTTAGAATTATCAGTTCTGGGGTTGGTATCCCCTCCCAGCACTTCTCTATGAGCTAATTCCATCCTCTTCAGGCTGTCAATAGTTATACTCACCTCCTGGATTATATCCTTCTGTTCTTGATTTTCTCCATTTTTTTGTTCAAGAACAGGAGAATGAAATAAAGAAACATCTCTCCCCACTGTTTTAGAGTGGACCTGTAGGTTTTGTTTAGTGGTTCTACCTGGAGTTGGTAAATTATCCAAATATGAGTGGTTAAAGAAAGGGTCTGGAGAGAATTCTGGCTCAGAAGAATTTAATTCCCCCTCATTACTCCTCCCCTGCATTAATGTTTCCCAATCATATTGATCGTAAGAGATCTCTTCTAAAAACTCTTTGGATTTCTGTGACATAGAATCTTCCTTTATTGGATCCCTAGAAATTACTGGTTGGTTCAAACACTTATTCAAAGGGCAAATAGGTGTGGAGAGCTGCTTAGGAGCTTACCCATTAACTGCCCGCAGGTCTGTTATTTTAAGTTGTTTATTTTCTTTTAATACCTTCTGATCTTTATGGGAACCATTCATGGGAGCAGTAGTACTAGGTCCATGTTTTTTGGATTTGTTGCTACTTTTCTGCTGCTTTGTCCTACAAACCTTATGTTTGTTTTAATTAATTCCCCCTTGTAGATCTTCCTGAGTGTCTGGTATTACTATGACATACATTGGGTCTTCCCTAGAAAAAAAAAACAGTTGTGGAATTTCCTTTGCCACTTCTAGTTATAACCATATTAATACCGAAGTGTTACCCTGATATTTAAATGAAGCCAAACCAGAGTTCAAGACAAAGTCTCTGATTTCTATTACAGTAACTTTCCAGAAAGCCACAGTCCTTGCAGAGAAAAGACTAAGAGCAGCATATCTGAGCAGTTCTAAATAGCAAAATGTAACAGTAAAAAACTCAACTGCAACAAGTACAGCAATTACATAAAGTTGAAAGGTAAGAGTCTTAGCCTATGAGAGTCATTCAGTGACAGTCTCTAAACCTTTAAGTGCACTTCTAGGGCATAGTATGAGTACATTTCCATCTCACTGATTCTTCCCGAGCTCTGAGCTTTTCCAAAATGGTTTAAAGTTCAAAGATGAGCACAAAGAAAGTGTCTGATACTAATTTTCTTTGCTAAATAGAAGTCCCTTAAATTCCTTCAAACATCCGGTAGTTAATAGTGTCTGTGAATATACAGTCCATCATATTTATGTATAATTCTTTTTGTAAATAGCAGCAGGCACAGAAGCTGATGCCACTAAAAAGTAAGGGAAAAGAAAATAGGCCAATAAAAAGGACCAGGCTAAATTCAACAGAAACTGATACTGGACATCTAATTTATAAATCTACAATATCTCTATGTTGGCACTTTGTATCGAGAGCAGCAGTACTCGCTATTCCTAGAAATAAAAATAACAAGGCTTTTGTATGAAAAACAAAATCTTAGCAGGCAAAGTCAAAATAAATTAAAACATTAGTAGAAAGTCAAACCAATGGTTAAATGCAATTAATTACAATTAATAATAATTTGAAACTCACTTTGTGCTTTAAGAAGTTCTTGCGTTATATCCCAACTTAATATAATCGACTTGTGAAATGCCTTTATACTGCCACTTTGTACAACCACTCATAAATATGGTAAAAGATGAAAAAACGGCTTGGCAGTGAGCCCTGCAGGCTCAATGGCCAAATCAGCAGTTAAAAATAAAAGATTCCCGGTTCCCCCGGTAGACTTGCCAGAATAACTTGCCCAAATTAATAAATCTCAAGATACATAAGTTTGGGTTTCAAGTCACCATTTAGTTTATCTAGATTATCTGCAGTCTAGGTTTCCCCTTCTAGCCGATTGCCATAACCAAAGATGCTGAGTATGCACAATTCACTGCTTAGCCATTTAAAAGGAAAATATACCTCTAATTAAGAGCAAGCTGAGCACCAGTGAGCAATCAGTTAATAAATTAATTAATCACCAGTTCCAGCTTTAGTTCTAAGAGTATTCTGTGCTATTGTAGAGCACAAAGGTGGTCTAATTGGCAAGATTAATCAATTCTCCTAAAGGGATACAGATTACCTCCTAAAAAAGTTTAGTCACTCAAATGCCTAATTAGGCTTCTCATATAGAAAAACCCAAATAAGTACACAAAGCACTGAAGAGTAACTATTTGGGTTCATACAGTTAGAAACAGCTTCCAGTTGTCTATCTTCTTATGTTTTCAAAGACAGGACACTCATTAACTGACAGAGAAGCCAGCTGCCTCCAGAAAGAAACATTTTATTATCCACCTGGCATACAATTCAGCTTTTCATGACCCAGACTGGGGAATGCATTAGATCATAAATGCTTCAGGCAAAGCACAAAGTATGAAACACATAGCCGAAAACACAGAAACACGCAACATTATGTCCAAGTGATACAATCAGTATAAAGAGCTAAAAATAGAGGGCCAGATATTCAGAAGTGTGCCAAAGGCTGGGAGCAAGTCTGGCACAGTGCAAATCTGATGCACCGTGGTGCAACAGGAGCCACATTCAGAGGTTGGGCTGCCCACACTGCACCAGTGCCACCCAGATGAATATGGCATGGTGCAACTGTGGATGCACCATGGTGCAACCACAGGTGTGCCATGGGCAGACACAGAAGCCCCAGAGCAACCATGGGAGCAGAGTAACAGAGGGGGACATGGCACAGAGAGGAGACCCAGGGACAGAGCCAGGTAAGCAGAGTGACAGGCCACAGGAGGCCACCACCAGTTGGGCACAGCAGGGCACACAGGCACCCAGACCCCCACCCCAGAACACAACAGTGGCATAGACAGTAGGTAACAGGGGGTGCCAATGGGGGATGGAGAGCCACCAAGGGGGCCCCCCTCAGGCAGCAGGCCATGCTTCCCCTGCACATCCAGACCAGGGAAGGCCACACCCAGGACCATGCAGCCAATCAGACACACCCACCATACAATCCTGACAGCTGCCCAAGGGCACCCCAAGGCACAGCCATCTACCGAGGGGAGGGACACCACCACCATGGGACACACTGCAGCACATAGCAGTGATCCACAGAAGCACAACATGCACCCAACACATGCACACCACATGGACAGGTGCTGGACCACTGCAGCATGGCTCCTCACACCACCTACAAAGCAGACACAGACACAGACAGGTAAGTCAGAAAAATATATTTTGTCAGAAACTATGTACAAGAACTAGGGGCTGGGAAAGGGTAGGTATAGAGAGGGAAGGGGACAGGGAACAGGGGCTGTACAGTGGGATGAGGGACTGGAGGGGGAGGTATGACTGGGGAAACAGGGGAACTCAAGGCCTGACTAGCGGCGGCCATGGCCTGCCACCTCCTGCTGAAGTTGCTGCCTCCTGTCTGCCAGAAGCATTCTGCAGACCTGCAACACTGCCTCCATCATTGTAGATGTTATTAATATCAGCTGCCTCAGGAGCTGGCAGCAGAGGGGCCTCCTCCACCATCGGCGGACACCTAGGACAAGGGACAGGACAGGTGATCAGTGCAATGTCCCAAGGAACCAGGCCCAACCACAGCACATAGCGGGCAGGGGGAACACCACCCCAGAGGGCCCATACAGGCCACCCACAGAGATGTGGGCCATTGCCTGCTGGCAAGACGGCACACCACATCAGCACACAGTGGTAGTCCCTGCCAAACAGTGGCCATCTGACTGCACTATGACAGTCACATGACACAGTACTCCAGTAGCACCACAGCAACATCAGTGGTGGCTGTGCACACAACCACCCCACCAGAAGCTGGCACATGTGACCAATGGATATGCCACAGTGGTAGGCACCATGCACAGTGTGACACAGACTGCTGCCATGGCACACAGCACAGGTGGCTATGCCCACACCCATGCCCCCAGCACCCCCCAATGATGGTGCACAGAACAATGTCAATGCCTACCTGCCCTCTGTGGTTCCACTGGCACAGGAGCTGCTCCTCCACCCTTGGCTGCTGTGGCTTGGCATGCCACCAGTGCCACCCGTTGTCTGTCTTCAGGTCCTGGAAATGGAGTAGAAACAGGTACACATCAGTAGCCAACCACAGCAGCTGCCCACCACCCCAACCCCTGTGCACAGGGTGAACCCCTGCCCAACATGTCCTACAGAGTGGCAGCGCAATGCAAGTGGCAGAGGGTGATGCCACCCCTCAGTGCACATGATGGTAGTACTCCACCCTGCAGGACATGCCAGGCAGCCTAGCCAACACCACAGTACAGCACCAGGGCACACATGCATGATGGGCCTACTTACCTGGCTGTGGCACAGCCCCAAGCCTGACACACACCTCCAGCCTCCTGAGGTGCTCTGCATCTCTCCGCACCAGGTCCCCGTATCTGTGTTGACACTGCTCACCAGTCCTGGGCACCCCTGTGTGCTGGCCTAGTGAGGCAGCAATTGCCTGCCACACAGCCACCAGTGCTTCTGCAGTGGTACCTGCCCAAACAGCCAGGGTGTGGGGCTGGACACAGGCCATGAGGTTGGCAAGCTCGACCTATGTCCAGTTGGCCACCCTCTGCATGGAGACACAGATCAAGGTGGGGTCCAACACCAATGAAGATCTAACTCTAATCCTGGACAGCACGAGCGGTGTTGTGGGGGAGACACCAATAACAGACACCAACACAGGCAGCGTGCCCAGTGGCCTGACAGTGGTAGAACAGCTACCTGCCACCACTGCAGGTGCTTCTGTGTGCACTGTCACAGCTGTGCCATGTGGTGGTGTGGCCTTGCAGGCTCTGGGCAGTATTCAGCAGCCGGATGGGCAACAGAAGTAGGCTGCAGGAGCCACAGGGCAGCCAGATGCAGGGTCCACTGCCGGGGCACCTGCTAGGGACTTACCCCATGAGAACCCCACTGTTCAGTGTCCACCTGAGTGGGGTGCTGTGCAGTGTGTTTGGTCACCACAGGAGGGTCGGCATCCCACCCAGGTACCCCAGGATGCTGACCCATTGGCAGAGCACACCCATTTGCTGTGGGCCTCCATAGAGCAACAGGTGCTGCTTGCCACTGGGGTGTGTGAACTGCACATGGAGGTGCACCAGGTGGCTGAGCCACATGAGAGAGGCACTGCACAGATCCTGGTGACAATACAGCGCATGCAGGAGGCCACTACTGCATCCCAGGATCACATTGCCAATGCGATCACGGATGGCCTTGCACTGTTGGCTGCCACAGGGCATGGCCAGCCACCAAGGACCCCTCACAGTGTACTGTCCACCCCACAATCCCGACGTCGGGTGACACCTTCACTGTCAATGCCAGGCTTTGCTGTTGGCATCCCAGTCATGCCTGGGTCAGGCCTTTTTGGGATCCCCTGTGGAGGCCATGGCCATGGTTCTGCATGGCGGCCCTGATGTATGTGCCATTCTCACCGCAGTCTGTAGTCTCTTCCCTGTGCGTGCATGGGTGGCATGTGTGTGTGTGCATACCACTGGTGTGGCACCTATGTGTCATGCCACATGCTGCCTATGTGTGTATATGTGTGTGTCTACCCAGCAGCTGGACTGTGTGGTGTGATGAGGGAAGTTCTGCACTGGTTACACCTATGCACTGGTGCAATGCATCTGATCCCTGTCACTTGCCAGTGCCTGGGTGCATGGGTGCATGTGTGTGTTGCTGTGTGATGCTATGTGCAGTTGTGTGTGGATGTGTGCCACTGGCTCCCCTACCCCTGCACCACACCTCTGTGTGTGCATGCCCATTGCCATGCACACCCCTGCCTGTATGCTGTACCTATGTGTGTGGCCTTTGCATGGGTTTGGCACCACCTACCTGTGTGCACCATAGTGCTCCTGTGCTATGGTGTCATGATACTTCTGTGCCATCCATTGCAGCCAGGGATCCTTCATCCTGGGGGGTCTGTAAACTACCCTCCAATCCATTGCCTCCATCATCCCCACTACTGTCACCCTCATCAGCCTCGACAGCTATCCCACGGTCAATGGCCATGTTGTGCAGTATGCAGCAGGCCAGGAATAGGCCACAGGCTTTTGAGGGGCTGTACTGTAGGGCACCGCCAGACCTGTCTAGGTAATGGAACCATGCCTTCAGCATGCTGAATACATGCTCAGTGATGTTTCGCATGCTGGCGTGCACCTCATTGTAGCGTTCCTCTGCTGGGGACAATAGGCGCTGATAGGAGATGAGCAGCCAGTGCCTCAGTGGATAGGAGCTGTCTCCTGTGTGGATAATGACATGGTTAGCCCTGTGACATCCTTTGCGGTGCCCCCTGCCTGTCCCTGGCACCCTCACCAGCACACCCACCCTGCCCTCCCCATCCCATGGCCTGTTCTGCCCATTATCCATTGCCTGTCCCATACTCAACCACTAGGTGGCCCATGGGGATGTCCCCATGCTCGAACCTGTGGCACAGTGCAGAGCTGTGCCAGATGAATGCATCATGTGCACTCCCAGGGTGTTTGGCACAAACATTGGTGATGCACCCCTTGGCATCACACACTACCTGGCAGTTGATGATTGGGAACCCCTTCCTATTGATATAGGCCACACACTCAGGGACAGGTGGTGCGCAGATGCCCACATGGGTGCAGTCAATGGCCCCAAGTATGCCTGGCATATGTGCTACCCTGTGGAAGTCCTGCATGGTTGCTGTATACTCTGCCTGTGTGCTGGGGAAATGGATATATTCCAAAGCACGTGGCAGCAGAGCATTAAGGAACTGTGTGAGAAGGCGTGACATGGCCAACTGGGTTATACCTGTGGTGTCCTCTGTTGGTCTCTGGAAGGTGCCCGTGGTGAGCAAGCACATGACAGCTGTCACATTTGTCTCCACAGACATTGCATGGCTCCATCTTGAGGGTTCCTGCATCTCCTCAATGCACAGCTCACAGAGCTGCCTCAGAATGGCCCTGTTCAGGTGGTACCATCCGACAATTTCCATGTCAGAGTAGTTCTCAAAGGTGGTACAGGCACGGTACCACCTGTTCTGGGCATACCGCCAATGGGCCCTTCCTCGGCCACTTCGCTGTTCCTCCTCCCCCGCCACACCACTCATTATGGCCTCCATCAGGAAAGGCACACTATCCATAGCCCCTGATGTCCTGTCTCCCCCTTGGTGGTCGGCTGCTGCTGGCTGTGTGCCACTCTGGTGCATTTCCTGGCACTGTGCTTGCCTGTTCCTCTTACTCTCTCTGCCCCGACTCCCTCTCTATTGCCACCTCTGTCCCTCTCCCTCTGTGGCTGCCTATGTCAGTCTCTTTGTCTCTCACTCACTCTGTTTCTCTTGATCTGTTCTTTCTGTCTGTCTGTCCTTCCTTCTTTCTCTGTTTTTCCGCTCTCTCTCTCTCTCTCTCTCTGTCTCATCTGGTGCAAGTGCTGTCTGTGTACTTGTGCCCTGTATTTATTGGCTCAATTCTGCTCGGCACATCCCGGTTTTGCGCCGCACTTTCACCATGGTTCCACGGTTGAATATCGCACTGCACCAGATATTCATGGGCACGCCCCCTGCTCTTGTGCCTGCATTCATTATAGTTGTGCATTGGCACAATGGGATTTGCTCTGCACAATGACTCCTGCTGAATATCATTCCTTGGTGCATGTCCGCACTTGCGCCGGCTCAACTCAGTTGCACTATGCACAACTGCTTTGAATAGCCCAGCCATAAAATATAAAATACATTTGAAAATATTTAAACAAAGCACAACACAAAGCACAATTTGAGTCCATGTAATAAATTTCTATGCAGCCCAGACAAAAACCGGACCTAAACACAAAAACTGGGGCTACTAAGCTACTAAACTAAATAAATATAGTTATGTAGTAAGGAGAGTGACTGAAGAAAAAAACACTGAGGAAATCAGAGCATGTAATGCATCTTCATGCTTTTGTAAAATACAGAGTGCAATGGCAGTTAAATCCCTCAGTGCATTTAAATTGCCAAACACAGTTCTCAGTTCTTGGAACCCTCAGCCCTCTGCAGGGCTGCTCCATTAGTCAAGGGCAGGGGCAAGAGCTCCAAGTAATCAATATTTCAAAGAAAATACTGCCTGAAATAGATATTAAAGTGTTGAAACTCGGACTGTCTTTTGTACCTACATCCCCAGTAAATCACTTCCAGGTGCAAGTGGATCTGTATAAGTTATTTCGAAAAATCAAGCTTCAAGCATTTTTTTGTAAAAAATTGAAAGTGGATCATCCTCAGGACACAATGGGCCTTACAGAAAGCAGAGAAGATTTACAAAACTGGGAGTTTGTGAATGATCTTCCTGAGCTGGACAGTGGAACACTGGGATTTGAGAAAGATATTGATTTCATCATAAATGAGATCAAGCATGGTAACATGAGGTCACCTGGCTCTAGTCCCCCCAATGTAAGTAATTTTGACATTAAACAACAGAGAAAAATATTTTTCTCCCATCTCTGAATTTTCAGCCAATGTATTTAATCCTGCTAAACCTTTGAAAATGTGGTGTTGACAGAAGTGAATGAATTATTACAGAGGGCAGGTCAACCAAGGAACAGAAATCTCACAAAGGATGAGATAACAGCTTTGAAAGAATTAGAATCTGAAACTAATATTGTAATTAAACCTGCAGATAAGAGAGGGAATATTGTGATCTTGGACAGAGAGCATTTTATATATATATATATATATATATATATATATATATATATATATATATATACTATCATAGAAATGCTTAAGGATACATCGAATTACAAAAAATTACAACAAAATCCTATGAATCAGTTTAGAGTAGAACTGAATCAATTACTGCAGGAGGTTGTCTCCACAGGGGAAATTAGTGAGAGAGAATTGAAATATATGTGGTGTGAAAACCCGATAGTTCCATGTTTTTACATTCTGCCCAAAGTACACAAAAATATGAGGGATCCTCCTGGAAGACCGATCATCTCCTCGATTGGGTCAGTAACTGAGAAGTTAGGACAAAATTGTCTTCTGGACCCATTTTATTGATGACATTTTGTGTGTGTGGGATGGTGATACCACAGAGGTAGAATAGTTTGTGGAATGGCTTAATACAAATGAGATCAACATGCATTTTGTCCACAGGTCTGACCCGAACAGTATAGAATTTCTGGATTTGAAAATACAAAAACCATCTGAATTAAATGGTAGTATCATTACTAAATGTCATAGAAAACCTACTGCCACCAATAGCCTGCTTCAAGCCAACAGTGCCCATCCTAAAAATCTGAAGGAGTCAATTCCATAAGGATAGTTCCTATGCTTAAGAAGAAACTGCTCAGAGGAGGCAGATTTCCTCATACAAGCAGAGGAACTGAGACAAAGATTCCTTGATGGGGGTATCAGGAAGATTCATTGACACTGGCTATGGGTACGGCCCTCATTAGAAAGAGAGAGGAATTACTGAGACAAACAGAGAACCCCCCCCAATGACAACTCCCCTTTAACCTTTGTCACTGAATATAATAACTGGTCAGGACAAATAGGTAACATTAGATAAAGGAATTGGCATCTATTACACACAGACACAAGTTTGGGGAAGGTTGTGGTTGTTAAACCAAGAATAACTTTCTCTAGAGGGAATAATTTAAAAGACAAATTGGTGCATAGCAGATTGTCTATGAGTATGTGGTTAGGAATGAAACTTAAAGGGAATTTCAAATACCAAATGCAATATATGAAGTTACTACAAGGTAGGAACTAAATTTATACACTCACATAAAGGTTATGAGTATGATATTAAGGATTTTATAAATTGTGACACCACATTTGTAGTTTATGTATTGTGGTGTGAATGTGAGTGTATGTATGTAGGACACACCACAAGGGCCCTAAAGACTAGGGTACAGGAACATGTGAGGAATGTAGTGAATGTTACAACAGACACTCCAGTTAGAGAACATTTTTCATTGGTACACAGTTTTGACACAAAATAAATTTATGGGGCTAGAGTGGCAAGCTCAGCCTAGATTTGGAGGTGACAGGGTAAATGAACTGCTCAAAAAGGAAAGCAAATTGATTTATAAACTTAAAATAGCAAAACCAGATGGTCTCAATGATCGGTGGGACCTTAAACCATTTTTGAAAGATGGTAAAAAATTAAAAAATAAAAAATGAATGGTATTTTCTGTCAGAAAAATTTATTAATTCATTGTCTCATTTTCATGTTTCTGTTTTAGGAACCTTGGAGATGTTATACCAGTGGATCCTCACCCAAAAGGAATTCCCTTCTCCCATTCTAAGGCAAGAAGTGGATATAGGGTGATCACTGAAATGACATCACTGTTCTTCTCCATGATGTTCATTCCAGTCATTTCATTCTCCACAATTCATTGTGTTATCCCATTTTCATCACATCCTTTCTTAAGCACCATTCAATACTTATCAGTGTCATCCTATTACTTTTTGGTAGTGAATACTGCTTTTGAAGTTTTTTATGAATATTTGGAGTGTTTATATTTGTTTAAATGACCTAGCTACTTATTGCAATGCCTTTGCTGCCTTTAATGTTGTAGTTATGTATCCATATAATAAGTGCCAATTTAGCACATACTGATTTTGCTAGGAATGAATTGAAATAAACATGTTTTCTGAATAATCAGTAAATAATGGGATACATGGAACTGGTGGCTGCACCACTTAGTTGGCCTTACAGTCAGTTTGTGAATATGCTGACAAATGATTTTTTTTATATTTTTGTATTTTCTCTAAAGATTTCCCCATGAAATAATACACTGTAACATGACATTTTGTACTAAGAAACTGTAATTTAATTATATAGAGAATCTGTATATATTACTCTGTATTTTTGTATAAAGTAAGATGTATGTGAACCTTGAATTCAGTGTCTCTTAGTTATGACATCACTGTTACTAAGAGTAAATATACAGAGATATCTGTGAAACAAGTCATAACCCCTTTGAAGGCTTAGTGCCAAAACGCAGGGGTCCTGGACATTTCCTGATGTAAAATAATTTTTATTTGCATTACTCGACCGTTTTTTGGTGTGCTCACTTTTAAACTGTTGAATTCTTTTGAGGTTTGCACCTTCTGTTTGAGCACCCGCTCGCCAGTTTTACGCTGTCCTGCCTTTTGTTTTTTTTGGGATTCTGCTCCATTAGTCACCTCCTCCAATGTGGGCTCTCCACATAGACTCCTAGCTCCGGGGGGTAGGCAAACGGAAAATCTCAAGACCACTCTGTGATTATCCGGCAGCACAGGATCCTCTGGAAAGGCATGAAAGAGGTACAATGGTAGTTATTGAAAAGTTTCCTACCTTGAGGTACTGTACCTCGAAGTACCACTGAGTTACCACTGAGGTAATTTGCCTAGACTGCAATGTGATCCTGCCTCATTCTGCTTCAGTATACTTAGGTATATCTCAGTACTGTAAAACTTTTCTATGACTACCACTGTAGGTCGCTATTATTGACCCTCTTTTTTTCTGAATTTGCTGCTCGCCAATCAGTCCTTGGTCTAGGCAATACAGAGCAAAACTGCTGGCTAACACACAGGCAATGGTAGCATACCTGTTCCAGAAAAAAGGCAAGTGTCTCTGGTGCTCCTGCTGGAAAGAGAGTCTCCTCAGCATCTCTAACATGCAGCTGCAGTCTCTCTCTCCCCAACTTGCCCCTCCCAATTTAGTGCATTTAATCTGCATATCCAATAAGTGCTTCTTGTTAGATGCAGTTTTTGAATAACCCCTTTTTTCTTATTTGTTTCTATATGTGCTCAGTGCCAAAGAATCTCAGGCTTGCTATATTATGTTTAAAAAGGTTAAAGTTCACTGCAACTGGAGAACTGTTATTGTTTATCCTTATTAAACTCTTATGCTCCTCTATTCTAACCCTCAGCTGTATGGAGGTTTCACCAATATATAGCAAATCACAGGGGCATTTTAATCCATATACTACATGATCTGATTGAGAGGTTATTTGATCTTTAATCTCAATGTGTTCATCCAATAATACATTCCTTATCATTGTTAGGCTGTAGGTATTCAAATAAGTTATACAATTGATACAGGGAAAATTCCCCTGTGGTCTCAAAGTGTCCAAAAATGTTCTTGATGTTCTCAAAGAATTTTGTGTTGTCATTTCGATAGTCTCCCTTATAATTTGGGTGCCTTCTTCACCACTATCAGTGGTTTCTCTTTGAAAGTCTTATCTTCATTAGGAATTGTTTTTAATATATCCCAATGTTTGACTAGGATGTTCTTGACACACCTATGACAGTCACTGAACTCGGTTGAAAATCCATTCTATTTTTGTATTTCTTTGTTTTTAAACTATTAAGTTGTCTTTTGGTGCCTGGATAGACCTGTTTCTAACCACTGTAATACATGTGTTTGGATATTTCCTATCCTGGAACCTATTATTCAAATTTTCACAAGTGTCCTCAAATTTTTTTATAACTATACAATTTCTCCTCATGCTGAAGAATTGTCCTATTTGTATTTTTTTTATTTATGTGTGTGGTAACTAAAAATGCAAGATGCTGTTTCTATCTGTGTCCTGCTGTGAAACTTGTTTTCAATTGATTGTTTTCAATGTAGATCTGCAAGTCCAGAATTGTTACTATGTTTTTACTGTAATTTAGGATAAATCTCAAATATTCAGTAGCTCCATTTATGTACACATAGAAATTGTTTTTTTCTTGTTCACTGCCCCTATAAAAGGAGTACATCATCAATAGATTGTAACCATTTTCTTATATGTCTGTGAAATGGATTACATAGGGGATTCAGGACATAGCTATTTTCAAACATGGCCATTTCATAGTTTGCATATTTTGGGACCATACTAAACCCCATGGCTAATAATACAACCACACACTGACTGTCTTCATGATCCATATATGCCACAAATATTCTATTACCTCTATAATAATATGCATTTTCACTATCAATATATTTTGCAATTACTTATGGTACATCATATACACTATCAACAATAAGAAAGTAAAACTTTTTGAAAAATTATAAATACCTTTTTAAAAATTTTATGAATTTTGTTATTCCACTTCAACCTATGTTTTGATGATCTGTGTGATTTTTAACATCTGTACCTTCATCACATATTGCACCTCTAACTGTCCTGGAAACATTTTACTTTCCCTTCAATAGTACCTAATCTTTCTAATGTTTGCTTCAAATGTATCTGAGTATAATAAACATTAAATTCCTATCCCTAAGATTTTCAAAGTTGGCTACTGTCAAAGAAATCATCACTACAAATAACTAAATTTAAAACTATTAGGGCTAAATACTTATTTAATAATGAAAGCTTGTAGTTAGGTTGATAAATGTGAATATATTGTATGTTGATATACATAAGTACATGGTTTGAAAATCATTGTTTACGCATTGCATCCACTCACTGGGATAGCCACTTGTCCCATACATCCAATTGATGGCTTCCCATCCAGGATGTCCACAGAATTTCCAGGGGCTGATCATCCCAGTCAGACCAATCCATGCTGCCAAGCTTCCTCAGATTATCCTCAGAAGTGGAGGTTCCACATTTCTTTTTGCAATTACATATTTTTTATTTGGGTCAAACATCATTCAACATAAATATAACATACACACACACATATCTGATGATTGTTATAGATGGGATAAGCAAGCAATAAGACACAATGAGGTGTGAGTTATGGCCTGATAAGAGCATGCCCCAGGTGTGTTATGAAGCATGAGACACTTGTGCTGAGTGCCTTTAGCAGTAGGGAAGTGCTCTTATCAGGCCATAACCCAGACCTCAAAGTGACTTATTGTGCTTATAAAATGGGTCCCCAGTTAACTTTTTAAGAAGAAAAGAAGAACAAAAAAAAAATCTGAAAGATAAAAAAATTAGGTTTTAATAGGAGGAATTGTAAAAACAAAATAGTCCTCCTATTAAAGTATTTTCAGAAGTGTTTGATCAGTAGTAGAGGGTCCCTATATATTCCTCAGGTGCTTTTATAATCAGCAGACCCCCCCCCACCACAGTCATTTTGTTTTTTGCTGTCTTTGGTAGCTACAAATGTCACAGTAGCCTTTGCCTAAGGATGACTAAATGGTTGCAATGACAGCAAACATGTCCTAATGCAAATGTTGCACTTAGCACTTTTGACACAATGCTTCCTATTTGCAGCTGTAACTGCAGTCACTCGTAATGGAATTTTTTTTTATTTGATCAAGTTTGGACATAAGTAAGGATGCTCATTTATTATTTCTAAGCTGCTTCAACCCTGGCTGGATTGGTTATTAAGCATGTGGATCAGTAATGAATGGTATGAAGCAAGATTTGAACCTGCTGCTTGCAGTTCTCTGACTTCATTGCAGTAAGGTTTACCATGACATTGGAGAGCAGTTGCAGTACTAGAACGGCTTTGGAAATCACCATCATTATTGTACTGTGAAACAGCTGACTGAGATAGGGTGGTATATGCTAGTATAAAATATTTTGCACTGCCATATGCTTTTGTGTGTCTGCATGGGTGGAAATTATGTTGAAGATTTAACTGGGTGTCTTTACTGGTTGAGCGTGTTAGTGAGGAATGCAAGTATTGATTTTAATAGTGCTGTGTCACCGCTCTCCCATGGTTCCATGACAAGCTAGATGAGGAGCTACAATGAGAGAACGGTGGCATGCTGGGTGGCATTTATTTATTTATTTATTTATTTGTTTGTTTGTTTTTGTGTCAGCTCTTCTCCCCTGGTCTCCCACTCTGCTCACCACTCCCCCATCCCCAGGCTTACCCCCCTGGGTGGGGCTGCTGGGTGGTGCCCCCTCCCTAAAGCACTTGGTCACTAAGCTCTGGCTTTCCCTCCAGGGTGGGGCCAATGGAGCAGAACCCCCGGTGGACCTTAATCTGCAGTGAAAGTGGTGATGGGGACAGGAACCATCATCCACAGGCTGGCATTTTTTTGTGTGAGGTTTTCCCAGGGAGGCGGGGATGTGCAATGATGCCAGCATCCGCCCTGCCCCCTCAATATGTGGTACCAGCCACAACGATACCCCCAGCCTCTGCCAGAGGTCTGCATTGTGCCAGAAACTCTTCCCTCCTCCACCCAGAGAAGGATAGCAGTCCCTGGGATGCTCAATCCTTCTCTCCCTGACAGGCCCTCTGACTCCCTAGTCTGTGACTGAACCCAGGACATCAGCGCCACAAGCAGACACCTTGCTGCTGTGCCGGTGGGCTAGCACACATTGATTTAACTGTGTGCTGCATTTTGGTTGGCACAATTAGGGCCCATTACAATGTTATGTCCTGATAAGGACACAACTGAAAAAGCCTTTCAGTGAATCAGGACTCAGAAAACTTTCTGCCCATTTTATAAATAATTTTATAAGTATTTTACTTAATTATATCACTACATACATAACATCCACCATGAAATTCTGTTTGTTTTGCCTCCATTCTTTAAGTATTTGTAGTCTTGCTCTTGAGTGAAAGTGAGCACTGGGATAGTGGTGCATCTCTTAAGTAGGATATATTCTGAGAACACAGTAGTAAAGGGCACTCACCCCTTTCCTTAGAGAACACAGAGAAATGATGCAGTGAAGAATCACATTCTCTATTTCACAGCCATAAAAACAGTACAGCACAGCAAACCCAAGTGAGCTCACTGTTGGGCACTGAGATGTCAGTCTTTTTTAGGTTTCACCCCAGCCAATTAGGGGCTTCATCACAGCTTAGGTTAGCCATAGTCCTTCTTTGCTTTAAATGCTAAAGTCATTCATATTAATGATGGATTAGCCAATCCTATTCACAACTGGTTTTGTACATATTCATGAGCCTCTTTCAAATTTGGGATAACCAAACATAAAAGCATCAACAACATCCACATGTGCAAAAAATACAAAGTGTCCCCTAATTCTAAAATAATTAAATATAAAAAGTCCACATGTCTCCATTATTCAGCACTTTGGCTTCTATTCTCAAAGCCCTCAAGGAGGATGCAAGGTGTCTGCATCAAAGAAAAATGACACAAGTGGCACCTTGCACCAAAAGATGCACCCCAGGCTATTCTCAAAAGCAGCCTGTGACAAATGCAGGCTGCTTGCAGCAAAGGGGGTTTGCACCAGCTGTACATCAAAAAATGGATGGCAACATGGCACAAGGAGGTTTACAGCAGATGCAAGCTGCCACATCCCTTAAAAGTAAATTATCAAAACACCTGGGCAGGACACCCATCAAAGTATATTTACACAAGCCAGGAGCTGGTGTAAGTGTACCTCATGGTCCCATTGGCTTTGCACCAATATACTGCCAGCCATCCCCCATTGTACATAGGGCCCCCCACCTGATCAAATAGAAAGTATTACATATAATGACCTGGTGGGCTAGCAGCATTCCCCCAGACCTGATCCCCATAAGTATTATTTAACAGCCCTGGTGGACCCCCCCAAGCCCTGATCTCCAAAATTACTGCAGAAATAGTCCTGGTGGGCTAGTGGCACCCCCAAGCCCCAATCTCCTTGTTCTGGTAAATGACCCAATCATTGATAGTCCAGTGGATACCCCGAACCTGATTCCCTGATACATACCATAGTATAACACCTGGTGATCCAGTGGACCTCCACATGGCAGAGCCCTACCACCCCGCTCCCCCAACCCATACCCCAGCCAGCAACTGGCACAGCCCACTGCTCACCACAGTAGCCAGCTGCTGACTAAACTCTGCATGAATGTGCACTGTATATAGTATGCACTCAGTGAATGACAGCAGCTGTCATTCACTGAGCATGTACTACTGTGTATACAGTATACACTCATACAGAGCTCAGTCAGCAGCTGGCCATCTTGATGAGTGGTGGGCTGTGCCAGTACCTGGCTGGGGCATGGGTTGGAGGAGTGGGGTGGTAGTGCACTGCTGGGTGGGGGGCCACTAGACCACCAGGTATGTTACTACTGTACATATTGGGTGATCAGGCTCAGGGGATCCAGTGGACCACCAATCATTGAGTCATTTACCAAAATGGAGGTATTGGGGTTCGGGGTAGGTGCTAATAGCCTACCAGGGCTGCTACTTAATAATTACAGGGATTGGGTCGGGGGGGTGCTGCTAGCCCACCAAGGCTATTTCTACAATAATTTCTGGGATCAGGGCTTGGGGGTGCCGCTACCCCACCAGGACTTTTTCAAATGTAATTCTGGGGATCGCGGCTGGGGGTGGGCACTTGCATCCTTAGTCCCTACACTGCCACTAGCCACAGGACTTAGCAGTCGGTACCCTGCCCTAAACAGAATCGTGTGCAAGGTCTCTGGTGCATCGGCAATCGGTGCAAGTCACTTTTGGTGTGACTTGCACCAACCCTGTGAGAATGGACCCCTTTGTTTCTTTGTGTTGATACATAGACATATTCCGTTCCATAATACAGTACCAGATGGTGCCATTTTCTGAGACATGCGTCAAGTCTGAAAAATCAGAAAAACACAGAAAACAAAAGCAATATACAGTTCTGCATCATATATTAAAAAAGTCTTTTAATATTCCTTCATTGATTCATCAGGTTCAGATTTCTTGTTTGGGAGGGAGGGGGCTGACCTGGAATAGGACATGGGAAGCTTTATAACACTTCTACTTCCCATTTCATTAATCATGTCCAGACACCACAATTGTCAGTCTTTATCTGTTCAGTAGGAAAGGGCTTAGCTCAAATTTATCATTTAGGCACTCTACATAACCCCCTAGTTTGTTCTTTCCTAATGAGTAAATTCTCAGAGTGCCCCTTCTTACATCTTTTGCTACCCTTTCCATTCCAATTGCTTTTATGTTTTGTCTTTTATTGTTTCTTGCTCCATGTATATGAGCTGCCATAGAATATTCTAAGTTTTTTATTGCTAGTAGATGCTCATTAATCCACTTTCTTACTTGTTTTTTTATGCATCCAACATAAAATTTACCACATGTGCAAGTAAGGAGATATACAGTATAGAAACATAGAAACATAGACATATGTATAACCCCTTCACTCATGCAATTTATTCTCCCTTTTACCTTTACAACCTGTCCTGTCCTTGGATTTGTTAAGGTTTCGCTTCTAAGCATAACACTGCAAATGCAGCAATTACCATAGGGTTTACATTCCCATTTTTTGGGCATGCTTGCAGGCTCTGGTTTCAGTTGGTAGCTCCTGCATGTACATGGACATCCCAAAAATTATTGCCCCTTCTATATGAAACTCTGAGGTTTTTTTAATGTAGTTCTTTAATTGTGGAACTCCTCTAAGGATGTATAAGTTTTCTTTTATGTCTGCCACCTCTCATGCACTTCTCCCATACATTGTGACAAACATAAGTTGTTGATCAACCCCCTTCATTCTGTCTTTCTGCCTTAATAATGCAGTTCTTTCCATTCATTTCACAGATTCACTTGCATGTTTGATGTCTGACTCCTTGTATCATGATCTAGTAATTTCTCTGACAGTTCATCAGCTCACTTCTCATATGATGCTTCTCTCCCACACTTCCATTTGATTCTCATAAACTGTGCTTTGGGTATGTTTTTTATGGTATAGGTGGGATGACAGCTGCTCACCATAGTAAGTGTCTTTCTATCTGTTGGCTTTTTATATAGATCTGTAGTCAATGTGCCATCAGCTACTTTCTGAATCGTGAGGTCTAGAAAATGAATGGTTTCTCTGTCAGCCATGACTTTGAATCTCAACCTTATGTTAGTACTTTCCAAAACCTGAACAAAGTCATCTACAGTACCTCTGCCCTTGAACCCTTCCATATCAAAAGTACATTGCCAATAATTTTTTCCATAAATCAATTTTTTCATAAAATGAATTTAGTGATTCATCACAAATAACCTCCTCCTCCCACTTGCCCAGATACATGTTAGCCAAACTGGGGGCTAAAATAGTCCTCATTGTAGTGCCTTTAATCTGAATGTAGCTCCTGTCCTCAAACATGGAAACATTATTTTTTAGGACTAATTCTGTTAGATTGACAAGCATATTAATATTAATTTGTGCTAGATCTGTGTATTTCAGCAAATAGTGCTCATTTGCTTGCAACCTGCCTTCATGGGGGATGTTTTTATACAGTTTGTCAACATCCAAGTTCACCAGCCACCATTGTTCTTATGTTTGAATATTTTCTAAAATAGGAAGTATATCTGATGTGTCTCGAACTTCTCACTTTAGGTACAATAGGTCACCAAAAGCCATCCACAAATGTGGACACAGATTCAATTACCCAGCCAATACCTGAGATAACAGGACAACCAGGGAGTTTTCCAAGGTTTTTGTGTATTTTTGGAAGGGTACAGATGGCTGATTTCTTTGGATGTTGAACCGACAGGTAATACAGTGTATCATCAATGATCAGGCCTTCCTGGAACAAACTGAGAAGGTAATACTCAATTTATTTTTTGATTTTTTTGCAGTGGGGTCAAAGGTCAAACTTTTATATAAAAAAAAACTGCTGCCAGAGAGCTGACTGTTTATTTCCTCAACATACTGTGAAGTATGTTGTACTACAACACTCCCTCCCTTTTTAGCAAATTTTATAGTGATAGACTTAACACATGACACTCTTCTCACTGCTTCCTGTTCCTTATTTGAAAAACTACAAAAGTGCATGCCAGGAGTTTTATTATGCAAATCTTTCAAATCCTGGATACAACAATTCAGAAGAGTTTCTACTGGGAGAGTTAAATGGGGGGGGGCAAAAGGCTGACAGGTTTAAAAACTGTGTATTCACTAGTATGTGCATGGTTGTCATCATCACCCTGAGAACTGTTACATTAATCATTTTCATTTTATGAAAAAACATTTAGATGAAGTCTTCTATTGAATGTATATGTATCTAGAAATGCTTCAGATTCTGACAGGTCACTGGAAGGTATAAAGGATAATCCTGTAGACAATACTGTATTTCATCATCCAGTAATTGATTTGAAGACATATTAATAACAGTTAATGGTGGTTGTTCTCCCACTCCTAGAAGTTCTTTGGCCCTCTTCCTCTTCCCCTTCCTCTTGGTCCTCCTTATTTTCCTATTTTTCTTATGTTTTCCATAGGAACTTGGAACCTTGTTTGTCTTGGACTCCTCCTGGGTAGGTTCTGGGCTAAATGATAAATTTGAGCCAAACACTTTCCAACTGAATACATAAAGTCTGATAATAGTGGTGTCTGGGCATGATTAATAAAATGGAGAGTGACAAGTGTTGTAAAGCTTTTCATGTCCTATCCCAGGTCAGCACCCACCTCCCCCAAATGAGGAATCTGAGCCTGATGACTCAATGAAGAAATATCAAAGGACATTTTTGATATATGATGCAGAACTATATTGCTCTCATTTTCTGTGTTTTTCTGATTTTTTCAGACTTGACTCATGTCTCAGAAAACGGCACCATCTAGTGTTATGGAATGAAGGGACATCTATGTACTAACAGAGAAACAAAGTGCTGAATAATGGACTAATGTGGACTTTTTATATATAATTATTTTCAGGTTTAGGGGACACCTTATTTTATGCACATGTGGATATTGTTGATGTTTATATGCATGGTTAGCCCAAATATGAAAAAGACTCATGAATATGTACAAAACCAATCATGACTAGGATTGGCTAATCCATCATTAATATGAATGACATGAGCACTTTAAACAAAGAAGGACTATGGTTAACCTATCCTCTGACAAAGCTCCAAATTGGCTGGGGTGAAACATAAGGAAGACGGACACCTCAGTACCAGGTAGAAAGCTCACTTTCTGTAAAAAGTAACTTCCTCACATTACCACTTAATCGGCCTCCCTCTAATTTCATGCTGTGTCAAAATTCAAAGCTCAAAGTTCAAAGTTTATTAATACAAAAGATATATAAAACGATACATTTTATCACCTCCATATACAACATAATAAAAATGCTAATCAGTCAATCAATCAATCAAATGACAGAATAAATCATTATACAGCAATATAAATAAATACGTTAAAAAGATATAAATACTTAGGGATCACTTTTTCATCTTATTAGCAAAATTAGCCATATCAAACATTATCTCCTGGTATGATCCAAACTAAGCAGAAACTTCATGCACATATCCTTACTTTCTAAATTGTTTTTCATAATTAAAGGAGTAATCCATTTATCTCTTTATTCATTTCATCACAGTCTAATAACTTATGGCACAGACTTTCAGCATCCTCATTGTTACAATTACATTTTTTCCTATTCCCAAACTGACCCCACCATTTATTATACTGTAAGTTTGAAATACCCAGGCTTTCTAATCTCATATTACACAATTTATTCCTATGTTTTTTATTTTCACAATATGCTAAATATTTTTCCATTTTCCTATTTAGTTTTCAATCAGAGTAATACCCTTCTCTATCTAGCTCATGTATTTTAACCAGATGAATTTGAACCGCTACATCAGAAAATCTTTGAAGAACAGCCTTTGAGAACATGTTTACATCAATTATGGCTTTATTAGACCATAATTCTTCCATACCAGAATGCTTCAATAAATTATTTAAACTTTGGAACCATCCATTTATATCGATTCCCCTATTTAGTTTCTCCAATAAAATCAACCCAACATAATTTGGGGAGTCTTTCCATAGGCATCTTCATTACTTTTTCCCAATATTTTATAGCTCTAACTTTAGTTTTAAAATTCAGAGCAGGAAGCCCTGCTTCTAATCTCATGAAGGCTATTGGGCAATCCCATGGAAGTTCCAAAGTTTTTCTCAAAAATATATTTTGAATAGGTTCTAATTTTGTATCTCCTAATGACAAACCCCAAACTTCACAACCATGTAATGTCTGGGTGATGGTCTTAGCTTCAAATGCTTTCTTAAGAGCCACAATAGAATTATTAGCAAACTTATTAGCAAAGGCATATATAGCATTCATTGAACTGTATGATTTGTTTTTTTGTCTCACATATATGAGCATCCCACCTCAGGTTATTCTCAAATATTATTCCAAAATATCTAAATGATTTTACTTCTTCTATTCTATTATTATTAACATTCCAAAAACGTTTCCTATAGTTTTTTTTTCCCAAATGATATTATTTTTGTTTTCTCTACATTGAGCTCTAGTTTCAAATTAGGAAATGACTCTATCAGACTTGTCATTGCTCTCTTTAAACCCAGCGGTGTTTGTGAAATAACCAGAGCATCATCTGCATAGAGTAGTAACTGAATTTTGTCTTTATTTATCGAGGGGGAAAATGTATCAATATTAACCATATCTCTAATAACTGTTTCAATATATAAGTTAAACAGTTTTGGTGCTAATAAGCAACCTTGCTTAACCCCCTTTCCCACTTTTATCGCACTTGAAAGTGCACCATCTCTAAAATAGCGTACTAACACAGTGGTATTATAATGTAGCCTTTGTAGCATTTTTAGCAGATGTTTATCTATGTTTAACATTGTCAAGATCTCCCATAATTTATTTCTAGCCACAGAGTCTAAAGCAGCTCTTATATCAACAAAACAAACACAGAGTACACATTTCTTCCTGCATACATATAATTCTAACAGGTAATTCAATGTGAAAATCAAATCCAACGTATTGTAGTTTCTCTTAAAACCACATTGATACTTGGAAATTAATTTATCTTCTTCCACCCATAATAATATATTTTTCAGTAACAGACAGGTAAAGATCTTTTGAGATATAGGTAATAACGTGATTGGTCTATAGCACATAGGATCATATTTAGCGCCTTTTTTAAATAACAGACCAATTACCCCTTTATTCCAACTAACTGGCAACACATTAGATTGAACAACTGCTGAGAATAAACCCAGCAAAACCTCTGCCCAGTGATCAACATTATGTAAATACATTCCAGCTGGAACACCATCAATTCCAGGGGCTTTGTTCCTTTTCTGAGCTTGAGTTGCCTCCCTTACTTCCCCTAAAGTAAATACAAGTGTCCATGAAGCACTCTCCTCTCCTTCTTCACCTATATCACTAATATCGTTATTATTATAGATTTTACTGAAATGACACACCCACTGTTCTTCAGATATTAATCCTAGTAAATTATATTGAATATTAGTCTCACAACATCCGAAGGCCACCGGAGACCAGAATGTTTGACTATCCTTCTTAAGAATGGAGTCCTGTAATTTACCCCATAATGAGAGATTATAAATCTTCCTCTTTTTATATGTCATAGTTTTATATTCTATTTTTAAATTCCTAAAGGCCTTCAGTATAACTGGGGAAGTATTTCGTACCCTAATCCTACCCAATCTTTTAACCTCTTTCCTCAGATTTCTGCAATCATAGTCGAACCAATATTAGCCTTTGTCACCACTCTCTTTTTTTTTTACCTTACTACCAAGATTATTTGTTGCATATAATGTTCATAAAATTGGATTCACTCAGTCGGCCTGCCCTTGTTCATTCTATCTACAGGATGTTCTCTCATATTTTGCTTTTGAATTATCAAGTCAATACATTCTTTTGTATATTTGTTCCATATATTTTTTTTCCATATTTAATGCACATATTAGTATCTGCCTCTCTTTCTTCCTTTTGATTTTTTCTTTTTAACTTAATATTTAATATAATAGAACATACCACAGGGAAATGATCATTTTCCCACATTTTAAAAACCTTAAAATAGTTAACTCTATGGTAATTTAGTGCTTCCACAATACCTAAATTTAGGGCACTACTCCCTTTAGTTGTTGGTTAGGAAATCTCCCCCTCCCAATTGCCTCTGGTCCTACAATTCAAGATCCTTAAATTAAATTTATCTAGAAATTGCAGCAGTAGTTTACCTTTTGAGTTTAACACTCTATCCTTTGATTGACACACAGGTATATTTAAAATATCATCAATTCCCCATCCCGAATCTACATTTTCAATATAATTGCCCACATGCACATTAAAGTCTCCAAACAAGTAAATAGAAATCACTGGATATCTAGCTTTCAAAGATTCAGTATTCTGTCCTATACATTTAAAAATACCAGCCAATTCACCTACTTTAATAACTGGAGGAATATATATATATTAAACAGAGCAAAACATTTCCTCTGGGCTATAATAACAATGTACATAAAAAAATCATTATTCATACTAACTTCAGGATTCTCAAATTCTGCTAACACACTAATACAGTACATGTAATAAGTCCACCTTTAGCTCTGCCATATTTAAGGTATTATATGCTGGAGAAATCCACCTTTTATACCCATTTACCCATATCTCATCTAATTTATCTATCCATGTTTCTTGTAGGAGCAATACTGGATATTTAGTAATCCACTCTAAACATGCTTTATCCTATCTTTTCTTTGACGTCTGCTACATTCCATGATATTAAATCTATATCTTTATCATCCTTTTCTTGTCAGATTGTTGACCCCAAAGTTATAATCTCGTCACCACTGTCACTCATCCTTGCTATACTATTAGTCTGTCTATCTCTTAACATATATGAAGAATTAGCCTCATCATGATCACTACTCAGACTTTCATCAGGCTCCAAAATCACTGAGGAGTTGATACATACCCCAAGTTGTTTTCTACCTCTTCTCATTATGCATTGCCTGTCTTCCCCTATTAATGTATGAGTTGTCTCAGTTGGTTTTAAGAATGCTGTGTCCTCTTGTCCTACTATTTTTCTTATATTGAAACATGTTAGACTCTTTCACCTTGTTAATGCCCTTAAGGTGTTTGAATGTTTCAATCATATCACCTCTCTCCCTCCATTGCTCTAGAGTATACATATTGAGTTCAGTTAATCTGTCCTCATGTGTTTTCAGATGCAGTCCCTGCACCATTTTGGTTGCTCTTCTCTGGACTGCCTCAATTTGGTTAATGTCCTTGTGAAGGTTTGGCCTCCAGTATTGCATGCAGTACTCCAGATGGGGCCTAACCAGTGTCTTGTAAAAAGGGATTATTACCTCCCTCTTCTGACTTGTGATACCCCTACTAATAAACACCAACATCCCTCTAACCTTACCTACTGCTTTAGAGGTCTGCTTGGATGATTTCAGGTCATCGGAGATGATGACACCCAAGTCTCTTTCTTCCCTTGTGACTGCCAGCAATTCCCCTCCCAGCCTATAGGTGGCTTTAGGGTTTCTCTTCTCTATGTGCATGATCTTGCACTTCTTTGTGTTAAACCCCAGTTGCCACTCTTCTGACCACTTTGCTAGTTTATCCAGATCTCTTCTCATTCTGCCCACACCATCTGTATCACCTACTCTGTTGCAGATCTTCGTGTCATCTGCAAACAGACAAACCTTATCCTCCAGTCCATCTGCAATGTCACTGATGAAGATATTGAAGAGGACTGGCTCCAGGACTGATCCCTGACGTACCCCACTTGTGACTTGCATCTCTTCTGACTGTATACCATTTAGCACCACTCTCTGTTTTCTGCCTGTCAACCAGTTTGCCACCCAGTTGACCAACTCTTGACCCACCCCGAGTCTACTCAGCTTATTAATCAATCTTCTATGTGGAACAATATCAAAAGCTTTGCTAAAGTCAAGGTAAGCAACATCAACTGCTCCCCCTTGGTCCACCACTCTGGTTACCCAGTCAAAGGAATCTGTGAGATTAGTTTGACAGGACCTTCCTTTTGTAAACCCATGCTGTCTTGGATCCTGTGCTCCTATGGATTTCAGGTGTTGCACTATCCTTTCCTTAAGGAGTGTCTCCATAATGTTCCCCACAACTGAGGTATGATTGACTGGTCTGCAATTTCCTGCCTCCTCCCTGCTACCACTCTTGTGGAGCAAGATCACATGAGCCCTTCTACAGTCTTCTGGGACCTCTCCTGTGCTCAGAGACTCACTAAACAGTTCTGATAATGGCTCTGCTAGTTCTACCCTTAGCTCCTTTAGTAACCTAGGATGTATGCCATCAGGTCCCATTACCTTGTCCAACCTGAGCTTATCAAGCTCTTGTAGGACCCTTTCTTTTGTGAAGGGACTAGTGCACACCTCCCTCCCCTCTGTGTCCATGGTGCAGAGCTGTGGGACCTGCCCTACCTTCTCTTCAGTAAATACTGAGCAGAAGTATCTATTTAGGATAGATGCTTTTACATTGTCCTCCTCTTCCTCACACGTCCCCTTATCCCCTTTGTTTTTAGCAATACCCCCCTGGACTTTCTCCTTTCACTAATGTATCTATAGAAAGTCTTGTCACCTTCTTTTACTGTTTGTGCTAGTGTTTCCTTAGTTTGGGCCTTTACCTGCCTCACTGCCTTCCCTGCTTCCCTTAGGGAAGTTTGGTATGCCTCCCTATCTTCATCCTGCTGCCTTCCCTTATGTTTCCTGAAGGCCAGCCTTTTGGCTCTGACCTTTTCTGCTACTGTGTTTGAGAACCAAAGTGGTTTTCTTCTCCTTTTGCACTTCCTTTTCTCACTAAGAGAATGGGATGTTGCTTCAAGTATTGCATCTTTAATGCTTGCCCACTTTGCCTGTAGCCCCTCACCTGTATTTCTTTTTGTCAGGGCTAGCTTAACTCTGTTGGCCATCTTATCAAAGTCAGCTCCTCTGAAGTCCCATATTTTTGCCTTGGAATGGGATGATTTTGTTCTAATGGCCAAATTGAACCATACCATGTGATGGTCACTGGCCCCAGTTGACCTTCTACTTGGAGATCTGTGATCCTTTCCCTGTTAGTCAGTACTAGATCTAGGATAGCACTGTCTCTAGTGGGTTGTTGTACCAGTTGTTTGAGGCCCTCCCCCTGTAGGGAATCTACCATGTGTCTAGTTCTGGTAGATCTCCCTGCTGGTATTGACTAATCTGTATCTGGCATGTTGAAGTCTCCCATTTTCAGATCCTCCCCTTTAACTGTCATATTTTGTAAATCTTCTAACTGTAACATGTCTGTGTTCTCCCCTGGTTTGGAGGCCTGTACACAACCCCAGTTTAAATGGCTGTCCCATTTCCTGTTTCCAGGGTGACCCACAGTTCTTCTGGCTCCTTATGTGTATTCAGAATTTCTGTAGCTTTGATATTTTCATTGACATAAAGGGCCACTCCACCCTCCCTTTTTTGCACCTCAGTCTCTTCTGAACAGTACATAGCCCGGTACTGAAGTCTCCCAAGTGTGGTTACTGGTAAACCATGTCTCGCTAATGGCTACTATGTCCAGTTTAGCCTCTGTCATTATTGCCTGCAGGTCTGGGATCTTGTTTCCCAGACTGCGAGCATTTGTGTACATGATTTTACATTGGTCAGATTTTGGTGTGTTAGTTGTTGAGTGATGTCTGGCATTTCCCTTGTGCATTGTATGGGGAGCCAGACCTTTTTCTTTACCTGGTGATGCAAATGAACTGCAAACATGCTGAACTCCTGTTTGACCACTAGCTGAGGGGGGAGGGGTGTTCTTTCCATTTGATGTTTTGGGTGCTGCACCCCCTCTCCCCATTTGCTAGTTTAAATATTCTGCAAAGACATCAAACTTCTGTCCCAGTGCACTGACTCCCTCCTTAGTCAGATGCAGTCCATCAAATTTAAAGAACTTTCACTCCCTAAACTGTTGCCAGTTCCCAACAAATTTGCTTCCTTTTTCCTGACACCAGCCCTTGAGCCACATGTTTAGCTCCCCTATTTCCCCTTCTTTGACCTTCTGTCCATCTGTTCCCCTCTCCCAGACTGGCAGGATCTCAGAGAAGGAGATGCCCGATGGAATGGATGATAGTTTGTCACTCAGCCTGGTCAAGTGTACCTTGTTCTCCACAACTGATTGGCTGGTGAGATAATTAGTCCTTATGTGTACTAGGACATCAATGTTTTCTCCAGCTTCCCGAACAATTTTAGCAATGTGGTCAGGGTCTCTCCACGCTGATGTACCTGGGACACAGCTGACCATTACCCCTGGCTGGAGATATGTATCAACCCCTTTTCTGTTCTTTGCTCCATTTTTAAGGAGTTTCATTACAGTATTTTTCAGAAGAATTGTGCAAGTGTTTATCTAAGAAAAGATGGATTTCATTTTATTAGACAGGATGAAGTTCAGTTCTTTTTCCAGTGTTTTGTTAATAGGTGCTCTTTCCCATCAATTAAAAAAAATCCTGTTGTACAAATATGTTAGCTGAAAATAATAATAGATTTGATTACTTTCCAGGTTATATCTTGTGTTGCAATTATCCCAGTCCATTAACCTATGATGATTATTATTATTATTCATATTACACCATTCAAAAATCCCCTTTTCCATCCAAGTTATATTATTTAATATTTTCCTGCTGTTGAATAATTTGGATTTTTCCATATAGAGTTAAATAGAGCCAAAGTGGTTGAGCATTGCATTTTTGTTTCTTTCCACAGTACTAATGTTCTTCACTATGTTGCTGTCATATTTCAAAAACTTAGATAGGGCAAACCAAACATTCTTTATGTCCACATGTTCATTCTGGAGTTCATTTAATATTGAATGTTATTCTTCTAAGTCAACTTTGTTCTCATTTGCCCAGGATAGTGTTTATTTAATAAATAAGTTGTGATAAGGTTGAATGTCTGGGCAGGCATACCCTTGTTCTTTTCCTAGATGCATTTTTTCCTTAGGAGATTCTTGGTTGTTTCCAAGTCCATATGTAGTTTCTAAAGTGAGAGTTGATTTTCTTAAAAGGATATTGTCAGCTCTTTTTGCATCATATTGTGTCTAGTTGAAAACCACAATTTTGTGATAGCTTGCCATCTCTAAAATTAATTTCCATTGCTGTTTGTTTTATCTACTTTCTTTCTTAGTAGAACTAAAATGCATAGTAATGGTGTAATTATACCCTACCTTGTTTTGTTTCCAGTCCTTGATCAACTATTACTGTATATACTTCATGAACATTATGAACACTCTCAAACAGTGCAGCTACTCATGATGCAATTGATTTCCCTTTTCTCACTGCACCCTGAGTGGCTAGACTGTATTGGGGGTGCTTCCAAGTCCAGAAAAGATGCAGCTGAAGATGTTCAAGGAATGTAAACAATCACTTGTTTGTGGGTTGTAACACCAGTATGGTGCTCAGTCTTTTTTTCACTTTTAGAATGAAAAAAGGAATCAGAATCAAATAACCAGCTGCATCAACAATCTTTCCAGAATGTGAGGAGTCATAAAATTTTTTTTATTAAACTATGGAGTACCTGAGGCCTGAGGGGGTTAACAGTGTCCCTTTAAACCAAGCTTGGGGGACCTTAATTGTAAGAGCTAAGAGTAAATAAGATAGATAATGTATCACTAACATTTTAATCACCTATACCTTTCCCCATAGAGACAGGAGAATTTAGCTCATCTCTGTAATTTTCCCCTAGACTTGATGTTGTTGCTTGATGATTGAAAACAAACAAGTTTTCCACACTGTTTGCTATTCTGATTCATAAATAGTTCATGCCATTTTTTTGAACTAAGGCATTAAATACTTCATTTATATTAGACATTTGAGTTTGATTAAGCATCACCATCTCAGATTTTGCTTTATTATTTTGTATTCAGTCGCTTTTGATAACCTAAGTATAAATTGTTTTATTTCTATTAAACTTTTGGTTCTTCCACTAGTAATAGTAGTATGTCATCTGCATAAGCTTTAATTTGCATTTCTGTTGTGCCTATTTTAATATAATTTATTTCTTGGCTTTCCTGTATTTCATTTAGCAGCACTTCTACAGCACTAAAAAACAGAATGGAAGAGAGGGGCAACCATGCCTGAGTCTGAATCCCCTACATGAGGTAAATTCTTCCAAAAAGTTTATGTTCATCTTACATTTTGATTTTGGTGAGTCATACTGTATATATTTTTAATCTGCAATATGAAACTTTCTGGAAACCCAATCTTCTGTAAAGCAAAAAATTAGCATTTCCACTCAAGCATGTCAAATGCTTTACATGCATCAAGGAATAACAATGTTGCTTTTTTTTGCAAATGTTCTATAATAACTTGAATCTTCTGTAAGCCTGTATATTGATGTATGGGGAATGAAACCGCCCTGGTCCTGATGTATTATATTTTCCAGTAAAAATAATGTTCTATTGTTAATAACTTTTGTTATATGTTTTGTAATCAATATTCAACACATGCCTGTAATTTTCTACTTACTTTTGATATTTGCCATTTTTTGGCAGCAGGGAGAGACATGTCATGTTGAAGTGTTCTGGTAAGTTGTGTTTTTTCTCTGTATATCATTTAAAAGCATCTCTAGCAGAGGCAACATTTGATGTATTAAAGCCACATACAATTCTATGATAAACCCATTTACACCTGGACATTTAACCTTTTGTTGTACTCATAACTGTTTATTAAATTAATTTCTGTTTTATTAGTACTGTAAGCTTAGCATCATCTTGTTTTGTCATTTTATTGGTTCCCATCTTGTTTTGTCATTTTATTGGTTCCTACAAATTGCATGTAATATAGTTGATCCTCACATGTTGGTTTATATCCTGTTCTATATAGGTTTGTGTAAAAGTCAAGAAAACATCTGCTATCTTTTTGTTCTAACTGCAAAATTCCATTTGTGTCATAGACTGATGTAACTCTGATTTTTGCTCTGCAGCTTTAAACCATTTTGTTAATGTCTTCCCTGCTTGTTTGCTTGATACTTGTCATCTCTTCTCCCCTATATCCAATTGTCTTCGCCTGATAGAGTTCTGTAGAATCAATTAATTTTCAAAGTGTGTGTGTGTGTGTATGTCTCTGTCTGTGTGTGTGTTTGTCATGATCTTATGGCAACCTCTAATTGGTTTCCACATCAAATTACATCTCTCTTTTTTCCCCAGGAAGCTTCCAAAATAAAAACTCCTTCAAGTGTGGCTTTCAAATCATCCAATAATTCTATGATGCTATTTTTGTCAACTTGACTATTTTGAATGAAATGCTTGACGGCAACATTTATTTTTTGAATAATTTTGTTATCTTTTAGCAAGTTATTGTTTAATGTTCATGAATACATTGCTTTTCTGTATATTAAGTGTAATATTACAAGAGACACTGTTATAATCTGATACTGTAAGAGGTTCTGTATTGGCATGTACAGTTGTGCAATTTATGGCCAATTCCTTTGATATGCTATCAGAATATATTCCAATCATAAATACATATTGTGTATGTGTGAATAATGAGTATAGGCTGTGTCATGTTCATGTAGTTCTCTCAACAAGTCCAATAAATAGTTAGGGGTCATAAAATTATCGAAGAGGTGAGATTTATATGTGCCCCATTTAAATGACATGGATGCTTCATTTATAACATTAATGTTCAGGCAATTAAAGTCACCACCCATTACAATAGTTTCAGAATCCAATTTACATGGTAATTTGTTAATCTCAGCTATAAATGTTCCAAAACCCTTGAAAGGAGTATATACTGATTTCAGGATTACATACTTCTTCTGTATCTGTATTTTTTATTTACATGATTCTGCCTTGCATATCTGACAAGGTATATGAGACTTTCCCTTTAATTCTCTTGTGCAACAGTATTGCTACCTCATTACCATTGTTTTTCTTACTTGAGAATAATAAATATGCCCAACCCTGCCTTTTTTATATTTTTGAGTTCATTTTCACTCATGAAAGTTTCTTGTACAGTAGCAGCACCATGTCCATTTTTTTAATCTATTCCAAATCCTACATCTTTTATACAGGAGTTTGCTCTATTGAGATTCCATAGAGCTCCCAATATACTATGATGTCAAACATTCAGAAACTATAGAAAGTATACAAAACATCATGACATTCTTTGGCTTTTTAACTTTCTCAGACACAAAAGAAACAAGACCAACAACCAGTCCAATTCAAATATTAATATTTATTCCTTGCTTCCGCAAGTCCAGCACCTTCGTAATTCCACAGCAAGTGATCACCTGCTCACTAGCCCTGACCAGTTTCGTGCATGCACACTTCCTCAGGGAGGAACTTGGTTAATTTTATGGCTTTAATTTTCTGATCCTATTTGTCAGTTTTTTCTTTTAGTGCTATTTCCAAATCTGCAAACTCAAGTGCTTCCTTAAATGCTAGGACCACTTTTTTTTCAGAAACCTCTGCTTTAATTTCTTCCTCCTGGTCTAAGTAGTCCTGAAAAATATAGTTAACAAACAGTAATGTGGCTTCCTGCATAAAGTCTTTCCAGTTATTCATAAATCTGACTCTTTCTTGCCCGTAACTGGGCTATTTAAGAAACTGCAGTCCTCTGGGCATTCTAGCCACCTTTACATACACCTTAAGGGACATCTGATTCCAAAAATGTCTATGTGCCCTCAGAATGATTTTCTCAAATTCTAAAAAGGCATTACCATTGTTACAAGATGACTCACCTGTGGTAGAGGAAGTTGTGGGTTGTGTGTTGTTAGCCAAGTCCACAAATGGATTGCTGCTCTCATCCACAGCAAACAAAGTTGAAGAGAAGGCGTTCTTACTTCCTCCCAATGTGATATCTTTATAACAGGTTGATATGACCCCCTGGATATCCAGGATGATGAATGGTGCTGGTGACTGGTTCATGCTGAGCACACTAATTAAGTCAGAAAAATTAAGGAAAAGTAGCTCCAGTACCATGTCATGCACTGTAATGTCCACAGATTCAGTCATATTAATGGAAATGTACTGAATTAATAAAACAAATGATATATTAGACATAGGGATTAAATTGTGAACAAAGAAATATTCAGCTATGCTGTTGACATATCGACCTCCCAGTATTAGCACTGATATATGAGTTCCATCATGAAACAATGCTATCTGCACAAATATCATTCCTATTGCATTGTCTAAACAATTGCTGCTTTACCAAGGCAAACCAGAATGAAACAGATTTTTTAATTGCTGTTATAATGGTTGTTGTGTGCACATAATGAATTGGTGAATTATGCACACATGTGTTGTTAAGTATAAAATGTATGCTGTAACATAAGATTGGCCTCCCTGAGAAAGCGTGCATGTGCAAAACTGATCAGGGCTAGTGAGTAGGTGATCACTTGCTCTGGAATGACGAAGGTGCTGGCTTACGGGAGCAAGGAATAAATACTAATAATTGAATTGGACTGGATGTCGGTGCTTGTTTCTAATTTGTCTGAGTTTCTACATTACAGTGCACTACAGGTACTGGAGCTGCTTTTACTTGTTTTTTTTTTTAACTTTTTGTCTATGTATCAATCTAGTTTGTTAACATGTAATCCTTTTTTTGACACCCATAATATTGCCCTCTCCACCCTCTCTCCTCTTCTGTGCTCCAAATGCCAAACACTGAATATGTCATAGAGGATTAACTGTGCCCTCTAGATATGATTGTTTTTGTTTCAATTCCTTTATCCTCTGTATCTCTTTTCCATCTTGCTTTCTAGGTTAGACATACTTTTGATCTCATTGATACGCTGGCGTTAATTTGAGCTTTTCTATATTTTCTTGAAGTACATTCATGTTTTGTATTAATTACATAGCCCATGGGGGGTCCTCATCAGTTGCACTCTTTCCATTCTTTATGTCTAACCCCTCTTCTTGCACTATTGGTTTGAAAATATCCCTGGCTTTTGCAGAGGAAGTTGATTCCCTGTTTGTGTCTTTTCACTTTTATTATAATTATTTTTGTCTTCTTTGCACTGGGGTTTTTATGCTGAGACATTAACATTTGTGCTCTTATTTTCTTCTGTTATAGAGTTTGAACTTGTATTTCTTCTCCTTGGTTTTGCATCACGTTCTTAATTTTGTTCTCCTCTCGTTTTTCTCTGACTCACTATGGACTTGTGTAACTATTGTTGGTCAAGTATGGCTTTCTGCTTTTTTGAATTTAAGATGGATTTGCATTACTGTCTTCTGAGGAGTTACTTTAATGTTTCATGTTTTAGTTGTTTTAGTTGTTTGACTGCTCAAATCTTCACTGCTGTTTATAGTCTTATTGTCACAGGACTTTAACAATTTACTCAACCTTTTTTTCTCTATCTCTGGATGCTGTTGTTGTGAACTCATCTTTATTTTGCTTTTGTTTGGACTTTGCTTTTCTTCCTACATTAAATTAATTACTGATCTTTACATCTTGGTCAATGTATGGAGGCTTATGTTATATTCTTTTCTATTCTTTATCTCAGAGACATGGCTCCCCTCATGAATCCCTGACTCCCAACTTACCCTCCCAGACTACCTTCTATTCCATCAGGATTGTGGCAAGCATGGTGGTGGAGTGGCCATCTGTGCCCGGCATAATCTGCTTCGCACCCTCTCCCTAAGTGAGTCTCACCCCATCCTCACATGAGCTTCTTGTGGTCACCCTGAATTTCCCCTCTTCCCTCCCTCAATTTGTTTGCTGCACTATATGCCTCCCTCAAAATCTCCCCCCTCCTTTATACACCAAAGCCTCATTACTCACCCATGCCTCTGTGGGTGAGATTCTCATTCTAGGGGACTTCAATGAAAACAGGATTTCTCCTGTCCTCAAACATCTCACAGAAAAGACAGAGCCTCTAAACCACAGTCAACTAATCAAGGAGCCCACAACACTTATCCCCCCTCTCCCCAATTCACTCACTCTTAGATTGGGTGCTTTCTTACCATCCCCATCATGTACCACAGCAGGTATATTTACTGATGTCTTTGATGACCATTAAATTACCTGCTGTGTACATAAAATACATATGCTCTACTACCCCCAAACTACTGTTGGCTCAGATCCTACAGGTTGCTCAACATCGGTGCCCTCCTCCAGGACCTTCATTTTGCTGAATAGCCTCTAATGAATGCAGCTCTGGACATAGATTCTGTCCTCTCCCTGTTTTCTGATTTCCTTCTAAAAGCATGGGATACCCCTGCCCCTCTCAGGAGGCGTAGAGTTATGCAATCTGACCATCACTAGATTTTGGCAGAAATCATTCACCTCTGCAAAGCCCATGAACTCACCTGGGCCCATTTCAAATCATCTCATGCCTCTTATGACTTCCTTTCCTATAGGTCCCTAAGGAACTCCTGGACCAATACCATCAGAGCAGAAAAAGCAATATATTTAAAAACAACATTTCAATGAAACATAAAGTCCCCCTCTAACTTCTGGTGTACTCTCCACTCCCTTTTTGATCCACTGCCCAAACCCCATCCTACTACACTAACCTTTGATGGATCACCTGTCTCTGACCCTGTCTTTGTGGCCTGTCTTCTTAAATCTTTTTTCACCACTTGTGCCCTCATCCTACCCCCTTCCTCCCTTGTCCCCTCTGCCTCTCCCTCATTGCATGGCTTCTCCTTCTCTCCTGTCTCCCACCACAAAGTCCATTGTGTCCTTCTTTCACTAAACCCCATAAATTTAGTTTCCAAAACACAGCACTCCAAAGAACCATAAAGAGTCAAAAATATCAACTGATTATTACTTTAATCTCCAGCAACGTGAGAGCCCCTAGTGGCTCGGCTACAAGTCTTCAAGGTGGTGTTCTAGTCCTGACAGTCTACCTTCTCTGCATCTCTGCCCTCACTGTAACTCTTCCCCTTACCCAACCCATTTAACCTCTCCTTCAACCTTTGCTCTGTTCCCCAGGCATGGTAGATTGCCAGTGTGATTCCCCTGCATAAAGGGGTGACTTCTCCACTCCTGGGAACTACAGACCCATATCCCTCCTTCCCTACCTGACTAAACTGCAAAAATCTCTGGTGTTCTCACTCCTAACTGCCATTCTCAACTCCTTTGAGGTTCTCTCTCCTTTCCAATCTGGGTTCAGGGCTAATCACTCATCCACTGTCTGTCTCTCTCCTTCATGTTACATACTCTGCCCTCACCAGCATGAATCAAAGTCACACAACTGCTGCCATTTTCATTGACCTAGCAAAGGCCTTCAATTCTGTATCTCATCCCCTTCTCCTTGACAAGCTCAGTTCTCCTGGAATCTCTACCTCTACCATCAACTGGTTCAGCTGTTACCTTTCCATCAAACTCAGTGTGTCCCTGCTGTTGATGCCAGTTCTCTCCCTACTCATTCAGGCAAGAGTCTCACAGGGCTCCATTCTGAACATGGTTCTCTTATGCATATTTCTTAACAACTTCCCCTCTGCTGGATCCTTCTCTAATATACACATGTATGTGGATTACACTGTCCTCTACACCTCAGATCCCTGTGCCTCAGTCATTGAGCTTTAGCTTCAATCTGATTTTCAGAGTGTACTTTGCTGATTTCAAGTTAACCAACTCAAAGTCAATGCCAAGAAAACTGTATCAATGATCTTTGGAACTCCTCAAAAATTGGCTACACTCTCTGTTCCCTCTCCTTTTCCACCCTTGACAGTACCATTCTTGATTAGTTCCATTCTTTTAAATACCTTTGCATCTGGCTTGACTGCTGGCATGATTTTTCAACACACATTGATCATATCCTCTCTAAGCATCATCCCAAACTGGGAACCATGTAGAGAAATAAAGAATCCCTGTCCCTATCAGTTCACTGGGACTTTCTCACCAAAATGATCCTCCCTTATTTGACTATGCTGACGTAGTCTATGGAACTGTTTCTGCCACTTTGCTGCCCAGGTTGGACACACTTTACAATGCCTTCTGCCACTTTGCAATTAATGCCCATTCCTGCACCACCACTGCTCCCTTTAGTCCTCCCTTTCCCTATCCTCTCTACAGCAGTTCCATCAGCACCATGGCACCCTCCCTCATCTCTAACTTCTGCCTTGAGTCTCTCCCATCCTATCTCACCCCTCTCCTTCCACACCTTCCTTTACCCCCTTTATTCCAGAGACACCCACACCTTCACCCTCCCCATCCCTCATCTTGT
Organism: Neoceratodus forsteri; assembly: GCA_016271365.2. NCBI lineage: Eukaryota > Metazoa > Chordata > Ceratodontiformes > Ceratodontidae > Neoceratodus > Neoceratodus forsteri. The sequence goes on from CM028129.1 coordinate 876,453,523, forward strand.
GCTGGTCATTTGTCCTTTTCCTACCACCTTCCTCTCTCTCTCTCTGAAATTCCCTCACTTATTCCCTTAGATTATTGCCCTCCTTGTTATGTTTGAAGTGAGCACTCTTCCAATCAATTTTACCACACTCTACTTGCCTTTTCCCTTCCATGTGGCCTCTTGTACTCCAGTTCACTATCCTCATCTAATTGCTCACTGCTGTACCTCCCGTGGCTCTGTTAGCACCTACCACAGCTCAATTTGTCCCTCTTGCTGACTAGGTTGTCCCCATGTAATAGTTGTAACTTATTTACTGTGAGAAAGAACTGCCATGCCATTGCTTTTCCAATTGTACTGTGTCTTGCTCATCTCTTTTGTTCTACATTTCTGCTTAATTTATTTTATTTTAATTGTGATATGCTTGGTATTGTACCTTAGGTCACAATTTGTAGTTATTCCTTTCCTGTACCTTAATTGCTAAAGTGCTGCTGCAGCAAACTTTGTGTTGATATAATGACTAATTGTATGTTGTACTCGCCTTAACCCTTATCCTTCAGATCACACCAGGAAACGGGCCTCGGCTCAGTGTGCCTTTCACGGTCATCAACATTTTACATAAATAAGTAAATAAAAATAAATTCTAGATAAAGTTCTATTTCAATTTCTTTCACAGTTTTTTTTTTCAAATATTCAGGTACAATGATTTGTTTGTTTTTCCAGAATTTGGACTTAATATATTCTTTCCTGAGATTTTGGTGGTGAGGTCACAATATGCTCTTAATCTGCTTTGGCTTCCACTTAAAACACTTTTAAGAGGTGTTGCAACAAATTGCAATTAGGTTATGAAAATCAAAACCTTGCCAGCATAAACATTTGTTATCTTAGTGGCTCTAATTTTGTTACTTGTGGACCCCTTTTTTATGGCTGCAGGGGTGGAGCTCTGCAGCCATCTTGCTATTGGAAAGGAGCAAAAGCAACTCACCTCACTCCAACCAAACAGCAATTTTGGAGTTGCAGCTCTGTGACTATGCCAGCTGAATGAAGCACTCCACTCTGTCTGTTCAGTAGACCAGTTCTAGCACTATTTTTCCAGCTTATTTGTCTCTTGTCATGTCTGCTTTAAGTTACCTGATATCTACTGTCTCTGAGTAGGCACAAAGGCAAGCTACACCACTGTCTGCAACAGTGCAATTGTGGGAGGGGTTAAGTGCTAGGCAACTAATGTTTTAGGAGTTTCCAGGGGTTGAAAGGGGCATCATAGGGGATTGCAAAGAAATTATAGTGGTGTCAAGCTGCAACACCTGGCTACCCCGGAATACATATCTCTCACCCTGCCAGGACCAAAATGAGGGACACTTTCCAAAAATGCTCAGATTCTTAAGACAACCTCTAGGTCACCTAGGAACCTCAACACCTGGTTTAGTAATGAATACTCTCATGCCAAAAAAATAACTAAATCAATTAATTAGACATATTTGTAAAAACAAACAAAAAATGCAATACAGGGTTTTGAACCAAGTGAGGGAATCCTATAAAAAATTGCTCAAGTATAAACAAATGGAATTTCAACACTCACAATGGAATAGAATGTTGACAGCTATTAGAAATAAAGATCACCAGGCTTATTGGCAAATGGTAGTCAAGTGTACCTATAATCAAAGAAACAATATAGATTATTTTATATCAATGGAAGCTTGGGTAACGTACTATTCTGAAATAATTTCTGAGCCAAATGAACTGATTGATTCACCTATGGCAGGTTTTGACATGTCATCTTTCATTTTCTGCTTATACACAGAAGTGTTTTTAGCAATAACTTCTATGAAAAAGAACAAAGCTCCAGGCCTAGATTTAATACCTGCAGAATTATTTTTGGCTTCACCCTCTCTCTGGGCAACAATTCTCACACCCATTTTTAACTATTATGTAACAACATTGGACTTTCCAAAGTCATGGAAAGGAGCTAACTTAATATCAATTCATAAAAAAGGTGACAAGTCAAACCCTCGTATGTACAGACCATTTTCACTTTTGGACAACTGTGGCAAAATATTTTCAAAAATAGTACTAAACAAACTACAGAAACAGTTAAAAGAACGGGGCAATGTATCAGAATATCAAGCAGGTTTTTAATCAGGTTACTGTACCATGGATAATTGTTTTGTTTTGATCCATCTTTATGAAAAATACATTAAACTTCAGAAACTAAAACTATATACAGCCTTTATAGATTTCAGTCCTGCTTTTGATCTGGTATCACTTAATTTACTATGGTCACTGATGGGAGGCTGGCGTATTAGCTCAAATGCCATTGCTGTCATTAAAGAACTATACTCAGATACATGGGCCCAGATTAGGTTGGGTACCCAAGGTCAGTTTTCATCTTCATTTCAATTGGCTTCATAGAAGGTGTTTGATGAATAATATAAAATGCATAAAAACCTGGGAGAAATTTGAGCACAGGGATGATTTATATGCTTATGTTGGACTCCACTTAAATAAAAAGGGTCCAAGACTCCTAGGGCTTTCACTGTACATAACAATAAAGGAATATGCAGACTCAAAAAAACTAACTCTGCAGGGGCAAAGGGATAAATCACATATGACAAAAATCAATAATAAAAAAATGAATACGGACAAGCTAAAAATCCCAAACAAATATGGTCTTTCCTTCCTGCTTACATATGCTAGGCATTTACACCTCAGTAGGTTAGATGAATTAGGTATATTATTAAAAAAAGATGATCTAGATATAGCAGCAATTACTGAAACTTGGTGAGGGGAAATTCAGGTTGGAACACAAACATTCCAGGTTATAATACCATTCAAAAAATAGAATTCTAAGAAGGGGAGGTGGAGTGGCATTTTACATAAAGGATAATATTAATTATAATATCATAAACAAGTCTGAAAATGAAACAACTAATGAAATGATATGGGTGGAAATTACGAGAGAAAAGCAAACCATACTTCTGGTTGGTCTTTGTTATAGACCTCCTGATGTCAACATAAAAGAACACCAGGCAATGTTAGATGGTATAAATAAGACAATTGACAGATCAGATACTATACTAATGGGAGATTGTAATCTTCCAGGGATAGACTGAAAAAAGGAAAAAACAAATGGTAACATGGGAAATTCATTCTTGGAGCTCTATTTGTGAATAATGGACTAACCCAACTTATCAACACCCCCACCAGGAAAGAAAATATCCTTGATCTATTGGTCACAGACATTTCAAACCAAGTCAAAAACATTAAAATCCATGCCCCTTTACAAAACAGCAATTATTGTGTGATAACGTTTAATACTAAACTTACTATTGAATGTAACCTGGGCAGAACAATGTTTAGAAATTATAACAAGGCTAATTTCTTTCAGCTAAGCAGAGATCTAATTGGATGGTAAAGGGATAAGGGATCAAATTCTCCTGATGAAATTTGGCTTACGATAAAAAACAAAATTACTGAATTAGTAAACAAATATGTGCCACTTAAAACCGTCTATAATAATAAGGGAAAAATTCCAATTTGGGCAACCCCATATATACTATCTTTATCTAAAAAAAAGTGTAGAGCATATCATGCTTCTATTTGATGCAATAATGAATTTAGTTTTAAAAAAATATGGGGAAATATTAAAAAAGAGTAAAAAAAAGCCATCAAAATGGAAAAGAAGAAACTAGAATTTAAATTAGCTGATATAAAGGATGGTGGTAAGAGTTTTTACTTGTATATAAACAATAAAAAACAGACTACAAATAATATAGGACCACTCACACTTGTTAATGACATAATCAAGTCACCCCAGATTATGGCAGATAAATGTAATACTTACTTCTGCTCAACTTTTAATAAGTAACAGCAGTTCAAAATACATTTAATTTATTAGATGATGATTTTATAGAAATTAGTAGGCAGGAAATTAGGACTAAACTTGAGGCACTTAAACAAATAAATCACCTGGAACAGATGGACTACATCCACATTTATTAAAAGAAATTTCCTTTTAGTTAGTTGAGCCATTACATAAAATATTTAATTTATCACTAAAAACAGGAATAGTATCAAATGATTGGAAAACTGCCTTGGTCACTCCAATTTTTAAAAAGGGCAATAAAGGTGAAATTTCTAATTATAGACCCATCAGCCTAACCTGTATTCTGGGTAAATTATTTAAAGCCATTTTAAAAACAAGAACTGAGGATGATCTAATAAAGAAAAACTTGATGGATCACAGTCAACACAGATTCAAAAGCAAAAGATCATGTCTTACCAGCAATTTGGTCTTTTATGAAAATGTTAGCAGATTCTTGCATGATAAAATACCAGTTGATGTGGTATATTTGGATCTCTGTAAGGCCTTTGATAAAGTGCCTCACAGCACTTTGATTAGTAAAATGCGATCCATCAAAATAAATAATAAGCTAGTAAATTGGATCAAAGAATGGCTGAATAATCGATTACAAAAAGTATGCATTGGGGGTATTCATCAAGCTTTGGTGATGTTACTAATGGGGTCCCTCAGGGGTCCATCCTGGGACCTGTGCTGTTTTGCATTTTTGTGTTAGGTACGATGGCAAATTTAAAAAACATAGCCATTAAATTTACAGATGACACAAAAATTGTAGCGAAAATGGGATGTGAAAAAGACATATCTGACTTCCAAGAAGATTTAATAAATTTAGAAAAATGGGCAACATATAATGGCATGTATTTTAGTGTCGATAAATGTGTAATAATGCACTTGGGAGATAAAAACTCAAATATACAATTTAAATTCAACGGTAATGTTTTGCAACCTATAACAGAGGAAAAGGATCTGGGTATTATTATTAAATCTGATCTTACTTTTAGTACTCACTGGAACCATATCAGAAACCTTGCAAATAGGCTTATAGGATGCCTAAAAAGAGCATTTGTCTCTCGTAATATAAGTTGTATTCCTCCATTATATAGAGCGTATGTACATCCCCATCTAGATTATTGTTCTCCACTATGGAGTCCCTTTCTTAGGAGAGATATAAACAGTCTAGAGAGACCCAGCGACGGGTTACCAAAATGATTGATGGACTACAGAACAAGACATATGAAACAAGATTACAAGAACTAGGTCTGTATTCTCTTGTATTCTCTTGAACAGAGAAGAATAAGAGGAGAGCTCTTGCTTATGTTCAACTTATCAAAGGATAAAGAACGTATGGCACTTCTTGGACTATCCCTTAACACTAGGGATTGTAACCTCAGAAGCCATAAGTACCAGTTAGTACTAACATATCCTAGAAATGACATTAGATGCTATTTTTTGACTCAGAGGATTATCCCAATTTGGAATTCACTACCTAGGGCACTTTTAAATTCAAATAACCCTACCACCTTTAAAACTAACTTAGATAAATATTTACTATCTAAGTAGTAAATACTTACAGATTTCTGGAGATGTACTAATGTGGGCATTTGCCTTTTGTACATCTATGATTCTTAGTATGACCTTAGTATTGACAATGAATAGAGATGTCAGGCAGGGGTGTTCTAGCACCCACATTTTTTCGTATTTACATTAATAACCTTCTTTTGGCCCTTGAACTCTCAGTAACAGATTCTCCTAAAATACTTGATAAGACGTGTGTTGCCTTAGCCTATGCAGACAATCTTGTATTGTTCTCACTAACACAGAAAGGTTTGCAAGAGAAACTAAATATCTCATACGAATATGCTAATAAACATAAACTAATAATTAATGAAGCCAAGAGCCAGATAATGATTTTTGGGTCAAACAAAACAAACAAATCCTGGAAAGTCAGACCTAAAGAGCTCAAAATGGTTAAATCTTACATTTAACTGGGCTTACACCTATCCTGCGATGGTAGCTGGTCTAAGCATATCAATACCTTATTACCTGAGCTGAAACAAACTGCCAAATCATTAAAAATATTTAACTTTCAGTTTGGTGGAAATTCCATTAAACCTTTAATAGAAGCAGCCAAGGCTAAGTAATACTCAACTGCTACACCAAACAAAAATATGGGAGTATGGTAATTTTAACACACTTGAAATTCCTCTAAATAAACTATTTAGAGCCAGCTGTGGTTTAAATAATTCCATCCCTGTGGTGCTTGTACTTGCAGAACTTGGCATGGTCAGCCCTTTAGCATTTGTAAACTCCAGGAAAGCTAATTATTGGGTTAAACTACTGTCTTTGGATCACAATAGATTACCTGCCCTTGCAATCAAAGAAAATATGTTTGGGAAAGTTTAGGTTGCCAGAAATCTAAGTGGTTGATTAAAATGTTAGTATTTTAGAAAACACAGGTTTAGTGTTCCCGAGGAAATACCTTGATAAGAAAATAACTATTAGCCTTAAATAAAAATCATACATTACAAACAAAATTGTAAATCATTATAAACTGACTGACTTGAGATATATCTCCCAATTTAAAATAGCACCCTGGCTACATACTAATGACCTAGTATTTCTTTCTAAAGACGATTGAGATGTACTAACAGATCTAAAACAAAGGCAACTGTTTACAAAATTCAGACTAGAATTGTTCCCAAGTAATGTTCTTCTAAATAGATATAAGAAGGTTTTGAATAGAGCATCTTCCTACTGTTCATGTACAAACAAGTACCTAGAAAATTTGTTTCATGTGATGATGATTTGTCCCTGGTATGAAATTCCCAGAAAATTCTGGCTGGTTCCAATCTAGGACAAAATTGAAACCACTGATAATATGATATTAATAAATATTCTATTCACAACCAGTAACAAATTAATAATAGAAAACACGGCAGGATATCTTGTTGCAATGGTAAAAATAAAATTAAGACATGAATGATTGCAGTGTAAAGTTTGTTAAAACGTCTTCAGTAATGAATTCATTGATATGTGTGTCAAATGCTATATTGAAGTGAAGTGTATATTCAATAATGAAATCTTAAAGCTTCTGTACAGTATTTTATATTGTGTAGAATGCTATATTGTGCACTATGGACAAATAAATGGTAATTAAGAGTTAGAGATTACTTAAGCTCTTGTTTACATTTCTGAATTTTCTACTTAAAACATTTTTAGGATGAATTAATATGTGCAAAACTGAGGGCAGGATTCACAAAAGAGATGCGCTGGGTGCAAGTGAGATGTGCCGGCACAACTCAAAAATATGCCATGAAACAAATCACAGACAGGATGGATATACCGACATATCCCAGATGCATCACGCCAAGACGGATGTGCTGTAGATGCATAATAATGTTATGCGGCACATTTAGAGGGGGCATACACATGCATATACAGTGCAAAGCAATTCACAGCACAAAATGAAGGTGCAATGACAGAGCAAACCCAGTGCAAGTACCAAATGCACCATGAAAAGATAAGTATAAAAGAAGCAGACTTAGTGCAAGCCACCATCAGGTCTGTGGCAGAACAGCAGCTTCAGCACAGTGGCAGACTGAGAGGGAGAGACATTACACCACCAGCATGGATGCAGCACTATTTGTAATGGTGGGAGTACTAATGCGGATGAGGAGATGGGGAAGCGGAAGGCACCATAGGTGGCTGGCCCCACGGCGGTATCGTGCCAGGCTGTCCTTCGAGCAGCTGACAGATGCAGAGACAGTAGGCTGATAACACCTGAACAGGGCCATTCTCAATTCAATTCAATTCAATTTTATTGATTTGAAAGATACCTTTGAGCCCAAGCTCTTTTACAAAGGTTCCACGTCAGTGACAAGACAAGGTACAAAGTAGTAATCAAGAAAAAAAAATAATAGAACAACATCCTGTTTAACATATGCACAAAAACATTGTGGAATACAAGATAGAGTGGTGAGTAACATGTGCACAGTTATAGAGGCAGAGAATAGTGCAGCCACCTAGGAGCCTTGTCATTAGGTAGGGGAGAGGGGGAATGGTCAGGGAGGTTGTAAAGCAATAGGTGGGTGTTAAGGGTAGGCTGTAGGGGCCTTGTCTTAACAAAGTGCAGCCAGGGGGGCATGAGACAAGGAGAGACAAATGCTACATCAATCATAAATTGGCAGATGATTGAGCTATCTGAGATTAGTTGCAGGAACATTTAGAAATTGTACTTAGATGCTGTTTGAGGTTAGTTTTGAATTTGGCCAGACAGGTGGTGGCAAGGAGGTGCTCTGGTAATTCATTCGACCACAAGGGAGCACAGCAGGCAAATTCCCATTGCCCAAGTGAGGTACGGTGGAAGGGGATGGACAGGGCCCCTGTTTTCCTCCCTAGTGGCCTGTGGTATGTTTGCATCCACTAACAGATTGCCAGGGGTGGTGTTTTCCCCATAAGTGCTTTTTTCCCCTAGGGTGCATGTCTGATGAATGATCCTGTTTTTTAGGGATAGCCAATTTGTGAATTCATACAGTGTACAGGTGTGCGTATCATGCTGTAAATCTAGAGCTAGCCTACAGGCCTTGTTTAGAACCACCTGTACCCCTTTCAATGCAGTGTCCGTTGCCGCCCCATATATTACTATTCCATAGTCGATATGTGATAGTATGGAGTTGTGTACTGCAAAGCGTAGGGCCTCGGGCGATAGGTATTTCCTATGCTTGTAAAGGACACCAATCTTAATGTTGACTGTCTTGACCAGGGAGTCAATATGTTGAGCTAATGTAAGGGTTTCATCCAGTGTGATCCCCAAATACTTGAATGTGCAGACTTGTTCCAGTGGCTCACTGCAGGAGTTTGTAATGATGAGGGGATTTTGTTTGATTTTTTTTGTGTGTACTCCTAATAAGCATGGCCTTGGTCATTTTATAATTCAGTAGCAGCTTATGTCTGCAGAACCATGTCTCCGATGAGGAGAAGGATGCCTGAAGTTCAATTTGCAGATTAGCAAGGGACTTGCTGCTTCCCAGGAGCACTGCATCATCAGCGTAGAGTATTAGTTTGGATTCGCAGTCAGTGGGAAGGTCATTTAGGAAGATACTGAAGAGTAGGAGTCCAAGGATTGATCCCTGGGACACCCCCAGTGATACCTCTCTTGCACTAGAAACTGAATGTCCAATTTTGACACATTGAGCTCTGCTTGTAAGGTAGTCTTGGAACCAACAGAGCGCACTAGGTGTAACACCCAAGTTTGACATTTTGGTCAGTAACAGGGGGTGATTGACTGTGTCGAAGGCTTTGGTGAGGTCTATGAAGACAGACCCCATCAGTTTGTCTTCATCCAGGGCCTTGTGTGCATAGTTCGTAAAGTCCAGCAGAGCAGTACGTGTGCTGTGGCTTTGTCTGAAACCATGCTGGTTAGGGCAGAGTAGGTTATATTTGTTGAGGTAGTCAATGAGCTGACCAGCCACAATCATTTCCAGTGATTTGGACAGCGGAGAGTGTATTGAGATGGGTCTATAGTTGGCTACCAAGGATTTGTCACCTCCCTTATACACAAGTGTGACTAGGGCCTGCTTCCAGACCTCTAGGTCAGAGATTTGTTGAACAGCTTGGTGATGGGCACAATAAGGACGTCCAGGGTGTGGGATAGCAGTTTCATGTCGATCCCATAGCTACCCTGTCTTGTCTTGCCCAGTACTTTCCTGACCTTAGCTAGTGTCTCCTTCACAGTCACCCTTTTAAAGTAGAAGCAGCTCTGTGAGCTGTGCCATGAGGAAATGCATGCACACACTGCACGTGGTCATGCCATATTGGTGGAGACCAAGGTGACAACAGTAATGTGCTTGCTCGCCTCAGAAACCTTCCAGAGGCCTACTGGGGACACCACTGGTGTATCAGAGGCCTCCACTTCCTGTCTCCTCACACAATTCCTCACTGCACTGCTACCACATGCTTTGGAATATATCCATTTTCTCAGAACACAGGCAGAGCAGACAGAAGCCATGCAGGAGTTATATAGGGTGGTATTCATGCCAGGCATCATAGGGGCCATTGACTGCACCCATGTGGCAATCCATGCACCACCTGGTGATGATGCAGTAACCTACTTAAACCACTAGGGATACAACTGCCATATGGTGTGCAATGCCACACACACACACTGGGAGCACACATGATGCCTTCATATGACAACAGTCCACCCTCTGCCAGAGATCTGAGGAAGGGGACATACCAAGTGGCCATTTAGTAGGTGTGTGGGACATGACAAGTAGCTGCACAACACGGCACCATGGCTCAGGATAGGAGGGGGTAGGTGTGCAGATAGCATGATGCACAATGTGCATAGGGTGCAGCAGATGTGGGACAGCAGAGGTGTGTAAAGGGACAGGCAGACAACAGCTTGTACAGGGAGGCACAGGTGCAATGCTTGGATTGTGGGGTGCAGTGCCATGGGGGCATGTGTGGCAGGGATATGCACAATGCAAGCAGACAGCGGGCAGTGCTGCAATGCACACTGGGCAGGGCAATGGTGGGCATGGCATGTGTGAACCCAGTGGCATCGGTGGCCTGGGGACAACAACAGCTGCAGGCCCAGCAACAGCAGGTGGATTTTGGGGGTAAGATTGCAGGGAAGGGACAGACACAGTCAGTGGTGGATGCTCCGCGCACAGACCGGTGCAGCATGGGGCAGGGAGAGGGGCACACTCCACATGTGACCAGTGTACTAACAGCCAACCTCCCCCCCCACAGGTGATGCTGCATAAACACTGAAGCCCTGGCTCCTCACCACTTCCAATGACCTGGAATGGCGGTGGAGGAGCGTTATAATGAGGCACACAATGCTATGCGCACCATCATCGAGTGCGTCTTCAGCATGTTGAAGATGCACTTTTGGTGCCTGGGTAGTTCAGGTGGGGCCCTACAGTATAGACCTGAGAAGGCCTGTGGCATATTCCTGGCCTGTTGTATGCTGCACAACATGGCCATTGACAGTAGAATAGCTATCGAGTCCAGTGAGGGTGACAGTTCTGGGAAGGAGGAGGAGGGTGGGGAGGATGATGCAGTGCCACAGGGCCCCAACACTGGACCACCAATGGGCTGGCGGAACCCGCAGCTGGCTGCATGGGTGAGGCAGTACAGGAGCATGCTGGTGGAGGAGCATTTCGAGAACCACAGATGAGTAGCACAGGTGTGTATCTGGTAGGTGCACAATGGTGAAAACAGGTAGACACATAGCCGTGCATTGCATGGTGGACACAGCACAGCACACAAACAACCAAACACAGGTGCACACACACAACACATGCCACACAGTGTTGGTGGGACAGCAGTGGATGGCACACATGCCAAGGACCATGAAGCCCGGAGAGACACAGACACACCTCGCACACACAAACACATGTGCCACTATGACAGTGCCAAGGATGGCATGGATCAGTGTGCACTGCAGCTGGCACACAGGTGCAGCAGACACTGGACCGCACTCATCACACCCATGCCAGATGGCACAACAGTGTTGCACACAGATATGCAGGTGGCACTGCAAAGGGGGCCCACAATGACAGTGCACTGGGGCAGGTGCCTGCCTCACATGCCACCCCAGGCATCATCAGCCAGGCGTGTGGGACACAGTAAGGTAACGTGCAGCTGCAGTTGGAATGGGGACCTGGATATCACAGGGTGGCACCATGGCCACCACAGACACAAGGGCGGCCTCTGCCATGACTGGTGGATGCAGCTGTGGCACCACCAGCCATAGGGGTGTATCTGACACCCCTGTAGGGGTACAGCAATGAAATTGTGAATGGGTGCTCATTGGTGTGGTGGCCCCACAAGCCACGTCTGTGTCAGGCATGCTGGTCGGTGCAATGTGAGGCAATGGCAACAGCAGCAATTAGTCCCCCTGATGCCACTGCCTGGGTGTCCGGCTGGATTCCCAATGGCCACGATGCATACTGGATGCACACGCCGCCTCCACAGTGGCTGCAATCAATTCCAATGCTGCAGTCATGCCCACCCACATAAGGCATTTCTCAGTCAACATCTGGGCCTGCCATGCAGCTGCAGACTCATACTCCATGACCATCTGGTGGCTACTGAACTCCACACGTAGGGCAGTCTGCCCCTCCACAGTGTCAAACAGTAGGTGGACATAGCCCTCCATGTCATCAGTAGGTGATAGGTCACGGTGGTGTTGCCGACAAGCAGGGAGTGATACAGCCTGCTGCGGGGCATCCACGGGTGGTGGTTGCACCATGGCAGGCTGTGGCATGGGCAGGCCTTGGGCATGCTCAGCCCCAACACGTCCATGGCCCATGTTGTCATGTTCCAGTGGTACCTGCATGTGTCCCACAGCACCTGGATGGGATGCCCTTGATGACCCTGCTACTGCACTTGGACTAGATGCAGGGGGCATGGCACCCACCGCCATGGGTAGCTGTGCAGCCTCTGTATCTGTGCCATGTGCAGCAGGGCCATCAATGATGTCAGGGCCACCTGCACAGGCACCTGTGTACTGCGTTTCCCACTGTCGGGGTGGGTGGCATCATCATCTACAGGGACATCACTGTACACCCCCTGCATGCCAGATACAAGCACTGTGTCTGCAGGGTCATCATCAGAGAATCTCAGCAGACCCTCCAACCATGTGGTGTCATTGGCCGAGGTGTCTGATTGGCCCACCACCACTGGGGCAGGGGCAGGTGAAGCTGGTGCAGTGGATGGTCCAGGGATGGCACCATCCACCACAGAGCCTGCATCCCTGTGTGACAGGCCTGCAGCATTGCTAGCTAGGGCATCCTGTGCAGTCGTGCTCATGGCTGCACCTGTGAGGCATGATGGAGCTGTGAAAAGAAGAAGGGAGAATATGGTTAGTGCACTGGATTTTACAGTGGCATGCATACAGACAAACATACAGACATGTACAGTGTGACACAGTGTTGTGCCATGGTTGAGCATGACAGTCCCTGGCATGGCTTGCAGTGTCTATAACACCAATGCAGCCATGTGCCAGCTGTGACTGGTTCTGTGTGGTGACAGGCCATGGCCACATGGTACCCTGTGTGGCAATGGTACAACAAGCCCATCCAACAGTGTGTGCCCCAGAAGCTTGACTGGCATTGGCCCATCACATGTGCCATCATGGGCATGGGCTGTCAGGCACAGTGTAGCACAGCATGGGTCACGTATGTGCCACTGCCACACATGGTACATCCCCTGTGAACACAGTCACACAGCACAACACAATGGGACAGGCATGGCAGTCAGGGCACACACGTGGCCAGACATGTGTCATGCGCATGGCTGCCGCTGCTATTATACAGTACTCTCTTGTAAAGTGCATGCATAGGTAAAACAAAAGTTCATTGCCTGAACAGAATTGTTGCCACATTACAAGTTATTTCCCAAAAATGAGTAAAGTGTTAAAAAAATACAAGGTCACAAATTGTAAGCAGCATTCCTGGCTATGTTTCATTACTGTGTAGACAATGTCTGGATTATTAAAAATAAAACATAAAAAAATAATATCCCATATTGCAACTAATTCAACATTGGTATACAGAAGGGTACCATTATAATACAGTAACTTCATACAGTATGTACCTATCATGGTGTCACCACTCTTTGAGTACTATGGTACACTATATTGCTTTGCATGTGTACCTTTTGATTTCTTTCTCTCTTTCTCAATGCATATATGGGCTTTCACCTGTCTGGAACCCCCCTTCCAGGACACCCTGCACAGCGGATCTGACAATGGTTGCCATGAGAATCTCCTCATTGAGGATCAGGCAAACATCAGCCTGCGGGCCACCCCCATCCACCACAGGGAGGCCCTATGTGGGACACCTTTTCCTTTGCCCTCCTTTTCCCATCATTTAGATGCTTCCTGCACTCCAGAGAGGGCCTGTTGTATGTTCCTACAGTGTTCACATGATGGGCCACTGCCTCCCAGCCCTCCTCATGTGCCGTACGGCTGCCACCCCTGCCCAAAAGTACATCACACCTCAGATGGTATGCCTCAATGAGGGCCTGCTCTTCATCCTTTGTAAAGTTTGGTTGCCTTCAGCTGGCGGCACTGTTGCCTCCTGACATAATGGTTTCAGTGGGAGATTACAGACAGACATTAGCCATGCACATGTAGATTCCCTTGTGCCCATTACCGCCATACAGTGGATGCATCTCACCACCCCAGCACCTGGCTGACAGGGCCTGCAGCAATGCACGTGTGTTGTGGTGCACAGTGTGTTGTGGTGCTCAGTGCTCAGTCCAGCGTGCTCAGTGGACCCACCATGGACAGCTGCATGCCCAAGGACTTGCTGTCTGTGATGCATGTCCAGATACACATGCAGCTAGCTGCCCATCACTGCCACTGTGTACTCATCACTGTATGTGCAGGAACAGCATCTGCCAGTGCCCCTCCCACTGGGGCTTCCTGTGGGACAGTGTGTTGCACAGCATATGAACATACGAACATAGGAATGTGCCAGCAGAAACAGACCACCTGGTCTATCTAAGTCTGCTCGAGTGTGCAGCTAGCACCCCTAGATTGCAGCTGCCACACCCCCACCCCTTTGTCATTCCAGTGCCAACCACCACCTCCCCCATCCTGTCTCTCCCTCCTGTTCCCTGTCCCATGCCCTTTTGAAACTCTTCACAGATTTAAATGATACCACCCATTCTGGTAGGGCATTCCATTTTGCTACCACCGTCTCTGTGAAATAGTGTCTCCTCATTTCCTTCCTAAATCTTCCCCCCTTTATTCTTAGCGCATGCCCCCTGGTGACCCTCCCTCTCCTTAACTTAAAGATCCCATCTGTCCCATCCTTATTGATTCCCCTCAGATACTTGAATGTCTCTATCATGTCTCCCCGTCCCTTCTATCTGCCAGGGTGTACATATTCAAGTCTCTCAGCCTGCTGTCATAGTCTGTCCCTTCCATTCCACATATCATCTTTGTTGCCCTCTTCTGCCCCCCCCCCAGTAGCCTGATATCACACTTTAGGTATGGCTTTCAAAACTGCACACAATACTTTAAGTGCAGCCTTACCAGCGACCTGTAGAGGGGCAAGATCACCTCTCTTCACCTGGATGAAAAAACCCTCGCTATGCACCCCAGCATTTTGTTCGCTTTTGCAGCCACTCTCCTGCACTGGGCATGTTTTGCTGCAGGTGTCCCTGCACATGTGCAGACAGGTACAGGCTGTCAGCTTACCATATCATCATGTGGATTAGCAACAGTACTACTGGATATGTAAACAAACAGATGAATCTGTGTTACTGTCCTGTGGCAGTCATTGTCCCCCTCTCCACTGGGACGTGCCTGAATTTAGGCAGCAGTTGCCTAGTGACCTGACTCAGCCCACAAGACCTGCTGAAATACATGTAGAATTAAATATTACTCACCTTCAAGGCTGTTCTTCCTCTCAGTTACCTATTCTCAGTGTGTGCTGAGTTGGGAGCATTTATGGCTCAGGGCTCGCAAATGAGGACTGGGGCAGTGATAATGAGATGCTAAACAGTTGAGGTGCCCCTGAATATGTTAATAGGCTGATTTGGGTGCATCGTCTGTGAATTGCATAATTGTCCTCAGTTCATCCCAATCAGCATGGCACATCTGCCAAGTTGAGCACATTTCCACATGGCACATTACCTGAGCATGCGCAGTGCATTTGGGGCATCTCCCTGAATGGGGCTCAAGTGCATTGGCACATTCTACACACATGCGCTGTGTCTGTTGTCCATCTGTCACCGCAATGCATATGCGTGATCTGCCCAACAGTCGCATTGCGGACATACATATAGTGCATGTCACGTGGTGCCATCTGTACGTGCATGCACATCAGTATGCGTGATGCACATGATGCCATCTGTTCATGGTTGTATGCTGATCGCATGTTACAAGCCATAGCACAGCATTGTGCTACTGCGCATCACAGGCACCATGCGTGATGCTGCATGACACACACAACATAGCGGGCACCTTTGTGATGCGCATGTGCTACCCAGTCATGACCCATGACCCTACATTCCTGCCATACCATTGCACATTGAGCATGTGACTGTGGGCGCATGATTGACCAATCTTGCTTCACGCTTCTGTGGGTGGGGACATGCACGTGGCCCAGTGGTGCATGTGGCACCATTTTGAATTTCAGCTGTGCAGGCTTTGCATACTGCTGTGTGCTGTTCCTGCTGTGGGGATGTCAAGGACAGGAAGGACTGAAACAGGGGCCATGAATTGGTCTGAGGTGGAGCTGCTCCACCTGGTGGCCTGGTGCTGTGTTTGGAGGGGCAGCTTTTTGGGAGGGAGTACCTACAGGTGCCCATGGTGCAGATGTGGGCCACCATTGCCCAGCGGCTGGTGTGGTGCACAGGGGTTCCCCATACTGGGGAACAGTGCAGGCACCATTATGGTGACCTTGGCTGGAGGGACAGGGCCCATCTTCAGTGGCTGCATGAGCATGCTGCTGAGGTGCAATTCCATGACCAGGTAGCTGTCACATGTACATGTGCAGCACAGGTGCATGCAGGGTGGGGATGGGTCACATCACAACATCACACTCACATGGGCACACATCAACACGCACACTTGGCTGTGGCTGCTTCTGCCCTGTGGTGCCCTGTCATGCATACCACATAGAGTGGGCCTCTCTGCCATGGTGTGTGTGGGACAGGTGCACTGTGTCACACATGGGGTGGTGCCACTGTGTGAAGTGCATATCTGTGGCAGGGCTCTTTGGGGGTTCAGGCAAGGCTGCTGTGTGCAGTTGTGGACAGCATGGCTAGTCACCGGTGTTGCACTGGTTGTGTACACCATCACTGCATGCCCACACTGATGTTGGTGGGTGGTTTGTGCAATAACGTGTCTACTCATAGTGGTATCTGTTTGTTGTGTCTTGCAGATCTGGATGCCAGGTGATTGGCCATGGAGGCCACTGAGGAGCGTGTTCAGAGGGCCACAGTTGGTGCGCAGTGTGGTGTCCATGTGGGTGCAGGTAGATGGCTACCTTGTGTGTGCAGTGTCTGTCTGATGGGGTGGACTTCTGCTTGTTGGGGGGTGTGTCTACAATGGCACTTAGTGTGTGCTGTCTGTGTTTTTGCCATAGATCCCTGGCATCGTGATGCTGGGGCTGGAGATGGAGGACCCCTGGAGCTGCAGCAGGTCAGTGGGTGGAGTATCCAGCAGGCCATTCAGGCAGCACTGTGGCCCATATGGCATGTGCAGGCCCAACTGCAGCAGACATTGGCAACTGTCGTCCGCATACTGTTGGCATGTGGCCACGGGGGTTTGCTTACGTGTGTTGTGTAGCCATGCTGATAGCTGTATTTTGTAAATATTTTCTAGTACTGTGCAGATGTTGCTGTGTCCCCACCCTCCTTACCTATGTTGCTGTCCCTGCCCACTGCTCCCTCCTGCACTCCTGTTACTGTATATAGTCCCTCACAACCCATCCCTTTTTGTATCTTCATATGTATATAGTTGTATTTTGGTTTTGTTTCTTGTTACTCTAATTGTCCTCGTTATTGTTTATTATATTAAATTATTGCTTCTCTAACATGGTGTCTGTGGTCCCTCACTGTTCCATGGTCCTGGGTTTGTGTACTGTTAAGAGTGCTTCACTGTCCCCATGCTGCCATGCCCTTGTGTGACTCCATATTTGTACAGTCTGCTTCCCCCATGCCCCCTCGTCTCTGTGTTGCCACACTGTTGCCTGTGGCATGTGTGTGGGCCTCATGTCTTGCTGCCCATGTCTCTGCCCCAGTCTGTGTGTGCTGCTTGTGGCATGCTTACATTGCACTGCTGCAATATTTGTCTGTGGCCCTGTGTGCGGTATTCTGTGGTTGGGGGTTTGGACTGGCTGTGTGGCACTGTGGTGGCACTGTGTGCTTCCCGTCTTCTGGCACAGTGTCGGCTTATGTCGCCTCCCACATGGCTGTGGTCTTGGCCACCTGTGGTGTTGGCCTTGTCCAGTGGCCACCTCCTTGCTCTTTGCTTTCACCTGCTGTTGTGTGGTGCCATGTTGGCTGAAGTGTACCTGTTTGGTGTGCCGACCATGGGCCTGTGTGGGGTGTGGCCTGGACCTCTGGGTGTTGTTCTGTATGCCCAGTCTCACTATTGTGCCTGTTTCAGCCACTGTTGTGCCCTAGGCAACTCTGGTTTGTCCCTTTGGTCATGTGTCCCTCTCTCCTTTGTCCCACTGCAGTGTCCCCTGTTGCTCCCACATGCCTTGCTGGGTTAGTCCGTATTCACTGTGTTGTTCCCCTGTGTGGTTGTATGCATCCCGGATGCACTGTCACATCTCCACTTGCACCCTGCTCTTTCTGTACAATTCACAGTGGGGTTGCACATGGCGCATCCCTTTGTGAATCACTCAGCATTTGTTGAGCACATCCTATTTGCACCAGTGCATCTCACTTGCGCCTGTCACATCTCTTTTGTGAATCCTGCCCAGAGTGTCTTAGTAAATGTTAAACACCTTAATATGATATGGTGGTAGAGCACTTGTTTTAAGAAAACCTTATTTATAACTTATTAGATTTGTATTGTATATTTCATATTTTAAATTGTAATGGTCAGTGACCAATCAATAAACTCAATTTACTTACTAAAATCAGAGAGACCATTTTACTTGCCGTACACTGCAGCATCACAATTTTTACATCTCTTCAAATGCACTCCACAAACTGTTCTAAGGGTAACATTGTGCCGCTGCTATTATACAGTACTCTCTTGTAAAATGCATGCATAGGTAAAATAAAAGTTCATTGCCTGAAAAGAATTGTTCCCACATTACAAGTGATTTCCCAAAAATGAGTAAAGTGTTAAAAAAATACAAGGTCACAAATTGTAAGCAGCATTCCTGGCTATGTGTCATTACTGTGTAGACAATGTCTGGATTATTAAAAATAAAACAACAAATAATAATATCCCATATTGCAACTAACTCAACATTGGTATACAGAAGAGTACCATTATAATACAGTAACTTCATACAGTATGTAACTATCATGGTGTCACCACTCTTTGAGTACTATGGTACACTATATTGCTTCGCACGTGTACCCCTTGATTTCTTTCTCTCTTTCTCAATGCATATATTATTACCCATTTGATTATCCTATATGTGTAGCATAGTACAACATGAATTATATGTGCCGCACAGTTTAAAGTATCAACGTTACACATATTAATAATCTTACACTGTATCCATATAAATCACATAACCTGTCATACATAGAAAAATAGCAATTGACGGCAGATAATGACTGCTGGGCCCATCTAGTCTGCCCATTTTTAATTGTGATCACTTTTGCTGCAGACCCAACTTGATCTATAGCACTGTCTTTTCCACCCCCTTCCTTCCTCCAAACCACAAGTTAATTGGCTGAACAGAATTGTAGTCATGTTTCAACTAATTTCTCAAAAATGAATAAAGTGGCACCCCCCAAAAAAAACAAGGTTGCAAATTGTAAGGAGCATCCTTTGCTATCTATCATCACTGTGTAGACAATATCTGGATTATTTTATTTATATTGTTTGTTGATTTCTTTATCCCCCTTGCTGACTGGCCTCCATCTACTGCTCCCCCAAGCCCCATCACCTTGGTGTCCACTAGGACCTACCTTCTCATTGTCTTCCCCCAGGGCTTGCCTCCTCTGGTGGGGCTGGAGGGGCCCCCCTATAGCCCCACTAAGACAGGATCCAGTTCTGTGGAGGTGCCCAGCTGGCCGGGTGCACAGCCTGCAAAGGATCAATTTCATCCTACTGGCCGGCAGCCTTTTTCTTCCTTTTTTTTTCCTCCCCTGGTACAAAGGAGGTAGTGTGCAATTATGCCAATGGCAGTGCTGTGCATGCGCCCACCCGCAGCACACCAGGCATCTGCCCTGCCTCCACCCCCCCAATCTGCAGTCTTTGTGTGCCAATCCCTCAGCCTCCACTAGGGGCCAGGCTAACACTGACCACTAACCCCTCACTCCCTATAAGAGGAGAGCAGTCCTTGGGATGCTCAATCCACCTCCCTCCTCCCCCCGACTAACCCTCCAACTTTGGAGGTCCCTCCTGACCTCTGGTTATTGGTGCCAAAGGGGTAACCCTACCACTGTGCTGATAGGCTGGTTGCTATGTCTGGATTATTAAAAATAAAACAAAAATAAATAAAATCCCATATTGTAGCTTACTCAGCATTGGTATACAGCTGGGTACCATTGTAATACAGTAACTTCATACAGTATATACCTATCATGGTGTCACCACTGTATGAGTAGTATATTGCTTCAAACATGTTCCCATTGATCATTTCTCCCTTGCTCAATGCATACATTATTACCCATTTGATCATCATGTCTGTGTAGCATACTACAACATGAATTATGCATTCCACGCAGTTTACAGCATTGATGCTGCACATTACTGGGCCCATCTAGTCTTCCCATTTTTAATTATGATCACTTTTGCTGCAGATCCAACTTGATCTACAGTGCTGTCTCTTCCACCCCCTTCCTTCCTCCTAGGATTTTTTTGTGCCTATCCAAGGCATTTTTGAAACTCACCACTGGTTTCATCCCTGCTTCCTGCATGGAAGGCTGTTCCAGGAATCCACCACCCTTTCTGTGAAGAGGTACTTCCTCACATCTCTCCTGAATCTACCTCTTTCCAACTTCATATCATGATCCTTGTTCTACAGCACCTTTTTCTCTGAAGCAAATCTCCCTCCTGTACCTTATAAACCCCCATGAGGTATTTAAAGGGCTCCATCATATCCCAACTCTCCCTCCTTTTCATCCAAGGTGTACATATTGAACTCTATTAGTCTCCTTTCATAGGGCTTCTGATGCAGCCCTTGCATCATTTTAACATCCCTTGGCTCTCTTCTTCTCAGTTTCTCCTTTTTCCAAGTGTTCCTCCTTCCTCACCTTTCTCCTTTGATTGCTCCATTTCCCCATTCCTCCTTCGCTGACCCCCTTCTTCCTTGAATAACTTGCATCCTGGTGGGACTCTCTCCCCTTGGGATCTCCCTACTGGCTATCTCATCTTGTGGTGGCCCATTTAATGCCACCCCCATTTATTTCATCACTGCTCTTGGCTACTTTAAAAGTCCTTCCAAGTAACATTTAAGCTGTTCACTGAGGACTGTTATTCCCCACTTAATGGAAGCTGGTCATCACTCAGTATGGGTCTATGTGATAATGGTGAATGCCTAAAGTCAATCACCGTTATTGCTCAGTCAGAGTGCTGAACACATTTTCAGCACTCTGACAACCCCAGCGCACCATCACAACTGCACCAGGACATATTTTAAATGATTTCTGTGGGTGGGGCTGTGCCCCCCACACACCCCCTCGCATGGGCTTGACCTCCCGGACCCCCCTTCTTAAGGAGTCTCAACTCCAGGGGGGTGCATATCGGGGGGATGAAAGCAGTAAAAATGAAAAGGTTCAGGCCGGGTACAATAAAAATTGCACCAGTGCCCAGACCCGGATCCAGTACCTCAGGCACCCCAGCCACTAGCCTATCCCTGAAACCACGATGCAGCTCGACTGGCAACCGCAGAGTCACTCCCTACAGCCTCTCCACCTTTTCCCAGCCAGTGCTCACCGTGCTTGCTCCCACCCCCCCACATGCATACGTATAACGACATCCTGTCACCTAGTTGGCCCACCCCCTCATCCGGTCGCCCTACCTTTCCGTTGCCATGAGTGGATTGCACCGGGAAGGTGTCGCCATAATGGACGGCACCCTTCCTCATGCGCCCACTTCATGGGTTACCTCTCAGTATAGGTTCTTATCCTTTCAGGTTGGCCCGCAGTCACCACTGTAGCCACACGTCTCCTCTCTGCACCACACCTTTTACCATTACTTGAAGGGTTTGGTGCGAAGCTCCCTCTCCTTCCCCACAAAGTACAAGATGCACTCATGCTTGCATTTCAAACACATGGGAAACAGAGGATCAACCAGATAAATGATCTAAGTTTACTACAAATGAAATTTACACATGGAGCTGACTACAGCAATTCATCTTTATGTTTAAGCAAACTAAACACCCTTATCTAGTTAATGCATTAGCAGCCATAGTGGCTCTGACCAAAGTTTGTTTCTAATGGAGCCTTAGTTCAGTTCAGTTGTGGTGGAAGGGATCCAGCATGTCACTTCTGTGCTGGATATTCTTCTCTCATAATGGGCCCTGCTGGTTTTACAGGGATCTCAACTAATCCAAAGGTATGTTCCTGTTGCAGTCAGTAAAAACGTATTAAGTAATAATAACTATAACCTTAGTATGAGGTGATGTCATTGCCCCAGGATTTACCTTTTTGATGAAGAGAAGAAGTTTCCAGTCAAGTTATTTACAGACCACAATCCAGCTTCAGACATTTTTCTGTGTAGTGCCACACATCATCCTCCCACTTGATTTGTTGCAAAGCACTTGCCTTCTAATTGTACTGTACTGAATTGCACCATAGGTGACTTTCTATAAATAATTTCACAAGTTAAGATGTGCAAGTTCTGAGAGAAGCTAATAAAAAGCTATAAGCAGAATACTGCAGTATTTCACAAGTTAAGATGTGCAACTAGAGAAGCTAATAAAAAGCTGTGAGCAGAATATTGCAATCCTTCACTTTGCATTTTTAACAATGTTCCTGCTTTATAGTTGCTGATGCAGCCTAAAATATTACATTTCCATGTGGCATGAAGTAGGAGCATCCCTCACTAGCAACCTAGCATGTGCATATCTGTAATGTGGATCTTCTGGTGCCTCCCAGCGTGCCTGCTTTCTTTGGGTTCTTGCTTCTTGGGTGGTCATAGCAGCAGGATGGAGGTTTTAGGATTCAGTGGCATTGCAGTTAGGGGGAGGGGGTGATATGTTCATGTGCCTGAAGAATGTGGGTGATAAGATGACTAGAGCCTAGTTATTATTTTGCACCAAAGAGGGAGTGTTTTTTAACCATTTGGGAAGCCAAAACACTGCAGTTTTCCAAAGTCATTCTTGGTTAATGCCTGTTGCCTCTTTGTGCATCCCTTATTTTTGTTTTCTCTCTCCCCTGCCTTTAAAGCCAAATGTGCATGCTGCTTACCTATTTCATTATTATAAATGCTCCAACCGATGATGTAATCAGTTAGAATCAGTCAGTGGCTCCTACATAGGCACTGCTACTTGCATGAGCTGATACTTCAATGCAAATTGAGGTCATTGCAGAGCAGCTCCATTTACATTAATGTGGCAGTACATACCTGTAACAATATCAGAATTAAGAACTATTAACTTAATCTAATTATGTCAGAGGTTGGAGCATTTATAATGCCACAATGGGGGAAGGGGGGATACATACAGAGCTATATTTGAAGACCAGGGAGACAGAAAACAAAAACAGAGGTATGTACAGAAAGAGAACAGGGGGTGTTCACATATGAATTGGGAATGTTACAGTGTTTCTGGTCCTCTTATATAACAAACCACTACCCTGAATTGCTAGGGCAGCTCAATGGCACGTTTTCATCCATACCACCAATGCCACTCCCACCATGCAAATGCTAAGTGTCACTCAGTGAGCGGTGCTTTGAGCCATGCACCCACTGGGAGAAGACTGTCCAGACAAATGTTTTTAACCTTCCCTGCTGACCTCCAGTGCTGAGACCCCAGGTTAGGGGCAGGAACGTGTGTCACCAGCATACCAAAGATGTCCCACACAACCCAATGCTAAGTAGCAAGCTTATTAATAAACCTTCAACCATGAAATAGACTGATATGGAACCAAATTCAAAAAAAGTTTAAAACTATTTCTAAATACTTTTCTAAAATCAAGTT
Organism: Neoceratodus forsteri; assembly: GCA_016271365.2. Taxonomy (NCBI): domain Eukaryota; kingdom Metazoa; phylum Chordata; order Ceratodontiformes; family Ceratodontidae; genus Neoceratodus; species Neoceratodus forsteri. Next base: position 876,477,166 of record CM028129.1, read on the forward strand.
GTATATTGATATACAGTAGGAAAGACTTGATGGCATGTTAAGTTAACCCTTTTAAAATAAATTATTTAATAGGAATTTTAAATTTGGAACCAGTAGGGCTAGGAACTTAATATTTTTAAAATGAAAGATTGCAGTCAGGTAAACATGAATAACTCATATAGAATAAGTGCAGTTTTCATGTGTCAGTACAGGTAATTTTCAATTAATCCTCGTTTAACAGAACCAATGTATGTCAACGTACAGAGATTTGTATCAACACTTGAAGACTATAGCAGTAATTTATTTGTATTGAACATACTCTAAATTTTCATGTGATAAAAGAAGTTTCTGGGTTTAGTGGTTTGCAAGCGGATATTTTTAAGGATAATTTCTATGAAAAGGACTAACTTGGGAACTGTTAGGGCTAGGAATTAAATGTTCTTTTAAATGAAAGCCTGGAAGCAGGTACCTTTTTAAATATGGATATATTTTGTTGTTTCAACTTTCATAGATAGAGCTAAAAAAAGTGCTGAATATTGAAACAGTCAGTGCTGCACAAATACAATTTTTGCTGCACAAACTAGGCTTTGTTCCTACCCATTTGTTTGTAGGCAAGCATTCCCATCATGGCAGCAGCATCAAGCAGTGTCCAGTAGTGGTAGCAGACCTTATCAATGGCACTGATGCCATGAAGTTGGTGTCCACTGGCACCAGACACCCATGGCCACCTCCCCAGGCTCTGGGCCAGCTGGTAGTTTGGCTGGTGCTGGGCACACTGGTTCTGGTTTTTCCAGAAATTTCTCAATGGCAGAGTGTGCTGGTTCTGTGTCTATGCTGATATTCATAGCTGACGTTTTAATGTTACGTCTGTGCAGGTTGTTTCACCTCCTTATATGATAATGTCAAGAGGTGGTCCAGGAAGTAGTTTCCATGGATCTTATCATTTACCCATCCCAGCACCTCTGTAAAAACTATTAGCACCATTGCTTTGAAGATGGACAGATGCTCAGTTGTTAAGCACCACATTTGTGTGTACACAACGTCCACAGCTTTTCTGTCTATCTCAGTCACTTTAGTGGCTTGGATCTTCAGTAAAACATAATTAATGTGTTATTAAAAATACTGGCTCATGTTGCTTTGGTGGGTGAGTAGTTAAAGCACTTGTCATCCACTTGGAGGACTACAATTTCATGTCCTGAACCTGTGGTTCTAGCCAGTTGCAGCAGAAGCCAGAGAAGCAGTCTGATGGAAGCACTCTCCACTCTGGGGGAGGTTCCCCTGCAATTCCTGTGAAATGACTTCCCCTAATGTTCTAGGAAGAATGAAGCCATTGCAAAACTTGGATCCACCTGCATCACTCTGCTGACAGCAGTTGGGTGGGAGGACAACATCTGGTCCACTCCTCTATTCAACAGTGCATGGAGTACTGGGCAGGAGGCTGTGGTTGGATTGTGATCCCTCCGTGGAATGACAGTAGGTAAGAGGGTAAGAAGTGGTATGTATTCTAGGAGAACATCAAAAACAATAAAAAAAGATGAGAAAACAGAATACTGGCACATACACCATCATAGGGTTCAGATACTTTATTGATCAGTATTATGGCCTTACAAGAAGAGGAAAAGTAAAAAATAATCCACATGTACAATTTATACAGTTACAATGGTTAAAAGATTAAAAACAAATAAAAGGTTTGCTTCTACAAAGTCTGTAAACAATAAAGAAGTAGTTGGCAGTTTTGTTAATAATTACCACATCTTTGACAGTCTTTAGGAAAAAAAGACAATCGTCATCATAGCATTATTCTACAGATGCAGTACATTACCTCAATTCATGGACTGCTTTCATACTATACATGTTGAGAACATTATTTTTTAAAATTATGTAAAAAACTTCCAAATTGCTGAAAATGGGTACATCAAAAGAACCTATAAGAAAGTAAGGCTATCATCTGCCAGAGTACTTTATTTACTGATTTGTAGTTAAGCTGTAGATTATTCAAAAAAAATGTAGCAACATTTTAAATATGTGTGCCATTTATACCAAGCTCCACCCCAAGCGAGGAGCCCTGTACCAGGCCAAAGACTGCCTATCTCCATAGGTCCAGCAGGATTTGATTACCAAAATGGTGCTCCCAGAATCTGACTATGCAGATGTGGTCTACATTAATGCCCCCTCCTCTTCCCTTACCAGGCTGGACACCTTCTGCAACTGCATTTGTCATTTTACTACTAACTTCTCCCTCGTACTCACCATTGCTTCCTCTAACCTTCCCTCTCTATCAGTCCCCCTTCCCTCAGTCACCAGTCCCACTGTGCATCCTACATCTCCAAATACTTGTTTGGAGTGCTGCCCCTGGAATTATCAATACTCATCTCTCCCATTCCATCTGCCTCATATTCCCTTCACTCTAGGGATCATTGCATCTTCTGCCTCTCCCAGCCTCACTCTTCTGCTGTGTAGTCAGGTTTTTTCTATAGTCTTCCATCCCTCTGGAACCTCTTCCCTTCCTCAATCCCTCTCTCACCCTCCTCCACTTCCCTCAAGCACCAGTTTTAAACTTCTGCCCTTCCTCTTGCTCCTGTCAGCCCCATAACTGCCCTACCTCTGGTTTCCCTTTGTTTCCAGTCCTGGTTCTCTTTCTGGGGGTTTCTGATTCAAAATATCTGCGCACTGATGTGCTCATCCTGTTGTTAACATTGGCATTGGGTTATGGTGCTGTTCATAACTCCGGATGCCTGTTATTGTTATCATTTGTTTTCATTTTTTTAACTTATACTATGTTGCACTTCCATTGATGGCACTTTAGTTTTGTATATGATCCCATACTTCTGTATCTGATTGATTGTATCCCTTACCCCCTTTCCTGGGTTACACCAGAAAATGACCCTTGGCTCAGTGCGTCTTACTGGTTACTATTTTCAAATAATAGATAGATAGGTATGTAGATAGATAGATAGATAGATAGATAGATAGATAGATAGATAGATAGATAGTTAGATAGATAGATAGATAGACAGACAGAGACAGACAGACAAGCAAATAAATAGCTAAATAAATGAATACATAAATGCTTTATAATATTCATTTTTCATGACTCTACAATATATCAAAGGCATTCTTGGTCAGATATAGTTAAAATCTTTAAGACTTGTGGATTCTGACACCTTCTACCAACCATGAAACTTGATCCATTCCATTTTTACTTTTGATCTGCAAGTTTGGCTCTACCTGAGAATCAAACACCTCATTCTTTGAATGTTCGATTCTCATTGACTCTGGCAAATATGTTGTGCTAAATTCAAGCTTTTGATTTGACTGGTTTAACTGATGTGAACCAGTTAAACTGATACAGTCAACCAAACTGACCCCCACCCCCCCACACACAGACGTAAAGAAAAAGTTCCCAGCTCTTAGCACTGAGCCAGGAGCTGATACTATCCAATAAATACCCCCCACCTGACCCCATCAAGACACCAAAATACCAGTTAAGAATTGTTTCCCTTACTGACCCCATACTCATAATTTGGGATAGTGCAATTGTTGTATTACCTAGCCATCTTCCCTCATTGTCCTTCTCATTCATAGAAAAAAATCCATGCCAGTTTCCCTAGCACTGAGTTGGGAGATGGTGGTAAGTTGAATTGCAAGCCCCTTCCTACCTCCCCAAGGTACTCAAAGTCCCTTGAATACTTATTGGGCCCTTCCTGACCCTTATCCATGATTTGGAGGGGGGATTAAATGTCCAATCTGACTAGCTCAATTTCCCATCTCTTGTATTTTGTCTGCTCCATTTTACAGTATTAGAGGGTAGATGACCAGGAGGAAGGAGACAGACAAGTTACATCATTGATGACACCAGGCAGACTGATTTCTCTGTTGTGCTCTTCCCTCCTCATCACAGTACATTTGCTTTAGTCTATCACTGTAAAAAGGAATAGGTGCACTACAGGAGAGGGAAAATGAGTTGGCTGGAATTGGAACTTTCACTGCCTCCCCCTAAATCATGGATCATGGGTCAGGAGGGAGCCCAACAATTACTTTATTTATTTATTTATTTATTTAAATCTCGGATTACAAATACCTTTGAGCTAGGGGCAGCTCATGTACAAAGGTTCCATGCCAAAGGAAAAGGTTACAATAAGGTTGGGAGGTATAGACAACATTCATGGTATCATCAGAGCACAGCAAGTCAACTGCTAACTATGTGGGAACAGTGCTACACACTCAAGATTACAAGCAAGCATAGAAAACCATAAGGTACATTTGAAGCAATGTTGCTAATCAGAGGTGGGGGGAAGGGGAAAAGTAAGGAAGAGGTAAGGGAGATGAGAGGGCAGAGTGCAGATAGAGAAGGAAAAGAAAATATGGCAGCCAGAGGCCTTGTCATAATGTGAGAGGGAGGGGAGGGGAGACTAAGGTGGGAGAAGGGGTAAAAAAGGGGAAAAGGAAGAGAAAAGGAGGGTGGATGAAAGGGAAGAAGATAAGGGAGAGTGGGGACTAGAGGGCCTAGACAGGTCCAGGAAGAGGGGGCTCAGTGGGATAAGAGCAAGGAGGGGGTGAGGTAAGGGAGGCGGTGGCAGGGGGAAGGGGGAAATTGTTCTGTCAGGAGAGGTGAAACAAAACAGGTAGCCAAGTAAGAGCCTCAGAGAGTGAAAAAAGTGGTATAAGGGTGTCTGCAGAAGTGGGAAACTAGGTGTAACAATCACAAGTGCTTTCAGTTAGGAGATGCTGATGAATCATAAATTTAAATTGGGACAGACTAGAAAGACTGCTTAGTTGATTGCTTAGATTATTAAACCACAGAGGGGCTCTGTATTGAAAGGATTGTTGGTACTGAGCAGTCTGACAGTGGAGAACTAGAAGGAGGTCAGAAACTGAGGTATGTGTGTGTTGGGTCTTAGGGGATTTGTTTAGCAGGCAACCAATGCTCAGAGGTAGTAATCCAAGTAGAGCTTTTTTGGGCAGGAGGCAGGTTTGATATTTGATCCTGTTAATTAGCTGGAGCTAGCCAGATTAAGCATATAACTCACAGGTATAAGTGAGGCACGCAGCACCCATAACTAACTTACAGGCTTTGTTCAGGGCCACTGTGAGTCATTTAAGAGATGTGGAAGTTGCAGCACAGTATATGATTAGCCCATAATCAATGATCTAGAGGACTGAGCTGTGAACTGCAACCTTCAGGGCTTCTTGGGTAAGACTTTGTCTGTGTCTGAAGAGGAGCCCAATTCTGGTATTAACAACTCTAGCAACATTTTCAATGTGAGGCACAAAGGTAAGGTGACTATCCAGAGTTAGACCTAGGTATTTGAAAAGCTGAGTTTATTCAAGAGCGTCTCCATGGTTGTTGGTGATAATGAGTTGATGGGCCTTAAACTTATCCCAAGAGGACAACAACAGCTGGACTTTAGTTTTTTTGTAGTTTAGCACTAGTTTGTGACTATTAAACTATCTTTCTGTTTCTGTGAAGCCTTGTTGAAGACTGTTTTCAAAAGTATTGGGATCCAAGTGTCTAGTAAAGATGACTGCATCATCTGCGTAGAGGAGAGTACAGTTGCAGACAGCTGGAAGGTCATTCAGGAAAATACTGAACAATAGGGAACCCAGGATTGAGCTTTGAGGTACCCCTGATCGGACAGCCCTCTGCTCTGAAACTACATTTGATATCCTCATGCTCTGCAGTCTATCGCTGAGGTAGCTTCTGAACCATTTCAGGGTGTTTGGGGCAACACCAGTTTTAGAGAGTTGGCCAAGCAACATTGTGTGATTCACTGTGTCAAAGGCTTTTGTTAGGTCAACAAAGGCTGCACCTACAATCTTGCCTTGATCGATTGCCTATTGTATGAAGCTTGTGACTTATGTACTTTGGGGGCAAGGGTGGTGGGTTAGAGTGGGGGGACTGAAATCAAGGGGCTACCAATTCCTAGATCTGTGCCAGGAAGTCAAAGAGGCTTTCTCTTAATGAATGGGAAGGTCATGGAGGAGGAATGACTAAGTTAACAAGACTGTATAATGATTACTCCCTGTCCAAAATCATGGTTAAGTTCAAGTTAATTTAATCAGGAAAGTTCCATTGAGCAAGCTTATTTATAAGGAGGTCCTCCCATAGACAAAACAAGAACAGCAAAACTGCAAAACTGCAAAAACAAGGTACAATATTTAATACAAATGAAGTAGACAATACGAAAATCAAGGTACAAGGGGTAATAAAACATGTAGACTGAAGCATAAAAACAAATTTCATAAAAGACAATCAATCATGGCCATCAGAACTGGGTGTGAGAGTAGTAAGTGCACAGTAGTAATAAAACCAAATAGGTGCAAGGACCCCACAATAGTCAATAACATGCTACAGTAATAATTCCTAGGAGCCAGGCTAGCTTAAGGGAGTCAGTGGAGGGTAACTGTTATATTAAGATGTTTGGGGTCCTTGGGGTGCAGGATGGGCAAGAGGTTATGTTAAATAATTATGTTAAATCATAATTCAGTTCTACAAGCTGGAACCTTTTTTGTTGGCTACTGTATGTGTAATCTGTGCAAGGCAAACTGAGAGGTGGCTGCTCTAGCTCATAGAAAGCCAATATACTATGTAAAGTTCAGATGATGTGCTTTATTAATTTTTCATTAGATCCCAACCCACAAAATTGAATAGCGCTGGTTATGGACTTTTTAATTTAAAGGATAGACATTATCAACTATATAAGAGTGCACATCAAGTTTTACACCAGCGTTTTGAATCTATGCCTTATAATCTTGCTTTTTGTACTTTTGTAATTCTGAAGATTAATGAAGATTAATTGAGATGACATTGACAGCGTTCAGGGTTGTGAATATTGAGAGAGAGATTTTAAGCAGCTACATGAAAGCTATTTTTGGTTGCTTTGTATATTTGCACTTAATGATAACAAATTCCATTCACACTTGGAATATGCAATTAGGCATGTGTTCGTTTTCCACTAAGGGCTTCATTTATATGAATGGCTAATATTGGAGCAGACAGGAGCCAAGAGGCCCAACATGAAGCAGGCAGCACTGATTTAGTGCACACTTAAATATGGTAAACTAGTTTTTGAAATGGAAAGACAGCATATATAAAGAAATGTTCTGACAGTGGTCATCTGTATTTCAATTTCAGAATTTCTTAAAGAACATTAAAGCTTGTGTATAACAAATGACCTGTATACAAATGTAAATTGGCACATAGCATTGGAACTAATTGCACAATGAGATGAATTATTATGAAGTATGGAATATAACAAATATATAAGTAGTGATATTGTTACTACTTTATTTATAGTCCCACAGAAGGAGCCGAACAAGGCAAAATATTTGGTTCTAATGAAAAATTAATAAAGCACATCTTCTGAACTTTATATGATGTATTGGCTTGCTACAAGCTAGAATGGCCACTTCTCAGTTTGTCTTAAATAAATACCAGAATTTGGGACAGTTCTACTGACAGACTCTGGAAGACTGCTTAAAGAGTGGTGATTTCCCTTGTGATGTTCATTTTGCCCACGTGTGATTTGAACCTATTCAGACCATGAAAAACTATCCTTGGATAGAAGTTTTCATTGTCGAATGTTGGGAAGGTGGCACAGCTCTTGTTTTTATAAAGAAGCTGCCAGTGAACCCTAACTTTGGTAACTGTTGTGTATGAAGAAGAGCCATACTCCATCTAAATAAAAATGATTATTTTATTATATTCAAAAGTCAGTAGAATTCTGTACAGAGCATGATAGTTTTTCAAATCATTTTAACAGGGAGACTGCTATTTCTTTGCAGAAAATCAAGAAACACAAGCAGTTGAACAGGATAAAGGATATTACATTTACTTAAGTTTTAAAGCTTGTTTAGTGGAAGAGAACTGTAATAAACAACTTAAGTGACTGTTGTAGAACTCGTAACATATATTTGCCATAACTTCCCTTTTCCTACAAATTAAATGATTTGGGGCCTTATATACAAAGGGTTAACTAGGGACTAACTGTGTCAGTGCCTCCATTAACCTAGAGTAGCACCAGTGCTTGGGGTGGGGCCATATTCAGAGGCCCCCGGAGCACTGCTCAAACCTGGCAGTAGGAGAACACTAACCACACTGCTGCACCAATATAAATGAGGGAGCCTCTGATGCATAATGGCACAGCAGTATATTCAAACAGGGTTTGGAGCATTAAACAGCCCTCAGTGTGGTGTTTACCACCAACAATAATCTCATCTTAACACAGTGTTAATGCTGCAGCCCCACCCTGTCATAGGTAGGGTGGCAGTACTGCAGCTGCCTGCTCCTGTGTCCAGTGAAACCCCATCCCCCAGATCACCCTTGTCATTCTTCTTATACTGATTCCCTGGTGTCTGACGTACCTCCCGATCACCCTCAGTCTCAAGTACCATAACTAAAAATCACTGTTGGGCTAGTACCCCCCCAATTGCCACTGACCCCTCCTTCCAACTGATGCCCCAACCCCCCACCCGCTGAGGACATCCCACCCACACCCCCTCACCCTGGTCAGCACTTACCCTACCATCAATATCAGAGCTGAAGGAAAGGATTGTGAAATATCTTGAACCTAGTGCATTACAAGACCCAAGGCAGCATGGTTTCATAAGGGAGGAGATCATGTCTAATGAATCTGATAGATATCTTTGACTGGATGACCAAGTAACTATCACATCAAATCAAATCTTTATTTTTACCAGGTGAAACACTATTGAGAAAAAACTCATTTACAAGGTGGACCTGGGAGGGTCAAAGTAAAAAAAGTGGAATGACATAATAGAGTAGCTTGACAATATATATTTAGAAGTGAACATTTACTTATTTACATATGAGCATATTTACGTAAGAGCCAATTAGGATACGATGAGTCACTGTGAGGAGAAAACTTAAGAGTACTTTAGAGCTGCTGATATACAGTGCTTCAGAGCTACACACCTATATATATATATATATATATATATATATATATATATATATATATATATACTGATATATATAAATATATATATATATATATATATATATATACAAAATGGAGAAATACCTCATATGTTTATGGTTCAGCAGCTATATAGATAGTTTTTAACTAGTAAGTGGTTCAGGGTGACAATGCAGTGCAGTCAGATGTTAAAGCACAGTGGGAGTTGGCAAGGTGGAAAAGTGGAAAGGAACAGTAACTCTAAGTGTGTTGCTTACTCAAACAACTGGTCACTAGCAAGGACATTTGCACATCTTTTTGACAGTGTGATCGAGCAAGGTATTAAAGAAGGATAGCTTCACAGGAATTGCATGTTTGAGTGATTTTTGAATGGTGTTCCAGGGGGCAGGAAGGGAGTAACTTATCACCGATTTACTGAAGCGAGATTTGACCTTGGGGATGACAAGAGAGATACAGGATAGACTTCTCAGCGAATAGCTACTCATAACACAATGAGGCAAACAATCTGAGATATAACATGGTAGCATATTGATGATGGCTCTATAAGTCCATAGAACTGAGTTCCTTTGGTGTCTAAAGCTCAGAGAGCTCCAGCCTGTGACTGAATAAAGGAAACAGTGACAAGTGCAAAAGGGCACACCCGTAATGAATCTAAGTGCTCTATGGTATAATGTGTCAAGCTTGGACAATGCAGTTTTCGGGCCTTGCCCATACAGAAAGTCAGCATAGTCCAACAATGACATAAAGGTTGTTTGGACCAGCCTAGATTTAGCTTCCAAGGTTAGCAGGTGCCTGATCCTAAAAAAGAGGCCAAGCCTTTACCTAAGCTTCTTTGAGAGCTCCTCAATGTGGTTGACGAATTAAACTTTATGGTCTATCCAGACCCCAAGATGTTTAAACTTGTCAATATGTTCTAATGGCTCACCTAAAAGCGTTGTTATATATGGTGCTTTGCCATGGTTGTGGTTATTGGGTGCGTTGACTGACGGGGAAAAGCGCATAGTCTTATTTTTTTTGGCGTTAAAATTAACTTTAGATATAATAGATTTTTCTGCAGTAGATTGAATTCCATCTGGAGCTCACTAAATGCTAATTCTGGGGAGGGTCTATCTATGTAAATGACAGTATCATCAGCAAACAGGTGGATGTTTGCTGACTTAATACCTGTGTTGATGTTATTAATATAGATAGCAAAAAGTAAAAGGCCTAAAATAGACTCTTGCAGCACTCTTCTCTGAAGTATTTTTAATGGAGAGAGTTCCCCTTCAGCCTTAATTTGCTAACAGCATCTGGTTAGGTAGTTTGTGAACCAGTATAAAGCTGTACAGTTCAGACCAGTATTTTTTAGTATAGCTAGCAGCAGGTCATGGGACATGGTATCAAAGGCTTTGCTCAGCTAAATGAATAGAGCGCATACATGGTTTTTTGAATCCAGTGCATTTAGCCAGTCATTTGAGACCTTGGCAAGGGCAGATACCATGCTGTGCTGCACTCTAAAGCTGGACTGAAGTGGATTAAGGAAGTTGTGACTTTCCAGGTACTGCCTGAGCTGTGGGTTGACAATCTTCTCTAATAGTTTAGACAGGGTAGGAAGAAGGATATTGGATGGTAATTATTTAAATCACTTGGGTCTTCAGATTTAAATAAGGGTATTATGTGGGTGGTTTTCCAAATAGAGGGGATGGTGCCCTGAGCTAGTGATAAATTAAAGAGGTGAGTAATTGGGGCTGCTAAAATATAATATCCTAGTTTTAGGTAGAAGGGCTCGATATAATCAGTGCCAGCACATTTCTTCATAACCAAGGCCAAAAGAAGATCCTCTACCTGCTTAAATGTGATAGGGCAGAATGCGAAGCAAGGTGTACAGTATGCCCAGGTGTGTGTAGCACTATGTAGTTTGAGTCCTGGGTACACATTTGCGCCTGATGGTTACTGGCCAGAGAGGTGTTGAAAGCTAGCCCTGCAGTGGCAAAATGTTCATTAAGTAGGTCCAGTATCTTAGGCTTGTTGGTAAAGCATAAATCAACAGAGGAGATTTTGGGTGGAAGTGCACTGGTGGAGCAGTGGCCTTCGATGTTTTTTTAGGGTTTTCCAAAATTCGGCCACATAGTTTGTTGAGTCATTAAGCTTTGTGCAAAAATATCTAGCTTTTTCTGCCCTGACTTGTCTAGTGCACTGATTTCTCAAGGCTCTAAAAGCTGCCCAATCAGCCTACAGCTTAGTTTTTCTTGCTTTCTTCCATAGAACATCCCTATGGAGTAGTGCAGCTTTGAGACTAGCTGTGAACCAGGGACAGGATTTCTTTTTGGTACTCACTTTAACTAAAGGTGCATGTCTGTTGATAGTGTCCATGACAATATTTAGGAATATCTTTCATGTGCTTGCTGTTCTGTAGAGGCGAGGTAGACGTCCTGCCAATTTAGAGTTTGAAGGTCAGTAAGAAAGGCATTTGGGTTGAAGTAATGGCGACATCTCTTGAGGATATGTCTAAAGGTGGAGATAACTTTTTTCACTGACCTCATGCAAGCTGTTGCACAATGGTCACTAAGATCATTAAAGAAGGTGGCAGAGTATGGAAAGAGGTGAGGCCTATTAACTAGGATTAGATCCAGTAGGGTGCTATGAGATGTTTTTTGGGGGTTTGGATGGGTGGCTTCCATGACCAGCTGTGTAAGCCCAAAGGAGTCAGAAATGTATTTTAGGGGCTGAGATGCAGGAGAAAGCAAGTCCTGATTAAAGTCACCCAAGTTGACTATTTCTGAGGAAGTAGTGCCTAGCACGGGGGTTCTCAAATGGTGAGGCCAGCCTCCCTGGGGAGGCCCCAACCTCTTCAAGGGGAGGCTCAAGCAAGTCTTGAAAAAGTATTATACAGTAGTCAGTTTTGAACTTTATAGATTTTGTGTGAAGGGATAAGGCAAACTGAAAGAGGATAATAGTAGGTGAATTTATGTATTTAGTCACAAGTCTGTGACCAGAGAAGGTACTGTACACTGAGCAATGGCTTATTTCAAGTATACCCAGGGAAACGTAGTGAGCGAATACAATTCAAAATGTAACTGTAAAACACTCAAGAAAATACAAAATGAATAAAAGTACAAACAAATTAAGAACAATAAACTAACAATGCGGGGAACAATTGATCAATTAGACTGGCAGCAGAACTGTCTAAATACAAGAGTTAACCATATAGGTACTAGGAATAAGAGCAGAAGGGAGCAAAATGATCCTTGAAGTTGCTCAAGAGCAGAGTGAGAGGGGGAGAAGCAGAGGTCAGCAGGAAGGTTATTCCAGTTAGAGGGGAAACAGAAAAAGCAGTCTGACCTATGAAGGTATGGCAGTAAGGAGTAACAATGGTTCAAGAGTCAAAGTATTGGAGCAAGTAGGTTGTCGTGGTGGTGGGGGGGTTACAATAAGCTTAATAACATGAGAGCCAGCTTTGAAAAGAGGTTTCAATTTATTCCTGATGTACTTTGAAAAGTAGGCTATTTTTCTATGGGGAGGCCCAAAAATATTTCAGTATTTTAGGGGAGGCTCGAGATCTTTTCCATGGCTTAGGGGAGGCTCACTATGACTAAGTTTGAGAACTGTTGGCCTAGCACATTGCGCAAATGCTCCAGCACTTTGAGCCCTGTGGAGGGGGGGGGCTATAGCACCTCATTAAACAGAGAGAGATAGCTTGCGAGAGTTGGAGCTTTAAAGTAACGCACTCAAATTCTTTGGCCGAAGTGGTTGCTTTGATAAGGGAGGCAGAAAACATGTTTCAAATGTAAATTGCTACCCCTCCACCTTGTGTAAGATGGTCAAACTTAAACAGATTGTACGGGGGAATACTTACCTCATGATCCTTGGTGGATGGTTTCAGCCAAGATTTGGTAACTTCAAGGACATCTGGACTAACATGATTGATCCAGGCCTGGATAGCATTGAGTTACTTTAACAGACTACAGGCAATAATGTGTAGGAAACTCATTCCTTTTAATTGGGGCAGATCTGAAGGTGCAGAAACGGACTCAGGAGGGCCAGGGCTGAGCTCAACATTGCCTGCACATATTAGCAGCAACATAATATTTTTTAGTGCATTTAGTAACAGTCTAAGTAGGCAAATTCTTTTTCTTTCATGTGGATGCATAGAGGCAGATGATGAGTTTGTGGGACCTGGTCCAAAGGGGCCCAAGGTGGGACACAACAGCAGCTTAACCGAGAAAACAAGAGGTATTGTAGGAGGAGGGGTGGGCAAGTTTTGACAAAAGTAGCCCTCATAAAATATGCTTTTTGAAGAACTAGGTATGTAGTGCATAGCAGAGGTCCCTGATCGATCTAACGGGACATATGCTGGAAATAGGGAAGAAGGTGTAACAAATTCTACAGTACAGGGAGGTACAATGGTTGTAGGCATGGTGAGATGTGAGAAAGGTGAATCCTCACAGCTACTAGGCATCCTAGTATGGTAGATATAAGTAGCATTTTGCAAGAAAGAAGGAGCTAAGGAGCTATGACGTAGGCTAGTAGTTGCCTTAGAATCCTGCCAATAGAACAGAAAACCATCTATTGATATCAGCCAGTAAGGGAAGATAAATGAGTAGGGTGGGGCAACTGTGTTTTTAATAGCGGGGTGGGAGTGGGAGGTTGGGGTGGGAGGGTGGGACAAAATATGATATTACTATTCAGAGCAGCAGAGTCTAAAGCCCAGAGCAGGAGAGCCCAAAGTAAGTCCTGCCCAAACTGAGGATCCAAACCATGGTCTCTGAGAGTGAAGCTGTGTGGTTCTTTGAGTGAGAGAGAAACAGCCAATAGCAGGAGTAGTAGAGAAGCTGGTGACCAATCACAGGCAAAGCCATACAGCCAGGAGGCAATCGCACAGTGGGGATTCAGTCCTGGTTATTGTACCTGAAAGCCAGGTCTTGGGAGTTGGAAGGTGGGTTGGTCTTGGAGTGGCCAGCTGCCGGATGAGCCAAACCACAAGCCGCGGCTATGATGCCCAATTGATGGTGCTACCTGAAGAGGGAGAAAGAGAGGAAGATTTCAGTAATTTTAAAGAGGGGGCCTTGGCTCAGCAGGGATCTCAATCGATGGGAGTGATCTGAGGGACAAAGAAGACAGGAATATTAATTAACTGATCTCTGTCTCCTGGCTATGGGAGGGTGTTGGGGAGATGTTGAGAGTGTTTACTTAGAGATGAGGGTCTGTCTGGCATCTGACACCAAGCTACTTTGAAAGAGATAGTAGGTAATTAAGATAGGGAAAACCAAGCGGGGGGGGGGAGAGAAAAAAACAAAAAAAAGAAAAGAGGATAGATAAGCTTGTTCTGCAGTCAGGCAGGGGAAGCAAAAAGTGCTGGGAGAGGTTAAATCCTTCCCCACAATGCTGACAAAATCATAGTTGGGGACCTCAATGTGAACTGGCTTTGTCCCTCATCCTCCCCCACTCGGGACTCCTTCACAGCGCTGGATCTAACCCAACTAGTCTCCCAACCCACACGTGTGAACCCCAAGAGAGGTACTAGCACCATCCTTGATGTCATCATCACTAACCGCCCCCCTAAAATCCTGGACATCAAGTCTCCCTGATTCACTCAGTGACCACTCCCCTGTGCTCTTCCGCTGGTTGGCCACCCTACCCGACCCACTGCACAGCGTTCCCCACGGCGTTTCAGACCTTATGGCCTAAAAAACCTTAAACAGTACCTTGAACTGCAAGACTGGTCCCCGATTCTCCATGCACCTGACATAGATACCGCTCTTGCCTTCTTTACCTCCACCTTTAATAAAGCCTGCAATCTCTTTGCTCCCCTCTCTGCTGTCCCCCCAAAAGACCTAACCTGCCCTGGATTACCCCTGCACTCTCACTGCTGCTCAGGCACAGGGACAACCTTTGGTACCGTGCCATAGAAACTAGGCACCCAGCTGACAGACAGGCCTACAGTGCTGCACGGAATAAGTGTACATGGGCAATCAGGAAAGCCAAGGCCAACCACTATCAGGCCACCCTCACTGCCTCCTGGGGGAGCGCCCGTACCTTCTGGGATAAGGTCAAACAACTGAATGGGAACACCCGCTCCCCTCCTCCATCCCAGATTACCACCAACAACACCACCATCACAGACCCCACCGACATTGTAAACCTCCTCAACACCGCCTTTACAGACCATAGCCCTATCCTCCCCAGTAACTTCTTTGATCAGCCACCCCCCCATCCTACCCATGCCCTCCATGGCCCTTGCTTCCACCTTCGTAGGGTTACTACCCAGGAAGCCAGACTGCACCTGACCCGTGCACTAAAAGGCAACAGTCCCAGTGACATCTCCCTGGATCACAAAATTCTCCGGTTGGTCCTGGATCAAGTCCTCACCCCACTCACCTGCCTTCTTAACAAATCCCTCTGCCTGGGACAATTCCCCTCCTCATGGAAAACTGCAACGGTTACTCCAATCCATAAAGGGGGTGACAGGTCCTTAGCTGGGAACTATCGACCGATCTCCATTCTCCCACCCCTTTCCAAGGCACTGGAAAAACTAGTTGCTGCACAAATAACTGAATACCTGACCAAATACAACATACTCTGCCCTGAACAGCATGGCTTCCACGCAGGACACAGTACTAGCACTGCTCTTATTGAATTCGCTTCCTTCCTTCACTCCTCACTGGATACTGGCTCCCTGGCGGGGGCCGTGTTCCTTGACCTTTCAAAGGCCTTTGACACAGTCTCCCACCCCCTACTACTGGAAGCCCTCTGTCACGCTGGTTTTGCCTCTGGACCACTTGCCTGGTGCTCCAGCTACCTTTCCGCCCGCTCCCAACGAGTCAAAATTGGTGGGACTCTTTCTGACCCACGTTCGATCCTCTCAGGGGTTCCACAGGGCTCCATCCTGGGGCCCCTTCTCTTCTCGCTATACCTTAACACCCTGCCCAGTGCGTGCCCTGGGAAAATTCTGCTGTACGCAGATGATACCGTCCTCTTTGCCACTGACCGTAACCCCACTTCCCTCCAGGTCTCCCTACAAAGGGCATATGATGGCGCTGAAACTTGGCTTAAAGAGCATAGATTGGTCATAAACGCAAAAATCTAAAACCATTCTTCGCCACCCTCAAAACAAATCATCCAACTCCCTCTCCATATCCTCTCCAGCTCTAAACTACAACTGGAGCAAGTCCAATCCTATAAGTATCTAGGGATCTTATTTGACTCAGCCCTCTCTACCATACCCACATCGGCACTTTTCGCTTCTGTAACCAATATCCAACTCGGTATCCTGTACGCTGCAAAAACTGTCTCCCCGACACCCTCCGACTGCAGTTACATCCTCCATACTATCCCTGGTGGACTATGGGCTACCTGTCTATGGTGCTGCCAACATGCGGCCCTCAACAAAATCCGCCTCCTCCTAAATAAGGCTTGCAGGCTAATCTCTGGGGCCCCTAGGCTCACTCATACCTGCCAACTCTATGACCTTGCAACAATGCTTGACCTCGACGAACGCCTGCTTTACCAAACGTGCCTCATTTCAAAAAAAACCCTACTAGGACTTTCTCCTCCTGGGCTGACTTCCTCCCTCCTCCCAGCACAGCCCCTAGTCAGCACCCGGACCTCCTGTAAAGCCACCTTCCTGGTTCCTCGTGCTAGGACCTCACTTGGACAGAGATCTTTCTGCCATAGAGCCCCTGCTTGGTACAACACTCTTCCTCGGGCCATCACTGAAATCCCCACCATCTCCACTTTCAAAAATGCCCTCAAAAGTGAGCTATTCAGCAAGCGCTGCTGCTCCTGTGCCTAATGGATGCTCAAACCCCTCTTCACTGACAATGCCCTCTGGGCAGCTCCAATCCCCTCACTTCCCTATTTCTAACAACTTCACTACTGCCACGATTCCGCTGCCTACTGTATCACTACTGTCTAGAACGAACCACGTTGCATTCCTTATGCTGCTTATGCTTACTTATTTACTACCCTGTTCCATCACGGATCATACCTCCGTTCTGTACTACTCCTGTCTCAGGCCCTCGCTCTTGTAATCTGTTATCTTATGACCGGTGTGACTGCTTTATCGATTTACCTGTACTGTTTCCTGTCTCATGCCTTACGTTCCTTGTAATCTGACACAGTAGACCTGTTTGGCTGTTATCACACTTCCATGACATACCGTTATGCTGCTAAACCTGTTATTCTCCTGTTGTCAATAACACCATATTTTGCTCTGTATTACACTACCAATGTTTGCTGTAACCATGTGCCATTTATCCATGTCTGTTTATACTTATGCTCTTCTTTTGTATGTACCCTGCTTTCTGTATTATCTGTATTATCTACCATTGTTGACGAGGTACCTTTGGAAATGAGCCCCTGGCTCAAAGGTTGTAAACGGATTGCATTATAAATAAATAAATAAATAAATAAATTGGTAGTATCTACTGCAGTCTCAACCCTTATGGGGCTTCTATTTCACAGTTAGGACTGGAAACCCTACAACACAGGGCTCCGGAATAAGCCTTAATGAGATTGCAAAGTACATAACAACATATGGAAGGACTAACAACAGCCAAATTTCTACCATTAAACATTTCAAAATAAAGTATAACTAATCATAGCACAAGACTTTTTTTAACATAAGAATGGACTAACTAGCAATCAAAAGTTCTAGCATTAAACATTTCAAAATATGATATTATTATTCAGAACAGCAGAAGTCTAAAGCCTGGAGCAGGACAGCCTAAAGCAAGTCCTGCCTGAACCGAGGATCCAAACCACAGTCTCTGAGAGTGAAGCCATGCGGTCCTCTGAGTGAGAAACAACCAATAGCAGGAGTAGTAGAGGAGCTGGTGACCAATCACGGGCAAAGTCGTACAGCCAGGGGCAAATTGCATAGCTGGGATTCAGTCCCAGTTAGCGTACCTCAAAGCCGTGTTTTGGGAGTTGGCAGGCGAGTTGGTCTTGTAGCGGCCAGCCATCAGTGGGCCAAACCACAAGCCGTGGGTCAGTTGTGATGCCCAATTGATGGTGCTACCTGAACTAGATCAGGATGGAACAGTGGATGGGTATTCAACACCGTTCCACATAGGAGACTAGTAAGCAAACTGGGTAGCTTAGGAGAGTGTCCAAAGATGACAAACTGGATAGGAAATTAGTTAGGGTGTAGGCAACAGAGGGTAGTGGTAAACAGACTTCACGCTAAGGAAGGGAGGGTGACCAGTAGGGTGCCTCAGGGATCAGTGTCAGGACCAGTCCTCTTTACTTTCTTTATAAGTGACATTGCAGAGGAGCTGGAAGGGGAAAGTTTGTCTCTTTGTAGATGATACCAAAAGCTGCAACAGTGTGGACACACGGGGGGGGGAGCAGAAATCTGAGAAAACTAGAGAAGTGGACAAAGGTATGGCATCTGGGTTTCAATGTACAAAAGTTCAAAATAATGTACTTAGGGCACAGAAACCCAGAGGTGGAGTACAAAATGCGTGGAGTGGTATTGACGGACACCAAGCAGGAAAGAGACTTGAGAGTAATCATATCAGATGACCACTAGGTAGCCAGGCAGTGTGACAAGGCAGTAAGGACAGTAGGGAGGGAAACTAGGATGCTGGGGTGCATAGGGAGGGTATCATCAGCAGAAAGAGGGGAGGCGGTGTTGCCTCTGTATAGATTGCTGGTAAGAACCCACATAGAATATTGTGTCCGGTTCTGAAGACCACATCTCCAGAAGGACATAGACAGAGTGGAGGTGGACCAGAGGAGGGCAACTAAAATACTGCAGTATCTGCATCAAAAGCCCTACAAAGAGAGACTAAAGGACCTCAATATGTACACCCTGAAACAGAGAAGGGAGAGGGGAGATATGGTAGAGACCTTTAAATACCTCTCGGGGGTAAATAAGGTAAAGTAGGGTAATATTTTTCAGAAGAAAAGGTGCTCAAGAACAAGGCGACATGCTATGATGCTGGAGAGGGTAGACACAAGAGAGATGTGAGGAAGTATTTCTTCACATAAAGAGTGGTAGATTCCTGGAACAGCCTTCCAGAGGTGGAGAGAGCAAAAACAGTGGTGGGGCTCAAGAATGCATGGGATAAGCAGAAAGGAATCATACTGGAAAGAAAGGGGAGGAAGGACAAAAAGCTGTGGATTGGGCATGGATTGATGTAATACTGTAGGTAGGAAGAAATGGGCAGACTGGATGGGTCAAGTGGTCCTTATCGGCTGTCAGATTCTATGTTTCTATGTAGAACTACCAGTATAGCCCTATGCTCAGTTCCTTGGCAGGCCACCATCTGACAGTCAGAGCGCATGATTGTGAGGACTTTCATATTTGCACTCTGCCAGTGTCAGATGACTGCTGCCCGAGGAAGTCAGGGGAGGGCTGCACTGGCATCAACTCTAATAATAATGGTGAAAAAAGTGTTGACAGAGGGAAGGGGGTACAGAGCAAGGGGTCCTCAGTGGCGGGTGAGTTATTGGTGTCAATCGGGAGGGGGGACAGTGGCACTCAGATAGTGATAGCCCAAAAGTGATTTCAAGTTACTTGGGACCAAGGGCAATCAGAGGAGAGTGGTCCATTAGACACCAGGGAGGTTGTATAAGATGAATGATGGGGTGATTGTGGGGGCAACTAGACACCAGGGCATTGGACAGCATTTGACAACATAGATGCTAAGGGGCTGCATACATACAAATGAGCTGATAATGGGCATGCAGATGGCCTTTTAGTGCCTTGCATGTCCAATGAGATCATCTGAATACCTGGGCTGAATATGGCCCAAAAGAAGGCCTTGTGCTTTCCTGATTCAGCAGTGCTATCACCTGTGGGCCACATGCAGCCTTGGGCCATAATGGGGCAGACCATATCCACTCAGTGCTACACTGACATGGCCTAATATTCAGTCATTTAGCATGCTTTGTTAGTGTGCACTGACTGGCTGCATGTAGCTCAGAGTTAGCCGTGCACTATATTTGGCACAGCGCTACAAACTGTGTTGAGCTTGTGGCTGGCTAGGAATATGAGAGCCTTGTTCTTTAAATTGTTCCCTAAAATTTATGAATATCAGGGAGCTTTCTGACACGATGTTCCTTGTACATATAGCAAGCAGCTCAATAGTTTTCATGCAGGCTCAATATTTTTTTGTAATCTGACAGTTTTGAAGGATCCTTTGTCCTCTAGCTGCACTATTTCAGTAACTGCAAACTGGTGTTTCAGATTCATTGCACACATTGTAGTCTGCATTAGAATCATTTTCATATGCATTGTCAATTACGTATTTGATGAGGCAGAGTACTCTAGTGGTTAGGGCACCGTTGTGGGAATCAGGAGATTACAGGTTCAAACCCCACCAGAGCCAAATATTTACTTTGTGACCTCAAGCAAGCATGTCACCTCCTAGTGCTCCAGTCTGCTCAGCTGTGGAAATGGTTAAAATGCAGACAAGCAATGATGATGCTGCCTCATAGGATAATGAAATGTTCATTGGTATGCTTGATGTATTAATGGAGTGTAAATAAAATTATTCCTCAAAATCTTTATGTGTCTAGTAAGTGGGTACTTAAGTTTAAACTCTTGGATTGGTTGTTGGTTCTTCTCTGCTTGAATGGATTCCTTCCAGTCTTTTTTTAATTTTAACAGCGTCCACGATACATACTGGGTCATGTGAATTAAATGTAGTACCCCACTGGAAATTATATGTTTCATCAGATGGCGGGAGTAAATAAGTTATAAAATAAAATAAAAATAATTCACGTGGATCTTCCATCATTTTTGTGAACCAGTCAAGTATAGTATAATATGTTACAGGACCCAAAACTCTTTTTCTGAAAAACATCTGTGCTTCCTGCCTTGTAATTTCCATGGGAGGAGGGTGTTGTTACCAGAATGTTATGGGTATTCTGACAACTTTTTACATTGGCTGGACAGTGTTGTATGTACTGATACAGTATCTGTTCCTGGCCACCAAACATAACTGGGAGCAAATGCTTTCATTTTTAAAATACCTCAGTGATTTATAATCAGCTAAATCAGTAGGTGATTTTGGAAAATTTGGGATGTTATTGTTCTGTTATAGCTTGAGGGAGTGCTCTCGACCAATCAAAGTGTTCCTTTCCCTTGTGCGGGAGACACTCCTATTTTGTCATGAGTGTCCCACGTACAGATGCCCTGGTAAACAGGCACATTCCGGGACAGTTTTAGAAAAAATACATTGCATCGATGGCTCGATCTATAATATATCATTATGTCCACCATCGCTACTCGTTGAGGTATAAGAGTGGTTACACTTGCGTTCTGCTCAAGTCAGAACAGCTCAGTTTCACTCGTTGTTCTCTCTCGGGCAGAATGTATATGAAACCACTCTTATAATTCAAATGATTGGCTCCAAGGGCCATATTAATATATAAAACTCCACGATATTCAATTATAGTGTATGGAGGTATGTTGTTCTGCATGGAAATCCATGCTTAGAATAGGCTTGTACTACAGTAGAGACATCAATATGTAGCTGTGCTGCAGTAGTGATGTTGCTACTACAGCACAACAACTTAGAATGCCACTGCTACTTTCCTCTAGCCAGTTGAGCTACAGTAGAAGCTATTTTTTTTAAACTTGAACTCAAAAAATAACTGCAATGGCAGTCACCAGCTGCATGTTAAATCAATATGTGCCCACCACCAGTCCTCAAGTGCCGGCCCCAACCTCCAGTTTACTGAAAGGGAGTGGAGAATCTGAAATGGGCATAAATGTCCAGACATTACAAAAGATAATGTATGGGCATCTATATGCAGCCAAGCCTGTGTCTTTTATTTTGAGTTTTCTATGGCAACCAACAGAACCTCTCAAGTTTCACTCTCAAGGTTCCTGGTATAGTTAGTTAACATTTTCTAGTTACCAAAGGTTCTGAATCCATATCTAATACATATGAAATTTACCTAGTAAATGTCCAGTGTTAGCACTTGTGCTTTTGCAAAGTGAACATATTGGTATGATAGTGGGTGTTGAAAGGTGTGTCACTGTCAGTCTAATACAGAACAGTCTGGAAGTGGCTTGACATTGTCAGACCAATCATCAGCCAGGCTGATCATGACACTCTGCTGGTCTTGCTAGGTGGAAACTTAATGTGGTTCAAAGAAAAGAGCCTTCTGAATCATAGAGTGGCTCTTCCTTTTGATCTGCATAGGCCACCTAACAATGAGAGCTAATCAGCATAATAATCATCTCGCTGCTGTCCTCCACCAACAAAAAAAGAATCCCTGCCACTGCCAAGTATCCCTCCCACTTCTCATTGATTCCCCCTTCTTAATTTTCTGACACCAGAGTGCCCAGTCCCTAGTGTTGGCTAGTACCCCCCCACCACACCCGTTTTCACTCTGTGACATGAGGAAGCCCACCCCTAGTGCCACCAAACATAACACCGACACTGGGGTGCCCAATCCCCAGTGTCAGTACCTGAAGTAAAGACAACCTTCCTTCATTGTCTCATTTTTATTTTGTTTTTATATATACTGTAAAAAAGAGAAATGTCCAATGATGTCTGTTGCCGGCGATGGCACACCAGTGCCATTACCCTCCCCCATCTGACCCCCACTCAGCACCCACCACCCAACACCCAACACCCCCTACCCCTTACTTTTAATTTTACAGCACCAGGATTCCCACTCCCTCCTGCTGGCTTGTACTCTCCCTCCACCCACATTCACTGTGCAACACTGGGGAGTCCACCCCCTGTGCCACCAAACATAACACCGACACTGGGGTGTCCAATCACCAGTGTAGGTACCTGAAATAAACAAAACTGTCCCTCACAGTTTTTTTTGATATCTTGTAAAAAATAAAACTGGCCATTGATGTCTTTTGCTGCCACCGGTACACAGCCACTGTTACCCCCCTACCAACCATCCCACTCAGCACCCAGCACCTCACAAGCCCCCATCACTTATTTGCCTACTGGGGTCCAATGCCATAATCCTCTCTGCACCAGAGACATGTCTTCACTCTTCAGTGCCAGACTGGGAACTGAGGAAATCAGTAGGCTGTTTGGTGTATTTCAATGGGATTTGAACTTGTCCTCATAGCTTGATCATTTGTGAATATTTTTCCCCAAATTTTCAGCATGGCCTTTCTGGGACCTCATCTCATAAACAAGACAGTGAAATTATGCCTCCATACCAAAAGGTGATTTTGCAGTCCCTGCAGGACTCAGGAGCCTACAAATACTGCAACCAGCATAGAGAGATGCACAAACTAAGCTGAGGAAAATCCATTAGGAACAGGAAGAGGCAGGATCGTGTTCCTGAAAGTTTTACATTAATCTATCAGTGGACCCCTGCATCACCCATTGGTTACATCATGTGAGTGCTATAAAGGGTGCAAGTTCATGATGAACAATATCATGAATAATGGGCAATATAATAATCTGGCAGATGTCTTTCTCATGTATTGTATCATTTTCAGTTGCCTTCTAATTAATTCACTGTCTGACTATCAATCCATGTTGGAAGGGGTCCATGGTGGGTGGGTGCTTGGTGGTGCAGGTATGATCAGGGGGTAGGGGTACCTCTGGACCACCTGGGACTGTTCAACAAATTTATACAGGGTGATCAGTGGGGTGGGAGGAACCACTGGACAACCAGGGACTATTCAATACATTTATATTGGAAGATTGGGGTGGGGGCACTACTGGTCACCAGGGATGTCTCTACAATAAATGTACTGGGGGAACAGGGATGGGAGCACCACTGGACATGAAGGACTGTTCAAGAACATATACTTGGTGATTGGGGGTGGGAGGAACCACTGCACCACCAGGGACCATTCAAAACAGTCATATGGAGGGAATTGGGGTGGAGAGAATCACTGGACACCAGGGATATCACTACAATACTATACTGCGGGATAGGGAGGGGGGACACCACTTGACACCACAGACTATTCAACAAACTTATACTTGGTGATTGGGTTTTAGGAGGAACCATTTGACCACCAGGGACTGTTCAAAATAAGTTATACTGGGGGATTGGAGTGCGGGGAACCATTGGATCACCAAGGACTGTTAAAACAGTTGATACTGAGTAATGAGGGAGCAGCTTAGCACAGGGGGGCAGTTGCTGTACGGTCACCCTAACTTCAGGGGTGGGGTGGGTGTGGGCTTAAAAACCAAGATAAGAGGTGATTTTTGGTGGCGGTAAACAATGTCACTCGAGGGGGGCATTCACTACCACCACAAGCCTTGAAAATGCCATTGTATCAGTATTCATCAGGGGACTCCCTCATTTGCATAGACACTGTGGTATTCTAGCCCCTTGGCAAGTGCTCCAGGGGCCTATGGATATAGCCCCTCCTGGAACACTGGTGTAAACCTGTATTAGCTGCTGAAACATTACCAGATATGGTAGCCAAGCCCACTGGCATGGCTCCTCCCCTGAGGGAAATTTCTGTGTAATGACATGTCCATCAGGAAGAAGACCACAGAAGTAGTGGATTTTGAACCAAATTCCTCAGTGGCTTCTTGTTTACTGTGCTGTTAGTTGCAAGAGTGGATTATTGCAGGAATTTGGGGAATTTGCCACTGATCAGGCATTGGAGTACCCTAGGCAGATGGTGTTGGGAAGTTTCAATATTGATTGATTGATTGGTTTTATGGTTCCAATATACACCTTTGAGCAATATGCTCATTTTCAGAGGTTCCTCATCAAATGATACAGTTACAATACTTCTAGACATTTCACAACATAGATTTGGTTACATAACATCATGGTACTGATTTCAAGTTAATAACATAGGCTTACCTTAGGTTCAATAACATCACGGTACAACAATCAAGTAACACTTGAGTGGGTCTGGAGTTCACAGTAAAAAAGTGCTGAAGCTTATGTAGCAACCCCACAGGGCATTGTCTGAGGATAGATCAGTGTGCTTTTATGGCACAAGGAATCAGGGTAGCAGGCAAGTGTGAGGACAGAGAGAGCTGAGTCAATAGAGTAGCTGTTACATGAAAGGTTAGGGAGGGGGAGTCAGTAGGGTAGCTGCAAGTGAGAGGTCAGAGAGAGGGGAGAGGTTTAGGTGTTGGTGACGTGTCCATGAGTGGCAAGGTCATTAGTGGGTACCACGTCTCTGAGATGCCTCAGTAAAGATACGTTGCTGTGTATGTGGCAGGTGCCAGTTCTTGTGCGGTCTTATTGGGGGATGTAGCCACAGTTGGTACCAGGAAAGAGCACTTTTAATAACTCCTGTTAGAAATGGCCCAACTTAATAGGTGTCTTTTGTGAGACTGGGAGTTCATTGAGCCAGTTGGGTGCTCTGGTTGCAAAGGAGCGCTTGGCTAGGCTCATTCTCTTGAAGGGTACAGCCAGGGTACCACTTGCCATGCCTCTGGTAGGATAAGGATTTTGGGAATAACTTAGGAAAGCTTGCAGCCCAGGGTGGATCAGACCCATAAGGGCTTTCATACCTAGTAGGCAAGTTTGATATTGAATTCTGTCATGCAAGGGGAGCCATTTTGTGAGGGACCAAAGTGTACATGTATCCGTGAGTTTGTCAGCAAATATTTGGGCTGATAATGAATCCCTTTTGCCTGGTCAGCAATTCTGCCAACAGATGGAACTGTTGAGCTTCACACAGATTGTTACCTCTACCACTCATCAATTTTGGTCATACCTTGAACCTGCTTTTCCTGCTGTGGCTCAACCTTTTTAATGCCTATTTTGATCTGATCAGCTGGTTGGACCATCATGCTGTAAGTTTCAAGGTCAGGGCCCCTTCAAGATGTGTAAACACCCAGGTGGAGTTAGTTCTGTAATGGCCTTTAAGAAATGTGGAATCTTGTGGGTTCCTGTCAGTATTTAGCTGCTCAAGCCTGCTGCAGGTGCGTCTTGATGTAGTTAGCAATGCAGTGGAATCCTATAATAAAGCTATTTCTGCAGCTCTTGACTCGCCCTTTTTAGGTGTGCCTGAGAGTCTC
This sequence comes from Neoceratodus forsteri, assembly GCA_016271365.2. NCBI lineage: Eukaryota > Metazoa > Chordata > Ceratodontiformes > Ceratodontidae > Neoceratodus > Neoceratodus forsteri. The sequence goes on from CM028129.1 coordinate 876,503,003, forward strand.
CTGACAGTGTTTCTTCTGGTTTAGTGAGGAGCTCAGATGGTTGAAGGCCAAAGGGTGGTGATTGGAGCATTCTTGGTGGACATCAGGTTCACCAGAGGATATATTAACCCTGAGAACACATTATAAGGAGTATCAAGGGCAATCACTCTGAGAAAGGCAGAATTCCTCTCATGAGTGATTCCTGCAGGGGTTAACAGGCCAGCCCAGCTATTCCACATTGTAGAAAGGTTGATACCTTCTGTCCTGCTTACAGTTTGAAGGAGTACTGACAGTTTTTCCTTGATAGCAGAGGGGCATTGGTTTACCATGACTGATAATGGGCAAATTCCATTTTGCAGAAGAGAAAAAAACAATATTTTCACTGGTGTCTGCAATGCCAAAATCAGTTTTTACTGGTGTTCTATCCTTGTACCCTTTTGGTACATGTATAAAAATTCAGAACAAAAGAAGGCTAAGTGTACATCAGATTAAATACAGCAAAATGAAAATAGTACGGGAAATAATTTATAGAAAAATACAATTTCTGAAGATTCACTGATCTGGTAAAAAAAACGGTGAATTCTGTGAAATGTTTTGTTTCTGTAAGTGTATAGAAAGACCAAATTCCAGAATTTTACTGGTTTTTCCAGTAAAAACTGAAAATTATTGTCCTTGTTGATAGGGTATACTCTAACCATTCCTTGGTCTCCTCCAGTAGGCTGTCATGGTCCAGCATGGTACAGTCTTTGACTAACCGGGGTCTTTGGTCTGTGTGGGAAGAATCTCACATTGTGTCAGCTGGGGAGATTCTCTGTGTGATCATGAAACTGCAACCCACCTTCTGTTCACTGGATCCTGGACTGACCCAGCTTTTATTACACTGTCAGAAGCTTATTGGTCTGGTGATTATTGAGATTGTCCAGTGATTCTTTGGGGAGGGTGTGTTTCCAATGGCCTTGAAAAGGGCTGTCTTGAGATCCCTTCTCAAAAAACCTTCTTTGGACCTGGATATCTTAGCAAATTACAGGCCCTTCTCTAACATTCTCTTTTTGGGCAAGGTTATTGAGATGGTGGTGGCAACACAGGCGGAGATGCACCTGGAGGATTTCTGTCTATGATCCATTTTAGTATGGATCCAGAGGGCATCACAGCATGGAAACTGATTGTTAGGGTGCAGAATGATCATCCTCTGATCAGAGACAAAAGGAAATGTGTGGGATTTTAACAACTTGACTGAGGGATGTTGTAAGAGTCACCAGGGTTGTGTAAGGTAGTTTGAGTCCTTCCTTTCCAATAGGATGCAGAGGGTTATGGAGGGGAATTTTCTTTCTCGGCCAGCTGCCCTAACCTATGGAGTTCTTCAGGGTTTGATTTTGTCTCCCATGTTTCTTGCAGTGTATGTGTTGCCACTGGAAGGAGTGATACAGAGACATAGTTTGCAGTTTCACTGTCATGCAGATGATACTCAGCTTTACCTGTCATTTGCCCAGGTGAGAAAATGCAATGGCATGCTTAATCACATCCTGTCTGTGATCAATGACTGGATGGCCTCCAGCTGGCTCAGGATTAAGATGGACAAAGCCAAAGTGCAACCGGTGGACTCTGATATCTGAAGGGTAGCTTGACTGAGCAGAGGGTGGCTGGATTACATTTTAGAGTTGGGCCCACTCAACTTACAGCCAGAGCTAGGCTAAGGGATTTGGCCATCAATATAGACTACAAGCTGACTGTGGAATATCAAGTGGCTGCTGTGGTCCATAGTGGTATCTTTCATCTTGGGAACATTACCCATATCAAGTCCTTTATCAGCCCTCAGGACATGAAGTCCCTGGGGCATGCATTTGTGACATCTAAACCGGACTATTGTAATACTCTGTATCTCAGGCTACTTGGAGGTTTGATGCACCTCTTGCAGCTGGTGCAGAACACCTCTTCTTGGCTGATTGCCAGAGTTCTTCACTCTGAGCATATTTCTTCTATTCTGTGGAGATTGCACTGGCTGCCTGTGAGGTGGCACATCTCCTTCAAGACTGTTTTTTTTAACATCCAGATCCCTATATGATCTGGGTTCTGGCTACCTAATAAAGCTCATGTGTCCATATGCTTCTGACAGCTCTCTCTCTCTCTCTCTCTCTCTCTGCTCTTTGGAAGTGGGCCTCTTAAGTGTCCCCAGTCTCATTTAAAGTCATCTGGGGATTATACCATTGCATTGGCTACTCCAGTTTTCTGGAACCAGCTGCTGCAAGAGCTTTGGAAGGTGCCATCAGTTGACAGTTTTTGTTTTTGTAATTTCTATTTTTGGTGCCCCCATAGGCTCTGCCTGGCTCCAATGTTCCTTGGAAAGCTGGTCATCCTCTTACCTAGCACGTCCATGGGCAGACTCCCCCAGTGAGCCATGTATTCCCCCCCCAGGTGGGGATGAAGTTGTCCAGAAACCTCAAACTTCTGCAATTCATTGGGATGCCAATTGGGACTGCTGGTGTCAGACCACACTGGCACCAGGGACTGTCACCTCAGTCAAGGCTAATTTTTTCTAAGTTACTCCCTGGTCCCACCCAGGAGCAATGCAAGCTAGATCTCAAGTGAGCACATCACTATGTGATGTCTCACGTGACCATTGCTACTCCTCCCACTTTCTGGTCTCACCGTGCCTGACTGCTTCCTGCTTACAGGGGACAGTATGGCATCAATGGATGGAACCCTCCCATCCCAGGGAAGGAGACCATCCACTGGGATGTCAATCCTCCCCCCCAGCTAGCCATTGACAACCTGGGCTTGCTTTCAAACCCAGGTGTCCACTGTCACAAGCGGTAGCTCTACTGCTGCACCAATGGGCTGGCCAGTTGACAGTTTTAACTGTGTGATAAAGCATTATCTCTTTATAAGAGGATTCACAACTAATTCCTAATCTGTTATTATATTAATGGCATTATTTATTGTGAGCTCTTTATTGTTATGCTGTTACTGTTGTGTATTTTGTTATGTAAGGTGCCCAGAGCCTGAGTGCCCAAGAAATAAATATACTACTACACCACTACTTAGCGCAAGTACAAACCACGTTCACACCAGTACTAACTTTTTAATATCAGGGCCATTCTCTTCTCTGGTCTTCTGTGTCTTTCTGGCTGATTTTTTTTCTTTGTTTTTGCCCTACTAATATTACCCTTTCTGGTGGTTCCCCAAGGTTGCATGTGTCATCATTCCTAGTGGCTCATACTTTAGGAGTGGGAAAGGTTTAATAGAATTTCAGGTGAAGAATATGCTCAAGGAAGTAAAAGACAGCAGATTGATTAGAAAAGTATTTAGCATTAGCAATGGCATATTCATGTTACAGAAATAACCATTTTATTGGTAAAAGCATTATCAGTCACTTTAGTCAGCATTTTGCCCAAGGGTACATCCTCTTTGCCTCTATCAAGCAAATATTATTTAGTTTAAAGAAACTATACTGTACCATCCTCTAATTTCTGACAATTAATGGTCCTCATCAAGAGAGCTAAAAGGAGACAGGAAATTATTTTTACATGATCAATTGCCCTTCCAGTTTCATTTGCATGCCAGTTATGTATTCCAATGTGCTTTAACCAACTTTTTTGTAAATAAATAATTAGTTTTGGGGTGCCTTTATATCTACATAGAGTTCCACTGTCCTCACCAGCTACTGCTCTATCTTTTTATACTTCTCAGACATTCCATGACATCAATAACACCATTCTATGCTATTTATCTGAATGGCCTGGAATAGTGTTATTGATGTCAAAGAATGTTCAGGCAGTATGAAAAGAGAACAGCAACTGCTAAGGTGAGAGGGATTTGGGGCAGTTACAAAGGCAACCAAATTAGATTATTAATTTAACAAAAAATGATCAAAAACATATTAGAATATTAGATGGACACTAAAGGGACAACTGGAGGGCATCTAGAGCTGTACAATGTGTTTGCTATTACCTTTAATAGGTATAGTATGCTAATAATAAGCCCCCAGTATTAGTAGTTTTAAACATTGTATAAATGGTCCTACTGTTGTAGTACACAGTTATATTTATTCAACTGAATATTATAAAATAGAGGGTAAAATAATCCTGCAGTATTCTAAAATTAAGAGTATCAAACCTTAAAATAGCATACACTGTTACAGAATGTTAGATAAGTGCTTTTACTGTATTCACTTGTTAGTTCTGAGAGAACTCTACTTTCTTTTCACAGACTGGGCACATTTGATTGAAAAAGATATCCTAATTCCTGACTGGGAGAGCTATATGGAATGTAAAATTCTAGTAGAATTCCCACTTCAGTACCATGAAATGTTGCAGAATTTCCATGAATTTGCTTTCACAATTCTACAAAAATGTAAATTTCAGTTATTTCCATCTCATTTTAAAACTGCTCAGATATATTTCACTGTGTTTGGTGTGCCTTATGTTCCTTGCCTCTTCAGTTCCTAAGGGGGCTCAGTTACAGATGGCCAAACAATTCACCAAAATGTAATTTTCATTTATCTCCATATCATTTTAAAAATACTTATCCACATTACTTGACATTTAAACATTTGAGAAACTGTACCTCATGAGCATGTGTATTAAGTTTCAGGTCTAAAAGCTTTTAAGGGGGGATAAGTTGTTTGCAGCCAGGCACTTTTCAAAATGTATGTTTTTATTATTTCTGTATAATTTCAAAACAACTTGTCCAAATGTCAACATATTCAAAATATTTGACCTACTATACAATGTTGATATGTTTGCTGTGTTTCAGTTCTCTGGCGTTTGAGGGATTGAGCTTTAAATAGCCAAACATTCAGAAATGTCTAAAATAAATTTTGCAAGTACAAGTGGTACTGCAGGCAGAGAATGCTTTAGGGGATATCACAGAAATGTTAGGAAATATCTGGTCATGTTGGCTGTAATGGTATGTAGTTTAACACACAACATCAAGACTGGCATGTTCATATACCTCAAAAGGAGTCTGTGTGTGTCACAATTTTAACATTTGACTTTGCTGTTCCTCTTTTAGATAATTCACAAAGAAGACCTAATGTCAAAACAATAATTCTAACACAATTTTCTGTTTTCAATGTGCATTTTATATTTCCTTTTTGTTTTGTTTTCTGACCACACTCTGCCTCAGTACCTTGTTTTGTGTTTGTTTGTTTTGTTTTTGTTCTTAAACGTTTTACTGTTTTGCTTAAAGGGTGTTAGTGTTATACTGTAAGCTGCCAAAAATTGCACAATAAAATCAGTACATAAAGTTAAATTCCAAGAGTCTTTGTGAAAATTGGGGAATTTTGCAATAATATTGTGGAAGTCACATCCATGAATGTTGCCAGCCATATACCTGACATGTCACAGAGGAGAAAGGAAAAGGCTACTAAGGGTATCAGTAAAGTTGGATTCATAGAGGACTCTATTGTAAAAGTAGCAGGAGAGTTGGAGGGGCATTGCAGGTCTATGATGCTAATGCAGGTAAGGTAATCTGCCTGTCTGCAGTATAGGTAAAATGAGTATGATCCAGAACCAAGCACTGCAGCTAGAAAGAGTAGTTGACTGCTGTGCACATTGTGATAGGGAGTACAAGTTCTGAGGACAAGAGAATGTCATTTATTAAATAAGAGATGTTCAAATGGGAAATACTGTATGTCCAGAGGTATAGTAAGAAAAGAAAAGAGAAAGAGGAAATGAGAAATTGTTTAACTAGGAAAGGCACACTATGTCAAAACTTGTTTCTAGGTGTGACCTGGGAGCACAGGAAAGTTAAGTGACTTGATCATGATCACACAGTATGCAGGTGGGGGCTGTGCGATTCAAACCCAGATCTCTGGGTTTGCAACTCAGTGCTCTAAACCACAGTACTATACTACCTCCATATAGTATGTATAGTACAGTATCTTCTTCAAGACTCTCATGGTCCTGGAGCCTGTGAGTAATTATAGTGGCAGAAATTAGACTAGCTAAGTTTTGCCAAGACTTTTTTTGAACAGCGGAAGTTCTTTCTTTAATGGCAAATAAGAGGGAATTCAGGGGCTAGGAATGCCTTCATCCTTAAAATGTGGTTCACTTGTGTGAAGATGGAGGGGTACCGGACATATCAAGGGAAGGGCAGTCTGGAGGAGCTAAATTATTGGTTGGGGTTGGTGAAGCAGCTAGTGCAGTGGGTCACCAGTGGCAGGAGTTAGATCATGGTCTCCCCAGAAAATGGACAACTAAGATGAGTCACACAAGAATAGTAGAATAGAGTAGAGCAAAGAAACTTACAGGGACAACAGCTTCTTTTTTTGCAGTTAGACTGTATTGAAATTTTAACAATAAACATACACAATTAAACCTGAACACAAAAAACAATACTTGCTACAATATAATTCAAAACACCCATAATAGCATAACAATACCCCCAAGAGGCAACAGTTTCTACTTGAATACAGATTATATAAGAATCAAACTCAGCAAAAGTGACTTGCCTGAGAACCTTATGCAGTTGCAAGTCTAGGATTCAGAGGCATTCCGAGAGACATAATATGGGAAGAAAATGACTGGGGCACCACAAAGGAAGAACTCTGGTTATTCAAATGGGATAGGTCTGCCAGGAAGAGAAGTAGGTTACTCTTTCTAAAGATGTGTGTCACTGTAAAGAACAAGCAGGATATATGGGACAGGCAGCTCCACTGAGTCTATCTGGGCAACCTAAGAGAGGAAAAATGGAGGGGGATAAATTGTCACCCAGAAAGGAGGTACAGGACTGCAAACTGCTCAGCTAATCAGATACAGTGTTGGTTAATATTTTGTGAATAGTTAATATTCAACAAGCGGAATTCTGGAGATATGCTACAAGAGAAATTTTAGAAAACTGTGAAATTAATAATTGCCGTATTTCTACTGACAATGTAAAACTACTAATACAAATTACTCCAGCTCTGTTGCGTACCAAGATCCATTGACAATATTTATGCACACCATATTTCAGGTGTATACCTGCAATAACAGGGAAGTTAAAGACATCCATATTTTTAGAATGTTTTCACAGAATCTGACAAATAATTACAGTATATAATGAAATTATGAACTCATTTCACGTAAACATTTCTAAACCAAATCTCCCCATATTCAATAGTTTCTACGACCCTTCCAAGAAGGCTATGTGTGTTAATTTATCTGGGGAAATAGTATTTTCAGACAATTATGTCACATGTCTTGTGTGCTGGTGAAAGTTTTATAAATAATTTTATAGATTTTATAAACTAAGTTTACATTTTTAAACATTTCTTTTAGCATTTTTTTTCATTTGGTGTTCATTTTGTACAGTATGTCTTTTATTTGCAAAGTGCTTTGGGCTCAGAAAAGGCACCATATGAATACAATTCTATCTATCTATCTCTCTATCTATCTCTTCAAAGCAGCCACTCCACAAAACAAAAAACAAAAAACATAAAAATAAAATGCCAATCTGAGCTCCCAGTAAGTTGAAAACTACTTGTCCAAATGTCATAATACTTAGCATGTCTGTAAGACACCTAAAACCAGTAGCCATGTCACATTTGAGGTCTGTACTGCAGCTCAACAAATGGCTGAACTGTAACAAATAAAAAAAATCCATACAGTCTGTCAGAATTCCATGAAATTTTATTCTGTCAGAATTCTGCAAATTGCAGATTTTCTAACTCTGCACAGCTTTACTGGATGATGATTCCTATGGATCTTCTTTTGTAACAAAATATTACAACCAATCTGAGTGAACACTGTAGTATGATATCATGTCCTTATACAATTGAACTCTGATTGATTTCCATGACTAAAAAGAGTTTTTCTAATTTATTTATTTATAGCACTGAAGATGACATTTTTACAATCCTTCCATCAAGCACGAAGGGAAACTTTCAACTTTTACTGAGGGTTTGAACAATCAAATTCTCCCAAGATTGGGAATCAATAAGAATACCAATCCCATAGAAGAAACTTTCAGAATATGTTGGTCCAGTCAGTCTCCTCATTTTACCTGTATTTTTTTCAGGTTCTTTAAATTGAAAAATACAACATGCTTCAATTTTTCAATACACCCCCCATTCTGCAAGTGTACCTGTTCTATGCCAAAAAATCTTAGCCTTGATAAATTATGTTTTCCCCTTGGTAAATTGGACTACAATCGGGAATGACGGGACATTGCTCCTTATGGCATTCTTATGTTCCCCTATCCTCACTTTCAGTTGTTGATGCCTTACTAATATGTTATGTTGCAGGGGCATTTTAACATGTAGACAATGTTATCAGTCTAACAGGTACTTAACTGCTTTATTTCTATGTCCATGTCCAAAGCAGTGTTCTGAATTGTCTTTACTGTATACTGTATGTATTTGAATAGTTAATGCAGTGTTTGCAGGGATAATTACCTTGTACTTTGAAAGATGTTTTACAATTTCCAGCCCCATCTTCTGGTATCATATGCTTAGACTTAGAAAACTTCATAAAAAAGATTTGGCCTTGCAGCAGGACAGACCATAGAAGCACACCCTGAAGGCATTCTTGGTAAGCACCATTGCAGCAGCTAACTCCTCAGAGTGATATGCTATATTTAAAAAACGATTAAACTTGCTCTCCTATTTTCTACCTTATTACAGATAGTGCCAGAGTAGTGCACATTCATAAGAGCTGCCTTGAAATATATGAGGATAAGGGCTCATTATATATTAACTTTATTTTAAACTCCTAATCTTAATGTTAACATTTACAGCATTTAAGATGGCCAGAAAATAAACAGGCTTGAAGAAAGGCATGTGTTTGTGTAAAAAATAAGGAGAGAAAGGAACTGTCAACTTCAAATAACACCAGAAATGTATATTGTTTTCCAAACTAACAACTGTAGGAAGCAAGCTGATACTGAGAATAAACATAAAACACTGTAATATATGTAGAAAATATAAACTTGTTCTGCGACCCTTTTATGTCCATTTCAGATAAGTACCTAGAATATCACTGAAAAATAAAGCAGTGAGTAATGAAAGAATCTAAATAAATTGATTACATAATGCCTTACCTACTTATCATTAGATTATCAGCTACGTCTCCATTATTGGGTCATTCATTTGGCTTCTATGGTCTCCTGAGGTGGCACACTGCTGCTACAGCAAGCAGGAAATCAAATAATATTAAGTGAAATACATGAACAAGGTATGTATGTACAAGTATAGTTAAAGGAGTAAATAATGAATTGTGTTTAGAAACTGTTAAATGATTGACCTTGTTGAAAATATATTTCCAACGTTACATACTGTAGGTAGCACAGCATGTCAAATTAATTTATCTAATTATTAAAATGAGGAGAAAATGAATGAAATGAAGAGAGGTTCAGTACAGCAACCCCTCTCTGGAATCATAATTAAAGTGATAGTCATATATATTTTAATAAGAAATGATATAATTTCTGTAGGACAATTTCCCTGAGGAAGTGGAACATAATCTACAAGATCTTGATTTATGACTAAACTGGCAGTAGAAACATGGTTTTAAAATAAAAAAAAGATTCAAAACACATATACAGTGGTAAGTGAGCCATTATTCTAATGTTCTGTTCTTGTATTTATACTGCTGTTGGTACAGGCTTCTCCTCCAGTCACACTACTTTTGCAGGTACAGGGACCTCAATAGGTACTAGGTGTTAAGGACTAATTCTACATTCTCACTTCCTGATCATGACCATGCTGAAGTGCTCCTTGTTTTAATGATGAGCTTTGGTATCAGAAAGCACTAGATTGGCACTTAAAGCACAGGTGGAGGAAGTCATGGGTGAATGCCCAAAGCTTTGTCCTAGTATCTGACTATAAGCAAACATAAACAACTTTATTTATAAATAGCACTATTCACCATAAAGGACAAAAGCACTAGTACAATAAATAATACAATCATAAAATCACAGCGAAAAACTCCATTCATCATTACTAAGTATCGAACTCACACAACATCAGAGAAAGCAAGATGAAACAGATGAAGGCTACCAGGGAGCAATTCATTTAGAGAAATATCCTCTCTGGTTTTACTTCTGCTGAGCAGAACAGATGAACCAAACTTTCCCACACTGTGGATAGTCTGCTTCACCCAGTCTGTCTACAGTGCAAGAACACTGCCTCCCAGGGGAACTGTGACTAGCTAAATAAATTCTTCATGGCCGAAATTGTTGGTATTTGGAACTGTAATTCCTCCTTTGCCTCAAATTTGTGTGACAAGAGCACAACCTCGGTGAGTTTGAAGACTCAACCTTTCTTCACTGGAATGCTATTTAGGTAGTACTACTTTGTTTTGCATTAGCTCTAGTCTGAACCCTGCCTCATTTCAGCTTCCTGACCTTGAGGGGGGTGACATTATCCCGAGTCTTTTTTAGATATTGCCTATGCTTCCTTGAGTGAGGGTCTTTTCCCTGCTTTCCTGAGGGGTGTTAGTCTAGTGCTTGCTCAAGAAGTCACTGTCAATCCTGATGTTCTTGCAAGTTATCTACCAAATTTAAAGTTTTAGTTCCCTGATAAAGTTGTGGAGACAGTGGTTGAAGAACAAGTAACAAAACAAAAAGAAAACAAAGACATTTTCAAGCCATTTCAGTCTGGGTTTAGAAGTAAGTAAGTAAGTAAAAATAGTTTATTCATACAAAATATATGACTTAGGATAAACTCAATTGAGCTATTGCTCATTTACAATGAGGTCCTAGAGAATTATTAAACAATCATTCAATACAGTAGAAAAAACCGAACAATAGACATTAAACACTAAATAAATAAATATGCAAATTCAAGTTACATTAGTCACTTCTTCACAAACAAGTAGTAATCATAAAAGAACTCCTACAATTTACAATTTTCAATGGGAACAACATTGTCCAGAGCTAATGGCCAGCTTCCTAATCCAAGATTTAATCCCTATCCAGGATGGTCTCCCCTTATTAAACTTAACATTTGCTAGTATTTTATTCCACTCAAGAGGACCCCTGTATAAAACTGAATGTTGGCCAATTTCTAGTGTGCATTTGGGAACTTCAAACTCTGGGGCATTAGCTGTTCTTAATGAACTCAATTTATCCCATTTAGTCACTCCTGCAGCAATATATGAGGGTAAAATACCCAACAAGCACTTTTACATAAATGCAAGTAGATGTTCCTGTCTATATTCTGAAAGTCTCAACCATTCCAAATGAGTAAATAAAAAAACACTTATGATTGACATGGGGGACATCCAAAATAAATCTAGCTAATCTACCATGGCACACCTCTAACCTCTCCAAGTCAGTTTTTCTACCACTGGCATAGATACAATCCCCATAGTGCAGCATGGGGATAACCATTGAGCTAATAACCTTCACTCTTACATCTGGGTTCATACAGTGTCTAACCCTATACAGAGCACCTAGTTTTTTTCCCCTACATTATTAGTTACACTATTTATATGAAGGCATCATAGCACTGACACAGCTCTTATGGATGTCTGCAATGGTCTCTACCTGGCATGTATATCGAGGGTCTGTCCATTCCTGTGCTGTTTGTAGCATGCAGTGTATGCCTTCATTGGTTGTACTAATTTAACAGCGGCCCTTGATAAGATTTTGACACTTGATTCTCAAGTGTTGGTAGTAGTTAGAGGCTGCTTATACCACCTAAAAAACATTGCCAGGCTGCATCCCATTTTAGAGTCTGATGATCTGCACACATTTACTGTATATAATCACTTACATGATTTCAGCCAATCTGTGCACAGAACTACTGTAGCTCTTATCTTGCATATGATGATCTCTCATGCAGGAACAATTGGAGTGGCTCATTTCACTTCAAGCTGCGGGGACTTAAATCTTGTAAATACCTCAAACTAATCTGAGTGATTAATATTAATAGTCAGTTAATCGGGTCTCTGCTGTTTATAGTATAAGGACTTAGCATTCAAAATTCAGCACTCACCACCAATATATAAGTAAAAATGCTGCTCTCTGTTATTCAAAGTGCAAAATACCAAGCTTTATGGCATAAGGGACTTCTCTTGTGAGGTTTGGGGAGCCAGAACTGCTCTCTTCACTTGGCAGTCCTCTTACTCACACCTCATGCTCGGAGTCTCTTTATCATCAGAGACACACAGAAGAGGCCCTATTGACTTATAGTACATGCCTTCATGTCCTCTGTATTGGACTACTGTAATATGCTCTGCAAGGGCTCCTCTTGTGCACAAATTCAACATCTGTAGCTAGTGCAGAATTCCATAGTAAGTTGGGCTACCACCTGTCCTGATTTTTGCAGGATAGTCCTGATTTGGGGACCTGTATCCTGCAAAAAAAACATAAAAAATTCTACATGTCCTGATTTTACAGTGGGAAAAACATGTTATAACTTTCATCTAAATGTTGTAGAAAACTAGAATACCTTAATTAAAATGGCTTAAAATGATAAGAAACAATAGAATAACTGAAAAACTACAACACTGAGTCTTAATTCTGATTACTTAGAGAACATAAGTCTGCTGCATTGGTTGAGGTTACATATTGTCCTGCAAAAAATCATGTTTCAGTAAGACATGTCCTACTTTAGGCTTCTTAAAAGATGGTAATCCTAATAGTAAGGTTCCTGGTCTCTGTTAAGATGTCAGAAAAGGTTATTCCATTTCTACAGTCTCCACACTGGCTGCTGGGTGGACAGAGAACTGATTTCAAAAGGTTATTCTACTGAGTTTTAAAGTCCTATGTCATTTGAGCCTCCACTATTCTCCACAAGCTTCTGACCTCCTAATCCCCAGGCAGAACCTACCTGTCCCAGGGAAGGGGTTATCTTAAATCTGTAGGATCACACCTTTACTGTGGCAATGCTTGCCCTGTGGAATAACTCTTGGTAGGCATTCCCTCACTTTTCATAAATTCATATTTTACAGAGTTCATATTTATTTATTTATTTTGATTGTTATAAAGCTGCACTTTGATCTTTATCTGTGCTTTGATGTCACAGTTTTGCACATTTTGTACTTGTGTATATCTGCTGCTTGCTTTTCTTTTGTTTTGCACTTTATATGCACTCTCCTCCAATACTTCCTGTAATTTAATGCTTGTTGCAGCGTATTAATATACATTTCAAAAAGGTCTGCAAGTTAAGTTTTAATAGAGAAATCAGCTGGCCGATCTCCACCCATTAGATTCTGTGGACCCAAATCAGACTTCTGTGACACCCTGGTGCTGCATTGCAAATTTTGCACAAGCTGTATTTTGCGTGTCTTTAAATGTACTTGCACAGAAACAAGAGGCATTGAGGATGAGCATTGATTGTCAAAGTATTTTGTACATGGGGAGCTGGAGAGTGTTGATGACCTGGTTTTTCTGTGATTGGAACTATATTGTTGATCCTTACACTATAGAAAACAAGTAGCCCTTTATATACTTAGCTGTAGTAGGACTTCTATGGGAAACGTTTTGATAAGAATGAAAATCAGTGCCACCTGCACTCTATTCTTCTCACAGTTGTTGTCTCCACTCATTACACATGCACACATAGACCCAAACACAGAAACTTTCTATTTTTTAATTAATTGTACCTAATAAACCCACCCTGCACCCAGCTGCTAATGCCCCACCTAGTACCACTAATAGTGTTTTGCTTTCAAAATCATTTAAAAATAATCTTACTTACAAAAATTAAAGGAACTGGGGAAACAAGCATGAGCACGACCTGCACTATAAAGTATTTGTGCAAATCTGTGTTGATTTAAATTGGAAGCACATAAGTGCAGATCATGACCTCACTCATCACCCTTTTTTGTGAAGTAAGCTTTTTTTCAAATGATTTTAAAAGCAAATAAACTGTCAGTGGCATGGCAAAGAGTATTAGCAATTGGGTGTAGGGTGAATTTATTAGTTTTAAGATTTTCCCAAATGATGTGCCTTTTTTGTGTGTGTTTGTGTGTGGGGGGGCAACAATGTATTTTTTTAAGATAAAAAATATATACTGTAAAAAACAGTGGTTGCCCAGTCACATACACAACATGCCTGCATTGCCAACAGGGTTCTGATTAGTCTTGAGATTGATAACAATACAGGCTTGGTTTGCATGGCTGCCCACCCACACTTCTTTATACACACAATTAAAGATGATGACATCATTCTTGGCTATTCAAGATTATTTCTAAACATTTCAAGTACTATTTTTCCCACAAAACATCTCATGCAAACCGTTTTAATGCTATAGTTCTAAGTTCAGATAGTGTACTCCATTTCATCATATTGGGGTTTGTCTTATTTTCCACAAAATGTAACAGTTGTACTTTAATTCAAGTTGCATTTTTTAAAAGAAATCTTCAACATGATTTATGATATAATACATAGATAGATACATAGACAGTGTCGGCAGATAAGGGCCTATGGCCCACCTAGTCTGCCCATTTGAGCTTGTAAGTTCAGTTTGTTTTCCTAGAAGTCTATTTCCCCTTACCCCTGACCTCTAGAATTCCTTTATGTCTATCCCATGCATTCTTAAATCCCGTGATTGTTTCAGCCCCCACCACTTCCTCTGGCAGGGTGTTCCTTGTCCACCCGTTCTGTGAAGAATTCTTTCTCATGTTTCCTCTGAATCGTCCTCCCTCCAACTTCATCCCATGCCCTCTAGTCCTGAAACATCTTTTCGCTTAAAAATAGTGTTTTCCTGCACCCTGTTCCTCCCTGTAAGATACTTGTATGTCTCTATCATATCCCCTCTCCCTCCTCTCCTCCAGGGAGTACATGTTCAGTTCCTTCAACCTGTCTTCATAGGATTTGTGATGCAACCCATGCACCATCTTTGTTGCCCTCCTCTGAACCTTCTCTACCCTGTCTATGTCCTTACGTAGGTATGGTCTCCAGAACTGTACACTGTACTCCAGGTGGGGCCTCACTAGTGTCTTGTATAGTGGAATTATGACCTCCTTTTCCTGCTGGTGATGCCCTGCCTATACATCCCAGCATCCTATTTGCTTTACCTGATGCCTTGTCACACTGTTTCCTACCTGAGGTCATCAGAGATGACAACCCCAAGATCCCTTTCCTGCTTGGTGCATGCTATATCCTCACCCCCAACTGATATATTGTGCCAGGGTTTTTGTGCCCCATATGCATTATCTTGCACTTCTTTGCATTGAATTTCAACTGCCAAACCCTTGACCATTCTTCAAGTTTCTGCAGGTCCCTTCTCATTCTGTCTACACCTCTGGTGTGTCTACTCTGTTACAGAGCTTTGTGTCATCAGCGAACAGTGAAATTCTGCCTTCTATATCCTGTGCAATGTCACTGATGAAGATGTTGAATAGGACCGGTCCCAGCACTGATCCCTGTGGTACCCCACTGGTCACTCTTCCCTCTGTGGAGTGACAGCCATTTACCACCACCCTCTGTGTCCTGCCACCCAGCCAGTTACCTACCCACCACACTACTGTCCTGCCCACACTCATATTGCCCAGTTTGTGTAATAGTCTTCTATGTGGCACAGTGTCAAAGGCCTTGCTGAAGTCCAGATAGGCCATGTCCACTGCCCTCCCCTGATCCACCTCCCTAGTCACCCAGTCAAAAATTCAATGAGGTTGGTCTGACATGCCTCCCCTGGTGAAACCATGCTGCCTTGGGTCCTGTAGTCCATTGACAACCAGATGTTCCACCAATCTCTCCTTCAGTAGTGCTTCCATGATCTTTCCCACTACCGAGGTGAGGCTGACTGGTCTGTAGTTCCCTGCTTCCTCTTTGTTCCCACTTTTGTATAAGGGGACTACATCTGCTGTCCTCCAGTCTTTGGGTACCTCCCCTGTTTCCAGTGATTGGCTGAACAGGATAGCCAGAGGTTCAGCCACCACCTCTCTTAGTTCTTTAAGGACCCTTGGGTGCACCCCATCTGGCCCCATTGCTTTGTCAACTCTTATTACTTCCAGTTCCTTCAGGACCCTTTCTCGTGTAAAGGGACTTGTGTCCATTTCTGCACCATTCTCACCCCTTGTACTCCCTTCAGACCCATTACCCCTCTTCCTTAGTAAAGACTGAGCAGAAATACCTGTTCAGTATGTCAGCTTTACTGTTGTCATCCTCCACGCTGCTCCCATCCTCCCCTTCAGTCTAACTATCCCTCCCTTTGTCCTTCTTTTTCACTTATGTACCTGTAAAGGTTTTGTCCCTTTAACCACTGATTTTGCATATGTTCTTCTGTCTGAGCTTTGGCTTCCTTACTGACTTCCCTGCCTCCTTTGTTTCTCCTGGTACTTCTCCCTATCCCTTCTGCCTGTGTCTTTTTGTATTGCCTGAATGCAGTCTTTTTGGCTTTCACTTTCTTTGCTACCTCTTTGGAAACCATAATTGTCTCCTCTTTCTTTTCCTCTTGCTAACCTGCTTAATGCATAATTCTGTTGTTCTTATATCCCATTTTAAATACTGCCCACTGTTCCTCAATCCCTCCTGTCCCATTCCCTTAATGCCTCTTTCAAGCATCTCCCATTTTCCCAAAGTCTGCCCCTAAAATCCAGGATACGTGTTTTTGTGTGGTTTGGTTCTGCTCTTTCTGTGATTTCAAACCACAATGACTGGTGGTCACTGTTACCCAGGTGCTCCCCCACTGTTACCCCCATCACACTGTCCCTGTTTGTGAGCACAAGGTCCAGTATTGCCTTCTGCCGAGTTGGTTCCATGACCAGTTGCTTGGGAAGGCACCTGAAGGAGTCCAGGATAAATCTGCTCCTAGTTGATGCTGCTGCTGGGATGCTCCAGTCCACATCTGGTATATTGAAGTCTCCAACCAGTACTACCTCACCCTTGTCAGCCATCCTTTGGATGGCTAGCATCAACTCCTATCTGTTTCTTCCTCCTGGGCTGGTGGTCTATAGACACACCTGTGCGGATGGCTGGCCCCATTTTCCTTTCCAGCTTAACCCACAGTATCTCTCCCCCATTTTGTTCCTCCTGGATCTGTGTGGCCCTTATGTCATTTTTCACATACAGTGCCACTCCTCCTCCCTTCCTGCCTGCTCTGTCTCTTCTGAATATGTTGTAGCCAGGTATGGCCATCTCCCAGTCATGGTTATAATGATGTACAGTTCTCAAGTGTCTTGTTACTGCAAGAGTTTCTGCTCAAGTCCTTTGTGTCATAGAACTGTTCAACTTCACTTTGTAGTTCTGTCACCCAAAGAACTCAAGAATGCACTCATAACCATAAGAGACGCAATAACTGTGTGCACAAGCATTTACCAATTTCTATTCTGCTGTTCTAAACTAAACCTGAAAATGCTTGCAGCATTTGGGGTACCCACCCCCTGAGTGGCTCAGTGTCTTGAAAACTATTTCACTCCAAGGGCATTCTTATTGTTGAAGCAGGAGGGGACCACACTCCAGGAATAACACCGATTTGTAGAGGTAAAAAAAACCCAGATTGGATCACTACTTTCAAATTGTAATATTTTATTATGTTACAATGAAGCTCAACAGGATGAAGTGCAGTGCAGCAGAATTCTGCAATAGAGTTACTGCAGCAAACAGTGCTGTTTCAGTGGGAGTTAGACCCTTTTGTCATGCAGTAAACCTATGTCACTGCACTTCATCCTGGTGGGCTTCATTGTATAGTCTCACAGAGAGCACTTATAGCCACACAGAGAGCACTGCACTTACCTGGTGCTTCAGACTTGAATTTGGTTCTTCATCAGGGATGAAGAACATAAACAAGTTCATTTCTGAAGTGCTAGGTAAATGCAGCACTCTGTGGATATTGAAGGCAGTATAGTGCAGTGGTTTAAGGTTCTGAGCTGCAAACCTAGAGATCTGGGTTTGAATCCCACAGCCCCCACTTGCATACTGTGTGACCCTGAGCAAGTCACTTAACTTCCTTGTGCTCCAAGGTTACATCTGTAAACAAGCTTCAGCTTGGTGTCTCTCTCCTGGTTTAAAAAAAAAACTTAATAAAATGTTCTTGTAATTGGAGGTACTGATCTAGTCTGGATTTTTTAACCTGAACAAATTGGATTTTTTTACCTGAACAAATTAGTGTTACTCCTGGATTGCAGTCTAATGCCTGTTGTTCCTCTTGATTTGTTGAACTGGCACAAGTACACTGTCAGCTGCTGCAGGACCTTTCAGTACTTTTCACTCAAACTTGCCTCCCTGAAGCAGCCATGTTGGCTCTGACCAGAGTTTGTTTATACTGTAGTGTAGCATGATTCCATTGCACTAGTACCATGGAAATAAATGTTTTCTTACATTTGTTTCTGCCGTTTTTACTAACAAGGTTTCCTCTTGTATGATACACCAGGCCCCATATCCTGTCTTCTCTGGTACTTACATCCCCACCAACACTACCCATTGATATGTTGATCCTTACCTTAATGACCTACAAGGTGAGACTGGACAGCCATTATGGTAATCATGGCTAGGACCTGAGAGTACTTTGTCATTCTGCTCATGCTGGTATATATTTTTTTATTCTGATGTCCTCACTGCCCCCATGGACATCTGCTTGGATGGGCACAAAGTGCCCATTCATGCAAGGATGCTGCACAGAGTCCAGTTGACATCTGTCCCTTCCAATGAAGTAACATCTGTGACCAACCAGGTGACAGTGTGGCATCAGGACCTGTAACCCTCCCTCCCTGCACAATGAGAGTTTCACCTGAGATGCTAAGTTTTTCTTCAGTGAACTTGCCCTTGATATCATCATGACACTAATGTGGAACCTTTTTAAATGAGCTGCCATGTGCTTAAAGGTATTGTAATCTGACATTGAAAAAATAAATAAATTAAATACATTGCTAGCTTGCTCTTGAACTGAGGTCCTCATCATCATAAGCAGTGGCACTACTGGTGCACCAAAGGGCCTGAGGAAACAAACTTTCCTATAGCTAAAGCATATAAACAAGGTGCAAATTAAATCAAACCATAAAGTATTGTACAAAAGTTTACATAAGAAAAAACTTGCAGCATACAATTCCATCTTACAGTCCTTTTCAAATTTATATTTACAGCAATCTCTCAGTTCTTGGTTTTATTGTGCATGATATGGAAATCAGTTAGATATTCTTAACGTCTCTCAGTAGCTTCTTAATCACAGTAAAAGGGATGTCCGCCTTTTCATTTCAAAAGGCTCATACTTTTTAAATGCTCTGAAAACAGTCCATATTAATTTGTGAGTTTCTTACATAGTCATGTAGCACTTAAGCACTTTCAAGAGACTTTAAGTAATTTACTATTATATATTTACTTTTTAGCCAGATTCTTAGTATTCTGAGTTTATTCAGTTTTTTTCCTGCAGTACTGTACTTTACCACACGCTTTTGGTCTCTCCTGCTGTGGTGCTCAACTGAGTCCACAGTGGCTAGAGGTAATCTTCGCACTGCCAGTGAACTGCACATATTTTGTATGCCTCCTCAGCCCTCAGGACCTCAGCCATTGATGAGCTTTTGAGGCAGGCAATGACCAGCATGAGTTAAGTTTACATCGCTTAATAATGAGAACATTATGAACACATTACAAGGAAAATAAACAAATTATCTTATTTATTTAAACAGAGTAGTTTAACTGTGTCCTTTCCTCTATTTGAATCTTATTTATCTTTTTCTGCAATAAAATTGTAAGGTGTTCTATGCCTTGGGGTCCATTACACCAGCTCAATATCTGATTATCTGAATACATCCTTCCTTTGTTTTTTCTCAAGATTTGATTTGCCTGTAACTGATTCTATCAGTCTGTTAACTGGAGTATGTGAAGGCATACAGGTGGGGAAATAAGAAGAGTAATATAAATACAGTAATGTGGGGAAAGTAGAATAAATAGCAGTGATAAAACAGTGGTAATGCAGTAATAAAATAGTAATAAAATGCCAAACAAACTACAGTAATGCACAATTTTAGGTTGCAGCACAAAGCATAAAAAGTAGGGAAACATAACATTAAGGAAAAGGTCATTGAACCTTGTTGAATCTGTGTCATTGTGTTCCTTGGTGTTTGAACAGTCATCCATTGCAGCACTGGTGTTGCCCTAAGTGTAGCACCATGTCTTCAAGAATTGGTGTGTGACTGTTCTTTCTCTGCCAAGTGAGGTAGTGCTGAAGTTAGGCCAACAGCATCACTTCATTGTGAGAGGATCCATACCCAAGGAACACAATACCACAGATTAAACATGGCTCATGGGACTTTTTACCCTAATGTTGCATTTCCCTACTTTTTACACTTTGTGTTGCATCCCTGACATGTATTAACGTAGTGTTTTGCAATGGATTTTCTGATAGTACCCCATGCCTTTAGCTATCTTCACTTACGTCTCTGTAGTGTAGGTCATACACAAAGTAATCCCTCGGGACACTGCTCCAGACCTGTAGCTTCCTTTTCACATAGGCATACCTGCCATATGTGAATCAGCTTTCCTGTATGGCACCTCCCAAGACATGTAGGTTGCTTCATACTAAGGCAGGAAAAAGCATAAGTCTGTGGGCATGTGTGGATTGCTTTTTAGGCTTTTTTGGACCTCTGCTTTAAAAAGACATAAAAAAAAAAACTATGCCTAAAAAAACATCAACTGCATGTGTGAATGGGCTTAGTTTTTTCCACCATCATTTCTTTTGTCTCTAACTATTACATTTTTTATACTGATTTCACCAAAATTTCACTGATTGGCAAGTTAGCACCTTCCCTCATAACAACTTGAATGACAACTTTTAAAATCCACCCAACATTTATTTTTGGGCTATAACCCTGACAGCAGATTTCAGTGCTATTTCAAAGTTACCTCTGATGTGGGCATGAAGAGGGTTGTTAACTTGACAATCAGTGAAACCTTGGAGAAAAAATATAAAAAAATGTAAACATTGTAAGTAAAAGAAAATTAAGGATGAAGAAAGAAGCTATGTCTATAGGCATGTGCAGTTTGTGCATTTTCAGACTTTGTTTTTTTCATGTCTTTTTCAGGTTCATTAGGTAGATAACATCCATCCGAGGTGGAGGGAGAGCTGTGTCAGTCACTAGCAGAGGGACCATATCCTTTTTTCATAGAGAGTGAGTGGGAGGTGGGGAGTAGGTGGGTAGGTTCCAGAGGGTGGTTGGGCAGTGGGTTATTTGTACTCGAGGAAGGAAGATAAATGGAGATGAGGTGATGGTGATAAAACTTGCAGCAGAGATGGGCTTCTGGCTGCCAATAATTGTATGAAGTGAAATGGCAGATGAGCACCTTTTAGGGGGAAGGTAGGAGGGAGAGAAACCAGTACCAGTGGTACACTCCTGAAAACTGATCATGTGAGTCGAGCAATGGAACTTTACAGCTTGCATCAGAGCACTTATTAGAGTAATTTACATGCCTCTTACTGCTATGAATGTCAGAGGTAGTGGCATGTGAATTGACTGACTTTTTGAACAAGTATATCTTTTTGCATTTTGTGCTCATCTCTATCTAAGAAAACACTGAAACATACTTTACCAAAATTGCAAGATTAAGAGATCCTGTGGTAGAATACTCACTTTGAAAATGTCATGCCAATCTGTCAAGAAACAGGCAAGATATAAGCAGCTGAAAATCAATTTGACATTAAAATGCATACTCAACTCTTACTTTACTGATACTGCCATGTCATCTTCAGCCCTCTGTCAGTGTCCCCTCACTTCCGTAGCCCTAATCTCCTTTTTCCTTCCACCCCCAAAACCTTGACAAAGCCTGCATAGGGGCTGCTCCTGCACTGCCCTAGATGTTCCCAACTCTTAGAGTGTTCTCCTGGTTGTACTTTATTTTGCAAGTGTTTTATATTTTTGGTTCTGTTGAAATGATTCCCCTACAAATTGTTATTGTAAATGGTTCTCCCTGTACCTGAATATTTTCTTCCTATGTAAATGAACCAATGATGTCATTCCAATGTAAATTCATGTTTGTGAACTGTGATAATTGCCATTGTTACTTCCTGTTTGTTCTTGTCATGTATTCCATTTGACGTAGAACCATTGAAAAAAAGCATTTTGCTCAAAGGTTATTCTCTGAAAACTGAAATAAATAAATAAATCTTGATACAGCAGGCTTTTTATCTACATTATACTACCAGATAGAAAAGATACATTTTTTTTCAGATAACACAAATTGGATCCCAAAAAGTTGTTTTTATCCAACCTGGTGCAGAGCTCTCATAATTCATATTACCTGCTCTGAATTTAAAGAACGAAATCTGGGATATTCTGAAAGCCCCATAGATTATGCAAGCATGTCTATCTAATACCAGTTTGTTCTCTAAGAAATAACGGTAAATTGTAAATCAAAATCCTATTGCAAAACTTTTACTATAATGGAAACATCCCTGCTAGAACATGTACAACCTCATTACAGTACCTGCATTCATTGTTAAACTAGCTTTGATTATAGTATTTGATAGACAATATATGTTGTGGAGAGCAGGGAACACAAGCAAGCTTAGAAACATATAAACACATAAACACAGAATGTGATAGCAGATAAGGGCCACTGGGTTCACCCAGTCCACCCAATTTTTTTAACCTTCATTTTCTGCTGCAGATTCTACTTGATCTACAATGCAGTCTCTTCCCCCTTCCATTCCCCTATGATTTCTTTGTGCCTGTCCCAAGCATTTCTGAACCCCACCACTGTTCTCACTCCTATTACCTCTGCTGGAAGGCTGCTCCAGGTATCCATCACTGTGAAGAAGTACTTTCTCACGTCACTCCTGAATTATCCCTTTCCAGCTTCATTGCATGCCCCCTTGTTCTAGAGTACCTTTGTCTCCAAAAAATACCTCCCTCCTTTACCTTATTTATCACTGAGATGTATGTAAAGATGTCTGTATCTCCCCCAGATGTATATATTTAGCTCCTTTAGCCTCCCCTTGTGGGGCTTTTGATGCAGACCCTGGACAATTTTGGTAGCCCTCCTCTGGACTGCCTCCACTCTGTCTATGTCCTTTCTGAGATGAGATCTCCAGAACTGAACACATTACTGAAGGTGGAGTCTTAACAGTGATCTCCATAGGGGCAGTACCACCTCCTTCTTCCTGTTGGTGATACCCCTTCCTATGCACCCCAGCATCCTACTAACCTCTGTGAAGGGATGTGCAAGGAATTAGAACTGGGCATCAGTGAATTCTCAGGAGAACTAACTAAAGTCTTTCAAATAAGTATGGCTTGAACAAGACTAGTTTCTTTTTGCTGAAGGCTATTTATAGCATTTTGTTAGCTAACAAGTTTTGATCCACTTCATCAAAGGATTTGATATATCTATAAACATGGGACCCAATCATTCTAACTTCTCCAATCCTCTGGTTATAGAATTATTTTAATTCCCGCAGTGCTGTTTGGGTTGAGAGATCAGATCAAACTCTTGACTGAAATCAGGAAATCTTGTTATACTTTTCAGGTAGAACATCAGTGTTTTATGCACAACTTTTTCAAAGAGCTTAGAAATAATCATCAAAGGAGCAAATAGGTGGTAGTTGTCTACTTCTAAGTTGTCTCTCCCATTATGAAAAGGTAATAACATAGCCTACTTTCAAGCTTCAGGGAAGTTGCCAGTTCAGTGAATAATTAGATCATCAGTAATTGCATATGCTAAAATGCTCATAGCAAATTTTAGTGGACCTGTGGCAATACAATCCTGACCAGAAGTGTTAGATATTTTAGTCATTTAAAGCCATCAGCGCCTCCTTTGATTGTATAATCATTAAATAGAAAAGAGAAGTAATTCTATCCTTTTTTTTTCTCATGGAGTCTATAACTTATTCAGTGTCAGTTCCTTGTGTTAAAGAACAGGTTGTGTTCAGAAGCAGTTGTACTAGCAACATCTGTTGTGTTGGTAATCATGACTGGCACAGCCCACCTCTCACCTCCACGGCCAGCTGCTGACTGTGTGTACAGTATTTGCAGCGCTAATGCAAAGAGGCACTCAGAAATAATTTATATATATATCCCAATTTCCAGAGAATCTATTTCATGTGCTCTTTGTCTGTACTTGGTGCAATCAACTTAGGGAAAAATGGCTAAAACCTATCAGTGATTCAATACTAACTGATGACCAGTCCTTATTGCTGAATATGTTTTTCACAGCAAGTGATGAAGTAATTGCTCATGCGGTTGCTAGGTATATTGATGCAGTCTATAGATTATGTATTAAGGTCTTTAAGCCTGATTTCTATAACTATCATGGTTTCTGTTATGACAAAACAATTTACATTATTCTTATATGCTGTTTTTGGAGATAGTACTGATGTACTGTATATACCTAAACATTATCTTATTTTTAAATTATTGATTACAGACTGCATAAGTGCTTTTTAGGCTTTATATGTATATTTACACTGATATATTCTTCTTATCTGATTCTTAATTTATTGTCTGTTTTATATATTGAAATGCGTCATACTGTATATTTCATATTTATATGATTCTGTTTTTAATCTACTCATTGTGTGTTTGTGTAAACTTGCAATGGTCTTTAGACTGATCAATTAAAGACTACTACTATATATCTAAACTTATATTTTGCAGTGAATACCAAAGCCATGGCAAGTGGGAGCATATAAGAGAAAGCAGCGTTTTCAACGCCGGGAAGAAAGGAAAAGCATATTTTGAGTTTCTGAAGGGGAAGGAAAAGATGAGGAGTCAGGAAAGGGGGAGCAGAGGTAGCAGGAGGGGGAACAAGACCAGAATTTAGAGATGAAGGAGAAGCAATGCGAGAAGTAACGCATTCCCTTTCTGTGTTTGCAGTGAGACAAGCATCTGCCTCATAAAAAGGGGGAAGGATTACAGGAAACAGTGATATATGCTAGCAAAGTAGTCAAGAGCAAAACACCAGAAGGGGTCCTGTAGGGTGTCCAGTGTGGTCAGGGTAGATTTGAAGACAGCGCTATATTTGCCATCCCCATATTCAAATGCCAAGAGGAACATTTTCCCTACAGCAAGAGGGGATGACTTTGTCCATGTAAAGCACCCTGCTCTTTGGGAGAAGTTTCTAATGGATGACATTGGCATGGCAAGAGAATTCTAGGTAAGGGTCTTGCCAGATGTTCAGATATTTAAAGGAAGAAACTTCCTCCAGCAGGGAATTATATATAAAAGTATCATTATACTGCATAAGATTTGTATTGGGAAGTAACATAAAGGTTGCTGCATTAAAGAACAAACATGTGCCCTTTTCTAGTTGTAAATTTATTTTCTCATTAAACTTTTTATTTACAATTTTTCGGGTAATACAATAAGAACAATCACAGATATGATATGTGTACATTCCCCGTAGCACCTCTGAAGTAAAACATACAGGAGTGAATAAATATGTATATAAGTCATATACTCAAACCCAGCAGAATGACATACAAATAGTGCACAAGGACATCATACCAATGCCATACAAAAAATCGGGCTATGGAGTAAAAGGCCAAGCAGTAACAGCAAAGAGGAGACAAAGCAGTTGCATAATGACATAATGCTACCAGGAGATGCATTTTTGGGAGGTAATGAGATCCTTATAAAGATAAATTATGCACAACAGAACTTCAGTGCTATATAGTGTAGACTAAAGTCTACAGTGCAAAAGGAAAATGAATTTGGGAGAAGGTTATAAGGCAGTCAATTGAAAATGTCCTCTAGATGTATCAAAACTGTAGGAGGTTGTATATGGAGAGGTAGGTCACCAAACTCCTTGCCTGAGGAGTGACAACTTGGGGGGGATTTGTAATGCAGCCTATGGTAACGGAGTGTAAGTAACAGTAAAAAGAACCCCAGGTGGAAGAGTGTAAGTGCAGGACCTGGCTGGCAATATGTGGCATGTGATCATATGTGGCACGTTGTAACTTTCTTATACCTCCAATGTTCTCTATTCTCTCAAGAGGCATATGGAAACAAGTTTTCTCTGCTTAGCATATCCTTCTCAGAGAAAAAGTTCAAATAAATAACCAAATAAATTTCCAGAGTATTCAGGTGCAAATCTGCAACTTATTGACTTTGTGGCTTGAGGCTTATGGATCTGTAGCTTATGTAAGTTATGTAACTTGTGCAAATTACAACTTTCGTTCCTAACATATACATTTTCCCATAGGAAATAATGTGAAATTAAAAGTTTACTAACTTTTGAATGGATTTATATTTTTGCACCAAACCTTCAAAATGCACATAGGTGAGGCAAAGGCTTTCTACCCTGAAAATTTCAAATCACTACCTAGAGCCATTTCTGAGATCCAGGTGAACAAAGAAATGTAAAGAAAATGGTAAATGTAGGATTTTTGACACTCTGTATCTCAAAAACCACAACTCCGATTCACACGACATTTGGCACATCAACACATCGGGAGACCTACTCCCAGAGATTATGCATGCTAAATGTCATGCAAATCCACTGAAGGGTTGCAAAGGAATTAAGGTGCAAAGTATGCATAACTGGATGACAGTGTACGAAAAGTACTTTCACTTTCATTATACATATAAATTTTCCCATAGGAAATAATGGGAAATGAAACATTTAATAACTTTAAAACTGATTAATATTTGTTCACCAAACCTTCAAAAGGCACATCTCTGACCCAAAGGATTTCTACCCTGATAATTTCAGACCGTAACATACAGGGATTTCTGAGATACAGGTGGACAAAGAATTATGAAAAAAAAAAAGGTAAATGTAGGATATTTTGACAATTGCCATCTCACAAACCACAGAAAGGATTTTCATGATATTCTGCACGTCAAAGGACCTACCCCTGGATATTATGCATGTCAAATTCTGTGTAAATTCATTGAGTGGTTCTAAAGTCATTAAGGTTCAAAATTTTGGGTTTGACATAGAAGTTTGCACTCAATTTAATATACTGGCACTACCATGCCAGTATAGTTATATATATATATATATATATATATATATATATATATATAGAGAGAGAGAGAGAGAGAGAGAGAGAGAGAGACATAGATATATATAGATTTGTAAGTCCATGAAAAGGGGTTACCAAAGTGTTTGCATGAGGGTCAATTTTTCAAATCCGCAATCGATCAATTTTAGTAAGCTTGTCAAGACAATGTGACCCAAGAGTGAAACAGGGACCAGTTTGTGAGATAACTCCCTAGCAGTGATTTGAGAAAAATCACTTTCAGTGTTGAACATGTAACAGTGGACACAACAAGTGTTTAACTTGGAAAAAAAAATCTTTACTTTTCTTTACTTCATATTACTAAGCATTTCAAGATACTATAACCGAAGAGTGAAAAAGGAACCATGTTGTGTTATAACTCCATACCAGAATTGAGAAAAAAGCACCTTCAGTGTTACACATGTAATGGTGGACAACAAACTTTGCACGTGCAACAGTGGACACCACACAACTGTTTTAAGTTTAAAAAAAAATAATTGCCTGCACCTCTCTCTCACCAAAGTCCTGCAGTACTTGTAAGACCCCATCCTAAAAGAAAATCACCAACTCAAAAAAGGCTGGATTCTTTTGTTGATATTTTTGGGAACATGTAAAAAAATGCAGTTTGCTTGAACACCACAGTTGCACGCACCATGAAAAACTTTGAGTGAACTGGAAATGTTATATGCATTGAAAAACCATGGTAGAAATGTCTTCATTAAGAAAAGACAATGCCAGAGGCAGTTTTCAACATAACTTTACTGAACTGCAACTAAAATAAAATAAAATCAAGTGGTTTTGCACGTCACATTTTGCTAGGACAAATCTGACATTTTGGAGCTGGACATTGAATAAAAATAAAATGGATGTACCTGGGTTTCTTAAACTATGAAATGTATCTGTACTTGTGTCAACCTTTTAAATTCACTTATCATGACTGCAGTGGTTGTTGTCATTTTTTTTAAAGCAGTATACAAAGTATTTGGCACATTGGTACCTCCATTTCATGGAATTACCCATACATATCTTTTTTTCTATAGAAGTGCTCATCCTACTCTACTTAGGCAGGACAGGTGGCTGAATTCAGCCCTGTTCCAATTAGGTGTAGTCTTCTCAAGTCCCCTCCAGTGTTGAAGGACATTATCCATGTGGATTGGCCCCCAATGGCAGGACCAGGAAGGGAGGATCAACCTCCCCCTATGGAACACAAATCTAGACTGTCCCTGGACCAAGAGAGACTGAGTGGGCTAGTGGCATGATCAGCAGGGTTTCATGAAGCCTGTCCTCCATTTTTCCTCCTACTTTAGTCCCTGAATGCCACAGACCTGCAATGAGCACATTGTGCAAACTCTGCCTCCATGGAGATGCCTTCTGGTACTCTGAACGTGCCCCCCCCACATTGTGAATCACATATGCCACTATCTGGATTCCTCCAGGTAGCAGTTGAGTGTAGAGTCACAAATTCCCCCCTCCCAGAAGGGGAGAGAACTTCTATGGATGATCTACTCTCCCTGTCTTTGCTGACCCCTGAGCGACCTGTATCTGTTCCCAAACCCGGGTCACCAGCATGGGAAAAGGTAAGGCACCCACGGTGCATTTGCCCTCTTCACCACTGGGCCAGCTAAAAATATTTATATCTTGACAAGCTTAAATATCTTATTTCACTAACTAAAAATTTTGACTTTTAAACCCCCCCAAAATTTTCTCTTGAATATTTTTTTATCCATTAAGAAAAGTAGTCCAATATCAAGACAATTTATCTTGCATTAACATTTCAAGAATGTCAAGCATACTTCATAGTAACAGACTTTGTTGGGAGAAATGGACCTTTTGGCCCACCCAGTCTGTACCCCAGCATCTCACTATCCATCCTCCCGCTTTGTCATACTGTCCTGCACCTTGAGGTCACCAGATATAACACCCCAAGGTCCCTTTCCTGTTTAGTGACTGTCAGTACCTCATTCCCATTCTAGACTCAACTTCTGAGTTCCTATACCCTAGGTGCAAGGTTTTGCACTTTTTGCCATTGAACCCCAACTACCATACTTTAGATCACTCCTCAAGTTTTTGCAGATCTCTGCTCATTCATTCCACCCCTCCTAAGACTTCACTCTATTACAGATTTTGTTATCTTCTGCAAAAAGCCATGCCTTCCCTTCCAGTTCCTCAGCAATGTCATTTAAGAAACCTGTCAGAGTACTGAACCCTGTGGCATCTTGCTGGTCATTCCTCCATCATTCAGTTGAGTGCCATTTGTCACCATCTATTGTCTCCTATCCGTTAACCAGTTTCTAACCCAATTCACTACATTGGATCCCATTTCCAGGATGCTCAGTTTCTTTCTCAGTGACCTGTGCAGCACAGTACTAAAGACTTTATTAAAGCAAAGAGAGTCCACATACATTGCCTTCCCCTGATCTATTTCCCTGGTCACACAGTCAAAGAAATCCATCTGATAGGTTTGCAATGACCCCCCCCCCCATCAGTCCATGCTGCCTATGGTCTTGCAGCCCACTGGGTTTAGATACTCAACCAGTCTTTCCTTTTGCAGGGTTCTGTTAATTTCTCTACCACTGAAGTAAGACTGACTGGCCTATAGTTGCTAGCCTCCTCCTTGCTGCTGCTTTTACACAGAGGGACCATGTCAGCTCTTCTCCGGTTATCCAGAGCCATGTCAGTTTCCAGTGAGTTGTTGAACAAAACCATCAGTGGGACAGCTAGCAACATGCTGAGTTCCTTCAGAACCCTTGGCTGTATCCCATATGGCTCCATAGCTTTATCCACATTTAGAGCTACATGTCCCTTCCGGACTCTTTCTTCTGAAAATAGACTTGTGTTCACCAACCTCCCATTTCTGCTATTCCCTTGTGGTCTGTCCTCATGCCCTCCACTGTGAAGACTGAGCAGTAATTGCTGTTCAGGATATTTGCTTTTTTTTGGCCCTCTTTGGTGCAGTCCCACCCCACACTTCTGCCCTTCTAGGCCTCACTATCCCTTCCTTTCATTCCTCCTATGGTGTATGGTATATTTCTTAAATGATTAAACAAGAAAAAAGGCACTTAACACAAGAAAACCTTTTGCACTCCCAGAATGCAACTTCACTAGCATATTAAAATTCACATGTAGTACTTTAAAGAGCAGGTTCTGATTCATTGAATTCTCCTCCGCCCCCAACATAAATGGCAGCTTACCTGCCCTGTAATAGATTATGCCAATAAACTGCATTTATTTAGGCCTCTGTTTTCTGATAAAACACTCATAATTTTCTTCTACCTAGCTGGTAGCCAAAACGGACTGAGTTCTGTGTTGGGAGATACACCCCCACACAAGCCTTAGTATGTGATGTTACTAAATGAACAGCGTGGAGACGTTCTCCATTGAGATTTTTTTTTTCAATTATTTTTCTGCACCCTTACCTACCGGACTCTCTCCAGCATGGACATCTGGTGTAGCTTCTCCTATTTGCCTGAAGCCTCAAGCTGCCCGACTCTCCAGTTGGGCCCTTCTCCTCTCCACCTCTCCTGGCCACACAGCCCCCTGGCTCTGAGCCTCTGGGGAGGGATGCCGAACTCCTCCTGGTGCTCTATCTACTATGTAGTAGAGTGACCATGGACTTGGAAGGAGAACTGAATGCAGGGGCAGGGAAGCCCAGCACTGGACATGGGACTGATGACTGATCCTGCCTTCACCTACCAGCAGGTAGGACATTTTCCTTTTTTATGCCCCTATTGGCATGGTTATGCAATGGTGACAGCATGCATAGAATGCATTCCCACCCCCTCCCACAGTCACCTGCCAATGCCATCCCCATTGGCTGCCCCACTGTGCTGTGAAGCATCCCCCAGCCACCCCTAAGAGCCTTCACCACACAGGGAATCCCACAGAACCCTCCCCAGGAGAGGAGAGCAGTCCTCTGGGTGTTCAATCCTCTCCTTCCCCTGTTGACCCTTGGTGGCCTGAGTCCACTCCCAAACCTGGGTTGCCATTGTGGCATGAGGTGTGGCATCCAGCACCTCAACCTTCAGCACCACCGGGCAGGCTGCGCTCCATGAGAGTTTAATAGGGCAGTTTTAAATACATGTTTTATGATTTGAGTGACAATTTTTGAAGGGAGGCAGTCACTCAACTAACAAGGTCCTTGGATGAGTGACTGCCTCCCTTGTAAAATTGCCACTGAAAAGTATAAAAACAAGCATTTAAAAACTGCCCCCACTCCCGGCCCGGTGATGCTGAGGGTTGAGGTGCTGGACGCCACATCTCGCACCACGCTGGTGATCCAAGTTTTGGAGTGGACCTGGGTTGTCGGGGGTTGGCAGGGGAAGAGAGGGATCGATCATCCATAGGACTACTCTCTTTCTCTGGGGAGGGGGGATGTGCAGCTGTCGGTGCACCAGCGGCCCCTTGCGGAGGCTGGGGGCGATGCAGTGCATAGGCAGTACAGGGCAATGTGCTGGGGCAGACACCAGGATGGAGTGCATGTGGAAACGTATGTGCTCCTGTCCCTTGGTGTCATTGCACTCCACACACATCAGGGGCAAACTGAACAGGGAAAATGGGCACCAGTCACAGCAGTGGCATGATGGCCGTCTCTATGGGGGAAGCTTTTGGCTCTGAGGGAAGCACAGTAACATTGGATCCAGTCCTTGTGGATGAGCAAGCAGGGGGGAGCTGTCCACCTTCCCACCATGGGGGGCAAGCCATGGGGATGAAGCTGCGGGACCCGAATAGGAGCTGGGAAGATCTTTGGGATGGCGGCCGGAGACGAAGGAGGATGCCAAGACATGAAGGTAAGACTGACTGGCTACCTAGAGGAGACAAAATTACTAAAAAAAAAACAACTGCCCCCATTAAACTCTATGGAGCATGTCCCTGTGCTGTTTGTTCAGTAATGTCACATAACATGCCTGCTTGGGCATGTCTCCCAACAAGAAACCCAGTCCATTTTGGCTACCAGATAGCAAGGAGAAAATTACAGCTGTTTAATCAGAAAATAGGGGACGAAATAAATGAAATGTATTGCCACAATCTATTACAGGGCAGGTAAGCTGCCATTTATGTTGGGGGAAATAGAACTGAGAACCTGTTCTTTCATTTGCATAAATAATCACAATAATAATAATTATTACAGACTGAGATATAAACAGATAATTTACAGAAGAAAATAAATGCCTGAGCTCACTCAAATATTTATGTGTGAACTTACCCTCACCTGAAAATGTTTACTTTAAAGGAAAGCTTGGAGTTTTCCATTATGATGAGCATCCTGCAAACCTGGTAATGATAAGTAATACTAAGATGGCAATGAATCTGAAAGCAATTGTGCATGCAATGCATTAATAAAAGAGTAAGAATTCCTATGTAAAATAACACTATATAATAAACATTTATTTCTTATAAATTAGATATTAAAATGATTGCAATACAAGTTATTATTTCTATTTAATAGCTTGAAATAAAACCTACCTGTAATATCACCCACTTTTGAAGATACTCAGACAGCTAGCTGTCATAGTGACACTATCTGATTGAATATTGATCCATGTCAGCACAATACTAAGTGGCTCTGCATTGGCCCAACACAGACCAAGGCTGCATATGGCTCACCAGAGGTAGTGCTGCTTGAAACTGAATAGCACTGAGTCCCATGTTGACCATATTCAGGCCAAGCATGCAAATGAGCCCATTGGAATTACAAGGTGCTAAGGGGCCATCTGCATGCCCATTATGGGCTCATTTGCATACAGTGCAGCTGTCTCTTAGTATCTGTTTTGTTGTTGGAGTATCCCTGGTGACACAGTGGTTCCCTCCACTCCTGTTTGCCCAGTTTCATGAATTTTAAGATATCCTGGTAGCCTAGTGGTACCCCCCACCCCCAACCCCTTGGTTTCCAAAATGTAATACTTTCCCTGGTAGACTAGTGTTATCCCCACTTCCCTCAGTTGCTGGGTTTCTAAAATGTAATACTTTTCATGGCAGTGTAGTGGCACCCCACATTGCCCAGCTTCCAAAATGTAATACTTAACCCTAGTAGTCTAATGGTAAGCTCTCAATTGCCCATATTTCCAAATGTAATAATTTCCTTGGTGGTCTAGTCTAGAGGTACACCCCACCCTCCAATTGTAAGCCAACCCCTCACCCGCCTTCCCACTGAGGATCCTGCCACATACGCACCCCCCTCATCCAAGCACCAGTACCTAGGAGAAATGTGATTATGCTCCATGACTGTCAGATAGTAGCCTGCCAAAGGGGCGAGAGAAGGGCTGTGCCAGCTGACACTGTCCTAGAGACCAGCACTTAAGGTGAGGGGTGTGTGGGGTGGTGGTCCTCAGTAAATGGGCAGTCAGCTTATGGTTAGGGTTGGGATGGTACCAGTAGACCACAAGGGTAAGTGTTATGATTTGGAGTCCAGGCAACTGGGGATACCACTGGACTACAAGACAAAGTATTACATTTTGGAAACCAGACAATAGGGGGAAGGGGGTACCACTAGACTATTAGTGGACTACCAGAGAAAGTACTAAATTTTGGAATCCTTGTAACTTGGGGTGGGTGGGTACCTTTAGACTATCATGGAAAGTATAACAGTTTGAAAACCAGCTGATTGGGGGAACCTTTGTACCACTACAGACTCTTTATGTATGGCAACCAGGTAATGGGGGGGACCCCCAGGGCTTCTCTATGTTATGGAAACCAGACAGTGGGGGGGGCAGCTTGGCACAAGGGTGGGTAGCTATATTATAGTCTCTCTTCCTTCAAGGTGCTGGGGGTGTGGGCTTATCATCCAGTTAAGAGGTGGTCTTCTGGCAACAGTAAACAGTGCCACTCAAGGGGCTGTTTACAACCACCACAAATCTATGGATATGCTGCGGTGTTGTTATGCATCTGAGAACCCCAACATTTGCATAGGCACAGCAGTATTTTAGGACATTGGTGCTGATAAGTTTTAGGGGCACTCTGGTGCCTCTGAATATGGTCCCACCTATAGTGCTAGAGCAAACCCATGTTAGCACTTACCCTTACTAAATTGGTGCTTGTGCTAATCTTTGAATATCAAGGCCAATATCTTGAAATAAGATTTAACATATTGCAAGAGTCTTAAACTACTCTGATTATATGATGTATTGCCTTATTTTACAATGTTTTTTATTCTTGAAGGTAAGAATTTTTTTTATTTAAAAAAAATCTGATTGTAGTAATTATCTTGCCCCTACTGGCAGATATAGTAATTTGGACTATTTCATAAGCAAAATTCATATTTTTTTGATACTGTATTTGTTCTTAAGAGGGTAATTTTTTGCAGTGTCATTTCTTCTCTACATCTGCTCCTTCACTTCCTCCTGTGCTGCAAAGTCATTATTACATATTCACATTTCTCATGACTGTAATTGCACTTGACCCCCTGCTCACTCCCTCTCCCTTATCTCGTAAACCTCTCAACTCACTTCTGGCCCTACAAACTGCTTTCCTCTCTGTCTAGGTATAATTTCTTTCCTAATTTGTTTATGACTTTATTTCTGCTTTACTCAAATGTTTTTTTTTCTCAAGCCACCTATTTTAATTGGTCTCCTGTACATGTACTTCATGTCACGTGTTTGTTTGTTTGTAAAAATTTATTCCTTACAAGTCTAGGAAAAAGGATAACCCATTAAGTGGTTAAACTAATTTTCAATGGGGTCCAAATTCAAACCATAAAAAGAAAATTTCAGTTATATAAAATAGACAATAGTACATAGTGCATGCAAAATACATATTACAGACATGTACTCTATTACTTCCATACTCTCTTTTAACCTTAAATATCAACATCTATAACAATTATAAAAGTACAAAGTCTAAACCTATACATCCTGCTGTTATTAATAACATAGCAGTAGCCATGTGGCCAAAAATAATGATTCATTAACATTCAGTAATAGTTATGAAAAATAACTAATGAGGAGTGTGAAACAAAAAGTGCATTACCTTTTTACTGGGAACAATATCAGTTAATTTAATATTCTTCTGATTTTAACCATTTCTTGATCTTATACCAAGGGACAATTGTCTTTTTTTGTAAATAGTCTGGTAATCTGCTCCAGAGTTTAGGCCCACTCACTGTTAATGCAGAATTTGCCCTTGCCATTCTAGTTTTCGGAATTACTAGTTCCAAATTTTGTGCTGATCTCAAATCTGCAATAGATATGTATATCTGGAACAAATTATCCAGATAAGAAGGAGTCTTTCAGTTGAGTTGTTGATGAACTAAATGCAATATATGCAAGTTTCTATGCTCAGTAAGACTAGTCCAGTTTAAAGCACTGTACATAGTGTGCCAGTGAGCCAAACAAGGTGCATCTAGAGCAAATCTTGCAAATCTATTCAAGGTTATGTCTAACCTCTCCAGTATGGTTTTTGATGCACCTGCATACACCACATCCCCATAATCAAATAATGGGATTATTGTGGCATTGATTAGTTGAGCCTTGACTTTATTAAGAATACAACTTTTTAATCTATACAAAGCTCCTAATCTACCATGTAATCTTTTAATCAGATTTTCTATATGTGTGTCCCATTTTAATTTTGTATCTAACCGTATTCCCAAATATCTATATAAGTTCACCTGTGTTAATGTGTGATTGGTCAATGTTTTAATTTGAAGTAAGTTTGTTTCAATCACCTGCTTATTTTCAAAGAACAAACTTGAGATATTTTGCTATTTAATATAAAATGTTGTGATTTATAATATTTTTGTAAAATGTCAAAATCGCATTGAAGCACTTCCTGAATTTCATGAGAAGAAGCACCTTCAATGTACAAAATTACATAATCTGCATAGGAGTGGTGCTGCACTCATTTTATTAGAGTACCAGCACCATTTGTATACAGATTAAACAAAAGTGGGCCCAACACTGATCCCTGAGGGACTCCAGATTTAACAAATGCGGGCTGAGATGTAAACTTTCCCAAAGTAACCTGCTGAGTCCTATCAGTTAGATAGTCCTTGAACCAATTCAGGGCCACCTGGTTGAGGCCAGTGTCTTTTAATGTGTCCAACAAAACTGTGTGACTAAGCTTGTCAAATGCTTTGGACAAATCTATAAATATGGCCCCAACAAGGAGGCCCCTATCCAATGAGGACTGAATGTCAGATGTCACCTTTATTAAAGCTGACGTTGTACTGTGACTAGAATGAAAACCGTACTGGTACTGATTATATATTTTATTATCCCCCAAGTAGGTCTGTAGTTGCTTCCCTACAAGTTTTTCAAAACACTTAGATATTATTGGGAGTAAGGATATTGGTCTCTAATTTTGAATTTCATTTATTTTATCAGATTTATATATTGGAATCACTTTTGCCTTCTTCCAGGCACTTGGAAATGTTCCAGTAGTCAGGTACAGATTGTATATGTAGGAAATATATTGTGCTACTACCGGGGCCACATATTTTAGCAGAGATGTAGAGATACCATCTAAATCTGGAGCTTTTTTTACATCTAGTTTTAGCAGTTTGTCTGTAACTTCTTTAGTACAGATCAAACCAAAAGTGAAATTTACTTTATTCAATACTTCCTATTTGTTTTTAACTTTTTTTCTTAAGTCCTGTCCACTTTTGTCCCTTGTTGTTTCTTGCTCCAGGCCTTCCCCGTCTTACCTCTCTCAGCATCATCCACTAAACTTCCAAAATCTATAAAAAATCTATTCGTGGCATCTGCCACCTGATCAGACGTTGGAATATTCTCCCCATTAATATTGAAGGTGCCGGGGACATCTTTTGGTTTTTCACCTTTTAATTAAGAATACAGTTTCCAGAAGTTACAGGGATCCTTAACATTCTTTTCTTCAAACAAGTTGCTAAAATAGCAATTTTTAGCTTTCTTAACCTCTTTTGAATAAGTGTTTCTCAATTGACAGTATTTATCCCATGCAATTTTAGTTTTTATCTTTTTGTCCCTGTTTTTCCTTATTATGCCCAACGTCCCATTATACCATTCTGCACTTTTTTGTTTCACTCTTTTTCTTAAGACTGGAGCATGAAAATCACAAACTGCAATAAATTCTGAATGGAAATATCCCAAGCACACTCTACATCAGGAATAAGAAATAAACGGTCCCAATTTCTACCCTCTAAATCAGTCATAAATGCTAGATAGTCAAAATGCTTCATTTGTTGTAATTCTCTAACATCATGTCTTTCTATTTTAAAATTTTTCTTCCGGACGCAGTACGTGACCGGATGGTCACTAAATGCTTCCAGTAGTACACCATACTGAATATATTTATTGGGATCAGTTGCTAAAATTAAATTCAAAATTGATGACTGGTCTTCCCTCTTAGGGTTTATTCAAGTTGGGGCCTTTATCAACTGAGTCAACCCTACTCCCAAGGTCAGTTCCAACAACCTGCCTTTCAATGGGGGGACTAGACCAGTCAACATTTAGATCTCCTATCATCAATATTTCATGACTGTCTCTGTATGGGTACAACAAATCCTGAAACATATCAAAGTTTTCCTCTCTCCCCTTAGGGGACAGTAACACCCTAAGATCAGGACAGGTTTATTTCCAGGTAACCTTAATTCTGAAGCAATTTTTTCCATCCCTGGAGTGGGAACACCATTTAGCTCTATGGAGGATAAATCAAGGGATGTCTGCCCATATATCAACACACCCCCTCCTCTTTTACACCAGTCCTGTCTCCAACTTTGATATCCCTGTACATACATTTCTGAGTCCTCTATTCTGTTATTTAACTATGTTTCAGTCATAACAACCACTTGTGGGTTGTTCTCAAGCATCCAGTGTTTAACTTCACTCATTTTAGGAGCTAGACTTTGCACGTTAAAATGTATAAAGGTATCCCCTATACCATTTAAAATATCCTCTCCTACTCTTGTTTCTGTGGATGGACCTGGATTTAATTGCACATCTCCAGACACAAATTAAACTTAACATAATTAGTCCCTTAGCTGTTATAACTTTCTTTATATTTGCCCTTATTCTCAACTTTATCACAAAATACCTACCTTTAGGAGACAAAATTCTCAAGTGATTTATGAGTCTGGCGCCACTAACTACTGCCTTCACTAAACTTGTAGTTATTGTTTGTGACAGCATTCCTGATGTCATTCGCCAATCATTATATGGGGAGGGAATAATATTGTGTGTGCTGTGTCTCCATAAAGTTTAAGGTTTGGCTGTATGTGTATGTCTTTCCAATGTTAGGTCCGCAACACACATCACACTCCAAAGAAATAACAACACCATCCCAGCCAACCTCCCTAAGTGGGGCCCTATTTTACTAATTTATATGCAGACTTTCTTCTCTCTACTGCAATAGTTGTTACTCACTACCTCTCTTCAATTTGTTTTACTTCTTGCTAGTGAACTATTAAATTCCACAAATAATTATCACATTTATATTAGGCTTTAGCTCAAAATATTTAAATAAGCAACACACCCCTCCCACTAAACAGTTCTTAAAAGTAGTCAAGTCAATCTCCAATATCTATTGTGCAGCATACACACCCTTGCTATCCAAATTATAAAGGTAGTCAACTCACCACCAAACCTCTTTCACCAAAGATAAGTTAATGTAGTAAAAACAGTTCCCCCCACAGGGATTGGCATAGACAAATAAAAAACAAAGTTAAAGCTAAATGTTCACAGCTCTTTTACAAACTTGACCATGCAGTCTCAGTAGTTAGGCCAAGGCTGAAGAAGAAGGGCAACATAGTCCAAAGCCTCTCCCAGAAATTGTAGGCTATCTTCACCACATTTCTCCACAAATGCTGTCCTCATGGATGTTCTTTCAACAAGTCAAGTAGATGTTACCAAGCTGCCTCTCACACAACCGAACAGACATATTAGACCATGACTGTCAATTCAGTCATGGTCTAATAAATCTGGACACCTGTGATAGTCAATGTGACAATACTGTTTCTTTTATAGTGTTGTTCTTATTTATTACTGTACTCTGAAATATGATAATTGTATGTCACTTTATTGTACTGTGTTAAAGATATGTATAAATATTTAACTTGTATTGTAATTGAGAGCATGCTTTTTATGGTACCCATTGTAAATGAGCCTTTTGTTGCTCAGTTGGGATTCTTTTACCATGTCCATGTTGTGTTCCCTGAATTAACATGAATAAAATGTTATTTATCTAGCTTCATGACTGCATAATTTTCATCCTTCAGTGGCACAATTGATATTTGTTTGTCAATGTGTGCACACACAGCAATTTGGAGTCTGCCTAGTTTTGCACATCTGATCATGTTTTACTCTTAACAACTATTTTGCCAGGTATTTTGCACACTACTTTATTTCATTAACAGTTTTTGTCCTCAATGCTCTTTCTCTAGAACACAACTGGAAATTAGTTTTTTCTAAGCTAGGCATTTAGCTTTTTTTTTTTTTTGGCAGCTAAGTGTACTAGACCAAAAAATGCCTATTTTCTAGCATGACCTGGGAAGTTATAATGGGTAAGGCAATATAATAACATCAGCGTACACTTACATCGAAAACAGCCAATTGAAGATTTTCTAATGTACATGTTAACAGGGGTGTACATTGCAATAATCATAGAGAAGGAAATCAATATCAGAACAATAAATAAACCAAGGTATCCATTACAGTAGTTCATAAAAATGAGGAACAACATTAGTGCAATGCTATCCTCATGAAAACTGTAAATATATATAGACATGTATATATATACTTTTTTTAATTTGCCCAACTACTACTACTGAACTAGAATTTCCATCGATCTATAACAAAAATTATTTTTTGATTGTGCATCAATATGTTAAGATGTTACAATTCTCATATATTGTCCTGTGGAAAAGTAAAAATTTTAGGAATACATTTTTAAACTTTTTCTGAGTGTTTGTT
This sequence comes from Neoceratodus forsteri, assembly GCA_016271365.2. Taxonomy (NCBI): domain Eukaryota; kingdom Metazoa; phylum Chordata; order Ceratodontiformes; family Ceratodontidae; genus Neoceratodus; species Neoceratodus forsteri. The sequence goes on from CM028129.1 coordinate 876,542,660, forward strand.
CCAATTTAGCCTGTTTCATGAAGATCTGTGCCATTTTAACCTTCAGCCGATACCTTCAATTATGAAGCAAACATTTCCATCTCTCTTAAGTAACCCCCAATGTTAATTTTATTGGAAGATAGTAAAAATGAAGTTCCTAGCCCTACTTGTTCCTACATTTGTCCTATTCAAAGAAATAATCTATAAAATCATTAGGACTTGGAACGTATTTTTTTTTCTTTCACCAAGCTTTTTCCCCTCTTCCCTGGTTCTTTCCAGTGGCACCCCAAGCCCCAATACTAACCTCCTCAAAGATGTAAATGACTATCCACCACTTACCCAGGATGACAATGTTGTGGGTAATCTGCCATATTGGTCATGGGTCATCCCATGGGGTTGACTGAATGGACCAGACTGGGCTCTTCCCTCCATTCTCATGGTTTTCTTGCTAGGGTTACCAGTTAGTGCTGTGTGGAATGTGGTATTTTGTTGGCAAAATTAGAGTGGAATGACCATTCTGCAGGCAGAATTTCTGCTGGAATTTTGCTGGTTCTTCTGTGAAATTTCACCTGCTGCAATCCATGGAATGGTATTCTGTGGAACAGCATTTTTTCCATGGAAAATCGTTCCACAACCATTTCTGCTGAAAATATTGAGATCCACGGCATAAAATTATGTGGGAATCCCAAATTTTTCTGCTGCAGAATTCTGCCATTCCATTTCCGGTGAAATTCATCAGAATTTTCTTGGCATTTTGAAACTTCCATGAAATTTTGTTCCACCAAAATTTGAAAAGTACACATAGCACTAGTACCAATGTGCAATGATACAAGCTCAAATGCATACATAACAGCAGTCATCTGGTAGCTACCCCATCTCATTCCATGCTTCCAGTGATGCTCCCACCTGGTCTCCTCAGTGTGGGAGGAAAGTAGAGGGAGCAGAGTCTCCCCCACAAAGGAAGAGAGCTCTCCTTTGGACACTCAGTCTTTCCTCCCTCATCTGGACCTTGCTCATTCACAGATGTGTGTTGTCAGCATCACAAGCTGCAGCACTACAGCTGTGCCAACAGGCCAGCTGGAATTTATATTTTTAAATATAAGCTTGGAGTCAGACTGGCATGGATAATTTCTACTGATAGAGTTGTCATGTTTTGAGATGCATCTATATATCACTTTGAGGTTAAAAGTCATGTACTGTACATTGAAATGTATCAATGCATGGAAACTGTACTTTAACAATGAGACAGAGACATATTGGCATCATTCCAATCTTCATTTAAAAAAGTTCCAGCTCGAGCCAGCCCATTTGTGTGGAGGGCTCAGGCACTGGACACCTTACCTCCTCCCACACTAGTGACTCAGGTTTGGAAATAAGCCTGATCTACTGGGGGTCAGCCAGGGGGGCTAGGAGCTGGATGGAGCTGCTGCAAGGCAGCTCTCCTTTTCCAGGGAGGGACATGGGCTTCCCCAGCTCTTTGCTGCCACCTCATAGAGGCTAGGTGGCAGTGCCAAGCCAGCAAGGGAGCCAGGTATTAGGCCAGGAAGGCATAAGAGCCATCACCAGAGCCACAGAGTGCATGCATGGCTCCATTCGCATACATAACCCTACTCTATGGTCCCACAATAACAGGGTGAGAAAGCAGAAAATGGGTCACCGAAGCAGGTTCAGTGAAGCCCTGTGAGTAGGGCAGATTGTGATCCTCCATGGGAGGGCAGCAGCTTTCCAGGTCTAGAGTCCTGACAGTAAAAAACTATATATAAAAAAAAGGTTTCAGCTCAGTAGTGCTGAGTGATAGGGTACCACTTTGGCATGCTGGCAACCAAGGTTTGTGTCCTGAGCCCATAATGGCAGGAGCAGATGCAAGAAGGGAAGGCACAGAATGTCCAATTGAACAATCCTCCTGGAGCGAAGTGGTTCCTGCATGTTGCTTCAGTAGTGATACCTAGTGTAGGATATATAGTAGAGTGGGATTTATGTGGTGGGTGACCATGCAGTGTCTGTAACCCCCCACTAGAGCAGTCACAAGCTAGCAATGGATATTCCAGGAAGATGATCAGGTACTAAAATTGGGGAAAAGTTTCCTCATTGGCTGAATAAAGGGCTTGTCTTGAAACTGAGGGAGACAAGTGACGTGGTTAGTGCAGTAGTCATGACTTGAAGGTGAGTGGGCACCAAGTACTGAAGTTCTGGGATGGTCAACAGATCTAGATTACAAAGCACTAAAAACATGCCAGGTGAGGAACGAAAAAGAGAATTAAAAAAAAAGGTTTCTAGTCCAAGAAATTCCCAGATTAGTCAGTTTCATAGAAATTAGGTGTAGGCCACAGTGCCTGATAGTGGTGACAATTTTAACTTGTACTTTTTCATTCTGTTTTGGAGTCCTCTTAGTATATGTCCATTCTATTTTATAACGCTTCTTGTTTGCTGAACTGCATGAATACCTGTCCTGCATTTTGAGTCTGCTTTAGCATTGTTTCCACTTTTGAAACAATAAAAGGACCGTTGCTTTTAATATGACTTGGGCAAAGTTTTCATCAGTACTCTCAGCTTTTTTTATCAAAGGTAATGCCTGCAGTTCAATGGGTGGAGCAACCAGCCACTCCCCTGTCTGAGCTATTTTAAGTCAGCTCCTTCCAGTCTCACTCAGAAGGACTGTTTTATTGCCACAGCTGGAGGCTCTGCCAGGGCTCTGCCCACCCCATTAGCGCTGATGTTTGTCTCCTACCACTTTTTTGTGCTTTGGACTTCTGCTTGGTTTGTGCATCTCCAGCTTTTTAGATCAGTATTTTGCTTTCTTTCTCCTTGCCTGCAGTTTGTGCTTCTGTCTGTCATCTGTTTCTGCTCCACTCCTTTTCACCAGTGCATTATGTTTCTTTCAGTTTTGCTTTTTTTGGGGGCTTTCTAGTTTTCCCAGCATCCTGCTGTCTCCTTTTGTTTGGCTTGTGCCATTCAGGCTCCCATTTATTGTGTTTTCCATATCTTACCAACCCCTCAGTACAACTACAATAGTTAACTGTTTACACCTGCCTCAGCCAGGCTGCCACTCCTACTTGAATTCTTCATTGATCACTGCATCAGCTTTGCTCCCTGGTTTTCAGTTCCCATATACTCCTGCTTCCCTAGCAGTTTCTTTTATTTTTTCTCTACTGACTCAGCCTACCTGACTTGCAATGCATCATGCTCCTGACACTAATCTCTCTTTTGAACTGGCTGGCATATATTTCTCATCTAGTCCAAGCTCATAACACTCGGTCTCATGCAATTTCCTGTTTTCATTCAATGTCTGTATCAGCCACAGCCTACTCTTGCATTCTGATTAAAGCAGAATTCAGCCTTACTCATGTTCCATTTCTCCATGTGCTCATGGGTGTCAGGCTTCACCATGGCCTCCCACTCCTCCTGCATTCTGATAACAAGCAACATTCAGCTTCACTTATGTTTAGTTTCTTCCATGTGCTCACAGCCATCAGGTTTCACCATGTCCTCCTATTACTACTGTTTGGATGCATGCCAGTCACAACCATAGTATGGATCCAAGGCTCTGCCTTTAAGCTGATGGTCTCACTCTGCCCCCATGAAGTCTGCATCTTGAGGGTGGGTCCCTCAATGGGTGGGGACCTTCTCTTTCTGCTCTTCAGGTGAGAATGTCCTACACTAAAGGGGAAGCTTTAGCCATGCAAATCAACTTGGCAGAACCTCTTGATGTAGCATTTATTTATTTATTTAAAAGTTTCATCAGGATGGCATACTCAGCAGGACTGCTCATTTTCAGATGTGTCCTGGGAGGAGGGGAGAAGGGAATAAACAGTTCACATACAATAACCATATATACAATACTAAAATAGTAATAATGCATAGAATACATTAACTTTGTAGTCTACAGTAAGCATACAGGTTTAACATGGGACAGCACAAAATAGCAATATCCATAGAACACATATGTACCTTGTAGTGGGTGACCATCTAGATTACAAATAACATAAAAATACAGCATTATTGGTAGTAATGGAGAAAATGCTGAACAATTGCAAGAGGAGGTCCCAGGAACATAGAGGGTAGAGTAGAGCTGGACATGGTATGGTGAGAGTAGATTTAGAGTATAACAGAAGGCATGGAGAGGATGAAGGTTGCCCACCTGAGAGGAAGATTGGACCTGGACTTGGATGTAGGTGATTTACGGACTGGAACATAGTGGGTAGAACAGGGCTGATCCACCTTATGGTGAGAATTAGACTAAGAGTGTAGCTGAAGGTATGGAGAGGTACAAAAGGTTTGCCTGAGAGGTGGATTGGACCTGGGCTTGCAGGTAGGAGTTAGGGGCAGGCACAGACTGGGGAGGTGTAGTCATGAAATAGGGAGGAAAGGCATGCTGGGGTGGGTGCATCTCAGATTGAGGGGGAGGGCTTTTCACAGTTTAGGGCATCAATATGGGAAGGCAGATTGACAGCAGTGGTGGACCTTTGGGAGAGAGCCAGGGATGTGTGACCGGTGTTTTGGAGGGAGTAGGAGGAAAGGGTGATGGTACAGAGAGTGGAGGTGAGGTAGAAGGGTAGTGACTGGAACCAGAATTTGGCCACAGAGCTAGCAGAATAGGTGAAGCATCTGGATTCAAGGGATGAGAGGGAGAGGACTTTGTAGAGAACACAGTGATGGGTCATTGGGGGTCAAGATAGAGTGAAATGATGGAAGGGATGAAAGAGGGTGTCCAGTCTGGCAAGGGTGGACTTGGGAGCAGCACTCTAGACCATATTAGCATAGTCAAAGTTGGGGAAGATCATTTTCTGTACAATTGCACAGTGAGCCAGAGATGGAATGCCATCATGGTTTCTGTATAATGCACCAAGCCTGGGGTGCAGTTTCTTTTGGATTGCATTCACATGTACAGAAAAGTTCAGGTGCTGGTCTAGCCATACCACAAAGTACTTAAAGAAGGTGACGTTCTCTAATGTCGTCCCATCCAGGGTGTGGAAGATAGTGGTGGGGATGGGATCTAGAGAGTCTCTGCCTAGTGCCAAAGATCATGGAGACAATCTTTTTGGCCTAGAGGAACAGCTGGTTAGAGTGGAACCAATGCTCAACCTTATTGAAATCCTGCTGGAGTCTTGCTACCACATCTGATCGGGAAGCACCAGAGGTGTAAAGGATGGTGCCATCCTCAAATATGTGTATGGCTGTTGTAGAACAGACAGCAGGTAGATCATTTAAGAAGATTGAAAATAGGATTGGACCAAGCACTGAGCCTTGTGGGACTCCAGTATTGATGGGGAGGGAAGGGGAAAGGGAGATGCCAGTCTTGACTGACTGTGACCTGGCTGCTGGAATTTGACTTCAGCTGCCAGAGGGTGGGACCTCTAAGTCCAGTCAGGCTCCTTTAGCTGTGCCGGCAGCATCGGCAGCACCTTTGAAAGCTATTCTCCATACAGCCACCAAAAGTTTACTTGGTCTCCACCTCCTTCCCTTCCTCTGCCCCTCCAGTGTGAGGATTATACAACTCCAAATTCTGGCCCCTCAAGGGCTCCTCATATGCCTTACTCTTCAAGGGTTCAGCTTCCTCTCTAGGCCTCCTTGATTGGAGGCCAGGTGAGTGCCTTTCAGTGGTTGTTGCTCTCCTCCTCCTGTCTTGGAGGTGGGGGTGAGCTTAAGCACAGGGCACCTCCTTTAGCTGCAGAGTTCACTTGCAGCACCCTCATGGCTTTTCCATTACAGCTATAGAATGAGAGCCTTCCCTCAAAAAATCTTCCCCTGAATTGGGTCTGTAAATGTCACAAGTTCAGCCATCACTAATTTATCTCAAGCTTGGAGGAAGGTGACCAAAGATTTGGATCCCCAGAGGTTTCTCCCTCATTGGGATTTTTTCCTCTCCTCTGTGCCAAACGTTATAAAAATGTGGTAGTCTTAACTTCAGGTTAGTTTCCACTGTGCGTTGGGGTTAGATAGTGGCCCTCCTCCCATTTGCTGTTCCTGCTCTCCTTACAGAAGTCACGCCACTTCTCTATCAGTCCTGATATTTGTCAGTCATTGCTAGATTCAGTATATGCCTATTGCTAGTCATCACTTATTGCTTTTACTCCATCCTTACACAAGCTCTGTGTCTCTCCTGCCACTCAGTACTTTTTGGGGGCTCCTTCCTAAAGTACCTTAGCCTAAAGGAATTCACTCCCACAGCACCTCTAGGGGTGGCCATCCTCAAGAAGGTTCATTTGCCTTCACAATACCCAAACAGGGTGGTAGTTCCCCATGGAACAGAGAGTGTGAAAGGCCAAAGTATTCCTATTACAATCAACAAAACATTTATCCAGATACCTTCAGATCATCAATTAAGTTGCACAAACATAACTCTTCACTAAGTTGGGTAAGCCCATTGTAATCAAAGGCTGTACCTGCAGTTCAATGGGTGGAGCAACCAGTCATGCCTGCTACCTGAGTTATTTAAGTCAGCTCCCTCCAGTCTCACTCAGCACTTTTTCTTTACCCCACCATCCTCCCCTCCTCCTGTGGCACACCTCTCTCTCTGCAGGCTCCTTCCTAAGGTACCTTTAGCCTAAAGGAATTCATTCCCCTGGCACCTCTAGGGGTGGAACCTTCCTCAAGAGGGTTTCTTTGCTTTCACAGTACCCCAACAAGGTGGTAGTTCCCTGTGGAACAGAGAGTTTGAAGTCCAAAGTATTCCTATCCCATGGGCTGCCAACAGATCTAGAATGTATTGACATTTTGGACTGATATATCAGTCCATGGCACAGCAACACATTCATCCAAATACCTTGAAATCATCAACTAAGTTGCAAAAGCATAACTCCTCACTAAGTTGTGTAAGTCCATTGAAGTATACTTCTATACTTGTTGTCCCATAAGGTCAGGGAGCAGTGTCTGCTGCACCCTGATTTGTAATAATCACAAGAAAAGTGATCTTAAAAAATGAGTGTTCAAGAACAACAGAGAATAGTGGGTACAGAGAATAGTGATGAAACCTGGATTATTATCATGGTTTATTATTATTATTATGGATATACTGGTGCCACAGAAATATGGACATTGGGAAAGAGAGAGTATAACCCAGCATGCTGCCCCTAAATTAATTTATGACTGACAAAGAACTGATGCAGCAAGATGAGTTGTGAGGTTCAGGGTATACTGGAGTGTCACCCCTTTGGGTACTTTAACAAGAATACTGAAAATAAATGAATTGGACTATAAACCTGAAAATGAACTTTGCAAGTATGGGGATTGTTAAAACTGCTTACCTTTGGAAATGAAGCTCATGAGTTTTGAGGAAAATAAAAGGATCCAGGTTTAGACTTTACCTAGAACAATTGCAGCAAAACGTCTGGCTACTAAGCAAAAGAGAAAATAGACCTCTAAACTAGGTCTCATTAAAAAACATTTATTTAATGCAATACAAAAACAGCAGCACCCCCTACCACAAACATTTCATGCAACACTGACACTTTTTCAATGTGTAAGTGTCATACATTACAAATTCATATTTAAAGCAGCTCCATAAAGGAATACCGCTCTTTTAATATTAAAGTGCTTAACAATAATAAAAGGGCACACCACACTATAAATAATTATAAGACATGCAGGATATATATAAATAGTTCCTAAAACAAATATTTAAATAAATAAGAAAGAAGAAAGACACAGAATTATCCCTCTATCACTGCATAATCACTAAATACAATCACTATTTTATAAATTAGTGATTGTATTTAGTGATTATGCTGGGATAGAGGGGTAAGCACTTTAGTATTAATAGAGCGGTGTCCCTTTAAAGAGCTGCTTTAAATATGAATTGATAATGTTTGACACTCACGCACTGAAAAAGAGTCAGTTTGATGTGAAATGTTTGTGGTAGGGGTGCTGCAGTTTTTGTATCATATTAAATAAATGCTTTTTAAAGAGACCTACTGTAGCTTAGAGGTCTATATTCTCTTTTACTGAGTAGCAAGACTTTTTGCTGCAATTGTTCTTAGATTCAGGTCAAGGCACCAGCAGAGTTTCTTCAGGCTGTGACCTGCTTGCTTTTTTCTTTATCCAGTATGTGGACCTTCCATTACTGTTCCAGGGATGGTTATGTTGCTAATCCCTTTGTGTTTGCGACTCTGATGGGCCCAAAAGTGTCCAGGCACTCTGGAGGTCATCCCAAGTCCCAGGAGGTCAAGTAAGTGCATGTCATTGCGTGTATGCACCCCTTCCCTTTGCTACCATCTGCATACCCCTAGATGTGGGGGGGGCTACATAAATTTGCAAAGCAGGAAGTGCATGCTGAGAAAAGGACATCCAGCACTAAGTGCAGACCCCCATCCACACAGTTGCAGTGAATTTTTGTAATGAACAACAGTCTGTCTATTTGATGTAATGTTTCATAAGTTGCATTTAAACATCAAAGTCTGAGCTGCAACCTTTCAAGTTATCAGCAATATAGAACTTTAACCTTGCTGAAATTATATCACTATCATCAGCAATGGCATCTAACCTTTTTTAATATTACATAACTAATAGTGATAAAGAAAACATTTCTACTCTGGGAATCAAAGCCATGCTCCCTAATCTCTTCAGTTTTGTTGCCTGGAGCTCTACCACTGTACTAACTTTCTATACAGTAAATGCATTCTGTGACAAAGGACATCTATCAGTGAGTGCAGACCCCAACCCCCACACACACAGCTGCAGTGGATGTTCATAATTAACAGTCTGTCAATTCGATGTAAGGTTTCCAAGTTTCAGATGGAACATTTCAAGTTATTAACAATAAAGAACTTTAAACCTCGCTGATACTCTATCACTAACATTAGCATGACATCTAGCAATTTTTTCATGCTACATAGATTGTAGTGAGAAGGAAAAAAAATGTTCCCCAATGGAGATAAAAATGAGCAAATTAACAGCTTTCAGATCATAAGGGTAGTGCAGTCTTAGTGTTGGTAGTTCCCTATATACAGTAGTATTTCTACAATTCAGCTTTTCATAATGCAGTATGTACAACAATTTATGAAGTGTCAAAAACACTTAAAAAGACTGCACCATTCCTTGCACATGTGAATTAGAAAGAAACTAGGGAGATTATATTTCATTTAGATAAATCAACACCAAGGACATAACCATTTGCTCATTTTTATGCACCTTTTTGCATTTATTAAACTTTATATTGTGTCATGTGGAGTTTGGATTCACTTTTTTGATGTAATGTTGAATTTGCATTTTTATTTATTATTAAGCATGGGCTACCCGATGGGTTGCTGGGTCAGGTACTACAGGTATCACCTATTTTTGGTTGGGTAGGGTAGTTCAGGTAATGTACTATCCTGCCCAAAATAACTGTGTAATTCTTGGGTTGGGTAGTTTGAGATAGGTAATGGGTAAAGGACTTACAGGCTGGAAACAGGCATAAAAGGGCAGCCTGTGGGGTCCTTCATGTAACTTACAGCAGAATAGGTGCTCATGATACTGGGCTGACACCTGATTGGTCAGTGGTGTCTAATGGACAATGCTCCATCTGCTATGAGCCTGTGTGGTGCAGCTAGCAGTCTGGAAGCAACTCTGTGGGTGCTCACAGCAAGAGACTTGTGTTTTGAATTAATTTTTGAACATCAACAGTTTAGAATCCTTCACTACATGAATGAGGAGTCAGACAGAAGCAAAACTAAGAGGGACTAAAACAATTTCAGGGGGAAGGGTGAAAAGATCTCGGGGCAGGGGCAGGAATGATCAGCCTCAGTCAAGGAGATGGTGCTGGAAAGAGAACAGAGGAGCAAGGTGGAGGAAATGAAAGATAGACTAAAACAGTGATAGCTAGTTTGAAATTAAAAAAAAAGTTGAAACAATTGAAATTATGACATCATTTGTTAGGTGCCCCTGAGCCCTGTCATGTATTACTGTGTGACATAGTCTGCTACTCTGTGTGTCTCTGCAGCATAGTAAAATCCTTTTACATCTGTATTACACTGTTTGTTAGGTGCCCTGATCCCTGTCATTTATTACTGTTACATAGCTATACTGTCTGTCTCTGCAGCATAGTGAAAGCCTTTTACAGCTGTATTACACTGTTTGTGAGGTGCCCTCAAGGCCCGAGTCCTGTCATTTATTACTGTGTGACATACAGTAGTCAGCTACACTGAGTGTCCCTGAAACATAGTGAAATCCTTTTATGGCTATATTACACAGTTTCTTAGGTGCTCCAAGCCCTGTCATTTTATTACTGTGCTATAGCTACTCTGTCTGTCTCTGCAGCATTGTGACAGCCTTTTATGGCTGTATTACACTGCTTGTTAGATGCCCTGAGGTTCGAGCTCTGCAATTTATTATTACTGTGACATAGCTACACTGTCTATCTCTGTAGCATAGTGAAAGCCTTTTATGGCTGCATTACACTGTTAAAGAGGAGCCCTCAGGGCCCAAGTCCTGTCATTTATTACTGTGTGACATAGTCAGCTACACTGTGTATTCCTGCAGCATAGAGAAATCATTTTACAGCTGTATTTCACTGTTTGTTAGGTGCCCCAAACCCTGCCATTTTATTACTGTGACGTAGCTACACTGTCTGTCTCTGAAGCATAGTGAAAGCATTTTACAGTTATATTACACTGTTTGTTAGGTGTGCCTGAGGTCCGAGCCCTATTGTTTATTATTACTGTGACAGAGTTACACTGTCTGTCTCTGCAGCATATTGAAAGCCTTTTATGGCTGTATTACACTGCTTATTAGATGCCCTGAGGTCCGAGCTCTGTCATTTATTATTACTGTGACATAGCTACACTGTCTACCTCTGTAGCATAGTGAAAGCCTTTAATGGCTGTATTACACTGGTTTTGAGCAGCCCCTAAGGCTAGAGCCCTGTCACTTTTTACTGTGTGACATAGTCACCTACACTGTGTCTTTCTACAGCATAGTGAAATCCTTTTACAGCTATATTACACTGTGTGTTAGGTCCACTGAGTCCTGAGCCCTGTCATTTATTACTGTAACATAGTCAGCTTCAGCTACAGTGCCTGTCACTGCAGCAGTTAGCGAAACAATATCCTTTCATGGCTGTGTTTACTATGTCTCGTCTTTCCACATGTGCATCTGTTAATGATATGGACAATATGAATCATACCACTAGTAAAGAACATAGTGACAATAATAATAACATCACCAGGACTGGCACTAAATGTCCTGGAAAAAAAGCATGTCAGCAATGAAATGATAGTAGAGTTACAAAAAGAACTGACTGGAGTTACTCATAGAGGTACTGAACATTTTGCCACATGTGGCAGAATAGTTCCAGCTGCTGAAGAAGCATGCAAGGAGGCATCGTCCTCAAATATAAGCTCAGATGCTAAGACTGTGAATGCTGATAGAGGTGGTGGTGATAGTGGGGACTGGGAATGGGATAGCCTAGACTATATCCCACATAAGGATGATATCACTTTCAGTTCTTCTGAATCTTGTGGTGACGAAGTTGGTAATTTGTTTCAATGAGGGGGTAGGAGAGGATGTCACTGAAAAGCATGAGAAGCAAGTGCAGAAAAAAAGTAATATGCTAAATGTATGAATAAGAGGATGATTATGAATGAGGACAATTCCTCTCAACAAGGGAATGGCAGTGTAGGGTTTCCTCCAGGTCCCTTGACTGTACAAAGAATAGTGCCAGGCAGCATGGCAGAATGCAAAAAAAGGTAAATATTTAGTGTGGAATGTATTCTATATTGACCCTGCAGGCAACTCTCTAGCTGTATGCACTCTGTGCAAAAAGAGTGTCAGTCGTGGTGGCAAATTGCCAAATTTTGGAACATTAGTAATGATGTGACATGAAAAGGCAAAACACCCAATTGAGTGGGGCAGTGCAATGGGCAGTGTCATTGATATGAACAATAGCGGAGTTGGTGGCAGTGACAATAGTGACAATGAACTGGAAGTAGGAAGTAATGTTGAATCAGTTGATGTGTCCTTGCAGTTTTCCCAGACAAACATAGATTGTTTTCTAACAACATCAAATAGTGGAAAATCCCAAAGTAATACATGTGAAAAAGGAGTAAAAAATACATTCCCACCAAAATTAAAAATATCTCATCAACTAACATTAAAAGAAAGTGTTTGCAAGGAGATCAAAATTTACCTGCAAGCATCCAACCTGCCAACTGTTAAACAGACCCATTGCAGGGATATTGGCAGATTGTCAACTCCCTTTTGCTTTTGTTGCCCAAAAGGGTTTCCTCAAGTTCATGAGCCAGATTGAACCACAGTACACAGTTCTCTGTCAAACATACTTCTCAAAAAAGGCTGTTCCACAGTTGTATGACTTGGTGTGTAGTGAAGTTATTAAGCAGTTGAAACTCTCTGAGGTGAAACAGGTTCACATAACCACAGATATATGAACCAACAACCAAACAAGTGACTACATGCCTGTTATAGCTCATTGGGCAAGTTTTCAGTCAGAAGATAATAATCCATGCTCTACTGTAAGCAGTAGGAAACAGGCTGCATTATATGTCACCACTTTTGGGGAGAACCACACTGCTGTGAATATTTTGCAGGAGCTGGAAAAACAATTCCAGAAAGGCATACTCCGCATACCATATCTCCATGGTTCATAGTGTCAGATAATGGTTCCAACACAGTCAAAGCTGTTAGAAATGGCAACTACCAAAACACACCTTGTTTTGCACATTGTTTAAATCTTCTCTTCCATAATTCCTTAAATGGAAACAGAAATGCTGAAAACCTGGTAGGTCTTATAAGAAAAATATCTGGGCATTTCAGCCACTATGTGAAAGCACAAAAAATCCTGAAGTGGCTGCAGAGATCAAACAACTTACCACTGCATACTTTAAAGCAGGAAGTTCCAACCCACTGGAATACAAAGTTTTACATGTTGGAAATGCTTCTTGAACAGAAAAAAGTTATACATGACTACACCATGCAGAAACAAATAGGTAAAATAGACAACATGTTCAGTTCTGCCAGTTGGAGTCTACTTGAATCTTTGGTCACCTTATTCAAGTCATTTGAGGCTGCCACACATGATGTCAATGTAGACAGTGCAACTCCTCAAAATATATTCCTTCACATTTTCCTTGATGACATAAAGATTGAAATTCAGTCAAAAGAAGAAACCACCTCTGTTTTGCTAGCAGATAACTTGAGTCTCAAACTATCGACTAAGCAGAAAATAAATGGCATGTTTAAGAATGACACCTATGTGCTGGCTACGTCACTACATCACTGCTTTAAGGGGGACATTGAAGCCATCCTTTCACTGTGGGAAGACATTGAGAATTGGAGAGATTTTCTGTTAACCAAATGTGACATTGCCCCACCAATACCATTAAGTGATGTACAACAATCTCTGCTGAATCATCAGACTGCACTTCTGGCACAGACAATAGCGCATATATAAATTCTTCACAATCACCAATATCATCAGTGAGGGAAAGGACATCTTCAGCTACTTTCTATGAATTCTATGGTCAGGGTCAGAAAAGCAAATCAATTCTGAGTCACCTGCAACAACATGGACTAGTATCCTGTAAAGAAGCTGGTTTATCTGCCAGACTGGTAATCATCTCACACAGCACGATGATCCAGGAGTATTTTATAGACCATACTGTGATTGGTCTCAAGAAAGATCCATTACTCTATTGGAAACAAAAAAGAACAATATAACCAGATTTAGCAAATCTTGCAATAATGTAACTCAGTTGTCCACCTTCAAACGTTTATTCAGAACAGACATTTAGAGCAGCAGGAGGAATAGTCACTGACTAAAGAACACTGCTAAGTCCTGTATATGTGGAAAGGCTTACATTTCTCAGAATGAATGCTGACAATTTCCTGGTTGTCCCAAACATTGAATTATGTGATCCTAACCCTGAATATGAACAACAGCCTGCAAACAGTGATACTGAAAATGATGACTAGATTGTATACAAAATGAATAGAAAATCCTGTGTGGAGTGCGGTACTGCCAAATTTGGTAACTTAACATTGCTAACACATCTCTCTCTCTCTCCCTCAGCAGTTGCAACTGGCCCTCTAAAATAAATCCTGCCATGCTCACAGTCAGTTCTTGGACAAACAGGCATGTTTGTCATTTTTCTGACAATGTTGGCACTATTATTTAAATTTGAATTCACTTACTTTTTTTAATTTTTTACATTTTCTCGTCAAACGTGTTCCACATATCACATACTGTTCCAGTCCTGCTGTATATGAGCACTACACAAATTCTGGAAGGACTGCTGCTAATAACACACAGGCCTTATATCATAGTTGTTACTGCAGTTTCTTCCATTAGCATCACTTTCCCTGAGTTTTACTGTTATTCTCCTTAGACATGTACAACTAACAAAATATGCCCTCACTACTGCCACCATGCCAAACACATTTTCCAAACTACTCTTACTTTTGTCACTCATCAGTTTATTATGTTTGATGCCCACCATAGGTATAATTTTTGGAAACAGCAGCTTCACTCAGAGTAGCTGCACCTTTTGTACCTACCTCATCAATGCTTGTCATGGGTATAATTTTTTGAAACAGCAGCAGGCTCATTCCGAGCAGCTGTGCCTCTCATACCCACCTCAGCAATGCCCACAATGAGTATAATTTTTGGAAACAGCAGCAAGCTCACTCACAGCAGCTGTACCTAACATACCCGCCTTAGCAATGCCTGCCATAGGTAACATTTTTGGAAAGAGCAGCAGGTTTGCTAAGAGCGGCTGCTCCTCTCATACCTGTCTCAGCAATGGGTATAATTTTTAGAAACCGAACAAACAGTGTAATACAGCAGTCTTTCACATTTTTGTTATGGTCAGGGTAGGGTAATAGGGTAGTAGTCTGGGTGGGATAGTAACTACCCGACTCTAACCAACTACCTGTTTTGCATTAGGCTATTTATAGGGTAATTTATGGTAATTTGAAGGTACCCATGGGTAGTGTTTAAGGTAGAGTATTTTACTACTCGCCCATGCCTGTTAATTGTGTGTGATTTTTCTGTGCACTGTCACTTTAAATATGTGAATTGAAACTCAGGAGGAGCAGGGCTGCTAAGTACGCTCCCTGATAATACCTTAACGAAACTGGTCAAAGTGTTCTGTGGTGTTTGCCTACGTCTCTGTGAGGAGTTCTGACCATTTTATATCAGGTATTGCCTTAAAGGAATAGTTATTTTTGCTTGAATATTACAAGTCTCTTTTGCTTTTTTGTTTGTCTTTACTTTTAGCATTGGTGCTAGACAACTGCTGTAGAACATTTTATTAAAAGTAGTACACCCAGGACTGGGGCAGACCATTTTGTCCACAAGTTGTTTGTCTGTGCCTGGCATATGATATCCTCCAAGTAAATGTAAAATAGTGATAGGGAAAGTAGGTACAATTATCTCAAATGTAAGAGCTTTGTTGGGATATTGCAGAAACAACTTCTTTAATTAAAAGCCACTTATTTATTTATTTATTTACTTTTTCGCATACTAGTTGTTATTGAGAAATTGTGTTTGGGACTCAAGAGTACTGGACTATAACTAGGAGGAACTGGAGGAAATGAAGTCAAACCTGCTGTAATGCCACTGTTGGTATGCCTGCATACAACTAGTGAGGTCTGCAATGTTTTCTTTAGCATAACAGCACTGTTTTTCACCTTTTACTGCTGTTCTTTTGTGAATTGTGGTATGTTTTGGGGGAGCATAAACCTTTATTGGATATTCTGTTCCATGTTATAGAATGAGGGAGCACTACTGACCAATCAGAGTACTCCTTTCTTCTGTGTGTGAGCCACTCTTATTCTAAGAGGAGTGCCTCACACACACACACACACATGCCCTGAAAATGGGCACATTGAGGGAAACTGATTTAAAATGTTATTGTATTATTGCTCAATTTACATCAATAATATATATATGGCCACTCTTAGGGTTGTAAGAGTTGTATCACATGTTTTGAGTATCATAGAAAGGAAGAAACATCAATTTTGTGGGCTTGAAAGGAACCTTAGGTAAATCCAGTATGCCTCTTGCCCCTGCCTATTCCATCACCACTGACCCTGGTTGGTAGAGAACAGGTGACACTCCCTCCCTCCATTCTCCTACTTAATATGCCGCTGTACCTATTCCATGAATGCTTGAAGCTCCTCACAGTCTGCTCTGACTACATCCTCTGGCAGGCTGTTCCATTCATCCACCACCCTTTTCTGTGAGGAAGTATTTCTGTGCATCTCTCCTAAACATCCTCCATTAGCCTTATTGCATGCTTCCTTGCTCTAGTTCTTTCTTTTCTCTGAAATAGATCCTCCCCTTGTACCTTGTTCACTCCTGTGAGGTACTTGCGGGTTTCAGTCATGTCCCCTCTCTTCTATGGCATGCTTGTTGAGTTCCTGCAGCTTTTTCTCATATGGCTTCTTGTCTAGAGAAGGATGAAGTTCGCTAAGTTCACCCCATGAATGAATCCCCAAATTTAGCTCAATTCATGATGTGTGGAATGATCCTCAAAGTGCAAAATTTCCCCATAAACAGCGGAAATCGGCCCACAAAGTGCAGAATTTTGCCCACAGACTGCAGAATCTCACCATTCTTGGGGAAAGTGTTGTGATTTTGGGTGAAGTCAAAGTTGATGGGGGTAGGGAAACCTGCACAAAACTCTTGAGGATGTGAATTTCAGCCACTTTGCAGCAACTTTGCCAGCAAACTAAACCTTTGCCATATCTCTGCTCTTGTCAACCCCCTTATCATTTTGGTTGCCCTCTTCTGTACTGCCTCCACCCTGTCTTTGCAGAGGTGTGGCCTCACAGTTCTCCAGGAGGGGCCTTCCAGTGGTATTCCCTTAGGAAGGCGACATAAATTTGTCACCACAATTACAGCAACTCCCGATTACCGACACTAAGAGGGGAGACTGTGATTTCTGATCGCCCGCTTGCAGTGTTGTCTTTTTCCCTGTGATCATGTCCTCCCAGAGTTAATTATTTGAAGTCAGGGGGTGAGGCGACAAAGCCCCTCTCAAAAAACAATTGTTTCCTGGGAGGGCACTTTGGTGCTGTACCTCCCAGAGGAGAGAAATGCCTGGTGCTGTAATGCCAGGCAGCATTTTGCTGGTGCCGTGATCGGCATCAGAAAAATGTTTTTCACTGTGAAATGGTGGAATCCTGACCAGTAAGCAGTAAAACAGCAGCACCACCTCCTGCTAGAAATCCCTCTCCCAATGCGCCCCAGCATCCTGCTAGCCTTTTCCACTGCTTTGTCACACTGCCCTGCCACCTTGAGGCAATCAGATATGATGACCCCTAGGTTTCTTTCTTGCTTGTTGACTGTAAGCTCCAATTCCCCCCAGTATATACACAGGCCCTGGGTTCCACAGCCGAGAACACATAACCTTGTGCTGTTTGGCACTGGAACCCAGCTGCCACCGACTAATGCGTTCCTCCTGTTTTTACAGATCCCTTTGCATTCTCTCCACCTCTTCCTGAATATCAATCCTGTTGCAGATTTTTGTATCATCCGCAAAGAGAACCACCTTCACCTCAAGTTCCTCCCCAATGTTAGTTGTAAAGTCATTGAAGAGGACCGGTCCCAGCACTGAGCCCTGTGGCACTCCACTAGTCACAGTCCTACTGCCTGAGTAGCTACCATGGACTACCAACCTTTGCCTACTGTCCCTTAACCAGTTTGATAACCAACTTGCCACTTTCACCCCCACCCACAGACTGCTTAGTTTCTGCATGTGGCACAGTGATGAAAGCCTTCCTGAAGTACAAATAGGCCCCATTCACTGATCTTCCTTTATCCACCTTCCTGGAAACCTGGTCAAAGAAATCTATGAGACTAGTTTGACATGGCCTCCCTGCTGTGAAACCATGCTACTGATGATCCTGCAGCCCTTTTGCTTCCAGGTGCTCCAAAAGCCTCTCCTTCAGTAGTGTCTCCATTAACTTCTCCGCCACTGATGTGAGACTGACTGGCCTTTAGTTGCTAGCATCTTCCCTACTGCACTTTTTTGCAGAGGTATCACATAGGCCCTCCAGTCCTCGGGAATTTCCCCGATCTCCACCGAGGTGCTAAAAAGCTATGCTAGAGGAGAAGCCAGCACTGTGCTCAGTTCCTTTAGGATCCTTGGATGAATCCCATCAAGCTTTATCACCGTGTTCTCCTTTAAGGCTTCCAATCCCTTCTGGACCCTCTCCACCAAGAATGGACTTGTGTCCACTCCCCCTCTCCCTGGTGCTTACTACAGCATGCTGGTCCATCCCTTTCACTCTGTGCTGTGAAGTCTGAGCAGGAGTAATTGTTTAGCATTTCTGATTTCTCTTGATCTTCCTCTGTGCAGTCCCCCCACCCTCCTGATTCTTATTATCATTTCCCTTGTCTTCCTCTTTTCCCTCAAACATCTGAAGAAGATTTTGTTCCCTTATTGACTGCCTTAGCTATTCTCTCCTCTGTTAGTGCTGTGGCTGTCCTCAACCTCCTTCCCACTATGCTTTGTTTTGCTAGATATACCACCCTGTTTTCATCCTTCTGGGTCTCCTTGTACTTTCTAAAGGCTGTTTTCTTCTTGTTCACTTCCTTTGCCACCTCCTTGGAGAACCATGGTAGCCTTTTTCTCATCTGTCCCTTGCTCATCTCCTTCAAACAGCATGCCATGGGCTAGACTATACCCTTCTTAATTTTTCTCCATTGAACCACCACTCCCCCTCTGCCTCCCACTCCAGGCATTCTCTGGGGCAGTTTCCCATTTCTTTAAAATCTGCCCTCCCGAAGTCCAGGATCTCTTCTTAGCATGTTTTAGTATCAGTACCACTCATTTTTGGTCCATGGTTCTCATGCCCTAAGAATGCTTGTGAGACCACTCTTGCAACTGTAAGAGTGATCCAAGCAGCCGTATTAACATACAATTAATTATTGCCACTGTGTGTCAATTTTTAAATGGAACAGCAGCTTTTCATTTGCCATTTTGTGTACTGCTACAGGAATCCCTGTCCCTGATTGATTTCATTTTACATAGTTAAATATTTCCCTTGAGTTGCAGATTCAAGGGTCATAGAAGTACTTTTTCAGTATATTCACCATTTTGTTCATTGGCTCTTCCCTCCCTGCTTAAATCTCTAGACTTAGGGGGCGTGGCCAGCTCTGTAACATGGCAGATGCAGATTAGCTGAGCTCCCTAAGGCACTTTCGTTTTGTCGGTGTTTGAGTGACCCCAGCTGCTGGGTTCGACTGTTAATTCATCGCGTAATAATCGTGAAGCGGATGCATCCATGAGAAATAAAGATAAACAGTTGCAACTAAAATTTGGAACCGGGGACGAACCGCATCGCTCTGGGCAAGGGCCTGGTCCAGCAGACATGAACTTGGGGCCTGCTATTGATGGAGGAGACATGTCAGATCTGAAAATATCCCTTGCAGCTGTCCCTGCCACCCTGATACAGATCCAACACCACATGAAGGCAGGCTTTGCTAACATTGCTGCTCAGATTACCCACATGCAGTCAGTAGTTACCGGTTTGTCCAAAACCTCCGCCGCTCATGCAGATCAAATTGCCCAGCTGGAACAAAGGGAGGGAGCCCTGGAAGACTCTCTTGCTGTGTCTGCCCGAGAAAAGTCTTCCCTGCAAAATACGGCGTGAGAGCTTCTGGCCCAGTTAGACGACCAGGAGAATCGTTCGAGGAGGTCAAACTTAAGGATTATGGGGCTGCCTGAGGGTCTTGAGGGGGATGATCCCAAATCCTTCTTTCATAAATGGCTGGTGGAGCATTTAGAGCTATCCCTTAATCTGGCACAATGAGAAATCGAGCAAGCGCATAGAGTGGGGCCCCCTCCCAAAGTGGGTGATGGGTCTAGACACTGCCTGATAAAGTATTTAAGATTCACAGAGAAAGAGGCCATACTCAAGCAAGCCAGAGTGAAGGGCCCGATCACATTGCAAAATGACAAGATTATGATCTTTAAAGATTACAGCAGGGAGCTACAGTTTAAGAGACAAAGTTTTGCTGAGATTAAATCTAAGTTGTTTCAAATGGGGTGGAGATTTACCTTTCTGTAGCCAGCAAAGCTTCTCATTAATCATCCTGGGAGTGCCCCTAGAGTGTTCAGATGTCCTAAGGAGGCTGCACGATGGGTAGAAGAGTAGTTGAAGAGGTGCAGGAAGGAGGCTCCAACTGAAGTGGCCAGTTCAGTTAAGTGAGGCCCTGGCTTTTTCGATTTGCTCCAACATGTTGCCTGATATGGTGGCTTAGACTTGGGATCTAACATGCTGTAATCTTGTTTCTTCTCACCGGCGCAGCCATGCTGCAAGGTACTTGTTGTTGTTACTTTTTAATGTTATACTATGTACTACTGCGGAGGTAGCGATTTACGCCCATCCAAGCTCACTGGATCTCTTGTCCTTCTACAGCCCTGACCTGGTCTGGGGACCAGGGTATCAGCAGGGCTCCAGAGGTTCTGTTTGGCTGGATGAAGCTCTCATGTGGAACTAATCCAGTCATGTAATCGGACTGATGGGGTTGTTTTGTTCTTTGCCCTACTGACCTTATATAAATTAATATGTTGGGGTTTGTTTACATTCTCTCCTCTCCCCCCCCACCCTTCTCCCAATCTTAGTGCTCCTTCCAGTTTCTCTTGTTTCCACACTTACAGTTGGTTGTAGTTGGAATGTGGGAAGAATATATATGCTTGTTTTACACTTGGTTTGGGGGGGGTGGGAGATTCTGCTTCATTCAGCTCATCTCTTTCCTAATTTAATTTTTTGGAAGAACCGAATCATTTGGTTCCGTTACTATGGCTTTCATGCCACAATATGGGGGTTTCACATTACTTGAATAGTGTGTATGTGCCTTTAAATATGATCACCTACTGTGCTTTAGTTTTAAAGTCCGCCACTTGTTTGTAAGGGAATCTATGATGGATTTTATATCTGTCATTGGGGGGTGAGTGGGGTTAGTGTTTCTGGTTGTGGGTTTTCTGGGGAGGGACTGAAGAGCATGGTCGGGCTCCATCTTTGTGCTGTACAGGAGTCAGATCTGCCTTTAGCCTCCAATTATTTCATGTTCTTTTTTGGGTGTTTTATAGAATCTGGTTGGGTGTCATGGGGTTCGTGTTCAGGGTGGTTGGTTTACTGGGGGGGATTGAGAAGTTTTGCTGGGCTCTATATTTGAGCTGTTCAGGAGTTCAGCTTCTCCTTAACCTCCACATGTTAGGGGTCTGTTTTTGGATGCTTTATAAAAAATGGTTAGGTGCTACAGTCAGGCTGCAGTTTATTATATACCTATGTATGCGATGATACTCTCAGTTTAGTTCAATGTGGGAATATGGCTGATACTATTAGAATTACCTCCTTAAACATCAATGGTTTGAAATCGGTGATTAAAAGGAAAAGATTGCAGGCAGAAGTTAAAAGATCCAAATGGCAAGTGGTGATGCTCCAGGAAACTCATAAGTCCCCTGGGGAGGCAGTGAGAACTGCTAGGGCTCTTGGTGAGACCTGGGTGTCCTCGCCTTTTTCAACTAAATCCAGAGGGGCGGCGCTTTGGTTTCCAAGGGGGAATGAGGGCTACCATAATTGAGCAGATCACTGATCACTACAGGTGATTTGCTCTGGCTCTAGTATCTCTTCCTTCGGTTGGTGTAGTTGGGTCCATATATGCCACAAATGTTGATCAACCTGAATTTTTTCAACAATTGGCCCTGGAAATGTAGAAATGGCCGGGGCCATGGATCTTAGGTGTGGACTTCAATTGTGTCCTAGATGGGGTGATGGATAGGCCCAGCATGGCCCCTTGTGCTCAATCTAAAAATGCCATTGCATTGGCAGCATTGGAGAAAGACATGGGCCTGGTGGACAATTGGTGGTATATATTCCCAACTGGAAGAGACTATAGTTTCTTCTCACATGCCCACAAATCATATGTCCAGCTGGATAAAATCCTGCTTTCCCACCCTCTGCTCCCAGCCTCAAAATCAGCAGTCTACTCCCCAGTGCTTCTATCTGATCATGCACCCCTGACGTTGGAACTGGCAATGGGAGACTCAACCCCCGTAGTTCGGCAATGGAAGTTAGATCCCCTATTACTCAATGATAATGTTTATCAGTCTGGGGTATCCGATATGATTATGGAATTTTTAGTCTTTAACAAGAGTGGGGATACATCACATGAAGCCTGGTGGGAAGCATTGAAAGCTTCTATAAGGGGTTATTCAATTGCTTACGTAACCCATAAAGCTAGGGGCTCTCATCGTGACTTACAAAAACTTAGGACCAAAATCGAGGCCTGTGACTTGGCACATAAAAACAGACCCACCACCACTGTGTATGGGGTACTGCAAAAATTAAAATGGCAGTACAACACCCTGAGCAGCGCCAACTTGGAGAGAGCTATTTTGCATTCCCATGCAGGTGCCTATTTTGATTGGGATTGGGGGAGTAAATACCTTGCATGGCAGCTTCACTGACAGGAGGGAGACAGGATGGTGGAATCCGTTCAGGATGAAGGGGGTGTGGATAGGGACACTCTTGTGGTTAGCCAGGCATTTGAAGCATTCTACAAAGCACTCTACACTTCACAAGGTCACCCGAACCAAGTGGCCCTTGACAGGTTCTTTGCCCAAGCCCCATTGCTTAGATTATCTGATGCTCAGGTGGCTGAACTGTAGGAACCCCTATCAGAGGCTGAGATCTCTTGAGTGATCAGAGGACTTCGGGGGGTCGGGCCCCTGGACCGGACGGGCTTCCCATTTACTTTTTTAAGTCCTTTTAGAACCTACTCCTCGAACCCTTGTACAATATGTTAGTGGAGTGCCTGGCAAAAGGAGTGTTGCCCCCTCCATGTGGTCAGCTACTGTTACGGTTCTCCCCAAGCCCAGCAAGGATCCCTCCTATTGTGCCTCGTATAGGCCAATATCTCTGCTTACTGCAGACTATAAAATCCTGGCTAAAGCAATGGCAACGAGGTTGGAGGTCTTGTTTTCTCATCTCATCCATATGGATCAGGCTGGTTTCATTAAGGGTTGGCAGGGGAAACATAACATCAAATGTACCCTGAATGTTATACACCAGTGGAGAACCAAGGCCAGCTCCCATGGTACTGCAATTCTCTCCATTGATGCCGAAAAGGCCTTTGACTGCGGGGAGTGGGAGTATCTTTTTGACACACTACAGAGGTTTGGGTTTGGCCCTGGTTTCTGCTCTTGGATATGCACACGGTGTCAACACCCCACTGCCCAGATCATGGTCAACAGGGCTTTGTCCCCGAGTTTTGAATTAGGGCGTGGCATGAAGCAGGGTTGCCTCCACTCACCCCTTCAATACGTGCTATAGCTGGAGCCTTTGGCTGCTAGGATTCGGGCGAACAATAACATTTGAGGATTTCAGGGGGGATGTCCACCACAAACTGGCATTATATGCCAATGATCTGTTGCTCTACCTGCAATCTCCCAACAGTGATTTACCTGAGGTATTCAAGGTCATGCAGGAATATGGAGACCTGTCCAGCCACAAAGTAAACTGGACCAAAAGCAAATTACTTCCCATTGGAGCTGGTGATAGGGCCAGTCTGATTGCCAATCTTGGGGGTCTAAAAATGGTGGTGAAGTTGAGATACGTAAGAGTCCTTCTCTCAATATGCACACACATGCTTTATGCCTTAAATTTAAAACCCCTCTTGCATAACATAACAGGGGATTGTGATAGATGGAGTGGGCTTCCCCTTTCACTGATTGGTAGAGTGGGCTTGGTGAAAATGATGATCCTTCCCAGGTCTCTGTACATGTATCAGGTTCTTCCCATCACCCCCCCTCACATTTCAAACAACTTAATGTGATTATTCATAAATTTTTGTGGAGGGGCAAGCCTGCGTGTATTAAAAGATCTATATTGGTCACGCCGCTTGCCTGGGGTGGTCTGGGCCTTCCAAATTTTTACTGTTATTATTTGGCTGCTCAGTTGACCTATATTGTTAGTGTTGATGGCTCTGATCCTCCTCTGTGGCTGTACCTCAAGGAAGACCTACTCCAGGCCCCCTCTACGGGAGGGCCTTCTAGTGGGGGCTCTATGGCCGAGTAATAACAAGGTGTTGGTGGCTCACCATTTACAGCAACTACCCTTCAGTGCTGGAACAAAGCCCATGAACTCTGTGGGCATAAGTCTGCCCTTTCCCCAAATACAAATTTGGTCACAGCAATGCAGCTCAAAGACCCATGTTCAACTTTCCTAATTCAGAGGCTTTTGGCATAGTGTAAGAAAGGGTTGTGTTCGGTGAATCAGCTCTATGTGGGAGGATCGTTCCTAACCTTCCTGTACATATATAATAAGTGGGGCATCACTGTAGCTGATTTTATTTTGTGTATGTTAGGGTTAGAGGCACTCTGGGCAATACACTGGGACCTGAACATGGATGGGGATCATTGTCGCCAATTGAGGAAGAGGTCTTCCTCCCCCAACCACTGTCCAAATCATTAACCATATTCTACAAAATTCTAACAGGAAGCAGTGGGGATACTGCGGAAAATATGTGGAAAGATTGACAGGCTGACTTAAACCTGGATATCGGGGGGGAGTCAAGATGAGTGCTACTCGACATTTTAACAGCTGCTCCAGAAGCAATAAGTTAAGACAAATCCAATTTAATTTTATGTATCGATCATATGTGACCCCAATTCAACTCCATGCCATGGACCCTTCTAAACCAGACACCTGCCCTAAGTGCGTGGTCCACCCAGGTGATTTTTTACATACAGCTTTGACCTGCCTAAGGATTACCCCATTCTGGTTTGAGATACACCGAATCATGGAGGCAGTGTTGAGCCATGCTCTTCCTTGTACACCCCTGGAGTTCCTACTCGGGGATGACCCGCACAATCCTAGGAGTGGACCAGCTGAGATGCTATGATCATAGGCATTGATTAATGTTAGAAAAACAATTGCCTAATCTTGGCTGTCCACCTCCCCACTATACAGCAGTGGAGTAATAATCTATGTTTCTATGAAGTTAGAGAGGTGCGATGGAATGCCTTAGGCATGGGGACAGATTCAATTCAGTGTGGGATCCATTGCAAATGGCAATTGAAGATTAAAACTTGACTATTTTAAGTTGGGTGATTTGCTGTTTCTGGCATTACAGGTGAGCATGAAAGATTGCTTATTGGTCACTGTTACTGCCCACCATAGATGCTGGTTTATTGCGCTGGGTCAATGATTGAGACTGCCCTTGCATTTTCCTTGGTTGGGTAACATTATCCCCACTGCACATTGAACTCATGTCCGTACTGAACTCATGTCTGTACTGTAGTGTATATGTACTCCTTGATGTTTTGAGGTACAATGTAATTTGGCTTGATTGTATTCCCAATGAAAGCTTTTAATTTGCCTGCACTGTGGTTCAACCAACAACCAATAAAATATTTTGAAAAAAAAAATCTCTAGACTTAGGCTCCAGAATCAGGCAGGATATTCCTGTCTAAACCTCTTGCCCCCCTTCTCTGTTCTCCCTCCTCAAAGGCCCTTCCTTTCTTGCTTAAAACTCTAGAATCAGGTCTCAGGTTTAGGCAAGATTACTTTGCCTAAAATATTCCATATTATTCACATACTTTCTAGGATCCCCTCACCTCATTATGAAATGAGTGCTGCATTGTTGCTGTATCTTTTAGTTGGCTTTATGTTTTGCTCACCCACTCCTTACCCTGGGTTACCCAAGTGGGAACCATTACACCAACATGCAAGCCACCTGCCGATTTTTATATTCCGATATCCCTGAACACCTATTTAATATCTCATTGGCATGCAGGGACTGTGGCCTCCCTGCCCCTTGAGCTTAATGCCAACTATATATTCCCCCATCTCCATTTACAATCAGGTTCAAGGGACAGCCTTAGCGAAACTTGATGTTCTTTACCACAGGGCCCTACACTTAATTTCTGGGGCACCTTATTCTACTCACCACTGTGACTTGTACTCAGTAGTGGGCTGGCAGTCTCTTGCATTCAGGAGACAAAGGAACACTGCCCTTTAGATATACAGAGCACCTGCCAAGCTGTTGCCACAGTATATCTCTGACTTTTTGCCCTTATGTGCTTTGGGTAACTATGCCCTGAGAAGTCACTCTTATGTCTCTCTAGTGATACCGAAGGTAAAAACCCATTATGGCAGATCATCCTTTAGCTTTGCCCTATCCCAGTTATGGAATAAGCTTAAAAAAACTCTAAAATTAGCAAATCCCATAAAAGTCCCCAAATTCAAACTTCTTTATGCAAGATTTTTCTCTGAGCGCTGTAAGTGCTACTCCTGATGTGCCGTGCCAGGTTCCAACATCCTGAGATCAACCTTTACCTCCTCTAAGCTCTATCTATAGCAATCCTCCCCAGTCTTCTACATTCTGTTTTATATTAGGCCCTCCTTTGCCTTGGCTGCTTTTTAATCTGCCAGGGCATATAAATGCTTTGGTCAATACTAACATTACGTGTGTGAATTTTCTATATCCTGCTTGATTATCCATCTCATGTTATAGCTTTGTAAATTTTATTTGCTGTTACATTTGTGCTGCTCTATAATAGGAGTAGTAATGCCGTACCTGTATATGTATTATTTATCTGATGTCATTTCTGTATGACCAGGCCCACCTTGGAAATGAGCTTGCTCAATGGTGCTTCACCTGGTAAAATAAAGATTTATTGATTGATTGTGTTCGGCCATGTGGATGGTCAGTAGCCTTAGCTCAAAATTCTGTTTTATTTTATGTAAATAGCCAGTGAATGGTAATACATGACTTTGCACTAAAAATACATGAAAACAATGCACTCCAAGTTCACAGAGAATCAATTTTAGAAAAATGTGTTCAAATTGTCACCAATTCTCAAATGTGTAAACAGTGCTACTATAATGCGACTAACTCACAGCTCACAGCTTCAGATGTGTGGGTCCCCCTTTAAAATAATGCTCTGATGTAAATAATGCAAAATAAGGGCTACTGTCAGAATCTACACCAAATCTCACCCAAAAGGGACATAATAAGGATAAGGCAGTATTATATACCAAATCAAGTTGTTATCTTTAGCTTATATACACTACTACCGCATATTACAACATCTCTACAGGAAGTGCTTTGTGCTTAATATAAATTGGCAAGGCCCAAAGGTGTAATACAAGGATGAGTACAAGACTTTCTTGCAAAAATCTTCATTAATGCACCAGTTAGGGTTCAACTTAATGCCATAAAAGTAGGGAAATGTGGTGTTAGGGTTTCCAACCCTAACTCCCCATTCCAACCCCCCAAGTAGCAAAAGGAAAACAAAATTAGGGTTTTGGGTTTCCAGAGTCTTGGCCAATCAGTGGTGGGGTGTTTCTTGATGTTGTCAACCCTAATGCTCACCCCTACCTCCCAGCCCATAGCTTCCTGTCTGAAACACAAGGTAGAGCTCCAAACCAGTGCATCATTGTGATACATTTTTCAAAGGTAGAGAAGTATGTCTCACCACATGCTGCCAACACAGTCTGTTGTAGCTTTCTTCATGAAGGGCCCTGCAGGCCATGCATGAAGAAAGGAGATCACATCTGATGTTGTTTGCTCAGGGAATGAGGTGGACATTAGGGTTGATAGCGACAAGAAAGACCTCACCAGTGATTCACCAAGAGTTCGGAGACCCAAAATCCTAATTTTTTTTTTCCTTTTGTTGCTTGGGAGGTGAGTGTGAGGAGTTAGGGGCATTTTATTGTATCTGTACACCAAAGTTTCAGCATAGCCTTCTTATTACCCCACTTCATGCGCATTGTAGGTGAAAATTTTCAAATCTCCCAAAACATTATTCCACACCACAGGTGGGAAAACACATTTTGGCCAGGATTTGAAAAATTACAGCTATTATATTCACAGGGTGATACGAAAAGATGGCTATGTTGAAAATTTGGGGTCAAAATATTTAAATTTGCCAAAGTTATGAGCAAACATAAAAAAATTAAATTTATGCTCACAACTTTGTCATTCTTATATATTTTGACCCAAATTTTCAACATAGCCTCCTTATGACCCCAAACTACCTGTGTAGCATTTTAGGTCAGGTGACTTGAAGTTTTGTTAGCTGGTAGCCATTACCTAGTGTGTGTGTAAAGTTATAGCCACCTTCTTACAGTTTAAACTGCTGTTTTGAAAATCTGCCTAGCATTTCAGCATTTTTCTTTCTTCTTTTACCCTCCCTCTCCACTCCTTTTTTATCTCTTTGTGCTGAAATTTGAGTTTGAGCCACTTCCCTTAACTCCATTTAAACCATTGCCCACCCTCTTCTCTCTCTTTAGCCCCTTGGCTAGAACAGGGCATTCCACCCACAGAGCATTTCCCGGCCCACTTGTCATGCCAGCAACCCACAAGGTATGAAGCTACTGGACCCCCTTGGAGATTGTGCCACTGCCTTTCATATTTGGTGCCTTTTTACTTTACTCACCCGTTTTACCTCAGAACTGTGCCATAACTTTTAATTTCCAG
Source organism: Neoceratodus forsteri (assembly GCA_016271365.2). Taxonomy (NCBI): domain Eukaryota; kingdom Metazoa; phylum Chordata; order Ceratodontiformes; family Ceratodontidae; genus Neoceratodus; species Neoceratodus forsteri. The sequence goes on from CM028129.1 coordinate 876,571,068, forward strand.
CCTGTGCAATTGGTGATCAGAGCTCTTTATTTTATAACTCACTTTTGCCACCTGGAGCTCTCAGGAGCTTTCCATTAATTGTAAATTACAACTTCCTGAGCTTTCCATTAATTTTAGCCTCTTGCACCTGGAGCTTAAGCGTTTTCCATGAATTTAATAACTTGCACATGGAGCCTTGAACTTTAAGGAGCTTTAAAATATTTTAAGCTTACAGCCTCTGTTGTGCTCTTTGAGACCTTTTGGAGCTCTCATTTTAATTTGAGCCTCTTCTACTTTCTATTAATTGAATGCATTCCTTCTCTTCCCGCAGCTGCTGCATGGCTGCTCCCCACCCACCCCCCACCATATCCACCCTTTGCTGGTCATTCTTTTATAGTGCTGTGGAGTCATATGACTAACTCCCCACTTTCCCATTAGCAGCCTGTACCAAAATGCTAATAGAGAGCGGCTGATAACTTCTAATTGATTTTCAGCAATACTAGCCTGTTTCTAAAGAAAATAGTTGCAGTGTGCTCCCTTAAGTATATTTTTTGTACTTTTCCTTGATAAAGTCAAAGTAGTGGCAGTGTGCTCCTGAAGTTGTATCTTTTGTTCTTATACATACTATCATATTGTCTTAACTACAGACTTTGCAACAGACTTCTAGGAAAACAAACTGAACTTACAAGCTCAAATGGGCAGACTGGGTGGGCCATAGGCCCTTATCTGCCGACACTGTCTATGTACCTATGTATCTATGTATCTATGTAACTACTACTGGCTTACACTGATTCCATGGCTCCCCAATTTTCCTATCATTGGTGTCCGCTGTAATACTCTATCTTCTTCTGTGGCTCTCCCTGGTGCCTTGCTCCCCCTCCTCTGCAACCTCATCCTCCTCAGATCTTAATGATTTCACATTGTCTAACCTGCTTGTAGCACTGGATAAGCACCTTAATACCACCCCCTTATTTTTCCCAAACTGGTATATCTACTTTTTGACTTATGCTTATAAGAAGTCCCTTTTCATCCACACAGTCCTGCCTTCCACTTTCGTCCATCACAAACGTTGGTACCTTCTCCTTCATGCTCTCATCCTAGCAGGAGATATTGAGGTAAACCCTGGTCCACATATTCTCCTCTCCTGCACAGATGCAAACTGGAAGGACACCAAGGGACTTTGTGTTGTACACATATACATAAGGAGCCCCCTCTGCAATCTGGATGAACTAGAGGCATGAGTTGCTCTATATCACCCTGATGTCATTTGCCTGTCTGAGACATGACTTAAACTCTCTATCCCTGATATTGCATGCTCATTACACAACTATAACATTATCAGATGTGACAGACGCACCTCAAAATGGGGTGGTGGTGGCATTGCCATATTTTACAAATCCCACCTTAATCTCTCATTCCTCACCTGCACTGTTCAAATGTGAATTTGTTCATGCTACCCTCTTGCTAGGCACCAGGAAACTTCATACAGTATGCACCTACAATCCTCCCCTAAGTGGCACCGCTGGCCTTGAGGAACTCCTCTCCCAGGTTGACTTGGCGATTGGGTTCAATGAAGTCCTCATTCTAGTTGACTTAAACCTAAATTGTCTTGGTAAAGCCAACAAAACCCTCCACACAGTAGTCCAAGGCCACAATCTTCACCAGCTTATCACCGACTCCACCAGAGTCTTGTCCCCCCCCTCAACCAGTGCTCTAACTGATTGGGCTCTGACCAATTGTATTGACAGAATAGTTTCTGCTGGTACTCTTTCAGATGCCATAAGTGACCACTCCCCAATATATTGTATCTGGTGTTCGACTGGATAATCCCCCCCCCGCCAAACTCATTACTTTCTGCAACATTGCAAACATTGATCAGACTAGGTTTCTGAATGATCTCTCTAAGGTTGACTTGTCCTGCATCTACTTAGCAAAAGATGCTTAAATTGCCCTTAACTACTTTATAACCATGTTTGGATCACTCCAGGACATACACACAACCATAGTCACATGTTGGGTATGTAGCATACAAACAAGGTGGCTCAATAAAGACTTACTTGCTCAGGTCAGGGCTAGGAACAAAAGCTGGAGGTACTTCAAAATCTCTGGCCTTCCATCAGATTACAATGACTATAGAACACTGAGAAATGCTTGCAAAAGAAACATTTGTTTAGCAAAGAGTTTGTTTTGCAAAGGTCTATTAGTTAATGCTGCAGGTGACTCAAGGAAATTTTGGTCTCACATCAAGACATTCCTTGAAGCCAAACACTCCCAGACTACTAATGATATGGTACTAAATTGTGTGCTCTGGAACAATCCTGCCAACATTGCAAACTTCTTTAGCCTCCACTTCTCAGATTTATCTAAGTACTCATCTTCTTTTCACTCTGTGCAGTCCACTTCCCCCCCTAGCTGAAGCCAAAACCCTGCACTCATACCCACCTTTCCTGTTTAAAGCTTTAACAAGACTTGATGTTCTTAAAATGCTACTCAGCATCTCTGACTGTACTAGCATTGGTTCAGATGGTCTTGAACTTAAGCTCTTGAAACTTGCAGCCCTGTTTATCACCTCCCCCTTGGCTAAAATCTTTAACCTGTTTCTCTACCTCTGCACAATTCCAAGCATCTGGAAAATTGCCAGGATCACTCCCATTTTTAAAAAAGGTGATCACAAAGATATTGCTAACTGCTGACCAATAGCCAGCCTCTCTGTTCTCAGCAAAATACTAGACACTTGTAGCCAAACAAACCATCTCATTTCTCCATATACATAACCTCCTTTCTGACTCGCAGCATGGTTTTCACTAAGCCCATAGCACTGCCATGACCCTTCTTAAATTCACTAATGACAACCATACTGCCATGGACAATGGACTTCTGATGGGTGCAGCCCTTAATTATCTAACCAAAACATTTTATCTTGTTGACCATTCTCTTTTCCTTACCAAGCTACTATCTCTTGGTTTCTCTACAGATGTTGTGGCCTGGTTCAACAGCTATTTGTCAAACAGGAAGCAGGTTGTGAGATTCAATTCTGCCACATCCAATCTCACTACCATAAATATTGAAGTTTCACAGGGTCTATTATGGGCCTCCTCCTTTTCTCCATTTTCATTAGCAATATCTCTTTGCCCACTTCTGCTTGCTCATCCCTGCTGTATGCGGATGACCTGATTCTTTATTTCAGCACCAGGAATACCTCTGGCATCAATCACTCTCTCTCCTCTGATTTCCTCCACATTCAGTTCTGGCTATCCAACAACAAACTCATGTTTAATATTAGAAAAACACATGCCATGCTCTTCAGTTCCTCTACCAGACATAGAGCAAACCGTGACCTACTTAAAATCTCCTGCATTGATGGCTCCCTATTGGACAATATTAGCTCTTTCAAATACCTGGGCATCTTGCTTGATGCATCCCTGGACTTTGATCAGCACATTGCTGCAACCTGTAAGCCAGTTAATGCCAAAACTGGGATCGCATATAAAACAAGCTATGCTCTAACACCATCAGCTAAGTTAGCCATTGCTCAAGGCATTCTGCTCCCAGCTGTGGCCTATGTCTCGATTACATATGTAGGTGCATTGAAAGTCACTTTCCACAAGTGGGACATCACCTATAATAACATTTGCTGCCATGTCTCAGTATCCCCACACTGCAAGCACCACTGTCAGCTTTATACTGATCTAAAATGGCCTTCTTCCCCTGCCAACTGACTCTGTTCCTTTGGCTCTCTTATAGATGGCATTGTCAGATCTAGAATCCCCCACTCCCTTGCCTCCATGATGTACTCTCAATCCTCTTCCTCTGAGCTTAGATCTATTGATCAAACTCCCCTATATATCCCAAGGTACAAAACTTCTATGGGTGTTTGTGCCTTCTCCTATGCACCCCTAAAGACTGGAACTCTCTTCTCCTAGCCATCTGACTTTTTCCTAACCATAGCTGCTTCAAAAGGCTGCACCAGAATCATCTACTTGCTTTAGCCCCCTGCATTGCTTTCACCTACCTTAGACCCTCCATCATCTCACTTTTGACACCTGTGTCACCTCTTGGCCACCACACTTTCTGCCCCATCCTGCATGTCTCCATTCACACACAGCCCTTCCTTTGCCTAGGCCTCCTGCCTTCTTCCTCAGCTCCCATGACCCATGACTTTCCCTTGCCCACTTCTAGGCACCACCACTTCACCCTTCCCTTCTCCAAATAGATCTGAAATGTTTATCACCTACCAACCTGTCATTTATCTGGCCATATTGTATGTCCACTCTCTAATTAGCATTGTCTACTGAATTTTCTCCTATCTACTACTCAGCTGCTGCACTTGTACCCTCCAGCCTTGGGTTTTCCCTAATTTACTAAGTTACATACTAAGAGTATAGGATGATACAGAAGGCCGTGGCTCATATAAGTGCATCTTTCAAATTACTGGATGTCTTTATTCCAAATTTAATAAATATTTATCTAAGTTGGTCTTAAAAGTTACTGCATTTTCTGTATCTAACAGTACTTTTGGTAACCCATTCCAAATTGAAATAATTCTGTGATTAAAAAAAGAGTGTCTGGTATCTAACCTAAGGAAGGTTAAGGATAATTGGAATTTATGACTTCTGAGGTTACATTCCCTCATATTCAAAGTCATTCCCAATTGGGTCATAAGCTCATTGTCTTTTATTATACTAAACATAAGAAGAAGATAAAGAACCTCTGTGCACAAACACTGAGGCAAGGGTTACCCCAAAGGGCATTTGGCTGGGAAGCCAAGTTTCAAGAAAATACAAAATCACACATGGCCCCACAATGCAAAGCATCATGGGCTGCATATGCAAATCACCACAGAATGTTAGGCTGGTCCAACTTTAAGCAGAATTGTATGGTGCCGAAAGGCCTCACACAGTTTGCAAAGGGTGCTAACAGAAGACATAGACACGCAGCTCATTCCTACCAGGACTCATCAGTATGCCTCGTCTGTTTGACACCCCAGTGGAATGGACCAGCTACCCTAGAGGCAGTGTGCCTTGGATATATTGTGGTGAACCCATTAAAATAAAAAACTATTTAAAAGACAAAGAACCTCTGTGCCCAACACTGAGGCAAGGGTTACCCCAAAGGGCATTTGGCTGGGAAGCCAAGTTTCAAGAAAATACAAAATCACACATGGCCCCACAATGCAAAGCATCATGGGCTGCATATGCAAATCACCACAGAATGTTATGCTGGTCCAACTTTAAGCAGAATTGTATGGTGCCGAAAGGCCTCTCACACAGTTTGCAAAGGGTGCTAACAGAAGACATAGACACGTGTTTCGTCCTACCAGGACTCATCAGTATGCCTCGTCTGTTTGACACCCCAGTGGAATGGACCAGCTACCCTAGAGGCAGTGTGCCTTGGATATATTGTGGTGAACCCATTAAAATAAAAAACTATTTAAAAGACAAAGAACCTCTGTGCCCAACACTGAGGCAAGGGTTACCCCAAAGGGCATTTGGCTGGGAAGCCAAGTTTCAAGAAATACAAATCATCACATGGCCCCACAATGCAAAGCATCATGGCTGCATATGCAAATCACCACAGAATGATATGCTGGTCCAACTTTAAGCAGAATTGTATGGTGCCGAAGGCCCTCACACAGTTTGCTAAAGGGTGCTAACAGAAGACATAGACACATGTTTCGTCCTACCAGGACTCATCAGTATGCCTCATCTGTTTGACACCCCAGTGGAATGGACCAGCTACCCTAGAGGCAGTGTGCCTTGGATATATTGTGGTGAACCCATTAAAATAAAAAACTATTTAAAAGACAAAGAACCTCTTTGCGCAAACACTGAGGCAAGGGTTACCCCAAAGGGCATTTGGCTGGGAAGCCAAGTTTCAAGAAAATACAAAATCACACATGGCCCCACAATGCAAAGCATCATGGGCTGCATATGCAAATCACCACAGAATGTTATGCTGGTCCAACTTTAAGCAGAATTTAAGAAGAAGATCACCCCTAGTTTTTCTAGTTTCCAATGAATATAGCCCCAGCTCCCCAAGTCATTCCACATATTCTTTTTGTTGCATACCATCAATCAGTTTTGTTATCCTACACTGCACACCTTCCAGTGCGTTTATGTCCCATCTCAGATGGGGACTCCATAATGGTGAACAGTAGTTCCATAGTATTTTCTCCACCTATGTATGAAATGTTATTTCTCTACTGATTGTATATATGATCTTGGTGAATTTACACTTGTTATTAATGCTCCTCTTGTTACACCTTGCATTACTGTCTACTGATAAATGGTGTTTGACTTGTACTTTCTGTCAACCACTGTTGTACTGTATCCACACTGTTTTTGTTTTGTATTCTGACCTGTACCCTCCTGGGCTGTGCGTGAAAATAGGCATTTCTATGTCTAGTGCACTTACCCAGTTATCAAAAACAAATTAAATAAAAACTCATGAACAACGGTGGTGAAAATGTTCAAATCCTTCCCAAAAGGTGATATTGCAAAGTGACCACAGTCAGATTAGTGAGGGACTACTTTCATTTTTACAGGTTAAAAAGAAACATCAATGGAAAGTTTTATTTTCTCTGAGAACTTAGCTGACACTGGGTATTGGGCACCCCAGTGTCAGGCTACTGTTCAGTGGCACCAGGGATGGGAACCCCAGTTCTGCCATGTACAAAATGGGAATAAGGGCAAGTGACCTGGAGGGGATTAAGAGAAGTGGTACCAAAGGTTGGTAGCTTAGTCCATTTATATAATATATTCTTTGAAAAAAACTGGGCTAGTGTACAGTTAGGGTAACATATGGTAACCTCACAAAAGCAGGGAAATGTGGTGTTAGGGTTTCCCACCCTAACACCCCCCCCCAAGCAGCAAAAGGAAAAAAAACATTAGGGTTTTGGGTCTCCTGATTCTTGGCAAATCAGTGGTGGGGTTTTCCTTGGGGGTTGTCAACCCTAATGCTCTCCCCTCCACCATTGTATGAAGAAAGGAGATCATGTGTGATGTTATTTACTCATGGAATGCGGTGCATATTAGGGTTGACAACCCCCAAGGAAGACCCCACCACTGAGGGTCATACAGCTCAGAGATGATTTGCCAGATGGCATAAAATAGAAAATATGATTTTTGAGAATGGGCCTTGGCAGTACAGGTAGCATGCAGAGGGGTGAGGGAGTGGAACTTGTGTTTTGCATATACTGTAATAGTCATGTCCCATATGGAGGCAGGCTTACAGTATTTACTTGCTGCTACCAAACTAGAGCATTGGATCCAGTAATGTCCACAAGGCAGCACTGCAGGTCAGTGAGAAATATGCGGTGGAGACACAGACATTATAAAGAGAGTGAGAGAGAGATGGATGAAGAATGGGGGGAGTAGAGTATATAAAAATACAATTCAAGGACTCCTGAATATGCAGATACTTATAAACAAAACAGTGATGTCAAATTAATCAGTGCTGGTAAACAATGATAGCAGCAAGCAGCTCAAAAAGCTTTATATAGTATAAGGCTCCAATAACCAGCATCTGCACAACACAGAACAGAAAAGTCAAATTACTTGTAGCTCTCAATCTGTATTGAAGGCTCCACCCTAAAGCATATGGAAAACTGTTGACTGAAGGGGGGGAGAGTACATATAGAGAGCAATCAAAAGTGCAGCTGTTCATGATAAAGGCAAGAATGCCAAACAGATCAGCATATCAGTTCATAAATAAAGAAGCTGGCAGTGCAAAAAAATACATCTCATGTTAAATGTAAATCACAAGCAATTGCATGTAAGCAGTAATTGTGGCAGACAAGCAAACAATGTAAATATCAAAAACTGTCTTATTTCAAAGCACTCGTCCTTAATGAAAAAAAAAATGGAAAAAAGGGAAACACGATGGCAACTATGTGTAAAAGTGCCAAAGTAGAACACCAGTTGTGTATTACTGAAATTAAAAGGGGGGGGGCAGTTTACAATCTATATTGAAGGCTACATTCTGAAGTATGCAAAAAATGTCATATTGAATGAGAGGCAGGAGGTGGGCAAAATGAATGGCTGCTGAATACACAGACACTCGAGATGAAAAGACAAAGATTTCCAAATAAATCTGCAACACAAAATGTCACATGTTAAATTTAAACCACAAGCATCTGCATAAAAGCAATAATTGAGACAGACTAGCAAAAGATGTAAATATTGAAAGCTGTCATATTTAAAAGCATTCATCTTTGATGAGAAAAGAATCGATAAAAGTCTGGAAACACAATGGCAGCTATATGTAAAACCACCACAGTAGAACAACAATTGTGTATTACTGAAATTAAAAAAAAGGGAAGGAAAAAGAAGAAAACAACTACTAATCTAGATTGAATGCTACATTCTGAAGTATGTAAAAAGCTTCATACTAAATGAGAGTCCTGGGGCAGGAAGGGGGACAAATAGAGGACTGCTGAATATGCAGACACTCGGGACAAAAAGGCAAAGATTCCAAATAAATCTGCACACCATTCTACAAATAAAGGGGCTCAAAAAACATGTATAGTGTTACGTTTTAACCACACACATCTGTGTAACAGCAATAATTAAAGCAGGCATACTGACAATGTAAAACTCATAGTCTACTATATTTAGTAGCGCCCATCCTTAATAGCAAAAACGGGGGAAAAAATAAAAATGCGATAACAGCTAAGCCATATATGAGAGGGACGAAATAAAACATGGGGTTTGGGGCAGCACAGTCTGTGGGGGAAAACAATGACCGCCACCTGGAGGATCCACTCAATCAGTCACTTTTCTGGTTTCAGGTCAACAGGGAGAGATGACCCTCTTGTTTATTCCTTCCTTGTTAATGCACCATAGACACTTTTAAGCTGAAAAACAGCATGATGCCTGCAGTTTAAGCACAAATAGGGACAGCAACATTTGGCATCTGCAAAGCAGCAGAACATCCTGTTATCTCACACAGTCAAGGGGAAAACAAGGTTTTAAAAGTCAGTAGATCCACTGCTGTCCAAAAAAAAAGCAGTTGGATTATAAAGATGCAATGATTTCATGAACTCTGTTAAACAGTTACATTTACCAGCACAGCAAAGAGTTGGCATTATGAGAGAGCAATGTGAGAAACACAGAAAAGATGTGGCTCCAGCAAAGAGCATGTTAAAATGATTTAGAGATACCATTCTAGATAATAATTGGATATTGATTATACCAGCAGTTTTTGGCATGTTCCTTATATACAGATATGCCTTGAATTGATATAGGGAAGTGTGTGTGTGTGTGTGTGTGTGTGGTGTATACAGTAAACACAGTGCAAGCTGCTTAAAACAGATTAACTGATGCAGAGCAATTTTGTCTGCTCTAACCCTTGTCTGTGAAAATCCAATTGTTTAAAGTACATATAATTATACAGCATGACTGTTGAAGGAGACTGTAGTGGGTCTGGTGGAATTTTGTTGATTATTTGTTATGCCTTATGTGGGGTAGGTAATTAGCGGTGATCTATGTTTCGTGGTTGTTGCAGCAAAATGTAAAAGTACTGTACTATAATTTAAAAACAAATCTTTATTCTTTCATTTCAACAATTTAAAGATGTGCTGTTCCATGTTCAGTGTACATGCTTTGTGCTTAGTGTGTCTTCAGCAGAAAGTGGCATTCAATGTGCACTGGGTGTTTCAGGCTTTACTTTTCAGTGTGTTCTATTTTTAACTTTTTTTTACTTAAAAACACAGTCATCTTGCTGTGCTTAGCTCTGGCAACCATATATTTCTGCCAGTCCTTTACAGTCCTGGCCAGCAGATCCCAGTCCAGGATGTTATCTAGATGTTGCTCCATTGCTCGCTTCAAGGTTTTAAGAGCTATGCGGACATCAGTGCTGGAAACCTTCTTCTGTTCTTCTTCACCTTCTAGGTCTTCTTGGGATGCCTGTTTCAGTTCTTCCTCAAGGTGTTCTTCGTGCGTACATGTGATAACCTCCACCACTGGATGTATTTCAGGCTCAGGGTCATTTTCACCAAGCTGGCACAGTGATTGATTCACAGAATGATTGACTGACTGAACAGCTGACAGTGAAGGTAGGTCTTTATGTCAAAGTGATCAAACATTTTCCGAAGCAGATAACTTTGTCCAGCACACTGACAGTACTTGCCAGTTTCAGCAAAGTCCTGTCCGCTGAAAATGGTGTGCTGCATCCACATAATGCAGTCAAGATAACTATGATTGCATTGTCAGCAGTTTGGCATTGCTGGTTTTGTCCTCTTAAACCAACTGTCTAGCAAAACTGTATCAGTACTTTGTGGCTTGCACTGTATTGTCTTGTAGTTTCACAGTTGTGTGGTCTAGAAAGTCCTGCTGGTCTCATGCAGAGAACTTGGCTAAGAGGCTGCTTTCCCTAAGCTGGGCACCTAGGATTTTAGGTGCCCAGAAAAGGTATTTCTGGCCCTTATTTAAAAAAAAAAATATCAGAATCTAGCTTAACCCGGGCCCATTTAGTTAAATTCTGGAGTCTGTTTTTAAAAATTACAGCATATTTATGTATTTTCCATGCTTGTTAGTTTGTGGAAAAAATCAACAAGACGGCGGTTGGCACAGCACAAAAAAATGTTTGGTGCCCTGTCAAGCAAGTGGTGTGAAATCAAAAATGGGTATTACAACATCAATTTTTCATTTCACACCAGCACTGTATCTCAAAAACCCTAATGCACATGCTCAAGATGTAAAACACTAAACTTTAAAGCTTCATAGTTCTGGAACCATTCAATATTTTTTCACCAGACCTATCAAAGCCACTACCTTAGGACAAGAACAAATTCCATGCCATGTAGGCTGTAGACAAGAGCACAAAAAACATGTTAAGTATATGGAAAAAGTTAACCTTTTACAAAAAATGACATACGTGAATCTCAGAAACTTCACAAGTTGCTGTCACAAAAATTTCCACAGATCAAGATCTTGCCTCCCAAACAACATATGCAAAATTTCAACTCATTTCATCAAACAATGCCAAAGATATTACTGTGCAAAGTTAGGGGGTTAACATTGAACACCCTACTCAACCCTACTATAATAAAATATAAGAAAATATTGGGAAGGTCGGGCAACCTGGAGGGGACAGGGGAGAAAGAAGCAGTACTGGGGTTGGAGATAGAGAGATACTGTGGATAGATAGATAGATAGATAGATAGATAGATAGATAGATAGATAGATAGACAGACAGACAGACAGATAGATAGTCAAAGAGAGATAGAGACAGACAGACAGACAGAGAGACTGGAGATCAGCAGCTCTCTGTTTGAACTGAAGATAGCAGCATGACTCCAGCTGAATCTTCAGTATTTAAGTACAGTAAGTCCTGTTGTTCTCATACACAGAATGCAGGTGAATGGCTTCTGTCACTAAGCTAGGCACACTGGATTTTGGGGTGACCAGAATATTTATTTCTAGCAAGTTTTTTAAAAACAAACAGCAGAATCTTGCTAAATGGCTCCCATTTAGCTAATTTCAGGTGTCTGTTTTTTTAAGAAGATATCATTTTTATTTATTTTTAATGGGGCCTCTACACAATGCATGGGTGGCCCACACAGGCAGTGTAGATGGAGTGTGTAGAGCCCTACATCTATGCAGCACATGGGGAATGCACAGGCAGCATCAACAAAATGTGCATAGTGCTGCACACCAGCCACCACCAAGGAAGAGCATGGTCACACAGCATGAGGTATGCAGATGGGATAGGCCATGTAGTGCACAATGCACCCCTTGTACATGCATGTATGACTGCAACTACATCAGGAAGGTGCATGGGAGCAAATATATAAATCTTAACTATGGGTAGGGTTGCCATAAACCCCTGTGCACAGTGTAGAGGCCAATACAGGACCCGGTAGGGGTAAGCCCAGACACAGACATCCCACAGTCCCCCACCAGACAGTAGCAAATAAACAGCATAGAACGGGGACAGTCAGCCACGCATACACCCACCACAAAACCAGGACCACATGCAGCTGAATGTGGGTGGCCCAAGGCCCAGTGGCATATACACATACCACTAGACTGCTCAACCAACCCAGAATGCAGAGATGCCCCTGACAGTGCCAAGAGACAGACCACCACTCCATGAACAGCACGTGGCTGCATGGTGGGGTAAGAAGGCACACATGACCACCACACCAGACATTGACAGACATGACCATGCCACATAACACACAGCCCTCAACAGTCCCTGGCAATCACCACACCGTGCAGACCAACAGCATTATTAATATGTGCCCCTGACTATGGGCCATTGACTCCATGAACAAGATGTCTGTAACTGCACCAGTGTCACAAGAGCAATTGCTGCATGCATGCCACACAGCTCCCCCCTGACCAGTCACCATGTGGTGCCAGATGGAATAATGGCATGGACACAGGGCATATGCATATCTGACCTTTACTCCTCACAGTATTGTACATACAGTAATGCCCCCATACTATACATCACACCCCCCCTCCAAGGAGTCCACTGAGGATGCTGGAGGAGTGCTTCTGGTGAGTGGACATAGGGCCAAGACCAGTCTGTGAAATGGGCTGGTGACCCTCTGCAATGACAGAAACAGACAGACAAAGAGGGGTGTCAGCGACCATTCCGTGAGCACCACAGTCACCCATCCAACATACGCACAAGTAACACTTACCTTGGAGGGCTCTTCCACTGCTCACAGCTCCCCAATGTCATCTTTGTTGAAGACATTGGCTGAGCCAACCCTGAGGGACAGCACCTTGGGTATGGCCTGGAGCCATCTCCTCCTCCTGGCCACCACTGTCCCAACATTCCCCGACCCCAATTCCCTCCATACCAGGGTCATTTCTTGGGGTTTTCTGCTGAACTCCTGAAGAGACACAAATGGAAGCAGGCCAAAAGTCACAAGCCCCATGCTGCTATGCCACCCTTATGCCATCCCCATGCACCCCAGTACTCACCCTCACAGGATCTGTCACCTCCCAGATTCCCCCACCTGGCTTGATGTCCTGCTAGGTGACGGCTGCATGCCTTCACAACTTTTTGGGGTAGTCCCCCATGCACCCCATGTTCACCGTGGTCCACTCAGCTGCCTCAACCAGTTTGTAATGTAGAAAGGACGCTGTCACACTGCTGTCACCCTATCATGGAACACCACACACAGGTGTGCACAGGAAGGGCCACATAAAGGGCCATGAAGTGGACCCTTGGAGACAGACAATAAGTGCGAGATTCTCTGCCATGCTGTATGGCACACCACCACAGTATGACAAGATTGACAGTGCCCATAGTTGTGCCATGTGCCCAGGACTGCTGCTGAACACCCTCCTGCTGGATTAGCAGATGGCACAGTTATGGCAGCATTGAACATGCCCCAGTCCAAGAGTATTCCACAGCAGACTACTGCTGCAGTCCCTCAGGGACACACATTGCATACGCTGTTCAGGCTGGACCATGCCTCCATTGCACAGGTGTGTGACATGGTATGGCCATATGCCACACCACACACCAGACAGTCCAGGGTGATGACTGTCGAAACGAAGGAGTTTTATGCCTTGCATACTATGCCACAGGCTCTTTCCAGAGGGTGGCAGGTGATGTCACTAGTGTGAGCCGGTCATCTGTGTTCTGTGCCCTGGACCAGGTCAGAGATTCCCTGGTACACTATCTGCACACTCACATCACCTTTTCTACCACCCCTGCAGATCTGCAGGCCATGAAAGGGGGATTATATGGTATGCACAGCATGCAGAATGTGATAGGCACCATAGACTGCATACATGTTGCAATCCTGGACCCCACAGTTAAAGAGGAGGCATACCGCAATCGCAAGGGGTTCAACAGCATAAACTGCCAGATTGTATGCAATACAGATAGCATATTCACAAATGTGTACATGAAATACCCAGGATCTTGCCACAACGCATTCGTCTTTGACAGGTCTGGACTGGGTGCTCACCTTGGTGAATGTGGAGGTGTGGACGACTGGCTGCTTGGTGATGATGCTGTGGATGGGGCATGTGGTGCATGCCTGTCCAGCTGCACACACACTAACACTGTGTCTCCCATTCTAGGTAACACCAGATACCCACTGTGGCCTTACCTACTGCACCTGGAGCCACAGGGACAGGCAGAGGAGCCATACAACGTGGCGCACAGCAGGAAGCAGTTGGTGGTGGAACACACAATTAGCAGACTGAAGATACAGTTCCAGTGCCTGGATCACACAGGTGGCACGATGATGCTTGACCCTGGGAAAGCATGCAGAGTGTTCACTGTCTGTGCAACATTGCACATTTGTGAATGGCTACGACTGCGCATGGCAGATGATTCACCTGTGGATGTGCTGCCCTGCGATGATGATGTGCCTGCATGTGGTGTGGGTGGTAATATGCTGTTGAGCTGTGCAGTGCAACACATATGGTGACACAGGGTACATTCAGCTAGTAGATGTGTGAGCCAGGTGGCACAGTGATGATGTACCCCTCTGAGTGCACCTATGCCAGGTATGCCATCTGTGTGTGTGTGTGTGTGTGTGTGTGTGTGTGTGTGTGTGTGTGTAGTGATTGCAGCACCCATGTGTAACACCATTGGCCATATGCCACTCTTGGCAGGATGAATAGGCAGTGCATTTGGGCGGTCATGTGTTGGGAGAGTCTGTGGTGTTCTGTGCATGTGTGGGGGGTGTGGCATGTGTGGGAAGTTAGTGTTCCTGTGTGCTGTATGGATGGACACAAGTGTGACTGATGTGGGCACATGTGTTGTGGGGGTCATGTGTGGGGTATCTGTGGCCTGTGTGGATCTTGGGGGTCCTGGGAGGGGTGTGAGGGGACCTGTGTGGTGTTTGTGGTACATGCGCTATGCACACCCTGTGTTGTGTTGTGTTGAGAATGATGGACGTGACCTGTGGTGTGCAACATGTGTTGTGCTGTGTGCCACCTGGCGATGGTCTCTCTGCTTGGGCTGCCCAGCACCATGGACGGATTGTCATATTCTTGTGGTCTGCTGTACTGACATTGTTCCCCTGTGTTGTCCCATGTCAGTGCCTCCTGCATCCATGATGGCCCGAGGTGGTCTTCCCTGCACCAGCACAGCTCCAAGTCTGGGATCCACCCTGTGTGCCCACCATGCCCTGCATGGTGCCGTTCACCTCCACACCCATTTTGGAGGCCTACATGTCCACTGTTGTAGCATGCACTGGGGGCACGCACTCAATCAGCATCTACAGGACCTCCCCAAAACTGTTGATGCCCAGGTGCATGCCCCTCACCTCCTTGGTAAGGTCATGCAGCTCCTCAGTGGTTAACCGCTGTACTACCAGGTGATCCCATTTGAGCAGCTGTAGGTCATGGTAGTATGCCTGCAACAGGCCCAACAGTGGGGCTCGCCTAGTGCACCTTGTTGAACGTCGGACTGAACCCTCATCCTTTTTCTCCTGGCAATGGCTGGGGGATACCTGCTTCTCTGCCATGCACTGCCCAGTGCCTGAGCCCATGATGTGGGTGGCATTGATGGAGTGTTGCCTTGGGGCAGATGGTATGGGTTGTGATGTCCAGTGCTGTGTCCCTGCCTGTGTGTACTAGCAGGTCCTGGTGTGCTGTGGGAGCACAGGTGTGCTGGGGTGTTCCTGCATGGGTCTACTGCTCAGAGGTGTCCGCTTCACTCTCCTGGATGTCCAACACCCTCTGGTCATCCTCCCACTGTGCCATGCTGTCCTCGACTGGAGTCCTGACCTGCTCCAGCAGTCGACCTGTGTGTGACAAGGTGGGTAATTAGTATCAGCAGTGCTACATCCGTGGGTCTCGGTCCCAGTATGCTGCAGGTGCACTGTGCATGCTACCTACCACACCTGGGTGGCTACTCCCTCAGCAGCTCCACTAGTGCACTGTTCCCTGTAGCTTCTGCTGTTTGTTGGGATGTGTCTGCAGATGCCAACACAGGGTGGTTAATGTTGGCATGATGGCCACACTGTCCCTCTATCATGTACATGGTGTACCATATAGTTGATATGATGTCGATGCCCATGTCCTTGCTGTGCCAGACCACATCCAGGATGGTCTCCACCACTATCCTCTCTATAGGAGTCAGGTGTATGTTCTTGGTGGGTGGTCCACCCCAGTGGCTGACTGTGCATGCCGGGCGGCCGCCAGCTTCTGCTTCATGGTGGACCAGAGGTCACACCACTTGTGCTTAATGGCACTCAGTATGTGAGCCTCTGGCCCTGCGGTGTTCACCAATGCCAGCATTTCAAGCCACAGGCATGCCTTCATTTTGGTGGGGCCTTCAGCGAGTCCACACTATACAATGCAGAGCAGAATGCTCATATCTCAGTGACCAGGGTGGCCACCTGCTGGTTGGTGAAGTTAGATGACCTGAGCCATGTGGTGGTTGTCGATGGGCTTGGCAAACCCATGTCCCTGCTGCCATTTCCCTCCATGTGTTGGTCCTGCCTGGTGTGCAGCTGTAATGCAATGCCTCCCAGTGTTGCGCTGGTGCCTTCACCCTCCATGTCGGCATTCACTTCTCTGGGTGTACGTGATGGCATAGTTGTCCATATATAGTGGGTCATGGGGCTTGGCTGCAGTACTGCACTCTTCCTGGCACACCTCCGTGTGGCTCTGCTCACATCTGTGGGTGCCGCCTCCAGCCTTGGTCACATGTGTGCCCCTGGTTGTGAATGCAGGTGTGCGGTGCTGTCCTCCACAGCACTTTTGCAGTGCTATCCTGCACAGCACTTTTGTGCGCACTGCTACTACATCTCATTTTGGTGCATTTCACATGCATTCATGCATAGAGCCCCATGTCTGAGTTAAAGAAATGGCGACCATCACTATCAGTATTTTTTATTTACCCAACAAGTAAATCATGAAAATAAACACTCACGACAGTCTTCTTTTTTTTAACCATTCACATTTCTCAGTTATCTAAAACATTCTTATCACTCTAGCACAGTAAAATATTTTTTCACAAAGCCTTTGAAAGGCACACCCTTGGCATAGGCCCCTTCAACACTGAAAATTTTATGGAAAAATTCCTCACCGTCTAGGCTGTAGGTGAGAGCAAACAATACACATAGTCACGCATTTAGTACCAAACATATACTGTGTTTTCCCATTTTTTTATGCCCTGTATCTCGAAAACTGCACAAGATGCTGTCATGAAACATTTCACATCTTAAGAGTCTGACAGCCTGTCCACGCATGCCGAACGTTTGGCTATTTTGTTAAATGACACCACAGTTATTAAGGTGCAAAAGTCAGAGTTAAACATTAAACAGTCAACTCAGCCCTAACTATAGGGGCACTGACACACCCCTATAGAACACATTAAAGCAACAATTTATAAATCTTACTAAAATTACAACATGCTCTGCTAGTAATAGCAGCATTCTTTATCTCAATGGTTTATTCTACAAAATTGAATTTGTGCAGTTTAAGTAAATGAAATACAGAACAGCATTCAAATCTTAATACATTTTGGGGGAAAGCTGCAGCACAGTTGATCCCAATACAGCAATTCCCCAAATATATCAAAATACCTAAATATATATTAATGGGTGATGTTCATAAAAAATAAACTATTTATTTTTTGATTGATTGATTGATTGATTGACTGATTGATTGATGTGGATTTTGTTAATCAGGTAGGTCCACTGAGAATAAGTGTCCCCTTTTCAGGAGTGACCCGAATTAATTACATTCAACAGTTATTTATAAATACAAGTAAATATAAAGAGTGAGAGCACCAATAGAAAGACATAACAAAATCAGTATAAATGTCACAATAGAAATACAACTACAGTATCAAGAAATACTGTATAGTGAAGAGAAGTGCAACATGGTAAATATTTACAGTGACTAAATTTCATTTGAATAAAAAACAATTCTTAGCAGCTTACGAACAAGTCTGATATATTCATCTTCAGAGAAAAGGCTGTCCGTAGAAAAAGACTCTAGCATTCTTCACAGTCTCTAATGAGAACTTTATAATCAAATGGGAGTGTAAATTTCTAAAAAGACAGACAAGAGTTAATGTTTGACACAGTTGCATGTAAACAAGTGGAGCACTCCTTTCCTATGGATTTATAAGTGACATAGCAACCGTTTGTTTGGTAGCATATTGAAATTGGTTAGGCTACCCTAGGCTGCTAAGGTAGGACCCTGAACCTGCAGCAGCTCCCTTGGCTCTTTAAAACAGGGACTAGAGGCAATGGAGATAGGGGTTCAACTGCAGTATGTAATGCAAGTTGCCTCCCTGTGCCCTCAGTCATTGAGAAAAATGTTGTTTCATACAGTGCATCACTGGAAAAAGTTGATGTGTTTTCAGCATTAACATATACACAAAATAATTATTTCTCACATCTTATGCTCTGTGTAACTTGGTGGTAAAAATGCCTAGACAAGACAGAAGAAAATTCAGATGGAGAAAGAACTAGCAGAAGTTGCTCCTAAGATTCCAAGAAAACTTAGTTATTGGTTTGGAAATCTAAGGATACTAACTACACCACTGCCTCTTGAAAATGAGAGTGACATCTCATCTGGAATCAGACAGATACTGCCAACAGCATTGCTCCTATCAGTACCAGGCCAGTAAGTGATGGAAGAGTACATACTGCTATGCCGCCTTTGACTTTCTCAGTCAGATGCAGCCATGGCAGCAGCAAATACTGCATCAGTGCCAGAACTTTGTTTGGCTGATGTGGTTTTGCCTGCAGTTGCCACTCCAGTACCCCTGGAAGGTAAGGCCTGCTCTGATACTGTAAACAGAGCTTTTGAAATGCTTCTCTTGCAC
Source organism: Neoceratodus forsteri (assembly GCA_016271365.2). Classification (NCBI taxonomy): domain Eukaryota; kingdom Metazoa; phylum Chordata; order Ceratodontiformes; family Ceratodontidae; genus Neoceratodus; species Neoceratodus forsteri. Next base: position 876,589,815 of record CM028129.1, read on the forward strand.
AGCAACAGTAATAGCAACATCATGCCTGTTTCTGACACTACTTGGCTAACAGCAGTTGTCCCAGCAATTATCTGTGCTGTCTCTGTTTCTCTACATTGCTTGCTCTGTTGCATGTTGCACCAATGTTAACAGTGTTGTTTAGCCTAGCCATGTCAGTGAAATATCAGTCACACAATCCATCGTGTGTTTATGTGGAAGGACGGAAAATAGAACTTACTAGCCACAATGGATTCATCTCTCAGTTGGCTAACATTTGACACAGTCCCACACAAAAGATTAACAGTCAAATTAACCAGCCTGGGAGTGGGTCCCAGGGTGGTAGCCTGGGTAAAACATTGGCTGCACAACAGGACACAGAAGGTAATTGTAAATAGAGTCCACTCTGAAGAAAGAGGGATTACTTGTGGGATACCGCAGGGTTCAGTATTGGGTCCAGTCCTTTTTAAAGTCTTCATCAGTGACATTGCAGAGGGACTGGAAGGTAAAGTATGCCTTTTGGTAGGTGACACAAAGACCTGCAACAGGGTTGATACACAAGGAGGCATGGAAAGGATGAAAAGGGACTTGGCAAGGTTGGAGGAATGGTCAGAAGTATGGCAGCTAGGATTCAACTCAAAGAAGTGCAAAATAATGCACCTGGAAAACAAGAACCCAGGGGAAGAATATACAATGGCTGGGGAGGTAGTAACAACAACAAAAAAGGAAAGAGACCTGGGGGTAATCATATCAGATGACCTTAAGGTTAGCAAGCAATGTGGGAAGGCAGTAGGGAGGGCTGGGGGTATACTGGAATGTATAGGTATAGGCATCAGCAGCAGAAAACAGGAAGTTGTTATCCCTCTGTACAGACAGTTGGTGAGACTCCATCTGGAGTACTGTGTCCAGTTCTGGAGACCCCATCTCTACAAGGACATAGACAGGATAGAGGTAGTCCAGAGGAGGGCAACTAAAATGGTGCAGGGTCTGCAACAGAAACTGTATGAGGAGAGACTAAAGGAGCTTAATATGTATACCCTTGAGGAAAGAAGGGAGAGGGGGACATGATAGAAACTTTTAAGTACCTCAGTGGAATCAACAAAGTCCAAGAGGGTAGCATCTTTCAGAAAAGAGACTTGCAAGAACAAAGGGACAATTTAAAGCTAGAAGAAGGGCGGTTCAGGGGCAATGTGAGGAAGTATTATTTCATAGAGAGGGTAGTGGATGCATGGAACAGCCTTCCTGAGGAGGTTGTGGGGTCTAAAACTGTGGGAGAATTCAAGAATGCATGGGACAGACATAAGGCAATTCTTGTGGTGGGTAGGAAGAAATAGGCTGTTGGTTAACTAGGATCTGCGGCCTATCCTGTAGGTAGGGAAATGGGCAGACTAGATGGGCCAAGCGGTCCTTATCTGCCGTCAAAGTCTATGTTTCTATGTTTCTTAACATATTGACTTTCAAAAGGATGTGTATTCTGCTACTACTGTCAAACAGCAGTGAAAACAACTTGTCACTTGCAGTCATTGTGGTGAGCCAACCTTCTATTAAAATAGCTTTAGTGACTGGAGAAAGGTTCTGAAAGCATCAGACAACAGTATCTTATAAGGCACATCCCTTCATTCACCTGGACAGACAGACAGACAATGAGCTGAGGAGAAAAATAGTCACAGCCATGCATCTATTTATTAGCCAATTATTCAACCAGTGCAGTCAAAACTCAACGTGATGTGTGCAGCCAGGTAGTCTTAGTCAGTAAACTCATCAATCAGCTTCATATGATTCGGGACAATTAGCTGACCCCTCTCCACTGGGGGCCACGTAACCTATCACCAAACCCTGTGAGGACACCGGCTGCGGGGTCATGAGGAATGTCTCTTTTGACTGGCTGTGGACACATCCTCCCATGCCAGAGGACAGTGCCATGCCAGCGTCATAAGCCTAAGGAGGCTGCCTTCCTGAATGCCTCCTCTTTAAAGGGTGGGGAAACACAGACATCCGGCACCAACCTCCTGTCAGCTTCAGGATGATCTGGCTGCACTTGACTCATGATCCCTGTTATCCCCTCTGTACAGACCTTCCAAGACTACTGAGCCATGCAGTCACTTACCCATATACATGACTGTGACAACCTGTTCTGGCCCTATCTGTTTTCTGCCGTACCCCACCTGCCTTGCTGGAGAAAGCAAGAAAACAGAAAACCCTGTGGGAAAAAACAGGAAAATTCCTTCTCATACTCATACTATGACTCATACTATGACATTAGGAGCTATGCAAGGCGGTGAGCCCATATGTGCTCCTATATCTAAGTGTAACAGGAAACAGAGTTTCCATGTAAGATATTTCTATCCAATTTTAGTTTGAATTCATCTTTAGTTTTGCTACAAATAATTTCTTCAGGGAGACTGTTCCATGGGTTGACTACACACTGGGTATAAAAGGATCTTCTTTTTTCAGTATGAAATTTGTACAGAATCAGCTGTAACTTGTGTCCTCTGGTCCCTTTATTATTTTTTTTTAGTTTTAAGTCTAACTCTTTAAAAATATCTTTATCTTGGATCAGAGTGTGGCACATTAACAAATCTCCCCTTATTCTTCTGGTATGAAAAGATATCAAGTGTAACCTACTTAGGCGGTCCTCATAAGAAAGATTTTTATACTCATAAATCATCTTGGTGGCTTTCCTCTGGACCTTTTCCACACTGTCCTTGATATCTCCCTTTATTGGACCCCATAGTTGGGATCCATAGTCCAACAATGGTCTTACATAGGATCTGTACAGAGGCATGATAACTTCAGCTTCCCCACTTTTAAAATTTCTTTTTATTGTCCAGAAGATTTTTTTTTTGCTTTGGATACCTGTGTGTTAGTCTCCATAACAAAAGTCAATTTGTTTGAAATAAGTATTCTTAAATCTTTTTCCTGATCATTTTTTTCCAGAACTAGATTGCCAAGTTTATATTCCAGTTTCCTTGTATGAACCCCAAAATGCATAACGCTGCATTTTTCCAAGTTGAAAGACAGACCAACAGAGTTGGTCCAGAGCATATTGTCCGGTGTGACTTTAAGACTATTATGATTAGTGTTATTGCATACAAGACTCGCTATTTTAGTATCGTCTGCATACTTACTAACCCACACTGATTCATTATTACTCATACTTGATATAAATAATTGAAACAGTAAGGGTCCCAAAATTGATCCCTGGGGAACACCGCTGGTAACCTGTGTCAAGGTGAAAAGATACCCATTAATACTAACTGATTGGTATCTGTTTCTGAGCCAGCATTGTATCCAGCATATGAATCTATGATCTATTTCATGGTCGATTAATGTTTGCACAATGTATTTATGTGGTACTTTATCAAAGGCCTTAGCCATGTCTAAATAGATACAGTCCACTGGTTTCCCTTGGTCTAAGGCAGTGGAAATTTTTTCCTAGAATAATAATTGATTGCTGATGCATGATCTTCCTGGCATAAATCCACATTGTGTTGTATCCATACACCATCTGTTCATAATGTCATTCAGTATTAAAGGAATAATGCATGACAGGGTGTGTATCATGCTGGGATAATGTCACGCCTGGGGTGATTATGCACGAGGCTGCAGACTGAGTGCAACTACTCACCCTAGAAGTGATGTTATCTCAGCATGACACACAACCTGGAGTGCATTATTCCTATTATACAATGGCCCTTGTGTATATAAACAACAAAGAGACTTTTTGTTGTGGATTTAAAACATTTTTAATAAATAAAATTGAAGTAATGTCCTTCCACAAGGTTAACTAGTTCCTTTTTTTTTACATTTCAAATGAAGAAGTTATTTAGTTAATAAATATTTCTGAATTGTTTAAACATTTTTTTTTGTTTTAAATGCAATAGATAACATTTGAACTCAAGAAGTTATTTAGGAATAAGTTATTAAGTTAATAAATATTTCTGAACTGCAGAAATATTAAAATAAGTTAATAAATATTTCTGAACTGTTGAAATATTAAAACATTTCTTTTTTAACTTTTAAATGCAACAGACAAATTCTGTGACTAATTGTTATTTAGGTTGTTGCAGTCTATGGTTTGTAGATATTGAAAACATACATACTGTTGACTTGAATGAAGAACTGTGTGTTGCTGGTGTCTTGCTTCTCCATTTGTGTTTTTTCTTTTGAGGGAGTTATGCTGTGGTGGTCACACTGATCTTTATTGTCTTGTAGCATTTGTGTTGTTTGGGGTTCTGTTGAAGCATTTGCAGAGGTCGTCGGTAGCTGTTGAAGCATGTTCATCCTGTCTGAAGCTGTCATCGCTGCTGTCACCTTGTGGCCCAGGTGAAGCAGCAGGGCTAGGGGAAGTTACATGGTGGCGGTTTTAAGGACAGCAGCCATGTTGATGATGGTGACAGTGGTAACTGCTAGGAAAGACAGGCACTCCTTCTCAATCTCTCTATCTGTGTATATAGATATATATATATATATGTATGTATGTTAGGAGAAGCTACATGGTAGCAGTTTTAAGGGTAGCAGCCATGTTAATGGTGGTGGCAGTGGTAACTGCCGAGAAAGACAAGAGCTCCTTCATGATCTCTCCATCTGTATATATGTATGTGTGTACTGTATAGTCTCTGGGGAACCCTTCTATGTGGTTATGTTATTTCAGTGTATTACTGTGTACAGTACTATGCAGAGTCAGGAGATGGTACATGGTGGTGGTTTTAAGGGCAGCAGCCATGTCAATGGCAGTGGTAACTGCCAGTAAAGACAGACGCTCCTTCTCAATCTCTGTAGCTGTATATATGTACATGTGTACTGTATAGTCTCTGAGGAACCCTTCTATGTGACTATGTCGTGTCAGTGTATTACTGTGTACAGTATTGTGCAGAGTCAGACCACTACACCGACTGCCAATAGAGGGGAGAGCATGAGCAGTAGATGGCAGTGATGATAGAACTGCAGTCTGAGTCAGCCGTCACTTCCTCAGTTGCAGAAGAAAAAGAAGTGCTCCGCTAAGTGGGTTTGTTTACGCAGCCAGTGGAGGGGAAGGGCCGCATAAACACAACCACTGGAAACTGTGCCAGAGCACTGTGGAAGCACACTGGACAGTGGTCCAGTCAGTGGCTTCCACAGTGCTATTCTGAGATGATGATGATCGCATAACATCTTCAGAGCTCCGCCCAAGCAGCCATAAAAAGCACTGAAAATTGCCAGCCACACTGACTACTTTATGTGATTCTAGTGGTGTTGTGAAAGGACACAGTCTGAGACAATGCAATGGGGAAGGGGAGCTGATTCAACAGCTTAAAACCTGAAACTTCAAAAGGCCTCCACAAACAGCCATTAATTAACTGAACAATCTGTGAAATGTGCTATGGAAACATTCCCCAAGTCTGCTTAAGCTGAATTCAGAGCTGAAATTATCAGTTACAAACCAGCCTCAGCTATCAACAATCCCTCCAGCAATTTAGTCACAGTTTTAAAACCCCCCAAACTATTTTTTTTTGTTATATACAGCTAGCACAAAGGAACTACCTGCACCATGGAGTTTCTTGCCTGTTGAATGTGAAATTCAGGCCCAGCCTTAGAGTTAGAACAAAATGCACTTACCAAAATTTTACAAGCTTAAAAGGCCTATTTCTTGCTGCTGCCTTAGCATCTTGTCTGACTAAAAGTCCCCTGATGTTCTCTATGGGGCTGTTCTGTCAGACCTAAGGTAGAGGAGAAAGAAAGCAAACCTCTCAAGTCAAGCCCCTTTCTATGGTCTATGCTTCTCCCCCTGGCCCCAACCCAACTTCCCCTGGGAACTCCTTCCTGCCTACCCCCCACCCCTAGTGGGCAGCTACCATACAACCTACCTGCTCACCCAGGTGTCACTCAGTACATATCCACAGACAAGGCCCCGCCTGCTGCGATACCTTGCAGGCTCATTCATTATTTCACCTTGAAACAGTTGAAAAGTTAATTGCACTGAAGAATGCCAAGATGGACATTTCTGCTCAGCTTAATCAGCATTTTTTATTTATTTATTTATGTGATTGCTTATTTAGTCATTTGAAAATTGGTCATAGGGAAATGCACACTGAGATGAGGCTTGTTTCCAGGTGTGACCAGGGAGAAGGCAATATGGGATACAAAATACATGGCACAGACACAATTCAGTTACAATAAAGGGAAAAGAACATGGATTAACTACTGGAGTAAGTGCAAAATGAAGAATCATGGTAGAAACAACAAAATACGGTGTTTCTGCCACATCATACTAGGGTAGGAGCCTAATGTAAGTGGAACAGTCAATTAGAGGTAAAAGAGGAGTGCAGTGGTAGGGAAGGAGTTTCAGCTGATACCTGAGGGAGCCGGGGTGGTAGTGAAGTGAAGGGAAGACTGTAGGTGGTTCCAAAGTGATGGGAGACAATAGGAAATGGCTGATTGTCCAGCACAAGAGTGGGAATGAGGAATGGAAAAGGTGAGAGGATCCCTAGAGAGGAATGAACAGGAGGGATACAGGATAAGGGACAGCAGTGACAAGACATAAGAGGGAAGGGACCAAATTCAATATTTGGATATGAATGAGGCACATTCATTCTGGTGATGAAAGGGCAGTTGGAGAATGGCTAAAGAGGAGTAAAGTGACCAATGATAAGTGTGAGAGGAGGAGTTGTTCACAGTGCAGCAGAAGTTACAGATGGTGTCCAGTCTGACCAGGGAGGTTGAGGGAGTGATACCTTAGACCACATCTACCTAGTCAATAACCAGAAGCATCATTTTGGTGATAAGCTCATGGCAGACCTGTGGAGACAGACAATCTTTATTACAGTACAAGGCACCAAGTTTAGGGTGGAGCATGGCATGTATGTTGTCACTATGGGCAGCAAAGTCAAATTTGCTGTGTAACCACACAGCAAGGTACTTGAAGGACTGAACCACTTCTAGAGGGGTGCCATTGAAGGTAGATGAAAAAAACAGAGTTGGAAGTCTTGCCAATTTCTTGTTGATACCAAAGGTCATAGACACAGCTGTATTTGTGTTGACCTAGAGTTGGTTTAATTAGAACAAGCACAGGACATTGTGGAAGTCATGCTGGAGTAGACCTTCCACAGTTTTTATAGAGGGACCAGAGGTGTAGGTGACTGTGTCATCTGCATACATGTGTATATGCAAGTTGCACAAGCCAAGGGGAGGTCATTAAGGAAGATAGAGAACAGGATGGGTGCCAGAACAGAGCCCTGTGGGATCCCCACATGGATGGGAAGTGGAGCTGACAGGGCACTACCAATCTGTACTCACTGCAGATCCTGAGAGGGAAGGCCAGCTGAACTCAACTTATCCAAGAGGAGTGGGTGTTTATTTTAAACGTTTCACCAGTAAAGACATATTGAGCTGCCAACAGCTCATTTCCAGATGCGTCCTTGGGGTGAGAGGAAGTGGACATAAGTCAAAAGGTTGAAAAATCTAACAGTAATAACAGTATTATATTACAAAAATAGAAGTCATACAAACATACGAAACTGCCAGCAGATAAAGGCCACATGGTCTATCAAGTCTGCTCAGGTGTGCAGTTAGCTATCTCCTTAAACTGCAGCTGCTCCACCTCCACCCACCTGTGTATTGGTGACCCTCCCCCCTCACTTTGTTCCACCCCTCTTAAAGCTGCCTACCATACTACAGGAAACTACCTCCTCAGGCAGTGTGTTCCATCTAGACATTACCCTTTCTGTGAAAAAGTGCCTCCTCATCTCCCTCCTGAATCGCCCCCCCTTCAGTCTCAGCTCATGCCCCCTCTTGTCCCTCCCCCCTTTAGCTTGAAAATTCCCTCTATACCAGTCTTGTTTACACCCTTCATATATTTAAAGGTCTCTATCATATCTTCTCATCCCTCCTCTCCTCCAGGGAATACATGCTCAGTTCACTTAGCCTCTCCTCGTAGTGTTTGCCTTCCATTCCCTGGATCATCCTTGTTGCTCTACACTGTACCATCTCCAGTAACTTTAACATCTTTCCTCAGGTATGGGAGCCAGTACTGCACACAGTACTCCAGGTGTGGTCTCACCAGCGACCTGTACAGTGGCAGGATCACCTCCCTTCTCCTGGAGGAGATACCTTTAGCAATACACCTCAGCATCTTATTGTCTTTTGCTGCTGCTTTCCTGCACTGTGCCGAGTGGTTCATCTGCCCCATAATTGTCACCCTAAGATCTTTCTCCTCCTTTGGAGTGATTATCTGCATCCCTCCCAACTGATAACTCCTTCACAGATTCCTTGTTCCATAGTGCATGACCTTGCACTTCTTTGCATTGAACCCCAGCTGTCATGTGTATGACCAGTCCTTAAGTTTATTTAGATCATCCTGCAGCCCCTGCCACCCTACTGTGTAATCCACCACTGCCCTGATTTTCATGTCATCCACAAAAATGCTGATTTTGTTTTTAATGTCATGCAAGATGCCTGTTGTGAAAATACCAAATAACACCATGCCTAATACTGAGCCATGTGGCAGTCAGCTTGTCATATCCCTCAAAGATCAGAGTTCCGCTCCCACCACCACCTTCTGCTGCCTCCCCTGCAGCCAGTTCCTGATCCAATTCATCACTCTGAGGAAGTTTAACAGCTTGCTAAGTGAAATGTTAGTGTCCGCGTTATATGCCACCACTTACTTCTGCCAGTTGTGTTTTCTTGTATCACTTCATGCTGTGTTTTTTTTATAAGGAACTGAGTCAAACTTCAAAACTCATTGCAGTCCATCAGTCTTCATTTCATTACAGTGGGTGCTTAACCTGTTTTTTTGCCTGTTTCCATGCTGTGATAGCACCACTGTATTATTCCTGGTGCTCCTCCCATTCTTGTGCTCGGATCCAATTCATCATCTTTGTCCCTGCTCCCTGTTATTCCACCTTGTTAATCAGCCTCCCATGTGGCACTGAATTGAAGGCCTTGCTGAAATCCAGATACAGGACTTCCTCCGCGTGGCCCTTGTCAAGTGCCCTAGTCACCCAGTTGTAATAGTCGACTACGTTGGTTTGGCAGGATCTCCCAGTGGCAGACCCATGTTGCTTTCCATCCTGGAGACCATTGGCTTCCAGAAAGGTCACCAACCTCTCTGTGAGGATTGTCTTCTTTAGCTTCCACACAATGGAAATTAGGCTTACTGGTCTATAGTTGCCTGGCTCATCCTTTGGTCTGCTTTTGAGGAGAGGCACTACATTAGTCATCTTCCATTCCTGAGGCATGCACCCTGTTTCCAGAAAAGTATTGAACAAGTCAGTTAATGGCTCAGCTAGGATCTCCGCCAACTCCTTCAATACCTGGGGGTATAAGATATCTGAGCCAGGTACCTTATCCACCTTCAGTGCCCTTAGTCCTTCCAGTATCCTACTTGCTGAGATTGCTCCATCTGTCATCTCCACCCCCCATTTGCCTACCCTTCCTACCTCCTGTCACAGCGATCCATCCTTTTCCTTAGTAAATATGGAGCAGAAGTACTCATTGAGTGCTTCTGCATGATCCACCCCTTCTCTGCCCACCCCCATCCTTCCTAATCCTCACAATCTGATCCTTACATTTCCTTCTTTCTTTTATGTACCTGAAGAAGTCCTTTTCCCCTTTTTTGATGCCTTGCACTAAGCTCCCTTGACGCCTTTGCTGCCCTGAATGCTCTGGTAATCTCTCTTGTTTTCTTCAGGTAATCCTCTCTATCTTCCCCCACCAATTGGATCCCTTGAATCTTCTGAATGCTGCCCTCTTTGCCCTCACCTTATCCAGCACCTCCCCGCTTAACCAACTTGGCTTTTTGGACCTAGATTTTTTGCTTTGCTTCCTAGTACAAGATCTAGTGGCCTCTGCTAGCCCTAACTTGATGACTTCCCATTTCTGATTAGCATCCATGTTTGGATGGATGCTGGCTAGATGTCTGGCCACCATTTCCCCCATCCATCTAAAGTTGTCTCACCTGAAGTCCAACACCTTGGTCTCCATTTTTGCAGCCTCTTTGCCCATGTTCAGTGTGAACCACACCGTGTGGTGGTCACTCCCTACCAGTGGGTCCTCCACCCCCAGCTCCCTGACAGACTTCCCATTGGTCAGCATGAGGTCTAGAATATTAACCAACCCGGTTGCTCATTTACTGTCTGTACCAGGAATCTGTACTGGAAAGCCTCCAGGAGGACCTGTTCCCTAATGCTCAAGGTGGCTGGTGTGCTCCAATCTACCCCCGGCAGATTGAAGTCCCCCACTATCACAATGTTACCCTTCCCGCTGACCCTCCTAATCTGCTCCACTAATTCCCTGTCCCTGTCATATACAGCAATACAGTATATCATAGGAGCACAATAATAAATATTGACAGCAAATCAATACAACAGATACATGAAGTAGTTAAGACTGAGTTATGATAGTCAGGGGAAAAACTACTCATACACATAAAGCATGGGTATGAGGGGAACAAAATGACCAGGCAAAAAATATTGGGAGGAAGGAAGACAACAGTTAAAGGCTCATGACACTAAAAAAAGGTAACGGTAAAGACACATATTTGTGATGGACTATTACAGTATGCACTGCAAGCCCATTGGTCCACAGTGTGGACCAACAGGCTTACAGCTGCTACTATAAACTGTCATTTGGTGGGCAGCCAGGTGGTATGCAAGTGGGATTGCAGCTGCCTGCTGATGATGGGGGGGTGCTGGGTGGGCAGGGGGTCCTGTGTGGGTGGGTGGATGGGGAGTACAACTGGACATCCTGGGAGTTGTGTCCATTACTTGTACTGGTGACTGAGGATATGGGCGGGGTGGGGGTTACCACTAGTCTACCAGGGAATAGTACACATTACTGTACAGGCAGCACTACTGTGGGCAGGAAGGGGGTGCCACTAGACTACCAGGAAGGGTTTAGACATATATGTACCAGTGATCAGAGCGTCGGGAGGAAGGGGGGTACCACTGGACTGCCAGGGCTGTTAATCCATTCACTGTTGGTGATCGCAGCTACAGGAACAGTGGGGGAGTACCACTAGACTACCAGGGACTGGATAATGTTCATTTTCTAGTGATAGCTTCTATGGGGAGGGAGGGAGTTATCACTAGTCATCCAATGGGGCACCACATGCTGTGCAGGGTGCCAGGTGCAAGTTGCTGGCTTGCCCTGCACAACACATGCAAATAGGGCCATAATGGTATGCAAATGGCCCCAGTTGTGCCTTGCATACATTATGGCTCCATTTGCATACTGCTGGCTGAATATTGGGAATTTGCACACAGCGCAACTCTGTTGCACTGGCACAGTTCCCATTCCAGGTATTCAGCCCTGTCTGGGGGGGATGTGCCAGTGCATTGTATTTGCACAGTGTGCATTACCTGGTATATTCAGAGGAGATGTGCTATTGCTCGTCTCCTTTGAATATATCCCTGAGTTTCATCAGTGCATCACAGTTACGCTGCACACCCACTTGCACCATTGCCGGGTGCAACTCTAAATACTGGGGCCTATATCTCCATAGTCAAATGTAGGGAGGATCATTTTCTGGACAATCGCACAGTGGGCCAACAAAGGAATGCACTCATGGTTCCTATGTAGTGTGCCAAGCCTGGGGTGCAGTTTGTTGTGAATGGCATCCACTTGCCCAGAAAAGTCAAGGTGCTGGTTGAGCCAGACTCCAAGATATCTAAAGCACGTAACATCCTTGAATGTAGTCCCATCCAGTTTGTAGAAGGAAGGAAGGGAAGGGGAAAGCCTAAAGAGTCTAGTGCCGAAGGTCATGGAGACAGTCTTCTTGGCATTTAGGAACAAGTGATTGGAGCGGAACATGAGCTGAACTTTGTCAAAGTCCAGTTGGAGTATGGTCATCACATCAGAAGGGGAAGGGCCAGAGGTATAAAGGACAGTTTCCTCTGCATACATGTGAATGGAGGTAGAGGAACAGACAGTAGGAAGGTCATTTAAGAAGACAGAAAAGAGAAGCAAGTTGAGTACAGAGACTAGTGGGCCTTCAGTACTGAAGTGGAGGGGTAGAGAGTCACTTATCTTAACTGATTGAGATCTTCCCTCTAGGTAGGCACAGAACAAGAAAGTGGTGGCGGCAGAGAATCCTGTGGCTGCTAGTTTATAGAGGAGGTTGGGACACTGTGTTGAAGGCCTTGGCCAGGTCGACAAATATTACCATGGTGATATGACCTGGTTCATACTTGAGAGTACTCAGTCAGTAAGCTGAAGAAGGGGGTAGAAGTAGAGTGGAATTTCTAGAAACCAGACTGGAAAGGGGTGACAAAGGAAGAGGAGTCGAGGAAAGAAGAGAGCTGGGATAGTACTCTGTGCTCCTGGAGTTTTTCAAGGATGGAGAGTAAGGAGATAGGGAGGTAGTTGCCTGGATTGGAGGGGTCTCCACCTTTGGAGAGGGGTATGATTGTGGCATGGTTGCAGGCCTCAGGGACAGAGGATATAAAGAAAAAAAGGTTTAGAAGAGAGGCAAGTGGGAAGGCAATGGCGGGGGTGAAGAGATTAAAAAATTTGGCATTGAGTCCATCTGGGCTCTACCTTTCTGAAGGTTTAGGGCTAGGTGAGCCTTGAGAACATCAGTTGAGAATATGGGAAAGAAAAGAAAGAAAGAGGATCTAGAGTGGGGGATCCAGGGGTGGTCCGGGGGGGGAGGTAGAGGGGGAGAAGGGGGAAGACAGAAGAAGCAAGAAGAAGTGCAGGAGGTGAAAAAGACACTGTATTGAATTCAGTGGCCACATAGAGCTGGTCAGAAAGGGTTGTGCCACCCATCCTGAGGACTGGCATAGGAGGCTGTGCAGGTGGGGGGAAGAGGGCTTGTATGACCTTCAAAAACTTGGAAGGATGATTGATATTTATTGGAAAGGAGGCAGAAAAGTACTCAACTTTGATGAGTCTGATGGCCCTGGTGCATGTATTCCGAAGGGATCGATACTTGTGGCAGTCATTAGGGGAGCAGGTGGTCTTTGGCACTTTCCACGCTTGATCTTGTGAACACATACAGACCCACGGGAGGTGAGACCTTCTTACTCTTATTCTCATGAAGGGATGATGGTGGTTCCAGATGTCCAGGAATTTGGACTTGAAATAGCTGAAGGCTGCATCAGTTGAGGAAGTGGAGGAGATAGGTGCCCAATCTGTGCTCGCCAGGTCTTCTATGACGGGAGCTAGATCCAAGGATCTGAACGATTGGATCAGTAGGAGTTTAGGGGAAGCTTTGGGATTGTGAACTTTACGGATTCAATAGGTCATGTGAAGATCACTAACAGCAGCAGGGAGGATTCCAGCATCGATTAATATTTATTTATTTATTTATTTATTTTTATTTATTGAAATGTTTCACCAGGAAGGCACACTGTGCAACAAGCTGCTTGTCTCCCGGTGTGACCTGGGGGATGGGGTACAGATAGGATAAACAGTAATTTACAGTAGACAGTAAATTGCAATAAACAATAATTACAATCTGGGTACATGAGACAGTAGTTACATACCTAGAATAAAAACAATGGGCAATTAACAAATGGCAATATAGTGCAGGTGGAGTGAATCATGTAGGTATCTATAACAGAAAGAAATAACAAAAAAGGAACAAGGTAGTTGTAGACAGTGTAGAGAAGTTAGACAATGGTAAGTGCCTTTGCTTTTGTCAGTACCTCAATTGCAAGGAGGACTGGGGGGCTGGAGCAGGTAGGTAGTAAGTGCCATATTTATAAGTGTGAGGGGGACAGAGAGGAAAAACCTAACCCTTGGGTCCCTCCAGGATGTTGAGAACACTGCAAGGGGTCAGGGACTGCTTGAGGCAGAGGGGGTAATTAAGGAGAGAGGAGGAAAAAAGGGGGAAAGGAAGTAAGTGCGATGTGGAGGAAGGTGGGGTCAGGGTAAGGGTGTCCCTCCAGGATGATGAGATCCCTGAAAAGTAGAGGAGGATCCCACTAGGATGCTGTGAATCCTGTGAGGTGGCTGGAGGAGAAGGAACAAAGGGGGGAGTAGGGCTAGTTGGAGGAATTGTTACAGGAAACCATCGGACAAAGGTAGGGAAGGGGGAGGAAGTAGTGATGGGGTAGGAGGGGGAGAAAAGGAGAGGGATACAGGAGGGAGAGCTGATCCCAGAAAGAGGACCCCTTCAGGATGCTGTGAACCCTGCAAGGGGGCATGGGAGGCTATACAAGATTATAGAGGGTAAGGTCAGCAGGGATCGATTAAGATTAGGGTACGTCAGTCCTGTACAAGAATATAGGTTGGGGTGGTCATTGCAAGAGCAGCTGGAAGATAGGTAACTGTGAAGGGCTGAGCTGATAGAGCTGATACAGTAGGAGTGATGGACTTGGGGAGGAAGGGAGTCCTAAATTTTGAGAAGGCAGTAAGAGAAGCCAGTTTGTCCAATAAGGGTGGACCGCCGAGGGATCAACAAAGAATGAGAGTCGGTGGATCTGAGGGAGTGAGAGGGAGGGGAAGGGGTGATGAAAGAGGGAGAGGTATGAAGGGAGTTCACCCAACCAGTGTTTGGAGGTGAATTTTATGCAGTGGGATAGGTGTCTCTTTCTTAGAGAGGGGGAGGACAGAGTGCAGTATAGATCGCAATGATGAGTGCAATCAGGGGCATCCGGGGCAAAGCGGCAGAAAGAGTGGAATAGGGTGTCCAATCTGGTCAGGGAGGATTTAGGAGCAGCACCATAGACTACGCTGCAGTAGTCAAAAATGGGAAAGATCATCTTCTAGACAAGTTTGACCCTGGCCACGGGAGGGATGCTACTGCAGTTCCTGTAGAGGGCACCTAGCTTGGGGCACAGTTTTTTTCAGGATGGTGTCGATATGACCAGAGAAGTTGATCAAGCCAAACCCCAAGATATCTAAAGGAGGAAGTGTCCTCCAATGTTGTCCCATCCAGGGTGTGGAAGGAAGCGAGATTGGGGAGCCTCTGCCTAGTGCCAAAGGTCATGGAGATTGTCTTCTGGGCATTAAGGAAGAGGCAATGGCTAACACACTAGAGCTGAATTTTGTTGAAATCATGCTGTAAGCTGGATGTAACCTCAGCAGGACTTGAGCCAGATGTATACAGGACGGTATCATCAGCATACATGTGGATGGAGGTGGAGGGCGAACAGACTGAGAGTCGATCATTTAGGAAGATTGAGGATAGCAGGGGACCAAGTACCAAGCCCTAAGGGACTCCTATAATGCTCTGGGGGGGTGACACCGTAGATCTTTACTGACTGAGTTCTACCAGTGAGGTAGGCCCTGAACCAATTAGTGGCAGAGAAAGATAGGCCTGCTGATGAGACAGAAAGTCCAGGAGGAGTGAATGGGAGACTGTGTTGAAAGTT
Source organism: Neoceratodus forsteri (assembly GCA_016271365.2). Taxonomy (NCBI): domain Eukaryota; kingdom Metazoa; phylum Chordata; order Ceratodontiformes; family Ceratodontidae; genus Neoceratodus; species Neoceratodus forsteri. The sequence goes on from CM028129.1 coordinate 876,605,087, forward strand.
TTTGCAAGATCAACAAAAAAGGCTGAGATAATAAGGCCATTGTCCATCTCAGTAAGGATGGAGTCAGTGAGCCTGAGCACGGAGGTGGTGGTGGAGTGTTTTTTTCCTGAAACCAGATTGGAAAGTGGTGAAGTAGGAGAAATCAGTCAGATAGAAGGTAAGCTGGGTAAGAACCAGGTGTTCTTGGAATTTGGGAAAGGTAGAGAGGAAGGAGATGGGGCGGTAGTTGCTGAGGAAGAGAGGTCCCCACCTTTAGGTAGGTGGAGGATGACTGCATACTTCCAAGAGGAAGGGACTGTGCCTGAAGCAAAGCAGAGGTTTAGGATGAGGGAGAAGAGGTAGGCAATGGCAGGAGCAGAGAGAGAAAGGAACTTGGGATCCTGGTCATCAGGGGAGGAATCTTTTGAAGGGTTGATTGTAAGCAGGGTGTTTAGAGTATCATCAGTGGTGATGGTAGAGAAGGAGAAGGAGGGGAAGGGGGATGAGGTAGGAGGTGGGAGCTGGGGGAGATAAGGGCAGCAGTGACTTTAGTAGCTCAGTGGCACATATGGTGTAATAGGACTAGAATTCCACTGCCACCATGTTTGGGTGGGCCACTAGAGTGTTATTTATCCTAAGGACTGGGGCAGGAGGATGGGATAGTGGAGTGAAAAGGGCATGGACTACCTTTCAGAATTTAGAAGGAGTTTTTATGTTTGTGAGGAAGGCTGAATTAAAGTATTCAGACTTAGCTCACCATGTAGCCTTAGTGCAGGTGTTTCGTAGCTGAAGGTATGCTGCCAGATCGCTGGGGGACTGTTGTGGAGCTTCTGGGCATGATTTCAAGCTCTCTGTCAGGTGAGAAGTTCAGGAGTAATCCAGGGTAGATGATTTCCTGGGACTCAGGAGATTTTTAGTGTGGCAAAAGCATCCCAAATATTTATAAATGTTCCTTTGAAATAAGTGAGGGCCTGGTCCACTGAGGAAGTGGAGGTCAGGAGTGATGGGTTGGAGAGGATAAGGCTGCACATGAGGGGTTCTTGGTTTAGTGAATTGAAGGAATGTAGTTGCAGGGTTTTATTTGGGGATTTAGGCCTGTGGACTTTTCTGACTATGAAAACTGGGTTATGCTCACTGAGGGCATCGGGAAGGTTATCAGATTTGATTATACTGTGTGGGTGGGAGGTGATTTTCCAGTTGATCAGGGAGTGGTTTTGAGTCTTGTGGTTTGGGCGGGTGGGTTCTGAAATCAGCTGGGTGAGGTTTAGAGCTCCAATTTTGCTGCAAGTTTTGGCAGATTTGTGAGACAGCCAGTTAAATTGAAGTCCCCCAGAATGTATAGTTCTCAGAAGTGGGAGAGGGCAGAGATGGAGGTGATTAATTCAAGTGCAGTGATTGGCTGAATGTTAGGGCAGCAGTAGATACCAGCTATGAAACTAGGAATGGTGAGGGGCAGGGTCACTTGGATGGTTAATGCATTGCAGGTCACTGGATTGGAGGTAGAATGTGCTGTAGAATACTGCAGAGTGGTGAGTATATACATGGCCATGCCATCACCCCTTCCAGCCTGGTCTTGCCTTTGGATGGAGTAGCCTGCAATTGAGACCACATGGTCTGGGATCATAGCCTTTAGCCATGTTTCTGTAACAATTAGTATGTCAAGTATTAGACTGAACACCATGATTTGAAGGAGGTCAATTTTTAGGTGTAAACTGCAGATGTTAAGTTTTAGGACCTTAAGACCTTTAAGGAGGACGGAGGAGGCAGAGAGAGAGGGGACAGATGCAGGGGGAGCCTTGGGAGGAGGGGGCAATGGGTCCTGGGTTAGGGTGCACATTACATGAAGATAGAAAGAGCAGGGCAATGAAGAAGTGAATCTTCAGGCATTTAGAGCACTTATGAGTGGGTGAGAGTGATTCATTAGGCATGGTGGGGCAGGAGGGAGGGGTGAAAGAGAACATGAGATGAAAAAAGCAAGATTACCAGACTCAGGGAGAGGGAGGCCTGGGGGAGGAAAATGTGGCCAGTGAATGAGGAGGGAAAGGAGTAGTGTTGAGGATAAAAATAAGATCCTGTAGATATGGGGTTTGGGTTGATGTCAGGTTTATAGGTTAAGGGGGGTAATGTGTAAGGATGGGGGGTAGGGAGAGTGTGAAGAACAGAAGAAGGGGAAGAAGGAGGAAAGAGAGAGATACATTTCAAAGGATGGAGGAGGTGGGGATTAGGCCAAGCCTGGAGAGTTGGAGAGTCGTGATATAAAATAAGTAGATTTGTTGATTGGAAGGAGAGCAAGGAGAGAGAAAATAATGCTGTAGTTTGTCCGTGTACTCTATGGAGAGGCTACAATGGTAGGTTTTGATATATTTGGCCCTCTAGTCGATGGAGAATATAATTTGCAGAGGAAGAAGAAGGTACTTAGTAATTTATACAGGGGCGGGTCACCTGACCTCCCATGGCTATAAGTATAATTGCTCAGATAGAGCGGTAGGGTGGGGAGCCAGTGCAAAGTGCTGGTGAGGAATATAGCAGCTGTTGGATGCTCAGGTGGTGGCTTGAGATTGGCTGCCAACTCCACAAGAGGCCCTTGGAGGATCTGGGAATTGCTGGAGAGCTTGGCATGAAGTGCCCAAGTTCAGGGCCTCCTGAGAGAGAGAGAGAGAGAGAGAGAGAGAGTAACAAAATTAAGAGGGATTTTAAATTGTAGGCCAGGGTGTGCTGGAGCAGCATCTGAGAGCACAGCAAGTCATGACAGAAAATTAGCAGGACAATGGGGGTGCTGAACTGTGGCATTTACAGGACTCTTTAGCCAAATGAGGTGAGAAGGAGTAATTGCAGGGGGGGATTGAGACAGGGGGGCTGGGGCAGCACCAGAGGTGGTGGCAAGTAGAAAGATTAGAATCAAGAGGAGGATCAGAGATAGAAAACAGGGCAGAGTACTTTCTTTATAATTTTAAGGCACTCTAACAATATTCATAAAATGCTGTAATCTCTTGGATGAAAAAGCGCCGATGACAGCAACTCTCTGTACACTATTTAGGCACACAGAAGTCATACACATTTAACAATAATGACTAGGTAGTAAATAGCTACACTTATGTCTATACAGTTCTTAACCATATTTGCAATGAAATGGCCTTAAAATAAGGACTAGGCTGTACAATTTCAAAAGATAATGCACCATAGACAGCAGAAAGGCTCAAAATATTACTGTCCAATAGTGAAGCAGCAGCTAGAGTGCCAGCCAGTCAGGCAGTCTGAAGAAAAGAGTGCCAGAATCCAATTGGTCTGTGGAGGCACTGTACCTGACTTGGTTTCCTTGCGGCTGTTTGAAGCTCAGGCGGCATCTTGAGAGTGGCTACCTGCCCCGCAAGAGGTCCTTGGAGGAGCTGAGAATCGCTGGAGGGCTTGGCATCATGAAGTGTCTCCTTTCAGGGCATCCTCTGGCTTAGTTTTCTTGTGGCTGTTGGAAGCTCAGGCAGCAGCTTAAGGGTGGCTGCCAGCCTCGCAAGAGGGGATGTGTGGATGGGTGGTGAGAGCCCAATCTAAGAGGATATAGTTGTGGGATTTAAGGTTGAGGTGGGTGGGTTCAGTAATTAGTTGGGTCAGGTTGAGGGATGCAATGTCAATGTAAGTTTTGTCATGAGATAGGGAGAGTCAGTTTAAGTTAAAATCACATAGAATGTGGAGTTCGCTGGTGGAGGCATGTGTCGTGAGGGTAGTAAGGAACTCAGTAATTGATGATGAGGAAGACGTGGCAGCAATACCCACCAGCCACAAAGATGGGGAGGGAGAAAGGAAGGGAGAGTTTTAAAAGTAACAGTTCGAAGGCAGAAGAGGAGGAGATAGAGAGAATAGGTTGAGAACTGGATGAGGGAGGAGAGATAAATGGCCACGCCACCACATGCCCTGCTGGGTCTATCCTGTTAGATAAGGGAGTAGCCAGGGATGAAGACACTGTTATCAGATATTTTTGAGGACAGCCAAGACTAAGAAATGATCAGTATATCCAATCTGAGGTTGAGCATGAGTGGCTGGAGAAGGGTTATCTAGCGGAGGAGGCTTCTGATGTTAAGTTGTGTGATTTTCAAGTCTTCAGGGGAGACAGGTGGGGTTGGCGAACTGGAACAGGGTTAGGTTCTATATCTCCCACAACAAGAAGTAGAAGTGTGATTAGGAGCTTGATAAGGACTGATAACCTACTTTTCCACAAGAAGGGTGAGGGGGTGGAAAGGGGCGGGGGAGCTGGGTCCTTAGCAGCCCAGCATGGAGGAATGTGGCTAGGAGGAGATACCCTACAGGGGGACAAGGGTAGTGGGGTAGGGCATGGAGAGAGGAGGATGAGGGGAGAGTGAGGGAGGAAGTCGGAGCCAGGATGAGGGGGGTGGAAGAGAGGGGGCAGAGGAGGGTGTGAGGGATACCAAGGTAAAGAGTAGGGGAAGAAGGTGGAGGGTAGTAAGAAACATAGTTAAAGATAAGCCTGTGACAGCCTGAAAAGAGAAAAACATTTTTATTACAACATTCCTTGGTGCTTAAGGAGTGATGGCAAATGGCAAAATGGGCATGCAGAAGACTTGAGCACAAGCACCATGGGAGATCATGCACCCAAAACAGTAGAGTGGCTAGACAACTAATTAGCTGTGTTGCAGGCTGAGAGTAGTGATCAGCCAACAATCAAAAGTGGGCAGCTGAAAATCTGATAGTTTAGAACAGGTGTAGATCCTTGTTGTGGAGACAGGTGGGAATATTGGGAGCATAAATTGAGGATACCATCTGATTCAGTACCTGTGCCCTCGGCTGTGATCCTTCAGGGTGAATGGTGTGGAGAGGGCTGCAAACCTCTTCCCTTGTGACCCCATTGTCTAAGCTGAAGCTGTTCACAAAAGGGGCCAGTGGGCTGGGTCCATGGCTGTGATCCTTCTCGGGGAATGGTGTGGGCAGGGCTGTAATCCACTTTCTTTGTGACCTTGTTGTCTATGCTGAAGTGGTTCACAAAATGGGCCAGTGGGCTGGGTCTACGGCTATGATCCTTAGGGAAGAACAGTGTGAGAGGGCTGCAAATCTCTGCCCTCATGACCCTGTTGTCCAAGCTGAAGAGGGTCACAAGATTCTGATGTAGACAAGCTTTTCTTGTAGCTTAGCAAGGGAATGGAGGATGGAGATTGGCCAAAAGATACCCAGGGAGGAAAGGTCCCCCTTTGTGGAGTGAAAGAACTGCAGCCAACTTCCAGGACTGAGGGACAGCAATGAAGAAGAAGCTAAGTAGGTCAGTCAGAGGAGATGCTATTGCTATGGCAGGAATGGAGATATGGGGTAACTTTGGATCCAGCCTGTTACAGCTGCATTTGCACAGGTTAAGGGAGTAAAGAGCAGTGAGGGTTTTCCAGTAGTAACAGGGGGAAGAGGAAACCATGGAGGGGAGGGAAGATGGCATGTGAGGTGGTGCTGTGGAGGGTGAGTGGAAGAACAAGTGGTGAAGAACTCATTGAAGTGAGCAGCAACAGAGAAGGGATCAGACACTGGTGAACCATTTACCAGAAGTACCCAAGGGGTGTACTGGCTGGGAGGGTCAAAAAGACAGTGAATTACCTTCAACAGCTCTGAAGGGGCATTAAGATTGTTCTAAGGACTGGTCTTCAAATTTGCAATTTTGCAGGCCGGACAACTTCTGTGCAGGAGTTCATGAAAGTGCTGTATAAGACAAGATTAGAAAGGGAAAGAGATCATTTGTAATATACCCAAGAAAGATCACAGGACTTGTACTGGTCAATGCTTTCTGGGGTAATCCAAGGGTGATGGACTTCATCAGTTTTGACCCTGGCTTTTCTGAGCAGGGCATGCTTGTCCCAAACTGAGGAGAATTTGGAGTGAAACAGGGAGAGTGCAATGCCAATATCAGTGGCAGAGCGTATGGCTGTCTAATCTGCAGTAGCCAGGTCACTTAAGAGAGCAGAGATGTCAAGTGACAAGAGGGACCTGGTCCAGATGTGTATAGAGGAAGTATGGTGGATGCTGGATCTTCCTGATACAGAACATCTTACAGTGGTTACTGAAAGTGTCCAGCAAGATATCTGCTGCAGCAATACAGTGGAGGTGGGAGGAAAGAACCCAGTCCAGGAGGGAATGGTTGTGACAGTGGGGACTGAGCCAGGTGGGTTCAGTGATAATCTGTGTGAGATTTAGGGACTCAATCTTGTGGATAGTCAGCCTGGAGGCCAGAGAGAGGCAGTTGACATTGATGTCCCCTAGCAGGATTAATTCACCAGTTGAAGCATGAGAGGTGATGGTGGAGAGGGAATCAATCAAGTAGTAGGAGGAGGAGAATATTCATGGTGAAGCATAGAAAACCCCAGTGAAGATGGGTACAGAAGAAGAGAATGATAGCCTGACAAGGAGGAATTCATAGGAGGAATATGCTACCCCCTTTGAAAGCCATGGTACAAGAGAGGTTCTGGTGAGCATAGCTGACAACAGCACTCTCATGTTTTCCCCTGTTCTGTCTGAAAAGATGTGAGTCAAGAAGGGACAGGCTAGAGTCTAGGTCCTGGAAGAGAGACAGGACTCAGAGACACAGAGAATGTTGGGGGAATGTTGTGAAATTCAGACAGACAGGTAGTCGAGTTTTGGAAGAAGGTCCTGAGCACTGAGATGAAATAGGCTATGGCCTTTAGCAGTTAGGGATGCAGAGAAGAAGGAAAGGGAGGGTTCAGGGTCAGACTCCAGATCACCTGATAGGAGAAGGAGTAGAAACAGGAGCAAGAGGATGGAGTTGGAGTTTGGTCTCTTACAGTGGGGGGGGGGGCACGTGGGTAAAGAAGAGGAGGAGGGTGCAGTGGAGAAGCTCAAGGTTAAGGGCTTGGGGAAGAGAGAAAATCATGGTGGATAGGAAGAGAGAGAAAGTTAAAGGGGAGGAAAAAGGAATGGATGGGTGGAAGAGGGAGGGAAAATGAGAGGAGATAGCTGGCATGGGGAGGAGAGGGGTGGAACAAGGAAGGGGAGGGGATAGGATAGATAAGGGTACATTATGTTGTGAACATGAGGAGAGATACAACAGCCATCAGTTATACAACACCATAGCTGACAGAATAAATGAACATTTGATGAAAGCAGTCAACTGATAACTGGATTAGGCTGTAACTAGACCTCAGCATAACAACAGGCTGGTTAGAGCATCAACAGAGATGTACACAATAGATTTCTGGCTAAGCTGAACAATTGCAAATAGCTGGGAGAAGCACTTTTGCTCAAGAACAAGCAAGGTGCCAGAAAATGCTCCTGAAAAGCTAAGTGCTCTTCAGCTACTGGCCTGGCAAGGATTAGCAATTTATGGCAAGACAGAACAGGAATGTGCCGCTGTCTAAAGCTGATGTTGTGCCTGAACTATCCACATGGATTAAGGCAGGAAAATGTCAAAGTTCAGACTTCGTGAATGAAATTAAAAAGATGATGGCCCATCAGTTGCTTAGGGACCTGCTAGATGAAATATGCAAAGAATATAAACTGTATGCAGTGGCAGCAGTTGAATCTTGAGATATTAGCCAATTAGATCATATGGCAATATGCATAATATTGATTTCCCTACCACTCTTCACCAAACATTCTGATTTTATTGGAATGTGTGAACTGGAAAAGACAGATGCAAAATCAATAAGAAAGTCAATTGAAGATGTTTTAATAAGGTGCAAACTACCATTGAATACCTGAGGGAACAAGGGTATAATGGGACAGCAAACATGAGTGAAAGAATTTCTGGAACTACAATCAGAATAATAAATAAATACCTATTGGCCTCAAATGTACATTGTACAAATCATTCCTAAGAGCTGGTGTTGCAGAACTATGCAAACAGAAGCATAGCCTTCAAGAGGCACTCAGTTTCAGTTTTGTACAAGAGGTAGGTATTGATATATGCTTCACCACAAAGACTGGCCCTTTATCAGAGCATTGCAGCTCAAGTCAGTGATGACCCCTACATTACAACAGAAAGTCTGCATTTACTTTGCCCAGCAAGATGGACAGCCAGAACAAAGAGCATTGGTTCAGTTCTCTCCAACTATGAGACACACAGGAGGTGGTGGGGGCTAAAACAATACGGGGGTTCAAGAGCACATGAGACAATCATAATGGTTCTCTGGAGTTGGGCAGAGAAGGCATGCCACAGATCAAATAGGATCTGGGCTGTCAACACTGAGTAGGGAATTGGGCAGACTAGGTGGGCCGTATGGTCCTTATCTGCCATCAGAGTTTACAGAATGTTTCTATGTTTCTATGACATTGTATGAGACTTAACAGCAGCTAGAAAAAGATGGATCAGCAGAGGTAAAAATTAAAGGCAAGGGGCCTGGTGACCACTATGAAAAAATGTTTAACATTTTTTGGACTTACTATCTCACACATTTTCAGTATGCAGAGCAAGTGACATTGACATTGCAAATGAGAACAATAACTGGAAGAACTACAATGATGAGTGTAAACAGCCTTAAACAACATTTCCAAAGACAAAATGATGTGTTTCACTGGATTTATGAAGACGTTGAAGAGAAACCCCACCAACTGGAACTTTTTGAAGAACTCACAGTCCCCAGAAAGTGCTGAGTTCCTGCAAAACTGCAACATGGTACTGCCCCACATCATCAGTGTGAATCTACCAAAGACTTAAACTTGACAGGTATTTTGATCAAGAAACTTATGATTTGCTGTCATCTGTGAAGAATTTGTTGTTTCAAGTGACTGATGCACACTTTAAGACATACACAAACTTGACAGGCCTGCACTTCTGCAACCACAGGTGTAAAACACACATCAGCCTCTGGCTACAGAAGCACAGGTGCCACAAAATCCATGATACCAAAATTGCAACACTATATCTGTCTGGAGAAACACAAGCCCTTGAGGAGCCTGCACTTCTTCAGCCACAGGTGTAAGACATACACACTGACCTCTGACTTCAGAAGGGCAGGGCCTCCATTGGGCCTGCAGTTATGCAGACAGAAGTACTGTTGCAATGTCGGTATAATAGTTTCAGCAGCAGATCTAGAAATTATTCAAAGGGGTAGCAGTTGTTCAGTTATGCAGATGCATATAGAAATGCATGCACTAACAGATCATGCTAGCTAGCAAGGCACCTCATACAGCATGCATGAGTACAGTAGAGCCAATCATGATGCAACGTAGTAACTTGCAATAAATGGCATGTCATAAAATACTTCGGTAAAAAAGGGCTCAATTGCCATTCAATTACATTGTTCCCTGAAGCATACCGGGGCATTTTTGTGATATACTGAGACTCAGCTCTTGAAGAATGATTCTTTCATATGATCTCAAGAATGATCAGTGAGAAAAAAACTAAATCTCACCCACTTCATCCACAAGCTAATATTCTTTTTTTGTGAGACTCATGAAAGAAGAATTTTGACTCACGAAAGAATTGGGAGCCCTAGCTAAGTCTTCAACCTATGATTTTAGGGATGTCCTAAAATCATATTTCAGGGTCTTTTTTTCATAAACAAACATCAGAATCTAGCTAAACCTGTCCCATTTAGCTGCAGTAATGTGTTTATTTTTCATCATGGTGTCATTTTTATGGGTTTTTAGTTGTTTTTTTTAAACAATAAAAAAGTAAGATGGCTGCCATATGAGAGAAGATTTTTTTTTCTCAAGAAAGAATTTTGGCTCACAAAAGAATATTTTTTCATCGGCCAGAAATTCTTCTTTCGTATCAGACATACAGTAGAAATGAAAGACTCTACTGAATATATTCAGAAATGAAATTTCAAATCCTTATAACTTGAGAACTGATTAATATTTTTCATCAAACCAAAAATAGGCATTTTTTAGGGCAAGTCCCTTCTACCCAGAAAATGTTAGAACAAAATTCAAAACCGTCTAGGCTATAGGTGAAAACAAAAAAGCTGCCCAAAACCCAGATTTGTCCACTTTTTGCACTATTTGGATCTTGATATCTGGACATCTGACTATTACAAAACTTGACAAATCAAGAGAACTTGTCCAGCCAGACTGCACATGTAAAACTGCATGCAATTCTAGTGAATGGGGACAAAGCTAATAAGGTTCAAAGTCAGGGATTTAACATTAAACACCCTACTCAACCTGAACTATAGGGGTGCTATTGCACCCCTATAATATAGATACTCATTGCATATTTTAATACAACAAACTATGTGAGTAGGAGTACTGATGAAGATAAAAGACCATGGGCAACACTGAATTGGGTCTGGGCTATGATAAGCTTTGGTCTCCCAGGAGGGGTCAAATTCTTCTGAAGGACTTTCCTTTTGAGGGGCTCCATCTAGTCCTTGTAACAGCCAGTGCAATTTTTGGCAAGCCAACCTCTCCACTCCCAGCAATTATAGCTGTGTACTGTTTTTTGTTGTACCCACATTATGTTCACTCACATTGTACACTGTGACTCATTAATACATTAACTCTGTATAAAGTTAATGGCCTATTGTCATTTCCCAAAGCAAATGACATTGTTGTGGGTGGTTGAGCTTGACTTCTAATTTCTACTGTGACATTATGTGAACCAAAAATTATTAACTCATTTGTTTGAAGACTGCATGCTTACATAATATCTTTCATTTTCACCTTGGTGGCCATTTGGTATCAGGTTAAGCAATGGATGGTTTGGACTTCATACAGAGCTACAGGAGATAATGGATTAACAGTTGATCCCTTAATGTTCTATATTAAATATTCTTATATGGTATAAATGTATTCTTTAACCTTGCCATTGTAATCATAAATGTGTATTTACTGTGTTTCTGCATATCAAAAACTTGTTTGGAAAAAGTGCCCTTCATACCATAACTAATGCTCTGCAGATGCTCAGTGCACCCACCTTTTACAATCCTCCGACATCCCTGCCCACACCTATTGTAAATTGTATGTGGTTACTTGTCCCCAGTCAGATCAATTTCTATAGCAGGTAGAGGTTTACAAGTCTAAGTGTTTGTTTCTACTGTCAACAGTAGCCCCCCTCCCCCCGTAACTATCCTGCAAGCCTTTATCTACTTTGTTCTTAAGTGCTGCATTAGTATATATGAACATGATGCCTATTTGCCCATTAGTCTTTATATCATGTCTGCTAATTTAGAATAACAAAGCAGGCAGCAGAAAAGGTCTAAAATACTCTAATTACCTTCCGTTAGTTCCAAAATCTCAATCCTTAAAGGAAAGCTCCCTTCAGCCTTTTATTCTGTTTACCTTTTTTTTTTGCAATTTAAAGTTTATTTTTTAACCACAGTACCAACATAGCAGACATAAATACAGACACACCATTTACATTAGACGTCACAAGTCATAAGCTCACTATGTCCCCACCCATCCCACCCCCAACATTCCCCATAACTCATCTGCTAGGACAATAAAAGAGTAGTGTGACCTGTTGAGATCTCTCCTTTCAATATTGTCTAAAGGAGTTATTAGAATCTACTATTTGAAAACTAATCCTAAAGTGAATAGAGGACATGGAGGGGGGCCCATATTTTATGATATGTAGTCATGGTGTTGCTCAAATTAGCAATGGTCTTCTTGGTACGTAAATTTGCAAGGATTTTGACTAGCCATTCACTATAGGAAACTTCCTGTTGGTCCAGCCAATGTCGTAGGACCAGTTTCTTAACGGACATAGCAATGAGAGTTATATGATATTTCCTTTTATGAATTTTTATACCTGAAAGGTCCCCCAGGAGACAGATTTCAGGAGTAAATAGGTTGTTTAGGCCCAGGAGGGGATCCACAAGCTGCCTAATATTAGTCCACAGAGGGAGTATTTTTGGACATGACCAAAAAATATGCAATAAGGACCCTTCCTGTTGTTGACATCTGTTACACAAGTTAGTGTTCTTTAAACCCAATTTAACCAGTTTGGCAGGAGTATAATAAGCATTATGTAAAATAGAAAATTGCATCAGTCTTAATCTATCCTGTTTAATGAAATGGTGGCAGGTGTGCCAAATGGTTGTCCAGTTAATATTCCAACCCGGGAAAAGAGATTCCCATAACTCGGTAGGTCCAAAGCAGACGGGGAATTTCCAGAGGAATAATATATTGTAAATTTTGGATATCGCCTTGGGACCCCCACTCCATTTACACAATTCTTTACGTAATGGAATGGGATATCCAGTCTCGGGTTTTTGACCAAATGATTGTACCAGTGCATGCCTGAGTTGATTTAACCTGAAAATATATTTATTAGGAATACTCAATTTGGCAGTGATTTCCTGGATTGAGAGCCACGCGTTATGATCATTTATCAGCTCCAAGATGTCCAAATCCTTTAACAAAGAAACCAGGACAGGGGAATTAGTTTGCTAGCTATTTTGAGGTTTAGATTGCCTAGTATCAGTTGGTTAGGGTCTTTGATGTGACTATAGTTGAGAAATCAGGAAATCTGCAAGTGTATTTTTAGGGACATACAGATTGTCATGTTTTTGAGTTTTATCGGTAGGATACTTTCCCTGATATGTAACAGTCCCACGGGGTTTAATCCGGACATCTGTATTAGTGCCAGTTCGATTTTGAGCCAGGCGGAGGTTACGCATAAATGTTCTTGAGATATCCATCACATGTACTTATTGGCATGCGATGCCCAAAAGTAAAGACAGACGTTAGGGAGCCGCAAGCCCCCATTATTCTTAGGGGCCATCAAAGTGTGATAAGCTATACGGGGAGGCTTACTTACCCAGAGAAATTTAGTGAACAATGCCCGAAGTTTCTTGAACCAGGATAAGGGGAGCCAGATGTCAAGCATTGAAAGCAAGTATAGTAAGCACGGGAACACATTCATTTTAATTAAATTTACTCTTCCCTATAATGAGATCGATAGGGATGCCCATCTGTTTAAGTCTTGAGCAATATTGTTTACTAATACATCCAGATTTAACCTGACAATTTTTTTGGAACTACGGGATAATTCTATACCAAGATATCTGAGGGAATCTTGTTTCCAGTTAAGCCCAAAAGCCGCAATATCTGATCTGAAAAGCCTATGATTAAGCGGAAACACCGTCGTTTTACCAACATTTAGTTTATAATTGGACATTTTGCTAAAGGTATCAATGATCTCCAGCATATATGGAATGGATGAACAGGGATTGGCAATTTGGAGGAGTAGATCATCAGCATAGGCAGATACCTTTATTTCACTGGGATAGATAGGAATTCCCTGAATATCCGGGCAGCTTTGTAATCTTCTGATTAATGGTTCAAGGTAAAGATTAAATAGTAATGGTGACAGAGGACAGCCCTGCCTAGTACCAGAATAGAGATCAATATTTTCGGAGATCACCCCGTTTCCTGAGACTCTCACTGATGGTGATTTATACAATGCCCATATCCAGCTTATGAAATCTGCTGGGAGGCCAAAGGTTTCCAAGGTCAGGAAGAGATAGTCCCAGTGTACCCTGTTGAATGCCTTCTCCACATCCAGGGAGACCAGTGCCGTGGGGTAGGGTGCATCCATGGTCACAGAGAAGACATGCGACAGGGTCCTTAAATGATCCGCTGATGATCTGCCTTTCAGGAATCCAACCTGTTCTGAACCTATCAACGTGTCCATAACCTTTTCAAGCCAAGTGGCCAATAGTTTGGAGAGAATTTTTATATCCTGATTTATTAATGATATGGGACGGTAATTGGTTACACAATTGGGAGGTCTGCCTGGTTTAGGGATCAGGATGATCATTGTCTCAAATAGCGATGGATCCACGTCTGCACCTGATAGAATATGCCATCATTGCCATGTTTCCGCACTAGACTCAAGACCCATTTTCTATCAACATGCATATGCCAATGCCTCCACCCTTGACACTACTGCAGTGACCTCTGCAGCCTGTTCACCTAACTATAATCATTAGCTCCTAACAAGGTTGCACTAACTCTTTCCTCCCCCCAATCTGAACCTAATAATGCTCTTGAACTATGTTACCTAGGGGAAACTACAGTACTGTCTCAATAATGTCTCTGTCAATGGATTATGTAATGAACAACATTGACCATTCAGATATATCAATCCTATTTAACAACTATGTGTAAACAGCCAAATACTGTATACCCTTAAACTATGTCACCTAAGGAATCTAGAGTACTGTCTCACTAATGTCTCTGTCAATGGATGATGTAATGAACAACACTGACCAATCAGATATACCAAACCTATGCAATGTCTGCTATGTGTAAACAGCTGAATACTGTATACCCATGATAACCTGTACTTCCATATGTTTTCTACTGTTTATTATCTCTTGTACTGTTATTCCCGGTTCGCCCCTGAAAAAGGGACCTTCGGGGCCCAGTGGGCTTACCCGATCATCAAAATTCAATAAATAAATATGATGGTAGAGCAGAAGGAGCATTGGAATTAGTTGAATCTGGAATTTTTTATAAAAAAGAGCCGAATACTCATCTATCCCCGGGATTTTGTGCAGAGGTATATCCTTAATAACCTCAACGATTTCCGCAGCAGTTATCGACGCCAGAAGTCCAGTTTGTTGCTCAGGTGTAAGCTGGGGCAAATCTGCCTCTCGTAAATAATCCTGTAATTGTTGTATTGTAGAGGCGATTTCATGGGACTATATAGATCCTAATAGTAACTGATGAACTCTCTTACAATGTTATCTGGATGCGTTTTAAGAGAGCCATCTTGCAAGGAAAGTATGGAGGTAATATAACGAGAAGATTCCATTTGTTTAACCCTAAGCACTAGTAGCCGGCCAGCCTTTTCCCCTTGGTCGGTATACGAAGCCTGGGTTGTTAAAATGGAATAATCTGCCTTCTCACGAAGGAGTTCCATATATGTAGCTTTCAATCTGATTAAATCCTGTCGTGATGCAGGAGAAGGATCCTCCTCAAGTGTCTTAATCTGAGAGAGCAATTGGGCCAATCTGTGGTTGGAAGTCCTTTTTCTGTGTGTAGCTATGCTAATTAAAATCCCACGGATACATGGCTTAAAGGCTCCCCACCGAATATCTGGCCTAACTTGAGAGTCATTGTTGGTCTGACAGAAAATATCCATTTGTTCTTGTATCTGTTCATTAAAAGAAGCCTCTTTTGAGACCAAACACGATACAATGGAGTGGTCTGAAGGAGTCCCTGGTAAAATCGAAGAGTCTAATGTTCCAGATATAAGCGAATGGGAGAAAAATATATAATCAATCCTCGATGAGGAAGAACGTACTGGGGAGACGTAAGTGAATTTCTTGTCCCGGGGATGTATGATTCACCAGATGTCACATATTCCGGTCTGTTCGGTAAACTCCGAGAATGCCCTTTGGGCGGGAGAAAGCGCCATTTTCTGAGGACTCGATCGGTCCAAGGTCGGGTCGAGAACTAGATTGAAGTCTCCCCCTACAATTATAGGTATAGAGAGGTGGGGTTGCAAAACTCATGTTAATTGGGTAAAAAACTCAGGTGTATCCTTATTGGGTCCGTACACGCTACCCACCATTACTTCTTTGTTGTACAGTAAGCCCTGAACAAAAATATACCTGCCTTTTGGGTCCCTAAATAGGTTAATGGCATTAAATGGGATTGTCCTACGGATGAGAATCATTACTCCTCAACTGTTTGTGGTTCCTTCTGCACTGAAAAATTGGACAAACTGCTGCCTACGAAATTGGGATGCCTCAGCATCCAACAAGTGTGTTTCCTGGAGACAGATAACGTCTATGTTCAGTAACTTTAAATGATGTAGAACTTGGTACTGTTTCCTCCTCTTTCTGCCCCTCTAATGTTCCATGTAGCAAAACATACACTATTAGCCATGATATTTACATAGTGAGGTCATGCTGTCCAACCCCTAAGCCGATAATCCTGTAAAGAACCTAATACTAGTAGTCTCAATATTAATATGATCCTAGCAGATAATCGTCCCTCCCCATCCCCCTTCCCCCTTCCTGATTCATCAAAACAAATTTTCAAATTAGAAAACATCATCCTGGAAAACTCCCAGTTCCTTTTCCCTCCTATCCTTGGCACGTGATATCCCTAGACCTGCGTTGGCCTCAAGGATTCCCCCCGCCCCGCCACCCAGGAACCAGAATCAACGACCGTGATATACCTGAATGGGAATAGTAACTATATATGAGCCCCAGACACCTAGGGCCATACAAAATCTAATCATACAAATGGATGTAACCATAATATGGTTTTCCAAGCTCCCCTAATCACTAGTGTGACGTCATGAAGCCCCCACTAGCTGTAAAAGTCCACAATATGCAACTTTCTGTGCCTTGCCCCTTCTGTGTCGGGTCAGGTAAAGTCCCGTGAGGTAAACCGATGGAGCTCCAGGGTAACCTCCGTAGGCAAATATTCGTCATTTCTTTCTGTGTACCATTAGAGGAGGATGCCATCTATTGGGAAAAAAATGCGAGCTGCATTTTCAGTCTAACAGCAATAACTTAACATTGAATCCAACTGAGCGGCTGCTAACCATGGCTCCTCTCCCTCCAAACAAGCATCTATAAATAGCTTAAACACTTCATAATTACTGGCTATAACCCCATCTAATAACAAAAGAGCCAGGAGAGTGTGCGAGGGTACACAGTTCCCCGAACCAGATCAGATGCAAGGAGTACGTTTCTACTTGTGCTGGGGGAAAATTCAGACTTCCAGCTTCACGATGGTTTTGCAAAGTGTTCAGAAATATTATCACTGATTACCGCCGATCGTAACTGAGAAGTTAGGTATGTTGTTCAAGCTTCCCATCTGTATGCCGAGAACCTCCGATGTTCTGTGCCTAAATCACTTGAAGAGATCAGGGAGTTCCTTCTGTAGTGATTTTTAAAGCGGGTTCAGCTTCGTCAAAAGATGCCCAGGTACCTGCAATCATAACTTGGAAACGGGCAGGGTATCCCATTTTTAACTTTATGCCCACGGTGATGAGGTTCGTTACGATGGGGTGAAACATGGCATGGCTTTGCCTTACAGTGGCTGGAAGGTCTTGGGTTATGCATATCTTGTTTCCCTCCCAGAGGACTTGATCTAATTCCTTGATTTTAGCGAGGGGGAATTGCTTCTTTTGGAAATTAAGGAATTTGAATATCAGGGGTCGGGGTGGCTGACCAACAGTGGGCATCGGTTGCAGGGCTGTATGTGCTCTTTCAATTAAGTAGGGGCCTCCGAAGAGAGAAGGGCCAGCGAGCTTTTCAATTAGTTTCTGCACAAACAACAGTGTGTTATTGCCTTCTTCTTTTTCCGGAATGCCCAAAACCACAATATTGTTCCTGCAGCTTCTCCCCTCTAAATCTTCAACCTTCTGCTCCAGCTTCTTGATACGCTGTTGGATCTCTGCTGTGGCACTATCAGTACGGTCTGCCTTCTTTTCCATAGAAATAAGTTGGGCCTCAGAGTCTGCCATTTGGATCGAGAGATCCTCGAGTGCCCCCGACATTCATTTAACTTCAGCTGCCACTGACTTTAGATCATCTCTGAATGGTTGCATTTCTTTGAGAAACAGCTCTAAAGTGAGGGGAGTTGCATCTGGGATCAAACTGTGAGAGGCCATTGTAGCAGAATGCTTACCACTCCCTGCTGTCTGGGCTTTGCTGCATTTGCTAGGTTTCTCTGAGGAGACAGGCGGGGTATGTCGGGGCATTGCAGTTCTCATTTCCACTTCCAGTCTCACTCCGGGTCACCCGCAGCAAATTGTAGATTTAGAATATTGGTTGAGCGATCGTTGATATCCTGATGGAAACTAATTTAATTGCAATAAACGCCCTGAGTAGCGGGAGCCAGGCTCAAGTGCTGCTACACAGTCTGCTGCATCACGTGATCCTCATTCTGTTTACCTTTGTAATTTGTAGGCATGAACAATTATTGCCTCTATTGAAGCCTCCTGATTTCATCAGTATTTAAAAGTAAATGAATGTATTTAAGTCATGTGTGAAAACCTTCTTGACTCCATTGCAAAGGTCATGACCTGATACATGAAAGGCATCCTGGAATTTTATGTTTTAGTGCTATAGCCTGCAGTAGTTATACTGAATTAATCCATGTTGCTGACTGCTGTCCTGTACAGTCCCTATGTTCTTGTCTTATGCTGACCATGAAACTTTTCAAGGCATAGTAAGTGCCCTGCTGTTTTCTGTAGTTTGAGGTATATCTGAGTTAGAAAAAAAATGCTTTTAGAGAATACAGGGACTACACAAGAGTAGCATACCTGAATGAGAGTATAACTCCTGCTGACTTAGAAACATAGAAACATAGAAAATGTCAGCAGAAGGAGACCAGTGGTCCATCTAGTCTGTCCATTAGTTTCCGAGACCTTTTACCAGTCTCAGGCGTAGCCCCCTTATGGTATTTGTCCATCCCTGTTACAAATCTTTCCCATGCTCTGTCCCTCCCAAGCTTGAACACTGTCACTGTTTTAGTTCCCACCACATCAGATGCCAAACTATTCCATGGTTCCTCTAATCTTTTGGTAAAGTAGTTTCCTTAGATCCCTCCTGAAGCTCCCTCCCCTAAACTTCCATTCATGTCCTGTAGTAATGGAGCTGTCGACCCTGTTGAATAGTTCAGTGTAAGGCACTCTAATTTATACCTCTCATTAATCTGAACATCTCAATCATATCCCCTCTCTCTCCCTCCTTGTCTCCAGTGTGTACATGTTTAGTGACTTTTGGTGCTACTCATACGAGAGCCTATGGAGTCCATGTACCATCATTGTTGCCCTTCTCTGTACAGCCTCCAGCCTTTCCCTGTCCTTCTTTAGATGACGGCTTCAAAACTAGACACAATGCTCCAGATGTGGTCTCACCAGGGACCTATACAGGGGGAGGATCACTTCTTTTATCCTGCTGTTGATATCCCCTTCCTACACACTCCAGCATTCTATTTGCCTGACTATATGCTTTGTTGCATTGGCTTGTTTGCTTGAGCGTGTCACATATGATGACTCCCAAGTCCCTTCCTGTGAGGTACTGAGCCTGATCCCATTGAGCCAATATTCTGTCTTCGGGTTTCCTTTCCCTAGATGCATCACCTTGCAGTTCTTTGCATTAAACCTCAGCTACCAGGCATTAGACCATGTTTCTAGTCTGTGGAGGTCTTTTTGTAGGTCCCTAACTGCTTTTGCACAATCCACCCTCCCACTGAGTTTTGTGTCATCCATGAATAGGACAAGCTTGCTTGGATACCCTCACCAATGTTGATAATGAACATGTTGAATAGGACCGGGCCCAAGACTGATCTCTGTGGAACTCCTCTTGTGACCTCTCCTTCAGCAGATCTCACCCCATTGACTATCACTTTATTTTCTGTCCTTGAGACAACTCCTAACCCACCTGTCAGTGCTCTTAGCAGTGCCTTGGTCCTCCAACTTTTTTGTCAGATGATTGTATGGCATCAAGTCAAAGGCTTGCTGAAATCCAAGCAGAGGAGGTCCACTGATCGTCCCCTGTCCAGTTCCTTCTTAACGCAGTGAAAAAATGTAATAAGGTTTGCTGGCAAGATCTACCTGCCACAAACCCCTGCTGTCTGCCATCCTGAAGACTGTTCCCTTCCAGGTACTTCACAAGGTCCTACTTCATTAGGGTCTTCATAATTTTCCCTATGACAGATGTGAGGTTAGCTGGTGTGTAATTGCCAGCCTTCACCCTTTTCCCTCCTTTATGGAGTGGAACCACATCTACTCTTCTCCAGTCTCCTGGTACGTCTCCCTTCTGTAGTGATTGATTAAAACGATATGCCAAGGGATCAACTAGCTCCTCAGCCAGTTTTCTTAGCACTCTTAGGTGAAGCCCATCATGCCCTGGTGCCTTGTCTGCCTTCAGGTGCACTAGTGCCTCCCTGACCTTGCTATTGGTAATTATTAGTGCTTCCATTTGTGGAATTCCCTTATCAGTTGCTTTGAGGCCACATTCAGTCATCAGTCCAGTGTTCTCCTTAGTGAATACTGAGCCAAGAAGCTGTTCAGTGCAGTTGCCTTCTGCCCATCATCCTCAATAATTCTGTAGTCCTCTACTAGCCTAACTATCTCTTCCCTTTTCATTCTTTTTTGTTGAATGTAACAAAAAAAAATGCTTGTTTCCAGTCTTGACTCCCAAAGCAATCTGAAGTTTGTCTGCCTCCTTTGCTTGCTTTACCACCATCTTTGCTTCCATATTCTCCTATATGTAATCCTTCCAGTAACTCTCCATCTTTTCTCTTTTATACCTATCAAAAGCTTCTCTCTTGATTCTGATTGCCTCTTTGTCCTGTGTGGTGAACCATATGGGTCTTTTGTGCTTGTTTTTTTTTTTTACTGACCTGATGCAAAGCTTTGTAGCCTCCAAGATGGATTGCTTAATCATCTCTGATATGTCTTCTACCTCAGATTTTTCCTGAACTTTGGTGAGTTTGTCCCTGACTAATTGTTTCATCCTTTCAAAATGAGCTCCTTTAAAATGTAAGACTTCCATCTGAGATTGAGATTTTACATTCCTGAGGGATAACTGAAACCCAACAGAGCTGTGGTTGCTATTGGCTAGCAGTTCACAAACTCTAACAGCCCCAACCACTTCTGAGTTTGTGAGGACCACATTCAAGATGACGTCTTGCCTGGTTGGAATGTTAACTAGTTCAACATACTACATATGGTTGGAATGTTAACCATTTGCATCAGCAGGCAGTCCTGTAAGGCATCTAGCACATCTTGGCTTCTCTAGGTTTTAGCCACTGGAATATCCAAGTCGACATCAGGCATGTTTAGGTCATCCACCATCAACACCACCTTCTCCCCCTTTTGTGTTGTTTCTCTAATTTCATCTAACAGTTCCCTGTCTCTCTCTCTCTCTCTCTCTCTCTCCTCTGCCTGTTCTGGTGATCTGTGTATCACCCTGAAATAGACCTTCTTATCTGATGCAGTGCTGAGCTGTACCCACAGGGATTCTACACCTTCTCTTTTGTTAAAGACATATGAAGTGTCTTTAATCCCTTCCTAGATATAAAGTGCCACCTCCCCCACCCTTGATTTCTTCCTGTCCATCCTATGTACAATAGTGAGTAGCCTGGGACTGACAGGTCCCAATCATTGTTCACTGAGGCACACTTTTCTGTGATGGCCACCAGGTCCACTTTGATTTCTGCCATCAGCACCTGAAGATCACTTATCTTGTTTCCCAGGCTTCTGGTGTATAAACACACTCCACTCCATAAGCCAGCAGGAGTAGCTCTCTTCCATTCCTAGGATTTCTTTAGCTTATCAACAATTGCCTTACCTTTAAGTCTGCCCACGTGACTCCTTTTGAGATACCTGTATTTGTTCTCTGTTTTGGGGGGAGTGCTGGCTAAGTTCCTATCTTTAATAATGTTATTGATACGTTCCTTAGCCTCAGACTCCCCCTCACTTAGTTTAAAGGTCCAATACAGATGTCAAACTTCTGTCCAAGTGCTTTCACCCCATCCTTGGTAAGGTGCAGTTCATCATATTTAAAAAAACTTCCTCCACCAGAAGTTGCCCAAGGCAGCTATGAAGTGGTACCCTTATTTTAGGCACCAGCTTTGCAACAATACATTTAATTCATTAATCACATTACTTCTAACATTGTCAGTACTCCTGCCTTTACCGCACATCAGGATTACCTCAGAGAAGGCCATGGTGGTCGACGACCGAGTTGCCAATTGTTCATCCAGTTTTATCAGGTTTTGCTTGACTTCCTCTACTGTCTGATTCACCAGGTGATTAGTTCCAAGGTGTACCAAAATTCTAATGCCATCCCCTGCTCTCTCCACTATCCTCCCAATGTGTTGAATGCCATGTTTTGCTAAGGCACCAGGGAGACATTTAACTGTTACATTTGTTTGTGCACATTCACTCAGTTGGATCTCCACTCCTATTTTCATGGAGTCTCCCACAACAAGTACTCTCATACTCTTATTTTTATTGCTTTTTGCTTTGCTGCCACCAGCTGCCTCCTGTGCATTCTTCCTTGGCTCCCTAACTGGTGAACTTCCCCATCTTTTGTAGACCTTTGCTAGGATTATATAGCATTTTGCAGTTGAGATGGCCTTGGCTTGGACTGGGCTAGACTGGTCCATCCTGATGATTCCCCCCACCACCACTTTCCATCCCCCTGGATTGGTGGGTCTCTGAGGGAGTGGAGTTGGAAAGGGTGAATTCCAGTATAGCTGGTGTTGCAGCTTCTAGATTTCCTTCCATGCTACATTTGGCTGTGTTCTGAGTTCATGTTGATTTCTGCAAATGGAACAATGATCCACCCTTCAGAGAAGTTCTGTGGAGATGGGTGCTCCACATCCATGGCAATTTATGATATCATACTGGATTATTGGATATTACAGCGTACTTGGGATGGATTTAGGCTTCTGGGAGTAGAGTGTACAACACTCTCTCCTACAGTTTCTTTGGAGCTGTCCAGTTAACTTCCTGTAGGTGAAAACCAGCTGTATGCCACAAGAGGTTCCTTCCCTTCCTGCTCCAAAGGTAAGTCCCTGCTCTCAGTCAATTTCAGTGCTCTGATATATTGGAGAAGGCCTGAGTGGGCAGGAGGGGGGTGGGAGGATGGGGGCATTATTTCATGCCTGCTAGTTCGTCCTGCTACTCTGCTGTTGTTTAGATTGAAAAGAGTGGCAGAATGGTCACGGATGAGAACAGATTGACAGCCAAATAATAAATACTGGAGACAGTCATCTCTCTGTCCCCTGATGCCTGAATGAAAATCTACAGAGAAAACAACGTTCAATGGAGACCCTCCTACATTTGTTACAGTTGGCTGCAGTCTGGATGGTGATTAGGCTGTGGCTGAATTTAAGTGGACACCAAAAGATTAAATCTGGCAATTTTTTTTTCTGCTCGCTATTGGCTGCTAGTTTTTCCTGCTGCTCTGTGGTTGTTTGGATAGAGCAGAGTGGCATTGAATGAAAACAGACTGACAGCCAAATGATAAATACTGGAGCCCAGTCAGCTCCCTGTCTCCCTATGCCTGAATGAAAATCTGCAGAGAAAATAACAATCATTGGAGACCTTCTGACTTGTTCCAGTCAGCTGCGGTCTGGACAGTAATCATGCTGCAGCAGAATTTAAGCAGACACCAAAGGATTAAACCTGGCACCTTTTTCTGGTGACTTGTGCAGGTATGCATCATCAACTCCCATGATGTCTTGCATGAGTGCAGTCATGACCTATACAATGGAGACAAAAATGCTTTCACACTAGGGCAAAACGGAGTGAAACAGCCTAATTTATATTTAAATTAGGATGAAATTAGGGGGGTGCAATAGAGGGAATCATTGTTCATGGCTGCAAACTACAGGTATGTAGAAAATAGATTTAAGGGACTTTCACTTTAATAGTGATAGAGCAGGAAATGTTCATGTAATTATTTTCAGTGTATTTTCCTAGATTGGTACAGCAATGGCCCCACAAGCAGTTCAGTGAGGACAAACTCAGGCTATACAACAAAACATAAAACAAACCTGCCCAAAACTTCAAGAACCAAATAACATTTTAGGGAATTGCCAAAATTCCAATTACTGGGCATACTAGTAGTACACAGAAGCAGGTGAAAGAAACATACACAGAATTTATGGCAGATTAGGACTGCTTGGCCCTCCCAGTCCACCCATTTGCCCCTACTGATACTGTCTCAGTAGAACTCACTTGAACTCTGCCCCTCTGCATTATGTATGTATGTATCTATGTATGTATGTATATATGTATGTATATACTGTAAAACTGGTAACTGAGAAAGGCACAATATGCTAAGGGCTCATTTCCAGGTGCGACCTGGGGGAGGGGTTGATGGAGTAGATACAGGACACAAAACTTACAAAACATCCAAAAATGCAAAATATATATAAATCAGCACCAAAGGAACAAAATGTAATGAGTCAATAAAATTCACAATTGCATTATGTACAAATATGCAAGAATGCTACAAGAGGAACAGTCTGTTGATGTGAGAGTGGGGAATGGAGACTCTACAGGAATCCCTGGAGTGCAGTAAGATGAGGAGAGAACAGGGGGGAGAGAAGTGAAGTAAGATAAGAGGATCCTAAATCAGTATTTAGCAATGAAGGAGGCAGAATGGGACTGATGATGTGAAGGTAACAGGAGGATTGAAAGGGGAAGTAGGGGGACCAGCGATGAGTACAGAATAGAGACTTGATAGCGAAGCAACAGCAGGCATTGCAGTGGGCGTCCAATCTAGTAATGGAAGAGGAGGGAGTGGTGTCATAGACCACATCTATGTAGTGAAAGACTGGGAGAACCATTTTGGTAACCAGCTCCCGTTGGACCTAGGAGGAGATGCAGTCCTTGCTGTGGTCAAGGCACCAAGTCTGGAGCAAAGCTTGGCATGAATGGCATCGATGTGGATAGAGAAGTCAAGCTTGCTCTCCATTCATACACCAAGATGCTTGAAGGCAGAGATAACCTTCAGGGAGTACCCTCCAGTCAGCCTGATGTCCACAGTGTGAAAACTGATGGAGGCCATCTTGAAAGAAAGGATGCTGGAGTTCTTGGAGGCAAACGGTTTTCAAGATGAATGACAACATGGGTTCATCCAGTGGAGATGGTGTCAAACCAACCTAGCTGAATTTTTCAACTGGGTGACAAGTTCCCCAATGGGTGACAAGATCCCTGGATGGGGAAAGGATGTTTGATGTCCTATACCTGGACTTCAGATAGGTTTTCAACTCAGTCTCACATGGAAGACTGATATTCAAGGTGAGGAACCAAGGGGTGGAGGAAAAATGGTGGGGTAAATTGCAAACTTGCTTAGTAACTGGCAGCAGAGGGTGGTGGTAGGAGAAGAGGCCTCGACTCACAGAAGGGTCATCAGTGGGGTCCCTCAAGGCTCAGTGTTGGGTCTAGTCCTGTTCAATGCTTTCATAGAGGATATCAGGGAGGGAGTAAGGATTAAAATGAGCTTGTTCACTGATGATTACAAACTGGGACCAGTGGTGGACAGCGAGGAGGGAAGGAGGGAACTCCAGGAAGACTTGGTGAGGCTTGAAAGATGGGCTCACACTTGGCAGCTGGGATTCAACATTTGGAAGTGTAGCATACTACATTTGGGTGTTAGGAACCCTAGGTATAACTATCACTTGGGGGAAAGAACAGCTGTCAATCTCCAAGGAAGAAAAAGGTCTGTGAGTGGTAATAGATGACAAAATGAACAACTCAGAGCAGTGTAGGACAGCTGCTGCAAAGGCAAATAGAATGCTTGAGGGTACTGCTAGTGGGATACCATTGAGGAGAAGAGAGGTTATACTGCCTCAGTACAATTCCTTGGTGAAGCCACACCTAGAGTACTGTATGCAGTTCTAGTGCCCTCACTTAAAGAGGGACATTGCTCTTCTGGAGAGAGTCCACAGGAGAACAACAAAGATGATCCAGAGTCTAGGGGAAAAGACTTATGAAGAGAGACTTAAAGAGTTGAACATATACTCCCTAAAGGACAAAAGGGACAGGGGGACATGACAGAGGTCTTTAAATATTTGATGGGGATCAATAGGGTAAACACAGAGCTTCTGCTCAAACTGAAGGGGAAGTGACTATGAGGGGCCATAGCCTGAAGTTAGTGGGGGAGGGGTACAGAGGTAAAATGAGGAGACACTATTTCACTAAGAGGGTGGTGGGACCTTGCAACACGTTACCAGAAGAGCTGATGTCAAAGAAATTAGTGAGAGGATTCAAGAAGGGATGGGACAGGTACATGGGCAAGGTACAGGTTGGGGGGAGTGAACAGCAGGGGAGTTCTGGGGGCTACATAGGGCAAGGGATTCGTAAAGGGTAGGGGAGTAGCAACAGAGACTTAATTGTGAGATGCATCTCAAGCAGATGAGATAGACCTTTAGGCCTAATCTACTTTCAGTTTTGTATGTATATATGTAAGTACGCAGTGCAAGATGGGTCAGGTCAACAGTGCTTTTGTGAACAGAGAAAAGGCCCAGGGCAAGAATACAATTAGCCCCAGTTTAGGAAGGCCTAGACAGGAGGGGTCAGCAATAGACATGCAGCAAAATTTAATTTCACTGGTAAAGTTCCTGCGAAATTGGGAATTTTGCCCATGAAATATTTCACTAAATTTGTGCATTTTGAGAAAAATTTTGTGGGTGTGAAATACAGTTGTAATCGTGCAAAGTTTGTATACCTCTACTGTGCAATGACAGGCAGTGCTTGGTTTGCCTAGTAGTGGTATACATGTTATTCTATGGGTATCATGCAACCATGCACGATGTGTCATTGCACGGTAACAGTATACAACCTTTGCACGATTACCACTATGAAATTCTGCTCATCAAATGCTGAATTTTGTACAGTAGCAATCACGCAAAGGTTGTATACCACTACCGCACAAAGATGCATGGTGTGCAGTTAAGCGGTACCCATTGAATAACATGTATACTGCTACCGTGCAGCTGCGCATTGCATGACATTGTACAGTAGCAGTATATAACCTTTGTGCGATTACCACTGTATTTCACACTGGCAAAATATTTCATAAAATGCGTGAATTTCGTGAAATATTTTGCAGGGGGAAAATTTGTGGATTTCGTCTATCTCTAGTCAGCAATAATAGGAAAAAGAAGTCAGGAATTATCAAAGGGGGAGTGAAAGGCACAGGAGGAGCAGAAATAAACTTCTACATATATCTAAAGGCAGAGAGTGAGGGGTTTAGTCAGAGGGAGGTGGGCAGCACATTCCAAAGTGAAGGTAGATGGTAGAAGAAGGCTGTTTGCCTGCACTGGAGTGAGGGTGCAGAATGGAGATGGTACAGGAATCTCTGTAGTGCAGTAAGAAGAGGAGAGGACAGGGAAAGGAGTGAGGAAAGATAGGAGGGTCCCAAACCAGTAGTTAGCAATGAAGGAGGCAGAATAGGACTGACAATGTGAAGGTAACAGGAGGATTGAAAGGGAGAGGCAGAGGGAGCAGTGATGACTACAGAATAGAGAGTTGATAGTGAAGCAACAGAAGGCATTGCAGTGTGTGTCCAATTTGGTAAGTAAAGAGGAGTGAGCGGTGTCATAGACCACATCTGTGTAGTCGGACTGGGAGAATTATTTTGGTAACCAGCTCCCATTAGACCTAGGAGGAAGCGCAGTCCTTGCTATGGTCAAGGCACCAAGTCTGGAGTAAAGCTTGGCATGAATGGCATTGATGTGGATAGAGAAGTCAAGCTTGCTATCCAGTCACACCACACCAAGGTACTTGAAGGCAGAGATAACCTTCAAAGGATTACCATCTGGTGTGG
This sequence comes from Neoceratodus forsteri, assembly GCA_016271365.2. Lineage (NCBI taxonomy): Eukaryota > Metazoa > Chordata > Ceratodontiformes > Ceratodontidae > Neoceratodus > Neoceratodus forsteri. Next base: position 876,632,278 of record CM028129.1, read on the forward strand.
AGAAAATAGGAGAAGATGTGAGTGTAATCAATTACTGGCTGGTGCTGAAGGTCATAGACACACTTTCATGGTGTTGACCCTGAGCTGGTTGGCATGGAACCAATGCAGAATGTGTGAGAGTCATTTTGGAGAGTAAACTTCCACTACAGAGACCCATGTGCCAGAGGTGTAGATGACTGCATCGTCCGCATACAGTACATGTGGATCTGCATGGAGACACAAGCAGAGGGGAGGTCTTTTAGAAAAATAAAGAACAGTATAGGACCCAGGATACAGCCCTGAGGTACCCCTGCTAGGATGCTGGGGGGGGGGGAGGAGGACAGGACACCACCAACCTAACGGCCTGTGAGGTATGACTGAAACCAGTTCACAGCAGATGCTACAAAGGCCAGTGGAGTTCAGCTTTTCCAGAAGGAGCAGGTGGGACACTGAGTCAAAAGCTTTGGCCTGATTGATGAATATGACTGCAGTAATATGTCCCAGATCCTTCCTGGTGAGGACAGAGTCAGTTACATGCAATAGAGAGGAGACAGTAGAGTGTTTTTCCTAAAGCCAGACTGAAACAAGGAAAGGAAATTAGAGGAGTAGAGGAAGTCAGCAAGCCTGGAATATATAGTACAATATTCTTCCTGGGGCTTAGCAAGGAGGATTAAGATCAGCCAGAAGTTGCCAGGAGAGGATGGGTTGCCCCCTTTGTACAGAGGCAGAAACTTCTAGGCCTGAGGGACAGCACTGAGGTAGAAGAAAAGATTCAGAAGGTAAGTATGTACAGAGGCAATGGCTGGTGCAGAGACACGTAGGAGTTTAGGGTCCAGCCCATTGGGGCTGGACACAGAAGGGTTGAGTGACATTAGGGTGAGGAAGACTTTCTTAGAGGGAAATGGGGGGAAATGGAAACCTTCAGGTGAGTGGGGTAGGTGAAATATAGTAGGTGATGGGAGGGGGATAGATCAAGAGAAGGAAGAGAGAGTAGTGGACAGGTGCTGAAGAAACCGCTGAACTGAGCAGAAATGGGGGGGGGTCAGAGAGCAGTGAGCCATCCACCAGAAGGAGGGGGGAGACAGACTGGGTTGGGGGTGGGCAAAGAGGGAGTGGATGACCTTCCAGAAATTTGATAAGAAGTTTAGGTTGGACTAGAGGTTTGACTTGAAATGCTTACCAAATAAGATTCCCTTGGTCATCTCCCATGCATGCCTGAAGCCCACCTCTGTTTTTGCCCCCACCACCTCTGCTGGAAGACTGCTCTAGGCACCTGCCACTCTTTCAGTGAAGGAAGTGAAGAAATACTTCATCACATCTCTTTTAATTTCCCCCTTCCAGTTCATTGCATGTCCCTTTGTTCTTGTGCACCTTTTTCTCTATAAAATACTCACCTCCTGTTATTAATGGGTCTCTATCATGTCCCCTCCCTCTCAATCAATCAATCAATCACTTTATTTAACCAGGCATAAACACCATTGAGCAAACTCATTTTCATGGTGGTCCTGGGCATTAATGCAGTACACTACACTTCATAAGATTATAATTAAGGTGGACAGCGGTGCAAACAAAAAAAACATTGTGAAGGTGCTGGTCAATATGGGCCTATACATACCGGTCAACATACTTAACATGCAAAGGTACATAATGATAAGCTTTACTGAAATGAGACGAGACAACAATACCATATAGTCTCCACTAAGTAAGAGCTCATACCTAAATGATAAAAAATAAGGAGGCATTAAGGAATAAGGTAGAAATTGGGGTGAAAGAGTGGGCAGCCAAGAGGGAGGCCAGAATAGGTAAAAGGTAGAGAATAGGCAGGGCCATCTCAGATTAAGGGAACTAGGCTTGTAGGTCCTATATTTCTGTTGTTAGGAATGTGGGGTGGATGAGATACTTAGGCATAGGATTTGAGAGTGGCACCTGGGACTTGGGGGTCATAGGCATCAGAAACAGCTGCATGATTCCTTCAGACAATCCGTTAATAGAGCTTTGAATGTGAAAATGCTTGGAAGTGAGGATAATTTTAATGAGTCATGCATAGTGTTCCAAAGTGATGGAAATGAGAAGTTGATTACTGCCAAGCCAAGGGTAGTTTTCACTCTAGGAATCTGGAAGCAAATTATGGAGAAGCGTCTCAGGCCATAGGAACCTTTAGCCCATTTGAAGAGGTTCGAGATGTATGCAGGGAGGTTATCAGATAATGCTCTAAAGAACCAGAGGAGAGCATTGCTTTTTCTCCTAGTTGAGAGTGAGTGTTAAATGGAGTTCACTTCTTGGAAGGGAGGGTGATCAGAGGGCTGTCTCAGGGATCAGTACTGGGACAAGTCATCTTTAATGTCTTGATAAATAATATTGCAAATGAGTTGGAAGGGAAGGTATAGTATGCCTCACTGCAGATGACACCAAAATCTGCTATGGTGTAGATACTCCCTCCTCTCTTTCAGGGTGTACATACTGAGGTCCTTCAAGCTCTACTTGTATGGCTTCTGATGCAGACCCTGTACCATTTTAGTTGCCCTCCTCTGGACAGCCTCCTCCCTGTTTAAGTCCTTCCTCAGAAGTGGTCTCCAGAACTGAACATAGTTCTCCAGGTGGGTTCTCTCCAGAAATCTATACAGTGGTAACACCACTTCCCTCTTTCTACTGATGAGGCTTCCCTATGCAACCTAGCATCCCACTGGCCCTACCTAGTGCCTAGCTGCACTGTCTCACCACTGTGAGGTCATCAGATATGTTTACTTCCAACTAGACCCTTTCCTGTTTGGTGACCGTTAATATCTCTTCTCCCATTTTGTACTCTGCCTCTGGGTTTCTGTGCCCTAGGACTATGATTTTGCAGTTTTTCACACTGAAACCCAGCTGCCATGCCCTGACCACTCCTCGAGTTTACTCAGGTCTCAGAACTTTCTTTCTACCCCTCTGGAGTGTCTACACCATAGCAAATTTTGGTGTCATCTGCAATGAGGGCACATTATACCTTCCCTTCCAACTCATTTGCAATATTACTTATCAAGACATTAAAGAGGACTTGTCCCAGTACTGATCACTGAGACACCCCTCTGATCACCCTCCCTTCCATGAAGTGAACTCCATTTAACACCACCCACTGTTGCCTATACATTAACCAATTTCTTATCCAGTTTAGCACCTTATAACTCACCCCTAAGCTGCCCAGTTTCCCTATGAGTCTCATATGTGGTTCAGTGTCAAATGGCTTACTAAATTCTAAGTAGACCTAGTCCATCGCCCCACACTGATCTATTTCCCTGGTCATCCAGTCAAAGAAATCTATCAAATTTGTCCGGCATGACCTCTCTATATGAATCCCTGCTGCCTCAGTTCTTGTAACCTGCTGGATTCAAGGTACTCCACTCCACTATCCTTTCCTTTAGCAGTGACACCATTAACTTCCCAATCACTGATATCAGACTGATTGCCCTGTAGTTGGCAGCCCTTTCCCTATCACTGCTTTTAAAAAGCAGGACTACATCTGCCCTCCTCTAGTCCCCTGGAACCACTACTGTCTCCAGTGAGTTGTTGAATAGGGCTGTCAGAGGTGTAGTCAGTATCTCCCCGAGTTCCCTCAGTACCCTTTAGCATACCAATTCTGGCCCAATAGCTTTGTCCACTTCAGGATTTGCAAGTCCCTTCATGACTCTTTCTTTCACCTCTTTAAATGGATTTGTGTCTACCACCCCCCCACCCCCCTCCCAATTGCTCCTGCGGCTTTTTTGTGTCCCAAAGGGTAAACAGGGAGGAGAGGAGGCACTGTGGGTCACCCTGGAGACATGGAATGGCACCACAATCTGCATGGGGTTGTATACAAACCCCCATCTCAGGAGGAGGAAATGGACAAGGAAATGATAGAAGGCATTCTTAGGATGGCAGAAAAAGGGGAGATATTGTTGATAGGGGACCTAAATATGTCAGATGTTAACTGGAGCACCTTTGCTGCAGCCACATCCAAGAGCAGGGTCATTCTTGATGCCCTACAGACAGCTAGTGTTCGAACCCACTTGAGAGGGAGCAATCTTAGACTGGTACTCTCAAACGGGGATGGAAAGAGGATCTCAGATTTAGAAGTGGGTAGTCATCTGGGAACAAGTGACTCCCAAACAGTGTGATTCATGATAAACACGGTAATAGAGTCAAGCCATACAAATGTGAGGGTACTGGACTTTAGGAGGGCTAAATTTAGCAAAATGGGAGAGTGGCTCAGAAAAGCACTAGCAAAGAGGCAAGAAGGAGGGGTGGGGGAACAATGGGGAAACATCAAAACTACCATCACAGAAGCAATAAGCCTTTGCGTGAAAGAAATATACAAATCACAATGAAGGAAAAAACCACTATGGTTCTCAAAAGAGGTGGGGGGAAGATTAGGGAGAAAAAGATAGCATTCTGGAAGTATAAGGAAACACAAAAGGAGCAGGACAGAGAACTGTAGAGTTAAAGCAGAAGGAAGTGGTGAAGGCAGTCAGAATAGCAAAGGCCCTAACCGAGGAAAAGATAGCCAACTCAGTTAAGAAGGGGATAAAACCTTTTATAGGTACATTAGGGAGCAAAGAAAAATCAAGGGAAGGATAGTGAGGCTTATTAAAGGGGATGCTGGGTGGTCAGATGGTGACAGTGAAAAAGCAGGCATACTGAACAAATATTTCTGCTCAGCATTCACAAAAGAAGAGGAGGTGGGAGAGGTATGCAATCCAGTCAATTGAAGCACTCTGGATAGGGGGGTCGATATCAGTCCATTCACAGATGAAAAGGTTCTGAAAGAACTCCTGAAACTGAAGGTGGACAAAACAATGGGACCTGATGGGATTCACCCCAGAATTCTAAAAGAACTAAGGGGATAACTAGTGACACCACTGACTACCCTTTTTAACAAATCATGGGAGGATGGTGTGGTACCTGAGGACTGGAGGAGGGCAAATGTGATTCCCCTTCACAAAAGTGGGAGCAAAGCAGAGGCAGGAAACTACAGACCTGTTAGTTTGACCTTAGTGATAGGAAATTATGGAATCACTTCTGAAAGAAAGAATTGTTGAGTACCTAGAGGCCAGCAGGGCACAGGACCCAAGGCAGCATGGATTCATAGCGGGAAGGTCATGTCAGATGAATCTAATAGATTTCTTTGACTGGGTGACCAAAGTAGTAGACCAGGGAGGGGCTGTGGACATGGTCTACCTAGACTTTAACAAGGTATTTGACACAGTCCCACACAAAAGATTAATAAACAAGTTAGCCAGCCTGGGAGTAGGTCCCAGGTTGGTAGCCTGGGTAAAAAATTGCTGAACAACAGGACGCAGAGAGTAATAGTAAACGGAGTCCACTCTGAAGAAAGCAGGGTTACTAGTGGGGTACTGCAGGGTTCAGTACTGGGACCAGTCCTTTTTAATGTCTTTATAAGTGACATTGCAGAGGGACTGGAAGGAAAAGTATGCCTCTTTGCAGACGACACAAAGATCTGCAACAGGGTTGATACACAAGTGGGGGTGGAAAGGATGAGGAGGGACTTGGCAAAGTTGGAGGAATGGTCAAAAGAATGGCAGCTTAGATTCAATGCAAAGAAGTGCAAAGTAATACATCTGGGAAACAAAAACCCAGGGGAAGAGTACACAGTGGTGGGGGGGTACTAACAACAGCAAAAATGGAAAGACACCTGGGGATGTGTCATATCAGATGACCTAAAAGTAAGCAAGCAATGTGAGAAGGCAGTAAGGAGGGCTGGGAGGATACTAGGATGTATAGGGAGAGGCATCACCAGTAGAAAACAGGAAGTTGTTATCCCTCTGTACAGACAGTTGGCGAGACCCCATCTGGAGTACTGCATGCAGTTCTGGAGATCCCATCTCCACAAGGACATAGACAGGATGGAGGCAGTCCAGGGGAGGGCAACTAAAATGGTGCAGGGTCTGCACCAGAAGAGATACGAAGAGAGACTAAAGGAGCTTAATATGTATACCCTTGAGGACATGATAGAAACTTTCAGTTACCTCGGGGGAATCAAGAAAGTCCAAGAGGGTAGCATATTTCATAAAAAGAGATGTGCAAGAACAAGGGGACACAATTTGAAGATAGAGGGGGGATGGCTCAGGGTTAATGTGAAGAAGCATTTTTTTATGGAGAGGGTGGTGGACACATGGAACAGCCTTTCTGAGGAGGTCGTTGGGTCAAAAACAGTGGGGGAATTCAAGAATGCATGGGACAGACATAAGGCAATTCTGGTGGGGGTTATAGGAAGAAGTAGGATGTTGGTTAACTAGGATCTGCAGCTTATCCAATAGTTAGGGAAATGGGCAGAGTGGGTGGGCCAAGTGGTCCTTATCTGTCATCAAAGTCTATGTTTCTTTGTTTCTATGTTTTGTCCCCTTCCCTTTCCTCTGTGAAGACTCAACAAAAGTATTATTAATAATATCTGTTTTCCTTGATCCTTCTCTGCACAGTCCCCCTTGCCCTCCTTAGCCTCACAATCACTCCCATAATCTTCCTCCTTTCACTTATGTACCCAAAAGAGGTCTTGTCTCCCTTAGTTACTCTTTAGGTTATTATTTCCTTAGTTTGCAACTTTGTGCTTCTCACTGCCTCCCTCTGCTGCTCCTGATGCAACTCCAAATCTTCTTCCCTCTGAGTGTCTTTATAGCTCCTGAATGCTACCCCTTCAGTCTTTACCTTTTCAGCCACTTCCTTTGAGAACCATAGTCATCACTTTTTTTCCTGGTTTTGCTTACTTTCTTTGACCAGAGGTTTGTTACCTTCACTATGCCTTCCTTTATTTTAGCCCACAGTTCACCCACCCCACCAGGTCACCCACACCTGCAAGGTCATCTCTGAGGCATTCACCCCCATTTTTGAAATCTGACCTCCTAAAATCCAGGACCCTCCCCCTTGTGTGGTTTGCTTCTGCTGTCGTCCTTATGTTGAACCACACTGTATGGTGATCACTGGTCCCCAGGTGACCTCTCACCTTTACATGTGCAATACTATCCCTGTCAGTGAGCACCAGGTCCAGTATTGCCCCATCTTGAGTGGGATCCCTGACTATCTGCCAGAGAAATGTCCTCTATCAGGATGTCCCTGTAGCTAACTAAAGCTGTTGCTGGGATGCTCCAGTCCACATCCAATAGATTGAAGCCCCGACCAGCAGCACCTCATCTTTTTCTGCCATTATGCTAATGACTTTCACTGGTGCCCTTATCAAGTTTCTGCTCCTGTGTTGGAGGTTTGTAGATCATGTCAGTGTGGCTCCTCTGATTCCCACCTCCAAAGTGATCCACAGCTCCCCCAATCCCTCCACCCCCTCTACCCCCCAGTTCCCTGTGTCTCTGTTGCTTTGATGCCCTCACTAAAATACATCACTCCTCCTCCCATCCTTCCCACCCTGTTTTTCCTGAACTAAGTGTAGCCTGGGATGTCCATGTCCCATTCATGGTTTCCTGTGCACTGTGACTCACTAATGGCCACAATATCCAGGTTTTCCTCTACCATGATGGCCTCTAGGTCCTGAATTTTGTTTTCTAGACTTCTTGTGTTTGCACACATGGCCTTCCAGGCTTTGTCCCCACACTACCTGCTGCCCCCCTCTTTTCCCTTTTGCCCTGGCACCTTTTCCCTTCCCTTTTTACAACTCTTGCCTGCATCCTCTTTGTCTTCTAATACACTGTTTTGTTTTGCACCTGGAGAATCTCCTCCCCACAGGTCTTCCCTTCTCTCTGCTTCAGTCTGCTGGGGAGCAGAATATGCCTCCTTTTTTACATCTGCCACCCCCTCAATTAGTTTAAATGTTCATCAAAGTAGCATTTAAACTGTCCACTGAAGATTGCGGTTCCCCTCCCAGACAGATGCAGGCCATCACCACTGTATAGGACCATCTACCTCTAGGTTGGTGCCCAGTCCCAATGCAGCAAAACCTCTCTTCTCTACATCAATCCTTCAACCATGAGTTGAAGCTCCTGGTGCAGAGAGCCCTATCCTCCCCCTGATTTTATACAGGCACATCTCAGTGAAAGAAACTGAGCACTCAACATGCTTAAGACCCCTCAGCTTCCAAAAATATTCTTGCACAATCCCAGCCCCATCCATAGCCATGTCATTAGTGCCCGGGTGGACAATGACATCCAGGTTCCTCTCCTGCCCCACTGCACTAGTGATCCTTATGATCCATTTTCCATCCCTCTGAGTTATATTACTCAGTAGGCACCTCACCTCCCAATTGTCCTCCCTTTCTGTTCCCAAATCTACACTCTAATGATTGTTCCCCCCACCAGAAATTGTTTCCTTCTCTGCTGGGGTCCTCTAATTCACACCTTGAGGCCTCCCCTACTGAGCACCCTTTACATGCTGCCTGGCCAATTTTTCCCATTTCTTCTTCTGGCAGTCCCGTCTTGCCAGAGCAGTGAATGAGTTCCATAGCAGCACAGGCTGAAGAATGTGCCCCTGAGCCCCAACCCCCCCCAGAATCCACCACAGTCCGGCCAGCCCTACGTCTAGGCATCTTCTGGGGCAATGGTGGTAGACTCAGTGGACCCTGGATGGGGGAAGATGTTCCCTGAATCCTAGGCAACTTGGCCAGAAGTCAGGCGACCTCCTCACTCAGCCCAGAGAGGTGCATGTAGATGGTGCTGTACCTCAGTATCCGGAATGTCTTTCTGAAAACTGCAGCTCCATAACTACTGTACTGCAACACTCCCAAAATTCCCCCCATTTTTGCTGGTATTAACTTTGTACCCTTACCTGAGATAGGGTGCTTACAGATTTCTTCTTTCTTGCTTAACTTAACCTCTTTATATTGTAACCATATATAGGGTGATTTTGTTCTTCCCTTTTTGGCTTTTCTTTCCCCTATGTATCCTTGCCCTTGGTAGGGTGTTTCTAGTTTTTCCCTTTTTTGCATTACTTAATGTCTTTGTAACATGACTCTAGATAAATTTTATTTTTCTCCCTTTTGCTTTACTATACCTCTTTATAGCCTTACCCATGATAGGGTGCTTCCTGTTTTCACAGGTAACAGGTAGTTAATGTTTATATGGACTGTTACCTCCCTTGCTGTCACCCCCTTACCTTCTTCCAGTACGCTCTTTCACAGGTAGCAGCAAGTAATCAGGTACTCTACCTTACCTTAGTGGACTGACAGAGTTTCCTGCATGCCTGCTGTAAGCTGTGGATGTCTTCCGATGCCTAAGAAGCCAATCCTGTTCCACTACTGCTCTGTTTAACTCACACTCTGGGACACGAGTGTGTTAGGACATGCCGGAGTGGTTGAATTTATAGCCCACTGCTGTCTCTGTCTTCCCAATCATGTTCCCAATCATGTGCTGCCACCTTTCCTGAAATCCCTCTCCACCTCCCGAGTCACAAAATGCCATTAGGACTTACAAGAATCTGCAGTTCTGGTAAGGATGTTCCCTGTAGTTCCTTCCAGTGGCTTGTTTGTAGTGATTACAGACCCTTTTAGTTGTCTGGCAGTGCTACAAACCTGCCTGATCGATCTATTTAAATCTTTTAGGGCCCACCCCTGCCTTTCTGGTCAGCCATGATTGATTGTTCCCATGAAAGAAATGGCCAAAATGTACTGTTCAGCTTATTGTACTGTTACAGTGGGCAGCAGTTTAAGCTAGGACAAGTTTATGTCACTTAATGCATCCTAGGAAACAAGATCAGAGAGCAGAAGCAGAAGTAATTAGGAAATAAAGATACCCACAGTAAAAATGGAGGTATACATACTTAAAATCATTAAACAGAACACTACTATTGGTACACAAAGTATAGACAGACTCACCTGGGCAGACAAGAAACCATATCTCTTTGATTTTTTTGACTTTAGGGGGCTCCCCTTTAAATGCAATTTACATTTGTCTCCTCCCTCTCTGTCTCTCTGTCTCTCTCTCTCTCTCACACACACACACACAATCTGGCTACTGAAGGAATCCCTTTTGAGAGAAAAAGAGTGAATTTTGATCAGAAAACATTCAAAATCATAAGCGAAGCAAGAGTTAGCATTCCAGTTGTCTACTGTAATTCTCACTGAAATCAACTGTAATTTCAAGCAGGAGGCTAGTGAAGTCGTGCCAAAGAGCACAGGAGAGAGTGCACAATGTTAAACTGCACAAGCAGGCAGCTGCACACCTTGCTTTAACAGCAAGCAGGGGGAGTGTAGCAGACTGGGAAAGGTGCAATGAGGATTTGTGAAAGATTTATTTGACATATTTTTACTAAGTGGTGGTGCTGTAGAGGGCACAATAATCCATATTTGTTCATTGTTATTTTATTCCTTTTACCTTCTGCAGAAGGAGTAGGGTTGAATGAATTCAGAAGACTAGGAGAGGCAATGGGGGATGTTTGAACAATTTATTTGACAAGTGATTTGATTGCTGGTGATGTGAGGCACAAAACTTCTTCATATTTTGTGTTGCCTGTGAGTGAAAACTAAGGGAAGTAAGTTACTGCAATGAGAAACTACAGGCTGTCTCTCAGTGAGAGTGTGTGTATTGGGCAAGAGGAGTGTGTGTATAGGCATCTACAGTTGGGTGGTGTAGGAAACATGAGGGAAAGAACTGGATGAAAAGGGATGCAGAAGGGAGGAAAGAAGCTGGGAAAGGTTCCACCATGCCAGCTCCAGCAAGTATTAGTTCTGTAAGTGGTATACCGTCTCATTTCCAGGCCTTTCCCACATATCAGTCTCAATAGAGAAAGCCACAGAATATGCACTTTGCACTCTCTTGTTTGCAGTATAAACATAAAAACATGGAATTTGTTGGCAGAAAAGGAGTGGTAGGCCCATCAAGTATGCCCTATTTTTTGTTCCCTGCCTATTTTGATACCCTAGACCCTATTTGGTCACAGGTGTCCCTCCTGCCTCCCTTCCCTCTGCCTACTATGTCTATGTGCCCGTTGCACATATGCTTAAAGACCCTTACTGTGTTTGCCCACACCACCTCTTCTTTAGTCTGTTCCAGACATCTACCACCCTTTCTGTGAAGAAATATTTCCTCACATCCATTTTAAATTCCCCCTCTTTCTTCTTTGCATGCCCCCATTTTCTGGTGCTCTTCCTCCTCTGAAAGACACTGAAAGAAGGTAGGGACCTGCATTGTGTTCACTCCCGTGAGGTATTTATAGGCTGCAATCATGTCCCCACACACACTGTCTTTCACAGATCTCACTACCTCTTCTTTTATGGTTTCTTGTGCAACCCCGCACCATTTTGGCAGTCCTCCTCTGGATCACTTCCACCCTGTCAGTGTACTGGCAGAGGTGTAGTCTCTAGAACTAGGCACAGTGCTGTAGGTGGGGTATCACTAGTAAACAATACAGCTGCAACACTACCTCCCTTCTCCTGCTAGAAATCCCCTTTCCTAAACACCCCAGTATCCCACTAGCCTTTGCTACTGTCTTGTCAAACTGCCCTTCCACCTTGAAATCATCAAATATCATTACCCCAAAATACATTTCTTGTCTAGTAGCTGTAAGTACCTTCCCCCATCTTATACATAGCTACTGGGTTTTCCCGCCCCAGGTCCATGACTTTGCACTTTTTGGCATTGAAACCCAGTGGCCACATCCTAGATCACTCATATGCAGTCGTTTCCCTATATCCCTTGGCATTATCTCCACTCTTTCTTCAATGTCCTCTCTGTTGCAGATTTTTGTATCACACACAAAAAGAAACACCTTCCCCTCCAGTTCCTCAGCAATGTCTCTTATGAAGACCTTGAAGAGAACCAGTCTCAGTACTGCTCCTTGTGGCGCACTGCTGGTAACTCTACCATCCCCACAGTGTCTACCATTTACCGCCACCCTCTGCCTCCTATGCTTCAACCAGTTTAACACCCAGTTTACCACCTTCTTCCCAACCTACTGGCTACTTAGCTTTTTTATAGCATTCTGTACAGCACAACATCAAAAGCCTTACTGAAGTCCAGCTAGGTCATATCAAGTGTCTCCTGATCCACCCCTCCAGTCATACAGTCAAAAAATGTATTGTATTTGACTGAATGATCTGCATATAGTGAATCTTTGATGCTATTTGTCCTGCAGTCTATTTGCTTCCAGGTACTCCATTAGCCCCTCCTTTAGCAGGGCCTCCATTAATTTCCCTACCACTGATGTGAGCCTGACTGAACTGCAATTGCTAGCCTCCTCCCTGCTGCTATATTTGTGCAGAGGGACCACATTGGCCCTCCTCCAGTTCTGTGGAACTACCCCCCTCCCCAATGAGGTTCTGAATAATGTTGCCAGAGGGGGCAGCTAGGACTTTGCTCAGTTCTTTTAGAACTCTTGCATGAATCCCATCTCATCCCATCTACTTGTTTTTCTTTAGGGCTTCCAATGCCCTTTGGAGTCTCTTCTAAAAAAAGGACTTGTGTCCACTCCCCGCCAGCACTTCCTGATCAGTGTTCATCCCCTCCCCCACTGTGAAGACTGAGCAGAAGAACTCATTTAAAATGTTAGCTTTTTCTTGATCTTCCTCTGCACTGTCCCCGTCTTTTTTTTTCCAGATATTTTTATTGCTTATTAATATTTTGTTAAACATACATCACATATGTATAGTCAGATAAGTATTCAAAACAGTATTATTTTATTGGTGGGTAGCATGATTAAACATTTACATTTGAGAAAAATAAGCTTGTCCCCACATCTTCCTGATTCTCACTATCTCACCACTTGCTTTCCTCTTTTTAATCACGTACCTGAAGAAAATGTTATCCCCTTTTGTGATCTTCTTGGCAATCCTCTCCTCTGTTTCTGCCTTAGCTGCCCTCACCCTCCTTCCTGCCTCCCTTAGTTTTTCCAAATGTAGTTCCCTGTCCACCTCTGTCTGGGTGTCCTTGTGTTTCCTAAAATCAGTTTTTTGTTCTCCCTTTTCACCTTAGCCACCTTCTTTGAGAACCACAGTGATCTCTTCCTTCTCCTATCCTTGCTTTCTTCCTCCAAGCAGCATGCCATTGCCTTAACTATTCCCTCCTTGATGATTTCCCACTGGGTCTCTAGTCCTCTCATTCATCCCACCCCAACATTGTATTTACTGAGACGGTCTCTCATTTCTTTAAAATTTGCCCTCCTGAAGTCCAGCATCCTCAGCTTAGTGTGGTTTTAAACCATCCTCTGAGGATGGCAATTCCCACTATAGATGGATACAGGCCATCACCCCGATTTTTCTCACACCCCATTCATATGCCAAACCACACTGTATGGTGATTGCTTGTAGCTAGGGGACTACCCAGTGTGACATCTGCAATGCTGTCCCTGTTCATAAGTACCAGGTTCAGCACTGTCCCTTCTGTAGGGGGTTCCGTGACCAGCTACATACCTTTTAGCTGCTATGAATTTCACCTAGCACTATTATTTTTACACTCAATTTTACCCTTGCTCTGCAAAGGTTTACTAATGTTTTTCACAATGTTAGAGATATTTCTGGACACACAAACTATTAAATCATTGGACTAACTTGATAGGAACATTCCTTAATGAATATATTTTTTAGATAAAATCTTTATTTTAATACAGGTAAGCATGTCATTAGGGAAAAAAAATCCCCGTTTACAGGACAGTCCTGTTGTGAACAAATGAGTTTCATTGAAGTATACACTCAGCAAATCAGCCACTCCCCTCCAGCCACCTGAGCCTGGTTAGAGTACAAGTTCATGAGGAAAGGAAAACCTTCACCAGGTGATCACTGCAATACAAAAATTCAATTTTAATTCACAGATTCACAGATTCACAAGTGCAAATACATTATAGCACATTACCTTGGTGGTAAAAAAGAATTTGAAGGACATGCTCCCATCCTGGTTTCACCTGTGGACTTTGTCAAGGGATACTGTATCAGGAAGCAAGACACCTTTTTGAAGTGCTACACAGTCAATCATGAATGGCATAAGGTTTTAAAGGTGCAGTTCACACAGTTTGACAACATTCATTATATTTACATATTAAATTAGATATAATACCTTCACTAAACTTTAAAAATGCATACTCATGGGAGTAGATTCCACTTCAATATGTATTAAAATAACCACTGAACCAAACCATATCTCTGTGTCTCTGTACCTCATAGACCACCTGTTGTGGCACACATTTTCCCCTGTTTCAGACTGATGGGGGCGTGGGTCCAGCATATCATGCACTTCTACACCTGTATTCAGCTTGGTAATTACAAACCAGATGTCTATTTTTGCACTGGGCCCACTCCCAGCCCACCTGTCCCAGAGGGTTAACTTGCTTAGCCTATCCCTATCTTTCCCCAGCTCTCTCTCCTACAGTTTTGTTCTTCTCCTGTTACCCTTCCCCCCAGAGTTAGACTTACCCTGTATTGTCTGCTGTGCTGTTAATGGCTGTACTATTTTGTTTTATGCTATCTAACTAATTTATTTTTTGCGTATCTCAAAGTGGTATTCCAACATTTAACCAGTTTTGCCTGAAGTCTTTCTCTAGTTAGCTGCTTATTAGTCTTTGTTCTGCCAAATGTTCTTGTATGACAACTTTGATTCTTCCTGATGTTCTTGTATGTATGTACCTTGTAATCCTCCCGGGTCGCACCTGAAAATAGACACTTGGCTGTCTAGTGTGCTTACCCGGTAAACAAAAGCAAATAAATAAATAAATAAATAAATAAATAAATATGAAAACAATTAAAAAAAAACACATTTATCCTATCAGTTCCAAGTGATAGCACTGCACGTGAGTAAGGTGCTTGCAGCCTCCCTCTGGCTGTGTGTGTTTCCTTTTTCTCATTGTATATAGCGAAGATAGTACCCAGTTAGATTAGCAGTACATGAACAGCACTAGTCTACAGAGCACTAGTTTGTGTAGCCCTAACACAAACAGTTCCCTGGTCACTGTCCATGGTGCTGGTACAGCACAAGGGCACCAGAATCCAGGAGGCTGGCAGAGCTGTTCCTGTGGCATAGAGGGCTAGTGCACACAGCAGCTCAACCAGCAGTGGAGACCAGTGTTCTAATCCTGGTCTACAAAACATTTTCTTGTATTGGGACTTCGTTCTTCTTACACAAGGCCATGAAAACATTATTTGAAGGCCCCATGAATTTTAACTTTCCCTGTGATCCGCTCCATCCATTGTGAGAATCCTTCAGTCCTGGGGATACAGGGGTTAGAGCCTCCCTGCATTGGGGGGGATGCAGGGGGAGGAGCCCACTGCAAACAAAAAAAAACAGCACTATTTTTTCTGTGCTACTGTAGTCAGCACTATTGTTGTCAGCACTAGTCTGACCAAGTGCTGTGAAGACAGCCACACTACTGGAACCTAGAAGGAGAAAAGCAATACATGAGAGTGAAATTTCCATATTACTGATGCACCTTTTATTCTAAGTAAGGCTTATAATGTATTAAAATTTCTTCTTTTTTCTAATCAATGGCATCATGTCTAATCTTTCATTAAGTCCTGGCAAAAATTGCCCCTCCCCCCCAACTGTACAATCCATAGTACCTCCCCCTCTAATACCAAGACATCAAGATCTCTTTCTGGACACACAAACTATTAAATCATTGAACTACCTTGATAGAAACATTCCCTAACTCCAAATAGATTTTTAGATAAAATTTTTAATACAGTTAAGCTCATCATTAGGGGAAAAAATTCTGCTTTTACAAGACACTCTCGTTGTGAACAAATCAGTTTCATTGAAATATAAAATTAATTACAAGACTTTTTACAAAGCATACATTCACAATATTCAGTTTACTTACAATACAGACATCGAAGACAGGGGATCTACTACACATAACAATGACAAACATTAGGGATGCAACTTTACAATGCTGTAGCAAAAGCAGTCGATGATGAAGCAGTACAAATACCGAAAATGGCATTTTGTTCCAAAATAAAGCTGCCTAAAATTGCAGAGTTTTAACTCCCAATTTTGTATCGCACCTAACAGGACTAATTTTATTTATATGCACAGATCTACTCAGTCCATGGACTAGAAGCTCTTCTTTATTACGTTCGCTTACGTGCATGTGCAAGGAACGTTTTGGGGGAGTAGCACACTTTGGAAGTGTGCCTCTCCCATCCAATGCACTGCTCCCTTGAGCAGGCGTGGCGGTCCTGCACCAATGGGTGCAGGAGCTCTGTATGACAGCAGTGTTCCTCTGCTTCAAAGGAAAACACCGCTGCCATACTGAGCACCACCGCCGTCCCCCCCCTCATGTCACGCACTCCCCTTGCGCCGCATCATGCCGCCCCCAAAGCTTTTGGTGCCATGCTGGATCCCACCCCAGCATAGCAAAGGTTGTTTGATGACGGGTGCCCAACTCCGGCCGGCTCCACGGCTCCCCAAGCCATCCTGCTGCCACGCTGGGAGCCCACCCCAGCGTGGCAAACGCCTGTTTTGTTGCCGACGGGGTGCCCAATCCCATCGCCCTCGTGCCCCCCAGCCATCTTCTGCCATGCTGGAGCCCACCCAGTGTGGAAAATGTCCCACGCCATCGTATTTTTTTACCTGTAAAATAAAACCGCCCCACGCGCCGCCTCCCAGCCCCTCCACAACCCGCACTCCACCCACTGCGCACTCCAGCCCCCACACCTCCCTCACCCCATACTTACCTCTGGACTCTGGCGCAATGATCTTCGGTGGACCGGGAACACGTCTGCACTCTTCAAAGGCGACCGCGAACTGAGGAAATGCCGGTAAGCTGTATAATGGGCTAGATAGGGGGTTTCAACTTTATTGCATATCTCAGTCATTTTTTGGAATTTTTGCACCAAATTTTCAACATGGAGTTTTTGGGACCCCTTCTCATGAATGATGTCACTGTCATGGTGTTATTCAGGCCCGAAGGGTGATTTCGCAGGCACTGCGCAGTCACTGTGTGAAATCACCCTTTGGGCTTGAATAATGCCATGACAGTGATATTATTCATGAGAAGGGTCCCAAAACCCCATGTTGAAAATTTGGTGCAAAAATTCCAAAATGACTGTTTTATTTAGCGCATTAGCAGTTCCTACACAGGCTCGTAAGTTCGCGAATTTTCAATATTTGCACTCCAGATTTTCAACATTGCCATTTTACCACACCTCCTCATGAGCAGTACAGCTGTCATTTTTCACATCCTGCCCAAAATGTGTTTCTGCCCATGTAGTGCACAATGGCACAGTCGGTGTGCGAACTCAATGTATGGGACACATTAAGAAAATCACAGTGACACTGATCATGAGCAGAGGTCTTAAAATGGCTGTGCTGAAAATTTGGTAAAAAAATTCCTAAAAATGACTGTTTTACAAGTCTGCATTGCGCAGTTCCTACGCACGCTCGTAAGTTTGCAAATTTCTAATATTTTCACTCCAGATTTTCAACATTGCCATTTTACCACACCTCCTTATGAGCAGTACAGCTGTCATTTTTCACATCCTGCCCAAAACATCTTTCCGCCCATGTAGTGCACAATGGCGCAGTCGGTGTGCAAAATTAATGTATGGGACACAGTAAGAAAATCACAGTGACACTGTTCATTAGCTGAGGTTTTAAAATGGCAATGTTGAAAATTTGGGGAAAAAATTCCTAAAAGACTGTTTTACGAGCGTGCGTTGCACAGTTCCCATGCATGCTCATGGGCTTGCGAATTTTCAATATTTCCATTCCAGATTTTCAACATTGGCATTTTACCACACCTCCTCATGAGCAGTACAGCTGCCATTTTTCACATCCTGCCCAAAACGTGTTTCCGCCCATGTAGCGCACAATGGTGCAGTTGGTGTGCAAAATTAATGTATGGGACACATTAAGAAAATCACAGTGACACTGATCATGAGCAGAGGTCTTAAAAAGGCTGTGTTGAAAATCTGGTGAAAAAATTCCTAAAAATGACTGTTTTACGAGTGTGCGTTGCGCAGTTACTGTGCATGCTCGTAAGTTTGCGAATTTTCAATATTTTCAGTCCAGATTTTCAACATTGCTATTTTACCACACCTCCTCATGAGCAGTACAACTGTCATTTTTCACATCCTTCCCAAAACATGTTTCCTCCCATGTAGCGCACAATGGCGCAGTCTATGTGCGAACTCAATGTTTGGGACACATTAAGAAAATCAAAGTGACACTGTTCATGAGCAGAGGTCTTAAAATGGCTGTGTTGAAAATTTGGTGAAAAAATTCCTAGAAATGACTGTTTTACGAGTGTTCATTGTGCAGTTCCTATGCACGCTCGTAAGTTTGCGAATTTTCAATATTTTCACTCCAGATTTTCAACATCGCCATTTTACCACACCTCCTTATGAGCAGTACAGCTGTCATTTTTCACATCCTGCCCAAAATGTGTTTCCACCCATGTAGTGCACAATGGTGCAGTCGGTGTGCAAATCAATGTATGGCACACAGTAAGACAATCACAGGGACACTGTTCATTAGCAGAGGTTTTAAAATGCCAATATTGACAATTTTTGTGAAAAAATCCCTAACAATGACTGTTTTACGAGCGTGCATTGCACAGTTCCCACGCACGCCCTAGGTTTGCGAATTTCCAATATTTCCACTCCAGATTTTCAACATTGCCATTTTACCACACTTCCTTATGAGCAGTACAGCTGTCATTTTTCACATCCTGCCCAAAACGTGTTTCCGCCTATGTAGCGCACAATGGGGCTAACAAAAAGGTCATGCTGACAATTTATTGTCCAAATACCAGCAATCGCACAGGGCATTAGGGTAAAGCACCATACATGCCAAACACCGCTGCAAATACCTGCAAGTGAACGTCCGGCATTGACAAATGCTTGTTAAATACTTTACTGGTAATATAATGGTTAGGATGATGTAGCAAACTTTTATGTAAGAGTTTCAACCAGGATTTTACACTTCTTGTGGCCAGAGTCTGTCAGTTCAACTCATTTAACAATACATAATGTTGAGTATTAAAATTGCAGCTCAGTACATACTAGGTCAATTTAAAATATAGTTTTTTTCTACAACAAATACATGATAAGTAGCAAGTAACACACAGAAAAGAGAAGACACTTAAATAAGCAACAAACAACAGTTTGAATGCAGTCTAAAGCATCTAAGGCAGTTTTGTAATAAATATGATTTTAACTGAACATGGCAGAAAGTCTTGAGTCCTGCAATATCCAAGCCTGGCCATGTGAAACTCATGCTGAGTGTTCATCTTTCACTGGTGTAACCAACTCCAGGTAATCCAATGTTATTTAACAAATCCAAACCTTCGAGGTCAAAAAACAGCCGAAAGAGCACACTGTAGCCTGTGACTTTGAAATTTCACAAGGGAATGCCTGAACTCTGAAAATGCCAGAACGCCAGAAGCAAAAAACAAACCTGCTGCCATGGGTGGAATTGCAATTACATTTCAACTCTTATGTCATCATCAGAGCATGTACAATGCTTTGCCTGTCTATGCACTTAAAGAATTGCACTTAAAGTGCCACTACCTGTTGAACTGATTATGGTTAAAACACTTGTATTTTTACAATAAATATATAGTTAAAAAATTCTAGCTAGTACTCAAGTTGTAAGACTTTCTTCACAGTGCAAGTGCTCAGGTTAATCCTAAAGTTGTTTAGTAGTAAATTCTAACACTTTGTGCAAAGGATTGTGTTTAAGTGAGATTACATATTAGTGTGTGAGAGAGACCATAAAGCACTGTTGAGAGAAAATATTTTTTCCTTTTTTCCAAACTAATAAATCCACGTTATGTAATAAATCAAATAATGCAATGCAAAGACAGAGATAGGAAGCAGGGAAGGGGGGAAAGGAAGAAGAGGAGCCCTGATATACAAACAGTGAGAGCTCGCAAGTGCAAATGCTGCAGGGGAAAAACACAGATATATTTGAAGCAATTGACAGGCAGAGCCACAAGTCATACCTGTCAGTATAAAGGGGATGAAGAATGTAAATGTTAAAGAAGAGGGCAAGGCTTCAGAGGAGGCAGGAGAGGGCAGTGCTTTAGAGAGTGACAGAACTGGGGACAGTTATGGAAGTCACCCAGACAGAGAAACTCAAACTGGAGGTTGTGAAATTAAGTACCATCGAGTTAACACAACCACAAATAAAAGTACTTCAGAAAGGAATATCTTTTGTGCCCACGAATCAACTAGATGCCTTCCAGATTGAAGTTGACCTCTTCCACTTTTCAGGAGGTTACAGTTGAAAGATTTTTTCCACTACCACCCCCCATACTCCTGTGGAGAATAATAACAGGGATGTTACTCATTTTAGGAAACCTTCCTCATTTTGTCCACCTCAGAGTAACTCCACCCTCATTATTTTCTATAATGTAGTTTCAAGAGATGTGCGTAATCTATTAAACCAAAAGTCATGGGTTACAGTGTGCTCTTTTGGCTGTTTTTTGCCCTCAAATACTTGAATTTGTTAAAGAGCACTGGATTATCTGGAGTCAGTTGCACCAATGAAAGACAAACACTCAGCGTGAGTTTCAAATGGCCAGGTTTGGATAGTGCAGGACTCAAGACTTTCTGCCTAGTTAACCAGAAGCCATACAAAGAGAGACTAAAGGAGCTTAATACGTACAGTATACCTTTGAGGAAAGGAGGGAGAGGGGGGACATGATAGAAACATTTTAGTACCTCAAGGGAATCAACAAAGTCCAAGAGGGTAGCATCTTTCAGAAAAAGAGATGTGTAAGAACAAGGGGGCACAATTTGAATTTAGAGGGTGGATGGCTCAGGGCAGTGTAAGGAAGCATTTTTTCACAGAGGTGGATGCATGTAATGGCCTTCCTGAGGAGGTTATGGGGTCAAAAACAGTAGGGGAATCCAAGAATGCATGAAGCCAACATTTCTTGTTGGGTGTAGGAGGAAGTAGGCTGTTGGTTAACTAGGATCTGCAGCTTATCCACTAGGTAGGGAAATGGGCAGACTGGGTGGGCCAAGCAGTTCTTATCTGCTGTCAAAGTCTATGTTTCTATGTTTCATTTAAAATCTTATTTATTACAAAACCGCCTTAGACACTTTAGACTGCATTCATACAGCTGTTCATATGCTTATTTAAGTGTCTTGTCTTTACTGTGTGTCATTTGCTGCTTATCATACACTGTATGTGTTGTAGAAGAATCCTACCACATGACAATTTTCTTTTTGGCTAGTTTAATACTCCTTTGCACTGTCTTGCACTAATTGCACTTTGCAGGAATTTGCACAACAATAAACCAATTTTTCAGTGAGATAATTGTGCACTGTTTTACTTTTTAGTGGTGTTAGCCTACTCACTAGGTAGTGAGATCCCCTGTTTTTCTGTGTTCTTAATTACACTCCTATGTTATTCATATTAATAAATAAATAATAGTGGGAGCCCCCACCCCAACCCCCCAGCTCTTAAAATATAGTTTGTTTAGTTTATCTAGCAACCTCTTGTTTGCTGTTCGGTATACCAAGTTATCATATTCAAGAGATGGTAAGATTAATTGTTCAGCTATGGTTTTCCTGGATGTTATTTGGAGATAGTTAGTGGTGCATCTTAAAGCCCCTATTTTCTTGTTTACCTTGCTATTAAGTGAAGTTAGGTGACCTGCAAATTGTTCGTCCAAATCAAAAGTCACTCCCAAGTATCGATATTCACTAGCCTGTTCAATTAATTCTCCTGCATCAGAGTAGATGCACCATGTTTTTTTTCCCTTAGATCCAAAATGGATCAGCTTAATTTTCTTAACATTCATTTATCTCCTTTACAATGAGCTTTGCCAATTTAAAGGAGTAGACTCAATTGTCCAGGTGACCAGCCAAAGAACATGCCCAGAGAAGTCAGAGGGAGGGGGAGGGGCTCATGGTGGTGACTTACTGGGGTGGAGGAGACAAGAGACATGAGTCACAGATGTTGACCTCACAAAGGAGGCGGGACAAGAAGGAAGGGAGTAGCACCAGGATTGGTAGAGAGCCAAAGGAAGGGAAGGGGATTTGGGGGGTATGTAAGCAGCTACAGGGAAGCAGTCTGCCTCTTTTCTTGCTACTCTCAGATTTTGATTTTGCTAGCTGGGAGCAGCACATCAAATTAGCTAATTTCATGCTTAATTAATTAATTTGGTAAAATGAATTACAAGAAAGTTACAGATTTTGTTACAGAATACTAAAGCAGCTGCAACAACCATTACAGATTTTAAAACAAAAGATTTTTCGAGGACAAGTACCAAGGAGGCTTCAGATATCCAGGTTATGTTTTTTTTTTTATCCACGGTTAGAAGGTAAGCCCTGGCCTATGGACAGTATTGGTAGGTTGGTGGTATGAGAAGGTGAAGCATATATCACATTAGGGAAGGCAACTGATGGTGGTTACTGGTGGCCAGAATTGGGGGGTTGGCATCCAAGAATCCTCATGGTCCGGGCATAGGCTGCCAGCCTGTTTGTTAGTGGCATTTGGTAAATGAGAAGCATCTTAGCACAATAGCACAGTTAATGTGACTGGGAGCATGGCCAACAGTGGTTTTTTTGGCCTGAATTGTGGCATGGGCTTCTGAGAATCCACATGGTCTGGGCATGGGCCACAGGCCTTTTTGTTAGTGGCATTAAGGTGGATTGGAGCACAGCTGATGGTGTTTTCTCGGCCCGAGTTGTGGTGCTTTTGCTTCTAAGATACTGCGTGGTGCAGGCATAGGCCACAAGTCTGCTGTTTAGTGGTGTTTCAGAGCCTGTTTTTTCCGGTCTGTGGTGATTAGGATGGGGAAGAGTGAAGATGGGTGGTCACAGTAGGAGGCTTGTACGTGGTGCTTGGGAATTGCAGGTGATGCATGGGCCCTCTTTGCCTTGTCCACAATGGGCCAGAAATGGAGGAAGGAAAGAACAAGTGGCCCTGGTGATGGGGAATCATGAGACAATGGCAATGTCGGGATGGCAGAGTTAAAAAAAAAAAGATATAAGTTTTTTGGTGCATGGATATGAATTTCAAAGGAAGCTGGTGCCTGAATGTTTTTTGAATGGGGATTCCGGTGAGGAGGGTGCCCAATTGAAGCACACCTTTCATGCCGGGCCTATGGTCTACATAGATACTGTGTGAAGTGGGCCCTCAAGCGGCGGCAGCCACTGGAATACAGCAGCCTTTTTGGACACAGCGCAAGGGCAACTATATGATTCACCCAGGGCCACATGGGGGGTGGAGTGTACTCAGATCAGTGGATGGGTTAAGGATGAGAGGACACACTGCCACAGTTCAGCTGGTCAAGAATAGCCTTAGTCACACTACAGGAAGGAAGGGAACCCAAGCAAAGGGGTGAGATTTCTGCTGTTGTAAAAGGGGGGGTGCTTGTCCTTAAGTGGCAAAAAGGTAGAACCAGGAGAAGGCCCACTTGGGCATGAGGCCTTAAAAGACTAGCGGGTGCCACGTGGTGTGGATCGTGAGGAGTGGTTCATATCAAAGAGAGCAGGCAGAGTCTGATGGCCATTTTAGCATTTAGTCACTCGTTGGTTATGTGTACTTGTGCAAGTTTGGAAAAGGGGGACATTGATCTTCATTTTCAGAAAGGCATCTCCTAAATCATTTTTGGGTAGAAGGGAGATAACCCCTTTTGTGGAGGAAAAAATCAAATGCATTGCCTAGGGGCCCGTGTACACAATATGATGGTTGCCACCTGGCGGGTGGCATAGGAAGAGGATAGCGAGGGTAGCGGCCAGTTCTTTTTCCAGAATCAGGCCAGAACTGGTGACCAATGTTAAAAAAAAAAGGCACACCAGAAGGTTGGATGCATAAATAGATATGTTCAACAGAGACCATGGGACCCCGTGTTTAACAGGATAGGTTTTTAGCTTCAAAACAAAAAAAGGGGGGGAGAGGGGAGCTGGCAGCCATCTTAAAAGGGCTTCCATCTTAGATTAACATTGAGAAGGAGGGCGATATGAGGACCAAGGCCTGTGATGGATTAGGGAGTCAAGGAGAGTCAGAACAAGCACTAAAGGAAGGCAACACAAGCTCTATCATACATTTAGTGATGAAAAGGCAAATGGGTACAAGTAATACAAATAACAGAAGACTGCAAGCAAATAAAAAGGGAGGTTTAGGTGAGTTGGAGAGTATGGGAACTTACAAATACAGTTCAATAAACATGATAAGTTGACTGGTGCTTATGCTGTGCTATGGGGGAGCTCAAAAAAAAAGAAAGAATCCATATAAAAGAGCATAGAGATACTTATGAAAGACATCACACATGGCAGGAGGGGGTGGTGGGGCAATAGCAGGATCAAGACTGGAACAAAGCAGGAGAAGCCATGGAAGTAAAATCACTGGGGAATGGCTGTTGATCAGATTGCTTTCTTTTGCAGTATTTTCTTTCCTATTCAGGGACAACATTAAGCATGGTACCTAGGAAAAGCAAACCCTCAAGGGAAGATGCCTACAACACCATACTGGAGTTGGTAGATGATGGGAGCTAGAGGAGGACATGGAGCCTATGGGGCAGGGATACAAGTGGAAAGCAGACAAGGGCAGTGGGGGAGGATGAAGCAAATGGCCAGTGAAGAGACAGGGTAGCCCTGGAACAGCTCTGGCCTGACCATCCAGCCCCAGGGGAACACCGCCTTGGCTGGCCAACCCTGAGCAGCCAGAACCAGCTGCATCTGTCCCACCACCACCTCATTTAGGGCCTCTTCTTCCAACAATACCAACTCCTGCTCCTCCTCCACTCCCTTTGCCGAGTATGCCAGCCCTGCCTGTGCCGGCACCAACATCTGTTCCAGACCTCACAGGAGGACAGTTACCTGGGCCATTGATGCCAGAACCAAGCCCCACAACAGGTAAGGGGGGGGTGTCAACATAGGCAGCAGTATAAAAGAATAGGTTGCGCAGATGATCACAACCATGAGGGAGGATGGTCTGAGGCAAGTTGAGAAGGCATTACCTGACATTAAATCAGGGATGGGGCAAAAAGAGGGAGCTACTATGCCCACTATGAGCACAGGGCTGGGGGCAGGGACAAGGGACATAGGTGCTTTAGGAATGAGGATAGGGGAACATGTATCAATAGCTAGGAAGTAGAAGATATGGAAGGTGGAATATGGGGATATATTTGCACTAGTGAGTAGGGAAGCGGTAACAAAGTACGATGAAAAGAAGAACATAGGTAAGAGTGAGATGGCAGCTGCAGTGGTACTGTTGGGGAAAAAAGGAAGAGGACAAGTTCACCGAGGGCAAGACCTGGGATGCCTGGTTTGTAGGTTTTGCAACTTATTCCAAGATTTTGATGGAGAAGAAGCCTGAACTGGGGATTCCTCTAAATGGGTATTCATTGATAACCTGCAGGGCAAAAGTGAAGGGTGATTTCGGTTAGTTATACTATGGCGAATTCTTCAGGCAGAGAATGACCACCTATGGGGATGTATGTTGGGACACGAACCAGTTAGATCTGTGGACTGACTACATCATGGACCAGGCCATGCCTGAATGGGATGGGGGGGAACCCACATTACTACAAAGGTGCTGTTGAGATATAACAGAGCTTTCTATTCCTGGCCACAATGTAGATTTTGCCATGCCTGTTCAAAATGTGGGGGTAATCACCCTGTGTGGGGAAAAGAAGGGATTTTGAGACACAAGATCCCAAAAAACTGTCATCAGATTGAGTGCCCTTTCCAGAGCCCATCCCTAGACAAGCTGAGGGTATCTATCTCTCCCTAGGTTACTACCCAAGAAGCAGCCGAGAGAGTACAGGGTCATCTACCATCTGTCTTTTCCAGAGGGGGAATCAGAAAATGATTACATCGATGGAAGGGATTCCCAGAGTTACATATGTAACTCTGGAACAAGTGGTACAGATTATCTGGGCAACACCACAGGCATGGCTTGCAAAAAGCAGACAATGACTCAGCTTTCAGGCTTCCACTGGTGTGGTCACAAAACTGGTATTTGCTTGGCTTCAAGCTGGGTGGGCAATACTATTGTGACAAAGCCATGCCTAGGGAGTGCTCAACTGCCTGTGCCTCTTTTGAACTCTTTAACACATGCTTACAAGGGATATTTCACTGGAAGATGGGATACAGGACAGGCCTTCACTACTTGGACAATTTCCTTCTGATAGGGAGTGAGCAGGAAGAGACAGAGAGCATGTTAAAGAGTTTTCAGGTTTTATGCAGGGAACAAGGAGTGCCCCTGGCACCAGACAAGACTGGGGGTCCCAGTCAGACTATAGAATCCCTGGAGACTGAGATAAACATTTAGGAAGAAGTGTTTAGATTACCAGACCAAAAATAAAAAAGGGCGGATGTTAAGGGAGCTGTTACAAGAACATAGGACCAGATGTGGGACGCAACTCAGACAGGTGCAACAACTATCAATCACCTTAATTTCAACTGCTGGCCATCAGCACAGGGCAAGCATTCACCAGACATATAGCAAAAGCAATGAGGGGGATGGCAAAGCCGCATCACTGGTTCAACCTCATCAGGACACTAGGGAGATTTGAAGATAAGGGAGGAGTTTATAGATATGTTTAATGTAACATCCTTGTGGTAGGATGATTGAGTTTTTAATACAGACTGAGAGTTATACACAGAAGCAGCAGGTGGGATAGGCATTTCGGGATATTTCAGGGGGTAATGGTTTGCGGAGGCCTGGCTCAAGGAATGGACACAAAGGGGACTAATCAGAGACATTATACTCCTGGAAATCATCCAGATCTGGGTTAGTATGCTAGTGTGGGTGGGAATAGCTCTGGAAGTAGAAGGTGGCATTCTGGTGGGACAACAGGGTGGCGGTCGATGTGATCAACCACTGGGGGCGCCACGTCCAACTCAGTGCTGAGAGTATTATGACAGTTAGTCTTGCAGGGGTTGAAGTTGAACATGTCATTTAGAGTTAGACACATTGACGGGGTACAAAACACAGTGGCTGACCCTGTTAAGGGGCTGCACAGGTTTCAGCCTCTTTTTCTTTTCAGCTACTCACTGAATTTTGCACCTCCCACCCACCCAGCAAAAGGGGTAGGATTTTGGAACAGGGACTGTGGAAGGTGGATGGCAGGTGGGGTGCAAAAAAAAAAAAGGAAAAACATGGATGGTGAAGTACACCACAAGGCAGTGGTCGGTTGGGGTGTTCGGCTGGAAAGAATGCAGGAAAAAGGAAACAGGAAAATAAGTAATCATAAGGAATGAGTTGGGGTGAAATATAGTTTGCAGCCTCAGGGGATGGTGGGGTCCCACAAAAACCATGCTAATAAGATGGATGTTACAGGGGTGGGGGCACTTATGAACCAGTAAGGGGGACGGCAGACCACGGGTGTCAGAAAAACTGTTAGTTAAGCTTATAACTGCCATACCAGCAATTTTCAAGTCAGCAGATGGGGCAGGGTCATTTCAAGCCATTTACTTGTCCATGTACCATGGGACCCTCAGGGTGAGTGAAGTGGTAGGCCATGCCTAGGGATAGAGGTCAGGGAGTTTGAGTAGGGAAGACATAGACTAGTGGCCTGAGGCAGTCACCTTATGGATTAGGAGATCAAAATGGACCAAAAGGGAAAAGAAAGCTTGATTCACCTGGTAAGACAGGATGCACTAAACATTTGCCAAGTATGGGTGCTGGGGGCTTATGCTGTGGCGCACCCTGACCACAGAGGCCAGTTTTTCAGCCATGTGGATGGAAAGGGGGTAACAGGCTATCAGATAGCAGCGGTCCTCAAGAAAGGCATGTTTTTCCTGGGAGAGGCCCTGAAATGTTATTCATCTCATTCATTCAGATTCAGGGCAGCATCACAGCTGGCAGTGACAGGGGGGTCCAGCACAAAATGCTTCTAGTCTGTTTTATTTTACAGCAGGACCTGGTCAGAGGTTAGAGATATGGATATGGCTATATATATATATATATATATATATATATATATATATATATATATATATATATATATACTGGGCTGAGAGGAGAGTTTCAAAGAAGGCAGGGGGCAAGCAACTTTATCAAGACTCCAGATAGTGCAGTCTGTCCTGGCAAGGAACCAGGGGCATGAAATGGGCCCAATTATTGCCAGCCCTGAGGGACATGAGGGAGAGATGACCACTGCCAGACATGCTTATTGTGTATCTGGGGGGAATGACCTCAGGTCCAGGCCCTGGTCAGCCATATATCTACAAAGCCCAATGTAGAAACAATAAGATATTGGTGGCCTCATGTGACCTTAGTAAGGTCAGATATGGTACCCCGCCGAGTATGGAAACACAAACACAGTCATGTTAGCAGTTGATAGAGCAAAGAGGAAGATGAATAGCACTTTATTACAAATGGGGGCAGGGTCTTCTGGAGGGGTATAGAGGAGAGATAAGAAGAATATTTTAGACTGTATGGGATTCATCTCTTAGACCTAGGGGTTGATGTGTTCAATATGAAAATTATGGGAAGTATTGAAGGATGGGGAGGCAGAGAGGGTGATAGAGTAAAGGGGGAATGCCTGTCATCCAACACAGGCTGAAGACAGGCTATGGGGAAAAGAAAGCATAATAAAGGGGCAGGGGAGGGAGTTAAAAAGAACCCAAAAAAGGAAGAAGAACAACAACATTGAAAGAAAAGCAGTAATGGGTATACACCATTACCTCCAGTGAAAGAAGAAGAACCAGCTTCCAGACCTACATCTGGGAGGAGAAGAGGAAGATCAAAGAAAGGATGCAAATAATTGAGATATCTGTATATATGATAATATGGAAAAGAATGATTGGGGTACAAAAAATATGTATGGAATAACAAATATGTTTGGAGATAATGGAAATCATTAAGAATCATTACTATGTTGGGACAGATTGAGATTGTTCTACTAATAAATTAATTGCCAGTCTTAGCACCCACCACATACTGACTCCATCGCATTCTTGGGGGAAATCAGGGACAATGAGGTTTGCCAATTTAAAGGGGTAGACTCAATTGTCCAGGTGACCAGATCAAGAAGGGTTTTAACATGCCCAGACAAGTCAAGGGGGAGGGGCTTGTGGTGGTGACTCACTGGGGGGAGGAGACAGGAGACATGAGTGATAGATGGTGACCTCACAAAGGAGGAGAGACAAGAAGGAATGGAGTAGCACCAGGATTGGCAGAGAGCCAAAGAAAGGGGAAGGGTTTTGGGGGGTATGTAAGCAGCTGCAGGAAAGCAGTCTGCCTCTTTTAATTGCTACTCTCAGATTTTGCCCACCCACCCACCAGACAACAGGAGAAGAGGTCGGTTTATTAATGGAAAGAGAACTACCGGAGGTAGACAGCAGATTAAGAATAATTCATTGATAATAATAAAGGATGGTGTACACAGGCTGGTCACTGCACAGCCAAGGTGGATGGCTGAAGAGTGGGGAAAAGAAAGGATAATAAAGGGTCAGGAGAGAAAGGGGAGGGGAGGAGGGAGGAAAAGGAACCCAAAAGGAAGAAAACAACAGCATTGAAAGAAAAGCGGTAATGGGTATACACCATTACCTCCAGAGAAAGAAGCAGAACTGGTTCCCAGATTTGCATCTGGGAGGAGAAGAGGAAGATCGAAGAAAGGATGTGAATTAATTGAGATATCTGTATATATGCTAATATGGAAAAGAATGACTGAGGTACCAGAATATGTATGGAATAACAAATATGATTGGAGATAATGGAAATCATTAAGAATCAGTACTATGCTGGGACAGATTGAGATGGTACTATTAATAAATTAATTGCCAGTCTGAGCACTCACCACATACTGAATCTATCTAATTCTTGGGGGAAATCCGGGACAATATGGCTTCAGAAGAAATTGTTCCACCTTAAACACTTGCCTTATCCTTAGATATATCTTGGAAAGATATTGTCTCATTTGTGGACAAAGGGCGTATGCTGTCTTCATAGACTTATCAGCGTTAGATTCAATTGATAAGAACAAATTGTGGCAGTCTTTGTTGGACTTGGGAATTGATTATGCCCTTGTATTGGTGATCTTTAAAGAGCAGCTGACTCCTTCAGGATTACTTTACCAAAGCATAATATTTAGACACAGTCCAGCTTGTATTTCACATTAGTTCTGTATTCCACCTCTCTATTATTTATTACAGAGGTCACATGCATGAAAACAGGATCTTTGCTCCTGAAGAGTTCATCTGTTCCTGCTGCTGTCTCCTTACCTGAGGTCATAATGCACTGCTTGTGACATCACAGTTACTCCCATGGCAACAGACTGAGATGTCACAACAGAGGATTATGACTTGGAGTAGGGAGTCAGCTATATAGGCAGATGAACCCTGAGGGATAAAGATCATATATTCTTGCAAATGTTCTTTGCAATAAATACCAGGGAGGAGGAATCTTTAGAATATATATATGGAATGGAAGCTGAGTTGTACCTAATTAATATGTTTTTCAAAGTATTTTTTAAGGTGTCAGCAGCTTTTTAATTTGTATAATAACAATTGGGCCAGGATTGGATTAGGCTTTTTGGGAGTTGCCTCTAATAGAGTGCATATCAACAAATGTGCAGACAAGGCTGTCTGCTGGCACTGATGATATTTAATATATATTTAGATAAAGTGTTACAATCATTTAATGATTTTTCCTCATATTCTCCACATAGTGATTCCAGTGAAGTTCCTGTGTTGGCATACGCAGATGACTTGGCACTGTAATCTCTATCTCAGTCTGGCTTGGTGAAAAAATTACATCTGGTTTCAGAAACACAAAGTTTGACTTTCTCAATTACCTCTACCAAAAGCCAGGTTGTAGTTTTTGGTAATAGCAGATCTAATATCAGATCTTCATGGTACATTGGAAATACAGTCCTACATATGGTTAAGCAAAATATTTATCTTGGGCTCATGTTTTCTGCTAATGGCTCATGGTGTACACATTGCCGTGATGCTATTATTAAAATGAAAAAAAAAAACTTTCTCAGACTTAAGAAATTCAATTATAAATATGGAGACAATAGCACTAGGCCCCTTATCTAGGCTATTCAATCCAAACTTAATCCTCAATTGCTTTTTTCAGCAGAGATTTGGGCTCTCTATATGTTGAGTGACGTGAAAAGAATCCCTATTCAGTTCTTGAAATTTTCAACGAGACTAAATAAGTCTATTCCATCTGCCTATGTTTGATCTCAGTTGGGTATTGAAAGTCTCCAAACTTTGGTGGACTCCCTTTACATAGGCTATTGGATTAAATGCACCAGGGCTTCTCCTGATGGATTGCTAAGACTTTGGAAGAAAAGGAATCAAGGCTTGGACTTAGAAAAGATATCCCTCTCTAGATTTTCTCCATGGTACAGAGCTAATAAGAGATGGTTTGGTTATAAATCCTACTTAGATTATATCCTGGAACCCCAAAAAAAGAGCTATTTTCCTAATTGCAAATCAGAGTTATTTCCAAGCAGTATCAAATTTGTTATAGTTGCACATGCCCCTAAGGCCTCAGAGACTTCATGTTTCTGCCAGGTTGGGGGAAACTGAAAATTTAGAACATGTGATGTTCAGATGTACCTGGTACCTCAAATCCCATAATGCTTGGGGTTTTAGCGTCTTCTCTGATTTAAGTGAAATACCTGATAATCCATTACTCTTTCTGATGACTGTAAATGATGCTGTGATTGTAAACAAAATTGCAAATTATTTCTGCATTGTGTATAGAATTAGAAAGGGTAAACCCTTTGTTTTATTTTTGTTATTATTATACTTATTTTTGTCTTTGTACTATGTTTGATCTGTGCTGTAGTGGCATGATGTCAGACACTAAATCCATTGAACCTGCTGAACCTTAACATTCATTATGAGCCTTGATGAACCACTCCCACATTCTACTAAAATCTGGCTGTAATTTATTCATAAGATACGACATATCCTCACTTGTAGAAATCAAAGCTGTGCCATATACCTATAATCTTAAAAAAGAAAACTGGACTACCTGAGGAAGGTCACTGTTAAAAAGCAAGAACAAGAGGGGTCCCAGGATGGACCCTTGAGGTACCCCTCGAAATGCATCTTTCTTTGTGGAAAGAGCCTGGGAAACGGACACCCGCTGGAAACAGTTTGTCAAATAAGACTTAATCCAGTCCCAAAGATCCTATCTTATCCCCAGGGCCTTCACTCTGACTAATATTTATTTATTTATTTAAAATTTGGTAACCGGGAAAGGTACACTAAGCCAGGGTTCATTTCTTGGTGCAACCTGGGGGGAGAGGGGACAGGCGTGTTACAAGCATTTAACAGTCAGTTTAGATTTTATGATAGAACAAGCAGTGAAGAAAAAAGAGAACTTTTGTGCAGGAAAACAGAAGCACAACAGGACAGGATGTCCAATACAATTAATCAATACATTACATAGTGGAATAATTTTGTAAAATAAATTCAGAGGCATGACATGACAGGATATACAAATACAATTAATAATAAATACATGCTGGTAATTTCTAAAGCAGTCAATGTATTCTAGATGGATACACATGTCAGATGTAAGAACAAGAGCTTCAGTGTAGGGATTAGGTACCAGAGTGGCAGGAGCATGTGGGAGGGTGGAAGTGCATGAAGCAGCTGTTTGATAGCATAAAGCAAGGGGGAGTTTCTTAGGATGGGGGAGAGTTTATTCCATAGGAAGGGGAGCCTGTAGAAGAAGGCAGATTTGTCAGAAGTAGAGGAAGGTAGGGGGAGAGAGAGACTGTCCGGAAATCCCTGGATCTACGCCATAAGGGGATGGATTAGCTGGGGACAGGATCTCAGAGAGGTAGGGAGGTAACAAGTTGAACCAGTATTTGACTGTAAGTCCAACAGAGTGGATGTGTCAGCAATGGGAGAGGGATGTTAGACCAAGATAGGAGTAAAGGGAAGAGTGGTGTGTTTTGAGAGGAGAGTTAGTGGCGAAGCAGCAGAACACATTTAGAAGGATGTCCAATTTAAATAAGGTTGAAGCAGGGGTAGTGATGTAAACAACATCAGAGTAGTCAAAAATAGGTGTGATCATAGAAACATATAATTTGACGGCAGATAAGGACTGCTTGGCCCACCCTGTCTGCCCATTTCCCTACCTAATGGATAAGCTGCAGATCCTAGTTAACCAACAGCCTACTTCTTTCTACCCCCAAGAATTGCCTTATGGCTGTCCCATGCATGCTTGAATTCAACCACTATTTTTGACTCCACAACCTCCTCCGAAGGCCGTTCCATGCATCCACAACCTCTGTGAAAAAATACTTCTTACATTACCTCTGAGCCGCCCCCCCATCTTCAAATTGTGCCCCCTTGTTCTTGCACACCTCTTTTTTTGAAAGATGCTACCCTCTTGGACTTTGTTGATTCCCTTGACGTACTTGAAAGTTTCTATCATGTCCCTCTCCCTCCTTTCCTCGAGGCTATACATATTCAGCTCCTTTAGTCTCTCTTCATATGTCTTCGTGCAGACCCTGCACCATTTTAGTTGCCCTCCTCTGGACAGCTTCCATCTTGTCTATGTCCTTGCAGAGATTGGGTCTCCAGAACTGCACACAGTACTCCAGATGGGGTCTCACTGGCTGTCTGTACAGAGGGATAACAACTTCCTGTTTTCTACTGGGGATGTCTCTCCCTAGGCATCCCAGTATCCCCCCAGCCCTCCTTACTGCCCTTCCACATTGCTTGCCCACCTTTAAGTCATCTGATATGACTACCCCCAGTTCCCTTTCCATTTTTGTTGTTGTTAGTATCTCACCCACCATTGTGTACTCTTCCCCTGGGTTTTTGTTTCCCAGGTGCATTACCTTGCACTTCTTAGCATTAAATCTAAGCTGCCATACATTTGACCATTCCTCTAACCTTGCCAAGTCCCTTCTCATCCTTTCCACCCCACCTTGTGCATCAACTCTGTTGCAGATCTTTGTGTCATCTGCAAAGAGACATACTTTTCCTTCCAGTCCCTCTGCAATGTCGCTTACAAAGACATTGAAGAGGACCGGTCCTAATACTGAACCCTGCGGCACCCCACTAGTAACCCCCTTTCTTCAGAGTGGACTCCATTTACTATTACCCTCTGTGTCTTATTCTCCAGCCAATTCTTTACCCAAGCTATTATCTTGGGACCCACTTCCAGGCTGGCTAACTTGTATATTAATCTTTTGTGTGGCACTGTGTCAAATGCCTTGCTAAAGTCTAGGTAGGCCATGTCCACAGCCCCTCCCTGATCTACTACTTTGGTCACCCAGTCAAAGAAATCTATTAGATTCATCTGGCATGACCTTCCCATTGTGAATCCATGCTGCCTTGGGTCCTGTGCCCCTCTGGCCTCTAGGTACTCGACAATTCTTTCCTTCAGAAGTGATTCCATCATTTCCCCTATCACTGAGGTTAAACTAACAGGTCTGTAGTTTACTGCTTCTGCCCTACTCCCACTTTTGTGAAGGGGAATCACATCTGCCCTCCTCCAGTCCTCAGGTACCACCCCATCCTCCCATGATTTGTTAAAGAGGGTAGTCAGTGGTGTCACTAGTTCTACCTTTAGTTCTTTTAGAATTCTGGGATGAATCCCATCAGGCCCCATTGCTTTGTCCACCTTCAGTTTTAAGAGTTCTTTCAGAACCCTTTCATCTGTAAATGGGCTGGTATCAATTTCTGTATCCAGAGTGTTTCTATTGTTTGTTTTAGGTACCTCCCCCTATTCGTTTGTAAATACTGAGCAAAAATATTTGTTTAGTATCTCTTCCTTTTCACAGTCACTCTCTGCCCACCCTTCCCCTTTATTAAGCCTCATTATGCCTCCCTTAGTCTTCTTCTGCTCCCTGATGTACCTAAAAAAGGTTTTATCCCCCTTCTTAACTGAGTTGGCTATCTTTTCCTCAGTTTGGGCCTTTGCTGTTCTGACTGCCTTCCCAGCTTCCTTTTGCTTTAACTGATACAATTCTCTGTCCTGCTCCTTCTGTGATTCCTTGTACTTTCTGAATGCTTTCTTTTTCTCTTGAACTTTCACTGCTACCTCCTTTGAGAACCATAGTGGTTTCTTACATCATTTTTGTTTTGTTTATTCGCTTCACACAAAGGCTTGTTATCTCTGTGATGGCAGTTTTTATTATTCCTCATTGGTCTTCCATCCCTCCTTCCTGCCCATTTGCTTAGGATTTCATTCCTTATTGGCAAAGGGAGGGCATCTCCATTGTGGTAGAGCATACCAAACTAGCGGTGTAATTTAGAGGTGATGGCTTCTATGTGAGATGAGAAAGTCAAATGGGGGTCCAGCCATATGCCTAGGTATTTATATGTTGTGACTGAGTCGAGGGGTATTCTGTCCAGAGAGGTGATGGCAGGGGGAGTAGGGACTCCGGACAGTTTTTATGCAGACCCAAACATCATTGACACTGTTTTTGAGGTGTTTATTTTAAGTTGATTTGTCTGAAACCAGGTCTGCATATTGTGGAAATCCATTTGAAGGTTGGATTGGACATTGTTTAAGACAGGCCCTTAGGAAAAGAGTATGGTGTCATTCACATACATATATATCTAGGAACTGGAGAATACAGAGGGGAGGTAATTTATAAATAATGAGAAAAGGATAGGGCCAAGGATAGATCCTTGGGGTACACCAGCAAGAATGGGGAGAGGGGAAGAGGAGGAGGAGGTACCTACTTCAACAGATTGGAGCCTGTTGCTTAAGTAGGAGTTGAACCACTGGACTGTAGGGAGGCTAGGCCTGCTGCCTCAAGTTTGGCAAGAAGGTGGGATGGGAGACAGAATTGAAAGCTTTAGCCAGGTCACTGAAAACTGCTGCTGTTAGATGTCCTTGGTCAGAGGCAGAATGAATGTGTTCAGTGACTCGCAACAGGGAAGAGATTGTGGAGTGTCATTTTCTGAAACCTAATTGGAAGGGAGATAGGAATTTGATTGACGTAAGGCACTCAGAAAGCCTAGATAGGACAAGAGTTTCCTGAATTTTGGCAAGGACTGGTAGGACGGAGGTAGGCCTGTAATTTCCAATCACTGAGGGATCATCATCTTTGTGTAGGGGGATTACACTTGATGATTTCCAGACTTGTGGGACAATGCCAGTGGAGAAGGCCACATTTAGAAGGTGGGTAAGAGGTGACACTATTTCCGGGGCAGATAGGTAAAGCAGTTTGGGGTGAATCTCATCGGGACTGGACTTGGTAATATTTAGGGAGCAGAGGGCATTGAGGACTTCCTAAGGGGAGATGGATGTGAACAGTAAGGTGTTTCCACATGAGTTCAGAGATGTTTTTGTGGAGGGGAATGAAGGATGGTCAGGGAGAGCACAGGAGATGAAGAATTTATTTAGTGGGTCTGCAATGCTGGCGGTGTCAGGGATAATTTGGCCATCTTGCTTTGGGGAAGGTGTGTTGGATTCAGTGGGGGGGGGAATCAAAGAAGGAGTGTACCACCTTCCAGAAGGAGGAAAGGTGAGTGTTTTGCAGATGCAATCTAAAGTAATCAGCTTTAGCTTGTCTTATTGCCTTGGTGAAGGCATTCTTGAGGGTGTTATAGATTTGCCTGGCTTGTGGGGTCTGAAGGGGTTTGAAATGAGACCATGCTTTGTCTTGGGCTTTGCACTGGGCAATTAATGGGGCAGAGACCCATGGATGGCTGTGCCTCTTTACCCTGGATTTAATTAGGGGGGTGTGGTAGTCCCACACCCTGGAGAAGATGTGCAGGAATCAAGAGAGTGCAGTGTCAATATCTAGAGCTGAACAGATCTGTTGCCAGTCAGCATTTCTTAGGTCATGCAGGAGGGCGAAGCTGTCAAGTGAATTTAATGGGTGTAGTTTTATGTACTTGGGAGCAGATTTGAGTAGCTGAGTTTTCCTGATGCATTACATGATGCAGTGGTCACTAAAAGCTTTGGCAAGTGTGCCGGCAATTTCTACTCTGTATGGATGGGAGGAGAGGACCAAGTCAATAAGTGAGTAGTTTCAGGAATGGGGTTTGTAATGGGTGGGCTCTGTGAATTACTGGGTGAGGTTGAGAGACTCAATTTTAGAGGTATAGATTTTTGGAGCAGGGGGAAAGCCAGTTGATGTTGTAGTCGCCCAGTATTATTAACTCACCTTTTAATAGCAGGGAGTGATCCACCAGGTCAAAGGTCTTGGAATCTATAAAAATGACCACTGTTTCCAGCCTGGAATCTAAGGAGGAGGACACTAAATTGTTAAAATCTAACAAAGCCATGGTAGTAGAGTGCTCCTTCCTGAAACCAGACTGGAAAGGTGTCAAAGATCATATTTGTCCAGGTATTCAGACAATTGTAAATGTACGTCTTTTTCCAAACATTTAGATAACAGATAATAATGCTATTGGTTGACAGTTCCCCGGTTCCAAGGCACAAGCTCCTCTGAAAATGAGGATTACCTTACTTTCTTTCCATATTAAGGGAAATTGTCCTATGCTTAGGCTCCAATTAAAATATATGTAACAATAGGAGCTATGTTGTCAGCTACCATTTTTAGAAATTTAACTTCAACTCCGTCAGGCCCGGAAGATTTATATGCATTGATACCCAGTAGGCCTTTACTAATCTCCTGGATACTTAGCACCCAAAACTGAAAATGAGCAGGCTTGATGTCTTGTCAAGTTTGACATCATCTGGGCTTCCAAGGGAATAACTAGTTGCCATAACTGTCAAATTAATAAAAAAGAATTAAGAATGTAAAGACTGCATGGGGGTCATTTGTCAAATTGCCTTCATGCATTAATTGCAGGACATTACTAGACTTAAACTACCCGGGCTGGTTAACTGATTAACAGTTTGCTAGAATTTACAGGGATCTTTATTATTTTCTAGTTTATGGGCCAGATATTCAAAACTTTGCCCCGGGGCTAAATTAGCACTGCCCAGTAGGCAAACTTAGCCCGGAGCACAAAGCAAGCCATATTCAAAAGGAATAGCCATGGCAAACAGCTTCTGAATATAGCATGGGAATGAGGCTGGGCAAACTGGACTGGGAGTGTAGGGCAAACTTAGCCCTGGAATAAGACAGCTCTGAATATGGCAATCAGGAAGTGCAAACCACAACAGCAACACAGTGCACAGCGATGTGAAGGTAGGTAGAGGTGAACTATGTGGCCAATGTGTGTGCCAGCAAATGCGTGGACCCAGTACAGCTGCAGGCAGCAGCGTATGTGAAAGTACAGCGTGTGAAACTGTAAAATATTCCCTGAACTGTTTGCGCAGCGCTAACACATTTGCGCGGATTTAGCGCAGGGCTAAACCGTTAGCCCGGTGCAAACACGCTTGCCCGGTGCTAAACTTTGCCATATTCAAAAGTGACATGCAAATGAGCCTATTTAGATAGTCTGCAGGCAAACATCCAGATTAGCATCTCATTATGCCCTGATTTGCAAGCAGTTTGTGCTGGGCTAACTGTTTAGCCATGCGCTAAACCTGCGCAAATGTGTTAACGCTGCACAAACAGCTTGGGGAATATTATACAGTTTTGAACACTACTCCACATGTGCTGCTGCCTGCAGCTGTACTGGGTCAACACAGTATAGGCGCAGATGGTGGTGGTGCCACATGCAGCTGTCACACTGTTGGTCATACTACAGTGCACAGCAGACACTACAGTAGCAAGGGGGCCA
Organism: Neoceratodus forsteri; assembly: GCA_016271365.2. Taxonomy (NCBI): domain Eukaryota; kingdom Metazoa; phylum Chordata; order Ceratodontiformes; family Ceratodontidae; genus Neoceratodus; species Neoceratodus forsteri. The sequence continues at coordinate 876,670,691 of CM028129.1, forward strand.
GTAGTGTGTGTGGACACAGCAATGCCTATGGTGTGTAGGGCAATGATGATGACTGCACTATACACAGTGAGAGGTCCAACCTGCAGGTGTTTACTGACAGTGGACATTACTGTTACACTGTTGTGTGACCCATAGATGCTGCACCTCTGGCATGGGATGCTCACAGTGACATGTACATGTCTGGCTTTGTGTGCTGTGGCAGTTGTACAGCTGTGCGGTATGTGGCCGGGGGGGGGCATATATTATCTAAAAGGTACACTGGTGTTGGGGTATTCCCAATACTGGCCCATGTGCACTGCATGATGTGTCCCAGCCTTGTGGTCACACCTGGTCTGTGACACAGCCTGGCCACCCATACACTCTCCCTCAACATCCTTCATGCCCACAGTGCTTCATGTGTGTGCTAGCATCTGTTGGTGTCCACAGAAGTGTGGTCCACAGGTGTGTGTTGTATGGCCACACTGCCATGCTGTCCACCGGTGGCAGGGTCACCACTTACTGCCTGGCATGGTTGGGACTGGTGGCAGATGATGGCATCATTGTGATGCCATCATTTAACAGCATGCTTCCTCTATGTTTGGCTTGGTCTATGTGTCATATTTATTTGTTAGGGTCGCGCAAAACCCACGCAAACACTGTGCAAAGCCATAGTGTCATGCAAAGCTGATTGCCCAGGGTTAAGACAAGCTTTTCCTGGGCAGTAATGTGCACCACGCTAAGTGTCACGCTAAGTCATGCAAAACCACTTTGCATGGCGCTAGTCGCTGAATATAGCATTGCGCCTGTATTCATGTCAGTTTGCCCCTTGCATACATTATGATTTTGCCTGGCGCTAATGCAGTTTGCTTGTGCTATTTGGCCTTTTGAATATAGCAGACCTATGCTAATCCCGTGCTAAACCTGTGCAAACGGTTTTTGCCCAGCACAAAGTTTTGAATATCTGACTCTATGTTTGTCAAATTTTGCTTTAGCTTTCTTTATCTGTTCCTTACACTCTTTTTGTTTCCGTTTAAAAATGTTTAGTTCCTCCCCTGTTTAGGAGGTTTTTTTTTTGCTAATTATCCTAATCATTTTCAAAATGTTCTCATTAATCCATGGAGCCCTAGCTCTCTTAGCAGTAATTCTATGCTTAGGAGAGTGCATATAACACAGTTCTCCAAAGGTCCCTATAAAGTACTCCACAGCACAATCTAGTTCAGGAATTCATTTACAAAGGTCCCAGTTTTCATTTTGCACACTAATCTTAAATTTGTCAGCTGAAAAATTTCACATATCCCGGTCCAGTTTTAATTATTATGCTTATACAATAGCTGTTCTTGCTAAATAGTGACCCAGATTGCGTTACGGTCCCCTAAACATGGAGGTAATATCACTGAGTCCATTACCCTAATTTATGGAGAAGTAAATATTAAATCCAGGATTGATCCCTGGGTGGAAACATTAATATATCTAGTAGGTGCTTTAATATTTTGTTTGACTCCTAAGATAGAAACAGGTTCCTTTAATTGCTTCCACCTTGGTTGATACCAACAAAAAGTCAAATCTCCCATTAAGATAAGTAATTGTCTCCAAGGCATTGCTAATATTATTCGTTACTACTTCCAATTTAGCTAAATTAGTCTTGCATGGGGAATATAAAACCCCAACTGCCAGTTTTAAGTTTACTAGGTTAACCACTAAATATTCAATTTTTTCACTACTACCCTTTAACAAAGTCTCAACAAGCCCCATTGAATGTTTTATATATAGTATTACCCCTCCACATTGCTTACACTTATCAGATCTAAACAAGAGATAACCTGTAAGTGTAACTTCACTGTCACTGATGTTTTTAGATAACCAGGTTTCAGAGAGACCTAGTATTTCCAGTTCCTGATCTATTACATTATTATTATTATATATAAGCAAGATAAAAATGAGGAAACCACGTTGATTCTCAAAAACAGTAGCAGAAAAGATCACAGCCAAAAGGTTGGCCTTTAGGAAATATAAGGGAATGCAGCAGAACGAAGATAGCTAGGCATATCAAACTTCCCTAAGGGAAGCAGGGAAGACAGTAAGGCAGACAAAGACCCAAAGCAAGGAAACACTAGCATGAACAGTAAAATAAAGGGGACAAGACTTTCTATAGATACATTAGTGAAAGGAGAAAGTCCAGAGGGGGTATTGCTAAGATCAAAGGGGATAAGTGGGAGTGTGTGGAGGAGGACCAAGGAAAAGCATCTATCCTAAATAGATACTTCTGCTAAGTATTTACTAAGGAGAAGGTAGGGCAGGGCCCACAGCTCAGCACCATGGACACAGGGGGCAGGGAGGTGTGCACAAGTCCCTTCACAAAACAAAGGGTCCTACAAGAGTTCGCTAAGTTCAGGGTGGACAAGGCAGTGTGACCTGATGGCATATATCCCAGGGTACTAAAGGAGCTAAGGATGGAACTAACAGAGCCATTAGCAGAACTGTTCAGTGAGTCTCTGAGCACAGAAGAGGTCCCAGAAGACTGGCAAAGGGCTCATGTGATCCTGATACACAAGAGTGGCAGCAGGAAGGAGGCAGGGAACTACAGACCAGTCAGTTTTACCTCAGTAGTTGGCAAGATTATGGAGGTACTCCTTAAGGAAAGGATAGTGCAACACCTGGAATCCATAGCATGAGTTTACAACCAGAAGGTCCTGTCAAACTAATCTCATAGATTACTTTGATTGGGTAACTAGAGTGGTGGACCAAGGGGGTACAGTTAATGTCACCTACCCTGACGTCAGCAAAGCTTTCGATACAGTTCCACACAGAAGATTGATTAATAAGCTAGGTAGGTTCGGGGTGGTTCAGAAGTTGATCAACTGGGTGGCAAACTGGTTGGTGGGCAGAAAACAGAGTGGTGGTAAACAGTATGCAGTCAGAAGAGATGCAAGTCAAAAGTGGGGCACCTCAGTGACCATTACTGGGGCCAGTCCTCTTCAACATCTTTATCAGTGACATTACAGATGGACTGGAGGATAAGGTTTGCCTTTTTGAAGATGATACCAATATCTGCAACAGAGTAGATGATCCAGATGGGGTGGGCAGAATGAGAAGAGATCTAGAAAAACTGGAAAAATGGTCTGAAGAGTGGCAACTGGGGTTTAACGCAAAGAAGTGCAAGATCATGCACAACGGGAAGAGAAACCCTGAAGCTACCTATAGGTTGGGAGGGGGAGTTTCTGGCAATCACAGGGGAAGAAAAAGACTTGGGCATTATCATCACAGATGATCTGAAATCATCCAAGCAGACCACTAAAGCAGTAGGTAGGATGCTGGCGTGTATTAGTAGGGGTATTACAAGCCGTAAGAGGGAGGTAATAATCCCTCTTTACAAGACACTGGTTAGGCCCCATCTGGAGTACTGTGTGCAGCACTGGAGGCTGCACCTGCACAAAGACATTAACAAAATGGAGGCAGTCCGAGAAAGGCAACCAAATTGGTGCAGGGACTGAATCAGAAAACATATGAGGACAGATTAACGGAGCTCAATATGTATACCCCAGAGCAATGGTGTGAGAGGGTGATATGATTGAAACATTCAAATATCTTAAGGGCATTAACATGGTGAAAGAGTCTAACATGTTTCAATGTAAGAAAAATAGCAGGACAAGAGGACATAGCATGAGATTAGAGGGAGGCCGATTAAGGGGCAATGTGAGGAAGTTCTTTTCACAGAAAGGGTGGTGGATGAATGGAACAGCCTACCTCAGGAAGTGGTGGCTATGAATACAGTGCAGGGCTTCAAACAGGCATGTGACCTGCACAAGGAAGCAACACAGATGAGTATGAATAAATAGGGCATTGACAGAGTAAAGGCCTATGGCACAATCATAAGGTAAAAAAAATGGGCAGACTGGATGGGTCTTGCGGTCCTTATCTGCCATCAACTTCTATGTTTCTATGTTACCATTGTTGAAAGCAGGTCAATTTTCGGTACTAGACTATGAGCATAGTCACGTAATGTCTGCAGTTTATTACTAGTGGCCTCCTGAGGGCCTGGGTTCAGCTTGGCATCTCCCCCTAATAACAATAAGCACATGCTACACGACATGTGATTCATGAGCATCATTTTATAGAAACCATAAGGATTAAGGGCTGTCATCTGTTTTGCTGAGCAATAGCTTTCCAATTTCTAGTGAAAGCATTAAATCTATGTTTATAAAACTTTAGTATGTCTATAAATTTCCTGTTCAGGACTCCCTGACTAAGCCAGTGAGCTCCCGCCATCCCCCTAAAACCATAATTTCTTCAGTAGGTGCTTGCAAAACAGCTGAAAAGCAAGAATATCAACAATTTTAACGTTGTCATTGTAATATGCTTTGGGTGTGCTCCCTGCTTTAATTTAAAATATTAAAAATAGCATCAGGATATCCAAATATCACAATTAAAAGGTTTAACTATGCCGAATCAACAACATTGTTGTCAACGTTCGTCACAGCGAGATCCGCAATATCAACAGGTGAAATTTTGCCTGTCTGACATTGTGTTCTGTTCCATCAGGGGCTGCACCCCCGAAACCCACCATGCAGGGGGCTGCAACCCATGCGCCCCCCTTCTATAAATATCTAACTCCGAGTCAGAGTTTATTTGAAGGGGGCAAAACATAGCAAAAGGGTGAAATGTTGCTCTCTGGTCCCTCACAGTGACAATCTCAAAACCTGTCAAGATTATCGCTGTGAGGGATTTTGCCGTATGGGTGTCGATGTGTGGCCGGCACACCCAATTAAAACTGGCCCTAAAAGACAAATTTACAAATGTTTAAAAATGTTAAATTAGCCTCCCATGTGCCTCTCGCCTGTGACTCTCAATGAGGACTCTCACCACTCATGCGAGAGCCACTCACGAGGAGAGCCACTCGGTGGTGAGTACGCTGGTAGCATCTCCTTTTGAAGTAGGACCATCCTGTCCCTTTTACCCATGTCACTGTCAGTTGCTTCTGGTGCCGGTTACCAACCGCTGCCACCAGGTCGGTCCAGTCACAGTTCTTTCTCAGAGTCTGTGCTGCTGCTGGAGGGTGGGCAGAGGAACAGGACAAACAGTGGCTGTAGAGTGGATGAGACAACAAAACAAGTCTGTGGTGCTGGTCAAAGTCCAAGGAAGCTGCATAAGTGTATCTAGTAGTGGTTCTCTTTGAAGTTGGAGTGACCCACCCCCATCCATATCACTGTCAGTTGCTCCTGGTGCGGTTACCGACTGCTGCCACCAAGTCTGTCTGGTCTCCGTTCTTTCTCAGAGTCTGTGCTGCTGCAGTAGGTTGGGTAGAGGAACAGGACAAACAGTGGCTGTAGAGTGGACAAGACAACAAACACAGCCTCTGGTGCTGGACACTGTTCAAGGAAGTCACATCAAAAATATGGGGCCTTCTATTTAAAGACATGTTATTCTTTAAAATAAGAAAGTGCTCCAGATTCAGGCCATTTGCGTTGATATTTGAAGGACATTGCTATGAATGTTAATGCCGAGAGGTTGAGAGGTATGACCAGCTACCTGAGAAATGCCCCCTCTAGGGAATCAAGGATAGCCCTGCTTCTTCTTGTAGCTGTGGCTAGAGTGCTTCATTCTACATATAGCAGATTAAAGTCCCCTATAAGCAATATCTCCCCTTTATCTGTCATGCAGCCAATGGCCTCCTCCAATGCATTGTCTAATTCCTTGCCTGTGTTGGTGGTCAGTTCACCATCCCCATGCAGATGCAGCCCACGTACCCTGTCTCTAAGGTCAAGCAAACAGCACCCATTCCTTCCTTATCCCCCTTGTGTCCTTGTATCTCTGTGGCCTTTATACCTTCCCTCACATATAAAACAACACCTCCACCTTTCCTCCATGTTCTGTCATTCTAGAACATGATGTAGACTAGTACTGCCACTTCCTCGTTGTGGTTGTCAAAGAACCATGACTTTGTAATGGCCACCAGTTCCAGATCTGCCTCTGCAATGATAGTCTCAAGGTCAGGAATTTTATTTCCTGTGCTCCTTGCACTGTCACACATGGTATCTACTTTTTTTGTTCCTATGTCCCCCTACTCTGCCCCCCCTTCCTGTTTCCATCCTTTGCCCTTCCCTTTTCCCCAGTACAGTCCTCCCCTTTTTCATTATCCTTTTGCTTACCCTCCTTAACCCTTCTCTCAGCTTTAGATCTACCCCCCTAACTGCCTGTCTTGCCCTTCCCCTTGTCCCTGTGTCCCTGGAGAGTTCATTTCACTTGGGCTTCTCCTCTCTGCTGCTCTATTCTTGGGGAAGGGGAGGCAATCTTTATGTCCCTCTTTTTTCCTACCTCCCCTTTTGCTATTTTAAATGCCCATCAAAGTAGCATCTTAACCTTCTATCCAGGCCTGTGTTTCCTCTGTTGGGTGGATAGAGACAATCTCCTTTGTACAGGCCTCAACCCCCCCTAGTTAGGACCCCAGTCCCCAATGTAGCCAAATCCCTCCACTGTGCACTATGTATTCAACCACTTGTTGAAAGCCCTGGTGTGGTGCTCCCCAGCCTCACCTCAGCCATACACAGGTAGCACCTCAGTGAAGGCCATAGTGTGAGCTACCTGCTTTAGGCCCCTCCTCAGTTCCCTAAACTTATCCTTCACTACCTCTGCTGTGTCCCTTGCCAGGTCATTAGTCCCCAGATGGACAATGACATCCAGCTCCCCCTCATGCCTGCTGCCCTAGTGATCTAAAGAATCTGTTCTTCATCCCTCCATGCTGAGGCACATTTTAGGCCTCTCATCTCCCTTTTTCTCTCCCATCTTGCTGCAAAAACTGCCTCCCTAATGATCGCGTCCCTCATCAGAAGTTGCTTCCTCCTCTGCTGTTTTACTGTGCCTCCAACCTTGTGGGGCCTCCTTTATGAAGGACCCTTATGTCCTTGCTGGCCACTACCATGGGTGCCTCCTCCTGGCAATCCTGTACTGCCAGATTGGTGAATGAGTTTTATAGTGGCACCAGCCAACGAATGTATTCCTGACCCACCACCCCAGCCATCTCGGAGTCAGCTACAGTCCAGCTGGCCCACCTCCTTGGCAACCTCTGAGGCAATGATGGTAGGCTTGGTGGCCCCTGGGTGGGGTAAAAGGTCACCTGAATCTTAGACAACTTGGCCTACAGTGCACTGATCTCCTTCCTCAACTCAGGGAGGTGCATGCAGTACTCTTGACTGTTATGCACAAAGAGGTACTCACATAATGTGGCAAAAGCAGATTGTGTTTGCACAAAATGTGGCAAAAGCAGATTGTTGGTTCAGATATTAGCACCTGTCAACATACCCAGAGACAGAGCTGAGCTGCAGCACTATTGTTGTGATGTGTACCTCATGGCACATGTTACAATTCTGCAAAATAGTGCATCTGTAGAACCAGGCCCCTATTTCTCTCTCTGTCTCTTCCAAGCACTGCTTGGTGCCCAGTGGCACTGTCGTACACCACCCTCTCATTTTCCAAGTGCTCCCTGTTGTCCAGGGGCACACTTCTTCCAAATTCTGTCAAGTTCCAAACATTCCTTGGTGTCCACCACCGCCCCATCACCTGAAACATGCAGTCCCCAAATCACCCAGTGCATTTTCCAATCACCTGATGCAGCCATTGATCACCAGCTGCACTGCCTATCCACCTAAGACAGTCCCTGTCACCCAAAGTAGACATCATACAACACAATTCCTCCGTTGGCAATACAATTTCCCAAATTACAAATGTAATCCCCCATCAACATTACAAGTCCATGTCAACATGTAATCCCTGGTGTCCTGTGATTGGTCTAATGTTCCTCCTCCAATTTATGACAGCCCCTACCTCACAGTACACATACTTGCAAGTTGCTTCACATAGTTACCGCTTTCTGCAGCCTTTCACCCTGTTGTACAAGGGGTGGGAATGGTGCAGAAATGGACACAAGTCCCTTTACATGGGAAAGGGTCTTAAAGGAACTGGAAGGAATAAGTTGATAAAGCAATGGGGCCAGATGGGGTGCACCCCAGGGTCCTAAAGGAACTAAGAGAGGTGGTGACTGAACCTCTGGCAATCTTGTTTAGCTGACCACTGGAAACAGGGGAGATCCCCAAAGACTGGAGGACAGTACATGTAGTTCCCTTATTCAAAAGCGGGAGCAAAGAGGAAGTAGGGAACTACAGATCAGTCAGCTTGGCCTCAGTAGTGGGGAAGATCATGGAAGCACTACTGAAGAAGAGATTGGTGTAACATCTGGTTGCCAGTAGACTACAGGACCCAAGGCAGCATAGTTTCACCGGGGGGAGGTCATGCCAGATCAACCTCATTGAATTTTTCGACTGGGTGACAATGGAGGTAGATAAGGGGAGGGCAGTGGACATGGCCTATCTGGACTTCAGCAAGGCCTTTGACATTGTGCTGCATAAAAGGCTATTAAACAAACTGGGGAATATGGAAGTGGGCAAGACAGTAGTGTTGTGGGTGGGTATTTGGCTGGGTGGCACAACACATAGGATGGTGGTAAATGCCTCTCACTCCACAGAGGGAAGGGTGACCAGTAGGGTACCCCAGGGATCAGTGCTGGGGCTGGTTATATTCAACATCATCATCAGTGACATTGCGCATGACCTAGAAGGCAGAATGTCCCCGACTGCCGATGACATAAAGCTCTGTAACAGAGTGGACATGTCAGAGGGTGTACACAAAATGAAGAGGGACCTGCAGAAGCTTGAAGAATGGTCAAGGGTTTAGAAGTTGAAATTTAATGCAAAGAAGTGCAAGATAATGCATATGGGGCACAAAAACCCTGGAACAACATATCAGTTGTGGGGTGAGGATATAGCATGCGCCAGGCAGGAAAGGGACCTTGGGGTTGTCATTTCTGATGACCTCAAAGTAGGGAAACAATGTGACAAGGCAGCAGGTAAAGCAAATAGGATGCTGGAATGTGCAGACAGGGGCATCACCAGCAGGAAAATGGAGGTCATAATTCCACTTTACAAGACACTAGTGAGGCCCTACCTGGAGTACAGTATACATTTCTGGAGACCTTACCTATGTAAGGACATAGACATGGTAGAGAAGGTTCAGAGGAAGGCAACAAAGATGGTACAGGAATTGCATCACAAGTCCTATGAGGACAGGCTGAAGGACTTGAACATGTACTCCCTGGAGGAGAGGAGGGAGAAAGAGGATATGATAGAGACATACAAGTACCTTACGGGGAGGAACAGGGTGCAGGAATACACTATTTTCCAGCAAAAAAGATGTTCCAGGACTAGAGGGCATGGGATAAAGCTGGAGGGAGGGTGAGTCAGAGGAACCGTGAGAAAGAATTTCTTCCCAGAAAGGGTGGTGGACAAGTTGAACACCCTACCTGAGGAAGTGGTGGGGGTTGAACAATCACAGAATTTAAGACTGCACGGGATAGACATAAGGGAATTCTGGAGATCAGGGGTAAGGGCCAAAAAACTTGTAGAAAAACGTAAAGGGAAATTATAAGTTCAAATGGGCAGATTGGGTGGGCCATAAGTCCTTATCTGCTGACAGTGTCTATGTATCTATGTATGTATACCAGACATTTAGACACCAGGAACCCAATTCTCAAAGCCCTACGTTTGTCGCAAGGTGTCTGCGCCAAACATAAATTGCGCAAGTGGCACCTTTCATCTAAAAATGCCCCTTGAGCTATTTTCAAAAGCAGCTTGCATCAACCGTAGGCTGCCTGACTCAAACAGGGCTTGCACCACCTGTGCAGCCACCAACTGGGCTGTGACATGGTGCTAGGGGCTTGCAGTAGACACAGGCTGCCACAGCACCCCAAATGGTATTCTCAAAGCTCACCCAGAAATCAGATTTCTAAGTACCCTTAGACCAGCCTGAAATGTGCCCTCTGAGTGAGTTGAGCACATTGCAGCAAAGTGCCGCAATCTCCCTCCCCAGTCCTGAAGTGGCCTGTGTTTTCTTAATAAAAATGCCCTGCTCATCCCTGATGCCACTGTTGTATTAATAAAAACATACCCTAGTCCTTGGTGTTCTAGTGGCCACCCCCACCCTGATGCCTCCGGTGGTGAAGTAAGAAAATGTTACCCCAGTCCTTGGTAGTCAAGTGGCCCTCTGTCCTGATACCAGATGCCATTGGTGAATGAAAGTTTAAATAAATTCCCCTTCCCTGGTGGTCTAGTGGACCACCCTCCCCACCCCAGCAAGTAGTGCCTACTACCCTGCTCCCCCCATCCTAAACTCTGAACCATCAAATAGCACAGCCTTCCACTCACCAACATGGCCAGCTGCTGACTGGCCTGTCAATGAGTACGTCCTGATACAGGATGCGCTCACTGAAAGGTCAGTTGGCAGCCAGCCATGGTGGTGAGAGGAAGGCTGTGCCAGTTACTGGCTCAGGGTTTGGGATGGGGTGGAGAGGGGTGGTGGGCACTATCTGCCAGGGTGGGGGTCCACTAGACCACCAGGGAAGGGGAATTTATTTAAACTGTCATTCACCAACGGCAATGGCTATCGGGCCAGGGGGACACTAGACCACCAAGAACTGGGTGTACTTTTTCTTACAACAACATCAGGAGCATTGGGGATTGGGGTAGGGGGGCGCTTTCACATGCCTGCATGGAGCCTGCAGCAGACCTGTCCCGTGTGTCAGGTGTTCGCTGCATGGGAGAGATTGCTGCAAGTGTGGGGACTTAGGCACCGGGACCCCTCCTGTATCTGAATCTGGTGCAGAGTCCTTGGTGCAAGAGGCTTTGGCGCAAGCTGTTTGTCACAGCTTGCACTGTTCTAAGCCCCTTTTGAGAATCAGGCCCCAGGGGTCCAATTTTCAAAGGGCAAAATGTGGTGGAAGGTGCCTTTGCCAAAAGGAATTGATGCAAGTAGCACCATGCACCAAATGTTGAGGCAATCATGATTTTTGAATACAGGCTGTGTTAAAATTAGGATGCTGTGTGCCAAAGCAGCTGTGTGCCACCCCTGTGATAGAAGTGCTGGTGTCCAGGTCATATGGGGGTTTACACCACAGCAGAGCTGTAGCATCCCATCTGGGGGAATTTTTGAAGCACCGCTGTGGCTGCAACTTGGGTCTGAGGTTAGACCAGCCATGAGCTGGTCTATCAGCTGTGTGCCAGAGGTCTGGATTGAGCTGAATGGGGGGTCTTAGAGGATGTGGGATAGGGCAGATAGAAATTTGGGGTTGCCATAATGGTCATGATGGGCACAACAGCTGTGGTAAAGTACTGTACTCAGGTAGCATCTGACAGATGTGCCCTGGACAATTGGAAAGATTCACTCGGGCAGGGTACTCCCTGGTAGTCATGCACTGACTCTGTTCTGGACCCCCAGGTGCCACAAGCCCTGGCACCCATTCAGAGCTTACATAGTCCTCAATATGCAGGGGTAGGCAATGCAGAGTACTAGGTGCTGTCGGTGGATTGACGTACGCTGGACACAATGACATTTCATTGCTGCACAGCCCACTGCATGGAACCATACTGACACCTGACTATACTGTTGGGGACTGTGTAAGCTCCAGGACAGCTGCCAAGGCTGGTGGCACTGGGGGTTCAGGACAGGGTCCATGCTTGACTACGAGGGTGTACCTTGTCCTAGTGGGTCTGTCCAACTGTCCAGGGCACATCTGTCTGGTGTCAGCTTTGTATCCTGCCAAAATTGCCATGCCCACACTGCCCACTATGGCACCCCAAAGGTCTGTATGCCCTGTCCCATGACCTCACAGGCTTTCCTCTCAACACAGTGGTCTGGACTGATATTATGTAGTGCAGAAGGGCTTGATTGGAACCTCTATCAAACTCATCTGGTGCCCCAAATCATTGCTGCAACACTTGACTGCGGCAATTCACAGAATTTTGATGCATGGGACCTCCTTTGTGCAGGGACACCCTTTTTACTGAAATCATGGACAGGGTCCCTGGTGCACCTAGAGTTTGTCACAGCTGGGGACCAATGCATTGTGCACCGATCTAGTGGCTGTTTGAAAATCTTCCTTTCTAATGTTTCTGGTCCTTGTGGCTGATGTCTGGCTAGTTTTAATTCTTTAAATTCTTTTGGTAACTGGGGAAAGCCCACTAGGCATAAGTCCCTGTTTTCAGGGATGACCCAGGAGTACTGGGGGGGTTAAGTGACTTGCTCAGTGTCACACAGTACACAAGTGGAGGTTGTGGGAATCAAACCCAGGTCTACTGGATGTACCAAGCTAATTCACAGCTCGTTACTCTAACCTCTAGGTTATACTGCCAGTTTTCCCTGTTACCCTTATCAGATAGATAGTGGCTAGGTTTTAGTCAGTACCTCCCATTAGTTTCTTGAGCTTTGTACTGGAGATGGCCCCAACGCCCTAACCTCACTGCTGAGAATAAGGTTAAGGTTGGTACCCTGGCATCATTCAGAAAATTCCCACACTTATTTAGCTGAAAGAGAAAATTAAATGTAACACTGGTTTTGAAAGGATTAATACTGCTAGTGTGTAAGTGGTGGAATCCTAGATGAGTGGGCAGATGGCAATTCATCATTCATCATTTACTGTATATCTATGCTACATCTCTCTATAAGTTATGTGAGTGAAATGTTTCTCCATTGGTGTTACTGAAGCATCACTTTGAAAACTTATAGTTAAATCCTGCATGCTTTGCCTAGTTTTGAAGCACACTTTTTGGCATCACAAATGTTATTAAACTATAAGTATATTTATATTACTGACAACAATACTGGTTTGCTTTTATTAGAAATTGTGCTTTTTTACTTAAAATCATTTATCCCTGATTGCAAATACTCCTTTATGATATATTTTTTTTAAAAGCTATGTCTGAAGGTCAGAGGTGGCAATACTGCTACTGCAAAATCTGATTAATCATTTAATATTCTGAGGATAAGGGCCTTTTCTCTTTTGAATAATTTATTCTTGTTTATTTCACCACTTTCTCTACTCAAGCTTGCTATTTCATAACATACAACCTAGTATAGCCTGCATTTTTGCTGCTTTTAAATATGATTTTTCCACTTGCTAACTAGGCATTAAGAATACACAATATCCATATTTTACGATCATACATAAGAATTAGAAATGGAAGTAGGCCAAGTAGCAAGACATGACTGTCTCCCACATCTCAGTATAACTAGGGATGAGCTAAAACTGAAATGGACATTACTTGCACAGTCAAATATGTGGATTTTCAGGGCAGCAATGGGAAGTTTTCTGTGTTCCTCTAGAGCTTTGGTGGCATGGCAAGCATTATTAACAGCTGTCACATGGGACAGCAAAACTGAGCTCTGCAAGTCACATTACTTGCAGCAGTAAATCAGTGATGATGAAGACTATGATCAACTTTCACTGTACATGTTTCAGTGGCATTTCTATCTAAAACCTGGTAGGGGAAGACCTACAGTATGATGAAGAGCTGTACAGTTTAGATTGCAAATGGTTTCTTTCCTAGCAGCTCATTACTCTAACCTCTAGACAGAATCAGAATTGTTAATTATTATTACTATTATTATTATTAGCTAATGGGTGCCCATGGATTTAATCAGGGTGGTCTGTATAGCACAGTTTGCTTGTGCTGATGCAGCTGAAGCAAAGACAGAAAGCTGAAGGCAGCCGACTAGAGTAGCAGCAGCAATGGGACTTGGAAGCAGACAGGGTAGGCAGTGTGGAGTTTTGCTGCTCTGATTCTGAATTAAATTTTTGTTTTACTTTTTTTGTCTCTTTGTCCTCCTCTGCAGTGCAGACTGACCTTTCACTGACCCCCCCAGCCAAGTTAACAGGCATCCCAGGGACTTATTTCAATCCTGGTGCTTCCCCCATGGCTTACCCATCCCCCCAAGTGGTGGGCATTGACTGTTGGCACCGTACTGGTGACCAGTGGATCCAGTTCCAGAAGAGGACCCTGTAGGTGGTGTGGAGCCTGCAAAGGGCTGATGTCACCCTGTGCTGTACCTGGTCATTTTCCACTCTCCTTCTCTGGAGGAACAGCATGCAATGCTATCCAGACATGTTCATGTACACGCCCGTGCATGGGACATCACTGTCTGCCATTCCTTCATGCCCCTTAAGTTGCTGTCCTTGGCTACCTGCCTCTGAGCCTCCACTAGAGGCCAGATGAGTGCCAGGATCTGCAGATCTCCCTCTCCAGAGGAGGAGAGCAGTCTGCTGGATGCTTGATCCTCCTCTGCCTGGCCAAGCCCCAGTGACCTGCGTCCATTCCCAAACCTGGGTCTTCAGTGTGGTGGCAGGTGAGACATCGTGCCTCAGCCCTCAATGCCACTGGGCCAGTGGTTGATTTTTGTTTTACTGATAACAGATTGGCTGTCAGAGAAGGAAATCCAGCACCCACCCTGTCATCTATGTTGTATGAACATCAAAACAGCTGCCACTGCAGGCACAGCAAAAATGTTGGGTTCTCCTTGAACCAAAATATTTGTCCCAATCCTCCCATATTACAAACTCTATGAATCATGTTAACATGTGTCATATATTTTGTTTGTAGTGCACACATTGAATCTAGTTTAGTTTTATTTATTTTTAATTTTTTAAGGCACTCATCCAAGGCTTAGTGTGCCAGTACTACATTTTACAGAAACATAAAAATATTCAACAGTATAAATAGCACATCACTAATCACTAGATATATAATGCAAACACTAAAATACATATTTATGTAGAATCCAGACACATTTACAGATTACTCAAACACTTTCAACAATATAAGTTTTTTTTCAGATTATATCTAAAGGAGGAGAGGATACATTCAGTGTGAATAACCATAAGAAGCTCATTCCAGAAGGCAGGGACAGCCACTGAAAAAGCTCAATGTCCAGTGGACTTCAATCAACAAGATAGTCCCCTTTACAGTCCTGGGCCCTAGACCTCAAGTCCATGCAAGGCAAATTAGTAGCTCAAGAAGTACTAGGTACCCAGCCAGTTTAATTTTTTCTATGCAATTAAAAAGACCCAGAAGTCAGTGTGCCATCTGACAGGTAGCCAGTCCAGAACATGTAGTGAAGGGGTCATATTCTCTGACCTCTGAATGGATGTCAGGTGTCTCACTGCTTAGTTCTGGACCAGATGAAGATGAAACATCTGACCCACAGGTAAGTCTTTTTAAAGTGCACAGTAGTTGAAACAGTTTCATATTCACCATATGACTAAGAAGTGAAGGCCATCAAAGGCAAAGATGGCAAAATTAATGAAGAGTGTGAAAAAAGAGAAAAGCAGGGAAAGCTCAAGCCAAGCCACACACCTGAATGAGTACTATTGTGCTGTAACATGTGCTGCTGCCAGTCCCCATTAGTGTAAATTCACAGTGCCCTGACAACCATCATATTGCAGTTGTCACCCAGTTCCTGAAGAAGAACCCACCAAGCCTTTGAAAAAGTCACTAGAAACCACCAAGCCTTTAAAAAAGTCACTAGAAACCACCAAGCCTTTGAAAATGTCACTAGAAACCACCAAGCCTTTGAAAAAGTCACTAGAAACCACCAAGCCTTTGAAAAAGTTGCTAAAAAGCTGACGGGAACCTCTGTAGTTTTCAATTCTATTGTGGACGACCTCACATATCCACTAAGATCATGCTGCAATGAGAATGCAATAAAAATGGGGTAGCTCATTACAGCCAGTTAAAATAAAAAGCAGTATAGGATGTGGCCCATTTGGAAGTACCTTACATTCTCACATCAACTTATTATTCTTATAAAAGACTAAAATGAAAGCAGTGTAAGTAGTGACTTACTGGGTGATACCCTAATGTTGGTGGCCATGCCTGCCCAAGCTTCAGTCTATAATCTGGAAACCAAAGTCTCCCATTCAAACTGGCATAAAAAACACAAAATTGTTTTAAATGAAAAACACACTCATTTCGGGCAGCATTGACTTGATGAGGAGTGCTGAATTCTTAATTACTGACTAGCCACTTTGTCAGCACCATTGTAAACAATTTAAATGCACTACAATGTTGTTAATATTTATAGGGCCCAAACCTGAGCATGCTACATTCTGTATTAGTTGTTATTGAGAGTGGGGGAAAAGATCGATCAAGGCAGTCTACTAGCATTTAGGCAACAACTGTTCTGGATGATCATTTAAAATGTAAACACGCCACAATACAATTTATTGATTGATTGACTGATTTCAAAACTTTTACCAGGAAAGACATACTTAGCTGTAACAGCTCACTTTCAGATGCATCTCAGGTGGGTGAAATAAACAATACAAAGGTGTAAGAGAAAATACAATACAGTAAGGTG
This sequence comes from Neoceratodus forsteri, assembly GCA_016271365.2. NCBI lineage: Eukaryota > Metazoa > Chordata > Ceratodontiformes > Ceratodontidae > Neoceratodus > Neoceratodus forsteri. The sequence continues at coordinate 876,686,903 of CM028129.1, forward strand.
CAAGAGTTATAAAATACATTACAGTTGAGCAGTCATGACTTTCAGGAAAGTAGGCCAATGCAACCTGAAATAAAGGTGCAAAGACATGCAATAAATTACAAGTGTGATACAATATTGGGTGTGAACACCAGATTTGGAAAAGATTAACAGCACCCAGACTGAGTGATGGTGCCAGAGTAACCAATGCAAGTGCAATACAATAAGATACAGAGGTGCTACATTTCCAGATGTGAACACATATAGGAGCAGATTAATGTCACACAGACTGGGGGTCTAGGGTGGGCAGAAAAGAACAAAATTCATGCCAACTCATGACAGGGACAAGGGTGGTCAGGGATGGATTGGGAACATTAGGGAAAGAAAAAACTTTCTTTAGTTCCTGCCACAGAAATTAGCATAGGTATTGACCACCACTAGCCAGGGCCAGGCCCAGCAATGTTATTGAAGCAAAACAAACTATGCAGCCAGAGTCCTTTCTGGCCCAGACTAAAATTCCCCCAAGCTACATATAAAGAACTCAACTCATAGCTCAGGTGTTGGGCATTGATTTCAACCTTTCTCCTTTGTAAATGATAATAGCTTTTAAGGACTTATGAAGTAAATTATGCCACATTACAACATTTTGTCACAATACATGTTTCCCTGCATGATAGCCCCAATATGTACAATGGTGTACATATCAAGATGGTGACACTTCGGAAGGAGTCAGAAAGAGGTCATATGCATTTTCACTAATGACACAGTATCTTGACCAGTAATAAACATTAAAACAAAAATAGTATATATGTAACATAAAACAAATTATTGAATTGGTGATACAATCATGTTATGTACTGTAATTCTCTCAACAACTCACAACACCGTATGTGATGTCTAAAGACTATTAATCACTATTACAGGTGATAGACCTCTTTGCCCTCTACAAATCTAGTTTATGTAGAAATATTAAATACAAATGTTATGTATGTATGCACAAAATATTTACTGAATGGATGCTATGAGCAAATCAAAATGCACCATCAAGGCCCCTAGTACCTGTAAGTTAAAAAAAAGTAATTCTAGGAGGAGTCTAGTCCAAATCAGAATAAAGGCAACAAGCACCAAATGATTTGGACAAACCGGTCTCACTCACTAGTGTGTTCTATAATTTTGGTTTCTTTGTTAATGTGGTCTAATAAGACCAGCAGTATGAATACATTATGTGGTCTAACAAAACATATATGTTAGATACAATTAGATTAAATATTTCAATTTTATTGTTAGAGTGGGAACCAACTCTTGTGAATTATAAAAAGAGTACCATAACCAAATTAAATAGCTATAAATACCTTTCTTGCACTTGTTTTGGTCCAGATTTACTTCATATCTCAATTTATCCTTTCATGAAGTAAATTATTCATGTAGTATGGTAAGAAAAAGATTTTAAATCGATTTCATAGGTGGCAACATATACATTTTTTTATTTTCCAAAAGCCTCTGAACTCAAATCTACCTTTTACAGAAAAATGACTACTGAATCCTTGAGCTCCCAATGAGGAGATATCCTCCTACTGATATTTTAGTCTGTTGTAAAATAGGCATAAAAAAGATATGTGTAATATTATTACAGTATTGCTTTATTTCTCCCCAAATGTATTTAATTTTTTGCTTTAAAATATAGCACTCCTACCTTGTGCTTTTATAATAAAGGACTTCTATTAACCAATCAAATGGTTATAAACATTTCTCCCCATTTTTGCACATCAATAAGGTTCTACCTATAAAAACAAAATCCTATTATTTTTTGTTTTATGCAATCTCACAAAAATATGGTTGCTGAATCATTAAATGATAGGAAACAAAGAGTTCTAATTAATGGCAATTTATCAGATATTGGGGAGGTGTCAGTCAGTGTCCCTCAGGGATTTGTGCTAGGCCCCATCTTATTTCAGATCTTTATTTCTGACCTTACTAAAAACCTTAATTATTGGGCTAAGAAATATGCCTATGACACCAAAATTGGTGGCCCTTGTGGTACCAAAGAGGACATGAGTTATCTACAGCAAGATCTTGATATAGTAACAGCCTGGGTAAAACAATGGGAAATGTCATTTAATTTGGAAAAATTTAAAATAATGCATTTGGGCAGAGTAAATCAAAAAGCCATATATACACTATGTGGCACAAACTTATTATCTTGCGCTACCAAAAAAGATTTGGGGCCTCTTGTATCCAAAACATTTGGTACTGATGAACAAACAAAAGCCACTATTAAAAAGTGTAATTTTATTATGTGATCTATAAAAAGAAACATAACAACTAGAGATAGCTCTCTGATGCTTCCACTATACCGAGCTTATGTATGTCCCCAGCTTGAGTATGCATTCCAGATCTGGTTTCCTGTTAGAAAAACCAAAAGAGATAAATTTAAAGTGCAAAGAAAATACGCCAAATGCATTGCTGGTCTAGACGGGATGGAATATGAGACAAGGATAAGAGAACTAAACCTAATGTCCATAGAAACTAAGAGGATTAGATCTGACCTCCTATTCATGTATGATGTAATGCAGGATCCCATTTTGCTATGTGACCTCTGTATTTCATTTAAACAAGACACAACAATTACTAGAGGGCACCCATCACAAATAAAAAGAGATAGATTCAAACACAATCAAATAAAGTATTTTTATACATCAAGGATTGTAAACCTGTGGAAATCCCTGCCAGACGATACATTCATCAATAAGAATAAAAGAGAATTCAAACTTGGATTTGACAAATATATTTTATTGGGAGCAGCCATTAACTACTATAATTGAATCCTTCTTTGGAGCACACATGGGCTTTGCCTATTCGCGCCATATGATCCTCAATATGAACCTTAGTATAATGTTTGCTTACAAGGGACTGTTCTGCATGCCATTCTGGTAGTGGGCAGATGTTTGGCCACAAGCGCCCACTGCAGTATGCCAGCCAGGGTGGGTTGCTCATATTGAGTTTGGGTTAACTGATTTGCAGCTCTTTATATGGAGTGTTTCTTTTTACTTGAATTAAAAAAAAACATTGTGTGGCCTGTTTTGGGGACCTATACTTTTTTCTGTTTGTTTTGAAGAGCCGCTTGAGCTGCAATTCATGCTATCCCACTCGATAGATGGACCGCAACTTCAGCACATCTGTCTGGCTGCCAAAATGTACAGGCAGGCAGATTTGGAGCAGGTGAAATGAGTTGTTGGTTGGCACCTTTTCTTCCCTATGATTATGTTGCTGAATACAATCACAGTAAGAAGAGGCCTCAGCCAATCAGTTTCCAACATTTATAGTGCCCAGTTCATAATTCAGCAATAATGCATGATAGGGTGTGGTATATCATGGGATATTGTCATGCCTTGGGTACGTTATGAGGCACAAGGCAATGCCAAGTGCCTTCAACTACCCAAAAAGTGACAATACCCTATGATATACCACACCCTGAGTGTATTACTGCAATTATAAAATGGCCCTCAAATGTTAGTAAAAGACTAATCCTAGTAATAATTCTGAGATATTGTCATGGGTCAAAGAGTGCATCAGCCAATTAGCTTACAGGATTTATCCTTTCAATTTTATAATTTTAGATAATTTCATTTGTTTTTAATGATACCAAATGCTGCTCTATTTGAAATGGAGTCAGTTGTGTTCTGGTTACATTTTCCTAAAACTTTATTTCATGACCAGCTCTCTTCTGTTCTGGATAAGGGAGGTATCACTCATGATGGAAGAGCTGAGCTGGTCATCCTCTGTAGGACCAATAACTTGTTTACAGATATATCTGTTACCATGGTTTGAGTCCCGGTATCAGAAAGGGGATGGTTGTGTTTGGGGGTATTACTGTGAAAGGGCACCCAGAAGTCATATTTTTTTATGTACTTCATGTTAAACACTGGGGTTGGGGTCCTGGCATTAGAGAGGAGGGCACTTAGTAAGCCACCAGGTTGGGTACTCAGCGACTGCATTCTTAGAATGCAATTGGGTTGGGTGGGTGTTGGGTTGGGACCGATGGCCACTGGATTTGGGCTCTCAGAATCCATTTTTTGTAATTGAATTGATAATAAATACAGTAGAAGCCACTAAATTAAGACTAAGATAATGGGGATGTCTACTTTATTGGGGTGCCCCACTGGGGCCCAGTTAAGTGATTATGTCATCTTATGGAAGCTGAAACTGCTTAAACAAGATGTCTCGGCCACCTAATTGGGATGGTTTGGTCTGGCCATGCCCAGACATGTCCCTCTTATATCCCTCACTAATCCTATTCTCACAGTCGATTAGGTGTGACATTCATTTCACAGCTCTTCTCACCCTCCCCATCCTCCATCACTCTTCCACAATTCCTGCACTCTTTCTGCTTTTGTTTCCTCACATTTTTTGTTTTTGTTGACTGGATAAAGAGGACTAAGCAAGTCTGCTTATTTTCAGCCTCATTCTGGGGTGGGGGGTGGGGACACAGATGGAAAACAAAAGACCAGATTAAGCTGTTGGTGGTATTTTTAGTGTATGGGGGAAATTTGGTCAGGACACTGGGGAAATTACCCTACTGTTTTTGAGAAATGCTATGGGATCTTTAATGCCTCCTGAACAACCACCAGAACAAGCAAATGGGACCTCAGTTTAATGTCTCATCATCAAGACTGCATCTCAGGAGTGCAGCACCCCCCCCATGCCACAGTACAGTATCAGTAGTAGGATTTAATCCAAGTTCCTACTGTGGGGATGGAACCCACAGACTTCTTATCTTCCAGACTCAGAGGTGAGTGTGCAGCCCACTGAGCCACTGATACTGATGATATATATTATGTGCTGTACTCATACCTTTGTCTCCACATTCAAAAATCACATGGACCAGCCCTGACAGTTTGATTCTCCCATGACATGGCTTTCTATCATACCAAACACACTGACCCCTTGACATGCTTCCATATGCTGTCCATTGCCACTGGCAAATTGAACCAACTGCATGCCCCCACCTTTCTCCCTCCCTTGTCTGCAGTGCTGCTCCCATGACATGGATTGCAAATGAACTGAACACATTAACAAACTGATCCCTTGACATGCTTCCTATCACCACTGGCAATCTGAATAAAGTGAACTCCAACCAAAATTTTTTATCCTGCAAATGTGCACCAATGCCCTTTGGGGTAACCCTTGCCTCAGTGTTTGTCCACAGGGTTCTTTGTCTTTTAAATAGTTTTTTATTTTAATAGGTTCACCACAACATACCCAAGACACACTGTCTTAGGGTAGCTGGTCCATTCCACTGGGGTGTCAAACAGACGAGGCATACTGATGAGTCCTGATGGGATGAAACACGTGTCTATGTCATCTGTTAGCACCCTTTGCAAACTGTGTGAGAGGCCTTTTGGCACCATGCAATTCTGCTTAAAGTTGAACCAGCTTAACATTCTGTGGTGATTTGCATATGCAGCCCATGATGCTTTGCATTGTGTGGGCATGTGTGATTTTGTATTTTCTTGAAACTTGGCTTCCCAGCCAAATGCTCTTTGGGGTAACCCTTGCCTCAGTGTTTGTGCACAGAGGTTCTTTGTCTTTTAAATAGTTTTTTATTTTAATGGGTTCACCACAACATACCCAAGACACACTGTCTTAGGGTAGCTGGTCCATTCCACTGGGGTGTCAAACAGACGAGGCATACTGATGAGTCCTGATAGGATGAAATACATGTCTATGTCATCTGTTAGCACCCTTTGCAAACTGTGTGAGAGGCCTTTTGGCACCATGCAATTCTGCTTAAAGTTGAACCAGCTTAACATTCTGTGGTGATTTGCATATACAGCCCATGATGCTTTGCATTGTGTGGGCATGTGTGATTTTCTATTTTCCAATAACATTGTCCAACAAGCATTTGTCAGTGCTGAATCTTTGCTTTATTGTATTTTCCATGTAGGTGTTTGGCATTGATAGTGCAGAGGTGATAATTAAGAAATTAATAACACGAATTACCAAAGTCAATGAAATTATCATGATTGGAAAATGAAGATGTTCACTCATAACATTGTTGTTTTCTTATATTACAACCTTGAATTTTCAAAATACTGTTTTTTTTTTTACCCCAGAATACGAACATGACAGGTGTCATTTATGAAATGTGGTTTATAACATTGTTTGTGGAACAACTGTGAAAACAGGTTTTGGAGGGGGATCTGAAAATGACACCTTCCATGATCATTCGATTGAGGTGAAAAACATGACTATGTTGAAAATATAGGTTAAAGAGAAAAATATACAATAAAGAACTCAGTTCCATAATTCATTACAATACTGTTATCGCACCTGAAAGGAACACTTTATCTTTTTAAGTTTAGTAATTATTAAAGCTTATATGTTTCCCCAACCCTGGATGGTGAAGAACAATGCTGTGTGATACTAAATGTCTTTGCTGTAATTGTAATGACAATGAGATCTGCAATAAAGCTGAGTTAAAAAAAAAATTTGCAAAGTTGTGAATAAACATTAAAAAAGTTTAGCGTTTGTTCATATTTTTTTTCTTTTCAATTTTGACCTCAAATGTTCAACACAGTCTTTTTGTTACTCCACATGGTTCCACCAAGCTGCAGCGATGGAAAACACAAATGTTATTAAACCAACAGCACCACAGCAACACCTGAAACAATGGCATAATACCATGGCGACCATCCACTTCCCAGACAAATGGCAATACAGATTCAGCAATGTGGGGGGCTGTGCCCCCGCAACCCCCAAACCATAAGTAACTAACTCCATGTTGCACAGACAGTGGAGAAAGGGCAGTTCCCATGGCCAGACATCCAACCCACCTCCTGATGCTCTGACCCCCATGTTGTCTCCTTGAAAACACACACTCACCCACTGCACGGCTGATATACCATTATGACAGCCCGTCGACAACAAATACCTATTGCTGTCAGTACCTTCTCTGTACAGCTGTCACTGTAATTGATTTGATGCAATTCCATCACTGTCATAACGGTATGTGACATCACCTTATGAACATAACAGGTCTCATTTAAGAAATCCTGTCCAAAATGTAATTTTGCAGCCAAGAGTAAAAAGACAGTTTGGGCAGGATTTAAAAAAATACACATCTTGTTCTTGACATGAGGCACAAAAATGGTAATGTCAAAAATGTGGGTTCACAGTCAGGTAAAGCAGCAAAGCTAGGAGTAAACATTGAAGAATTTTAATGTTTATTCATAACTTTGTTGTTTTTTTGAGATTTTTGATCCCAGATTTTCTACGTGGTCTTATTATGACTCCACCTTTTGATCAAGACAAGTGACATTTTTAAAATTGCATCAGAAAAGTGCTTTCATGGAGTGAATGCAAACACATGTCTTGAAGGGGAGTTGAAAAATTACATCTGCCTTGTTCATGAGGTGGGGTAAAAAAGGTTATGTTGAAAATGTGGGGACAAAATGTAGAAAAACAGCAAAGTTAAGAGAAAACATTGACACATTTCAATGTTGCTTCATAACTTTGTTGATTTTTAAGATTATGACCTCAGATTTTCAACAGTTTATTATCAAGACAAGTGAAATTCTTTAAAGCCTATCTAAAAAGTAATTTTGTGGAGTGACTGCAAAAAATATGATTTTTTATTTATTTTTATTTTATTGAATCTTGGAATTAACTCCTTTGAGCCAGGGGCTCATTTACAGAGGCTCCACACCAACAAATGATTTATATGGCAAAGGGATTAACAACAAAAGTACAATGCAAACACATTAATAGGCAGGTTAGAATCAAAGAAGTATGATCTTCAGCATATAGTCCAGTTTACAAGTTAAAAACAATGAAAAAGTGCCTGAGGAGCAAAAAGTATGAGGTAGGTAGACAAAAAAAAAACAATTAGTGTTACGAGGGATTGGTGATTCAGTGGTCTCCCAGAAATAGCAGCCCAGAAGGCATTGTTGACAGAAAGCTGGTAGGATTGAGGCAGTAGAACTCTGGGTTAAGAGTAGCAGTCACATTTGCTGAGGTTGGATAGGTGTTGCCAGAGACATTTTTTGAAGGAGCCAATAGTAGGAGTGGATTGGATAGGTTTTGGGAGATTGTCAAACCAACTGGTTACTCTGAAAAGAAAAGCTCTTTGCTCTTGGGATGTCCAGCAAAATGGAACCTGGAAGGCTTGACTGGACATGCCTCTTGTGCAGCGCAAGATTGTGGGGGACTTCTTAAGAAGCAGCTGGATAGAGAGGGGAACAAGTCCTAGGGAGATCCTTTTTGTTGCAAGGTAGGTGTGATTCGAGATTCTGTTGTGGATGTTGAGCCAATTGGATTGCACATAGAGGTCACAAGCATGTGTGTCATGGCTAGCACCTGTAAGTTGCCTGCAGGCTTTGTTAAGAGTGATTTCAATCCTTTTAAGGGCATTGGCAGAGGCAGTGCAATAACATACAATGCCATAGTCAATGATGGACGATATGGAACTGGTCACAGCAAGGCATAGCAACTCTAGGGTTATACAGCATCGGTGCCTGTAGAGGAGGCCTAGTCTGATATTAGCAGTTTTAGAGATATTCGAGATATGATCTTGGTAGGAGAGGATGCTGTCCAGGGTGATGCCCAGGTATTTAAAACTGTTTACCTGTTCAAGGGGTGAACTACTGTTGTTGGTAATGGCTAGTTGGGCTGTTTTAAACTTGTTATGCAGACCAACAAAGACCATCGATTTGGTCTTTATATAGTTAATAATTAATCTCTGTTTAAAGAACCATGTTTCAATGGAGGTAAAGCTGCATTGCAGGTCATGGGTAAGGCAGTGCAGGATCAGGCTGTCTAGTGTAAATCACAGCATCATCTGCATACAGGAGAAGGTTGTTAGGGCAGGCTAGGGGGAGGTTATTGAGGTAGAGGCTAAATAGGATGGGGCCCAGGATTGATCCCTGTGGAACACCTGATTGAATGGGGTGGCTAGTAGAGAGTGTATCATAGATTTTAACATGCTAGGTTCCACCTCCTAGATAACTGCTAAACCAGGTGGTAATGTCATTTGAGAGTCCAAGTGAGGGAATGGTCAGGAGAAGTAAGGAGTGGTTGACAGTATCAAAGGCCTTTGCAAGGTCTATATAGATAGACCCAACAAGGAGACCATGGTGAAGGGCTTTATGGATAAAGTCCATATAGGTGAGAAGGGCAGTGGCAGTACTATGATCCTTCCTAAACCTGTGTTGCTGTGGGCATTGTATGCCATGAGCAGAGAGCTAGAGTGTGAGCTGTTCAGCCACATTGCTCTCAAGGGCTTTCAAAAGAGGTGGTAAAATTGAAATGGGATAATAATTGGCATGGTTAGTTCTGTCACCACTCTTGTGGATTGGTGTCACAACTGCAGCTTTCCAGACAGATGGAAATTGACCGAGGGATAGGGACAGTGTTCAGTATCTAGCTGAGTGGAGCCAGGACAGTATGAATGGTGAGGAGAATTAGTTTGAGGTCAAGGGTATCAGAGCTGTACCTGGACTTAGCAAGCACTTTCTTGAGGTGTTTCCTGGCAATAGAAGGGGATATTGACCTGAAATAAAATTGAGGGTCATTAGAAGTGGAGTTTCTAAGGTGGGCAATGTCAGCAGTGGAAGGTTCAGTGAAAACGTTTGTGGGAAGAACTTCATTCAAGTCAGTGAATGAAGTGTTGATAATGTTAGCAATTTCACTAGGGTCTTGAATGATGTGCCCATTGTAGTCTAGTAGGGTTGGAGGGGATTGATTGGGTTTTTCTGTAAGGTTTTTAATATTGTCCCAAAACTTCTTATTAGCATCCCAAGAGGTGGTAAACATGCCCTGGTAGTATGAGGCCTTCACAAGCTGGATGGCCCAGATGCACTACTTACTGGTCATCCTGTAGCATTGCCAGTCACTTGATTTGCCAGTGGCTTGTGCTACCTTCCACAGGTGGTCATGAGTGGCCGTAAGGTGCAGAAGAGAGGGTGTGATCCAAGGGTTAGAAATCACTTTCATCTTGCACTTCTTGAGGGGGGCAAATATATCACAGGCTGAGTTGACATAGGAGATGAAATAGCTTAGAGCAGCATTTACACTAACAGTGAGGAAGACTGGGGACAAGTCAGAGTTGTGGAGATAATCCTGGAGATAAGCCAGATGCCCTTTCCTGAGGACATGCTGATAGGATGTTATGCTAGGTCATCTAGGGACCTTGTTGGTCCATCAGCAGGTGATGAGGGAGTGGTCACTCAGGGCATCTGGTAAAACTGTAGTGTCAGTGATCCTCTCAGGATGGTTAGAGAATAATAGGTCGATGAGAGTACTAGCGCTGGTTCTATAATTTATTCAAGTAGGAGAAGAGGCAAGCTAAGTGATGTCAATGGCTGCTGCTGAAACCTTTAAGGGGACTAGAGTCAGGAGACAGCCAGTTGGTGTTGAACTCACACAATGCAATAACCTCAGAGCCATTAGGGAGGGTTACAGTAAGGTCAAGGAATATTTGGAAGCCTTTGTGATTGTCCTTGGGAGGGATTTGAAAATTTACACCTGCCTTGCTCATGAAGTGTGATAAAAAAGGCCATCTTAAAAATGTGGGATCAAATTCTGGAAACATAATAAACTTATGAGTAAACAGTGAATAATTTAAATGTTGCCTAATAGCTTTGTCATTTTGAGATTTTGACACCATTTTTATTACACAACTTTATGGTCAGGACAGGTGTTATTTTTGAAATACTGTCCAAAATGTGATTTTGCAGAGTGACTACAAATTTCCTTTTTGGGGGGATTTGAAAAAATTCACCTACCTGGTTCATGACATGAGGTTAAACAAGGGCATGTTGAAAATTTGCAAAAAAAAATTATGAAATAACAAAGTTATGAGTAAAAGTTTAAAATGCATTAAAAAGCCATTAGCTGAACTTACTTTTTTTTCATTCACTTCCTGGTGGAGCTCAGAAGAAGCAGGATGTTCAAGAAGGAGTACTGATGGACCAGATAAGCAAGTATGAGGTGAGGAGGTGTTAAGTGGTGGGTGCTGAGAGTGGGGCTGTTGTGGGAGGTGGAGGGGTGGGAGCATGGCAGCAGAAGTCTTCTCTGGACCATTTTCTTGCATTACAGGTTTACCAACAGAGCATAGGATGGACTGTGATGTGGGCAGGATACTTGGCAGTGGGAGCATACTTTATTTCACAGATAGGGCACGGGGAGCTAGTAGAATGTTGGCAGGATACTAGGCAGTGGGAGCCCATTTTATTTCATGGAAGGAGCATGAGGAAGAATTGGGAGGTGGGCAGGATTCTTGGCAGAGAGAGGGTATTTTTTCTTTTCACAGGCTGGCCACAGGGAAGGATCCATGGATGGATGGAATACTTGACAGTGGATGGGCATTTTATTTCATGATGAAGTACTGGGAAGGATCCAGAGGTGGGTGGGATACTTAGCAGTGGAAGGGATTGTGTTTGCACATCTCCATCTATGGTGGGGGAGAAACTCCCAACAACACTCAGCTGCTTGCTCAGTGGCTTCATGTAGATGAAATGCTCAAGGTGCTCTCTCATAGGACTGATTCTGTACTTTCAACTACAAGAAGTTTCCACTCCACAAGTGCTGACCAGTGTCATGATCAGCTTTGCTGATCACTGGCCTGTCAATATCAAGCCTACTGCAGCTTGAGTTGCAAAAGCCCCATCAGTGACAAACCTCAGAAATACAGTTCTTGTAACAAAATGTTTTGTGCACATGCATGTTCAAGCAAACATAAAAATAAGAAAATATCTGCTACTGATGACAAGGTTTGATGAACTCATTAAAGTAAGACTCAAGCATTGTCAAGGAGAGCCTTAGCAAAGATTTAAAATTTCAATAATAAAAAGGTTTGATGAAATTCATGTTGTTTAACATTTAAAATAATGCTTGTTAAGGCAGTAATCTGACAGAACTGTTGGGTTGACAAAGATGGTGTTTGTGAGGGTAAAGGTAAACTCAATGATGTCACTTTTTTGTCTGCTGTTAGTTAAGGAGATCATTACTCAGGTTTACTCAGGGAAGTTCAAAGAGACAGGGTGAGTGTTCTGGGCAGCTAAAGCTGCAAAAGAATTAAGGCTAGCACAGGGGATTGGAGAAGTGGAAAAGGACTCCTCAGGTACATAAAGGAGAGAAGAAGCAGTGACGATGGTATTGTCAGGATTAAGAGGGAAAGGGGATGGGTAAAAAATAGTGAGGACTGGAGGAGGCACTAAATGAATACTTCAGCTCTGTCTTCACTAGGAAAAAGGACAGATCTATGCCACAGGGGAAAATTAGGAGAACTCTGGAGGGTAAGAATGAATCTGATGGGGTGATTGGCGTAGGCAAGATCTTAAAGGATCTTAGCTCCTTTCAGGTGGACAACACACCTGGCCCAGATGGCGTGCACCCGAAGTCCTGAGGGAACTGGCGTAGGTACTGGCTGCCTCCCTGGTGGATCTGTTTAACACTTCACTTGAGAAGGGATGTATGCCTCAGGATTGGAGAATGGTTCATTTGGTGCCACTACACAAGGGTAGTTCCAGAGATGAACCTGGTAACTACAGGCCAGTCAGCCTAACCTCCATGACAGGCAAGTTATTGGAGACCATTCTAAAAGAAATGCTGGTGAAATTCATAGAGGTAAATGGTTTCCTAGACAATAAGCAGCATGGGTTTTTAAGAGGGAGATCCTGCCAAACAAACATGACAGACTTTTTTGACTGGGTCACAAAGTCATTGGACGAGGGCCAGGTGGTGGATGTCCTATACCTGGACTTCAGTAAGGCCTTTGACTCTGTGCCACATGGCAGGTTGATTAGCAAGCTGAGTTACCTGGGAATCAGGGACAAGCTGCTGGGATGGTTCAAGAGCTGGCTGCAAGACAGGAACCAGAGAGTGATGGCAGGGGGAAAACTATCGAAGTTTAGATCTGTAATCAGCGGGGTCCAACAGGCCTCATTATTTGGATCAATGTTATTCAGCATCTTTATTGGTGGCATAGCAGGTGGGATCAAAAGTAAAATCTGCCTATTTGCAGACAATATTAAGCTCTGTGGGAGGGTGAACACAGAGGAGTGGAGACAGGAGTACAGGGAGGATCTGGCTAGGCTAGATGAAATTGTCTGGCATCTGGCAGTTAGGATTCAATGCTAATAAATGCAAGGTCATGTACCTGGGAGCTAGGAACCCAGGGACCAGTTACTGGCTGGGAGGCATACAGGTGTCCAGCTCAGAGGAGGAAAAGGATCTGGGGGTTATGGTCAGGGTGACTTGAAACACTCGGCATAGTACCGTAAAGTGGCAGCCAAAGCAAATAAATTGCTGGGATGCATAGCCAGAGGAATCACATCCAGGAGGGAGGAAGTCATTCTGCTATTATACAGGTCACTGTTGAGACCACATCTGGAGTACTATGTACAGTTCTGGTGCCCTCATTTGAAGAAGGACATCAAGCTATTATAGGGGGTTCAGTAGAGGGCAACCAAGATGATCCAGGGCTTGGGGGACAGACCATATGATGAGAGGTTACGGAATATGTATTCCTTGGAGGACAGAAAGGAAAGGGGGGAATACAATAGAAACCTTCAAGTACCAAAAGGGTATAAACAAGGTTGGAACAGAAGGCATCTTCAATTTAAAAAGGGAGAGGACCACAAGGGGGCATAGCCTGAAACTAGTAGGGGTAGATTTAAAAAGAAAATGAGGAGGCACTTTTTCTCAGAAAGGGTGGTGTCAGGGTGGAATGAACTGCCAGAGGAGGTGGTATCAGTGAAAATGTGGGAAGTTTCAAAGGAGGGGGTGGGACAGGGTAAAAAAGAGAATTACAACAGGCGAGTGGAAGGGAAGGGACAGCTCCAGTAAATTAGACTGAGGTGCACACTCAGACAGACTTGATAGGCCAATAAAGGTCTGTTTCTGCTGGCAATTTGATATGTTTGTATGTTCATATTACATCATTGCACTCAGAAGAACTGAGGATGTTTATGAGGAACTGTATGGGATTTACTAGATATAGGGCAATTATGGAACATTTGGATTCACTAAAATGGTGTAACATATCTCAAGTTTGATAATTGGGACAACTGCTTAATTGGGATGAAAAGCCTGTAACAAGGGCACCCTAATTAAGCAGCTTCTTTGCTCTGGGGATGAGACAATACATATGTAGAAATCCAAATGACCAGTAGTACAATACTTGTGTGACCCTATATGTAACCTTGGTCACCTATGGATTCCTTTGTGGTCTTGTGATGTTATCCATTTTATGTATTTTTGCCATTCTGTATCTTGTCTGTTGTGATCTGTATTGTTGAAAATGAAAAAGTTCAATAAACTTAAATTTAAAAAAATATAATGGCTTCTAAGAGTTTGGGGCTTGGAAACAGTGAGCATTCCAGCAAGAGGTTGCAGTTATGAAAAACTGTTGCAAAAAACAGAAATTAAATGGATTTTCACATTAAAAAACATTGGAAAAATAAGTAAGCATGAACGAAGACATTACTTTGGCAGCAAACTGGTAAGGGAAGAGGATGTGTACAGGTTGTGTAACAAGACTGTACATTTCAGGCATTATGGTTGCTATCAGTGTTCAATTTTTATGGTATAATCTATGGAATTAAAATTCGACTCCCTCACAGTGTCATCCTTTTTCCGCTTGGTCTGCTACATCAGAGCTAACAGTAAGAGTGCAAAATGAGGAAGCATAGTAAAATAAAGCAAGTTCTCATTTTGGGGGTTAAATTAGATTTCTTCCCATATTTCTGATATTTTTCTATTATCATGATTTAGTAATAGTCCTTCTATGACAGCAGCATATAACGATTGAACTTCATATAGCATGTACTGTACATAACATGGACAGTGCTGTTTGTACTAATATACTGCCACTGTGATAAAGGTCTGATAACACATATACAGTAAGTGATTTTAAATGCTATTGGTAGGACCAGTACAAAAATATGTATAAAACAGTAGAGTGACTTAATTGATGTGAGGGAATTTACCCTGTCTTGAGTACTTTGAGCCCACTGCTGCTGCTCTATGATAGTACCCATAGCACACAGCTAGCAGCGTGACATTTCATATCTTTTAATGTGTGTGGGGGGTGCCTACATGCGCACCCATGCTGATGTTACAGTACATCATAATGTCAGTGCATGAGAGGAGCAGTACCTGGCTTAAAAAAAGCCATTCCTCAGCATCATTGCTGTATGGACACCATGCACAAGTGACACTGCAGATATAAGAATTCTAGTAACATGAAGGTAAGCAATCAAAGAAGACATGCCAGGATATTTATTTTGAAACTTAAGACTGCTTGTAATGTGAAAGAGGAATTTAACAATATCCTAAAATGATGATATTTATGTATTTTGGCAGAATGAAGTTAATTAAGGTTGTTATCCCTCAGAAAGGCTACAAGCAATTTGTGCAACTAGGTACTTGAAAGGAAAAGAGGCTATGTGGTAAGAGGCACAGTGGTGCACAGTAAGATATAAACAGCACAAGATGGAGGGCCATGATCTAGTGACAGCAATATTGCAGTGAAAAGCATTTGGTGTTTGTGTTTTAATTACACATAAAAGAAGCCAGAGAGAAGACTAAGTAAGTCGATGAATGTAACACTTGTTCAAGGTAGGACAGCACTATCTGAAATGATAAATAGGTGATAAAATGCAAAAAAACATTTCCACAAAGCAAAATCAATAACTTACTTGTGTAAGCAAGGTTTTCATAAAAAAAATCTAATTAGAATGCATAATTATGTTAACAGAAGAAGATTCCCCTGAAGAAGCCAACAGGTTTAACATAAGAACTTCTCATGTAAAAATTACAAATTAACTATTTCTTAGAAGCAAAAAAGAGAGTGTGTGCATCAGCTTACACTAAAGCTGAGTGCCACACTTCCTGAAGTGTGTGCCCTATAGGCCCTTCCTGAAATAGGAGATGAATCTTAACTTTCTTTGCAAAAGGTTCCAGACCTGTAAGTTGAAGAAGCAGGCCTGTGGAGCATGGTCCAGAACCCATAAACTGGACTTTGCTCAAAAAGCTAGGGAGTGGAGGATGGGGTGGGTGCCAGAGTTGAAAAAAAAACTCTACATTTCACTCATTTTGTAGCTTTATAAACCTAACATGTATTAATTAGTGCTGTGTGGAATGTGAAATTCTGCCACTGAAATTGATGCTGAATGACCATTCTGCCAGCGCAATTTCCACTGCAATTTTACTGGTTCCTCTGCAGAATTCAGACTACTGCATTCTGCAGAATAATGTTCCATGGAACAGCCTTTTTTTCTGCAGAAAATCATTCTGCAACCATTTACATGGAAAATGTTGAGATCTGTGGAAAAACAGAATTTTTCGGTGGAAAATCATTCTGCAACCATTTTCTGCTGTGGAATTCCACCATTCTGTTTCCAGCAAAATTCAGCAGAATTCTTGTGGAATTTCAAAAATTCTGTGAAATTTTGTTCAGCCGGAATTTGAAAGATCTGCACAGCACTAGTATTACTGGTTTTTTTTTTTTGCAATTAATGTCCTTACTTTTTGAGAAAGTGGAGTTGAAAATGGCTTCACATGGGATTGTTAAGGCCCTGCACAAAGTAGGAGGTGTGTTCTAAATTATTTAGTGCAGGGTACACTTTGTGAGTCCTACTCAAAGCAGTGAGTGAGTCAAACATGATTTGTACAGGTGCAAATCAGAAGATGAGTGGTAAGTTTCTCAATATTTTCTTCATGGATGATTTTAATTGTAGTACAAATTGCATGTAATGGCTTTTTGGGGTCACATTCTCAAAAATGTTTTCATGTTTTGCAACTTTACTTTCTTCATGTATGACTTAACTCATTTTTTAAGGCAAATTTTACAATTCCCCAAGTAGCTCACAAGTTTTACATTTGTTGTTGTTTTTGCAAATATTTTCATCTTGGTGAGTTGTGACAGAGTGACCTCTGTCAGGAGAACATGCCTGGTGATGAGATAGGTGTCCCTGGTCCCCTTGTTCATCATCTCCCCCCCAAAAAAATAAAGTGCCAGCAAGCCTTAAACTAAATGAAATATAGAAACTCACTATTATGTAATGCCACAGCAAATGGGAATTCCCCTGAGAATTATGATATAATCACAAAGGATATAAAAGTTTCCACTAGGGACAGAAATGTTAGATAGGAGTCAGTCTTGTACTGATGGAGGAGAAAGACCTCCTAGTGGTGTGAGCTCACACTAGAGAGTGTTTGGCTGGGCTGAGAAAGAAGAGCCACACGACCCTGCTGAGACAAAGCAGTGATTCCTATTTCTAAGTTTATTTCTTATTATTCTCAACTAAGTTTTAACTTTTGTGATTTTCTTGATTTCTGTAAATATATCATTCTGATTGCTGAAGATGGAATGAATTAATGAATGCCTCAGGGTGTTTTTTATGCACTAAATCCTGACTCTGTCTAATTGTGTAACTCAGAAATCCCAAACCTGCTACATGAGTATTTTTTGTCATATCTTCCCAGGTGCACTTGCTAGGTTCCATGTCATGTAAGTGAAGAAATATGAGTGACCGAAAGATCAGCGAGTGCAAATCGCCAAAAACAAGAATGGCGAGCTGCACAACACCACATACAGAAAAGCAGTCATCGACACCAGTAACTCAGGTACCATTCTCTACTACTATTTTATGTCAGGGGACTCTGCCCCCTGCACCCCCATGTGGGAGACTTTGCCCCCCTCAACCCCTTTCTTAATATAATCAACTCTGGGGCCCTGCCACTGGGGTACAGTGGAAACTTTGGGAGGGAGCTATCATGGGGGTGGCAGCCTACAGCTGGGGGACCACATCCTTGATGCCAGGGGTGCAGGGACTGTAATAAAAAAATGTAGTGCCCAAGACATAAAAAATAAAATTTCAAACACATATACCACTAACAAGGTCTGAACCTGTTTCCTTCTGCACCAGAGATATAGACTACCTCCACAAGACCAACCAGCCAGCTGGGAACTGCTTGGCCAAATTACATCTCATATCCTGCTCCATGTAAACTTAATATGTCAGGCACAAAAGTTATAATTTGTGAAAGTTACATAACTTGCACAATATACTGTTGTATTTTGTGAAAATTATGTAATTTGCACAAAAGACAACTTTTGTACCTGACATGTCCAATTCTCCCTGGTGTATACTGCCCCCAACCCTCTTTATTTATTATTTCATTTAATCTGACACCGGTTTGCCACTCCTGGTGTCAGATGCACCCCCCAGTTCATCCTGCATATTTTCTTTTAATTAATTGCCAGTAGCATTGGAAGACCCCCTTAGCACTGTTGGACACTGGGGAGCCCACTCCAAGTGTCCCATAACATTAACTTAATTATTACTGACATCAGGGTGCCCAATCCCTGAGTCAGCATCTAAAGTCCCCCCCCCAGTACTATGGGACACTGGGAAGCCCACTCCCAGTGTCCCACAAATTGCTGCCATTGGGGTGCCCAATCCTCAAGTCAGCATTTGAAGCCCCAAAGTACTGTGGGACACTGGCAGCCCACTCCCAATGTCTCAAACTATTTCTTTATTTATAAGCTGAAAAGAAGAAAACCATCCCCAACATCTTTGTCTTATTTTACCTTAATAAAAGAAAATGGCCCCAGGTAGTCTCCTCTGTCTTCCTCCCCCATCCTTACCCTGCCTCTGCAAACCCACCTCCCCACACCCCCCCATTACCCCATACTTACATTTGGAGATTGACAATTGTGATGTTCTGTGGAGCAGGACACATCTGAACTTTGCAAAGCGGAATTGCTAACTGAAAAAATTCAGGTAAGCACTGTATAGTAGCAGTTACTGGCAGTTTCAACTTATGTTGATATCTCAGCCATTTTATGATACTTTTGTGCCACATTTTCAACATGGGGTTCTTGGTACCCCACCTCATGAACACAGTCACTGTTGTTTAATTACTCAGACTTGTAAGGGGATTTCATAGTCGCTGTACGGAATCACCTTTTTGGGACCAATTAATGAAACAACAGTGCCAGTGTTCATCAGGTGGGGTTGAGAACTCTTTTGCTCATCCCATTTCAACAGTTAGTAACCTAACATAGGTACAGAATAAAATAATGGGGTGAGCATTAGGGTTTGCAACCCCAAGGCACACCCATCACACCTATTCCTACATTACTACAGGGTGGAGGTGGGTCCTTAGGGTTGGAAGCCAAGGGTGGGGGTGGGGTGTTCAGGTTGGAAGCCAAGGATGGGGGAGGGATCTTAGACATGGGAGCCCTAAGATCTCATTTCCCTACTTTTAAGGCTTCAACCCTAATGGTATATTAAAAAAGTTTTCTTGCAGCGACTTTGTATAGATATATATATATGTATATTTAATAGAGAACCCACTCTAAGGTGTGTGGTCATGCTCTGATATATGCATGCCTTAGTGTGCGTTGCTATGCATGAGGCTGGAGGCTGAGTGCATCGACCACCCAAGGTGTGTGCATATCAGAGCGCAACCCTCACACCCTAGAGTAGGTTATCTGTCTTATAAAATGGCAAAATTGATCTGAACTGGGGTTAAAGTGCAGGTGTGCAGTTGTGCTCTGATATACGCATGTCTGGTACCATAGTTCTTTGGATCTGGCAAGTTTGTTTCTGGTCGGAGTTGTAGTTGCAGAGCTGAAGAGTGTCAAAAAATGTGAATTATATAATGGCAAGAAAATTTCCTGGACTCTGGTCAGTGCTTGCTTGTTTCAGTGAGGTTATCTGAGCACAGCCTCACAGTGTCAGATTCAAACATACAGATGACTGCATGCCAGACTAAATAACAAGCCACTGCTTCTCTTACCAAGATAGTTTAACACCTTGCAATTATAATAACAAAGCAAAAGCTTAGTTTCATATAAAAACATATTTACGTATATTGTGGGGGCCAAAAATTATTGACATGGCTAAAACATTTCATAGTTACAGTAGACAGAGAATAAGTGTCAGAACATCTCCTTTATAGTGTGGGAACATGTCTTTAATAGTATCAGTTTTATTTTTTTATGAGGAAACACATCACATATCCCACCAGGATTGACCACCACCATACGCCGCTCTGTCCCACTAGTTCATACTCGGATCTCTGGGAAAACCTCTCTTGTTATCCCTAGAGCTAGGACCTCTCATGGCCAAACAGCCTTCAGCTTTAGGGCCCCCTCCTGGTTTCAACACACTGCCCCCCTCCATCTCCGAAGCTCCAACTATATCGTGCTTCAAAACTTCCTTACGTAACCACCTTATTAACACCCAATGCTGTAACTGCCACTAGTCAAAGTCAGACTCAATACTTATGACAAAGCTTATTACTAAGCTGCTAAGGATGACATAACTCTGGTATTGTTTGCATCCATCCTACCTGTACCAGCTTGTTTGTATCTATGTCTTAATTTTACTGTTATACTTATGTGTTGTACTGCTATACTGTGTATTTTGGTTTGTCTTACTGTGACAAGGTACCTTTGTAAATGAGCCTATGGCTCAAAGGTTTTCCAAACTGCTGTTTAAATAAAATAAAATAAAATAAATAAAAAATATGAATGCACTGCATCATGGGTATGCAAATACTCAATTGCCTGGTATTGCATAACACACTACAGTGATAAAAGATGATAGATTATTTGCATACCCATGATGCAGTGCTTTCACATGGGAATTAAATTAAAAACTGTAGAACTGATACAATAAAATTGATGTCCCTACACAAATAAGGGATGTTCTAACACTTGTTCTCTGCCTAATAGCCACCTATATGTGCACATTTGTGTCCCCAAAATATTAATAAATAATAGCCATTGTATAATAGCAATAATGCACTCCAGAGTGTGGGTTGAGCTGGGATAACCTTACTTCTTGGGTGTTGGGAGTACACATTCTTTGGTCTTATGTCCAACCACCCCAGGTGCGAGGTTGTCCCAGCACAGCCCACATCCTGTCATGCATTATTGCTTAAATTTACCATTTAGGTGCAAATTATTTACTCGCCTGTAAGTCTAACATAGTTTGGGGTTTGGTCCGAAATTGTTAGGGTATATGATGTGCCTTCTGAAGGTTTGGTAAAAAAATATTAATCCATTCAAAAGTTATTAAAGTTTTAAGTTTCTTATTGTATCCAAAGGGAAAAATTAGATATCAGGTGCGAAAGAAGTTTCTGCTTTCACGAAAGCTCTTTTTGGTGCCACAAATAGGTAAAATAGTGTTATACTGCCACTATCTTGTTTTCAGTTAGTGACAGGGGAAATTCAAAACATACTGCCCCTTTGTAAACAACAACAGTTGTGTTTACCTAATTGGGGCCTGAGGAACACTATCTTGGCATTATTTTTTTTTAAAAGTGGCCAGAAATGTGTTTTCTGTGTTCGACTATTAGTAGTACCGCAAATTTGTGGCCCTTCTTTTGTGAAACTGCCACAACTTGTGGTAGTTTTCATGTAACTAACAGTACTGCTGCATGCAAACTGTCACAAATTTGCACACTATTACAATTTAAAAAAACACAATGGCCACTACAAAAGTCAAAAACAGTTCTGACCATTTAGAAATAAAAATGCTGGAATCATATTCCTCAGCCCCATTTAGGTAAACACAATAAAAGGATATGTTACCCTTTTATTGCCTCCAATTGGGGTCAGGGCATGTTTTAATTAAAAAAAGATGTTTCTGATGACATCAGGGTGCCAAATCCAAGTGTCGGTGGTACATGCTCCCCTCCTCTAGTGTGGGACACTGAGGAATTCACTTCCAGTGTCCTGAAATATTTGTTGGAAAAAAGGTTTTGCTAACATGGGGTGCCCAATTCTCATGTCAGCACTAGAATTCCCCTGCCAGTGTGGGACACGGGGTTCCCACTCCCAGTGTCCCCAGCTACGTCCTCCCCCATACTGTGGGACATTGGGGAGCCCACCCCCAGTGTCCCAAAATGTTAATACATATGTATTTTTACTAAAATTCTTTTGTCAACATTGGGGTGTCCAGCCAGCCTCATGGCACAAAGGGTTGAGGCGCTGGACACCAGACGTCGAGCCATGCTGGTGACCCAGGTTTGAGAACGAGCCTGGGCCACTGGGAGTCAGCAGGGAGGGGAAGAGATTGAGCATCCTAGGACTGCTCTCTCTTCCTAGGGAGGGTTTGGGGAGGAGGAGGAAGTGAATCCTGGTGGGGGACTCCATCATAAGAGGGATCCAGCTAGGAACACAGGAGGGGGAGGACAGGGAGGTGAGGTGCCTACCAGGTGCCACAGCATGGAGGGATGGTAGGAAGATCCTGGGGATCACTGGGAAGGCAAGACGGAGGGTGAGCTGGATGTCATTATACCTAGGTACTAATGACCTGGCAAATGGGGGAGCCAAAGGAAGTTCAGGAAGAGTTTAGGAAACTGGGAGGTGTCTCAAGCAAGTAGCTACTTCTGTCACTTTCTCAAGTGCTACCTGTGAGAGGAAAGGAGAGCATAGGGTGCATGCACCAGGAACTTTAACTCATGGTTGAAGAACTGGTGCTGTGAGGAAGGGTTTGGATTAATTGGTGACTGGGGACCCACCTGGAGGATGGAGGTTTGTTCAAGCCTGACGCCTGCATCCATCCTGAGGGAATCCAAGCACTCAATCGATAAGTTTAAATGCTGCATTGACAAGCATTTAAACTAGCAAAAGGGGGTGGCAGGCCAGCAAGGAGAGGGTACCTACTTGCTCACTCCCCCACAGCTAGCAGTGAAAACCAGTGAACCAGAGGAGGGCTATCTCTGCAAAGCAGTGTGCAAAAGATGGAGATTAGTGCCCAAGAGGTGGATAAGCAGAAAAGGGGCAAAATGCAGCAGAAGGGCAGACAGCAAGGAGAACCAGGGATAAATGACAACCAAGGAAGGGGCTGGAGCAGAACAGTGAAACAGTCTAGGGAGGTCAAATCATGGAAAGCCATGTGTGCAAATGCCAGGAGCCTTAGCAACAAGATGGAAGATCTGGAGGCTGTCATGGTACAGTCAGACCTGGCCATTGTGGCCATCACTGAAACCTGGTGTAATGATAACCACGACTGGGAGATGGCCATATCTGGCTACAACATATTCAGAAGAAACAGAGCAGGCAGGAAGGGAGGAGGAGTGGCACTGTATGTGAAAAATGACATAAGGGCCACAGAGATCCAGGAGGAACAAAATGAGGGAGAGATACTGTGGGTTAAGCTGGAAAGGAAAATGGGGACAGCCATCCGCACAGGTGTGGTCTATAGACCACCAGCCCAGGAGGAAGAAACAGATAGGGAGCTGATGCTAGCCATCCAAAGGATGGCAGACAAGGGTGAGGTAGTACTGGTTGGAGACTTCAATATTCCAGAAGTGGACTGGAGCATCCCAGTAGCAGCATCAACTAGGAGCAGATTTATCCTGGACTCCCTTCAGGGTGCCTTCCTCAAACAACTGGTCATGGAACCAACTCAGCAGAAGGCAATACTGGACCTTGTGCTCACAAACAGGGACAGTGTGATGGGGGTAACAGTGGGGAGCACCTGGAAACAGTGACCACCAGTCATTGTGGTTTGAAATCACAGAAAGAGCAGAACCAAACCACACAAAAACATGTATCCTGGATTTTAGGGGCAGACTTTGGGAAAATGGGGAGATACTTGAAAGAGGCATTAAGGGAATGGGACAGGAATCAGGGGTTGAGGAACAGTGGGCAGTATTTAAAATGGGATTACAAGAACAACAGAATTATGCATTAAGCAGGTTAGCAAGAGGAAAAGGAAGAGGAGACCATTATGGTTTTCCAAAGAGGTAGCAAAAGAAAGTGAAAGCCAAAGATTGCATTCAGGCTACAAAAAGACACAGGCAGAAGGGATAGTGAGAGTACCAGGAGAAGCAAAGGAGGCAGGGAGGTCAGTAAGGGAAGCCAAAGCTCAGACAGAAGAACACATTGCAAAATCAGTGGGTAGAGGGGCCAAAACCTTTTACAGGTACATAAGTGAAAAAAGAAAGACAAAGGGAGGGATAGTGAGACTGAAGGGGGAGGATGGGGGCTGTGTGGAGGATGACAAGAGTAAAGCTGACATATTGAACAGGTATTTCTGCTCAGTCTTTATTGAGGAAGAGGAGGATAATGGGTCTGAAGGGAGTACAAGGGGTGAGAATGGTGCAGAAATGGACACAAGTCCCTTTACACGAGAAAGGGTCCTGAAGGAACTGGAGTAATAAGAGTTGATAAAGCAATGGGGCCAGATGGGGTGCACCCAGGGTCCTCAAAGAACTAAGACAGGTGGTGGCTGAACCTCTGGCTATCCTGTTTAGCCGATCACTGAAACAGGGAGGTACCCAAAGACTGGAGGACAGCAGATGTAGTCCTTATACAAAAGTGGGAACAAAGAGGAAGCAGGAACTACAGACCAGTCAGTCTCACCTTGGTAGTGGGGAAGATCATGGAAGCACTACTGAAGGAGATTGGTGGAACATCTGGTTGTCAATGGACTACAGGACCCAAGGCAGCATGGTTTCACCAGGGAGGTCATGTCAGACCAACCTCATTGAATTTTGACTGGGTGACTAGGGAGGTGGATCAGGGAGGGCAGGGACATGGCCTATCTGGACTTCAGCAAGGCCTTGACACTGTGCCACATAGAAGACAATATACAAACTGGGAAATATGGGTGTGGGCAGGACGAGTGTGTGGTGGGTAGGTAACTGGCTGGGTGGCAGGACACAGAGGGTGGTGGTAAATGGCTGTCACTCCACAGAGGGAAGAGTGACCAGTGGGGTACCACAGGGATCAGTACTGGGACCGGTCCTATTCAACATCTTCATCAGTGACATTGCGCAGGACCTAGAAGGCAGAATTTCACTGTTCGCTGATGACACAAAGCTCTGTAACAGAGTTGTCACACCAGAGGGTGTAGACAGAATGAGAAGCGACCTGCAGAAACTTGAAGAATGGTCAGGGGTTTGGCAGTTGAAATTCAATGCAAAGAAGTGCAAGATAATGCATATGGGGCACAAAAACCCTGGCACAATATATCAGTTGGGGGGTGAGGATATAGCATGCACCAAGCAGGAAAGGGATCTTGGGGTTGTCATCTCTGATGACCTCAAGGTAGGGAAACAGTGTGACAAGGCAGCAGGTAAAGCAAATAGGATGCTGGGATGTATAGCAGGGGCATCACCAGCAGGAAAAGGAGGTCATAATTCCTATACAAGACACTAGTGAGGCCCCACCTGAGTACAGTGTACAGTTCTGGAGACCATACCACGTAAGGACATAGACAGGGTAGAGAAGGTTCAGAGGAGGGCAACAAAGATGGTGCATGGATTGCATCTCAAGTCCTATGAAGACAGGTTGAAGGAACTGAACATGTACTCCCTGGAGGAGAGGAGGGAGAGAGGGGATATGATAGAGACATACAAGTATCTTACAGGGAGGAACAGGGTGCAGGAAAACACTATTTTTAAGCGAAAAAGATGTTCCAGGACAAGAGGGCATGGGATGAAGTTGGAGGGAGGATGAATCAACGGAAACATGAGAAATAATTTCTTCACAGAGTGGGTGGTGGACAAGTGGAACACCCTGCAAGAGGAAGTGGTGGGGAGTGAAACAATCACGGGATTTAAGAATGCATGGGAATGACATAAAGGAATTCTGGAGGTCAGGGGTAAGGGGCAACAGACTTCTAGGAAAACAAACTGAACTTACAAGCTCAAATGGGCAGACTGGGTGGGCCATAGGCCCTTATCTGCCGACACTGTCTATGTATCTATGTATCTATGATCACTCTAAGAATGGCCAATGGCAGTTGTCGGGGGTGACCGAAGTAGCAATGCTGTGAGCGCAGGGGGCAGAGTTGCAGCATTACATTGCCTTGATAAGCTGCACTCCACAGGGGTCAAGGAAACAGAAAAAAAGGAAAAAACCTTTCCTGGGGATAGATGAAGACACCTCATCTGCCTTAGACCACACTTCCAATACTGGGCCAGTTCCTTTCCATAGGGCCACTCGTGTGCCGGGCACTTTGCCCTGAAAAATAGAGTGCCCTGGGCGGATAGGGTGGCCCTACCTCTGGAGGGTTCAGACCTGGAGGTGGTGCTCGGTGGCATGAGGGGGATGGACAGGTCACAGGCAAAGGTAGAGGCTGGTATCTGTGGCTGCTGGAGGGAGTTCTCCAGGATTGGAGTTAGAGTTACAAAAAAAACAAACATTGGGTGCCCAATCCCCATACAGGCAATACAACCACCCCCAACAGTATGGGACACTGCAGATCCCACTCCCAGTGTCTCCAGTTATGTCCCCTTCATAATCTGGCACACTAGGGAGCCCACCCCCAGTGTCCTGAAATACTCTTAAAGATGTTCCTTTTAAAAAAGAAAACAGTCCCCCAACTTCTTCTTTTAAAAAAAAAAACAATCAGTCCCTTGTTTGCTCCCAGTCCCCCTTTTCGCATTCCCCACCATCTCACTGAGCAACTCACCACCTCACACCTGTCCCTTTGCCCTATTCTTGTGACCAGAGATTGCCGGCTGTCATCTTCTTTGGACAGGGACATGTCTGCACTCTACAAAGCTGAATCACAAACTGAAGAATCAAGGTAAGTGCTGCATAATGGCTGTCAATGGTATTTTGAACTTACGTTACTATCTCAGCCATTTTACAGTATTTTTACACCAAATTTTCAACAAGGGCTTTTTGGGATCCCATCTCATGAACACTGTCACTGTCATTTCATTAATCAGACCCAAATGGTGATTTTGCGGTCACTGCTTGGAATCACCTCTCAGGACTGTTTAACGAAGGCAAGGCAAAGCAAGGCAAGGCAACTTTTATTTATATGGCACCCATTCCCTGAAGCTCTGGGCTCCTAGCAACATGAAAGTACAGGTAATGAAACAAAATTTAAGCAATGGCTATAGTTCATAATCACAAACGAAAAGGATATAAATAATCTCAGTTTTAAAATATAAAAATCAGGGTAAATTATGTGGACAAGCAGGAGATTTAAGGCAAAAAGGTGAGGTGGAGAAGGTGGACCTTTAGCTTCTGCTTGAACACCTCAATCGAGGGAGCCTCCCAGATTGCAGGTGGTAGCGAGTTCCACAGGGTCGGCCCAGCTACACTAAAAATCTGATCTCCCGATGTTTTGAACTGAACATTGGGAATGTCCAGGAAGCCCCTCGATGAGGAGTGGAGGGAGTGGAGGGAGTGAACAGAGGTTGCAGGTATCAGGAGCTCAGTCAGGTAGCCAGGACCCAGTCTGTATATGGCCTTAAAGGTGAACAAGCCCACCTTTAAAAGGACCCTCCACCTGACTGGCAGCCAGTGCAGCATATGCAGAGCTGTTGTCACATGACTAGACCTAGACAGGCCCATCAGCAACTGGGCTGGTGTATTCTGCACCAGTTGCAGTCTGCGGGCTGTCCCTCCCATGACCTCAGAGTATAGAGAGTTACAGAAGTCAAGCCTAAAGGTAACAAAGGCATGCATTAGAATTATCAGGTCTTCAGCTGGAAGGAGGGTCTTGATCCTGGTGATGTTCCTTAAGTGGTAAAAAACACTTTTGACAACAGATGATATCTGATCTTCAAATGTCAGTCTGCTAGCAAGGATCACACCAAGATCGTGCACCCTCAGGGAAGTCACCAATGAAGCAGACCCCAGGAAAAGACCTGTGTCCACTCCAGGTAGCATCCCATCATGCCTGCAATGCAGCTCAACCAACAGTACCTCCATTTTATCCGGGTTCAGTCACAACCAGTTGGAGGACATCCAGTCACTGATTTTAGCCAGACAGGTGTTAAGCACGTCTACAGCATCAAATGTTCCAGGCGCAAATGAGAAAAACAGCTGGGTGTCATCTACATAGCAGTGAAACTCCACACTGAATTGCTGAATGATCTCACCTGGGGCAGCATGTACACTGCAAACAACATCAGTGACAAGATTGAGCCCTGGGGCACTCCACATGACAGGGGCATTGGGGAAGAGGAGAAATTCCCTATCACCACTCGCTGCACCCTGTCAGAGTGATAGGACACAAACCACTTGATGACAACACCGGTGAGTCCGTAATACTCAGAGAGCTGATTGAGAAGCACAAAGTGATCCATAGTGTCAAAGGCTGAAGAGAGATCAAGGAGAACTAGAACTGACTTATCTCCTCTTTCTCTAGCCTTGAGTAGATCACTATGCACCCTAACTAATGCTGTTTCATTGCTGTGTCTGGCCCAAAAACCTGACTGAAATGGCTCACAGATATCAAAGGACATGAGGTGCTCCTCGAGCTGTTGTGCCACAAGTTTCTCAACAACCTTGCTTAAAAATGGCAGGTTGGAGATAGGATGGTAATTCACCAGGACATCCGGATTGAGAGATTGTTTTTTTAGGAGGGGTCTCACTGGTGCTTCTTTCAAAGCCACCAGGAAAACACCATCGATCACTTAACAATCCTGATGAACACCGGGCCAACAGTAATGGAGCATCTCATTATGAAATGCGTTGGAACTGGGTCCAGTTCACAATAGGTGTGTTTCAGCTCTGAGATCACCTCACTAACCTCTGCCACCTCCACTGGTTTAAACTCCTCCCAGACTGATGGAGTGATTCCATTCCTCCCAGTCCAACTACTGCGAGGCATAGATTGCCTCACTGATGGAAACGCCGATCAGCTAGCTGGCTCTCTGTCAGAGAAAAACAGAGCAAACTCTTCACATAAAGTAGATGAAAAAGTATTTTTTGGCTATAGACAGGCCAGATGAAGTAGCCTATCCACAGTCTGAAAAAGCTGAGAAGGCTTGTTTCTCCCTGCAGCAATTTCCCTGGACAGGAATTTTGCCTTCTTATGGGAAATTGATTCCTAGTACTCACAACAGTGTGTCCGCAGAGTCAGTTTGTTGGCCTCCAACTGGGTCTTTGACCAGCAATGCTCCAATTTCTGACCCTGATCTTCATTTCCTTGAGATTCCCATCGAAGCAGGGGGATCTCAAGTGAGAGGATCAGGGCCATATACGGACTGGAGCAATGATGTCCAGCATATCAGAAACCACCCTGTTATAGGTGGCCATCGCCTCACTGATGTCAATCCCACAAGCTGCATCCACTCTAGATAGGTCAGCTAGCTCCAGTAATCCCTCTGGGCAGAAGCCCCTTAAGGGTCAATAGCTGACCATCTCTGCAGCAGAGGGAATTTCAGGAAGGCCCCTAAGTGTGAACCTCACAGTGTAGTGGTCAGACCATGAGACCTGATCAGTTTTGAGGTTGGCAACCTTAAGATCCAGTTGGAACACCAGATCGAGTGTGTGATCGTGTTGGTGGGTCTCAGAGACAACTGCTTGCACGAGGCCCAGTGATGACATCAGCTGGAGGAGTTTGTAACTGAAATGCAAGGATTCATTGTTGACCCAAACATCGAAGTTCCCCAGGATTAAACACCTGGGGGGCTCCAACACCTAGTTGACAACGAAGTCCACAACCTTCTGCATGAATTCTTCCCCTGATCCAGGAGGTCAGTATATAAGGAGAATCCTGTAACCTGCATCTGGACCCCCATGCACAGCAAGGCACTAAAAAATCTGGCATGATCAACCAGGTGCACTATGAAGCCCGGGCTGGCTCTAAAAACAATGGACACTACCCCACCCCTGCAATCCTTCCTCAGGCAGTGCAATATGGAGTACCTAGCAGAAACAGCCACTTCTAGAACTGAGCCAGCATCATCACCCAGCCAGGTCTCTGTGATGCAAGCCAGGTCAACAAAGGAAATCAAGTCCACAAAAATAGCGGTCTTGTTCCTTATCAACCTGGCATTGCAGAAAACCACCCAAAGTGGACTAGAGGGCACAGCTGGCCCTCCAGCTACCTGCCCACTCAGTCTGGTGGGACCCTTTGTATGGAGACCAAGCACATCTGGCCTCTCTTCATGCTCTGCTTAAACCCAGGGCATCTCCTGTACCTGAACCCCTTAATATCAATCATCTCCCCTACCCCGGCTGCACCCCACCATTGTCAACTCTCCCACCCCCCTTGTGATCCTGACTTCACTGTAATGCCTGGCTATGGTGGAAGAAATTGGGAGGTCTGTAAAGGGGTGGAGGCCATGAAGCAGGGAGGCAGCGTAGGTGATTCGCACAGGGCCATGGTACCAACACATCTCCATCCAGTCCTCCCACACAGACCGAAGAGAAATGGTTTACTTAACCTAGTCTTATAACCCGTAGCACACTAAAATTCAAATGGCATATTGCCCCACTGACATACTGACTCACTCACTCACTCTATTATACAATTCCTTACTAAACTTCCACACACACTTCAATCACACAATCCCTACCCAAGTTACAGAAAACCCCCGAAACAATCCCACGCTCAAATTCTCAAATCATCTTCATAAAATATTAAAATAAATAAACCCAAGGGAGAGATAGCTAAGTGAGCTACAGTAAACATTCCAGATTTAATATTAACAGGAACAGTCAGTTTAATGTAATGATGAAGCCACACAGTGCAGAAATTAAACCACCTAGTCCAGCAATAAAGCCTCTCACAGGCTAATCATTTGCACTTGAACAGTCAGCAGACAGTAGTGCTCACACCACCACAGTCATGGAAAAAATTACTGTAAGGTCAAGGCAAAGTTTTGAGAACTATATTCCACATTTTTAAGAGGCCAATGAAGCATGCAAAGTGGGAGCATCACTTCTTTCACTAGTACTACCACCAAAGTATAATGTTGAGCACTCACCCTCATATGATCAAAGAAAGTTCCTAAATATTAGGGAACAAATCTCTCACTTGAGCAAAATAACAGTGCCTGTGTTCATGAGGTGAGGTCCCAAAAAGACCATATTGAAAATTTGCTGCAAAAATACAAAAAACACCCATGTTACACACAGTCATTGAAATCTTTCTTAGCACACATGTAAGTTTGGCAATTTTTAATATTTTCAATCCAAATTTTCAACATAGCCATTATTTCACATCCCCTCATGAACAGTACAGCTTTCATTTTTCACATCCAGCTCAAAATGTGTCATGTATGCTGCACAAAATCACCTTTCAGGATGGGGTAATGGAATGATACTGCAAGAGTTCAAGAGGTGGGGTTCCAAAAAGGCCATGTTAAAAATTTGGTGAAACAATTCCTAAAAATGCCCTAGTTATGTGCATCTGTTGAATTTTTTCTACATATGCGCGCAACTTTGGTATTTTTCAATATTTTGCCACCAAATTTTCTGCATGACTATTTTTGCACATCACCTCATAAACAGTACAGCTATCATTTTTCACATCCTTCCCAAAATGTGTTTTCGCACCTGTGATGCAAAATGACATTGCAGTTGGGCATAATTACGTTTTGCCTTGCATTTCACAATTTCTTTTTGCAGGGGTACATGAGGTGGGGTAATAAGGTGGCTATGCTAACAATTTGATCACTGTTGTTTTACACATCTACATGCATATGTGCATCTATGGAAGGATTGGAGCGCAGGGTACAAAGCACACTGCGTTCCCACGGTAAAATAAGGATAGTATTACATTGTCTCAAAAACTAAAGAAATTCACTGCAAGAAACTCCATTAATGCATCAGTTAGGGTTCCAATTATGGCAACTTAAGTATGGAAACTCGGGAGTCACATGATGAAGATGGAGTGAGTGGACGCTGTTTCTGTAGCTCCATAAAGTCAATCTTTTAAAAGTCATAGCAAACTGTCCAAATTGACGGAACTTGTGCAGAAAAGACAGAATTTGTTTAATAAAAACATTCTGAAACTAAATATCCTTCCACACCTGGAAATGGATCTGAGGGAACAATGGGAGATGGAAACAAATGTTGCAGCTACCCCGCTACCCACCCAAGCATCCAAAAGAATGAAGTCGGACACAGCAGAGCATGGGTGCCTTGGTGCTGATCAATGTTTCCTTAGCAGACAAGCTGGAACATTTTTTTCTCAGAGTTTGCTTAAGTTCAATTGACAATATGTAACTTGGCTGCAGATATCAAAATAATGAAACCAGTGCTTGAATTGTTTACCATCCAAGTCACAGATGTGGAAGCCAGGGTGATCTCAATGGAGGACAAACAAATTGAGAGTGAAAGGACTTGAACCAGCATATTGCAAAAACTGAATAGAGGATTACATAGAAGAGCAAGAGGACAGATACAGATGGAACAACCAAGTACTTGTAGGCATCCCTGGAGGTGCAGAAGGGAGCAAGCTTGCTGCATTTGTGCAGAAGCTTATGCTGGAAATAGCAGGAACACCAAGCCACAGCCCAACGTACAATCTGGAATAGGCACACTACTCTTCAAGGTCACAATGCCAGCCCAACAATAACAGTCCTAGAGCCATCATCTTCTGATGCCTTAATCTACATGACAAGTCACACATCATGGCTCAAGCTCAGAAAAAGGGTACACTTTTATGGGGGTGGACAAAAATTCCACATCTTCAATGATGTGACCTCAGCAGTGAGAGATAGGCAACGGGCTTATTAATCCATCAAAACCAAGCTGCACCAAGCCCATGTCCCTTTCTGAATGTTACACCCAGCCAGTTTAGTAATCATCACAGACAAAGGGAACACGGAATTTCAAAATGTGGAAATGGACAAGCAAGAAGTACACAAATACCTCCCAAGTCTTTTCTTCCACCGACAACCCCACTTCAGAAAGCCAATCCAGGGAAAAATCTCCTCCTGTGGTGAGTCTTCTTTTTTTTTTAACTTTTTCTTTTATACTCCTCCGGCCATCAGCATTCCATTCTTCAGGAGTTGCTTATGACTTGTAAGTCCCTGCTCTCCTACCTGACCATTCAGAGTGGTCTCACCCCATGGAGCCTTGGTTTACCCTAAGGCGGGGTCAAGGTGGGGCCCAGACACACCGTCTTCTTCCTGTCTCATTGGGATGCTGGTTCAGCAGCAGGTAGGAGGCATTGGGGATCAGGACTAGCACTCCATCTACAGGAGATGCCGTGGCCATTTTTTCACTGTTTTTCTGTGCCTTGTGGTGTGCACCCTGACATCATGGTGCCTAGCACCAACATCCACCATATGGTCCCCCTCTGTCTGGCTGGGCTTGCTGTACCTCAGGTCTCCACCCGGGGTCAGTCAAGCACCAGACTCTCATCCCCCTCCCGGAGAAGGCAAGCAGTCCCTAGGATGCTCAAGCCTTCTCCCCCAGCCAACCCTCCTGCTGCCTGGGCTCATTCCCAAACCCGGCGCATGTGTCATAAGACGTGCTACCACTGTGCCGGGGGCCAGCCCCAAGTGAGTATTCTTAAGAATATTGGACAACTTCCCCCTCTTCTCCCTAGAAGCAGCCTTGCCAACCAGCAAATGCAAATTTCTAAACCCACTGACTGGACTTTGTTACCCATCCCATAAGCCCACAATGTCAATGTAACAGTATTTCAGGGCATCTCATCTACCAATGGTAACAAGGGAGATGGCAACACTAAATAGACAATGCACCACATACTGAATTAAACTTCTCCATGAGTTGGACTATGATGGGATTTTTGACTACAATATGGCCACTCACCTGCCATGGTCTTTATTGCTTTCTCTACGGATTTGTTCACCCTTCTTCTCCACTAGGTCTGGGAATTTCCCACCATACGCAATGTATCTAATCAAATAACATCCAGGGAGGTATCCACCTCGTCCACCTCCGCATCTGAATTAGTCCTGTGACGTCAGGCCGTGGCAGATCTCATTGTGAACATCTGCAAATGCACTTAACAAGGAAGGATGTACACCTCTGCAGAAAGCTGTCTTTTCCAGAAGAGCCAACATTGCCAGGGACTAAACATGCAATACATTCCCGGGGATCCCAATGTCCATAGTCTAGCGGCATCCCTCCCAATTCATATGGGGTGGCTGCTTGCCTTCCACCTCCAGCCAGCCACCAGGTCAAACTCTAGAGGCACACTAATCCTTTAAGCAGCTGTCCTGGCACCACGGGAATGGCTCCGTGGATAACAATCACTGTTCCAGGTCAGAATCTTACCTCTCCATAAATCTCTATTCCCAGGGACCACATTGGCCAGGATGATTGTCGCCTAGGCACTATCTCCAAAGACCTCTATGCAGCAAGGAGAGACACTAAACAATTTAGCAGCACAGCTTCAGAAAATGTGCTCTGCAGCTGTGAGGAGGCATGGACATCAACTCTCTGGCCTGCCGGAGATCACCACAAACTTTATTTATTGCTTATTGGACCACTGGAGGACAGGGAGCTACAACTAGAGATGGGGGGGGTGAGCCTTGGCACAAGGAAATGTTCAAGGTAGATTTTCAATTTACTCATTTCAATGTATATTTGGGGGGGCAGACCAAGATGAAGAATGGGGCACCCAGACCTCAGGGGAGAGAGAGCAGCTGTGGGGGGGGGTTCCAAAAGGTGGCTGAAGATAATCCATGAAAAGGAATTCGGATGTTTTCCCATGGTCTGACACTGTTCCTGATGGCCCGATCAACCAGTCAGCCCATCTGTGTGGCATGACCATGCAGAGCAGCCTAAGTGCTACAATCACAATATATCTGGGGCAGTGCTGCTGACACAGCCAGTCTTACCCTAGACTCCCAACACAGCTCTTAATTACTAGCTAAAAATGCTAGGCACAGAGAGGTAGCGGGGCCACAACAAATGACACCACTACAGGCAACCCCAGAGAAGAGAGAGTAGATAATCGGACACCAATTTTAAAGCAAGGGCCACGGTCCATGTAAGGACATGGACTTTTCCAGTCCCTACAGCCATCTAATCCTGCACAGGGAAGCCACAACTCTATCTAAATATAATGCAGCTCTTGTCTCAGCAGAGGATATTAGGCCTTCTGGGCTCCATGCACAAGACATTAAGGGGGGATGGGTAGGGCATGTTCACAGGGACATGAGCAGAAAAGAATGCGGACTAACTATCTAATAGTATTCCTCAGTCCAATGCTTAAAGGCCACATGGAATGAGCCCAAGGGAAGGGGGTGATACTGTGACAAAGGAAGAAACACCAGATACCCATCTTCTTATTCCTATTGAACAGGGCTGCCGAAAGGAAGTGAGGAAGGGGATAAAGGGACTATTCCTGTTTACTTTACCCATAACTACTACATGTACAATTCTCAGTCTTAATCTTTATAAGCTACATTGCTTTATTTTTCTACGTATCTCTAAACTTTGCATTCTGTGTCAGTCAGAAGCTATTTACACGGTCTGTGTCCCAAAGGTAAAGGGGCTCGGTAACTGAATATACAGTTGGAAGGATCAACCTACAGTGGCGTGAAAAAGTATTTGCCCCCTTCCTGATTTTCTCTATTATTGCATATTTGTCACACTGGATGTTTTCAGGTCTTTAGACAAAATATAATATTAGATAAAGGGAACCTGAGTGAACAAATAACACTTTTTTTTTTTTTTACTTATTTCATTTATTTAATGAAAAAAGTTAACCAACACCAACTGGCACTGTGTGAAAAAGTAATTGCCCTCTAGTTAAATCAACCCAATTAAAAGGATAATTAGAGTCAGCTGATTGAACACAGCCAGGCTTGATTACAGCCAGCCCTGCTCAATATAAACCTCACTTATTTTGACCCTTACCATCAGAGTCACGTTGCCAGCACAAAGATTCAACCAGCACATTATGCCATGATCAAAGGAAGTTCCTGAAAGATCAGAAAAAATGTTGCCCTCTATCAGTCTGGAAAGGGTTACAAAGCTATTTCTAAGGCTCTGGGACTCCATCGAACCACAGTGAGAGCATAATCTCAAATGGAGAACACTTGGAACAGTAGTGAATCTTCCCAGGAGTGGGCGGCTCACAAAATTACTCCAAGGGAGCAGCGTAAAATCATCCAGGAAGTCTCAAAGGATCCTAAAACAACATCCAAAGAACTGCAGGCTTCTCTTGCCTCAGCTAAGGTCAGTGTTCATGACTCCATAATCAGAAAGAGACTGGGCAAAAATGGGCTTCATGTGAGAGTAGCAAGGCGGAAACCACTGCTAACCAAGAAGAACATAAATGCTCATCTCTCATTTTCCAAGAAGCACCTGGATGATCCACAAGCCTTTTGGGAAAATGTTCTATGGACAGATGAGTCCAAAGTGGAACTTTTTGGACGACATGGATCCCATAATGTCTCGCGTAAAGCAAACACAGCATTCCACAGTAAGAACACCATACCAACAGTCAAACATGGTGGTGGTAGTGTGATGGTGTGGGGATGCTTTGTTGCCTAAAGACCTGGATGACTTGCCAAAATTAAAGGAACCATGAATTCTGCTCTGTACCAGAAAATTCTTAAGGAGAACGTCCGGTCATCCTTCCGTCAGCTGAAGCTGAAGCTTAGTTGGGTCATGCAGCAAGACAATGATCCAAAACACAAAAGCAAGTCCACATCAGAATGGCTAAAAAGAAGTAGAATTAAAGTTTTGGAGTGGCCTAGTCAAAGTCCAGACTTAAACCCAATAGAGATGCTGTGGCAGAACCTGAAACGAGCAGTTCATGCTCGAAAACCTACCAAATGTTACTGAATTAAAGCAGTTCTGCAAGGAAGAGTGAGTTAAAATTCCTCCACAGTGATGTGAAAGACTGATATTGAATTATAGGAAGTGTTTGGTTGCAGTCATTGCAGCTAAATGTGTCGTAACCAGTTATTAAGTGTAAGGGGGCAATTACTTTTTCACACAGTGCCAGTTGGTGTTGGTTAACTTTTTTCATTAAATAGGTGAAATAAAAAAAAAAAAAACAAGTGTTATTTGTTCACTCAGGTTCCCTTTATCTAATATTACATTTTCTCTAAAGACCTGAAAACATCCAGTGTGACAAATATGCAATAATAGAGAAAATCAGGAAGGGGGCAAATACTTTTTCACGCCACTGTACTTCCCAAATAAACAGGGGTGGTGGGTGGTGAATTGAAGCTCACAGATGCACAGAAGTAAACTTCCCCAGCCCCCTTATTTCAGGGATAAGCAGGGCAGCACTGATTATCTATGACTGTCGGAGCTCACGGATCAAGTCCACCCTAATAAAAGCCCATAGTGGACCAATCGAAATGGGACCCCACCAATACCAGGTGCAACCACCCTCAAAGGAGGAGGGGAGTCCCCACCAAAGTGGGTCGCGACCAATACCATTAAGTTGCATATGGAGTACTCAGCCAATAATCATTGTAAATGTAAATATCAATGTAGAATGTAGCAATGTCACACTAGTTAAATGTTTAGTTAGTCTGTTTCTCATAATATACTGCTTTTCTATTGAACTGCCAGGACTAATGGACTCACAGCAGGTGCTGGACAGAATAAAAAACGCTTGGGGAGTAGGGTCTGGGGGAGAACTGGGACAAGTCCCCATCTTACCCACACTCCAAAAAGTGCACTCCTTTGTCACCCTTCAGTGCACATATCATCCCATTTGTCACCTCAAGGTGAAGCACACATGCCCATACATAAATCACACCCCCACTGATGGCCATCCCTCCTTTTAACTTCATTACTTGGAATGTCCAAGGGGCACAGACAAAAGAAAAAAGATACCACATCCAGTGACATCTCAAAAGTGCACCTGCATAGCCTTCCTACAAGAAACACACTGTCACCTCCCAGGTGCAACTATTGCACAGGGAGTGGATGGGGCAAGCCTACATGGCAGGATTAGACAACAAAAGGACTGGGGTAGTGATCCTAGTTCACAGAAACACCCCATTCCACACACGTCAAAAAGAGAGGATCCGAATGGACACTTTCTTATTGTAGAAGGCACCCTTGACAGATTGGATATAATACTGGCCTCAGTGTATGGCCCAAACAAGGATGATCCACAGGTTTTCACAACACTGTTAGCCAGACTCTTCAAACTTGGTGATGTGCCAATAGTGCTCATAGATGACTGGAACATGGTCCCTGACTTATCCATGGGTAGGACAGGGTCAAGCAGAACTGGTCTAACTCCCAACTAGAGGGCAGTAATTGAACTACAAGACTCTTTAGGCCTCATAGACACTTGGCGTGCATTGCACCTGGGTGAGAGAGATCACACATTCTGCTTTGCTGTCCACAACACATCCTCCAGACTAAATTTCTTCCTCACCTCACCATCCCTTTTAGAGAATACTCTTCAGTGTGACATCCTAGCCACAATCCTCTCAGACCCTTCCCCAACTCTCCACTCAATGTCACCATACATCAACAGAGCCAGGGGGGATGCCATTTGGAGAATCAACAATACCCTACTCCAACACCCCGCCTTCCGGGAAAAAATTGCTCTAAATATTAAAACTTTATTTGTGGAGAACACAGGCATGGTTACAGACTATAACATAGTATGGGCCACCTTCAATTGCATGCTGCACAGAGAGCTCATCCACCTATTTGCCACCATGAAGAGAAAAAAAGAAGCCAAGGCCAAGCACTTGCTTAACCAAATCAGGGCACTAGAAAAATCTCTGTCCCCATCCTCTAATACAGGGGACTGTCTGTGCCTCAACTCACTGAGTGCACAATATGGGGAAATGCTTAGAAAACATGCTGAGTATGACCTAACCAAAGCTAGAACAAGATACACTAATCAGGGGGAGAAGGCTTGGAAGTTGCTTGCCCTAAGGCTAAGACAGCAGGAGGTGGTGAGGACAATCAAAGGAATACATGTAGTGCCCACCGACCCCTCCTCACAAACTCTAAAGACATCACCTCAGCATTCGCCGACTACTACCAGACTCTGCACTGTAAAGGTGGCAGTGCCAGGACACTGCATTAACCTCTTTCTCGATGCTCCTCATTTCCCTCAGCTTTCTCCAGCCCAAGTAACGGAACTCAGTGCTGACCTATCCACCCAAGAAATCTTTGGCTCCATAAAGGAGCTGCCCTTGGAGAGAGTGCCAGGACTAGATGGGTTCTCAACAAACTTTTATAAAATGTTTGCATAGGAGTTAGTTGGCCCCCTGATAACCCTTTGCAACTCCACCATTGACAAGGGAAGGCTAGACCCCTCAATTCAAGAAGCACACATAACCCTAATCCACAAACCCAGGAAAGACCCAAAGGGCCTTGCGAGCTATAGACTGATCTCAATTCTCAACACTGAGATTAAAATGCTAGCAAAAACAATGGCCAGTAGGATTGGGAAGGTTTGGAAACTCCTAATAGGCCCGGAACAAGTTGGATTCATGAAAGATGGTGAGCTGCAGACCATCTGTGCAAACTTGCCCCCTTGATCTCTGTAACCAAGGACTCTGACCTCCCCACAGACCTCCTCTCCCAGGATGCAGAGATGGCCTTCAACAAGGTTTCATGGCCCTTTCTGTTCCAAACACTTGACCGATCTGGATTCCCAGAGGTGTTCACCAAATGGATCAAACTAATCTATTCATACCCTTCAGCTCACATTAGATGCAATGGGGTGAGCTTCCAAACCTTCAACCTCCACAGAGGCACCCAGCAGGGCTGCCCACTGTCTCCATACTTATTTAACCTCTACTTAGAACCTTTGACAAGGAGAATCCTCAGAGAAGAGGTCATCCTGGAAATACCAGCCAGGAAAAACAGATACAAATTATCCACCTACGTGGATGATGTACTCCTACATCTGGAGAACCTGTCCACATCCATCCCGGCAGTGTTAGCCCTGCTGAAGGAATATGGAGCTCTCTCCAGATACAAACTGAATATGGATAAAACTAGAATGATGCCCCTTAACCACCAGACCACAAAAAAACTACTCCAAGAATGGGATACCAATTGGTGCCCAATTTCAATCAAATACTTAGGGATGCACAACAGCTGCAGTAAAACACAGGCCCAATTACTAAACATGGAAACCCTCCTAACAACCATTAGGCATGAGCTGAACAGATCATCCAACTTATCTCTATCTTTTTGGGCCAGGGCCATTACAATTACAATGAACATACTACCCGGATATTGTTCCCTTTGGAGATGTCCAACCTATTCATCCCCATAACATGGTTCAACAAGTTAAAGCAATCCTAGGCACCTTTCTCTGGGTGAACAAAACACCATGTATCACATATAAAAAGCTCACACTTCCCAAATATCTGGGAGGATTATGGCTCCCAGACTTCCACCTTTTCTACCTAGCACTACATTCAGGGAGATTCTTATGGTAGATCAAGGCTAATATTAACCCCACCCCAGGGGTATACACCCCTTTGTGGCACCAAATGGAGCTTGACCTATGCCACTTAGCACACATCAACATAGATTCCCTGATATACATCCCACACACATTGATCCCTACTAACATCAAACTCTTTCCAATGGGCACCTCACACTTAGTCAGTAGGCAGTTTCATAGATCGCTTAAAACCAATCCTATTCTGGGTCCAGCACAACTGAACTGCAAGAACACCAATTTTCAAATCCAGCACAAAACCATACCCAACAGCTTCCTCAAATCCTCACACCTAGTGTGCCTGAGCCACCTCATTCAGAATGGATCCTTCATAACATATGATGAGCACACCTCACTATTTCCAGGCATGCAACTATCACCATTCGCTTTCCTCCAACTACGACATACCATATCCTCAGCTCTCCTATGCAGGCCCTGGCACCTCTATGACTCTTCAGCCTGGGAGAGACTTGCCTTCTTAGCAACACAACCACACCCCACATCACACCTATACCAAAAGCTCTTGATGCTCACCACCCCGGGTGACATGGATGCCTGCCCCAATTGGGTGAAGGAGTTCCCAGAGCTCACAGACTCCTCTGTCAAGAAGGCAATGTGGGGAAAGCATTTCCAGATATATGAAGGTGAACAGCCTTAAACTGATGCAAATGAAAATTGCACACAACAGCCAGGATATTCAGACTGCGCCAGGCTGTGGTGCAAGCCTGGACGCAGCACAACTGGGATGCACCAAGGCGTGGTCTGGGCAATATTCAATGGTGCGGCGCCAAGGATCAGCACCGT
Organism: Neoceratodus forsteri; assembly: GCA_016271365.2. Taxonomy (NCBI): domain Eukaryota; kingdom Metazoa; phylum Chordata; order Ceratodontiformes; family Ceratodontidae; genus Neoceratodus; species Neoceratodus forsteri. Next base: position 876,727,786 of record CM028129.1, read on the forward strand.
TGAATATGGCACTGTGGCCACCTGCATTGCAAGTTGCTAGAGAGGAGCAGGGGGATGCACCAGTGCAAGTGCGGGTGTGCGAGGTGCATGAACTGTGATATTCAGTGCTGTATATGCAAATGGGGCCATAATGCATGCAAGGCACAAATGGGGCCATTTACATGTCAGGTGCACCGATCACTGGTGACTTGTGCCTGGTGCCCTGCCAGGCTGCAGCTGTTGGGGTCCAACACCCTCTGTCCCTTGGTGGCAACGCACCCCAATGTCCAATCGTGGGCATTCTATAATGATATGTTTCCCTGGTGGTCCAGTGGACCTGCCCTCCAGCCCGATCATGGGTGTAGTGACATCAATAGTATCCCTGTTGGTCCAGTGGACCGAATTCCTGACCGATCATGGGCATAAATGAGGTATTCCATTCCCTAGTGGTCCAGTGGACTGAATCTTGCCCGATCACAAGCTTTGTGCAACAGTATGTATCCATGGTGGTCCAGTGGACCCGCATCCAAGCCCGATCACAGGCTTTGTTCCTCTATCAATCCCTGGTGGTCCAGCGGTACCCCCTTCCCCCTCCACCCACACAGTACCACCACCCCACCCCCCGGTCAGCGGCAAGCAGCAGCTCCCCCACCCGCAAGCTGCCCGGCCGCCTGCTGACTGAGAGTGTACAGTATGGCTGTATGCTCATTGATCCACAGCATGGGCCAATGGGCGTGCAGACCATACTATGCTACTAATCTTGATATGTGAATGACATTCATACGCGTGTCGGGACTATGTTATGCGGTACGGTCTGCACCCATTGGCCCATGTGGACCAATGAGCATACAGCCGTACTGTACACTGTCAGTTGGCGGTGGCTTGCGGGGTGGGGAGCCAAACGCCTGCCACTGACAAGGAGGAGAGGGGTGGCGGACTGAGTGGGGGTGGGGGGTACCGCTGGACCACCAGGGATTGACAGAGTTACAAAACCCACAATTGGGCTTGGGTGTGGGTCAACTAGACCACCAGGGATACATATTGTTGCACAAAGCCTGCAATCAGGCTGGATTCGGTCCACTGGACCACCAGAAATATGCCCATGTTTGGGCAGAGAATCAGTCCACTGGACCACCAGGGAATGGATTACTTCATTTATGCCCACAATTGGGCAGGGAAGTTGCTCCACTTGACCACCAGGGATAGAATATATGTATTTATGCCCACGATTGGGCTGGGGAGGTGGGTCCACTGGACCACCATGGCTTCTGTTTAATTTACTAAGCCCACGATCAGTCATGGGGGGCCCGATGCTCGGCCTGTGCCTTGGGAGGTTGGGTGGCCACCCATGGTGGGCGGCTGCCGTGTTCTGCCCAGTGATATGGTGACTGGCCTGTGGGTGGCCAGTCCTTGCTCCTGTTTTTTTTGGGCACATCTTTGCACCCCCCCCCGAGTGGCGCAAAGCAGGTGTGTGCCTGCATATGCACCGTACATCCTGGGCTGAATATCGGGCTGTTCCGCATATGCATGGGCATGCCCCCCGCACTTGTGCTGCATACATTACTGGTGTGCCCCGGCGCATTGGGATTTGCACGGAGAAAAGTCCCTATTTGAATATCGCACCAGGGCGCATCATTGGGGATGTGCATAGTGCAATACTGTTGTGCTATGCACAACCGCTTTGAATATCCCACTCCACATGGGTTACACAAAATGGGTCACCTACAGTTGGCAATTTTCACTGTGTATGATCAGGACAAGGGCATCCTCAAACACATTCTGTGGGACTGCCCCAATGCAGCCCCACTCTGGTCAGCCATCAAACAGTGCATAGACCTGCTACTGGGACTGGACGACGTGTTCACACCTGAAATATGCCTACTAGGGTTTGGCCTACAGCACGTGTTCGGGGTCAGGAAGTTCCATATCACCCTTATAGCAGCAATAGCAAATCAATCCATTCTTAGACACTGGCAGGATGACACTGCCCCCTCCTACAAGGAATGGCCAATGCCATACTTGAGGCCCTTAAAATAGAAAAGATGGCCTGCTCCTTACAGAACTGTAGAGAGCTATACAATAGAAGATGCAGCATGCTCAAATGCCTGCTACTTTTTACCTGAACACCTACCGCACAATATGGAGCTACCCCAGCCAAACAAAACAGAATGTGGATTTGTCCCATTACCCTCTGCCTCCATGCCCTAGGCCCCCCCCATGAGGGGAGAAAGGAGTGATAATCTAATGAGCGACCTGCCAGCACATTACAACAGAACTACAGTATGACTCATGTTACAACCAATGTTCAGTCCTGGTCAAACTTTGTAATCACTGCATGACTTTGTAAATAATTATCTTCTTCTTGTCCATAGTTTTATGTTGCTGTTATCATGTAGTTGTCTTTCCTCTGTCCTTTTCTTCTTTTTAAAAGGCACTAAAGAATACTATGTCAAGTATGGAAACTCAATGTTAGGAATCCCAACTCTACCACATCACCCCACTCCCCACCCTCCACACACCAGCAGGCATCATGATGTGCCTTTGGGTCATCGGGCCTACCTCTCACTTCATTCTTCTGTACTGCACCATCTCAGCTTCTTTACACATAGAATGTGATGATAAATAGGGTTGATGACCCCCAAGGCACAACCCAACACCTGTTTTTGTGAGGAGGGTGTTGGGTACCCTTTCACTGAATTTCCATACTTTTCTTGCTGTAATTTAAACCCTAACTGATGCATTAATGGAGTTTTTTCAAATATATATATATATTAGAGGCAAACAACTCTGTTTAATGCATTAGTTAGGGTTGTTCCACAGCGACAAAAGTGAGGAAATTCGGTGTTAGGGTTGAAAACCCCCCTTGGATCCCAGCCCACCCCAACTGGCATTGGGGTGTGCATTGGGGTCATCAGCCCTAACTCTCACCCCATCACATGTGTAAAGCAGCAGAAGTATAGGAGAATGGGGTGAGAGTTAGGACCTATCGACCCCAATGTGCCTAATGCCAGTTGGGGTGGATTGGGTCCAAGGGGTTTTCAACCCTAACACCAAATTTCTCACTTTGTCGCGTGGAACAACCCTAACTAATGCATTAAATGGAGTTTTTTGCCTCTAATTTCCCTTCTTTTTGAGAATGATAATGAGAAATAGAGACTGTAATGCGGTGGCGGGAGCGCGGGGGAGTGATGTCTTGTGGCATAGTAACAGGAACAGCAACGAAAACAGAAGTTCTAACTGTGGCACACATGGTAACACAAGCGCGAATGAGAACAGAAAGGGTAACGCACACGGTGGCGTAGACGGGAACGGTCTGCCACGTGATGTGTTGTCACATAGTAACATGGTGCCTGCAAACAGAAATTTCAATGGGCATGGTGACGCAAAGTGAAACAGAAAGAGAAACAGTACTATAGACACAAATGGCAAAAAATAACAGAAACGCAAGCACAAAGGAAAATGCAAAGAATAACGCACATGGTGGTGTAGACGTCAACGGTAAGTGAAATGGGTATGGAACCGCAAATGAAAAGGGCAACGGTAACAGTAATGTAAGTGCACAGGCTGGTTTTCCCCAAAAGCTGCATAGAGAAAGACAGTGAGTACAAAGAATGCATGCATAATAATGGGTATCGGAGCAGAAAATGAGAACTTGGAATACTAAATAGGTTATATCTCAGGAACCGTATGACGTGGAAAAAAAATTTAAAAGTCATATGATTTATGGCTGTCCTGGCTAGTTTTGTACTTAGCCTCCATTTTTCTGACGAAAAGTCCGTATCTCGCACCGTTTCCGAGATACGGGCCCTGAAAGGCGAAGCGAACGCCGTAATGTTATCCTATGGGGAAAAAAGAGAAGTTTGGAGTGCCATAACTTTGCCTCCTTGTAATATTTTTTCACCAAACCACTGAAAGACACATCTGTGGGCTGTTGGCTGTGTTCCTTCCAAATTTCAGGAAAAAAGACCAAACCGTTATTTTGCAGCAGGGTGCCACATGATTCCTGTAATGTGTCGGGTGCCATAATGTTATCCTATGGGAAAAAAGTGTCAACTTTGGAGTACCATAACTTTGCTGCCATGCAATATTTTTTCAACAAAATACTGGATGGCACATCTGTGAGATGTCAGCTACGTTTCCTCCAAATTTCAGCCCAAAACTCCAAACCGTTCTTTTGCAGTAGAGTGCCAAAGAATTGCTGTCATTTTCCCACAGACCAGAAAAGTACTGTCGCAATTTGTGAAAGCTTTCACAAGAATTTGTGACACTTTCGTGAGCACGAAAGTACTTTGCAAAAATCCTTTTTCCAGAAATTTGATAAACATATTTCTGGGGGTGTTTTACCCCAAAATAAAGACTTGGCTAGCATCCTCAGGGTCCGACTAGGTGAATACAAAAAGAATTAGGTTGCTAGAGGGTCCCAAATTTAAATGCCAAGCATTTTTCTGATCACTAACTGAAAACAAGATGGCGGATTTGCGAAAGTAACAGGGCCATTTGTGAAAGTAAAAATGCATTTGTGACACTGTCGAACTTTTTGTTAACTTTTCCCATTGACTTATAATGGGAAATTGTTTTTTGAATAACTTTTGAACCGTTTAATATTTTTTCATGAAATCTTCAAAAGGCACATCGGGGACCCCGGCCACATGTTTCCTGAAGATTTTGGGCTGGTCGCACAAACCGTGCAACCTGTAGGCATGACAATAGAATTCCAGAAAAAGCGTAAATGCACGTGCAGATCACACTTAATAACTCAGCAGCTGTGTGCCCAACTGGTACAAAACTTGGCAGATTCCAAGGTGTTTGGGTCTTGATCAGGTATTCCAAATTTCAGGTAAATCCGTCAAACAGTTGCAAAGTTATTAAGGTGCAAAAGTTTGGGTTTAACATAGAAATGGCCTCAACCCTAACTATGGCAGCACTACATGTTACTATAATATATATATATATATATATATATATATACACACACACACATATAGTTGCACAGTAGTACAGTTATAGTTAGAGTTGGGGGGCCACTTCTATTTTAAACCCCAAAGTTTGAACTTTAATAACTTTGCAACCATTTGTCTGATTTGCCTGAAAGTTTGCTTGGTGTCCAATCATAAATCTCTGGAACGGGAAAGTTATGTTTCGTCGGATGTATGGTTGCAGAACTACAGAGTGTCAGCAACATGAAAAATTCTCAACTTTTGTTCATTTTTTCATCCTGCTTAGCAGACTGAAAGATGTGTCTGTTTGGATTCAAATGTGTATGTGTATATGTGGCCTGGGTCAAAGTGGTGCCTTTTGAAGATTTGGTGAAAGAATATTAATCTGTTCAAAAGTTTTGGAAGTTTTTCATGTCCAGTTTTAGCCTTTGGCAAAATTTATATGTGCACTGTGAAAACATTCGCGAAAAATTTTTTTGGTGCACAAAAAGATTTCATTATAAGGTATAGGGGTGTCATGAAAACATTTTTGTTTTCGCAAAATGATTTTTGTTGTCGTAAAAATAATGCTTGAAAACATTGTCCCATGTTTTGTTTTCTTTGATACTTTATTGTGCCATGGTGGACTGTGCATTTGGGCTGAAATTTGCAGGGTGGCAACAAGTCCTGGTCCCACAGATGTGCCTTTTGGTGGTTTGGTCCCAAAACATTCAAAGGGCCAATAGTTACAGTGTTCCAAAGTTGAGAAATTCCCCATAGGATTACATAGTGATGCCTGCAGTGCCTTTTGGCTCCCATATCTCAAAAACAATTTGTGATACAGATTTTTTTCTACCTGCAGCTTAGTCCATGGACTAAGCACATGTGGAGGGTTCGAAGTCATGATTACAACTGCAATGGAATTTTTTCTGTAGTTGCTACTGCTACTGAGATATTGCCAAATAAGTGTTATGAGGGTTCCTTTTCAGTACTATGGGGCTGCTCTATGGCTTCATACTTATGCATTAGTGGGAATGCAGGGAATAGAGGGCCCACACTCCCACAGACACATATCATTATGCAAGAAATGGGCAACATGATGGGTGCACAGGGCCCAGAGGGCCCCCACTCACACAAAAATATGCCAGTTACCAGTTACATTATCCTTTCTCAAAAAGCAGGGAAATTCATTGCAAAAAACTTCATTAATGCATCAGTTAGGGTTGATAGCACAGTGTCAAAAGTGTGGAAATGTGATGTTAGGGTTACCTCACCACCACCCCATCACACCCTCCACACACCCACTGACATCAGGGTGTGCCATGGGGTCATCAGACCTAACTTTCACCCCATTCTCCTATGCTGTAGCATGTCAGCTTGTTGACACATGGAATGGGGTGAGAGTTTGGCTTGATGACCCCATGGCACACCCCAACATCAATTGGTGTGTGGAGGGTGGGGTGGTAGGGGGGTACAGGGGTAACTCTAACATCACATTTCTATACTTTTGTCACTGTGCTATCAAACCTAACTGATGCATTAACAACATGTTTTGCAATTAATACATTGGGGATACATGATGTGTTGATGTTAAATACATGATTTATTTGAATGAGCTGTGAATGACCTCAGTTGACCTCTCAAGTGGCAGAGCCAAGAGTGAGGTCCCGAGGTCACTCACAGTGAGTTCAAATAAATCATGTATTTAACAACAACACATCACGTATGCAATTTATGCAATAGATGGATTTTTCTATTTTTTTTTATGTTTTGTACTACAAGAGTCTTGAGTTTTATTTTTTTATTAAATTAGAGGGAGAATTTTCTGTGTTGCTGCTTGAGTTTGGGCTGATTTCTAGGACCATTGCTGTGCACTAGATATCCTGACATTGGGAGGGCTGTTGTTCATGAGTAAGTGAGCTGATGAAGTCTGAAAACATGGCAGATCTGCTTCTCATTTAGCAAGAGTTAGAGAATTGGTGTGGTGATTTTTTTCATGCAGCTTCTCTTATTTTTTCCCCTTTGTTTTCTGTTTTTTTTTTTTATAGTTTATCTGTCTGTCCCTGCCTTTGAGATGTTTTTTGCCTGGAGCAGAGAAGTAAGCCTGTGTAGTGTGTGGCTGAACTGACAGAGGAGCAGAGCAGGGAAGCGAGCCAGAGAAAGGGAGGGCAGTTACAAAGCAAGTAGTATTATTTTCATTTTTGAGGTCAGAGGCTGGTTGTGAGTGTGTTGCTGTTTGTATTTTTGTTTAGAAGCTTGGTTTTTGCCATGGACCTCCTGCCTCTGTGAGATTCTTATTGAACTGTCCTGGGAGCCCATGGTGTCTTGTAGCAGCATTGGAAGGAGTGGGTAAGAGAGGAATGAGTGAGTAAGCGGGCGGTGGAGGTGGAGGTGGAGGTCTGTAGTGCAATACTGCCATGTGGAATTCAGTAAAGAGTTTTGTAATTAAAAAAAGTATGGGGTGCTTTTCCCTGCATTTGGATGTGAGAGGGGATGGTAGTGGGTAGTGTTTGGGAAGTGCATTGGGAGAGCCAGAAGAAGGATAGTAGGATGGGGTGGTGGTAGTTAGAGTTGGGGAGAATGCTTGTAACCTCTTTGTAGAAGTAGTGCTGGCAGGAAGGGGTTTGATTGATGGCAAGGTGCTGAATAAATGGTGGTTGATTGATGTTAGGGTGTTGGATAAATCTTAAAACCACCATTTATTCAACACTAATAAGTATAAATTAATTTATTTAATGGTTTATCCACCCACACCTATTGCATATGTGTGTGTGTATATATATATATATATATATACATATATATGTATATTTATGGCAAAAAAATCCATTTAATGCATCAGTTAGGGTTGTTCCACAGTGACAAAAGTGAGGAAATTCAATGTTAGGGTTCCCACCACCCCTTGCACCCCACCCCCACCTCACAGTCACCAGGGTGTGCATTGCGGTTATCGGTCCTAACTCTCACCTGATTCTCCTATACTGCACCACCTCAGCTTATTTGCACATGGGATGGGATGAGAGTTAGGACCAATAACAACGCACTCCCGATGCCTGTTGGTGGGAGAGGGTGGGGGTGGTGTGCAATGGGTGGAACCCAACATCGAATTACCTCACTTTTGTCACTATGAACAACCTAACTGATGCATTAAACAGAGTTTTTTTAAGAACACATATACAGTATATATATATATACATTTTTTTCATTGCAAAAACTCTGTTAATGCATCAGTTAGGGTTTCTATTACAGCAAAAAAAGTTTTGAAATTTGGTGTTAGTGTTACCAACCCTACCAACCCACCCACCCTCAACATATCAACAGGCATTGGGGTGTACCTTGGGTTTGTCAGACATGACTCTCACCCCATTCCATGTTTAAGGAAGCTGAGATAGTACAGTATAGGAGAACAATGTGAGAGTTAGGGTTGATGAACCCAAGGCACACTCCAATGCCTGTTGGTATGTGGAGGGTGTAGGGGGTGGTAGGGCTGGTAGGGCTGGTAGGGCTGGTAACCTTAACACCAAATTTCCAAACTTTTGTTGCTGTAATAGAAACCAAAACTGTTGCATTAATGGAGTTTTTGCAATGAATTTCCCTGCTTTATGGTAAAGTGTAATCTTATCTGCATGTGGTTGTGGGAGAATAGGGCCCTCCAGGCCCTGTGCTCCCATTGGTCTGTAGTGTGTTGTGGGAGCACAGGGCCTGTTGGTCCCTGTGCTCCCATGCATGCATACTGTAATTGTTTCTGATTTTCACGTAAGTGCACAGGGCTCTCTGGGCCCTGTACTCCTATGTAGCCATAACTGTAGAAGGATTGTAATTAATCCTCATCTCCCTGTGGGCGCACAGGGCCCTCTGCTCCCTGCAGTCCCATCACATTCCCATCACTCCATAATGGTATCCAATCTACCTATAAGTATAGCGACACAGTGCATGCCTAGAGACAGTTCAAATAATCCTTGTGCTGCAGAAGGCATAATATATCAGTAACCACAGAAACATTGAAAAAAATTCCACTGAAGTTGTAATCATGGCCTGTCAACCTGAATGCATGCTTAGTACACCCACAGGTGTACTAAGCAGCGTTTAGCAGAAAATCCATATCGCAAATTATTTTTGAGATATAGGCACTGTAAGGTGTGGGGTTTGAAAGGAGGACGCTTGATCTCAGTTGACCAAAATCCAAAAGTAAATTTATTAACAAAAAAAAATACAAAGCCGAACTTTCAAACGAAACAGAAAATAAGACATCAATACAAATAAAATAAAGTTGCCTTTCAGTAGCACTAGAATAGGCTAGAGTACTACACTCCTTGAGGTCAGCACAGAATTGAACCCTCCAAGACTATCTGACCATTTACTTTAGGTACTCTGAACTTATACAGGACAGTGGTCAGGTGGTAACCTAGCTCCACCTCTGAATGTTACAACAAATTATATTCATCTATCATTTTTAATATACAAAGCAGTAGCATACCTTTAAATCCTTATACAGATCTTTATGTCCTGACACACTGTAATTATTTACAAGTTGAGGGCTTTAAATTTCATTTCTGGCGTTAGCAAGCACCACCCCTTCTAGCAACATCATAAAAACATACAGGATATGGCCGGCCGGCTCTTAGAAAGGGGCTGCAGAAAGAAGAGGATCGATTCTCAACACAGAGTAAGGCACAATTCCCTCGTTTTACTTTGGGTCTAAAATCAGGCTGGAAATAGTCTTGTTTGGCTCCGAAGAGCTTGTGAACTTGAACTTGAAAATAAACTGAGTTAAAGGAAAAAGTTCTTCACATCGTAATTTATGCGGTAGAATGCCCTACGACTGTGCTATGGTCTGCCGAAGGAGAAATTACAACCAGCGCTAATGCGACAGACGGCCAGGCGTTCGGGTTCGGGAAACATAATGAGGGGTAAAGGGAGAGATATTTTAGACCGTGCTTTATTTAAACACAAAAAATAAATGGCTACTCAATGCCACAGTAACTTAGTCGAGGAAGTTTATCGGAGAGATATTTCTCCAAAAATGAACCTTCCTATACTTACTACAATTAATACGAAGGTAGTTATATTAAACACTAAAATGTATGGCAATTTATTTTACCACCTCCCGTCTTACATAAGGTACACCAGAGGAGTCCAAAATCTTTTTTTATGGCTTTATTTTTGCACTACTAAATATTTACACATCCTGCAAGGGGGGGGGGTCATACCCTGGTGTATCAGAACCTGCAATAGAGAAAGAAAGAAAGAAATATATTTATATAGGTGGCCATCCTATATAATGTTAGTGGAAAACATTATAGAAGAGAAGAAAGAATATAAGATAGAGGGCTGTTGCAACAGACTTAAAAAAAAATAGTTTTGAGGTCTGATATGCAAGGTTTGACTTCACAGGCACCAAACGGTACCACGGCTGCCACAGTGTTATCCTATGGGAAATATCTAAACTACAGAATATTATAACTATGGAATAAATTTAAATAATATCACCAAACCATCAAAAGGCATGTCTGTGGAGCCAGCCCTTTCTACCCTGCAAATTTCAGCCCAATAGTCCTAACCATTAATTTGCAGTGAAGTGGCAAAGAAACAGCAATTTTTTAAAAGTATGTTATCAAATTTGTAAATGTTTCGTAAATTTTGTGAAACATTCATGAAACTTTTGCAAAATTTGTGAAAGTAGTTTTGTAAAACTTTTGCAAATTTGTAAAAGTTTTGCAAACATACTTTCACAAATTTGTGACACTTTCAAAAGAAAAATTGAAAAAACATATTTCCAAGCATTATTTTTAAAAACTAATGTCAGAAGGAGTATGGTGCAGTGGGTTAAGGCTCTGAGCTGCAAATCTGGAGACCTGGGTTTGAATCCCACAGCCCCCTAGGTGCATACTGTGTGACTGAGCAAGTCACTTAACTTCCTCGTGCTCCCAGTTTGCACCTGCAAACAAGCTTTCAGCTTAGTGTGTCTCACCTGGTAAAATAATTGGTAAAAAAAAAATTTTTGTTCCTTGGGCCCTGATTAGGTAAACACAACTGTTGGTGTTTACCAAGGGGCAGTATTTTTTGAATTACAGCATTTTTTTTCAGTGTCACTAACTGAAAACAAGATGGCAGATTTGCAACACTACAAAACCTGTTTGCTAAAGTCAAAAGTGTTTTCGCAAAAGTAAAAAGTGCTTTTGAGGTGGACATACATTTTTTAATCCATAGGCTATAATTGGAAACTCTAAAGTTTTATAACTTTTGAATGTATTAATATGTTTTCACCAAACCTTCAAAAGGCACATCAGTGACCCAAACCCCATACACCCTAACAATTTCAGACCACTCCCCCAAACTGTTTCGGACTTATACATGAGCAAAGAATTTGCACCAAAATGGTAAATTTCACATTTGTTGGCACTCCACAGCTCCACAATCGCACATCCGACTGGAACAAAACTTTCCAGATACATAGATCTATGGTACCAAATAGTGCATGCAAAGTGTTAGGCAAATCAGACAAACAGTTGCAAAGCTATTAAAGTGCAAAATCTGGGGTTTAACATAGAAGTGGCTACACAGCCTTAACTATAGTGCCAATACTGTGCCACTATATATATATACATATAAATATATATCTAGATATAGATATATATAAATATATGTTATACTGGTGCAGTTGCACCAGTATAGTTAGGGTGAAATGTCATTTCTTTGTTAAAGTCCAAACTTTGAGCCTTAATAACTTCAGAGCCCTTCAATGGATTTGCATGACATTTGGGTGACATTTGGCATGCATAATCTCTAGGGGTAGGTCTCATGACCAGCCAAATTTCATGGGAATCTGTCAAGCGGTTTTTGAGATATAAAGTGTTAAAAAACAGAAAAAAACATTTTCTTTCGTTATCATGGATCTCAGAAATGGCTTAAGATTTGGTCTGCAATTTTCAGTGAAGAAAACCACAGCTGGACCTTATGCTGCCAGCTGCAGAGTCAAGTAAAAACCATTTGTTTCCACTGACATGGGGTGCCCAATCCCCGTGTTGGTATGTATCCCTCCACACGCACATACACATATTTGGCACACTTGGAGCCCACCCCAGTGTACCTGACATTATTTAAAATTAAAAGTGTGTGGAAAAGGAAAAATGTCCCCTGATTTCTTTTCTTCAATGCAGAATCCTGCATTGAAATTTGTGAACATTTCAATGCATGATCCTGCATCAAACTAGTTTGCCCCATCCACCAACATCAGGGTGCCCAATCCCTGTGTCAATGTGTATCTCCCTCCCAGTAGTGTGGCACACTGGGAGCCCACCCCAGTGTGTGGATATATACTTAACTCTTTCCGACACCAAGATGCCCATTCTTGGTGTTGGATGACCCCACCCTCCCTCTGCCCACTTCCACTACCAATGGAGGTGCCCAATCCCCTGTTGGCACCATGTGTACTCCTCAGACTCATCTGGCACACTGGAAGCCCACTTCAGTGTGCCCATATTTATTTTTTTAACACTTCTCCTGCAAATGCAGAAAACCATCCCCGTAGTATTTTTTTAAAACCCTGAAAAAAAAAGAAAAAGGTCCATTGTCATCTTCTCACCCCCCCACATCCACACCATCTGTCAGCACACCCACCTCCCCACACCCCTCACTCACCCATACTTACCCTCTGGTGGCTGGGATCGGCGATCTTCTGTGGACCAGGACATGTCTGCACTCTTCAAAGCCGAGCTGCTATCTGAGGAATAAAGGTAAGGGGTATAATAGGAGTCAATGTGGGGTTTCAACTTATGCTGACATCTTGGTCAATTTTAAGAATTTTTGCACCAAATTTTCAACATGGGGTTCTTGGAACTCCACCTCATGAACACAGGCACTGTCATTTTGTTTCTTAGTCTCGAAAGGTGATTTTGTGGTCACTGCACAGAAACACCTTTTGGGACCGATTCACAAAATGACAGTGCCACTTTTCATGAGGTGGCATCCCAAAAAGCCTATATTCAAAATTTGGTGAACAAATTCCCAAAAATGACTACATTACAAGCATGCATTGTGCAGTTTCTATGTACGCTTGTAACTTCGCCAATTTTTAATATTTTCACTTCAGATTTTCAACATTACCATTTTCTCACACCTTCTTATGAACAATACAGCTGTCATTTTGCACATCCTTTCAAGAACATGTTTTCCCACCTGTGGTGCAGAATGGCACAGTCACTGTGCAAAATCAACTTTTGGAATGGATTAACAAAATCACAGTTGCACTGCTCATGAGGGGAGGTCCCATAATGCCAATGTTGAAAATTTGGTGAAAAAATTCCCAAAAATGACCATGATACAAGCGTGCATTGCACAGTTTCTACACATGCTTGTAATGTCGCCAATTTTTCCTGTTTTCTGAAGTTTTTTGACATTGCCATTTTTCCAAACCACCTCATAAATAGTACAGCTGTCATTTTTCAAATCCTACTGAAAATGTTTTTTTCTGCATCTGTGGCACAAAAATGGTGTTACAGTTGCACAGAATTACATTTTGACGATGATTTGAAAGTTTGTTGTACTGGGTACATGTGGTGAGGTGGTAAGAAGGTTATGTTGAACATTATTTGATACGACACAGTTATGACTATCTTTTGCAATTTCGGTATGCCTGCTCATAACTTTATGTGTGGAAGCACAGAGGCCCATGACCCCTGTGTTTCCACAGCTAGATACATATGTGCATCTGTGGAGAGATGGGAATGCAGGGTCCAAAGGACCCTGTGCTCCCACTGTGACATATGGACACTGTTATATTATTTGGATGGAGGCTCCCACCATCACATATGGACACTATTGTGCTATCTGGATGGAGGGATGGGAGCTCAGGGTCCAAAGTGACATATGGATACCGTTGTACTCTGTTGTACTGTCTGGATGGATGGATGGGACCCACGGTGACATATGGATACTGTTGTACTATCTTGATGGAGGGATGGAAGTGTAGGGTCTGAAGGACCCTGTGCTCCCACTGTGACATATAGACATTGTTGTACCATCTCGATGGAGGATTCAGACCCTGCACGCTCACTGTGACTTATGGATACTGTTGCACTATGTTGTACTATCTGGGTGGAGGGATGGGCCCTGTGCTCCCACCATGACATTTGGACACTGTTGTACTATCTGGATGGAGCAATTTTGGGCCATGCACTGCCATAGTAAAATAAGGATACAATTATTTGCAAAAAACTTTGTTAATGCATCAGTTAGGGTGAATACCACAGTGCCAAAAGCAGGGAAATTAGGCATTATGGTTTCCAACCCTAATGCCTCACCCTCAGTGTTCTCACTTCTACCACCCCACCCCCATCTCCTCACCCTCCACACACCAACAGGTGTTGGGGTGTGCCATTTGGTCATCAGGCCTAACTCTCACCCAATTGTCCTATACTGTAGCATGTAAACTTGTTTACATGTGGAATGGGGTGAGAGTTGGGTCTAATGACCCAATGGCACACCCCGATGCCTGTTGGTGTGTGGAGGGTGGGGTGGTAGGGGTGAGAATCCTTGGGACTGGGTGTTAGGGTTGGAAACCCTAATGCCTCATTTCCCTGCTTTTGCCTCTGTGGTATTCACCCTAACCAATGCATTAACAACATTTTTTGCAAAGAATATAGATATATATACACACACACATATATATTTTCATGGCAAAAACAACTCTGTTTAATGCATCAGTTAGGGTTGTCCCACAGTGACAAAAGTAAGGGAATTCAGTGTTAGGATTGAAAACCCTAACTCCACATTCCCCCACCCCATCCCCCCAGCTCCACACACACACACACATACACACACACACTCACACACACACACACACACACACACACACACATATGCAAGTAGGGGGCAGGACCAAGGCAACACGACCAATCACAGACAACCAGCGGCAGGTGACAGAAATAACATACAACTGTCTAAATGTACTACAGGACACATCCAGCATCATGGTCCACCAAGTGTAGAAGTTCTGCAGACATGCAATTGACTTCATCCTATGCATGCATACTGTCCATCAGTTGTTGCTGTATCACATAATACATTTTTTCATTTCTAATAGATTTCTTACCTCTTCTGAATGACAGTGTGGTAATAGTCATCACTGTAATAACATGCCAATATCTGGCAGTGGTCTCACAGAGCTTTGTTCACTGTTAATGCCTACTGATGTTACCCCGCAATAAGACAATTATGTGTCAGTACACTATTCTCTGCACAGTACTGCTGTACCATCATCTTACATTGTAGAATTGAAGATCTGTGTGGACCTGTCAGACCCAATAACTCAAATGGTCACACTACACAATACCTGAGTTGTGGAAAGTTTGTCATTTAAAGCAACAAAGTGTGTTTTGCCACCTTTTGACACATTGCTGCTACAATGGTATTCAAAGGACCCATACTCACATGTTTGTCTTCAGGACTGCGTCGTAGCAGAGATCACTGTAAGACATTTCCATGTGTCTAAGTACCCACTGATCATATAATGCCATAAGAAAAAATTTGATCAGTACAGTATCCTCTACTAAGTCATTTTCCACTATTATTTGAACCTGCACAGCTTTATACGGGACTGTGTCACCCAAAGTATTCCATGGTACTAGTTCACTGTCCTTGCCTTGCTGTGACCTTGTAAGTGCAAATCGATGTTTTTGTTTGTATACACATTTCTACCTATGTAGTGACAGTGGTGGCCAAACACAGCATATTACCGCCTCTGTACCTATGAATGGATAATATTAGACACAATTAAAACCAGGTTTTCTTGTGTGTAAATGGCTCCTAATGTTATCCTAACAGTAGAAATAATGTTTCTGAATACAATAACAGAGACTGTGCTGCTTCACTGTAATTTAATGCTAAACAGCTCAACAGCTATCTGGAACTGTAGCTCAGAAACTGTTGCATGACATAATGTCCCATAGTTCACATAATTACACAAAGCATTTCACATATTTACAGTAAAATAGAAATATCATAGGGTGGAAACATCATGCACCATTTATTGCACTGTTAGTTCTCCTTGTGCTTCTGCATGTGGTAGAGATATTACAAAATATTCCTTCTGCATACTATATTTAATTGCAAATAACAGAACTGTCATACAACTATTGAGCACTGCATGTATTAATACGTTTGTCACCAGAAATAATTATTCATGCAACATGTAGTGTCAATCTGACCAAGCCAATCTTGATTTGAACAAGCGTACATTGAACAGTACATGTAACTGAAAGGGTCCCATACTTAATTATTTGTCTATGTCCACATTAGATAATGGATCATGTCATGCATGTTTTCTTCTATGTTGATATCTTTTGATATTACTGTATCACTGCATTGCAAAACAATGACTATCACAGGAATTCTGTGTACAGTACTATTGTTGTGACATGTGACCTTGTGAAGATGTGCAACACTCTGTACACCCATAGTTGCTCAAATGCCATAGTTGTAGGCTCATGATGATGGATGTGTCTTGTAGTACATCTAGACAGTTGTATGTTATTTTTGTTACCTGCTGCTGGTTGTCTGTGATTGGTCGTGTTGCCTTGGTCCTGCCCCCTACTTGCATATGTGTGTGTGTGTGTGTTGTGTGCGTGTGTAGCTGGGGGGGATGCGGAGTTAAGATTTTCAACCCTAACACCGAATTTCTTTGCTTTTGTCGCTGTGGAACAACTCTAACTGATGCATTAAACTGATTTTTTTTTGCCATGAATTTCCTGTCTTTTTGAGAAATCATAATATCAAACTATATTGTATATGTTGTTAAGAATGTGCCTCCATTTTTTGCACCACAGACTCACCAAGATATAGATACTTTTATCAGAAAAAGTACTTGTCTTCCAGTATTCATGCAGCAATAGTTCATGTGCTTCATCTTTCACATGAAAATGAAATTATAAAGTAATCTAATAACAGATTCATTTGTGCACCACATGTACCAACAGTACATAGAAACATTGAATTTGATGGCAGATAAGGACTGCTTGGCCCACCTAGTCACATGTACTTTACTAAGTAGAAAATCTGTGCAGATGAATGTCTTGCACTTTGTTTCTATGCAGCACTATACCAACAAGAATATATATATTACCACTGTAACTTAATATATAATAAAACACACAACACAGGTAGATAAGGCTTTAAAAAGATTTATTGGCCAATTAAAAGTTGATAAAAAAGGCCAAATTAAAATTCCAATTGGTACACAAAATCAGCCTCACAAAACAATTGTAAAAAAGTATCACACCAAAGTTGAAAATACAGGTAAACAGTATGACAGGTACTTCATCAGTAAGATGTGACAGTAGCACACAACACATGAACACAGGTACCACAGTACTCTTGTACACTGCTTACATGCATCAAACAGTAATGATGTTATTGTCATTGTGTGACTGATAGTGTGAATGTAGAGGCACACAGTTGGTGACAACGTTACCTAGTACTTATTATGGCTGCATATGACATACTCATAAGAAAAGACAATGACAGAAGAGGACAACCAGATAGGAATATCTCTTTTGACATGTAAAAGTCTTCCTTAGACATGTAAGTGTGGTTTCTTTAGTGGCTGCAAAGACAGTTGGTACTGATTGAAGACCACTGCAACTATTTTCACAGTGTCACTGATCAACACAACAATCTTATGATTCAGATTTAGTAAACATATGCTTGTAAACCATGTGCTATGTTACCAGTGTAATCATCAACGCAGTTTGCATTAAAAGAAATGTTAATCTACCAGAACTCACTCTGTAACAAAATGGACAGCAAGATATGTCACATGTTGTTTGACTACTCCTCTGATGCATGAAGATTGTAGTAATTCTTCAATATCACCACGTATGCATTTTTTAAGTGTCACGGTAGTCTCTGTTTGAAAGTGCTCATTGCGTCACTGCATTCAACCCAGCCAGTTCCTTACCTCAACAAGCAAGTGTAATGTCCAGAATGTACAGACTGGCCATAGTGGTAGATCACAGCCTGAGTGCCAAACACTGCTTGGTTAAAAAACAATTGTACCAGCTGTGAAATCTGTGATAGGTGTGTCAACTCTGAGCCCATTAGAGTCAAATCTATCTAATACAAGCATAAGATATTGAGATGAAGTCCTGAGACATATGGACTGAGTACATATACCTCCACACCTTTCATACAAGTGACCACTTTCAGCATTGGTAAACAGCTGCTGGAACATGACACTTTGAGTCTGAGGCACAAACAGAGAAACCCAAAGCATGTATTCAGTGTTTTCTCACTCTGAATGTCCACATGACGCACGTATATATCTGGTAGCATATGACACAGTGAAGTACTGATGTATTGGACTCCCCCCTCTTCATTCAAGCTGTTTATGATGGCCATCATAAACTCACTGGCGTCCTGCTGCATGTTAGCAGCAAATGTACTGCACCCATCTTATGTACCTAACACCTGCCATAGAGGTGTCAGTGACTGCACGTTGTTTGACTGATCAGAAGCCACGTTGACAACTTCCTTCAATGCCTTTGATAAGGGAGTGTCTTGTGAAGCTGATATTGCCTGCATAAAGTGTGGCATGTGGAGAAAAGCTTGCATAGCGAATTAGCATAGTAGTTTACTCTAGTACTGTTATCAAACACAGGGACAACAGCCATACCAAGCGACTTATGAGCAACAGCTGGCTCTGCATCTGCATTTGACATTCTGACCTTCTTAGTACTTTGCACAGTTGATTCAGTTGTGGCAGCACATTTTCTCTTGTTGCCAGGTGAAGCTGTGACTGTGGGATGTGAGACAACCACATATGTAGGTAGTGTTATTAGAGACATCTGTGGCTAATACAGAGTACATAATCTGTTGTACTCGACAATACATTGCTTGTCAGTGCGTATCTTCTGGGGTGTGTGTTATGATGTGCAACCCAGAAAGACTGCGACGCATGAAAGTGTGACATAGCTCATGCCATCTTTGAAAATGTCTGTCCTTCTGTCATCCATTGCTGAATCCAAACTCAAGCCCTGAGACTTGTGAATTGAAACAGCATGCACAACACATATTGAGAACTGTTTTCCATTCACATAGATATCCTAAAATACCTGGAACTTAACACAGGTATGATCAATCTGCACCAGCTGTTCCATGTTGTCAAAGTGGACAAGTGTTTCAATAAACGTCATCTGAACATTGTAAATGAAGTCTATGATGTGACCCATGGCACCGTTTACCATGCCATGCTCAGCATCAAGATTACACCGTAGCATGACATGTGCATTCTTATAAACTGTAAAGAACAGCTTCCAGGCCAGTTGTGTGTGAAACATCTGACTTCCGTTCAGAGTCATTCAGTCATCTTCACTACCAGCTTCCAACTTAGAATGACACCATCAACTGTATCAACAGAGTGCAGTATGAGAATTTCTTGATTCTCTCTCTGCAACATAATACTGTTGAACTCAGCACATTTCTTAAGTTGTGGCATGAGACATGCAATGCGAGTGCCCCTGAAGTATACATCACTGAAAACATCACATGCTGTTTCTATGGATGTAGTATCCATTCTGATTCTTCGACCATGTAACAATGAAAGATGTTCTGGTGACAAAGAACCAGTACGAGCTTGATCCAACAATGCCTTGTAAGCCAGATCACCACTCTGATGCATGTTCTGGCACAGCTCAACATAGGTAAATAATTCAAACAGGTAAAACCTCCAATGTAGCCTAGTGTATTCTTAGCCTGCTTGACAGTCAGAGCTGCAAAGACATGTTCTGCATTAACTGGTGCAAGCTGTAAAAGGTCTCCAAATACAACAATGTTTTCACCACCAAATGCATCTCCATAGTCAGTCCCCCAAATCTCCTGTAGACATAGGTGTATATAGGCAAGCATCAAATCAGAGACCATACTAATCTCATCAATAATGAGTAACTTCATCTTAGTAAACATAGAACGAAGCTGAGATGCAATCTCAAATGACAGCTTATGATACTCTCCTGCTTTGCCATGCTCCACTGGCAACATGAAGAGATGGTGTAACGTAACTCCACCAATATTGTATGCAGCCAGTGCAGTGGAAGCACTAACAGCAACAGACATTGATGAGCCTGTCAGTTTCTGTATTTCAGCCATAATGGCCTCTATAAGGAAAAGCTTTCCTGTACCTCCTGAGCCACTAACAAACATCAGTATTGGCTTGTGGTCAAGACAGTCACATTTATTTTGTTCACGTAGTATCCCGTGCCAGACAGCATTAGTAACTGCAGTGTGCACCACATGTTGCTGCTCATTGAGTCTCTCTTGCAATTCTTCTGGGTGAACACTGCAGTGTGTGCCATGTTCCATAGCACTCTCCATTTCCAACATGAGTACTTCTGGGGCATTCAGAGGCAGAGGTTCTCCAAGGATACCTTCTCCTTCCAGATCAAGATTGTCCTATGAACTAACAGGAGTGTCCTCCTCAAGTTGTTTCTGTGCCTTTTCAAGCTACTCCTTTTCAGTGTCTAGTCTCTGTATATATGAGTCTGAGTATTCAGTTTTGAATGTCTTGTAACTGTGATTGAATCCTTCCTCGAATGTATCACAGTCATCTTTTAATTCAGACTCATTCCTCCAGAGTTTAAATAAGAATAGGAGAGCAAAGTAGTAATGCTCTCTGCTCTCAGATGTGCCTAGATGTAATTTACAGTGGTCAATGAGCCAAGGCTTATGTCTCTTAATGATACAGCCATCCAATCCTTTGACCTTGTAAATGTCATGTGTACAATCAGGTGAGACATCCATCTTCTAGTCATACCACTTAGCCACCTCAAATAAACACATTCAATCCATGTCTTTGTGTCTACGAGGGTAGTACATGTCAATGAGGTTATTCTTCAAGATAGGTCTTGAAGAAGTTCTCTTGAGAGCCAGTTCCTCAATCTCAGCATGAGGAATAAGTACACGTTTGCACTTCTCTTTGTAGTTTACACTAAGAAAGCGCACAACATCAGATTTGCCATACAAATGTGTACCAATCAAGTGATCGCTGGCATCATAAGCACCACATTCTCTGTGTGATAGGGTCTTCAATTCCAGTGACCACAACTGAGATGTCAGTGACTTGCTTGAACTGGCAATATCTTCCCAAAGATCTTGCAAGCTAGTCTGTTTATGTTTGGTGGTGTACGAAGTGACGTACCGAACCAGAGGCAACAAGTTGTCAGCCACAAACTAAACATCTATGTCTGCTTGCCACATTAGAAGAAGAATGGGGTTGTAGTCATTGATGTACACCTCATTCTCATCTCTGGGTAACTCATATACCCTCTTGGTTGATTTTGCCTTCAAGTGGTGTCGCATAGCTGAAAACTGTTCGTTCATGCAACCATCCTGACAGACACACATGGGAAAGCCAAAACAACATCTTGTGTACCAATTAGATTTGTTCTTCATTACCTGGTGGCAGTATTTCACACAAATATGGTATTGAAACTTCTTCACCAACTTCCACAGTGTAGGACTGTCATACTTGTCCAGTATGCAGCAAGTGATGTATTGCTTAATGAATGCTAGCACTTGTGCTGCTTCATGTTCGCCTATGCATGGGGCATCTTTGATCCACAGTAACATATGGATATGAGGAGCACCTCATGCCTGATAGTCTGTCTTCCAGAAGTAATGCTCCACAATATCAAGAGGCAGATTGTCCTTTGACAAAATGAAAGTCAGGATATCATGGAATCACTTGTAAAAATGCCTAGTCACAGACAATGGGTCAAGTGAGCACATTTCTCTGACAGTCATTGATGAAATGCCCTCTACATCACAATTTGCCCCCTTCAAGTGTTCAATGATCTTGTCCCAGGCATACTTGGCATAGCTGAGTGTGACAAACCATGTGGCAGCACCATACTCTCACAGCATAGTCATCACCTAGAGCATCTCCAATACCAGTATTCTTTGGTGCCACATAGATTTGACAGAATAGAAGACAAATTCACTTGCACATTTTCATCCTTTTGCTTTAATTTCTGAAAAAACTGTGCAGCAGTGATTCCATCAAGTGGAGTTGTGAGCCTAATAGTATGTGCAATAGATGCAGACAGTATGCTATGCTCACTCTCCCAAAAGAGATGAAACAGGTACTGTATGTTGCATCTGAATTTTCCATCCTTACTGAGCACACGGCTAGTGCAGTACTCAGCACCTTGTACACACACTTCTCTTTCATCTAGGCATCCACCTGACCCTTTTGGAAATAAATCCAGAAAACATCGTGCTTCCAATGTTGCCTCCCAAATGCTGACAGGCTCACCTTCCACCTGTTTCATTGGGTAGAGATCAATGTTATCCCCTACTGGATCTCTGCCATGCAGTGAGTGAATTGTGTACTGTTCATACACATTATCATTTGTCTCCACATTGACCTTCTCAATCATTAGTTTTGTGGTTTCCAACACATCATGTTCAACAGACACACTAGTCATGCAATCAATATCAAGGTCTGCATAAAATGGATTGTTGCTCTTCAAATAAGTAAGAGCAAGCTTCACCTTCTCTACATTGACAACATCCTGCCAAATGACCTTTGACTTTGTTGGAACACCATTGACAAGAATCACCAAAGTGTTCTCAATGGAGATCTCCTCCACATTTTCCCACAGAGGAAGTGGAAGATACATAATGGAACCCTTAAGAGACCCAATGAGTTATTTTTGTGGAATGTTCCATGTTTTTGTATTCGGACATAAAATAGTTTGAAATGATTTCATAGTCTGAATAAGAATCCATTCAAACATATTCAATATGGAAATCTAAGCAGGTGTAACATATGCCTCCATATTGTTCAAGAGTGACCTTGGTGGCAGAATGTTAGTCTTCACCTTGGAAAAACAGTGTTTGCACATCACAATGATTGGATCTAAATGAAAGTCACACTTTAACAGCAGAAATGCTGACAGTTGAAACCACATGTCATTGTATGGTGACAAGGTTTCCAGGTTCACTGTGATCATTTGTTTTTCATAACAGAGGCAATCACATGACACACATACAGAGTCAAATTTCTCTTTCTTTGCCAACTCAAATTTGGCAATCGATTTCCCAAACTGCTTGAGAATATCAGTTTCTAAGACAGAGACAGAATTTCTATCAGCAATTGATGACTGATCATTCACAGTACCTGTGACACTGCTGACACATCGCAGCTGTTTCAGAAATGTCATGGCACCATACATGTCACCAGACTGCAGTAACTCATTCAGACGAGAATACTGCGCAACAACTCATTGCACGTTATAGACCCTGTACACAAAGTTTTTCATGCCTGATTGCTGAACTCCCGGCATCTGCATGTGGTGAAATACACTGTTGCAAACACCACTATCTAGGCATGCAAGTGAGTGGCCCATAAGTCCAGTATGTGGACGGATCTCACAAAAGTCTATAGTCTCAAAGAGTTTATGTATGTCTTTATGATCAGTAATGACAAACAGGTTGATAAAGTGCTCGACTTTGTCAAATGATGATTGATTGCCTCCGGTTGCAAGTCTCATCACATGTCCATGACAGACAGTGATGCTTACGAGGCTGAACACTTGCCTCACACTCATCATCTGACTCCATTGTAGTGTCATCACACATACTCAGCACATTACACATTTTACTGGACTCATCAATGCAGAAGTTACTGTCCTTTTTCTTTGAGTAATATGACTCCTCCCAGAAAAATGCCTCTGAGAGCTGTGTGTGTGCAGCCAGCGACCTGTGAAAACATCACAGAAATTGTGTTGGTTTAAGACAGGATAACGTTATAGCCTCATCTTAATCTCATACACAACTTTCCTGAACTGCTCAAGAACATGTGCCATCTTACGCCACAAGTGTTGAAAAACAAACACTGCTCTATTAAGAAATGTATGGACTCTGAGATGCAATTTCATTAAAGAGACATGGCTCTTTGGGTTTTTGTGCTCACGTCTCATCACAGCAGCAATAAGTCTGTCAATCTTAGCTTTAGAGACTAGTGATCAAAAATACTTTTGCTTCCTCAGATGACCATCAGCAGCCACGGCTTTACGTCACTGCTTAGTACGCTTCGTTATGCTTGCCTTTGCAACATTGGTTTTCATCTCAAAGATTTCCGCAACTGTTGCTGGGCTCCACATTTTTTCCTTGCAGTTCAGCAAGTATGTACTTTTTCTGCAGAGTGTGCAACCTGTGAAGTCACTCCTTCAGCAGAATGCTGAATCAGTTTATGTCTTGAACTACCATGTGTGGTTTTTGGACCACTCTTAAGCAGCAGCAAACTACTATGATACCTGTTTCATCTCTGCATAGAACTGCATCTCTGTTTAGATGGCATCTTTCTTCTCTGGAAACTCACAGTAGTGTACAACAATGTTACGTAAGTATCCGACACCTGCATAAGAAATAAAGAAAAACAGATATTTAGTGGTGAACTGTTTTTTTGTCCTAATATTACATACTCACACACACACTGTTCATGTCTCATGTTAGAAGAATAAATAGTACTGCTTACAAAACATTGCACACATTATTAATCTCACAGTTGGACACCAGTAAAACCAATATCTAATGTTTTCAAGTGTCGCAGAACAGAAGTTCACTTATAACTTGAGAATAAATATCTAAACATGTCAGAAAGTAAAGTATTGTAACAATCTAAAGCATCCAAATAATTTTTTAAATAATTTATTTTAAAACATTTTCAAAAGTAGTGTCGAATGTATGACAGTGTCGCAAAATATGCTGTCATGAACACAAAAGTGTCACAAAATTTGGTGTCTTCAGCACGACACTGTCGAGTATAGTGTCACAAAATAGCGTTGTGAGCATGAAAGTGTTGAATAATAGTGTCGTGAGCATGAAAGTGTTGAATAATAGTGTTGTGAGCATGAAAGTGTAGAATAATCAAATTTAAAAAACACCCTCATTAAGGCTAAGCCAGTCAGACACTGCTTCCTATTTGAGTGACAGACGCTGACACCAATGGAATGTAACATTGATCATGCCATGTCAGGCAACCAATCACAAATGCTGAAGAGTGGAGAAGAAGGACATAGCAGCCATCTTGAGAAAAACCAAGAGACCCTGCTTTACACTGTAAGTACATCACATTTTCTAAACAATTTTTCCTAGCATTATAGAAACTGTTAGCAGTACAAAAATAGTAATAAACCAAATGTGTTTTACTGCTCTATTTGACTATGATAATCTAAATAACCTGTTGTGCTGTAAAAATAAGTTATTAGTGTTTAAATTCAGAGTGTCAATTAGTACTTACTAGCACAGATACAGCTGCAAATGGAGGCAGGAAACAAGCAGCATGTGTATCATAAAACAAGATGCAACCAATCATACACCTTTCTGTAGTTGTTACTGTTTGAAGTAGCTTATGAAAATGTAATATTTTCCCACCTAGAAATCTTCCAACATTTCTGGTTGACAGAAGCTGCAGCCATTCAGTGTAGTCATAGTCAGTGTATCTACTGTATTGGTTAACCATGAGAAAACATTAACCAATTACTTTAAAAATCACTGTGTTTTGGGACAGCCCACCAAAGCAATATTGAAGGAAAGAGGGAAATTTCACTTCCATATTCAGTTGTGACTAGACACTACAGGAGAAACACTGACTTTTTTGGCAGCTCTCTGTCCACTTCTCAGCTTAAAAACTCAGAATGGCAAAAAACAGCAAAAGGACTGTGTGGGTCATTGGCAGCAGTATAGTAAGGTGAGCTTCAGAGTATGCTCAGAGGAGTGATTTTGGCAAAGACCTGCAGCTTCCAAATTACTCTGTTAAGTGGTTTGGCAGGGGAGGCATGAGGTAGGAGCATCTCATGCCAACAATGCACAGACTTCTGAGGACTCATGCTCGACCGGACATACTGCTGATTCATCTCAGAGGCAATGATTTGGGCACCATACAGTGGTTAGATTTAGTGTCAGAAGCACAATTGGGCCTTGCTTGTATTATGGGTATGTTACCTGCCTGTAAGATAATTTTTTCCTGATATTACAGAGTGTAGGGTCTGGCAAGTAGAACAGCACATGTACCTGCTTGACAGAGCATGGAGAAAGGTCAACATACAAATATCTGGATATCTGCGCATGTCTGGGATGCACACCATATGTCACCCTGAAATTAAGTATTGTAATGATTGGCTATACCTGCCAGATGGTGTGCACTCCTCGCATGCTGGCAATTGCCTTTTCCTGGGAGACCTTTGAGATGGAATCCTCACAGTCCTCTAAAAATATCAAGCTGTTAAAACAGATATCTTTTTTTAAAAAAGGCTCTTTTAAGAGCCACAAAACCTTGGTCAAAAAATAGAAAAGCTGCATACATAACACACGCAACATAAACACATGCTATCTTACTTTCACACTACTACACAAACTTAGATGCATGAACATGTTCAGAATTGTGACATGCATACAGCTCCTGTTAAGATGTAGTATAAATATCTAGCTATGTGGTTTTAGTATGCGTATAAGGCACAGTTCAAACATGACATCACGGAGGCAGTACTGTGTTATTCATCTCACACAATCTAACAATTAGTGTTGCCATATGGCATTACTTCCTATAATAACTGTAGAATCATAATAATGATGCTGCCTGCACATGTGAAGTCAAAAAGATGAACAGAGCACAAGCACACACACGTAACAATATATCACAGTAACATACTGTTGTCTGTCTCTCTATTTATTGTAGCTTCTAGAAAAACACCAATAATGAGAATCTGGAGTCTGAGGGAGGTATGCTGCCTGCTTGAGGCAGCTCAGGCTAGGGGCAATGCCAAAGTGCTCATGCAGAGCACAAAGAGGAAGCTGGATGCAATGTGGAGGCGCATCAACAGTTACCTCCACCTCATTTTAAAAGTAAAAAACATAAATGCACAGATGTACAAGAGGAAGTGGAAGCTGTTGTGCCAGTGGTTCTACGAGCTCAAGAACCAAGGTGAGGTACCGGACAACAATGCTGGCTGGTACTACCTTACATATGAGATGTGGGAGGCTGCTGGTAAACCTGCTGCAGGGAAATGCCTAACACATCGTGAGTAAAGAAAGCATTTGTTACTCAGCATAACATATACTTAAACAGGAATTACTAACAAGTTGACTGTTATGCTTGATAACATCACACCTCAGGTAGTCAGGTACAAGACCACAGGCTAAGTACATCTACTACCTGAGGTGTCACATTATCCCACCACACCACATAGCTTGAAGGGCATTATTGCCATAATGCTGTGGTTTGTTGTAATACAGAGTGTAAAAGATAATGTTCATTTGTGTGTAACTGCAATCACGGTGATGTTCCATTGATGTACATGGCCTCACTTTTACAAAAGGTCTGCATTCAGGGTGCAGTACCTGCTATGGTGGAGGTCATTACCTGGCTGATGCCATGAACTTTTAAGTGTCCTAACTTGTGTCTTCCTGAAATCAGGGTGATATTCCATTGATGTCCATGGCCTCAGTTTTACAATGAGTCTGCATTCAGGATGTAGTACCTGATCTGGGGGTGGGGCATTGCCTGGCTGACACCGTGCAAATCCTAACTGTCCTAACTTGTGTGCCCCTGCAACCACAAAGGTGCACCATTGATGTCTATGGACTTTCTTTTCCTGTGACTATCCACTCAAGATGCACTACCTGGCCTGGGGGGGGGTGGACATTGCCTAGCTGACACCATACAACTCCTAACTGTCCCAACTAGTGTGTTATTGCAGTCATGGAGCTTTACCATTTATATCCATAACTTTTCTATTCTTTTCCTGTGGGTATCCATTCAGGATGCAGTACCTGATCTGGGGGAGGGCATTGCCTGGCTGACGCCTCGCAACTCCTGACTGTCCTAACTTGTGTACCCCTGTAACCACTAATGTGCACCATTGATGTCTATGTACTTTCTTTTCCTGTGACTCTCCACTCAGGATGCACTACCTGGCCTGGGAGGAGGAGGAGGAGTGGGAGGGGCATTGCCTAGCTGACACCATACAACTCCTAACTGTCCCAAGTTGTGTGTTACTGCAATCATGGAGCTGTACTGTTTATATCCATAACCCTTGTTTTTCTGTGAGTCTCCACCCAGGATGCAGTACCTGATCTGTGGGGGGGGCATTGCCTATCTGACACCACACAACTCCTAACTGTCCCAACTTGTGTGCTACTGCAGTCATGGAGCTGTACTGTTTATATCCATAACCCTTGTTTTTCTGTGAGTCTCCACCCAGGATGCAGTACCTGCTCTGTGGGGGGAGCATTGCCTATCTGACACCGTACAACTCCTAACTGTCCCAACTTGTGTGCTACTGCAGTCATGGAGCTGTACTGTTTATATCCATAACCCTTGTTTTTCTGTGAGTCTCCACCCAGGATGCAGTACCTGCTGTGCACGGGGGGGCATTGCCTGGCTGACTCCGTTCAACTGGCAACTGTCCTAACGTGTGTGACCCTGCAACCACGGAGCTGCACCGTTGATGTCTTTGGACTTTCTTTTCCTGTGACTCTCCACTAAGGTGCACTACCTCACATAGGGGTGGCATTGCCTAGCTGACACCGTACAACTCCTAACTGTCCCAACAAGTGTGTTACTGCAGTCATGGAGCTGTACCATTTATATCCATAACCTTTGTTTTCCTGTGAGTCTCCACTCAAGATGCAGTACCTGCTCTGGGGGGTGCATTGCCTGGCTGACGCCATGCAAGTCCTAACTGTCTTAACTTGTGTGCCTCTGCAACCATGTAGGTGCACCATTGATGTCTATGGACAATCTTTTCCTATGACTTTCCACTCAGGATGCACTACCTGGCCTGGCGGGGCATTGCCTAGCTGACACTGTGCAACTCCTAACTGTCCCAACTAGTGTGTTACTGCAACCATGGAGCTGTACCATTTATATCCATAACCTTTGTTTTCCTGTGAGTCTCCACCCAGGATGCAGTACCTGCTCTGGGGGGGGGGACATTGCCTTGCTGACACCGTACAACTCCTAACTGTCCCAACTAGTGTGTTACTGCAATCATGGAGCTGTGTATCCATAATCTTTGTTTTCTTGTGAGTCTCCAGTCAAGATGCAGTACCTGCTTTGGGGGGCATCCCCTGGCTGATGACAGGCAACTCCAAAGTGTCCCAACTTGTGTGTTCCTGCAATCACAGTGCTGTACCACTGATGTCCATGGGCTTCCTTTTCCTGTGACTCTCCACTCAGGATTCACTACCTCTTCTCTGAGGGGGGGATTTGGAGCTGATGCTGTGAAACTCCTAACTGTTCCAACTTGTCTGTTACTGCAGTAGTGGAGGTGTACAATTTATGTCCATAACCTTTCCTTTCCTGTGGGTCTCCACTCAGGATGCAGTACCTGATCTGGGGGCCGGGGGCATTGCCTGGCTGATGCCATGCAACTCCTAACTGTCCTAACTTGTGTGTTCTTGAATCGGGGTGGTATACCCTTGATGTCCACAACCTTGGTTTGCCTGTGCATCTACACTCAGAATCGAGTACATGGCCTGTGTGGGAGGGGGCCACTGCAAATGTCTGTGCCGTTGATATCCATGACAGTATTTTTGTTGTGGCACTACAATCAGACTACAGTACCAGTTTCCTTTTGAGGGCATTGCCTACCTCAGAACAACCAACTACTTAGTCTCCTAACTCGGCTAGATAATCTTGCTAAGCCCATGTAACTGATAACTATATTAATTTGTGAACACCTCGTATCACAGCGGTGTACATGATCTCAGTTTTCCTGTGTGTCATTAGCTGGCTTAATCTGTACAAGTCCTCAGTGTCTTAACTTATGTGAATCTGGCACCATGCATACATACTCATACTATTAATGGCTTTTGTTGGACTGTGGCTATCCACTCAGCAAACAGCAGATACTGTGCAGTTGTATATAAAGTAGTGAAACATCATTGCCTAGCTCAGCGTGTGTAACTCCTCAGTGTTCTCACTTCTATACAGCTGTATATACTGTATGCCATACATGTCCATCACTGTACTTGTACTATCGCTAACACAACACAACATCAGGAGAGGTCTGATTACATTGCCTGTCTGAAACAGTACTACAACTCATTCGCCTATCTTGCTATCAGAGATGTAGGTAATTAATGTTCAAGCCTCTATTTCAGCAGTGTTTCTGTACTAAGGCTGTAGTATATAATTTGTTTAACCATTGATTAAATCTCACAACTACAAGTTGTCAGCAGGCACACGATTAACTGTAGTACAGTGTGTCATGCCAGAATCATAACATGAATAGATATATGACAATAACAGCATTGTTTACCATGGACATATTGAGATGATCTCCTATTAAACAATCTATTTATGTATTTTCTAGTGGTCAGGGAGACTGTTGCCATGCCACAAATGCAGGTGAAGCAGGAGCCTGGCACCAGTGCTAAACGTAAGTGTTGTAACAGAAAGACATACAGATGTCATTAACTGCTAAACAGACTATTAGCACATGTTAGATCCTAGTCTATGTTTACTCAATCATAAAGGTGTACAGTTGATGTGCATGGCTTTACTTTTGCTGTGATTTATCTCTCAGGGTACACTATCTGGTCTGCAGTGAGGAGGAGGCATTGCCTTGCTGAGTCCACGCAACTCCTCAGTGGCCTAACTTGTGTCTAACTCCAGTCAAGGAGCTGTACCATTTATTTCCATGGCCTTTGTTTTGCTGTGCCTCTCCACTCAGGATGCAGTACCTGGTCTGGGGGAGGGGGAGAGCATTGCCTAGATGAGCCTGTGCAACTCCCATGATTGCAGGTTATAAAAACCTGCAATCATGTACAGATACCGTTGATATCCATGGGTCAGTTCAACAGTGGTTCTCCACTCAGGCTGTAGCACATTTTCTGGGGGGGGGAGGAGCATTGCATAACTGACGCCATCCAAATCCAAAGTTTCCTAACTTGTGTGTTCCTGCAACCATGGATATCTACCATTGATGTCCAGGGCTTTCCTATTCCTGTGACTCTTTACTCAGCATTCACTACCTGGTTGGAGATGGCACAAGGGCATTGTCTGTCTGGCCAAGTGCAGGGGGGGTGGCCTTGCCTGCCTGACGCCATGTAACTCCAAACTATCCTAACATGTGTCTTACTGCAACCACAGACATGTACCATAGATGTTCATTGGCTCTCTTTTCCTATGAGTCTCTACTCAAGTTCAAGTTTATTACAGGAAAACTCCATTGAGCAAGCTCATTCACAAGGAGGTCCTGGGGCACGGTTACAACAAATGCACAGTACATACAAGTAATGTACTATTACTCAGCATTCAGTACCTAGTCTGGGGGGGCATTGCCTGTTTGACACTGTACTGTACAACTCCTAACTGTCCTAATGTTTGTGCTGTTAATGTCCATAGCCTCAGTTAAGCTCTGCTTCTCCACTCAGGATCCAGTACCTGCTCGGGGGGGGGGAGGCATTGCCTGCCTGACATCATAAAAATCCCAGCTCTCCTAACTTCTCTGTTCTTGCAATCAGTGACATGTACAGTTGATGTCCATAGGCTTTGTTTTTTTGTGACTCTCCACTCAGGATGCAGTACTTGCTATGCAGGGGGAGGGTTTGGGGGGCCTTGCCTACCACAGTCCATACAACTCCTAACTATACTAATTTGTATGCATTGGCAATCAGAGATGTGTACCATTAATGTACATGACCTCAGTTTTACTGTGGGTCTTCAGTCAGGATGCAGTACCTTATTTTGGGGTTGGGGGGTTGGAGTGAGCATGCATTGCGTAGCTCAGGCTGTCCAACTCCTAACTTTTGTCCACCTGAATCATGGAGGTATACCATTCATCTTCATTGACCCAATATAGCTGTTACTGTACAGTCAAGATGCACTACCTGTCCAGAGGGTGGTGGAGAGGGGCAGGGGGGTCATTGCCTGACTGAGGACACATAACTCCTCATTATCATAAGTTGTGTGTATCTTAACAAAAAACACATATCTAAAGCCATCGTAAAGATACGGACCTCAGAAACCACATCTAATGAGATCAAACATAACCAGTGAAGTACAGTTTTTACTGTAACGTGTTAATAGATTTTTTTTTCTCTTTACAGATCTGCCACAAACTAAACAATGCACTGCACACTGCCGCTGTGTTCACAGAGTCGAACACAAGGTTGACTGTCTGCAAAAAGAAATTGTAGGCCTACAAGAGGGATAGGAACAAATACTGTCCCTCCTTAAAGCCCAGCAGGCGACAGTCAGTCTTGTGTTCGAGCCTGTAGACACAGCAGCAGGTAGCAGCACACACACCAGTACTGCTTCACCTGCTAATGTGACATCCAGTCTCCCTGACCACTGATGGACAGCCTCCACAGCTTTCCCAGTATCTCCCCCATGGTGCAACAGGTTCCACTTCCGTTGAGCCTCCACATGCATCCAGCTTCCTGCCTGAGCTGCCTCAAGCAGCAGCGCACCTCCTTCAGAACTATTAAACTAAAAAAGTGTTCTTTTATTTTCAAAATGCTAAATAATATATTTTTGTAATAATTTTACTTTAAAATAAGACAAAAAAGCCATACAATTGAAAAAAATGTATAATTAATATTTAATTTAACAGAACAAATGTATATTTTTTTCTAAATTATGTTAACTAGATTATTTTTTATATTTTTCTAAAAAGTCTTTAGTAAAAATCAAAAATTTATGATGCATATTGTTTCACAGAATATATGTATTTTTTTCTAAATTATATTCACGTCATTATACAAGATGTTTATTTCTTATACTTTGCTACAATTATTTTTTACAAGAAACTTTTATAAATATTTTCTAAAAAAAAGTGTATTTCTTCTACAATTTTTAACACATCACTATTCAGCACAACTATTGGCATCCTATCTTGTTCGCATGCCATAGAAAACCAGAGACACCATTTTTTACCATGGCTGACTTTTACAATGGGTCTCGACTCAGGGTAAAGTACCTAGTCTTGGGGGGGCATTGCCTGGCTGGCACCATGCATCTCCTAACTGTACAAACTTTTGTGTTCCTGCAATCAGAAAGGTGTGCTATTGATGTCCATGACCTCAATTTAACAGTGGGTCTCCACTCAGGCTGCAGTACCTGATCATGGGGGGGCATTTCCTGGCTAATGTCATGCAACCACTAACTGCCCTAACTTGTGTGTTCCTGCAATCAAAGTGGCGTACTGTTGATCTTCATGGCCTCACTTTTACCATGGGTCTCTACTCAGGATACAATGTCTGATCTGGAGGGGGGGCATTGCCTGGCTGATGCTGTGCAACTCCTAATTGTCCTAACTTGTGTGTTCCTACAACCAGGGAGGTGCACCATCAATGTCCATAGACTTTATTTTCCTATCACTCTCCAGTCAGGATGTACTACCCAGTCTGGGAGGGCATTGCCTGGCTGACGCCATGCAACTCCTAACTGTCCCAACTTGTGTGTTACTGCAACCATGAAACTGTACTGTGTATATCCATAACCTTTCTTTTCCTGTGAGTCTCCACTTAGGATGCAGTACCTGCTGTGTGGGATGGGGGGCATTGCCTGGCTGATGGCATGCAACTCCTAACTGTCCTAACTTGTGTGCTCATCCACAGCCTTTGTTTCCTGTGGCTCTCCACTCAGGATACAGTACCTGCTGTGTGTGTTTGGGGGGTCATTGCCTGGCTGACGCCGTGCAACTCTTAACTGTCCTAACTTGTGTGTCCCTGCAACCACAGAGGTGCACCGTTGATGTCTATGTACTTTCTTTTCCTGTGACTCTCCAATCAGGATGCACTACCTGGCCTGGGAGGGCATTGCCTAGCTGACACCGTACAACTCCTAACTGTCCAAGCTAGTGTGTTACTGCTATCATGGAGCTGTACCATTTATATTCATAACCTTTGTTTTCTTGTGAGCCTCCATTCAGGATGCAGTACCTGCTCTGTGAGGGGGGCATTCCCTGGTTGATGACATGCAACTCCAAAGTGTCCCAACTTGTGTGCTCCTGCAATCACGGTGGTGTACTGTTGATGTCCATGGGCTTTCTTTTCCTGTGACTCTCACTCAAGATGCACTACCTCACCTGGGGGGATCATTGCCTAGCTGACACACTACTACTCCTAACTGTCCCAACTAGTATGTTACTGCAGTCATGGAGCTGTACCATTTATATCCATAGTCTTTGTTTTCCTGTGAGTCTCCACTCAGGATGCAGTACCTGCTCTGGGGGGAATATTGCCTGGCTGACGCCATGCAACTCCTAACTGTCCTAACTTGTGTGTGCCTGCAACCACAGAGCTGCACCGTTGATGTCCATGGACTTTCTTGTCATGTGACTCTCTACTCAGGATGCACTTCTTGGCCTGGGGAGGGCATTGTCTAGCTGACACTATACAACTCCTAACTGTCTCAACTAGTGTATTACTGCAATCATGGAGCTGTACCGTTTATATCCATAACCTTTGTTTTCCTGAGAGTATCCACTCAGGATGCAGTACCTGCTCTGTGGAGGAGCATTGCCTGGCTGACGCTGTGCAACTTCTAACTGTCCTAACTTATGTGTCCCTGCAACCATCAAGCTGCACCATTGATGTCTATGGATTTTCTTTTTCTGTGACTCTCCACTCAAGATGCACTACCTCACCTGGGGGGTGCATTGCCTAGCTGACACCATACAACTCCTAACTGTCCCAACTGGTGTTTTACTGCAATCATGGAGCTGTACCGTTTATATCCAAAACCTTTGTTTTCCTGTGAGTCTCCACTCAGGATGCAGTACCTTCTCTGGGGGGGCTTTGCCTGGCTGACGCTGTGCAAGTCCAATCTGTCCTAACTGGTGTGTCCCTGCAACCATGGAGCTGCACTGTTGATGTCTTTGGACTTTCTTTTCCCGTGACTCTCCACTCAGGATGCACTACCTGGCTTTGGGGGGGCATTGCCTAGCTGACAACGTACAACTCCTAATTGTCCCAGCTAGTGTGTTGCTGCTATCATGGAGCTGTACCATTTATATCCATAACCTTTGTTTCCTGTGAGTCTCCAGTCAGGATGCAGTACCTGCTCTGTGGTGGAGGGGATTCCCTGGCTGATAACGTGTAACTCCAAAATGTCCCAACTTGTGTGTTCCTGCAATCACAGTGCTGTACCGTTAATGTCCATGGACTTCTTTTCCTGTGACTCTCCACTCAGCATGCACTATATCTTCTGTGGGGGGGAGTTGCCACAGTATAGTAGTGGAGGGAGCATGGGCCCTTTGGGTCCCACAATCCCGCCACATTATTTTTTTGCACACAAGGTCAGTAACTGCAACACAAACAGAAGCGCAAACACTTACACACATGGTAACAGAAACTCAGATGGTAACAGTGACACAAAGCCAAGCACAAGCAAAAACACAAAGCGAAACACATAGAGTGGCATACACAGGAACGCTAACACAAACAACTCCATTAACGCAAGTGAGAACACTAACTAACATAAGCGCACACCCTGATTTTGACCAACAGTTGCATACAGAAACACAGTGACTACAAAGACCGTATGCATAATAATGGGCCTTGTATCAGAAAAAGACCACTTGAAATACTAAATTGCTTATATCTCAGGAACCGTATGACATAGAAAAAAATGTAAATTTCACAAGATTCATTACTTTCCTGGCTAGCTTTCCACTGGCTGCTGAGCCCCCTTGGGGGCTCAGCATTTTCATGATGAAAAGCCTGTATCTCAAACTATTTCCGAGATATGGGCCACGAAAGGCACTGCGTATGCTGTAATGTTAGTCTATGGGAAAAAGTGTCAACTTTGGAGCACCGTAACTTTCCATCCATGAAATATTTTGTCACCAAACCTCCGAAAGGCACATCTGTGGAATGTTGGCCATCCCTCTCCAAATTTCAGCCCAAAATACCAAACCAG
This sequence comes from Neoceratodus forsteri, assembly GCA_016271365.2. NCBI lineage: Eukaryota > Metazoa > Chordata > Ceratodontiformes > Ceratodontidae > Neoceratodus > Neoceratodus forsteri. The sequence continues at coordinate 876,763,609 of CM028129.1, forward strand.
TGTTTTGCAGCAGGGTGGCAAAGAATTTATATTATTTTCCCCATAGTGTCCAATAGCAGTGTCACAAAATATGACACTTTCGCAAAACAATTACAAAAGTGTCACAGGTTTGACACTACTTTGCGACACAACTTTTTTCAAAAATTTCAAAAACATATTTCTGGGGTGTTTAACCCCAAAATAAAGACATGCCTAGCATCCTCAGGGCTCGACTAGGTAAACACAAAAAGAATTATGTCCCTAGATGGTCTCAATTTTAAATGGCAAGGATTTCTGTGATCAGTAACTGAAAACAAAATGGCGGATTTGTGACAGTACTAGGGTCATTTGAGACACTAAAAACGACATTTGTGACACTGTCGAACTTCATAACTTTTCCGATTGACTATAATGAGAAACATGTTTTTTGAATAACTTTGAACCGTTCAATATTTTTTCACGAAATCTTTGAAAGGCACATCAGGGACCCCTGACGCATGTTCCCTGAAGTTTTTGGACCATTCATGCAAACTGTGCAACCTGTAGGCACGAGCACAGAATGCACAAAACACCGTAAATGTACCCCATAATGTCGCTTAATAACTCCACAGCCATATATCCGACTGGTACAAATGTTGATAGATCCCAAGATCTGTGGTTATGGCCCATGCCTGCCAAATTGAGGCAACTCTGTTGAATGGTAGCAAAGTTATTAGGGTGCAAAGTGTCACCATTTAACATTAATTGGGGTACTCAACCCTAACTATGGTAGCACTACTGTGCTACTATTTTATATATATATATATATATATATATATATATATATATATATATATATATATATATATATATATCTACATATAGACCCTGTAGCACCTGTATACTATAGTTAGGATTGAGCAGAGTGTTTAATGTTAAAACCCTATTTTTGCAGCTTAATAACTTTGGAACCATTCAACACAACTACATACAATTTTGCATTCATAGTCAGGGTGCCATGTTCTTATGTTTTTGCAAACTTCAAAACTTCAGGATGGCTGCTTATCCAGACTCTGAGATACAGGGAGTTAAAAAACAGTAAAAACACAATGTTTGCCTTTTTTTTCTTTCATCTATAACACAGATGGTTTGAATTTTTTTCCTCAAAATGTTCATGGTAGAAATGGCTTGACTTAAGGAGGTGCCTTTTGATGGTTTGTTGAAAAAGTAATAATCTGTTCTCAAGCTATAGGGTTTTAAATATTTGGCTTCTGAGCAATCATAGTAAGGTTTTTTTAGGATAGCTGTCTAGTAAGACCTAAACATTTTTAGGCCATGAGTTTGCTTTTAGAAAATAATGTTATGTCAAGAGATTGAGACTTGATAGTTTTTGTGCTATTTCATGAAATAGCATGAAATTTTGTAGGTACAGTAATGGTTCCCAGTTCTTATAATATGGCAAGCTTCATGATGGTCACTCATCCAGATTCAAAGGAGAGTAAAAATAAGAACAACTCTCTATTTTTGGACTTTCCTTTGCTCATAAAGTATCTAGGCAAAAATGGTTTGGAATTTTGTTCTAAGATTTTCAGTGTAGAAATGTTTCAGTCCAAGGATTTGCCCTTCAAAGATGTTGTGGAAAAATGTTGATTGGTTCTCAAGCAATAAGGTTTTAGAGATGTGTCTTCTGAACATGGGTTGAGTAGGCACTTTAATGTTAAATTCAAATTTTTACACCTTAATAACTTTGGCACTGTTTGACAAAATTGTATGACCATTTTGTATGCATGGTCAGGGTGCCAGGTTCTTATGATTTGGCAAGTTTTGTGATAGCTGCTTGTCTGGAGATTGAGATCCAGGGAGTTTAAAAACATTAAGAAAACACACTTTTTTTGTCCAATTATTTGCTTGCATCTAGATCATAAATGCTTTGAAACAGTGTTCCAAAATTTTAAATGTAAAAGCAGATCAGCCCAATGAGGTGCATTTTGAAGATTTTGTGAAAAAATATTAATTGGTTCTCAAGTTATAAGTTTTGTAAAATTTGGCATCTGAACATGGGGTGAGTAGGAACTTTAAGGTTAAACTCCATATTGCACCTTACTAACTTTGGCACCATTAAACGCAATTGTATGACATTTTGCATACACCATTAAACTGCCAAGTTCTTATGATGTAGTAAGTTTCTTGATGGCCACATGTCCAGATTCTGAGATTCAGGGAGTGTATAAACATTAAATAATGTACCTTTTTGGGCCATTTTTTTGTTTGCATCTTAAGTACTAACAGGCTGGAATTTTGTTCCAAATTTTTGATGTTGAAGTGGCTTGGCTCAAGGTGGTGCCTTTCAAGGATTCTGTAGAAATGTATTATTTGGTTCTTGATGTATAAGTTTAAAAAGTTTGGCTTCTGTGCCTGCTCAGTAGGGTGTACTGGGTACTTGTTTCTTGCATCCTAAGATGTTTCAGGTCAAGAGCCAATTGTTAGTTGATGAAAAATAATTTTTAGGTTGTGAGCTTTGAGCCTTAGTGACTTTGGCACCATTTGATGAAATTGCATGACATTTTACATGCACGGTCAAAGTGACAAATTCTTATGATTTGGCAACTTTTGAAATGGCTGCTCAGCTGGGTTCAAAGATCCAAAAAGTGTGCAAATGCACTTTACTGACTGTTTGTTTGCTTGCATCAACAGCAAAAATGTTTTAGGATATGGGTTCCGAAATTTTCGGGTTAGAAGCAGCTTTATGCAAGCAAGTGCCTTTTGAAGACTTTCTGAAACAAATATTAATGGGTTCTTGAGTTATAAGGTTTAGAAATTTTGGCTTGTGAGCATGGGTTGGTATATATGTTTATGTGTGCTTTTATGTGAATATATATCTATATCTATATCTATATCTATATCTATATCTATATCTATATCTATATATACTGTATTATAGTGGTAATATAGCACCACTATATTTAGGGTTGAGCAGGGCTTTCTATATTTAACCCCAAATTTTGCACTTTAATAACTTCAGAATGTTCAATGAATTTGCATACAGTTTTGCATGTTTGGTCTCATTGAGTAGATCTCATGACTTGCAAAGTTTTGTTCCAATCAGATGTTCGGATTCCAAGCTGCGGATAGCAAAAAAATGCAAGAATTTGCCGCTTTTTGCTGGTAGCCATCGCGTATTGCCCAGACGGTTTTGAATTTTGCTCTGAAATTTTCAGGGTAGAAAGGGCTGCCTTAGAAGGATTGCCTTTGGTGATTTGGTGAGAAATTATTATTCCATTCCAAAGTTATTAAATGTAAACAGTTCAGGTTCTGAGCATGCACAGTGTGCCTAAAAAAAATAGCTGTATGAAGTTTTCGTGTGGGGAATCCTTTTCATGACTGTTTTTGTAAGACACCATCTTGTTTTTCATTTTATTAAAGAAAAAAAATTTAAACTCACAGAAATGCCACAGTACAATAACACCAAGATATCCACCTTGCTTACGGGGACCCCATAGCTGGATTCTGCACTTAATTGTTTCAGAAATGCCTTTACATAGAAACATAGACTTTGACGGCAGATAAGGACCGCTTGGCCCACCTAGTCTACCCATTTCCCCTACCCAGAGGATAAGCTGCAGATCCTATTTAACCAACAGCCTATTTCTTTAAGATTATAAATATTTTTTCATGACTCTTGAAATGAAAAAAGTTTCTTTTTTAGTATCATGAGGCATGAAAAAGTTCCTTTTTTTCATGAGGGGAAAATTATTTTCCCTTTGCCGGCATCTTTTCCCTGGTGTCTAGTGGTACCTCCAGCCTCTGATTGCCATGCCAGTAATGAATAAATAATTTCCCTGATGTCTAGTGGCACCCCCTACCCTCTGATTTCTGTCCCCATAATAAATAAATAATTTCCTGGTGTCTAGTGGCATCCCCAGCCTCTGATAACTGTCCCTATAATAAATAAATAATTTTCCTGGTATCTAGTGGCATCATCCACCCTCCGATCTCTGTCCCCGTACTTAATAAATAATTTAACTGGGGTCTAGTGGCACCATACCCTCCAGTGTCCCCATAATAGATAAATCATTTCCCTGGTGTCTAGTGGCACCTCCCCAATGTGCATCTCTACTGTACCTGAAATACAGAAAAGGTTCCTTGACGTCTTTACTTTTTTAATCTGTTTAAAAAAAAGTCCATCACTGATTGCACCCCTGACCTCCCACTCAGCACTTACCACTCCACACCTCCCCAGAGCCCCCCACACATACCCTCACTCACCTGAACATGTTCCACTGAGAAGATTCACTCTGCTGCTGCTTGAATTGGTGACTGCAATATGAGGAACTAAGGTAAGTGTAGTTCAAAGTATTTCAATGGGGTTTTCAACTTTGGTACATAACTTTGCTATTTTTGCATATTTTCACACCAAATTTTTAATGTACCCCTTTTGAGACCCCACCTCATGAACAATGTTTCTGGAATTTCACAAATCCTGCCTAAAAGTTGATTTTGTGGTAGCTTGGAGAAACAATCACTCAGTCAGGATTTGAACATTTTCACCACCCTTGTTTATGACGTGGGGTCATAAGATGGGTATGTTGAAAATTTGGGATAAAAATATCTCACAATGACAACATTTTGTGCACCCATTGATATTTCACTATGCTAGCTCGTAACTTTTGTAATTTTAAATCTTTTGACAGCAAATTTTCAACATAACTATTTCTTTACACTACCTCATGAGTGTGATAGCTGTCATTTTTCAAATCTTGGCCAAAATGTCTTTTGATACCTCTAGAATGGAATGACATTGTGTGTGGGGGGGTGGAATGATGTTTTGGTGGGGATTTGAACATTTTTACTACCGTGTTCATGAGGTGGGGTAATAAGAAGGCTATGCTGGCAATTTGGTTGCTGTTGTCATACAAATGGAATCACACAACTCTCACTTCACTTCACATATGGGCATCTATACCCATAGGCAAATAAGGATACAATTACACAATCTGAAAAAGTAGGGATGGATGGGGGCCCTGTGCTCCCACAGGCAAATAAGGATACAAATATACTATCTCAAAACATAAGGAAGTTCTTTGCAAAAAACTATATTAATGCAACATTTTGAGTTCTGACTAACATCACAAGTAGGGAAATATGGTTTGGGGGTTTCCAACCCTAAAACCCCACCCTCTCCATAAAACAAATCATGGTGCACTCTTCTTTGGTGTTCTGAACCCTAAAGCTCCCCCCTTAGGTGTGTATGTTTCTGGAGTCTATAGAATGGGGTGAGCTTTAGGGTTGAGAATGCCAAGGAAGGCTGCACCCCTGATTTGTTTTATGGGTGGGGTTGTGGCTTTAGGGTTGGAAGCTCTAAAGTCACATTTCCCTACTTTTGTCACTTTAGTCAGTGCCCTAAATGTTGCATTAATCCATTTTTTTTTGCAAAGAATATATATTATAGTGGCATGGTAGTGCCACTATAGTTAGGGTTAAGTATCCCATTTAAGGTTAAATCTGAAATTTTGCACCTTAATAACATTGCCACCATAAACTGGATTTGCCTGAAATCTGGAATGCACAGTCTGGTACCATAGATATCTGGACCTGCCAGGTTTCGTTACAGTCAGATGTACAGTTGCGGAGCTATAGAGCACCTAAACATGCATAAATTATAGATTTTTGTGTGTTTCTTTGCTCACTCTTACAGCCCACATGGTTTGTGCGGCCAGTCCAAAAACTTCAGAGAATGTGTAGCCGGGGTCCCCAACGTGCTTTCAAATATTTCATGAAAAAATATTAAACAGTTCAAAAGTTATTCAAAAAGCACTGAATCCCATTATAATCTATGGAAAAAGTTGACAAAACATGTAACAGTGTCACAAATGCAGTTTTTACTGTCGCAAATGACCCTTTTACTTTTGTGATTCACCATTTTTTTTTTCAGTTGGTGGTCAGAAAGATGCTTGGCATTTAAATTTGGGATCCTCTAGGGACACAATTCTTTCTGTGTTCACCTAGTTGAGCCCTGAGGATGCTAGCCATGTCTTTTTTTGGGGGTAAAACACCCCAGAAATATGTTTTTTAAATTTTTGTAAAAAGTAGTGTAGCAAAGTACTTTAGCATATGCAACACTTTTGTGATTTTTTTGCAAAAGTGTTGTGATTTGTGAATGTAATTTGGGACACTATGCCCAAAATAATAGGAAATCTTTGCCACCCTGCTGTAAAACAACAGTTTGGTCTTTTGGTGGATTGGTGCCAAAATATAACAGGGCTGCAAAGTTATGGCACTCCGAAGTTGACAGTTTTCCCCACAGAATAACATTAACGGCATCCGCCATGCCTTTCGGGTCTCATATCTTGAAAACCATGTGAGATACGAACTTTTTGTCACAAAATTTCTTAGTCCAACTAGCCTGGAAAGTCAATAATAAGATGAGATTTAAATTTTTTTATGTTGTACGGTTCCTGAGATATAAGCAATTTAGTATTCCAAGTACTCATTTTCTGGCTCAAGGGCCATTGTTAGGCCCACATTCATTGTATTCACTGTGCTTCTGGATGCACCTATTTCGAATACAAAGCATGTGCATTTGCATTACTGTTACCGTTAGCATTTGCATTTACGTTTCTGCTTGCATTTCCATTACCATTTGCGTTAGCATTTCTGTTTGCTTCACTGTGTGCATTACCGTTTGTATTTGCATTTGCGCTTGCATTTACCTTATTGTTTCTTTTTGTGTCAGTGTTGGCGTTACTGTTTGCTTTTGCATTATTGATGCATTTCCATTACCATTTTCATTAGCATTTCCGTTTGCATCACCCTGTGCATTACCATTTGCGTTTGCATTTGCGTTACCGTTTGCATTACCATTTGCATTTGCGTTTCCTTTAATGTTAGCGCATGCATTGGCACTTGCATTTCCATTGTTGTTTGCTTACTGTCTGTGTTTGGTTTCATGTTTGCACTCGCATTTCCATTGCCATTTTCATTACCATTTCCGTTTGCTTTTGCACTTGCATTTGTGTTACTGTTTGCGTTACTGTTTCCTTTCACATCATTATTGGCATTACCGTTTCCACTTTTTTTGTGTTACTGTTGCTGTTTGCATTTTCATTACCGTTTGCATTACCATTTGTGTGTGTGTGTTTCTGTTACCATTGCTGTTCTCGGTACTGTTACCATTTGCATTACCGTTACCATTTGCGTTTCCATTCCCATTTTTGTTAGCATTTCTGTTTGCGTCACCATGCACATTACCATTTGTGTTTGCATTTTTGCTTGCGTTTGCATTTCCATTTACATTACTGTTTCCTTTGGTGTAACCATTGCCGTTACAGTTTGTGTTTGCATTACCATTACCATTTGTGTTTTCATTACAGTTTGCATTACCATTTGCTTTTGTGTTTCCGTTACTGTTAGTGTTTGTGTTTCCATTGTTGCTTGCATTACTGTTTCCTTGTGTATCGCCATTGCTGTTACCATTACCGTTTGCATTTGCATTTGCGTTACCATTACCATTTGCATTTCTGTTACTGTTTGCCTTACCATTAGTGTTTGCTTTTATGTTTGCACTTGCGTTTCTGTTACCATTTGCATAATAGTTTCTGTTTGCTTCACCGTGTGCATTACTGTTTGCGCTTACATGTGCATTACCATTAACATTGTTGTTTCCTTATGAGTCACTGTTGGCGTTACCATTTGCGTTACCGATACTGTTTGCATTTCCGGTACCATTTTCATTTACATCACCATGTGTGTTTACCATTTGTGTTTGTATTTGCACTTGCATTTGTGTTTCCATTTCTGTTACTGTTACAGTTTTCATTTTTATTGCTATTTGCATTACTATCTGTGTTTGTGTTCATGTTTGCACTTGTGTTTCTGTTACCATTTGTGTTACTGTTTCTGTTTGCTTTTGCGCTTGCGTTTGTGTTATAATTTGAGTTACCGTTTCCTTTCTCGTCACCATTGGCATTACTGTTTCCACTTGCATTTGCGTTAGCATTACCGTTTGCATTTTCATTACCGTTTGCGTTACCATATGTGTGTGTGTTTCCATTACCGTTAATGTTCTTGTTACTGTTACCATTACCATTAGTGTTGGTGTTACTGTTAGTGTTAATGTTCCCATTAGGATTACTGTTACCATTGTCGTTACCATTACTGTTAGTGTTACCATTACTGTTAGGGTTATTACGCACAAATGGGAAACATGGTGGGAGTGCGGGGTCCGACACCACCACATATCATTCACTATTTATAGGGCACATTCTCAAAAAGAAGGGAAATTCATGGCAAAAAAATCCATTTAATGCATCAGTTAGGGTTGTTTCACAGTGTCAAAAATGATGAAATTCAGTGGTAGGGTTACCACTCCTTGCACCCCACACCCACCCCACCACCAACAGGCATCAGGGTGTGTGTTGGGGTCATCAGGCCTAACTGTCACTCCATTCTCCTATACTGCACCACCTCAGCTTATTTACACATGGAATGGGGCGAGATGGCCAATGACCCCAATGCACACCTGATACCTGTTGATGGGGTGGGTTGGGCATGGTGCAAGGGTGGCAACTCCTAATACTGAATTTCATCATTTTGTCACTGTGGAACAACCCTAACTGATGCATCAAATTTAGTTTTTTGGCTATGAATATATATATATATATATATATATATAGACACACACACACACATATGTGTGTGTGTATGTGTGTGTGTGTGTGTGTGTGTGTGTGTGTGTATATATATATATATATATATGTATATAAGGGCTTGATCGTGCCTCTGTAGTTAGGGTTGAGTAGGCACTTTAATGTTAAACATCAAATTTAGCACATTTATAACTTTGTAACTGTTCAATGGAGATGCTCAAAATTTGGAATGTGTGGTCTGGCATGGTAGATCTCTTGATTAGCCAAGTTGCATTTTGGTCAGACTTACAGTTTCTGTGCAGCAAAATGCTAAGAAAACGCGTTTTTTGCCACTTTTGACACTTTTTGCTGATGGCGCTGCGACCACACTGTATGGTCTTTTGGTCTGATGTTTGGATCATAGACAGAGGTTGGGTCAAGAAACAATCTAGTGTTGATTTGGTAAAATATTAATCCATTCCAAAGTTCTTAAATTTTACATTTTCAGGTTCTGAGTATACTCAGTTCACTTCAAGATTTATATGGTTATTTCTCAGACAAAAATTAGGCTCATGGTCAAGGATTTTATGGCTGGCAGACAAGGATCCTGGTCTTCCAGAAAATTCCTTGTTCATGAGCTGCCATCTTGTTTTTCAGTTTTGCCCACAAAAAAAAAATGTTGTAACTTTCTCCGTGGGCAACTTTTGGGCCAAATGAGGTATGGGTTTTGTTGAGGGTGAAGTCCTGTACAAAGGCATGCCTTTGGTTTAGCTGGTTTTGGTCAAAAAAAAGCTTTTTAAGACTTATAATTCTTTGTTCGTGACTTGCTAAGAATCCTAGTCCACGAGCTGCCAGAATTCTAGTCCATGACCTCACGGTCAAGGATTTTGCTACCTCGTGGACTAGGATTTTAAAAAGATTTGCATTGCATAGCTAATGAACAGTTTGGTGTTTTTGCTTGACATTTTCAAGGTATTGAGGGGATGCTCTACAGGTGTGAATTATGCTATTTGGGTGTTGGGCAATTAAACAGTTCTGTACATATGCCATTACAAAGTTGAGATTTTCCCCATAGAATAACACTGTGGTGCCCATTGCATTTTTTGGCACCTATATCTTGGAAATGAAGTGAGATACAGACTTGAAGGACATTGCTGTTTTGATATTGATAGGTTGGTGGCACGTGGGGCCCAAAGAGCCCCATGCTCCCACCAACATATGCCATATGGCAGCTATATGAGTCTTTGCTGAGAAAGTGAGGAGTTTTGTTATTCAGTGGTTATAGTACACGTTTACAAGCAAGTAAGAAAGTTCTTTGCAGAAGAAAAACTGTTTATGATTTATTAGTTAGGGTTTGTACTAGAAAAGTGAGGAAATGAGACATTAGGGTTGAGCCTCTAAGTCCCTCCCTCCAAACACCCTGCTGTGGTATGCTCCACAGTCAAAGAGATGGTGAGGTGTGCTATGAGGTTGTGAGGACTGTCACCCCATTGTCCTTTGCTGTTTACATACATTGCTGTATTGAAATTGGTAGGTTGGTGGGAGTGTGGGGCCTGAAGGGCCCGATGCTCCCACCAATATATGCCATCTGGCAGCTATATGAGTCTTTTTTGAGAAAGTGAAGAGTTTTGTAATTTACTAGTAATATTACACTTTTGAAAAAGTAAGGGACTTCTTTGCAAAAAAGAAAAAAATTCTTGATTTTATTACAAACCATAAAGGAAAAGTGTTGTTTTCACACATTGCGGTGCTGGGGTGGAAATGTTTTTTTTTTTTTTGCAAATATCGTTTTTATTAGAGAAGATTTACAGTTTATACATAGGTTGACAGTCACAATTCATCATGAGCATTAAAGACATTGCATCAGACGTACAGAGGTACCAGTCTATTAATAAGATTGCACAAGATTATCATATTAACCTTCCTGATCCAGTAATAAATGCCCTAATATCACTCTACCAATTATCCCAGACTTGAAACATCTATCCCTCCTCACAACCCATCTCCTCCAGCTCCCCCCCACCCAGTCTGAGCCCCAGCCGACCCCTATCAACTGAACTTTTTAAGGTCCAGGCAGGGGCTAGGAGTCCATAAACTATGGTCTGAGGAGCCAGTCAAGGGAGGTGTTGTATTAAGGCACAAAATGAGGGTCTTTGGTCATAATATATATATGATCCATCTCCTCCACTTCAAAAAGCCTAGCTCTGCCTTTATTGTTTAAATTGTGGGTTATTTTTTTGGATCTGTATATAAGGTGGACTATCTCTCTCCAGTCCGAAAGGGTAGGGGGCTCAACTGTGAGCCAGCACTTAGCGATAGCTTTCTTTGCTGCCAGGAGAAGAATATTTAATAGGTATCAGGCATGGTGGTCACATAGGCCAGGAGGGAAAGCAATGCAGGATAAAGAATTCTCCCTTATAAGGAAGTCCGACCCCAAAGAGGTCTTCTAACTCCTCAAATAGAGCCTGCAGAAAAGGCTACAATTTTGAACAGGACCAAAAGATATGAGAGTGGTGAGCAGCAGCCTCACCACATATGCACCAACATGCTGCAGATAAGGTAGCACCATAATGAGAGGTTATTACCGGAGTTCAGAAAAATATTATCAGTAATTGCCATGAAAATAACCTCCAGGAATGAGAGTAGGTGACTCTTGATACCACACCCAAAATAACTTCCCACTCTTGAGGTGGAATTTGGGAACCAAATTCCTCGTTCCATTTCCCCCCCCTTAACCGTGATGTATCTCCCCCTGTTGTTTACAGCAGGGACTTATACAGCACTGAAACAGCAAGTGGAAGTCCCTGGGATTTTAATACTTGTTGAAGTATTCAGATCACCGGGGGGGTGTGCCTTAGGTGAACAAACATTAAGGGGTAGGGATTCAAAATAGTGTCGGAGTTGTAGATATCGATAAAAATTTGATTGGCGTAGGTGGAATTCACGACTGATTTCCCCAAACTCTTTAAAAAGGGGGCCCATTTGCAGTTACGAAAGCTGCAAGAGATGGGTATGCCTCCAAGTCCAAAAGGTATGGTCTGAGAGGATTGGGGGAAAATCCTCCAGTAAGTCTATTGGGCAAAGTAAGACCAGAAAAGGGGTAATCCCCAGGGCCTTTTGCATTGAATACCAGACCTGTGTTTGGTACTCCATACATGGGCCCCAAGCAGGCCGGCCAAATGAGGGTGGAATTTTGTGGAATATCACTTTTTGGTATTCCCGGTGAGGGAGTACACTCTCCTCAATTTCCTTCCACCTGGCCGAGGTCATTCCGATAAGGCGTTGTATTATAAAGAAGAGGTGGGATGCTCAGCAGTAAAGTTTCAAGTTGGGGACTGCCAGGCCCCACTGAACTTTAGGGAGGTAGAGAGTCCCCACCTTAATTCTAGGGTGTTTTCCTGCCCAGACAAATTTAACTACGGCCTTGTTCCAAACCTTAAAGAAACTATTTGGTAGATTGAGGGGTAAATTCTGGAACAAATAGAGAACCCTCAGAAGAGTTACCATCCGGACCACCTCTATGCACTGAAGCATATTCAGTGGAAGAATGTTCCATCATTCAAGGTCTTGTTTCATCTGGGATGTAAAGGGGTGGTAGTTGTTATTCAGGGCATCCTCGGCCTGATGCGCAAGGTAAATTCCTAAATATTTTAGCTTAGTAAGCCCCCAGTGGAAAGGATACCCTTCCTTAAATGCTTCAGTTGGAGCGAAGTGAAAGGTGAGGGTATCGGTCTTGCTGGTATTCAGCTTGTAACCTGAATGTGATCCAAATTCTTCCAAGAGATGGAAAATGGAAGGTATAGATTGTTTGGGTTTAGTAAGGTATAGCAGGACGTCATCTGCATAGACAGCTGCCCGGTGCTCTGTGCCATCTATAGTCACTCCCACAATATCAGATGACAGTCTAATTGCCTGGGTCAGAGGTTCAATAAAAATGGCAAAAAGGCCTGGTGATAGGGGGCAGCCCTGATGCATACTCCTGTAAAGGGGAAAGTATTGGGAGTGGTGGCCAGATATTTTAACACATGCCTTTGGGGATGCATACATTTTCCTAAGAGTAGCTATGAAGGGTCCTGGGAAGTGCATAGCAGTCATTGTGGTGAACAGAAAAGGCCATGATAGCCGATCAAAGGCCTTCTCAGCATCAAGGCTGAGAAGGACCGAAGAGTCCTCCCGGGATTGCATCTCATGGACCAACTGAAGGGCCCTACGAGTGTTATCTGAGGTGGACCTAGAACTCACAAATCCTGTTTGGTCAAGATCAATGAACTCCGGTAGTATGAGGTCCAGTCGCCGGGCCAGGATGGACATAAAGTATTTGTAGTCCGAGTTAAGGACCGATATCGGTCTATATGAGCCACTTTGTAGAGGATCCTTACCTGGTTTGGGAATGATGGAAATTGTTGCATGCGCCCAACTGGGTGGAGGGGATTCACCGGCAAGGACCTCATTAAACACTGCAAGTAACAGCTTACTGATAGACTGAGTCGAACTTTTATAAAACTGAGCCCCGTAACCATCAGGCCCAGGGGCTTTTTTGGGTTTTGGACTTGGAAATGACCAACATCAGCTCCTCAGGTGAAATTGGTCTCACCAGGAGGCCCTGTTGTTCATGATTAAGTGTAGATAACTTTAGAGGCAATAAAAAGGAATCAGTGTGTGCCAAATCTGTCACATGATCCGGAGTGTACAAAGTTTTATAATATTGACAAAAGGCCTGAGATATGTTTTTAAATTTGGTATGACATTCTCCTGTCCAGGAGTCCTTTATCTTTGCAATAGTAGACAGTTTACGATGTTGACGGAGTCGGTACGCCAGCAACCGGGAGGCTCGAGGGCTGATCTCGCCATATCTCTGCCGGAGATATGCAAGGGCAACCTCCGTTTGCTGTAGGCATAAAGAGTCCAGCTCATTCTTGGTCTGCTTTATCTGGGGAAGAACTGAGTCATTACCTTGTTGGTGAGCCAGCTGAAGGAACTGAAGAGTCTGCTCCAGCTGAAGCTGTCTTTCCTTTCGTGCCTTCGCTAGCCCGGCTGAATATTTTATTAAATGACCTCTCAGGACTGCTTTTAGGGTATCCCATTGGATTGTTGAAGGGATCTCCTGGGTAGAATTGTCCCGTATGATTTCCGTAATTTTATCACTAAGGAACTCTTTAAACTGTTCACTTTTTAAGTATACGGGGTTAAATCTCCACCTAGTGTTGCACCTCTCTAGGCCCAGGCTCCACTGAGTGATGAGTGGTGCATGATCCGAGTGGGCTATAGGGCCCAATGTGACTTCGACCAGTGAGCCAAGCTATTCCTTCTGGGTATAACAGTGATCAATTCTTGGGGGGTGGAAATGTTAAGGGGAACAATTATGGAACAAAATGTGATGACAAGATGAAAACAATTGTGCACAACATAGGAGCAAAAAGATAAATACAGATCTATAATAGTTACAGTATTTACACATTTCAACATTTATTTACATAATATTAACAGGAAATAAAAAAATATATATATATGAGAATGTACTTTTCACATACTTAACACAGAACAGGGGTGGTAGAAGCTAATCAAAGGTAAAAAAAGAATAAATGGGCTGTGTAATTTTCACATACAGCTGGGGGGGAGAAAGTAATGTGAGGAAAAGTAAGAAAAAAATTAGTCACTGCAGTATCCTTCTTTATTCCAAGGAGTTCTTTAGCATCAGTAACTTTAGCAGACAACCGAGCAGTAACAAGTTGGAGATCGGCAGGGAACCTACTAGGAAAGAGGCTCTGCAGAACTGCCCTGCCAAATTTGGCATCAGATCTGGTCTGCACATCCAATCTGTAGAGATTCACAAAGGTGTGTGCAGATTTCCAGGTAGCTGATTTTTTGACATGTAGTAGTGGAATGTCCCTTGCTGCTGAAAGCGAGGCTGCCATGCCCCTGGTGTAGTGGGCTCTGAGCCTCACTTGAGGTTGGTGACCAGCCTTTTTGTAGGAGATTCTAATGCATGAGAGCTACCACAGGCAATAATTGTCTTGGTAGCTGGTCTTCCACTGCCTGCATATTTGTAGGTGGGGGACAACCGAGAGGAAGAGCTTCTGGAGTGTCTAGTATTCCCTAGGCAGTAGAAGCTGGCTCTTTTGATATCCAAGCTGTGTAGCATTCTACTCACCAGGAATGGATGTTTCAGTAAAGAAGAGAGGCACAGTAATAGACTGGTCCAAGTGGAAATCTGAAACTACCTTTGCAGAAATTCCTATTTGTCCTGAGCCTAACTTTATCGTTGTGAGAGAAGATGTATAGTGGCTCAGTGAACAGGGGCTATTGCTCTGAAAACCTCCTGGCAGAGGAAATGGCTACTAGGAAGCCTGTCTTTCAAGTTAACTAGATGTGGGCCATAGAGATAGGCTTGAAGGGTGGCTTCATGAGTGTGTTGGTGCAAAGGTTAAGGCTCCAAGGAGAAACAGGACCCCAGATTGGAGGCTGGGGGTACAAGAGGCCTCCAAAAAAATGTTTAATATGGCATGTGAAACCAAAAAGATTTTTGTTTTCTCACTGAAAGGCAGGCAGAAATTGCCACCAGGTGTAGGATGAGGGAGATAGTTTCAAGAGTGACGTCTGTAAGAGTACCAGGCAATCTAGCAGCTGAGGGTCTGAAACTGAATGGGATTTGACCCTTTCACTCTTGCATAAGAGGGAAAACCTTTACATTTGCCTGCATAAGTTTTCTTAGTGTTTTTTTTTTACCACACTCACTATACTGAGGACTTGTTTGTGAGGATACAAACTCTAGCTGTTCCAGAATCAGGCCTTGAGGTGAAAGGAGTGTATGCCTGGATACTGCACTCCTGTCTGAGGAAGATTCAGCAGGGACTGAGTTGGAGGCAGGTGAAAGAGAGAAGGACTGGTTACCAGGCCTGCATGACCCTGCAGGATCCTAGGTGCAGGTTGTTGCAAGAGTTTAAGAATTACCCTGAGAATCAGGGAAAAGAAGGTAATGCATCTAAGAAACTTCCTGAACAGACCAGGATCAAGGTGTCCAGAGAAGGAGATACCAGGATTGGAGCCTGCAACGGCACTGAGGAGACTGGAGACTGAAGACTGAGGAGAGAGGCAGACAGATTCACTTCTGGGTGCCCAACCACTTGAACACTGTAACTAGTACTCATTTGTTCAAAGTTCATTAACTCTGGGCTTGACTGATGCAACTAGAGCCTCTGCCAGAGCATTGTATTTGCCTGGGAGGTGAATTGCTGAAACGCAGACTCCAAAGTAGAAGGTGAGAGACCAGTTTTGATAGTGCCTGCAAACAGAGTACTCCTGATTTGGCCATTGCAGTAGTATCTGTTTGAGTCTGTAGCTCTGTCCTCTTATGACAGGAGCAATTGCTTTGAGCTAGAAAGATTTCTCTGAGTTCTAAAAGAAATATGATTAAATGAGACTCTTGGAGATTCTAGGCATCACTTATTGAGGCACTATCCAGATGTGTTTCCCAGCACAGGGGAAGGCATCTGTGGAACTGCTCCGTCTGAGTTTACAGGTTTGAAAAATGTTGCTTTCTGAGATCAGCAAGCTATAAAGAGACTTGCGTGTGACGCATCCTGTGTCTCAACCCTGGGACCATTTCAGGCACTGAAGCCATGTGTCCCAATATCCTGAGGAACTGTCAAAGTTACGTGTTTTTCTCAGGACCACATCATATACTGTACTAGGAGGGTTAATGATTCAAAACCAGTCAAGTGGTTGCTGGCTGGTCTTGCTGTCCCTGGATGAAGAAAACTAGCAATGAGGTACATCTTGAATTCTTGCCTGCAGAAGGAAGGCATATTCTTGCTGGATGCTGGGACTGTTCCAGGTGAGACTTTGTTTAAATTTACCTGGGAACCCTGAGACTACAGATACAGCCCTGTAGGGGGAGCAAAAGGGGCTCCTTGACCAGACATGGAGACTTTGGCAGGCTAATCGGCAAGCTAGGTGTAGCTAGAGATGCCCAGATTTCTGAGGTGTGGTGCTACCACTGCCTAGGCATTTCTAAAGTCTCTTGGCAGAGGGAGGCTGAAGAGATGTAGTGAGCCAGCCCTTGTGTGAGACCTCATTATTAAAGGTATATGGGCAAAAAAAGGGGGACCCTTTTTGAATCAGGAAGGTTATCGTGTCTCCCTACTGTAAGGGCTGCCTGAATAGTAACAGAGTGACCATCTTGAATTTGGGTTTTAACAACAAGATGGGATCCAGTTCCCAGTTGTCATTTGTGTAAGTTATCATGCGGAGTTGAGGCCCTTTCTTCTTTTCATGAACAGGAGTGTACTACACCATTTGTAAAGATAGAATGTTTGTTGCCTCCCGCTACAACAGTGATGTCTATGTTGGGGGCAGAGGCTTAGACACCTGGATACACATGAGGTATGCCCACACTAAGTTCAGGCTTTAGACTGTGAAAACACCCCTGGATTCAGAGAAGGATGGGAAAAAACTCAACCCCTAATACTCTTTTTGGTCAGAAAAGAGAGGAACCATCAAAATTAAGCAACTGTGATGAATTTAACATTTAAAATGAAGAGTCATGGTAAAAACAAAGGTGGAGTACTGCAGTTGTGCTAACAATAAAATAATTAGTTAATCACTGATGAATTTGTAATACTTTCACTCAGCAGACTACTGAAAAATAAATATGAGGAAAGCTTTACCCAGATAAGAACTAGGAGGCTGTGGCTATGTTGCTTAGTCCAGTGGAGAAAAAAATCTGAAGCCTTTAGTAGCTCTCACTCAGCTCACTACTATTCCTGTTTTCTGACTGGCTATTTCATACGGTCATTTAAATTTTTTTAAAGGCACACCTCTGAGGCAGTTGCAGGTAGCCAGCAAACTGCTAAAGTTACTGATGATAAAGTACTCCTGGGGTAAGAAGAGTTTAGTACTGTGTTATTTTTCACACAGGATAGATGAAGGGAGACAGCAATCTAAGGCAAGAAAATTAAAAAAAAATGCTGTGTTTCGCATCACACAGGTTCTGGGGTTGGTAGTGATGCAAAGTACACAAAACATAAAAATGTGACAGCCAGTGATTAAAAAATTACATAAAAAAGAAGTATTTTTCATGGTTTGGTCTGCTTTTGGAGATGTGCTAGTCCTCGTGTTGTGATGAGGGTGCCTCGGGGGGAAGGAGGTGGAAGTTTCCCCAGGAGGATGTGGTGGCATGAGGAGTTCCTGCCCCTCCTCTTTGGATGTTGTGGTGGGAGGGACAGTTTGTGGAGGCTACTACTCCTGCTGAGGCTGCCGGAGGGATGGGTCCTGTTCTTGATATAGCTGTAGGTCCTGTTGTATTAGATGGTGGATTGCTTCTGTGGCCTCCAACTGGTTTTCTGCCAGGCTCACCATGAGGCCATGGGTGGTGTCTAGGGCAGCAACATTGACCTCTTCCTGATCATGCAATTGCTGTATTGCATGGGCAAGGCCCTGTTGTTGCCCTCAAGACCACGGATGGCAACCATGGCTGTATGACCAATGCAGCCTTGTTGTTGTAGCAAGTCAAGCATCTCATCTTGTTTTTGCAACATTTTCTCTTGATTTGCTACAACGACAAGGCCATGCTGTTGTGCTACCCAGTTGCCATCCTCAGTGGCCTCGAGCACCCAGCCGAGAGATTGCTGAGTGTATTTCAGCTGTTGCAGACAGTCTGTAAGAGAGAAAAAGAAGGAGAACAGAGCAAATTTTACTTGTATCCATGGTTTCTTGTTCTGATGTTGGAGTCTATATGTGACTGAGTGATTGTGGTGTGGAGTTATTATGTTTTAGAAAATGGGGCATGTAAAAGCTGCTATCCTATTGTTTAAAACATGCTACCACTGGGCTTTTATTTCTTAACAATGCCTGCAGAAAATCAAGAAGAGACAGCTACTCACCACCTGGCTATCACATCCCTAGAGCTGCAAAAACTAAGAACATCCCCAGCACTCTCACCCAACACTGGGCCTGGATTGATAAGAAAACTTTGTTTTGATATTGAAATTCACATGGCAGGGCGAGAGGGCTTGAGAGCGGTAACACCACAGTCATCTCAACTAAGAATGAGTGAAAACGTACACAGATATATCACACTGAGGCACAACCCAGAAACAAAAAATCACACAAACTCTCTGGAGCCCAATAAAGAATCACAAATGAGTCTCATTTATGAGAGACCAGACAAACCAGTCTGTCCTGTCAGAATATCCCTCCAATATCTAATCAAAATTGCTGAAAATGAAAAATCATTTTATCTTCACCCTAGAGGATTGCCACAGTAATGTCTACACAAGGAAAAAAACTAGTATAATCATGAGTCTATGGGCAAAAACTTCCTGAGATCATTAATGGCCAAACTGAGTACTGAAGGCCAATTAAGGCAAACATATACCAAACCACAGTATTTGGGCAACTGCGGTGCAATTTCTATCATATGCAGGACTGGCTCCAAGAGAGACTATGTTTGCTACACTACTTTGAAACAAGCTTAGCAAATTACTGGACAGCTTTGTCACTACACAGAGAACAATGGAGCAGTATTGTGGGAGGACACAAGAAGACTGCAGGAAACAAAGAAAACACATACTGTAGGAGACTTCCACATCAGCACTGCCAGCTGTCGGACCCAGCATGGAGGCACCAGCTTCTGCAGCAATAAAAGGTACAACAACTAATAAATTCTTAATTTCCTTTTATATCTTTACTTTTATCTGTATTGTTCACTACACTAACATATATCACTTTTCTTTTTTTACAACATATCCACAAAATCCATTCAGCTTGGTGCAGTGGAGCTTTACAGGACCAGTCAAGTTTATCAACTATTAGAAATAGGTTTTATTTTAACTACTGAAAGTAAGAACTGCAGCCCTATGGTTGAACTGCATTGCAGTTTATTTCTGCATCCCGACTCCCCAAAAAAGGGGCTATTTTTTATCCCCATTTCAAAACACATTCAAAGTTAAATTCACTGTCACAGTTATTTTAACTTCTTGTCTAGCAGTCTGTGTTTCTTCGAAAGCACACACACCCATATTGTAAGTGTAATAATATCCTTCAGGGTGGGCGTTATGGGATATGATGTACCTTCCAGGGGCTATAAGGCCCTACGGCTCTGGCATCGGGCCTCATTACTCTCCTGGATGGTCTGTTATATCCTAATAATGCTCACCCTGTCAGATATTATTATTTACATAGATGTATGATGTGTCTTGCTTTTGAATAGCATTTAGTGCCATTGCTATGCATGAATGTTCATAAGCACAGTGTGTTACTGAGATGCATTGCACCAAGGATGTGAAAGTTTAAATTGTATGTGAGTTGAATCTGTTAAAGTGAGACCGTATGCTTGTTCTACTGAGTGCTGTGCAAGATCTTAATATGATGGTGGAGTTGAGATAATATGAATGCCCTACCATTTCACATTGTACTTCTTTCGAATTAAGATAACATGGTGAGATTGAGGTGGTGAGAGGAAATGTATACACTTCATGCAAATAGGTTGCTACATACAGTTCTATACTACACATAGAGAATGTTATGAAGAGAAATATGCACAGAAACAATTAAGTCTATTGGTCAGCTAAGCATCTTCATTTATTTATTTTTTTGTTTTGTTGACCTAATAAGTGCACTAGACAAATCCTGCCTATTTTAGGCACTACCGGGGGAGGATACAGATGAATGCCAACTGACCTTGAACCAGATTAAGCTGTTGGTGGTAATTTTTTAGTGAACGAGGAAATTTGGCCAGGACACCAGGAAATTCCCCACTCTTTTCGATAAGTGCCATGGGATCTTTAACATCCACCTGAACTACCACCGATCCAGGCAGATGGGACCTCGGTTTAACGTCTCATCTGAAAGACGGCACCTCAGAAGTTCAGCACTCCTCTCATGCTGCACTACAGTGTCAGTGCTGGGATATTAACCCAAGTGCCAGATGTGGGAACTGAACCCACAGCCCTCTGATCTCCTGGTCTCAGAGGCGAGTGTGATACCTGCTGAGCCACTGACACTGATATCTATGACATCTATGCAGATAAGGAACATATATTCAAAGCTTTATGACTAGCGCAATTTTTTTTCTGACATAGTCGTGGATTTCCAGCAGGTTGGAATGTTAACAAACCCAAGGAGAGAATAGTGGTTGGAGGGGAGGGGCAAGCTGGGGAGCACCATGGAGGAAAAGGATCTCTGGATATTGGTAAGCTTATTGTTCTCTCAAGATGCTGATCAGTTTGCACATGGTGTGCTACTTCTTGTGAATTATTTTTCAATCCAGCATTGTGGTGAATTTGCAGTATGGCAAAGCTTTGAATATGTGTCCAGGGAAACTAGATAGCACTGCAGTGCAAGATTTCTACTGAATAAGACTTATAATCCTTACTGTTCATTTTTTTTGTCTTTTTTTTCTTTATAGAATATGGTGTCATGGAAGTAAAAACAAACAATGTTAAGCAACTGTAGTTTCATGGCTGTGCTACATAAAATGGGCAATTACATTTCTGTGTCTTGATTGGCTGAGACTTGTTTCTAGCCATTGCAGTAAGAGAGTACCACCACTGGCTAAAACAAGTCCCTGCCAACCAGAGCAACTCACAAAATTCATAAGCCATCTATTTCCTAGTTTCCATCACAAACATGGCTGCAGCCTTTACTCATATTTAAAAAAACTTTGACTGGGCCCTAAAAATAAAAGTCCATTAAATTAAATAAAATAAGTAAATAATTCAATGTTATTTACAGTCATGAGCCTCCCCTTACACACATACACAAATTTAAAAAATCAAGTACTATTCAGAGTTTCCATTGCTGGTGTTTCTTTGATGACCATGAACAATCCCCCTCCTATCCCTACCACTTTGTCAAATAACTCCCTGCTCCTTACCTGGCGACAGATAAAATTGAGGTTCTGGCTCCATTTCAGGCCTGTGTGTGTGTGTCTTTGTTTGTATGCCAGTTGAACTCTGAAGAATGTTGAATTCATGTATTCCATGTCATCATTTTGTGTGTGTGTGTGGTGGGGTGGGGGGCATTCTACTGCTGGAATAATGCAAAGTTTTGAAATCTTCCATTCCATGGTAAACAATCACACAATGTATTGAGTGTGAAAAAAGACAGATGACTGACAGATGAAAAACATCTGTGGAAGGACTATTTTCATTATTTAGCAACATTTTTGTCTATTTTTTGGTGACTTTCAAGCATTTTAGAATGTTCTTTTTTTCAAACTTGCCTATGCACCCATTTTCTATAAGCAATAAGACATAGCTGGGTGTTGGCAGTACTGAGATACCCACACACCAAGAGGCTGAAGGCACTTGATCTATGGTTTTGTGCCTAACTACGCCTCTGGGAGGGCAGGTATCTCAGTACTACCAACACCCAGTCATGTCTCATTGCTTACATCACATAGAGTTTTGCTGAGTATCACTTATTGCCAATGTTACACTGTCTTCCTGTTTTTTTAATGACTTCTTGAGACACTTTAAACACTGTGAAACATGCTGAACACTGTTGACTGTTTAATTTTGTTTATGTTACTGTTAGGATCACCTAGCATAGCAAGATACTAACATACTAGCATTGAACACCTAATGTTCTTTTAGATCTGCTTTATAGTTTTGGACCCATGGTGGAAAGTGATTCAGGTCTCACTCCTACTTGCAGCCTGCTGTCTAACACCTCTGTGTGGGCTGAGTTTTGTTTAAGTTGTTTCTGCTGGACTGAAGTTATATAGTTGAGTCTACCCTTATGTGTGCAAGAGGTACTGCTTGACTCTTGCAGTGCATATGCCACCAGCAGCTTGTTAGATTGTGCATAGTTGTGGTTCCAGCACTGTATGCAAAGTTACGGACCCTCCTCTTTCACCTAAATGTCCAGGCCCCCCCCCCACCACACACACACACACACACACACACGTTTAAGTTCAAAGTATGTGTTCTGTGCATTGCCGGCACACTTCTCCATCTCCCAGCATTTGTGTTTTGGAATAGTCTGGCTGAGTGTGCGTAATTTATCTGTTTTTTTCCCCTGCTGAACAAGACTGTCAGGTCTGGCTTGTTCATCCTCTTGTTCAATGGTTGAATGTGTTACTAGCAGCACTTCTTTTGCAGATGCTGCTCCATTCCAACCTTTCTGTTGATTGACTGTTCCCCCTTATCCTGTCCCAGCTGCTTTTGAAGTCGCACACTGTTCCACTGGATAATACATCTACTAGTAATGCATTGTCCCATGTGGCAATATGTATGTTAATGAGTGTCTCATCACGTTCATTCTGTCATTCTCATAGCTTGCTCACCACTGCCCCCCTTCCTCCTGTTGGGAAACAGAGAGATATTGTTTTTGATGCCCAACTAGATGTGTGCAATGAGTATTAAAGAGAACAGTGGTCTGAATACTGAGCTCTGAGGAGCAATCTTTGCAACTACATGTGGGGATGAGAGCTTTACACTCACTAACACGCTGTCTTGCCTTGCTTAAAGTCTGTGCCCTACTCTTGTCACAAGCTTTGCAAGCATAGTTGTACCTTCTCATTTAATTCCCAGACTGGCATGTGGTCCTGAATTGTAAAAACCTTTGTGTATCAACACAGTGTCCTAATGCTGCTAACTTACGCCTCCCTTTCCCTTGTATCTTAATATATTGAAAGGACTGTTTTCTTTGTCAAACGCTGTCACTTGTGCTTCCATTATGCCTTCATTTGATAAGATAGAGAAAAAAGAATGGTAAACTCTTACCTTGTAGAACTGACGCAACAGTGGGACTCTCAGCAGTCTGATCTGTTGAAATAAAAGATGTACATTTAGTGATATATTTTCTTATATGTGTACTTATGTGTATATAGTATATGGTTACCCTTTGCTATGTGTAGAGATTACCCTGTGCAATATGCTTGTTAAGCACATTCTAAGCCATTATGTGAATTCAAAACTGTTGTTATGTATATCCTGAACAGTTTTCATTCACAGTTCATATGTCATAAAACTTTTACTTTTTCCATTTATTCTACAGCTAGCTACTTATTAAACACCTATTGAGCAAAGTCATACATTTTACTTTTAAAAAGTCTGCTAATTTTATTTTCATATGTGTGTAGAACAAAACAAATAACTACATTTTTGGTTTTCAGTTCAGTGGGGTTTACCACTCTAGTGTGAAAAACATATGGGCCCAGATATTCAGACTGCACCTGGCAGGGGCACAAGCCTGGGCACAGTGCAACTGGGATGCACCGGGGCCAGGACAAGGTGATATTCGGTGATGATGCACCATGGTGCAACACCATTGAATATGGCACAGACTGTGCATGGTGCAGTGGCACTGCACCGGTGCAAGCCACGGACAGGGAGCAAGGGGATGCACCAGTGCAACTGCAGTTGTGCAAGGCACATCACCCGCAACATTCAGAGAAGGGCATGCAAATGAGGCCCTAATATATGCAAGGCTCAAATAGGGCTATTTAAATGTCATGATGGCCCCATTTGCATGCCTTGGGCAGGGCAGCCCGCCAACTTGCGCCTGGCACCCTGCACAGCATGACATGTGAGGTGGGAGTCCCGCGGCATCCCCCGCCTGTCGCTGTGAATGAAGAAATGTTTGAGGAACAATCCCTGGTAGTCTAGTGGCCCTCCTCCTTCCCGATTCCCCGATTTCCCATTGAATGTGATGGTAAACTTTCCTGGTAGTCTAGTGGCCCCCCACCCTCCCATGTACCCAATCGCTGGAATAAGACCTTCATGTAATTCCATGGTAGTCTATAGGTACCCCCCTGCCCATTGCCATGATCATGGTACAGCGCCATATCATATTTTCCTGGTGATCCAGTGGCACCCCCCTACCTCTTCCACCCACACAGCACCTCTTGCCCACCCCGCTTCTCCCTCCATCATCGAAGGTGGCTGCAACCACCCGCATACCGGGCCTGCCACCGCTTAACGACAGGTACAGTATGGTATATAAACCATTGGGCCAGTGTGGACATGTTAGACAGTCCCAAATATGTGAATTAAGTCATTCACATATTTGGGACAATGTAAACCACAGTATGCCCCTACAAGCCATCGGTCCCCAGCTCACAGCCCATACTGTACCTGTCATTCGGTGGGCAGGCAGGCAGTACACGGGCGGGTTGCAGCCGCTCGCCAATAACAGGAGAGAGTGCAGTGGACAAGGGGTGCTGTGGGAGTGGGAAACATAGAAACATAGAAACATAGAATGTGACGGCAGATAAGGACCGCTTGGCCCACCTAGTCTGCCCATTTTCCTACCTAACAGATAAGCTGCAGATCCTAATTAACCAACAGCTTACTTCCTCCTACCCCCCACTAGGAGTGCCTTATGTCTGTCCCATGCATTCTTGAATTCCCCCACTGTTCTTGACTCCACGACCTCCTCAGGGAGGCTGTTCCATGCATCCACAACCCTCTCTGTGAAAAAATACTTCCTCACATTACCTCTGAGCCGTCCCCCCTCTATCTTCAAATTGTGCCCCCTTGTTCTTGCACATCTCTTTTTCTGAAAGATGCCACCCTCTTGGTACTTGAAAGTTTCTATCATGTCCCCTCTCTTCCTCATTTCCTCAAGGGTATACATATTATGCTCCTTTAGTCTTTCTTAGTATGTCTTCTGGTGCAGACTCTGCACCATTTTGGTTGCCCTCCTCTGGACAGCCTCCACTCTGTCTATGTCTTTGCAGAGATGGGGTCTCCAGAACTGCACACAATACTCCAGATGGGGTCTCACCAACTGTCTGTACAGAGGGATAACAACTTCCTGTTTTCTACTATTGATGCCTCTCCCTATGCATCCCAGTATCCCCCAGCCTTCCTTACTGCCTTCTCATATTGCTTGCCCACCTTAAGGTCATCTGATATAATTACCCCCAGGTTCCTTTCCATTTTTACTGTTGTCAGTATCTCACCCCCCATTGTGTCCTCTTGCCCTGGGTTTTTGTTTCCCAGGTGCATTACCTTGCACTTCTTTGCATTGAATCTGAGCTTCCATACATTTGACCATTCCTCCAACCTTGCCAAGCCCCTTCTCATCCTTTCCACTCCATCAGGTGTATCAACCCTGTTGCAGATCTTTGTGTCATCTACAAAGAGACATACTTTTCCTTCCAGTTCCCCTGCAATGTCATTTATAAAGCATTAAAAAGGGCCAGTCCCAGTACTGAACCCTGCGGTACCCCACTAGTAACCCTCCTTTCTTCACTGTGGACTCCATTTACTACTACCCTTTGCATCCTGTTGTCTAGCCAATTTTTTATCCAGGCTACCACCTTGGGATCCACTCCAAGGCTGGCTAACTTGTGTATTAATCTTTTATGTGGGACTGTATCAAATGTCTTGCTAAAATCTAGGTAAGCCATGTCTACAGCCCCTCCCTGGTCTACTACTTTGGTCACCCAGTCAAAGAAATCTATTAGATTCGTCTGACATGACCTTCCCATCATGAATCCATGCTGCCTTGGTTCCTGTGCCCCACTGGCTTCTAGATACTCAACAATTCTTTCCTTCAGAAGTGATTCCATCATTTTACCTACCACTGAGGTCAAACTAACTGGTCTGTAGTTTCCTACCTCTGTCCTGCTCCCATTTTTGTGAAGAGGAATCACATCCACCCTCCTCCAGTCCTCAGGTACCACCCCATCCTCCCACAATTTCTTAAAGAGAATAGTCAGCAGTGTCATTAGTTCTACCCTTAGTTCTTTTAGAATTCTTGGGTGAATCCCATCAGGCCCCATTGCTTTGTCCACCTTCAATTTTATTAGTTCTTTCAGAACCCTTTCTTCTGTAAATGGACTGGTATCAACCCCCGTCTTCACAGTGTTTCTCTTGTTTGGTTTAGGTGCCTCCCCACCTCTTCCTTTGTGACTACTGAGCAGAAATATTCGTTCAGTATCCCTGCTTTTTTATTGTCACCCTCTACCCACATTCCTTCCCCTTTATTAAGCCTCAGTATCCCTCCTTTGGTCTTTCTTTGCTCCCTAATGTACCTATAAAAGGTCTTATCCCCCTTCTTAACAGAGTTGGCTATCCTTTCCTCAGTTTGGGCCTTTGCTATTCTGACTGCCTTCCCAGCCTCTTTCTGTTTTAACTGATAAAGTTCTCTGTCCTTCTCCTTCTGTGTTTCCTTATATTTCCTGAATGCTGTCCTTTTCTCCTTAACCTTCCCTGCCATCTCTTTTGAGAACCATAGTATTTTTTTCCTTCATTGTGTTTTGTTGATTTGCTTTACACAAAGGCTTGTTGCCTCTGTGATGGCTGTTTTGATTACTCCCCATTGTTTCTCCACCCCTCCTTCTTGCCTGTTTGCTAGTGCTTTTCTGAGGCACTCTCTCATTTTCCCAAAGTCAGCCCTCCTAAAGTCCAATACTCTTGCTTTTGTACTCTCAAACGGGGGCAGTGAGAGGATCTCAGATCTAGAAGTGGGTTGCCACTGTAGAGGGATGGGTGTGCCACTGGATCACCAGGGAAATATGATATGGCACTGTACAGTGATCATGGCAATGGGTGGGGGGGTACCACTGGATTACCAGGGAATTACATGAAGGTCTTACTCCGGTGATCGGGGACATGGGAGGGAGGGGGGCCACTAGACTACCAAGGACAGTCTACCATTACATTCAGTGGGGAATCAGGAGGAAGGGGGCCACTAGACTACCAGAGAACATCTATTATTACATTTATTGGGGCATTGGGGACTCGGGAGGGGATCCACTGGACTACCAGGGATACATGTGTGCTTGTGGATGGTGTTCTGGGTGGGCAGGTGGCCACTTATGGCTGGCGGCTGCTATGTTGCACCCTGCAATGCAGCAGCCCACCTGTGGGTGGCTGGGAGTTGTTCCCACTCCTCATAGGCTCAACTCTGAACCTCAATATGTGGCGCACTGCAGAGTTGAGCCAGCATGTGCACCACACATTTTGGGCTGAATATTGGGATGTGCCGCATATGCATGGGCACTCCCCCTGCATCTGCATTGCATGCAATTACATTGTGCCCCAGCGCATCAGGTTTTGCACTGTGCCTGGCAGCCCATTCAATATCCCACCCAGGCACAACATGGGGTTGCACCAGTGCAACTCTGTTGCACTATGCACAACCCCTTTGAATATCCAGCCCATGGTATACAAATTAAATATGGTCAAAGACACAGAACATGTCATGTGTTTCCATCTTGTCTTTGAGGTGACAACATGGAGCTCTCAAGTTTTGCTCTTAAGGTTCATATGCCGTCATTTGGAGCCTTGCATGGAAACACAGTGTTGTTGTGTATGGTTGCCCATGCACATATTTTCTATGTCACTGGTACCATTTGATTGGTGGTTTCAGACTTGTTGATTTCTAAATAGAAAACTATCCATGTAATAATGGCAACATTTTATTTCTATGTATTTATGCTGTTAAGTGTACAGCTAGAATATCTATTTTGTACTTAGCACATTGATTAGTCCTTTCACAGAGAGGTATCATAATTAAGTAACGTATATTCACTTGAAAAGTCTAGATTGTAGTCTTGGTGTAACAGTGGCAAGAGGTATGTGGTGCTGTTTTGACAAGATATGACATCAGCTGTGTTATCCACACAACAGCTCCTTGTGTAATTACTGTAGGATTCATAAAACAATGGATGCGCACAATATATATGAGATGCACTGGCACATGCTGGATTGCATTGTGCTGTGACCCTGTAACAGTAATGCGGTGACACAAGCCTGATGTGTTAATTAATTGTGCATCTGCAGGAGATGTGAAAGGGGTGTGGCCATGCATACTGAGTGCAACCTCATTCGCTGTGCAAGTTGGAGGTGCATCCCTAGGGCATGCCAGGTGTTGCATCCTCCAAACCTAATAAAAAAAACAGTGAATTTAATTGTGTGGGCAGCCATGGGAGTCTGCTGTACTAATTGTAGCAGTCTGGGTGTCTGCACATCATGGCACTCCAAGCACCCCCAACCTGACTGTATCATTAGACTTGTGCAATTGCATTGTACATAACCCTGTTGGCACAGTGCCCCCTTCACCCTCACTACTCCACTCTGGCTGTAGCAAGATGTCCTGTCAGGTGCACATGAGTGTTTACTGGTGGCATAGTGCCACGCTTTTCCCTGTCTTTCATGGTACACCTGGGGGGGGAGTGGAAACAGATGATATGTGGTAGTGGGCGTCATGGGAGATGTTCTAGCAAAGCAACTGTTGTATCTGCTCAGAACATCTCTAAAAATGAGAGATGTAGCTGGGATTGTAGGATGGCTCATGTTATAAGATTAAATAAAACAAAAAACTGGTACATGGGATGAGCCAAGAGACTATAGATTAGGCAGTCTCCTATCCATAGTGGTAGCACTGATGAAGACGATATTAAATGGGAGACTGGGGAAATTTCTATGGAGCAGCAATCTGCAGGATGGGAGTGATCACAGCTTTATTTCTAGGAGATAGTGTCACACTAATGTTATGCAGTTATATGTCTGACTGACAAGTGAATTGGATGGTGGCCATGCTGTGGAAGTGGTATGGTCGCATTACAGCAGGGCTTTGATTAAGTGCCTGGTGGGAGAGTACTAGTTAAGTTATCTGGTTTGGGAAAGGAGAGAAAGATAGCAGCAGAATTCACAAGATGTTGATAGACCAGTAAGTGTGTCTAGCTGACACATTTGTATGTTTGTATGTATGCATATCTGGGACACAATGGGTGACTTTGAAGGGGTAGGGGACACAGAATAGCCCAGACCACATGCCCTATCTTGCAAAGATAGTTAAACTGCATTGTTAATTTATGTTTTTCTTTACCTTTCTTTGATATTTGTATAACAAATGACACAGAACCTCTTTTTCAACAACAGTAATAACCTCCAGGGTGAGTACCATGGGTCAAAAACATTCTTTCAAGCTGCTGTATAGGTTTCTGCTTTTGTCATTGGAGATCATCATGGCTGTGGATAGTCTGGTATTGGCCAATACCAGCCACCCTGTTGGCTACTACTGCTTGCACAGGTATTAGTAGAGTTGAGGTGGTCAGAACAGATAAATGTGTTTATTGGTATGGCTATACTTATGTTTTCCAGTTGGAAGCCTGGCAGGAACAGCAACTTGTCAAGATGTACCCAGGTGGGGCTGTGATGGTGTTGAGCCCTCACCTACTGCTGGGGATCTGTCATCAATGGCAGAGCACTCCATGGTTATCACTTGTTGCTCTGTTGTATCTTCTTTGCTCCCAGCAGCACCCTCTGGCTGATCTTCTTTCTCTGTGTAAAATCACAGGAAAACATATTTTGAGTTTATTGTTTCTGTTATACTGTGCTGGTGTGTTTCTTGTCCTGCTGGTACAGATTTGTGGGGGCATGTCATTATAGTTTTGCAGTCTATGAGATCAGTTTGTGTGCAGATATGTAAGAGCTGTGTGTTTGTCAGTGTGAAATATAGAGAAAGGTGAAGGGCAGAAAACAGATACTATCTATGTGTGTGTGTATATAGTGCTGTCATTTCACACTAGAATACAGGCCACACCTGCTTTGTATCATAACATAACAGCTAAAGGGGAGGTTCTGATAATGGGAGACTTCAACATGCCAGATACATAGCTTGGCAGAAGACACCAGGAGAAAGGACTGCTGTGTGACTGAACTTCTCTGCTGGGACTAAAGTAGAAGAACTTTTGTATTTGGACCTTTAATTTAGGTTAAAAAAACTAACATAAAAAACAAAAAAAAGTGTGTGTTTGGGTTAACTGAACTGAATGGGTAACTGAAAAGTCATCTAGGTGTAAATCTCAGGTGACTGAAAGGACTTAACTGCTGTGAGGTTTAAATTACTTGCAGGAAGATCTGGTAAGTAGGGGGAGTGGCTTAGCTAGAAGGAAGCTACATTTAAAGACTGCCTTAGAAAGATTCTGCTAATAGCTTGGCAGAAGACATCAGGAGAAAGGACTGCTGTGTGACTGAACTTCTCTACTGGGACTATATTGCCCTCCTTCCCTTCCCTCCCCTCCACCCAAAGCTAGTTCTATTTTTATAGGCACAGGATTTAACTGACAACAGGAACTTTCTGTTTAGGGGCAGGAAGTGAGTTATCACAGAACCACCAAGGACCCACCATCCTAGAAGGGCAAGAGTAGCTCTCTGGCCCCCTCTAGCTGCTGGAGGTCTGCCTCAGAACAAGTAAGTGGTCTACTGAGAAATATAGGATATTCTTGTCTCAGAACAGGACAATCAGGAGCTTAAAGGGCACACAGGCAGAAAGTAAGGAGAGAGAGAAAAAAACAGACGAAAGAGTAAGGATTGCAAACAGTTAAGGGGCCAGAAATAAGACATGATTGGAGTGGTGCAGTGCAGTGGCTGTGGAGCAGCAGTCTTCCGGGAGATGTTCTGGAGGATGCGGTGTTGTCCCATCTGCAGGCACCTCTCTGGGCTGAGGGAGGAGGTTGCTCATCTCCAGGCTGAGTTGGCCAGGATTTGTGGGACCTCCTCTTCCATCCAGGGACCACCAGTGCCACTGCCGTTGCCTCAGAGGTTGCCAAGAAAGAGGAGCGGTTGGACCACAGTAGGCTCAGGGAGGGTGAGGGTGGTGGAACAGAGGCACATCCCTCCAGTTGTACCTCTCCACAATTCCTATGCCATTCTGGCAAAGTGTGGTTCCTCTATGGAGGCACCTACAGTGGAGACCAAGGAGGATGCTGGTAACCTCCACAAAGGAGACCCACAGGAGGGTGGCAGGGGACCCTGCAGGGGAAGGAAACAACTCCTGGTGGGGGACTCCATTGTTAGGAAGGTAGAACTGGGCAAGGAAGGGGAGAGGGAGGTAAGGTGCCTGCCTGGCGCCATGGCTTGGAGGGACAGGGAGCGAATCCTCAGGATTGCCAGAGCAGCTGCACAGGGGAGGGAGCTGGATGTCATTGTCCACCTAGGGACAAATGACCTGGCTAAGAAAGGGATTAGAGAAGTGCAGGAAGAGTTTTGGAGTGGGGAGGGCCTTAGTCAAGTAGCACATACGTAACCTTCTGGAGGTGCTACCCATCTATGGCGTAGGAGAGGCTAGGGTGTTCTGTACCATGGGATTCAATCAGTGGTTGAAAAACTGGTGTGGAGCTCAGGGATTTGGCTTCATTGGGGACTGGGGGTCCACCTGGAGTGATGCAAGCCTATACTGGCATGATGGGCTGCATCTGTCCGGGAGGGGAACCAGAATCCTAGGTGATAGGTTTAAATGCTTCATTGGCAAGCTTTTAAACTAGCCAAGGGGGGAGGCACTGGAAAGGAGCAGGAAAATCCTAGCCCCCAAACAATCACGGTAGTAAGTGTGGCAAACACCAACATGGAGGTGTCGATAGGGAGAAGGGCAGGGGTAAATGGAGAAAGTGACAAAGACAAGAAAGACAGGGATGGGGCAAAAGGGGGTAAGGCCATCAGGAAATGGAGGGTAATGAGTACCAATGCCCGTAGTCTGGGCAACAAGCTCCCTGAGCTGGTAGCCTTAATGGAAGAGGGATACCTGGATATTGTAGCAGTCACAGAAACATGGTACACAGAGAACCATGACTGGGATGTTAACATACCAGGGTACATAACCTACAGGAGAGACAGGCAGGGGAGAAGAGGGGGAGGAGTAGCTCTCTATGTAAAGGAAGGGATAAAAGCAACTGAAGAAAAGAGTAAACAGGGAGGAGAGGAGGCACTGTGGGTCACCTTGGAGACTGGAAAGGGCACCACAATCCGCACAGGGATTATGTACAGACCCCCATGTCAGGGGGAAGGAATGGACAAGGATATGATGGAAGGCATTCTTAGAATGGCAGAGAAAGGGGAGATACTGTTGATGGGAGACCTGAATATGCCAGATATTAACTGGAGCACATTTGCTGCAGCCACATCCAAGAGCAGGGCCATTCTTGATGCCCTACAGGTGGCAGGCATTAGACAGCTAGTTTCGGAACCCACTCATGAGGGAGCAATCTTAGACCTCGTGCTCTCAAACGGGGGCAGTGAGAGGATCTCAGATCTAGAAGTGGGTTGCCATCTGGGGACAAGTGACCATCAAACAGTGTGGTTCACGTTAAACTCAGCTACAGAGTCAAGCCATACAAAAGTGAGGGTACTGGACCTTAGGAGGGCTGACTTTGGCAAGATGGGAGAGTGCCTCAGAAAAGCACTAGCAAACAGGCTAGAAGGAGGTGTGGAGCAACAATGGGGAATTATCAAAACTGCCATCACAGAGGTAACAAGCCTTTGTGTGAAGCAAATAAACAAATCAAAATGAAAGAAAAAGCCACTATGGTTCTCAAGAGAGGTGGCTGTGAAAGTCAGGAAGAAAAGATAGCATTCTGGAAGTATAAGGAAACACAGAAGGAGCAGGACAGAGAGCTGTACCAGTTAAGGCAGAAAGAAGCAGGGAGGAAGTCAGAATAGCAAAGGCCCAAACTGAGGAAAAGATATCCAACTCAGTTAAGAAGGGGATAAAACCTTTTATAGGTACATCAGCGGCAGTGAAAGACAAAGGAAGGGATAGTGAGGCTGAATAGAATGAACGGTGGGTGGGCAGAGGGGATAGTGAAAAGCAGGAATACTGAATGAATATTTCTGCTCAGTATTCACAAAAGAGGAGGAAGTGCATAATCCAATTAACAGAAGCACTCTTGATAGGGGTTGATCCCAGTCCTTTCACAGAAGAAAGGTTCTGCAAGAACTCCTAAAACTGAAGGTGGACAAAGCAATGGGTCCTGATAGAATTCACCCCAGAATTCTAAAAGAATTAAGGAAGGAACTAGTGAAACCACTGGCTACACTTTTAATAAATCATGGGAGGATGGTGTGGTACCCGAGGACTGGAGGAAGGCGGATGTGATTCCCTTCACAAAAGTGGGACCAAGACAGAGGCAGGAAACTACAGAACCTGTCAGTCTGACCTCTGTGGTAGGGAAAGTGATGGAGTCACTTCTGAAGGAAAGAATAGTTGAGTACCTAGAGGTCAGTGGAGCACAGGATCCAAGGCAGCATGGGTTCACAGCGGGAAGGTCATGTCAGACGAATCTAATAGATTTCTTTGACTGGGTGACCAAAGTAGTAGACCAGGGAGGGGCTGTGGACATGGCCTACCTAGACTTTAGCAAGGCATTTGACACAGTCCCACACAAAAGATTATTAGTCAAATTAACCAGCCTGGGAGTGGGTCCCAGGGTGGTAGCCTGTAAAACATTGGCTGGACAACAGAACACAGAAGGCAATTGTAAATGGAGTCCACTCTGAAGAAAAGGCGGTTACTAGTGGGTACCGTGAGGGTTCAGTATTGGGTCCAGTCCTTTTAATGTCTTCATCAGTGACATTGCAGAGGGAATGGAAGGAAAAGTATGCCTTTTTGCAGATGACACAAAGATATGCAACAGGGCTGATACACAAGGAGACGTGGAAAGGATGAAAAGGGACTTGGCAAGGTTGGAGGAATGGTCAGACGTATGGCAGCTAGGATTCAATGCAAAAAAGTGCAAAATAATGCACCTGGGAAACAAGAACCCAGGGGAAGAATACACAATGGGTGGGGAGGTAGTAACAACAACAAAACAGGAAAGGGACCCAGGGTAATCATATCAGATGACCTTAAGGTTAGCAAGCAATGTGAGAAGGCAGTAGGAGGACGGGGTATACTGGGATGTATAGGGAGAGGCATCAGCAGCAGAAAACAAGAAGTTGTTATCCCTCTGTACAGACAGTTGGTGAGACCCCATCTGGAATACTGTGTCCAGTTCTGGAGACCCCATCTCCACAAGGACATAGACAGAATAGAGGCAGTCAGAGGAGGGCAACTAAAATGGTGCAGGGTCTGCAAGAGAAGCCGTATGAGGAGAGACTAAAGGAGCTTAATATGTATACCCTTGAGGAAAGAAGGAGAGGGGACATGATAGAAACTTTCAAGTACCTCAAGGGAATCAACAAAGTCCAAGAGAGTAGCATCTTTCAGAAAAAGAGACTTGCAAGAACAAAGGACACAATTTAAAGATAGAAGGAGGGCGGTTCAGGGGCAATGTGAGGAAGTATTATTTCACAGAGAGGGTAGTGGATGCATGGAACAGCCTTCCGAGGAAGTTGTGGGGTCTAAAACTGTGGGAGAATTCAAGAATGCATGGGACAGACATAAGGCATTTCTTGTGGGGGGCAGGAAGATATAGGCTGTTGGTTAACTAGGATCTGCGGCCTATCCTGTAGGTAGGGAAATGGGCAGACTAGATGGGCCTAGCGGTCCTTATCTGCCATCAAAGTCTATGTTTCTATGTTTCTATACAGATTGATCAATACCAGCAGGAACATCTGCCAGAACTAGACACATGGTGGATTCCGTGCAGGGGGAAGGCCTCAAACAACTGGTACAACAACTCACAAGAGACAGGGCTATCCTAGATCTAGTACTGACTAACAAGGAAAGGATCACAGATCTCCAGGTAGAAGGTCACCTGGGGGCCAATGACCATCACATGGTATGGTTCAATTTGGCCACTAGAACTAAATCATCCCATTCCAAGGCAAACATATGGGACTTCAGAGGAGCTGACTTTGATAAGATGGCCAACAGAGTTAAGCTAGCCCTGGCAAAAAGAAATAATGGGTGAGGGGGTACAGTCAAAGTGGGGAAGTATTAAGGATGCAATACTTGAAGCAACATCCCATTGTGTTAGAGAGAAAAGAAAGTGCAAAAGAAGAAGAAAACCACTTTGGTTCTCAAAAACAGTAGCAGAAAAGGTCAGAGCCAAAAGTCTGGCCTTCAGGAAATATAAGGGAACACAGTGGGATGAAGATAGGGAGGCATACCAAACTTCCCTAAGGGAAGCAGGGAAGGCAATAAGGCAGACAAAGGCCCAAACCAAGAAAACACTAGCACAAACAGTAAAAGAAGGTGACAAGACTTTCTATAGATACATTAGTGAAAGGAGAAAGTCCAGAGGGGGTATTGCTAAGATCAAAAGGCATAAAGGTGTGTGTGAGGAGGAGAGGACCATGTAAATGCATCTATCCTAAATAGATACTTCTGCTCAGTATTTACTGAACAGAAGGTAGGACAGGGCCCAAAGCTCAGCACCATGGACACGGGAAGGGGGGTGAGGTGTGCACAAGTCCCTTCACAAAAGAAAGGGTCCTACAAGAGCTCGATAAGCTCAGGATGGACAAGGCAATGGGATCTGATGGTATATATCCCAGGGTACTAAAGAAGATAAGGGTGGAACTAGCAGAGCCATTATCAGAACTGTTTAGTGAGTCTCTGAGCACAGGAGAGGTCCCATAAGACTGGAGAAGGGCTCATGTGATCCCACTCCACAAGAGTGGTAGCAGGGAGGAGGCAGGGAACTACAGACCAGTCAGTCTTACCTCAATAGTGGGCAAGATTATGGAGACACTCCTTAAGGAAAGGATACTGCAACACCTGGAATCAATAGGAGCACAGGATCCAAGACAGCATGGGTTTACAACAGGAAGGTCCTGTCAAACTAATCTCATAGATTTCTTTCACTAGGTAACCAGACTGGTGGACCAAGGGGGAGCAGTTGATGTTGCCTACCTTGACTTCAGCAAAGCTTTTGATACTGTTCCACATAGAAGATTGATAAATAAGCTGGGTAGGTTTGGGGTGGGTCATACATTGGTCAACTGAATGGCAAACTGGTTGATAGGCAGAAATTTAGAGTGGTGGTAAATGGTATGCAGTCAGAAGAGATGCAAGTCACAAGTGGGGTACCTCAGGGATCAGTCCTGGGGCCAGTCCTCTTCAATATCTTCATCAGTGACATTGCAGATGGATTGGAGGGTAAGGTTTGTCTGTTTGCAGATGACACCAAGATCTGCAACAGAATAGATGATCCAGATGGGGTGGGCAGGATGAGAAGAGATCTGAATAAACTAGCAAAATGGTCAGAAGAGTGGCAACTGGGGTTTAATGCAAAGAAGTGCAAGATCATGCACATAGGGAAGAGAAACCCTGAAGCCACCTATAGACTGGGAGGGGAGTTGCTGGCAGTCATAAGGGAAGAAAGAGATTTTGGCATCATCATCACTGATGACCTGAAATCATCCAAGCAGACCACTAAGCAGTAGGTAAGGCTAGGGAGATGTTAGGATGTATTAGTAGGGGTATCACAAGTCAGAAGCGGGAGGTAATAATCCCTCTTTACAAGACACTGGTTAGGCTCCATCTGGAGCACTGCATGCAGTACTGGAGGCCACACCTTCACAAGAACATTTACCAAATTGAGGCAGTCCAGAGTAGGGCAACCAAAATGGTGCAGGGACTGCATCAGAAACATATGAGGACAGATTAACAGAGCTCAATATGTATACCCTAGAGCAAAGAAGGGAGAGAGGTGATATGATCGAAACATTCAAACACCTTAAGGGCATTAACAGGATGAAAGAGTCTAACATGTTTCAATATATGAAAAATAGCAGGATAAGAGGACACAGCATGAGATTAGAGGGATGCTGATTAAGGGGTAATGTGAGGAAGTTATTTTAACAGAAAGGGTGGTGGATGCATTTAACGGCCTACTTCAAGAGGCATGGGATAGGCATAAGCGAGCAATACAGATAAGTATGAATAGATAGGCCATTGACAGAACAAAGGCTGATGGCACATTTATAAGGTAGAAAAAGAAATGGGCAGACTGGATAGGTCTTGTAGTCCTTATCTGCCATTAACTTTTATGTTTCTATGTTTCTATGTATCTGTTTTTATCTGGGATGTGAAGTGTGCATTTATAGTGTCACTACCTGATTTGCTAGTATGTATGTTTCTTCCACAGATTGTTACATTTGCAGATTATTTTGGCCAATGTTTTCTTTGTGGAGAGGTTCACAAAGTGCAAATTGTAGTGATGGCCGCGTTGCACTGATGTAAAACATTTAGATGCAATTATTTTGGTGAAACTATTCTGTGTCGTCTGTTGTGAGATGTAGCTTGTGTACAGCGTTGCAATAGTTGAAGTGTGCATGTGAGGAAATTGCACTGTACTTGCAGGGGTGGCAATTGAGGGGGGGGCATTGATAGAGCATGCCAAAATGGGAGCAAGGTTGGGTGTATTGTTGTGCAGGTAATGACTACAGTTAGTCTGATACAGAGTAAAATAAAGGAATTTTAAAAAGGGAAAAATTAACATGTAGTGTCATTTTCAATGATGTGAGACTGTGATGTTGGAAGCATACAGAGCTGTCAGATTTTTGACTATGAAAGGGCTTATTTTTATAGATTTTATAGATATACAGATTTATAGATTTATAGGTTATTTATGGACTTGTACTTATTTATTGTTTTAAAATTATTGTAAGGCGTCTTGGTTTTAAGAAAGGCGCCATATAAATAAAGTTTAATTTCATTTTATTTCATTTCATTTTGTTGCAATTATGTTAACCAATTGGAAAATGATGGGGATGGGGGACTATGCTATATCTCTACATTATACAGTTGTAACTAAATAATTTTATTAAAAAGAATAGGGTTAAACAGCACAGTATCAAATTTCATCTATGGCTGCAGACTATTGACAATATTTACCAGCACAGATTCTAAGTTTTTTTCGAGATTTTTCCACTCATTCCATGACAAAGTCTGTCACGTGTCACTTTTCTGTGAGTATGTAAGGTGTGAATAAATCAGCCATGAAAAGACAGGCTATCACAAGTTGATACATAACCATAGTACAGGACATGTCCCATTATTTGGCTAGTAAGTACAGTGTAACCTCGATTACCCAGACCTCGATTATCTGGATTATTCGATTCGGCGGACCAATCATTCGGTCCCAAAGTTCACTGCACTACTTATAATATGCATGCTTAGGTTTGTCAAATTATGCTGGTAACTGTTTTTTACCTTTCAGTAACTGAAGCTCTGTGATGAAGCTGTGATATTACACCCAAACGAGGTGCAAACGATGTCCAATTAGTGCTGTTACCAGAGCATGTAGAAACTGCTAAAAACAGTAGGTTTTCCAGGTTTGACTGTATACAGATTTGTTACACATAATAATACAAAGACAATAAAATGTCCTGGTGTATGCCTGGTGAGCTTGTCTCTGCCACAGTTAGGTTATCCCAGTACAACATCCATGTACTTCTTGTTACATTGCTTGCTTCTTCTCTCAAGAAAGAAATATATATTGAGGCATTAAAACTCTAGTTAACACATTTTTTTTAATTATTTTCATTTTATATAGTAACAAGACATTAAATAGGAGCAATAATGTAGTTCAGGGTGTCTACTGTGTTGGGTGGTGCCACTTCTGGGACATTGGATGCCCTCTGCCTGTTACACTTTGCCCAATAACCCAGGCATGAGGTTATCCCAGCACAAGCTACACCCACTCGTGTATTATTGCTTTATTATGAAAAGGGTAGAAAGAATGATGTATTCTGATTGACTGAGAGCTGCTTTCAGCTGGGCCATTAT
Organism: Neoceratodus forsteri; assembly: GCA_016271365.2. Classification (NCBI taxonomy): domain Eukaryota; kingdom Metazoa; phylum Chordata; order Ceratodontiformes; family Ceratodontidae; genus Neoceratodus; species Neoceratodus forsteri. The sequence goes on from CM028129.1 coordinate 876,802,605, forward strand.
CCTAGCACAACAGCCCAGCTGAAAGTATTATGCTTAAAAACGCATAAAATTTACTAAGAATGACCCATTTCATAATTGCAATAAGCCACTCCAGGGGGTGTGTTATGGTGGGCTAATGGGCCTTCTTGGGTGGTGGAAGCCCTTGGCTAGACCTCGTGCTTCAACCCCCTCCGAGGTAGGCAGTTACCCTACCATGACACACCCCCTGCCATGCCTTATTGCTTAATTCTATCAATGAAGTAAGTGATTTCTGTCTTATTTTATTGTTCTATTGCACAATGGATATAGATGAAAATAGCAAATGCTGAATTACTTTTGGTTGACAGGCACATTTCTTAGTTTGTGGAAACATGTCTAGTGCAGCAAATATAAAATGTGTCAGCTGAGAATGTGCCATATCCTTTTATGGTGTGTAATGGAATGTTCCTCTGTGTAGAATTACATCCCTTTTAAATATGGTGTTTTACCTCAGTTCCAAGGTTCTGGAATGTGATTCTGTGTCTACTGTGGTAGGACAGCATTCTAGATCCTCTAGAGACTGCTGAGTCAGTCTAATTTTGATAGCAGAAAAACTCACAAAGCACATGTTTGACACAGTGGTATGCAGTATGAAAAATACAGTATAAGCAACTCTATGCACAGCCAGTGTGTTTTGCCACATTGGGATTCTGATTCCCATGGACCTCTTGAGCTTCGCTCTCATGGTCAGAGTGAATGAGAAACTGTCTGTGGCAGAAGACACTGGTTCTGCATAGTTGCCCATCCAGCACTATCTCTGTCTGCTGTAAATTAAGCTGACATTGGTAACCTGCTATCTGCAAAACTTGCACAGCAACCATGACCAATTGGTTAAAACACACCACAACTGTTGAATCAACTCATATGCTAACAGTTTGTGACTTAAAGGAGTTCTACTGGACAGGAAGCTCGAGCCACTGTTGAATAGATTGTGGCTTGAGCTCCCCTTCCCCCCACTGAGTCCCAATATTTGTAAAATATTAAGCATACCTGATCACTCATAAAAATAATTTTCCCCAGGGGCTGCAGCCGGCATACTGATGACGGGAATGAAGCCCCCTGGGAGATTGCGCTGGCAAACATGTGCGATGATGACGCTGTGTTGCTTCTTCCTCCCCATTGCTTATATGTACAGGGAAATTAAAATCTTCTTTTTTACTCTACTGGTGTTATTTTTACAAAAGGAGAATATATGCCAAGTGAGTGCCGCACCCACAAGGCATATATACACCTTTTGTAAAAATAACACCTGGCAGAGTAAAAAATATTTTAATTTCTCCATACATATAAACAATGGGGAGGAAAAGGCAACACTGCATCGTTATCGTAGGTTTGCCAGCACGATCTCCAGGGGCTTCGCCCAGTCATCAATATGCTGGCAGCCCGAAAATTATTTTTACGAAGTGATCAGGTATGTTTATTAAATATTGGACTCAACAAAGGGAGGGGAGCTCAAGCCACAATCTATGTAACAGTGGCTTGAGCTTCCTTCCCCGTAGAACTCCTTTAAAAACACCACCTGTGTTGAATACTCATATGCCCAGTCCTTAGACATGAATACTGCTTACATATGCAATGGTTAATGTCAGAAATGTCTATGGAGTTATAAAACTGGCTTATACTAATTGTAAATATTAAATTGAATACTGTGTTGTGAAAGTGTTGCTGTTTTTCTTACCAGCAGAGTCGACCACAAGTATCTGGCCAACTACAGGAGCCTCTCTGTCCTTATGCTCTGGGAGTGGTATAAGATGCAGTCAGTGTTCTGTGGCAGGGAGCTTTTCTTGTGCTGTTTTGGGATACAGAAGTAGGAAATATTAACTGTTGCTTAGAAAAGATGAAGTCATTTCTAAATAGAAACATCAAAAAAAAGAGTAAACGTCACTGTTAATTGCATGAGACAAGTATGGTAATATATACATATGTATACAACAGGTGTCAGGATAGAAAAACAACACATACGGTGTCTTATCTGAGTCACTGCATAGGTAAATGTGTTGTGATGTAATACTATGTGGATAACTTCAAGTTACCCACATAGTGATTACATCATGACCCATTTATCCACATGGCGGGGACATTACTAACCACTAGAGCCTGTGCTGCTTGCTCAGCAGTACTATAGCTGACTTTCACTCTCATCTTGACATAGTGCTCTTTACAACCTAGGCAATTATAGTTATAGACAGTCACAGAATACATATGTTTACCAAATCACCTAACATCACCCCCCCACACACACACACAACCTGGAACCACATTTAAAATGGAAACAATCTTATGAAAAAATAAACATTTTCCCTTTTTCCAACATACAGCAACACTGCAAACCAAGGACAGCAATCAGGGAGAGAGAGAGAGAGAGAGAAAACCAACGATGATTGAAAGTGTGGTGTTTTAAAAAAAAAACGTGATCTCAGAATGGTTTAGGCATTCAGTCCCTATCTGGACAAATGTCCTTGTGACTGAGATAGCTTTAGAATGCATCTGTTACTCTTTTTTTTAGTACAAACTGAAGCAACATTTTATAAATAATATTACTCCTGCATCAGTTAGCTATACTGTTACTTTCTTGACACGTGGTTTTACTGACCATTTAAACAAAATATTCTTTCTGACTTTTGTGAGACTGCAAGAATGTTGAAGATTGTTCCCACTATGTGTGTGGTGTGATGGTCAGAAAGAGCACATGCTTTGTGAGTCAATATTATAATTCTATATTTCTGAGTTGATAGTATTAACAGATGTGTACATACACCCATGGTGTCAGTCACCAAATTTAGGCTTCCCTGCTGCTTCCCACATTTGGTATGCAGTGTCATACCACTCCCGGATCCTCCTGGGGATGTCAGCTGACATTTTTGTTTTATAAAAAGCTTGCTGGGTGAATTTCCACTTCCTCTGGCCTTCCTGTGGGTCTTTGCAAATGCTTTGCCTCCCCAAGGCTTGGCCAACATGAGAGTGTAAAAAAAAAAAATTACTTGTATTTGAAAGATATCACACTATTGCTTACGGGAAACCGTATTTCAGTTACAGTAAGTCAGAGTATTACTGAGCTACTCTTCTATGAAAAATATCAGCTAGTTGCCTCATATGGTACAATATTGGTCAAAGATGTTCATAGATAAAACATATAATTGGGAGAGCTATTTATGCATATTGGACAACCTGTGCCATTGTTCCTTCTGCAAAACATATTTGTTTCAAGATCCAAGGTTTTATAAAACAAAATTAAAAAAGGACACCTGAGCAACAATTCTGGTAGTCCAGCAGTCCCCCCCTGCTCCCCACAATGCTACACCCCCATCTGTATCACTTTTCTACAGCACAATCTACTGTACAAGTATATGAAGTGATATGGGTGGCTGCAGAACGCATCTCTATACGACCATGGCTGTTCGCTAACTGTACATAGTGTGGATCTTCCAGTACATTGGAAAATCACATTGCCCAATGCATGTGATGTGGACAGAACACTGCATTAGCCAGATATGAGAGTAGGCAGGTAGTGGTTGTGTTGCGCAGGGGGGCTGTGTTGTTTGAGACATGACAACATATGCTAGGAAATGGGATCAGGTTGGGATGTGTGTGCCACAGTTGCTGGGGGGCAGGGGGAAGTGGGGGTGGGCAGCTGCAACAATAGGGTCTTGGTTCTGTGCCCTTTTCACTTTTTTCATCGTTCTGTATTTGGAGTTTTTCAAACAAATTGCATATTGAGGTTTTAATTTCATATCTGTATTTAACAGTTTTATAGACATATGAATAACATGTCTTCATTATGCTCTGAATATTTATAGACATACGAATAACATGTCATCATTATGCTCTGAATCTTTATAGACATATGAATAACATGTCTTCATTATGCTCTGAATTTTGTTTTCTGTATGACGTGGAGCCTTTGTAAATGAGTCCATGACTCAAAGGGTTGTAATTCCTAGACTTTTAATAAATAAAATAAATAAATAAATAATGAGATGTTGAACAGAGATAATGTTACTTAGATAGCATGATGCATAGAGTTCATTTGGGCACCCTTTCAATGTGTTTGTGCCAGGCATTTTGGGGAGAGGGGATTTGCTATGGTGACATGGGCTTTATATAGGTCTGTGAAGCATGCATTCAAGTGCAGGTGGGACATAGGGAAAAGTATGTCAATAAGTTGTGATCTTTAACTATGAAAATACAAAATCACACATGCCCCCACAATGGAAAGCATCATGGTTACATATGCAAATCACCACAGAATGTTATGCTGGTCCAACTTTAAGCAGAATTGCATGGTGCCGAAAGGCCTCTCACACAGTTTGCAAAGGATGCTAACAGAAGACATAGACACATGTTTCGTCCTACCAGGACTCATCAGTATGCCTCGTCTGTTTGACACCCCAGTGGAATGGACCAGCTACCCTTAAGGCAGTGTGCCCTGGATATATTGTGGTGAACCCATTAAAAAAAAAAAACTATTTAAAGACAAAGAACCTCTGTGCGCAAACACTGAGGCAAGGGTTACCCCAAAGGGCATTTGGCTGGGAAGCCAAGTTTCAAGAAAATACAAAATCACACATGCCCCCACAATGCAAAGCATCATGGTTACATATGCAAATCACCACAGAATGTTATGCTGGTCCAACTTTAAGCAGAATTGCATGGTGCCGAAAGGCCTCTCACACAGTTTGCAAAGGATGCTAACAGGAGACATAGACACATGTTTCGTCCTACCAGGACTCATCAGTATGCCTCATCTGTTTGACACCCCAGTGGAATGGACCAGCTACCCTTAAGGCAGTGTGCCCTGGATATATTGTGGTGAACCCATTAAAAAAGTAAAAAACTATTTAAAAGACAAAGAACCTCTGTGCGCAAACACTGAGGCAAGGGTTACCCCAAAGGGCATTTGGCTGGGAAGCCAAGTTTCAAGAAAATACAAAATCACACATGCCCCCACAATGCAAAGCATCATGGTTACATATGCAAATCACCACAGAATGTTATGCTGGTCCAACTTTAAGCAGAATTGCATGGTGCCGAAAGGTCTCTCACACAACTATGGTTGTGATCAGAGTTCTGCAGTTGCCCCGTGTGGTGTACATGGTTCATTGTTGTGTAGCACATGAACATGCACCCATAATGTTATGATACAGCCGCATTGTAGTTTGTGTGCCCGATGGACTTGTTTGCATGAACATACCTCTAATTTGTGATTTTTGGTGAGATTATATCTTGACATACACACCTGTGTTGAACTGCCAGCCCAAAGTTGGAATTGCTGTGCTGCAGGCATGGCTGGGTACAATTGTGGTATTTACAGACTGGTTGCAACTTGGGGCATTTGTTAGTCCAAGTTCTGTGAATACTATAGTTTGTGCTCAGCTTATCTCCTCTGTGCTGGGCCAGCTGAGATAAACTGAGCACAAGTGCTGTCATGAAACGTGCACATAGCTTAGTTTTGTTTCTTACCTTTGACCACGTTCCTGTATGGGTAAGGCTGGTCTCACTCATCACAGTCATCAGATTCATGTAGTGCTGTACTGCTTTTACAAGGGCTAGCACATCCCTGTCGCACCAGTTTTTGGGCATCTTCTGTTTTTCTGTTGAGATAATGTGAAGAAAAATACCATGGATGTAATCTCACAGGCTTGCACAAATAAGAAATCACAGATGCAGTGCTATTACTGTGTCAAGCAAGGGGCATGTGGCATTTCCACATGGGGATACATATATTTGCCATAAGAAATGTGGTTTCTTCTTTTAGTGGGTTCTGACTGGATAGTGCTCCTGCCGGGTGGGGGCACATGATCTTTCAATGGATGCCCAGTTCATGAAGAATGCCAGTCGTCTGACCCGATCAACAGCTAATGTTTCTTTTTTTTGCACACTCTGCATGCCTATAGGTGAAAATATTCTCAGTGAATGTGAAATCTCCATCATTTGTTTCTCTTGCTTAGCAACCATCATTGAGCCCTCTGTACTCTGTAGGTCAGTGCTAGTGTCTTGACCCTGATGACAGAAGCACCACTCCCCCCCCCACCTCCCAGCAGATTCCTCAAATACATTAGCAGGTCTATTTCCACTAGAGAAAATCTACCAGTTTAAGAGTCAGACCGCTAGCGAAAAAAACTTTCATTTTCAAATCACTACCAGTAGGAACGTGTGTGCTCAGCACTACCTAGGAGTTTAGATGCCTGTTCTTTTCTTTATTTCAGTTTCCCTTATTTGTGAACTTTTTTAAAGAGTACCTGTTTACTTTCTTCAGTTGTTTTTTTCTCACTTAAATGTATCCCTACCTTGCAGCTTGTGGCGTCATCAAGGTGCACTTTGTGTCTCTCGCTTACTTATTGTGACCTCTGCTCTATACAGTACCCCCCCGTGTCATGCAGTGGTTGTCAGAAACAGTGGGGATTAGTCATAATAGAAGCTGCTTTCTTTTTTTTGACTGTTACACTTACTGTTTAAAACACGGATGTTATAGGAAAGGTCTACCCTCTTCCCTACCTAAGAAACCATTAGGAACAGCTGATAGTTGGCCAGAATTCGCCAGTCATCTATGTGTCTGCTTTACAAACTGTTGCAAGCCAGCAGTATGACTCCTTATGAGGGAGCACAGACACAGGTTTAATTGGGGAGGAACTGCCTGGGTGGTAGTTGTGTGTTCTGTGACACCTTTCTGCATTCAATACTATTGGAAAGTTTCACTGGCTAAGGATGACTGTTCTAGCTGCTGCAAATGTAGTATGCTTGAACAGAGTTAGGTGTTTTGAGAGGGTAGTGCACAGCCACAGTTCAAGTGCAGTGGGGCAGTGAGAACATTATGTTTTTGCTATGCCACTATGTAAGGGGGGGGTGTTCTTTCATTTGTTTGATCAAGCTGTTTGGCTCTTAAAAGAGCCATTACAGTGTATGAGAATGCTGCATTTTCCAGAGAAATACAGGCACACATTCATAGAACTGCTAGGATACCATCTTAGAGGTCCTCAACAAAATATGTGTTGCCAGCATTTGAGAGATGCACACCATCTTTTAGATATAGCCAGTGTTTGTGATGACAAATTTGGGGGTGGCGAATAGTGTGCATTCCCATAATGTGAAGGAATCCAGATATTTGGATGTTCACCTTTCTTTGTGATCTTTCAAGTGCAGGACAGTACTCCTTGCCTCTCCAGATCATCCGCTGTGTAATATCTGAATACAGAATTTTACAAGCAGGTAACATCTCTATCAGACACTGCAGAGCAGAGTGTGCAGCTTCAATTAAATCTACTGCCCTTTTGTACCCCAAATCATTACCTCCGAGATGGATGAGCAGTATGTCTGGTGCAGCACGTGTCTGTAGTAGGCAGCACATGGTTGGCATAAGTTGCTCCCATCTCATGCCACCCTTACCAAACCGTGACACATCACAATTTGGTAGTTGCAAGTTATTATCAAAATAGCTTGCCCTACTAAATGTTACTGCCCTTCATATCAGACTGCTACCTACAATCCAAGCTCTTACTCTGGAGTTTTCTGCCATTCTTAATGTTAGAAAATCTTTCCATAGAGGCAGCAAATCTCACAAATGTGTCTGTCTCTGGACAGTCCTTAAGCAAATGACTAGTAATGGCACATAGAACTCAGAAAGAAAGAAAAACACACAACTGTGAGGTAGCATCACATAGTGTGTACACATCTCATTGGCTGCAAGCCTGTGTTGTGTCTACAAAAATGTTTACCATTTGCCTTTTGTTAATATAATTTTTTTTTTATTTTGGTGGGATAATGCTGAGCACTAATTGGTAATTTGCTGTAACATACCAAAATTCAACATTTCTATTGGTCATTGCTATTTCTCATACTCTGACACTGTGCCTCTGTTCCCTCTCTTTTTGAACTGCCATTGAGACTGGTAAGAGCTCATTTACCCATGCTTATTTTTATTATGATTAACACAGCTTTTTAGTCTGAAAATAAACTACTAGAGCTGCTTTACTGACACTTTTTTGGTACTTGGTACAACATATCTTGTACTTCGTATTAAGACTGATTCAAACAAAAAATGAATACTATGTATGATGGCTTAGGATGTGTATGTGTGGCACTGAGTTGTGCTTGTGGATGTCAGAAATAATCTACTAGCCAGGTTGATCATGGATATCTTTTTCAGCATAGACATCGTTATGCTAAATGCATGTGCAAGCAGCAATTCAGTTATTGAATTGTAGGTATGCAATGTTAACTTTAATGTGTGCGGTGGTTGAAAGATCAGAACAAACTGCATGGGAAAAGGTAATTTTTTGGTACTGGGTACTTATTCAGAGGAGTGCACTTTATGCATTCCATGGTCTGTAAAACAGTAAAGCCTACATGGCACAGTATACAGGAGTTTATGTTTGGCTTGCATGCTGTCTGTGAAAAAGTTTGAGTATTTGGGCACAGTTTAAGAGATCTGCTGTAACTGGTTTGTATACTAATATAAAATACATCATAGCAATAGCTGGTCATGCTTCCTTTTAAGTGCTATTTATACCTAGAAACCATACAACTGTGAAACATGCTTAGATGCATCTGAATCTACACAAATTCCATTTTTATTATATGCTGTTTTTTTGCCAGATATTTTACTGGGTACTGGTTGAAAAGTTATCTGTTTTAAAAGGTTTACTCACATTATTTGGGTCTGATTCACATTGTTACAGTTCGGTGGTTCAAGATGGCCAATTGTCTGATGTTTCCTGCATTCCTATTGGTCGAGGAAAGTAATTTCCTATTGTTTTATGATTCTTTGTCCATGGGCGTGCAAAATCTTTTGTCCACAACTCATTATGGACAAGAATCCTTGTCCATGAACTGTCAAAATCCTGGTCCGTGAGATTATCAGGCATGAAAACAGGATTTCATTACTTGTTTTAAGCTAATGAAGACATCTGACAAGCAATATCAGCTTTGAGATTTAAAAAAAACATTTCAATGTACAGTATTAGAAGTGTAAAAATGTTGATTATTTTAATTTGGTGGTGATTTTGCCCAGGTTTTTAAAAATGGAAATGGTGCTTGGTGTTTTTACTTTGCAAGCATGCAAAATCCTTGTCTGTTACTCGTTATGGACAAGGATCCTTGTCCGCAAGCTGTCAAAATCCTAGTCTGCAAGATTATCGAGTATGAGAATGGGATTTTGTCACTTGTTTTAAGTTAATAAAGATAATTTCCAAGTAATATCAAGTTTGAGATAAAAAAAAAAAACACTTCAGTTTGCAGTATTACAAGTGAAAATTTTTGGCAATTTACATTTGATTGTATTTTTCTTGTTTTTTTAGAACGAAAATCGTGGCTGCCATTTTTGGTCCATAAGCATGCAAATTCCTTGTCCGCAGCTCGTTACGGATAAGGGTCCTTGTCTGTGAGTTGTCAGAATCCTAGTCCATTAAATTATTGAGCATACAAATGGGATTGAAGCACTTTTTTTAAAGCTAATAAAGATAATTCACAAGAAATATCAACTTTGAAATAAAAAAACACTTCAGTTGAGAGTATTAGAAGTGGAAAATGTTGATTATTTACATTTGGTGATATTTTTCCCCATTTTTGTAAATGAATATGGCAGTTGGCATTTTTGTTTCATGAGCGTGCAAAATCCTTGTCCGTCACTCGTTGCGGACAAGGATCCTTGACCACTAGCTATCAAAATCCTGGTCCGTGAGATTATCAAGCAAACAAACGGGGTCTCATAGCTTGTTTAAAGGTAATACAGGTATTTGACAATGAATATTAACTTTGAGATGTTAAAAAAGCACTTGAATGCACAGCATCAGAAGTGGAAAATGTTGGCTATTTACATTTAGTGATATTTTTTCAGTTTTTTCACAACGGAAATGGCTTTTGGCATTTTTGTTTCCCAACCATACAAAATACTTGTCTGTGACTCATACAGAGAAGGATCCTTGACCACAAGCTATCAAGATTCTAGTCCATAAGATTATCGAGGATAAGAACAAGTTTGCAGATGTGGCGCACAATGGCAATAATTAAGCAATAAGGTGTGAACAGAGGTTAGATTAACAGTCTGTTAATCTCCCCCAGGGGTGTAATGTGGCATGAAGTGCAGCTGAGTACCATATTGCCCACAGGCGGTGATTAACTGACTGTTAATCTAACTCCTGAGAGTGCCTTGTTGCTATTATAAAAAAATGTTCCAAAAGAAGAGGGTTAAAAGAATGCTTTTTGATTGGTCTTCTTATTTAGAGGGAGATTTTTAATAAAATAGTTATTCCACCAACAGTTTAAAAATGCTGGCTCAGAATCAGAATGCAACATTCCAGTCATTTAGCAGTGCTAGACAATAGAATGCTGACAGGAAGAATCCATGTGCCTTAGTGATCAGGCAGTACATGACAGTATAACATGGATTGATGTAAGGCTGTTTGAATCCTAACAGCCAATCAGACTGCAGCATTTCTGAGGACCTTTTTTTTTAATGATATGTGTGCATGTAGAGGACCTGTGAAGGGGGCATGCTGATGCATGCGTGACGTACCCCTTTCACAGCTAAACTCAGAGGTGCATCCTTGAGGTATATCCAGGGATGCATCATCAAAAGATAAGTATAAATAAAACAGATTTCACTGGGTGGACACCCACAGGCACAGTATCATTCTGCAGATAACAGCATGATAGCCTGCACTTCCTGGCACTTCAACCCCCCCTTTCCAAGGCACCAACAAGTGCCCAGGTGGCACACCCTGGCCTGCTGGGTGTGCAGTAGCTACTCCACCAATTCCATCTCCAGAGGGATAGGGGTCCCCTTTCTTGTCTGCAGTACTGCATGACATGCATGTTCATGTAACCATAGTGGTATAGTGCTCCCCCCCTGCGCTGACCACACAGCACCAACAAAGATCCCAAATGCCATGGTACCCAGTGCCACTACCTACTTAGGCACCCCACTACAGACTGCCTGTACCACCACCTGGCAGCAGTTACCTCTCGGCATGCAGGTGTGGCATTGTGAAGGTGGGTTGTCCTGACTGGTACCTGCTGCTGGGTGCTGGTGGTGGCAGGGTAAGGCGGGGCTGAGTGGGTGGGGGGGATGAGTGGGCCACCATTGCTCTTGGGGTCTTTGTTAGTATTGTGCACTGGGAGGATGGGGGGCCACTATGTCAGCAGGGTTACAGAACCATGCATGTCATGTTGTGCTGAAGATGGGACAGGGGACCTGTTTGCCTCTAGGGAAGGGGTCAGAGGTGCTGTGGGGCACCTGGTGGACAAAGGAAGCGGGGGTTACACCTGAGCACTTACCGGTGTCTTCTGGGGGATGACTTGTTACAGTTGTACTGGGGTGCCTCATTCACAAGGTTTGGCTGGTGGGTACTGGCTAACTGGATAGACCTGGAGGGCTCCTGGTGCATTTCACTGGGTGCATCCCTGCACAGTGCATGAAAATGGAGACATAATGATATGCAAATGGATCCCATTGTGTCTTGCATGCCTAATGCCCCATTTAAATGTTACAGGCTGTGAATGACAATTTTAAGTGCAGTACATCCAGAGTGGTGTAGTACTTGGTTGAATCTTGGAGAGAGATTGTTTTCAAAGCTGATTGTTTACTTGTATGAACTGTTTACCTCTTTCACAATTGTTGATTGACTACATCTTAGATGTATATGTAATGTACTTAGAGAATCTTTAAAATGTATGATTGTTTGCAGTGTGTTTTGCATATGACATTACTTCTCACATCTGGCAATGTTTGTATCTGTCTTTAGGTCCTGCTTTTTATGCTGGAACAGAGGAAAGTTCAAGAAGATCTAGAAGAATGACTGTTGTACATAATGTGCACTGAGTTTCTAAGTAGAACAGGTATATTGGTGGCAAGATGTCATGTCACAATCAAAAATCTGGTGTTTCTCACAGACTCAAGTCTACTGAGAGTTCTCCAGCTAATGCTACATGCTCAAACAAGCATAAATTTGTGAAGAAATGTGTCCACCACAATAAATTGTCCACTAAGAATATCAATGCCAAATCTGTCTCCTCGAAAAGGCCTATGCAAATTTGAAATAAGTCTATTGTTGAGAAAAAGAATGGTGTTGCTGATAGTTCTGCCTCTAGGTTTTCAAGCGCAACATTTTTTAAAAGGATTGTTCATGCTGCTAAGGTTGACTGTATCATCTCAGCAGTTGTCAGGTGGAAGGGGAAAAAACTTAAAAACAAAGTTTTACTCATGAAAGTGCACTTGAGTGCAAGGTGCTTTGTCCATATGGTGATGAATATTCACTCTCAACTTTGGGCTGTCATGTCACTCATTGATAAATTGACAGCAAAGATAAGAAATATGACAGATAGACTGCATTCTTTTGAACACTTGAACAAAGAGAACCTTTGTAGTGTTCTTGAAGGCAGATGGAGTCACTCTGAACATTCTGAGTCTTTTTTCTGGGAGGAGACATACAATGTTCACAGTACTAATGTTACTTTAACATTGAACGTGGCTGGAAAAGTCCAGAATATATTGATTGCATTAAGTGATGACACTGTAATGGACGATGATAATGATATTTCCGACAATGTGCCACAGCAAAAATCACATACTAAGAAATGGCCTTGTGATGCAATGTTAGAGAAGAATCATTTTTTGTCATTGATAACTTCATGTCAACTTTCTTAAATACTAACAGATGTGAAAGACACAAGCTGTTTTCAGATATTGACATGTGCACAGTTAGGTCTCTCACTGGTTTACTGGGCCATTCACTTGCTTGCTTACAAACTGGAGCATGTGACAGTGTTTTCATCACTTTCGTATGACTGCTGTGCACAGCTCTGTAATGTGAAAGCTTGTTCAACAGTTGTATCGCATAAAATCAACTGTGCAGGACTTTTGCTCTTTTGATTCTTTACTTAACGATGGTGATGTGAATGGTATGATTGACTTCATTAAGGTGTTGCAAGAAAAACATAAATTGAGGAAAACCATTGGCACTGGTGATGACGTACATGTCTTGCAGACTGGAACAGTTCAGAAATCACATGAGTTAAGGAAATTTGGATCTGAGATTGCAAATTGTGTGTGTCTCTTGTAAACAGCTGTTTTACAAAGAACAGTGACTACTGTAGACCTGCAGAATATCAGCCGATGGAATGATATGTGGGGTCATTTTATTGCATATGTACTTCTGAAGACAGATTTTAATGTTCAGGGTGCAGTTCCACTATGCACATACTGTTACTGTAAAATTAAATCTGACACATTGCCAGCCCATTCAGCACTAAAAGGGACGGAAGTAGATAATACCCCAGCTGAGATAGCTTACTTGAATTTATTTGAGAGGATTATAATCCAAACAATGAAGCCATTCCAAACCATTGTCAGACTGAATACAAAGATGAGAGATTTACCTAAAAAAGAGCTGGTTAGATCATTGAAGGGCTCTGTTATCTATCTACCCCTCCTGCTACAAGAGAATGTAAACACTATTTCCAGAGAAAATAGTGTTGTCATTTTGGTGAATGGTGTTCTGACTAAAAACAAATCAATATGGCAAGACTTTTTTAATATAGAGAAAGTCAAATGTGCTTTAGTGTATCTCAAACAATGTAATTCTTTCTGTGCTGACATCGACATCAACATATTTGCTGATGCTCACATGCAAGTTGATATGCCTGCATGTTCAATGCCCATGCTTGAAAAGGTTGACATGGTCAATAATGAAAGTGTGAATGAAAAATACACTATCCATCCTTTGCATGGGAAAGACCCAGTCATGGACAATATAGATTTATATCAGATGAAACAGGTGGAGAATAATCCTGTTAGCTTCTGGGAGAGTACTCTAGAAACACATTGCTTTCCAGATCTTTTCTCACATGGAACAGGTGGGCATCTGGATAGTCATGATGCACAGGTCCCTGGAGTTGAGAACAGAACTTCTCAACTTTTGCACTGAAATGGCAAATTCTATAGAAACATAGCATATCTCTTCCACCTTCTGTGGGAGAGTGAACTTAGTATTCTTTCTGCAAGAATTTCACACACATTGTGACTTGGTACAGAATTTACCCACATGACAGCTGCACAGTTGATTCAGAGACTGGGGAAGAAAGAGAAAGTATTGCAAGCTAATCTTTCATCAATTCTCTCCAGCATGTGAGGTACCAAGGAATATCGGTACAGACGACACTGTGAAGTGATGTGCATGTTGAGGGAGTTTGGTCCAGCAACATGGTTTGTCACTCTGAGTTGTGCAGAATACTACTGGGATTATTTGTCTGACCTTCTGAGATAGGTGAACTCTGATGTTGATGGCACACAGGCTATGACTCTTGGTGAGCTGTGTTTTTTGGATCCAGTCTCGGTGTCACGATAATTTCAACACCGGTTCCAGGTACTACTAAGAGTCATACTATTAAAGACTAACCCACCTCTTGGTGTTTTTGAACACTATTTTTGGAGGATGGAATACCAAGCATGGGGGGCACCACACATACATATGTTGTTGTGGATAAAAGATGCTTCACTCATTGGTGACAGTGATACAGCTGATATTCTCAACTTCATCATGAAGTATGTGACATGCCATATTCCTGGCAAGTGTGATAGTTCAACACTGTGGAAACTGGTGCAGAAATTTCAGCGGTATTTGTGTGGTAAGTACTGTCAAAGAAAGGTGAAAAACAAAGGTAACTGGTACACAAGGTGCCGGTTTGGATTCCCAAGATGAGTTTGCATTGGTGCTTGTCTTAATGGTGGGTTCACTGCTATGCAACACCACCTAAAGGCCAAGTCAACTAAGTGAGTGTATGAGCTACCTCAGAGAGAATCAGAAGTGTACATCAATGACTACAATCATTCACTACTGTTGATGTGGCAAGCCAATACTGATGTTCAGTATGTTGCTAACAATTCAATGGCTTTGGTGAGATATTTGACTTCATATATCACTAAACATGAGCAGACTTGCTTACAAGAACTGTGGGAAGATTTGTCCAATTGCAATAGGTCTATCTCTTCTCGACTGTGGTTGCTAGGATTACGCAATCAGTCACATCATAAGTGTGGGCATATAAGGCTAGCAATTGCCTTACAGGTGCCTGTCTTTATGGCAAATCTGAGTCCATTCATTATTTGAATGTGAACTTTAAAGAGAAGAGACATTGCGTGCATAGAAATCATCATGAGATTGAAGAGCTTGCTACAGCGAGACCAACATCCACAAATATAATGAAGAGCAACTTGATAGATGACTACTATCCACAGAACCAAAGTGCTATGGATGATCTATGTTTGTTCAATGGTATGACTGCAAGTGGGGTGTTGCTTCTGACCCTGAGAAGAGCATATATAAGGTGACAGGCTTCGATGGGTCTCTGGTGAAGAGGCATATGTCATGGTTGATAGACCACTGCAAACTGAGCTTAACTACTACTGAAAGTAAAGAGCATTGCTATTTTGCTCTTCTGTTCCTCTTCAAACCTTGGAGAGATGAAACAGGTTTAAAAGGTGCATGTGACAGTTTTGAAGAACAGTTCCATTTGAGCTATGATTCTTTCAGAAGTGACACTTCTACTGCATATATACAAAGACTGGATCTTGAGAAAGAACAACTTGATAAAGCAAGGCAACGAGTGGAAGATGATATGCCAGACAACACACAGGATATTCTGGATCCTGAGGGAGAAGGTGCACTTGGTGCACCATTGCCAGCAAATGATCCAACTGTGTTGATATCAGAGATTGAAAGTGCAATGCAGCAGACTGCACACTTCACAGAGAACTCACTCAACATTGTTGATGAATTGAACACTCATCAACAAGATGTACATACTGCTTTGATGCATGCTGTTGAGCATGGAATGAAACACTGGAAAAAAGAATGCTTCTGTGATAAACATGTGCCACTGCGGATGTTTGTCAGTGGTGCTGCTGGCACTGGAAAAAGCTTCCTAATTGATGTAATCAGTGCAGATGTTCATAGACTTACTGTGGCACCAACATCTGTTCTAGTAGCTGTTCCAACAGGGCTAGAAGCTTACAACATAGGTGGTGTTACTCTCCATAGGATGTTCATGTTGTCAGTTGAGCATGGTAAGACTGGAGAGTATAGAAAGTTGCCTTTTGAAATTGCAAGTGAGTTTAGGTCCATGTTTGACAAGATGGAGCTACTGATAATTGATGAAATCAGCATGGTTTCTAATGTGCTTCTGAGCTACATTCACCTACATCTAGAGGAGCCTGTGGGTTGTCTTGATGATGTTCCATTTGGTGGGAAAAACATTGTTGTCCTTGGAGATCCATTGCAGCTGGCACCAGTCAATGGACAACATGTATTTTCTAGTCTTTCAGTGGAGGAGGCTAGAAAAACAATTGGTTGTATAGGCAGAGTGAATCTTTGGGAGTTCTTCTCTTATGTTGAACTGTTGCAGAATACGTGACAGAGAGGAGACACATCTTATAAAGCATTGCTTGACAAAGCTAGAATTGGTACCCTGTCAAGTCGCCATCTAAAAATGCTAAGAGAATGTGTTATCTCTGCAAAAGAGATGTCTATGCAGGAAGCATGCAAGTTGTTTGCTGAACTGCAGGCTAGTGGACAACACGTTGTCTGTTGCCAAGACTGAAACAATGTGCTGTGTTCAATCAGATTATGTGCAGAGAGAACATCAACTTATTGTTACACTTACATCACTTGATGCAATTGATGGTGTTATCCTGACATGCACAGTGGTGACAAAAATGCTTGAATGACTGAAAGAACTGACAAGTGATGTGTCACGTATTGCTGGCTTGGAAGCTGTACTAACAGTATACAAAAATGCACATGTTATGCTGTGTAGAAAACTTGATATTGATCATGGGGTTGGTAAATTGCACAATGGGCTTCATTGTGAATTTTCAGTATAATGCACAGAACACTTTTGTGGAATTTGTTATGGTCAAATTTGACAATCATGACATCCCTTGAACCATTAATAGAGCAATTGTCAAATTTCAGATTATTAAAGACATCTATGTCACACGTAAGCAGTTCCCACTGTGTCTTGCTTATGCTGTGTCAATTCACAAATTGCAAGTACTCAGCCTTGACAGTACTATCATTGATATAGGAAAGGGAATCTTCAAGGATGGTATGGCGTATGTTGCTTTCTCACACATCAGATCTCTTTCTGGTGTGCAGATACTAAATCTTGCAGAGAGCAAAGTACATTCTGATGTATCATGGAATATAACCAGCTAAGCACACTGTACCAACCAAATCTGGTTCTAATCTTTGTTCCAAGGCAGATACCCATGCGAAATGTGCCAATAGAAATAACAAGTAAGTTGAAAAGGAAACAAAGTAAGACTTCAGTTTCCTCACCATCTGCTCTATGTGGTCTCTTGCTGATCAAGCCAAGTCACCACCTGCAAAAAAATGCTTTGGTCTTCAGAGAGTGCAAATCTTTGATAATAGCACTGGTGTGAATGGTAACCCGTGAAGTGGGCACATGAGGAAGGGCACTGTCCATTACGGTGACACCTTCCCTGCACAATCCACTCACAGTGACTGACAGATAGGGTGACAGGATGAGGGGGTGGGCGAACTAGGTGACAGGATGTCACTATACGTACACACGGGGGGGATGGGAGCAAGCATAGTGAGCGTGGGCTGGGAAGGGTGGAGAGGCTGTAGGGAGTGGCACTGTGGTTGACGGTCGAGCTGCATCATGGTGTCGGGGATTGGTTAATGGCTGGGGTGGCTGAGGTACCGGGTTTGGGTCTGGGCGTTGGTGTGATTTTTATGGCACCCAGCCCGAACCTTTTTTTTATTACTTTCACCCCCGACTTACACCCCCTGGAGTTAAGAATCCTTAAGTAAGGGGATGTGGGGGTGACCCCTCAGGGCAGAGGCACCTTCCCACAAAGTAGTAAAAAAATATGCCCGGGCACCATTGTGCTGGTGCACAGAGTTGTCAGAGTGCCAAAAATGTGTTTGGCACTCTGACTGAGTGATAACGGTGATCACCTTTAGGCATTTGCCGTTATCACACAGACCTGGTATGAACTGCTATGCCAGTGCTGCAATGCAAACTTTTCTGCATATGCCAGGGTTCATTTATGTGTTGAGTACTGCAAAGTCAACAGCTCTGTCTGATGAACTTGCAAGAGTAATAAGAGGTAGTCAAGAGGAAGTGTCTAGCTTGCAGAATTTGACTCCTCTGTGGCTTACTCTGTCCTGCTATGCTGGGCTAAGTATTTTTGCTGATAATACACAACAAGATATGACTGAATTCATGATGGGATTCATGAACAGTTTGGCAGATGATGGAATTCAACTTAGAGAACACTTCAGAGTTAATTATGTGTGCAAGAACACCTGCTTGTCATATGGGCACATAGAATCTGAGACAACCAATGACATGCTATGGTTGTCTGTCTATGTTCCTAAAGAAAAATCAGTTAAGTTTCGTAGATTGTTTTGGAAAGCTGCTACTGGTTGGCAGTGTCCTAGATGTGGGTGAAGTACTGTTTCTTCTTTGAGGGTGACTAACTTCAGCTCATACATTATTATGGTCCTGCAATGACTCAACTCTCAAGGCATGAAAGTCACACCTATTAGTGACTTCATTGCTAGAAGAACTATGTTCTCAGGAGCTCAGTTTGACACACATGCCATCATTTTCCATTATTGACCTTCTATTCAGTCAGGACATTATGTGACATGGCGTAGAATTAGAAGTGGATTGGTAGAGTGCAACCATGCAGTGTTCACTATGAGAAAGTGATTACCAATGAATCTAAAAGATGCATACGTAATTGCCCTGCATAACACAGCTAATGCTGGACGTGTTAAGGAATGATTCTTTGAAAGAGAGAGCCACAGAATCTTATCATGTGCTACACATTCATTTACATTGTGTGTATTGCGATTGTTTGTTACTACAAAACAATTATGAATTGGGGATACTATGTGTTTTGTCACTAAACACATGTACAGCAGTGCACTATTTTTTGTACTACCTTTTTGGCACTATTGGGTTACATATACATTTGGGAGATTGAATTTGCTCTTGGCTAGAGGTACTGTATCCCAGTTATTGTAAACTATATCAGACTTGCTCTTCATGATTGTGGTACTGTGGGATGCTAACAAAAAACACTGTGTTAATTGTGTTGTTAGCATGGTCTGTCATTGAGACAGATTTCACACCCATTTGTGTTTGTTGCAAATTCATTTTGCTAACTACTAACAGTTAATGCTGTTATTCCTTTCACTGTTATGTCCTACATATGTACATTTGATGTGCTTACTAACATGCCTGCCATGAGTACAGCCAAAGCAAACTTGAGGGTGCTGGGTAGTACTCATTTGACAGCCAGTAAGTAATATCTTTTTTGTAATTGTAAATGGGGTCCACTCTGAAGAAAGAGGGGTTACTAGTGGGGTACCGCAGGGTTCAGTACTGGGTCCAGTCCTTTTTAATGTCTTTATAAGTGACATTGCAGAGGGACTGGAAGGAAAAGTGTGCCTTTTTGCAGATGACACAAAGATCTGCAACAGGGTTGATACACAAAGAGGCATGGAAAGGATGAGAAGGGACTTGGCAAGGTTGGAGGAATAGTCAGAAGTATGGCAGCTAGGATTCAATGCAAAGAAGTGCAAAATAATGCACCTGGGAAACAATAACCCAGGGGAAGATTACACGATGGGGGGGAAGGCAGTAACAACAACAAAAAAGGAAAAGGACCTGGGGGTAATCATATCATATGACATTAAGGTTAGCAAGCAATGTGAGAAGGCAGTAGGAAGGGATGGGGGTATATTGGGATGCATAGGGAGAGGCATCACCAGCAGAAAATAGGAAGTTGTTATCCCTCTGTACAGACAGTTGGTGAGACCCCATCTGGAGTACTGCATCCAGTTCTGGAGACCCCATCTCTGCAAGGACATAGACAGGATAGAGGTAGTCCAGAGAAGGGCAACTAAAATGGTGCAGTGTCTGCAAGAGAAACCATATGAGGAGAGACTAAAGGAGCTTAATATGTATACCCTTGAGGAAAGAAGGAGCGGGAGGACATGATAGAAACTTTTAAGTACCTCAGTGGAATCAATAAAGTCCAAGAGGGTAGCATCTTTCAGAAAAAGAGACATGCAAGAACAAGGGGACACAATTTAAAGATGGGGGTGGTTCGGGCAATGTCAGGATGTATTTTTCACAGAGAGGTAGTGGATGCATGGAACAGCCTTCCTGAGGAGGTTGTGGGGTCTAAAACTGTGGGAGAATTCATGAATGCATGGGACAGACATAAGGCAATTCTTGTGGGGGTTAGGAAGAAATAGGCTGTTGGTTAACTAGGATCTGCAGCCTACCCTGTAGGTAGGGAAATGGGCAGACTAGGTGGGCCAAGCGGTCCTTATCTGCCATCAAAGTCTATCTTTCTATGTTTCTATGTTTACATATGTTTGAAAAGTGCTGGTTAATTCTAATTAGCAATATCGTATTTACGAAATTGACTTGAGTGTGCTGTTATATTTAAATTACTACTGACACAAAGGAACTCTGTTTGTATGTGTCAGCTGTTATACAGTGATATGACAAATGATGTGTGATCTTGGTGGGCCAAGCAGTCCTTATCTGCTGTCAAAGTCTATGTTTCTATGTTCAAGACTTGGTGGCAGATTAAGCTTTTATGCCTTCTCCTGTTACACTCTGCATGACTGACCTTGATGGTTTGACTTACAAAACAGACATCCACACAATCCAAGCAGACTCAAGGGCATTGGATATCACCTACATGTCAGGAAGTAAGTTATATCTTGGCACATGCAGTGCTATCATTATTAATTACTCTATGGCTTTGTCTTTGATAATGCCAAGGGTTTATAGTACAGTGGAACTGTTAAAACACATATTGCTCTATGACATCTTCTTGCAATGGAAATATCATTGATTTACTGGACATGACTATACAAACCTCCAAAATACGACTCAGTATTGTATATATGTAGATACTGCTGAAATTGAACTTAATAGTATTATACTGATACTGCTTTCATTGCTACTTTGTTTATTTGAAAAAAATGTTGCTGTTGTGCATGCTTTACTGTTACTGTTCTACTATGTCACTATCAATGCATTAAATGTCATTGCATTACATTAAGTGCTCACCAGCATATTACTGTTGCTAATATGTATGTGTATGCATCTACAGAAATGTTTATTCATCGCTGTACACAAGTATCTGTGTGTAGGTTTGCACATTTAATACTTTTAGACTTTAACAAAGTAATCCTTGTGCACTTCTATGCTACAATGAACACTATCAGTATGTTTCTGCTCTTTTATAGGATTGCCTTCATTGAGGGATGAGGAATTTTTTCCAGTTCAAGTAATATTTTTCAAATCCTGAGGCATGTGGTTTTGAAAACCCAGCTATATTCTTTTTTTTTTAATATAACAAGTTTTATTGTATTTTCAGTTTAACAAAATTATACACAAAACACCATTAGACAGGGATGTTAGAAACACTAATCCAACAAGTAGGATCCTATATTTCAATATTTCATATAGGGATCATAGGTAAAATTAGTTAATTAACAGAGCACTTGAATAGTATTGCAGATCAGAATTTTCCCTAACACCCTGCAGTGAATAACTGGATTTATTGATTTCAGTTAACATTGACATATTAAAAAAGGAATAAAATATAATGAAATTAGGATAATAATAAAAAGAAGACATAACATAACCACCCCAATACCCTCCCACTCCCCCCTTCATTCACCACTGGAGAGAAACAAAGGAAAAAAGGGAACCTCAAAAAATATGCAAATTATGTTGCATAAAACTGGGGATAGGTTCAATAAATCTATAAAGTAGATTATTGTTATTAGAGCTATTAAGGTCTACAGAGCTCATCTTGGTATAACCAGGTCAGCCTTAGTATGGGCATGAAGAATGTTAAATGGACAGTAGAGTATGCAGAGGAGCCCAGAGCTTCTGATATTTCTTACTTCATTTAGAAATACTCATTAGGAGGTGTTCTGCTTGTAAAGCAAAGATAATTTCTTGGTGCCATTCTGTAGTCGTAGAGATTTGCTGGTCCAACCGATGATGTCATATAGCTTTCTTAGCACATAAGGAAATTAAGGTTATATGTTTCCTTTGATTCCCAATAACAGTGTACCCCGAATCCCCTAGGATGCAAATTTCTGGTTGAAAAGCATTTTGCAACCCTAATTTGGGGTCAAGTCTTGAACGGATACTTTCCCAGAAAGGGAACACGTTAGCACATTCCCAAAGAATGTGAAACAGTGTACCTCACTGAAGCCCACATCTGGTGCACAACTCTGACTGAAGTTTTCCCATTTTACAAAGTTTTACAGGAGTATAATATAGATCCTGCAATATCTGAAATTGGAGCAGTCTGTAACGGTCCCACCTAACATCCTTATACAGTCTGTTCCAGATTTGTGACTAATGTTGGGGGGCCATGGATGTTGGGGGACGAATCCTATCCCATACATAGTGAGGGGTACCATCTAATTCCATAACTCTATTGTGCAGCTCTTTATAATAAAAGGAAACTAAGTGAGAGGTAGGCCTCATTGGGAGTGTTCTAAGAATAGGACCAGTCATATGATGGTCCCAAAGGCCATTACCAAAGTGCCGTACTAGAACCTGGGAAATTTGGAGATGTTTAAAACAGAAAGAAGTAGGCAAATTGTATTTTACTTTTATGTCTGAGAATGTTAACAACTTGTAATTCTCTATTATGTCTATAACCTTTTTCCCCACTTCACTTGGCCAAACAGAGTGAGTAATGATTCTTCCTCCAATTTTAAAGTTGGGATTGCCCAAAATGAGTTGAGAGGAATCCTTTTCCAAGGAGCATCTTAGAGTCTTATTAAGTTGCATGTGAGTAAGAAGAGTTCTTATAATGGGAGTGGTTTTAAGCTGCCCAAGGACCTTGTTAAAGGGGAGATGTGGTAACACCCCGATATCTATACCAGATAAGGTACAGAGCGACTTTTCTATTTGTAACCACAGTGGAAAATAATAGTCTGAACAGGATTCTGGGGCAGATTTTAATCATTGCGAGACAACTGAGCAGTTAATAGAAAGATAGTAAAGATAAATATTGGGGACTTGTAGACCTCCTAGTTCTTTTGATCTCTGTAGTTTGGACAGTGCCCTTCGAGGGGCTTTATGTTTCCAGATAAATTTAGATATAATGCCATGGACATGGTTGAACCAGGACTTAGGGAGGAATTGATTACACAATTGAAGGGGATACAGCAAACGGGGCAAGACATTCATTTTAATAATATTAGTACGTCCCCACGGGGAAATAGGAAGTAATGTCCATCAGTTCAATTATGTCCTAATATGTGCTATTATCTGATCTAAATTGTATTGCTTCATTTTGGAGTTAGATTGGGTTAAATATATGCCCAGGTACCGCATCTTGTCTTTTACCCAGAAAAGTCCAAGATGTTGAATGTCCGCTTTTAAAGTCAGATTATTTAGAGGCATGACCTCTGTCTTGAACAAGTTCAGTTTGTAGTTGGATAGTTGTCCAAATTCCTGGATAATATCAAGTGTGGCAGGTATAGATTTAGATGGGTGGGTAATATGAAGTAAAATATCATCTAGTAAACTGATAATTTGTATTGGAGATGATTAATTGGAATACCGGTAATTAATGTTGATGTCTTTATTTTCCTGATAAGAGGTTCTAAGACTAGATTAAACAAATAAGGGGAAAAGGGGCATCCTTGTCGGATGCTCTGTCATAGTATGACGGAAGGGGAGAAAACTCCGTTACAAAGTATACGAGCTGATGGTTGAGAATAGAGAAGTTTTATCCACTGTATAAATTGTACAGGGTTATGATATTTTGGAAGTAAGTTAAACAGATAATCCCATGACACTCGATCAAAAGCTTTTTCTGTGTCCAGGGACACCAAAGCCAATGGAATATTAGAGTCCCTGAATGCAGAAATAAGACAGGACATTTTGCACAGGTGGTCCACCGATAAGCATCCAGCCACAAAGCCCACTTGTTCAGGACTTAGCAGAGTCTGCCATACTTGAGCCAGCTGATTGGCTAGGATTTTTGCTAGGATCTTCAAATCAACATTTATAAGGGATATTGGATGGTAATTTGGCAGCATCATAAGGCCCTTGCCTGGCTTTGGAAGCACCACAATAATAGTGGAAGTAAAACTATGGTCTGAGAGGCCTTGCTTCTAAATGTAATTGTAGAAGTTGAAGAGTTTAGTACCTAATTGGGCTTTAAAAGCTTTATAAAAATTGGACGTGTAACCATCAGGACCCGGTGCTTTATCTAATGGGAGTATGTCAATGGCTTTATGTACTTCTGTTAATGTCAGGGGGGGCTTGCAAAATACTATTTGATGTTGGGACAGACTTGGGAGGTCTATACCTTAAAGAAAATGATCTAATGCCGTATTATTAAAAGGTATGGGAGAACATGAATAAAGAGACTGGTAATAAGATTTGAAACAAGATACAATGTTCCTGGGAGAGGTATGGAGGGTACCAGAGGCATCTTGAATAGTTGACACAATTCTATCCACCACCACCTGTGCCCTTAGTCTCATAGCAAGTAGTTTCCCAGCCTTGTCACCCTGATCAAAATAGGTGGTTTTTGAATGGAAAAGGAGGTGTTCAGCTTTATCGTTGAGAAGGGTATTATATCAGAAACAGAGACTCTGTAGTTTTTCAAATTCTATTGGGCTAGAATAGGTGGAGAGGGATTATTCTAAGACTCTAATCTGTTGTAACAGTTGGGAAGATTCTTGGGAAATTTTATTTTTTCTGATAGAAGCTAGGCGAATAATCTCTCTTCTCAGTGAACATTTTAAAGCCCCCCCATAGTACATCCAATTTTGGCATGGTAGGGGCATTGTGTTCATAGATATTATCTATAAACCTGTGAAGGTGCTCTACTAGGTACTCTGATTTCAATAATTGAGGGTTAAACCTCCAAATTTTATCATAATCCATCGAGGTAGGTACTGACCATTGTAAAAGAGTTGGGTGGTGGTCAGATATCACTTTAGCTAGGTAAACACAAGTTTGAACCCTTGATAGGTGCTCAATCGCTAGAAAAAAGTAATCAATCCTTGAGAGTGTATTGTGAGGCAGGGAGTGAAATGAGTAGTTTCTCTTTGAAGGAAAGAGGGCTCTCCGGGGATCCATCAGGCCCATAGAGTCCATCATTTCCCTCAGCACCAATTGTGCAGGGGTAAGGGAGGAACGTCTCGGGTTAGACCTATCCAAAGTATTACAAAGGACTAAATTCCAATCCCCACCAATTAGTATTGGAAGGGTTAACCAGGGGCCAGACTGGTCATAAGATTGGTAAAGAATTGTGGGTCATCCCCCACAGGACCATAAACAGAGCCCAATATAAGTTTCCGTATGGACTAAAATAGCTCTCAACATTATATATCTTCCCTGGGGATCAATTACCAATTGTAACAACTTAAAGGTTATGTGTCATGCTATCAGCACAGCAACACCACATTTGTGTATATCCAGACCCACCCCCAGTACTTCACCAACCCATATTCGTCTTAAGCTAAGAATATGTGATATGGGTAAATGTGTCTCTTGGAGAAAAGCCACATCAACATTGAGTTTGTGGAGATGTAAAGTGGGGGACTGGGCACCTTTGACATTACAAGAGCAAAACTTTAAGGATGCTGCCATGACCAAATAAAATATCCCAAAGTACTCTGCAAAAGAAAATCAGGCCCATAGTGATAAATTCCAGATCCCCAGTATACTGTAACATCAACATCCAGTGGTGAACAATATGAATCCCTCGCCCCTCTCCCCATCCATAATGTTAGTTCCAGTTCCCAAGTAATTATGGTCCCCCATACCCAATACCCCCCATCATGTATTATATATATAATTATTGAAAGTACAAAAAAAATAAACATGAAGAGAAACCAAGTTACTAAAAAGGCCAAACTAAACCTTTCCCCCTCTCCCCTTAACCACCTTCTCCCTTCCACAACAAGATAGTCAGTATCCTTAATGGGTTGTTTTGGTACATAAACCATTTTACTTGACAGCCCCTGGAACGTAAATATTACAATCCATTGGATCCAATCATTTACACATGTTGTGGAACTCCTCCCCACCCTATGCCAGAACATGGTGCACTGATTAGACTGCATAATGATCCAGAGACCTTATCTCCTGCCCCAACCCCCAACAAGTTAATGCAACTAGCATGACTTAAATACTAACATAACTAAGCAGTAATATGGGCGACATAATGACACCCAAAGATCACAACTTTGGTGTAGGAAAGGAAAAAAGAAAAGAAAAAAGTAAAATCACCAGAAAACCAGCTGCCATCAGACTTATATTTCAGCCAAATGGTCTAAAAAGTCAGAATAGACATGTGCCTATAAACTTTTTAATATGTACAATAAGGGGAAAAAAAAAACACTTTTAAACAGGCCTTTGGGACTTATAAGAGTTATGTAGATTGCAATGCCTGATACAAAAGGGTGTTACAAGGCCATGTCCAAATGGTGAATATTTGTTGCCCTCTTGTGGTCCTTCTTAGTAAAAACAAAAACAATCACGCAGCACTCCTGCACGAAGAAAAAGGGAATGAAGACCACAGGGGAAAGTCACGAACCAAAGTAGGCCGTTTTCTCAGCAACAAGCTTACCAATTTACCATTTCATTTTATCAAAAACTCCTCCTAGAAAGGATAAATAAACTCGAAAGATCAATCGCCAGACTAGCATTGGGTTGAACATTAATAGTAACACAGAGAAATACACACAAATTCTCATCTGTGAAGTTGCGGTCTCTGTCGCCCTCTCGTGGACGTTTAACAAAATTGGCAGAAGCCACCCAGGCAAACCAACACATTCTCCTTTTCAGGTGAATGGAAAGGAAAGAAAACCCGAGGAAGATCCTCCTCCAGTAGCATCAGCGGGTAGTAAATAAATTGGGGAGCAGAGAATGTAGAGCAGGAGTCACTTGCTGTACAGTATCAAAGGAATGCCTTGTTCCAGCATGTAGCATGGATAAACGAGATGGATAGTGCACCCTGTGCACCCTGTACTTGATCCCTGCTGCAATTAGTTTTGAAACTAAGGGATAATACTCCAATCTCCTCTGTCTCACTGAGGCTGGTAAGTCCTATGCAAATCTCAATTGTTGATCCACCCATAGAACTTGCTGCAGACTCCTGACTTGCTCAAGGATATGTGTTTTATCCAAAAAGTTAAGAAATTTTATAATAATTGGTCTTGGGGGCTTCCCAGCTGTTGGTTTGGGGTGCAATGAGCGATAAGCCCTCTCTATAATGTAAGTAGTGTTATTGGGGGAGGGCCCAGCTATTTTAGTGAGCTTCTTTTCCAGGAATAAAATAGATGTAGATCCCTCAACATCTTCTGGAAGGCCGAAGATTATGATATTGTTCCTGCGGCTTCGGCCTTCCAGGTCTTCTAATTTTGATTCTATTTTGTGTAGTCGCTGCCTCATATTTACTACTTCAGGTTCCATTTTGTCCTTCGAGCTTTCCAAGGAAGTGGTATGGGCTGCAACATCAGAAATGGCCTGGTTTGTGTCTGAAAAATCCCTTCTGAGTGATCTGATTTCCCCAGTAATGTCCTGTAGAGCTGTTTTGAATGGTTGTAATTCCTCCATAAATTTTTGTTCAGATAATGGAGTCAGCATTTGTTGATTTGCTGTGGAGGTAGTAGGTTTCAAGGGACTCCCCGAATGGCCCTTAGGTTGTTTCGGACCTTTCTCAGGAGTCTGTGGGGCATGTGCCTTGGTAGGGCCTGGCGCATTTCAACCTGCATTGTGATAGTAGACCATGATTCCAACAACAAACGCTTAAATTTAATTTCATCAAAGCCAGCCACTCGAACTGCTTACTGATTGCGCCGGGAGCTTTTCAAGAGCACAGTCCATAGGTAAATAGGTAGAAAACTGAGATTAGTCAGCTGTTATTAGGTATTGAATGACAGCTGGAGCAGGAGCCAGGTCTAGGAGCTGCTCGTCTCACAGAAGCATCACGTGATCTCGAAATCCCAGCTATATTCCTGTATATGTTGTATACTGTCATGTCATACCATGGACACCACCATTTGAACAGCATAAGAAGTTGCTAATTCACAGCATATGTGTTATGCAGTGTCTGATATGGTAACAGGACACTGACTTCTGCAACTGATCTGTAGTGTAACAATACCTGTGCAGTATCTTATTTGTAAACTTAATATATGTATACAATGAACCATCGATTACCATATCTGTATTGTGGTATGAAAACTACATACACTTAATGCAGTCTTTGCTATTAATGCGTTGATGCAATGTGCTACAGCTATTCAAATTTATTTACAAAACGCTGTGGGTTATTGTTAGCTGCTGTTTCAAAGGCATGTCCTTTACAAAGAGATACTCTATTTATAAAATATATAGCTATATGAAATATGTTAAATATTATAAAATACTGCTATGGTAAATAGGCATAGTGAACTTATTTCTAAATAAGATATAAATCAATGTAGATTAGTTTCATTGACTGTAAAAGTTAGAAACATATATTGTCTCAGACGGCTGTAGCACAATATTACTAAATGTCTTATCATTACTGACAATACTCATGTGCCAAAAAAGTCATTAACCATATATCTAACCATATTGAGTCAAAATTCAATATCGCTCTAATGGTAATAATGTAATGTAATTAACTATATAAGAACAAATGTATTATATTTTTTTAAAATTAAGATTACTATTTCTAAACCTTTGCAAATAAACTTTGACTTCAAAAATAGTAAATAAAGTAGTTAAGAGTATATTTCTTTAAATTACTTTTAAAGACTAAACGATAGATAATTTGAACATTATGTATTACCTGGTTTAAGATCACAACTAAGATTCTTATGTAATTATGTTGGTGGTATAGTTCCTTAGTCGTCATTCTTAAAAAAAAATATTTTTTTTGTTAAAAGAACCGTATATGGTGTGTGTTGATGGCAAAGAAAACCAAATAACACAATTACAACAAAATTGTTATATAGTGCTGAGAGAACTGTTTTTTTGCCCTTCCAAGGAACAACCACCCAATTCGGCCTCACCTACAATTTGACTTTCTTAAATAATTTTTTTAAACTTATCCTCTATGTCTTGTGTATTATTTTTGCATGAAATTTTGTACAATGTGTACCATGTAGGTAATGTATTTAATCTTATATAGTTTTAGTGGAGTGCTGTTCTGTATATAATTCTATCCCTTACAAAATGCTGTTCTACCACAGCTCCAGTATCATGTAATATGATTCTATCCTTCTATGGTAGAACAGCATACTAGAACCCCTAGCGACTGCATGAGTCAGTAACATTTGGAAAGCAAAACAACTCACAAAAGACATGTTTCACACCATAATATACACTATGAAAAATACAGAATGAGGAACTCTATGCACAACCAGTGTAGTTTTGCTACCTCGGGGTTCTGTGGCAGAACAGACTGGTTCTGCATAGCTACCCATTCAGTATTGTCTATGTATAGTGTATGTAGAGATGTATACATTACTAATTGCATTTGTAAGAAATTACACAAAGGTCATAAAAATGTAATTCCATTGGTCCAGGAGAGAGGTAAACAAGTGTGTATTCAAAACAGTGCTTCACATGTTACACTTCTAAAGAGACCAATTGTAATGGAGTGTGAGGGGGGGTGTATACAACTTGCTTCAGCACCACTGCCAAAGTAACAATTGCATGTTCTAATGATCTGTACACATGGTATTTTCTAAAGAGAGTTATTGTGATGGGTTGTAGGGTGTGTGTGTGTGGGGGGCAGGCCAAGTCATAGTCAGCTTTGACATGCCGTAATCATATAAAAGAAAAAAAACAGTTTATTGTGTATAGCAGCATACTGTTCTGTGTAGAACTGTATCACTCTCAAAACGCTGTGGTGCCAGAGTTGAAAGCCAATGGAATCTTAGTGTACTCTTTTGTGGTACAACAGCATTACAGAGCATCTAAAGGCTGCATGAGTCAATTTTATTTAGAAAACAAAAAAAGCTAAGAAAAATATCTCTCGCAAAGTGCTATGTAGTATTTAAAATTCAGGATAAGCAAGTCTATGCACAACCAGTGTGTCTTGACAGTTCAGCATTCTGATTATCATCAACTTGGTCAGCTTTGTTGTCGAAGTTAGAGGGAATCAGGGTCTGTATGTACAGTATCGAAACACATTGTTTTTACATGGCTACCCATTCAGTATTCTGGATAATTATTTACCACATGTTGTTTATTATAATGATACTCTTTACGCTGGTGTTATACAAAAAAAGGTAAAGATTTTGCATGTCTTTCTCAAAAAGTAAGGAAAATATTTGCAAAAAACTGCATTAAAGCAACAGTTAGGGTTGTTCCACATCGACAAAAGTGAGGAAATTTGGTGTTAGGGTTTTCAACCCTAAGTCCGGCTCCTCCCCACTCCCCAGATCCACACACACACACACACACACACACACACACACACACAAGACACATACAAGCACGGGACGGTACAAGGCAACAGAACCAATCAGAAACACACCCCTATGCGGCCCTACCATCGCTCTCCTTGCAGGGACATGCTGCCTTCCCTTGGCCACCTCCAGCCCTTGTAAGCCCCACTGTTGGGCCCCCAGGGAGGCCAGGAACCCTTGCATTGTCCACTCAATTGCCATCCTGATCCTTGGTCTGGCTTCATCCTTTCCCATGCTAATGTTCATTGTTCCCATTCATCCAGCCACCTGGTTCGGGAAACCTCCAGTCCTATGTCATGTCCCTCCCCTGACCCATGTACCAAGGGCCGTCCATTTTCTTTCTGCCACACGGGGTCCACTGCACCCATATGCCCTTCATCTCCAGTCCTCCACCATGCCCCCCGGTATAAATTGCCAATAGTTTTGCCCCTCCCTGGCTTCCATTCTGGCACCTGCCCTCCTAGCCTGGAAGACTTGTGCTGTCGGGCCACCCAATATACCCCCACACTACTCACCTTGACCTTGAGGCCTCCCCCATTTGACCCCCTGTACCCTCGTTTGAAATACGCTGCCCTGCACCAGCTTCCTCGCTTGCTACTGGCCCCCTGTTCAGCAAACCTCCTGTTAGCTGGTATACAATCCCTGGTGTACACCCTGTTTGGTCACTGCAGCTCAAACAGTGTGGGGCTCAGGAAGTGGCACCCTCCCTGCTAGCCTGTTTGACTGTGATGTTCTCCTTTCACTTTGACAGATAACCTGACATGTGGGGGGGATGCACCTCCCTGCACTGCCGTGGCTGGCTGGATTTCTCTGTACAATGACCTTCGGCACCCCGATAACTGGTGCCTATTGGCCCTCTTCCCACAGTACCCAGTTCTACCAGCTGCCTCTCTGCTGGCATTCCTCTCCCACCTCTCTGTTCTCGGCCCATCAGGGCTCTCACCTTCTCCTCCCACCCAGCTGGTCTGCCCCTTCCCGCTCCCTCCCAAGTATTGTCCCCCACTGTTATCAGCCTGCCTTTTGGAGGTTCCCCCACTCTGAACCTCAGTGGTATTGTCCAGTTCCAGGGTTCAATTACCCCTCCTCCAAGCTAGTACCCAGCCCCAGCTCCTTCCTCATCTGCCCATGCTCCATTCTAGGCCCCTTTCCCTAGGTCCATTAGCACCTTGCCTGTGCTGGTACCCCCGGACTAGGCTGACCCATGTTAAACCCCCCATCTGTGCACTAGTGTTCCCATGGAATGGTTTGCCCAGCACACCCCTGCCCCTACATGTTACCTGCATATGATAACCTTATTAGCCCATGGCCAGGTATTGGCCATTGGTGCCATCCCTTCTCACCACCCTGTGCGTGCCATAGGCCATACACACTTTGGTGTTCAGGAGGGGCTGGCTCTCAGTGTGTCTACCTCCCCAATGTTCTTGCCTGGTGCTTAATGGCAAACCCCATCCATACTGGGTTGGGGTAAAACTCCCCTCACTGCTGCTAGCTGAAAAACCCTTGCTTTAACTTTAAAAATGTCCAGAGCTGCACTCGCAATGGCCACTTCATTCCATCTCTGGTTGAGTTGCGTCTCTGGTTGATCCCCAACAGGGTTCTTTTTTTTTTTTTATTCTGATTTAAAGACATGCCCATCACATTTACTGCGGGCACCCTCTAGAACAAATCACCTCCATATCTGCACCGGGACCAACCCCCCACCTACTATTCCCTTGTTCCTCCTTTTTTCTTTTTCTCTCACCTGGTGAAGTACAGGAACCTCAGATTGGTTTTCCCCCAATGCACCTGATTTAAATCACCATCAGGTGCAAGCACTATCCCGTAATGCACCCATCTGTCCCTTCCCCATCGTAGCAACCAGAATCCCCCCAAGAAGACCCCTATACACCATCTGGTAATGAAACAACATGTTATCCACCCACTGACCGGCTCCCTAGGTCCAAGGCTCCCAGGTTGCTGTACACAGAGCCCATCCTGTGGCCCACATGGCAACCGCAGACTCCCAAACTGCCCCACCAGCCCCTGCTCACTGAACTGCACTGGCACATCAGATGGCTACCACTCAGTTTCATAGGGCCCTCACTCCCCTCAGCCGACCACTCCTTGCTCTCCTTAAGCTGCCCGGGCTGGCTGTGGTCCCCATGCACCTCCTGGGTTGCTCCTCCCTTGCTACTGCCCCTGCCCTTCCCGAACTGCTCCACACTACCTTCTGTGGTCTCACTGCCTCTGCACCAGCTTAGACCACCACCGTAGCCTTCTTAAACTTCCCCTTGTAATGCTACCAGTGTTGCAAAATGGAATCCCCTTTTTTGTTATTGTTTGTTATTTTGCATCTTCACTCCTCCTCCTGTTTTTTTTTTTTTTTGGCATTATATCTACTGGTTCCATAATCCAATTTATGTTATGAGCCACCCGGTTATGCCCCCTGCTCTCTGGGCTGGGCTGAGCACACCCTCTCTGCACACAGTTGCACTGTTTACAAGCCCCAACATCTGCTAGGCCCCTGCCTACCTCGCCTGCCACAAGTTCCGCCTCCTTCTCTCTGCTGTCATTTTAATCAAAGTCGTTCACCCAATGGCCTCCTCCCGGTTGGCCGCCACCCGATGTTTCCTAATGCATGGCCTAAATCTGGTCTGTGCCACCCTTGATACCCTTTGTTCGGTGACCAACCCAGCCGGCTGTGGCAGCACACCTGGAAACGCAAAATGTCCCCTCTGTAAGGCAACCCCAGATTACCATCCTGTATCCAGCTACAACAATCAGGCCACACTATTAGCAGACTTGCCCTTCTGAGGGTATCTGAGGTTTTGACTGCCCGCAGGACTGGCTTGGCTGCCGACCATGAAAATGTCCATCGCCCACATGGCCCCCCTCCCCCGATCACTGCCCTGACCCACACTAAAACACTGGACCAAAGGACATGGCAGTGGTTCCTGTAATGGGGGCCAGAATGCCACTAAATTCTACCATGTTCAATGCAAACTAGACTAGGAACAACAAACTCAGAATATAGTGAGCACCCAATATAATTTATTTGAACATGCATCGCAAGGTGAGTATTTTATACCAGCTTTTTCTCTAGTGAATGCAGACAAGCAAACTGAGCCTGACCTGGGCTACTTATCTATTGTTAGCATATGACCTCAGAACAGAGCATGCCGCTGGGCAAAAAACTGAGTGACCGGAACCTTTCATTGATGGACACAAACTCTCCTTTCCCTGCCCATCAACTCAACAAATCGTGCTTAACACTTTGATGCCCTCATCTCAATCCAGCCAGCCCCTGATCTTAGTCTCCTCTGTGACGGGATCCCTGCCTCAAAACCAGAGCACCCATCTCCCCAGTCACTACCCTGTGCTATGTAGACTAGAAGGGAACACAAACATTGATATATGAGCACGCAATGCAATTTATTTAGACATGTATCACTAGGTGAAAAACCTTTGCCACAGGCCTCCCTTGACATTTTGGGCAACCTAGACTTGTCTACCAACCGCCAAACCTCCTCCATGCCACGCTGCCCCCGCCATCGAGGCTGCTGTGTTGAGGCTGGAGCTGCCAGGCTGCACTACCGGCAGATATTTTTACCTCAGAGTCCGCTTCGGCCTCGCTCGCTACCTTGTTATGTCCCCTTTTTTTTTGTAACCTCCCCCCTGTCTCCCACTGACCAGCGAACCAGGCAGTCCCATCAAAAACCCACTTGCTGGGCTGCCACAAAACAAAATACCACCCCAGCCCCCCATGAGTCCTCCCATAGAAAGTCCTTCCCTCACCATGTGGCGCACGCCTGCCATGTTCTCCCCAGCAACTCCGCAATGCCAGGGCACTGACCAGACCAAAACCAAAACAAAACCCCCACAGCACCACTGCACAAACCAACACGCCTTCCTGTAGAGGGTACCTCAAGTGCCTGACCTCCTCAAACTGTCACGGGCTCCATGCCAGACTTCTACTTCCCCTGAATTCACACAAACCGGAGGGAAGGGGACCCTTCCAGAACCAAACCGGACTATGCTCTACTGATGATGTGCTGTGCAATGCAAATGCCTAACCTTGCAGCTCAATCACCTATATTATAATGCCACTATAAAAGGTGCTCTTCCTGGCAAAATCAACATGTTCTCCGTCCCTTCTCACAGCGCTTTTCCCCATTATTGAGCTAGCAAAACTCAAAACACTTCTGCTAGCTTCAATAACAAAACAAATACTCACTCATGGTTCAGTTCTGACTGAAAGCACCCTATTTATTTATTTTATTTATTTATTTATTTATTTAGCTTTTGTTGACTAGGTAAGTGCACTAGACAAATCCTGCCTATTTTCAGGCACGACCCGGGGGAAGGGGATACAGATGAATGACAACTGACCTTGAACCAGATTGTGCTGTTGGTGGTATTTTTAGTGAATGAGGGAAATTTGGCCAGGATACCAAGGAAATTCCCCTACTCTTTTCGATAAGTGCCATGGGATCTTTAACATCCACCTGAGCTACCACTAATCCAGACAGATGGGACCTCGGTTTAACGTCTCATCTGAAAGACGGCACCTCAGAAGTGCAGCACCCCTCCCATGCTGCACTGCAGTGTCAGTACTGGGATATTAACCCAAGTGCCAGATGTGGGAACTGAACCCACAGCCCTCTGATCTCCCGGCCTCAGAGGCGAGTGTGCTACCTACTGAGCCACTGACACTGCTACTGAGCCACTGACACTGCTAATTAAAAGTCCTCCCTCCAAACCATGCTGCCCTCGCCTATCGTGGCTGCGAATGTTAGTGTTGGAGCCATTAGGCCGCACCATCAGCCCACAACAGCTTCAGCCTCCGCACTGCTTCCTCTCCTTTTAGCGTCTTTCTTTTTTTTTTTAGAACCTCGCCATCCGCTCTCCTGAACTAGCAGCACTAGGATGACCCGGAAATGACTTGCGCTCCATGCTACCATCACACAAAAGCCCTGTAACCACCAATGTGCCCCCCCCCATAGAGGGCACCTCTCTCGCCACGTGGCCCATGCCTACAACGATTACTCTAGTGGCCGAGGCTTAACAGTGCCCCGGACAAAACAGCAAAACACCAGTGTGATCTCCTGTAAAGGACACTGCTAGAGCCAGACACACATACAGCTGATTCATTTTTTATTACTCAGGTCTTCCACCTATCCCTGATAATGCCCCTAGCGCAACAATTGCAAGCCACTTTCATACGCAATTCTCAATCATATACTGAGCTAGAAAAAGAAACCCACAAGTTCTTGATCATTCACATTACAACAAAGAGATCAAAATAAGCATTCCATTACAGTTTCTGTGCTAGAGCACCTTCATTCCTAAACAATTTATTACTATTAGCCTTTTTGCTCCAAAACCCCCACCCCCCAACCACACCAGGTCGGCTCCACCAAGCCAAAGGGCTGGTGTCTCTAACCTATGAAAACATCCAGCGAAGTGCTGAGAATAATTTTTCCCAGCAAAAAAGAGGGTGACCAGAAAGCAGCAGGCCCTTACATAGCCCAAAATGGCCCCCCAACCCCCCTCCTTAAGCCCTCCCCTTAACCAATTGGGAAGAGCTCCCTATCCCTGGCCATTTGACCCTTTCTGACATCACATTCCCTCCCCTTTCCTATCCTCCTCCCCCCCTTCCCCCTTGCTTTTCTGGCAGGGGGACATTAGACAGGATGGCCTGCCTTTTATTGGCAAGCCCTATTCTCAATGTGGAAAGAACAAGAAGGTGAAGAAGAAGAAAAATAACTAGTCATTAGAAAAGAAAGAACTCTCAAAAGAACAAAACAAGTACACCATCCCAAGTAAGGAAAGCATTTTTTTCATTCCATTCAACCTTTTTATGGATAATTTTTAAATTAGATCCTACAGTTATGGCCCATATCATTGGAGAAGTCCTTCACATTTTGAAATAGTGAAAACAAGGATAATTGGTTTTGTCCCATGCAAAGGGAAGGAGTTACATGAACAGGTTAAACGTGCTGAATCCTTTTAGCCTAGAACAACTCAGGGAGGACAAGTATATCTCAGAGTACCACTGCATAGGAGGCAGGACTACAGAATACACATGGAAGTTGCTGAAAATCAAGTTCAAAATAGCAGTCATGAAAAGCATTCCTGAACCTGGAATATCATTAATACAGGGAACACTTTATTGGTGAAGTCTACACTGATGTAAGTTCTTTAAGCAGTTCAATGAGGATGTGAAGCTATCTGGGAGTCATGGTGTGTTAACAAATAATAAGTTCTGATGCACCATTACTGGGATCATCGTTTACAGAGTAGCTTTCTCTCCAATAAGAAATGGTCAAATAAAATCTCCATCAGACAGCTACACTGGTGAACCCTGAATCTCTTGCTTCTACTACTACTTTTGTCTGGCAATATTCACCCTAACCCTGGCCCCACAATCCCAAGCTCTGACCTCCAGCAGAGTCACTCTGGGGGACTCACCTTTGCAACAATTAATATCTGTAGCCTTCCACCCTAACTTGATGCCCTACAATTATTTGCACGCCAACGCAACCCTGATGTTCTTGTGACTGTCGAAACCTGACTCACTCCAAAAACACCTGACAGTACAATTACCCTACCAGGATATAACATATTCAAAATTGACAGGACCACTAAAAAAGGCAGTGGATGTGCTGTTTACCTCAAAGACTCTCTCCTGGGGCACCGTGTTCAACTCCCCACCTCAGTCTCTACTACCCAGATACTACCCATCAGAATCCTACTCAGAATTCACAACAAGGCACTGACTATTGCTTCTGTCTACATCCTTCCCAAGGATCAAGGTAAAGGTCTCAACTCCATCCTTGACCTTGTCTGTTCCCAACCACCAGGCACCGAGATAATCCTAAGGGGCAATTTTAACATAAATTGGTTCGGATCAGATACAGGTGGCTACAAGGATGCCATCTCAGCTGCCAACCTCACTCAGCTAGTCGTCTCCCCCACTAGACTCAACTATAAGACTGGAACAAGCACCCTTCTAGACTGGATACTGATCAACCACCCATCCCACATCTCAAAAGTCTCCGTTCTCCCAGATGCACTAAGTGACCACTCCCCAGTCGCATGTGAATGGTCTAACAAATTCATCCCACCACTACCCAAACTAATAAACAGCAGGCTCCTTCCACATGGTCAATTGAAGCACCTCAAATTACTCCTTAGACAACAAGACTGGTCACCTATCTTCCATGCATCAGATGTCAACTCTGCGCTTGACTTCTTCATCAGCTCCTTCAATGCTGACTGAGACATTTACGCCCCCTTCAAAAAGAGGAAAGTAAAAGGCCTTAGCAATCCATGGCTCACTGCTGATCTCCTTACATTGCTGAAAGCTAGGGACCACATCTGGTTTCAGGCCCAGGCCACTGGTAGGCAAGTAGGTATACAAAACTACAACCGTGCCTGAAATGACTGCACCAAAGAAATACACCTGAAGAAAAGTAACTATTACAAAGATGTCCTCACAAACAGCTGGGGAAAGGGGAAGTCCTTCTGGAATAATCTCAAGGAAGTTACAGGAATACTGCCCAAAACATCACCTTCAGTGTTGGACATGGATGGGACTATAACTCTTGACCCTTCCATTATAGCTAACACGTTCAATAACACGTTCACTGACCTCAGTAGTGTTCTTCCTCCAGATTTCTTTGATGAAGACCTCGCTCCTGCACCCTCCTCCACCCGGCCCCCCTTTTCAAGTCGCCCCCCTTTTTGCCTCAGAGCAGTCAGGACACATGAAGTCCATAGATACGTCTGTAAAGCAATTGCTGGATCTAGAATAAGTGGTCACTCACTCGACTTCAAACTGCTGTCCCTTACTCTTGATGAAGTGCTATCTCCTCTAACCTGGATTTTCAACCTCACCCTCACCCTTGGCCAGTTCCCTGTCAGATGGAAATCTGCCACTGTGATACCAGTCCACAAGAGTGTGGACAAGGCCCTTCATGGAAATTACAGGCCTATATCCATACTACCCCCCCAAAGCCATTGAACATCTGGTATCTGACCAGATAATGGAATATCTGGACAAGTACAACATCCTTATTAAACAACAGCACAGCTTCAGAAAAGGCCTCAGCACTACATCTTCCCTCCTTGTATTCACAGGAGCAATTCACAACTCCCTGGACAATAATTGTCTCACTGGTTCGGTCTTCATATACCAAACCAAGGCTTTTGACACCATCCATCATTAAACACTCCTCATAGAACTGCTAAAAGCTGGGCTCTCCCCTGAGTCAACCACTTGGTTTAAGAGCTACCTGGAAAACCATTCCCAAAGAGTGAAAATTGCTGATGTCCTCTCGGATGCTACTCCAGTACACTCAGCAGTCCCTCAGGGATCCATTCTCGGGCCACTCCTCTTCAGTCTGTTTTTGAACAATCTTCCACACTTCTGTCCAGAACAAATCCTACTCTATGCTGATGATGCTGTCATTCACACCACCAAACAGGATCCCACCTACTCCAAAACAAGCTTCAGAAGGGTTTCACATCCATTGAAAAATGGTTTAGTAGTCAAAAGCTGGTTCTCAACTATAAGAAAACCAAGTCAATGCTTTTCTGTGGCTCCCAAAACAAACATAGGCTTCACCCCCTTAATATTACAACCTGCCTTGGTGCTGTCCTTGAACAGGTTCACACCTTTAAATATCTGCAGATCACCATAGACAGCAACCTATCCTACAGCATCCACATAGATAGCATCGCCAAAGCTGCAAACACATGCATTGGTCTCCTCTACAGGCACAAACAATGCCTTACCTTGGATGCCTTAAGAATAGCAGTACAGAGCTCAGTGGTCTCTCTAATCGACTCTGGTCTGATTATTTGTGGCTCTGCAACTGACTCAGCCCTCAGGTGCTTATCTTTGGCTGCAAACAAAGCTTGCCGACTCATCACAGGATCCCACCAACTCACCCATACATGTGACCTCTATGCCCAAACAGAGTGGCTCCAGTTATTAAACCGTATCAAGTACCAAACTAGTCTAATGGCTAAGAAAATTATGTTACATCTTGCTGCTCTCGGAGTCCAAAGTCTTCTCATACAGCACGCAACCCCTGCCTCACCAGGGCTTCAGAAAATGAAATGCTGCACATTCCTCGGTGCTGCACCACACAGGGCCAAAGATCCTTTGTGTACTGAGCTCCTAGCTGGATTAATGGACTCAACAAAGACATCTCCTCTCTGCAAAAGCTAGGCTAGTTCAAAACCAGTCATCTCTCCACCTAGCTGCCTCTAGCTCCTGCGGCTGTCCCTCATAATCTGATCTCCCTCCTAGCACTTCTACTCCTACCCCTGTCTTCCTCTTCCTACAGTCTCCCTTCCCCTCCTGTTTTCCCTCTACCCCCAAGCACTTTTTTGAGGCCTTACAAATGCCCACAGCTGCACCACTCTTTTTGTGTCCATTCCAAGCCTCAGTTACCTCTGGCTACCCTGCCCCCTTGTCCTCACTTTCTCTCAATGTAATGTATTTCAGCTGCTTAAAAATGTCTGTGCACCATTTCTGCATTGTTACTCAACTCTATGTAATATTTGTATTGTACCTCAACTGACATGGAACCTTTGTA
Source organism: Neoceratodus forsteri (assembly GCA_016271365.2). Taxonomy (NCBI): domain Eukaryota; kingdom Metazoa; phylum Chordata; order Ceratodontiformes; family Ceratodontidae; genus Neoceratodus; species Neoceratodus forsteri. Next base: position 876,842,722 of record CM028129.1, read on the forward strand.
AAAGAGCCTTGGCTCAAAGGTACTTGTAATCCTAGACTCTAAATAAAAAATAAAAGAAAGAATATCTCATTTTCAAATGTTCTTATGTTGCAATAATGTTGCAGTTCCTTGCTTGTTAGCATTAATAAGAGAATTGTAAATGCTACTGTATCTTAAAAAGCAGCTGATGGCTTCAGGAGAACTTTAATAAAACATAATATTTAGACACAGTTCAGCTTGTATTTCACATCAGTTCTTTATTCCTCCTCTCCATTATTTATTACTCATGTAACGTGCATGAAACCAAGATCTTTGCTCCTGAAAAGTTCTATTCCTGTTGCTTTCTTCCCACCTGAGGTCATATTGCACTGCTTGTGACATCACAGTTGCTCCCAATTAGAGATGCAATGAATTTAAATTCCTCCGGTGAAGTGAATGCGAAGTGGGCACTTTGCGTTGCTACTCCGCTGTGCCACTTCACTTTAAGGCGGAATGGCAATGCGAAGTAAGGCGATGTCATTGTTTTTAATGGACTTCGCGTTCCTCATTATGATTCTAAGTGATCCACTTGGTGATTCAGATTTGGCAGACCTCCATACATCACATGGCTGACAGTACTGTAAGTCACATGCTCTTTAGCTAGGCAGGAAGAAAGTGAGTCATACAAGCAGACACTTTTACTTTCTCCTGTGCAGATGGAGAGAGAGTAGTGTGTTTTGTGACTGCTGATACTTTTAGATCAGAGTGAGGAGATTTAAACTTTGATTTAGACTCAACAGCTTTTTTAAAAGCTACATTTTTTTGTCTTTTCTGTACTCTTTTTTACTTAATTTGTTCTTTCTGTAAATTTTATTTTTCTTACCTTTATAAATAGTTAGTTGTTTGTCTGTGTCTGTGTGACTGTGTGAGTGTGCTGTGTGACAGTGTGAGTAGTGAATACCTGGACTGAGGGAGCTCAGTAGGAGAGATGGACCAGGGTGAGGAACTGTCTGGGGTGGGTCAGCTCTGGGAGAGTGTGGTAGTGGTAAGCGTCATACCATGTGCATGTGTGGAGGGCATGGGCACCCATTCCTGTTGGATCGCTCAAAACTTGTGAGTGCCCCTCCGAAGCAGGACCAGCACCACCTCCTGTTCTGACTCTAAGGCAGTTGAACCACCACCTCCACCCCTAAGTCCAGCACCAGGTCCTCTGGAGCAGGATGTGCCTGCTCCCCCGGGCCCAGGTGTGGATCCCATCCCCGTTCAGCACCGTGACCAGCAGGCTTACAATACATCCAAGTAACTATTAAAAAAAAATTAGTGTTGTGATTCGTGATGTGATCTTAAATCATGATTTGTGACTGCATTTGTGGCTGTGATGATGAAGAAACATAAATGCCTACGGCTGTACTTCCCCAGGCCCTGATGAGCTGTAGCTTAAAACTCCCAAACTTAAAAACACAATCAGTGAGTACAATGGTAGGGTGGTGAAGCCTGGAGAGATACTACAAAGCAGGCTTACAATACATCCAAGTAACTAGAAAAAAAATTAATGTTGTGATTTGTAACGTGAATGATAGTGAATCGTGATTTGTGACTGCATTTGTGACCGTGATGATGAAGAACGTGATTTGTATCATGAGTGACTCGTGATGATGGTCCTGACTTAAAAACGCATATTACTGAGTACAATGTTCATGCAGAATTAAGCACCACACCTGTCCAGTACTCTGAAGGGAAGCCAAAGAAACAACTGTGACTTAAGTTACAGATGGAGATTGGGCCCTAAAGAGATGCAAATACACAGACAGATTAAGATTGTGCTGTGCACTGAAGAGATGCAGACACAAAGGCACAACACCTAACCAGTGCTCACGTCAGAAATTCAAATCTGGAAAGAATACCTTTGTTGGTTGGGGCGGGCAGCGGGGTGTGTACTGTACTGCTGCAGTAACAGTCACTAGTACTAGTACCAGCAAAGATACCACAAAGAAGTACAAAAATCACACAGCTGCAGTGGATAGCAGCTTCACATTGCTGAAATTATTATGTGGCACAATAACAGGTGTCTGACTTGATGACACGCATCACACACATATCCTCACACACACACTAAGTAATGCATAGCAAATTGAAAACTTCAGTAATATAACCACATATTTTAAACAAACTGAAATTATGCACTGTTGCATCACAACAATCAGCTAAAACATGACAAGAAATATTGAAAATATTACTGTGTATACATTAACACAGTTATACAAGAAAAATATCACCAAAACAGAAAGCACTGACTTTTTCTCCAAGTTAATCTACCTACACCACAGTTACACCCTCCCCCAAAGCACACTTCCACTGTCTTTCAGTTCACAGACTGAATGTTGTACATTAACATTCAAAATCCATACACAAATAATAAACGCTCAATGATATGAGCACAGGAGGGTTTCCTATAATCAATGAACTAAACTTTTCACAAAAAAAAGACTCAAAAAGGCTTTTTAATAGCTTTTTGAGGGTTTGAATCACAGAGAGCTCTCAGAGCAGATTGTCTCCTACAGCTTCCTATACACACTACCCCAAACCGAGGCTGTGCAGAACAATCTAGAGCCCATGTGGCCTGAAATCCCATGAATCACTGCAAAATTCGCCTTTGGAGCTTAAAAGCAAAGCGAAGTAAGGCAAAGTGGAAGGTGGAGTAATGCGAAGTCATTGTTTTCAATGGACTTCACATTACCCATTATAACGTGAAGTACTCCAATTCGTGTTGCGGAGCACTCTGCGAATTCGCCTTCACTCCATGAATCACTTCGCGGAGCGAATTGGGGCCACTTCGCCCATCACTACTCCCATGGCAGCAGATTGTGATGTCACAACACAGGATTATGACTTGGAATAGGGAGTAATCTACAGAAGCAGATGAACTCTAAGATACAGTATAAAGCTCATGTATTCATGCAAATTTCCTCAGTAATACATAAAGGGGAGGAGAAATCTATAGAATATATATGGAATGAAAACTGAATTGTACCTAAACATGTTTTTCAAAGTTTTCTTTGAGGTGTCAGCAGCTCTTTAACACAAGTTTTGGTAAGAATCTTTCACTAAGATCAACATATTTTACATTATTTGCTTTGTGAGTGTAAAACAATTGTCTAATTGATATACTATATTGTACTATATGATTAATAGTAACTTGATTAAAAAGACATATTTGTAATGGTGTTATATGGTAAGGTAACATTTTATTTCTAAACAGGCACACCCTTGTAAAGATTCTTGGCTCTGTTTTAAAAAGCAATCCTCTTTACATAGAAGTATCATAATTCATAATAGATAACATTTAATACATAGTCTAGCACACAAAAAAATACACGTTAATCACACTGACATTTTTCATTCAATAATACAGATATATTTCATACACTCCTTTTACATAGAAACAAAGAAACATAGAATTTTATGGCAGATAAGGACCGCTTGGCCTACCTAGTCTGTCCATTTCCCTACCTAATGGATAAGCTGCAGATCCTAGTTAACCAACAGCCTCCTTCCTCCTACCCCTCACTAGAATTGCCTTATGTCTGTCCCATGCATTCTTGAATTCCCCAACTGTTTTTGACTCCACTACCTCCTCAGGAAGGCCATTCCATGTATTCACAACCCTCTCCATGAAAAAATACTTCCTCACATTACCTCTGAGCCATCCCCCTCTATCTAACAATTGTGCCCCCTTCTTCTTGCACATCTCTTTTTCTGAAAAATGTTACCCTCTTGGACCTTTTTTTTTTTTTTGCAATTAAGTTTATTTTAATTTTTCACTTAAGGAAGACAAGAGAATGCATAAAAGGCATATGGTGCAACAATATACATGGCATTATAAGATACATAGTCCTCAGCCAACATAAAAGATAACAATACAAGAGCTAAAGTAACCACTACACTACTCTCCAACCCCTGCTCCACCTAACAGTAGAAGAGGGGAGAAAGAAAGGGGAAGGAAAGAAACCACAACTCCTCCAGCCCCAACTCCCCCCCCCCAGAGCAAGCACACCCAATGTCTGCTAGCCTCTTCTTAGTCTAAGAAATACAAACTGGTTAACCAAGGTCATACTTGACACCAACACCCCATTATGGGGGGAGGGCAGTAAAACTCAGGTAAAAAGCAGAAGGGTGAAGGGGTGAAAGGGACAGAGAAGAAAAGGAGGAAAACAAAAGATGTCCTTCAGTAGCCAAATTTATCCTTGAGAATTGAGAAGAAAGGTCTCCAACACTTCTGTTATTTTCCCCACAGTGGGAAATTTTAGCTACAATTCTTTGTGCATTCAAAGCTTTAAGAAACCTGCCCACCTTTCATTATATGAAGGGACCCAGTATTCTTTCCAATGTCTGAGTATTAACAGATTGATAACCAAGGAAATCATGGTGAACTGTGTCTTTTGGGGGGGTAGTGGGAATGGAAGCATATAACCCCAAAATGCAGGTCTCCACTAAGAAATAAGGGGCTACATTAAGGTAGTCTGAGAGTTGCTTTTTAATTACCTCCCAGAAGTTTTGTATTTTGGGGCAGGTCCACAACTAGTGGAGTAATGTGGCATTATCATTTCTACAATCTAGACATTCTGGGGAGGCTAACCTACCCATCCTAGAAAGTTTGCTGTGAGAATAGTAAAGGTTATGAAGGATATTAAACTGTATATTGCACAACTGATCTTGCTTGATTAGGGCAACTTTGTCTGCCAAATCAGTGACCAGAGGTTGTCTGGAAGGGATTTATCTAAGGTGTGCCTCCAGTAAAAGGCCACAAGGGAGGTAGTAGTCCAGGGGCAACTAATAAGTTCATGGTAGAGTTTTGAAATTGGCTTCACTTTTTTAGCTAGGGATAGGAGGGAATCTAAAAAAAAAACCTACTTTATCTGACCAAGGAGGCTTACCTTGAAAACTATTTATGCAATGTCGAACCTGGAACAAGAAAATTCAGGTTTAAGAGATAAATTAAACTTGTTCTGGAGGTCAGATATTGAAGTAGTGAGTAACCCTGAATTAAATTTTCAGTTTGGGTTCTTCCTGAAGGCGCCATTCATTTGAACTAATAGCCTTGTTAGCTATTTTCAGGTTGGGGTTATTGCACAGGAGCTGTGTAATATCCCTCTTGGCACTAGAATGAGTTAGTGTGCATAAGTGCTGGAAAGCTTTTATATCCCATCCAATTGGTGACTCACGCAGTGCTCCTGGGACCTCCAACCATGAGCTGAATAAAATCGTTACCAGACAGACCTTATGGCTGTTGGCATATTTGTGGTCCAGCTGTAGCCAGTTAGTGCTCATGGGCATATCGGTACCAGGAGTTAACCAATGCAGAAATCTGCATACATGAATGGCTAAGTAGTAAAGAAAAAAGTCAGGGAGTTGCAGGCCCCCAATGGACTTAGGATGGATCAATTTCCAATAAGCTCTGCATGAGGCGTTTCCCTTCCATATAAAATCAGAAATTTTTTTTTGCAGTTATGAAAAGAAGGATTTGGGGAGGACTATATTAAGATTGTTTTATGGGTAGAATAGTTTAGGTAAGATAACCATCTTTATAATGTTGGTTCTACCCCAAAAGGTGAGTTGTAATTGTTTCCACCTTTCCAAATCTTCTTTTATAGGTTTTAATTGCTGATCTAAATTAAGGTCTTTAAGTTTACCCAGCTGCTTTGAAACTTTAATATCCAGATAAGAAATCACTGTGTTTTCCCATTGTATGCCCATATCTGTAATGTGAGTTCTGTTTACCAAACCTGAGAGGGGGGTATACTGAGGTTTACTCTTGTTTAACTTATATCCAGAAAAATCACTAACTTGGGCTATAATCTCGAGAGCTACAGGAAGGGAATGTCTTCTGTCTGAGAAGTGCAAGAGCAAGTTGTCTTCAAAAAGAGATAGCTTGATGTTTAAATCATTGGATTGGGATCCCCTTAATGCCCTGATCTTGACTGAGAGTTCTTGCTAAGGGTTCAATGTACAAATTAAACAAGTAGGGAGACAAGGGACAACCTTGCCTTGTACCGCTACATAGAAGGAAGGGGTCAGATAGATGGTTATTTCACAGTAGTCATGCTGAAGGGCAGTGGTAAAGAACTTGGATACACTTTATAAAGCTCTCAGGGATGCCATACTGAGATAAGGCAGCAAATAGGTATGGCCAAGCCACTCTATCGAATGCTTTTTCTGCATCCAGAGAAACCAGAATTGCCTCAAGGTCTGGTTCTCTGGATATAGAAATAAGGTGGTATAGCTTCCGAAAGTGATTTGCTGTGGAACAGCTGGTGACAAACCCTGCTTGCTCCGGTCCTAGAAAACTAGTCCAGACCTTCGATAGTTTGTCAGCTAAAATTGCATATATTTTAGTGTCTACATTCAAAAGGGAGATCGGCCTGTAGTTCTCTATGATGGTGGGATCCTTCCCAGGTTTGGGGAGGAGAATTATCCTAGCTTCGATCAATGGGGGTTTAGTTACAGATGAGGATTCCCAAAAATGAAATTAAATAGAGTAATAGGGGAGCAAGCTGGTCTTTAAAAGTCTTATAAAAAAGACTGGCGAACCCATCTAGGCCAGGGGCTTTATGGGGTTTTAAGGAATCAATAGCCAAGGATATATTTTCCAAAGTAATTGGCTCCACTAGTAGGACTCAAGATGTCATGGACAGTTGAGGAAGGTTAGCCTTTTGGAGAAATCTGTACATGGCCTGGGTTTGAGAAGGTGAAAGCGAGTGGGGACAGTACACTGATTGGTAAAATTCTCTAAATGCTGCTAGCATATCACTCAGGTCTGCTAGTAGCGATCCATCCTGAGGGTGTTTAATAGCTGATATCCACTTCACAGACGACCGTTGTTTCAAGCGCCAGGTGAGTAATTTGCCTGCTTTACTTCCTTTGCCTGTATAAGTGGCTTTTACCAAAGAAGCTGCCTTTTCTACTTTCTCTAGTAATAAACTGGAGTAATAGGCACATAAATGGGTAAGTTCCTGCTTGTTTGTCTCAGCCATGTTATCTATCCCCATAGTTTCCAATATTCATGTTCTATCTAAGCATTGATTTATTTGATACATTTTTTTCTTTTTCTGAACTGATGCTATTCGGTTGAGCTCGCCTCTCCAGGTGGATTTTAAGGCAGCACACACCTTATCTACTGTCGGAATTGAATTTAAGTTTTCCTGGATTGAATTCTGGGGGAATTTTCTCAGACAGGAGGTTATTTGTTGGTCTTTCAACAATTAATTATTTAGTGACGATGTATATGACCTAAGGGGAGTCTTGGAAAAAGCTATAGCCACAAATATAAGGGAGTGGTCCGAAATTACCCTAGCATGAATTTGGGAGTCAATTATGGTGGGGCACAGATGTTGGCTTATAAGGAAGAAATCAATGTGAGACAAGCTATTGCGAACTGGGGAATAAAAACTAAAGTCTTTAGTCAAAGGGTATAATAGCCTTCATGGGTCCACTAGTCCTGAAGAAAGATTCATCTCTTGCAAGGCCCTTTGTGCAGACCAAGCTCCCACACCTTTACGGTATGTGTGGTCCATATCATTTGATGGACTATGTTTCAATCGCACACCCAAAGTGAGTGGGAGGTGGGAAAAGGGGGATGGTACCAAACTTGAATGAGAGAAAAAGGAAGGGGACTCTACATTTGGTCCATAGAATGAGCCTAGAACAATTTCCAAATTGCCTAATGAACTGTGGACTAATACACAGTGGCCCTCAGGGTCTGTAATTACATTCATAGCAGTAAAGGGCACCCCTTTTGCAATCAAAATGGATTTGCGACACTTGCGTTGGCTAAATCCTCCTCCAAACACCTGACCTACCCAGCATTTTTGGAGGTTCCCCAGTTGGTCTGGCAGTAAGTGAGTTTCTTGCAGAAAGACTACTGTTGGAGCAAATTTTGTTAAATGTTTTAAAACCTTTTTTTATTATTATCTCTCCCCCCTTTTATGTTCCATGAAAAGGCTTTTAGTACATTTACCATAAACTAGTTAGGCAGTCTGTCGAGGTCCCCAAAAAACAATGGCTGTGCTGCTTCCCTCCCCATTCAACCACCCTCTCCCCACCCACTAAAACCCCCTCAACTACAAACAAAACAAATGAAAGGACAAACAGATCAGAAGAACATAGTACTATATACAGTTCACTCCACTGTACTGTATATATATACTGTATAGTACTATATGCAGTTCGCTCCACTATACTGTATATATGCACTATATACAGTTCATTCAGCCCACCCGGGTGTGATCAACCATCAGCTCACCAAAGACTAACCCAGGGGTAAAGTATTCCAACCCCAGCCGGAAACAATGCATCAGGAGGCAAAGGGTCCCCCCTGATCCGCTTAAATGGGGGGGAATGATATGTGGCATAGTACGCTACATCCTGTATCAAAATCATCCCTACCCACCCCCACAAGGAACCTATTGAGGAATCAATCCCTACCCTGAGTAATTTGTGTTTACTAGATGAGGTGGAAAAAAAAAGGGATGATCATCAAAGCTCTGGTGTAACATCCTGACTGTATGAATTATAACTTTCTAGAGATCCATAAATAGCTTTTGTCATCAATATCATACCATGGAGGAACCTTAGTAATATGATTCATAACAGTTTCATAATGAATAATCCCAATTTGTCACTCTGCCGTGGAATTTCTGGCATACAAGAAAGGTAGGAAAAAGGAGGGGGAAAAAATAAGTAAATATTGTCCTCCAGTGGACAATAGCAACTGTTAACCCTCACAGTGGCTAAAAAGGGAAAAAGGAAAAACATTTCTTCAAGCTAACTTTTAATAATTTGTTCAAAATACAACTGAGAAGACACTTTTAATGATCCCTCTAAACCATCTTATATCTCCCTGTACCAAACGTGACAACCAGCTAAACCAACGGGGGGGAGGTAACTCAAGTTGAGAGATTAGGTATAACAGTGCCTGTTGCTAAATATAGTAACAGATGAACAAATTAGTTCATGCAGTAAAGCTTTAGCAGTCCTGCACTATGGATACTCGCTCCTCGGTGTCTGCTGTAGGGAAAGCAAGGACAAGGAAAGAGGAATGGAGTCCAGGTTTAAGTGAATTAGTTCATTTTCAAAGTTCGATCTTGCAGCAACTAAAAAAGAATAAGCTCACTGGCTGGTTGAATCAGCACTTTTCAAACCTTCTGCATCTGCCATTCTCCTGGTTTGGCTTTCACTTTGCAAATAAGTCCGGGAAGGATTTTCTGAGGGTTGCAAGGGCATCCTCTGATGAATCAAAGCGCTTGACCCCATTGGAAAACATAACTTCAAGCCTGACTGGGTATAATATCCTATGGTGCATCCTCGCAGCCCACAGCTTTGAAGTTATCGGCCTGAATGCAGCTTGCAGTTGCCTGGTTTTGTAGGTTAGGTCTGGGACAACCCAGGAGATTTTTGCCCTCCCACAAAATCACCGATAGCTTTCTAGCCTCTCTCAAAATATGCTCTCTGTCTAGGAAATTCAGGAGTTTAAAAATTATCGGATGAGATGGTTCAGATGGAAGGGGTTTGGCTCTCAAGGAGTGGTGAGCATGCTCAATTTGGAGAGGGCCTGACTGTTTTTCTGAGAAATTTCTGTAGAAATTGGATGGTGCTAGAGCCTTCTTCACCCTCAGGTAGTCCTAGCAGCACCAGGTTGTTTCAATGGTTCCACCTTTCAAGGTCGTCGATGCGCTCCTTCAACTTTGTAGTCGTACATTTGACAGCAATGACCTTGGGCTATAGTTTCTCCTGTGCGCACTCCAGTGATCCAACTCTGACCTCAATGTCTGCAACCTGGTGCAAAAGCTGAGTAATTGCAGGTTTCATCTTGGCCACTTCCTCGATTAATTTTAATAGAGCTTCTTTGATCAAGGAGAATTCAGTATAGGTGTGTGAGGAGTACAGCTCGGAGGTGTCTTGCTGAGGGGTTGAGCTGCAGCACGGGCATTTGGCCTCCAACTCCTGAGGTACTTCTGGTGCGACCTGCATGTTGGAGTTGTGAGGAGGTAAGGACGCATCCATTTCACCATGCTTTGTGTCTGATCTTTCCACCTGGTTCCTTCTTCAATCGTTGATGCAAATGTAAAGGTTGGTGAAAGTTTTGGAGGTAGGAGCAGGAATTTATTTAACAAAATCTAGTGGGATAGTGGAGCTCACCAGAAACACATCCTACACCTAGCAGAGCATCACGTGACTCCCTGTCTTGGACTTTGTAGATTCCCTTGAGGTACTTGAAAGTTTCTATCATGTCCCCCCCTCTCCCTCCTTTCCTTGAGCAATGTAAATATTAAGCTCCTTTAATCTCTCTTCGTATGTCTTCTGGTGCAGACCCTGCACCATTTTAGTTGCCCTCCTCTAGACAGCCTACATTTTGTCTATGTGCTTGCAGAGATGAGGTCTCCAGAACTGCACACAGTACTCCAGATGGGGTCTCACCAACTGTCTGTACAGAGGGATAACAACTTTCTGTTTTCTTCTGGTGATGGCTCTCCATATGCATCCCAGTATCCCGCCAGCCCTCCTTATTGCTTTGTCACATTGCTTGCCCACCTTTAGGTCATCCGATATTACTATCCCCAGGTCCCTTTCCATTTTTGTTGTTAGTATCTCACCCACCCTTGTGTACTTTTCTCCTGGGTTTTTGTTTCCCAGGTTCTTTACTATGCACTTCTTTGCATTGAATCTAAGCTGCCATACATTTGACCATTCCTCCAACCTTGCCAAGTCCCTTCTCATCCTTTCCACCCAACCTTCTGTATCGACCCTGTTGCAGATCTTTGTGTCATCTGCAAAAAGACATACTTTTCCTTCCAGTCCCTCTGCAATGAGGCACCCTCCTAGACGTCATTGTCTCAAACTGCCCCCAAAAGATTCAAGATATTCAAGTCCTCCCAGATTCCTTAAGCGACCACTCCCCTCTCCTATTCCTCTGGTCTACCCCCACCCCCAACCCGTAGCCCAAACTACTCACCACAGGCACCTTCACCCAGGAGGACTGTTACCACTCAGGCAGTTCCTCACTGACATTGATTGGTCTCCCATCCGTCATGCAATGAGCATTGACACTGCCCTCAGCCTATTCTCACAAGCTTTTACCAAGGCCTGTGATCTTTTTGCACCCATCACCATGACCCGCTCCAAAAAACAAAATGCACCCTAGGTCACCCCTGCCCTACTCCAACTACTCAGGGACAGGGATAACCTTTTGCATATAGCCACTGAGACTGGTTGGGCAACCGACAGACAGGCATATAATGCTGCCCTGAACAGGTGCACATGAGCCATCCGCAAAGCCAAGGCCAACCACTACCAGGCCACCCTCACCTCGTCGTGGGGCTTTGCCCAGAGCTTCTGGGACAATATAAAAGAAATAACTGGGAAATCATGCTCCGCCCCCCCAGCCCACCTTACAGTCAATGGCACCACCATCACTGACCCCACCAACATTGCCAACTGCCTTAACTCCTTCTTTACTGATCTTAGCCCTGTCCTTCTGAGCAACTTTTTCGACCCTACTCACAACCCGCTGCCTTCAGATCCATAGCGCCCCCGGTTCTACCTATGTAAGGTATCCATTCAGGAAGCAAAACCACTCCTGCTTAAAGCACTAAAAGGCACCAGTCCTAGCAGCGACTCCCTGGATCCAAAAATACTCTGGATGGTCCTGGATGAAGTTCTGGTCCCACTTACGGATCTACTGAACCAATCCCTCTGTCTGGGGCAGTTCCCCACAGCTTGGAAAACTGCAACAGTCACACCCATTCACAAAGGTGGTGACCAGTCCACCCCCAGCACCTATCGGCCAATTTCCATTCTTCCCCCCTCTCCAAAGCCTTAGAAAAAGTGGTGGCCACCCAACTTACCCAATATCTAGCAAAATATAACATCCTGTGTCCAGAACAACATGGCTTCTGTGCTGGTCACAGTACAGGCACAGCTTTAATGGAGTTCTCCAACTTCCTACATGCCTCCCTGGACCTCGGCTCTCTAGTTGGGGCAGTGGTCATTGACCTCTCTAAGGCCTTTGACACTGTCTCCCACCCACTCCTACTAAATGCCCTCAACCATATCGGTTTCTCTGCTGGCCCCCTCTCCTGGTGTGCAAGCTACCTATCAGCACACTCCCAGTGTGTCAAAACCAATGGGGTGCTCTCAGAAACCCATCCCATCTGCTCAAGGATTCCCCAGGGCTCTATCCTGGGCCCACTACTCTTTAGCCTGTACCTAAATGCCCTGCCTAACACCTATTCTGGCAATATTCTACTATATGCTGATGACGCTGTGATTTATGCAGCTCACAAAAATCTCACCTCCCTCCAAGACTCACTCCAGCACTCCTTCAGTGATGCTGAGAATTGGTTTAAGAAGAGCAGACTAGTAATTAACCTAAAAAAAAAACTAAGCCAATGCTCTTCACCCATCACCAGAACAAAGCCAGCAAAAGTCCTCTCCAAATCTTTCCCAGCACTTGTCAACCACTCAAACAAGTTTACTCATACAAATACCTTGGAATCACATTTGACTCAGCCCTCACCTTTAATGCCCACATTACTGCCCTTGCTTCCACCGCAAATGCACGCCTTGGCATCCTTTACTGGCACAAGGACTGCCTCCCACCTGATGCCCTCAGGCTTGCCATCACGTCCACAGTAATGTCCCTTATTGATTATGGCCTTCCAGTATATGGTGCTGCTGACTCCACTGCCCTCAGCAAGATTAAATTTATGCTAAATAAGGCTTGCAGGCTACTGACCAGTGCCCCTAGACTCACCCACACCTGTCAACTCTATGACATGGCCAAACTTCTAAACCTCGATGAACACATCTGCTACCAAACCGGCCTGCTAACCAAGAAGATTCTTCTTGGGTTCTCCCCCCAGGGGTGTCTGCCTCCATCCAAATTACACCCCCCAGAGCCATCACCCGAACTTTGGACAAGATCACCCTGCTAGTACCCAGAACTAGGACCACCTGGGCTCAGAGGTCATTCAGCTAATGAGCCCCTACCTGGTTCAACTCACTCCCCTTAGCCATTTCCAACACTGCCAAAATTGCCCCCTTCAAAGCTGCCTTACGAGACCAGCTGTTCAACACCCTCTGCTGCACCTGTCACTAAAAGATACTCTGCTGCTCTACTGGCACTATTGACATGGCCCACTGGGCTGCACACCCACCCACCCCACACGCCCCACTCCCCCGGGCCCTCTCTCCTCTGCCAGTACCTGCTGGTACTACTTGAAATGTTTATTAATTACACATGTGTTCAAGCAATTGTATGTAATACTACGTATTTCTGTTCAAGTAACCTATGTAAAACTGTGTGATTTTGTATGTCTGTATCCTGTAGATATGTAAAAAAATCTGTTATTCTGTATTGACTGTACTCTGTAAATTATGTTAACCATGTATGTCCTCTCTGTGATGAGGTATCTTTGTAAACGAACCGCTGGCTCAAAGGTTGTAAATCCAATTATACAATAGATAAATAAATAAATGTTACTTATAAAGACATTGAAAAAGGCCTGTCCCAGTACTGAACACTGCGGTACCCCACTGGTAATGATAGTCCCCTTTCTTCAGAGTAGACTCCATTTATTATTACCATCTGCATCCTCTTGTCCAGCCAATTTTTTACCCAGGCTACCACCTTGGGGCCCACTCCAAGGCTGGCTACCTTGTATATTAAAGAAAAACTGCACCCTCATACCTTCTAAATGTCATTTGCTTCCATATCAACAGACAACTCTTTTCATGTAGCTGTTAAAGATGTATGCAACTGCCTCAGTTAGTTTTTGCACTTCATACTAGGACCTCTCACTGTCCTGGGAAAGTTCATTTTATGGTTGTTGAAATCTCATTGTCTCTGAGAGCTGCATTAGCATATGAGAATGTGATGTGTAATCAACCGTTAAACTCCCCAGTGTGTCTGTCTGTTTCAGTAGTTTTAAAAGAACCAAGCAGCAAGAAGGTGTGAAATACCACATTTACCTTCAGTGAGTTTTATAAGCTATCTGAGTTGTAATGCCATTTTCCCCCTTTAAACTCCATTTGGTTTATAAATTTCCAGTGAGTTTTTGCAGAGTATTTGTTATTTTAGCATAGAGATACATGATATAAATGGTTGATCTGACATCATGTTCTCATATGCTAATGCAGCTCTCAGGGACAATGAGATTTCAGCAACTACAAAATGGACCCTCCCAGGAGAGTGACAGGGCCTAGTATGAAGTGTGAAAACTAACTGAAGCAGTTGCATACATATTTAACAACTACATGAAAAGAATTGTCTGTTGATATGGAAACAAATAACATTTAGAAGATATGAGGGTGCAGTTTTCCCTTTAATATTTTGTGTGGGACTGTGTCAAATGCCTTGCTAAAGTCCAGGTAGGCCATATCCACAGCCACTCTCTAGTCTACTACTTTGGTCACCCAGTCAAAGAAATCTATTAGATTCATCTGACATGACCTTCCCACTGTGAATCCATGCTGCCTTGAGTCCTGTATCCCACTGGCCTCTAGGAACTCAACAGTTCTTTCCTTCAGAAGTGATTCCATCATTTTCCCTACCACTGAGGTCAAACTAACAGGTCTGTAGTTTCCTGCCTCTGTCTTGCTCCCACTTTTGTGAAGGGGAATCACATCCACCATCTTCCAGTCCTCAAGCACCACAACATCCTCCCATGGTTTGTTAAAAAAGGGTAGTCAGTGGTGTCACTAGTTCTACCCTTAGTTCTTTTAGAATGCTTGGCTAATCCCATCAGGCCTCATTGCTTTGTCCACCTTTCTTCTGTGAATTGACTGGTATCGATCCCCCAATCCAGAGTGCTTCTATTCTTTGGTTTAAGTACCTCCCCCACCACTTCTTTTGTGAATACTGAGCAGAAATAGTCATTCAGTATCCCTGATTTTTCACTGTCACCCTCTGCCCACCCTCCCTTCCCTTTATTAAGCCTCACTATCCCTCCCTTGGTCTTTCTTCTCTCTCTAATGTACCTATAAAAGGTTTTATCCCCCTTCTTAACTGAGTTAGATATCTTTTCCTCAGTTGTGGCCTTTGGTATTCTCAGTGCCTTCCCCGCTTCCTTCTGCTTTAACTGGTACAGTTCTCTCTCCTGCTTCTTCTGTGTTTCCTTATACTTCCTGAATTCTACCATTTTTTTCCTTAACCTTCCCCACCACCTCTTTTGAGAACCATAGTGTTTTTCCTTCATTTTGTTTTGATGATTTGCTTCACTCAAAGGCTTGTTGCCTCTGTGATGGCTGTTTTGATTTTTCCCCATTGTTTCTCCACCCCTCCTTCTTGCCCATTTGCAAGCGCTTTTCTGAGGCACTCTCTCATTTTCCCAAAGTCAGCCCTCCTAAAGTCCAATACACTTGCTTTTGTATGGCTTGACTCTATGGCTAAACTTATCGTGAACTACACTGTTTGGTGGTCACTTGTTCCCAGATGGCTACTCACTTCTAAATCTGAGATCCTTTCTCCATCTCCATTTGACAGTACCAGGTCTAAGACTGTTCCCTCATGAGTGGGTTCCAATACTAGCTGTCTAAGGCATGCCCCCTGTAGGGCATCGAGAATGACCCTGTTCTTGGATGTGGCTGAAGCAAAGGTGCTCCAGTTAACATCTGGCATATTCAGGTCCCCCATCAACAATATCTCCCAATTTTGTGACATTCTAAGGATGATGTCTATCATTTCCTTGTCCATTGCCTCCCCCTGAGATGGGGGTCTGTATACAACCACCGTGCGGATTGCGGTGCCATTTGCTGTCTCCGGGGTGACCCACAGTGCCTTCTCAACTTCCTGTTTACCTTTTAGTTCCATTGATTTTTATCTCATCCCTTACATAGAGAGCTACTCCTCCTCCTCCTCTTTTACCCTCCCTGTCCCTCCTGTTTTTATTATTTGTTTATTTAGAGTCTAGGATTACAAGTTCCTTTGAGCCAAAACTCTTTTACATGTCAATTGAGGTACAATACAAACATTACATAGAGTTGAGCAACAATGCAGAAATAGTGCACAGACATTTTTAAGCAGCTGAAATACATTACATTGAGGGAAAATGAATACCAGGGGGCAGGGTAGCCAGAGCTAAACTGAGGCTTGGAATGGACACAAAAAGGGTGGTACAGCTGTGGGCATTTGTCAAGCCACAAAAAAGAGCTTGGGGGTAGGGGGCAAAAACAGGAGGGAAGGGTATGCTGTAGGAAGAGAAAGAAGGGAGTAGGAGTAGAAGTGCTAGGAGGGAGATCAAATTATGAGGTACAGTCGCAGGAGCTAGAGGCAGCTAGGTGGAGATGAAGGTTGGCTTTGAATGGGTCTAGCTTTTGCAGAGAGGTGATGTCTTTGTTGAGTCCATTAATTCAGCTAGGAGCTTGGTACGCAAAGAATATTTGGCCTTGTGTGGTGCAGCACAGAGGAATGTGCAGTATTTCATTTTCTGAAGCCCTGGTGAGGCGGGGGTTGCATGCTGTATGGAGAAGACTTTGGACTCCGGGGGAGCAAGATGTAACATAATTTTCTTAGCCATTAGACAAGTTTGGTACATGATACGGTTTGATAACTGAAGCCACCCTGTTTGGGCATAGAGGTCACACATATGTGTGTCGGTGGGATCCTGTGATGAGTCGGCAAGCTTTGTTTAGGGCGAAAGATAAGTGCCTGAGGGATATGTTGGCTGCAAAGCCATAAATAATCAGACCATAGTCGATTAGAGAGACCACCGAGCTCTGTACTGCTATCCTTAAGGCATCCAAGGTAAGGCATTGCCTGTGCCTGTAGAGGAGACTGACGCGTGTGTTTGCAGCTTTGGCGATGCTATCTATGTGGATGCTATAGGATAGTTTGATGTCTATGGTGATCCCCAGATATTTAAAGGAGTGAACCTGTTTGAGGACAGCACCAAGGCAGGTTATAATATTAAGGAGGTGAAGCCTATGTTTGTTGTGGGAGCCACAGAAAAGAATTGACTTGGTTTTCTTATAGTTGAGAACCAGCTTTTGACTACTAAACCATGTTTCAATGGAGGTGAAACCCTTCTGCAGCTTGTTTTGGAGTAGGTGGGGGTCCTGTTGGATGGTGTGAATGACAGCATCTTCAGCATAGAGTAGGATGTGTTCTGGACAGGATTGTGGAAGATTGTTCAAAAATAGGCTGAAGAGGAGTGGCCCAAGAATGGATCCCTGTGGGACTCCTGAGCGTACTGGTCTAGCATCTGAGAGGACATCAGCAATTTTCACTCTTTGGGAACAGTTTTCCAGGTAGATCTTAAACCAAGTTGTAGACTCAGGGGAGAGCCCAGCTTTTAGCAGTTCTGTGAGGAGTATTCGATGATGGACGGTGTCAAAAGCCTTGTTCAGGTCTATGAAGACCAAACCAGTAAGGTAATTATTGTCCAGGAAATTGTGAATTGCTCCTGTGAATTCAAGGAGGGCAGATTCGGTGCTGTGGCCTTTTCTGAAGCCATGCTGTTGTTTACAAAGGATGTTGTACTTGTCAGATATTTCATTAGCTGGTCAGATACCAGATGTTCAATGGCTTTAGAGAGGGGGGATATTATGGATATAGGCCTATAAATTCCATGAAGGGACTTGTCCCCACTCTTGTGGACTGGCGTCATGGTCACAGATTTCCATCTGTTGGGGAACTGGCCAAGGGTGAGGGAGATGTTTAAAATCCAGGTTAGAGGAGACAGCACTTCATCAAGAGTAAGGGACTGCAGTTTGAGGTCTAGTGAGTTGCCACTTATTCTAGATCCAGCAATTGCTTTACAGATATATCTATGGACTTCATGTGTCCTGAATGCTCTGAAATAAAAAGGGGGCAACTTGAAAAAGGGGGCAGGGGTGGGGGAAGGTGCAGGAGGGAAGTCTTCATCAAAGAAGTCTGAAGGAAGAACACTGCTGAGGTCAGTGAACGTGTTATTGAATGTGTTAGCTATAGTGGAAGGGTCAAGAGTTATAGTCCCATCCATGTCCAACATTGAAGGTGATGTTTTGGGCAGTATTCATGTAACTTCCTTGAGATTAAAACAGAAGGACTTCTCCTTTCCCCAGGTGTTTGTGAGGACATCTTTATAATAGTTACTTTTCTTCAGGCGTATTTCTTTGGTGAAGTCATTTTGGGCATGTTTGTAGTTTTGTATATCTACTTGCCTACCAGTGGCCCAGGCCTGAAACCAGAGGTGGTCCTTAGCTTTCAGCAATGTAAGGAGATCAGCAGTGAGCCATGGATTGCTAAGACCTTTTACTTTCCTCTTTTTGAAGGGGGTGTAAACGTCACAGGCAGCATTGAAGAAGCTGATGAAGAAGTCAAGCGCAGAGTTGACATCTGGTGAATGGAAGATAGGTGACCAGCCTTGTTGTCTAAGGAGTAATTTGAGGTGCTTCAATTGACCACGTGGAAAGAGTCTGCTGTTTATTAGTTTGGGTGGTGGTGGGTTGAATTTGTTAGACCATTCACACGCGACTGGGGAGTGGTCGCTTAGCATATCTGGGAAAATGGAGACTTTTGAGATGAGGGATGGGTAGCTGGTCAGTATCCAGTCTAGAAGAGTACTTGTCCCAGTCTTATAGTTGAGTCTAGTGAGGGAGATGACCAGCTGAGTGAGGTTGGCAGCTGAGATGGCATTCTTGTAGCCACCTGTATCTGATCCAAACCAATTTGTGTTAAAATCGCCCATTAGGATTATCTCGGTGCCTGGTGGTTGGGAATGGACAAGATCAGGGACGGAGTTGAGACCTTTACCTTGATCCTTGGAAGGGATGTAGACAGCAGCAATAGTCAGTGCCTTGTTGTGAACCCTGAGTAGAATTCTCATGGGTGATATCTAGGCGGTAGAGACTGAGGTGGGGCATTGAACACGGTGCCCCAGGAGAGAGTCTTTGAGGTAATCAGCACTTCTGCCACCTTTTTTAGTGGTCCTGTCAATTTGGAATATGTTATATCCTGGTAGGGTAAATTGTACTTTGGTATTTTTGGAGTGAGCCAGGTTTCGACAATCACAAGAACATCAGGGTTGTGTTGGCGTGCAAATAATTGTAGGGCATCAAGTAAGGGTGGAAGGCTACAGATGTTAATCGTTGCAAAGGTGAGCCTCCCAGAGTGACTCTGCTGGAGGATGGAGCTTGAGATTGTGGGGCCAGGGTTAGGGTGAATATTGCCAGATAAAAGTAGTAGCAGAAGCAATAGTTTCAGGGTGCACCAGCGTAGCTGTTTGATGGAGATTTGATTTGACCGTTTCTTATTGGAGAGAAAGCTACTCTGTAAACAATGATCCCAGTAAGTGGTGACGTGTGCCAGAAGTGAGAGTGGGAACAGGCAAATGTAAATCACACAATCTTGATTCCAGGAGTGGTGCAAACCTGTCCTGGCAGTGGTTAGATATGGAGGGCATAGCCCAGTGTGTATTGTCCCTGAGTGCCGGTAGATGTTGTCCAGCTGGAAGCACAGTGACAGATTGGCATGGCAGGCTCCAGGCAGGAATGCCATGGGAAACAGGGAGGAGACAATAACCAGACAGAGGGGCAGAGAGGGGAGGGCCATAGTGAATAGACAGGTGAGGACAGTAGAGGGTGAGAAAGGTGTGAGGGAGGGGGAGGAAAAACAGTCAGGAACGGAGGTGAAACAGGGAAGGGGGATGCGATGGGTGCAATAGGAGATGTGAGGAGAGTGTCAGGCACAGAAAGCAGGCAGGGGCTGTGAGGGAACTGAGTTGATTAGTAGAGGGAGGAGGAGGAAGAGCAGGGAGGAGGGAGAGTGGGTAGTAAAGAGAGGAGGTGCAGGAGAGGGAGTATTCAATAGGAAATGAAATGGCGCTTCCCTAGGCAGAAGTGGGCAGAGCTAAGGCCTATTTAATTAAGGTTGGAGGTGGGGAAGGGGGATGGGCAAAAATGTTCTTCTGAAACCCACTGAAATCTATGGGTACAGAGCCCAGCAGAACAGTTTGAATCAGTCAAAATTGCAGGGCCAATAAGTGGCCATACTTTTGTACCCTGGTATGTTGACATCCCAGTCACGGTTCTCTGTCTACCATGTTTCTGTAGCTGCCACGATATCCAGGTGTCCCTCTTCCATCAAGACCACTAGTTCAGGGAGCTTGTTACACAGACTATGGGCATTAGTACTCATCACCGTCCTTTTTTTTATGTCCTTACCACTTTTAGCCCCATCCCTGTCTTTACTACCTTTGCTTTTTTCTGCATTTACCCCTGTCCTGCTTCCTATTGACTTCTCTACCTTGGTGTTTACCTCAATAACTACCATGTTTTGTGGGGAGAGGCTGGGATTTCTCTGCTCCTTTTCAGTGTCTCCCCCTTTGGCTAGTTTAAATGCTTACCAATGAAGCATTTAAACCTATTACCTAGAATCCTGGTTTCCCTCCAGACAGATGCAGACCATCCCACCAGTATAGGCCTGTATCCCTCCAGGTGGACCCCCAGTTCCCAAAGAAGCCAAAATCCTGAGCTCTGCACCAGTTGTTGAACCATTCATTGAAGTCCATGGTGTGGAGTACCCTAGCATCACCCTTGCCATAGACAGGCAGCAACTCCCAGAAGGTTACTGTATGTGGTACTTGTCTAAGGCACTTCCCCATCCCTACAAACTCTTCTTACACTACTCTGATCCCATTCCCAGTAAGGTAATTTGTCCCTATGTGGACAATGACATCCAGCTCCCCTCCCTCATGCAGCTGCTTCCGTGATCCTGATGATTCGCTCCCTGTCCCTCCAAGCCATTGTACCAAGCAGGCACCTTACCTCCCTCTCCACTTCCTCCCCCGGTTCTTCCCCCCCCCAATGATTGAGTCTCCCACTAGGAGTTGTTTCCTTCCCCGTGGGGTCCTGTGCCACCATCCTGTGGGTCTCCTTTGTGGAGGTTCCCAGCATCCTCCTTGGTCTCCACTGCAGTTGCCTCCATACAGGAACCATTCTCTGCCAGAACAGCATATGAATTGTGGAGAGGTACAACTGGAGGGATGCACCTCTGTTTCACAACCCTCTTCCTCCATGAACCCACCTTCTTCCAACCACTCCTCTTTCTTGGCAACCTCTGAGGTAGCGGCGGTGGCTCTAGTGGTCCCTGGGAGGGGGAGGAGGTTGTACGAATCCTAGCCAGGTCAGCCTGGAGATGGGCAACCTCCTTCCTCAGACCAGAGAGACGTCTGCAAATAGGGCAACATCACAGCCTCCAGAATGTCTTCCAGGAGACTGCAACCCAATAGCCAATGCACTGCACCACTCCCATCATGTCTTATTTTGTGGCCCCTCTCCTGTTGCTTTCTATGCTTACTCTCTCCTCCCTCTATTTATTTTCCACCTACTTTCCTACTGCCTATGTGCTCTTACAGCTTTAAACAGCAGATCTGAATTCCAAAACACATTTCTTAGGCGTTGTTTCCACTGATAAGTAATTCAGTGATCTAGCCATAAATTTAAACATTTCCCCATTTCATTGTAACTTATGGATTTCAAACTCTCTATGATGCACATCATGTAGTAGATATTTCAAGGCTGCTTGAGCTATCATATCCAGCAGTCTATGTAACGCATGGAAAGTCTTTGCTTGCCTTAACTATTTTAACAAACTCTAGCCAGAGCCGATAGGGCTGTGAAGAGCTAGCAAGTGACCAAAGTTACACATGTGCATAGAAATGATTCAATGCCCAGGTGTGACTTGGCCATTTTTTGGAGATGTTGTACCAAATTATCAACATGGCTTTTTTTGGACCCCTCCTCATGAGCAGTGCCAGTGTCATTTTGTTCACTTGTTCTGAAAGGTGATTTTGCAGAGCAAATGTGCTATTCTGTGCCTCAGGTGCGAAAACACATTTTGGGCAGGTTGTGTTAAATGACAGCTGTGTTGTTTTGAAGGAGGTGTGCAAAAATGGCAATGTTAAAAATGTGGAGTGAAAATATTAAAAATTGGTGACATTAAGAGCGTGCATAGAAACTGCTTGACACATGCTCATAACAAAGTCATTTTTGGGAATTTTTTCACCAAATTTGAAACATGGGCTTTTTGGGACCCTACCTTATGAACACTGGCACTGTCATTGTGTGAATCAGTCCTGAAAGGTGATTCCACGCAGCGACTGTAAAATCACCTTTCTGGACCGAGTAACAAAATGACAGTGACAGTTGCCATGAGCTGGGGTCCCAAGAAGACCATGTTGAAAATCTGGGGCAGACATTCAAAGAAATGGCCAAGATATCAACATAAGTTGAAAACCCCATTGAATGGCAGTATAGCATGCTTACCTTTGATTCTTCAGTTTGTGGTTGGGCTTTGAAGAGTGCAGATGTGTACCGGTCCAGAGAAGATGACAACACCAACCTCCAGAGGTAAGTATGGGTGTAAGGGGGTGTAGGGAGGTGGGTACTCTGAGGGAGGGTGGGAAGGGGACTGCAGCTACTATGAGGGACCATTTTCTGTTTTACAGGGGAAAACAATGCGACAACGAGGGACCATTTTCTATTTTACAAAAAAACAAAGAAACAAACATTTGGGCACACCGGGGTGGGCTCCCAGTGTACCACATGAATGAAGGGGTTGTACAGGATGCTGACAAGGGGAGTGGGCACCTCCAATGTCGGGATCATTTTTGGGCACACTGGGGTGGGCTCCCAGTGTGCCGCATGACTTGGGGGAGGGGGGCACAGAAAAATCTTTGTACACACTGGGGTGGGCTCCCAGTGTGCCAGTTGAGTTGGTGGAGGGGGCACAGAATACTGATGAGCTGGCAGCCGTTGTTGGGAACATCTTTACAGTGAATGGCATTTTGCCATTCACAACATGGCAGCACCCGCAGAACTGCACATGCACACGAGTCGTGCGCATGCACAGTTCATGCACCGGAATGCGGAAGTAACAGTCAGAATAGTGTGGCTGTTATTCCATAGTGGCTAACAATGGTGGAGGGGTTCAAGCTCCATTGGGATTCTGGAGGGATACTTCCAAAAGTCCAATGGAAGGATCCATGATCAGCCGTTTTTTAGAGCTACAGAGCAATCACAACAGTGCTATAGGCTTCACACACAACCCTAAAAATTAAAGCCTTATAAATTCATTCTCTACATACTTACAACAGCTGCCAACCTAGGATTTGAAGCATCTGACAGCAATGTGCCAAAAGTAACATGATAAAATAAATATTGTAATATTATTGTAAATCTTATCAAATGTAATTACTGCGACAGTTGGTGTCTTGCTACTGTATGTATCACATAGCTGTATTCTAAGACTGGCATTATCAATTGCTGTGTTGTATCTTGTTTGACATCTACAGTATAGTTAGGCAATGCACAAATATTTGCAAAGCACCCAGTTTATAGTTAATGTTTTGACCTTAAAAGAGCAGTACAATGAAATTTTTTTCCCAAAAAGCTAGTTCAGCTTCAATAAATAAAAATGCTAGCATACCTGTCAGACATATATTTTCTGCTTTTTCTTGTGCTGTGCATCATGAAGTTATTTTTATTTTCTTGATCCTAACACTTGCTAGTCCTCTAATTAAGCAATAATGCACTCCAGGGTGTGGGTTGTGCTGGGATAACCTCAAGCCTGGGGTGGTTGGGCATGAGGCCACAGCCCGAGTGAGTCCAACATCCAAGCACTACCCACACCCTGGAGTGCATTATTGCTATTATACAATGGCTCGTTTAATATTATACAAAAAAAATTTTGAAAGAATATTGTTTAAACACATTTTCAGTTCATTTATCAATGTGGAGGTATATGAAGTAAAAAATAGTTCTGTTTTGGCCAGAAGGTGGTGCTGCTGGTAAATGATTTCCTGTTTCTCTGTGAATAGGTGCTGCTCTCCCCCCCCACCACCACCACCACTCACAGTTATGTATTTCTGTTTGTAAGAGGTGCTGTGGTAGTCTGTGACTGAAAGTTGCGGTCACGTTTTAATGGTGGCAGTTTGAAGGTGACCGGGCATGAGAGAAATGTGCTTCAATGAGGAAAAGCAAGAATCCAGATGGGAACTCACGATCCTGATCATAACCTGCCTGATTCTTAGGAGGACAGATATGCACAGTGGGAGTTTCACTTTTAAATGAAGGTAATTCATACTTACTGGTATTTATGAAATAGGTGCAGCATTTAGTTCTTTATATACCAAAACACAAAGCTAAGTCTGAAAAGGGAAAGCCCACTGAAAGCGGACAGAGTGACAACAACTGCTTCTAGTGTTGTCAGTCAGTGAACCACTGGAAGTAAGGGCTTTAGTTTTCTTATCGGCACACAAACAAGCAGTGGATAGGAAACTTTGGGTTGTGGGGAGTGGAAGCAAATTTGTTGATTGAAAAGATCAGGGAACTGCGACAGAAATGAGTGTGGGATGGCACATGGCAGCAACAGTGAGTTGAGGCAGGTCGGGCAGCGGGAGATGTGCTCACTGTAGTGCTTTGCATTTTAGAATGTTTTTTTAAATTGCCATTTTGCCTGCTTTCATTTTTATGTCCCATATTTTTTGTGAGCTACAGTTATTTATGAATTTGGTGATGAGATGGGTGGGGCAGGGGTACTGATGTTTTTTAACATGCAGCTCAGAGCCGTGGTAAATCATGGAGGGGTGAAAGATTCTGGAGTGTGTTATACAGTCATGTGTGTGCCTGGACTTAATACAGTGTGCTTGTTAGGTTAACCTCACTGCACCTGGCAGACATTGACCAATCAGAGCCCAGTATTTTTTCCTGCCATTGTATAATGCTGTTTCTATGCCAAAAGTGGTGGCTATCTTTTTCTCTTGAGAAAAAAACTACATTTAAACATTTATAAAGTATTCAAATCTTGGTAAAACTAGAAAATTTTACTAACAAAAACAAAACAAAACTGGAAGATGGAGAATCTTTTGTAATGAAAATGTAAGGGTCAAATTATTTGACACTTTTGTTGTCCTGCTGCTCAAAGTGTCTTGTGTATGGTGCAACATTCAAGTTATTGACAGTGATGATAACCCCCAAATATTTATAATTAAGGGTGTTTGCAATACTCTTACCTGTTGTTGTTTTGATTCCTATTTCAGTTTGACCTTCATTTTTATTTACATGTTGACTATTAAATGTAATGTATTTTGTTTCCTTTAAATTCATGAGCAGTGGGGCATAACTTGGAAGCCTAGCTAATGGCAACTTGATTTCTCTAGCTTCCTTCACCCCATTACTATCCTTCAAAATTCTCCTTTGACTGATTCTGTTGCGATACTTGGATTGACTGGGAAGAAATCAGATTTTGTTCTTTTCCCACATTTCAGCTCCAGATATCTACCTTTGACACGATGGCAGCATCCAACATGACAGCCTCTTCTAAGGCAATGGATGACCTACAAGAATTCTGCACCATGTTTATCCAATTTTTAATAGATATTGATTACCTAAGACAACAATCTTAAAAACTGGGCAATACATTATCTCATTATCACAGAGAGTGACACACAATGAGCAACAGCTTTTCTCATAGGAAATGGCAATACACAACATCACAGCTTACCTCCGGTAAAAGTACCAGATGATCTGCCAACTCTGGGACAGGCTTGAGGATCTCAAAAATCAAGGTCAGAGAAAAAACTTAGGGCTGTTGGACTTCCCAGAGGAGGGAGAAGGCCACAATACTAATACCTTTCTGTAGAATGTTCTCCTGACAGTGCTCAAACATCAGTGGCTAGTGTCTCTGGAGATTGAGAGGTCTCACCAATCTCTCCCCCCCCCAAGCCTGGACAATGACCACAACCTATTCTGATCAAATTCCCATGGTTCCCAATTAAAGAACGTATCATTCAACTAACCCTTGGCTTGTCTTGGCTGATGGACAGAATGCAGCAGATACCGCTTAGAAGCATTACATCAGGATGGGCAAGTGTAACCAATGGGTCCTTGCAGGGATCAGTGCTTGGTCCATGCCTATTTAATTTGCATTTTGTATATTATCTATGAGGTGCTCTGGAGACACTGCGGCCACAAAATTTGGGGATGATACCAGAACTGGTAAGATGGTAAACACCAAAGAGGAAATATCAAATTTACAGAGATGATAGTAGGAATTAAGACAATGGGCAAAATCACATGGGTTAGATTTTAACACCAACAAATCTTTTTTATGCACTTTGGGAGGAATAACATGCGAGAACAATATTTTTTGTGGGCAATATGTTGAAGGAAGTTACCCAGGAAAGAAACCTGGGTGTAATGATATCTAATTACTTAAGCTGCACAATGTATTGTCATAACATCAAGAAAAGGGTGGATTGTGTGCTGAATAGCATCTGTACACACATTAGAAGCAGAGACAGAGGAGTGATAGCCCCCTTGTACCTGTCCCTTGCTAGGCCAAATCTCGAGTACTGTTCCCAATTCTGGGCATCATGGACCAAGACTGAAATAAAGACTTTGGTGGGGATACAATGGAAGGTGACCTCGGCAGTTAGGGATCTTTGAGGCCTGAGTTATGATGACAAGATAAAACAACTGGTACTATTTACATTATAATACAGAAGAATGCAGGGAGATTTGTTTTTAGCTCTTGGCGTGCTATCTAACCAGGTCCTATGGGATTGCTTAGGTTTTAGCTTTAAGGAACAGCGCCATAATACAAGATCCCATCATCTATAATTTAAGAAAGAGCTTTGTCACTTAAAAAGATGGGCATGTTTGTTCAACCAAAGGCTGGTAGCGATATGGAACTCACTACCTCTTGAAATAGTGAGTAGTAAGGATCTGAATACCTTCAAGAACAAATTAGACAACTACCTTATTTTTTTTGCAATTGTTTAAATAGGAGTGACACACTAAGCTGGAAGCTTGTTTACAGGTGCAACCTGAGAGCACAGGGAAGTTAAGTGACTTGCTCAGGGTCACACAGTATGCAAGTGGGGGCTGTGAGATTCAAACCCAGGTCTCCAGATTTGCAGCTCAGAGTCTTAAACTACTGCACTATACTGCCTCAAAAACATAACTGGTTACTATTGTTGACCTAATGGTAAGGTAAATAGACTTATGTCTTCTTGCTCTATGAACAACTATGATACCTAAGAACCCAGGAGAGGAGCCCTCTTACCTGGCAGAGCCACCAAATTGAGATTTTGTTCTGACTGTTCCAGCCTGAGCTATCCAGTCACCCTGCGAATGACACACAGTGGTGTGCTACACCCTTTCATGGCACCAGAAGCAGCCATAGACTTCAACTGCTGATCAAGGCCCATTGCTCAGCTCCCCTACTCTGCTAGGCCTGAGGAGGCAGTGAACATGAACACTAAACCAGACCCTTCTGCCTACAGGTTCAAGAAGTTCATGGGACCCCCCCCACTCCACTACCAGAAGATTCAGAAGATTACCCATGGATGCACACATTCTGTAGGTGAGATAAGGGCTCAGCAAACAAAAAAGGGAAAGCATCCCATTCATTGCTCTCACCAGTGCAATTTCTCCACAGCCACAGCCAGAGCAAGGAGAATGATGCCTCCACAGAGAGCTCAGACATGGAACCCACTGGCAGTCACTATGTTACTCTACTTAAATATCCTCCATCATCTGTGTCAGACCCCAAGCTACAGTGGAAACATTTCAGTAATTCCAAAAAGAAAGTAGCCGCATCAAACAAATGTCAGGTTTCCAGAACTTACTCCACTGCCTCTAAGTACCACACTGAGCTTAGAAGAACAAAAGCACCAGTTCTATGCAGTCACAGTGTCCACAGCTCCATCCAGTATCAAAGCAGCTCCTTCTCAGACTAGCTGAAGTGAACTATGAACAAAATGTCTGGTTTTATGCTGGTCTCCTTGGTGTATACCATCTTCCCCACCTACTGTGACGAACTTTGAGTAATCCCTGCAGTCCTTGAATTAAGACCAGCCAACCTCCCAGGAACTCTTGAAGCAGCAAGTCTCATAGTCCTTTTAACCTGCTGCTACCTTCTTAACTGTACTGCTGTGGACTATGTTTGTTATAACACAGTTGCTTTTCTTTCTCTCACACATACTCACCACTACATAGCACATGGCATGATCAGGCCGTTGGTTCCCAATGGGTCTTTCTAGGGGTTACTATACTTGTCACACTGTTGGTAACATATCATATGGGTACTCTTGGGACTTATCAGAAGCTGATACAGTATCCCGGTTCTTCAACCACCTTTACATTGCACCCTTCATCTATTACAGTCATGTCCATCAAACAACTATGACAGATATACTGTTTACCATGTGGAATATCACAGGTCTTAATGCTCCTGCAAAGCATAAACAAGTGCTGACTTATTAACAAAAAAAAACTTCATATTAAGGTGACCTTTCCCCAAGAAATGAAGCTAACCCCTTCTGAAGACTGCAAATTAAAAAAGGAGTGGGTGGGGCTGGAAGTGCACAGGAACTTCACATCTGAAAAAGGGGAGTGTCTATACTTGTGCACAAATCTTTGAAAAGGCAATGTACATCCTCTGTCGGTGACAAAGAGAGCCACTGGAGTATGGCAAAAATGTCCACTCCTGAGGGGCCTTTCCTTTTGCTCAGTGTTTATGCACACAATGTGGCAATGTGGACAACCCACTATTCTTCTCCTGACATTCTGACAGCCTTGCTTCATTTAACACTTCTGTTATCCTCACTTTAGTCAGGGTTGACTTTAATCTTACTCTAGATCCCACCATTGATCGCTCCTCTGCACTTCCCAAAGCCCATACGAAGGCTGTGGAAGCATTTGCTAATATCATCAAAGAGCACTCTCTCACTGACATACTGTATGGAGATTGACAAACTCTTCCACCAAGAGTATACCTGCAGCTCAGGAGTGCATCACTCTTTCAGTCAAATAGAACTCTGGCTTTACAACCCCCAAACCACCCTTCTTATTATGGACATCAAAATCCATCCCATAGTCCTCTCAGACCGCGCCCTTATCAAAATGCATGTCTTATGGGTCCCCCCATCCCTGTGATACACATCCTGGTGTCTAGACCCTTTGTTGCTCCATGACCCTGAATTCATGCCATGGGTCCATCAAGAGATCCATGACTTTCTCTCTCACAGTGATAAGAACGATGTCACCTATGGGACACTTTGAGAGTCCCTCAATGCCAACCTGAGAGCTGGACCAATGGCTTTGCTGTACACAGGAGACAATCAGTGGAACAAGAAGTCAAACAATTAGAATTAAAACTACAAGAGCCAGAGGGCAAACAGAAAGCTGACCCACTGACTGATCCTTCTGAAATGTTAAACATAAGGTCCAAACTAAATGCTCACTATGCCAGGAAAGCTGAACTTGCACTGTTCAGTTTGCATCATACCTATTGGGAAATGGAGAAGAGATCTAACAAGGTCTTATCATATAGACTCCACACACTCAGAGCAGAGAGGCACATACCATGCCTAAATGACCCACAGGGCAATATCCAAACTGAACAGAAAGAAATTTCCAATGCTGTACTCCTCTACTTCCCCTCCCAACATTAGCAATACAGCTTTGTTAATGGAGTCCCTTGATGTCCCACATATAACGCTCTTTGAAGCCCAGGATCTTGACTGCACTTTATCCCAAAAAGAGATCAAACAGGTGATAATGTACCTGAATAAAACTAAATGCCTAGGGGGAGATGGTTTCTGCATCAACTTTTACCAAGCCCTACATAAAACCCTCACACCATTCCTTCTAAGGGCTTTCATGCACTCCTTGTCTCAGTCAGTTCTCCCCACCCCCACCCCACACTATGGGAGGCTCTCATCATGATTCTCCCAAAGAAAAATAAGGGCTCACTTCTCCCAGGTAGTTATAGGCGAATATCCCTGATCAATGCCAATGCCAAGATTCTGGCAAAGGTGTGGTCATCCCAGCTTGAAACTGTTCTCCCAAATCTGATCAACCCCTCACAGGTTGGGTTTATGTGAGGCTGAGTTCAGATCATTTCAGAACTTTCTTCAACTTGTGTGGGAATATTCCCACTCCCTCAGCAGCATTAACTATTGACTTCGAAATAGTCTTTGACTCCTTAGAGTGGAAGTATCTCTTTGCCATACTATGGCATATGGGTGTGGGCCTTCAGTTCTTGAATAGTATTCAGACTTTCTACTCCAAACCTTCAGTTAGGGTCCTCACCAATAGTTGTATCTCCCAATCATTCTTCTTGTCCCATGGCACCTGTTAGGGCTGCCCCCTCTCCCAGTTACTCTTCCTCATGGCCATAGACAGTTGACAGCTGCCCTGTGCTCACATCAGAATGCTAAGAGCATCACTATCAGCAACAATCAATTCACATCTACCTCCTATGTAGATACTAAAACCTCTCTTCAACCTCCTAGCCTCTTTCTTGGCCATGTCTGGACTTACAGTCAGCCATGACAAATCAGAGATCCTACCCCTCAACAATCACTGTACGGCATCCATTTTTTCAAAATACAGGATGGAAATGGGCCACAACCAGCTTTACCTACCTCGGCTTCTGCATTATCCCTTCATTCTCTTCATTCTCTGAAACATGCAAGGCCAACTTCTTACCCTTACTGACCTCCCTTAGAGCGGACATAGACAGATAGAGTACCCTATACCTCTCTCTCTCAGGGAAAATTGTAGCCATAAATATAATGTTCACATCCAAAGTTCTTCATCTTTTAGCTGAAATTTCTCTGGGAGGGTAAACCACCAAGATTCAGCAGAAGTAAGCTATGGAAACACTGGTCTGAGAGTGGATGGAGGCTGCCCAATTTTACACAGTACCACATGTATTTTATAGCAGCCTAAGTCACTAAATGGTTTCTTATCAGGACATTATCCCTCCCCAATTGGTTGGGGTGGAAGACCATTTTATTGGTGCCCCATCGCCAAGCTACATACTTTACTCTAAGGCACCTAGGGCATCTTACCAATACCCCACAATCAGCATCTCTCTCTGCTACTGGCATAGGATTATATGATCTCTGCTCCTTTTTCAACATCCTATTGCATATGTATCACTGTAGAGCAACCTAGTGCTTAAAACTGATCATAGACCGCTTCAATAGCCATTCAGGATACAGGTTGGAATCGTCGCAGTTCAGGATCTTTTACCTCTAGGCCAAACTTACCTCATATCATTCACTGAGTTAGCCCTCCAATTCTCCAATTCAAATTTCCACAAAAATATTTTTAGTGCTATTTGCAAATTACAGCATCAGTTACCCCTGTCTGAGACCAGGCCTCCAGGACCTAACCTGCCCTCATAGAAGTATTGTGGGGATTTTAATCTAATTTTTTGTGATTGTACTGCATTCTGTGTGTGGGGGTTATAATGGACTGGTGCTGAACTGGTTGCTAGGCTGAGGAAAAGGGAGGCAGGAGGACGACTGTACCAGGAGGCTAAGGGAGGGACTACCAGCAGACCACATAACTAAGAGAAGCCTATCAGAGGCCTGGAGTGTGACGGTTTAAAGCTGCACCATCTTTGTAGTTTATCAGAGGAGTTCTGGCACTGAAAAGAGCAGGAGTCAGGCAGGTGAACAGCAGGGAAGTGCTATGGGGATTTTAATCTAAGTTTTTGTGATAGTATTACATTTTGTGGGGGGGATTGTGATGGACTGGTGCTGAATTGGTTGCTGAGCTGAGGGAAAGGGAGGCAGGAGGACAACTGCTCCAGCAGGCTGAGGGTGGGGCTACAAGTGGACCATGTGACAAAGAGAGGCCTATCGGAGGCCTGGCGCAATGGAGATTAAAGCCGCGCCATCTTTATACTGTAGTTCATCAGAGGAGTTCCAGCACTGAATGGAGCAAGAAACAGGAGGATTAATGGCAGGGAAGTGCTGTGGGGATTTTAATCACTTTTTTTTGTGATTGTACTGCATTCTGTGGGGGGTATTGTAATGGACTGGTGCTGAATTTGTTGCTGGACTGAGGGAAAGGGAGGAGGGAGGACAACTGCACCAGGAGGCTGAGGGAGGGACTACCAGTGGACACATGTCCAGGAGAGGCCTATAAGAATCCTAGAATCCCTATGAACTACCCAAGAGGCCTAGGGACCCCTCACATGAGTGACCCTGAAGCATAAGTGCTACAAAGCAGGAGTGTGGCATCTGACTAGGTGGCATCTGTAGGGTATCCACAGGGAGGGCTGTAGGCTGCAGGCCATGCTAAGCAGGGATTTGGTGGGAGAGGGAGCATTAGGAGGGTAATAAGTAAAGACTGTTTCAGGAGGGACTGCGTTACTTGCAGTACACAGAGGGCGGTAACCACATCAATAAATAAAAAGAGGGAGAGGTGATAGACACTGCCTAGATGCAGTTTAGTGTTTATCAGAGACTGGGGAACAAGCAGGAAGGGAAAACAGGAAGGATGTGGAGACATGAGAACTGGGGTTGGCAGAGGCCCTGGGGGAGGCATGGCAGAGAATGGATGAGAGGAGCAGAACACGGGGGGAGGTTGGGAGGGTGGTGAGCTGCAATGGGTGTGGGGCAGCCATCTTCTTGGGGACTCTGTGGAGAGAAGGGGGTTGTCTGGTGTGTAGGCAGATTGGCCAACTGATGCAGGACATGGTGTGGTTTGCAATGGGAGCTGGGGAGGAGAGGTAGAAGTGTGTGGGGTGGACAGTTAGGGCCAAAGAAGCAGAGGATGGCTTCTCCAAGAAGTACAACAGGTAGACATGTGCCAAGGTGAAGAAGGGAAAAATTGGGGCCAAGAGCAGCAACTCCTCAAGGACCAGGGGGCACTGGGTTGGGAAAGTGGCAAGTGGTAAAGAACAGGGAAAAGAGAGGAGGAAATTGGAGCATGACTAGGGAAGGGAGAGGCAAGGCAGGGCAACAGAAGAAGGCCAGGACAGGGAGGTAGAGACTAAGAATAGGTTCTCAGTGCTGTACAGTTTGGGGGAACAGGAGGATGGGAGTGAGGGCATTGAACCAGTAATGGTGAAGGGCACTGGGGGACAAAGGGGGAGATGGGGAAGCAGAGAGCGATGACATGGTACCACAATGTAGCTGGGGCAGATGGGATAGTAGGGAAGAAGGGGGGAAGGGGCCACAGTTAAGAATAGAGGGTTGTGGGGCAGATATTTGGGAGGGAAGAGGATGGCTGGGCAGGAAACATAGAGGGTTGGGGGAAGAGAGATCAAATGTGGAGGAACCACAGGGATAAACAGGGAGATAAGAGACACAGGGAAGGGGGAGGGAAAACTCTAGACTGATGACCCAAGGTAGGACAGAACATGGGGGGAGGACAGGCAATAGGAGAGAGGGTAGTCATCCTGGGAGATTCGATACTGAAAGGAGTGAGATGTGGAGGCAAGGGAGCAAGGAAAAGTCAGGCATGGGTGAAGTGTATGCCAGGCATGACTGCAGGGAGGGTGGGGCAGTTCATTCCAAAGTGTGTTGGGAAGGGATGGGATAAACCTCACATCATGATTCACCTAGGTACAAATGACTTGGAAGGGTGTAGAGTGGAGGAGGTAAAGAATAGGTTCAGAGTGGGTAGAAGAATCTGTAAGGAGGCATGGAGATCGCTTACATTCTCTGAGGTTCTTCCAGTACCTAGGGCAAGATCCTCTAGGAAACAAAGAATCAATAATTTCAATAAATGGTTGGGAGTATGGTCTAAGACCATGGGATACTGGATGATGGGGGGGGGGATAGGGCAGGACATAGGATAGCAAGGAAATTTGTGCACTGGATAGATTGCATTTAAGTAAGGAGGGCATGAGGTTCCTGAAACAGAAACTTGTGGAATACATAGTGGCTAAAATTAATTTAAACTGAGGAAGGGGAGCGATTGGGTGTGTGCAAATTGGAGTCACCACACAAGAGAGACCAGAAAGTCTCCCCCATAGGTAGTTGGGGGGGAGTTCAAGAAGGGGGGAAGCAGGGATTTGGAAAGGGGAATAGAGGGGCAGGTTCACGTTGGGAAGTAGTATCCTTGAATGCAAGGAGTTTGGTGAACAAGGTAGTAGAGTCACAGGCCATGATGGCAGAGAAGGAGGTGGATATAATGGCCATCACAGAGACTTGGGCCACCCAGTACCATAACTGGGACCTCGTGATCACCAGTTACAGGGTGCATCGCAAGGACAGAGGGTGGTGAAAAAGGGAGGGGTAGCTATTTATGTAATGGATGGGATACTATGTACCAGGGAGGAGGGGGAGGAGGGCAAGCCAGAAGCCTTATGGGTACAGCTCCACATCTCCAAGGGAAGGAAAATTGGATTGGTGGTGGTGTACAGACCACCATCCCAGAATGAGAAAACAGACAGGGAGTTGGAGGAGCAAATCAGAAGATTCAGTGGCAAAGGTAGCACTGTCATAGTGGTAGCACTGTCACAGTGGGCGACTTCAATCCGCCTGGGGTGGAGTGGAGCACTATGGCTACCTTTAATGCCAGGGAACAGTTACTTCTCGAGGCTTTCCAGGACAGCTACCTCATGCAAGGGTTAACAGAACCAACCAAGGAGGGTAACATACTGGACCTTGTGTTGTCAAATGGGGACCAACTCCAAGATATAGTCATGCAGGACCCCTTAGTGGGCAGTGATGACTGCACGGTGTGGTTCATCCTTAACTTGGGCAAGGAAGCAGGCAGGACCAGGAGGATAGTAGTGGACTTCAGAAAGGTGGATTTTGGCAAGATGGGCAGAATCCTAGAGGGGCATCTTGCCACAGCTGCCCAGATGTGGATGCTGATCAGAAATGGTAATTCATTAAGAGGGGTCTGACGGAGGCCACTAATACATGTGCCAATACCCAGAGTAAGAAGTCCAGGTCCAAAAAAATGAGTTGGCTTAGCTGGGAGGTAGCAGAGAAAGTGAGGGAAAAGACAGTGGCCATTGGCATGTACAAGAAAATTAGGTGAGGGGAGGACAAGGAGGAGTACTCGAGGAAATCCAGAGAAGTGAGCAGAGCAGTCAGGGAGGCTAAAGCTTCAAGGGAACTAAGGCTGGCGTAGGGTATCAGAGAAGATTAATAGAATTTCTTCAGGTACGTAAGAGAGAAGAGGAGCTGTAAGGATAAGATTGTCCAGATCAAGAGGGAAGGGGTTGGTCAGAAAAGGAAGTGGATCAGGCAGAGGCACATAATGGGTACTTCTGTTTGGTGTTCACTAGAGAAAAGGATGGGCCGATACCACAAGGAAAAAGTGGGATGGGAATGGGAGGAGCAGGAGTAACAAATGGGGTAATCCAGGTGGCTAGGGTTCTAAAGGGCCTTAAAGACCTGTGGGTGGACAAGGCCCCAGGACCAGGTGGAGTGCATCCAAGAGTCCTGAAAGAGTTTGCAGAGGTCTTGGCAAGCCCACTGGTGGACATGTTCAATACCTTGTTGGAGATGGAGTGCATACCCCTGGACTGGAGGATGGCATATATGGTGCATCTCCACAAGAGTGGTCTCTCCACAAAAGTGGCCCTAGGGATGAGAAGGATAACTATTGACCAGTCATCCTTACTTCCATTGTGACAAAGTTAATGGAGACCATTCTAAAGAAGAGATTGGTAACCTTTCTGGATGAAAATGGTCTCCAGGATGAAAGGTAACATAGGTATGTCTCAGGGAGATCCTGTCCGACCAACCTAACTGACTTTTTCAATTGGGTCACAAGGGCAGTCTACAGGGGCCATGTCATGGATGTCCTGTATCTGAACTTCAGCAAAGCCTTTGACTTTGTGCCACATGGAAGGTTGCTGGGCAAGCTGAGGAACTTTGGGGCCAGCGAGAAACTAGTGGGGTTGGTCAGAAGCTGGCTACAGAACAGACAACAGTGGGTAATTGTAAGGGAAGAGCCCTCCAAGCCAAGATCTGTGACCAGTGGGGCACCTCAATGTTCGGTGCTCAGTCCAATGTTAGTCAAAATCTCTATTGGGGACATAGCATAAGGGATCAAAAGTAAGATCAGCCTATTCACTGATGACACAAAGATCTGGGTAACACTGGACAGTAAAGAATGGAGGCAAGAACTCAGGGAGGACCTGGTAAAATTCAAGCACTGGTCATGTATATGGCAACTGGGGTTTAACACTAAGAAGTGCACAGTTATGCACCTCAGAACCAGAACCCACAGGACCAGCTACAGGCTGGATGAACTGCAGGTATCTATTTTGGAGGAGGAAAAAGACCTAGGGGTGCTAGTCACAAGGGATATGAAGCTTTCGGTGCAGTACTGTAGGGCAGCAGCAAGAGCCAACCAAATGTTGGGGTGCATGACCAGAGGAATCACCTCTAGGAGGGAGGCGTATACCATTGCCGAAGCAAGTCCCAGATCACAAAGACCACCACAGTGACAGGAATTTGGCAAAATATACCAGTTGCTGTGATGGTCTATATGGTGCATGTGACTGCCTTGCTGGGTGTTTGCCCTTCCCCAGTCCAATTCCAACTCGGAGTTAGAATCCTTGAGACCAGGGGGTGCAGGGGTTGGGGGGAACAGCCCCCCGATGGATACATGGAGACATCCCTGACACTGCAATGCAGACAGTTGGCACTGTGGCTGTCGGGGATGTCTCTGTGATGACTGCCACTGCGGCATTGGTAAACCGGAGGGAGGAAGTCATCCTGCCACTGTATAGATCACTGGTGAGACCACACTTGGACTACTGTGTGCAGTTATGGTGCCCCTACTTTAAACCAGATGTAAGATTACTGGATGGAGTGCAGCACAGGGTGACAAAGATGATCCTAGGACTTGGGGAAAACTCTATGAGGAAAGATTAAGGGAGCTCAACATGTATTCCCTGGAAGACAGAAGGGAGAGGGGGACACAATAGAAACCTTGAAATACTTAAAAGACATAAACATGGCTAGTACGAAGGGCTTGTTCAGCTTAAAGAGAGGGAGTGAGTGTCTTGAGGGGACACAGTCTGAAACTGGAGGGGGGGAAGATTCAAGAGGGAAATGAGGAGACACTACTTTACAGAAAGGGTGGTGGCAGGGTGGAAAGAACTAATAGAAGAAGTGATCCCACTGAAGATTGTGGGCAGTTTTAAAAGAGGGTGGGATAGGGTCAAAGGAAAGCTCAGTACAGTAAGGAGGCCAGGGAGGGTAAAGGTGGCGGGTAAGGATGATGTGGGAGGGGGACTGGGAGAGGGGGCAACTACAATGAAGATATACTGCAAGCAGCACACTCCGGCAGACTTGATAGACCTCTGGGCCTTTTTCTGCTGGCATTTTCCTATGTTTGTATGTTCGTATATCCAGATCCTTCCCATCAGTTTTCTGGGGACTAGCTGCCATTATTGTTGCTAAAAGACTCCTCCTATGTCGATGGAGGTCACCAGACATCCCCTCATTTAATGAACAGTTGCAAACAATAAGTCAGTAGGCCTCCCTCAAACACCTTTCCTACCTAGTACTTAATAAGATCTCTCTTATAACAACATATAAGTTCCTTTCTCAAGATAAGGGCAAGTCTCCCTTAGGTAGCATGGTGTACTGTATGAATAGCAAGTAGTCTACTTCTGAAATCTGTACTGTATAAATATACCCTATATGTGTGTGCTGTATACCCTACACAGTGTGATGTGTTAATGTTCTTTAATGTTTGTGCCTGTTTGTTTTAAAAGTTTTAAATAAAGATTTTAACATTAATAAAAATTCATGACCAGCTTTGAGGCTTCGAGCTAGTGACCCATACCCACATTTAAAAAAAGGGATGGTTCACCAGGTCAGAACTGATCATGAATTTATAGAAAATCAAATGCAAAAGATTTTGTTCATGAAAGGATATAATTCTTCAGTTGTTATAGTACAGTATAGAGAATAATCGCTAGTCACCTATCGGTAACAAGCTGGTTAGTGCATCAAGAGGTTGCCTTGGTGACCGCAGTAACCTTGAGAGTGAAGCTCGAGAGGTTTGGTCACCAATAGCAACCTTGAGATGCACTAACCGAGATTGTTACTGAAAGGTGACTAGCGATTGTTTTTTATAGTGTAGGATTCCAGTAGAAGAGGAGCGAATGTCAGTTGGGGATCTTGTTGCTCCGCCACCAGCGCTCTCATGCTGGTCACTGCCGCCGCAGTCCCACTTGTTGGCAGTGCTGCTGCTTGGATATTTCTTTTTTTACAAGCATGCCTAAACAGAGAGAGCACTCACATCGGCCAGTGGATCCCTTCTACCATCTGCCGACACAGGGGACTGCTATTTACCGGACTGCCGGCACACCGAGGGGACCTGCTGAATGTATCACTTCAGGACAAAGGTTTTTTTTCTTTTTGAATGGTAGCGCATGACAGGGAATGTTGTTATGCTGCAATAGCTAAATATCTAGTGCAGCATAACAGCTACGATGACATAGCTACTGCAGCATAACAACATTTAGAAAGTAATGGATTTCTGTCAGTAAGAATGTTCCATCATACACTATATACTTATTATAGTTTCACTGTAGATGTTGTTGCCAGGTCATAGGTGCATACTCGAGCACTAAATATATGACTTGCAAAAGTGTACTTATTTGACTAACTAGTGAAAAATCAAACACTCCAAGCTTTCTTATAAAAATGTAAGTGCTATTTATTATTCATAATTGCATTATGATTAAGTACATTACAGACAATTTTTGCATGTCAAATGTGCAGGGTCTTCAATCACAATACTGTAGCACAAAAAGCCACAGTTTTTAATTATTGCTTTGCTGTAATGCCATAGATCTTAATTTACATCATTGCCAATACTTCTGAAATTATATTAGAGCAGTTTGGTTTCATAGTTAACAATCCTTAAAACACAGTGGTTTAATGATTACTGTTGAGTGCAGGACCATTTTGTCTTATATACATGTAGTCTGTCCCATAATAAATGGATATCAACTGGGCAAATTCCTAGGGTAGCCTAGGGTCATTTTTATTGGAAAAGTCTTTTTAAATAAATGCAGGAGAAAAATCTGCTTCCCAGCATCCTATATTTTCCCAATGACTAACTACCAGAAGAGGAAGATAAATAAGAAATGAGCAATTGCTTTTGCATATTTAAAAAAGTAGTGGTCTGGAGAAGTCTTATAAATGCATTAAAAAATAACTTAATATAACAAAATAACTTTATAACAATTTTTCAAAATGCAAAACTGTCCCACTCATATGAAATGATGTACCCTGGATGGAAGTACTTACTGATTCTTTTTTCTTCCTTTGTTATCATGAGCTACTGTTTATAATATTACTCATAAGGGCTGCTGTCCTTTATTGGCACCCCAATTTTTTTTTTTACTGTTAAATTACTCTTCTAGGAAAGGAGAGTGACCAGAGAGGTGCCACAGGGATCAGTTCTAGGGCCAGTCTTATTTAATGTCTTCATAAGTTACATTGTGAAGGGGCTGGAAGGAAAGGTATGCCTCTTTGCAGATGACACTAAGATCTGCAACAGGATAGGCACTCTGGGAGGGGTAGAAAAAATTAGGAGGGACCTAAGTAAACCAGAGGAATGATCAAGAGTGTGGCAGCTAAGATTTAATGCAAAGACATGCAAAATCATGCATTTGGTGCATGGGAACCCAGGGAAGGCCTACATGATGGGAGAGGGGGAGATACTGACAGCCACCAATCTGGAAAGGGATCATGGGTAATAATATCAGATGGCCTAAAGGTGGCCAAACAGTGTGCCAAAGCTGTGGGGTGAGCCAGTGGGGTACTGTTGTGTATAGGGAGAAGTATCATCAGCAGAAGAAAGGAGG
The DNA here is from genome assembly GCA_016271365.2 of Neoceratodus forsteri. Classification (NCBI taxonomy): domain Eukaryota; kingdom Metazoa; phylum Chordata; order Ceratodontiformes; family Ceratodontidae; genus Neoceratodus; species Neoceratodus forsteri. The sequence goes on from CM028129.1 coordinate 876,882,320, forward strand.
TGGTGATGCCACTGTACAAATCATTGGTGAGACCAACCTGGAGTACAGTGTCCAGTTCTGTAGGCTGCATCTCTGTAAGTACATAGACAAGGTATAGGCAGTACAGTGAAGGGTAACAAAAATGGTGTAGGGTCTCCACCAAAAGTCATATGAGAAGAGACTGTAGGACCTCATTATGTATACCCTGGAGGAGAGGAGTGATATGATGGAGATCTTTGAATATCTGAAGGGCATAAATAAGGTAAAGGAGGGTAGCATCTTTCAGAAAAAGAGATGTTTTAGAACATGGGGACATGGCATAAGGCTAGAAGGGGATAGACTAAGTGGTGATGTGAGGAAGTATTTCTTCACAGAAAGGGTGGAGGATACTTGGAACAGCCTCCCAATGGAGATGGTAGGGGCTAACTCAGTAGGGGGATTCAGAAATGCATGAGATAGGCATAGGGGAATCCTAGCAATAGGACGGAGAATAAAGTTGGAGATCAAGTAGGGTCTGTGGTTTTTGCAGCAGGTAGGGAAAATGGGTAGACTGGGTGGGACTAGCAGTCCTTATCTGCCATCAATTTCTATGTTTCTATGTTTCTACTGCTAGACCCTTGTCTCCTATATGCAAGGCCCCTGGAATTCTGCGGTTCTGCGGTTGCAGAATTTGCCGCAGAATTTGCATCATGCCGCAGAATATATATAGTGCTGCAGAATTCATTGTTTTTGGTGAATTTTCATATAAATATACTGTTTTTCCATAGTGTCAGGCTTTCTTTCCCAACTTGTTTATCCTGAAGCCCCTCCTCTATGCTCATCATATGATGTAATCGATGACATCACATCATATTTCACCAATGACAGGACTGCATTCTGCCAGAGAAATGAATAAATCATGCCTCAGAAATCAGAAAATGCTGCCGCAGAAGTCAAGGAGCCCTGCCGCAGAAATCAGAAAAGTCTGCCACAGAACACCAGGGGCCCTGCCTATATGGCAGTCATATGGACCCCTTGTGGTGCCAGTCCACAGACTAACTTCTTAATTTTGAAATGCCATTGCAACTGCATCAGATAGGATAGGGACAGCATTGGTGCTAGACATCTCTCTCCTGTTAGCCTCACAGTGCCTTTGTTTATGACATCATAGTGCTCACTGTGACAACAGACTGTGATGTCACAAACAGCAATTGTGTGGTTAGCTGGGGAGAGTCAGCTACATTTTGAAATACTCAGTGAAATACATGTTGCATTATCTACAATATTTAGTAGATCGACAGCAGGGGGAGCAAAAATAACAAATAACTAGAAAAACAAAAATGTTAAAATAATTAATTTAAATTGAAACAAAAACAAGGTGCTGTGTCATCAGGTGATCTGAAAGCAAAACAAAATGGTAATATTAAATGCACCCTGAAAATAGAAAATAGAGTTAAAAATCAATGTTTCAACCTTAGGTCTTCTTCAGGAAATATCTAAAACAGAAAAAAGCAAAGTTAGTGTAGAGGGGAGGTAAAATAGGGGCTATATATGTGGGGAAAGAAAAAAGGGGAAGGCTTTGGGAGAAGTGATAAAAGGCAAGATAATGAGAGAATCTGGAAAACAAAAAGGTAATGATGGGAATGACGAGGCAATTGCAATGAATGAGCTAGAGAAGTCCCCAGGTGGAGACTAATTACCAGGGTCTAATAAGCAGGCGGAAAGGTGATAACTGTGGGGGAAGTAGACAGAGATGGAGACATCTGGTGAAAATTAAGATAGATGTGTACAGATGCAATCAGACTTTAGGGAAAATGGCACAAGATCATAATGTTGCAAGACATAATGCCGCATGGCAATATCCATGTGGCATAATTCATTTTTCTGTCACACCCCGTTACGAGGGGCTGCTCCCCCTGGACCCCCCCATAAAAGATTCTCAAATCGGAGGGGGGCAACATGAGGAGTGCACAGATAGTGTAAAAAAATAAATTGTCTGGGACCAGGAATCAAACCCGGTCCTAGGTTCCTGCTGCTGTGACTCAGTTCAGTGAGCCACAGCAGCTGCTCAGTGGAATCCACTCCCAGAAGAGGTTTTATCCTCTGCCTGGGAGTGTGTGAATGGTGCAATACTGCATACAGCAGTATCCGCAGTATTGTACCATTAGCTGTCCTGTACAGCTCTCTTTTGGGTTAGCTATAATGTTGTACGCTATTAAGCGTCCGACGTTCTGACCCAGTAGGAGGGAAAACAAGGGTGGCTGAAAGATGTTAGTAGAAAATAAGTCTATCATTTAAATTGGAGGGCTGCTGGGAGCCAAGGCAGATGATCAGCTTGGTTTCAATGTTTTTTTCTATGGTTAGAATCCCAGAAGCCCTGCTGAAGGACACAAACAGAAAGATTATTGACACTGTGGTCCCTGGAAATAAAGTGGAATACAACGGGTTTATCAGTGTCTCCATTCCTGACTGCCCTGTAATGTTCCCTGAAATGGTCAACAAGGCATCTACCAGTCTCAGTATTTATTTAAATTGAATATCTGTAAGCTTTTTATCATAGAAAGTTGCTGTGAATGGCAGAACTGATTGCAAGCGAGCATCTTACACACATCAATAGTGTTGGATACAGTGTGTGCCTTACAATGCATTGTGTGTTTACATAGGCAAAACAAAGTTTCAAGGGCAAGGTAGAACCTAGTGCAGGAGGATTATGGGTCAAAAGCTCATGGCTGTTGCTAGATACAGTATCTTATTTCCTTGGAATGATGTCAACAAAGGTAATGCCCATAGGACACTGAAAAGAACCATTCCATGACTCTGGAGTACTGTGCACAGTTCTGGTGCACCTACTTACAGGTAAAACTGGATGTAAGATTTGGATTGCAAGGGGAAGCTTACTAGGCAAAGGGATTATGGCAAGGAGTTCAATGCAGTCGGGGATTTGTGACCGAAGATGAGGGACCTGCAACTTGTCTTTCTTTATGTGCAGGGCCATCTGCTCAATTGATCCAACTGAGTGCATGGATCGACTTGTGGGTAAGACTTGACTGCAAATTATTTATTTATTTATTTCCAAAGTTTCACCAGGAAAGGCATACTGAGCAGAGCAGCAGCTCATTTCCAGATGCATCCTGAGATGGGGGGGTGAGGGGAACAGGGGACAAAGAAATAATAAAAGTAAAATAAAAATTGAGTATGAACATGTAACAAATTGCAGGCCATAATCAAAGTACATCTAATACAAAGTAATAATATGTTAGGAGCTATACAGACGGTAACAATGCAACAATAACATTCATTAAGAATGTATGAAGAAAAGTAAAAGAAAAGTGCTATGGAGTGACTTTGAAATGGGAAGAGGGGGCTGAATTCAGTGGGTTTGCATGGGAGAAAAAGGGAAGGGAGATAAAAAAAGAGGATAGTGGGTGGCACAACAGAGCAGCAGACCATTGCATGCAGTGAAGGAGCAAGCAGCTCAATAAGGTTGTACATGAATTTTAGGGTACAGGAGAGGTGGTAAGGGGAATAGCAGGAGCTAGGGAGGAAAAGAGAGCATAGAGATAGAAAATTAGTGGAGATTAGGAGATGAGGAAGAGGGGATGGGACAAGGGTTCTGGGAGGAGAAAGATAAGATAGAGAAACTGAGGTAACACCAAGAGGGTAGGAGGAAAGGGTAAGGGAGAGAAAGAGGGAGGGAGGGAGGGTGATAGTGGGAGAGCAGTGGTGCTGAGAAGTGGAACCAGGTGCAGCTGCATGGAGGGTAGATGAAATTGAGAAGGAAAGAAATGAGAGATCGGAGGATTGGAACAGAGTGAATGGATAAGATAAGTGAATTCCACAGTTTAGGGAAATGATAGAAGAAAACAGACAGTCCAGCAGAGGTTGCCCTAAAGGGGAGAGCAAGGGACCAGTAGCCAGAGTTGCAAAGAGAGTAGGTTGAAGGTGGGGGGGGGAGAGGATAGAGGTGAAATAGGAGGGGAGAGAACCAAGCTGAGGGTTGGAGCAGGGCAAATGAATAAGGGAAGGGAATTCCACAGTTTAGGGAAATGATAGGAGAATGCAGACTGTCCAGCAAAGGCTGACCTGGAGGAGAGAACAAGGGGCCAGAAGCAAGAATTGCAAAGGGAGTAGGTGAAAGGTGGGGGGGATGGAGATGAGGTAGGAAGGGAGAGAACCATGCCAGTATTTCATGAAAAAGGATGCAAAAAGAAGAGGCAATGCCTTTGACTCACTTCAGAGAGAACAGAATGAAGCAGAGTTCCCTCCTGTCACCAAAGGATTGCCAATTTAATGCACTGGAAAGCTTACAATGGTGATTATCACACAGGCAGTTGAATATCAGCCTGGCTAGCCTGTTGTAATACACTTCTAATTTGTCCAATTGGGCAGAGGAAGATGTCCATGTTGTCAAAAGAAGAGAGTATCATAGATTGCATTATTTTTCCCTGCAATCCTGGGGCAGGAAGGATCTGTTTTTGAGCAGGAAGGCAATAATTAGGACTAGACTTTTGATGAGTTTGTTGATATGGGTGTTTCCTATGAAGAGTGAGTTGACACAAAAACAAAAATATTTGTATTTGCTAGCCAATTCCAGGGGGATTCTGTCTGTGGAGGTAGTAGTGGATAGAGTGGCAAAGCTGCTCTAGCTTTTCAGTTGTGGGACATTTAATGAAAGTTTTGAGTCAAGGAGAAAGGCTTGCATATCATAAAATCCCTTTTGGAGACAGGTCTTCACAGCAGAGACGTTGACTTCAGTTGCATAGATCACAGTATCATTCACATACAGCTGGAAGTTCATCTCTCCGATATGCTGACCAAGGTCTTTTACATTTAAAGATAACAGTAAGGGACAAGTACTGAGGTTGGTGGCACAACCTTAATGGCGTGGAGGGGCTCAGACGTTATGCCATGTATCATGATACTTTGTTTGTGATTAAACAACTGCTGAACCAGTTGGCTACTTCTGAGCTTATGTGGAGCTTAACTAGTCTGGGCACTAGTATTCTGTGCTCCACTGTGTTAAAGATCATCATTAGGTCAATAAAGTTGATGTCAATGTATTTTCTTCCTTCTAAGGCCAAACTGATGTCCTTGAATATGTTGGTTGCAGTGGTGACTGTACTGTGGCCTGTTCCAAAACCTGACTGGTACTTGTTGAGCGAGCAAGATTTTATTCGGGAATTTGATGATTTTGTTGAGTATTATGCACTCAAGTACACTGGAGACCTTAGGCAAGAGGGAGATAGGTCTGACATTGTTTAGGTTGCCCAAGTCACCTCCTTTGTGAATGGACACCATGCTGGCACTTTTACAGCCAGAAGGAACATAAGATAACACTAAGGAGCAACTGAAGTATTTATATCTGTATTTATTTCTTTTGCCAGGAAAAAATCTCCATTGGACAGTGGTCATTTACAAGGAGGTCCTGGTTAGGAAATCAGAGGTCAAGAAATCCTTTATTGCTAATGCACTCTCCAACAACATGGACAACCCCAAGAATTTCAGGAAAACTGTAAATGGTTTAAAGGCCCCAAAATGTGCAGTATCCCTAAGAATCTATCTTTTAGTTCACCCTACTGCTACTTGCCCTGCTTATTATGTGAAAAGGTAGGTCAGAGGCCTGAAAATTTCTGGGGAGCAAGTTTCAGTGGACTACTACTTTTCCTGTCTCGTAAGTGGAACTATTAATCCAGGACTTCTAAGGGCTCAATTTTAGAGAACCAAAAGGGGGAGAGGGATTCTGGTTGCCGGGACAGTTTTGGTGTAGAGAGCTGATGAGGTTGTCTCTTGTTCCAGTAATTAGGTGGAGCTCCTTGGTTTTTATAATGTCTGCATTAAGACTATGTGCAGCTGTGGTAAAGTGGGTGTTTAAGTGATTGACTGTTGTGGGGCAAGTGGTAGCTGGGCAAAACAAAAGATAGATTCTTTGTGATGCTGCACATTTTGGGGCCCTTAAAACCAGCAAAAATCTTCCTGAAATTCATCAGATTGTTGGAGTTGTTGGAGGGTGCATTGGCAATAAAGGATTTCTTGGTTGCACAGACATGTCTGTGGTCTCGTAATATAGCTTCCGGTCAGATTAGCTATTGGAGCAGGTATTGTCCCCTAGTCTTCCTCAGCCAGTGTAAGTCAGGAGAGACCCAGGGTACAAGGATTAGCCTTACCTTGCAATACTTGGGGGGGGGGGGCATGGTTGTTGCAAATCTCCAGGTGCTCGTGGACAAAATAAATCCCAAAACAGGCATTATCTAGGTTAGGTATGAGCTCTAGGCTGCTCCAGATGATGGTCACCAGTTCACACATAAAGCAGAGAGAGGCTACCTGTATTAGCCTATAGAGAAATGATAGTCCTTAAAAGTAAGGGTTTATAGATAGGATGGTTATCAGATCTGCAACTATTATTGTCAGAAATGGGGTCAAATAATTTGTTATCTTTCACAAAAAATGCTATATAGTCATCAATGAAACTGGTTCTTCCAAAATTGGATGATATTTGGAAAAAGAAAGGTATGACTAGTGTGAACATGTCAAAATTTAGTCTGTGGCTAACCGAATGGAAATTCTCCCATAATCTTGAACCTTATTTCTTGGACACAAGTGACCTAGAATTACTGTAAGAGTGAGTATTACTAATTTTACATTTCAGACTTGTAAATCCAGTGTTCTTAAAGAAAGATATGAAAATAAGTCAAACATTTATGAAGCCATGTGGTTGTCGACTGAATTGCCCAGAAGATACAATACATGTTGTCCTATTTTGCCCTAGGTACGATAAGCTGAGGAGGAAATGGTTAGTATCATATTTGTCTAGATCTTTGAACCCACCTGAAAAGCAACTTTATGAAATGTTATTTAGTGCTAAAATGGATCTTACAAGGAAACATATATGAAGTAATATACATAGAGAACCCTTTTTCGCATAATTTTAAGTTTTTACATCTATTGCAATTGTGAGCTGAAGTGACTTTGTACGCTGATCTATAAATTATTACCTACCTATCCACATAAAGCAGAGGAAATCAAAGTTCCTGTAACACCTGTATTAGATCTGTTTAGGGTGACCATGGTTACGCAGCTTCTCTTTTATGCAGTAGATGGCAAGATGATCACTTGAAAGGTTGGGTAGAATACAAGCCACTGAGAACTCCTGGCTTCTGTTTGAAATCCTGGAGGAAAGATGCATTTGGATTTCTCGGACTGTTTCGAGTTGTCTAGAAGATAAGTTGATCAGGACCATTGGCCAAATAACAACACAAATTGCATGCAACATACCCTCCCCAACCCCCAAAAAACAATAAAATCTACCCTCTCCTCCACCCAAAAATGCAAGGCAAGGCAATGTTATTTGTGTGGTGCACTTCTTCAAAAGCTCTGCGTGCCTCACAATAAAAAAAAATACAGTAAAACAATTTAGAAAAAACATAAATAATGCACAGAAAAATAACTCAGCAATGCCAGGTCTGCTACTCTGTGTAAATGAAAGAGCTTTTAAAAATGATTTAAACATGACCAGAGAAGGTGCACTTCTTACTTCTTGGGGAGGGCATTCCAAAGGATCAGAGCAGTAATGCCAAATGTTCTATATCCCAAGGACCTCAGGCAAGATCTTGGTACTTGCAAATGGTTCACCTCTGCTGTCGAGAGAGGGCAACCAGGAGTGCAAGGAGTGAGAAGATCTTTCAGATAAGCCTGGATCCTGACAATGCAGAGCCTTGTAAGTTAACAAGCAGACTTTGAAGCTGATGCACCCCCACACTGACAACCAGTATAGATTATGGAAAACTGTCATGATTTGCTTGAACCATGAAGTCCCAGTAATCAGCCGGGGTGCCATGTTCTAGACCAGCTACAAGCAATGTACCAACCTCGTAGACAGCCCAAGGAATAAAGTATCACAGTTATCCAAACTAGACATAACCAGAATGTGCACCAGAGTCACCAGGTCAGCCGGTTCCAGAAAGGGTTTGATTCAGGAGGTGTTACGGAGGTGGTAAAAGCCACTGCAGACAACAGCTGACACCTCATATTCGAAAGTCAGCTTGGAGTCCACAATGACACCGTGATTCCTAACCCTATTTATGGCTCTGAGCTTTACACCATCCACAAAAAGAAGTGCAGCACCACCACTCATCTTTGCCAACTAGTTCTCAATACAAAATAAAAAATGTATGCGCTTTTCTCATTGGACCCCCTCCTCTCTCCCCATTTCTACTCTGGACATTAAGTCCCTGAAAGGTGATTCTCTTGAGTTTGTCCATTCCTTCAAATATCTGGATGTCACCTTAGATACCTCACTCTCCCACAATGCACATGTCTCATCTGTAACTAGGGCGCTGAAATAAAAATTGGGTCTCCTGTACCGTTTCTGCCCTTTCCTCACGACTGCCTCTTGCCTTAAGATTGCTTTCTCATCACTCCTTCCACTTCTCACTTATGGTGCTCCTCTGCTGCTTTCAACCAATGCGTCTAACATGTCATTCCTTACTCAGGCTTACCACAATGTGGAAAGGATCACTTTAGGAATCAACATCTGTCATGACCATTGTGATAGCCTCTCATCCTTGGGATGGCTGCCCTATTATACTAAATTAAGATGCTCTACCCTGAGTTTTATGTACAAGCTTGTCCATAAGTTTACACCCCCTTGCCTATGTGTCATTATCCACCTATGGCAAGCCTCCTGAGCCATCAGATCAGGATGCCCCCCCCCCGCTCTTAAGGCCCAATCTATGACTCACTGTTACGTGCAAGTCCTTCTCATGTACAGCAGTGACTGACTGGAACTCCTTAACCACCTCCATACTGTCCTGCTCTACTCTTCCCTTGTTCTAACATGATCTATTTACCTTCCTCTCCATCTCAGCAATTTGCACCTACTTCTATTGATTCTCCTACTCTCTCCCCTCTCCCTACCTCCCTATACCTGCCTCCCTCCTCCTCCTCCTCTCTCCCTGCCCTAATGTACTCCCCTGTATCCATCCATACCTCCTTTATGCTTACATTCTTATGGGCTCGCTCAACCTTACCTTGCATGCATACTAACCTAATTATGTCTGCTTTTAGCTTATTATTTGTCATATATTGTTCTGTAATTTACAGGAACTGTAATATTGTTTTGCAACAGGTCACCGAACAATGTTAGTTGCACTCTTGCTTTTTGTTATTGGCTCTGTTTCATCCTTGTCCTGAATTCATGCCATTGTTTTTATGTCTTCATTGAATTGCTGTACTGTATTTTTTTTCTCTTGCACTGTGCTGTCCAGGTTGACCCTGAAAAAGGGACTGCAATTGTCTCAGTGGTCTTACCTGCTTACCAAAATTCAAATAAATAAATAAATAAATAAACCAGCATGACCTGGCTCCACTAATAATACCTCCATCTTCAATGGATTCATTCTGAGCCAGCTGGCCACCATCCAGTACTAAATGTCGCTAAAGCATACCATCAATTCCAGGACAGCCATATCATCCTCAGGTTCACAAGACACATAGCTGGGTATCATCAGCATAACAGTGAAAACCCAAACCATAGCATCCAACAAGCTCCCCCAATGGCAGTATGAACATGGCAAACAGCATGGGAGCCAAAATCAGCCCCTTAGGTACACCATAATAGAGCGCAGCACTGCTGAAAATGACAGAGCCACATGCCTCTAGCGGCACCCTGCCAGATAAGTAGGACTCAAGCAATCACAGCACTGTACCCAAGAGTCCTACATAGTGCCTCAGCTGAGCCAATAGTACCCCATAGTCACCATGTCAAAAGCTGAAGACAGGTCAAGTAGGACATGGATGGAATAATGCCTGCAATCCTTCACCAGAAAGACATCATGCTGCACCTTAATAAGGCCATCTCTGTACTGTACATAGCTGGAAACCAGACTGGAAAGGCTCATAGATGTCATATTTCTGCAGGCACTGTTCTAGCTGTACTGCTACCACCTTCTTGATCTACTTCTCTACAAATGGAAGGTTCAATACATGCCTGTAGTTTGAGGGTCATAAGAGTCCAAATATGGTTTCTTAAGGAGTGGCCTCACAACTGCCCTTTTCAAGGAGAAGAGAAAAAAACCTTCCCTAATTGAACACCAGACAATATCCACACATATTGGACCAAGCATCCCTGCATTCTAAAAGAAGCTGGGTTAGGTTGGTCCAGGATCCAATTAACAGTAGGTATGGCACAGACCAGAAATCACCTGAAGGACATCATCTGCCAACACCAGCTCAAAATCTACCACATAGACAGAGTGGCAGTGCCCATCATAAACAGAACACTGCCAGGCATTGACAGACCTGTTGGGGATATCCCAGCATGAATAGGAGACATTTTGTCCAGAAATAATCTATTAAACTCATTACATTTGTCTTTTGAAAAGTCTCTGCAGGACTTCAGTCAGGTTGGGTTTATTATCCTATCCACAATGTTGAAGAGCTGAGCTGCCTGGTTCTTTCCAGCAGCAATCACCTGTGACAGGAACACTGACTTTTTCAGAGTGATTGCCCACTGGTACTCATTGTAATGAGCATGCAGCACCAATTTGTCCTTTCCTGATTGGGACCTCTGCCAGCAATGCTCTAACCTCCAACCCTTTGTCTTCAACCTCCTCAGTTCATCATTAAAGCATGGTGACCTGCAGTGGGAAATCAAGAGCCTCAGGAAAACCCTAGCAGGAATAGGGAATAAGGGTGGGTAGATGAAAAGTGGGCAAGAATAAAGCAGACCATTGAGAAGGCAACAAACATCTGTGTCAAGCAGGTTACTAAGAGGTAGAGAAGAAAGCGACAGCTATGATTCTCCAAGGAAGTAGTATAGACAGTAAAGGAAAAGAAGGAGGCATTCAAAAGGTACAAGGCAACACAGGAGGAAGAGGATAGGGAGAGTTATCAGCAGAAACAAAGGAAGGCAGAGAAGGCAGTTTGGAGAGCTAAAGCACAAAAGGAGGAAAACATTGCCAAATCAGCAAAAACCGGGATAAAACTTTCTTCAGGTACTATAAATAAGCAAAAGAAGAAAAGCAAGGCAGGGATAGTAAGACTAAAATGGAAGGGGGCTAGTGTGGGTGAGGAGAAGAAGAGGAAAGTTGACATACTGAATACTTACTTTTGCTCAGTATTCACAGTGGAAGGGGTAGGTGATGGGCCACAGATAGTGGAGAAAGGCATTAAGGGAAGGGAGGTGAACACTAGTTGTTTTACAGAGGAGACAGTCCTCGGGGAACTAGTAAAACCAAATATAAACAAGGCTATGGTGCCAGACGGGGTTCAACCTAGGATACTGAAGGAACAAATGGATGAACTGTCTGCATCGCTAACGGCCCTGTTCAAATTATCAGTGGATATGGGGGGACTGGAGGAGAGTGTATATGGTACCACTACAAAAAATTAGGAACAGGGAGGAGGCAGGAAACTACCAACCTGTAAGCCTGACTTCGATGGTGGGCAAGGTTATGGAAACTGTATGTAAAGTAAGGATTGGAGAATACCTTAACACCAGTGGGTTGCAGGATCTGAGGCAGCATGGGTTCACAGAGGGTAGATCTTGCCAAACAAACCTGATAGAGGTTTTTTGACTTGGTTACTAGGGAGATGGATTAGGGAAGAGCAGTGGATGTAGCCTACCTGGATTTCAGTAAGGCCATCAACACCATGTTTCATACAGAAGACTGGTAAACAAGCTAGGCAGCATGGGAGTGGGTCCAAAGATACTAAAATTCGCACAAAGTTGGCTAAGTAACAGAACTCAGAAGGTGATGGTAAATGGAGTTCACTCAGAGGAAGGTAAGTTAATGAGTGGTTTGCCACAAGGGTCAGTACAGGGACAGGTCCTCTTCAGTGTCTTTATTAGTGACATCACAGAGGGGCTGGAAGGAAAGGTATGCCTGTTGGCGGATGACACAAAAATCTGCAACACAGTAGGCACACTGTGGGGGGGAATGAAGAAAGATTTAAAAAAAATGAAAGACTGGTAAAGGGGTTGGCAACTGGGCTTCAATGCCAAAAAGTGTAAAATTATGCACATGGGGCACAGAAACCCAAGGGCAATGCATCATTTAGGAGGGAGGTGTTAACAACAAAACAAGAATGGGATCTGAGGGTCATCATAGCTGCTGACCTCATGATAGCAAAGTACTGTGATAAAGCAGTAAGAAAGGCTAGTAGGAAGCTGGGGTGCATAGGGAGTGGTATGACCAGCAGAAAAAGGGAGGTAGTTTAACCCTATATAGATCAATAATGAGACCACACCCAGAGTACTATGTCCAGTTCTGGAGGCCCCATCTCAGGAAGGACATAGACCGAAGGGAGGCAGTACAGAGAAGGGCAACCAAACTTGTGCATGGCCTGCATCAGAGGCCCTGTGAGGAAAGACTCAGAATTAAATACTGTATGTACTCATTGGAGGAAAGGAGAGAAATGGGAGACATGATAGAAACATTCAAATACCTCAGTGATATCAAAAAGGTACAGAAGCATGGCATATTGCACAGAAAGAGATGCTCAGGGACAAGGGGCATGACATGAAGCTGGAAGGGGGAGACTTAGAGGAGATGTGAAGAAATATTTCTTCATGGAAGGGGTGGTGGACACCTGCAACAGCCTCCCAGCTGAGGTGGTGGGTGCCGAAATGGTAACAGGTTTCAAACATGCATGGAACAGACACAGGGTGACCTTAGTAACAGGACTAGGGGGATAAGGCCAGAGATCAATTAGGGTCTACAGTAGCATAGTAGGTAGGCACTTTTGGGCAGACTAGGTGGGCCAACATGTTCTTTTCTGCTGATAGTTTCTATGTTTCTATGTAAGGACAGACATGGAGAAGTGCTAGGGAGTCAAATGGTGCCAAAGAGCCATATTTGAGCCCTCTATGACTGCCTTGGCTGCTATTGGAGTGTTGTCCACCACCACTAGGATACTCCATCCCATCTCCACACTCTCACTGGTACCCTCCTCCCCCCTGCACTGGCAAAATGCTGCTCCATGGGAGCCTTCATGCAAAATAATCCCTTCCCCCAACCTGTCCTCCAAACACACTCCATATGCCTCCCCCCACCTGAGTCCCACTGTCTTTATTAATTACAGCACAGACCTAGCCCCCAACCCCCACCCAACACCTCTCTGCTCCCTAGCACCATCCTCCCCAACCCCAGTACCCACAAATCAACCTTTAATAAAGAAAAAGTCATCCGGTGTACAGCATCTGATCTGTTCAGTGTCTGGGAATGAATGAATGGTGATGTCTTTGCTCCTGGTAAAACCTGATTGGTTGAATTTTCAACCAATCAGGTTTTATTCAGAGCAAGACATCACTACTCATTCATTCCTGCCTCCATGAAATGGACACTGAATAGAGCAGATGCTCTGCACTGGGACATCATTTTCTTTATTCCAGGTTGAGTTTGTGGGTGTTGGTGGGGGAAAGAGGCTGATGGGGACCAGAGGAGAACTGGCTCTGTGCTGGAAGGAATTAATAAAGATAGTGGGACTCTAGTGGAGGAGGTGGATGCAGTGTGTTTGGTGCACAGATGGGGGGAATGGGCACAATCACTCAGACAGAGCGGTAACTCATAGAGGTGGGGGAGTAGGGTGCTGGAGGAGCAGTTTTCAACTTTTAATCATTTCTAAGTGGGGGAAGGGGGTTATACAGCACAGTGGGGAGGGGGGATTGTAAAAGTAAAATAAAAGTCCACAGTCGATATTAGTCAATCTACTGTGGAATTCATGACTTTCGCAAATCGTACATTTTCACTGATTCTCACCAACTTCGTTGGCAGATTAAAAATCTGCAACATCTCTAGTCCAGATTAGTGTTTTATAGCCAGATTTTGGAGACTAACAGAATGCAGGGTTTGTTTATCACCATCCAGTTCTTAATGCGGTCTAGAGTAGGTGCAGTACTTATGACATGGCATAGCAGAAACAGATACCCTTATATTGTTTCATGCTTGCTGGGGCCTGTTAGTGACTGGGCCTGGGTTGAGGTTGGTATCTGAGCATAAAAACAACCACAGTATCATAAGGGTTCTGAGTTTGGCACCTGTTGAGGGGTTTGAAAAGGCAGGGAGAAGGGAGCTTACCGTATACTAACAATGCCAGGTGCTTTTTTTTTTATACAGTAGGTGAGGGTAGCACATTTTGTCCTCCTGGAGCATCTCAGTTCAGTTTAGCCATCCGTGTGTGAAATAAACAGGAGTAGAGGATAGTTTGGGAGGGGCAGGCAGGCTCAGTGGGACTTTTACAGTGTTCTGGTTGCATTGACAGGAAGTACAATTAGATTTAGTTAGGGTAATTTGAATCCAATAAAGAATGTCAGCATATCTGAAGACTTGGCTATAGGCCTCCAGGAAGTATATTGTAGGAAAAACAGGGGTACTGGGGGGAGCATGTTGCCCACAGGATCATGTCTGGACTATAGTATGCACCCCGTGTGGTGTCTACAAGAGCTACTAGCACTGTTAGTATGGTGAACAAGTGGCTAGCTGCAGTATGCAGAAGGCGTGCAGGCTGAGGTACTTGGCAACAGCATGTTGTACCATATACAGGTGGAGGCTATGATTGCAGATAGCAGCAGGACCTAGAACACTAAGAAAGCAAAGGCTATACAGTGCTCCCTCTTTTATTTGACAACCTCTATACATCCTAGATTGCGGCAGATAAAAGAGGGTGCCAGATAATAGAGGGTGGTGGTTAAGGTCAGAGATAGCAGTAATGGAGGGTGGCAGATAAAAGGGTGGTGGATAAAGGAGGGAGCACTGTTTTAGCAAGTATTAGTAATACATAGCAGATTGTGCAGACAGCGTCAATATATACAAATTGCAGCAGTACCCAGTGAAGCAAGTAGGCAAAAGCTATATTGCACTTGTTTGTTATGCTGATATCCAATACCAATGCATGTAACCTGTACCTGTATTTGATATGTGTGTCTTACTGATGTACATTTCCCTCTAGCTTGTACCATACCAATCACAAATTCTATCTTGTATACTGTTTCCCTTGGTTTATTTCTTAGTATAATTGTATATCAAATGTATAGACACTCCTGTATTCTTGTAGATACTGTTGTGACAACCTTCTATGTTGTGTTCACCTAGGTCATGACACATGACTGAAAGTAGGTCAATCTTTTGTCTAGTGCACTAACTTGGGAAATAATTAAATAAATATTAGCAAATGGATGGAGAACATAGAACACAAACAGCTAGACATTTCATATTATTTTGAGTTAACACTGGCCCATTTCCATGCACTGTTCATATATTACTCACAGTCCTTAGTCCAGGGGCTCTAGCTAGATGGTGCCAAAAATGGCAGGAATCAGCTCTTCAAGCTGAGCTCAAAGCTGGTTCCTGTGAAGCCAGGTAAGTCCTCTCCCAATGTATAGCATGAGGAGGGGAGGCTCCTGACCACCGGCACCCCTGCAAAAGATGGTGGCAACCTCTTCAAGCAAATGCTGGCCCAGACTGAGCAAGTAAAAATAGTGAGGAGTGAAGCAGATTCTTGTGCTCAGCTTGATTCAGTTGCTCAGGACCCATGACCTGTTAACTCAGATCAGCAGTGAAAGGTATGAAAGTACATACTGTGTATACTGGACCAGGTTCTGTACCTTTGTTCAAGCAGATAAACAACTTCAGTGCAGAAAATAGCAGAAATAAGTTGTGCAAGCAGAGCTGAAAGCTGGTCCCTATAAAGTCAAATAAGTCTTCCCCTGATATGCAGCATGGGGTTTCTGGCTTAATAGCCACCAGTACCCTTGCAAAAGGTGGTGGTGACCTCCACAAGCAAATGGATAGCAGGGCTGAACAGCGTAAACATTCAGTGAGCCCAAAAGAGCCTCAACAAGTGGTCCAAGGTGAACTCCCAGGACATCAGCTGAAACAGCAGTGCAATCAATACCAACAAGCCATTCTAACAAGGTTTTAACAACAGCTACAGGACAAGTGCATCCAGATTATTTGTACATTAAGTGTTACAGATCATCAAGCTTCCAGGCCAGACAGGTTTGTGTATTCAGTGGAGTTTGAATCAAGGTGGAGCAATTGTTCTCTCATTGCAAAAAAAGTAAAACCATTTTTTTTTTATTTTAGCTCACCAGAGATTAAGGATATCTATTGGAAACAATTCCTGTATTCAGAGGTATCATTTTTTTGCTTGTTTCTCTTATAGGTTAGTAATTTTTATTTGTGGTAAAACCAAATTACAGCAACAACAGTAATGATAATATTTCAGTTATTACATACAACACAGTTAACTACTGTATGACTTCACAGACAGTAACAAGCAAAGAGTAGATCAAGGTAGAGACATTCTGAAGAGCATACATGACACATATATACCTTCTACCCTATTACCATGTCCAAGCATCTGACTATGTCCAGTATAGCCCACTTATCAGGGGGACTCCTTCCTCTGATGGAGTGGAGGGAGTAATGCCCAGGGACATGAATACAATAAAATATCATGAGGGCATTAACCACTGCTCCTGTTCTCTGAAGGGGAACCAGGGTCAAAGCAGCCCTGAGATGAGGATAGGTAGAGGTGACAACATTTATAAAGCTTTACTAAGGTACCTTTTGCCAGATGGGACATTCTAGAAAGGGAAGCTAATTAGGACAGGGCCCCTCTCCAATCTTGCAATGAGGGAACATCTGTTGTTCTCCACCTGTGAAGTAACAGATGCTTGACTTCCACAATGGATGCAAACAGTCATGTCAGGCAAGGGCTGAGGGGGGATAACCCCACTGGTGGATTACCTAGGAGGAGAGTTGCTGGTTTCAGAGATATAAGAGGGCCCACTACTAGGGCATAATCCCATTGAATGTGTTGCCAATACATTTTTAGTGTCAGGCAGTCCCACAGAATGTGGAGAAGGTACCTCATGTATGGTGACATTGCCAACAGCAATCATCTGGTGGCAGCCCAAGTGTATGGAGTTTGTTAGATGTATTACTTTATTTAGAATTTAAAAACTTTGAGAGTCAGATCAGGCTTTTTTAGTCAATATCCAACATCTACTCCAGTCCTATTCAGAGATTGTTCTGTTCAATGAGTATTCAGTACGGATTGCAATTGATTCCAAATAGCGGGAAGGGCATAAGCAATAGCATGTTTACCAAAGGAGGTCCGCGTCCTTAGTATATCAAACATAATAAAGTCAGATTTCCTTAACAAGTATTCACTATATGAGATACTAATGAGGGATGAAAGGTAGCTTGGCAATTTCTGCAATAGCAGCTTGAGGTCCATAACCCAGCATGGAGCAGGCGTCTAGTAGTCAGGGATGTCCAACCGACAGTTGCATATAAGTCACAGTGATGCGAATGGTAAGGGGAGTTGGTAATGAACCTTAACACATGGTGATAGAGGACGTCCAGTTTACTTAGGTTTGAACGAGTGGTAGAGGAATAGATTATGTCTCCATAGTCGAGCAGGGGGAGAAAGGTGGCCTGGACAAGTTTGTTCCGAATTTCAAGAGGAAAAGAGGCTTATTTCTGTAATAGAACCTAACCTGGCTTTCTAACCTTCTAGAGACATCTTCAACGTGGTCATTGAAAGATAATTTATTATCGATCCAGATACCCAAGTATTTAAATTTGGTTACTACTTCCAAGGGCTCATTTAGCGTAGTGACAATGAAGTCTTGGGCTAGGGTATTGGGAGGGCCTGTAACAGCACTGCTGGAGAATATCATCGCTTTAGTCTTTTTCACATTAAGCAGAAGTTTTGCCTTTATTAGATTATGCTCAAGTTGTGCGAAATCCATTTAGAGCACTCCCTTGACTTCAGATAGCGATGATCCAGAAGTATACAACACAGTATTATCCACAAAAAAGTGCAGATGGGATGTAATTATGTTAGCGTCTAGATCATTGATATATATGGAAAACAAGATAGGGCCTAAGATGGATCCTTGAGGAACTCCTCTTACAACAGTCAAGGCAGCAGAGAATAAGCCTTCCGCCTTTACTTTTTGGGATCTCCCAGTTAAGTAGCTTGAGAACCACTGTGTGGTGTGGTATGAGGAACCCATCTTTGTAAGACAATTGACTAATAGTTTATGATCAACGGTGTCAAATGCTTTGCTTAAGTCCAGAAATACAGCGCCAGTTACTTTCTTAGCATCTATAGCAGAGATCCAATCATTGGTTACTTTCGCTAGAGCAGTGATGGTGCTATGATTGGCCCGGAAGCCGGATTGCACTGGGTTAATAAGAGAGAAGGCTTCCAAATGAGATTTAAGCTGAGAATGGATCAGTTTTTCCGTGTACTTTAGAAAGGATAGGTAAGATGGAGATAGGTCATTTCATTCAGTCTGTTCACAATTGAAGAAAACTTGTGGATGAGGGTAACTACATTTATACACTGCATAAGAGGGGTCATGAGGGAAAAACCATATGGCAATGTGAATGGGCTGTTAGAAAGCCAAAGTGCTGTAACGTCCATGTGCACACCAAAAGCAAAGAGGACCCCACCATTATTAATAGATTCTCTAAGCATGCATATGCCCCAGACTCAAGTGCTGTTGAAAAGGCAGAGGCATTAGATGAGGCAAAACAAAGAGCATCCTTATCTCAGGACACAAGAGCTCAAATATTGATTCACACAAAAGGCAATGTTTCATTAGCCACACAGGGGAAACTAACTGATAGAAATATAAAGCGAAGAATACCGCATGTTAGGGTGCATGGTGCCCCTCCGAATCCAAAAGATCTTAATGAGCTAGTGATTCCTGACTCATTTAAAATATACAGTGTCAATGGAGGAGAAACAGAAATTGATTTTCTTCTGTTTGACAGTGGACCTGGCCCACAGCGTATTTTAATCTTTGGCACTCAAAAGAATTTAACTTTTCTTGAACATGCAAAGAATTGGTATGCTGACGGTACATTTAGTGTATCCCCCCTTGTTTGAACAGATGTCTGTGATACACGGTGAATGATTTGAAAATGTACAGCCAGCAGTTTATGCATTGCTGCCAGGGAAAAGTGGAGTTATATATGAAAGAATGCTAACAGCACTAAAAACTCTAAATCCCAATCTGTCACCTGAGGTTGTTATGACAGATTTTGAACAGGCCACTATCAATACCTTCAAAAGTGTTTTTCCACAAGTCAGGCAAGCAGGCTGCTTCTTCCATTTTAGTTAATGCATGTACCATAAAATTCAAAGTGAAGGATTAGTGATAAAATACTCCCAAGACCCAGAGTTCACCCTCAAGTGCAAATATCTTCCAGCTCTTGACTTTCGCCAACCAGAGGAGGTAATTACCAGATTTTAAGAAATCACAGATGAGACACTTGGAATCTTCCCACCTGAACTGGTGCCACTGATTGACTTCTTTGAGGATGTATGGATTGGGAGAGGAAATGGGCATAGAGCACCACATTATGCCATTATATTGTGGAATCAATATGAGACAGTACTAAGTCACAGAGTAAAAACCAACAATGTTGAAGAAGCCTTCCACCACGGAATGCGGAGTGTTCTCTCCATGGTACATCCCACCATATGAAAATTTATTGATGGACTTAAAGGGGTGCAGAGAAAACGAGATGCTCGTATTGAGCAATTAATCACAGGCAATGCTCCAACTGGCTCAAAGAAGGTATAACATGGAACGGCTGGCATATATTATTAAGAAAAGTCCAGAGAGAACAACTGAAGAGTTTCTCCGTGGTGTAGCCTACACTTTTGACTACTGACAATGGTACCAGAATGCTTTTAATCTGTACAATAAAGTTTTATGCTTTTAATGCTTTTAAAAAGCAACCTCCATCCCTGAAATCCCAAGCACCAAAGCACCTCACCACATAAACACACATCAACCTTCACATTTGCTTGAAGCTGAAACATGAATGCTGCTTTCTATTTTATTGCTTTAATAAAGTTGTACTGCTTTTAACCAAGTGAGAAAAAAGCTTCCTAAGGAATCACAATCATAAAAGCACCTCTCTATAGCACCTTAGCACATATGTACCCCTCTGCACAAAAGCTTCCTGAAGACAGAATAACAAAAGATGTGTATATGTATATATATATATATATATATATATATATATAGCACCTAAGCACACATTGAAACCCTCTGCACAAAAAATCAAACAAACAGCCTTCAATGTAGTGAGGACATAATAATGAAAGAACAAAAGCAAAAGCCTTACATGATTGCTGAAACACAAACATCTGTGCTGGTGGTGGTGAAGCTGCATGCAGGAGCAAGTGTCGCTACTGACACATAATGGAGGGGGAGGAGGAATTTGTGTCATGTCACAGGAAAATACGTCTTTGGTTTGGAAGGAGGGAGCGTAATGATGGAATACACTGCTGGGCTGCCAGTTGCTGATTAAGGCTGAGCGAGTGTCCATAACTAAAGGTAAACTGTTCCTGTAATGATGGGCTGGGGATTTGTCACAGAGTTGAGGAGTCTTGTCGTGGGTCTTTGGTTTGGAGGGAGGAAGTGTAATGAATGGAATGCACTACTGGAGTGAGCTGAGGAAGCGTGAAAGTAAAAGTAAACTGGGCTGCAATATTAAATTAAACTGTCCGTAACTAAAGGTGAGCAGCTGCTGAGTGTTGCAGTTGTGGGGTCTGGGGATTTGTCACAGAGTCGGGGACAGGAGGGAGCATAATGACTGGGAGAGATATAGCAATGGAGGCAATTTGTGTGGGAGTGAACTGTGGTAGCAAGAATGGCCGGAGTGAAATGACAGGAGTGTAATGCCATGCTCCCCTTAATAATTGTTCAAGAACCAGGAGTCATGATAAGAGGCTGGGGGATAGACTTAGGGGTCATGTGAGGAAGTATTTTTTCATGGAAAGGGTGGTGGGTGCATGGACCAACCTGACAGTGGAAATGGTGCAGACAAAAATGATATGGGAATTCAAGAATGCATGGGATGGACACAAGGGAACAATAGTAATAGGAAAGAGAGTGTAAAAGTTGGAGATCAATTAGGACCTGTAGTATTGCAGTATACACTGCACCCCCCTCCATGGTCCAAGCACAATTATGTCCAAGTGCACCACCTGTTCTGGCACAAGGGTAGTGTAGGGTTGTTTTGTTGCATGGCATCCTGATTTTGATGTAGCCTGTATTCAAAAATCAGGATTGCTGCAACATTTGGCGCAAGGTGCCACTTGTACCAAACCCTTTTAGTGCAGGCACCTTACACAAAATTTCAGCATTTGAAAATCAGATCCTGTATTTTAATTTTTGTCACAGTAAGTACTTAATGTACTGTACTACTCTCTAATGCTTTTGATACTATGATATCTAGCTATAGATTTGATTCTCAGCACTGCCACTCAAGCTGGTATTTAGAACTGCAGCACATTGCTAGAAGCCTGATTCTAGAATAGCAGGCATGATTTTAAAAGCCAGTTTAGGTCAGTGTATTGTGTGGTGAACCATCGCCTGTGGCAAACTCAGGTGCACCAGGGCACCTGCATCAGATATTACAAGAACAGAGTTCCAGAACCAAAGTCCCCAAATTTGCAGTAAGCCAACCTGTGTGTCAACCAAACAATGTATAGAAGGGGAGTGCTGCAGGCTGTGGAACAGGCTTGCACCATCAGTGGTCATTGATGGCAACCCACAGGCCAGTAACCCTGGTGGCTGACAGGTTATCTGGAGGATGCCCTGGCTCATGGGGAAGTGGGATTGGTCTGGCTGGGGGGATGGCAGGGATAGTGTGGGTCTATGTGGGGGGTGGATGCACTAGCACAGCCATTGGGGGGAAGCTTACAGGCTCTCATCTGACATAGATCACTGGCCACTCCAGTGGTGGTCTAGCAGGTGTCAGAGGCTGTCTGGGCACCTTGTCCACAGGGTCACAGGGTCACCCCCCACCAGTGAGGATTTTAGCAGTGGTGCATGGCAGCTTAGACCAGCCTTCTTATTACCCCACCTAATTGACCCAGCAGGTGAAGATTTTCAATTTCTCACCAAAACATCATTCTGCACCACTGAAACATCATTCCATGCCACATGTACAAAAACACATTTTGGCCAGGATTTGAAAAATGACAGCTGCCATATTCATGAGGTGCTGTGAAGAGATGGCTGTGCTCAAAATTTGGGGTCAAAATATTGAAAATTACCAAAGTTATAAGCCTGTATTCATAAATGTCAATGTAGGCTCATAACTTTGTTGTTTTTAAATATTTTTCCCCAAAATTTTTAATAGCCTTCTTATGATCCCACATCATGCACAAGTGCAGAGAAAACAGTCAAATCCTGTGAAAGGTGATTTCGCTCAGTGACTGTGAAAAAACCTTTTGGGGTGCAAACACATATTTTTGCAATGATTTGAAAATCACAGCTGTCACATTCATGAGGTTCTGTAAAGAAATGGCTATGCTGAAAATTTGGGGTCAAAATATTGAAAATGAACGTATTGAGCCTGCATTTGCAAATTTCAACACAGGCTCATAACTTTTTTTTCTTCACCAAATTATAAACATAGCCTTCTTACAATCCCACCTCATGAACAAGGGCAGAGAAAATGTTTAACTCCTGCCCAAAGGTGAATTCATGCAGCAACTGTGAAATTACCTTTTGGGTCAGATTTACCTAATGTCACTTGCATTGTTCATGAGATGGTGTCCCAAAAACGGTATGCTGAATATTAGGGGCAAAAATATAAAAAAATGACCAAATTATGCCACTAAGTTCAACCCCCTCCTACTGAAATACATTAAACCATGTACCTGAATTCCTCAGTTCATGGTCTGGCTTTGAAGAGTGAAGATGTGTCTGCCATCCACAGAAGATTATGGCATCAGACCCCCAGTGGATTAGTAAGGGTTTGGGAGTGGGGTGGTGGGTGATAAGTGAGATGGTCAGGTGTGGGGGGGGGAACTAAAAGTTCAACAGTGTCAGTGTCAATGGCTCAGTAGGTAGCTCATTCGCCTGTGAGGCCGGGAGATCAGAGGGCTGTGGATTCAGTTCCCACATCTGGCACTTGGATTAATATTCCAGTACTGACACTGTAGTACAGAATGAGAGGGGTGCTGCACTTTTGAGGTGCCGTCTTTTGGATGAGACATTAAACCGAGGTCCCATCTGGCTGGATTGGTGGTAGTTCAGGTGGATGTTAAAGATCCCATGGCACTTAACGAAAAGAGTATGGGAATTTTTTTTATTAAAATCATAACAAATATATACACATCAGTATTACATCATATAAACCAAAGAAAAGGGAAACATCAAAAACATAAATAAACATTATTTCATACTATAACCCCAAATATAAATAAAACATTATAACCGTATCCCCTCCCCCTCCCCACTAAAAGAGTAGGAAGAATGTTTTTTTTTTTAAATCAACACATAAACACACTTTAAATATACAAATCAGGAGAACTATTTTCAAACCAAGAAGGGAAAGGTAATCAGTACATAAATACACATTCATTTCATCAAATCATCTATATTCAATCCAAACCTATTCATCCTGATATCCAATCCCTTCCCTCCTCCCCACCACACCTGTAGGGTGACGGTTTAAAAATACTGTTTCAATCAGTTAATACAAAGTAGTAGTAAATCATCATAATATAAACAGGAAAAACAAAGAAGAAATCCTGTCATCCATTATCAGCCATTCCATTCAGATAACCCCCCTTTTTTGGGGGGAATAAAAAACCGAATAGAAACTTCAGACTTATCTCAAATATTTACATTCCATCACCATCCCCATTTTTTTCTGTTTTTTAGAACTATACATAACTTCTACCCACATAAAAAAGAAAGAAAAATTAAAAATTCTTATAATCCTAAACAAAAAATAAAGGAGAACTTTCCAGACACAAAAATTTGACTTAAAACTCTATCAAATGAAATCAAACTCATTCCAAAAAGCCTTCCATCGAGAATCTGCATAATTTTTCCATTCCCCCAATTTTAAAGTCTGCAAATCAGTCACTACCATATGTACCAACACCAATTCTAAGATTTCCTGTTGTTGTAGCGCTAAACGGCATCTACTAAGCCATAACCAATAAAAAAATATAGATGTATTATTCATAATGTGTTTAAACTATCTGCTGTCATCTGTACAGGAAAAATACCATAAGATAACGCTTCCAGCAAAGGAGAGATCACTAACCAACTCTTCCATCTATTTTTCAAAGTGTCCCAGAATCTAACAGCATAAGGACATTGAAAGTATAAGCGATTCATTGTTTCTAACTTCGTCATTCACTCCACCCTTGGGCTATAATGTTCCTGCAGCACTTTACAGTGCCTTCAGAAAGTATTTGTCCCCCTTGGATTTTGTCACATTTTGTGATGTTGCAAACTCAAATTAAAATACATTTATATGGGATTTTTTTGTCATGTATCTACACAAATTACTGTATAATGTCAAAGTGGAATGAAACTTCTGGAATTTTTTGTACATGTAATTTAAAATAAAATCCTGAAATGTCTTGATTTGATAAGTATTCACCCCCTTTGCTATGACACTCCAAATTGAGCTCAGGTGCATCCAATTTCCTTGTGAGATCACTCCAAAACTTGAATGGAGTCCACCTGTGGTCAGTTCAAATGGTTGACATGATTTCAGAGGAAATACAGCTGTCTATATAAGGTCCCACTGTTGACAGTGCATGTCAAAGCAGAAACTTTACCATGAAGACCAAGGAGCTGTCCATAGAACTCCGTGATAGAATTGTGAGGAGGCTTAGATCTGGAGAGGGGTATAAAACCATTTCCAGGGTGTTGAAAGTTCCCAGGAGCACAGTCAACCATCATTAGGAAATGGAAAGAATACGGAACCACCCAGACTCTTCTGAGATCAGGCCATCCTCCCAAACTGAGCAACAGGGCAAGAAGGACCTTGGTCAGGGAAGTGACCAAGAACCCAATGACCACCCTGACAGAACTACAGAGTTCCATGGCTGAGATGGGAGAACCTGTCCAGAGGACAACAATCTCTGCAGCACTTCACAGATGTAGCCTCTATGGGAGAGTGGCTAGACGGAAGCCAATCCTGAGAAAAGGCCACATAATAGCATGCCTGGCATTTGCAAGAAGGCACGTGCAGACTCTGAAACCATGTGGCAAAAGATTCTCTGGTCTGATGAAACAAAAATTGAACTCTTTGGCCTGAATGCAAAGCGCTATGCCTGGCGCAAACCAAACACAGCTCATCACCCCATGTAACACCATCCCTACCATGAAGTATGGTGGTGGCAGCATCATGTTATGGGGATGCTTTTCAGCGGCAGGGACTGGGGCACTTGTAAGCATAGAAGGAACAATGAATGGAGTCAAATACAGGCACATACTTGAGGACAACCTGCATCAGTCTGCAATAGACCTTGGACTGGGGCAAAGATTTACATTCCAACAGGACAACAACCCCAAGCATACAGCCAAAGCAACACTGGAGTGGCTTCAGAACAAGAAGGTGAATGTCCTTGAGTGGCCCAGCCAAAGCCCAGACTTGAATCCCATTGAGAATCTGTGGAAAGACTTAAAGATTGTGGTTCACCGACGCTCCCCATCCAACTTGACAGAGCTTGAGCAAATCTGCAAGGAAGAATGGGTGAAAATCCCCCAATCCAGATGTGCAAAGCTGATACAAACATACCCAAGAAGACTCAAAGCTGTACTTGCTGCCAAAGGCGCATCTACAAAGTATTGACTCAGGGGGGTGAATACTTAAGTAAACAAGATATTTCAGTTTTTAATGTTTCATAAATTTTTGGTACACAATATAAATATTTTTGCCCCTTTAAATTGTTGAGTATGCTGTGTGACTCAAGGGGGAAAAATCATTTCAGTGCATTAAAAATTCTGGTAGTAACACAACAAAATGTGACAAAATCCAAAGGGGGTGAATACTTTCTGAAGGCACTGTATGCTTTTGATTACTTTTAACATTTATTTTATTGTGGATCGCTAACCAAGTGGTGTCCCACATATGCGCTGGAATTCTAGTGTTTGTAATATAGGAGGAAATGTTATTCTGTTGGGACACAGAAAAAGCGGAAAAAGGACTTTCTACAAAATGAGAACACATTACCTCCTCATACAATACTTTCTGGGTTTAATTTAAAACCTTCACATAGCCTATATTCCATAATTTAATTTGATCAAATACTTCTTCCAAAATTTTTATCAACCTAGGTTGTCTCTTATTTTTATGTAGAAAACTAGCATCTTTCCATTCACTTAAAACCCCTTCCAATATCGGAAATCTCCATAAGGTCCATAATTTTGCCTCCTTTCTGATTAAAGGAATCACATTATGATAAAAAAGAATTGTAAAGAAAAATAAGACTGGATTAATCATGTTTACCCCTCCTTCCTTAATACTCAAATATAATATATTCCTCTTCACAGGGTTTAGTCTACTGCCCCAAAATCAACTAAAAAAAACCTCTCACTAACCCAGTTTCCAACTGCTTTTGTAAGGGACAAATGACACTTAAATGGAGAAAAACTGGTATCAAAAAATGTTTAATATAATACACTCTCTTTTGCTTCGTTACTTTCCGTCGAGACCAAACTTCTACTTTTGCTATCGCAATCCCCAGTGCTAATTCCCAATTGAAAAGGGCCACGTCCTTTCCTCCCAAATAAATTCCCAAAATCTTACATGGTTCTTGTGTCACCGGAAAAATACTCACACATTTTTTAATACTAGTAAACCCAGTTAAATTCACAGTCTTAGTTTTATGCAGATTCAGTGCTGCTCCAGTAACACCCCCTATTTCCTGAATTATCTCACAGGCTAAATGAAAAGAAGATCCATCTTTCAAAATCAAACACACATCATCTGCATATGCTATAATTTTACAATTGATTCCATATATCTGGTCCACCCCTTCAATTAATTGAGACCTATTCAAAATTCTTAATAATGGGTCTAACACAAATACATATAAAAGGGGACTTAGGGGGCAGCCTTGTCTTAATCCTCTATAAATCAGATGGGCACCTCCCCTCCATCCATTTTTGTATGGAACTATGTAAGCCAAAGCATAACACAGTTTTAGCCATCCAATAAATTCTACAGGCAATCCAAAAGCTTTCAAACATACTCATAGAAAGGAATGTGACACTGCATCAAATGCTTTAGCTTGATCCAGACTCACAAGATAGCCATGTTCCTCCAATGGTTCTATGAGTTCAACAAACTGTCCCATAATAATAGGGCATCTGTAATGTTTCACCCTGGAACTGTGCAAAACTGCATCAAACTAATTAAGGAAGGCATAATTTCCAATAATCTATTCCCTAACATTTTTGCAAAGATTTTGAAATCAACATTAAGTAAAGTCAAAGGCCTCCAATTTTTAATATCCTCACAATGTCCAGATTTATATAAAAACACCAACAAACCTTCATACATTTGCATAGGCAGAATATGCTCCTCAAATATATGGTTATAAAAATGAAGTAAAATTTCAGGCATCATAGTCCACAGCATTTTATAAAGCTAGCTGGACAACCCTTCTGATTCTGGCAAAATATCTACATGTAATGAACTGATTATCCTGTTGAATTCTTGGGTCTTAAATGGCTTCACAAGTAGTGCACTTTGTGCGTTAAAGAATTTAGGAAGTTCTGCCATCTGCAGAATCTTAAATGCCTGGTTAGATGTATCTTGAACTGACCCAAAGGTTGTTTCAATATATTCTTCTACAACTGCCATAATCCCTAAATTGTCCCCATGTTGTATCCCTGAAGAATCTGAAAGGTTAGTAAACCCACATTTCCCCCGTCTCCTTTTACTTGCCAGAACTGGATTTATCTGCTCTGATTTCCCCTGTGTACCAAACATTTGTTCTTTATATAATGACATGATTCGGGAATATTGATATTCCCCCATGTCTTGTCTCACTTTAGTGATTCGTTCTGTCATATCAATGTCCTCCGTCACTTGTCTTGTCAATAATACTCCCAATTCTCTCCTTAAATCCATATATTTCTCTCTTTGAGTTTTTATTTTATGTGCACTTACAATTTCAAAAAAGCAGACCAGACATTCTTTAAAATCTACCTACCACATACCAATATTTTCAATTCTAATGTAGTCAATGTATCCTGTATAATAATCTTCAGTTCTTGTAAAATAGACACTTCTGTTAATAAGGAGGCATTTAATCTCCAAATCCCTCTCCCTGCCCCACATCTTGGGGGGATGGGGGACTCAAACGGTATACTCAAGAAACAATGGTTTGACATTTCTATTGGTACTATTCTTGTAGAATCAACCTGGAAAGACTGTTGAACAAATATAAAATCTATACACGAGGAAAGAATTCCTTTAAAAAATGTAGGTGTCCGTGCTTGTGATGTATTGCTAAAGGCATCTCTTAAATCTGCCAGTGACCACACTTGTTTCAAAATTTTTTGTCACAGTATTGTTTCCCACCACCCTGCTTCTCCTGAAAATTAATATTAAAATCTCCCAAAAAAATCAGTTGATGCTTTGTATATAAATAGGGCTGTATTTTCTGTAATAGCTCAATTTGTAAACTTTTCATTTGTGGGTTATATATATTCACTAAACAAAATTAATAACATGAAACTCCATATCCAACATAAACACCTTTCCAGGTTCAATATCTACCAGTTTCTGTATTATAAGCTCTGTGGTTAAGAAACAGAAACCCACCCCACTACAAAGGTCTAAACCTGGAGACCAATATGAAACTCCCCAACCCCAATCACGTTTTGCTTGCATAATATCTCCTTCAATATATAATATTGTATCTTGAAGAAAAATGATATCATAACTCAAGGATTGCAAGATACCAAATTTTGTAAGGCATCTTTTCCTAAGCTTAATGCTGTTCACATTAAGACTCACTATTGAAAGTACCATTATTTTATGGAGGAGGTTTTTTGGTTTCCCACTCAATCTTGTTACCCGTTTAAGAGAAGCAGGTAAACAGGCTCCTGTGACAGGCAAAACCTCCTCCATTGCCCCCACTGAGGATGTCTGCATGTCTCCTACCCCCTCCTTATCTATAGGTGGTTCCTGCTCCATCTGATCACTCCAGGATGTAAGTGGAATAAATCTGCTTGAAATTAACACTGGGGAAATAGTGGGATCATCAAACCCTTTCCTGCCCCCTTGTTTTTTTACCTTTGTGAAGGATCCTTCAACCTGAGCAGATTCCTCTGTTCTGAGAGTTCCTAATGGGGTGTCTGTATCTGAATCCTCCAAATGTATACTGCATGGAGAGTCCCTAGATAACACACTTTGTAACCTAATCAGGGACCCCTGAGGTGTAAAAAAGGGAGTATCTTTGCCATCAAAACCTAGTCCCTAAAATGTCTCCATAACTACCTTTCTAGTTTCCTGACTTACTAATTTGGAAGGGCCGCAAACCTTAGGGGGTAGGGGTCTCATATCCATTCCTCATTTGGCCCCCCTCCCCTACATCTCTCTCTCATATTTCAAACGTGCGTTCTACCTCACCCGATTCTACATAAGGGAGTTTAGCCTTATTTAAAAAATATTCTTGATCAGAAGCCTCATCTCGGTCATTTGTTGCCCAATCCTCATAGGAATGCTCTATATCCCCGCATAAATTACACACTAGGGAAAATTCACAATCTGCTGCCACATGCCCAAGAACCCCACAGATAAAACACTTGACCTTATCACAATCGTTATTTAAATGACCAAGTGAGTCACATTTGTAGCAGCTTTTTGGCTGACCAGCGTAGAAAATTATCCCTCTATCCCTTCCCAGAAAAAATGAACTTGGCAGATGTTGTATGCCTGTATCATCATGGAATAGCTGTACCTGAAAATTCCAATCCCTAGTCCAGAAACCATTTTTGTCTATAATTGGTTTAGGGTGGTCCATTATATTACATCGTTGCTCCAGACAATATGTAATATTAGCCACATTAACTCCTTCATTGCAAAAGAGTACAATTACAGTCTTAATAGTGGGTTTAGTGACCGGGATCACCAAAAAGTCCTTCATATAGCCTGATCTTTCACTTCATAAAAAAGTTTCCAATATTTGTCCAACAGTTTCATGGAACAAAAACTAACATCATAATTGTGGTTCCATGATGAATGTATAAAGGCATACACGTTAGATGGTAGAAAGCCCATGCTATCAATAAGCAATGTTTTACCCACCCATATTCTGTCTGGTACTATCGGAGCAGTACCCCTGTATCTCAGTCTTACCAGAAATCTGCATTTAGCTTCCATAGCAGGTCATCTATACAACCCTGCAAAGGTTTTTTTTCTGATGTCTTATTTCTTCCTTTAATGCTCTCTGATCTTAGTAGAGTACTGTCACTTTGTACAAATGAATTTTTTGCATCATTTTGTCATTTACTGTCCATCCTAATTCCTTTATCAGAAATTAAATTCACTCCCACATTCTTTTGTGCAGATTCTAGAACTTCAGAGTACTGGTCCATGGCGTTTTGGCTCAGTTTCAGTTTCGGCTACCTCCCCTCAGCCGACGCCTGTGTAGTGTGAGATTTCTGGGACTTTACCATCTCTGCAATGGATGCAAGGTCCTTTGATACTTCCAGTAGATTTTGGGCAGAAACCAAAGTAGATCCTGGAAATGGAATGTTCGGATCAGGAATCCAAATTTCGTTACGTTGAATCCATCCCGCTCTTGTCAGGATATCACCTGCTGACCAAACATCTTCTCCTACCGCATCCTTACTTTCAAAAAGGTCCTGCCACATCTCTTGTGACTCTGTTGTATTCATGGAGGTAACAGATGGCTCTTCTTTTATATTAACAGGTAACCTCTTATTTTCTGTTGACAAAGGACTAGCTATCGATCGTTTTCTTTTTTTTTCCTCTTCTAGGCATTTTTGACAAATTCCAAAATCTCTTTCTGCCACAGAGATTAAATCCAATAACTGTTTCTTCTTCAGTTCCAATTAATTTTGTAACAATTCTTCCGTTGAATGCTCATTTTCAGGTGTTTCCAACAACATACTGTATCTTGGTCCCCTAGCTTTAGAGCAATTTCTTGGGCTATAGACAACATTTTATCCATGTTAGCATGAGATATTTCTACCAAGAGCTCTGGAGTTCCATGGACCAAACCTTCCTCCTCCACAGACTCCTTCAAACTGAGGTCCTCCATTCCTGCAGATAGATGGACAGTGCCACCTGCCTACAAAGTAGGGGAATATCCACGGTGTCCTGGCCAAATTTCCCTCATTCACTAAAAATATCACCAACAGCTTAATCTGGTTTAAGGTCATTTGGCATTCATCTGTATCCCCCTCCCCCAGGTCATGCCTGAAAATAGGCAGGATTTGTCTAGTGCACTTATCCAGTCAACAAAAACTAAATAAATAAATAAATAAAAACAGATATCGATGTACTTTTTCTTTTTTACCAGCTTTGAAAAAAAAGAAACGCCAAGGGAAGTCTTTCTTTATTTCAGGTTTCAACACCAGGGGATTGGGCATGCATCCCCAGTGTCAGTGTTATGTTTGGTGGGGTAGGGTGGTGGGTGCTGAGTGGGAGAGATGTGTGAGGGTGACAGTTAGAGGGGCACCAGCAGTGGACATTGGGGGATTGGGCACCCCCAGCATCAGTATTATAAACAGTGGAGGGGGGTGCAGTTATGTTGGGCTGCAGTAGACATCAATGGGCCATTTTCTTCTTTACAGGATATTTAAAATAAAATAGGAGGTGGAGTGGATGTAGTTACGGTGGCAGCGGCAACAGACATCTATGTACAATTTTCTTTTTTATATGTTATTTAAAAAAAGCATTGAGGGAAGGTTTTCTTTACTTCATGTTTTGACACTGGGGGATTGGGCCCCCAGAGTCAGTGTTAAATTTGGGGAAGGGGTAGATGCTGAACGAGAGGGTCAGGTGGGAGTGACAGTTACAGGGGCACCACCAGTGAACACTGGGGGATTGAGCACCTCCAGTATCAGTGTTATAAATGGTGGGGGGTTGCAGTTGGAGCCACATCAAGTCCACAGGTGCACATTCAGTGCATAATATATTGCATACTGTAAAGCACTAAAGTTGGAAGCACTAAATGGATATAGCAATGTGGGCTTCCACCACATGAAACATAGAAACATAGAAACATAGAAGTTGATGGCAGATAAGGACCGCAAGGCCCATCCAGTCTGCCCATTTATTTTTCTACCTTATAAATGTGCCATCGGCCTTTGCTCTGTCAGTGACCTATCTATTCATAGTCATTTGTATTGCTCCCTTATGCCTATCCCATGCCTGTTTGAAGCCCTGCACTGTATTCATAGCCACCACTTCTTGTGGTAAGCCATTCCATGCATCTACCACCCTTTCTGTGAAAAAGAATTTCCTTACATTCCCCTTAATCGGCCTCCCTCTAATCTCATGCTGTGTCCTCTTGTCCTGCTATTTTTCTTATATTTAAACATGTTAGACTCTTTCACCTTGTTTATGCCCTTAAGGTGTTTAAATGTCTCGATCATATCTCTCTCCTCCTTTGCTCAAGGGTATACATATTGAGCTCCATTAATCTGTCCTCATATGTCTTCTGATGCAGTCCCTGCACCATTTGGTTGCCCTTCTCTGGACTGCCTCAATTTGGTTAATGTCCTTGTGAAGGTGTGGCCTCCAATACTGCACGCAGTACTCCAGATGGGGGCCTAACCAATGTCTTGTACAGAGGATTATTACCTCCCTCTTACGACTTGTGATACCCCTACTAATACACCCTAACACCCCTAGCCTTACCTACTGCTTTAGAGGTCTGCTTGGATGATTTTAGGTCATCAGTGATGATGATGCCCAAGTCTCTTTCTTCCTTTGTGACTGCTAGCAACTCCTCCCAGCCTATAAGTGGCTTCCAGGGTTTCTCTTCCCTATGTGCATGATTTTGCACTTCTTTGTATTAAATCCCAGTTGCCACTCTTCTGACCATTCTGCTAGTTTATCCAGATCTCTTCTCATTCTTCCCACCCCATCTGGATCATCTACTCTGTTGCAGATCTTGGTGTCATCTGCAAACAGACAAGCCTTACCCTCTAGTCCATCTGCGAGGTCACCTAATGAAGATGTTGAATAGGACTGGCCCCAGGACTGATCCTAAGGTACCCACTTGTGACTTGCATCTCTTCTGACTGTATACCATTTACCACCACTCTCTGTTTTCTGCCAGTCAACCAGTTTGCCACCCAGTTGACCAACTTCTGACCCACCCGAGCCTACCTGCTTATTTATCAATCTTCTATGTGGAACAGTGTCAAAAGCTTTGCTGAAGTCAAGGTAGCGACATCAACTGCTCCCCTTGGTCCACCACTCTGTTACCAAGTCAAAGAAATCTATGAGATTAGTTGGACAGGACCTTCCTTTTGTAAACCCATGCTGTCTTGGATCCTGTGCCCTATGGATTCCAGGTGTTGCACTATCCTTTCCTTAAGGAGTGCCTCCATAATCTTTCCACTACTGAGGTAAGACTGACTGGTCTGTAGTTCCCGCCTCCTCCCTGCTACCACTCTTGTGGAGTGGGATCACATGAGCCCTTCTCCAGTCTTCTGGGACCTCTCCTGTGCTCAGAGACTCACTAAACAATTCTGCTAATGGCTCTGCTAGTTCCTCCTTTAGCTCCTTAAGTACCCTGGGATGTATGCCATCAGGTCCCATTGCCTTATCCACCCGAGCTTAGCAAGTTCTTGTAGGACCCTTTCTTTGTGAAGGGAGTAGTGCTCACCTCCCTCCCCCTGTGTCCATGATGCTGAGCTGTGGGCCCTGCCCTACCTTCTCTTCAGTAAATACTGAGCAAAAGTATCTATTTAGGATAGATGCCTTTACAGGGTCCTCCTCCTCCTCACATGCTCCCTTTTCTCCATTAAGCTTACATACCCCTCTGGACTTTCTCCTTTCACTAATGTATCTATAGAAAGTCTTGTCACCTTCTTTTACTGTTTGTGCTAGTGTTTCCTCAGTTTGGGACTTTGCCTGCCTTACTGCCTTACCTGCTTCCCTTAGGGCAGTTTGGTATGCCTCCCTATCTTCATCCCGCTGTGTTCCCTTATATTTTCTGAAGGCCGGCCTTTTGGCTCTGACCTTTTCTGCTACTGTATTTGAGAACCAAAGTGGTTTCCTTCTTCTTTTGCACTTCCTTTTCTGTCTAACACAATGGGATGTTGCTTCAAGTATTGTATCCTTAATGCTTGCCCACTTTGCTGTACCTCCTCACCTGTGTTTCTTTTTGCCAGGGCTAGCTTAACTCTGTTGGCCATCTTATCAAAGTCAACTCCTCTGAAGTCCCATATTTTTGCCTTGGAATGGGATGATTTAGATGTAGTGGCCAAATTGAACCATACCATGTGATGGTCACTGGCCCCCAGGTGACCTTCTACCTGGAGATCTGTGATCCCTTCTTTGTTAGTCAGTACTAGATCTAGGATAGCCCTTCTCTTATGGGTTTGCTGTACCAGTTGTTTGAGGCCCTCCTGCAGGGAATCCACTATGAGTCTAGTTCTGGCAGATGTTCCTGCTGGTATTGACCAATCTGTATCTGGCATGTTGAAGTCTCCCATTATCAGAACCTCCTTTAGCTATCATGTTTTGTATATCTTCTAACAGTAATGTGTCTATGTCCTCCCTCTGGTCTGGGGCCTGTAGACAACCCAGCTCTTATGGCTGTCCCATTTCCTGTTTCCAGGGTGACCCCAGTTCTTCTGGCTCCTTATGTGTATTCTGAATTTCTGTAGCTTTGATATTTTTCATTAACATACAGGGCCACTTCTCCCCCCCTTTTTGCACCTCGGTCTCTTCTGAACAATACATAGCCAGGTACTGAAGTCTCCCAAGTCTGGTTACTGGTAAACCACGTCTCACTAATTGCTACTATGTCCAGTTTAGCCTCTGACATTATTGCCTGCAGGTCTGGGATCTTATTTCCCAGGCTGTGAGCATTTGTGTACATGATTTTCCATTGGCCAGATTTTGGTGTGTTAGTTGTTGGGTGAAGTTTGGCATTACCCCTGTGCATCATATGGGGAGACAAACCTTTTTTCTTACCTGGTGATGCAAATGAACGGCAAACATGCTGAATTCCTGTTTGACCACTAGCTGAGGGGGGAGGGGTGTTCTTCCCATTCGACGTATGTGTGGAGTGCTTTAACCACATGGATGTCATAATACATTGTAGACTGGATGGTTGCAGTCTGCTACTGCATGCTGTATCTCCGTGCAGGCAGTGGGAACGATTCAGTGATTCTCTGAATGCGCTTGGTAGACCCAGTAGACCTGGATATCAATACAGCAGCTGTGATATCTCTGTGGGCTGTGTTGTGCCTGCTGCATGCCCCCCTACAATTTGTGCCCCCCTGAGTACAAATAACAAAGACCCTGCCTGGGCTCTGATCCCCCTCTGAGGTCCACCTATAGGAAAAAAAACTGTTGTTATAATATTTTATTGTTTTATTACTATTTTTAATTACTATTTTATATTATTTATAAATGCTTAATTAATAAGATTAAGGTTAAGGGATGCAGTGCTATAATTATCTGGTCATCATCCTTGTTTACATGGTCTTCATGAAGAAGAAGAAAACAAAACTTGCTTAAGTGAACACTAGAAAGGGACTGCCATCAGAGTTTGGGAAAAAAAAACATGTTTCTGCTATTTAATATTCAAGTACCATCCATCTGGCTGAGAAGGGGATGATACATTAAAATTAAGCCATGATATTAGAAGGACACTCTGCAGTGTTAGTCCAGAGAAAGAGGCCTACCTACACTTTTGAAGGGAGAAAGGTTATAACTTCCAAGTAACCAGAGATAAGGAAGACGCTTCACTCCTTACAACTGGGTCCAGAGCGAATGGTTGCTGTGGACTTGACCATGATGTATGGACGTGTTTATGTGCCAACCAGTATCTGGTACAGCCATGCTACGCTTGAGATACCTCTTTGAAAATCCTATAGATGTTCAGGAAAATGAAAAGACTTCTACCTATAACTGAAAAATGCAATATGATGCAAACCTGGAACTTTCACAAGTTGTAGAGGATGTTGTAACTGACTATTTGTCCAAGTTTTATAAATGTAGCTACTGGGAAAAGGAAGACATTTAGATAAATATTTTAGAGCAATATCTTTTAAAATAAATTCCTCAAGGCTAGTCTCAGATGAAAGCTGACATCCTAACAAATCCAAAGAGATAACTCTTGGGTGTGCAACTTGTTGACATAAAGTAATAAACCATCCAAAAACAGGTATGAAAAACATTTTTGACATTTTGATTTATGGCCTCTCTGAAAAGAACAAAGAAACCATGTGCTTGTAAAGGAAATCTAATGTTTTATACACTTTTCTAAAAAAAAAAACTTTATGGACAAATCTTATATTATTCTGAAGCCTAGAATATTTAGAACAAGACTATCACTTTGTTTTGAGAAACTTTGCTAAAAATATGAAGTTATGACTCTTATTAGCCTAATTCAGGAAATACAGGTCCTAGAAACATGGGGAACATGTTAAAAAATTCCATTCAATGAGATAAATTAGAACAAATGTTATTTTAAAAGTGATACTATTTTGCATGAAAAAGTTATTGAAGAAAAATAATTTCATTTATAGAAGTGGACCTGAAGCAAGTGGGACGTCTTTAGGATGGAGTTGGAAGTCACCCATACATCATCTGCAAGAAATAATCAGAGTCTGGTGATGGTGCCACTCAACCTGAAAACATATAGGTGAATTTGGCTAAGACCAACCCAGATTTGCTTGAATCTTTATGCTGGATGGACCCCAGGTTGGTATGACTGAGTAATCTTGTTACCAAGCCTAAAGCCACGCCTGCTTTGAGGGTCTGAAACCAGTTTGGGTTAAGTTTTACTGTATCCATAAGTGGTGCTGAAGACAAGCCTGCAAACTGACGAGAGTCCAGGACAAGAGTCCAGTCTGCAATATCACCGGGCAAATGCAGACCAGCAAGGCCAAGAAGACTAGATGCCCTACAACAAAACTAATCTGCAAAATGATTAAAGCATACCTTCTTAGGATACTACTTATGCTACTTCTGATATCTGGAAATGTTCATCCTAACCCGGGCCCTACCGGCCTAGCACCCCATACCCCAAAAAGGCAGGAGGGGTCTCTCACATTAGCCTCAATCAATGTCTGCAGCCTCATTAACAAACTTGACATCTTGCAAACATGGGTCCAACAACATAGCCCTGATGTACTCTCTGTTGTCGAAACATGATTTAACCCCAAGATACCAGACGCTGCAGTCACCATTCCTGGATACTCTATATTCAGGCAGGACAGGGTTTCCAAATGAGGTGGGGGCTGTGCCATCTACCTGAGGAATTCCTATCTGGGTCAAGTCTTCCCGTTCTCAAACCCTAAACCACCCTCGCAGGTTCTCGTTATTAAAGTTCTACTCGGGATGCACAACAAGGAGCTTACCATTGCCTCTGTGTACCTACCCCCTAAAGATCAGCCCAATGGATTTATGAGCATATTGAAAAGCCTACAGGGATTACACCATAACTCTGAACTCATAGTACTAGGTGACGTCAACATAAATTGGCTATTGCTGGAGGCCAGAAACTACAAGGATGCTGTCATGTCACAGAACCTCACCCAGCTTGTTACCACCCCCACCAGATGCAGCTATAGGACAGGGTCTCACACACTTTTGGAATGGATCCTTACTAATCACCCTGAATGAATCTCAAAAGTCTCAGTGCTCCCTGATGTGATCAGTGACCACTCACCGGTCACATGTACCTGGACAAACAAATTCATTAAGCCCCCTCCTAAAATAATCCACACCAGAGTGTTAAAGCAGGGATACCTTGAGCTACTAAAGACACACCTAAGCCACCTGGACTGGACACCAATCAACTCTGCCATTGATGTAAACCAAGCCTTAGACCTTTCATCAGCCATTTCACTGCGACCTGCAATATCTTTGCACCTCTCAAAAAGCTGAAGGTCAGGGGCAGAGCTAACCCATGGATAACCCCTGATCTAATCACTTTACTCAAACATAGGGATCATCTCTGGCACTGTGCCCGTGCAACATCCAAACCTGAGGATATTCATAAATATAAAGCTGCCAGAAATGAGTGCACACAGGCAGTTAGGAGCACCAAAAGCATATACTTCAAGGAAGCTCTCTCCAACTCCTGGGGTGATGGAAAAAATTTTGGAGTAACTTGAAAGACCTTACAGGCAAGGACCCTAAGTCACCACCCACCATGCTCAATGTAAATGGAACACCAACATCTGACCTGTACACAATCACCAACACCTTTAACAATGTGTTCTCCAACTTGGCTAGTGTCCTCCCTTCTAATTTCTTTGATGCTCCCTCTGGTAGTAACCCTCCTGCAACTACTCCTCTCCTACACCCTGCCCCACAATTCTACTTCAAGGAGAACCCAGTGCATGAAGCCAGAACCTATATTTGGAAGGTCATTCACAATGCAGGCTACAGTGGTGACTCTCTTGACCTGAAGTTGTTAGTACTTGTCCTTGAAGAAGTCCTTGAACCCCTGACAAAGGTCCTCAACCTATCACTAAGGATGTCCCAGTTCCCATCTTGCTGGAAACAGGTGACCATCACACTGGTACACAAAAGTGGAGACAAATTACTGCACTCCAACTATAGACCTATCTCCATCCTCCCTCCCTCCATTGTCTAAGGCTCTGGAGCGCATCGCCTCAGACCAACTAGTCAAGTACCTGGAAAAATATGACATCCAGTGTCCTGAGCAACATGGTTTCTGAAAAGGCCACAGTACCACCACTGCACTATTAGAATTCACGGGCTTCATCCATACCACTCTCGATCAAGGAAACTGTGTAGGGGCAGTATTCATCGAGCTTACTAAAGCCTTTGTTACTGTGAACCACCCACTCCTACTCAAGCAATTATCAAACATTGGGGTCTCCAATGAAGCGCTGCTCTGGTTTTCAAGCTACCTTGGGGGGAGGGTCCAGTGGGTTAGGATTGCCGGTGTCACCTCGGAAGAAAAGCCAGTCCTTTCAGGGGTCCCACGGGGTCCATCCTGGAGCCAATACTCTTCAGCCTCTTCCTCAAAGACTTCCCCAGTGTCTGCCACCAGAAATTACTGCTCTACGCTGATGACGCAGTTATGTTCACCAACCATCAAAATGCAGAGCTCCTTGAGAAACAATTACAGCTTGAATTCATGTGTATCGAAGAATGGTTCAGGTCACACAAACTGGTCATGAACTACAGCAAAACAAAGGTTATGACCTTCTACAATGCCAGGAGCAAATACAAATCTCGTGACCTCACCATCCTAAACCAAATAGTGACCTTACTTGAACACGTTCCTGATTTTAAATACCTAGGTGTCACATTGGACAGCTCACTCTTCTACTATCGTCACATAGATTCTGTCACCAAAGCCACCAACATCCATATAGACCTGCTCTACAGACACAAACACTGCATGACTCCTGACATTCTCTGGTTGGCTATCAACAGCTCTGTCACCTCCATCATCGATTACAAGCTAGCAATTTATGGCTCTGCCTCCACCTCTGCCCTCTGCAGAATTACAGTTGCACTCAACAAAGCATGCAGGCTGCTAACTGGGGCAGACCGACTTATACACACTTGTGACCTGTACACTCGGGCAGTATGGCTTCCTCTCATCAGCCAGATACAGTATCAAACCTGCCTCTTAGCCAAAAAAGTCCTCCTCGGGGTCATGGCCCCGGGCATTGAAAAGCTGCTCATTGACCACCACAGCACCCAGTGAACTAGAAGTTCACAACAACTAACCTTCCTTGTCCCCAGATGCTGGACTACCCTGGGCCAGAGGGCCTTTACCCACAGAGCACCACAGTGGTACAATACTCTCAACAAAGAAATTCTCACTGCTGTTGCTCTTGGCCCTTTTAAGAGACAACTCTGACTTCATTTCATTTCAACTTGTTGTTGTGACTGCCTCACCTAATCAGGGGCCCATCACTCACTGCCATCCACTTCAGTTTTGACAGCTACCTCTCCCCACCTTACCCCCTTCTACTTGCCTACCCCCTTGCCCCCTCTCCCTTTCCTCCCCCGGGCATTTCCTGACTTTTATCCTTCCCTTCTCTCCCCTTTAGAGCTCTTACCCTCACCCTCTACCCTCTGACAATGGCCTTTCTGCCTGCATACCCCCTTCCCTCTCACCTGCAGCACTTATTTCTAAGATTGCCCTTGGCTGGTATGTCATGCTACCTAACATTTGGCACATTTTGAATTACTGGAATTTCCTAAGCCTCAGTCTCTTATTTCTTTTTATTGTGTAACTATGTATTATTATATTGACCTTTGTATGTATGTATATATACCCCCCCATTCCTTCAACGTGGAACCTTTGTAAACTAGCAGTTCCTACTCAAAGGTATCTGTAATCCTAGATTTCAATAAATAAAAAAAAATAAATAAAAGAGTGGCACCAAAGTCCAACTTCAAGAACTGCTTGTTACAGAAGGACTTTTTCCAATACTGGATGGAGCAAAGAATATGGTTTACCCTGGACATCTGACTGAATAAATGTTTTAAACATTTGCTTAAGTCAAGATCCTGAGGCCCAAGTGGAAATGAATTAAAACAGAAAAAGTCATAAATCCAGTTACCAACCTAAAAGACTTTGCCATCCGTAACAAAAGCCCTTTCTGCAAACAACTGTGGTTGGGAAGAAGTTTATTATCATGCCTTGTACTGTCAGTACCTTACTACTTGAGGTTCCCAATCCTGCCAAATCCTGATTTGTGGCATCAAGCAAAGAGAATCCAGCCTGCACTGCTTCATTGATGCCAGTAGAGTCTACAGCTCCAGGTTCAAGGTTGGACCAGGGGAAAGACAAGTGCTACAGCTAAGCCTAATGCCTGAAGGTCTTTTATCATCCAGAATCAGAAATTTCCACAAGATTTTGAAAGTTAAAAGGTAAGAAGACCAAGCTTACAGATATCCAGAAATGTAAGTAATATTTCAATTATATTACTTATTTTAATTATTTCAATTTTAATACTTTAATTTGACATCTGGTGAGGTAACACAGTTAACTTTTAACTACAGAGCCTTGGGGTATATAGTTAAGCTTACATTTAAACAAAAAAACAAACATTTTGCATACTATGAAGTTCTGAAATAAGTCTTATACAGAAATATAATCTGAGACACTAGTGCAATGAGTTGCATGTTCTTATATCAGAAGGTCATACTAAATATCAAGCATGCTGAAAGCATAGTATATAGTCAATACCATTTATCGTGTTGAATATTGCTTATTCATTTGCTGAAATATTTGTTTTGTTTGTTTTATTTCTTTGCTGTTTGTTTGATTTTATTTATTTATTTATTTATTTATTTATTTATTTACTTATTTACTTTTGTTAACCAGGTAAGCACACTAGACAACCAAATATCTATTTTTAGGTACGACCCTGAAACTTTGTCATTTATGTTTACAGTTTTACTATGTTTACATGGTATAGGTATGCTAATCAGGGATATTTAGAATATGTTTACAGGTAAATAAAGTTTAAAATGTCATACTTCTAAGTATGGCAGAAACATTTTCACAGTTATGAAACCTGGAAAACAGGAATAATACCATATTGAATTTTATAATTATTTATGATAATTTGTGAAAATGTTGGGGCAAGGCCAAGGTAAATCCAAGTGCTGTATTATAAAAAGTGATATTATAACCTATTGTTACAACCCCCCCTGGAGTTGGCATGCAGAATCCCCCCCGGCATCCCCTCCAAGTTGCAGCACTGAAGTGCTTGTGTGTGTGTGA
The DNA here is from genome assembly GCA_016271365.2 of Neoceratodus forsteri. Classification (NCBI taxonomy): domain Eukaryota; kingdom Metazoa; phylum Chordata; order Ceratodontiformes; family Ceratodontidae; genus Neoceratodus; species Neoceratodus forsteri. The sequence continues at coordinate 876,924,032 of CM028129.1, forward strand.
AGTGGGATTGTTCACTGTTGTTGCTCTGTACACTGGTTACTGTTGCTGTCTTCGGCCAGTGTGATATGTTGTGTTCGGCAGTTTTACTGCGTGGTGTTTTACCACACTGCATTAGATGTCGATGAGTTAATGTGGATCTGGTGAAGTTACAGTGGACTGCAACAGACAACAATGGACGGTTTCTTCTTTACAGGGTATTTTAAAAAAATCAGAGGTCGGGGTTGCAGTTATGGCAGTGGCTGCAACAGACATCAATGGACCATTTTCTTTTTAACAAGTTATAAAAGAAAATGCAGAGAGAAGGTTTTCTTGATTTCATGTTTTAACACTGCAGAATTGGGCATACCCAGTGTCAGTCTTATGTTTTGGGAGGGTGTGGGGTGGTGGGTGCTGAGTGGGATGGTAGGGAGGGATGACAGTTACAGGGGTGCTTGCTGTGGGCACTGGGGCACCCCCTGTGCCAATGTTATAAATGGTGGGGGGGTGCAGTTATGGTGTTGCAATAGAAATCGATGGGTGGTTTTCTTAGTTGCAGGCTTATAAAACATACAGAGAGAAAGTTTCCTTTATTTCAGGTTTTGACACTTGGGATTGGGCACCCCCAGTGTCAGTGTTATATTTATGGGGGCTGGTGGATTCTCAGTGAAGGGCTGAGTGTGTGAGACAGTTACAGGGGTGCCAGCAGTGTACACTGGTGGATTGGGCACCCCTAGTGTCAGTGTTATAAATGGCAGAGGGCTGCAGTTATGGTGGTGCAATAGATATCATTGCATGGTTTTATTAGTTGCATGCTTAAAAAAAACTAAAACTATGAGGTGAACACAGGGAGACTGGGCACCTCCAAGGTCAGTGTTATGTTTGGTGGGGATGTCGCTTGGTGGGTGATGAGGAGAGTTGGGTGGGGAGATAGTTAGAGGGGCACCAGCAACAGACACTGATGGATGATTTTTGTTGTTACAGGACTTGATATAGCAGCTGCACACTGGTAAGTTACATAGCAAACTTCAAGTGTGCAGCTGCAACTGTTTTGAAAGCTGATAAGCTGTTTGCTGATACGACTTCATGCACATCAAAGAAATGAAGCCCTCTCTGGAGTAACTTTTAGTCCTTTGAAGTACATGAAGTGTCAGCCTACCGAGCTGAGAGTTGCACCATTATCACAATGAAAGATCATTGATCTAGACAGCCAATCCCCTTGCAGTTTCAACTGCAATTGGTTGGCAGTGACAAACCTCCCAAATCCCGATGTACTCATCACAAAACACTTTTGCACAAGCGCAGCAAATGCAAAAATGACACGTCACATTTAAGAGGTTTTGTGGAAAAATGGCTATGCTGAAAGTTTAGAGTCAAAACTGGAGAAGAGGAGAGACAGGGGAGATATGATAAAAACTTGAAAATATCTATAAGGCATAAATAGGATAACAGAGGGTAGCATCTTCCAGAAAAGCAGATGTCCACGAACGAGGGGGCATGACATGAGGTTGGAAGGGGATAGACTAAGGGGTAGCATGAGAAAGTTTTTCTTCACAGAAATGGTTGTGGATGCATGGATTAGACTCCAAGCAGAGGTGTTGGGTAAAACACAGTGTTGGAATTCAAGTATGCATGGAACAGGCATAAGGGATCCCTAGCAACAGGAAAGAGGGAGTAAAGCCAGGGATCACATAGGGTCTGAGACTTTTACTGTAGGCAAGAAAAATGACCAGACTGGATGGGCCTAGCAGTCGTTATCTGTCATCAAGTTTCTATGTTTCTTTCTTAAAGGTGACTTTGTGTAATGACTGTGAAATCAGCTTTCGAGGTGTGAAAACACATTTTGGCCAGGATTTGACCTGCCAAATTCATGATTTGCAATAAAGAAATGGCTATGTTGAACATTTGGGATCATTATATTAAAAATTACAAAAGTTACGAGCCTGTGTTTGCAAATTTCAATGCAGACTCATAATTTTGTTGTTTTTTTAATATTTTTATACCAAATTTTCAATGTAGATTTCTTATGAGCCCACCTCATAAACAAGGACAGAGAACATTTTTAAATCTTGTCTGAAAGGTGATTTCTCACAGTGATCGCAAAATCACTTTTAGTTAGTCAAGACTCTAGTTTTCATGCTAGCATACAGAGCCTGGATCCATGCCAGAAATTGAGGGCAAGACTCAATCCTTTCTGGGCTTGTATCAGGTAATTCCACTCCAATGAATCAAATGCCTTTTTGAAATCAATTGCATTGGCTGCAGCAGGATTAGGATTAGCCTTCACACCCTGGAAGAAATTGATAAGGGAATGAAGCTGATTCATGCTTAACTTACCTTTTTCAAAACCCACCTGAGATGGATATATTAAATGAGGAAGGATACTCTGATGACAGAAAGCTAAGGCCTTCAAGAGAATCATTACATCTCCATTATTTAAAGGGATGGAACAGTAGCTGGCAGGGTTGAGCAGGTCCCTGCCCTCCTCCAATTGTATATTAATAACTGGTGCATTAAGTGTGGGAGGGCACTTTTCATGACCCTGGGATTCTAAAAACATTCAACAAAGTGGCTGAATAATTTGCATTGCCAGATGCTGGTACAAATCCACAGGAAGGATATCACTTCCATGGGGTGTGTTGTTTGTTTATGGATTTAATAGCTGTTGTAATTTCCATAGCAGTTATTGGAGCTTCTTAACTCTGAAGCTGGGACTGATTAATTTAAGGGATCAATAAATTAGCAAAGAAGGATTCAAGAAGGCTGTCATCCAATTTTCCCTGTGTGGTATATAATGACTTATAAAATGCAGACATGATGGTACTTATTTCAGTGGCTCCATGACAGATGGCTCCCTGGGGGTTCTGCAGTACAGGGATAAGACAGTCTGCATGTCATTTCCAAAGGTAGTAGGCCAACAGCCTAGAGGACTTCCCTGATTCCCAAAACTTATGCTGTGATCTGAAAAGTGCAAACCCAGCTTTCTGTGACAGCAGAGTGTTCAATTTCAACTTGATTACTACCATTTATGCATAAAGCACCTGGTGAGCTTAGTTCAAGTTGGATGCTTTACAGCATTTTCCAACTTAGTCATCTTCTGTGTGAGTGCCTTAAGACCGGCTTCCCTAGCCTTATGTCTGTGAGAGGCAAACTGCATTGCTTTGTAGGTGGGGACTTATAAGCCTCCCATAACCTGGCATATGTAAACTCCCCTGTTTCATTCATTAGTTTGAAAATATTCCACCATATTCTTGGTGTACCAAGCCAGGAAGACTTTATCCTGGTGAAGAAAGAGATCCAATTGACAGAAAGATTATCTCAGTTCAGATGGGCCCCAAATCATAAGAAATGACACAGGGGGATGGTTCAAAAGGACTATGACTGATTTAATGGCAGTGTGCAGGATCTTTGGGGAGCCAAGCCAAAAATCTGATTGACTGGCCAAGGCTCGCACTAGGGAGGTGTAAGAATAATCTCTGCCTATGGGGTGGAGAATTCTTCAGACATCTGATAAGGAATGTATGGACACCATCTAATGTTCCATTTGAGCAGAGCAAGGATGGGCATCTTGCACAGATGCAGAGCGATCGACCAGAGGGTATAACATGAGATTAAAATCCCTCTCAAGAGGCAGAGTATCACTCCATCAGTTAAGTCCACAGCTGCCTATGTTAATATTATAAAAACTCCTGGGGCATCAGTATTGGTGCCAAAGATCAAACCTACCACTAGTGGACCTTCTGGTGTGGAAAGCTTAACCAATATCTAACTTCCAAGGCCATGCAAGACTTGGGTCTGTATGGTCCATTTGTGGGATTTGTGAACTAGGATGGACACCCCAAGCTTGACTAAAGGAGTACAGCAGTGGACTTCCAAGTCCACCCATTCCAAGCACAATTGTTTAGCTTCTCCCTATGTCAGTTTCATCTTTTGTAACAAGGCTACTTTACATTTTAGTTTCTGTAAGTGTGCCAACACTGCTTTACAATTGATAGATGAATTCCAGCCACTAACATTCCAAGAGTAACAGGAGATTTCAGCCATTAGGAGGTGCCAGCAGGATATATGTATCAGGAGTATATCGGAGGGTACCTAACCTTAAAGCCCCTTGAAGAACTATCAGGGAAGGAAGACCTATTCATAGAATAACTATTAAAAAGCTCTGCCACCAACAAGATCTACCTTTCCTCTGGGAACGTGGGTAGTCTGTACTGCACATTACTATATTAACCATATCTACTTGCATACAAAGCTGTAGCCCAAGATATGTAGAATGTAGTAAATGATTTGCAAAACAGAGGCTTCTGGCAAACTAGGTAGAGTTACTGCCCCAAACCCCCTACTGGACAGAAGGGGAGGATGCACCTCCTCTGGTTGAACTCCTCAGATGAGAACACAGTGCCAATAAAACCAGAAAAAAAGAAAAACAATACATACTAAGGAGGGATCTCCTCCAGAAGTAGTGAGATTATCCTTCCCCTGTATAGGTCACTGGTCAGACCCCACCTGGAGTACTACATGCAATACTGGAACCCGTTCCTGAAGAAGGACATGAGATTCTTGGAGAGGGTACAGCGTAGAGCTACAAAGATGATCCAGGAATTGGAGGGCAAGCCATATGAGGAAAGGTTGGGGAGTTGAATATGTACTCTCTGGAAGAGAGGAGGGACAGGAGAGAGATATGATTGAGACCTTTAAGTACCTGAAGAGAATAAACAAGACTAATACAGAGAGGATTTTACAGAGAAGAAAGGAGAGGGACATGAGAGGACACCAACTGAGATTGGAGGGGGGTAGATTCAGGAGAGAGATGAGGAGACATTTTTTCATGGAAAGATTGGTGGACAAGTGGAACTCCTTGCCGGGTGAGGGTAGTGGCCTGCAAGATGGTAGACAGCTTTAAGAAGGGTTGGGATAAGGTAAGGAGAAGAGGTAGTAGGATGGGGGAGGGATGGGGCAGCAGCATTATAAGGTGCTAACTGTGCACTCGAGCAGACTCGCTAGACCATGAGGCCTGTTTCTGCTGACATTTTCATATGTTCATATGACCATACTAAGGAAGTATCAGAGCCAGAAGGCAATTACCCATGTATGCTTCATAATTATTATGGGTAGTAGCTCAGAACTCCTCCAGATGGAATATATTTGTCCAACCTACTCTTAAATTCATCCTTTGTTTTGCTAACAATTGTCTCAATAGGAAGAAAGTTCCATGGGTTCACAACGCGTGAAGAATAGAAATATCTCCTGATATTATGTTTAAATCTGGTTCCCACAATTTGTAATGGGTGGCCCCTTGTCTCTCTATCTCCAGTTTTAAATAATATCCCCAGCTGGTTCACCCATGTCGTGGTGACATGAATCTGGTCACCGTAAATTAGGGCACCAGAAACATGTCATCTACAACTACTGAGCCTGTACATTCCACCACAGCCCAAGAAAGGCAACAAGGAAGATCAGGGCAGAACAGTTGGTTTTTAAAGGGGCTTTGGCCCCCATACCACCAGATACTAAATATAACTTCCTCCAGGTCCGGGCATGAGTGAACCAGAGAAGAACAGTGTTGGTGGTGAAAACAGTTGTGAGTGCAGGGTGTTGCAAAATCAAGTATGCCCCTGTCACTCATGACCTTTTCCAGTTGCTCTATTGCAGTGCCCTAACTGCACCCCCCACATAAATGTATACATCCCCAGTTCAGCCAATAAATATTTATTTATTTATTTTATTTTTTATTTTTTTCCTGTTTTTTTTTCCTCTTTTCATCCACCTCTTCACTGGGCACATGCACACATGTTGAGGCACGTGCATGCTGCATTCCAAGGTGCCCTCCCAACTTGCTACCAGCTCTCAACTGTGCTGCCACTGGACCTCCACCCAGTGGCATCTGAACTATGGGGGGTGACAGCCACCCCTGTAAAGGAGAACTGCTGTTAGGCTGCTCGATCCTGCTCCATTCCTCCTCCCTCCGTGTGGGCACCCTGACGACCTGAGGTCATTCCTGAACCCGGGTTGCTGGTGTTGCACAAGGTGTGGCATCCAGTGCCTCAACCCTCAGTGCTACCAGGCCAGCTCAATATTTTTTTTTTACTTATTTATTTGTTTGTTTACTGGGTATGTGTGCTGATTCAAAGGACCATTTTCAGGCACGATCCAGGCCATACAGATGGCACAGGGGGTAGTAACAGATACATACAAATTAAAAAATGGTAATGCCAGATACATACATTTCAATACACAGATATAGGGTGGTTAAAGAGATATATACAAGAGAGTCAAACATATTTGGGATAAACGTGGTACAATAGTTGAGAAATACAATAAGCAAAGTGCAATGGTATAATGAACAAACAATATGAAGCAATGTGAATGCAGGGTATATGATCTATAGAGGGGTATCAGGACATTCCTGACCCTTGAAACAATATTTCTTTTTATGGACCATACAATACTGTTTAATTTTGCTATTGCATCATTAGATTGAATGGAAGTGCCCAGGTTATTAGACACATGAATCCCCAGATCTTTTTCACAGGTTGAATCTAATATTGGAGACCCATCCAAAATATATGTGTTCATGGGGTTATATTTTCACAGGTGCACTATCCTACATTTATCTTTATTCATCTTCATTTCCCATGTTATTACCCACTGAGATATTCTATCAATGTCATGTTGGAGGTTTTCAACATCTATAGGGTTATTACGGGGACCACCAATTGTAGTGTCATCTGCATATTTGGAGGCTCAGCAAGTAACATCCTTTGTCAGATCATCTATAAATATCTAAAACAGAACTGAGCCCAGCACAGAACCCTGGGGGACACTGCCAGTAACCCTCCTGACCCCAGAGATGTGTCTATTTACAACCACCCTCTGCCACCTCTCCAACAACCAGTCAATAATCTAGTTTATAATACCACTATTATTATCAGCACATTCCAGTTTTTTTATTATTCCCCAGTGTGGAATTATGTTAAATGCCTTACTGAATTCTAAATATACAATGTTGCAAGGAACATTGTTGTCTATTATTCTACTGATCTTTTCATAAAAGCACTGGGGACTGGTCGTACAACTCCTTACTTTTTTGAACCCATGTTGCTTGGCATTGATGTTTTCTATACAAGGTGTTAACTCATCATTAATGATGCTTTCAAAGATTTTACAGGTTACACTAGTCAGGCTGATAGGTTTATAGTTGCTCACTAGGCCCCTTTTATAAACAGATAAAACTTTTGCCATCCTCCAGTCCTCGGCTACTTTCCCCTTACTTAGTGGCTCATAAAATAATATTTTTATGGGGAAAGTAAGAAACTCAGACATTAGTTTCAACATCTGAGCAGATATCTTATCAGGTCCTGGGGCAGTATTAGATGTTATACTATTTATCTTTTCTTTTATTTCCATAGTTGTTGTGGTGGTACTACAACCATTGGTGTCATGTATTTTATCAATGTGCCTTATCCTTTCAGTATAGACACTACAAAAGTAGTCATTAAATATGGTAGCTATTTCTGCATTATCATTTACTGGGTTATTGTTGTGAATGAGAGGGCCTACATTATTTTGTGGTTTTTTTTTTAGTGAATTAATATATACATAAAAGGTCTTGTAATTATCTTTCTTGGCATTTTTTGCTAGATTGCATTCTGTTCTCCAGTTTGTTCTTCTAATTTCTCTCTTAGACTGTTTTTGACAATTTTTGCAGTTCTTTTAAAGTACTGTTGGTTCCAAACATCAGGCGGCATTGATTTGCCTTATTATTTTTCTTTATTAGTTTTTTTTTTATTTTTGTGTTTAACCAATGAGGCCTTTTTTATTAAATTATTTTTCAATTTTTTGATCCTAGGAATAAATGTATTGCTGTTACCTAGAATTATAGTTTTTATTGTAATCCATGTTTCCTCAGTTGATTTGCTGGCTATTTTTAACCCAGTCTCTCTGTGATAATTCATTTTTAATTTCTGCATTACTGGCTTTACTATAGAAGTAAATTTCTGTGCAGCCATTTAGCATGATCACTTCATATTTTATTGTAAATTTCACAAATCTATGGAGACTGTTTCCCAATGGTGGTCCAGTTTTACAGTCCCTTATATTGCTATTGTTAAGACTAAGTACAATTTATTTATTTATTTAAGAGATTTACCAGGAAGGCATACTGAGCAACATGCTCGATTCCAGATGGGACCTGGGGGCCTAGACCCAGTACATGGCAAATATTAGAAACAAGTACAAGTACAGAGATTGTAAAAGAAACAATAGCATATGATTTGTACAAATATAATACAGTGTAACAGGTACTCAGGTATAGTAGTACAGTAGATTACAGACAGATATGCACATAACAGGAATGATTACTGTACATTTTATTTAAATTAGAGGCTGAACTTGCAGTATTAACAGGAGCAGCTGGAGGAGAAGTGTGCCTGGAGAATACTGGAGTGGAGACCAGGGTTGTGTGCATGTCTGATAGGGGCGGGGAGGGTGTTCCAGATCTGTGGGATTCAGAATTTAAAAGCTGACTGGCCTTTGGTGGTCCGCATAAATGGGATATGTAGGAGTCTGGGATCTGTGCCTCTTAGGGAGTAAGCAGGGGGAGGGTGTTGGGATAGGGTAGATTCAAGATGGGGGGGCGGGTCCAGAATTTAGCAGCAAATCTAGCGCAATTTATTAATCTATGGTCATGGAGAGATGGTAGGGCTAGAGAGTTATATAAAGTACAATGGTACGTGGATTGTGGGCCGTCGAGGATGAAACAACAAAAGGAGTGGAATAGAGTGTCTAGGCTAGCTAGGGTGGATGCAGGGGTGATAGAGTAAACTATGTCACCATAATCCAGTACAGGGAGTAACAATTTTTGGACTATGGTGAGCCTCGTTTCCTTGAGGAGACAGATTTTATTTCAGAAGAGTGCCCCCAGTTTGGGTAGCAGCCTCTTATGCAGTGAATCTATGTGAGAGGCAAAGTCGAGGTGTTGGTCGAGCCATACACCTAGGTATCTAAAGCTAGAGCGTTGCTCAAGGGGTGCTCCTTCCAGGGTAGTGAAAGAAGGACACAGGGTTTGGCGGGAGAGTCTTTGTTGGGAGCCAAATGTAAGTGACACCATTTTTTTAGGGTTTAGAGATAGCTGGTTCTTCCTGAACCAGTGCTGGATGGCTGTGGAAGTCTCCCAGGAGAGGAGCTACACTGCTTGTGGAGGGGCCGGATGTATACAGAACTGTATCATCTGCATACATTTGAATGGAAGAGTGGGAGCATGCAGTGGGGAGGCCATTAAGAAAAATGAAGAAGAGTATTGGACCTAGGACTGATCCTTGAGGGACCCCAGATTTGACTGGTAGGGGGATTGATGTATTCGAGGCCAGTCTGACTGCTTGCATCCTGTCTGCAAGATAGTCTCGGTACCAGTCTATAGATGAGTGAGCTAGACCTGCATCCTTAAGTTTTGAGATGAGAAGGGGATGTGAAATGGTATCGATAAATATGGCTGAGGTGATGTGCCCTTTGTCGATACCTGTGAGGATGTCACCGGTGACACATAGTAGGGAGGTGATGGTAGAATGGGATTTGCGGAAGCCAGATTGGAAGGCAGAAAAGAAGGAGGAGGCGTAAAGGAACTGGGAGAGTTGGGACAGGACCAGACACTCCTGAAGTTTGGCCAGGATTGGGAGTAGGTAGATAGGTCTGTAGTTGCCTGGGGAAGAGGGGTCACCGCTTTTAGGAAGGGGTATGACAGTAGCCAGTTTCCAAGATGTTGGAACCTTGCCCAGAGAGAAGGAGAGGTTGAAGAGTGCAACCAGTGGAGTGGCTATGGCAGGGGCAGACAAGAATAGCATCTTGGAATCCAGAGACAAGGGGCATTTGCCTTTATTTGGGTTCAACGTCCGTAGGGAGTGGAGGACTTCTGTGGGGGAAATTGGTTGGAACACGAAAGGTGGGATTGAGGGGTGAGTTCGAGGGGTGTGGGTGCTGTGTGGGTGGACTGGGACGCAAGTATTCTGGAGGGGGGGATAGAAGGGTGTTTGCGCAGCTGGAGAAATGGATGTTGAATGCTTCCATGACACAGCTGGGGTCGGAGATGAGGGTGCCATTTATTAGAAGTGAGGGGAGAGGTGGTTGGGTTGGGGGAGAGAGCAAGGATTTGAGGAATTTCCAGAAGTCCATAGGGTGGTTAGAATTTTCACTGAAGGTAGCTAGAAAGTAGGACTTTTTTGCTTGGTGAATACTATTTGTGCAAGCATTTTGGAGGGTATTGGTATTGGTAGGTATTGAGGGAAGCCTGGGAACCCAGTTTCTTAAAAGCTTTCCAGGCATGGTCTCTGGTATGGCAATTTCTAATTATGTCGGCCGTGATCCAGGGGAGATGTGCTCCTCTAACTTGTTTTGTGTGCAAAGGAGCATGCTTGTTCCAAACTTTGAGGAATCTGATTTTAAAATCATAAAAGGCATCATCAATGGAGGATGCTTCAGTGATACAGGACCAGTCTACCCTTCCCAGGTCCGCCAGGAGAGATGCTAAGTCTAGGGAGTTGTAAGACCTGGTGCGCAGTGTCTTGGGGGGGAGGAGAGGGGCTATGAACCTTCCTGATCAGGTAAACCATGTGGTGGTCACTAATAGAGTCAGGAAGTAGTCCTACTTCAAGGATTCTATGTGGGTGTGAGGTGAGGGCCCAGTCCAGTAGGGAGTGGTTGTTTGACTTAAGGTTAAGTCTGGTAGGCTCCTTTATAAGTCGTGTGAGGTTTTGAGCCTTTATTTTTGCCTTCAGGAGAGCTTTTTCAGCTCCTAGCCAGTTGGCATTATAATCCCCTGTGGCACAGAGTTCACCTCCTTTGGCTAGGGACTGGAGCGAGGTTAGATGGGAGAGGATATCCTCATTGGGTGTGCATGGAGGGCAGTATGTACTTGCCACATAGATAGGTGAGGTATAAAGAAGTGAGATTTTAACTAGTGAGGAGTCTATATTTGCGGGGAGTGAGGGGATCTCCACAGTGGTGAATTGGCATCGGTTTGATATATATATGGCCGTGCCACCACCTTTCTTTTTCCCACACCTGTCGTGTCTAATTATTGTGTAACAGGGATGGAGACTTCAGCATCTGAATGATGTGGTTTTAGCCAAGTTTCTGAAATGGTCAGTATATCAGGGTGTAATGTTAACACTGTTGGCTGTAGCAGCGAGATTTTGGATAGCAGGCTGCAGGTATTTAGGTGGAGTATGAGTAGGCCTTTGGGGAGAGTGAACGGGGTGGGGGAGTTGGCTAGGTTTGGGCCTGGGTTGGCCTCTATATCTCCTGATAGGAGCAGGAGGAGAGCGCAGAGATGCATTATTTTGGACCTGAAATAGGTTTTGCCTGCATTGGTGCTGCAGCCAGGATAGATAGCTGCTGGGTGATGGAGGGTTTTGGATTTTAAGATTGAGAGCCCTGGGTGAAAGGAGGGTGGCAGGATTGCAACATATATAATGCCGTAGTGGGCATGAGCCAATTGCAGTACCGGCGTGTGGTGGGAAGCACCAGGGTGTGCCTGCGGGGTGCACCAAGGGGGTAGGGTTGATGGAGGTTCCGTCATTGGGAGGGTTGTGGGTGGTAAGGAGGTTTGTGTAGACATAGAGAGGTAGAGTAATGCTGTGAGAAATATCATGCTTAGGCAGGTATATGGAGTTAGTAGCTAAGAAAATGGTAGGTGCCCTCTAGTGGAGGCAGCTGATAAGCTGCAAATGGAAAAGTGGGCTGATAGGTTTTACTCAATCATGTGACTACACCAACCACAGCCTATAAAATGAGGAGCCGACCAAGGGTGGTGGGGAGCTGGCGCGCAGCGCCGGTGGGGTAGAATTAGCACAAGCACAGAGACAGAGAAGACAGCTGTTTGTTTAACGAAGTTTAAAATTGGTGCCTGAATTTGTGCCCTTGCTTCACTGAATCCCGTACCTGGTGAATTCGTGGGGTCCCGCGGTCAGTTGAGTGCAGGGGAGGGCTTGTGAGGTGTCCTGGAGCCCTCTCGACCCCAAATGCCGCTTCTGTGGAGGAAAAAGGGTGCAATTTAAAGGCAAACTGTGGGAGGAGATTACTAAAACAGCTAATCGGTAAGTGGACTGCAATAGGAGGATTGCTACTGTGGATTGCGGAGACCAAGCAGGGAATTGAGCTGCTAGTTCATTTTTCATTTGTTTGGATGGGGGGGGGCTGGGACCACGCGGTTAATGGCCACTGTTGAAATCAGGACTAGCGTGGTCTAGCTGAAAACGGAGTCAGGCAGCCTCTCTGCAACAGCATGGGGGCAGACTACAACACAAGCAGCTTACACAGTGCTGCACAGGCTCTCTATCTCTGAATTACAGCACAGACTGGGAGCAGGCTTTGAACTGTATAAATAAATGTTTCCAAAATGAATGGCTTAGGAGCCCTGTGCATTGGGATTGCTATATAGCCCCCGTAGTCTTGTCAGCACACTGTGAGGGAGAATTCTGGTCTTAAAAGCTCCACACAGTACATTGCTTTTCGTAGGGGAGAACAAAATATATACTTAAGGTAACAGAGGCAATAGCAGGGTGAAACAGGCTAACATCACATGCAAAAAACTATCAGCACTCCTGCGACAACATAAATTAGAATCAGCACAAGCACAGAGACAGAGAAGACAGCTGTTTGTTTAACGAAGTTTAAAATTGGCGCCTGAATTCGTGTCCTTGCTTCACTGAATCCCATACCTGATGAATTCGGGGGGGGGGGTCCGCAGTCAGGTGAGTGCAGGGGAGGGCTTGTGAGGTGTCCTGGAGCCCTCTCGACCCCAAATGCCACTTTTGTGGAGGAAAAAGAGTGCAATTTAAAGGCAAACTGTGGGAGGAAATTACTAAAACAGCTAATCGGTAAGTGGACTGCAATAGGAGGATTGCTACTGTGGATCGCGGAGACCAAGCAGGGAATTGAGCTGCTAGTTCATTTTTCATTTCTTTGGATGGGGGGGGGCTGGGACCACGTGGTTAATGGCCACCGTTGAAATCAGGACTAGCGCGGTCTAGCTGAAAACGGAGTCAGGCAGCCTCTCTGCAACAGCATGGGGACAGACTACAACACAAGCAGCTTACACAGTGCTGCACAGGCTCTCTATCTCTGAATTACAGCACAGACTGGGAGCAGGCTTTGAACTGTATAAATAAATGTTTCCAAAATTAATGGCTTGGGAGCCCTGTGCATTGGGATTGCTATATAGCCCCCGTAGTCTTGTCAGCACACTGTGAGGGAGAATTCTGGTCTTAAAAGCTCCACACAGTACATTGCTTTTCGTAGGGGAGAACAAAATATATACTTAAGGTAACAGAGGCAATAGCAGGGTGAAACAGGCTAACATCACATGCAAAAAACTATCAGCAATCCTGCGACGACATAAATTAGAATCAGCACAAGCACAGAGACAGAGAAGACAGCTGTTTGTTTAACGAAGTTTAAAATTGGTGCCTGAATTCGCGCCCTTGCTTCACTGAATCCCATACCTGGTGAATTGGGAGGGGGGGTCTGCGGTCAGGAGTGCAGAGGAGGGCTTGTGAGGTGTCCTGGAGCTCTCTTGACCCAAATGCTGCTTCTGGTGAATCGGGGGTCCACGGTCAGGCAAGTGCAGGGAGGGCTTGTGAGGTGTCCTGAGCCCCTCGACCCCAAATGCCAATTCTGGTGAATTTGGGGGGTCTGCAGTCAGGCGAGTGCAGGGAGGGCTTGTGAGGTGTTCTGGAGCCCTCTCATCCCAAATGCCGCTTCTGGTGAATTTGGGGTCCGTTGGTCAGGAAGGAAAGTGCGGGGGAGGGCTTGTGAGGTGTCCTGGAGCCCTCTCGACCCCAAATGACAATATCAAGCATGTGTTCCTCTTGTGGGTTCAGCAACTTGTTACTAACTGTGTTGTATTACAAACTACCAGGAATCTGTTACTCGTTGAGCTGGTTGCTGAATTTGTTTCCCAAACTATCTCACTCATGTTTAGGTCACACATGATAATTAATTCATCTGTTTCCCTTGTGTTCTTGATCTCATTCAAAAAGTTGTTAGTTATATCTACAGGACTTCCAGGACGATGATAAATAGTACCAATAATAATGGATCTATCACAGCCTCCAATGATTTGAATCCAAATAGTCTCAGTGTTGCTTGGATTAGGCTTAAATTTATGGGAGACGTAAACAGATTCAATACTGCATCAAATATATATGACACCCCATCCTTTTTCCTGTCCTGTTGATGCTATAATGATTACACCCATCCAGATGAATTCTCCATTGGTTATCTTTATCTGTCCAACAAGTTTCAGTTATAATGATAATATCATAGGAATTAATACTGATAAGTGCATGGAACTCGTCTATCTTGTTGTTTAAGCTTCTAGCATTTAACATTATTACTCATAATTCTGTTCTTACTTCATTCTTTTGTCTTTGAATTACTGTATTCTGTGCCCTGTTTTCACTTATTTGTGGATGTTCCCCCAATGAATTCAGTTTAAATTAAACAGGTTTCGAAGCTATATAAATCTGTCTTCAAGAATCATAGCCCCCTTCTTATTCAGATGTAGTCCGTCTCTAGAGCACAGTTCATTTTTACTCCTACATAGTTCCCAGTTTTCAGTGAATAACAGATTTTCAGTCTTACACCAGTTAAATAATCTGATGTTAGTCCTTACTACTGTAAGGTTTGTCTCATGATGTGCCCTTGGTAGTGGTAAAAAGCTTGAAATTGCCACATGGAGTCCCCCCTTTTTTAGCCTTTTTCCTAGATCAAAAAGATCTGAACAGATATCTTTTTTTATGTTCATTTCATTTCATTTTAATTTTTCATACTTGTAAGCAAGATGAGCATTACTGCTTGTTTTCACAAGTAGCAAGTTTAACATATAACAAGGACTACAATATACAAAACAGGTGTACAAACAGTTGATAAAATATATTTAAATAAAAATACATGTACTAGACATTCATTTAAATTAGATTACAAAAACAGTTGTTTGAAGTATCAAGCCAAGATCTTAGTCTGTTTTTGAAAACAACTACCGTGGAGCAATTGGAAATGGTATTTGGAATTGAACTGTAAAAAAAATGGAGCCTTGTATTGTAGAGATCTTCATCCAAAAGGTTTAAAAAAAAGGTAACCTGAAAACAAATTTGTTTTGTGATCTTATCCCTTGTGTATTAATGCTGCGAGAGAATACAGCCTGGACAGAACTGGGGAGATTATTAATAACTTTAAAAAGTAATATACCCATTTTATTTTTTATCCTGTTTTCAAATGATGGACATTTAGATTTTTTTGACAAGTCACAATGGTGGATTTTAGAAGCGGAATTTGTCATAAACCTGAGTGTTCAGCTGTAGGTAACCTTTGATTTGTTCCTTTCCAATATAAGTTGTCCCTACATGAAGGATAACACCAGATTTGTTTAGTAATGCAAGTTTATCTAAGCTGTCAGATATATCCTTAACTCATGCTCCCAGAAGGCAGGAAACCAAGATGTTTTCTATATCGTGTTTACATATGTGGCTATAATACCCCATTGAGGAGGTGCAATGTAGCTAGGGATCAAGGATGTGTATCTTACCGGAAGCCAAAATGGCTCTCAAGGCAGCAAAGGCAACCTACCTGGAGCATGGTGCATGTAATATGGCATTTAAACCCAAAATCTAGATGCTGGAGTAGCACAGCTAGTTTCTCTTTACTAAGGTTGGTGGCAAAGCCAAGACCTGGTGAGTTTCAAAGTAATCCAAGAGAGACCCTCCCAACTCTCAAATTCTATAACTAAGCACAGAGATAATAACATTTCAAAAAATCTGTAGAATAAAATTAAGAATGAGCAAACTAACATACATCCTAAACTGTAAGTTAAGTCTTGGGACAAACTCAGGCCATCATACAATGGGCCCTATGCACTAATGGGCAGGTAATATGTGCCCGAGGCATGTTACCTGTCCGAGGAGTTCCACACCTAGACAGGTGTGCACCAGCTGGTATTCACTAACAGGCACCACCTGTCAGCAGCCCCCCTGGCATGCAGGACACCACAGGATGCCAGGGGTAGAGTCTCAGACCCAGCCAAGCATTCAGTCAGATGCCTGGAATGGGACACAAAGTGGATCCCCTATGAGGTGGGTAGTGCATTGGTAGTGCACCCTGTGGATGTCCAATGGCCAGTGGCTGAGGGGAGTGAGAGGAGGACAGTCCCACTGGCCATTCCTTGGGTACTGCCATGCTGGTATGAGGTTTGTGAGAGTGGGGGATGATGGTGCAACAGTTGTGGGGGGGGCACAGTCCACCACAAGACCGTGGGACACAGGGCACTGGGCTGCCAAGTGTTGCTGTGGAGGGGGTTGTAAAGGATCGTGATTGGGGGTCCACAAAGATGGGTCAGGTGGTGCCTGCCAGCTCCATGTTCGGGGATGAATTTCAGGGGGGGGTGCCTCCAGACATATGTGGAGGGGGCTGCCATATATGCAGAGGGTGTGTAGTGGGCTTATGGCAGGGTTCTCCCTGGTGCATCCTGCACCCCCTCCACACACCTGCAGCCAGCACTGCACACCTTTGTGCATGGCGCATAGTGCTGGCACACCACCAACCTGCCCCTGGTGTGGTGCTGTCCGTGGACTGGGAGGATCAGGTGCATTGGTCCTGTGCACACCCTTAGTGCATCCAGCATGGGGGGTGCAGTGGGTGTGAAGTGGCTATGTGCCACAGATATTAGGCTCATAGTCACTTCACCCATTAGTGCATAGGGCCCAAATCTGAGTACCCTTAGTGTCAGTACGTATCATCCCAATGTAGCATTTTTCACCTAAGGAAGCAACCCTAGGTGACAGGATGGGTAAACCCCAGGATAGAAGTACACCAGAGAGAAAACATAGACTCATGTGGTGCCTTGTCAGGAGTTGGAGCCAGCTAAAAGATTTAGGGGCCTTATCAAAATATCAAAGCTGTGTAGAGACTGTTGGTTGGATCCCAGCCCTCCATACCCTTCTCACCAAGTCCACTTACTGTAGTAACTGTAGTGGGTATCCTATTTGATGTATCAGCTATAGTAGAGGGGATGTACCCCAGGCCACTGAGCAGTGTTGAACCAGTCAGCTGGGAACTCCAGCCTCTGGTCCACAGGCCTGTACAACATCCCCATGTCCTTTCCAACCCATGTTGTTGTGATTTGTGAGAAACATGCAGTGTACTTCAGATGCAGTGGCACCTGAATGGGCAGAGGCACAAGCCTCAGCTGTTTCATTGACCCCCCATCTCTATATCACCTTTGGAGAAGATGTATCATCAACACCCTCCCACCCCTGCTGAAACTTAACAAACCCCTGAAGGGTAACCTGAGTCACCAGGCTCAAAGCAACAGCCAACCAAGGCCATCAGGCATAAGGGGTAAATGGTATCCCGTGTCCCTGGTTAATACAGAGAGTGTGGGCATTCACTATGGCTGAAATAATAAAATTAATTGTTCCTCACTAGAAACATATTTAAACAATAAAGCAACCCCCTGCCTATAAGGGATGAGTGCTGTAGATCACCATTCTACCTCTGGAGCAGTCTAAAAGAGAGAGAGTTTGCTCACCAGCAGGAAGGGGAGAGCTGTGGTCTGTGGAGAGGAAAATGCACCTCCAGGTATTAAACTGTGCAGGTACTCTACCTATCTATCTATCTATCTATCTATCTATCTATCTATCTATCTATTCATTGCAAAAAACTTTATTAGTGCAACAGTTAGGGCTTGTATCTAAATGTCAAAAGTAGGGAAATGCATCGTTATGGTTTCCAACCATAACTCTGCATCCCTTCTCCCCAAGTAGCAGAAGGGCCAAGACAAAACAAGCAAGCAGAGACAGTGAACATCAGGTAAGACAAACAATATACAACTCTCTGAAGGTAACACAAGAGACATCCATCATCATGGTCCATCAGGTATATGAGGTCTGCTGCCATGCCAGTGTGTTGGGGGGACAATCTGCATGCTGGTCACCATGGGGGAGGGTCCACTGCATACACCACATTGAAAGTGCTCCCTGGAGACCTACTGGGAGGCTGCTGGGGTCATGGGGGATTGAGCACTGCATAGGGAGGGCTTCTGGGAGACCATATGAAGGTGCCCACCCCCAAATACACTAAAATGACAGTGTGCATCTGGTCATGTTCCCTAACTTACTACTATGTCAGTAATAGAGCCCATTGTGATGCTGCTCCCACCTATCTAATCATGCATCTCTTGCTCTATTCATTCGATCATGACACGTGAACCTGGCAGACTCCTGATACTTCTATGTTCCAGGCACTCTGCAGCACTGTGGTATAACAGCACAGCTTCACGTAACTCTCACACATGGTGGCATTGCAGCAGATGTCATAGATGCTGATTGTTATGCTGGTATCACACCTTCTATTTTTTGAAATTCTAGTTCTTTTTTTATTTATATAAAAGTAATACACCTGAGAGAACAGTACTGGGATTACACATTATGGCCAATGACATAAACTATGTAGCAGCTGCAGAGTAACAATATACAGCATTTTACCAAAATTCCTGGATTTGGAAAAGCAACGAGATATAACCCCCTAACTGCCTCACCAAGATCCCCAAACCCCTTCCCCCCCCCCAGGATGTGCCTTCTATACGAAAAAAGAAAGAGAAAGGAAAAGAAAAGGGAGAAGAAGGAAGAAAGGAAGCTGATTCTAATACATATGAGATATCTAAAGATATATCGGCTGCCAAGGTAGCTAGAGGTGTACCCAACAGGACATTACTTCAAATAAAGAGCATATAATTTTCCCCATTTCTGCTTGAACAAACCAGACAATTCCAAGAACTTGCTATTAGCTTTTCAGTCCGAAAACAGAGAGAAAGTTCACTGATCCATTCTGCATACAACATAGCCAGTTGGTCCATTCAGTGCCTAAGGACCAATCTTTTGACAACCATCGAGATTAAAGCCATGTGGAATCTACTCTCCATCACCTGTATATTGGAAAGCTTACCTAGAATGCAAACTTCTATAGTGAATAAGTCATTCAGGCCCGAAAGAGGGTCTAAATTAGATTGGATAGACTGCCATAAGGGAGCCACCTTCTCACAATACCAGAAAATATGTACCAGGTTCCCTTCCACTGTGCCACACCTTGTGCATAGGGTTGAAGATAATCTGTTTCATTTAACCAGTTTAACTGGAGTATAATACATGTTGTTCAATATATAGTATTGAGTGAGTCTATGTCTGTCTTGAGAGAGATACCGATATGTGTCTACCCAAATTTGTTCCCAATCTAGAAGGGTATCTGGCAGAAGAGAAGACCAGCATTTAGAACCAGTCAGGTAGTCCAGGAACTTAGTATCCAATAGGAAAGAATAAAGCTTAGAGCTGCTATGGGCCTTAGTTGCTTGATCCTGTATCTGGTTTAGGAAGGGTTTAATATGAGACAGTGTAGGATTGGGACCAAAGCAGGAAGCCACTAGGTGTCGTAACTGGAAAACTTTAAAAATGTGCTTCTGAGGAATATTGAACTTGGTCAGACCCTCCCCGGAAGATAAAAGAGCGTTATTCAGGAATAAATCTTCGACACAGCAATCTCTCAGCTGAGGGAGCCAGTCTGGAGAAAGCGGGCGACCCCCAATGCTAATATTTAAGTTTAGGGTAAGAGGTTGGGAAGTGTCTTTCCTGGGAGAGAGATTGAAGAAGTGCCAGCATTGATTCAACACCTTAATAGAAGTGCCAATGACACTTTCCTGTAAAAGTGGCGGCAAAGTGGATAGGTTATAATAGAGAAGTCTGGATGGGGGAAGAACAGCTCAGTTAGCATCTTTTTCTCAAGTTGCACCCAAATTGGTAGAATCTCATCCACCCTGTGGTCATACCACCTCCCAATTTTAGCCATGTGGCTTGCCCAGTAACAGAGCATAAAGTTGGGAAGGCAGAGCTCTCCCTTCACCTTGGGTAAATTAAGTTTTAAGAAAGCTTTCCTGGGCTGTTTGCCCTGCCAAATAAACTTGGAAATGGACCTGTGGAAATGATGAAAATAGGACATTGGTAAGAAAATGTTCATTAGGCTAAGTGGGTAGAAAACCCGAGGCAACACATTCATCTTAACAATATTAATACGGCCCCAAAGCGATAAAGGGAGGGCAGACCATCTCTGAAGGTCTTGTTGAATTTTGATCAATAGATTGTCTAGGTTAAGCTTCCTGAAGAGATCAGGGTCCTTAGTAAGGAAAATGCCTAAATATTTGAGAGAGGAGGGGGCCCATTTCATACCAAACTGAGAAAAACTGACCTGAAGCATGTTGACGTTCAGTGGGAATATGATTGATTTAGCTAAATTCAACTTGTAATTGGCCACCTGGCCAAACTGGCCTATAATGTGTAATATATGTGTTAGTGACACTTCGGGGTTAGACAGGTGTAAGAGAATATCATCAGCACAGGTCGAGAGAACCAGAGACTTGTTGAATGAGACATCCCGTGACCACTGGAGAATTTTTAATTCTGAGAAGAAGAGGCTACAGATAGAGATTAAACAAGAAAGGTGACAGGGGGCAGCCCTGACAGGTGCCTGTAAATAGTAGAAATCGAGAAGAGAAAACCCTGTTACAATAGATTCTTGCAGTAGGGGATTGGTAGACTGATTTAATCCATTGAATAAAGACCTCTGGGAAGCCCATTCTCTTAAAGATAATCCAGAGAAATTCCCAATGGACTCTATTGAAAGCTTTCTCTGCATCTAATGATATCAGAGCCATGGGGATTTGAGAGTCTTGGACGGTATGAAAAATATGTGAGAGAGTACGCAAGTGGTCTATAGAGGACCTGCCCTGCACAAAGCCTACTTGTTCGGGACTCAACAAGTTAAGCCAGACCTTTTTGAGTCTGAGGGATAGGATTTTCGTTAGGATTTTGATGTCGTAATTAAAAAGTGAGATTGGGCGGTAACTAGCAGGGTCGGTCAGGGATTTGTCTGGTGTCAGTATCAAAACAATAGTGGCTTCCAGCAAGGAAGCATCCAGAGTGGTAGCGTTAAACATATATTCAAATAATTTCATGAGGAGAGGGGCCAATTCCTTCCCAAAAGTTTCATAAAAATTGGAGGGGAAGCCATCGGGACCTGGAGCTTTGTCTGGAGCAAATTCCTTGATCATCTCCTCCACTTCCATTACCGTGATAGGAGTAGTCAAAGCTTCTCCTAGGTGAGTTTGGAGGGTAGGGAGGGGGAAGCCCTCCAGAAACTGGTCCACAAGGGAATAAGAGAGGTGGAAGGTACCACTTCCGTAAAGTTCCTTATAGAATGACTCAAAAATTTGTGAAATATCTATAGGAGAAGTTTTAAGGGAACCATCGGAAGATAATAATGAGGGAATCCATCTTGATCCCTCAATTTCCCTCAACCGTAAAGCTAGCATTTTACCCGATTTCTGCCCTTGATCGAGATAGAGGGTCTTTGTTTTCAGGAGAGCATACTCTGCCTTATCCCTTATCCAATCTGAGTACTCTTTTCTGAGTTTCATTAGGGTTTCTAGATCAGCTTGGGAAGAGGAGGAGGATAACTTATTCTCTGCCAACCTAATTTGGTTCGACAATGACATGATATTGGCCTCCCTTTGTTTTTTTCTCCTGGATGCGAGTTTAATAAATTTGCCCCTAATGAAACATTTGAGGGAACACCAGAACAAATCCTCCCTCTCAATTGAACCTGTATTGGTCTCAATAAATGAGGTGATGAGGGATCTGATATGGGAGACTGTGCCCCTATCTTTTAAAAGCTGGGTGTTCAGTTTCCAGGCAGTGTCTCTTTGTACCTGTGGGTTTGGGGAGACCAGAATCCAAACCACCGAGTGGTCTGATACCACTATGGGCTCAATACCAGACTGGAGTACTCCCGACAGAAGGTTATTGTCGACTAGTATTAGATCAATTCTGGACCAGGTCTTGTGTACTTGGGAATAATAAGAAAAGAGTTGTCTTGTTGGGTTAAGTAATCACCAAGGGTCACACAGACCCAGTAAGTCCATAAAATTCCTTAGGGCTAGTTGCGAGGAGGAGAGTGGTTTCAGGGGTCTATAAGATTTGTCCAAATCTTGTGAGGGAGCTATATTCCAATCCCCCCCAATTATTAGCATTGAGGGTAAGAGATCACTCAACTTTTCAGCCAGAGTCATGAGGAAGTCTGAGTCTCCCCCTACTGGGGCGTAGATCGCCGCTAGTGTTATCTTCACGTTGTAGAATGAACCTTTCACAATAATGAATCTACCTTCGTGGTCCAATAACCTCTCTTCTGCCAGAAAGGGAATGTGCTTCTTAACCAGAATGGCCACCCCCCTACTAGAGGACAACCCCCCTGAAGCAAACACCTGAGCATAACCTTGACTGTGAAGCCCTTTAACTTCTGATGAGAGCAAATGGGTTTTTTGCATCAAGAGAATATCAACATTCAGTAAAGCACAGTTTTTGAAAACCTGGTACCTTTTAGTTAGGTCTCTGACACCTCTTACATTCCACGTAGCAATTTTAAGGGCTGTAACAGTCATTATCTAATATGCAGTGCAACAATGGGCTATGAAAATATGAAAAAGCAGACCACCTTAGAAGGCACATCCTGCCTTCCCCCATCCCCCCAAAAACCCACCATTGACTAAGTTCCACCCTTCCACCCTCCCTCCCCTCAAGACCAGTAAGAAAGAACTGAAGCAGTATAAATTCCAGACATAGTGTTACAGACTTTACCAAAACCGGAACTAAGAAACAAAGACCCCTCCACTCCCTCCCTCCACATCCCTGAAACTATATACAACTGCTCCCCCAACCACTTCTTGAGAAGAGCTGAAAGTAATAGTAGTTAGATCGGGGAACAAAGCCCCAAAAGCCACTGCAAGATGGGTGTACCGGGAGGTAAACATGAGCCGGTAATCTGAGGAAGTATTGGGCAAAAAGTATAAAGTAATTCCCTCATAAGTACTGAAGACTTCCTGACTGAAAAAACCCATCTGGGCTGCTCTCCCCCCTCTCTTTGGTGCATTTAGCAGTTCCACCAGGGCTGACCCTCCCACGGAGCCCCCCCCAAGGCAGATAAATCAGATTAAGCCTACAAAAATACTGGGAAAGATGAGAGCCCGACCAAAATCTCGGGGTTATGCTGAGAAAGCCCCTTTAACCTGGGTTAGAAAAAACAGAGCTCACTAGAAAGTGAGAGCCCACCAGGATCTCCTGGATTTCGGTCATTGCCAGGAGAAAATGGCCCCAAACAAATTGCTGACCGGCTGGTTCGTCACCTGCTTCCTTCCCCCAACTTCCATCTGAATTCCTTAAACCCTCAAGATTAATAACCGAATTGGATTACCCACATAGGTTCCGAACTGAATAGGGTAGGGGATAATAACCTTGAGACCCCAATGATAATGTTAAGAATCAAAGTCAGCCCCTCCGACCCAGGGGACCAACCACAAGCTTCACTGCCATCAGAACCATCAGCGGTAAGAATTGTGTGATAGGGCACAAGCAGGATTGAACTGACGTCCTGCCTCCCCTCCCCTCCAAAGTGATCACCCCAACGGCAACAATCCTCATTGCCTGATATCGGCCCAGCTCATCACTTTGTTCAAAAAGCCTTTACAACCCACCAACTACACCTGAAGAATCCCCCAGGGTATCCTAATGAGTGCTACAGTCCAATTTACTGTGAAATTAAGCAAGTTTAGTTACCTGGGCCAGGGAAGGACAAGAGGAGCCTGGGGGCAATATTTACTAGGGGGGCCAAAAGGTTCCACCAGACTCCCATCATGTGGAAACTGCCTCTGCACCCCTAGATCCCCTCACCCCCCCAGCGAGCTGGCCCCACGAGCCACCGAACAACCGAGCCCACTCAAGCTCCCCTCAAACTGCCCCAAAGCCGCCACCCTCCACCACCAGGCAACTCAGACGAGAGAGAGAAGAAAAACCAGAAACAAAAGGTGAGAGTCCAAAAAATGCAGCATGTAACAAGAGGTAGCTTCTTGCCGTTATCTCAGCGATTCTGCCCGGTTTAAACAAGTTAGGCAGCTTGATTGGGAGATCCACTCCAGAAAGTCCAGACGAGAGAGAACTGAGGAATCAAAACCAAAAACAAGAGTCCAGATATGCAGCATGTAGTAAGAGGTAACTTTTTCGCACTGCCTCAGCAATTCAGCCAGGTTTAAACAGGTTAGGTAATTTGATTGAGAGATCTGATACCGCTTTGTCTGGGGATTCATAGGAGAGCCAGGAACCCTCAATGGCAACTTGAAGCTTGGCAGGATAAATCATTTTGTAGAGAATGCCTGCTGCAAACAACTTGCTCACTGTATAATGAAATGCTGAGCGCTTTTGCCTCGTCTCATAGGGAAGATTCTGAGTAATATGCAGCTTGGAACCACTCCATAGAATTGCCTGCAATTCTCTTGCCTTTGATAGAACATGTTGTTTTTCCAAAAAGCTTAGAAATTTAATAATAATAGGTCTCGGCGGGGCACCTGCAGCAGGCTTTGGTCTAAGAGAGCGATAAGCACATTCAATATGACATTGCGGATTAAGAGGGGAAGGCCCAACCACTTTGTTTAGGAACTTCTGGAGAAAGAGATTTATATCAGGGCCCTCTTCAGATTTGGGGAGGCCCAGGATCACCAAGTTGTTCCTTCGACTCCTTCCTTCTAAGTCTTCCATTTTGAGTTGAAGTTTACTGATCTGTTGTCTAAGATGAATCATTTCTGGGTCTATCTTATCCCTCCAGTTCTCCAAGGAGGAAGTTCTGGCTTCTGAATCTCCCATTCTGGTGGTGAGGGCACTGAGATCGCCCCTTAGTGATTTCAGCTCAGCAGAAATATCATCTAATGTTTCCTTGAAAGGAATTAACTCTTGCAAAAAACGGTCCTCGGTAAGAGGAGTTGGAGAAGTGTTGGAGGGGATGATTTTACTGCAGGCCCCAAGTTCTGGTTTTTAGATTTTTTGGAAGATTTCTTTGGCGTAGAAGGTGGGGAGTGCTTCATGCCAGCAGGCCTCATCTCCGCTTCCATCTCAAACTGCTTCCAAGTGAATTAATATGCACAACGCAAGGTGCTGCTAAGTACGAAAGAGTATTGTCTTTACACTGGATGCAGAATATAACTTTAAATATCGAGTTTGTAGGCTGAAAATAGTTAGAAAACGGGTGGGTAGCGGGAGCTCTGTGAAAATTCTGCCTCTAGCTGCACTGCATCACATCATCCCCCCGGTATCACACCTTCTGTCACACATCTGTCTAGGACCTTTGCTGCTATGGAGTGCCAACCCTCCTGACTGTTCTGCATGTTGGTAGCCCCCAGTAAACTGCTATGGCATCAGACATATAGGTGGCATCCCAGCACAGAGATGTGACACAAGAGCTCATACAGCCTTAATGCAGTGCTGCTGCCACCCCTCCTGTCACACAGCTGTCCTGCACCAGCTGTGTCTGGACAATACACCATCCTTCACTACCCCAGTAGTCTTCAGGTGCACAGTATGTGGGGGGTCCTGCCAACACAGTGCCATGACATTGGTTCTGATATAATTACATTATGGTAGTGCTATCATGGGTGCTGTCACTTATCTATGTCCCAGCAACTATCTTCATTGACTTGCCTTTCCTATGTAACCCCGACAATCTCCTGTTCAGTATCTCTCCCAGGTGATGGCCAAACAGAGTTGCATAACAGCAGACCTCCAGGCACCTTAGAAACAAACAGCTATGGTTGTAGACCTCATAGAAGCCTGTTCTGATGCTTCTGTAACCCCTTCTGTCAACAATGACATTGTGATCAGCTCTATCTATGCATTGTTGTGCCATCTCTTCCCCAGGATGGCTGGGATGTGATTGCCATCTCAATACACTGTCAGTGAAGGAGACATGCAAATACCTCCTTAACAGCTTGGTAGACAAGGAAGCTGATACACCTGTATTATCTTCCTGTTGCAACCTGTTCTGTCACTGATTGGTTTTCAAGTAGCCCTCCCTATGCAGTGCTCCATCCCCCATGACCCCAGCAGCCTCCCAATAGGTTTCTAGAGAGCACTATGGGGTGTGGTGCATGCAGTGGCCCTTCCCCATGGTGCCCAGCATGCGAGCCTCCCCCCAACACACTGGCATGGCAGCAGACCTCATACTCCTAGTGGACCATGATGATGGATGGCTTTTGTTATCTTCAGAAAGTTGTATGTTGTTTGTCTTACCTAATGAGCACTGTTTCTGCTTGCTTATGTTGCCTTGCCTCTTCCGCTGTTTGTGGGGGGGATGTGGAGTTAGGGTTGGAAACCCTAACGTCACATTTCCCAACTTTTGGCATTTTGATACCAACCCTAACTGTTGCATTAATTAAGTTTTTTTGCAATGAATTTGCATACTTTTTGAGAATACATTCACAGCTCCTTTCTTTCTCTCTCCCTTTTTTGTTGTACACATTTTCACACCTCTATAATACTAAAAAGGATATGCAATACCTATCACACAAGATCACCAATAACCATATTTCATATAGTTTTATTTGTACTATGTATTGTATCACATCTGACAGTTTTTTGAACAAGAAACCAAAACAATAAATTTCTTATGTTACTGTTTGTAACTGAATTCCTGTCTGGGAGACATGTAAAATATTATATTCACATGTTGAATAGTTTAACTAAAGTATATTTCTTTTCATTATAATAGAACCACAAAATATTTCATCACTGTCTATGAAGAAAGACACAAGACACAGAGCATTGGTTTAAAAAATGTATCTGAAACATGCCAATGGAATTAGGGTCAAATGATTCTTGTGTTCCTGGAGTTGGAGAAAAACCAAGTACTTTGAAAAGGAAAAAGTAATCTTTCATGTAACAAACAAGTCATCTTTTTGACATTACTAAATCATACATGACTTTTGTAACAAAATATATACATAATAGTATTAAGAAACTATATTTACATATTTTCTTCAGTGTACTTGGAAAATTCCACACTCAACCCCTTAAAGAAGGCAATCCTATAAAGAAGCAGGAACACATCATGAGTAGCATACTAGATATAGCAATGAAAAAAATACAAGATTTTGTTTTCAGCCTCTCATTTACAAAACACACATTTTTAGAACCAAATTCATAAAGATAATTTAAGTATTATTATTACTTAGAAACTGGAACATTTAACACTTTGACAATCTATGCTGTGTGCTGAGAAACATAACATTTAACATACAGTACTGTATGTACAAGAGTGAACTCAGATGTGAACTGCATTAGCTTTCAAGCAATAAAATAACAATGACAATGCAGTATATTTATATACAAACAATATTTTTATACAAATATACATATTTGCAAGTCTGGTCCATATCTTGATAGGTTTTAAAAAGCCATTCAGGTATGATGTAGTTGGAATGATACACTTTGTCAGTGTCATCATCTTATAATAGTAATAATAATAATAATAACAAAAATAATAAACTTTATTTATAAAGCACATTTCTGAAACCAATGTGCTGTACAATAACAAAGTGCTAAAAAGTACTAAAATAATAGAAGTCCATAAGATTCCAACATCACAAAATAAAGCTAATTTATGCTGCATATACACTAAATATTTGGAGGAACATATGCATTTTTAATGTGACCTTGAAGCTCTCCACACTCTTGCACTCTCAAATCTGATGAGGTAGAGAATTACACAGGGTGGGGGCTCCATACATAAATGCACGAGCCCCCGATGTTTTCAACCATACCCTGGGAATCTCTAACAACTCCTCATCAGCTGAGCGGAGAGGATGGCCAGGGCTGCAAGGATTCAGGAGTTCTTGAAGATATCTCAGACCCTGTCCTTGCAGGGCCTTATAGGTCAGATGGTCGACCTTAAAGGTGATCCGCCACTGAACAGGCAGCCAGTGCAGTTCACTCAGCATGGGAGTGACATGACTTGAAAGGGAAGTCCCCATCAATAGCCATGCCACAGCATTCTGCACCACCTCTAAACAGTGGCTATCAACCCCTGGAAGCCCAAGGTATAGGGAGTTGCAGTAGTCTAGGTGTGAAGTCACAAAGGCGTGGATCAGTGTCGGAAGGTCACTGGATGGAACCAGGTGCTTAATCCTGACGATGTTCCTCAGATGGTAAAAGGAGGACTTGATGACTGCCGACACCAGTGAATTCAATGTCAGCCCATCATCAAGAACCACCCCCAGGTTTCGCACCCATTCAGAAGAAAGCAGCTGGGTACCTATGGGCCAAAGTCCAGAAGGCAACCCCTGTACCGATCTCTCTATCCAGTGACCTGGATCCACCACCAACACCTCAGTCTTCTCAGAATTCAATTTCAACCAGCTGGATTTCATCCAGTCCTGGATTTCCACCAGGCAGCTGTTAAGGACTGAGATCACACTATCCTGATCAGGTACAAAAGACAGCTAGAGCTGGGTATCATCTGCATAGGACAGAAACCTCAGCCCATATCATCTTACAAAGTCTCTGAGGGCAGCATATACACTGTGTACAACATAGGGGACAGCACCAAGCTCTAGAGGACCCTACACAGCAGAGAGAATGGATCTGAGGAAAATATCCCCGACACCACCCTCTGGAATCTGCTGGTGAGGAAAGATTGAAACCATCTTAGGACTGAACCAGCCAGGCCACAGATGACCCTCAGGTGCTCAAGCAGCACCCCATGGTCCACAGTGTCAAATGATGAGGAGAGATCAAGAAGCACCAAGATGGAACTGTGCTTCTGATCTCTCACCATCAGAAGATCATTGAGCACCCGAACCAGAGCAGTCTCGGCACTATGCC
Organism: Neoceratodus forsteri; assembly: GCA_016271365.2. Lineage (NCBI taxonomy): Eukaryota > Metazoa > Chordata > Ceratodontiformes > Ceratodontidae > Neoceratodus > Neoceratodus forsteri. The sequence continues at coordinate 876,952,798 of CM028129.1, forward strand.
TCTTCCAGAAACTGGACTGGAGAGGATCATAGATATCATGGATGGTAAGATGGTTCTCCAGTTGCAGCACAATTACTTTCTCAATCACTTTCCTTACAAAGAGAAGGTTAGAGATAGGCCTGTAGTGAGCAAAGCAGTTTGGGTCCAGAACAGCTGTCTTAAGGAGCGGTCTCACCACTGCTCCTTCAGGGAGCTAGGATACTCACCCAACTCTAAGGATGCACCAAACAATCTTCTTGAGGATAGGGCTGATAGACTCAATATGCCCCATTATCAGGCATGTTGGGACCTAATTAAAACTACAGCATGTTGGCCACATACTCTGGACAATCTGCACAATGTCCATGATCTCCAGCCAGTTGAAAGATATCAAAGAAGACTGAGAAGGAGTGACCAGGCACCAATCACCATACTGGGAACTCTAGAAGTTCTCATATTAATCCTGGGGGTGGACCAGATCCTCACCTCTGAATGGGTGAGTAACCTGGGAGTGGAGCTTGATGCTGGTTTGACCCTCTGTTATCAGGTGTCTGCAGTTGTCAAGCTGGCATTTTTCCATCTTAGAAACATTGCCAGGATTAGGCACCTTGTTCCACCCAGTGACCTGCCAGTCTTGGTCCATGCCTTTGTGACATCTCACCTTGATTACTGTAACTCCCTTTACCTAGGACTTCCTGGGGTTGATATCCGCCGCTTGCAGCTAGTGCAGAACGCGGCAGCACGTTTGTTGACCGGGGCCTTTAGAAGTTCTCATATTACCCCTGTGCTGCACGCTCTGCACTAGCTGCCAATACAGTGGTGGATCACCTTTAAACTGGGTCTTTTGACCTACAAAGCCCTACACAGTCTGGGTCCCGACTACTTGAAAGAACTCCTGGTGCCTTACATCCCTCTGAGACAGCTCCGCTCGGCTGACGAGGGGTTGCTGGAGATTCCGAGGGTAAATTTGAAGTCATATGGTGCCTGTGCATTTAGATTTGCTGCACCTACCCTCTGGAATTCTCTGCCCCATCAGCTGTGGGAGTGTAGGACGGTGGGGAGTTTTAAGCAGGCACTAAAGACTTTTTTATGGGAAAAGGCGTTTCCTTCTTTGTTCTGATTTTATATTGCTGTACTGGAATATATGTTCATATGTGATTTTATTGAATGTATTGAATATGTTTTATGTTTGTTCTTGATGTACAACACCTTGAAATTTTTGAAAGGCGCTTAATTAAATAAATGTTATTATTGTTATCAGCCCCCATAGAGTGCACAGGCTGAATCTCAATCCTGATGTTGGCCACCTTATCCACAAAGAATCGAGCAAACTTGTCACACTTAACTTGTGAAAATGCACTTCAAACCTGCAGACAGGTTGGGTTGCACAACCTGTCCACAGTTTGAAAGAGCTGAGCCTGTCGATTCAGAGCAGCAGCAATCTCCCCGGATAGGAACGTTGCCTTCTTATGAGTGATTGCTGATTGATAGATTTGATAATGTTCTATCAATCTAAGCCGATCAAGGGCCGATTTCTGCCAGCATCACTCTAACCTTCATCCAACTCATCTCAACTCCCTCAAGGTCCCATCAAACCAAGGGGACCATGGGCAGAGAGAGAGAGGACGAACATGGACAGGAGTGATAGTGTCCAGAGCTTCAGTAACAGCCTTATTATAGGCCTGAACCAAACTCTCTGGGTCCTCGCTTGTCCCTGGAAATCCCGATAGGTCTAATACTGCCAATAGACCATCCAGGTTCAAATCCCTTAAAGGGTGGTATCTGACCATCTCCACAGGGGCAGGCCTATAAGGGGGAGCCTGGAGAGTGAACCTAACAGTTTGGTGATCGGACCATCTGACCAGTTCCACCACCAAGTTGGAGGTCTCCATCCCCAGGAGGAAAACCAGGTTGAGTGAGTGATCACAATTATGGGGAGCAGAGGCAACTACCTGTGTGAACCCCAATAAATTCATAAGTTGGAGGAAGTCCTGCCCAAACAGCGAGAGTTTGTCATCGACCCAGGTGTTGAAGTCACCCAGGACCATCAGTAGATGGTAGATGAGGGAGATCTTACAGCCCACACCTGCTACCATGGTAAACTCAAATGATCTGACTTCCTCAACTGGCACACAAGTAAGGCCCAATTCGGACCTAAAGCAGACGGCTACACTCCCGCCCCTGTGGTCCAGTCTTGAGCAATGTATCACCGAGAACCCAGCCAGAACTGCCACCTCCAAAATGGGGCCAGCATTATCATCAAGCTAGGTCTCGGTGATGCAGGCCAGGTCTGCTGTCCCAACAAGATCAGCAATAATTGCCATCTTGTTCCTGATAGACCTGGCATTGTATAACACCACTTGACTCAGATGAGATTCCGGGGTCAGCCGAGTTATTTGCCCAGAAATGCTGGAGTCCTTGGGTATCGCATGTATCTAAATTGAAAGTGCTCTGCACTTATTTTTAGAGTAGTATACCATCATAGACATCTACATGGGCTAAGATATTTTATGCTCACTGATCGTACATACAGCCCAGCACCCTAATTTAAGAGTCCACTTGAAATGTAAACATTTAATTTTAATCAGTGTTGCAATCAAGGCATTACAGATAGAAAGAAACAGCAAAAGAAATAATACTTTTCACTGTTCTTATGGCAAAATGGTGTTGCATTATTTTTCCTACAAGTGCAACATGGGCCATGAGAAATCTCTACATGGGCCAAGAGATTGTAGAGTCACTGATAGTACATTGACACTGGCATGCTCATGATGGAGCATCAGATATCAGAAAGTACATTTTCATCAGTGCACCAATCTATGTGCTACATGTAGGAGGAAATAGCACCAGAAACAATACTTTTCACTGTTCTTATGGTTCAATACAGTGCAGGTGTCACATATGGGAGCAATGGAACACTGCATATCCACAACGCTAAAGTAGACATAACTGTGAGACATACTGTGACAAACTACTGTTGTGGAGCTTGTACAAGCTCCATGTTTCTCAGAACAACATATGCATCTTTGAGATTCTTAGGCAGTCTCTCTTTGAAGGAGCATATAGCATCATTGCACTATACCCACCTACCTCTTTATCTGCACCATGTGACATAATGACCAGACTGTACAGAAGTTCCATGGTGGAAATGATTGCCTGAGTTTCAAAATGAGCACCTGAAAACATTACTTTACCAGAAGTAAAGCATGTTTTTGGAGTGACAACTTTAACCCCATGTGAGTCAAATCATCGTAGTACAAGAATGAGATATGTAGTGCACTAAGTGACTCTCAGAGACCAAATTGTGTTGCTGCACCTTCGGCACTGCCTCCTACATTTCACATCTCTGAACAACTTTTTGAATTTCACAGATGAGGCATCTGGGATATACAGTATACAGAAATCCACAGCATGTCATTTGTCACTTCTCTGTTTATGTTACCACAGGACAAGCATCTATACTTGCAAACACAGCTTACTATGAAGTATTGCCTTACTGGAATGTCATCCTCCTCCTCCAAACTGTTAATCACAGCCATCATGAACTGAGCATTATCAGCAAACATTCTATGTCCATGATAAGCTGGGAGAGCTAAACAAAATGGTGTTAGTGTCTGCAAGGTTGGGAGTGGTTGACTTGCAAGCATTAATTAAGTCAACAAACTCTGGCATATGGAGGAAAGCCTGCATTGCAGTTATCATACCAGTTTATTTCAGTACTATTGTCAAGTGTTACCATTGCTGACAGGACAATACACATCTTTGCTGATGGTGACCTCATTTCATCAAGTGCAGTAGACTGGCCATAAGAAGTGAAGGCAGAAGAGAGACCAACACTAAATTAAATCAAATCAACTTTATTTTATAGCACCTTTCAAAACCAAGGTGCTTAACATAAAAACAGAAACAACCACTATAAATTACATTAAAACGTAAAATTTAAATTATCCATAACTAGGGAAGGCCATATCAAATAAATAAGTTTTAGCTCAATTTTAGATCTACTGATGGTTGGGCATTCTCTCAAATGACGAGGAAGAGAATTCCACAGAGTCAGAGCTGAAAAAGCGAAGGCACGAGAACCAGATGTCTTCAGACGTACGCTGGGAATCTCCAGCAATCCCTCTTCAGTGGAATGGAGAGGATGGAAGGGGCTGTAAGGTACCAGAAGATCTTGCAGGTAGCCAGGCCCCTAATCATGTAGGGCTTTAAAGGTTAGCAAGCCAACCTCAAAGGTGATCTGCCACTGAATGGGCAGCCAGTGCAGCTCATGGAGCACAGGTGTAATATGACTGGTCCTGGAAGTCCCAGTCAAAAACCTGGCCACCACATTCTGCACCAGCTGCAAGTGGCAGATATCAACCCCTGTCTTCCTCTTCAACATATGTGATGCATCGTTGGAGACATCTCACATTACTGCATGAGCAGGTACAGGAATCAGAGATTGGTTGGAATGGTACAGAGTCCATAAGCGACTGTACTCAAGAATGTACTGATATCAGCATGGATTTGGTTTGCTGCAATGTTTATGATGTACATACCTGTGAGACTTGTGACATAAGATAAGGCAACTTAGCTCATGCCATCTTTGAAGGTACCATTCCCTGTGTCAACCATTGCTGCATTCAGACTCAAACCTTGAGACACGTTAATTGACACAGCATATGCAATGCAGAGTGAGAATTGCTTTCTGGTTACATAAATGTCTTTCAAAAGCTGGAATTTTACTGTACACCTCTCAATGCTTTGTGGGTACTCAAGGTTGTCAACTTTAACCACAACCATCTCAACAAATGTCTTCTGCACTTTATATTCAAAGTGAACTATGTGGCCCATAGCACCATTAACAACTCCACAGTACACATCAAGATTATGATGCAGCATGACACGTGCATTCTTACACACTGTCAGAACTGCCTCCAATACAGCAGTCTGGAACATGTCTAGATAAATTCTTTCAGTTGCTCAACCATCTTTGATATCATATTGGAACTTATGCAGACACCATTGATTCGATCAAGCTATGATAGTGTCAGAACTGGTTGCTGTTGTCTCTCCAGCATAGCTTGGTTGAATTCTGCATACCACTTAAGTTTTGTCATCAGACAGACAATGCATATGCCACCACTGTATAGCTTTGAAAACAGATCACAAGCATCAAGCATGGAAGTTTCCTTTCTGGCTATGACACGTGTCTTCAAGAGTTCTGCATTAGAAGGGAACAAGTTTCCAATGTGAGCTTCATCAAGTGGAGCTTTATATTGAAGATCAGCACTCTTGTCTCATGTTTTGAAACAGTTCAACATAGGTGAAAAACTCACACAGGTTTATTCCACCAATGCACCCTATAGTCTTTTTTTGATTCTTCAAAAGAAAGTGTAAAGAAGACATGTTGACCATTCACAGGAGCTAGTTGAAGAAGGTCTCCAAAAACAACAATGTTTTCCCTCCAAAGGGAACATCATCATCTGTGCCAACAATCTCCTGCAGACATAGGTGAATGAAGGCAAGAAGAACATTAGAAACCATGCTGATCTCATCCATAATCAAGAGTTCCATCTTGTCAAACATGGTGCATAGCTTATTTGTAACTTCAAATGTAGTCACTTGTCTTGTCATGTTCAACAGGTAGCATAAAAAGGCAGTGTAGTGTTACTCTACCTTTGTTGTATGCTGCAAGCACAGTTGGAGCTGTCACAATGATAGATGTTGCTATACCAGTCTGTTTTTGTATTCCAGCACTAATAGCTCAATAACAAAATGCTTGCCTATGGCAGCAGCACCACTGACAAACATACAAAGTGGTTTGCAGTCATCAAAAGAACACTCCTTCTTATGATGCCACATACCATGCTTCACAGCATGCGTCATGGCACTGTTAATGATTTCCTGATGTCCATTCAACTTCTGCTATAGAATGCAACTGTCTGTGCTGAAATGGCCTGCCTGATGCATAGCACCTTCAAGCTCTAACATCAGTGCTGCTGTATCATTAACAGGGAGGAGTGGTCTCAGAGTTCCTTCTCCCTCTGGGTCACAAAGTTCTTGTGGGTTAACTGGAGCATTCTTCTTACAGTTGTTGTCTAACTTTTTCTAGTTGCTCTTTTTCTAACTCCAGTCTCTTAATATTAGCAACTGATGCTTCAGTCTTGAAGGTCTCAGCTCAGATGGAACTGCTCCTCATGCAGTGCTCTCTCTCAATAATGAATGAAATGGGAGCCATATAACATGCTCGTTATGCTGGTGTGTTTGCTACATCAAGGGAACTCCTTTGCAATCTGGTCAGTAATGAAAAACCACACTATGCTGATCATTGTGCCTAATAAACATTTAATGTGTGAAAAAAATTTAAAATAGGTACAAAATAGAAAAACATTAACAAGACTAAAAATACTTAAAAATCATTAAAAGCTTAAAATACGGTTTTGGTAGCAGCAGAAGTAATAGCTTATCAGCAGTACCAAATGCAGAACTGTACAAATTACATTTGTTAAAAAAGTCTTTAATGCTTTTCTGTTTCATTTTTTATTTGTTATTTTTTGCTGTGCCAAGTCCCTTGAGTATGACACTAGCCATCTTAGCTGTATTACCTTTAACTGGTTTGCATCCTGCAGCTGGAGCAACTCGAGTGCAGTTTCTAGTCCTACAATTGCAGTTTCACTGGAGGCACCTTTATGCTTCCTTCTACCTCCTCATCAGAGTCCTCACTCTCCTCCAAAAGCTGTTCTTGCCCCATTAATTCTGTCACTGTTTTGGACTCTGTCAGTTCTTTGTGCATCTGGAGCGTGTCATCCATGGACATCCAGTCATTGATCACATCAGTAGCTGTCATCCCAGGATCAATCAGATTAAGCTGTGTGGCAATGTCGATGATTTCTCTGGTGTCATCAGGCTCCAGATTGTAATCTTGCTGCAACAGATCCCCAAATGCTGGCCCCAGAGTTGACATCCAGCAGTGGTTTATTGTGGCTACTATTCCATTGCTCCATGCCTCCTTGGTGAGTGTCAAGACTGTCAGTAATTTAAGTTGTTTTTGGAATGCAGTAACAGTGGTTTGTCCCGAGCAAAAGACAAGATCAGTCAAGTCTCTAATGGTAGTGCTTTTTAAACATAACAATTATGCCTCCATCCTTCAGTTGAACCGGAGAGGCCATGTTTTGGGGCAAAAAGAGTGCTTTTATTTTACCATCTCTGGACTTCTGTTCAGACTGTGGAGGATGGGCAAGGCATTGATCAAGTAAGAGAACTGCTTTTGGTAGCAGTCATTTTTTTCATAAGTGATTGCAAATTGAAGGGACAAATGTGTTCATGAACCAGTTCTTAACAAGTATTTGTCAATGCTGAACGTTTGCTGCTGGTATGCGCCTTTTTTTTTTAATTTTGTCATTAAGTTTTGAAGATACTTACTTTGTTTTTCATATCAGGAGAGACTAGAGGACCTCAATAAGTATACTCTGGAAGGGGGGGGGGATATGATAGAGACCATCAAATACCTCAAGGGCATAAGTAAGGTACAAGAGGGTCATGATATGAGGCTGGGGGTAGACTCAGGGGTATTGTGAGGAAGTATTTTTTTCATGGAAAGGATGGTGGATTCATGGACAAGCCTGACAGTAGAGATGGTGTGGGCAAAAATTGTAGGGGATTTCAAGAATGCATGGGTAGACACAAGGAAACCCTGCCAGTAGGAAAGAGAGGGTAAAAGCTGGAGATCAAGTAGGATCTGTTTTATTGTAGTATGCGCTGCACCCCTCCCCCCCAAGTAGAGCAAGCCCGATTATGTCCTGGTGCACCACCTGGTCTAGCACAAGTGTGGTGCAGTGTGGTTTTGGTGCACAGCATCCCAATTTTAATACAGCCTGTATTGAAAAATCAGGACTGCTTCAACATTTAGTTCAAGGTGCTACTTGCATCAAACCCTTTTGGTGCAGGCACCTTGCACAAAATGACAGTGTTTGAAAACTGGACCCACTATTTTAATTTTTGTCACAGTAAGTACTTAATGTATCAAGCTCTAATGCTTTTGATAGTATCATATGTAGCTATCGGTTTGCTTCTCAGCACTGCCACTCAAGCTGGTATTTAGAACTACAGCATGCTTTCAGAGGCATGATTCTAGAATAGTAGGCTTAATTTTAAAAGCCCATTTATTTATTTATTTATTTTTTGATGACTGGGTAAGTGCACTAGACACATCCTGCCTATTTTCAGTCATGACTCGGGGGAGGGGGATACAGATGAATGCCAACTGACCTTGAACCAGATTAAGCTGTTGGTGGTATTTTTAGTGAATGAGGGAAATTTGGCCAAATTCTCCTACTCTTTTCGATAAGTGCCATGGGATCTTTAACATCCACCTGAACTACCACCAATCCAGGCAGATGGGACCTCAGTTTAACATCTCATCCGAAAGACGGCACCTCAGAAGTGCAGCACCCCTCTCATGCTGAGCTACAGTGTCAGTACTGGGATATTAACCCAAGTACCAGATGTGGGAACTGAACCCACAGCCCTCTGATCTCCTAGCCTCAGAGGTGAGTGTGCTATGTACTGAGCCACTGACACTGACAATTAGATCAGCGCATTGTGTGGTGAACAATTGCCTGTGGCAAGCTTGGGTGCACCGGGGTTCCTGCAGCAGATTTTACAAGAACAGGGTCCCAACACCGAAGTCCCCAAATTTGCAGTAAGCCAGCCTGTGCATTGAACAAATATCGCACAGAGGGGTAGTGCTGCAGGCTGTTGAACAGGCTTGCAGAATCAGTGGTCAGTGATGGTAACCCACCGGCTGGTCACCCTGGTGACTGGCTGGTCATCTGGAGGATGCCCTGGCTCATGTGGTGGGAGAACAAGTCTAGCTGAGGTGACAGTAGGGACAGTGTGCGTCTGTGGGGGGGTGGATTCACTAGCACCACCATGAGGCTTGCAGGCTCTTATCTACCACAGATCACCAGCCACTCAAGTGGTGGTCTGGCAGGTGTCTGGGGCACTCTGAGCACCTTGCCCACAGGGGCACAGGGTCACCCCCCACCAGCAAGGATTTCAGGATTCATGCATGGCAGCATAGACCAGTTCCTTGCTGATCTAACTGCAGGGTCTGTCTGCCCCTTAAGGGGGAGGCTAGCAAAATTCCAACGTAAGGGATATTGCAGCCTTGCTCCTGTGCAAGCCCTCTTCTGCCATGGCACACCAGTGCAGCTGTCTCAAGGATGACACAAGCCTGGTTGATGCAGGCAGTCCCCCCCAGTGGCAGACAATCTCTTACAAAATTGAGACTGGCAGAAGGAGCCCTTTGCACCATTTCTCCTTGCCGTAAGCCTTATGTGCCAGCCCTGACCTTTTGAAAATTAGGCCCACTGTTTCTCAAATGAGGCCACCATGTCAACATGCAGCCACCAGTACAATATTGTACTGCCATAGAGCTCCTTAGAGCACCAGTTGCAAAGGCAATGAAGTGGAATGCAAAATTTCATAAACATGAGAAATACACTTCAAGTAAAAATACACTAGGGACTAGATTTCATGAAGGTTTTGTGAAAAGAAATGTGTTATAGGAACTCTGGTGTGTATCAGGGGTCTGGGGTAAAAAAATAAAGAGCGATGCCACCAGCAGGTTCTGGTGACTGCATTTTAGTGCCTTTTTGGCCACCAGAATTTAGGGCTTGAGAACCACAATGTTAAAACATACTGTGAAACAGAAATGTAGTAAAACAACACTGACACATTTTACATCATGTGCCACACTTGTGGCAGTTTGGTGTTAGTAGCAGTGTGGGAAAAGCCTACCAAATGTATCCATTTCAGCCACTTGCAAGCTATTACAAGCATTTGTCAATGCTGAACATTTGCTAGTGGTATGCACCCCTTTTTTTTCTAATTTTGACCTCAGCTTTTGAAGATAATTGTTTTAGGATTCCTCTTATAGACATGACATGTACCATTTATGGTATATTTGCTGAAATATAATTTTGCACCAGAGGTGCAAAAACATATCTCATCTAGGACTTAAAAAATGACATGTCACATTTATGAGATTTTGTGGAAAAATGGCTATGTTGAAAGTTGGGAGTCAAAACATTCAAAATCAGCAAAGTTCTGAGTGAATGCTGAAATAGTGCAACCTTCAGTCATAACCTGGGCATTTTCCCATATTTGTACAAAACATTTTCAGCACAGTCTTCTTATTACCCCACCTAATGAACTCAACAGGTGAAGATTTTCAAATCCTTGCCAAAACATCATTCTGTGCCTCCAAAACGTCATTCCACGCCACATGTACAAAAACATATTTTGGCCAGGATTTGAAAAATGACAGCTGCCACATTCATGAGGTGCTGTGAAGAAATGGGAATGTTTAAAATTTGGGTTCAACATATTGAAAATTACCAAAGTTGCAAGCCTGCATTCATAAATTTCAATGTAGGCTCATAACCTTTTTTTTTTTTATATTTCTGCCCCAAATTTTCAAAACATAACCTTCTTACAATCCCACCTCATGAACAAGTGCAGAGAAAATATTTATCTCCTGCTGGAAAGGTGATTTTGTGCAGTGAGTGTGAAATCACGTTTCAGGTTACAAAAACACATTTTCAACAGGATTTGAAAAATCACAGCTGTCACATTCATGAGGTGCTGTAAATAAATGTCTAGGTTGAAAATTTGGGGTCACAATATTGAAAATGACCAAAGTTATGAGGCTGCACTTGCAAATTTCATTGTAGGCTCGTAACTTTGTTTTTTTTTATATTTTTCAACCAAATTTTCAACAGCCTTCTTATGATCCCACCTCATGAACGAGAGCAGAGAAAATGTTCAACTCCTGCCTGAAAGGTGATTTTGTGCAGTGACTGCAAAATCGCATTTCAGGACAGATTTATCTAATGCCACTTGTATTGTTCCTGAGGTGGTGTCCCAGAAAAGGTATGTTGAAAATTTGGGGCAAAAATAATAAAAAATGGCTAAGTGATGCCACTATGTTCACACCTTCAATGAAATACATTAAACTGCATACCTGATTTCCTCAGTTTGTAGTCCAGCATTGAAGAGTGAAAATGTGTCTGCGGTCAAGAGAAGATTACGACATTGGACCCCAGTGATTAAGTAAGGGCTTGGGAGGGGTGGAGTGGTGGGCGATAAGTGGGAGGGTTTGGTGTGGGGGGAACTAACAGCTCAACATACATTGATGGACTTTTTTTACAGGCTTTAAAAATAAGAAATGCAGAGGGAAGGTTTTCTTTATTTCAGGTTTCAACACTGGGGGATTAGGCACCCCCAGAGTCAATGCTATGTTTGGAGAGGCAGGGTGGTGGGTGCTGAGTGGGAGGGTCAGGTGGGGTGACAGTTACAGGAGTGCCAGCAGTGGACACTGAGGGATTGGGCACCCCCAGTGTCAGTGTTATTAAACAGTGTGGGAGGTGCAGTTATGGCTGCAACAGACATCGATGGACCATTTTCTGTTTTACAGTGTATTAAAAAACACACAAAATAGAAGGTGGGGAGGTTGCATTTATGGTAGCAGCTGCAACAGACATCGATGGACCACTTTCTCTTTTACAGGGTATTGAAAAAATATGCTGATGGAAGGTTTTCTTTATCTTACATTACGACAGTGGAGGATTGGGCATCCCCAGTGCCAGTGTTATGTTTGGAGGGGTGGTGGGTGCTAGTGGAAGAGTCAGGTGGGGGTGAGAGTTACAGGTGCGTCAGCAGTGGACACTGGGTGATTGAACACCCTGAGTGTCAGTTATATAAACAGCGTGGGCAAGCAGTTATGGTGGGATGCAGTAGACATCAATGGACCGTTTTCTTGTTTACAGGGTATTTAGAAAAATAGGAGGTATGGGGCTGCAGTTATGGTGGCAGCTGCAACAGATATCAATGGAATGTTTTCTTTTTTACATGATATTTAAAAACAAACAACGAGGGAAGATTTTCTTTATTTCAGATTTTGACACTAGGGGATTAGGCACCCCTGTGTTATGTTTGAGGGGTGCTGAATTGAAGGGTCAGGTGGGGATGACAGTTACAGGGGTGCCAGTAGTGGACACTGGGGATTGAGCACCCCCAGTGTCAGTGTTATGAATGGGAGGGGTACAGTTACAGTGGACTGGAACAGACATCAATGGACTATTTTTTTACAGGGTATTTAACAAAATAGGAGGAGGGGGTTGTAGTTACGGTGGCAGCTGCAAAGATATCGGTGGATCATTTTCTTTTTTACAGGGTATAAAAGGAAACACAGAGGGAAGGTTTTCTTGTTTTGGGTTTTTATTCTGGGGGATTGAGCACACCCAATGTCAGAGTTATGTTTGGGGGGCTGTGGGGTGGTGGGTGCTGAGTGGGAGTGTAGGGTGGAGGTGACAGTTACAGGGGTGCTTGCAGTGGGCAATGGGGCATCCCCCAGTGTCATTGTTATAAACAGTGAGGAGCTGCAGCTATGGTGGTTCAACACACATTAATGGATGGTTTTCTTAGTTAAAGGCTTAAAAAAAAAACACAGAGGGAAGATTTTCTTTATTTCAGGTTTTCACACTGGGGGATTGGGCACCCGCAGTGTCAGTGTTACGTTTTTGGGGCATAGGGTGGTGGGTGCTGAGTGGGAGTGTCCAGTGGGTGTTGACAGTTACAGAGGTGCCAGCAGTGGACACTGGGGGTTTGGGCACCCCCAGTGTCAGTGTTATTAACAGCAGGGGGTGATGCAGTTACAGTGGTGCAATTGACATCGATTCACGGTTTTCTTAGTTGCAAGATTAAAAAAAACTAAAACTACATGGTGAACACTGGGAGACTGGGCACCTCCAGTGTCAACGTTATGTTTGGGGGGGGAGTATGGAATGGTGGGTGCTGAAAGGGAGGGTCATGTGGGGGGAGAGAGTTACAGAGGCACCAGCAACAGACATTGATGGATGGATTTTGTTGTTACAAGACCTGGAATAGCAGCTGCACACTAGTAAGTTCCATAGCAAACTTCGTGTGTGTAGCTGCAACTGCTTTGAAAGCTAATCAGCTGTTTGAAGATGCGGCTTCATGCATGCCAAAGGACCAAAGCCCTCTCTGACTGGAGCAGCTTCAGGCCTTTTAGCCTACTGTGCTGAAAGTTGCATCATGATCACAATGCATGGTCAGTGGTCTAGACGGCCAAGCCCCTTGCAGCTGCAACTTTAATGGGCTTGGCAGTGACACACCTCCCAAATCCTGATGTTCTTATCCCAAAATGGGTGGGGTGGGGTGGTGTGTGCTGAGTGGAAGGGTCGGGTGGGGGTGGCAGTTACAGGGGCACCAGCAGTGGACACTTGGGGATTAGAATCCCCCAGTGTCAGTGTTATTAAATCCGGGGGGTGCAGTTATGGCTGCAACAGACATGATGAACCATTTTCTTTTTTACAGGGTATTAAAAAACACACACAAAATAGGAGGTGGGGGAGGTTTCAATCATGGTGGTGGCTGCAACAGACATTGATAGACCATTTCCTTTTTTATAGGGTATTAAAAAAATGCTGAGGGAAGGTTTTCTTTATTTTATGTTTCAACACTGGGTGATTGGGCACCCCGAGTGTCTGTGGGGGAGGGTGTGGGGTGGTGGGTGCTAGTGGGAGGGGGTGACAGTTACAGGGGTGCCAGCAGTGAACATTGGGGGATTGGGTACCTCCAGTGTAAGTGTTATGTTTGGGGGTGGGGTGGAGTGGTGGGTGCTAAGATGAAGGGTCAGGTGGGAAGAGAGTTACAGAGCCACCAGCAACAGACATTGTTGTAGGACTTGAAACAGTAGCTGCACACTGGTAAGGTTCTCAGCAAACTTCCGTTGTGCAGCTGCAACTGTTTTGAAAGCTGATTAGCTGTTTGTTGATGCGGCTTCATGCTTTAGTTCAAACAGTCGGGAAGGGGGTTGAGCGAGATCTCAGCTCCTCTAGATAAATACTGATCAGCTGTTTGCTAATGCAACTTCATGCACATCAAAGGACTGAAGCCCTCTCTGATTGGAGTGGCTTAAGTCCTTTGAAGTTCAAGAAGTTGCAGCCATAATGATGTCAGGACCATAGTGTATAATTATTGGTGCAGACAGTTGAGCCCCACGCAGCTGCAACAGCAATGGGCTCTGCTATGACACACCTCCCAAGTCCCATAGTACTCATCCCAAGATGTTTGGTGTGCAAGCACAGCACCAACAAAAAATTTGACTTTTCATCCAAGTGTTCCAACTGGCTGCATAGTGTACAAGTAGTGATGATAGGTTTATGTAGTGAAAGCATATCGGCTTTTCAAACTTGTTGATAGAAAGGGGAATAACCGTATGGGAGGCCATGGCATTGCTGCAGAACAGGAACGTTACACAGTCTTTTGATACTTTGAACCGCTTGCTGCATTCTGCTCACTTTTAGAGGCCAAAGTCAAATCTGGGAGGCACCGCCAGAACAGGCCAGTCTCATCAGCATTATAGACCTGTTCTGGCAGGTAGCCCCCCTCCTAAAAAAAGGCATCCCTTAGTTTTGGTTGGGATTCAGCAGCTACTTGGTCACCACAGGAAAGTTGCTTTCCTGTGATGGCTACTTTGCAAATGCCATGTTAGCACTGAAAGCACCATAGCCACCCAGAGGATGATTTAAAGTTGATGCCCTCTCCATAGAGTTGCTAGCAAATTGATCAGCTTTCTTCCAAACAATGGAGCCAGAAACCGGCACACCATTGCCTCACTGTTGAGAGAAAACCACAGCTGTGTTGCTGTGTCAGTCTGTCTCTCATCTGCATGACTCAGCTTCTTACTGGACAGTCCTTCAGACTCTCCAGACTCCTCCACAAACTCCTGGAGTGAGGCCTCCTGCTTATGCCAGATACAGATAGCTGACTTTGAGAACCAGTCTCTGCTGTATGTTTTTTTAAGGCTCTCACCAGCCTTGAGATGATCCGCAATCACTTACGTTGTTTCGATGGAATAAGACGAAGCTTCATGTTTGGTACAGTACCGTTTGCTACTGCACTATAACTAACTGTCCGTAATGGCTGAGGTGTTTAAAACTGTTGTTAATTGAATTATGCAATACAATAATTGCAGAGTTGTTAATTGAATGATGCAATAATGTAATTGCACAACTGCCTAATTGCCTAAGAACTTTCATTACTGTATGGTGGGTGTGGGTGTGTGTGTGTGTGTGTGTGTGTGTGTGTGTGTGATACTCAGAGACTGTACCTACTGTGCCTGGGTGCTATCCAGATAAGAAGCAATGAGCAATGTGTGTACTGTATTTTTTGGGAGCCATGAACCACATTCGGTATAGCCAGGAATTCACTATAATGAGGTTTGTTATAGCAAGGGAGCACTGTATGTCTCACAATCACCCATCAGTGAGCTTTCATCCCTCTATGGCTTGAACAGGAACAGGAGAGCAAAGTAGTAATGCTCCCTTTTCTCAGTAGTTTTCAGACTGAGCTTGCAATGGTCAATCAACCAAGGCTTCTGCCTCTTGACAGGACTGCCTGCAAGCCTGTCAATTTGGATTTATCTCTAGCTGGATCTGACTCAATTCCATAACTGTAGTCATACCACTGTGCGATTTCAAATAGGCACATGTTCTCCATGGCATTGTGGCACTGTGGATAGTATGTGTCAATTAAGTTGTTTTTCAAGATGTTCATTGAAGATGGTCTGTTTGCTGCAACTTCTACAATCTCATCATGAGGTCAAAGCACTCGACTTCTCTTTTACTTGTAGTTGATGTTCAAGTACTGTATTAACTTGGATTTGTCATACAGGCATGTTCTAGTCAAGGGGTCACTGGCTTCATAGGCTCCACATTCACAGTGTGACAGTCTTTAACCCCAGTGACCACAGCTGTGGAGAGATTGACCTGATGCTGTTGGACAAATCTGAAAGCTCCTGCACGCATGTTTGCTATTTCTTGGTGATGTACGAAGTCACATACCATATCAGAGACAAGGAGTTGTCTGCAACCAACTGTATATCAGTGTTAGCTTACCACATCAACAACAAAGATGGACTGTAATCATTTATGGATGCCTCAGTTTCTTTTCTAGGCAACTCATACACTGTCTTTGTGGATATTACTTTCAGATGATGGTATATGGCAGAGTGCAAATCATTCAGATGACCATTTTTACAGACACATCTGGGAAAACCAAAACAATACCTTGTGTACTAGTTGGCAGGTTTCTTCACCTTCTTACAACAGTATTTACAACATAAATGATGCTAGAATTTTTCCACTGGCTTCCATAGCATTGGACTGTCCTGCTTGTCAGGTATTTGACATGTTATGTACTGCATGATGAACTTGAGGATCTCAGAATCCACACTGTCACCAGCGTGGGGAGTGTCCTTCAGCCATCGTAGCATGTGAATGTGAGGAGCTCCACTAGCCTGATATTGCACTCCCCAAATGTAGTGTTCAACAATACCATGAGATGGATTAGTCTTTGATAAAATGAATCTGAGCAGTGCATGAAATCGATGGTGAAAGTGTCATGACAAAGACATAGGGTTTCAGAAGCACATCTCATCGAGAGTCACAGATGATATGTCATCTACATCTGTATTTGCCAATCTGAGAAGGTCTGCCAACTCTTCCAAACTGTATTCTGCACAGCTGAGGGTAACAAACCAAGTGACTTCACTATACCCTCATAACTTACACATGACTTCAGAGTGCCATCAATACCAATACTCTTTGGTACCATGCATACTGGAAAGGATGGAGTTCACTATTTACCTGCAGTCACTCATCCTTTTCTTGCAATGTTTGAAGCAACTATGCAGTTGTCATACCATGCAAATCTGTGGTGAGCCACAGAGTATGTGAAATGGACACAGAGAGTGTACTTAGCTCACTCTCCCACAGCAGTTGAAATAAATACTAGATATTTAACTGGAACTTACCATCAGAAGGAAGCACTCTGGATGCTTGTTACTTGACTCCAATAATAGGTACCTCATGTTCATCCAAGTGACCAACAGTGCCATGTGGAAACAGATCAGGGAAACAACATGCCTCTAATGTGCGGCCCTAGATACTCAAAGGGGTTCCTTCAACCTGCTTCATCTGGTACAACTCAATATTGTCAAGTACTGGATCCATGCCATGCAATGGATGGATTGTGTACTGTTCATACACATTCTCATCTGTATTTATTGAGACTGTCTCAATCATTGCCTTGCTGGTGTCCACCACTCCAAACTGACTTTCAATGTCAGCAAGCTGATCCACATTTATATCCTCGTACAAGGGATTCCTATGTTTTAACTAGCATAAAGCATTTTTCACTTTCTCAACATTGGCAACATCTTGTCAAATTGTTTTGGACTTTGTTGATACACCATTGGCTAAAATGACAATACTGTTGTCTCTAATTACTGTATAAACATTTTATTGCAATGGAAGTGGAAGGTACCTAATAGAGTCCTTCAATGATTGAATGAGCTGTTTCTGATGTATGTTTTTTCATTTTTGTATTTAATCTCAAAATTGTTTGAAACAGCTTCATTGTCCGTATAAGAATATGTTCAAACAAATTTAAACTGGCTATCTCAGGAGGTGTGACATCTGCCTCCATCTTGATTAGCACAGACCTAGGAGGCAAACTGTTTGATTTTATCTTTCAGAAACAGTATGTCCAAATGTCCACTATTTCTTGTAGTCGGAAGTCACTCTTTAGTAACAAATAAGTAACCAACCAACCCCACATTTCATTGCACCTTGAAATGTTACAAAGGTCAACCTTTACTGTTTGCTCACGGTAAAATAGGCAGTTGCATGACACACATACATAGTCAAATGTCTGTCTCTTAGCCAGCTCAAATGTGGAAATTTGATTAACAAATTTCAACATAGAAACATAGAAGCTGATGGCAGATAAGGACCGCAAGGCCCATCCAGTCTGCCCATTTCTTTTTCTACCTTATGAATGTGTCATTGGCCTTTGCTCTGTCAATGGCCTATCTATTCATACTCATCCATATTGCTTCCTTATGCCTATCCCATGCCTGTTTGAAGCCCTGCACTGTATTCATATCTACCACTTCCTGAGGTAGGCAGTTTCATGCATCCATCACCCTTTCTGTGAAAAAGAACTTCCTCACATTACACCTTAATCAGCCTCTCTCTCTCATCTCACGCTGTGTCCTCTTGTTCTATTTTTCTTATATTGAAACATGTTAGACTCTTTCACCTTGTTAATGCCCTTAAGGTGTTTGAATGTGTCGATCATATCACCTCTCTCCCTCCTTTGCTATAGGATATACATATTGAGCTCAGTTGTCCTCATATGTTTTCTGAAGCAGTCCCTGCACCATTTTGGTTGCCCTTCTCTGGACTGCCTCAATTTGGTTAATATCCTTGTGAAGGTGTGGCCTCCAGTACAGCATGCAATACTCCAGATGGGGCCTAACCAGTGTCTTGTAAAGAGGGATTATTACCTCCCTCTTCTGACTTGTGATATCCCTACTAATACACCCCAACATCCCTCTAGCCTTACCTACTGCTTTACTGGTCTGCTTGGATGATTTCAGGTCATCGGTGATAATGGCACCCAAGTCTCTTTCTTCCCTTGTGACTGCCAGCAACTCCCCTCCCAGCCTTTAGGTGGCATAAGGGTTTCTCTTCCCTATGCACATGATCTTGCACTTCTTTGTGTTAAACCCCAGTTGCCATTCTTCCGACCATTTTGCTAGTTTTTCCAGATCTCTTCTCATCCTGCCCACCCCATCTGGATCATCTACTCTGTTTCAGATCTTGGTGTCATCTGCAAACAGACAAACCTTACCCTTCAGTCCATCTGCAATGTCACTGATAAAGATATTGAAAGGACTGGCTTCCAGAACCAGTCCTAGGAATTTCCTTGACTTACATCTCTTCTGACTGCATACCATTTACCACCACTCTCTGTTTTCTGCCAGTCAACCAGTTTGCCACCCAGTTGACCAACTTCTGACCCACCCCGAGCCTACCCAGCTTATTAATCAATCTTCTATGTGGAACAGTATCGAAAGCTTTGCTGAAGTCAAGGTAGGCAACATCAACTGCTCCCCCCTTGGTCCACCACTCTGGTTACCTAGTGAAAGAAATCTATGAGATTAGTTTGACAGGACCTTCCTTTTGTAAACACATGCTGTCTTGGATCCTGTGCTCCTATGGATTCCAGGTGTTGCACTATCCTTTCCTTAAGAAGTGTCTCCATAATCTTACCTACTACTGAGGTAAGACTGACTGGTCTGTAGTTCCCTGTCTCCTCCCTGCTACCATTCTTGTGGAGCAGGATCATGTGAGCCCTTCTCCAGTCTTCTGGGACCTCTTCTGTGCTCAGAGACTCACTAAACAGTTTTGATAATGGCTCTGCTAGTTCCACCCTTAGCTCCTTTAGTACCCTGGGGTGTATACCATCAGGTCCCATTGCCTTGTCCACCCTGAGCTTATCAAGCTCTTGTAGGACCCTTTCTTTTGTGAAGGGACAAGTGCACACCTCCTTCCCCCCTGTGTCCATGGTGCTGAGCTGTGGGCCCTGTCCTACCTTCTCTTCAGTAAATACTGAGCAGAAGTATCTATTTAAGATAGATGCATTTACATGGTCCACCTCCTCACACACACCTTATCCCCTTTAATCATAGCAATACCCCCTCTGGTTGTTCTCCTTTCACTAATATATCTATAGATAGTCTTGTCACCTTCGTTTACTATTCATGCTAGTTTTTCCTCAGTTTGGGCCTTTGCCTGCCTTACTACCTTCCCTGTCTCCCTTAGGAAAGTTTGGTATGCCTCACTATCTTCATCCTGCTGCATTCCCTTATTCTTCCTGAAGTCTAGCCTTTTTGCTCTGACCTTTTCTGCTACTGTGTTTGAGAACCAAAGTAGTTTCCTTCTTCTTTTGCACTTCTTTTTCTCACTAACACAATGGGATGTTGCTTCAAGCATTGCATCTTTAATGCTTGCCCACTTTGCCTGTACCCCCTCACCTATATTTCTTTTTGCCAGGTCTAGCTTAACTCTGTTGGCCATCTTATCAAAGTCAGCTCCTCTAAAGTCCCATATTTTTGCCTTGGAATGGGATGATTTAGTTCTAGTGGCCAAATTGAACCATTCCATGTGATGGCCACTGGCCCCCAGGTGACCTTCTACCTAGAGATCTGTGATTCTTTCCCTGTTAGTCAGTACTAGATCTAGGATAGCTCTGTATCTTGTGGGTTGTTGTACCAGTTGTTTGAGGCCCTCCCCCTGCAAGGAATCCACCATGTGTCTAGGTCTGGCAGATGTCCCAGCTGGTATTGACCAATCTGTATCTGGCATGTTGAAGTCTCCCATTATCAGAACCTCCCCTTTAGCTGTTATGTTTTGTATATCTTCTAACAGTAATGTGCCTCTGTCCTCCCCCTGGTCTGGAGGCCTGTACACAACCCCAGTTTGTATGGCTGTTCCATTTCCTGTTTCCAGGGTGACCCACAGTTCTTCTGGCTCCTTATGTGTATTCTGAATTTCTGTAGCTTTGATATTTTCATTGACATAAAGGGCCACTCCATCCCCCCCTCTGCACCTCAGTATCTTCTGAACAGAACATAGCCAGGTACTGAAGTCTCCCAAGTGTGGCTACTGGTAAACCATATCTCGCTAATGGCTACTATGTCCATTTTAGCCTCTGTCATTATTGCCTGCAGGTCTGCGATCTTGTTTCCCAGACTGAAAGCATTTGTGTACATGATTTTCCATTTGCCAGATTTTGGCTTGTTAGTTGTTGGGTGAGGTCTGGCATTTCCCTTGTGCATCGTATGGGGAGCTGGACCTTTTTCCTTACCTGGTGATGCAAAAGAACTACAAACATGCTGAACTCCTGTTTGACCACTAGCTGGGGAGGTGTTCTTCCCATTCGACATATGGGATGCTGCACCCCTCTCCCTATTTGCTAGTTTAAGTACTCTGCAAAGATATCAAACTTCTGGCCCAATGCACTGACTTCCTCCTTCGTTAGATGCAGTTCATCAAATTTAAAGAGCTTTTGCTCCCAAAACTGTTGCCAGTTCCCTACAAATTTGTGTCCTTTTTCCTGGCACCAGCCCTTGAACCACATGTTTAGCTCCCCTATCTCCCCTTCTCTAACCTTCCATCCATCTGCCCCCTCTCCTAGACTAGCAGGATCTCGGAGAAGGAGATGCCAGATGAAATGAATGATAGTTTGTCACCCAGCCTGGTCAGGGGTTCCTTGGTCTCCACAATTAACCAGCTGGCAAGATCGTTAGTCCCTATGTGTACCAGTATGTCAGTGTTTTCTCCTGCTTCCTGAACAATTTTAGCAATGCGGTCAGTGTCTCTCCACACTGATTTACCTGGGAGACATCTGACTATTACCCTGGCTGGAGATATGTATCAACTCCCCAAATCATGACGTCTCCAATGATCAGAAGTGTTTTGGATTCCTTTTGCTTTTTTTTTGTTTTGGTTCCTGTTTTGGGTGTGTTTTGTTGTGCTAGCTCCTGTGCTGCAGTGTCCTGCTCTGCAGTGTACTACACAGTCCAGATATGTGAATGAATCCATTCACATATCTGGACTGTGTAATACAGTCTACATACCCATTATTACGCTGTGGACCAATGGGCGTACACAGCTAACTGTATGCAGTCAGTTAGCGGGAAGCTGGGTGGCTTGTGGGTGGGAGCTGCTGCCCACCACTGACCAGGGGAGTGGGGTGGTGGGGCTCAGTGGGAGGTGGGGAGGGGGTACTGCTGGACCACCAGGGATGGGATCTAATCTTTTTTTAGACTTCTGCCAGCAATTGGGCTGTGAACAGTCCACTGGACCACCAGGGATATTGGAGTTTATTATTTTTATACTTATGCCCACGATCAGGCTGTGAGCAGTCCACTGGACCACCAGGGATGTAGGAGCTTATTATTTTTATACTTATGCCTGCAATCAGGCTGCGAGCAGTCCACTGGACCACCAGGGATATAGGACTGTTTAATTTCCTACTTCTGCCCATGATTGGGCATGGGGGATGCTACCCAATGGAGGGCAGCCTGAGCTCGGGTAGCCACCCACAGCTGGCACCTGCCATGTCCTCTGTCTGGCCAGCTCACCTGTAGGGTGGCGGATTTGCTCGTTTAGTTTTGGAACAACTATTGTGGCGCATGTGGGGGTTGCACGCATGAACTCCGCACATCCCAGGCTGAATATCTGGATGTGCTGAGGTATGCCCATGGACACGCCCCCTACTTCACGCCGCATACATTACTGATGCCCCAGCACATCGGTTTGTGCCCGCACTTACCCCTTGTGAATATCGCGCCGGGGTGCATCATTGGGTTGAGCATGGCACAACTGTGTTGCAGCATGCACAGCCCTTCTGAATATCCCACCCTCTGTGTTTTCCCAGATTCATGTACAGAGGCAGTCACTTGCTTATTGCGTAGATAATAACTTTCTTCCCAGAAAAACATGCAGCCAACATCCATCAAAAACTAAACACAAGTACCTGCTTAGATGTTCAAATTCATGCAATTTGACTTTGAGATTCTCAACATTTTTTGTAAATTTGTCAATGACAGCCATCGCGGTTGACCAGTCATGTCCATACAGTATATTTATGGCCATGTTTACAAACTGCTTTATGTTCCGACATAGCTTTATCTGGTAAATTATTTTCTTAATTGTTTTACCAGTTCATCTTACTATGGCAGTTATCATTTACTCAATTTTAGCTTTTGCAGACAACATTCTGAAATATTTCACTCATCTGTGATGCATAGTGGCTACACTGTCATTTGTACTTTTTTTGTTTTTCTTTAACTTCTGAGTCTTGGTCAATGTTTGATGTTTGACCCTATGCATTTTTAGTATTACTGTTACCTGCCCTTTTTTAAGTGTGGCCAAACTATTTCTGTCACAACATCTTACACTGTTTTGTGCCTTTTCCCTTCCTTTAGAACAAGAGGCCTGAGAGATTGCCACATCTGAATTGTCTACTTCTACATAATTAGTCTTGTAACGCAAAACACAGCTACCAAAATACTTCACTTGTTTTTCTACTTTTTGCCCATTCTGCACTAGACATCTTTTTGTTCTGTTCAGAATTCACCAGTCAAACTTAAAATGTTCTCTGAAATCTGAAAAACAAATAGAAAATAAAAAATACTGCAGTATAACACAGTAGCTTCCTACAGAAACTGTGAAGGAGAAAAACACAACTTACCATACAGAAAGAAAACATTTGTCACTCAAGAACTTACTGAGGAGCAAAGGTACTACATGTGACTGTGAAGCAGAAAATTCAAAACTGTGTGACTTAACCAAAAACTCAGCAAGCAATAATATCAGACCTGGTAGTGGTACTGGGCAGTATGCCAACCCGACGGCAACACCAACACAGTGACATACCTTGCTGTTGGCAAAATTGACACTTTGCCAACAGGTCACTGTATTGGTGTGCCTGAGACAGGGGCACACTGTCTCACAGTCCTGCAGCCCCCCCCGAATCAACTCTGACTGGAGTTGATAATCCAAAGTGCAGGGGTGTGGGGGAAGAGGCCCCTGCATGGGGGGTTTGGGGGCTGAAACCCCCAGATAGAAAATCAGCACTGAGAGATGTACAGGATTTATGTCTGCCACAACATGCGGTCAACATAAATCTTATTGCTGAGATGCCGGTTGACAAAAGTGTTGTCAAACCGGCATCATAGAACAGTACTGGGCAATACCAGGCCACCTGGGGTGAAATGAGGTCTGACACCCCAGGAAGAACTAGTATTGCCCAATACCGCCCTCTCTGGCAGGTGTTATACTGCTTAGAAAATGGTCTATATATGTCATTTTTATATGGGATCTTAAAAAAATAAATTCATTGAAATAGAGTAAAATGAAGATAACATATGTTTCTTATTATGTAGTGCCTCTACTAGTATTTCTCCCAGTCTGCTAGTAGAGGCTGCTGCAGTGTTTTACAACCATTATGTTAACTAATCTTAGAGGTAGCACTTTTTGCTCAAATCATGGAACCATTTCACAACAAAAGTAAACCACAGGAAAGAAAGAGGGAGTCAATGGGACAAGAGGTCATGCTTGAGATTAATGCTGAATTGCCAAGCAGTAGTGCAGCAGTGATCAGCATGAACTAAACTGTCTCCTGAGAAGGTACAAGTAAGAAGAAAATGGCTTCTATATGGTGGGTGGGGGGTATTTTACTTCTGGAGTTAACAGCTGTATTCTATTCTTCTGATTGCCATTTGCTGGGGAGGCATAGACATGTATCATAGGTGCCTGGTACTGCACAATCTGTTTTAAGAACAATGGCCCTTTAAAGTAAAGTAGTTTATGTGTGAGATAGCCAGCGTATGGCAAGCACCCTAGGCAAGCTACTCTTGTGAGTTTATGTGCTATGGAGAGCCACATATTGCCTCTTTAAAAACTGTGCTGCCAACCACCAGTTATGTGAAGCCGATTGCAATGACATTTTCCTTAACTGCCAGTTATGTGAAGGCACTCACAGTGATGGCTTCATTTTTTTTTTGCTTACTTAATTTCTTTTAATGTATGCTTACTGTTTATTTAATTTATTTTACTTAAAGTAAGACAGACTTGGTGGGGGGACACCACCAAGTCATCTGCAAAGCAATCTGAATAAAAAATGGAGGCTGATCATTTTGAAAATCAGGGGTGTCCCAACGATTCCCCAAGTAATGTCACACTGGTTATTTTGTTGTGCATTCTTTAAAAAGAAATGCATGCATGGTTGGAACTTTCAGCCAATCAGCATGCTTTTTTGTGTCCCTTTTCTATGAATGGTTATGGAGTCATGTATGGCAAAGTAGTTATTAGTCTGCTATATTCATGTACAGTATATAATATTGAAATAGTAGCTTTGCAATGCATAAAGTGTCAGTACAGACTGACAATTGTAGAATAATTAGTTATCTCAGAATTACGGAACATACAAGCGAATAAACTGTTACTCATAAGACCATTTCATTTAAAGTATCATTGTTATGTACCACACAGTTTTAAGGAACAAGGCTGAGCCCAGTATCTTAGTAACACACAATGAAATGTTGGTCCATAAAGAGTTGTCACCCTCCTTCTAGGTACTCATACATGTAAATTCATGATTTCCACCACTAGAAACATTCTAGAAAGTATTTCACATTAAAAAAATAACATAATAGGCATGATTTTATTTTTTTATACACACAAGGAAGAACAACATTTCCTCATATTTAAACTTGCAAATATTAACACACCTTTACAAATACTGCACTTGTAGAACATTACATCTTTTGAAGATTTAAAAGGTATTAATAATATCACTTTGGGCATCGACTGTAAAAGCAGATCCAAAGACTGATTTGCATAATTGAACACCAATGCCTATAAAGTGTAGTTATAAGGAACCTATGTTTAAAATTAGAACTTAAAATAAACACAAATGACATACTGAAGGCAAAAAAACAACAACTACATTTCCCCATTGGACTCAATAGGGTTTGTACAAAAATGGATTATTGTTCATTTTCTGTTTCCATTTTTGTTTTACGAGATTCCTGTTTTGCATTATGGATATAAAAGAGAATCTCAAAACTACTACGAAAATACTCTGAAATAACTTAAAAACAGTTACTGTCATGAGTACAGCAGTAGTGGTCATCAGGACAGGTCTTAAGGAATGTGTATTCAAAATGTAGACTTAAAAGGACCAGATATCACAAAGTTATGTCAGTCAATTGTAAACTGGCCATTGAAATGCATTGTGTTAGCTATGAAACAGAATCCTTTCTTGTATCATAATATTTTTTTCATTCTCCACTTATGAAAAAAGAAAATCAGAAAATGAAAAAGGATTTAATTCAAAACAGGAAATGTTTTAGAACAGCCAATGGGAAGCACATTTCACATTGAATCAACACAGGTAGTGTGCCATCTTGGATTTTACTCTGACTGAAACTACTGTCCTGCAAAACCAGTGCTGTAAGTACTTAATTAATAAAGTTTTTACAATCAAATACATCATCATATAGCATTAAAGAAATACCTGTCACCAAATCGGATTTTGTAATCTACTGCCTCATACGTTTGTATTCCATGTTACATTTTTGTCACCAAAAAAGATGCATTTCAAAGTCTGAAACATTGAATTGTCTTGTAAATGCTTGCTTAATTAATTTAAGTTGAACACATAAAAGAAATACCAATGCAGCCCAAATGAATAGTCACAATAACAGATTTAATAATGTACTCACACAAATGTGCATGAATTTAGTACATTTTTTTTACCTCAGAAACTGAATGTTAACGTTAAAAACAGATGGCGGTCTTGCCAGAACTATTTTAATTAAATACTTTTCTACTGACAAGCCATTAGTTAGCCAGAATTAAAAAACAGTTTACAAAATCTGATTTTGTGCTGGCCCAGTGGCGCAGAGGGCTGAGGTGCTGGACTCCACACCTTGAACCACACTGGTGACCTGGGTTCGGGAACAGACTCGGGTCATCGGGGGCTGGCTGGGAAGGACAGGATTGAGCATCTGAAAGACTGCTCTCCTCTCCTGGGGAGGGTGGGTGGGAAGCCCTGCTCTAGTAGTGTCCCCGTGGAGACCAGGGGTACTACATGCAGTGGTGCAGGAGGGACAACCAGAAAGGTGAAAACAAGCTTCGGCACCACCGGATGATGGTCTCCATGCTCCATGTTCCCCAGAACTTCAGGAGCATCCTTCACCACAGCAGTGCTCCCAGACCATGGAAAAATAGTGTGCCAGGGTTCCCCTGCCACCTGGTGCATTCCCCCTCAGAGGAGGGTTGGACCTGCCCAGTGATGGGATACATTGGGGACAAATTGGGGGTTGGCTGTGATATGTGTGTGTGGGAGGAGCTCCAGAAGAGGACAGCCAAGGCATGGAAGCACTAGATGGCCCAAAGGAGAGGTGGACGCCAGAGTGTGAAGGGAGGTAAAAAAGAATACACATACACACACACACAAAAAAAATCTGATTTTATTATGTACTGGCAGATGCTTTTTAATTAATACAATGTTGCTTTTTTCCAACAAAAAAAAAGAATTTTACAATTAGAATCAAATAGCTCTCTTACCACCTAGACTATGAGCTCAATAAGGATGGAAGAGAAGCTATATGCCAATATTGGTAGATAACAAAGAACCTCTTTGTGCAAGCACTGAGGC
Source organism: Neoceratodus forsteri (assembly GCA_016271365.2). Lineage (NCBI taxonomy): Eukaryota > Metazoa > Chordata > Ceratodontiformes > Ceratodontidae > Neoceratodus > Neoceratodus forsteri. The sequence goes on from CM028129.1 coordinate 876,979,933, forward strand.
AATGGTTACCCCAAAGGGGACTCATCAGTATGCCTCATCTGTTTGACACCCCAGTGTAATGAACCAGCCACCTTAATATGGCCTATCTGGGTTATATTGTGGTGAACCCAATTAAAACAAAAAACTATATAAAAGACAAAGAACCTCTTTATGCAAGCACTGAGGCAATGGTTATCCCAAAGGGCATTTGGCTGGGAAGCCAAGTTTCAAAGAAATACAAAATCACACAAGCCCCCACAATGTAAAGCATCATGGGCTGCATATGCAAATCACCACAGAATACTATGCTGGTTCAACTTTAAGCAGAAATGCATGGTGCCGAAAGGCCTCACACAGTTTGCAAAGGGTGCAAACAGAAGACATAGACATGTGTTTCATCCTACCAGGACTCATCAAGATTGGTAGATGCCCTGGCACCAACATAATTGTTGAATATTATGTTACATATATGTCCTATAATATAGTTTTAATCTCCCTCCAGAATGTAAGAATGTTTTATAAACAATTCACCAATAACAAAGTGCACAACAGACATAATAGCAGCTATTTTTGTGATTGGTGTTCACAGATTGGCAACATCCAATCAAGTGTTTGAAATTAATTTTTGCTGCCTGACTGAATAATGTGCCTCTTGACAGTGATATACTGAAAGTCAGACACTCATTCGGTACAGGCCATTGAGAGAGACACACACATTTTAGAGATTTTTGTCATTTGCAATGTCTGTGAAAGGATTCAGCATTGCAGAAGGTTACAGAACAACTGTTTGGATCCTTGGAAGTTTAATTGTGTGGAGGGCTGCACAGTTTGTCAGGAGGAGTCATTTCTGACATGACTTGCAACTGTCAAACAGTGATGTCTACTGGTTTGGTAAAGGTAGCATGAGGTGGAAGCAGCTCATGTCAGCTGTACACTGACTTTTAGACAGTCACCCTCAGCCAGACATACTTCAGATCTGTATTGGAGGTAATGATTTGGGCCACAAAAGGGGTATAGATTTGACTGAAGCAGCTAAATCTGATTTGGCTGCACTTACCACAATGTTACCTGCCTGTAAGGTTCTATATTCAGGCATTACAGAGCGGATGATCTGGAGAGGCCAGCAGCGTGTTCCTAGACTTGAAAGATCATGGGTAAAGGTCAACATCGAGATATCTGGTTTCCTTCATCATCTGAGTATTCACACTGTACGTCAACCCGAAATTAAACTTTACAAAAATTGGCTTTATCTAAAAGATGGTGTGCATCTCTTAGACTCTGACAATATGATTTTTCTAGTGGACCTTTGACATGGCATCTTAACAGTTTTGTAAATGTGTTGTCACATTGATCACCAGTACCGTCATGCAATCCTACAACAGCTCTTTTCAGAGCCATATATACCTTTGTCAAAAAATAGAAGACATACACCGGCACAACATGCACCTATCATTTCCATTATTTGTTTGTTTGGTGTGTTATTTTTGTTTTTGGGGGGAAATCCCTGTGCTAGTATGGCATTTAGGCAAGGTTGCCACTTTACAGCTACTGGGAGGAGGGAGAACTGTCTTGCTGCATGTACAGTAAGGGGTGGCTACATCTTGCTCTGTCAGTGTGTGTGCAGATATAGCCCCTGATTAGTGGTGGCAGAGACAATGCATACACTAATTACAGATTACAGAGAGATTATACCTGGCATTGTCTATTTTTTTTACACTTCTGGTAGCCTTGACTTTGCTACAACAGGGGGGCGGTAGTTACACAAAAGGAGAAATGGCACAGTTTGTGAGTTTACAGTGACAGTTGTGGAGGTAGGGGCTTATTCATACGTGCACAATGGCTGGCCACCATAATGAATTAGTGTAATTAGGGTGTGGACCTCCACTGTACAGTTCAATGGGAGGTTTGGATCATGATACTTTGGTTATTTTATTTGGAGCAACTCTGCTAGAACACAGGTTGGACACTCCTGCGACATCACAGCTGCAGAGCAATGCCAACCATATTACTGGGTGTTATGTAACAGGGACTGGAGACCATGCTTCCTTATTGTGCAGAGCTCTGCCCCAGGTAGTGATATCAGAGACAATTTGCATGCTGAATACAGGTGTAAGAAAAATATACATGACATTTTCATTTTTTGCCATTCATACTTCACCTAGTGTGAAGTTTGGCAGCACACATAAACTTGAGAGATATAGAAAAAGAAAAAAATGGCACCTTTACTGTGTTTACAGTACAAGTTGTGTGTGCAGTAGGGGGCTTATTTCTACATGCACATACAGCAGTCAATGTAACTAGTATTTGGAAGGGTGGTATAGAGCACCACTGTACAGTGCAAGGCAGGTTTGCAACCATGTTTTTTTGTGTGTGATGTTTCTACTACTATGTGCTTTAGGCAGCAGTGTGAGTTCATGGTGGGGACATGCGGCTCATTGAACAATGGCAGCAGGGGATATTGTGGTTCATAGGTGTGCAGAGGTGTACCTCCAGATTAGTGGTAGCAGAGACAGTGTGTACACTGATTACACCTTGTAGGAAGAATATACCTGACATTTTCAGTTTCTTTTTTCCTTTTTTCTTTTTTTGTTGTTAAACTTGTAGTACCATTGCCTCTACCAGCGCAGGGAACTTGTAAGGTACACAAAACACAATGACGGTGTTGTTTTGTTTATGGTGGTAGTGCTAGTGAGGGGCACATGGTTATTTCCATGTACACAGGGGATAGGCACCATAAGTAGTACATGAAAAGATGGTTTGCACCACTATACAGTGCAAGGAAAATTTCAGACCATGATACCTGTGTCTTTTTTTGGGGGGTGATAGCTGTGGCACTATGTGCTTTTTGCAACACTGCAATGTCACAGCTTTGGGGAGGACTGCATCACTAGGTGTATAGAGACAGATAGGGTGGAAAGCCGTGCTTGTTCACTATTTGAAAATGTACTCATGATTAGTGGTAGAACAGACATTGTGTACACTGATTTCGGCTTGCAGAAAGAATATAGCAGATGTTTTCAAATTTTTTTGGTTATCCTTCTGCTATCATAGACTTTGACAGGACTGGAACCCTAGAAGCAACAGAAAATGGGAAAATGAGACTCTTGCACTGTTTCCAGTGTTACGTGCCTTTGGTATGTAACATACCTTTGTCATACACAACCACCTAGAATCCACTCACCGCATATCTTGGCAATAAAGGAACTACACTGAGAGTTCATAATTGTTGTTCTTCAATGTTATATTGTGTTATTGTTGCAGTAATGTAGCATATTGCACTTCACTGAATTATGTGACAGGAAATATATAGCACCAGTGTAAAAAACAAAAACATCATAAAGTCAGAAATGGTCAATTGCACTTCATAAATAATCAGACAGTCACATACTGAATATGAATTTTGGTTTTTTTTGTTTTGTCTTTGTTTCACAACAGAAAGATACCAAAAAACTGAAAAGATAGGGAGGTACTTGCCCAGGTCAAGGCTGTAAAAGAACTAGCCAGATAGGATATTATGATGCAGGCCACTAATCTGCAACAAAAGAAGACCTGGAAGCAGATTAGTAATTTCTTGGGTGGCAAAGTCATCTTGAAAGACCAAGATGCCTCCAGGTCCAAGTGGAAGCAGGTGTGCCAGAAGTTTTACAAAGCAAAGAAGGCTGGCAACGTCAACGTGCAGGACAGGGATTGATATGAGCTGGCCCATGATATGTGGGAAGAGGCAGGGAAGCCTGAATTTGGAGATCGTCATCATGAAAGTAAATAAATCTGCACAACCATATGAGCAAAATGCAAGACAAAAAAAATGTTTCTGGAATGGATATTACTGATCTTGCATAATAAAACAGTAAGTATATAGATGAGGCATGATGTGGGTGGGCATTATGGTGGTTAATAACCAATCTGAGGCGGCTTGAAGCACAATGTAAAGCCAGTTGATTCTACCACCTGAGAAGGGCTGTTTCATGACCATAATGCACCTCTTGCAGTGGCTTTTAACAGGCATCCTGTGATAATAGCGACTAAAGAATCATGAATAAATAACAGGGAGGAAAGAATAGCACATGAAATAATAGCGAGTATGATTTAATAGCGAACCCCATTAAAAGTGACTTTTTGCATGTCAAAATCACGATTGAGAAACTCACTGTAATTAAGGAAACAGTACAGTTTAGCATATGAGAGGCAGAAAGCAGATTGTGTACCACGACCTTGCAAACTCACTGCATCCCACCTCCTGTCACTGAGAGCTCACTGTAATTAAGGAAACAATACAGTTTAGCATATGAGAGTCAGAAATCAGATTGTGTAATGACTTGAATACCATGACCTTGCAAACTCAAATCCCACTACCGTAGCTGATAACTCACTGTAATTAAGGAACTTGCATTTCTAAACTGAAATCCCACTACCGTAGCTGAGAGCTCACTGCAACTGGAACTTTGGTAAACTCAAACTAATTTCCCATGGCAAAATCAGCAGATAATCGGGAATGTATTGTAGCTCACTGCTTTGAGTGCATCGGGAAACTCTAAGATTGCAGATACAGAGACCAATATGAGATGCGTAAAAATAGTGAAAAAAGGGGTTAAAAAAAACTGGCAATTGCCAGAGAGCCTTTATTGAAGTTGCCTGTTTTCTTCTGATTGTCAGTCATGTTAAATATTATATTGGAAGTTGTACGCAAGACCTTTTAAGTAGTCATAGATAGATCTCTCACCGTATTGGCACACAATCTTCTCAATACATTCATTTTGGTCTCTGTATTTTCTCTTTGTTCCTCCTGGTGTTCTACCAGCAAGTAACTGCTCCAGCTTTATTTCAGTAAGCCTTTGTTCTTCTATTAAACACTCTATGAGCTTCCATATACTGGGATGGCATGATCCGAGGTGGGAGTTGAAACCTCTATGCCACCCTTCGACAACATTGTTAGTGTGTGAAAGTCCGAGTATAGTAGCTGCATTACAGTTCCAGTTCTCAACTGGGAGCATTGCACATCTTTTCTTTGAACATCCTTTTGGCCTTCCAAGCCAAGTGTCCTCGACTTAATCGAGGACTGGTTTCAATAGCTCTTCATTTGAAGTGAAGAACTCATTCTCTCTGAGATCCTCGAATGAACTTACAACATCATCTGGTGGGACAAAAGCCAGAGACAGAAGCATTCATAGATGTAGCGCAAAGTTGGGGTCACTACAGTATCTTTTTTCAACTTCGTGGCACTGTTGTATTTGACGCCACACAGCTTGGGCAAAGTGAAAAAAACAACCACGGACCGATGTGCTCGTGAAAACATTAGTGAAACCCTTCCATGCAGCTCTTTCATAGTCCATAATTGCTGTAAAGGGGCTGTTATCTCCACACATTGCCTTAATTTGCCTAAAGAAGCGCTCATATGAAATTGCTTTGCGTGAGCATATAAGGATGAAAACTGCAGATATAACCTGTCCAGAATGCATTTCATGGATACTGTATAATAAAGATGGGCATGACTTAAAGGTACCATCCAGCATCTAATCTGGACTGTCCTTCAGCAATCTAATGTTACCCTCAGTGCCAAATACAAGAATTTTGTCAGTTTCTAACCCGCTATCATATAGCAGAAATTTTTCACCAAATCCAAGCACAGCAAACTCATTAGGTATTACAAGGGACTCCACACATGTTGGAGTTACTGGGCCTGCACACTCTTGTTGCCTAATTCGTTGAATGGTATGCTTCATTAATCTAATTTCAGGCAGGTGTCCACTTACAGACTCAGGCACAGTGGCAGTGGATGTCACAAGTACTTGTGACATGCTCTCTACTGTAGTTTGTGCTCTGACACGAATATCTGTCATAACCTGACACGTTGCAACATCTCCAGAATCAGCCACATGGTTATGCTGTTTAATAACAGCTGAAACAGTGTCTGCAACTGTGTGAAGCCTGGCCAGACATTTGAATTTATGAGCTTCCACACACCTCCAATACACCTTATTTGCAGTTTCTTTATCCAAGCGATATAAGTAGCCAGGCTGCTGCCAGGCTTTTGACCGGACAAAGTAAGTTTTGTCATATAACTCCAGTATTGCGCGATTTGCACTGGCTGCCTGTCAGGTGGAGAGTTTTGTTCAAGGTGGGGTTTCTCACCTATAAGACCCTACATGGACAGGGCCCTGGTTACCTTTCTGATCTACTGGTACCGTCCACCTCTGTCCGGGATCTTCGCTCCTCTGGTGGTGGCCTCCTCACAGTTCCGAGAGCTAGGTTGAAATCAGCAGGGGATCGCTCCTTTGGAGTTGCTGCTCCAGCTCTCTGGAACTCGTTGCCGCTTGAAGTGAGAGAGGCCCCCACTGTAGAGGCTTTTAAGAGTAGTCTAAAGACCTTTTTATTTGTGCAGGCTTTTGGGGTTTAAGTTATATGTTTGTGATTTTAATTCGAATGTATACAGTATGATAAACTGTAAAGGTTTTGTACGGCGCCCAGAGCCTTCGGGATTGGGCGTCTTTTTAAATAAAGTTGACTTTGACTTTGACTTTGAAGAACTAGTGGTTTACCCTTTTGACTCGTGATAAATTGCACAGACATCTCTCGCTTGAATTGATGTAATTGATGTAATTCATGTAATGCAGGTTGAAACCCAGCACAAGAAACAGCTATGCAAGGTAGGGGGGCCATTGATGCAATGGAACTTATACACTGGAGAGGACTTTGGGTGGACTATGGTCTGGTTACCTGGCAACAATTGCTATGTGGAAACAGGAAATTAATTAAAGTGAAAGGTCCCCTGGTAGATAAATAGAGTGGATACAGCAATAGTAAAAAAAAGTTGGAGAGGCTACAGCAATAGAAAACAGTTCGCTATACTTGCTATTGAGGTATTTTGACGTTCGCTATACTTTAAGTCGCTATTATTGGTATCGCTATTATGCACTCGCTGTTTTTGAAATCGCGATTTTTTTTCGTGATTTTTACATAGTACCCTTTTTGCAATCATGAAATGGGTCCTCTCTAGAAAATTAGATTCATTTTTTAAACATATTACTTTTACCCAAGCCGTTCTCCAGGAATAACAGCCCAGCTGAAAGTATATTTTTGCCAGTCATAAGCCAGCACTTTTCCTGCACATTTCAGAACTGTTAGTAACATTTTAAGATTCAGTGATGTCACAGCTACCATTGCTGATAAACTGGTATATAAGAAACACCATTCTGTAACAGTAATAAAATATGCAAAAAATGGCCAAGATATGCAGCAAAGATAAAAAACACATTAAAATACTATACATTGAACCACAGTTACCTTGCTTCCAGCAGCTGAATGTGTGTTCCATCATAGAGTGGTTCTTAACCATGAGACTTGTTCAGGTAACTGAGGGTGTCTAGGGGGTGTGGGAGGATGCGAGGTACTGGATGATCAATGGCAGGTTAGGGTATGGGGAGGAGTCAGTGACAGACCATTTTCTTTTGTAAAGTAAAAAAAAAGTCAGGGGAGGACCATTTTCTTTAATTCAGACACAATTTCACAAAGGACACCGATAGCAGTGTGGTAGGTGCCACTACAAACATTGGAATTACTTACTAATTACAGGGATGGTGATCAGAGCTTGAGGGGCACCAGCAGATATCAGGGATGTATTAAATATTTACAGTGACATTAATCTAAGGGTAGAGGGTGCCACTACATACTAGACATAATATTAATAATGACTGGGATGGTAATTGGAGGGTAACGGGGGCCATTGCAGTAAGTATTATATAGTCACAAAGTAACAAGAATAGGTAACAAATGACACACAACACAGAAAAGTAAAGTTGTAATATTTTGACTGCATAGAGAGGCACAAGGTCTATCTCAGTGCCTTCAACTATATCGATATTATTGAAGTACACTGCACTGAAATACAACATGCTCCTCTGTCTTAAATGTATTGTGTAGATAAAGAGACATTTCCTTTAACAAACTTAACTGATAATTTGTCTTTATAGCTTGTCTATCTCCACAGAACATTCAGGCTACCCTACCACACAGGGGAAAAGGGGCCAGCTAGTGCCAGTTCCCAGTGATCAGAAGGAAGAGGATCACGCTCCTGATGATGGCATGTTGATCATACAGCCTGCTAATATGTAACAACAACCAGAGAATAACACTGAATGCAAACATATTCAAATCTAATGCATCTTAAATTGCTAGCAATTCAGACATTGGAAAAGTGGGCAACTACCTTCCTATTGTGCAGGTAAAGAGAAAAGGTATTCCCCCAAAACCTGTGATGATGTCCTACATGGCAGCAGTAGCACCCAGCCATGCTACCATACATGCAAACATACCTCCACTCCTTTCATCACCCTTCTTTGTCTCAACAGCCCTCAATACGGACTGCAATGTCATAGAGAACCACAGTATCCTTCTGTTAGGTCTGTAGGCAGCCCTTTCTGGCACAATGCCTATGCTATCCCTCTATACCCACCATGGTGCACAACATGGCAAGAATCCCCCTTCAGGTCACATGTTTTACAGCATGGCAATACAGTGACAACAGTGGGACACCCACCAACCATGGCAAACTGCAGGAACCTATACAATAGTCAACTGGCCACATGGTCCCCCCACATATCAGAAATTACCATTAGCTGGGATTCCTTTCATCTTGTCTTTCCTGAATTGTGGTATATAAGTAGTAATGGATGATTTTGTAAAGAAGCATGTAAAGTACTATAATGTCTTACATTTGTACCACTTCACATACTTGTGAACACTGAATTGGTATTATTTATCATGGAGCTTTGCTATCGGTATTTTTGATGTACTGCACATAAATGGTAGGATAACCAAGAAGGTAACTCTCATTAGGTAAAAAACAAATACAAGCAATGTACTGCACAACCCAACAGCACAGAAAGGTTTGTATAAGAAGCCCTTATTGCAAAGTACGTACTGCAGTATCATATAGATAAAGGTTGTCTATATACCTATTTTTCTTTTTTTGGCTATCTTACAGATAATACCAACCCTGCCACAATAAGAAATAAAACTGTCTCCTCAATGCCAACAAAATAATATATATGTACAGCATATGTGTGCATACTAGGAAACTTTGACCATATGACTTCTGTTTACCTATTATGAACCATTAATTATTTGTGTCAGATATGAGAACCCTAAGTTATTGAGCTCTGAGATAATGGAAAACAATATCAGTAGTATCATTCTGATACTCCATGTTACGTATGTCCACTACTACATATTAATATTACTCAATGTCAGGCAATAGTTGCTGAAGAATAATATAGTATAATATTCAGTACACCACAGCTTACCTAGGAACAATGCAATATCTATGTATTAACATAATACTAAGGTATGTCCATTTCTTTTACTTGTGTATTGCAGATCAAGAAACCCTCAGAGGTGGTACCGGTGGTGCTCCAGAGAAGGCCACAGAGGGAGGAACAGAAGAAGGTCATGCCCCCTCTGTGACCTAAACAGAGGCACTACCAAGTGCTGGGGAGTCCATCAAACATCATCAGGTCAAAAAGGAGCCTAAACCCGGTCCATCTGGACTATCCAGCACTGCAGCAGGCGACAAGCCTGCAGCTGTATGCTGTAAGTAAAAACCTCTTCCTTAAAGCATGATTTTATAAGATTTGACAGAATTTCTCCATGTCATATTTGCTATTTATTGTCATCATATTGGACTACCACACAACAGAGATCCTCTGCACACCCAGAAACATTCAGGAAATATGTGATACCTACTTGACCACATGATCTCCCCTGACACCTACACCTTGAAATGCATCAATACTGTAGGGCAAACATAAGATTAATCTATACTGCTCAACATGCAACAAAAGGCACACAGTGCATACCACAACAGTACCCACCTTACAGAACCACCACCAACCCTCCCATATCTGTACAGCACACTCCATCCACCCAAAAACATACTCAGTAGCTCAGCACAGCAACACAGACACAGAATCATAGATTCTCCACAGATACATCAGTAACATACCACACCTATCAAACCCCACGATTTACACCTACATCACACTATCATATTGCCAATCTCAATCTAACACCATAGTACAATGTAATCATTATAGTACCTACCACTGTCACTTCTGCTTTTAACTACCTCTGTAGAGGATGATGTAAGATACCAGTTACAGAGATATAAGAGCACTACCATACACCTACATAAGACAGCATCACAGCAGAATAACTACATATCCCAACATAGGCAGCCTCCCCTACCCCCATTAAACTTGTTCTACATAGTGTAAAAGCCATACCATGGCAACAAGATATGTCACGAAACAGCAAAGATATTGCTGTACACATCACAGCACAACAGCTCTTCATGTACTAGACTACCTGTCTCACAAACACTGTACAAGCTTGAAAACACATAAAAAATATATAACAGTATTTCAGAACATTGTGTATCTACAGTACTGTTTTCTTGCAGAAGGTAAAATGTTGCTTCTAGTAAAATGCCATACCATGCCGATATTTGAGCCTTTATGAGCCAGTTATAGATATGCAGCAATAACTAAAGTTTTGTAGGTGCAGTGCTCTTGTCTTCCATAAACAACGTTACTACTTGTTCTCAATAGACACCATACTATGGGGAACTGCTGTATGATTGTATACTGTAGTACACATGGTCCCCTCCACATCAGGCCAGAATGTATAAATATGTTTTAGATTTCTCTTGCACAATGTAAAATATTGGTTGCTGTACATAATAGCCATGGCCTGCTAATGTGTCATCTGTTATAGGTGTGTATATCACAGGCTGGGGTGGTCACCTCTGTACCATAGAGACACTTTGCAAATGTCATGTTTATTGTTTTTAATTATTTTAATTGTATAAAATATAACCCAAATGCTAAATTTTTTCATACAAAGAACCTCTTTGAGACTATTGAGGTCACAAAATTCAGTTAATTTGGTAGTCCCACCTTGCAAAACTATTAAAAATCAAAAATCCTTTAAACAGAGTGCAGTAAAGACATGGAATAAGCTGTCTGATGAATTACGTAATGCTCAAAACTTAAACCTCATCAAGACATCATTTAAAAAAGAATTGTATTCAAAGAATGCATGCACAGGATAATTGACATAATCATAATATAGCATATCTAGGATATATTCTTAATAAATCCTTTTTAGGTCCTTAATAATATTTTAGTTCCATTTTTTATGTTATGTGTAATTTACTTTCTAGAATCTGTTAGTTTGAACTATATGTTATCATTTACACTCATGTATTTTGACCTTTTTATACTGTGATTGTTATTGTGATTGTTTTGTTATTGTGACAATTGTTTGACTCTCCTTTGACTCTCACCAGGTCAAGCCTGCAAAAGGGACATGCAGTCCAGTGATTTTTTATCAAAAGTCTTAAATAAATAAAAATAAAGTTATAACCAGATAATACATACATAACAATCACTGGAAACTTGTGTAGCAACAGTGCTGTTGTCCACAACAAATTAAAGCAATACTTGTCAATTCAAGCCATAATATGAGAAACTGCAATGTATTACTACAATACACATTGTTTTGTCAGTATCAAGCCAGAATAAATCATCATCCACTACATTTGGTTCTTTCTATATATATCTATAATGTTATGAGATAACCAAACAGTCTTTGAGATAACACTGAGTCAGTGAATGTATTGCATTAGTTAGCAATGCAATGCTAGTTGTGATACTATGACATAATAATAAATAGGGAACATTTTCCTAACAACAGACTTTAATTTGTGTTTCCATAGATCTACCTCCCTGGTGCCAACACACAGATGCTGCTCCAAAAAGTAAGTCATCACTCTTCTTAGGCAGACAACATATTATACTCTGCATTATCCAAACCCCAATAAAACCACCATCTCTGGAGTATCAGACTCCCAGGTTATTCCCACACCTTTTTCAATAGAGATTAACACAATAGCAAAGTACCCATTTCCTCAGTAGGAAAACTACTGCACTTTTTCTGAGGTGATTTATCAACTGTAGCAGCTTCCTCTAGCAGCCCTCTGTGTCATAGATGTTGTACTGATTGCCTGTGCCCTTGGTTTGCACTCTCCAAACTGCAGCTCTGTTTTCTTTGCAGCAGTTAGTTCCAGTACATGTAGGGCTATGCTTTGAAAGTGAGGGCTGCTTTATAGGAGTCAGCAGTGCTCAGATGTGTACAGCATAATTGCAGGGTTCAGATCTGGCCCCCCCACATGCACACAAAGCAGCAGTTTAGGCTACATGTTACTGTTGTGCTCGTTACTTGTTCCCCCCTTCATGTTTGCAGCATGGACTCCCAAGTCCCGGCCCTCTTAGATGTACTGTGATTTCATAGCACCCATATGTAGTACTGCATTCACTGCTCTTCCACGGACAATAACATATTTGGCATGCACCCAAACTCCATATTGCAATATGACAGAATTTCGTGTCTGCATTATTAGTGCTTTCTTAGCTTTTCACTGTTTCTCATGGTACACAGGTATCAATTCAAAAGCAGAAGCTTTTTTTCAGCAGTTCAGCTCTCCACAACATTATTTTTTTATCCTTAAGTGTGTCATATACATCACTGGACCACTACTGGTAGTGCTACAGTATGACAGCTTCCAGCTTCTCCCAACCCCACAACACAACCTGCAAGCTTAGCTTTGTAGCATGTGTCTGTGTCCACAGCCTCTGCATGTCACTACTTTGTTACAGTGCTACAACTCCTCAGCATGGCCTGCACATAACAAACATTATATATTGCATGTATAACCAGCAGTGACAGCCTCTTTCAGGAAAAGAATAAATATATGAAACTGGTGATATGTTTTCTTTGCAGCAATTGGTTATACAACATGTGGGTTGTGCTTTGAAAGTGAGAGGTGCTTTACAGGAGCCAGCAGTGCTCAGACGTGTACTCTGTAACTGCAGGATTCAGATGTAGCCCCTTCCCCAACACAACAGCAGTTCACGCTATGTGTTAGTGCAGGGTTCAGTACTTGCCCTCTTGTCCCACCACTTTGCGTCACAGACTTCTGGCTCCCTTAGATGTACTGTGATATTTTATTTTTATTTATTTTACCAGGAAAAGGCTCCATTGAGGAAGCTCATTCACAAGGAAGTCCAGAGTAAGACAGGAAAAAATACATTGTGATAACACATTATTTGAATCCACAACAGCTATAAGCATCCACAATAGATATAAGCCTAGCAGCAATTCAGTTACAATAGAAGATAGAGCAAAGTACCTTAGAGTAGCCAATACAGTGAGATAATACATGTATAGAACACACAATAAGTATAAGATCAGCAATATTACAGTACAGACGTTAAGTACTGCAATATACCATGGGGTCATTCATTATTATTGTACCATCTTGCTCAACTGGGTAACATACCATGTGGGATACTTAGGTAGAAAATGGTTGATTCAAGGATATCAATATACCATGGGGCCACTGTTGTACCATGGTGCTCAGCTAGGTGTGGGATACATAGGGACAACATGGTTGATTCAAATATATTGTAACATATTATTTACATGAACATACCTCAGTAGAAATGCTATCGATGAGGGATTTGAAGTGATTCCTTCCAACCATGGAGCTAAGTTTGAGTGTACCTTGTAGCTTATTCCAGGCTACTGGAATGATATTACTGATGGAAGATTTTCCAAAGTGCGTAGAATGCAAAGGTGTATCTAGGAGAAGGATATTGCTCTTCCTAAGTGCATAAGAGCAAGTGGCCCTGCTGAACAGCTCAATTATATATCCTGGTAAATCATTTGTTAGCATCTTGTGAGTCCATGTGTAAAGATTATGCAATCTCCTTTTGGCTAGGGAGGTCCACCCAACTCCTGCATAAAGGCTGCAGTGATGAGTCAAGTGTAGTAAATACGTAGCAAACCTCAGTGTTCTATGATAAAGTACATCAAGTTTGTTTAAACAATTAATAGTGCAGCAGTTACAGATAAAGTCTGTATAGTCTATTATTGGTAAAAAGGTCACTTGCACAAGGCATGTGTTGATGTTCATGGTGAAACAGTGCCAGTTCTTGTAGAAGAATCCAAGTCTGACTTGCAACTTTTTGCAAACTGCATCAATGTGTTCTGAAAAGGATAACTTGCTGTCAGTCCACACTCCTAAGTATTTGTACAGTAGCTTGTCACTACTTCAAGGTATTCTATCATAGTACACTTACACGCTAGTACATGCACCACACTTCCACAGACAATAAGAGATTTAGCATGCACCCAAACTCCATATTACAATATCATGACAGAGTCTCATGACAGGTTTATCACTGATTTCTTTCTATTTCACAATTTCTCATGACACACAGGTATCAGTTTGAAAACAGAAGATGTTTTGAGCAGTTCAGCTCTCTATTATATGGTATTTATATATTTCTGTGTCACATTCACAACTGTAACACTGCTGATAGTGCTACAGTATGACACCAAGCAGCCACCCCCCTTCACATCATAGTTTGCATGCTCAACTTTGTAGCATATGGCTGTTTCCATAGCCTCTGCATTCTACCATTATGTTACATTGCTTCAAGTTATCCTCTGCATGGACTGTACAAAACAATTATTATATGTTGCATGTAAAACCAGTGGTGACGGTCTCTTTCAGAAAAAGAAGAAATATATGCAAACTTTTAAGTGAACAACTCCATACAGATCACACAAGTATTGTACTCCTCTGTCCCGCTCTATAAGTGTGGTCACTATGTATGGTAAAAACATAACACTATATTCAACTGCTAAGCTGCACAAACTATATAATGAATTTGCAATAAATAATACCATACCATACCCTAAAATTAACTCTAGCCTTCCACACCAGCAGAAAAGACAATGTCATTCTCATTCTTTCCTAATATATTTTTCTAAATTACAGGTGTTCAATTTATTGCATGGGGCATCACAGAAATCATAAGATGTACGTAGCAGGTGAGGGAGAAGCTCTTCAGATCCAAGAAGTATATCAGCAAAACACAAAAACTTCTTCATTTGCATGTTTAAATGCTGTACCACAACCTTTTTTTAAATTAAATAAACATTATTGAGACCATGAAAATACAATAAACAACTACCAACAAAATGCATGCAATGAGAATACAACGTTTAGATTAACTACAACATCACTCCCCCCCAAACCTGTGTATTCCCCCACCCTCCAGAAACCATGCTCTGGAGTAGTTAAGAGAGGGTAGTATCTCACAAATGGATCAATATCAAGATTTACTAGGGAAACATTTCACACCCCAGAGTGGACAGCCAGGCATCCAGAAGGGTCCAGTGGTTTATGTACAGCTGAAAACAATGTTGTAAGGACGCCAAACTACATTCTATCCTCAGTATATTCAACATCTCCTTGTGCCATTCAGAAAAGGATGGAATAGATCCATCCAGTGTCCAAGGATGTTTTTTTTTTAGCCACTGTAGTAACAGAAAGTGGTATCTTCTGGTACTCATTAATGTCTGGATATCCACTCCCAACAAACAGCATTCCTTAGTAAAAGCATCAGAAAGACTCAAGATTGATTTCAATGTCTCCCAAATACTTTGCCAAAGAGGCTAAGCTTTGGGACAATTCCCAAAAATATGCATCAAAGTGTATTCCCCACCATTACATCTTGTTCAGGTTGATAAGTTCAACAGTCCCCATTTATGCAATTTCCAAGGAGGATGATATAAGACATGAACGATATTAAACTGAATAAATCTATGACCATCATATTTAAGATAGCAAGGAATGTTATTCCAAATTTCTGTCTAATGCCATTCATCCAATCTCAGGCCGAAGGCTTGAGGCCAGTTTTTGGAGGGGACCTCTATCTATAAGACCAGACCCACTGAAGGGTTTGGTATACTGTAGAAATGGCTTGGGGGCTATACTAAGGTGCCCAAGCTCTGACAAAGTTAAATCAGTCTGAGACACAGGTGGAGAGGTATCAAATTTCTTTCATAGCAGACGACTAATGTGGCAATAAAAGAAATGATCTTGGGGTTCCAACCCATACAGCAGACATAGTGTGGCAAAAGAGACCCAATTTTTTCTTGATATAATTGTGAAACCTGGGTGATACCCTTTTGATACCCAGTGTCTTAGAGAAGAGGTTTCACAAAGATGGTGAAGTTAGAGTTCAGCCACAAGGGCTGATACACAGGATTGCCCAATGGATATTTCAATAACCATTTAAATTGATTAAAAGTTACTATGGAAATACCTATAGGTGTGTCCTGGAGAGGAGTTGGTAGGGATGCATAATTGATATGCAGAAACACTTGTATAGAAATTACCCGTTAGAAACATAAGTTTTTCCTTAATGCTCCAGAATTGTGGAACATGTGAAGAAGAGCCTTCAGTTGACTGAGATGTCCACAGAAACTATTTAGCACCCTGGGCTGCATGATAGTAGGCCAGGAAGTTAGGGGCAGCTAAACTACCAATGAGCTTCAGGACAGTCAATCATAAGTAGCAAAGTTTAGGTTGATGGCCCTTTCATACAAAAGTAGAGACTAAGATATGATCAGAGAACCATTTCAAGGTCAGCTGAATTTTCAGTATGGTCATAGGGTACAAAATTCGAGGGAGAATATTCATCTTTAACACATTCACCTTACCCCACAATGTCAGAGGCAGCCCAGTCTATCTAGTCAAATCTGCCCTGAATACCTTTAACAGTTCAGTAAAATTCCTTTGTATTGTCTGGGACAAAGGGATGGTTAACTTAATGCCCAAATATGTAATTTCTTTTTGGGAGTCCAACTGACCCCCTTTGACAAGAAATCAGCTTTCCGAAAACAGATATTCAAAGGGAATACTTGAGTTTTTTCAAGGTTTAGCTTATAAAAAGATATGGCACCAAAGTGCTGTATTTCATCTAAGGCTATTTCCAAGGAAGTGGAGAGATTTTCCACATGCAAAAGAATATCATCATCGTATACTGTAATCTTAGCATCCAGACCCCAGAATGATTCCTTCTATAGGAGGATGAGATTTTATACGTAACACCAAAGGTCCCAGATATAAGTTGAAAAGGGAGGGTGAGAGAGGGCAGCCCTGGCGAGTCCCATTCATAATGGGAAAACTAGAAGATAGAACTCTGTTACAGCACACCCTAGCTGTAGGGTGCAAATATAATAATTTTATCCAATGGATGAAGGTTTCAGGAAGAACAAATTTCTCCAAGATCCAGAGGAGATAGGGCCAGGAGACCATGTCAAAAGCTTTTTATGCATCCAGGGTGACCAGGACAGATGTTACCTCACTTCCTGAGGATGCTGAAATTATATGCTGCAATATTTGCAAGTGGTCAGATTACAGGTGGCCTGCCATGAACCCCACCTGCTCTGGACCAATTGAGTCAGACTAGACCTGCTGAAGGTGAAGGGCTAGAGCCTTGGCAAGAATCTTAAGGTCTACGTTCATTAAAGATATTGGACAATAATTAGAAACATTGGTTAGGTCCTGGCCATGATTTGGTAAAATAGAAATAAAAAAGCCTCCTGAAAGCTTTGCTCCAACTTGCCCGCCTCATAAGCTTTGTGATAAATACATAGTAAAATACATAGTAGGTGGGAGGGGGTAGCGGTCCATTTTAAGACTGAATTGAGCCTCACTGGTGTACCAGTTGAGGAGGCCAAATCCTTTGAATGTACTGTGGTAGCTGGTGTGGGTTGCAGGATAGCCCTCATCTACTGTCCACCTGGGGATGAGAAGCGATTCCTGCAGAAAATGGCAGATTTCACCACTGACATGGCATTGGAGTCACCCAGATTCATGGTTCTGGGTGACTTCAATGCCTGGGTTGATGACGAACTCTTGCCTTTTGATCAGCACATCCTCCACATGATGACATCTCTGGGCTTCACTCAGATTGTTTCTTCAGCTACCCATAATCACGGTCATTCTCTTGATTTGGTTTTCCTCCTGGGGAATGCAACCTCTGATTTGGGGGTGGACCCTGACAGCTGGTCCCATCATTGCACTGAGGTTCAATTTTTGTGCCCTCCTTTGTAGATCTGCCCCTGTGGAGATGGTCAGTTATCACTCTTTACAAGATGTGGGCCCTGAAGACCTGGCAGCGGTGATTGACCTCTTGGAGTTTCCTGATGCCAGCTGTAGTCTGGAGTTGTTGGTTCTGGCCAATAATAATGCCACTTCCTCTGCTCTGGACTTGATAGCTCCTGTTCATGTCCCCCCCTTCTCCGCCCTCGGGCCCATTGGTTTGATGGGTCTTTGAGGGAGTTGTGATGTGTGGGGTGAAGGTTAGAGCGTCATTGGCGAAAATGCGCCCTGGAGTTTGACTGCCTTAGTTTGGTCGAGCACTATCAGCTCTACCAATCAGCGATTTCCCATAAGAAGGCAGAGTTCCTGTCCAGGGAAATCGCTGTCACTCAGAATCAATGGGCTCAGCTCTTTCAAACTGTGGCTGGGTTGTGCAAACTAGCCTGTCTGCAGCTCCTTTGAGCTTTTTCATAAAAGGAGTGTGATGAGCTTGCTCATTTCTTTACGAATAAGGTGGCTGACAGCAGGTCAGAGATTCATTTGGCTTGCTCTGTGAGGGATGCGGTTGGTCAGCATTTGGTCACTATTCCTCATACTTCCTGGAGTTCCTTTGACCTGCTGGACCTCGTGGATATTATGCGGATTGTACAGGCGATGCACCCTACATGCTGTAGTTTAGATCCAGGCCGAACGCCCATGATTTTGGGTTGTCATGAGATCATTGGCCCATTTCTGGCTCAAATTCTCCAGTGCTCCTTGGAATCGGGTGAGTTTCCAAGCTCCCTGAAGGAGGCGGTGGTTACATCCCTTCTGAAGAAAGCTCCATTGGACCAGGACATTTCGTGAACTACAGACCTATCTTGAACCTTCCCTTTTCAGGCAAGGTTATTGAGAAGGTAGTAGCAATCCAGCTGGAGAACCATTTGACCATCCATAACGTCTACGAACCTCTCCAGTCAGGTTTTTGTAAGAGGCACAGTACTGATACCACTCTGGTTCGGCTGCTCAATGATCTCCTGATGGAAAGAGATAGGAGAAACCATTCCATTCTGGTACTCCTTGATCTCTCTTCAGCTTTTGACACTGTAGACCATAGGGTCCTGCTCGAGCACCTGACGTCCATCTGTGGCCTGTCAAGTACAGTGCTCAGATGGTTTTCATCTTTCCTAGCTGGTAGAACACAGAAAGTAGTGTTTTTTTTTTTTTCTTCTGACCCTTTTTCTCCATCTTGTGGGTTTTCTTAGGGCTTGGTGCTGTCCTCCATGTTGTTTGCAGTATATATGCTACCCCTCGGAGACATTGTAAGATGGTATGGGCTGTGGTTTCATTGCTATGATGATGATACCCAGCTCTACCTGTCTTTGGCCCCGACCAGGTTAGTGCACTCTCAGTATTTAATAACTGCCTTGCCGAAATCCAAGACTGGATGAATTCAAGCTGGTTAAATTTTAAAGAGGGAAAGGCTGAGGTTATGGTTGTGGACCCAGGTCACAGGATAGAGGGGTTGAGGACTGATCAGCCCTCTGGAATATTTCTGGGGGGCATTCAGATCCTTACCTCAGAACAGGTGCGTGACCTTGGAGTGGTGCTTGATGACGGGCTGACCCATCATCATCAGGTGTCGGCAGCCATTAAGTCAGCCTTTTGCCATCTTAGGAACATTGCCAGGATCAAACACCTTGTTCCATCCAGCAATCTGCCTGTGTTGGTCCACCCCTTTATGACCTCCCACCTTGACTACTGCAACTCCCTTTATCTGGGCCTTCCTGGGGTTAATATCCACCACTTGCAGCCAGTGCAGAATGCTGCTGCTCGATTACTGTCTGTGGTATCTTGGAGCTCACACATCACCCCTGTGCTGCATGATCTGCACTAGCTGCTGATTCAGTGGCAGATCACCTTTAAGATAGGTTTGTTGACCTACAAAGCCCTACATGGTCTTGGTCCCAAGTACTTGAAAGAGCTTCTGATTACTTACACCCCTGTGCGACAGCTCCGCTTGGCTGATGAGGGGTTGCTGGAGATTCCAGGGTTATTTTGAAATCTTCTGGGGCCTGTGCCTTTACGTCTGTGGCCCCTACCCTCTGGAATTCTTTACCCCATCAACTTCATGAGTGCATGACCGTTGGGGGCTTTAAACAGGTATTTAAGACTTTTTTGTGGACTCAGGCATTTTAAGAGTTATCATGATTTCATTAATGATATAAGTTATTCTGTATATTTGATGCTTTGTTCTAATTCTGTAAGGTGCCTTGATATTTGAAAGGAGCATAATAAATAAAGATTATTATTATTATATTAGTAGGTGAGGGAGAAGCTCATCAGAAAATGTTTTATAAAAGGAGGCTGTACAGCCATCGGGGCCAGGAACCTAGTTGGGGGCCAAGGTTTTTAAAGCAAGCTGGAGTTCTATGATTGAGAGGGGCTTCTCTAAAAAGGACTGGGCTGACTCTGACAGCCAGGGCAGTGTAACCTGAGCTAGAAAATCATTAATACTCACTTGACTGACACCTGACTCCCCTACATCATAGAGATTACTATAATAATGTTTGAATTCCTTGGCAATCTGCCAAGACTGAGTTAGAATCTCCTGACCTCCTGTCCTGCAAATGAGTTTAATGGAATGGGCTGCCTCTTGCTGTTTAAGGCACAAGGCCAACAATTTCCCTGCTCAATCTCCTGAAAAAATGTAAGATACCTTATCCTTGAATAAAAACAGCTCAGCTTGAGCCCTGTTTAACTCATGATTTTTCTCCCTGTTAGAGCTGAGAGGCAAAATAACCAGTTCAAATGCAGAGGACTCTGCCTGACATGCCAGGGAGCGAACTTGAGACAGAAGGTCCATGGCCTATGGTTGTTTGTTCCTTTTAATGGTAGTAGCCAGGCAGATGGTTTCTCCCTGAATGGCACACTTATAAGAAGCCCACAGAGCAGACTCCCGTTGGATTGTATCTTGATTTTCATGTAAAGAATGACTCATATATTCCCAAAGGTAAGTAACCAAACCAGAGTTATGAAGTAATGAATCATTCATCCTCCAGGTCTAGTCCGTATCTGCATTGATTTCCAACAACAAAAAGATATTTACTGGAGAATGATCTGAAATCACTTGTGGGAGGATCTCTACCATTATCAGGCCTGGCAGCAATGTCTGGGTAAACTGTACCATAACCTTAATACTACTCATACCCTCCACAGAGCAAAACAAAGAAAAGCGATAAATACTAACAATTGTTTTTACTACAAACAGCATAGCACCTTCAGATATAAGTATACCCTCAAAAGACAATAACTTCTTCATTTTCAGTCTTTGAATCTCTGTGACAATTTTAATAGTACTCATTCTCTCCACAGAGAACAGCAACTCCAAACAGCTTTTCCAGTACACACAACACAGCATACAATGTATACTAAACCATTGTCTTCTCTTTTCTATAACACCAAAAGCAGCAGAAATCAAAGCAATAAGGGAGGACTTCCATCAGTTTACAGAGAGTGTAACAGAGAGCTTCAAGAGTGTCACAGAATCTGGCACGATGGTCCTGGAACAACAAAAGGAAATTATGGATGCCATTCACCATCTTGGCAGACTCAAGTGGCAGACCTACAAGGCCCTCTATGACCTCCAGACCAGCAACACTGGCCTTGCTCCAAGTATCCAAGAGCTCACAGTGAGCCACAAGGTCAGTGTGGCTGCTCAGGAGACCACTCATTGCCTCATCTGTGAAATAATGGAGAGACAGCTATAGCCAATTGAGCCATCCAATGAGATGAACTTCATCCTGCTGCAGCGGATAGAGCAGGGCCTCTCCAAGGGACACCAGGAGCAAGAAGATCCTCCCTCACAAGATAGCTGCTCGAATGTCACCTGAAAATGGAGGGGTTGTGAGGCACCTGATCTATGTCACCAAGGTGGGCACTGCCAGGAAGCACCTGCTTCCACTTGTACCTGTCACCCAAGAAGTGATGGCACCAGCATCATAGTATCTTAGGGCTAGTACCTACTCAGCTACACAAAAAAAAGTAGAGAAGAAAAAGACTTGATTTTTAGAAAAACTTAGCATTTTTGAACACAAAAAAATATAATTTTATTGAACAATTATTTCCGGTCTGCTTGAGTTTAAAAAAGAGAAAATGCAAAACAATTTTATTTTTTACAAAAAGAAATATAATTTAAATGTTTTGTTTCATGGTCTGTTAAATATTTATATTTTATTTATATTTTTATGTTTTTATACTGATTTATATATATATTATTTTACTTTCATATTTTAAATTTGTAAAGTACTTTTTATTTAAAAAATGTACATAAATAAACAATTTTTTACAATGAAACTATGTCTCTTGACTCTTTATTTGTAGTTGTATTAATTCTGTTGACTTTTGTTGGGGTTGTGGAGGATGTCACTATCAGTAGGGACACCCGATGGCACACAGATGGGTATCAAGAGGCACGGCACCAGCGCATCAAATGGTGCTGCAAGAGGTCCACTTCTGTAGCGCTGTCTCAAGAACACCACCATGCTGCCTACCATGGAAGCAGCAGGAAGGGCCCTATAGAAACAGCACACCTCAGTGTAATCCCTAGAAACCCATACTTATACTGTTCAGGTCACACTGTACTTAACATAATGGCCACCTTATTGGGGAAGCACTGAATAGGCAGTGGTGCTGTAAGACAGATAACTTATGAGACAGGCAAGAGGTATGCACTTGACATGATGGCCACCTTATTGAGGGTGGAGTGCTGAATTAGTAGTGGTGCTGTGAGACAGCTGGGTTATGGGACAGGTAATACCACAAACACAGTAGACCTGTACATGATCCACTGACATGGCACTCTGTTGGTTGCACAGACACCCAGACTTTTAATGTAGTAGCACAAGATCCACTCCATGTCATTGTGTTGAGAAGGTGCAAACACCTCCAGTCCAAAACCATTTTGTTCAAAGGTCAATCACATATACACACCATGGGGATGGGAGGGGGGTAGCATGCCAGCACCACACCATAAAGTGTTCCCTACAGAACTACAGGAGGCAACAAATATGCCTCTATGGTCTACACTCCCATACCAGTTCATCAAGCAGCAGTCATGTGGTCCACTGCCACACCATTATCTCTCAGCACCACTCATGACAGACACCTAAGAGCACCATGTCACAGTCAAAGGAGGGTTGGGGGGGACAATCAAGGGAGCACACATGGCCAGCATCAGATAAACAAATGACAGAAGGAGTAGTACCACACCCCAACAGTATTGTAAGAAGTCTGGTGTCACCTGGGGGGCACTGAATGCACACGGGTGCTGCACAGCAGCTGACTTGCAGAAGACATAACAGCACAAACACAATCCAGTGCCATGCCACTTTATTACACAGGCAACAGGAGTCTGCCAAACCATTGCGTTCAAGGGTCAACCACAAGCTACACATCATTGGGGGGGACCACTACATCCACCATACCATGACCTGCTCCCCAAACACCAACCAAGAGCCTACCAATACACCTCTATGACGTACACTGCCATACCAGTTCATTAGACTCAGGTCCAGTTGCCCACTGACACACTGCTGTCTTGAAGCACCACCCAAGACAGACACCTAACAGGACCCTCAGAAGGACAAAGGGGGAGGAGAAACAAGTCGCAAAGACAGCTTGCCTGTGACAGATGAGTGAAAGAAGAGTTAGCAGCAGCACCCCAATGGTATTGTCTAGAGATGCATGAATATCACATTTCGCCAGATATTGGATCTGGATACCATGCGTCTACTATCTGATCAGATCAGTTTTTCATCGGGAAGGACAGTAGCTACAGAGTCACGATGGTAGCAGATGGATCCCTACCCACATTCCACTGGACATTCTGCAGCAGCCCAAGGTAATCAGCAAATGGAACCCTACAGCCCAGCATGTGAGTCAGGCACAAAGCAACTAAAGGCAACACCCTCCCCCCTCAGCAACCAGTATATTCCCTCTGATAACCTCCAAAGCCAGCTGCTGCTTGAATGACAGTGCATGATCTAACATTATAAACTGCAGTTTACAGCAGCGGATCACGATCATGCACTGTCACTCCAAGTAACAACTTTTTTTTTTTTACTGTATGGCAAGGGTCCAATTAGCACTCTCAGCATGGTACACAATATTGGCTCCCCGATGTCAACGCTGCTTGTTGGTGTGGGCACAGCTTCACAGCACATTATTTTGATAGCACCCACCAAGTATTCTCCCCCCAGCTCTGATTTCACCCAGCCCCTTTCTGCTCACAGCCCTCTTACATTCCTTTAACTCTACAAGTCCACAGCTATGACTTCCAGTTCACTGTCCTACAGGGTCACAAGGGCAGCAGATGGACCCCCTCCCTGCATCCTGCTGAACACTCTCAGCAGCAGCCCCAGGTTACCAGAACCCCTGCAGCCCATCATGCAAGTCAGGCATGCGGCATCACAGCTTCACAGCACATCATTTTGATATCATCTGCCTCATGGTCAACTCGCTCTCTCTCTCCACTTGTTGAAACATTTTAAGCAGCACAAAAAAATTAGGAACAGCCAGCAAATCCATTCTGCTTTCCCAGATGTTACCATTGCTTTGTCATTTGGATTGTTAAATTAAAAACAACCTGCTAAATGCTTCCAATCTCTCACAGCTTCCATGACACCCCATTATTTTGACAGCACCCGCCACGTGGTCCACTCGCTCTCTCTCTCATAAAAAAACAAAGAAAAAACAGAATACAAGATGGCGGCAAACAAAAAGGCAATTATTCCTCATGAAGAAAGATTGGCCCAAACAAAACAGGATCCTCTTTTTTGGACCAAATTCTTTTTTCTTTCCAGGAAGCTATCCAAAAGACTGTACTGAGTATGCTCAGACCCCAAAATTTCAAAATTGAATAACTTTGGAACAGATAAATATTTTGTTCACCAAACCAACAAAGGGCACATCTGTGGGCCACGCCCATTGTACCCTGAAAATTTTAGACCAAAATTACAAACCATTTGGGTCCAAAGTGATGACAAAGAAATAGCAAAAAAAAAGTGATGTTCTATGTTTTTTTCACTGTACACATCTCAGATGTCACACATCCGACCAGAACAAAACTTGGCATGTCAAGAGATCTACCCCTTGAGACCAAGCATGTTAAATTTTGTGCAAATCTGTTGAATGGTTGCAAAGATATTAAAGTACAAAATTTGGGGTTTAACGTAAAAAGCCCTGCTCAACCCTTACTTTAGGGGTGTAACCTCACCCCTATATTATCTATCTATCTATCTATCTATCTATCTATCTATCTATCTATCTATCATATCTATCTATCTATCTATCTATCTATCTACCTTACAGTATCTATCTACCTTACAGTATCTATCTACCATGCACTGCTGTCCCTAAATCCAGCCAAAGCTAGTGCAGAGGGTATTGACCCTAATCTCCTTTGTATATCCGCCCCAGCCATTGTCCTCCCACTTACGCATCTGCTTTACTTTTCCCTTTCCATAGACACAGTCCCCTCAGCATGGAAAATGGTCAAGGGCCTGCCTCTCCACAAAGGTGGAGACCCTTCCTGCCCCAGGAACTATTGCCCCATTTATCTCCTCCCTTTCCTTGCCAAACTCCAGGGGTCCTTAGTCCACACAATTGCTGACTAATACTTTTTCCCCCATTCAAGCTAGTATTAGGAAGCCCCACTCTACCACCTCCTCCCTAATGCGTGTCACAGACTCCATCTCTCAGGCATGGACCTGGGGCACATCACTGCCATCATTTTCATTGACCTGGGGAAAGTTTTTGACTCAGTGTTCCACCCCTTCCTGCTAATCAAGCTGCACTCAGTTGGCCTTGCAGCACCAACAGTAAATTGGTTCACCTCTTACCTCATGAACAGGTGTCAGGTAGACTAGGTGGGCTCTGCACTTTCATCTTTCCTCCACATCCTCACCGGGGTCCCCCAGGGCTCCATCCTGGGGGCCCCATCCTGTTCTCCCTTTTCATCAAAGATCTCCCCTCTGTCTGCTCACATGCACACATCCATATGTATGCCAACAATACAATCATCTACACTTTTCCCTCAACCCCTGGTGTGATTTCCACTCTCCAGTATGATTTCAATGGTTCCATGTGATACCAACAAAAATATAACAGCTGCAGTAATAACAGCAACAACAAAACACCACCTACACATACAGCGACTGTACACAACACTGACCAATACAAATGGCTGGAAAACTACTGTATTGAACTTTTTATGGGGCTTTGCCCCAAGCCCCAACATATAATCAACTTGAGTCATACAAAACTCAAGAAGGAGGAAAACCTGGGGGATTTTCTGAGGGGAGGCAATGCGGGATGGGGGAATAAGGGAGAGGAAGGGGCGACTGCTATTAAAATCCTGGGAGTTACAAACTGGTGGAGGTTGACTATGCACAACATAACTAACAAATAACATAAAAACAAAATCAAACACACCCGGCCTAGAACCCTGCTAGAGAGCAACTCACACACACACAGCCAATGATTCTAACTGCTACTGCATAGCGGCAGCTCAACAGGTCACCACACAACAAGAAATGTCACTATTTTCAGTGCACTACCTTCCAGTAACATCTTACTACACATATTGCTAAAAAACACACTTGCTATAATAGCCATGTCTCCCAATACATTTTCACTCATTCACACTCACTTTGTTATTTACTCGCTCATATTGCTTCACTATTATCAATGGATGCCATTTCAACAACATTCTAAATTGGTTCCAAGCAAACCAATTGAAGGTAAACACAAATAAAACAGTCTCTATGACCTTCGGCTTGAGACAAAAACGCTCTACTATCTTGTACCCCCTGTTTTCACTACTCCTGATGGCTCCCCTCTTGAAGTTATCTCTGCCTACAAATACCTCAGAGTCTGGCTAGACAACAAGCTGGATTTCTCTATTCATATTAACTAACTTTATTTAAAACTCCATCTTAAAGTCAGGGTCATGTACTGAAACAAAGAATGCCTCGCCCCTCACGTGCATCTGGAGCTAGTTACTAAAACTATCCTCCCTGTTTTCGACTATGTGGACATCATTTATGGCACTGCTCCTGCCTCATCCCTCTCCAAACTAGACATCCTCCTAAATGCTTTCTGTAATTTCACCACAAACTCTTCTTCTGGACCCACCATTGCTCCCTCTACTCCTCCCTATCCATCCTCCCCTCGCCCACCAATGTCAGACATATTCCCTAGCCTTTATTGCAAAATTCTGGTTTGGACTTCTTCCCCCCACCTCACCTTGCTGGTCTCCCCCTGTGAGTCCCTCTACCTATCCACTCCACATTAGAGTGTCCCACTCCTTCTCCCTCCCCCACCTCACTTAGTATCCTGCCAGACTGCCTTCTCCTTCTATCTTCTATCCCTCTGGAATGAACTCTCATCCAACTGCCTGCAAGCCACTTCATTCCCAGCTTTCAAACACATGCTCAGACTTACACCTCCCCCCTTGCCTCTGACCTTAGAAAATTCCCAAACTAGCAATGACTCATTTTGGTCCATATTTTTTATATTGTTATATTCCTTTTGTTTCATATGAATGCTATAAATTATAGTGTGTTTGTAAAATCGGCACTGTGTACTCAAAACTACTGTAACCTTTAGCTGACCAGTGTCATATATTTCTCTGTATATGTTTCCTACTCACCCAAACTCCCCCAGGCCACACCTGGAGACAAATACAAATTAATTATATATATATATATCTTTGCAAAAAACTTCATTAATGCTCTAGTTAGGGTTAAAGCAACAAAAGAAGGGAAATGTGGCATTAGGGTTTCCAACCCTAACACCCTACCCCCACCCTGCACACACCAGCAGGCAGCGGGGGTGTGCGTTGGGGTTGTCAGCTTTAACAGCCCATTCCATAAGTAAATAAGTTGAGATGGATACAGTATAGGAGAATGGGGTGAGCATTAGGCCTGATAATTCCAAGACACCACCCCAACACATGTTGGTGTGTGCAGGGGTTGGGTGTTAGGGTTGGAAATCTTAATACCACATTTCCTTATTTTGTTGCTTTAACCCTAACTACAGCATTAACATAGTTTTTTGCAATATATTTCCTTAATTTTTTTTAGATAATATAATAGTATCCTTATTTGCCTGTGGGAGTGCATGACCCTCTGGTCCCTGAGCTCCCAGCCCTCCTTAGATATGTATATGTATGTAGCTGTGGAAGCACAGGGCCTTGGGGGATCCTGTGCTTCCATTTCTAAGACAACAGTGACCAAACTGTTGGCATAGCCATTTTGTTACCCCACCTCAAGCACCTGGTATAGAAAATTATTGAAACCCTGCCCAAACCTATGTCTGCGCAACTGCAATGCCATTCTATGCCACAGGTGCAAAAACACATTTTGGACAGGATTTGAAAAATGACAGCTTTGACATACTTGAGGTGGAGTAATAAGAAGGCTATGTTGAAAATCTGGGGTCAAAATATTTAAAATTTCCAAAGTTACTAACGGGTGTAGCAAAACTGCAATGAATGGTCATAACGCCATTTTTAATAATGATGACCCCAAATTTTCAACATTGCCTTGTTATGACCCCACCTCATTAACAAGGTCTGAAAAATTGTCAAATCCTGCCCAAAAGATGCATTTGTTAAGCGACCACAAAATCACCTTTTGGGTGGGAGTTGCATAATGACATTCCTACTATTCCTGAGGTGGAGTCCCCAAAAGGCCATGTTGAAAATGTGGGGTCATAATCTAAAAAAGTGGCTAAGTTATGCATAAAAGTTGAAACCCCCATTGAACTACATTGAACCACATTTACAGTACATAAATTTCTCATATTGCAGACATTGATTCCAACAGCAAGACGTGTCTTTGATCAGAGAGTGGTCTTGAACCTGGGACCTGTTCAGGTGAGTGAGAATGTGTGGGGGTGTACTGGTGGGTGTGGTGTGGTGGGTGCTGAGTGGGAGGTGGGAGGCTGATTGGTGAAGGACCATTTTTTTTAGAAGTTAAAAAAATTGAGGGACCATTTTGTTTATTTCACATTTTGGCCATATTAGGAGGGGTGGGGACTGCCACTAGACACCAGTGAATATGAAAATGGGAAGAGGGATGATAATTTGCAAGAGGGGGTGCCACTAATCACCAGTGAAATGGGCAATCATGATTGAGGTTGGGGAGAGGGACCACTGCTCTATGGAAAAGTCTTACATATGTGATCAGTGACCGGGAATGGGGGATGAACCACTATACTATGGAAAATGACTATTACAAGTGGGATTGGAGACTGTGGAGGGGGTAGGGAACACTACACTATGGAAAATGATTATTACATATGGGATCAGTGACCAGGGAGGGGGTGAGGGACCTCTACACTATAGAAAATGACTATTACATATGGGATTGGTGACCAGGGAGGGGGGAGGGATCACTACACTATGGAAAACTAAATATATGGGATCAGTGTCTGGGGGGGCGGGACCACTACACTGTGAACATACAAAATTACAGGTAAAGTCTGTGAAAAGATTTTTTTCTGTGTGTCCACAATCCTTTTTTTGTTGCTCATGATTCTTTTTCATTTGAACAAAAAAGGATTTGCAAAAAAGGATCCTAGTGAGTGATGAAAAAGGATTTAAATAGTTACAAAAAAACATTCGAAGGCTATGGGAGCTAGAACAAATACTAAGTGAAGCTCATAAGCTCCTGATGACCAAGATACATGTTTGGATGTCTGTAAAAGACATCACTGGACAGTGTTATGACAGTTTGTTGTTTAAAAAAAAAAACAAGATGGCAGCTTGTGAAAAAAACCTTTTTTCCTTGCAAAAAAAGAGTTGCCCCTCATGAAAAAGAATCCTTTTTCCTGAGGCCAAATCCTTTGTCAGGCTTTATCTCTCTATCCTGGAGAATGATCTTCCCATTGAAAATAATAGGAACTTAAAAATGGAATAACTTTGCAACATATTATTTTTTCACCAAACAAAAACATGGCAGTGCTGTTACCCAAGCTGTTGCTATCATATAAAATTCATACCAAAATTCCACACCATCTGGCACAAGGTGATGAAAAAACTGCAAAAAATTGGGACTTTTAAGGTTTTTCCACTGTCTGGATGTCAGAATCTGCACATCCAACCAGAACAAAACTTGCCACATCAGGAGATTTATCCCTCAGGGCAAGGCATGCCAAAGTTTGTGCAAATACACTGATAGGTTGCAAAGTTATTATAGTGAAAAATTGAGGTTAATCATTAAACATGCTACTCAACCCTAACTATAGGGGCACAACCGTGCCCCCATAATATATATTCATTACAAAAAACTGTGTTAACACTCCAGTTAGTGTAACTTGATGCCACAAAAGTAGGGAAATGTGGCATTAGGGTTTCCTACCCTAAAGCCACACCCCCCAAACAGCAAAAGAAAAAACATTAGGGTTTTGGATCTACAGAGTCTTGGTGACTCAATGGTGAGATCTTCCATGGGGGTTGTCAGCCCTAATGCCCACCCCATTCTGTAAGCAAACACTATCACACATGAACTCCTTTCAACACAAAGAGCTCACAAGGCCCTGCATAAAGAAATGTACAAGTTGTGTTGCCAACCTTTGGTGAGACATTCTTCTCTATCTTTGAAGAGTGTATCATCATGAGGCAGTGGCTTGGAGCTGTACCTTGTGGTTCAGATTGAAGGCTAGGGGCTGGGGGGAGATGTGAGTATTAGGGTTGAAAACCCCCAAGGAATACCCCACCACTGATTTGCCAAGACTCTGAAGACCCAAAACCTAATGTTTTTCCTTCTGCTGCTTGGGGGATGGGGGCGGGGCATTAGAGTTGGAAATTGTAATGCCACATTTCCCTACTTTTATGGTAAGTTACCCTAACAGGTGTATTAATGAAGTTGTTTGCAGTGAATTTCCTTACTTTTTGAGGCAGTATAACTGAATCCTCATTTCCCATCCCTCCATAAAAGCGTACATGTATGTCGCTGTGGAACCACATGGCTCTCTGGACCCTGCACTTGCATTTCTGCCAAAACAGCAACCAAACTGTCAGCATAACCTTGTTATTCCTCCATCTCATGAATCCCATGTTGAGAATTTTTAAATCCTCACAAAAATGTCATTCCACGACACTAAAACATCATTCCATGACACAAGTGCGAAAACACATTTTGGCCAGGATTTGAAAAATGACAGCTGTCACATTCATGAGGTGGTGTTAAAAATGGCTATGTTGAAAATTTGGAGTATTTGGAGTCAAAATATTTAAAATTTCCAAAGTTATGAATGAGCATAGTAAAATGTCAATGTATGTGAATAACTTGACCATTTTTACATATTTTGACCCCACATTTTCAACATAACCTTCTTATGACCACATCTTATGAAGAAAAACAGTGAAAACTGCCAAGTCCCACCCAAAAGGTGATTTCATCAGGTGACTGTAAAATCACTTCTCAGATCAGATTTGTGTTCTTCTACCACCACCATTGTTCATGAGGTGGGGTACCCAGAAGGTCATGCTGAAAATTTGCTCTCAGAACAGGCAAAGATGGCAAAGCTATGCATCAAAGTTGAAAACCCCATTGAAATACATTAAACTGCACTTCTGTTAGTTTTTCATATCACAGTCGGCAGTTCCACGAGCAAGAGGTGTCTTGAGTCAGACAGTGGATCTTCACCCTGTGACCTGTTCAGGTGAGTGTGGGTATATGGGGGTGTACTCTGGGGTGCGGGGTGGTACATGCTGAGTGGGAGGTGGGTGGGGGGTCAGATTGGTGAGGGACCTTTTTTGCACATTTAAAATGGAAAAAACACATCTGGGGACAGTTTTCTATATTTTAGAAAGACAAGGACAGCAATCAGAGGGTAGGGGTGCCATTAATCACCAGGGAAAGATAAAGTCTTGATGGAGTTGGCAGTCAAAGGGTGGGGGTGCCACTAGACATCAGGGAAAGATTAATTCATTACAGGGACAGTGATCAGAGGGTGGGGTGCTACCAGACACAAAATGAAGATTAATTCATTACAAGAATGTGACTGAAGGGTGATGCAATTGTACTGTGAGAAGCAAGTGGTGAGAAACCAAAAAAGCATCCTGTGACACTGAGTTCTTCGTGTCGTATCAGAATGTTATCCCAAAAACCCTACTGAGCATGCTATGAACAGAAAAACATAAAAGTTTTAAAGCCTTGTAGCTCTGGAATCATTTAATATTTTTTTTCACCAAGCCTTTCAAAGGCACTACCGTAGGACATTATGCTTGTGCCATGTAGGCTGTAGGTTACAAAAAAAATTAGATAGCTACAGAAAAATGACATATATGGATCTTAGAAATCACACAAGCTGCCATCATAAAACTTTCCAAAGAGTTACATCTTGCCTGCTAGGCAACACATTCCAAATTTCAGCTAATTTTGTCAAATGGTGCCAAAGCCATTAATGTGCAAAGTTAGGGGTTTAACACTGATCACTTTACTCAACCCTAACTATGGTGGTGTTTGTGGCAGAACTGCAGTCTACCTGAAGTAATGTTTTGGTAGAGGGGTGACCTATCCTATTTTCTTTACTTCTAACTACTGAAACTGTTGCACAGCCGTAACTTCTTATAGCTATACTGTTCCTCTTTTCAAAACAAAAAGGTAGGTTCGCCACTTACAACGGTCTTTTAGCTTATTCTCTCTCAAATCTATTTCCATCTTTCTTAATTTCCCTTTTACCATTTCCATCCCTCACTACCAAATCCCATAGCCTTGCTGTGTATGAAAGAAAAACAGATATGGCTATATGAATAAGAAATTGCAAAGCTTGCTTGCTGGCTGTTGAATAAAGTGTATAAACTACTGTTTTTTACTTGAAATAATTATGTTAAGAATAAAGTGCTTATGTGCCTTAAATAAAGAATGTGTGCACTGTTAGGATTTATAAAGCATGTTCAGTACCTACAAAAATGCTGGGATAAAATGTCATGTGTTGATATGAAAAGAAATGTATGTTTAAAATGAAATGGTCCTACAAAGCCTATAGGCTAGATAAAATGAATTGGAGGAAAAGACTTTGATGCCATAAAGTGCAAAATGCTTTATAAAAGTAAATCCATTGCTCTTTGAAAGTAAGTGCTCAACCAAATAGGGACTATAGGGCTGTAAAATTTATTTATTTATTTAGCTTTTGTTTACCGGGTAAGTACACTAGACAAGTAGTATGCCTATTTTCAGGAACGACCCGGGAGAGCACAAACATACAGTATACATACATGGCAACATTGGAGAAACAGCGTGATACAGTAAAAAACAGCTATAACAACACTTGTATAAAGGCAGAGATACTGCCACACATTGTACAAATTGTTACAGGATGTAGATAGACATTAGAGAATTGCTGAGTACATATTTCATAGACCATCATAGACCTAGAATAGACAATAGTGGACTGCTGAGTATTACATTACAGAGGCTAAGAGCAGTCAAATCTTGGTGTTTGTTTTAAGTGGGACCACAGGGAGGTGCAAAAGGTCCCATGGGAAGGGGCCGAGCGAACATGGTCCGGAATAGAGTTCCAGAACCTAGGCACAAATGCGGCAAAGTCGCAATCCCCCATAAAATGGAATGGAAAGGTTTGCCTTTCACTCTTTGCTGCTTATGCTGCTCCTGCAGCAAACTCCTGAAAGAATATCTATGTGGCATTGTGCTACTTTTATTGCTACTATCTGGGAATATCCATATCTGGGCCCTCCAGCACTCACAGCTGAACCTCAAAGTTATGTCAAGCAACTCACGATAGGCTCTATGAATATCCGCAGCCTCCTTCCAAAAATGGATATCCTTAATGCCTGGTTTTTACAACACAAGCCTGACATCATTTCAGTGATAGAGACCTGGCTGTCTCCTAAGATTGCTGATGCATCATTTTTGATCTTAGGCTATACAGTGTACATGATGGATCGTCTAACCAAACGTAGGTGTGGATGTGCAGTCTACATAAGGGTGGACTTACAAGCCATTGTTCTACCTCCTCCAGACACTGGGACTAACCTGCAAAATTAAGCTTTAAAAATTGCTACTTGGCAAGCACAACAAAACCCTCGAAGTTCTCTTGGTGTACATTCCACCTGGTCAGAAGACCCTTGGGCTAAACCCGCTGATGGAATGCCTTGGTGTCTTGAACTTAAACAATGAAACCGTTCTGCTGGGTGACTTTAATGCCAACTGGCTTGCATCAGCCTCTAGTCTCTATAGGGATGCAGTTTCTGCTGTGTCATCTTTCCCAGTTTGTCAATTCTCCTACTAGGATAAATTACAAGACTGACACCTCCTCATTGATTGACTGGATCTTGTCTAATCAACCGGACCACATCTCTCTTATCACGGTGCTTCCGGATGTACATAGTGACCATTCACCAGTTCGAATTCACTGGGCTAACAACTTCTCCAAACACCCACCAAAAACAATTATCCATAGGGTCCTTAAACACTGTCACTGTGAAATGCTAAAAGCCGACCTTCACTGGCAAAACTTGTCAACAATCTACTCTTCTAGTTCTGTTGATGCAGACTTAAACCAATTCATCCTGTAGTTTAACAGGGTGTGTGACCAGCATGCCCCACTAAAAAAGCACAAAATGAAAGGTTACAACAACCCCTGGTTTACACCTGTACTTATTGAATGGATGAAATCAATGGATCATCTGTGGCACATAGCCAGAGCAATGGGTAAACAAGCAGAAACCCAAGCCTACCAAAAAAGCCCAGAATGACTGCACTAGGGCCATACGCACAGCAAAAAAATCAATATTACAAGGAAGTCCTGACTCGCACTTGGAGTGACAGTAGAAAATTCTGGGCAAACCTTAAAGAAGTCACTGGCAAGGACACAAAGTCACAAAGTCAGCCCCCACCATGTTGAACATTGGTGGTGTTCCCACTACAGACCCCAATTCCATTGCAAATTCTCTCAATAAAGCCTTCTCAGACCTCAATGGTATCATCCCTCCTGATTTTTTCCTCTAAACAGTCTCAACTTCTAAACCAATCCCTGTAGTCCTACCTCTTGCTCACCCCTGCTCCACTTTAGAACCATCTCTCATGAGGCTAGGAAATATCTCCAAACGGTCCTGGGTAAGTCCCGTTTCAGTGGTGACTCCCTGAACCTCAAATTTGTGGCTCTTACCCTAGAAAACATTCTGGTACCACTAACACACATACTCAACACCTCACTCAGGCTTTCTCAGTTCCCACAGTTATGGAAAGTGGCCCTGGTGACACCCATTTTCAAGAATGGTGATCGAACCCCATTAGGTAACTATCGGCCCATCTCAATACTCCAGCCTTTGTCTAAAGACTCTTGAGATAATAGTTGCTGACCAATTAACTGACTACATAAAAAGTACAATATAAAGTGCCCGCAACAACATGGGTTCTACAAAGGACACAGTACCACTACTGCATTGCTAGAGTTTACCAGTTATATTCACAGTTCCCTGGATCATGGCGCACTAGTCGGTGCCTCTTTCATCGAACTGTCAAAAGGCCTTTGACATGGTTAATCATGACCTTCTAGTCAAGCAGCTTACATCTATTGGTCTGTTTACTGACACAGTTACCTGGTTTAAGAGCTACCTCATGAATCGCTCTCAGCAAGTAAGGATTGATAACTAAACAGGCTCCCACTTGCCAGTAGCTGTCCGATACTGCTCTATGCAGATGATGCAGTCCTGTATACAAGTGACCCTGATCCTTTTAACATGTAATGCAAGCTCCAGAACAGCTTTACTGCAGTTGAGAGATGGTTCAGAGAACATAAACTCATTCTGAACTATGAAAACAAAAAGACCTTGTTGTTTTCCAGTCCCCAGAGTAGGCATCACTCACATCCACTCAACATAACAAACAAATCTGGGACTACACTGGAATTCATCCAGCATTTCAAATATTTAGTGATCACAATAGACAGCACCTTTGTAACATTATCACTGTGGTAGACATATGACATAGTGCTACGTCATATGTCTACCACAGTGATAATGTTACAAAGGCTGTGAACATCCATATTGGTCTGCTTCATAGACACAACCAGTCTTACCCCAGAGGCCCTAAATCTCACTATCCAGAGTTCAGTGGTCTCTCTTGTTGATTACAGCATCATAGTCTATGGCTCAGCTATGGACACAGCCCATCACTGTATAAAGGCTGCCCTAAATAAAGCCTGTTGACTCCTACCTGGTTCCCCATGGCTTACACATACATGTGACCTATATGACCAGGCTAACTGGCTTCAGTTCACAGTTAGGCTGAGGTTCAAATTGTGCCTTCTGGCCACAAAAGTGAGTCTGGGCCTCATGCCAAAGGGCATACAGAAGCTCCTTAATCCCTATGATAACAGCTGTTCTACCAGAAGCTCAGATAGCATGGTCTTTAAAATTCCTAGGTGTTGCACCTCTCTTGGTCAAAGAGCTTTTGCCTACCATGCTCCCATGTGGATTAATAATCTTTCTCCTGCCATCTTCTTGATAACGACATTAGGCACCTTCAGACGTGAGCTCCAATAACATCTCATTGTTAACGCTGTCTGTGATTGCTTGCCTTAGCCCCTCAATGCTATTTTTCAATGTCCCTAAGCAGCTCACTCTCATGACCTCATGGCCTCTTAAATCCTACACTTGTTACTTCCCTTTGTTATGTGCCTTAATGTAATCTATCTCTCTCCTTCCTTCCTTCCTTCCTTCCTTCCTTCCTTCCTTCCTTCCTCCATCAAACTCCCCTCTTCCCCACAACCCCCTCTTTTCTCCTACTATCCTCTCCCTTCTGCCTTCAGCCCCAAACCCTCCCCCCCAAAAAAAAGCTTCAACAAGGCCTTCCTGGGCTGATGCTTCCCCACTTTTTGAGTGGGTCTTGGTTGCCCTGGACTGCTGTAACCCCTGAACATAGCCCTCCATCCTGACAACTCAGTCTGCTGCTGTACCTCCCTCTGCCTTACAGGCACCCCCCCATCTGAATTGTCCTCTCTTCCTTAAACTGCCTTAACCCTCTTACAAACTCATGGTACTTATAATAACCTGCTGACTTAGTCTGTTTGTTTATGTTTATATTAATACTTAGTCTCATACTTTTTATTAGCCTGCCCTTACAGCTCTATTGTATATCTATGTTTTCTTTACAAGCAATAATACCCGACAAGGTGGGTGGTATTGGGCAGTACCAGACTGCCCAGGGGTGTAATGAGGCCTGACGCTGCAGGAAGAGGGCCTTATAGCCCCTGGAAGGTCCGGTGTTGCCCATACCACCCACCCTGGAGGGTATTATTGCGCTTAGAAAATGGGCACTGCATTTTATATGCTTGAAATAAACAGGTTTGCATAACAAGACTTTTAATATATTAAATATTTCATTTGTAGTGTTAAAAAAATAGTTCCTCCACCCGCTTTTTTCTTTTAATTTTTGAACTAAGGAGTCTTGCCTTTATTGTTGGTTGTCATTGCTACCCCCTCCCCACCCTACCCCCTACTGGCATACAGGTCTTGCATTTGAAATTTCTTTGGGGTCTGTTTTTTTTTCCTAATATTTGCAGCCTGTTTCTTTTACTTTTTTTTTCCTTGTTTACTGTAGCGGTGGAGCCGTTACCTCAGGGAGATCAGACGTTACATCGGGCATGCGTGAAGGTGGCAGTATAATAGAAAGGGACATTGTTTTTAATTTTCCAAAATACAGGCAAGGTTTGCCTTGTTTATGTCATTTGTTTGGCTGCTGAATACAAGCAAGGATCAGCAGCTGCAGCGACCGAGGGGAACCTCAACACCGCACCGAGTGGGATTTTCTGCTTTGTCCGGACCATGGAGCAGTGGGACCGAATTTAAAATGAGCAGAGTTCGCCTTGGAGCAGCGTGATCATGAGTTCACTGAGAGGGACAAAGTAGCAGTACATCAGGGAGCTCTCCGGATTTCATGTATTCTGAGGTGTAAGTTTCTATTTCAAACTTGATGGACTGACAGCTGAATACTGTAGGAGAAAGCTGAGAGGGTGGGCGGCCGTAGGATGTTTCCATTTAGTTAACTTGATTTTGTGGCAGGAACCTTACAGCTGTTAGCTGTTGCCAGGTAACGCTTTGGGGGGGTGAGTAGATCATAGAAATTATGCCCGTTGCTACCTAAATGAGTGCTTATTTTTGGGGAAGGGGGCAAAAAGAGAAAACGATGGCAAATACATTTCTTGGAGTGTTGAGTGTGGCAGACATGATGGGTCTCGCTAGATGAGAAAAAAAATGGCAGCAGTTTGAATTTGTGTGCTCAGTGCTTCAGCCAATGAAGAAACGGGCTGGGCACTAGGATACTTGCCAGGGTGTGAGGCAGGCATGTGCTGGAGCTTTTTATTTGGTGGGCATCTATTGAAAGTTAATGTACCCCTGTGGAGTGGATACTAGCCAATCAGATGCCTCCAAATAAAAAGCCCATTTTCTAATTCTTTTTAATCACTGTTAATGTAATTCTGATGTGGAACCTATGTAATTAGCTTGTTCTCAAAGGTGTTAATCTGAGATTACAATAAAGAAAAATATATATAAAAAAAGCTTCCCCGATTTTCAATCAAAAAAATATGAATAGCCTTAGAGGCTTGTTCATATTTCATAGAGTAAGCTGAGAGGTCCTCCTGAGTGTTGCAGGGTGGAAGCAAGATAGTACACATTTGGTAGGGTGAGCTTGAAATGGCATTCACATTTCCTTTCACTTTTCTTTCAGTGATACCACTCCAAATAAAAAGAGTCCCTGTTTGCCTATACAGTTTTGGTTAAACAGAAGATAAGCTTCTTTCAAATAAAAGAACTGTCCCTTATTAGCATCTCTTTACTGGAGCAGAGACCCTTAATTCTTAAAAACTCAGAGTTTGTCATGGAGTGACTTTTCCTTTTCCCTTTCATGACTGCATGCTGCTATGTGACTCTAATGACTGCATTTGCCACCTAATGCAGGAAGAAAATAAAGAAGCATAGCAGGCCCCAGAAAAGCTAAGAATAAAAGAACCACTGCTTGTTTTCAGAGAGAGAAGAGAGCGGTAGAAAATGTGGAAAAGAGGAGCACGCTCACTCCTTGCTCTCTGTCTCTCTCTTTCTGTCTCTCTGTCTCTCTGTCTCTCTCTCTCTCTCTCTCTCTCTCTCTCTCCCCCTCTCGGTGCTCTCTGGCACAGTTCAAATGGAGTGGCTTCACTTTTACTTTTTAAATGTCCCTGAAGCCGCTCCACTATTAATCCCTACCGCTCAGCTACTAAAATGGGATGGACGTGTCCCTGGGAAAATAAACCTATGTACCTGGTGCCCAAAGGAAATTCATTACATAAAATGAAGAGGGGACCAATAAAAACACAAATAAAGAAAATGTGAGAATGAAAATAAAGATATATAGAGACACCACAAGTCTCTAAAGGTGCCCTTAGTACTAAGCCCTGACAAATGTTTTAGAGGGCTATGGCTTGTAAATGAAAAGATAAATAAAAAATGCCAGCAGACATAATATGTGTTGAACTGACCTGCAGGAGGGATCCACATGACTGTTCTCTATAGGGTGACAGCGGCCCCTAGTGGCCTGTTTTTATACCCAAAATAATGCAAGTCATACTGTGCAGAGGGAGCAGTTAGCAGTCATTAATGACAACAACCTTTTAATTTTTGTATATGTTTGGTTGTGAGCCTTACAGATACTTATTGTGAAAAGGGGTGGATTTTCTGTTAAGTGGGAGGAGTATCAAAACCCTCAAAAAACAGACGTGTAGATTAGCCTGAGTTAGTCTCACTTGCCAGAGGACTAGGCAAGATGAGGACCTACAGTACGAGCTGAGTAGGTACCTGGAAAACCACAGAAGGAAAAGCTTAAACCATTGTGCTTGGTCTAAGGCTGTGATTACCTTATTTGGAAATAACATTGTGCTATTTTTTATTTGTTTTGAGTTTATTATTTTTGTTTCTACTTTTGTATAAATAAAACTACACTGCAGTGTGCCGGACATTGCTTCTGTTTGTCATGTGTTATCCTTACCCCGCACACTGCGACAGTGCTTCCGCACCACAATAATGCCATTGGCCCCTCATGAAGATAAATATAATGCCTTCAGTCATGCCATGTCATATTTGCATTTTCTGATAGCGAGAGGGAGAAAAATGATGACAATTGTAGAAATACTTACATCAATATATAAATCTGCTTAGCTTGCAGAATATTTATTTATTGTTTAGTTTACACTTTTTGGACAGGAAAGACACTCTAAGCAAAGACTTTTGTCCAGGTGTGTCCTGGTAGCACAGGGAAGTTAAGTGACTTGCTTATGGTCGCACAGTGTGCAAGTGGTGTCTGTGGGATTCAAATCCAGTTTTGCGGGTTTGCAGCTCAGTGCTCCTAACCTGTAGGCTATACTACTTCATGGATCTACAGAGTATGTTCTCAAGGACAAATTGATTAATGCAGTCAAGTACTTTGAGTTCTACAGCTACCAAAATGTTTCGTAAGGAGCCTACTCCCCTACACTGTCTACATCCTTTGAAGGAAAATATTTAAGATCCTCAAATATGTCATTCCTCTGCTTAGTTGAGTCAAGCCCAGTTCATGATGCCTCAGAACAGTACAGATTAACAACCAAGGATTGGTAGGTACAAATATTTTCAGTGAGGTTGTCGGTGTGAGGGTGAAAAAGTGAAGAGAGAGGCGATCCTGGGGCCAGTGCTCATGGGACATGCTAGGCACACTTTCCAATTGCATAAAAGTTTCAAAGTACAATAATTATAAATAAAAACAACAAAAGACAGAAAATAATGTGCAACTGCAACTGTAAACTGTACAAAAAGGAGAGAAAACAGGGAACGGTTCTCCTAGTGTACATCAGGTGTTCTCAGTGCAAAGATACCTGACTGCTACTGTAACATTTTCTTAAAATCATAATTGCCCTGCTCTTACATGATTATGAACTAAAATTCATGCTACAGTCACCTCCACTCCATGCAATGATTGCTTAAATGCAGCATGTTGTACTTAAGATAATAATGCATCATTCTAAAGAAATTAAAACGGTTCCTATGCAGTTGATCTAAAACTTTGAGCAGGCATTTGGAGTTACTGTATATAAGACGTTTTAAAAGTGCAGTTCATTTCTCTTTACAGTCATTTGGTAGGCACTAGGGGAAGATGCTCACCACTGGAGAAGTGAGTTTCTGGATGCTGTTTCCTAAAGAGTCGAGGTTGGCCCGTCTCCTCTGTCTCCTCCTCAGCACCCTGCTCCCACCACGACCAGCAGTCTCTTCCACTGCCACCTCCAACACCAACCATGCCACGGAGTCCAGTGAGTTCCTGCCATACCAGAAGAGCTGTGAAAAGAGGCAGTTGGTGTCATCCTCTGGATTGTCTGGGTAATCGGATCCGACCGAGCTGAACTACTCCAACAAGATTTTCCTCCTCAACATGCTCAGGGGGTCTGAGGAAGGCGGCACATCTGCTGCTCCTCAGCTCAATGATGACAAGTAGCCCAGCTTGGTGATGGTATCCCTGTGTCATGATGACTAGGGCTGCTGTGTGACCAGCAGCAACAGTAGAGCAGCGAGTTTGGCATTTTCTCCCATCTTTGCCAGATAATACATTTGAAAGCCACATGCTGTTACCACCATCTCAATTATTATTAAGCAATAAGGTACTGTATGACCAGGGGTTTTGTTAATGTTCTAATTAATCACACCCTAGAAGAATATTGTGGCACAAGGCACAGCCAAGTGCCATATGTGCCCAGGGGTGATTAACTAGAAGATTAACATGCCAGCTGGTCATACCTAGAAGATTAACATACCAGCTAGTCATACCTTATTGATATTATAAAAACAGTGCAAAAATAAAAATTCTGTACCTCTGCATATACGAACATATGAACGTGTCAGCAGAAACAGACCACCCGGTCTATCTAAGTCTGCTCGAGTGTGCAGCCAACACCCCTAGTTTGCAACTGCTCCACCCCCCTCCCCTTTGTCATCCCCCTTCCACCCCCACCTCCCCCACCCTCACTCTCCCCTGTACCCTGTCCCATGCCCTTTTGAAGCTGTTCACAGATTGACATAATACCACCCATTCTGGTAGGGTGTTCCATTTGCTACCACCCTCTCTGTGAAGTAGTGTCTCCTCATTCTCTTCCTAAATCTTCCCCCCTTTATTCTTAGCCCATGCCCACTGGTGAACCTCCCCCTCCTTAACCTAAAGACCCCATCTGCCCCATCCTTATTGATTCCCCTCAGATACTTGAATGTCTCTATCATGCCCCCCCTGTCCCTTCTATCCACCAGGGTGTACATATTCAGGTCTCCCAGCCTGCTGTCATAGTCTTTCCCCTCCATTCCACATATCATCTTTGTTGCTCTCCTCTGCACTCCCTCCAGTAGCCTGATATCATGCTTTAGGTATGGCCTCCAAAACTGCACACAATTACCTTAAGTGCAGCCTTACTAGTGACCTATAGAGGGGCAAGATCACCTCTCTTTGCCTGGACGAAACCCCCCTCACTATGCACCCCAGCTTTTTGTTCGCTTCTGCAGCCACTCTCCTGCACTGGGCAGCATTGTTCCTGGTCCCTGTTACCATTAGCCCTAGGTCCTTCTCCTCATCAGTGATCCCCAGCTTAACCCCACCCAGCCAGTATTCTCTCCATGGGTTCTCCATCCCAAAGTGCATAACCTTACACTTCTTTGCATTGAACCCCAGCTGCTACCTCTCTGACCACTCCTTTTGCTTGCTTAGGTCCCCCTGCAGCTGCTTCCATCCCTTCTGTCCCTCCACCATTGCTCTGATTTTGGTGTCGTCAGCAAACAGACTTACCTTGCTAACTACCCCATGTGCAATGTCTGATATTTAT
The DNA here is from genome assembly GCA_016271365.2 of Neoceratodus forsteri. NCBI lineage: Eukaryota > Metazoa > Chordata > Ceratodontiformes > Ceratodontidae > Neoceratodus > Neoceratodus forsteri. The sequence continues at coordinate 877,022,807 of CM028129.1, forward strand.
TTTATTTATTTATTTATTTGTTCTAGTATTACAAATACCTTTGAGCTGAGGCTCTTTTACAAAGGTTCCATGTCATTGGTACAATTGAGACAATCATAAGCAAAGATAATAGTTTATAAAATAAAAAAAAAAAAAAAAAGAGCCCAAACAACACTGGCCCCAACACAGAGCCCTGTGGCACCCCACTCATCATCGGCCTTGGAGTTGAGAGCTCTCCTCTCACCACCACCAGTTGCAGCCTGCCACTCAGCCAGCTTGTAATCCAGTTCATCATTTTTTCCCCCTACCCCTACACCAGCTAGCTTCCCCCCAAACTAGCCATGAGGCACCAAATCAAAGTAAAGAACATCCACTGCATGACCTTTATCCAGCTCACCTGTTAACCAGTTATAACACTGTATGAGGTTGGTTGACAAGACTTCCCTGAAACAAACCTATGCTGTCTCACATCCTGGAGGACACTGTCCTCCAGGTATGACACCAGTCTTTTCTTTAGTATCCTTTCCATGAGTTTGCACACTATGGATGTGAGACTTACCGGTTGATAATTACCCGGTTCATCCCTTGGCCCACTCTTGTGTAATGGTACTACACATGCCATCCTCCAGTCCAGTGGCACATATCCCGACTCCAGTGAGTTGCTGTACAGATCCGCCAGCAGCTCCACCAACATCTCCGCCATCTCCCTCAGTACCCTGTGGTGGATACCATCTAGCCCTGGTGCCTTGTCTACCTTCAGTGCTCTCAGTCCCTCTAGGACTCTACTTGCCTCAATTCTTCCATCTGTCACCTCCTCTCCCCCTGTCCCCACTCTCCCAGCCCATGCTGGTAGCAGACTCCCCTTTTCTTCCATGAACACTGAGCAAAGGTATTCATTCAGTGCTTCTGCCTGCTCCTCCCCCTTTTCTATCCACTCCCCACCCCTTTTTATCCTCACTATTGTCTCCTTGCACTTCCTTCTCTCCCTGATGTATCTGAAAAAGTCTTTCTTCCCACTTTAATTCCCTGTGCTAATCTCAGCTCCCTTTGGGCCTTGGCTTCTCTCACTTTTCTGGTCACCTCCCTGGACCATCTTGCATATTCCTACATATCCACTTCCTTCCCCATCTTCCTAAACCTCTGGTGCACCACTCATTTTACCCTCACCACCTCCACAACCTCGCTGTTCAACCAACATGGTTTTCTTGCTCTGCTCCTCTTACTCTGTGCCTTGGTGCAGGCTTCTGTTGCCTCTGTAATCCCCCGTTTAATAATATCCCATTTCTGCTCCACGTCCATCTCCTGCCTTATGCCCTCCAGTTTCCCTTTCAGTACTTTCTGCATCCTCCCAAAGTCGGCCCCCCTGAAGTTTACCACCCGAGTAACTGATTTCTCTGGCTCCCCACACATCGTGATATTAAAGCACACCATTTGGTGATCGCTGTCGGCTAGTGGGTCCTCTACCATTATTTCCCTCACTGCCTCCCCATTTGACAATACCAGATCTAAAGTGTTCTTTAGCCTAGTAGGTACAGTAACTAACTGTGACAGGAGACCCTCCCAGATCGTGTCCAGGAACACTCGCTCCCTAGCACTGGAGGTGACCGGAATACTCCAGTCAACCCCCGGCAAGTTGAAATCCCCCACGATGACCACCTTCCCTTTTCTACATAGCTTTTGATTTGTCCCGCTAACTCCCTGTCAAGCTCCTCAGACTGGAATGGTGGCCTGTATACCACCCCAAACCTCAATTTCCTACCCCTTGAGTCTTGAAGCTGCAGCCAGATTGCCTCTGTTCTCCTTTCTTCTCCCTCGTCACTTGTGCATTTGATCCCGTCCCTCACATAGATTGCCACCCCACCCCCCCATGGTCCTTCCTGTATAATTTGTATCCTGAGATTGCTAGATCTCAGTCTTGATGCTCACTTGCCCACATTTCTGTGTCAGCTGCAATATCCACCCTCCACACTTCTAAGAGTGCCTGTAGCTCAGTGGATTTGTTTCCTAGGCTTCTTGCATTCAATTAGACCATCATCCATAATGCCCCTTTCTCTTCACTAGCCTCCATCTCCTCCTTTCTTCTCCTTCCTGTTTTGGCCTCCCTGAGTCCTTTCCTGCTAGCTGGGGGGGGGGGTAGGCTGTGACTCTACTCTATCAGATCCCTGCCTACCTGCTGTCCACTTGCCACCCCCTATCTAGTTTAAATCTACCCTTGTCGCAATATAAAGGTCTTTCAGAAATACTAATTAAACAATTAAACAATATACCTCCCCAGTCTTTGCTTTAATACCTCCTTCCCCTCCCCATTCAGTCACAGCCTATCCCTTGCAAACAGATTGTTATTATCCCAGGTACTGCCCCAATAGAGGAGTACCTGAAGGTTCAAGTTTGTTCTTCTTCCATCTTCTTAGTGCAATTTGTGTGTGGGAATGTTAGTGGACATGCCCCTTGAGCACTGCTAGTGCAGCATTATCAACAGTGTCTGCACATTACCGTTAAGATCATGCAACTGTACCAACTCCACTGTGCTCACTGAATATTGCCACAAATTTGCACTGAACTGCAAAAAACAAAGGTCTGGTGTTTGCATTTATGCACTTGTGATATAGTAGTGCGTGCACATGCTGATACAAACTTTTTCAGAAATGTTCAATGAAATCCCTGTATGATCAGCAGTGCCACATGGTGCCCTTAACATTACCATGGTAACCTTCCAGAAGCTATCTGACTTAAACAAAAGACTAATAACTACTCTGGCATGGTTTATTTAATAGAAACAGCTTGCATTCAGTAATAAGAAGGGAGAAAAGATAATCTGACTGCCCGATGATTGGCAGTCTCGATGATTGTTTTGCAGCTTGGCAAAAAACTGTAAGTGAGTGAAACAAAGAGTCGGATGCATGAAAGAGAGAGAGAGAGAGAGAGAGAGAGTAAAGGAGTAGTATCTCAGCAATATGCAGTTTTATTGTTTCAGAGGCCAGTATCTTTGCAGTAAACACTGGGCTTTTACTTTTGAGGAGGGGGGTAGACTCGTGGATATAAAGTGCAGCTCGGCTGGACAGTGAGAGAGTGAGAGAGTAGGATGCGTGTGTTTGTGGAAGAGAGAGAGAGAGAAAGAGAGAGAGAGAGATATGAGGTTTAGCATTTCAGCACGACATGGTTTTAACATGTTAGGTGCCTGCATCTTGGCAGTAAACAGAAAAAGCACAGTACAGTATCAATGTACAGTACTACTGAGATGACTCTTGCAATTCAATGTAAAATAATTCATAGTTAATGTAAGGCTAATAGAATGACAGCATCCAACCAATGACAACTCTCTATTTCCCTTATCCTTTTTATGTTCGCTTGCGCAAGGAACGTCTTGCAACAGTGTGCCTTTTGGAGGTGTGTGACCCTCCTCCCCAATGCAGTTCTCAATGTAGCAGTTGCGACCCTAGAGGACCGATACATGCTGAGCTGTTATTACAGCAGTTCGGCTGTGTTGGTCTTCACTTCTAACAAAAGGTCTGCTGCAATCAGTGGTAGTAATGTGTATGAAATTAGCATACACATCAGCTGAACTGCTGTCATTCAGAGCTTGGCCTCAAAGCCCTCCCGCTTTCTCCCTCTGCTAATGTCCTCCCCATCCCTGTTCTCCCCGGCCCCCACCTTGTGTGCCGAGGGGGGTGCCCAATCTCCCTCAACTCATATGACTATACAAACAAGCCAGCAGAAAAAGGCCATTTGGTCTATCAAGTCTGCTCATATTGCAGGGTCCACAGCTTTAGCTAATGTCCCTGTCCTCCCTCCCCACTCCTCCCATCCTCCCTACCCATGATTCTTATCTTCCTCCTATGCCTATCCCAGCATCTCTTAAAGCTGCTCACTGTCTTTAATGAGATGACCTCTTCCGGCAGTGCATTCCAAGTGTCCACCACCCTTTCTGTGAAGAAGTGCTTCCTGACAGCCCTCCTAAACCTCCCACCTTCCATCTTAAGACTGTGCACCCACATGATATGGTTGCCACTCAGCTTTAAGAGATTTTCCTTATCAACATTATTTATCCCTTTCAAGTACTTGAATGTCCCAATCATGTCTTTCTCTCTCTCTCTCTCTCTCTCTCCTGTCTTCCAGGGAGTACATGTTCAGTGCCCTCAACCTCTCCTTGCATGCCTTGCCCTGCTGACCGGCTATCATCTTTGTAGCCCTCCTCTGTACCTTCTCCAGCAGGTTAATGTCCTTTTTGAGGTGTGGGCACCAGTACAGAACTCCATACTCTACATGCGGCATTACCAGTGACCTCCCTTACCAAATGTGTTGCAATGCCAACACAGTGTTCTATCAATGGCAATACCTGGGTATGTCTGAAATTGTGCAATGGTAATACCCAGTGGTAGTCTGGTAGTACAGTGGTGTCAACCCATTCAGGTTTCTGGTCTCAGTGGTAGTGCCATGGCACAGTGGCATCCCTATGGCCATTTCGGCAGGCTGCCCGGACTGGTAAATGGGTAATGGGGCCACAGTGGTATTACATAATTTTGAGTCCACTTTTATTGGGGACTCTATACTGCCCTAGAAGTTCCCAATGATAATGCAATTCTAGTACGATAATGTTTTCTATATACCACCAAGACTTATTTGGTACCACCGTGATATCAGTATTTTGTAATGTCACCACACGGGTATTACGTTAGAGGAGCAGACTGGTGCACATATAAACCCCAAGCTTATTTGGTATCACTGTGGTATCAGTGCATCTAGAAATTTGATAGCACTGTGGTACCAACATGGTACATATCAAAATCAAAAGTGGTTTGAAGGAAATAAACAATGTAACATACACTGATAAATGCATTATGAGCTGCACGGTATATGCAAATTACAATAACAACCCTCAGTTAAGTTCCCAGATTGAATGGGATAATATATCACTGCTTCATTGAAATCCGTTAAAATTCTATTAAATTCCATTAATCTTCCATTTTCTTCATGCAATCCCATTACTTTTCACCATTACATTTTGTATCACCCTTTTTAATGGCCAGTTTTTATTTCCATTACATTTAAATTAATTGTTGTTTCATGGGCACAAACCATTAATTTACTCAATCATGCCATAAATTAACCAGTACAGGTATCCATTAAGTATTTAATGTTTGTGGTATGCCCCTTAAATTTTGTATCAGCCTATTTTAATGGCATGTTTAATAACCATTGAAACTGAGCAATGAGCTTTTCATTGCCATGAAAATGATAGTAATGTAACGCTAATCCATTAATTGCCATTAAAACTGTCCAAATGAGCTTTTTATTACCATGGAAATAAAAGTCATCTTGTGGCAATACATTAATGGCCAATAGGGATAGTTTTATTTAATATCAGTACTACTGTTCCCTAAGAACTATGGGACCCCTTTGACTCCTGTGTAACCTTTTGTTTTACAGATACTCCCCATCCACTCTCCAGAATCAGCATCTCCAAAGAGGTTCCTTCACCTGGACCATAAAGTACCCATGAATTAGTTACGTGATTGGGGATGGGGAGTTTGAGCCATAATTGAATCTTCATCCATTACAATGGGAGTCCAGATGGTTGTTGCCATGATGCTATATTGTAATGATAGACAGTTAAGAGGCATAGGATCAGTCTCTCCAGATCTGGTCCCCTATAGATGGACCCCTACCTTGAAGCTGGACCCCTTCCCTGCAGATGGACCCCCACAGCTGAAGACTAACTTTTTGCTACAGCACGTTGGCAACACCACTTACAGTGAGGGACACAGCAATGCTGAGGGATAAAATGAGGGACATGTCACTAAGAGACTGTTGAGAGGTATGGTACAGTCCCTTTCTCATATGTGGCCACCCTGCACTGTGATGCTAGAGATTTTGCAGACTGACACAGGGGTTGATACTAACTTTTTTAGCCACTAGCCATCAGGGCTAGTGATTAGAAAAATCCACTAACACAACAGGGAGTTTCACTAGCCCAGCACAACATGACCAGAAAAATCTCCATTGAAATAATTGGTCTCATCGAAATGTATACAGGCCCATTCATTTCAATTGCATTTTGCTCTCGATATTTTCTTTGTAACAGCAAACGGTCCTGGCTCAGACCAGATACAGGGCCAAAGGGAAATGAAATCAGTATGGGATGTGACTTCCTGCTGGAAGCTCATGAAGAGGACAGTTACTTTTGTACACAGATGAGGAAGGAGCAGTCATCAAAATAAGGGGAGCTGATAGCCACTTGTTTTAGAGGTAGTTTAATTTCTGAGTATGTTTTATTGGGCAGGAAAGGCAGGTGTGTAATATCCCCAAAGACTGGGTCACCAGTAATCTCTGTTGATGCCAACAAGCCCTAGTAAGGTGACCACAGGTGCCCCTATAGTTTAGGTTGTAAGGGGGGGTGAACATAGTGGCCAGAGCCATATAAAAATAAAGTGCTTGTCTGCAGTTAAAAAGCTTTTTTCTTCTTATTGCAGCCTGCCCAGTAAAGGTGGCACAAGCCAGTGTCACATCTTGGGTCCAGCTTTCACTGGACAGCTGGTTGTTATGGATTCAGCATCCTGGATGCCATGGAGGATACTGAGAGTGGCCAGTAATGGCCATTGGGGAGTTTGAATTGACTGCGAAGGAGGACAGTCAGGGGAGTTCAGGTGCCCCAAGGAAAAACAAATACATGAAGAAAGTGCAGCAGAATAAAGAGGGGGCACAGGGAAGTAAATTCAGAGCAAAAGGCAGTGCCTGCAGTCCTCATCTCATCCATATGTCAATCTCAGTGGTCCCAGCACTGTCAGTGGTACAGCAGTTGTGGAGGTCCCCAGGATCAGCAGTTGGCAGCTGTAGCATGGGTTCTGTTTAGTTCCATTTGTGTTTTTTTCTTTTGGTATAGAAAAAATAAATGCCAGTTCCTTGGCAGTGGCCCCCACAAACAGGAAAGCATCATTAGATGAACGAGCATCAGGAGAAGCCAGCTACCCATCAACGGAAGACCTCCCACCTGCCTGCAGTCATCAGGGCATCCAGCATACACTTAACCCACCTCCTGTCTCAGCTTCTCCCCAGTTTGGGTTTGTAAGTCGGTGACAGTGTCATAAAACATGCACTGTCCACCTGAACTAAAACTGAAATAAAAAAAAGATGTTTCTTTTCATGCAGTGAGCACAATAAAGGATGGTCATGGATGTTAGTGTGGTCAGAGCAAGACCCTGGAGCAAGGAACTGCCAAAGGTGGATCTATTCAAATGTATTTAAAATCGACCCAGGAAGTGAGCATACAGTGAGATGGTGGCCTTATTCAAAATTACCTACATTTATTTAACTCATGCTCCTAAATGGAGCACAGGGGTGGGCAGCATTCAAATGAAGTAGTTATCGGAGGTGGAGCAGAGGGTACGCATGCCCTGAATTAGATAATGATCAGGGTGCTAAGGAGCAAGGTTAGGGTAAAGCCCCAGTTATAGCCAAGCTAGCCAGTTGGGCTAGTGAATAACTGCTAGCTGTCCCAAAGGTTTATTTTATTCAGAAATAATCACCGGGGAGCTAGTTGTGTGAAGTAAGTCCCAGATTATAAAGTCAGAGTGCCCCAGGGTGAAACAGGTGACTATAGTAGCCAAGTTGCCTCCACTAGCCAGGCTAGTGCTATAAGAACCTCTAGATCTGTTACTCAGGTCACTAGTCCTTTGCTGGGGGTGTGGCAACTATGCTACTGGGGTGGCTAACAGGCTAGGGCTGTGGCAACTATGCTGTTCATGTGGATAACTGCCTGGTCCACTCCCTTTCCCTTGCTCCTGCCTGAAACTGATACCCAAGTGCACTTTAAATCAGTAAATTGTACTATTTTACAACACTAGTTTGGCTACTGTTTGCCACTTGGCTATAGCCACCTTTATCACCTTGGACACACTCATTTTACACTCTGGGTTTTACTTAACCTAACTGGCAATTGGTGCTTATTTCTGAATACATTTATTTATTTTGTTTATTTACTAAAAAGTTTCACCAGGAAAGGCACACTGAACAAACAAGTTTAAAAAACCTACTGTCCAAGATCCGTAGTGGCTGCAAACGTTTGCACGCATGCACAAGACAGCCTGACTCACCATGGGATGATAAAGAGAGCGGGAAAGAAAGTGAAGCAGTCTGCTGCTGCTGCTGTGATTTAAGTCAAGCTGCCTTGCCAACCTGCCTTCGATTCTGTGAGTGAGTTACTCGCCGTATTCATGTTTTTCATCGGTCCATCCATAATTCCAGACCACAACCCAACCAGATCCAATACCAACAAGAGGGACTAAAATAAATTTGAGGAGCTGCACTTCCAGCTGCTGGGGACTGGCTTGTCTTAGAGAAGCCTCTTAAGACTTGGCTTGAGGTTGATTTTTGATTAGACAATCTTTGGGGGCCTGGGGGGAGTCAGTAGGACAGTGGTGGTGAGGTCTGTGGATGCCAGGGTTGTTGGAGCGGGAGTCTGACTCAGCACGGTCTGGTGGCATGGGATAAAGCAGAGAGGACGGAGCAGGAGCTGGAGGACTGACCAAGGCCTGCTTGGGGACAGGGAGTCCCTGCTGACTTGCTGGAGGCTGCACTGCTGTGAACGCTAAGACATTAATACTGCTGCGTCAAACTGTAATACTCTTCAAAGTACAACTTTTTTTTTTAATATTACTGAATCATGAACGAAGATTAGCCAGCCAAGTATTTCAATGATTTAAATTAGCCAATTAAGGCTGGGTACATTACTATGCATTTCAGTTCTACTAAGCTAGGAGACAGATAAAACAATCAGCAACACCAATGAATTTTAGAGAAGGTAAGCAATCGTAAAATGTGGATTTTTATCTAGAAATATGATGCAAAAAATAGTTGGCAGTGTCCCGTTAAAAGTTTTACTTAACCTAACTGGCCATTGGTGCTTGTTTCTGAATACATTTATTTATTTTGTATATTTACTAAAAAATTTCACCAGGAAAGGCACACTGAACAAACAAGTTTAAAAAAACTCACTGTTCCAAGATCCGTAGTGGCTATGAACTTTTGCGTGCGTGGTAATGTGAGGATATATATCTTCACAGAGAGGGTTGTAGATGTATGGAACAGCCTTCCTGAGGAGGTCATAGAGTCAAAAACAGTGGGGGAATTCAAGAATGCATGGGATAGGCATAAGGCAATTCTAGTGGGGGGTGGGAGGAAGTAGGCTGTTGGTTAACTAGGATCTGCAGCTTATTCATTAGGTAGGGAAATGGGCAGACTAGGTGGGCCAAGCGGTCCTTATCTGCCATCAAATTCAAATTCTATGTTTCTAAGTCTATACTGAACACATCAGTGAACTAATTCCCCTGAATCACTTCCTGTCCCTGCCCAGCATGAGGAATTGCAGGAGCACTGACTGCCCTTACCCAAGCTGACTGCTATATTAACAGTATATTAGCATGCAGATTATTCTGCAAAAATAGAGTTCCTTAGTAGTATTTTAGCAGTCAATCAGTTTAGCACTCAGTTTAGTACAGTCATTCTGAGCTGAGTCTAATGCTAAATACTGCTAACCATGTTTACTGTTATTAATAGTCATTATCGAGCTGGCCTGGTAGCACTGAGGGCTGAGGCGCTGGACACCTTACCTCATACAGAACCACGCCAGTGACCTGTGTTCAGGAACAAGCACAGGCCATTGGGGTTGGCCGGGGAGGAGAAGGATGGAGCGCCCAGCAGCCGCTCTTCTTCTCTAGGGGGGGCTTGGGTGGAAGGTGCGGTAGTTAGGGGAAGCAGTAAGGGCATTGGGCAGATGTCAGCAGAGGGGCAGAGCAGGAAACATGTCTCAGTGTGCCTCTGAGCTCATTGGCCCTCATTGCATGCCAGCATCTGGGGACGAATAAAGGGAAAGAAAACACCTCTGTCTCTCCTAGGTGATGACACCTCACTGTACGTCTTTGGCTCATCGAGGCACACTCCACTGTACCAGCTCAATGTCACAGTATGCATGGCTCTGGGGAGGTAAGAACAGGGGGTCCCTCCTCACCCTACCGGGGTTAACTGGGCACCTAGGTTAGTGGAACTGTGTACTCTAGGGGCAGACCATGATGAGTGTGGATCATGCAAGAGACGCTGTCTGAGACAGTGGAGAGAGGAGACAGTAGGGCCCATAAATACAAGGTTAAAAACAAGGTCATTAGCAATCAGAAGCAGTATAAAGATTCCACAGAATAACCCATACAGAACTGCAGTCACCTGCACTTTTTAAGTGCTAGGTGTTGAGCACTTAAACTAAACCAGCACTCAACAAAAGCTCAATTTGTGCAACTGAATGCTTTCTGAGTATTTAAATTAGTAACTGAATACTGGTTTAGGATTTTAGTTTCAGAATATGTTAATTAGAGATGCATTTGAGAACAGATTGAGATCTTAAACTTTCAGAAAGTACTCAGCAAAAACTTAGCTTACCAGATTGCAGGCTCATATAGCCTCATCCTCCAACAACTGCAGCTGTATACTGATTCCACTAAGCCTTGGCTCTTAGTTCCTGAAGACCCACCAAGCCAATTCATGGAATCTGGTTGGCCCCCTCCCCAGCTGCAGGCTCCCAGACCCATCCCTAAGCCCATTCTGGGACCCTGTACACTGCCCACTACAAGTGGGTGTCAGAGTGATCACTTCTGGCTCTTAACAGTTACAAGAAGTTGGCCCATCATTCACCAATGTTCATCAAATGCAAAAGGACACTGCTGTGTTGCATGACAGTAATTACCTTCATTGAATTCATTGTATATCACAAACTCTCACAGTTCATACTTCACAGATGCCCTATGCATTTTTTCATGGTATGATGTCAAGAATGCAAAACCCTCTATTTATAGTGCTTAATGGTAAGACATTTAAAGGGGCAATGCAATTTCCCATCAAGAAGCTTATATATAGTAAATACAGTGTGTATGTATGTATATATATGTGTGTAATAGCTACACCACTCTGAGGTGTGCAGTCGCGCTGTGATATACCCATGCTTTGGTGTGCATTGTTATGCATGAGGCCGCAGGCTGAGTGCGTCAACCACCCAAGGCGTGCGCATATCAGAGCATGACAGCACACCTCAGAGTGGTTTATCTTTCTTATAAAATGTCAAAATTGTTTTGGAGAGGGTAAAAGTGCAGGTGTGCGGTCGCGCTCTGATATACGCATGGTCATGTGATGTGTTCCAACAAATCAGCAGGCATAATTTTCCCACCCATTTATAAATATATATATATATATATATATATATATATATATATATATATATATGTGTGTATGTATATGTATATATTTTTTTAATCATATAAAGGGCTGGACCAGTGATGCTGAGGATTGGGCGCTGGATGCCATATGTCACTCTACGTTGATGACCTGAGTTTGGAAGTGGATTCCAGTTGCTGGGGCCAGCTTGGAAGGGGAAGAGACTGAGCTTGTGACTGTTCTCCTTTTCCAGGGAGGGAGGGCTTGTATGCCAAACCTCTGACTGGTAACAGCACAGGCTAGGGTGGCACAGAAAAGGTACAGTGGGCTGGTAATGCTTGCGTGCCTCTACATGCATGCCTCACAATGGCTGCAGAAGGGATGGGAGAAAACTGGAAAATGGAAGCTGGCATTTCAGTGAAGCCCTGCATGTTTCTCTGTGGACCCATACTGCCACCCTAACCATGGTCTGAACTAGACTATTTCAGGTGGGGGGTGGGAGTATGACCCTTCCTCCCTCCCTTGGCCCTGTCATCAGGGAATCTGTGGTGGCACCCCTCCATGCGGTGGCCTCGGGGCACACAAGCACTGATCTGTAGGGAGAAGCCCTCCAAAACATTCCGTTCAGTAAAAAAAAAAAAAAATGTGTAAAATGTAATGAGCTGTAAAGTGCTTTTTTTGCCATCGTCTGGTCACCATCTGTCCAACCCTGCCACCTAGCCCCCTTCTCCAGGGATTTACCCACCCCACTGGAATGCATCTTGACTTACCCCCAGGGTGGGGCTGTTGGTGAGGGACTTCTCATAGAACTATAGAAGTTGCCACCAGAAAAAGACCTCTTGGCCCACCTAGTGGGGCTTAAAATGCCTTCCTACTGTGCTATTGCAAACCCTACTCTCTCCCCAAATGGATGCTGTTTCGTGATCCTGGGAAGAGGGGAGTGCCTAAGTTGGTTGCATGGGTCTAGTTGAGGGTGGACTTCCTCCTACGTGGCTGATGTCTTTTCAGAATATGCTGATCCCCAGGGAGGCATGGCATGCAATGACATAGTGGTGCAAAGAGCGTTGGATGTCTGACACACCTCCTGAAGATCTCAAGCACTGGCTGTCAGACCCCCAGTCTCCACCAGTGGTAGGTCAAAAGCCGGATGCTTCCCTCACCACTGTAGAGGAGAGCAGTTTTTGAGTCATTCAATCCTCCTCTCCTCAGCTGGCCCTCTGATATTCTGGGCTCACTTCCAAACCCAGAGTGTCACGTTACAAGTGAAAGCTCAACCGCTGCATTGGCAGGCTGGCAAAGTTAAACTGTAAAGTGCTCAGCTGTGCTCTTCATTAATTTCACCTGGCAATATTGACAAAAACACAATAATAAAATAAGGCAAATAACACAAATGATTTTTTGTAGCATTTTAATGTGTGCTCCTCACACACCATAGTTTGCCATTTGTATGCATCAATATTTGGTTTTACTCACCAGCGTTCAAAAGTGAGCAGTACCCACTCTGACTATATCTTATCAGGAGCCCTACATGGCACAGCACAATGTTGGTATCACATGTGAAACAGTACAGTGTCTGCATTGCATGAGGCAAAGTGCTGTGTCAGCATCCCCATGGCACAACATAGAGTTAAACAGTAGTATGCCACATGGCAGTTTTGTGTCAGCATTGCCTGTGGCACAGTGATGTGCAAACAGTGCAAGTGGCACAGCTTACTGATGATAATGCACAGTGTGGTGTTGGCAGTGTATGTAGCACCACACAGTATCTGCATGTCATCTAGCAAAACGCGATGCCTGCATAGAATGTGGCACCATGACTGACAGCAGTGCACATGGCACTGTGTGGTGTTAGCAGTGCATATTGAACTGCAGAATGTCAGCCCTGCAACTGGCACATTGCTGTGTTAGTGCTGTTTGTGGTGCACTGTGGTGTCTGCACTGCACATGGCCTAATACGGGGCTGCCACTGCACATGGCCCAGCAGTAGCTGCACTTCATATTATAGAGCACATCTTTTTTCAGTGCATGTGGCATAGGGAAGTGACAGCAGTTCTTATGGCACAGCAAAGTATCAGTAACACATGTTGCATAGTAAAGTAACAGTACTGCACATGACACAGCATTATACCGGCAGAGCATGTGCAGGGACTGTGCAGTGACACTGGTTGGGAGCACATGCGGTACAACCACATCGAAATGCCATGTGTAGTGCCTGCCACCAGGGTGGGTTGTCTCAGGAGTCTGCCATCTGTGCCGAGTAGAATCAGAGGGGGAATGGTTATTCCATATGCTGGGAGGAGTGGTTGCAGGTGAGCTAAGCCTGAGGTATGTGTGTCATTCAAGGATGGCTTCTACTCCCTTAAGCTGCCTGCATCTGTTCCCATGAGCTACTTTGCACAATTGCTAGACACATAGCATCTCTCAGTAAAAGCATAATCTGTGGGTCTGGACCCCCCAAACAGCCTCTTCCCAGTACACAAAGCTGAGCAGCACTTCTCTGCTGTGGATCTTCCACTCCCCAGAGAGGGAGTGGCAGCTGCAGGGTGTAGCTTGTCTATGGGAGAGGGGTTTCTGCTGTTGGGTGGGGCAGAATACAGTAGTACCTCCAAGTAGCAGTGTCCAGGAGCCCTACCAAAAGAAACTATTCTCACCAGGCATCTCAGGCAGGGCATGATAGTGTGGTTGTGATCCCCTTTGGTCCAATTTAGTTTGCCTGCAGGAGAGAAAAACATGTTTACTTTAGGCATATTCTGTCCAAACAAGTTGCCAGTAGCCTTAATAGTCCCCACTAGAGACTACTGTGCCCAATAAATTGTCCCACAGCTTGAGCATCACCTGTGGCAGATTGGTGATGGCCATGACATTGTGGGTAACCATACAACATCATGTGCCCCTACACAGCAACCTGAAATGTAGGTGGCCATTGAGAGAAGCTGGGATGGTGCAAAAGCTGGAGAAAATTCCTCAGTTGGATGGCACTCAGCCCCCCCTCACCTGAAGAGGAATACTGTGGTTGCCCTCTTGGATCTCATGCCCCCATTCCCATTTTCTTTTGTAGTCCCAGCTTAATTTATTTGACTCCCTTCTCCATTACAAGAAGTCCTCACTTCTTGTTCATTCCTATTAATATTATCCCTTTCACTGTTGCACCCTCTCTCAAGTCCCCCTTTTAGCCACATAATCATGTTTTTTTTTTTTTTTTTGTGCTGCACCTCCTTTTGCCATCATCCCCTTTGTCATTTCCAGTAGCCGAAAATAACTTTTACAGCCACTAGTAGGCAGGGCTAAAAGTCCATCTGTCTGACAAGATGTTCTATAGCCCAGAACAATTCATTCCAACAATGTTGTTTTTTCATACACATAGCTTTCCTACCTTTTAGTTGTTCTTACTTTTTTACTATTGGGGACTTATTTAGGTTCCTTCTAACAAACACAGCAAAATGTAGAAAAAATATCAAACAGCAAAAAAAAAACTATGACTAAAGGAAAAGAAAAAATAGAATGAATGAGTACATTTCTCTAGATGGGGTTGCATGAAAATATGCCAGCTTGAAAACAGCAACACAAACCTTAGGTCCATAGGAATTTTCCACAGGCACATTGTGCACCTGGGGACCCTATTCAATGTGACACTAAACCAGAAGGGTTCAGGATGGAATGTGCACAACTCAGCAGTTAGAACAGGCATGCTTCAGGGAGTAATAGGAGACCAGCTACTACAGACAGACTTCAAAGCATTCTTTCACCAAGCAACAAGAAATGGTCTGCAAACAGAAGAAAAAGTGGGAGCAGGCTGAAGAAAAGGTAGAATTGTTTTGTTTATCTTTTAAACAGTAATTTGATGAAAAACATTTAGGCCAAACTGTACCTGCAGAGCAAGATCTGTCAGATCTGAAGGAGGGGACACAAAAAGTTTGAAAATAATATACAAGTAAAAGTCAAAGAGTCTTACTCCACAATCCCAGCCATTAGCTCTGAAGAGTCTGCTGCATCTCTACAAATTCAAATCTGAGTGAAGGGAAGGGAGTCTTGGTTCATGCAGTAAATTAAACTTTGAGTTATGGAGGATTGAGGGGGTCTGTACCGTAGCCTATGAATTCAAACCTGAGATTAAGTAAGGGAGAAGAAAAGACTTAGCTCCTTGAGGGGGCAGCTGTTCTATTAAAAATCAAACTTGATGGTAGTTGGATTTAATTACTGCAGTATAGGAATTAAACTTTGAGCTATGAATCTGCAGATCTACTGTATCTTCCCATTTAAAGTGATGTGTCGGCTACAGGAGTTCACTACAGAGCTTGCGAGATTGGAGGGAGACAGGGGGTGTCAATGGTGCTGGGGGTTGCAAATAGTAGTTGCTGAAGGGGAAAAAGGGTGAAGGGAGCCTGTATGTGCCAGTGGAGAGGAAGGTCTAGGGAGTCAGCAGCTGTTGGGGGGGCCTCTTGACCCATGCATCTGGGCAAATGATTGCTTCACAGTCTGCAGGACATGGTTACATATGGACAAGGCTTTAAGTTTTTTATGCAGTGCATGGATTTCACTATTACAGTGAAAACCAGGTGTCTCCATGACATATAAGTCCTAACTGATCATGTTTGTTAACTAATATGCTTGTTGCAGCTACAAAACAAGGTTATTTCTCTGTCCTGCAGCCTTGCTTTGTGGAGCCGCTTAACCTCCTGTTGCTGAAAAGGTGGGTGGTGTTGATCCACATCCCATTCTGCTGCTGACTGTGCTCAAAAAGGAATGCATCCTTGCATCACGGAGCTGCTGAACCTCAGATTGCTGGAAGGGTATGAGATGTTGCTCCAAGTCCTGTTCGGCTGCCAGCTGTGCAAAAAAAGGAATGCAGTCTTGCATCGTGGAACCTCTTGGCCTCCAGTTGCTGGATGGATGGGAGCACAGGCATCAGGCTACTGCAAGGGGTGGGGGCTGTTGCTCCAAGTCCTGTTTGGCTGCTGACTGTGCTAAAATTGGAATAAAGTCCAAATATTTGTTGTGTCACATCTGTCCTAGATGGGAAAGGGGCTAATTTGCTCCATGCACTGATTGGCTGCCAACTGTGCACAAAATCAAAGGCAGTCTTGCTTCTGTGACAACTCATTTTTCGCTGTGTGCTCACAGTGAAAATGGCAGTTTTTACCTTGAAAAACTTACAGCCACTATAGATGTGCTCAGCACTCTGTGCTGTGTAGGACCTTGGAAATATGCACCACATTGCACCTTTTGCACTGAGCAGCAAACCTGGAGACTGGGGTTTGAATCCCACAGCCCTTTGTTACTATACTGTGTAACCTTGTGAAAGTCACTTAAGTTCCCTGTGCTCTTAGCTCACACCTGAAAACAAGCTTTGGCTTAGTGTGCTTTTCCTGGTTAATCAGTTTCCCCTTCCCTTTCCCCATTTCATTAAAGCTGAGCCATTAGCCCATCAGAAGCTCCACTAACCCACCTGGGCTACTGTTCTGAAATACTGGCCACCTGGCCATCCAGTGCACTAAGAGGATTTAGCTAAGTTCTTTCCCAATTGCCTTCTCTTTTATTTCCTGTATTATTTGATTTCCTTTCTCTATGTCTTTTTTTCCTATTTTGACCCAACTGTTCCTTTAATTCTAAATGTACCATTTTCCTTTCTTCTGTGCTGTTCTATACCTGTTGCATTTCTCAGCTCTCTGTTTCTGCTCTTGCTACAGTATTTTCTCCATATTAACCTGATTTTATTTTATAGGTCTGAGAGGGCACAAATTGTTCTTCCTCATCAGATAAGTATCATCTATCTTTAACTTGTTCTTTTCACCCTATTTACTATGAACTGCAGATCCTTTGTGATCCTTTTTTGTGTTTTATTTTACAGGGTCCAGTGTACATCGTCCCTGAAAGACCTGCCTCTAGCTTGCTATTCTTCCGGTAAGAGACTCAGATTCTACCTATATGTGGGTTGGCTGTAATGCTGTGGCCATGCCCATTACAGTGTGTGTCAGAGGGAGGCAAGAGAGAGAGAATGAGAATGTCAGGGACCTTGGAGGGAGAGGGTTAGTACTGTGGCTGTGGAGGAAATGTGGTCATTCTGTAGGACTGCGGAGGTCAGAATATTGGTGGTCATCAAGGAGGAAGGGTGCTTTCTGGGGTAGTGGAGGAAGGGGGCTAGTTTAGGGTTTTTTTTTAGGATGGGGCCTAATGTCTGGGCAACTGTCTTGTGTTGTGGAGGAAGGAGGCTAGTGTTGGAGCATGGTGGTAGGGAGACTATTGTCCAAAGCTGTGGAGTGAGGGGCATTTGAATTGGGGCTGTGGAGGGAAGAAGCTAGTATAGTGGGGGCCATTGGGGGAGGTGGCTGGTGGGTGCTTTAGATGGAGGTGGTCTGGTGTAGGGTGCTTTGGACAGAGGTAGCCTGACATAGGGTCCTGTTGATAAAGGTGGGCTGGTGAAGAGTGCTGTAGACAGATGTCATAAAATGTCCAAGTGTGGGGGGAGGTGTTCAGCAGACTGGGAAGTGGAATGGATCAGCTGGACAGTAGTTCAGCCATAGTTACGATCCCTTCTGGCTTTTACAGGACAGCATTAACATTTATAATTTTGACAAGGAGGGACTATCACTGCAGCAGAGTAATAAGCTACTAAGCCCAAAAATCGGACACCTTTACTTTAACAGATGTGTGTTATATGGTCATATTAAGCTACAAAATACACCACCGTGCATCTAAAACCCAAGAGCTCTTAACTATTTCCTCCAGCAAAACAGCTGTTATGCTTTTTTTCTTGCAGCCAATCGTTTAGAGCACCAGAGGCAAACTATTCAGCCACTCCACAAGTCTACGGTATGTGGTGCTTGCTGCTTTCATGCTCCTCTCAGGGAGTCCACTGATTTCTCCCTGACTACTTCCCACAGCTACTTTTAAACCCATTTTGGGCACTGGCCTTTAGCCACAGTGCGGCTTTTCCATTGTTGCCCCCATCTTCTTTTTTTTTTTTTTTGTAGACTCTATTTTTGCATTCTGGATGACCAGGGCATCCTTCCAGAATACCCACTTAACTCTGCCTTCTACTCCCAGGCTACCCCCCAACACACACACACACATTGATCTCCCTTCAGATCCATGGCAAGTCCTGCCCCCAAGATCACCCCCTTGGGGAGGGTCTGCCCACCCTTGGTGGCCTGGTCTTGAATTAGAGGGACCTACTGTGAGATCAGGTTGCCCATGGGAGATCATGATGTGAGTGAGTCTAACGGTGGGATGCTGGCAGGTCTTTGGGGTCACCTTCATTTCCACTGGTCACCAGGGTTTTTTTCCTACATGGTTGTTCCTCAGAGTTACAAATGTTCAATTGCATCCAATGGCACTACATGCCGACGTACACTGGAACTCTGCTCCTTGCAGCTGCAATGCTGCTTGTTCCTTACACTGCCCTGACCACCATCAGGGGCTGCCCAAGAGTAACGAGTTCCCTGGATCCCCACCTGGGAAGGGAGGTCAGTCCTCCAGATGCTCGATCCCTTCCCTCCCCTACCAACTCCCAACTGCCTGAGCTCACTCCTGAACCTGGGTCACCGTTGTGGCATCCAGTGCCTCAGCCCAGTTGGAGTGAAAGCCAGCAGAAGGAAACAGACAGTTGGAGGTAGAAGATAAGTACTCTCTCTGTGCTGTTTGTTTTCCTTTAGGTTTGAGCTAGCAATTTTAATGAGATGGCAATGTGTGCTGTGTGATTGCAACAGTACAAGTTCCAAACAAATGATTTTTGTCTTGGCTGGGAGGAGGGGGGCATTTAACTGAGGGAGAGAGGTTGGAAATACACAGGAGGGGGAGGGGTGGTCATGTGACTCGGACCCAACAATAATGGGGCTGGGATCCACTTATATTTCAAGTGGACCAAGCGACCCTGAAACTGAGTGCCACAGTGGGAGTGTAGCATCTTGAGTAGTGTCTGCAGGGCATCAGCAGGGAGGAGAGCAAGCAGCAGAACATGCTGGTAGACAGGGAAGAGCCTAACTGGGAGGGCCACATATTTCCTATACAGACATGAGGAGTTCAAGGTGGGGGAAGGGTTCCCTGGAGTGGGGCAGGACCAGATTAAGGGAGGAGAGGATGTGCAGTGGCAGTCAATTAGGGCAGGAGATGGGAAGGGTTGTATGTTGCCAAGGATGTGGAGTAGCCATATTCCTGGGAGTGGCTTGGGGGGCAGGAGGCTGCAGAGTATGTTGGCAGATGGGCCAGCTAAGGCAGAATAGGGTGCTTGATAAGGGAACTGGAGGCATGGAGGAGACAGAATGGGGGGACCACAATGGGGGGGGGAACTAATGAGGCATTCAAAAGAGCTCACAACAGGCACAGATAAGGGGGAACTAGGTAGGACAGCAGGAGGGCCACACAAGTGGCTGCAGCCTAGGGAAGGAAGTGATAACTGGAGATGGGTCTGGCACAGGGACATGACTAAGACTGGGTCAGAGCAAAGATATCAGCCTGGGGGAAGGGGAACTGGGCTCATTAATGGAAAGGAGATTAGCACTGCAAACAGATTCTCAGGGTTGGCTAGTCCAGAAGACCAGGAAGCAGAGAGGAGGAAAGTTACAGTGAAGGAGCAGGGAGAGGTCACTACAGGGGAAATGTTACATAGC
This sequence comes from Neoceratodus forsteri, assembly GCA_016271365.2. Lineage (NCBI taxonomy): Eukaryota > Metazoa > Chordata > Ceratodontiformes > Ceratodontidae > Neoceratodus > Neoceratodus forsteri. The sequence goes on from CM028129.1 coordinate 877,042,585, forward strand.
AGGAAGGCAGTAGGCAGTACACCAAGAAGACACAGTGGCAGGGGTGGCTCAGCGAGGAGATGGTGATGCAGTCTCTCTGGAGGAAAGTTAGGAGCAAGGAGACAGGAGGACAAGGGAAGCAGCAGGCAGCCTGGGAAGGCTCAGGATAGGGACAGGAGGGAGTCAAGGTGGAAGGGCCACATTTGAGGAAGACATGGGGAAGTAATATCAAAGGAGATGGTAGCATGGTGGACAGAGCAACAAGTGAGTGCAAAGGGAAGGTTCCACAGACAGAAAATAGTTCAGAGGTGGAGGTCAGTACCCCGGTCATATTTGCGAGAGGGGAGAGGACAGGGCAAAGGTTAGAGGAGGCAAAGGGGAGGCTGGACAGGGGGATGATCAGAGATCCTCACAAGTTGGGGGGGCAGGAGTGTGATGGTCAACAAGAGAGCAGGATCAGCGCCAGCAAGTCCTAATTCTGGGAGATTCTACACTTAAGGGTATAAAATGGGGGGAAAGGGGCGCCAAAAAATTGTAACATCTGGGTAGAATGCATCCCAGGCATGACAGCAAGCAGAGTGGGGCAGAATATGGTCAGATATGTGGGGAAGGTGGAGGGGAAGCCTCACATTGTGGTGTATCTGGGAACAAATGATCTGGAAGGGAGAGGAATAGAGGAGATACAAGACAGCTTCAGGGAAGTGGGGAAACTATGCAGCAAAGAGGGAACAACGGTAGCCTTCTCAGAAGTTCTGCCAGTGCCAAGGGCTAGTAAAGACAGAATCAGTGACTTCAGCAAGTGGCTGAGGGAATGGTGTGTGTCTAAGGGGCATGGACTGGTGGGGGACTAGGGTAGCACATGGGATAACACAGATCTTTATGCATGGGATAGGCTACACCTCAGCAGGGCAGAGTCACATGTGTTGAAGCAGAAACTGAGGGATTTCATCTATGTGTATCAATTAAACTAGGTAGGGGGAGGTATTTGAGCTGGGAATCACCAGGAGAGGGAGTACAATGGACCTCCCCCCACCACTGGGATAGATATGAGCTTAGGTGAAATAGGGGTTGAAGTGAAGGTTAAAGAAGCTGGAAGGCTAGGAGCAATGTGGAGAATGGTTTCACTAAATGCTAGGAGCCTGGGGAATAAGTTGGCAGAGTTGCAGGCATTGATGGCAGAGGAGGAGGTGGACATAGTTGCCATGACTGAGACACGGGCAACCAGACACCATGACTGGGACCTAACCATCCCAGGGCACAAACTATTCTTGAGGGATAGAGATAAAGGGAAGGCTAGGGGGAGGCTGCCATTTACGTTAGGGAAGGGATCGGATGTAATTGGGAGGAAGGGGAGTGGGGCAGGTCAGAAGTAATCTGGCTGCAATTACACAGCCAGAAAGAGACCAAGATTTGTCTGGGGGTCATTTATAGACCTCCAGCTGAGAAGGAGGACATTGACACGGAACTGGGTGAGCAGATAAGGAGGCATAGTGGCAAAGGGAGCACAGTGGTGGTGGGAGATTTTAATGTACTAGGGGTGGATTGGAGCATTCCAGCAACCACTTGCACCAGATCATCCTGGAAGTGTTCCAGGATGGTTTCCTTACCTAGAGGGTAATGGAGCCAATGAGGGAGAGAAATATACTAGACCTGGTACTGGAGGATGGTGAGGAGGTTGGGGATGTACAGGTGGAGGAAACACTAGTAAGCAGTGACCACCGCACAGTGTTGTTCTCAAACAATGAGTAGGGAAGTAGCCACTACAAAAACTAGGGTCCTGGACTTCAAAAGGGCGGACTTTGGCAGGATGGGACAAATACTGGAAAGTCATATGGCAAGCATCCACCCAGAAATAGACACGGAACAACAATGAGCAGTCATCAAGGCAGGACTGGCTGAAGCTACTAAAACGTGTGTCAAGAGCCAGAGCAAGAAAGCCAGGACCAAGAAACCCAAGTTGGATGGGTAGAGGTAGTGGAGAGGTGAGAGAGAAATGCATTTAGGATCTACAAGAGATCCAACAGGGCAGAAGACAGAAAAGAGTATGTGAAGAAATCCAGAGAAGTGAGCAGAGTGGTAAGGGCAGCAAAGGTGGCTAGGAAGCAGAGGTTAGCACAGGGGATCAAAGAAGGAGAAAAGGATTTCTTCAGATATATCAGAGAGAGAAGAGGAAGAGCAAGGATCTAATTGTGAGGATCAAGAGGGGAAGTGGATGGATAGAAAAGGGGGCTGAGCAGCAGAAGTACTTAATGAATACTTCTGTTCAGTCTTCACCAAGGAAAGGGATGGGCTCATACCTGAGAAGAAGGGCAAGGTGGGAGAGGATGGAGGAGAAGCAACCATGGATCGGGAAATCTCGGTGGAAAGGGTGAGGGAGGGCCTAAAGTCCCTGAAGGTGGACAAGGCACTTAGCCCAGACAGAGTCCACCCCAGGGTGCTGAGAGAGTTGGCAGAGGTCCTGGCAAGGCCAGTGGCGAACCTATTCAATGCCTCTCTGAACTCGGGGTACATGCCCAGGGACTGGAGGAAAGCACATGTGGTACCTCTGCATAAGAGTGGGTACAAGGATGAACAGAGAAATTACAGACAGGGAAGCCTTACTGCAATTGTGGAAAGACTGGCACAATTTCTTGAGGATAACAATCTCCAGGACAGCAGGCAGCACAGATTTGTCTCAGGCAGATCCTGCCAGATGAACTTGGTTGTTTTTTACAACTTGGTTATGAGGGGACTAGACAGGGGACATGCAGTGGTTGTCCTCTACCTGGATTTCACCAAGGTCTTTGACTCGGTGCCACACGATAGGCTGACCTACAAGTTGAGGAGTCTGGGAGCAGGGAGGAAAATGGTAAGCTTGGTCAAGAACTGGCTGCAGGGTAGACAGCAGAAAGTAGTAGTGAGGGAAGGGGCATCTGAACCCTGAGCAGTAACAAGTGGTGTACCACAGGGCTCATTGTTGGGACCGTTTCTGTTTAACATTTTCATAGCCAACATTGCAGTGGGGATTAAGAGTAAGATCAGTCTTTTTGCAGATGACACAAAGATTTGTGCTGAAGTAGATGGGGAGGAGGGAGAAAAGGTACTTCAGGAGGATTTGATGAAACTGGAGGAATGGTCTCACATTTGGCAGCTTGGTTTCAATGCCAAGAAGTGCAAAGTGATGCAATTAGGAGGCAAGAACCCAGGATGCAATTACTAGCTGGAGGGTGTCCCATTAACAAAATCCAAGGAGGAGAAGGATCTGGGCATGCTAGTAACTGGCGAGATGAACCAGTCTTCTCAGTGCAGGAAGACAGCAGAGAAGGCAAACTGGATTTTAGGGTGTATAGCAAGGGGGATTACTTTTAGGAGTGGGGAGGTCATCTTGCCCCTGTACAGGTCCCTGGTGAGACCGCACCTAGAGTACTGCATGCAATTCTAGTACCCCCTACTTGGAAAAGGACATCAAACTACTGGAGAGGGTACAGCGCAGGGCAACAAAAATTATCCTAGGGCTGGAGGACAGACCATATGAGGAGAGACTGAGAGAGAACAATATGTATACCCTGGAGGAAAGAAGGGAGAGAGGGGATATGATTGAGACCTTCAAGTACTTGAAAGGTTTGAACAAAGTAGATACCAGGTGTATGTTCAATCTGAAAGGTGGAAGGAACACCAGGGGACACTCTAGGTTCAAGAGGGAACTGCGGAGGCACTATTTCACAGAAAGGGTGGTGGCAGGGTGGAATGCTCTGCAGAGGAATTGTATCATTGCAGAGTGTTGGGGCTTCAAGAGGGTTGGGACAGATTTGAGGGAAGGGTATAAATCTGGAGGGGGTGGGAGATGAGGGGCATATGAGGGAGGTGGGGGCAGCTGCAGTCTAATGGACTGAAGTGCTGTACACTCGAGCAGACTAGATAAATCGAATGGCCTTTATCTGCTGGCAGTTTCGTACATTCATAACCCCTTAGTGCCACTGGGCCAGCCTTATGGCCCCCATCTTGTCCTTTTATTCACCCAGTTCCTTCCTACCAAACCCCTCAGGACACTTACACTCGGCTGCCATGCAGCTTACCCACAGACCCCTCCCCCAGCTAGATGCCAGGGAAATGTTAAATATAATTAAAAATCACTATTTACCACCAGTGTCCCCTTTCTTAAATGATACAGGGGCCACTAGTCCAAAAGCATCCCCACCTGTCCATCTGGACTACTAGTAAATTTACTGGCTACCTGCAGATCACCTAGGGGCACTAAGGGGGGTTATGCAGAGCCCCAAATGTTACTTTATTCTCTTTTCGTAGTCATCTGCATTTTTTTTCTATCTTTAGTTTCCTTACTTTGACCTAGTTTTATCTTTTCCTCTAAAACTCCTTTACTCCTATGCTGTACTGTGCCCTTTTTGTATCTCTCTACTCTCGCTATTATAAGTTCCCAGTACTGTTCTATTTTTCCCTTTATTTCTACAGGTCTGGCCAAACTGTATGCCAATCGGATAATTATCTTTGTTTAATTCTAACACCCTAATCTCTCCTCTAGCACCTCCGAACCTTTGTGTCCCCTTAACTTTCGCTGTTCTTCCCTTTCAGGTCCTACCAGAATACCCCGAACCAAGGACACCCCAACTCTGATAGAGCAGGTAAGTCGTAATTACTTAACTGCTTTAGAATCCTAGAAATCTGGTGACAGAAAAGGAACATTTTGGCAAGTTGAGTCTGCCCCTTAACCCCCAACTCATCTCCTTTGTCCAAGAGACACCCCCACCCCTACGACTGGTCAACTCCTGATGTCTGCCATGCCCTCTTAAATCCTTTCACCATTTTGCCCCTAGCACCTCTTCCAGTAGTCTGTTCGGACTCACCACCCTCTCAGTGAAGTAATCCTCCCTTGCCCCTAAGCCTTCCTTCTTCTAATCTTAGATTATGATCCCTAGTTCTAGCACTTACATTCCTTGTAAATAAGCTTCACACTCTCACCTTACTAGTCTCCAGTGGGTACAGATTCAATTCCCTCCACCTCTCCTCATAGGGCTTCCTATGCATAGTATGCACCATCTTGTTTGCCCATCTCTGAACCCTTTCAATCTTGCCTGTCCTTGTGTCCTTGTGTAGATGAGGCCTCCAAAACTAAACCCCATACTCCAGGTGAAGCCTCACCATGGATTTATAAAGGAGCATCAGCACCTCCGTCTTTCTATTTTATACCCCTACCCTAAGCACATCAACATTCTATTCAGTTTGGCCACTACCGTGCTGCATTGTCTCTTTGCAGATGACACAAAGATCTGCAACAGGGTTGATACAGAAGGTGGGGTGGAGAGGATGCAAAGGGACTTGCCAAGGGTTGGAGGAATGGTCAAATATTTGGCAGCTTAGATTCAATGCAAAAAAGTGCAAAGTAATGCACCTGGGAAATAAAAATCCAGGGGAAGAGTACACAATGGGGGGGGGGGGTGAGATAATAACAACAACAGAAATGGAAAGGGACCTGGGGGTAGTCATATCAGATGACCTTAAGGTGGGCAAGCAATGTGAGTAGGCAGTAAGGAGGGCTGGTAGGATATTGGGATGCATAGGAAGAGGCATCACCAGTAGAAAATAGGAAGCTGTTATCCCTCGGTACAGACAGTTGGTGAGAACCCATCTGGGTTCTGCGTTCAGTTCGGGAGACCCCATCTCCACAGGGACATAGACAGGATGAAGGCTGTCCAGAGGAGAGCAACCAAAATGGTGCAGGGTCTGCACCAGAAGACATACGAAGAGAGATTAAAGAAGCTTAATATGTATACACTCGAGGAGAGGAGGGAGAGGGGGGACATGATAGAAACTTTCAAGTACATCAAGGGAACCAACAGAGTCCAAGAGGGTAGCATCTTTCAGAAGAAGTGCAAGAACAGGAGGCACAATTTGAAGATGGGGGACAGCTCAAAGGTAATGTGAGGAAGTATTTTTTCACGGAGAGGGTTGTGGATACATGGAACAGCCTTCCTGAGGAGGTAGTGGACTCAAAAACAGCAGGGGAATTCAAAAATGCGTGGGACAGACATAAGGCAATTCTAGTGGGGGGTAGGAGGAAGTAGGCTGTTGGTTAACTAGGATCTGCAGCCTACGCATTAGGTAGGGAAATGGGCAGACTAGGTGGGTCAAGCAGTCCTTCTCTGCCATCAAATTATATGTTTCTGTTGGTTCCCCACCTTAAAGTTATTTGAAATTATAATCCCAAGATCTCTTTCCTGCTCAGTTTTCTTAACCCCGTGTGTAATGGTTTGTGGGTTATTATACCCCATGTGCATTACTGTACCCTTTTTGGCATTGAATTTCAACTGCCAAGTTTCCGACCACCCCTCCAGAATCTTTAGACCCTCCCTCATTGCCTCCCTCCCCCCGGGTGTCCACCCTACTGCAGATCTTCATACCATCTACAAATAGGCACACCTTCCCCTGCAATCCCTCCACTATATCATTGCTACAGATATTAAAAAAGGATGGGTCCCAGCACTGACCTCTGGGGCACATAACTCATCACCTCTTCCACCCTGGAATGCACCCCATTTACCACCACCCTCTGGCTTCGGTTCTTCAACCAATTCGCCATCCACTTTATTTTCTGTCCCACCCCTAAGCCTTCCAGCTCATTTCCCAGCTTTCTGTGCAGCAAGCTGTCAAAGGCCTGGCCGAAATCCAGGTAGGCCACATACCCCCCCAATAAAAAAATCCACCTCCCTGGTTACCTAGTCAAAAAACTCAATTTGGTTCATCTAGCACAACCTTTCTCCCATAAAATCAAGCTGCCTTGGATCCTGGAGGTAGTACAGTGCAGTGGATTAGAGTCTGAGCTGCAGATCTGGAGACCTGGGTTTGAATCCCACAGCCACCTAGGTGCATACTGTGTGATCCTGAGCAAGTCACTGAGCTTCCTTGTGCTCCTAGATTGCATCTGGAAACAAGCTTCAGCTTTGTGTTACTCCTGGTTAAACAGTGTTCTCTACCCCCTTCCCCTGTAGACCATTGACAACCAGGTGTTCTACTATTCTTTCCTGCAGTAGTATTTCCATGACTTGTCACACTGTTGAGGTCAGGCTGTCCAGTATGTAGTTCCCTGCATCCTCCCTGTTAACACTTTTGTATAGACAGGGACCACATCAACCCTCCTCCAATCCCTGGGCACATCACCTGTTTACAATGACAGGCTGAACAGGGTAGTCGGAGGCCCTGCTAACACCTCCCTTAGCTCCCTCAGTATCCTGGGGTGAACCCTATCTGGCCCCATAGCCTTATTGCTGCCAGTTCCGTAAGGATCCTTTATTTTGCAAAGGGACCTGTGTCCATTTCCGTGATCTCCCTATCCTTATTACTAGCCCATTTCCTGCCCCCTCCTTTGTAAAAGCTGAACAGAAGTATTTGTTCAGTATTTCTGCTTTTTGGTGGTCATCATCGTTTACCCTCACTCCATCCTCCCCTTTCAGACTCACAATCCCTCCCCTTGCCTTCCTTTTCTTGCTGATGTACCTGCATGTAAAAGGCTGTGTCCCTCCTTACCACTACACCAACTGGCTGGCTTGTGCCAGGGATCCCACACAAGTGTGGGTCTGGTCTCAATGTGCACTTTGCATGTGGAGCCATTTTGGCTTGTTTGCTGTTTGCTGTAGTGTAGTGGATTATGGTGAACTGGTTTTGCTTGACTCTCCACTGACGGCTTCATTTGCAACAGATCATGGAGTCCTCTGTGGCTGGCTTTGGTGAGGTGGGAGACTGTGTCCTGCAGTGCATGTTAAGAGTTTATATAAGCTTTCATCTCTTGTTTACTGGCCCCAGTGTACTCCCTGGGCTAAGTTCTGCCACTGAACTTAGCCCTGGAGAAAAGCAGAAGTGGAAAACATCTGATCAGAGATTGTGGAAGCTCGAATGTGCACTGCGGGCTATTAGAACTTCAATTACTGCCTGTTGCTCTGCTGCCAGCTGCAGGAAGTTATGGGACTGGTTGTAGCTGGGGATGTTGGCCTAGAGATAGTCACATTTGGCCTGCTGTGGTCTGCTATACTGCAATGGATGGTGGTTGGAAATTCCAAATCAAGGGGGAAATTTAGAGGAAACATTAGGAAGTACTTCTTTGCTGAAAGAGTGGTGGACAACTGGAATGGGCTGCTGAGGAAGTGATGGGAGAGGATGGTTGGAGGGTTCAAGAGGGCATGGGATAAGCACAGAGGAGCAGGAATTGCCACGGAGGGGAACTACAGAAAAGTCTAATGGATATGGGCAAACTGGGCAGACTAGATGGGCCTCTTGACCTTTCTGCTGTCACATACATGTGTTTCCATGTATTCTACAGGCAGAGTTAGGAAAAGGAGGGGGATCCACTACACCACCAGGGAAGCATACTGTATATTTTGCCTGGGCAAAGTTTTTGAATATTTGTCCCTCGGTGCCTTTATCCTGCCCTGTGTTGATGGATGTGTGGAGCAACATGGCCTCCTACCCCCAAAAAACTATCAATTCTAGGAGGCACAGGGGCAATTAATTTTCCTCCTTCCCCCAAACATGACATCCTCTGAGTGACTAAGTCCATTCGAAAAGTCAGTTTGATGGAGTGGTGCAGGTTTGGTATCCCCCCCCCCACAACACACTTTGTTTTTTCTTTTTCATACTGACCCATTTTCCCTTTTATATCTACAGGTCTAACATGGCATTGATCAGGTGTAGGAGGACACTGACTGTATGTATCATCAAGTATTATTTTTTTGTTTATCCTACACTGCTTGTCATAGTTCATAAAGAGATGCAGATCCTTTGTGAGCCCATTGCTGTTCTTGTTTTACAGGTACAAATGGCTGCTAGATGAGGCACTGGGTTGGAGCTGTACCTTGTGCCTTAGAAAGGAGACTATGGGATTGGGTGGGGGGATGGGCATTAAGACTGGCAATTCCATGGAACACCACATAACCAATTTGCCAAGACTTGTGAGGCTCAAACCCTGTTTTTCATTTTCTTGTTTTGTGTAATTTGCATAATACCTGCATTAATGTAGTGTTTTGGTTTTGAAACAAGTACTGTATATACTGTATGTATATGTGGTGGGGACATTATGTGCCATTTTTGAGGCACTTGTGCACTGTATGCTTGAAGGCAGAGCACTGAGTGGTAACATGGACGGAGACACAGGTTTGAATCCCCAGCTCCCACCCTCTTACACACTGTATAACCAAGAACAAGTGCTAACTTTCCCTTTTACCAGGAAATGCAGTTAAAGACTTCCAAAGATGGGGGATTGCCTCATGGATGCCCTGTAAGGGAGGGAGACTAGGGAGAAATACAGGAACAGTGGGTGAAATTAAAAAGAATTATAGTGAAAGGTGTTAGATATGTAAACAGAAGCAAGAGGGAAAAAAGACCACTATGGTTTTCGGAGGAGCTGTTGGGGAAGGTTAAGGCAAAAACATCAGCATTCAGGAGGGTCCCTATTAGTTGAGCAGTGGCTTTCATTCTCTATCAAAGGTTGCTTAAATGTGTATAAAACCATTCTGAAAATGAGCCCTATAGACTTGTATGGGGCATTCCCCATGCCCTCCCTGGAGACATGCAAAGTCAGAATGTGGGGGCAGAGCAGGCAGACTAGAAAGTGGAAAGAGGTTAGCTGGACAGCAGTTCACCAGAGTTACCATCCCTTCCTCCCTTACAGAACAGCAGTACATTTTATAATTTCTGCACTGACAGATTATCACCACTGCAGGATGGGCTTAATGAAGCCCAATACAGAATGTCACACCTTTATTTTAAAAGGCAATGACTGATCGGGTCAGAAAATAAATTCTGAGTGGATTAACATTTTACAGTGATAGCCCACAAAGGAATCATTTGTGAAAAGACTCCTAGCCAGGTGAGTTGCCATATACGTGTCAGTTGGGGCTGGTTGAAAGCTGCTCTTTAATCATGGCCAAATATTACAAGCCTATTTATTTATTATTTGTTTATTTTATTTTATTACATTTTGTTGACCCAGTAGGCCCATCAAGACTAGATGTCCCTTTTTCACGGGTCACCAGGGGGAGGGGGGATACAGACGGTAACCAACTGAAACTGAATCAGATTAAGCTGTTGGTGGTATTTGTTTTAGTGAATGCCTATGACCAAGCATGATCTGTGAAGCAGATGCTGATTAGCCGTCAATAACCTGCATCGGGTATTGATTATCTATGATGATAGAAGAAAACACCGTCAGCAGTGAAAGAAAATGTATAGTTTATGGTGGCTTTGGGTATTGATCGATAATGATAGATAATGATTTAGCATCACCGAAAGTACTGATTAAGAATTATTATGACCAAGCAAAACTGTTGCATGTGTGGTCCTTATTGTGCAGCTGCAGATCTAAGTTCGGTGAGAACTGGTGACAGGGGAGACAGGAATGGGGAGCCAAAGTGGAGAGTGTGAGAGGCATGTGGGGAGGGGGGCACTGGGGGGAGGATCTGATGTCAAGTCTGATGGGGGGTACTAGCAGGAGAACTTGGAGTGGTCGATGTCATACCACATGAGAACCACTGTACTAACATGTGCTACCCCCTGATTACCAATAGCAGTGGTAGTACAATGTCATCATTGAGCTACCAGCATCCCCATAGAGAACCACAACACTACCATTGCACACAGATGGTACCACAGTGTCACCAATGGTATGGCAATGGAATTTAAACAAATCCATTGTGAGACCAATTTCAATGGTTTTGCAATGGCAGCTCATTGTGTTACCACTCTACATAGAAATCACCCCAGTGTCACCACCATGGTACATGGTACCACAGTGGCAGCAGTGGTAATACACTGTAATTGAAACAAATCCATTGTGTTACCAAAACAGCAGTGGGAATACAGTGGTGTGTGTTTGAACCATTGTAGTACCATCCATGCACACATTCTCATTGCGATACCACTGTCCATGTGGTACCACAATAGCAACAATGGTTTCACAATGGAATTGAAACAAATCCAATGTGTTACCAGTCAAGGGGATGCAGTGGTACTGCAGTGAAATTTATAATGGTATGGAAATGGTGGACAAATGGTAATGCTATGATTTTCCGAGGAAATTTTCATAAGGGCTGTACACAGGCAGTATAACCTCCTCTCTCCTACTACTGATCCCCTTAGCAATGCATCCCAGCATCTTGTTTGCCTTTGCTGCTGCTTTCTTGCACTGTGTGGAGTGCTTCATGCACCCCTTAGCACACTGTGTGGCCGATGGGGTGCCCAATCTCCTGTCAGCTGCAGCCCCCCACCCCAGAAAAACAAACAACCAATTGGCACGCTGGGAACCCACCCCAGCATGTTCATGCTTCCACCCACACACACACACACACACACACACACAGACATATACTGTATAGCCGGCTGGGGGTGCCCAGTCCCTGCCAGGTCCACACCCCCCCCAGCAAACACTGCAGGAAACTGGCTGCAGGGAAGGCAATAGAGGGTGGTGGTGGGTGGGGAGCTCTCACACCCAAGGGCAGTGACGAGCGGTGTCCCACAGGGCTCGGTGTTGGGACCAATGTTGTTTGGGATATTCATTGCAGACATATCATGGGACATCAAGAGCAAGATCAGTCTGTTTGCTGATGATACCAAGGTTGGCGCAGTGGTGGATGACCTAGGGGATGGCAGGGTTGCAGGATGATCTGGCAAAGCTTGAAACCTGGTCAGACACCTGGCAACTGGGCTTTAATGCCAAAAAGTGCAAGGTGATGCATTTTGGGATGAAGAACCCAAGGAGGACTTACCAGCTAGGGGAGTGCAGCTAGCCCAGACAGAGGAGGAGAAGGATCTGGGTGTGCTCATCACAGGGTCAATGAACAACTCGGCACAGTGTAGGAAGGCAGCTGCAAGGCCAACAAAATGCTGGGTTGTATTGCAAGGGGATATCCTCGAGGAGGGAGGAGGTGATTCTGCCACTGTATAGGTCATTAGTTAGACCACACCTGGAGTACTGCGTGCAGTACTGGCGTCCATATCTGAAGAGGGACATTAAGTTACTGGAGGGAGTGCAGCGCAGGGCGACAAAGATGATCAAGGGTCTGGGGACTTATCATACGAGAGGAGGTTGAAGGAGTTGAACATGTACTCACTGGAGGAGAGGAGAGACAGGGGACATGATTGAAACCTTTAAATACATGAAAGGAATAAACAAGACAGGTACAGAGGCTGTTCAAAGTAAGGAGGGAGGGCCACCAGGGGCCATGATATGAGACTGGAGCGAGGAAGGTTCAGGAGGGAGATGAGGAGACACTTTTTACAGAGAGGGTGGTGGCTGGGTGGAATCGTTACCTGCAGAAGTGGTATGCAGTAGAACAGTGGACTGCTTCAAGCGAGGATGGGACAGGACAAGGGGAGGGTTAATGAAGGGGAAGGGTGGAAGGGAGGGGCAGCTGCAGGATAAGGGTGCTAGTTGCACATTCGAGCAGACTTGATAGACCTCTAGGCCTTTATCTGCTGGCAAATTTCGTATGTTCGTATGTTCGTAAACACGTGCCAGCAGCATCCTTTTTTTTGTCCCTCACCCCTGCCCGCCAGCTTGTGCCGACCCTCTGTGCTCCCACCTCCCTACACACACACATACACCCTCACCTAGGTGGCATGCTGGGAGCGCACCCCAGCATACCAAAAGCCTCAGTTTTCTTTTTTTTTTTTTTTTGCATTCTGTAAAACAAGAAAACGGTCCCTTGGTGAGTCTTTGGGCCTCCCACCACCACCAAACCGAGCCCATCCTCTGCGCACCCACCTCCCCACACACCCCCCCCTCACCCCACACTTCCTTCCGGAGCCTGGCACGATGATCTTTGGTGGACCGGGAACATGTCTGCACTCTTCAAAGCCGACCACGAACTGAAGAAATCCCGGTAAGCGGTATATTGGAATAAATAGGGTTTTTTTCAACTTTGGTGCGTATCTCGGCCATTTTGGGGAATTTTCGAACCACATTTTCAACATGGTGCTATTGTGACCCCTCCTCATGAATTCAGTCACTGTCATGGCATTATTCGGTCCCAAAAGGTGATTTCACAGTCACCTTTCAAGACTGATTAATAAAACGACATTGTTGGTGTTCATGAGGTGAACCTGTCAAAAAGCCTATGTTGCAAATTTGGTGAAAAAATTCCCCAAAAAATCACTGTTTCACGAGCGTGCATTGCTCAGTTTCCATGCACACTCGTAAGTTTGCAAATCTGTAATATTTTAATTCCAGATTTTCAACATAGGCATATTTTCACACCTCCTTATGAACAGTATAGCTGTCATTTTTCACATACTGCCCAAAATGTGTTTTTGCGCTTCTGGCACAAAATAGCACTGTCGCTGTTGGAAATCAGTGTTCGCTACAGAGTAAGACAATCACAGTGACACTGTTCATGAGCAAAGGTTCTAAAATGCCTATGTTGAAAATTTGGTGGCAAAAGTCCATAAAATGGCTGTGTTTCGAGTATACATTGCACAGTTTCTATACACACTGGTAACTTTGTGAATTTCTAATATTTCCACTCCAGATTTTCAACATTGCCATTTTCCCCACATCTCCTTATGACCAGTACAGCTATCATTTTTCACATCCTGGCTGAAATGTGTTTCTACACTTCTGGTGTACGATAGCGCGGCCGCTGTGGAAAATGATGTTCGGTACAGAGTAAGAAAACCACAGTGACACTGTTCATGAGCAGACATCCTAAAATGCCTGTGTTGAAAATTCAGTGCAAAATTCCAAGACATGACTGTTTTACAAGCGTGCCTTGCGCAGTTTTCATGCTCACTCGTAACTTCGCAAATTTGTCATATTTTCACTCCAGATTTTCAGCATTTTCATTTTCCCACACCTACTTATGAACAGTACAGCTGTCATTTTGCACATCCTGGCTGAAATGTGTTTTCACACTTCCAGCACAGAATAGTGTGATTGCTGTGGGAAATCAGTGTTCAGTACACAGTAAGGAAATCCCATTTAGCTAGGTTCTGGTGTGTTTTTTTTTTTTTTTTTTAATTACAGCATTTTTATGTATTTTAATTATTTTTTAGTTTGAGGTGGAAAAAGATGGTTTCATAGCACAAAAAAATGTTGGAGAGAAACCAAAAAAAAAAGGGTCCTGTGACATCCAATTTTTACTTTCCCACAGAACGTTATCTGAAACACCGTACTGCATGTGCACAGGTCAGAAAGCATTAAAGTTTAAAGCCTTATAACTCGGGAAACCTTTAATATTTTTTCACCAGACCTGTCAAAGTAACCGACCTTGGGACATGACACATGTGCCCTGCAAGTTTGGGTTGGAAATTCTATTCCATGTAGGCTGTAGGGGAGAGCAAAAAAGCATGTTAAGTATAGGACAAAAGTTAGACATTTACAAAAAATGACACATACGGAACTCAAAAACTGCACGAGCTGCCATCACAAATATTTTCAGAGATCAAGACTTTGTCTCTTAGACTACACATACAAAATTTCAGCTCATTTTGTCAAATGGAGCGAAAGATATTATTGTGCAAAGTTAGCGGTTTAACGTTGAACAGGCTACTCAACACTAACTATAGGGTCGGTACCGCACCCCTATAATATGTCGATAGATAGATAGACAGACAGACACACAGACAGAAAAAACAGACAGACAGGCAGACATAGATAAATAGATAAATAGATAGATAGATAGATAGATAGATAGATAGGAGTAGCCTGTTCAATTTTAAACTCCTAACTTTGCACATTAATGGATATGGCACCATTTGACAAAATCAGCTGAAATGTTGCATGTGTTGTCTAGTAGGCAATGTCTTGATGTTTGGAAAGTTTTGTGATGTCAGATTATCTGGTTTCTGAGATCCACATATGTCATTTTCTGAAACTATCTAATTTTTTTCCAATACTTAACGGCCCAGATATTCAAAAGGGCTGTGCCATGCACAACAGGGATGCGCCAGCGCAAGTCTGAAAATGTGCCATTCTGTGATATTCAGCGGGAGGCAGATGCACCCCCCAAATCACAATGCACAAGAGTGCAGTGATAATGAATGCATGCACAACTGAAGGGGGAGGAACCATGCATAAATGGCGCGGTGCGATATTCAACAACATGCGCCATGTGCAATAGGGGAGCAAGTGGAAGCTGCGTGATAGCGGAAATGAGCCAAAATAAAAAGGAACAAGAGAGAGGTGCAAGAACGCTACAGGGAAAGCACATGTTGCTGAACCATAGGCAGCCACACAGGCACCAAACACTGGAAGCAGGACAGGGCAGGACAGAGACAGAGCACCAGGAACCCCCAGGAACAGGGAAGATGTGGGGAGCCTCTGCCACAGTGCAGTACAAAAGGGGGAAGTGCCACACAGCACTGAGGCCACTACAGGAGATGTTCCTGGTGCAGGGAAGTAGCAGCATGGACAGCGGGGGAACACAGAAACAGCTGCCGGGGGCTAACACAAAGCCAGGGACATGGCCAGTGCCACCATCCAAATGGAGGCAGTTATGAGGGGGGTGAGAAGGCAGGCAGCAGGGGGGCACAGCCGTGGAAGGGCCCATCAGCAGTATGCCCCCAACAGGCAGTACCGAGCCCGCACCAGCTTTGAGCTGTACACTGATACTGAGGTTGTGGGCTGATACCGCCTGAACCGGGAGATTCTGAGGCGGCTCTGAGTGCTGTGCAGTGATGTGATGCAGACATCCACATGACGGAGCCATGCTCTGTCAGTGGAGACCGAAGTGACAGCATGCATGTGCCTGCTCTCCACGGGTACCTTCCAGAGACCAACAGGGACATGACAGGCATATCTCAGTCAGTTGCATCACGCCTTCTCACCCAATTCCTCAGCGCACTGCTGCCACATGCTGCAGAGTACATCCATTTCCCCAGCACACCGGCGGAGTGCACAGCAAACATACAGGAGATCCACAGGGTAGCACGCATGCCTGGCGTGCTCGGGGCAATAGACTGCACCCATGTGGCATCATCACCACCTGGCCCTAAGGGGCTACACATACATGAATCGGAAGGGTATGCAAATAACTGCCAGGTGGTGCGGCGCATGCCAGGGTCACATAATCAATGTCTGTGCCACGCACCCCGGGGAGCACATGATGCATTCATCTGGCACCAGTCCGCACTGTGCCACAGGTTCAAGAGTGGGGACATCCCCACTGGCCACCTAGTGAGTGAGTGAGTATGCAAAGCACACAAAAAGACATGGAACTTGGGAGGGGCATAGTCAGAGGTGACATGGATATTGGTCTAGATGGCCCAAGGCAGGGCGACGCTGATCACCAAACTAATGAGCACCCTCTACATACAGGTGACAGTGGATACCCACTCCGTCTCTGGCTGCTCACACCATACCGGCAGCCCATGACCCCATCGCAGCAACGCTACAATGAGGCACATGCCACCACACGCAATGTCATTGAGCGGGTGTTCGGGATGCTGAAGGCACGTTTCCATTGCCTGGACACATCTGGTGGTGCCCTACAGTACAGCCCCTCAAAGGCCTGCGGGCTATTCCTGGCCTGTTGCATCCTGCAAAACAGGGTCAACGACTGTGGGATAGCCGTACAGGTCAAAGTGGGGGACAGCGATGGGAACGATGAGGACGCTGGTGAAGATGGTGATGGGCAGCCCCCCCCTTGGTCGCAGGGACCCCCGACTGATCTGGATGACACAGCTGCACCAGGACACCATCACAGAGGAGCACTTCAACCAACCCAGGTAAGTCATGGGGCCATGTGCAACCACCAGCGGCAAAGACACAACCCAGAAACACGCATGGACAAACCCCAGGGGTGCATGTCGTTAAGGGAATTGGCTGAGCATGGAACCACACACGCCATCAAGGATGGGCAAGGTCTAACACGGCACGTGGTCACACACACACACACACACACACACACACACACACACACACCTCACAAGACATGCACAAAGGGTAGGAGGCACGCCGACCCCAACCACCACCCCTAGCCACACACACGTCCACAGACTACCACGCCCAGTGCCTGTCATTGTGCGTATGTCAGACGCTGGGCACCATTGCACAGTGGGGGACAGCACAACACAAGCATCATCGTGCACACACCACAGTGGACAGCAGCTGCTAGGGTGTGCAGATGGAACATGTGTGTGCATGCAGGGCCGGGTACCCCACCCGTGCATTGCATGTTGAACAACACAATGCACACAGGGCAGCATCAGACAGTAGCCATGCAGGGAGACAGGTCAGTCACACGCCACAGTACCATGGCCACCACTGATGCATGGGCAGCTCTGCCGAGACCCGCCAGCAGTGACAGGCTGACCAATGGCCTCATGGGGTGGCACCGACAGTCTCCTAGGGGTTCCACTGCGTGAACGCAACCGTGCTTGCACAGGAGTCTGCAACACACCGAACATGCCTGCACCAGGTCTGCTCAGGATGCCCACAGCTGAACCCGGTGTCAACAAGGAGGGTGTCGCATGATGCCGGGAATGGGGGGTGGACATTGCACTATGTGGTGTCTGTGATGCATGGGCAAATAACTGTGTGCCCATTGTGGCCATGGCAGCTGTGATTGCCTGTGTCTACCTGTCAATGGCAGCGGTCACATCCTCCCGCATCTGGTCCATCCCTGCCAGGAGCAGAGCAGTGTCTCTGCTGCACCACTCCTCTGCCTGGTGCAGAGCCGCACTGAGTGCATCCACCACTGTCACAAGCCGCACCTGCTGATCGACTGATGCTTGGAGTATGCGGGTGTGCTCATCTAAGAGGTCATCTGCCTGATCGGCATGCTGTCGCTCATGGTGTTCACGGCCCTGATGGTCAGCACCCTTTGAGGGTGGGCGCTGCACACCAGGGCCAGGCCTCGGCATGTCCACAGGTGGTGCACTGACGCTTCCCCCTGACACTGTACCCTCATGGCCATTGGCCGACTGCTGACACTGCCCCTCCGGCTGCCATTCTCCAGGGCTCAACGGTGCTGCCGCAGTGGCTGCAACAGCCCCACTGTCCTGTACATACACCAGTGCTGCGCCACTGGTGCATACAGGCACAGCCTGGGACTGTGATGTCACGCAGGCCTCCACGGTGGCACCACCCACGGCCATGCCTCTGATGTCACCTGCTGTGTGGCCATCCTGCGGCCCACACGTATCACTGTCCATGAAGTTAGCTCCATCATCATAAGTGACGGATCCGGCACCAGCCTGAGTCTCAGCATGCTGGCATCCATGGACGCTGGCACGCTGGGACACGTGCAGGGCCTCCTCCTCACCTGCTTCACCAACATCAGTCCGGACATCCAGGTGGGCCCACTGTCACCCTGACCCTCGTATGCCTGTGGAGGTGGATGGGCCCTCCTCTATCTCCATGCTACCACCCTCAGTGGACAAGCCCACCATCGCTGACCCATGTAGATCCTCAGGAGCTGTAAGGGAAAACAGTAGCATTAATGTATCTGCCCTACCCTGTCCCCTCCCACTCATTGACAGACCAGGACCTACCATGCAGTGATGGACTACCACCCGTCTGGAATCCACCACCCAGAACACCCTCAATGGCACAACGCTGCATGCTGCCAGCAACCCACTCTTCATGTGGGGTCAGGCGTTGCATATCCGTCTGTTCCCCACCAGTCGCAGACCACGCTGCCCTGATGGCAGCCACCTTCTCCTTAATCCTCTGCCTGTCCGTGCCCATCTTCTTTTTTCACTCCTGCACAGACCACTGGTGGCTTCCATGCAGGTTTACGGCACGTGCCACCTCTTCCCATGCAGCAGCACGTGTCTGTGGTGTTCCCCAGCGTCCGCTGAGCAGTGGCTCCTGGTCGAGGTAGGCCTCAAACAGGGCATCTGTTTCTGCCTTGGTGAAATTAGGCCTCTTTTTCCGCCCACATCTCTTTTCCTCTTCCTCCACCTCACGATCGGTCATTATTCATCCTGTGAGAATGACAGGTGTTACCTGTGACTGTGCAGTCCCATGCATGTCCCACACACCACAGTCCACACTCCCAAACAGCATGCAACTCACCACAATAGACTGCAGTAACCGACTATGGCTAGTGCAGCCCAATGTCGCATTTTTATAGCGCAACGCATGCAAATGAGGTGAGGCACATTTTTAAGTGGATGCAAATGCAGTGTCTGTGCCATTGAATGGCTGATTAGCTGATTTGCATATGCCGGCTGAATATCGCGCTGTTGCGATTTGCACAATTGTGTTGAATGTACTCAGACAAGGGTGCATTTCTGCGACATGCACAGTGCACACCAAACTGCGCATGCCCAGGGTGATGATGCAGATGCCTGCCACGCTGCTGACGTGCTGTGTGTGGGAGACAATGCAGGCATGGCCACCATTGTGCCAGTGGTGCTAGTGCGCTGTTCACATATATGGCGCTGTGGCACTGGGGTGCTGTAGGTGCACTGGGGCCACAGCACAGTAGGCCACTACAGGAGGTGGCACACAGGCACCCAATCACACTACACGCATTGAGTTGCAATCGTGCTGTGGCAGTCCATGTGCGAGATACCCTTGACCCTGTGCCCGACCTTTGCCCTCTAGGTGCCATGCATCTGTATGGGTGCACCACTATTGCACTGTTCAGTGACAGTGCAATAAGGAATGGCAGCCCTGTACTGCACAGCATCTGCACATGGCGGACCACGCTGCCGAGCGCCATTTTGACTCCAACAAGCTGTTGAGATGGCACAGAGAAGGGCTACTATGTGGAGCCAGGTTGAGTTGGTCAATTTGGTGGCCATTATAGAGCCCCATGCTGGGGCATTTTATGATGATGCACCCCTGGACAGGGCCAGGAGTGCAGTATGGGAGGAGGTGGCGGTGGCGTTAGAGAAGGCCACAGGAATTGGGTGCACGGCCAAGCAGTGTTACCACCAGTACGGGGACCTCTGGCACAGGGACCCGGAAATGCTTGCCCACCTGCGGGGACATACCAGGAGGGGCACGGTGCCACTGCCAGGTAGGTGCCCCATCCATACACAGTTAACGTCCATACAGGTATCACAGTTGCATGTGTCTGGCACATGGGGGGGCCGTCCAGTGTTGGCCGTGGTGGTGGTATCAGGGTGGTGGGTGGATGGGTATGGCTGTGTGGGATTGCACACACATGGGGGTGGGGGGACTTTGCTACCAGATTGTACTGATGTTCCTCTCTCTATGTTTGCACCTTAGGCCCAGAGAAGCACTGGCAGGTGAGAGAGAGGAGGCGCCACCAACAGGACCAGCAGGCCGGGAGGGATGAAGGTCCGCAGAAGCACAGAGACCAGCCTGATGATGGTGAGTGCCTTACATCCATGATTACTATTGCATGCTGTGTTACAGGGCAGGCAGCGGGGCATGGCCACCATCCATTGACACCACTGCCATGCACGCAGCTTGTTACAGTCAGCACTGTCCAGTGGCACTGCATGTGTGGGAATGCGTCAATGGTGGTCCATGTGTGCACCGGGTACATGGCTGTGCCACTGCCTTCACACTGCATAGCCATGTCACTGTACGGCTACGGTGGTGCTGTGCAGGACATGGGTGGTGGGTGTGTGTAGTGGTCCGCATGGCTGTGGGTGCCTGGGTAGGCAGGTCTTGTGGACGTGGTCACTGTGGGTGGTCACACACCATCACAGGGGTGTGGCACATGGCTGTATGCCATGCACAATGGGTGAGCTGCAGGGGGCTGGACAGTCACACGTATTGACTCTGCTCCCTTGTCCTAGGTGGATGGTGACTACTGGCCATAGAAAGGGGAATGCAGGAGTTATTGCAGCTGGCAAAGGCATCCCTGGAGATTCTCCAGAGAATGGACTGGCACAGGGTCAGGAGGTGCAGGACACGTCAGCACCACATGACTGAAGAGCGGGGCGGACGATAGGCCCTCCATGCCCCTGGAAAAACCTTACCCCTCTGGACTCACCCTCACACCCCTTCTTCCCTCTCCTATATTTTCACCCCTGTCCCTTACCTGCCCCCACCTGGTATGTGGCCCTTCCCCCCACTGTAAATAGTTTTGTTGCTACCTCTTTGTAATACATTTGTTTTGTTATGACAACTGTGGTGGTCTATGATTTGCAGCTGGCT
Source organism: Neoceratodus forsteri (assembly GCA_016271365.2). NCBI lineage: Eukaryota > Metazoa > Chordata > Ceratodontiformes > Ceratodontidae > Neoceratodus > Neoceratodus forsteri. The sequence continues at coordinate 877,063,625 of CM028129.1, forward strand.
ACAGGTGCTTAGCTGCAGTGGTGTGCATGGCATCGGGAGTGGTGCAAGCATGGGCGTGTGTGTCTGTGCTGTCGGAAGGGAACCGCCTATGGTGTGGGTGGGGGGATCAGTCACTGTCTGTGGTTTGTGTGTTGTTCTCTGTGCACTGGATGCCTGTGTGCAGTGGTCCATGGTGCATGGACTGTGTGCATGGCACCCCTGTCAGATCATCCATGGCCTGTGCAGCTGACACCCTTGCATGTCTATGATATGCACAGTCTGCTGGCATGTCAGTGGTGGCTGTCCATGCTGGACAACCACTGTACCCATCACAATGCTAGGTTGCCTCCCATCATTGGTATGGTGAACGTCTCCCTCCATGCTGTCGCTTGTGTCTGTTGCAGGGGATGTGCTCCACTGTCTGTCACTTGTGCTCCGGCCACATGCTGGTGGCATACAGCTTCATGGTGCCTGCGCAGGGTGGCTGGCACACCTGTGCCATGTAGGGGTGCTGGCTGTGTGTACACAGCTGCCGTGGCCTCACGCCAGTGGCTTGGTTGACCCGCTACTGTGTCCCTGTGTTGGTGTGCCCTTGCGTATGGGTGGGTATTTGTCCATGCACTGTGTTGCATCCTGTGTGGTGCATGCTTCCATGCAACACTGTGTGTGTCTGTGCTGGCTGTTGTGGCCAGTGCTGGGACAGGATGTGTCCTTGGGAGGGTGTACAGGGTGCTGTACCACTGGTGGTGGGATCCAGGGCATGCCCTGTCGCATGTGGAGTACCTCATGTGCTGACACTTGGTCGGTCTCTCAGCTGTACCTCGGGGGGGACGTGCAGGGTGGCACTGTGTATGCAGTTGTTGCATTGCTGTCTGCTGCCACCCACTGCAGAGTGCATATGGTGGGGCTGCCTTGCATGGCTCTGTGGTACACAGGGTTGCATTGTCACAGTGGGGGTGGTGGCATTCATGGGGTGTCCTGCACTGTTGGGCACTACTCCTGGGTAGGGTGTGTGGGGATCATGGTGCAGGGTGTGCTCTGCATTGGTGGGATGGTGTGGCATGGGGTGGTCAGCCCTCCTTGTGTGCCGGTCACAGCTTGCCAGGGGGTGTGCTGGGGCACCATGCCCCAGCTGTGGGTTGATTGCTGGTATCCATGGGCCAGTGGTTATTGCAGCTCTCCACCGGTTGTGCAGTGCATGGGGTGTGGGGGGCGATGTCTGTTCTGCTGTGTGCTCCTCTACCCATCTGTGGTATGGGTGGGGGTCCCCTGCATCCTGTCCCTGCGCATTCCTGGTTGTGCTGTTGCATTGCTGCCCTGCTCCACAGGGCATCCCTGGTTGTGCTATGACGCATCTGGACTGCTCCACTGAGCATCCCTTTTTGCACTATGGCACATCTGAAATGTGCAACTGCACATCCCTGGTTGTGCTATGGCGCAGGCGGCATGATATTCAGTTGTATGCTGCAGGCGACTTGGTCTGTGCAGTTTTTGAATATCGCGCTTCTTGCTCATGGTCGCAGTGGACTTGTGCTTGCTCCTGCTGTTGCGCACTTTTTGTGCGCAGTTTGAATATCCGGGCCACCATGTTTTTTTTTGCTTTCATCTACTGCTTACATGGAATGGAATTTTTTCCCAAACTTGCAGGGCACATGAGGTAGTGCCTTTGAAAGGTCTGGTGAAAAAATATTAAACAGTTTTAGTGTACTAAGACTTTAAAGTTTTATTTTTCCTATTCTGATCATGCGCAGTAGGGTTTTTGGGATAACATTCTGGTGCAAAATGAAAAATTTGATGTCACAGGACCACTTTTTTTAGTTCTCACTACTTGCTTGGTTTGTGCTGTGAGACTGTTATCTTGTAGCTTTATTCCTTGAACTAATAAAGTATTGAAAATACATACAAATGCTGTTATTTTAAAAAACAAACACCAGAACCTAGCTAAATGGGCCTGGTTTAGCTAGATTCTCATGTGTGTTTGTTTTTTAAATTGAAGGGTAGAAATACCTTTTTTGGGCACCCAAAATCCTAGACGCCAGGCTTAGCAAGAGGTGCCCTTCACCCATGTTCTCTGTATGAGAACAGCTGGACATTCCTGACTTCTGCAGCCACAGCTGGAACTTGTGCTGTGGGCTACAGTGAGAGCCGTAAGCTGCCATTTCCCCTGGTGTGTAGTGGCCCTCCATTGCTGTCCCTTTATATAGGAAATGTTACCCTGATGTCTAGTGGCACTCCCCACCCTCCAATTGTCATCCCCATAATTTGTCTTTCCCTGCTGACTAGTGGTACCCCATCTTCTGATTGCCGTCCCCATCTTGTATTTGACTTTCCCTGATGTCTAGTTGCACCCCCATCCTCTGATCACTATCCCTGTAATGTTGCCTTTTCCTAGTGGCTAGTGGCACCCCCAGCCTCCAATCATCATCACCCACCCATGTTTTTGTTTTTCCTTGGTGTCCAGTGCACCCCTCACCCTCCAGTTGCTGTCACAGTCTGAAAAAGAGAAAACCATCCCTCAATGTTTTTTTTAAACCTGCAAAAAAGAAAACAGACTCTTGCTGATCTGATCCCCCACCACCACCTCCCAATCAACACCTACCACCCCCTGTATATTCCCACACACCCACACTCACCTGAGCAGGTTACAGGGTGAAGATCCACTCTCCAATTGATGACACGTCTTGCTGCTGGAGCCGCCAACTGCAAAATGAGAAACTAAGGTAAGTGCAATTCAATATATTTCAATGGGTTTTCAAGTTTGTGGCATAACCTTGCCATTTTTTGCATATTTAGAGCCCAAAGTTTCAACATGTTCTTTTTGTGACCCCACCTCATGAACAATGGGGGTGGAATTACACAAATCCATTCTTAAAAGTGATTTTGTGGTTGCTTGGCAAAATCAACTTTTAGGCAAGAATTGAGCATTTTCACTGCCCTTGTTCATGAGTTGGGGTCTTAAGAAAGCTATGTTGAAAATTTGGGGTCAAGATATGTAAAAATGGCAAAGTTATGCTCATACATTTAAATTTTACTACACTCACTCGTAACGTTGGTAATGTTACATATTTTGACTCCAAATTTTCAACATAACCATTTTTTACACAACCTCATGAGCTGTCATTTTTCAAGTCCTAGCCAAAATGTGTTTTCACACATGTGGTTCAGAATTATGATTTGATAGCGCAGAATAATATTTCGGCAGGGATTTGAACATTTTCAGTACTGAGTTCATGAGGTGGAGTAATCAATATTCTATACTGACAATTTGGTTGCTGTTTTACTACAAATACAAGAACAGAGGGCCCTACAGTTCCACAGCAACATAAATGTATGAATCTATGGAGGGGTGGGGTGACACTGCGCTCCCACAGGCAAATTAGGACTCGATTGTACTATTTGAAAAACTGAGCAAATTCATTGCAAACAACTTCATTAATGCACCAGTTAGGATAACAAAACGCCACAAAAGTAGGGAAATGTGGCATTAGGGAAAACCAAACAAAGAAGCAAACAGCGACTAAGGGAATCCACATCTGGAGCACACTTCAGGATATTGTGTACCAAAATGAGAAAAGACAAAGTGGCTAACAGGCTCTAGTGTGCACCAAATAAGTAAATGAACCAATAGTTTGGTTCAAAATACAAAAATTGCTTTTATTGGCAGAAAAACAAACTTCCAGCTCATCCCACCAGTACAAACCACCAACGTTTCACCCACCTGACCATGGCTTTGTCAAGGTTTCCAACCTTAACACCCACACCCACCCACCCCCCAAGCAGCAAAAGGAAAAAACATTACAGTTTTGGTTGGGTCTGCTGAGTCTCGGTGAATCACTGGTGGGGACAACCTTGGGGATTGTTAACCCTAATGCTTGCCCCTCCACCCAGCCCCTAGCCTTCAATCTAAAGCACAAACATAGAAATATAGAATTTGATTGCAGATAAGGACCGCTTGGTCCACAGAGTCTGCCCATTTCCCTTACCTGATGGATGAGCTGCAAATTCTAGTTAATCAACAGCTTACTTCCTCCTACCCCCCACTAGAATTGCTGTATGCCTGTCCCATGCATTCTTGAATTCTCCCACTGTTTCTGACTCCATAACCTCCTCAGGAAGGCTGTTCCATGCATCCACAACCCTTTCTGTGAAAAAAATACTTTCTAACATTACCTCTGAGCCATCCCCCATCTTCAAATTGTGCCCGTTGTTCTTGCACATCTCTTCTTCTGAAAGATACTACCCTCTTGTACTTTGTTAATTCCCTTGAAATACTTGAAAGTTTATATCATGTCCCACCTCTCCCTCCTTTCCTCAAGGGTATACATATTAAGCTGTTTTAGTCTTTCCTTGTATGTCTTCTGGTGCAGATCCTGCACCACTTTGGTTGCCCTCCTGTGAACAGCCTCCACTCTGTCTATGTCTTTGCAGAGATGGGGTCTCTATTATAGCACGCAGTACTCCAGATGGGGTCTCACTAACTGTACAGAGGGATAACAACTTCCTGTTTTCTACTGTTGATGCCTCTCCCTATGCATCCCAGTATCCCCCCAGCCCTCCTTACTGCCTTCTCCCATTGCTTGTCCACCTTTAGGTTATCTGATATAATTACTCCTAGGTCTCTTTCAATTTTTGTTGTTGTTATTAACTCACCCCCCATTGTGTACTCTTCCCTGGGTTTTTGTTTCCCAGATGCATTACCTTGCACTTCATTGCATTGAATCTGAGTTGCCGCATATTTGCCCATTCCTCCAACCTTGCCAAGTCCCTTTTCATTCTTTCCACCCCACCTTGTGTATCAACTCTGTTGCAGGTCTTTGTGTCATCTGCAAAGAGACATACCTTTCCTTCCAGGTGCTCTCCATTGTCGCTTATAAAGACATTAAAGAGGAGCAATCCCAGTACTGAACCCTGCGGTACCCTGCTAGTTACCCTCCTTTCTTCACTGTGGACTCCATTTACTATTACCCTTTGTGTCCTGTTGTCCAGACAGTTTTTTATCCAGGCTACCACCTTGGGACCCACTCCAAGGCTGGCTAACTTGTATATTAATCTTTTTTTGTCAGACTGTGTCAAATGCCTTGCTAAAATCTAGGTAGGCCTTATCCACAGCCCCTCCTTGGTCTACTACTTTGGTCACCCAGTCAAAGAAATCTATTAGATTTGTCTGACACGACCTTCCCATTGTGAATCCATACTGCCTTGGGTCCCGTGCCCCACTGGCCTCTAGGTACTCAACAATTCTTTTCCTTCAGAGTGATTCCATCATTTTCCCTACCACTGAAGTCAAACTAACTGGTCTGTAGTTTTCTGCATCTGCCCTGCTCCCACTTTTCTGAAGTGGAATCACATTGTCCTCCTCCAGTCCTCAGGTACCACCCCATCCTCCCATGATTTGTTAAACAGAGTAGTCAGTGGTGTTACTAGTTCTACCCTTAGTTATTTTAGAATTCTTGGGTGAATCCCATCAGGCCCCATTGCTTTGTCCACCCTCAGTTTCAAGAGTTCTTTCAAAACCCTTTCTTCTGTGAATGGACTGGTATCGACCTCCCTATTCAGAGTTTCTCCCTTGTTTGGTTTAAGTACCTCCCCCTCCTCTTCCATTGTGAATGCTGAGCAGAAATATTCGTTCAGTATCCCTGCTTTTTCACTGTCACCCTCTGCCTACATTCCCTCCCCTTTATTAAATCTTTGTATCCCTCCCTTGGTCTTTCTAGGCTCCCTAATGTACCTATAAAAGGTTTTATCCCCCTTCTTAACAGAGTTGGCTATCTTTTCCTCAGTTTGTGCCTTTGCTATTCTGACTACCTTCCCTGCCTCCTTCTGCTTTAACTGATAAAGTTATCTATCCTGCTCCTTCTGTTTCCTTATATTTCCTGAATGCTATCCTTTTCTCCTTAACCATCCCTGCCACCTCTTTTGAGAACCATAGTGGTTTTTTCCTTAGTTTTGTTTTGTTGATTTGCTTCACACAAAGGCTTGTTGCCTCTGCGATGGCTGTTTTGATTATTCCTCATTGTTTCTCCACCCCTTCATCTTGCCCATTTGCTAGAGCATTTCTGAGGCACTCTCTCATTTTCCCAAAGTCAGCCTTCCTAAAGTCCAATACTCTTGTTTTTGTATGGCTTGGCTCTATGACTGTGTTTATTGTGAACCACACTGTTTGGTGGTCACTTGTTCCCAGATGGCTACTCACTTCTAAATCTGAGATCCTTTCTCCTTCCTCATTTGAGAGTACCAGGTCTAAGATTGCTCCCTCCCGAGTGGGTTCCAACACTAGCTGTCTGAGGCATGCCCCCTGTAGGGCATCAAGAATGACTCTTCTCTTGGATGTGCCTGCAGCAAAGGTACTCCAGTTAACATCTGGCATATTCAGGTCCCCCACTAAAAATATCTCCCCTTTTTCTGCCATTTTAAGGATGCCTTCTATCATTTTCTTTTCCATTTCCTCCCCCTGAGATGGGGGTCTGTACGCAACCCCCAATGCAGATTGTGGTGCCATTTTCTGTCTCCTGGGTGACCCACAGTGACTCCTCAGCTTCCTGTTTACTGTTTAGTTCTTTTTCTTTAATCCCTTCCATTATATAGAGAGTTACTCCTCCTCCTCCTCCTCTTTTACCCACCCTGTCCCTCCTGTAGACTGTGTATCCTGGTATGTTGACATCCCAGTCATGGTTCTCTGTGTACCATGTTTCAGTGACTGCCACAATATCCAGGCATCCCTCTTCCATCAAGGCCACTAGTTCAGGGAGCTTGTTGCACAGTCTGTGGGCATTGGTACTCATCACCTTCCATTTATTTTTTATGGCCTTACCCCTTTTAGCCCCATCCCTGTCCTTACCACCTTTTTCTGCATTTATCTCTGTCCTGCTCCCTATTGACCTCTCTACCTTGGTGTTTACCTCCCTAACTACTGTTTTTGTGGGGGGAGACTGGGATTTCCCTGCTCCTTTTCAGTGCCTCCCCCCTTGGCTAGTTTAAATGCTTGCCAATGAAGCATTTAAACCTGTCACCTAGGATCCTGGTCCTCCCACCCTGGACAGATGCAGACCATCATGCCAGTATAAGCCTGCATCCCTCCAGGTGGCTCCCCAGTCCCCAATGAAGCCAAATCCCTGATTGAATCCCATTGTGCGGAATACCCTAGCATCATCCTTGCCATAGACACGCAGCACCTCCGAGAAGGTTACCGTACATACTACTTGTCTAAGGCTCCTCCCCAACTCCACAAACTCCTCTTGCACCAATCTGATCCCATTCACAGCCAGGTACAGCTCCAAGCCACTACATCATAATGATACACTCTTTTAAGGCACAGAAGTATGTCTCACCACAGATTACCAACACAATTTGTTGTACCTATCTTCACAGAGGGCCCTTTGGGTCTTTCATGAAGAAACGAGATCATGTGTGATGTTGTTTGCTCACAGAATGGGGTGGAAATTATGGCTGACAACCCCCAAGAAAGACCCCACCAGCGATTCACCAAGTATTAGGAGACCCAAAACCCTAATGTTTTTTTCTTTTTGTTACTTGGGGTTGGGTATAGGGTGTTAAGGTTGGAAACGCTAAAGATGCAGGGTGAAACGTAGGGCTCTTGTATGAGCCCCATAGAATCACTGATGGAAAAGGGCTCCAACTGGACTGTTCTTCAGCCCATTTTAGTGTTGAAGGATGCAACCATAAACTGATTCCAACAGTGAGTTTAAATAGAATCGCACCGTACCTTCCAGTTTTGGTTCCCTCTTCATTCCAGACAGCCCTTTAGTGGAACCACCTTTTGTGGCGAGAGCTGACCCTTCATCAGGCCTGAGGACATGCAAACTAGGAGAGACATGGAGGCTGTAACTACAGCCCTGGATTTTCTATGTGAGGGGACTGGAGGAGAATCAAAGGGTGGTCTCTGATATGTGGTATAGGGGGAGTAGCTTTCAGTGACAGTGGGTGCAGGGCCTTGAATTTATTGGGAGTAGTGAGGATTCCTACTCTCCCCCCATATGATGGGGAGAGAAGGAGCTGTGTCTTCTGCTCCATGAGCAGGCATTGGAGGTTTCTTATTATTAGATCAGTTGGAGGTTTCCTATTAGCAGCTCGGTGGTGCTGGCAACCCACCACCCTGCAATGTAAAGACCATTCTTCCATTCCTTTTCCCTGCACATTGTGCCAGCCTGGTGTTGCTCTATCGTGTAGAGGCTGGGGTGTGTCCAGGGTGTTGTAACTTGGGGACCCCAGGAAGACAAAATTGGAGCAGGTGGGGCTTTGCAATTAAGCTAGTAAAGACTCAGCTACTTCTGGAGTGGCACAGTCCACAGGAACCCCATTCAGCTGAACTCTTAAGGTGAATGGCTATTGCATGGAAAATGTAATCCCATGCTGGGCAAGCTGCTTAGGTGCCAGAGTAAAAACTCTACACCATTGTCTGACTTTAGCAGAGAAATCTTAATAAAAGCTGCTACTGTGTCCATGCCAGTTAAGGGGGCCCCTCATACCTACCAAGTGGAGTATATTCTCCTTTACTCGAAATCGCAACAGTTTTGCTAGAACTAGATGAGTCTTGACTCCTGGAGAGGGCTTCAGGGCTAGGGAGTGGTGGACCTGCTCAGTCTCCACTGGTGGACAGAATGGAGCATTAAGCAGGTTGAGGATTGTTGCCTGAAGGAACCTGATCTCATCCACATCTTTCACACCCTCTACAAACCCAAGAAACCTGATGTTGTTCTAGTAAGCCCAATTCTCAAGGTCATCCACCTTCTATAACAAATATCCAATGGTGGAGGCCTGCTTCCTTAGGGACCCTTGGGTGTTATCTGCCTGGCATTCAACAGTCTGAATCTGGGTCTCTGCCACCTATTCCAAGTACTTAGTTTCTTCACATCCTGAACTGTCTTCTGCACTGTAGGTTGAAGGTCCACAGTCTCCTTAAGAACCATAGTAAGGATGTCCATTATTCCCAGCAGCAATGGAGCTTAAGCAGCCAATTTTACCATGGTGGAAGCAGGGGAGCATCTTGCTGGAGTAGAGTGGAAGGAGCAGCAGGCTCCATGAGGGTTCGAGAGGACTGTTGGCACAATGGCAGTTCAGGTAGAAAATAAAGAAATAGATTAGTTGCCAGATTGGTCCTTGTAGAAACAGATACAGAAGCAAATGGCTTGATAACTTTCATTGGACCAACACAGATGTTACAAAAAGAGAACAATGTCTAAGCTTTCGGATCAATCAAGTCCTTCCTTGGAGACTCATGACCAATCATAATTATGGTCATAAGTCTCCAAGGAAGAACTTGGTTGGTCTGAAAGATTAGACATTGTTTTCTTTTTGTAACATCTATGTTATTCCAATAAAAGGTATCAAAACATTTGCTTCTGGATCGGTAGAAAATAAATTTAATACGGTGCTAAACACGATATAAGGGTGGATGGTCTGTGATTTCAGGGGAAGTGAGCAGAGTAACAGAATCAGCCTGATATTTTGGTTGTAGGCAGGCCACACACACAAAGTTAAAAAAAATGTTCATATGAGTACAATGTCCAGGTGGTTATCTGCAAAATGGTCAAAAATACTAATCAGTGTCCTCCTTCATCAAAATCCCTGAACCAGCTTAGCATGGCTGATGTGAGGGTTTGGTTAAGGTTAACACAACCAGAGTAAGACAGACAACAATATTTTCTACAGTATGTCTGGACTGCTAGCATAAATGAAAGAGATAATATGTTTCTTTTGTATACAAGTTTAATCACACACAAGCAGAAAAAGCACCAGTTGCCCTCCTCAACACTTATCTAACTCTCCTGCCTATCTGTTGTCCGTGTGATGATGCAGCTAGGTAATTCCATGCATATGGTAGTTAGTCCCAGTGAACCTGACTCCCTGCCTCCTTTTTCCCACACAACCCCCTCTCTCTCTATTCACAGTGGTGATGATGGCAATCCCAAAATGCAAGCAACAGCAGTCAGCATCCCACCATGACCTTTTTTCTTTATCATGCACACAAATGATGAGCAAGCAAGGACATTCTCTTCAGTGTCTCTCTGAGTGGTTCTTCCTCATAAGACATCCTCCCAGCCAGTGTCTGACTGGCAAACCTTGACACCTGGAAGTTTCCAGTTGCCCCCCCCCATGGCTCTTACCCACCTTCCAAATACTGAAAATCTTTTCATTGTTCAACTATTTTCAGTTTAAATGGGATTTCTGAACACTGCAGTAAAATATAAAGTGCAGAAATATAGCCTGTGTAGCTCATGGAAGTGAAAAGCTGATATGGTACATCTTCCTTGGGGCCCTTTATTCATTTTCTAGATGGGTCACTAGTCCAAATTTCCAGGTGGGTCCCTTGAACCCCAGTCTGACCCTGTGTACCAAACTGAAGTGAAATGCTGATATGAATATATCACCCCTGAGCCCCTTTATTCATTTTCTAGATGGGCCATGTTTCCAACTCGGATCATCTGTCTTCCAAATTTCCAGTCCAAAGTTCCAGGTGAGCCCCGTGCACTCCATTCTAAGCCTGCTCCCAGCTCTGCCTCCTCCCCACTACATCCACTACATTCATCCACAACTCACCTAATGCTTTTGCATAATAACTGAATTACGGGACTCAGGGATTGCATTATGTTAAATTTGTTAATCTAAACTTGCAAGTGTAAAACACTCACCAGTGACTTTTGTCCCTAGACCCCTTTACATTTAGATTAACTGTCCGTTTTTGTCATGTCCAAATTTTATACATTAATAGGGCTCCAAGTGGTATATCTTATGAACTGGGCAGGCTGCTGTAAGTTTTCTACCCAAGCTCTGGAATAGTCTGCCCTCTTCCATTAGGCAAGGTAAATTTTATATATATAGCGCCCTATGTAGGGGCTCAGAGCGCTTAACAAGATAATAATAAAATGAGTAACACAATCCCAAAATAAATTATTCAGAGAAGATTAAAAGCCTCATCAATAAACAAGTTTTAAAAGAGGTTTTAAAGGCCTCCACCATGCTGGCAGCCTTGATGTGTGGTGGAAGAGAATTCCACAGGAGTGGAGCAGCCACCCCAAACGTCCTGTCTCCCAATCTTTTTAAATGGGAGGATGGTACAACTAATAAGCCAGCCTCGATGAAGCATAGGAGGCGGATAGGGGAGTACAGAATCATGAGCTCTTTTAGGTAGTCAGGTCCCAGACTGCATAGGGCCTTGTATGTTAACAAGCCTATCTTGAAAGTGATGCTCACACTCAAAGGCAGCCAGTGCAGAAAGCACAGAAAGCGAGTGACATGGTCCCTCGTAGAGGTGCCCATCAACATCCTGGCTTCAGCATTCTGCACTAGCTGCAGGCAATGCATCAAACTTCCAGACAGTCCTAGGTACAGAGAGTTACAGTAATCAAGTTGGCTAGTAACAAAGGCATGGATAACCATAGCCAGGTCAGTGAGAGTCAGAAATGGGTGGATCCTGGCAATATTCTGGAGATGGAAAAAAATGGCCCTAACAACTGATGAGACCCATTTTTCATGGTCAAGCTGATGGTCAAGAAAAATGCCAAGATCCTTAATCGCCTTTATCACCAACAGGGGATGACCATCCACCACAAGAACAGGCAGTTCCTATCAATGAAAATACCCCCCACGATCCAGCTCAATCACCATAATCTCTGTCTTGCCAGGATTGAAACATAGCCAGTTAGAGGACATCCAGTCATTTATCTCATCTAAACACTGACTCAGTGTATCTGGGGTGGAAAGGTCACCAGGGGCACAAGACAGGTACAACTGGGTATCTTCTGCATAGCAGTGAAACCCCTGATTGTACCACCTAATGATCTCTCCCAGCAGCATATATATGGAGAACAACAGGGGCGCCAAGATGGAACCCTGTGGAGTACCACAAGGCAGTGCCAAAGAACTTGAGGAAAAATTTCCCAGGACAATGAATATTAGTGGTCCCACCCTCCCCCTTTGCAGTATAAGAAGCTCAAGGCAAGTAACAAGGAATAAGTCCTTTACATCTTGGGTTCACTTCTGCAACAGTAGAGGAGGGAGTCCAGCCTTTGCTTGAAACTGATGCAGGGGGCCCATGGGCTCAGGCAGCACAGTATTTCCCCCAGGCAGGTCGCCAAATGAATGGGTCATCAGGAGGACGGTGCCTTGCAAAGGTTGTTGTCAGTAATACCTCATGCAAGAGGCCAAGCATGGGAGCCTATTTCTTGAGCCATTAGCACTATCAGTATCCTGCAGAATGAGGCAGGTACATCTTAATCAACTATTGACTTTTAGTAGTACTGTCATAATGCTGACATGCTTTAACTTAATGTTGTCCTATGTAGGCATACTGAGATAAGGGCAAGTAAGGAATTGCTTCAGGGAGAGCATTCACCATACATGGCAAGCATGCCATGCACAAATGGTCTTGGGAGCACAGGGCTCCAGGGAGGCCATTGGGAGGTTAATGACTGATGTACAATATAATATGCAGTTGGATTAGATCCATTGAAACTGCTAACATTTATGCCCCTCAGAGCAACGGTGAACCAAGTAAAGCAACTTTTGGAGTATTTCAGGAGTATTGACCCTTAAAATGCTGGAGACTGAATTAGAGTCCCAAATGGATTTTAGGGTATACTGTGATGCAGATAGTACTGTGCTGCTAGAGTGACATGGAAGACTTAATTGAGAAGGGAATGCCCTTAAGTACTGTGAGACATTAAAGGCAGTCAATAAATACACTAATCTTGATCCTGGCTCCTAGCATGGACAGTCAGTGTGTGTGGTCTCATGTTTATTGTTTTCCCAAAGTTTTGTTATAGTGCCCCTACTCCAGTATCTGTTCTTGGTGCAGGTACAGGTTCTATAATGTAAAGTGTGTGCTCTTCTGATAAGAATACCATCACGTACCCCTAGACACAAGTTGGGCCTGGTACTTACACATAGTAACAGCATTGCTTGTATATTAATATATGAGCACAATAGTGTTAATCATAAAAAGCATAATACTTTATTTAAGAATCAGGGGGTACCACAACTCGAACAAAGATTTCATATAACTAGCTTCTTACCTAGTGAGATTCCTAGAAGTTTGTCTAGGTAAAAAGTGTCCATGCTTCATGAGCATTTTAATTCCCTGCATGCTCTTGCACCTTTTTTTAAACTGCAATGTTTAGAGTTCAGTTACTCTTTAATGTTGCTGATGTGAACAAAAGTTTCCTAATTTTGAAACTTTGTTTTCAATTAAAAAATGGCTCCAAATGTAGAGGTCAGTAAATTGTGATTTATCCACATAAGTAACATCCACAGGATAGTGCCACTGTGGGTTTAGACTAAGTGGACATGCTTCCACTTCATTTGAAAAAAAATACTGTAATGGTGGTTACTATCTAGTCAACATATCCACTTTTGTTTGATTGCATATATACTGTCTGGGTGACTATTAGGTCACTCATTTTCTTCATTGTGTAAATGCATGTAGAGGCTAGAAATTCCTGGGCAGGTTAAAATATTCAAATTATTTTCTATAATAAAAAATATTTGTGGATCCTGTTCTCCTATATTTAGCCTATGGTATCTCAAATAGCTACCTTCATCTGCCCCATGAGATTTTGTAAACCTGAGTAACTTCACACATTTTAAAGGTTTGTTGGTGAAAGTGGTTTGTACAGATCTTGTGCCCACCTGTTGTTTTTCGAAGCAGCATGAGCTGTCAGTATCTCTGTAGAGGGAAACAGAGACTTTAAGGGAAGGGGAGGAAGATAAAAGAAACAAGTATTGTATTAAAATCAAGAAATAAAAAAGCAAACTGAAAGCAAGACTTTGCAGCTGGTAAACTCAGGCACACATTATTAACTTTCAGCATGCTGTTATCAAGTAACTGTCACACTCCTCGGAGTATCTCTCAAATTTTCTTACTGCTTAGTTAAAATCTTTGTTGGAGAGGTAATATGTTGCTATGCTGAAAAAAATAGATAAATCTGTAGGATACACTACACTTTCAGGGATCCTGATGATCCCTGCCTTCCATAGAGTAGCAAAGTGCCAATCTGTTCACTGAGTTAGTAATGTAACAGTGCTTGGAGAAAGTTTGATTATGAACATGTGTTCTTCGTCCTAAGGATTAATTTTCCTGGAGTTTTGTTTTTTTCTGCTCGGCAGTTCTCTCTCTCTCTCCTCTCTCTTCTCTTATGGCATTGCTGTTGCTGACATGGTCAGCCAGAGGTATGCCTGTCTGTTTCCCTCTGTACCTCTGCTCTTTGCTTATTTCTTCTAAAAAGGAAATTAGCCACAGCCAGTCAGAATCTGGAATAAAAAGGCTTAGAAAATATAATGTGGTGTACACTGGTCCTGTTTCTGTTTATAACTGTGCCATACATCAAAGAGGATATAATCTAACATATGCAGATGCTAAAATAAGAATATGAATAAAACAAAGCATACTTGGCCCAGATCTCAGTCACTATTTTATGTTGCTCATAATGTGTACAGTTATACCCCACTGAGACCATCTACAGTATAACATTGCTATACACACAATATTTCTTGTGTGCCTGGGGTAGGAAGTCACCCAGCTCATAAGACAGTATGCAAATGAATCATTTCAGATGTTTCTGGGTGCATTTGAATTCTGGGTTTGTGCCTGGTAAGATCTGTTGAATAACACACAAAGTATGTCTGTGCATGTTTATCACATGCATTCATCCCCACAACACTCAACCCATGCCTTTGGCTTGCCTATGGTCCAGCTGATTTTGTGGTATACCATCACTCATTATCTTCCTTGGTAGTCCACTGCCCCCCTCTTTCCAAACCTTTGCTCAAAAAATATCCCTGTTTATCCAGTGGCTCTCCCCTCCGTAGACCTGTCTCTAAAAACACCTGACACAGACCTTCTGGTCATTCACTGAGTTCATTCAGTAGAAAGGGAGACTCAGCACTCACTCACCACATACCAGTACAAATCTGAAGGATCTAAACTCCACTAATGAAAGTGTTCCAAACCTCTTCTCTTATTGTATGTAAAACACTGTCAATGAAACACAGCAAGCAGTACCAAAACTATTCAATGTTTCATGTGTTATCACCTTGTTGAGTATGATTCAGCAAGCTGTACGTATTTAAGTAGTGTAGTCTTAGTAGTACAGGCATCAGTTATAGATATTATAATGATTATGGTACATGGAAATGTACAATCTATCAGCAGAAAGAGACTGACAGTCGATCGAGTCTGTCCTTATTATACTAACTCACCCCCCTGACCTAGTGTCCTGGAGGTCATCCACATCGGTCCCCTCACCAACAACCCCCTCGCTACTCTCTTGGGAGGTTATGAGTCCTCTTGCTCTGCCTGAGCCATGTCTGAATCCATTTAGGGTACTTGCCCCCACCACTTCTACTGGCAGTCTGTTCCACAGATCTACCACTCACTCAGTAAAGTAGAGCTTCCTCACATACCTCTTGAATTTAACCCCCACCAACCTCCAAGCATACCCTCTTGTGACTGTACCCCTATTTCTAATAAACAAGTCTTCTCTGTTCACCCTGTTTATGCCCTTCAGAAACATTTATTTATTTATGACTTTGTTAACTGGCTAGGTGCACTGATCCCAGGGACTGTTTTCAGGCATGACTCAGGCCACGTAAGGTGGCACAGAGTAGAAATATCAAAATAACAAGAGCAGGTAATACATAATGAAAGGTTACAGTTGTTACATTTAGCAATACATGGTGGCAGTAGTTGAGGGACAACAAATAACAAAGCAAAGTAAGGCTCATGGTGGTACAGTTTCAGTTAATAAGAGAACCTATTTGGCCCTACCCCTGGAACCTATGGGGGGGCTAGTCCTTAAAGCAGTAGCAGATGGATGCCAACAGGAGCCAGTCTTTAAGGTGAGTCCTGAACTGGTGGTGAGTGTTTATGGTGTGCAGTTCGGAGGGCAGCTTGTTCCACAGTGTGGGAGCTGCTACAGACAGGGCTGTAGTGACCATGTTCATTGCTACCCTGGGGATTTTCAGAGAGGGCATACTAGAGGAGTGTAGGCAGCAGTGTGAGGTTTGGGTGGTGAGAAGGGGGGCAAGAGGGGATTTCTGGCCAATACGGATGGCAGAATCAATAAAACTGTACAGTGCAAGGTCAAAGCGGGCTTATAGTGAGAGCCACATGTATGTATGTTGGAATGTATGTATGTATGAAGCATATATGTTTCAGTCATGCCACCCCCCCCCATCTCTAGCATCCAGCATGTACTGTACATGCTCAGGGTCACCAGTCATTCCTCATTATATCTACCTTGCTGGGCCTGGATCATTTTGGTGAGCCTTCTCTGCACTGACGTCAGCCTGTCTATGTCATTTCTCAGGTTAGGGATCCAGAATTTGACACAATATTTCAGGTGAAGCCTCACCAGTGACCTGCATATGAGCAGTATCACTTCACTTCTGCTATAACAATACCTCCTGATACACCCCAGAATCCATGATGCCTTACTGTATGCCTTATTGTGCTTGTTGTTCATGTGAGAGTGGCACTGACAATGACCCTTACATCCCTCTCCTTTGTGGTAGTAGCAAGCCTAACCACTCCCATACAATACTCTGTGCGTGGCTTCCTCTTCCCTAAGTGCAGCTCCTTAAACTTCTTGGCATTAAATCTCAACTGCCAGATATTTGACAACTTTTCCAGCTTCTTCAGGTCATTTTGAAGCTCCCTCACCCTTTCATTACTGTCTACCCTGCCATATAGCTTTATGTTGTCAGCAAAGAGACCAGGGGTGTCGGCAGGCATACGCACTGTACTCAGCAGAGTACAGTAAAAAAAAATCAGACGGGGTAACAAATCAGGCAGGGGCAACAAAAAGAGGAAAGCAAGGACATTGTGACCTTTTGCCTTTATTGTTCACTGTGTCGCACTGAGCCCTTTTGCCTTTGTTGTTCGCTTTGGGGCACTGATGCCACCGGCCAAATACACAAACAAGAACAACTTACCAGGCAGGCAGAAAAACAATGGAAGGAGGATTACAGGAAGAAACTGATTACTTGAACTCAGACATGGGAAGTGGGAGTGGGGCAGGCCTGTTGTTGTTGTGGCGTGGCAGCACATATTTTGGTTTATGTTTACATAACGAGGGGGCAACAGTGCATCAGTTTTGAGTACAAGTTTAAAATTCCTGGCTACACCCCTGAAAGAGATACAATGTAGCCAGGATACCCTCCCCTACAATATGTCACTAATGAACATATTGAATAGGACAGGACTCAGGACTGATCCCTGTGATCCCCACTCATGACCCCCTGTCCCCTGATTTGGCCCCATTTACTACTGCCCTCTGTTGCCTCCACCTAGACAGTTTTTCAGCACACCTGACCAAACCCTTCTTTGCTCCCAAGTCCTTCAGCATCTTAACAACCTCCTGTGTATCACTGAATTGAAGGCTTAGCTGAATTCAAAATAGAGCAAATCTACCACCTGCCCTATATCTGGCACCCTAGTAACCCAGACAATAGTGATCCAGTTGAAAAACAGTATTAGGCTGGTCTGGTATGACCTCCCTGACACAAATCTATACTACTTGCCACCCTGCAGCCCATTTTCTTCTATGTCTGCCACAGGCTTTCCTTAACTATAGTCTCCATCAGCTTAATTGTAATAGAGGTAAAACTAACTGGCCTGTAGTTTCCTGAGTCCCTCCTGTCCCCCACTTGTGGAATGGGACCGCATCTGCAGACCTCCAATCCCCTAACAATATTCCACAGTGCAGTGAGTCATTTAATGTCTGGGTAAAGGGTTCTGCCAGTTCTGAGGCTAGTTCATTGGGTACCTTCGGATGCAGGCCAACTAGACACGTTTTAGCCACCCTAATTATCTTCAGCCCTTTTTTTTCTTGTTCAGCCATGATAACTACCCTCCACATTTTCTGCCATCCCCCATGTGACTTCCTTGATACCACTCTCCAGTAGAGGCCCAGCATCCCTAACTGTGAATACTGGGCAGAAGAAATTGTTTAGTACATTTGCTTTCTGCTCATTATCTTCTACTACCCTCCCTCTTCAGCTAGTCTGACTGTCCACCCTTGTGTTCCTTTTTTGCCTAATATATCTGAAAATTTATTTTTTACTTCCCCTCACACCCTTGACAATCCACAGCTCAATGTCTTACTTTGCCCTCCTGACTGCTATGCTTGCCTGGCACCAGAAAATAAAACAGCGCACACACCCAGTACATTAACTGTTGAAGTTATTTATTGGTGCTGGTCTAGTATTCCTCTCATTTTTTCTCCCCTCATTCATCTTGTACCTTATGAAGGCCTTTTTTTTCACCCTCACAGCCTCTCTTACTTCTTTTGAAAAACAGATCTGCATTTTGTGCTTGTTTCTTTTGGCAACCTTTGTTTCACAGGAGTCAGTCACTTTCAGAACTGCTCCCTTGTTCTTTCCCCACCTTTCCTCTACTCCATCAATCTGATCTATACCAGTCAAGCTTTCCCTAACTGTATTCTGCATCTGGTGAAAATCTGCTCATTTAAAGTCTACAACCACTGCCCTAAAGCGGGAGGAACCAATGTTCCTCATCGCAAGTTCACACCTCATGCAATTGTGGTCACGTGACCCCAACGGTTCCCTTACTTCACCCCCATTACTTCTGAGTTGATGAGTACCAAGTCAAGAATGGTATTCTGCTGTGTAGGAGCCCTGAGCAGCTGCAATAGTAAGCCATCCTGCAACTTGTCTAGCAGTGCCTGACTTCTAGCTGTAGAAGTAGCCCAGTCTTTGTCTGGCAGGTTTAGGCCCCCCACTAATCCCTACTTGTTATCCCCTCCTTATTTCCTCTACCAGTTTCTTATCACCCTCCTCTTTTTGCCCTGGTGGTCCATCGACCACCCCAGTCTAATCTTTTTTTCCAACCTCTGTAGCCAGCTATTCGCAGATCAGCTACACCCCTCTCTTCCAGATGGTCCCATCCTCCCTAGCCTCTAACCCTCACTGATATAGCAGGGATAGAGGCTAGGGAAGATGAGGCCAAAAAGAAGGAGGTGATAGAGGTTAGGGAGGATGAACCATCTGTCTCTAGCTTGTATTCCCTCACTGATATAGAGGGCTACTTCCTCTACTACCCTTAATCCTGTCCCTCCCATACAAGGTGTACCCTGGATCTAAGAGATCAATTATTGTTCCCAGAGGCACGTGTCTCCAAGATGGCTAAAATGTCTAATTTGTCCCCTGCCACAATCATCTGTAGTTCACTGATCTTGTTGTTCAGGCGCATGGCATTCTGGCAGACCACCTTCCATGCTCTTGCCTCATTCCCACTCCCTCTACCTGTTTCCAGTTACTGGCAATCAGTCCCTGCCTACTCCTAACTCTGCCCTGTTCCTTACCTTATTTTAAAATTTTGTGGTAACCTGGTAAAGCCCATTAGGCACAATGCCTGTTTTCAGAGGTGACACGGGAGCACTGGGGAGGTTAAGTGACTTGCTCAGAATCACACAGTATGCAAGTAGAGGTTGTGGGAATCAAATCACGGTCTGCTAGATGTACCAAGCTCATTCATAGCTTGTTTTTCTAACCTCTAGGCTATACTACCACCTTTACCCTTTGCCACTTACCCTTGTAACTACTAGAACCCCCAATCCATTTTCTAATTCAATTGGAGTCCCTACCAGATTCTTCCTGTCCCTCCCAACTATTAGGGAATTCCCAGTTTCTACCTCAACATTGTAACACTTGTTAAAGGAGAATAGTAAGCACAAAGGACCCCTCACTCAAATGTGGGGCTGGTTCCTATGTGCACTTTTTGGACAAAAACATGTTGGTTTACTTACTGTTTACAACAGTGAACTAGATTATTTCACACTAATTTTGCTTACTTGTAGGCTGAGATCTTCCTTTACTACAACTCCCAGAATCCCCTGCAGCTGACATCAGAGGAGTAGACAACAGTGGGAGGTTCAGTAGCATGCAGTGCATGTGACAACTTTTATAATCTCTGATCAGATGTTTTCCAGAACTGCAGTTCTCCAGGGAATGTGTTCAGCCCTCTGTGACTGTGCATAGCCCATGGAAGACAGAGGGGCCAGCAAACAAAAGATCAGTCATAGCACCTGTGAATGAGAAGCAGGAGGATAGATGCCAGT
Organism: Neoceratodus forsteri; assembly: GCA_016271365.2. NCBI lineage: Eukaryota > Metazoa > Chordata > Ceratodontiformes > Ceratodontidae > Neoceratodus > Neoceratodus forsteri. The sequence goes on from CM028129.1 coordinate 877,083,697, forward strand.
TTTCAATCATTTCACACTTACAGGTGCAGCAAACTTATGATAAACTTCATATCTTTGCAACACAAGTACATATCATGATCATAAGAGATGGAGGGGTTGAGGTTGGAGTATAGATGAGCTCAAGGACAGATAAATACAGTTCACTAATATTCATTTCCCTTCACTTCACTTCAGGGTTACTCTAAGGGGCAGGTCTATCAATATATCTAATGGTGGCTCTGAACTCTAACACGGTGATAGAATCAAGCAAAAACATTGTCCATTACTGGAAAAAAAATCAGTTTACCATTATCAGTCTGAGCATGTTTATTAAATAAAAGATTAACATACAGCTCTCAGAATGCTGACAAGTTTGCAGCATTTCTGAGACCCTCTTTATAATGTTCATTAGTATAGGCCTTGTTGTGGTGCTATGCAGTTTACCATCAGAAACATGTGCTAGCATCATCCTGATACATATTAGTATGTATTTAGTTTGTACAGTCAAAAAGTAAACTAAAGGGATGGAATTTTTAGAAATTGCTACTGGAGGCTATTAGTTGTTCCAAGTCTGTAATTACAAACATGTAGTAATATCAGTTTTTATAATATCAGATGGACTAAAAAATACATGATAAGGCTACTGTAAGTGTGTGAATAATGCATAATTTCTTTAAAAAATGTAAACTGTGAAATACAGGTTAATCGGTATATTCTGGTTCCTCAGTTTTGAAATGTGTTTGTATTTTGGTTGCTCTTTTGGACATGTAAAATTTACACAGTGGAAGAGAGTGTGAGACAGGTGGAATATTAACCTTGAAAGTGAAGAAAATCAATCTTTTGGAGATGGACACATCAAGTGCACCCAAGAAAGGCCACTTTTTGATTACAGAGTAGCAGAACTCATACAAATGTTAGCACTGGCTGGTCTGTGCTCTCCAGAGTCTTTCAGTCGTATGTTATTGTGACTACACTATCCATTGGTTCCAAGCTGTGCCTGATGAGGACATCTGCTTACTCAAGCCTTGCAAATTTGCCATATTGCTACACTCTCATCACTTTCATCTATGACACAGAAATCCCAAACTAAGGACATTTGGGATGGGCAGTGCTGTTTAACTCTTGTCTGGCAACGTGGGGCACAGAACCCATGCCTCCTCCTGTAATGTCTGCACTCTCATCTGCACTGGCATCTCTTCCACCTTAAACTCCATTATCACTGTCTTGTTTCTTTCCACTTGTCTTGCCCTTGACAATTCTCTTTCTCTTGCTCTTAAATCCAATATCACATGTTAATGGGCAAGTACCCTCCACTCCTCTGCCTCTTCCTTCTGAATTCCCCATCCTCTAAGTGAAAAAAGTGACCTTTTGCATTTGAACTACTGACAAAGTACTCTGGCTCCAAATCTATACCAGCCCCTGGATCGTCAACATCACTGCTGCCCTCATCAGACTACATCTCCATCTTGACCTTTTCTGCTTTGTCATTTGACACTGCATGAAAATGAGCACCACTTTGCACAATGCCTCCTACAGTCTTCTCATGGGACTCTTCCATCTCCAGTACCTCCCCATGAGAATATTCCTCCTCAATTTCCAGCTCAGATTTCTCCACCTATACTACCTCCTCAGGTGCATCCTTCTCCTCCACTAACATATCCAGCTGAGACCCATTTTGGAGTGTATTATAACAATTGTTCAGTTGACTCACCCTTGGACTTCTCTGTGAGCACTGCTGCCACATCAGCAGCTGAATTTTAACATGGCAAACATCAGCACTGATACTTGTCCCACCAATGACCCTTCTCTTAGCCTCCCATAGAAACACTGGTACTACTTGTGGTGGAAGTAGCATCTGAAGTACTGAAAGCCATGCAGGTTCAGGTTCATTCTATTCACAAATATATTTAAATTATACAGATTATATCCATGTCACAAGCTAAAATGCCTACTAATATTGCAACAAAAAATCCCATTAAGAGAATGTTCACACAAGTATCAATACTGCCGACATAGATCAAACATACTGTGCATTTCATTGCTAAAAAATAAGCACCTATCATAAAGTCCTTCCAAAGCATCTTATACTCCAAACATTAGATTCAAATTCTAAACTCTCTGTTTAGCAGAAACTTTATAGGCAAACAATGCTATTGTATAGAGTCAGGTTTGCTTTGTGCAAATAATTTTTCCAACATGGCATCTTGGGAATCACATGGGTAATCAATGGGTAATCAATGAAGGTTCTATGTGATAACAGTGACTGCGGAAAAGGCAATCACCATTAGGGGCTAGTGTACATCGAAGAAAATCGATTTCGGGTGATGTACACTCAACGGTGCACACCAAAAGGGCACAAAACCTGTACCCCCACTAAAGGATTCTCAACTCGGGGGTGTAGGAGGGAGAAACAAAAAAAACAAAAATACCAGACCGGTGCAAAAATATCAATGCACCCAGCATCGAACCCGGCACTCTCCCAACCCTAGCCTGCCACAAACCCATCACTTCACATGACCAGCTCGGCAGCCCACCACTGCACTACACCTCACAAACCCTCCCTCCTCTTCCACCCATAGCATTGTGTGCTCACTCCCCCCACTACACACGCATGTAGGTATAGCGACAGGATGTCACTATAGCCGTATTCACCCCCCGTCCAGTAGCCCTGTGAACAGGCACCACTGCTGAGTCACCCTTTTTGTAAGTGCTCAGTAGCAGAGACCTTTATCACAGGGTACTATCCAGGAACAATGGAGTTATCCATTTTCCTCTATCCGTTTCAAATGAGAGACATTCAAAAACACATGTTTAGACTGGGGGTTGGTCACATGATGGCAACTTGAGAGGATGCACCTTCTGCTAACTCCTGACCCTCCTGCCAATTATTATAATTTCTAGCCTATTTTTCTCAGACTTTTTGGTATTCCCTGCATTGGGACTGCTTACCAAACATCAATGCTGTTCTGTAGTGCTGCTTCTTAGACTAGAATGATGGACTTGGACATGAAATCCCTGCTCCCCCGGCATACCCCTCCTCCAACGCCAGAGCATGAGAAATCCAGCAAGTGCACTAAGCAGCAGGCCATGGGGGCCAAGAATTCCAACACCTCCTCTCTTATGGCTACCACACTCACAGAGGAAAAATTCCTTGAAGAAATGGTCCCTTCAAGAGTTCCCTGCAAGTACTTACTGAAGAGCTTCAATGGATGTGCACCTTACTTGACTTCTTGGCTCGCTGGGTCAGAGTCTCAGAGGCCCAGACTTCCTCCTTGGAGGACTGGCAGCATCAATTAGACGCTAAAGTGGTCACCCTTTGCCAATGACTCAGGAAGATGCAGGACCACCTGGAGAACCTAGAAAGATGGTCCTGATGGAATAATGTGGTCTTGCTGGGGTTGTCCAAGGGAGTTGAGAGTTCTAAAGTGATTACTTTCACCTAAAGGGTTCTTCAAAAAGATAGAGTGGCCTTCCACCAATGGGCCAGTATATGTTACTGAGTGGGCACACAGGTCCCTACATGCTATGCCCCCACCTGGCTCTCCTCCCCACCCTTTCAACTGCAAGTTACTCAGCTACTTAGATTGACAGCATATTCTCACCAAAATTAAAAAATCTAAGGAGGTGCTGTGGGAGGTTCAGTATCTACAGATTGCTCAGGATATCCCTTATTCTGTAAGGCAATGGCGGGCCACACTTCATCCAGTGGTCACCAAGCTTTTGGCAGTGAACATCCGGTTTAGGGTATGCTATCTCTCAACCCTGTAAGTTTTGCATGATGGCAGCTGGCACAGTTTTGAAGTGCCAGATAAGGTGGCCACCGAGCTGAAGAAACTTTTCCCAGACCTCTTTAAATGAGTGCCCTTGTGTTCATTGTGAGCATTCTGTGGACACCAATGCTCTTTTCTTTTTTCTCTTCATGACTGTGTTTGCCGTTGCCCCCGGGAATGACAATTACAATTTCCCCTACATTTTCTGATGCCCTTATTATTGCATATGTGTTTCTGTTGGGCCTGGCCACTATCTGAATCAGCTCTAAGGAGGAGAGTATTTGCGGCTTTGTGGGACAAAACATTTGCTATTATTCTACACCTGGGAAGCTCCATCATTGCCTGGAGAAGAGTCCCATGCCATGTACCTTAACCTTATGACTTTCCCACTAAATTGGTTTGTCCTGGCTTGTCTCTGACATCGGACTGTTTTCTTTTTTTGAATGTTGAGTCCTATAATGTGAGCAGGCTGGCTGATTCAGCATTGAGCTGGGTGGCTTCCTTCAGCATGCAGCCATATACTGTGTGGAGCTTTGCTTTCCATCATTCAAGGCCTCAGCCGGGTGATGCTATCCTAATCCAGCCTTTGACATTGTGGAAGCCTTTGGAGATTTCTATAGAACCTTATATAATGACACTCCAGAGACCCCGGAAGATCAGGTGCAAATCCAAGCCCACCTGGAGGAACTTCCCATCCTGACTCTTTCTTTCACTCAGCAGGAGTCCCTAGATGAAACATTTAGGGTCTCAGAGGTTCTGAATGTGATCAAGCAGCTCTCCCTGGATAAAGTACTCAGCCCAGATGGTTTAATAACAATTTCTATAAGATTTTTTCAGAAGAACTAGCACAGCTCCTTACCCAACTATTTAGTTTCTTCTTGATTGAAGGGTTGGAGGACCACTCCTTCACTCAAGCTTGGATAACACTTATTTGGAAACCAGGTAAGGATGACCTCCTGCTGGCCAGTTATCACACAATTTTGCTATTGATTTGGATATTAAGATCCTGGCTAAGGTTCTCGCCAATAAATTGAAATTTGTGTGTGACGGGCTGATTTCACCTGTCCAGGTGGGCTTTATGGCTGGCCACTTGTCTAGCAATCACTTGAGAAAGCTCCTGCACCTAATTTCTGTGTCAGAGGAGAGCAGTTCCCCAGTGGTTCTGGTCTCTCTGAAAGAGAAAAAAGCTTTTGACAACATATCGTCGTCCTTTCTGTTTGAGGTCCTCCAAAAATTTGGTATACTCACCAATTTCTGTAAATGGATTCAAGTGATGTATAGTGAACTCACTGCTTGAATTTGCTGTAATGGCCTTTCCTCCTTTTCTTTTTATTTGAGACAAGGTACAAGTCAGGGCTGTCCCCTTTCCCTTTTTCTGTTTAACTTATATTTGGAGCCCCTTCTCTATAAACTGCAGACTTCCCAAAATATTAGAGGAATAATGATTGGGGTGATGAGGCACAAATGATCTGCTTATGCAGATGACTTGCTCCTACATATTGAAGATCCAGTCTCTTCCATTCCTGCGACCCTAGCCATGATCAAACAGTTTTCAAAATTGGTGCAAGTTCAATCTAGACAAGACTGAAGTCATGCCCTTAATTATTTATGTTTCCAGGCAGGAGATTCTGAAGTTGGGCTTCTCATGGGAACCCTCGTCTCTAAAATATCTGGGAATCTGCTTGCCCTGTCTCCTCTCAGATCTGGTCACTTTAAATCTCCCTCCCCTCCTGAAATCTATTAAGAATGATCTGGCCAGATGGGCTACCCTGCCTTTGATTTTCTTGGGTTGGTTCAACATTATCAAGATGAACATTCTCTCTTGATTACTTTACCTGCTGGGGATGCTTGAGGCTTTCCTACCTAAAACTTGGTTTATATCACTTCAACAGCTTTTGAACCACTTCCTCTGGAGAAAGGGCATGGTCCAACATGCATATTCTAAACTCACTCTCCCAAGGGAGAGAGGTTGCCTGCACCTCCCTAATTTTTTCCTAAATTACTTTGTTTTGCATGACACTAAATTTTTGCAATGGGCTTTTACTCCAGAGGAGCTAGACAGGGTGGGATATAGACCCTTATGGTTACAAATTGAACAATGTATTTGTCAGAAGACTGGCATTCATTTCAACAGTCTAATGACTATTAAGCCAACTTATTTGCCTGCCATCCTGCATCTTCCCCCACTGGTGCAGTCTCTTAAGGCTTGTGGACAGCTGGAGAAATTACTTCACCTGAACTGTTCTTGGTCCTTACTTCAACCAGTCTTGGCATACCCTAATATGCTATTGGTGGCCTCCAAATTCCTGTCTCTTTCTGCCCTCATTTGAGTGAGGCCTCTGTTTCCTTACTTATTGAGTGGGGCCAGTTTTTGTCTCATGGGCAGCTGCAAAATCTTTTTTCCATACCTGTTTTCCATTCTTTTAAATACTTACAACTCAGTAAGGCTCTAATGTCCATTTTCAGTTGTACCCCTCTGGAATCCAGTGACAGTTTGATTTATTTATTTATTTATAATACTATCATTTTAAAACCTTTGAGCCAGAGGCTCGTTTACAAAGGTACCTCATCACAGAGAGGACACAAAATGCTACATAATTACAGAATACCATAGAACAGTGATACATATTATAATACAGTACTTTCCATACAATTAGCTGACTAGAACATTCCTTGTTTGCACACTGGGCACATTCTGTTACAAGCGGAAGGGGGGGCCAAGGGGGTAGTGGGGGGGAGTGAGTTGGGAGTTCAGCCCATCAGGCTTTGTCTGTGGTGACAGCAGCTGAGGCTTTTTAGAAACAGATGCAGTAGCTGAGGCCTATTAGAGGTAGAAGCTGTGCATGTGACATTCTGTCTCAACTCCTTTCCTTGGTGGCCCACCTTCACCAGGTGGCTAGTTTGTATTCCCTTTTACAATCAGTTGACCCCGCTGCCTTAAATGGAATTTGCTACTATTGGCAGTACACTTTTAATTGGCAATATGATCACATGCGTTGGCAAACTATTTGGCAAAATCTTTATAAATTCACCAAAAGAGATAGGTATAGATGGACACAGTTCTATGTATTGCACAATCTCTATTATGTGCCCCCATAAATTGTTCCAGATGAGATGATCAGAAACCCTGCTATGCCCACGTTGTGGTCTCATTGCAGGTCATTTACTCTACATGCTGTGGGAATGCCCTAAGTTGGCTCCCTTCTGGTCAAAGATTAAGGCCTCATTGGATCCGCTCCTTGGTCTGGAGGAGACCTTCATGCCTGAAATCTGCTTGATGGGGGATTACCCCTCTACTCTGATTGGACACTGCAGTTCCCACATAGCATTGATTTCAGCTGTGACTAAGGTCATTATATTGTGACACTGGAGGGATGATGCTACACCCCCACATAGGGAGAGGTACAATGAGCTCATACAAGCTCTTACAGTGGAAAAGCAGACTTCCAGACCCTATCAAGGGCTTGACCATTTTCATCAGGGGGGGCTGCACACTCTTTTGTCTTTATGGATGGACTCAGACTAGACATTACTAATTTTTTGGTTGCTCCTTGGATACCTCTTATTTGTTTCTAGAATGGGTAGTTCTTATATGGTGCTCTGGGAGTTGGGGGGTAGGGATTAGGATAGAGTGTTTTTTTTTCCTACGGTATTTTTGCTTACTCTTGCCTTTCAATTTAAGTGGTTGGGGGTGGGGGCCTTTTTTTTTTTTGACGGGATGGTTTGTTCAGTTTTTGTATTGTTATTATTATCACCTTGCTCTTACATTGTGTATTATCATGGTTGAACTTTAAATAAAATTTAAATTATAAAAAAATATGTTTAACTGTTAAATTGTAATTTTGATCACAAATACAGAAATCTGTTTGTACTATTAAATTCAAAAAGCTCTACCACTTGTTTCCTTTTTAGCAAGAGGACCAATTTATAAATTACAGAGAGCCTTTCCATGTTCTTGCTTTTGACAAAACTTTAGACACCTAAGGTCCTTTCATTTTCTTTATAAATTCTACTAACATTTAAACATGTGTTGCCTGTAGGTGACATTTATTCTGATTAATGCTGAGTTTACATATTGTTCAGTGTTTAAAATTGCAAACTCTGACCACAGGAACTCCAGGCTCATATGTATCAATTTCTTCTAGAGTTTTTGCAAACCAAAAATTGGCATCTCCCTTGGCAACATATTCAAGCCAACATAACTTAAGTAATTGGGCATCACCCATTCTCATTGTTTTTCTCTATTACATTAAAATGTTAATGAAGGCCAACTTTAACAATGAGGTTTTTATCCTCCATTCTTAAAATAGCTCTTAGGGTGTCACTCAGGAGGCACAGATTGGACATAATGAAATAATTTTGAATTACCTATATAAGATTTATTCCAATACCTCATATCTTGGCTGAAAAGAGTACTCCATTGTTAATTTCTGCCAAGAAAGTTCTTCTTTGGGTTTCAAAGGAATGATCAGCAAAATCATGGGCACATCTTTGAACTGCTTTTGTGTAGTTATTGTGTTACCTTTAATTTCCTTACAATGAGTTTCCTATTAATTGTTGGCCTCAAAATTTATTCCCAAATATTTGACATTTTTCACTTCCTTAAATTATATTTTATTAATATACAATTTAAGATCTACTTTCTTGTTTTTTTTTTAAACTTTGTTATTTTAGTTTTCTCAGAATTTATAGACAGACCAAGTTTTGAGAAGTGGTTGATTACAACTTTCACACCTCTCATAAACTCACTGGGGTCCTGGATAAAAGTATCACATCATCTGCATAAACCATATGTTTAACACCCTTCCCATTTATACTTGGAGAGTGGGTGTCAACCTCCAAAACTGCCTCAGAAAAGGTCTCCATTGATAGGTTACAAAGGAATGGGGCAAGCAGGCATGGCTGATTTACCCTTTAAACACTTGAAGAGAGTTTGTCAAACCACTTTGCCTTGTTGCCCTTTTTATGTAGTTGTATCAGCTAAACACTTTATAGAGCTCTGTGGAATGATGAAATTCCAAACTCATGGAATTTTAATGGAATTCTGTGAAATTCTGTAGAATTTCATCACAATTTTGCAGAATTTTTGAAATGTACTAGTTTGGTCATAACACAGCTGTTGAGTAAGCTACAGATCTGCAATCTGGCACAATTATTTGACGGTAGGTACTCTAATGATGTCCCAAATATCATGACATAAGGTTGTATTGTCCCAGAATCATTGCTGCTCAAAATCTGTCAAGTTAATTTTGTTCTTGGAGATGTCATAACATGTTTATGTGCATATAACTCAGGCACCTTTGGAGCTAGAAATATGAAATTAGAAACATACATAAATGTATTAATAATTTGTATACCTGGAAACTGTTTGATGAATGCTTTCAAAATTATACTAAAATAACTTGAAACTAAATGTTGGAAAAATGTTGGCTTCCTATAGCACAGCCACCTTTAAAGCTTGGTACTTAAAACTTGGTGCACAAACCCATGTAGCATGTTTCTCTAAATCTTAAGACTGTGGAGAAATTTGGATAAGAATTTTTAAAATTAGATAGAAATTCATTTTGATTAAATGTTCAGCCACCCTCAACTTACCCGCATTCAGACCAGGACTCTGAAACTTGATATAATTATGAAAACCAGTAGTACCTGTACACCTTCCAAATTTAGTGTCATTTGGTTAAGTTTAAAACTAGACCTAAATAACTGAAATTTTAAATTTGGTGAAATTCCGTGGACGTTTCAAAATCTATTAATTTTGTTATAACGCAGCCTTCTATTGAGCTAAAGATCTGAAGTTTGCACTGATTACATGTTTATAAGAGTTCTAATGGTGTGCCAAATATCATGATATTAGGATGCATCTTCTCAAAATGGTAGGGCCTTAAAGTCTGTAATTTTATTATTTGTGGGAAATTTCATGACCATTTTTATCTGCATATAACTTAGGCATGTTTTGAGCCAGAAATCTGAAACTAGAGGCATATATACATGTAGTAATAACCCATACACCTTCAAAATGTTATAACATTTCAATGAATGCTTTCAAAATATAATAAAATAATTAAAATCTATATTTTGGCAAAATATTTAGCTACCTATAGCACATTCCACTTTAAAGCTTGAAACATAAAACTTGGTACACGGCCCTACAGTATGTTGTATGTTTTACTAAATTCTAAAACTGTGGAGACATTTGGATAAGAAATTGTTAAATTAGGTGGAAAAAAATTAAAATTAAATTTTGATTTAAGGTTTGGCCTCCCATACCTCAGTTCCTTTTCAAGCTAGGAGTCTGCAATTAGGTACAGTTATGAAAGCTGGAAGTAACTTTGAAGACTAAACTAAAATAACTAAAATTAAAAATTTGGTGAAATTTTGCAGAATTTTTACACACATTCTGTGAAATTCCATGGATTTGAAATGGTAATTCTGAAGGCATTCCTCCAGCAGAATGTCATATTCCACACAGCACTAACACTTTATATTATTTAATAATTGTCATTCTATATTTTTTGCTTCCAGTATTTCCCATAAGGTTTCTGACTGATATTATTGAACAGTGCTTTTATATCTGGAAAAGCAGCATATAAAGCTGATCCTTTGTTAAATGTATATTTTTCAATAAAGTGTTTTAAATATATGATTATTTGTACAGGGTTTTTTCCTAAATCCTGCTGGGGGGTATTGACTTATTTTCTTCTACCCAACATTCTAATTTATTCAAAATTACTCTACGCAAAGTGTTTTGACTTGTTCAAAGTAGTGTTATAGAGGGATAACAGCTAGGATCTTTCCTGTCCTCATTCTTAAAAATGGGGTACTATTACCCCTTTCATTTCAGTTACTTAGGGGTATCAAAAATAGCTAATTATATTAAATATTGTTCAAATTAATGCCCAGTTATCCACACCTATCAAATAGACTTCTCATGGTAGCAACAATGCCTGGCTATTTTTTTGATTTTTAATTTTTTTTTGCTTTTATTGCACCAAGGACTTTCATTTAGCAATAATTGTCCAGTTTTCTTTTGGAATTACTAAACTGTCCTCTTGATTTTTCTGTGAATTTTCTTAAACATAAGTTTCCACTGAAGTTTTACCACCACATACATAATTAAATTAGTCATGCCAGACATTGCTTGATATCAGACACTCGATATTGCTCACTCTTTTATCTGTCCCAAATGCAACCAGCTCCTGGAATTGTTTGTTTATTTTTTTCTCTTAAGGCTTAATCATTGATTTTGATCAAAGCCAATATTTGCTCCTTTTTCTTTTGCATTATGAGCACCTTTTGCACTTTTTTAATTTAGATGTGCCAATTTATATGCTATAGTTACCATTTTTTACTTAGCTAACCTGTATTATGAACAGCATTCTTTGAATTTCTGCTCTGCTTATCATAGCACCTGTTTTTCATGCATCCATCTCTTGGAGGGGGCCTACCATTGCAATGTACTGAAGTCATAATGTAGTCTAGATAATTCTCATACTTCCTAATTGCTTCTATGGCACTTACTTTGTTTAGACTTAGACAATAAGACCAAACAGCATATTCTACTAGTCCCTTAAAATATAGTAAAAAATGAGCTAGTTCTTCCATGTGAAGTGGAGTCCAATTAATGTGATTATGATTCATCACAGTCATATATTTTGAGGACTCTATCTTGTCTATACTCCTTCTGTCTTTTTTAATATCAGGACCTCCAATATCTAAAAGCATAGTAATTGGTAGATGGTCACTTTCCCATACATCCAGGACCTCAAACGTGTCCACAATATTGAATGAATAGACATTCACCAATGCCAAATCTGTTATGCTTCCGTGAATCTTAGTTGGCTAAGTAATATTTCATCCTAATCACCATTTTTTTCTTTCATTCAAGGGCAGGAACAATATATTTAATGCTATTTTTAAATATCCCTTTACCCCTTGCATTAATTGTTCTTGTCCTTTGTCCTGCTTAGTAGTATTATTCTCAAACTATCATCAACTTCCTATATTGAAGAGTTTAGGGGACATATTCAGAGCTGGCCAGATGCGTGGACATATCGATGCGCTGCACAAAACAATTGAGCCGGCTATCTCTAATGCAATGTTTAAACACAATACACAATTGGAACAGTAAAAAAGAAGTAAAAGGAAGCAAAAATTGACATCACAAGAGGAAAGGCCCAGCTGGGATTAATTTTGCACTTGTCCTGTGACTTTTCACAAGTTATGCTAAATAAACATGAAAAAAGATCATGGTTGGTCCTGGATAAAATTACGATTAGGTTGAATGTTAAACAAATCACAAAATTTGAGGTTATGGCTGCAATATGGGAGCTTTGATTAATAAAGCCCCAGACCCAGATATGATGCCAGGAGAATTATTCACATGCAGAATGGATCAATGGACAGAGATGTTATGTTCCTTTTTTAATAGATATATATTTGAAAACTTTATTCCAGAATCTTGGAGAGGAGTAGTGATTGAACTTATTTATAAAAAGGGAAATAGGCAGGATCCTAAGAATTATAGAGCTATAAGTCTCTTTAACATAATTGGGAAGATTCCAGCCAGAATACTTCTGGGTCGAATAACCTATGATATTACTAGAGCAGGAGGACTATTTCCATTTCAGGCAGGCTTTTGACAAACATATTCAGCAATGGACAATTGTTTCATCTTGCATTCATGTGAAAAATATATAAAATTAAGGAAACAAAAATTCTACACAGCATACATTGATTTTTCCACTGCGTTTGATACCATTAATAGAAGTAAACTCTGGGAATTAATGGAGAGTGCTGGGATAAATTTGGTTATGATAAATATAATCAGATTATTATACTCCAATACATGGACACAAGTTAGGTTGGATCATGTTGGAAACTTATCTGCACAATTTCCAACTAATGTGGGAGCTAGACAGTGGTGTATTCTTGCCCCCACATTGTTCTCAATATATATTGACCCACTGTTAAAAATTTTACAAAGCTCTATAACAGATTTCCCAAAGACTGGTTCAGAATTATGTCCAGGAATGGCATATGCTGATGATCTTATATTGTTCTCGTCAACAGCTAGGGGATCGTGGGGAAAACTAAAAATATAAGAATTTTTTGTGGATGAGATGAGCTTGAAAATAAATATGGCAAAGTCAAATATAATGCTTTTTGGTGATAAAAAAATACTCAGGGAAATGGTATGTAAACTCTCAATCCATAAAAGTTATAAAAGATTACACATATTTAGGTCTTGTTTTTTCAAAACACATATGCTGGAACTCTTATTGTACATTAATCCATAATAAGGTTATGAATCCATCATTAGCATTGAAAAGATTCAATACAAGATCAGAAGAGCACTCCATAAGACCATTAGTTGTTGTAATTGAAGCAAAATATAATTCCCAGATTTTATATGGTGCAGTACTGTGGCATCATAAGTATATAATGCAATTGGAAAAACCCATAATACATCTGTTGAGTTCAATGCTGGGTTTCCCACCAACTCCTTCCATTTTTGTAAGAACTGAAATAGGACTAACTAATTTAAAAGCATTGGCAGAATCACGAGTAATAAACTTCTGGAATAGATTAAATGGTCAACATGAAAATAGAATAGCCAGAAAATGCTGAGAGGAAAAAAAATATGGAAGCAGAAAGGTTATTGGCAGTCTCATTGGTTACTTAGTGTGGAAAAAATCTTATGGTCTGTTGGGTTAGAATCCCTGTTAGAATGGACGTGTAAAAATGTTATGATATCAGTGCAATATAAAAAGTATATTAAAAAATTACTTATTAAAAAATATAACAGAGACTATTTAGAAAGAATTAGAATTTCACGTTTCTCTTTGTGGTACAGAAACAATGTATTAAATCACAAACATAAATATTATCTTGATGTATTGGAAAAAACAAAACAAAAGAAAATGTATGCTAGATTCAGGGATGAATTGTATGAATCTAGTGTACTTATGGCAAAGTTTAAAAAGTTAAGAGATCCTGTACATACAGTTTGTTACTGTGGAGCACAGAAAATAGAAAACATCTCACATGTCATACTGAAATGCTTTTGGTATGAAAGGGTTAGAAGAAAATGGTTAGGCAATGTTCTCCCTTCTACACAACATTGTTATGATGATGTGTGAATTAATATGCTGTTAACAACAGAAGATGAATTTATATTTATTTTTATTTATTTATTTTTAGTCTTTGGTAACCAGGTAAGGCCCTCTAGACACAAGTGCCTGTTTTCAGGGGGAGACCTGAGAGCACTGGGCGGTTAAGTGACTTGCTCAGAGTCACACAGTATGCAAGTGGAGGTTGTGAGAATCAAACTCAGGTCTGGTCCGCTGGATGTATCAAGCTCATTCATACCTCATTCCTCTAACCTCTAGACTATACTGCCAGCCATAAATATTCCATGGGTGGGATATTCAGACTGCGCCAAAAAGATGTGCAATAGAGGGAGAGCAGGTGCAAGTCCAGTGCACCATGGTGCAACAGGTGTGATATTCAAACCATGTGCAGGCCAAGGTGTGCCTGTGCAATGTGGCTGAATATCATGCCTGATGCACCATATCACAATGAGGGCTGCACAATGGAGCAGGGTCAATGCACAATAGCATCCCTAGGGATGTGCAGGGACAAAGACAGGAAGCAGCTGTGCAGCAGCCATGGATGCGCCATGCACCAAGGAGCATGCAGCAGGACAGACAGACCAACCCCCCACCAGGGCAAGGCCCTCATGAGCTACACAACCTGACATGAGCAGGATGGACCACCGGCCCTTGAACCCCAGCACTGATCCAACAGCAAGCATAGGCCAGTAGTCCCCACCCGCTGGGCATGGCACCCCTGCACCTTTCCCCGGCCAACAGAGACTGGAACACAAGGATAGACAGGATCCACCCATGCCACAGCACCACATAAATGCTGACCACCCCAGTACAGTGAGCCCGAGACACCCAGCCCAGAAGCATGACCAAACAGTGCATGGCACTGAAGGTATTACACCATCACCATGACAATGCAACCCTTTGCCCCATGGTGCCATGCACCACATCCCCACCATGACCTCTCCACACATGTGGAGACACCATCCACTGACACCACCACAGCCCACACAAGACCCTCTGGCATGGCCCCCACAGAGGTACTTAAAGGTGGTTGAACTGGCATCAGTACCCGAGGGACCCTGCACATGACAAGGCCCACCCCAGACTCCACCACTGTCAGGAAGGCACTCCCAACACAGGACCTGTGCATGGTCCTCCACCCATGCACACACCCTGACCCAGCACTGGCTCCACCAGACAGCACAGCACCCAACTGTGGCACATGGAGGCATGCACCACACAGGAAGCAACACAGGGCACACACAAAGCCTCCAACACAGTCCCATGGGTACCCCGTCAAACAGCCACACAAAGCAGTGCAATAGACGCTGCCATAATGAGGCCCATGGTGCCATGTACCTGCAGCCTGCACACCACCATGGTGCTGGTGAGTCTGCCATGTGGTGTTCGCTTCATGAACCAGGCCACTGCATACATGCAGCAGGACCTCATGTGACAAACACCAGACAACAGGCACCACCACAGTCACCATAGACTGCATGGAGGAGCCTACAACAGAACCGCCCACAGTGGCAATAGAGGCAGACATGCAAAAGACCAGAGGTCAGGATGCCAGCTGCCAGGGTGCCATGCCTGGAAGGTGGCTGGTATGGACTGCCCCCAATGTCATGTCAGCATCCATGCATGTGGTGGTGGGGTCAGCACAACCATATGTACCACAGACACACAAGGGGCACAGGCACAGCACACACCACCAGGGGTGGCTGGGGCATAGCACATGCACCACAGCCCACTGCACACAGGCAAACAGTGCACAGGGCACACCACACATTCCCCAGCCAGAGCCCATGGCCCCCACCCACACCAGTGGAGGATCCCCAGCAGACACACCCACAGCCAGGCCAGCACCACCCCACAGTAGCCATGCACACCCCTGCAGCAAGGCTCCATGTGCTCACTGCAAAACAGAGACTGACACAGACATACAGTAGTTGTAAAAGCATATATTTGGAAACAATAAACATCAACAGAAACTATGTACATATATATGTATATATAAATACATTGGGGGAGAGGATGTGCAAGGCCACAATGGGTGGGGAAGGGCAGGAGACAATGGGAAAGGCAAAGGTGTGGGACATGAGGGTGTGGGGTAGAGTCCAGGGAGGGAATGGTTATTGGCATGAGCTGCAGGCCCTACTGGTGGCCCCTGTCTTCTCTGTCCTCCCTGTGGCACCTTCTGTGCCACCGAGAGTTACCCCTGCCCATACCCTGGAGCAGCTCCAGCGTGGCCTGGGTGACCTGCAGGATCTCCTGTATGTTCCGCTCTATGGCCGACCAGCGTGGTCCACCTAGGACAAAGGAGCAGAATAAGTATGAGTGACTGGCCAGACCAACGCAGCCCACCCAATGTGCATGGTGTACATCAGTGGCCTGTGCCCCTGGGATGGTATGCAACCACCCACAGTGGGTGTGCCCACATGATCCACCTACCCAGGCACCCACAGCCATGCAAACTGCTGCACAGCACCATCATGGCTGTCCAGCATCATGGCAATGCGGTGGGATTGTAGTGGCACAGCCAGGTGCTGAGTGCACCCACAGCCCACCTGCGACACCCACCCACATGTGCAGACTCACAGAATGGTGTGGAGGGAACCCTGGGATGTGTGTGGCTGTAGGGGCCATCTGCAGGAGGCCATGCCTCAAAACCTCCCCTGCAACCCACCATGCACAGGTGTAAAGGGAATCATGGCACTCACCTGCATCCTGGTCAGCAGGGCACTGCTGACCCCTGGCACCACCACTGTGCCCTGCCTGCATGGCCACACCTCCAGCATCATCTTGCCCCTCTACGCTTTTGGGCCATCCGGGCCCTACGGCGATCCTCTGGGCCTAGTGTGGAAACATGGAGAGAGTCCCATCAGTACATGTCTGACCCATAGCCCCTCCAACAGTGTGGTGCCCACACAGCCCGTCTGTGCTGCAGTGGCACAGGGTGTACTCGATGCATCCCCACAACCGGCAACACAGGTTCCAGCCCCCCCCGGTAGCATGGCGTGCTGAACACCGTGCCACCAGGAGAGACGGATATTACTAGTGATGGTGAAGGAGCACCTACCTGGCAGTGGTACAGCTCCCCACAAGGCACGTGCCTGAAGTTGCCCCAGGCAGTCAGGGTCATGCCGCTGGAGGTCCCTGAAGCAGTGGTGACACTGATCCGCAGTTCTACTGCTGTCTGTAGCCTTCTCAAGGCCTTCTGCCACCACCTGCCACATAACTGTGCGTGGCCTCAGGAGGGAAACCTGCCCAAACAGGGCACCTGCATGGGGTTCCACAAGAGCCACCAGGTTCCCCAGGTCTACCGCATTCCATACTGGGGCTCTGGTGCTCGGCATAATGCAGACTCTGCTGAGCTCAAAATAGCACCCAGTACTGCACATGCCCCACGTGTGGAGGCAGCACGGTACTGCGCTTCCAGTCGCAATCGCACTGGCACTGGACTGCGCACTAGAGGGCAGCCATGCAGCCGCATGGTGCCTAGAGGGCAAAGGGCAGCCATAGGGTCAAGGGTCTGTCCATGCACGGAGTGTCACAGCACTATTGGGAGGCCCCTGCATGGAGTGCGGTAGGGTGCATGTGTGTGATGCCATACAGTGGTCTACCACACAGAGGCACCATGGTGCCCACAGTGCACCATGGCACATGCGCCCCTTTGGACATATTGCACACAAGCACCACAGGCACAGTAGTGGCAGTGCCCTGTACTGCCTCCTGCACAGTGGTGCGCCATAGCCTGAGCATGCTCAACACCATTGCGCAAGGCGCAGCAGCATGATATTCAGCCAGGTTATGCTAATCAGCTCATGAGCCATTCCACAGTGCATCCACTGCATTTACATCCCATTACAGTTGTGCATGCCCTCATTTGCTTGCGATGTGCTATAAAAGTGACCTGGAAATGCACAGACCATGGATCGGTATTGCAGTCTTTGGAGATAGGTGCCATGCTGTGGAGACATGGGGACAGTGGTCTGGGAGGGCTGTATGGGACTGCACAGTCCATGGTAACACCTGTCCATCCCCGCAGGCACAAGCATGACTGAATGTGAGGATGATGAGGATCAGGGGAGGGTTTGGAAGAGGAGGCCCAACTTAACCAGGGCTGAATTGGATGCCCTGTTTGAGGCCTACCTCGACATGGAGCAACTGCTCAGTGGACAGAGGGGCACACCACAGGCCCATGCGGCGATGTGGGGTGAGGTGGCACGTGCCGTCAACCAGCAGGGGAGCCACCAACATTCCGTGCAAGAGTGCAAGAAAAAGGTTGGCACAGACAGGAGGTGGATTAAGGATAAGGTAGCTGCCATCAGTGCAGTGCTGCTGCTACTGGTAGGGGCCAGCAGGACGTTCCCTGCCTGATACCACTGGAGGAGCAGGTGGCCAGCAGCATGCAGTGTTGTGCCATTGAGGGTGTTCCAGGTGGAGGCTTTCAGATGGGTGGCAGCCCATCACTACGTGGTAGGACCGGTGCTGGCAGTGTGTGGGTAGCAGGGGGGGCAGGCTCCAGGGCCAGGTGGAACCACTAATGATACTGTGCTCCTTTACAGCTCCTGAGTGTCTGCATGGGGCAGCGGTGGTGGATGTGTCCACAGAGGGGGCAGCCCTGGAACCAGTGGAGTGCCCATCCACCTCCACAGGTGTCTGAGGGACTGACCACCTGCGGTCCTGCACATCTGTCTGGACTGATGCCTGTGGTGCGGGTGCGGATGTGGCCCTGGTTGTGTTCCAGCGTGACACTGCTTACTGTGTCCTGTGTGCTGAGACACAGTTCGGGGCCAACTCCAACACCGATGATGATGTGACGCATGTCCTGGACAGTGATGTTAGTGGGACACAGGGAGATCCCAAGGATGGTATCCGCCCAGGCGGCAGTGCGGGCAATGCTGGTGTGGTTGCCTGCCCAACATCCCTTGTCCAGGCTGCATCAGTGGGTTCCAATGGGGCAGCACTGGCATGCGGCCATGGCAGTGGTGCTGTTGTCACCACTATGGCCGAGCCGATGGTGCTTGGCAATTGGCAGCCAGAGGGGCAGCGTCAGCAGCTGGACAGTGTCAACATGGGGACGGGGTTGGGGGCAGCAGCAGTACACCATGTGAGGACATACCCGAAGAAGGCAGCACCGTGTGGCACCCACTGTTGAGGGGTGCTGTGCAGCAAGGCCAGGAATTTCATGGGGGACAGAATGCTGGCCATGCAGATGACCCCTTGGATGACCACAGCCATCTTTTCCAGGCCTCTGTGGATCAGCAGTTGGGCTCATGGCAGCAGTGGATGCACTCCATGTGGAGCTGCACCAGGCAGAGGAGCAGTGAAGCAGGGACCATGCACTGCTCCTGGCAGAGTTGGCTCGACAGTGGGCAGATGTGACCACAACCATTGACCAGCAGACCACGGCAATGGCAACTGTCATGGCTACACTGGCCAACTGACTGTGTGCCCAGCTGCTGCACACACCGCAGAGTGCAATGTCCACCCCCCATTCTCTGTGTCAGGTGACCCCTGCCATGTCGACACCAGGTTCAGCTGTGGGCACAGTCATGTTCATGCAGCATCACCCCAGGGGCCCTTTGGTGCCACCCCATGAGGCCAATGGTCAGCCTGGTATGGCTGGCAGGTCTCAGCACTCTGCCAACACATCTGTGGCAGCCATGCTACTGTGCTGCATGACTGACCCTTTGCCCTCCACAGCCACTGTCTGCTGCTGCCCAGTGTGCACTATGGAGTCCTGTGTTCATTGCATGGGTGTGGTGCCCTGCCCTGCACTCACACGATCCCTGTGCACACCCTACCAGCTTCTGGCCACTGTGACATGTGCATGATGATACCAGCATAGCACTGTCCACCACTGTGCAATGGTGCTCAGCATCTGAGGCATGCACAGTGTCAGCCACTGGGCGTGATTGTGTTGGGTCTTGTGTGGGTGTGGGGGGGCCTGTCGGGGTAGGTGAGCATGTGGCCCAGTGGGCATGGGTAGAGGTGTGTGTGCCTGTGTGTGCATGCCGCATGCAGCCCTGTGGTTCCCTGCCTTTGTGCACAGTACCACACCCATTCCCATGCCCCTGACACTGACCTCCCCTGGTGTCCACCCTGCCTGTCTGTGGGCTGTACCCTTGCCCTTGGTGCTTGCACGTGGCCCTGTTGACCTGCCTGTGTTGTCCAAAGTGCTCCTTTGCAATGGTGTCCCTGTGCTGCTGGACCATCCGGGCCAGCTGGGGATCCCTTCACCCAGGGGGTGGCTGCCCAACACCAGCTGGACCAGCGTCCTTATTGTCCCCACCGCTGTCCCCCCCTTGACCTCAATGGCTATCCCACAGTTGGTGACCATGTTGTGTAGGATACAGCAGGCCAGGAATAGCCCCACAGGCCTTTGAGGGGCTGTACTGTAGGCACCGCCTGACTTGTGCAGGCAATGGAACTGTGCCTTCAGCAGCCTGAAGACCCATTCAATGACATTCCGTACTGTGGTGTGTACCTCATTGTACTGTTGCTGCGCTGGGGTCAAGGGGTGCCGGTACTGTGTGAGCAGCCAGGGCTGTAGCGGGTACCCACTGTCACCTGTGTGTAGAGGGGTTTTGTTAGCATGGTGGTCTTCAACACTGTGCCATGGGCCTTCTTGGCCATTCCCCATGGCACCCCTGCCCATACCTCACACACACACCCCCATCTGCACCATCGTCCAGCGTGCAATGCAAACTCACCTACCAGATGGCCAGTGGGGATGTCCCCACTCTAGAACCTATGGAACAGTGCAGACTGGTGCCAGATGAAGACATCATGTGCTCCCCAGGGTGCGTGGCACAGACATTGATTATGCATCCCCCTGGCATCGCACACCGCCTGGCAGTTGACACTTGGGTAACCCTTGCGGTTGATGTATGCCACCCCCACCAGGCCAGGTGGCATGCGGATGCCTACATGGGTGCAGTCTATGGCCCCAAACAAACCAGGCAACCATGCTACCCTGTGGAACTCCTGCATGTTTGATGTGCACTCCGCCTGTGTGCTGGGGAAATGGATGTACTCTGCAGCATGTGGCAGGAGTGCGCTGAGGAATTGTGTGAGTAGGCATGACACAGCTGACTGGGTTATGCCTGCCATATTCCCTGTTGGTCTCTGGAAGGTGCCCATGGTGAGCAGGCACATGACAACTGTGATCATAGTCTCCACAGACAGTGCATGGCTCCGTCGTGTGGCTTCCTGCATCTCCTCACTGCACAGCTCACAGAGCCACCTCACAATAGCCCAGTTCAGGTGGTACCAGCCCACAATCTCAATGTCACTGTACAGCTCAAAGCTGTCACGGGCATGGTACTGCCTGTTCTGGGAATACCATCGCCGGGCCCTTCCACAGCCATGCCTCCCTGCTGCCTGCCTTCTCACACCCCTCATTACCACCTCCATCTGGAAGGTGGCACTGGCCATATCCTGGTTGGTGTTCCCCCCTCTGGTCGGCTGTCTACCTGGTCCCCCCTGGCTGTGTACTTCTGGTACTGCCCCTGCACTGGGTACACCCCTGGCTCTTCAGTGTGTGACATGCCTCTGACCCACTGCTCTCCATCCTCTGTGACATGCTCAGGCCCTCTTACACACACACACCCACTGTCACACACTCGCACATACCTCCAGTGGCCCCTCATCCACCTCCTGGCCACACCTGCCCCCTACTTCTTGGCTTGCCTCCCTGCCACTCTGTCTCCACCCTCCCCCACTATGGCTCCTCTGTAGCGTAATCATCCTCCCCTCACTTGCTCCCTTTAATATTGGCTCATTTCCGCTTTCGCGCAACTTCCACTTGATCCGCTATTGTGCACATCACCTACTGTTGAATATCGCACTGTGCACATTATTCCTGGTTATGCCTCTTGCACGTGCACATGCATTAATTTCTGTTGCACTGCAGCACATTGAGTTTTGTACTGCACAGCCGCTCCCACTGAATATTGCACTTTGGCGCATATCCACTCTTGCGCCGGTGCATCCCTATTGCACATGATGCAACTGCTCTGAATATCCCATCCCATATATATAATAACCAGAATGGCTAATTTTCTGATAAGTATACAACAAATAAGGAAAGTGAGAACAAAATCAATAATTACTTAAATATATACTAGAACATTTTTATTTATAAGTAGCTCTCACATAGAAGAATGATTTTAAGGAGATTTGTAATCTGTTTATATATGTTTGTATAAGTGTCTGAATGTTGTGTCTTAATTATTTGTAATGATCTTGTTAGATTGAACAATAAAATAATACCATACCATAGCATAGCCATGTACAGGGTTGGACTGGGGTACAGGGGGCTCACCTGGACAGTGGCCATAGGGGCCCACCGGGTCATGCAACAGGGGAGGACACAGGGCAACAGTCTTTTTTTTTAACCAGGAGAGACACACTAAGCTGAAAGCTTGTTTAGAGATGTGGCCTGGGAGCACAAGGAAGGTAAGTGACTTGCTCAGGGTCACACAGTATGCAAGTGAGATTCAAACCCAGGTCTCTAGGTTTGCAGCTGAGAGCCTTAAACCACTGTGCTATACTGCCTCCTAAATTTGCCTCCTAAGTCTGATCGGTTTACCACATGCATGTGATACACCAACTCCATATGCAGTATACAGTCCCATGCAATGCCCCACACCCCTCATATGAGAGAAACATGGTGATGACTGCAAGGAATGACAGTCTGCAGAGGGTGACCAAGTACCCAGGTGGGTGGGTCCCACTTGTGTGCATCTACGGTGTACCACCATGGGTTTGTGCCACAGATTAGCCCCTGGCCTGTGCCAGGCTGCCAACTATCCACCAGGCTACCTAGGCACCATTGCCCCAGATAGCACCTTGGGTGCATGCCAACACCAAGTGGAACCCTGCAGGCCACATGGGTGCAGGCCATGGCCCCAGTACATATGCAAAATTGTGCTATCTGCTCTGCTGATGTGTCCAGGGGGCATCTAACAGCACTGATATGTGGCTGCTGGGTGTTTATGTCCAAGGTGCAGTGTGGGGTGTTGCACCCTGGATTTTGCCAGTGGTGACATGGCACCTGTGGCTCTGGGTACATCCATCTGGTCATGACAGCTGTGTGTGTAGGTGCCTGGAGCATGTTCTGGTGCACCTACGAGAGCTGTCTCCAGATGGCCTGCCTGCAGTTCTGCGGCCTCCCTGTGGGTGGGTGGCTGGCTGATTTAGGCATGCCTTTTCCATGCTTTACTTTAGGCAATGCATTTTTGAGATGCGCCACAAATGCACCACATATTTCAGCTGAATATAGGGATGTATAGTAGATTTGTGGGAATGCCCCTTTATGTGCACCACATAGATTATCTCTGAGTGATGGCACATCTGGAGATGTGTGATGCATCTCTCATTTTTGAATATCACCCTTCAGCACATTATTTGAGATGAGCAGTGCATCTCTACTTTGCGCCACGCATCTCCTTTGAAAATGTGGGCCACCATTTTTAACTTTAAATAACTTCTCCATCATGCTTTCCTCGCTGAATTCCTCCAGTAAATAGCTATGTATATATATATATAAATTCATGGCCAAAAAACTGCATTTAATGCATCATTTAGGGTTAAAGTGGAAAAAGTCAGGAAATGAAACATTAGGGTTGAGCCCCTAACCTCACCACATACCCCTCGCCCCCATCCACCACAGACTGACAGATGGTGGGGTGTACAGTTGGGGTCGTGAAGCCTAAATCTCACCTCATTCTCCTTTACTGTAGCATGTCATCCTGCTTACACATGGAATGGGGTGAGATTTAGGCCTCACGACCCTAATGGTATATCCTGCTGTTTGACAGTCTGTGGAGATAGAGGGTCAGATTATGTAGTGTTAGAGGCTCAACCAAAATGTTTCTATTTCATGATGTTTTCCACTTTAACCTTAAATAATGTATTAAATGCAGTTTTTTTTCATGAATTTCTTTACTTTTTTAAAAAGTGTAATATAACTAGTAACAAACATGTATTGGTGGGAGCATGGGGCCTCCAAGTTACCAATTTTTGCATAACAATATGCATCTATTTGGGCTCACACTTCCACTTACGCAAAGCTACAGTGCCATACAGCAGCCTTATAGGGCACCAAACCCTTGTAACAGTAATTTGTGCATATCTTATGAACTGTAACAGCTACAAAAAAAAAATCAAGCATCATTGTAATCATGACAGTGAGTACTTCTCGAGACACCAAATGACTGAACCTGTATCTCACATCGTTTCCTAGATATGGGCACCAAACAGCACTGGACGGGCACTCTTTGAACCCTTGTGACAGTAATTTCACAATATCTCATGAATCGTGCAATGTGCGAAAAGAAATTCCATGCAGGCTTACTGCATGATTTTAAATCTTTTCCAGCAGCATAGATCACCTAAAGGTGATCTAAGCCACCAGTAGCAAAACGTCTGTATATCGCTTCATTTCCATGATAACGGCATTGAAAATCATGGCACAGACTGCAATGTAATCCTAAGGAAAAAACGTCAACTTCGTCATTGAATATCTGTGAAACCAATTAATTCCCCAACACCTAAACAGCATAATTCACATCTCTAGGACATACCCTCAACACCTTGCAAATTTCAAGTAAAAAGACCAAACCATTATGGAGATCTGGTCATCCCAATTTGGGACATTTGGTCTTCCCTAGGAACATCTGGTCTTCCTTATGGACATTGCAAAATATACATAAAAATTTCCCCATAGGATATAATGGGAACTTCAAATTATAATAACAATTGAATGGAATAAATGTTTTTCACCAAACAAATGCTGGCATGTTTCTTGGCCCAAGTTCTTTCCCCGTCCCAAATTTTGGACCAATAAACCACACTGTTTCGATCCAGTGGCATGGATAAAAAACATGCAAAAGTGGCAAAAAGTGCATTCTGTGGTGCTTCACTGTGCAAAAAACCATATGTCCAAACAAAATGAAACTTGGCAAGCAAAGAGACCAACAAGAACAGACCCTGCATTCCAAATGTTGAGCAAATCTGTTGAACAGTTGCAAAGTTATTAATGCGCAAAATTTGAGGTTTAACATTAAAGTGCCTAAAAGTGCATTTTTTGGTGCTTTGTTGTGCAAACACCGTATCTTCAACTGAAACACAACTTGGAAAATCAAGAGATCTATCACATCAAAAAGTGCGGTCAAAATTTTGTGCAAATGCATTGAACAGTTGCAAAGTTATTAATGCATGATTTGAGGTTTAACATTAAAGTGATTAAAAGTGCATTTTTGGTGCTTCACTGTGCAAACACTGTATGTCTGATTAAAATGCAGCTTGGTAAATCAAGAGGGGGTCTACCATATCAAACCATGCATTCCAAATTTTGTGTAAATCCATTGAACAGTTACAAAGTTATTAACACGCAACATTTGAGGTTAAACATTAACGTGTCTAAAAGTGCATTTGTTGGTGCTTCGCTGCACAAACACTGTACATCCAATTAAAATGCAGCTTGGCAAATCAAGAGGTCTACCATAACAGACTGTGCATTCCAAATTTAGTGCAAATCCATTGAAAAGTTGCAAAGTTATTAACGCGCACAATTTGAGGTTTAACATTAAAGTGCCTAAAAGTGCATTTTTGGTGCTTTGCTGTGCAAACACCATATGTCCAACTGAAATGCAACTTGAAAAATCAAGAGATCTACCATACCAGATGGAGCATGACAAATTTTGTGCAAATCTCTTGAACAATTGCAAAGTTATTAATGCAAAATTTGAGGTTTAACATTAAAGTGCCTAAAAGTGCCCTTTTTGGTGCTTTGCTGTGCAAATACAGTATAGAAACATAGAAACATAGAAACATAGAAGTTGATGGCAGATAAGGACCACAAGGCCCTTCCAGTTTGCCCATTTCTTTTTCTACCTAATAAATGTGCCATCGGCCTTTTCTCTGTCAGTGGCCTATCTATTCATAGTCATTTGTATTGCTCCCTTATGCCTATCCCATGCCTGTTTGAAGCCCTGCACTGTATTCATAGCCACCACTTCTTGTGGTAAGCCATTCCATGCATCCACCACCCTGTCTGTGAAAAAGAATTTCCTCACATTCCCCCTTAATCAGCCCTCCTCTAATCTCATGCTGTGTCCTCTTGTCCTGCTATTTTTCTTATATTAAAACATGTTAGACTCTTTCACCTTGTTAATGCCCTTAAGGTGTTTGAATGCCTCGATCATATCACCTCTCTCCCTCCTTTGCTCAAGGATATACATGTTGAGCTCTGTTAATCTGTCCTCATATGTCTTCTGATGCAGTCCCTGCACCATTTTGGTTGCCCTTCTCTGGACTGCCTCAATTTGGTTAATGTCCTTGTGAAGGTGTGGCCTCCAATACTGCATGCAGTACTCCAGATGGGGCCTAACCAGTGTCTTGTAAAGAGGGATTATTACCTCCCTCTTATGACTTGTGATACCCCTACTAATACACCCTAACACCCCCCTAGCCTTACCTACTGCTTTAGAGGTCTGCTTGGATGATTTCAGGTCATCAGTGATGATGATGCCCAAGTCTCTTTCTTCCTTTGTGACTGCTAGCAAATCCCCTCTCAGCCTATAGGTGGCTTCAGGGTTTCTCTTCCCTATGTGCATGATTTTGCACTTCTTTGCATTAAATCCCAGTTGCCACTCTTCTAACCATTTTGCTAGTTTACCCAGATCTCTTCTCATTCTGCCCACACAGTATGCCTGACTGAAGTGCAACTTGGTAAATCAATAGATCTGCCACACCAGACCATGCATTCCAAATGTCGTGCAAATCCATGGACCAGTTGCAAAGTTATTAACATGCAAAATTTGAGGTTTAACATTAAAGTGCCTACTCAACCCTAAATACAGGGGCATGACCATGTCCCTGTAATATTTCCCCAACACCTAAACAGCATAATTCACATCTTTATGTCTTCCCCTCAACACTCTGTAAATTTCAAGTAAAAAGACCAAACTGTTAATGAGATATGGAATACTAAAGTTTGTACACCTTTAAAAATTTTTCAGCCATGAGATAGCAAAATTTTCAGCTGCGAAAAAATCTTCTGCCATGAGCATGCAAAATCTTCATCTGTGAGAGAAGACCAGCTAGTCAGATTGCCATTCTTCTTTCAACAAATATACATTTCAATTTTCCCATAGGATATAATGGGAAATTAAAAGTTTAATAACTTTTGAAAGGATTAATATTTGTTAACCAAACCAATGCTGGCATGTTCCCTGGCCAAAGCTCTTTCTACATTCCAAGTTTTGGATCAATGGACTACACGGTGCCCACGCAGCACCGCATGCACAAAACACACAAAAGTGGCGAAAACTGCAAATTTTGGCACTTTACTGTGCAAAAACCATACATCTGACCAAAACATAACTAAGTAAATCAAGAGATCTGCCATGCTAGACCATGCATTGCAAATTTTGTGCAAATCTGTAGAACAGGTGCAAAGTTATTAAAGCACAAGATTTGAGGTTTAACATTAAAGTGCCTACTCAACCCTAAATATAGGGGCACAACTGCACCCCTAATATATATATATATATATACATATATATATATATATATATATATATATATATATATATATATATATATATATATATAAGGGTTGCCATCCTTACCCCACACCCACCCCACCCCCACCAACAGGCATTGGGGTGTGCATTGGGATCATCCGTCCTAACTCTCACCCCATTCCATGTGTAAATAAGCTCAGGTGGTGCAGTATAGGAGAATGGGGTGAGAGTTAGGCCTGATGACTCCAATGCACACCTGATGCCTGGTGATGGTGGTGGGGTAGGCATAAGGTGCAAGAGGTGGCAACCCTAACACTGAATTTCCTTGCGTTTGTTGCTGTGAAACAACCCTAACTGATGCATTAAATGGAGTTTTTTGCCATGAACATATATATATAATTTCTCCAGATCTTGAGAAACATTTTTTTATATATATATTCAGTAAGCAAGCTAAAGAGAGTGGTGTAAAAGACCAGGGGACAGCATCAGAGCATGAAAAGAAATACATAATTACTGATTTTAAACCAAGTAATATATGTATCAAGAAAACTGCTAAAGTAGAAGTCATACACCATTCAGCTTTGCTAACAAGGGTTGAAGAGACAGAGAGAGAGAGAATAAAGTAGATCTTGAAGAAAGTCATAGGTAATTTCTAAATAACTTCAAACTGTTACTCCCTAAGTCTTGACCCACCTTCTAGTAAACCAACAGACATTACTCATCTCTGGCATCCCCCCCCCAAACAACACAACCAATCACACACAACCAGCAGCACATAACAGAAATAACATACAACTGTTTAAACGTACTACAAGACACATCCATCATCATTGTCCACCAACTGTATGAGTTCTGCTGCCATGGGGGTACACAGGGATGCTGGGCATTTGCACAGGATAAAATACAACAACAGTACTCTGCACACAATACTTAACATATACATAATTCTATTATGCTGCCATAATATCATGAGGCATTAACATACAAGAAAGGATGATAAAAAAGATCAGCAATATCATGTAGTCATGAGGAGAGAAGTGAAAGCATGCACCGTTTGCCTCACATGTACTGACCAATGTACATGTTTAAACCAAGATGGACTTGTGTACATAAAGAGACACATGTGCCTATTAGCCACAAGTTCTGGTCACAAGTGAATGCAGACATGCAATACACAGGAGTTTTATGACAGCACTGTAGTTTTCTGTTATTTCAACTATGCAAGCATTACTTTGTTATTATGAGGTAAAATGTAGATGCATTAGCACAGAACTAAGAGTGTTATGAATGCAGCATGATGTTATCAGCACATAACAATCATTGCTCTTGTTAATATCTGAAACCATATGTCTGATATTGTCAACCATGTCCCATGATGGCATTAAACACTTTGTGTCCTATTGCACCACAGTTACCCGAGTGTGCAGGCTAAGATGACATTGCAGCAGCACTCTGTACATAATACTGTTGTGATACATTATTTAGTAATAGCAGGATAACATGAGGAACCATGACTGTCTGATATTATCCATTCATAGCTTCAAAAGTGATAACATGGGTTGTCTGCAACCCCGTGCTACCACCAAAATAGCAATTTGTATAGAAACAGAAACATGTGTTCACATCAACAAAGTGTCACCGAGGTAAAGAAAGTGAAGTGGTACCATGGGACCGCCTGGGTCACACACAATCCCATACAGCTGTGATGGTGTACAACTTCAGACAACAGTGTAAAAGGACTCTGAATATAATACTGTACTGATCCATAATTTCCTTATATGACAATAAGATCAGGATACATTTACACACATTAAAGGGTGGTTAAAATGCTCTCTGATACTATATGGTCATAAATAGAAATGTGTAACCATGGTGACCTTCAACTAGCATGCTAGCAGCAACATATCAAGTAATACACAAACACACTTACCTGTTCCAAATAGAAAACTGTCCAGAATTCAGGTATGGTGCTGTGTGACCATATGAGTTTTTTGGGCTGAGACTCTCACAGACATCTTTAGCTGTACAATGTAAGCTCATGCAGCAGTACTGTGCACATAATAGTGTAGTGATACATTATTGTGTTATACCACATTAACATCAAGAGACATTAACAGTCAACAAAGGCCTGCAGAACTACTGCCTGGCATTCTCATGTTGTTACAGTACTGCATTACCTGCACATTTTCATTTGGAAGTGATAAGTAATGTACCAGAGTATCACACAGTAAAACATAAATGCTTGATGTTCTCCACCAACATGGATGAGCAGTATGCCTGTGTACACCTGAGGCACTTTCATGGCAGCAGAACTCATACAGTTGGTAGACCATGATGATGCATGTGTCTTGTAGTACGTTTAAACAGTTGTATGTTATTTCTGTTACGTGCTGCTGGTGATGTGCAATTGGTTGTGTTGCTGGTGGGGAGGGATGCGGAGTTAGGGTTTTCAACTCTAACATTGAATTTCCTCACTATTGTCGCAGTGGAACAACCCTAACTGATGCATTAAATAGAGTTTTTTGCCATGAATTTCCTGTCTTTTTATTGAATATGTTGGTGGGAGTGTGGGGACCAAGATATAATAGCTTCATTGTTACATCTACTTGTCTTAAGTAATGTATGTGTCAATAGTTCCTGTGCTACACCTTACAGATAAAAATGTAGTCATGCATGAATCCCATAGGTCACTAATATGTACAACATATAGATCAATAAGACATGTACTCTGTTAAGTAGAATACGTACACCGATTATCCTGTTCTACTTGCATTGTATGCAGCAGTATACCAAATGCAGCATGAATATCAACACTGTAACGTTATATATAAGTAAAGACATAACACAATTAGGTAAGGTTTAAAAAAGTTCTATTGCCAAATTAATTGTTGATTTAAAAGGTTGAATTAAAATCCAAATTGCAACACACAATCAGTCTCACAATACACAATAAATATAAGAATAAAAATAATAATAAATAAAAAATAAGGTATTGCATAAAAGTTTAATATATATATATATATTAAACAGTATGACAGATACTTCAGAAGGAAGCCATTACAGTAGTAAAGGCCACAAGAACACAGCTGCAGCCAAAATGTATGCACACTGTTTAGTATGTATCTAACAGTAATACTGCTATTGTCACTGTGTGACTGACAGTGTTAATGTTCCTGTGGTGGGTGAAAAACCAGATGCCAACTACTTAAAGAATAGCACCAGAACTATATTCTGGTATTCTAAAACAACTTTTTTATTATAACTATGTACATAAATTTAATTTTCATACATATGTATATATATATATTTGTATACATACTCATAAATATATATATATATATATATATATATATATACATGTCAAGACATATGCTGTTGTGTCAGAGTCCAAATATATAGATGGATTTGGAAAATTCCCACCCGACTCCCCAATTGAGGTGATCAAGAAATATTATCAGGAACATAAAAACCAGTTGTTATCAGCACAAGTGTCTGATTTACTATAGTGTACAACTGTCTACATATATTTAGCTTATCTTGTTACACATAATAATATAAAATGTCATATGCTTATACTTACTATATAAATCACAACATATCACTAACGTAGTGATGAACAGTAATAGTGAAGTAACTAAATCACTATGTAACTAATAACTGTGAGACATATATGTTTATAATAAGTAACACCTGCACATAATACTATCAATACTACACAGTGTATCCTACTATTGGGAACATGGAACCTCTTGTTAAAAACAGAAAGTTTTACTACTATACCATGTATTACTGTTAATAATACATGTGTTAAAGTCACTACTAATTAGAAAAGTTCTGCTAAATATCTAGGTAATATCAAATAATCATACAAGTAATATTTTGAAATACTTGGCAACAAAAGAGTGTGTTAAACAGCAACATGTTTATCGCTGTTTAATGCATTAACATTTACACTAATAAAGACAGCTCCACAAAAGTTGATACTACATACTTATATAGCATAATCTATTGATACAGCATATTTATGTATATACAAGACAGATATTAAAATCAAAACAGACATAGTGGGGAAGTGGCTTGGACCCTGGAGTGATGGCTGAATGATCTCTCAGCTCTGTCCCGACCTGGCACTATTTTCCTGCCGATCTGCTGGAATGCCGGATTGAACTATACAAATAATCACTGGGGATCCCAGTTTTACCCTAACTGAGGCTAGCACAGCTGTTTAATTGCAGGGAAACACGTTGGCTGAATGAAAATCAGCCGTGAGTAGTTCGGAGCAGTATGAGGCAAAAGGCCACATAGGCCAGAGCGTGAGGGAGTGGCAGTATTGTAAATCTACATCTCCCATTGGAACTAGCAGGGCAGGGCTCGGGTGTGCTGGACACTCATGATCTGTTGGGTAAGCTACTGACAAGGAGCGTTTTGGTTCCTATTCACATGGGGGTCACAGTTCTAAGGATGGAGACCACAGGCGACATCGCAATGGGGCAGGCTACTCAACTCCCACTGCCCTCTAAAGAACAAACCCCAGTCAGAGAGGCTTTAGCCAACATCACCAAGATGTTGGAGGTGCTCCTGGTGAGAGTGGACAGCATAGGGGCAACCGTGGCTGGAAATGTTGCTGATGTCCATAAACTGGAAGATCACCAAAATGTTCTCGATCAGTGAACAGAGGAACTGGAGACACAGCACCTCATGGTGCTGCAAAGGCTTAAAGACCATGAAGACAAACTCTCCAGGTTGTGGCAAAGGGCAGAGGACCAAGAAAATAGGAGCAGCAGAAATAATATCCGGATCCTAAGGGTGCCGGAGGGGGCTGAAGGGCCGAATATGGAGAAATTTCTGAATGACTGGTTACCTGGGCTCCTAGGTGAGAGGTGGAAGGAACCTGTGGGGGTGGAGAGAGCACATCATGTAGTGGGCAGGCCTGATGGTGCAAATGAGCCTAGAACAATCATTGCATACTTATTGAAGTATTCGGTTAAAGAAAAGCTTCTGTGGGTTACCAGGGATTTAGGGGAGATCACCTGTAAAGACAACATAATTTCCTTCTATTGGGACTTCTTGCAGGAGGTGGCAATGAAGAGGAAGGCATATGGGCCTTTGATGAAGAGCCTGGCTGCTAACTCTTTCCAGTACAGGTTCAGGAGGCTGACTGCCCTGCAGCTGTCTAAGGATGTCAGAACATTTCTGGCTGAATCTCCCAGGGAAGCAGAGGCCTGGGTAAATAATCAATGGTCAGGCCTGCTACCTAGATCCACACTCCCCAGACACCTCTGGACCCTGAGAGAAAATCCACCAAAGGGACCAGACAAAAGGGGAAACAGATGCCAGGAAGGTGGTAATCTTGATCAATCAAGCACGGTCACAAAGGAAACCCACTCGTTTCCTCCAGCTGAATCGCAACAGGCAGACAAATGTCCCGAGGCAAGCCCCCCCAGGTCATGGTGTATACCCAGACAAAAGAGGTGATAACAAGGGGCAATGTGAGTGAGCAATCCTGCCTGCGCCGGGTCAACAATGGGCTAGGAGCCCTCATCAGCTTGTTTCAGGCAACGTGGTAGCTTCCCCTCCTGCCAAGCTCCCTAGAGTGGAAGCCGAAGCAGATGCAATAAAAGCAGCTCCAATTTCATGGATGGAGGATGTCGAGGAATCCACGGAGGGCATGGAGATTTTGGACTGGGTGACTGAAGTGGAAGATAATGAGCAAGAAGCTGTCATAGAGGCGGGCCTCCTGAAGCCTGGAACTAGATCTTATGTGGAGGTGCTTAACTCGCCCTTTTGCAGCTCCATTCCTAAGTCCAAAGAGCAATCCTCGTCATCGGGAGTAGAAGGCTGAACGGACTTTTGGCTTCGCTGGCTGAATTAACTTGTGACTCTCTTTTTATTTCCTTTGAACAGGTTATGTGGGTAATGGAGTAGCATGCACGGATACCCTATCTCACTGTTGCACACCTACACCCCCCTCCAGTTCGGATGATGTTATGTATAGGTTCCGGGGTGCAGTGTGGTGTAGAGTCCCCCCCCCATGAGTGCTCCCTATCTCTTTTCAACACTTCCCATGCACATTCCCTGCCCCACTTTTCAATATTACTCAAGCCTTTGATAGCAGTTGGTTTACTATGCAGGAGCATGAGGACCAGGGCAGGCAATTATTTGGCCTGACTGAAGGCCCTGGGCAAATGACTGAGTGGAATGCTAGATACATGTCACCTGCCTTCCCCAAGCAGCATTCCTTTTTGGATGGTTTCCCCTCAAACCTCTAAGGTATCGATAAACTAGTGCTAGCCTCAGCACCCTCCCCCTTCCCCCCTCTCCATTCCCCTCCCCTTTTTTCTTTCTATCCTCTTCCCCAAGACCCACTTCCCCCACCTCCTCTTTCTTTTCCCCAGTGGATAGGTAGTTGGTGGTTGCCCTATCATTAGGGCAGGCCTCTCTTTATCACCTGGACTTTCCAGATCCTGAGTAGCCATAGAGATCCACGAGGCCAGGTTAGGACAGGTTACTGTCATATTGGTGTAACCTCTCCCTTCATATCTCTGGTGTCTGAAGCAGTGTGGTGTGAGGCACCCTCATTCTGGGTGACTTCTTTCGTACGTTTACTTCAAGATCAGTAACTCTTGTGTTTTAGAGTGCTCTAATAAGAACTTAGATTTCACTGTTACAGTTCTGAGCTTTGCAACCTTAAGATTGTTATACAATATAATAGAGCTTATGTTTGTGTTTCCTTTTTAATCTATCCCCAACCAGGTGGGAGTCAGGTGGTACAATAACTGCTCACACTCTGAAACTTACTACATTGCTATCGGAGTCACCACCCATTGTACGCAGTCATCAGACAGGTACTTTCTTTTACCCTGAGCTCTTGTCCACTGTGCCTGATACCCCCAGGGTGACATCAGGGTGAGTACCTATCTAATCTGCGACTGAAGGTGGATAAAGCAATGGGGCCTGATGGGATTCATCCCAGAATTCTAAAAGAACTAAGGGTAGAACTAGTGACACCACTGACTACCCTCTTTAACAAATCATGGGAGGATGGGGTGGTACCAGAGGACTGGAGGAGAGCAGATGTGATTCCCCTTCATAAAAGTGGGAGCAAGGCAGAAGCAGGAAACTACAGACCTGTTAGTTTAATCACAGAGATAGGG
This sequence comes from Neoceratodus forsteri, assembly GCA_016271365.2. NCBI lineage: Eukaryota > Metazoa > Chordata > Ceratodontiformes > Ceratodontidae > Neoceratodus > Neoceratodus forsteri. Next base: position 877,118,256 of record CM028129.1, read on the forward strand.
AAAATGATGGAATCACTTCTGAAGGAAAGAATTGTTGAGTATCTAGAGGCCAGAGGGGCACAGGACCCAAGGCAGCATGGATTCACAGCAGGAAGGTCATGCCAGATGAATCTGGTAGATTTCTTTGACTGGGTGACCAAAGTGGTAGATCAGGGAACGGGCTGTGGACATGGCTTACCTAGACTTTAGCAAGGCATTTGACATAGTCCCACACAAAACATTAATATACAAGTTAGCCAGCCTGGGAGTGGGTCCCAAGATGATAGCCTGGGTAAAGAATTGGCTGGAGAATAGGACACAGAGAGTAATAGTAAATGGAGTCCACTGTGAAGAAAGGGGGGTTACTAGTGGGGTACTGCAGGGTTCAGTATTAGGACCGGTCCTCTTTAATGTCTTTATAAGCGACTTTGCAGAGGGACTGGAAGGAAAAGTATGTTTCTTTGCAGATGACACAAAGATCTGCAACAGAGTTGATGCACAAGGTGGGGTGTAAAGGATGAGAAAGGACTTGGCAAGGTTAGAGGAATGGTCAAATGTATGGCAGCTTAGATTCAATGCTAGGAAGTGCAAGGTAATGCACCTGGGAAACAAAAACCCAGGGGAAGAGTACACAATGGGGGGTGAGATACTAACAACAACAAAAATGGAAAGAGACCTGGGGTAGTCATTTCAGATGACCTAAAGGTGGGCAAGCAATGTGAGAGGGCAGCAAGGAGGGCTGGGGGGATACTGGGATGCATAGGGAGAGGCATCACCAGTAGAAAACAGGAAGTTATTATCCCTCTGTACAGACAGCTGGTGAGACCCCATCTGGAGTACTTGCGTGCAGTTCTGGAGACCCAATCTCCGCAAAGACATAGACAGGATGGAAGCTGTCCAGACGAGGGCAACTAAAATGGTGCAGGGTCTGCACTGGAAGACATAAGAAGAGAGACTTAAGGAGCTTAATATGTATAGCCTTGAGGAAAGGAGGGAGAGGCGGGACATGATAGAAACTTTCAAGTACCTCAAGGGAATCAACAAAGTCCAAGAGGGTAGCATCTTTCAAAAAAAGAGGTGTGCAAGAACAAGGGGGCACAATTTGAAGATAGAGGGGGCAGCTCAGAGGTAATTTAAGGAAGTATTTTCACAGGGGTTGTGGGCCTTGGGGCAGCCTTCTGGAGGAGGTTGTGGAGTCAAAAACAGTGGTGGAATTCAAGCATGCATGGGACAGTCATAAGGCAATTCTAGGGGTTGGGGGTAGGAAGAAGTAGGCTGCTGGTTAACTAGGATCTGCAGCTTATCCATTAGGTAGGGAAATGGGCAGACTGGGTGGGCCAAGTGGTCCTTATCTGCCATCAAATTCTATGTTTCTATGTTTCTATCTTAATTTTTGCTGACACCTGGAGGTATGACAGCCTCTGCAAAACCCCAGCCAGGTTATGGCTGGAGGTGCATCTACTGGAATGTGAAGGGGCTTAATCATCCAGCTAAAAGAACTAAAGTCCTACAATACCAGAATTCTATGGCGTGGATGTGGCCCTTCTTCAGGAGACACACCTTACCAGCCAGACCATACAGTGGCTGAAGAAGCTATGGGTGGGGACAGTGATTTCCAGTTGTCCCACAACCAAATAAAGGGAAGTGGCCATTTTAATAAGGAAATCTATGCCATGGGTGGTAGAAGATAAGCGCTTGGATGTACAAGGGCGCTAGATAGCAACTCAGGTATCATATCCAGGAGGCAGACTACTGGTGGCCAATATCTATGGCCACAACACGGATGTTGGGGAGGTATACTCAGACCTCAGCCAAGCTTTCTCGGAGTTGACGAGTGGCTTCTCTGATGTCCCTATTTTACTCTGAGGGGATCACAACTTAGTCCTAGACATTTTCCTTGATAAATCCCTACCCACCCCACAAGCCCATCCCAAGGCCTTAGCCAGTCTTACCAACTTGATGACAGAATGGAGCCTCTGTGACTCCTGGAGGAGGGCCAACCCTCGGGGGTGAGATTATTCTTTTTACTCAGCGGTACACCATATGCATAGCAGACTGGACTTCAGGGTCACAAACTATGCAGCTGAGCTGGGGGTAATCGACACCTCTATAGATGGCATATTAATTTCAGACCATGCGCCAGTCTCTATCTTGTACTCCCCACTGGGTCAGGGTGCTCCTACCACAAGATGGCGATGTAATCCCACCTTGCTGCAAGACAAAATCTTTCAAGCCTATATCAAAAAGGAAGCTGAAAATTATTTCGCTCTTAACATCCCGGGAGAAACCACAGCTTCGGTAGTATGGGAGGCATTTAAAGCTGTCCTACGAGGAAGAATTATATCTTTCATGGCCACCAGAAACAAGGCCAGAACAAAGACTGTTTCTTCACTGCAGACAGAACTGGCGGCTCTGGAGAGACAGTTTAAAGCAAAATCTCAAGATCTGCTTAACTCCCCTCTCCTGTCCTCTATCACTGGTATAAAATACCAACTAAATACCTTGCTCAATGAGAAGGCTGCTCAGCAGTTAATCTGAGCCAAACACAAATCCTGAGAGGGAGGGGACAAGGGGGGCAAACTCCTTGTGTATTACCTTCACAAGCAGCAAGCATCCTCAAGAATCTTAGCTCTGAAAAACCCACAGGGCAGAGCAGTGTCTACACCCAAGGACATTACCGAGATAATGCAGAATTTTTACCAGGAGCTTTACCGATCTAAAGCCCACCTATCAGATGCAAAGCTCGTCACCTGGCCATCCAAGCTCTGTGTGGGAGTCTCTGTCCCTAAAATTTCTCTGGAGCAAAGAGTAGCTCTAGGTGCCCCAGTTACTGCAGAGGAACTTCGCTCTGCGTTGTCCCAGCTGGCCAAAGGAAAAGCACCAGGCCCAGATGGTATGACAGTGGAGTTATATCAACTACTACAAACAGAAATCACTGTTCCACTCCTACAGGCTCTGCAAGAAGCTCAAGCATCTACAGTTCTCCCTCCTACCATGCGGGAGGCCCTGGTGACCTTAATTCCTAAGAAATCCTCGGATGCAATGGATTGTGGCAATTTTCGACCCATTTTTTTGCTGTCGGTGGACACCAAATTGCTAGCTAAAGTCCTGTCAAATAGGCTCACCCCGCTTCTACCAACAGTGATACACCTCTCACAGGCTAGTTTTTCTAAGGGGAAATCGGAGGCAGACAATCTCCGATTAGTTCTTAATTTAAAGTGGCTAGCCTTGCACTCGGACACTCCTATGGCTGCATTGGCCATAGATTTTGCCAAGGCTTTTGATTCTTTAGAGTGGGGATATCTCCGTGCGGTATTACCTCTTTACAGGTTTGAGCCAGGGTTTTTTTCCTGGGTCTCCAGTCTCTATCACCTACCTACAGAGAAAATTGTAACCAACGGAGATGTATCCCAGTCCTTCCCTCTAAAGAGGGGCACTAGACAAGGCTTCCCTCTCTCCCCCCTTCTTTTTATTTTGGCTCTGGACCCCCTGATATGGAAGCTACTAAACACCCCAGACATTACTGGGATCCCAGTGAAAGAGCACTGCTTCCTGGTAAATGCCTATGAGGACGATATGTTGCTTACCCTGTCTAACCCAGAATGTTCCATCCCTACAATTCTACAGGTGCTGCAGGAGTTTGCCTCCTTCTCTGGACTGGTAATTAACCAAAAGAAGACAATCTTATCCCCGCTGAATGCAAAGTGTAGTAGAGAGTGTCCACAAAATAAGGACATTACCTGGGCACCCCAGGGATTTTCATACCTTGGGATCTTTATCACCTCTGCCTGGCAGGATCTAGAGAAGGCCAACTTTTCCCCCCTGATTACAGCCATTACGGCTGAGGTTCAGAGATGGAGAAGGTTGCAGCTCTCCCTGAAGGGTAAGATAGAGGCTATACGGATGTTCATTTTTTCTAGGGTTTCATACCTCCTTAGCAACATCCCCACCCCCTTAACCCCTAGGCCCTTCCAGCAACTGGATAAACTAATCTCCTCCTTCTTATGGGAAGGTGAAAAGGCACACTGGAGCTGGGCCAAACTACAGGCACACTGGACCATGGGAGGGCTGGGACACCCATGGTTTATGGGATACCACCTAGCCTTTCGTATGGCCCAGGCTACCCACTGGTTTGCTGCCCTCTTGTCCCCTCCTCCTCAATGGGTTTGATTAGAAGCAGCCCTCCTATCCAATAACTCACTCTTTTTTCTGCTTACCAATAAAAGGCCGGCAGGAGGCATACTCACTCCTATTATGACAGAAACCTGTAGGGCTTGGCAACAGGCAATGGCCCTCACTGGTACTCCAAAAGGAGCATACCTCCCCCCAATTTCATATGCCCCTCTGTGGAATAATCAACTCATAACGGAGGACCGTAGACCTGTCTACTGGAAACACTGGGCCACTAGTTGTATACAGGTGGTGAGGGATCTCCTCCTCCCTGATGGTGCAACAGTTATGTCCTTTAAATAGCTGCAAGAGAGGTACAGAATAAAAACCCAGGATTTCTAGAGGTATCTGCAAATCCGGAGCACAATTGCATCTCTTTTGATGGCATCTATGGGTACAGGGAGGTGGAAATGCCTGGCCACCCTTCACGAGCCCAGCAAGGGTAGAGGCTTGGTGGGAACCTTGTACAAGGTAATAAGGGATGCCCAACCTGACACTACACTGTCCAGCCAAATGGCCTGGGAAGCTGAATTTCAATGTCCCCTTTCCCAGCAGCATTGAAGTGACTGCTTGAAAGCTGCCCATTTGGCATATGAGGATGCCAAAGTCAACTGATTCAGTTGAAAATTCTTCTCAGGTAGTACAAGACACCTGCAGTGCTTCATAAATTGAACATTGTGAAACATGATAAGTTCTGGAGGTGCAATGCCTTCCTGCCCACTTACTTCATATTCTATGGACTTGCCCAGCAATTCGAGGTTCTGGCAGCAAGTGTTGAAGGACTGCTCTAAATTGTCGGTAGACCCTTGTCAACTGCTCAGCAGACCCTGGTGCTGGGGGATGTCTTTACCCTGGGCCCACTGTCTGCGTCCTCTAAGGCGTGGGTGTTGGTGGCTATCATGGAAGCCAAGAGGTCTATACTGATGAAATGGAGGCTGCCTACCCTTCCTACGATCACTTGCTGGTGGGCAGCAATGGTGCGGCTGGCTACTTTTGAAAGGCTCTCTGCGATTGGGAAAGGTCATCTCTCCAGATTTCATAAGAAATAGGATGCGTATTTGCACTCACATATCTGTGCGGTTCCACCCCCCCAAAACCCGCTGGTAGTTTAAATTGTGATGTCGCTTCTCCTCCTCTAATAGTCTTGCCTTCATATTTCTCTCTTACTCAAGCAATGGATGCCCAGTGTCAGGTGCAGATTGTGTCATCTCCTCGCATTGTCCAGGCCACTGTCAATCTGTCCTTACTTCCCACCTTGGCATAATACACTTCAGATCTACATTCTGAGAAGATTTGGATGGTCGGACTAATAAGAAGAAATATGAAGACCCTGGCCCAGGTCATTTAAGTTCATTCTATGAGCAGTTAGTCCCTGGAGATTTCCCTGGCTGGCGATGGTACTAACCTTAAATACTGCCTGGTATATATAGGTATGGTTCATAGTTGCGTGATCTTAATGTAAGGCTATGTGATATATAAAGGGGATAGCAAGGAAGATGTAAACTTCCTGGCAGATGTTGTTACGAGATATCCCAGTCATATGTGTATGGTATTCTTGCTCATAAACATACTTGTGGTATTTATGTTCACATGTATGAGGCATGCCTGAGTGCTTCTACCTTGGTTGGATGTACTTGGAAAACTAATAAAATTGTATATGATAAAAAAAAAAACAGACATAGCAGTACAGTGTTGCTATAAAATATGAATGTGTGAAGTTAAATCACAAAGGGACAAGAAACAAAAGACATACATGATAATACTCAACATGTCACAGAGTTGTGCTGTATCTATATCAGAGTGTGACGCTGATGTGTAGTTCACTATAGAACAGAGCAAAACAGTGTGAAACTGTGTGACTCACTGAAGTGTCACGAACAAATCAAGGATATCTTTTACTCAGAAAAGATCCTTAGGATATAGAAATGCAGTACAAACATGTTACAATACATGCGACACTGTTGTTTTGTGTACATGCATGAGTACTGCACCTAAGTAGAGATACACAGTTTGCAAGTGTGCCAAGTATTACTTGTAATGTCCGTATGCCAGTTACTCAGAATAAAAGACAATGACAGAACATGAGAACCAAATAGTCATATCTGTTTTTCCACCTGAAAGTCTTTGTTAATCATCTAAGTGTGGTTTCTCTAGTGGTTGTAAACACAGTTGGCACCGATTGAAGACCACTGCAACTATATTCACTTTATCACTGATTAACACAACTATCTTAGATATCAGATTGGCTCAACATATACATGTAAACAATGTGATGTACTGCTAATGTAATATTGCATGCATATTTAGAGAATAGGACTAGTTACTCAGCAGCTACTGTGTAACAAAATAGGACAGCAATGTATATCACATGCTGTGTGACTACTCTTCTGACTGATGAAGATTGCAGTAGTTCTTCAATATCAGTACATAAGCATTATTTAAGTGGCGCAGTAGCCTCTGCTTAAAAGTGCTCATGTAGTTGTTGCATTTAACCCACCCAGTTCTGTACCTCAACAAAGTAGTGTAATGTCCAGAATGTACAGACTGTCCTTGGTGGTAGATCACAGCATCAGTGTCAAACACAGTTTGATTAAATACCACTCTACCAGCTGCAAAGTCTGTGATTGGTGTGTCAACTCTGATGCCCTGAGAGTCAAACCTATGCAGGACAAGCATAAGGTATTGAGATGAACTCCTTAGACATATAGACTGAGTACAACACCCTCCACACCTAACACAAAGGTGACTGCTTTCTGCATATGTGAACAGTTGTCAGAAATTAACACTTTGACAGTGAGGCAGAAACAAAGAAACCCAAAGCATGTCTTCAGTGGTTTCTTGCTCTGAATGACCGCATGACAGACATACATATCTGGTAACATCGGAGACAGTAAAGTACTGTCTCATTGGAATCCCCTCTTCATCCAAACTGTTTATGATGGCCATCATAAACTCAGTGGCATCTTGCTGCATGTTAACAGCAAATGTACTGTGCCCCTCATACATTATCTAACTGCTCAGGAGTCACATTCACAATTTCCTTCAATGCCTTTGACAAGGCACTCTCTTGTGAAGCTAATATTGCCTGCACAAAGTGTGGCATGTGGAGAAATGCTTGCATAGCTGAATTTGCATAGCAGTTAACTCCAACACTGTTATCAAATGCTGGGACAACAGCCTTACTAAGTGACTTCTTAAGAGCAGGTGATGTTGCATCTGTATTTGACATACTGACCTTGTAGGTAGTGTGGGCAGTTAATCCAGTAGTGGTTGCTTGTGTCCTCTTCTTGCCAGCTGAAGCTCCAACTGTGGCATTTGAGCCAACCACATACATAGGTAGTGGTATAAGAGGCATCTGTGGCTGGTACAGTGTATGTAATCTGTTGTACTCAATAATACATCGCTTGTCAGCACGTATCTTCTGTGGTGCTAGTGCGATGATGTGCAAACCAGAAAGACTATGAACGCGTGAAAGCGCAACATAGCTCATGCCATCCTTGAAAATGTCAGTGCCTATGTCCACCATTGCTGAAGCCAAACTCAAGCCCTGTGACTTTTGTATGGAAACAGCATATGCAACACATATTGGAAACTGCTTCCTGTTTACATATATATCCTTGAAGACCTGGAACTTAACACAGGTCCGATCAATATGCACAAACTGTTCCATGTTATAAAACTGAACAAGTGCCTCAATAAACGTCTTCTGAACATTGTACTGAAAGTCAATGATGTGACCAATTGCACCATTCACCATGCCACATTCAACATCCAGATTTCAATGTAGCAGTGCACGTGCATTCTTACAAATGGTAAGAACAGCCTCTATGCCAGTTGTACATGATACATCTGACTTAGGTTCAGACAGCCACTCAGTCATCTTTGCTACCAGCTTCTGACTTAGAATAACACCATCAACTGTATCTACAGCATGCAGTGTGACAATTTCTTGATTCTCTCTCTGCAACATAACAGTGTTGAATTTGGCACATTTCTTAAGTCATGGCATAAGACACACAATTTGTGTGCCCTGGGAGGGCACATCACTAAAAACATTGCATGCTGTATGTATGGATGTAGTATCCACCATGATTCTTTGGCTATTTAACATCAAAGGATGTGGCAGTGACAATGTTCCTGTACGAGCTTGATCCAACAGTGCCTTGTAAGCTACAGTAGATCACCACTCTGCTGTATGTTCTCACACAACTCAACATACGTGAATAACTCCCACAGGTTGCAACCTCCAATGCAGCCCAGTTTATTCTTTGCCTGTTTGACAGACAGAGCTGCAAAAACATGTTCTGCATTAACTGGTGCAAGTTGTAAAAGGTCTCCAAATACAACAATGTTTTTACCACCAAATGCATCTCCATAGTTAGTGTCCAAACTCTCCTGTAGCCGAAGGTGTATACAGGCAAGCATCATGTTAGACACCATGATGATCTTATCAATGATCAGTAGCTTAATTTTAGTGAACATAGAATGAAGCTGAGATGCAACCTCATATGACAGCTTACTATACTCTCCTGTTTTACCATGATCCACTGGCAACATGAAGAGATGGTGTAGGGTTACTTCACCAATGTTGTATGCACCCAGTCCAGTGGGAGCACTAACAGCAACAGACATTGCTGAGTCTGTCAGTTTTCTTATTTCAGTCGTAATAACCTCTATAAGGAAACTCTTACCTATACCTGTTGAACCACTAACAAACATTAGTAGTGGCTTGTGAGCATCACACTTACATTTCTTCTGTTCATGTAGTATCCCATGTTGAACAGCATCTGTAACTGCAGAGTGTACCACATGATGCTGCTCATTGAGCCTCTCTCTCAATTCCACTTGCTCAACCACGCACTGTGTACCATGCTCCATAGCACTTTCCACTTCTGACATGAGTACCTGTGGCACATTCAGAGGCAGAGGCACTCCAACTGTACCATCTCCTTCTGGATCAAGGTTGTCCTGTGAACTAACTGGAGTGTCCTCAAGATGTTTCTGTGCCTTTTTGAGTTGTTCCTTCTCAGTTTGCAGTCTCTGTATGTATCTTTGTGAGTATTGTTTTGAAAGTCTCATAACTATGATTGAATTGTTCCTCAAATGTGTCACAGTCACCTTTCAATTCAGACTCATTCTTCCAGGGTTTAAATAAGAACAGCAGAGCAAAGTAATAATGCTCTCTGCTCTCAGATGTGCCTAGATGTAACTTACAGTGGTCAATGAGCCAAGGCTTATGTCTCTTGACAAGACATCCATCCACTCCTCTGACCTTGTAAATGTTGCGTGTACAATCAGGTGAGACATCTGTACCATTGAGCTACCTCAATCAGACACAGATCATCCATGTCACTGTGTCTTCTGGGGTAGTATGTGTCAATCAGATTATTCTTCAATATCCATTTTGAAGAAGGTTTGTTGAGAGCCAGTTCCTCAATCTCAGCATGAGGTACTAGTACATGTTTCTGCTTCTCTTTGTAATTAACACTGAGAAAGCGCATGGCATCAGATTTGCCATACAAATGTGTACCAATCAAATGATCACTGGCCTCACATACACCGCATTCTCTGTGGGACAGGGTCTTCAATCCAAGAGACCACAACTGAGGTGTCAGTGACTTGCTTGAAGTGGCAATATCCTCCCAAAGACCTTGCAAGCTAGTCTGTTCATGTTTGGTGATGTACGAATTGATGTTCCGAACCAGAGCCAACTGTCAGCCACAAACTGAACATCTATGTTGGCTTGACACATGAGAAGAAGAGTGGGGTTATAATCATTAATGTACACCTCCTGCTCCTCTCTGGGTAACTCATATACCCGCTTGGTTGATTTTGCCTTCAAGTGATGTCACATTGCTGAAAATAGTTCTTTCACGCGACCGTTCTGACACACATGTCTGGGGAATCCAAAGCAACATCTCGTGTACCAATCAGATTTATTTTTGACTGCACAGTGGCAGTATTTAGCACAAATATGTCACTGGAACTTTTGCACCAACTTCCACAGTGTAGGACTGTCATACTTATCCGGTATGTGGCAAATAATGTAACATTTTATGAAGGTTAGCACTTCTGCTACTTCATGTTCGCCTATGCATGGGGCATCCTTGATCCATAGTAGCATATGAATATGAGGAGCACCTCATGCCTGATACACCGTTCTCCAGAAGTAATGTTCAACAATACCAAGAGGTGGATTGTCCTTTGACAAAATGAAAGTCAGAATGTCATGGAATCACTTGTGAAAATGCCTAGTCACAGACACTGGGTCAAGCGAGCACATCTCTCCAAGAGTCATTGATGAAATGCCCTCTACATCAGAATTTGCCCACTTCAAGAGTTCAATCAACTCATCCCATGTGTATTCAGCACAGCTGAGTATAACAAACCATGTTACTGCACCATACTCTTGCAGCATAGTCATGACCTCTGAGTGTCAGTGATACCAGTATTCCTTGGTGCCAAGTAGATTTGACAGTATGGATGACAAATTCACCTGTACAATTTCATCCTTTTCCTTCAATTTCTGTAAAAAACTGTGTGGCAGTGATTCCACCAAGTGAAGTTGTGAGCCATATAGTATGTGCAATTGAAGCAGAGAGTATGTTAAGCTCACTCTCCTATAGCAGGTGAAACAAGTACCGTATGATGCATCTGAATTTGTCATCCCTTCTGAGCACTCGACTGGTACGGTATTCAGCACCTTGTACACACACTTCTCTATCATCTAAATGTCCACCTGACCCTTTTGGAAATAAATCCAGAAAACAGCATGCTTCCAAAGTTGCCTCCCAAATGCTAACAGGGGCACCTTCCACCTGTTTCATCTGATACAGATCAATGTTTTCTCCAACTGGATCTCTGCCATGTAGCGGATGTATTGTGTATTGTTCATACACATTGTCAGTTGTTTGTACAGTGACCTTCTCAGTCATTGACTTGCTGGTCTCCAACACACCGTACTGAGCAGATACACTACCCATTCGATCAATGTCAAGGTCTGCATAGAAGGGATTGTTGCTCTTCAAGTAAGTGAAAGCATTCTTCACCTTCTGTACATTGACAACATCCTGCCAGATGACCTATGACTTTGTTGGAACACTGTTAAGAAGAATCATCAAACTGTTTTCTCTGGAGATTGCCTCAACATTCTCCTGCAAAGGAAGTGGGATATACATAACAGAACCCCTAAGAGACTTAATGAGCTCTTTCTGTGGAATGTTCCATGTCCTAGTATTCAAACGCAGTATAGTCTGAAGCAGTTTCATTGTCTGAATAAGAATCTGTTCAAACATATTCAATGTGTCAATCTCAGGAGGTGTAACATGTGCCTCCATATTGTTCAACAGTGACCTTGGTGGCACAATGCTATTCTTCATCTTGCAGAAATGGTGGTTGTACATCACAATGACTGGCTGCAACTGAACGTCACTTTTTAACAAGAGAAACACCAAGAGTCTAAACCACATGTCATTGTATGATGACAAGGTTTCCAGACTGACTGTGACCGTTTGCTTCTGATAACACAGACAATCACAAGACACGCATACAGAGTCAAATTTCTCTCTTTGCCAACTCAAATTTGGCAATGGATTTCCCAAACAGTTTGAGAATGTCTGTTTCCTAGACAGAGACAGAATTGTCATCAACAATTGATATCTGATCAACAACAATATCAGTGACATTCCTGTCTCATTGTAGATCTTTCATAAATGCAATGGCACCATGCATGTCACAAGACTGCAACAACTCATTAAGACGAGTATACTGTGCAACAACTCGTCTCACCTCATACACCCTATAGACAAAGTTATGCATACCAGATTGATGCACCACTAGCATCCGCATATGGTGAAAGATGCTGTCACAAACACCACTGTTTAAGCATGCTAGTGAATGACCCATAAGTCCAGTATGTGGACGCATCTCACAAAGGTTTATAGTCTCAAACATTTTATGTCTCTCTTCACAATCAGTAATGACAAACAAATTGATAAAGTGCTCCACTTTAACAAACGATGATTGCCTCTAGTTGAATGTTGCATCACATGTCCATGCTAGACAGTGACACCTACGATGCTGAACAGTTGACTCAGAGTCATTGTCTGACTCAGTTGGCCTGTCATCACAAACTGTCAGCACATTACATACTTTACTATGCTTATCAATACAGAACTTGCTGTCCTTCTTCTGCATGGTATATGACTCCTCCCAGAAATATGCCTCTGAGTGCTGTGTATGTAGCTAGCTACCTGTGAAAACATCACAGAAGATGTGTTCATTCAACATGGGGTAGTGTTGTAGCCTCATCTTTATACTGTACAAAACTTTTCTGAATTCTTCCAGTACATTTGCCATTTTCTGCCACAAGCATTGAAGAACAAATAGTGCTCTGTTGACAAATGTGCGAACTCTGAGATGCAATGTCATCAATGACAGATGACTTTTCAGTTTTCTTCATTCACATCTCCTCACAGCTACAATAAGTCTATCAACCTTAGCTTTAGATGCCAGTGCTGGATAATACTTTTGCTTCCACAGGTGACTAGCAGCAATCATAACTCGTTGCTGTTGCTGCATATAAGATGTTATGCTTCATTTTGCAACAGATTTCTTGCCTCTGAAAGGTTTCTAAAGCTGTAGGTCAGCCCTGTATGGTTGTCTTGCAGTTGAGCAAGTACGTACAATTTATGTGGAAGCTGTAACTGCTAAACTAACCCTATGTACAGAATGAGAACTCTGTTGTCGTTTTGATGTACTGTGTGTGCAATTCTTGCCACTCTTAAGCAACACTGTACTACCATGATACCTGTTTTATCTCTGCATAGCACTCCACCTCTGTTTTGAAGGCATTTTCTTCTTCTCTAGTATTTGAAAGTAAATTTTGAAAACTGATTTGTGAGTATCAGACACCTGCATAAAAACAGACAAGAAGACATACTTCATGTAAAACAAAAATTCTCAAATCACATTGCATCGTCATGTGCTGCACATCTGCAATAGAAGACAAATAAATTTGCAACACTTCGCATATTCGATACTATTTTGCGAAAGTAATAACACATATGCAATAGTTTTACAAAGTACCGTCGAATACATGAAAGCGTCGAAAAAATACTTTCGCAAATCGCGAAAGTTTCACAAATTATTGTTGAATGCATGAAAGTATCGAACAATACTTTTGCAAAACAGTGTAGAATACACAAAAGTGTCATATAATACTTTTGAAAACATGAAAATGTCTCATAATACTGTCGCAAACACGAAACTTTCGAATACATATGTGAAAATAACAACTTCAATGAAGCTAAACCAATCAGAGACTGCCTTCTATTTGAGTGACAGACACTTATGCCAATAGTAGAGCAGATTTCTCTGGTGATCTCAGACAACCAACCACAGCCACTTAAAGCTGGAGAAGAAGGACACAGCGGCCCATCTTAGACAGAACTGCAGCACTATGTCATTTTAGTGTAAGTACATACCATTTTCTACAACATTTTTCTATTATTATAACATCTGATAATTGCAAAAAAATAGCAGAAAACAAAATGTTTTTTTAGAGCTGACCATTGTAGTAGAAAGTATCTGTTATGCTGTGTTATGCTGTGGAAAGAAGTTATAATTGTTTAAAGTCAGACTGTTAGTGAGTACTTACCAGCCCTGATCACAGCTGCAAATGGAGGCAGTAAGCACCCAGCATGTGCATCTTACAATAAGAGGGAGCCAATGATTGCTAGTTGTTTACTTGTCATTTTTTGAAGTAGCCTATAGAAATGTAGTATTTTCCCTCCTAGAAACTTTGCAACATATCTGTCTGACAGCAGCTGCAACCATTAATTGTCATTTTAGTAGATGCAGTCAGTACATTGGTTAACTGTGACAAACTATAAACCAATCATTGTTATTTACCTGTGTATCTGGCCAGCCCATCAAAACAATATTGAAGCAGAGAGGGAAATTTCAGTTTCATATTCAGCATTGACTAGACACTGCAGGAGACACTCAAATTTTTTTGGTAGCTCTCTGTCCACTTCTCAGTTTAAAAGCTTAGAATGGCAGAAAATAGCAAATGCACTCTGTGGTTGGTCGGCAGCAGTTTATAAGAGCTGGTGACTACTCTCACACAAGTGAAGTTGGCAAGGACCTGCAGCTTCCAAATTGTTCTGTTAAGTGTTTTGGCAGGGGAGGCATGAGGTGGGAGCATCTCATGCCAGCAATGCACAGGCTATTGAGTAGTCAAGCTCCTCCAGTCATATTGCTGATTCATCTTGGAGGCAATGATTTAGCCACCAAAAGATGGGTAGATCTTTCTTTTATTATGAGTATGTTATCTGCCTGTAAGATACTGTTTTCAGATATTACAGAGCAAAGGGTCCGGCAAGCAGAACAACAGATGTACCTGCTTGACAGGGCACAAAAAAGGTTAACATACACATTTCTGGATATCTGCACATGTTTGGGATGTACACCATACATCACCCTGAAATTATGTATTCTAAGGATTGGCTATATCTATCAAATGGTGCACACTTCTCACATGTTGGCAATTGCCTCATTTTGGGAGATCTCCAAGATGGAATCCTGAGAGTGCTTTAAATATCAGAATGTTCAAATCTACCCTTAAAGCAACAGTTCTTTTAAGAGCCACAAAACCTTGGTTAAAAAGTAGAAAAACTGTATACATGACACAGTTCACATATACATACACTCTGTGTTGCTGAACCATGCCAACACAGGACATGCTATAAGTTTAAGTGCTAGTCATAACAGTAATTTTATGGCTTTAGTTGTGATGTGGCTGCACACTCAGGATGCAATATCTGGTCTTGGGCAGTGGGGCATTGCCTGCCTGAGGCCATGCAGATCATCAGTGTTGTAACTTGGCTGTAGGTATTATCTGGGACATATAACATTACTGTTAATGAGTTTACTTGAGCTGTGCCTGTACACTCAGGATGCAATACCTGGTGTTGTGGGGGGGTTGTCTGACTGAGAACATTCACCTCCTCAGTCTCCTAAGTTGTCTGCACCTGTTACTAGGGAGGTATAACAGTAATGTTTATAGATTTAGTTAGCATCTGGTTGTACACTGAGGATGCAATACATGGTGTTGCAGGGCTATGGGTATTGCCTGGCTGAAACATGCACCTCCTCAGAGTCATAAGTAGTCTGCAGCTGGTACCAGGGAGTTATAACGGTAATGTTTATGGGTTTAGTTGGTCTATAGCTGTACACTCAGGATGCAATACCTGGTGTTGGGGGGGATTCCTGGCTGATGACATGCAGGTCCTCACTGTCATACCTTGTCTGTAGGTATTATCTGAGGCACTTAACATAAATGTTTATGTGTATAGTTTGGGTATGACTGCACACTTAGGATGCAATACCTGGTGTTAGGGGGTTAGGGTATTGCCTGGCTGAGGACATGCAGCTCCTCAGTGTTCTAAGTTTTCTGGAACTGTTAGCAGGGAGGTATAATGTTAATTTTAATGGGTTTACTTGGCTTGTAGCTGTACACTCATGATACAATACATGCTGTTGGGGTGGTGGCATAGCCTGTTTGAGGACACATACCTCATCAGTGTGCTAAGTTGTCTAGAGCTGTTATCAGGGAACTATAACAGTAATGTTTATGGTGTAGTTGTCCTGTGCCTGCACACTCAGAATGCAATAGCTGGTGTTGGGGGGTGGGGGGTATTGCCTGGCTTAAGACATCCAGGTCCTCAGTGTCCTACCCTGTCTGAATGTATTATCTGGGACATACAATGTATATATTTATGTATTTATTTTGCTGTGGGTGTACACTTAGGATGCAATACCTGGTGTTGGGGGGTGGGGGTATTGCTTGGCTGAGGACATTCAGGTCCTCAGTGTCCTAAGTTGTGTGCAGCTCTTACCAAGGAGGTGCAATGTTAATGTTTATGGGTTTAGTTGCCCTGTGGCTGAACACTCAGGATGCAAAAGCTGGTGTTGGGGGTGGGGGTATTCCCTGGTTGAGGACAAGCAAGTCCCCAGTGTGAAACCTTGTTTGCAGGTATTATCTGGGACATATAATGTAAATGTTCATGTATTTAGTTTGGCTGTGGCTGTACACTTAGTATGGTATAACTGGTGTTGGGGCAGTGGGGTATTGCCTGGCTGAGGCATCCAGCTTGTCAATGTCCTAAGTTGTCTGCAGTTGTTACCAGGCAGGTATAATGTTACTGTTTATGGGTTTAGTTGGCCTGTGACTCTACATTCAGGATGCAATACCTGGTGTTGAGGTAGTGGCTGTATTGCCTGGCTGACGACATGTGCCTCCTTAGTGTCGTAACTTGTCTGCAGCTCTTACCAGGCAGGTACAAAGTTAATGTTTACAGCTGAAGTTGCCCTTTGTCTGTGCACTGTGGATCAAATATGTGGTGGGGGTGCATTGCCTGCCTGACACTGTGCAACTGCTATGTGTCCAACTTGTGCACCCCTGCTATCAGGAAGGTATAATCTTACTGTACATGGATGTTGTTGAGCTCTGGCTGTGCACTAAAAATCCAATACCTGTTCTTGGGGGGTAGCAGCACTGCCTGCCTGAGGCCATGCAACTAGTAAGTGTCCTAATTTCTGTAGAAGTAGCATCAGAAAGCTGTAATGCTGCTGTCTATGGGTTCATGTGTACTGTGACTCTCTACTCAGGATCTAATACCTTGTCTGTGGGGCATGTGACATTGACTAGCTAAGGCCGTACAACCCCTCACTATCTTAAATGGTATGCTGGTTGTAACAAGGACATATAATGTAATATGGCAAAGTAAAACACTTTTAAGATGTCCATAATTAAGAATCTCCATGCTGAATGAATGTACTCTTACAATAACATAGAACCAACATTTACCTATGTTTCTGTTCTAGCTTGCTTTATTTGTGACAGCTTTGAATACCTACCTGTCCAAAAAAAATGTGTCTCTGGACTCTGAAGGAGGTCTGCTTTTTAGTAGAGGTGGTGCAGAAAAAAGGCAATCCACATGTGTTGATGCGCAGCACCAATAAAAGAGTGGATGCAATGTGGAGGCGGATCAACACGCATCTGAGTTGGCATTATAAGGTTAAGAAGAAGACAGCTGTGATGTGTAAAAGGAAGTGGAAACTGCTGAGACAGAGGTTCTACCAGCTTAAAGACCAGGAGGAGATACCCGTAAAACAATCTGGGGTGGTACTACCTCGCTTATGAAATGTGGGAGGCGGTAGGCAAGCCTCATGTGCGGGAGTGCCTGGCACAGCGTAAGTATACAAACAATATTTTAATAATCATAATATGTAAGACACAGTGAATAGTGCTGTCCACTAAAAGTCAGCATTAGATTGTTATGCATATTATATTGATAGTGCAGTAGATTCATGTTCAGAAGTTTTAATATCTGCAGTAGTATAGCTTTCTACAATTGTTACTGGCAATAATAACTATTGGTTTCTTGAATATGTTACTATATTGTGGACAATGTTATCACAAATACAATGATTGGTGTGTCTCATGAAAATATTGTATGTGTCTTATAGCATAGTAATACCATACTATTGTGAAATATGATAATCATTTATCTCCATACTGTATTATGTAATGTAATTCCACATAGGTGACTGTCTCATACCAGGTCAAAGGAGGGGGGAGGGGATTTAACAAGCAGCATAATAATAACTGTAGCAGATTTCTTAATCTACAGAAAATATTGTCAATAATAAAGTAATATGTACTGAACTTCTGAGATAACAGAAACAGCAATTTACATATGTGTTATTATTCATTAACAGGACAGCTCAGACACTCCCCACATGTGGCAGAGGTAGTACCAACCCCAGCAGAGGCTGTGGAGGGCATTGGGCCAGACTCTGACACCGTAATATTTGTCAAGTCACAAGGTAAGAGAAATATATAACAACCACAAGAATAGGATATGTAACACAAAATGAACAGAATACTGTTACAAGCATGTAGCATACATAAGCAATAAGGAATCACAGCATTATAATGGAACATATTCTACAGCACATACAGTGTCATAATAAGGCACAGGGCCTTGTACAGTCACCTTTAGCCATTAACATGCAGAACATATGTTCCATGCACACCCTAGAGTGTCTTATTCCTGTCACAAAATGAGTAAAAAATCAATATTTACATGGTTTTAAAAAATGTATATTTTCATTTATAATTGACCATTTTTTTGTAGCCATTTATTGTGAAACAGTCTTTGTGCATATTAAGTAATAGCATAAGACCTACCAATTTTACATGAAATGTCATGATGGGTGCATTTGCTTCCATGCTGGAGCTCCATATTACAGCTGACAGTTGGCAAGAGTCGACACAGAAGAACTGTGTATACAACTTTGTAGCTGATGGTACCGTCAGTGACACTCTAGATGAAAAAGTACCTGCGGCAGCCACGGCAACATGTTGCAAATGAAAACCATCCTTCATATTCCAAGGTGCAGGACCAGGTGTCAGACTCCGTAGCAACCACAGAACTGCTGTACAATCCAAAGTGAAGCAACAGTGAAACAGTTGCATTGGTGAGGTACTGAACATGGAGTAAACAAAAGTGTACTTGTTATTACAAGCTCCAGCAGCAGGTGTCAGCCTCACTAGGTGCTACACAGATAGTGTCCAAATTAAAGTGAAACAGCAGTGAAACAGTCACATTAGAGAGGGATTGCAGACTACAGCTCCAGTGAACAACTGCAGCAACAGCAGTAACTCATCCTCTGACTCTGTATTTTGGACACTAACAATGCTGCAATGTCATACATAACTGTGCATAAGTAGTAAGTATGTAAACTGTTGAAATGTGTTATCATAAACAATACACCAGTAGTCGAAATGTCATACTGTATCCAAAGAGAAGTGCCATTAAGATACATAGAGCATAACATATAGTCTTTGGTTAATAAACATACTGTTAACACTTCAAGATGTTGCCACGACATCAATATAAACCTTGAGAGCACAGCTTGAGAGGTTTTCAGATGTCATGGCTACCTCAAGAACTCTTTTAAGGATGCTTATTTACCAAACAGCATACTGTACATTCTATTTAATAGTGTATGGGCTACCAAGATTGGGTAATCACATATATAATTACTTAGCATAACATTGATTGTTGTGATCATTCTGGTTTATTAAAACATTGATTGTTGTGACCATTCCATTTCATTAAACCATTCCTATGACATACTCAAGAACAATTAACAATGGGATAACAAGGTTATAATCTGCTTAATTTCAGTTAATACTATGCGATCCCCATACATTCCATTGTTGTTACAAGTAATAAAGATTTTCTGATATAATGTTGATGCTTAACCTTCACACAATGATGTAATACTAACATACCAATAAAAATGAAAAAGAGAACCAATGAAACAGTCATTAATAGTTTTTATTGACTTGTTCTTACAAAGTACATCTGTATTTATACAATGTATATTCCTGTTAATAACAGGTAGGGAGACTGAGCAACAGACATCACTGCATGTGGTGAAGCAGGAACAGGTCACCAGTGCTGAACGTAAGTGTTGCAATGTAGCACACACATTGGAGGCAGATGTATACATATATTCACTAAACTTCTTTATTTTTGGGGGGCAGAGGTTGTTCCTGACTGAGGCCGTGCAACTCTTAAGTGTCCTAACTTGTGTGCAGCTGGTATCATGGAGGTATAACGTTCATGTCTATGGCTTTATTTGGTGCTTTACCTCTGCACTCAGGCTCCAATACCTGGTTTTGAGGGGTGGGGGCATTTCCTGACTAAGGCCGTTCAACTCCTCAGTGTCATAACTTGTGTGCAGCTGGTATCAGGGAGGTACAGTATAATGTTGATGTCTATGGATTAATTTGGGCTGTAGCTCTGTACTCAGGTTCCAATACCTGTTCTGGGGGGTGGGGGCATTGCCTGGCTGAGGCTGTGCAACTCCTTAGAGTCCTGACTTGTGTACAGGTGGTATCAAGGAGGTATAATGTCGATATCTATGGCTTCATTTCAGCTGTAGCTCTGCACTCAGGGTCCAATACCTGGTCTTGGGGGGTGGGGGCATTGCCTGGCTGAGGCTGTTCAACCCTCAGTGTCCTAACTTGTGTACAGCTGGTATCAGGGAGGTATAACATTGATGTCTATGACTTTATTTGTCTGTAGCTCTGCACTCAAGGTTCAAGACCTGGTCTTGGGGGTGGAGGCATTGCCTGGCTGATGTCATGCAGCTCCTCAGTGTACTAACTTGTCTGCAGCTGGTATCAGGGAGGTATAATATTGATGTGTATGCTTCAGTTGGGCTGTAGCTCTGCACTCAGAATGGACTACTTGGTCTTCAGGAGTAGGAGCATTGCCTAGCTGAGGCTGTGCAACTCCACATTGTCCTAATTTGTCTGCAGCTCATATCACAGAGGTATAACATTGATGTGCATGGCTTCAGTTGGGCTGTAGCTCTGCACTCAGGATCGAATACCTGGTCTTGGGAGGTGGGAGCATTGCCTGACTGAGGCCGTTCAACTCCTCAGTGTCCTAACTTGTGTGCAGTTGGTATCAAGGAGGTTTAACATTGATGTCTATGGCTTCATTTGGACTGTAGCTCTGCACTCAGGGTCCAATACCTGGTCTTGGGGGGTGGGGGCATTGCCTGGCTGAGTCCATGCAACTCCTCAGAGTCCTAATTTGTGTGCAGCTGGTATTGAGGAGCTATAACATTGATGTCTATGGCTTTCTTTGGGCTATAGCTCTGCACTCAATTTCCAATTCCTGGTCTACCGGGGTAGGGGCATTACCTGAGTAAGGGCGTGCAACTACTCAAAGTCCAAACTTGTGTGCAGCTGGTATCAGTGAGGTATTACACTGATGTGTATGCCTTCAGTTGGACTGTAGCTCTGCGCTCAGAATGGAATACCTTTTCTTGGGGAAATCTTGATTTAGTAGTTGCCGTATTGGTCCTTGCAAGAATAGATCCAGAAGCAAATGATTTGATACCTTTTAATGGACCAACATAGATGTAACAACAAGAACAAAGTGCTCTAGCTTTCGGACCAACCAGTCCTTCTTCAGAAGCTCATGGCAGTTGTTTAGAAAATACAATACTTATAACAGCTAGATAATGCAGAGAAAAAAAGAGAAAAATCCTCATTGGTTTAAAATACTCATTTAAAAAAAAACAGAAGATGATGTCAGAGAAGTTAAACAGTACAATACTGCCCTCAGTCCGAATGAACCTTGGGTTAAGATGTGCTTGGTGCAACAACATAAAGAATCCTACTACACCAATTTAATTGACATAAGAAGCAGATAACTCCCAAATCAAGCCATGAGTGTCACAGTCAGTATAAGGATGTGATTAAGCTGGGTGGGGGTTGCCTTTCAGTAAAGACAAACTAAGATAGTTATAGGGCTCATGAAATTACAATGTATGCATTAAAGACATAGTCACATATCATCCAGACCTTGAACGTCTGCGTAAGATTATTAAAGATCTCCACCCAATATTTAGTGAGGATGACACCCTTAATTGTATTTTTAAGGAACTCCCACTACTATCTTTTAAACAACCACCAAATTTATCCAGCCTAATTATTAGGAGCAAACTTTCACCGGAACAGAATACCATGTCACACAATGGCACACGACCCGCAATTAACGCCCTGCAAGACTTGTGGGCTAATTTCTACCTCAGACTGTGTGGTTACATCACAAAACAGACAATTCCAGGTGCATGGGAGTTATACATGCATGTCACGATATGTTGTTTATTTCATTCAGTGCAAGAGATGTCCACAAACAGGTTATGTAGGAGAGACATGCCAACAGCTCCGCACTAGGATGAACTCACAGGCATACTATTACAGCAAGGAAGACTGAAAACCAGTGGGCATCACTTCCCAGCCTGACCACTCAGTCTCAGATATGTCAGTAATGGTCTTAAAAGGAAATCTCAAAAAGACACAACAGAGACGAGCTTTTGAGATTAAACTTATTTTACATCTCAATATGGTAGCAGATGGGATGAACTTGGATATTGGCTTTATGGGACACTACAGAAATTAACATCCACAGACCTTTTCTTCTTCAAGCTGACATATTATAGGACTTCAGCATGTGTGAGATGTGGATGCGTGTGTGTATGTATGTATGTGTGTGGGTATGTGCTGTGAGGTATGTGATATAATAGATGTGGGGCTTGCTGTCACATTGAGGTAAGTCTCTATTTAGCTATATGGAGGTATAATGTGTTACTATTTTCATTTCACACACAACAAATTTCTCCTTACTTTTTATCTTTGCCTGTGTGGGGGGATTGATTCCATTGCACCATATTCAGTTTACCCAGCCTGCTAGTGTACATACAGGAGTGTTATCTTATACTGTTATATATAATTTTGTAACTCTGTACATATTGGGATGTGTGATCTCATTTGCTTGGGGTCCTGCACATATCTTTTACATTAGACTAATATTGTAGTAATTTACTCAGAATTTCATTACAAGTTGTATTCCTTTGGGAACAATTAGTGACTGAAGTTAATATAGGTTCACTAGGAGAGAGATTGAGAGTGTGTGTGTGTGTGTGTGTGTGTGTGTGTGTGTGTGTGTGTGTGTGTGTGTGTGTGTGTGTGTGTGTGTGTGTGTGTGTGTGGGGACAGAGAGAGAGAGAGAGAAAAGGAGGGGAGGGAGAGAGGCAACATCTCGTTTTAGCTATATCTCCCCACCCATTATTGTGATGTGGGTGGGTTAGGTTGTACTGTTTGTATGAGCAGGAGGAGATAAATTACTTTTTATCTCTTTTCAGATTCCTAGACACTTGTGGTACATGTAGTTGCTACATTCTCAGTATATATTGACATCAGTACATATCAGGATGCATGGTCTGAATTCTTTGAGGTTCCTCTACTAGAGTTTTTGTTTAACACTAATATTATCAATTTATATTTATATTATCATTTATATAGTCCTGAGGTTTTGTAATTTCTTGGGCCTTTTATTTAGCTTGAGAATACAGCTGGGTGACATGTCTAGCTAGGTTTTACACATCACACAGTGTGCACTGATGTTTTTAGACAACTTTACTGGTATTCTTGTCTTTAATGCATACATTGTAATTTCATGAGCCCTATAACTATCTTAGTTTGTCTTTACTGAAAGGCAACCCCACCCAGCTTAATCACATCCTTACACTGACTGTGACACTCATGGCTTGATTTGGGAGTTATCTGCTTCTTATGTCAATTAAATTTATGTGTAGTAGGATTCTTTATGTTTGTTGCACCAAGCAACATCTTAACCCAAGGTTCATTCGGACTGAGGGCAGTATTGTACTGTTTAACTTCTCTGACATCATCTTCTGTTTTTTTTTTTTTTTTTAAATGAGTATTTTAAACCAATGAGGATTTTTTTCTGTTTTTCTCTGCATTATCTAGCTGTTATAAGTATTGTATTTTCTAAACAACTGCCATGAGCTTCTGGAGAAGGACTGGTTGGTCCGAAAGCTAGAGCACTTTGTTCTTGTTGTTACATCTATGTTGGTCCATTAAAAGGTATCATAGAAACATAGAAGTTGACGGCAGATAAGGACCGCAAGGCCCATCCAGTCTGCCCATTTCTTTTTCTACCTTATAAATGTGCCATCGGCCTTTGCTATGTCAGTGACCTATCTATTCATAGTCATTTGTATTGCTCCCTTATGCCTATCCCATGCCTGTTTGAAGCCCTGCACTGTATTCATAGCTACTACTTTTGGTAAGCCATTCCATGCATCTACCACCCTTTCTGTGAAAAAGAATTTCCTCACATTCCCCTTAATCGGCCTCCCTCTAATCTCATGCTGTGTCCTCTTGTCCTGCTATTTTTCTTATATTTAAACATGTTAGACTCTTTTACCTTGTTTATGCCCTTAAGGTGTTTAAATGTCTCGATCATATCACCTCTCTCTCCTTTGCTCAAGGGTATACATATTGAGTCCGTTAATCTGTCCTCATATGTCTTCTGATGCAGTCCCTGCACCATTTTGGTTGCCCTTCTCTGACTGCCTCAATTTGGTTAATGTCCTTGTGAAGGTGTGGCCTCCAATTACTGCACGCAGTACTCCAGATGGGGCCTAACCAATGTCTTGTACAGAGGGATTATTACCTCCCTCTACGACTTGTGATACCCCTACTAATACACCCTAACACCCCCTAGCCTTACCTACTGCTTTAGAGGTCTGCTTGATGATTTCAGGTCATCAGTGATGATGATGCCCAAGTCTCTTTCTTCCTTTGTGACTGCTAGCAACTCCTCCCAGCCTATAAGTGGCTTCAGGGTTTCTCTTCCCATGTGCATGATTTTGCACTTCTTGCATTAAATCCCAGTTGCCACTCTTCTGACCATTCTGCTTTATCCAGATCTCTTCTCATTCTGCCCACCCCATCTGGATCATCTACTCTGTTGCAGATCTTGGTGTCATCTGCAAACAGACAAGCCTTACCCTCTAGTCCATCTGCTAGGTCACTAATAAAGATGTTGAATAGGACTGGCCCCAGGACTGATCCCTGAGGTACCCACTTGTGACTTGCATCTCTTCTGACTGTATACCATTTACCACCACTCTCTGTTTTCTTCCAGTCAACCAGTTTGCCACCCAGTTGACCAACTTCTGACCCACCTGAGCCTACCTAGCTTATTTATCAATCTTCTATGTGGAACAGTGTCAAAAGCTTTGCTGAAGTCAAGGTAGGCGACATCAACTGCTCCCCTTGGTCCACCACTCTGGTTACCCAGTCAAGAAATCTATGAGATTAGTTTGACAGGACCTTCCTTTGTAAACCCATGCTGTCTTGGATCCTGTGCCCTATGGATTCCAGGTGTTGCACTATCCTTTCCTTAAGGAGTGCTTCCATAATCTTGCCCACTACTGAGGTAAGACTGACCGGTCTGTAGTTCCCCGCCTCCTCCCTGCTACCACTCTTGTGGAGTGGGATCACATGAGCCCTTCTCCAGTCTTCTGGGACCTCTCCTGTGCTCAGAGACTCACTAAACAATTCTGCTAATGGCTCTGCTAGCTCAAATCATTTGCTTCTGGATCTATTCTTGCAAGGACCAATCCGGCAACTACTAAATCAAGATTTCAACATGGAAGATACCGGAATTAGCCGTAGAATATGGCAGTTACATAACATCAAGAAGAAATTGGCACGGCTAGACAGTGACATCTATTTTCTAACCCAGTGCAAGAGGAGAAACATTATCCCTAAAGGTCTTACTATTTGGAATCCATTAAGAAATACAAACAATTCTACTTATGCAGAACAACTTTGTCATAGGACCTCTGAGAAACTGAGAAATCACAGGATTCGCATGTCATATGCCCAAAAAGTTGTTCTTAACAAAAAGTTTGCTGAAATTGTAACCACTCTGGAAAGGGTGTCTGGGGAACCTATTCAAGACATCTTATAGAGATACACATTAACTACCAAAGGACCTTAAGAAAAGCCATGCTTGTGAAAAATAGGAAATTAGATGCCCTTCAACATACCATACTTCCTAACAACCATGAAGCACATAATGGAGTCACTGGACAACAACACAATACTGATGGGCACCTTTCAGTTGTTAATTTGTCCAACCACACACTGACTACTGGAGAACTGAATGTACTTTCAAAGGGCCTCACTTTCTGCCCAACAAAACCACTGGATAACATACTGTTTTGTGGTGAACTAGAGGAGTACTTCCTGAGATTGAGACTTAAAGAATTCTTTCATGGCAGGAAGAAATCACTGGTAGTGAAGACAGTGCAAACAGCAATAATGTAATGGATAAGAAAAGGAATCTGATTTTACCCCTCAAGTGGGCGTAATAAAAACTAGACAATTATATTAATTGTTTCCGCCAACAAGTCAGTGGTAAGATCCTTACCAGGCAAAAACAAACCCATTATAACCTCTCTCCACTGGAACGGAGAGCTATAGGACACTGAAATCAAACCACAACATTGTCATCAAAAAGCTGATAAAGGTTCTGCAGTGGTGATTTTAAACAGAGAAGACTATATTACTGAAGCTAATAGACAGCTAACAGATCTTACATACTACAGAGAACTGGAGAGTGACCCCACTACAAGATATAAAGATGAACTATGTGACTTAACTAAAACTTTTCCTGACCATGTCCGAAAGAAACTAGCTCACCTCATTCCTGTTGAACCAAAGCCAGGGACATTCTACATGCTGCCTAAAATACATAAACCTGGCAATCCAGGGAGACCCATAGTCTCTGGTAATGGTATCTTGACTGAGGGGATCTCAGGGTTTGTAGAGACCATTTTGAAACCGCTGGTTATGGAAAGAGACAGTTATATCCAGGACACTACGCACTTGTTGCGTGTACTTTCTGGTTATAAGGATTTACCACCTGATACCATTTTAGTGACAATGGATGTAACATCCCTCTACACTAATATTCCACACACAGATGGCATTGCAGCATGCCTTAAATACATACGTGAGAAAGGACCTGACCAAAACATCAACCCTGGAGTGGTGGGGAACTTATGGAATTCATTTTGACACATAACAACTTCAACTTCAATGGTAAACATTATGTTCAAACTATGGAACAGCAATGGGCACCAAAATGGCTCCACAGTATGCTAACCTCTTTATGGCTGACTTGGAGGAGGATTTTTAAGGCAGTATCCCCACAAACCACTGGCTTATTTCCTACATTGATGATTTGTTTATCATCTGGACGGAAGGCACAGATGCACTCAAAGATTTTCATCACAAACTAAACAATCTCCACCCTACTATAAAGCTTACCTTGAGTACTCTACCACCAAGGTTAACTTTCTGGACACCACAGTCATCATTAAGGATGGAACCGTACATACATGTATTTACAGGAAGCCAACAGACAGACAGAGATACCTGCACAGGAAAAGTAACCACCCTAATCATACAAAAAATCTGTCGATACAGTCAAGCACTTCGTTGTCAACGATTTGTTCAAATGAGGATGACAGAGATACATTTGGCTATGTTGAAAACACCTTTATGGAGCAGGGACACTCTTCCAGGGAAATTGACAGGATAACAGAACGGGCAACGCAGGTACCAAGACAACAACTACTTCAATATAAAGAAAAGACAGCTACAGAAAGAATACCCTTGGTAGTCACATATCATCCAGACCTTGAACATCTGCGTAAGATTATTAAAGATCTCCACCCAATATTTAGTGAGGATGACACCCTTAATTGTATTTTTAAGGAACTCCCACTACTATCTTTTAAACAACCGCCAAATTTATCCAGCCTAATTATTAGGAGCAAACTTTCACCGGAACAGAATACCATGTCACACAATGGCACACGACCCTGCAATCAACGCCCCTGCAAGACTTGTGGGCTAATTTCTACCTCAGACTGTGTGGTTTCATCACAAAACAGACAATTCCAGGTGCATGGGAGTTATACATGCATGTCACAATATGTTGTTTATTTCATTCAGTGCAAGAGATGTCCACAAACAGGTTATGTAGGAGAGACACGTAACAGCTCTGCACTAGGATGAACTCACACAGGCATACTATTACAGCAAGGAAGACTGAAAACCAGTGGGGCATCACTTCTCCCAGCCTGACCACTCAGTCTCAGATATGTCAGTAATGGTCTTAAAAGGAAATCTCAAAAGACACAACAGAGACGAGCTTTTGAGATTAAACTTATTTTACATCTCAATATGGTAGCAGATGGGATGAACTTGGATATTGGCTTTATGGGACACTACAGAAATTAACATCCACAGACCTTTTCTTCTTCAAGCTGACATATTATAGGACTTCAGCATGTGTGAGATGTGGATGCGTGTGTGTATGTATGTGTGTGGGTATGTGCTGTGAGGTATGTGATATAATAGATGTGGGGCTTGCTGTCACATTGAGGTAAGTCTCTATTTAGCTATATGGAGGTATAATGTGTTACTATTTTCATTTCACACACAACAAATTTCTCCTTACTTTTATCTTTGCCTGTGTGGGGATTGATTCCATTGCACCATATTCAGTTTACCCAGCCTGCTAGTGTACATACAGGAGTGTTATCTTATACTGTTATATATAATTTTTGTAACTCTGTACATATTGGGATGTGTGATCTCATTTGCTTGGGGTCCTGCACATATCTTTTACATTAGGCTAATATTGTAGTAATTTACTCAGAATTTCATACAAGTTGTATTCCTTTGGGGAACAATTACAGTGACTGAAGTTAATATAGGTTCACTAGGAGAGAGAGATTGAGAGTGTGTGTGTGTGTGTGTGTGTGTGTCTGTGGGGACAGAGAGAGAGAGAGAGAAAAGGAGGGGGAGGGAGAGACAACATCTGTTTTTATAGATTCTCCCCACCCACATTATTGTGATGTGGGGTGGGTTAGGTTGTACTGTTTGTATGAGAGCAGGAGGAGATAAATTACTTTTATCTCTTTTCAGATTCCCTAGACACTTGTGGTACATGTAGTTGCTACATTCTCAGTATATATTGACATCAGTACATATCAGGATGCATGGTCTGAATTCTTTGAGGTTCCTCTACTAGAGTTTTTGTTTAACACTAATATTATCAATTTATATTTATATTATCATTTATATAGTCCTGAGGTTTTTGTAATTTCTTGGGCCTTTTATTTAGCTTGAGAATACAGCTGGGTGACATGTCTAGCTAGGTTTTACATCACACAGTGTGCACTGATGTTTTTAGACAACTTTACTGGTATTCTTGTCTTTAATGCATACATTGTAATTTCATGAGCCCTATAACTATCTTAGTTTGTCTTTACTGAAAGGCAACCCCCACCCAGCTTAATCACATCCTTATACTGACTGTGACACTCATGGCTTGATTTGGGAGTTATCTGCTTATGTCAATTAAATTTATGTGTAGTAGGATTCTTTACATTTGTTGCACCAAGCACATCTTAACCCAAGGTTCATTCGGACTGAGGGCAGTATTGTACTGTTTAACTTCTCTGACATCATCTTCTGTTTTTTTTTTTTTTTTAAATGAGTATTTTAAACCAATGAGGATTTTTTTCTGTTTTTCTCTGCATTATCTAGCTGTTATAAGTATTGTATTTTCTAAACAACTGCCATGAGCTTCTGAAGAAGGACTGGTTGGTCCGAAAGCTAGAGCACTTTGTTCTTGTTGTTACATCTATGTTGGTCCATTAAAAGGTATCAAATCATTTGCTTCTGGATCTTTTCTTGGGGAGGCATTGTCTTGCTGAGGCCATGCAACTTCTCACTGTCCTAATTTGTCTGCAGCTCATATCATGGAGATATAACATTGATGTGCATGGCTTCAGTTGGGCTGTACCTCTGCACTCAGGATTGAATACCTGGTCTTGGCGGGTGGGGCACTGCCTGGCTGAGGCCGTGCAGCTCTTAAGTGTCCTAACTTGTGTGCAGTTGGTATCATGGAGGTATAATGTTGATGTCTATGGCTTAATTTTGGCTGTAGTTCTGCACTCAAGTTCAAATACCTGGTGTAGGAGTGGGGGCATTGCCTGACTGAAGCCGTTCAACTCCTCAGTCTCCTAACTTGTGTGGAGTTGGTAACAGGGAGGTATAATGTTGATGTCTATGGCTTCATTTGGGCTGTAGCTGTGCACTCAGGGTCCAATATCTAGTCTAGGGAGGTGGGGTCATTGCCTGGCTGATGCCATGCAACTCCTCAGAGTCCTAACTTGTGTGCAGCTGGTATCAGGGAGCTATAACATTGATGTCTATGGCTTTGTTTGGGATGTAGCTCTGCACTCAATTTCCAATACCTGGTCTAGCTGGGTGGGGGCATTGCCTGGCTGAGACTGTTCAACTCCTCAGTGTCCTAACTTCTGTGCAGCTGGAATCAGTGAGGTATAACACTGATGTCTGTGGCTTCATTTGCGCTATACCTCTGCACTCAAGGTTCAATACCTGGTCTTGGGGGTGGAGACATTGCCTGGCTGAGGCAATGCAACTCCTCAGTGTGCTAACTTTTATGCAACTGGTGTCAGGGAGGTATAACATTGATATGTATGGCTTCAGTTGGGCTGTAGCTCTGTACTCAGAATGGAATACCTGGTCTTGGGGGTGGGGCCATTGCCTTGTTGAGCCAGCAACTCCTCACTGTCCTAATTTGTCTGCAGCTTGTTTCATGGAGATATAACATTGATGTGCATGGCTTCAATTGGCCTGTAGCTGTGCACTCAGGGCCCAATACCCGGTCTAGGGAGGTGGGTGCATTGCCTGGCTGACATCATGCTACTCCTCAGTGTCCCAACTTGTGTGCAGCTGGTATCAGGGAGCTATAACATTGATGTCTATGGCTTTGTTTGTGCTGTAGCTCTGCACTCAATTTGCAATACCTGGTCTAATGGGGTAGGGGCATTGCCTTAGTGAGGGTGTGCAACTACTCAAAGTCCAAATTTGTGTGCAGCTGGTATCAGGGAGCTATAACATTGATGTCCATGGCTTCATTTGGGCTGTAGCTCTGCACTCAGGGTCCAATACCTGGTCTAGCAGGGTAGGGGCATTGCCTGAGTGAGGGCATGCAACTACTCAAAGTTCAAACTTGTGTGCAGCTGCTATCAGTGAGGTGTAACACTGATGTGTATGCCTTCAGTTGGGCTGTAGCTCTGCACTCAGGGTCCAATACCTGGTCCTGGGGGTGGAGGCACTGTCTGGCTGAGACTGTTCAACTCCTCAGTGTCCTAACTTCTGTGCAGCTGGAATCAGTGAGGTATAACATTGATGTCTGTGGCTTCATTTGTGCTATACCTCTGAACTCAAGGATCAATACCTGGTCTTAGGGGATGGGGACATTGCCTGACTGAGGCAATGCAACTCCTCAGTGTGCTAACTTTTCTGCAGCTGGTATCAGGGAGGCATAACATTGATATGTATGGCTTCAGTTGGGCTGTAGCTCTGCACTCAGATTAGAATACCTGGTCTTGGGGTTGGGGCCATTGCCTTGTTAAGCCAGCAATTCCTCACTGTCCTAATCTGTCTGCAACTTGTTTCATGGAGATATAACATTGATGTGCATGGCTTCAGTTGGGTTGTACCTCTGCACTCAGGATCGAATACCTAGTCTTGGGAGGTGGGGGCATTGCCTGACTGAGGCCGTTCAACTCCTCAGTATCCTAACTTGTATGCAACTGGTATCAGGGAGATATAACATTGATGTCCATGGCTTCATTTGGGCTGTGGCTGTGCACTCAGGGTCCAATACCTGGTCTAGCAGGGTAGGGGCATTGCCTGTGTGACGGCATGCAACTACTCAAAGTCCAAACTTGTGTGCAGCTCATATCAGTGAGGTATAACACTGATGTGTATGCCTTCAGTTGGGCTGTAGCTCTGCACTCAGGGTCCAATACCTGGTCTTTGGTGGTGGTGGCATTGCCTGGCTAATGCCATGCAACTCCTTGGAGTCCTAACTTATGTGCAGCTGGTATCAAGGAGGTATACCACTAATGTCTAGGGCTTCATTTGGGCTGTAGCTCTGCATTCAGGGTCCAATACCTGGTCTTAGGAATGGGGACATGTGTAAGCTGAGGTGGTGCAGCATAGAAGAATGGGGTAAGAGTTAGGTCTGATGACACCAATGCACACACTGATGCCTGTTGGTGGGGGCAGGGTGGGCATGGGGTGCAAGGGATGGTAACTCTAACACTGAATTTCCTCACTTTTGTTGATGTGGAACAACCCTAACTGATGCATTAAATGGATTTTTTTGCCATGAATTTCCCTTCTTTTTGAGAATGTGCAATATTAATAGTGAATGGAATGTGGTGTTGGGAGCACGGGGCCTTTTGGGCACCATGCTCCTACCTTACTGCCCATGTCTGAGTAAGAACCGTAACAGTAATGCTAATGCTAACAGTAACAGTAACGGTGAGTGAAATACAAATGTAATGGTAACTGTAGCACAAACATAAATGTGAATGCAAATGCAAGCGTTAACTGTTACGGTAATGTAAACGGAAATGCAAAGGCAAGTGGTAATGCAAATGGTACAGTAAAAGCAAATGTTAATGTTACTAGTGATGCAAATGAAAATGCTAAATGCAACGGTAATGGTAATGTAACTGCAAACGCTAACAGTAACAGTGATGCAAGTGTAAACATAAACACAAATGGTAATGAAAATGCAAGTGCAAACCAGATGGAAATGGTGAGGGAAACGCAAACATAAAAGCAAATGGTAACACAAACGGAAATAGTAACAGTAAGCTGATGGAAGACAACAGTAACAAAAAGTCTGTATCTCGCTTCGTTTCTGAGATAATGGCACAAAGGCAATGTGATCCAACACTACTGAAAATCTGTACCTCACTTTTTTTCTGAGATAACAGCACTAAGGTGATCTGAGCCAACAGGAGCAAAAAGTCTGTATCTTGCTTCGTTTCTGAGATGACTGCACAAAGGCGATGTGATCCAACAGTAGTGAAAAGCATGTATCTCCCTTTGTTTCTGAGATAACGGCACTAAGGTGATCTGAGCCAACAGTAGCAAAAAGTATGTATCTTGCTTCATTTCTGAGATAACGGCACAAACACTATGTTAGTCAGCAGTAGCGAAAAGTCTGTATCTCGCTTCGTTTCTGAGATAATGGCAGAAAGGCTAATGTGAACCAAAGCACTGAAAGGCACCTCCGTACCACTAGGGCCACCTACGCTATGAATTTCAAGCCACTAGCACCATGCATAATGCTATGCACAAAATGTTAACAGTGTCACGCAGTATCTCGGCAGTGAATTATTTTCCCAACATGTAAACATCATAATTCACATATCCAGTACATCCACTCAACACCCTCCAAATTTCATGTTTAAAGACCAAACAGTTCCAGAGATATTCCATTTGAAAGTGTGTGCACCTTTAAGAAGTCTTCCACCACAAAATGTCAGACCTCGCAGTAGAAAATGTGCTAAACTGGTGGATCTGGTGGCTGAAAATCTTTTATTGCGAGGGTGGGCAACTTCAAATGGCAATAACTCTGGAACAGAACAACATATTTTCACCAAACAAAAACTGTCATCTTCCTTGAACAAAGGGCTGTCTATTTGCCAAGTTTCAGACCAATAAGCCACATAGTGGCTGCACTATGTATCATGCATGATAGTGCAAATAAATAACAAAACCTGCATTTTTGCACTTCACTGCTCAAAAAACATATGTACCAGTGAAATAGAAATTGATAAATAAATAGATGTGCTATTCCATTCCATGT
This sequence comes from Neoceratodus forsteri, assembly GCA_016271365.2. Classification (NCBI taxonomy): domain Eukaryota; kingdom Metazoa; phylum Chordata; order Ceratodontiformes; family Ceratodontidae; genus Neoceratodus; species Neoceratodus forsteri. The sequence goes on from CM028129.1 coordinate 877,151,660, forward strand.
ATACCAAATCTTATCCAAATATCTTCAATGGTTGCAGAGCAGGACGAGCATAAAACTGTGCATGAGTGCCAAAAATACATTTTTGGCAGTTCATTGTGCAAAACACGTATGCAGATGTCAAATGAAAATTGGTAAATGCACAGAAGTACCATAGTAGACCAAGTATTACAAATGTCACACATTATCCGTTCAACAGTTGTAAAGTTATAATCACACAAAGAATGTGACGTTTAGGCGCAAATGCAAACAGTAACGGCAACGGTGATGCAAACAGAAACAATAACACAAACAGTAACATAAACACAAGCACAAACGTAACAAGAAAGCAAACATTAATGATAACGCAAATGGAAGCACTAACGCAAACAGTAACGCAAGTGGAAACACAAACAACAACAGTAATGGTGACACAAGCAAAAACAGTCACACAAACGTTAACGGTAACGTAAATGCAAGTGCAAAAGCAAACGGTAATGGTAACACTAACAGTGATGCAAACAGAAATGAAACACAAACAGTTACATAAACGCAAGCACAAATGCAAACAGAAAAGGTGACAGCAATGTAAACAGAAACGCTAACGATAACGGTAACAGTGACACAAATGTAAAAGCAAATGGCAACGCAAGTGCAAGTACAAACGGCAATGGTAATGCTAACAGTAACGGTGAAGAAAAAGGAAACGGTAACGCAAACAGTAATGTAAACGCAAGCGCAAACACAAAAGCTAATGATAACAGTAACGGAAATGCAAAGACAAATGATAACGCAAACTTAAATGGTAACAGTAATGCAAATGCAATCGCAAATGCAAATGGTAATGCAAACGGTAATGCAAATGGAGACACAAAAGGAAACAGTAATGCAAATGGTAACACAAACGCAAGCACAATCACAAACGCAAATGGTAACAGACACATTGATGGAAATGTTGACAGTAACACAAATGGTAATGGAAACGCAAGGGGAAATGTAAATGCAAATGTTAACAGTAATAGTAATGCAAACGCACATGCTTTTTGTCCCCAAAAGGTGCATTCAAAAGCACAGTGAATAGAAAGAATGTGTCCATAATAATGGCCGTCATACCAGAAAATGAGCACTTGGAATACTAAATTGCTTATATCTCAGGAACCGTATGACGTAGAAAAAAAATTAAAATCTCATATTATTTATGACTTTCCAGGCTAGTTTTGTACTTAGCACCCTAGTGGGAGACTAAGCATTTTTCTAATGAAAAGTCTGTATCTCAAACCGTTTTAGAGATACGTGCCCCAAAAGGTGCGGCTGATGCTGTACTGTTATTCTGTGGGAAAAATTGCCAACTTCGGAGTGCCGTAACTTTGCAGCCCTGTAGTATTTTGTCACCAACCCATGAAAGGGCACATCTGTGGGATCTTGGCTTTCTTCGCTGTAAATTTCAGCCCAAAAAACCAAACCATTCTTTTGCAGCAGGATGGCAAACATTCCTCATTGTTTTGGGCATAGTGTCGTAAAGTACTTTTGCAAATCACTACACTTTCACAAACAAAATTACAAAAGTATCACATTTGTGAAAGTACTTTGCAACACTACTTTTTACAAAAAATTTAAAAACATATTTCTGGGTTGTTTTACCCCCCCAAAAAAACATGGCTAGCATCCTCAGGGCTTGATTAGGTGAACAGAACAAGAATTGTGTCCCTAGAGGGTCCCACATTTAAATGTCAAGCATTTCTCTGACCACCAACTGAAAACAAAATGGCTGATTTGCGAAAGTAAAAGGGCAATTTGCAAAAGTAAAAATGTTATTTGCGACACTTTTGAATATTTTGTTAACTTTTCCCATAGACTACAATGGGGAACGTGTTTTTTTTTTTAATAACTTTTGAACCGTTTAATATCTTTTCACAAAATCTTCAAAAGGCACATCGGGGAACCCGGCTGCATGTTGCCTGAAGGTTTCAGACCAATTGAAAAAACCATGTGGACTGTAGGCGTGAGCAAGGAAATGCGCAAAAGCCAGTAATTTATGCTTTTTGTGGTGCTCTGTAGCTCCACAACCGTACTTCCGACTGTAATGAAACATGGCAGGTCCAGAGATCTGTGGCATCAGACTATGCATTCCAAATTTCAGGCAAATCCATTATACAATGGCAAACCTATTAAGGTGCAAAGTTTGAGATTTAGCCTTAAATGGGGTACTCAACCCTAACTATAGTGGAACTATTGTGCCACTATATATATTTATATATATATATATATATATATATATATATATATATATATATACACACTGTATATAGATAGATACACACTCCACTTATACCGCCTATGGATATTGCAGGCAATCAGATTATGCTGCCACTTTGTGTAAACCAAAAGCCATTCACTACACTCGCTATTATAATTTCTCCACTTAATGCGATCCTTGTCCGCCCACTATTGCAGGCACTTGAAGCATTAGACATACCTCCTTAGTCCATTTACATTAAGAGGTGCAATTAACACCTCTGTGTTTACATTAAGACTTCCACTTCCAGAGGTGTCAGAGTCATTGGATCATTGTCCTGGTGGTGTCAGAGAAGGTGTTGGTGTATTCTTTTGCTGCTGTGATGGCTCCAAACAGAAGGTGCTCACTCTAAGTGAGAAAGTCGAACTGCTGTAGAAAGTGGAATCTTTGCCCATGCTTAACCAGCGTGACCTGGTGCTGCAAATGAACTTTGCAAAATGCACTGTAACAGATCCTCTGTGGCAGAGAACAGACAGAACACCAGGAGGAAGGAGCTACTGGTACAACTAAGACTTCTCTACTGGGACTAAGAACTAGATCTCTTGTACTGGGACCTTCAATTTAGGGTAAAAAAAAGAGTTAGTGTGTTTGTCAGAGGTAGTTGAAGTAAATTGTTATCTGTTATCTGTGTACTTATCTAGGTGCTTGTCACAGGTGTCAGAAGGGAATTGTTATCTGTGAAATTAACTAAGTGTAGAAAGATTTGCAAAGTAGGGGAGTGGCTTAGCTAGAAGGAGCCATATTAAACCAGATTTAAGCACTGCCCTAGATAGCTTCTGCCAGAGAACAGACAGAACACCAGGAGGAAGGAGCTACTGGTATAACTAAAACTTCTCTACTGGGACTATATTGCCCTCCTTCCCTCCCCTCCACCCCTCCACCCTAAACCAGTTCTACTTTTATAGGCACAGGATTTAACTGACAACAGGAACTTCCTGTTTGGGAGCAGGAAGTGAGTGATCACAGAGCCACCAAAGACTCACCATCCTAGAAGGGCAAGAGTAGCTCTCTGTCCCCCCCAGCTGCTAGAGATCTGACTCTGAGCAAATAAGGAGACTACTGAGAAATATGGGAACATCTTGTCTTAGAACAGGAAGACCAGGAGCTAAAAGGGCACAGAGGCAGTGAATAAGTAACTAGGGGAAGAAAAAAAAAGAAAAAAGAAAATAAACATAGGAAAGAGTAAGTATTCCAAACAACAATTAGGGGGCCAGAAAAAAGACATGATGGGAGTGGTGCAGTGCAGTAGCTGTGGAGCAGCAGTCTTCCGGGAGACGTTCTGGAGGATGCAGTGTTGTTCCATCTGCAGGCACCTCTATGGGCTGAGGGAGGAAGTTGCTCATCTCCAGGCTGAGTTGGCCAGGATTTGTGGGACCTCCTATCCCACCCAGGGACCACCAGGGTCACTGCCGTTGCCTCAGAGGTTGCCAAGAAAGAGGAGCGGTTGGACCACAGTGGGCTCAGGGAGGGTGAGGGTGGTGGAACAGAGGTGCATCCATCCAGTTATACCACTTCACAGTTTCTATGTGGTTCTGGAAAAGTGTGGTTCCTCTATGGAGGCACCCACAGTGGAGACCAAGGAGGATGCTGGTAACCTCCACAAAGGAGACCCACAGGAGGGTGGCATGGGACCCCACAGGGGAAGGAAATAACTCCTGGTGGGGGACTCCATTGTTAGGAAGGTAGAACTGGGGGAGGAAGCAGAGACGGAGGTAAGGTGTCTGCCTGGCGCCATGCCTTGGAGGCACAGGGAGCGAATCTTCAGGATCACAGGAGCAGCTGCACAGGGGAGGGAGCTGGATGTCATTGTCCATATAGAGACAAATTACCTGCCTAAGAAAGGGATCAGAGCAGTGCAAGAAGTGTTTGTGGAGATGGGGAGGGGCCTTAGACAAATAGCACACACGGTAACCTTCTTGGAGGTGCTGCCTGCCTATGGCACGGATGAGGCTAGGGTGCTCCACACCATGGGATTCAATCAGTGGTTGAAAAACTGGTGCAGAGCTCAGGGATTTGGCTTCATTGGGGACTGGGGGTCCACCTGGATGGATGCAGGCCTATACTGGTATGATGGTCTGCATTTGTCCAGGAGGGGAACCAGGATCCTAGGTGATAGGTTTAAATACTTCATTGGCAACCATTTAAACTAGCCAAGGGGGGGAGGCACTGGAAAGGAGCAGAGAAATCCTAGCCCCCCCCAAAAAAAATCAGGGTACTAAATGAGGTTGACACCAACATAGAGATGTCAATAGGGAGAAGTGCAGGGGTAAATGGAGAAAGTGACAAATGCAATAAGGACAGGGAAGGGGCAAAAAGGGGAAAGGCCATCAAGAAATGGAGGGTAATGAGTACCAACGCCTGTAGTCTGGGAAACAAGCTCCCTGAACTGGTGGCCTTGATGGAAAAGGGATGCCTGGATATTGTAGCAGTTACAGAAACATGGTACGCAGAGAACCATGACTGGGATGTTAACATACCAGGGTACACAACCTACAGGAGAGACAGGGAGGGCAGAAGGGGGGGTAGCTCTCTATGTAAGGAAAGGGATAAAAGCAACTGAACAAATGTGTAAACAGGGAGGCGAGGAGGCACTGTGGGTCACCTTAGAGACTGGAAATGGCACCACAATCCACACAGGGGTTGTATTGTCAGGAGGAGGGAATGGACAAGGATATAATAGAAGGCATACTTAGGATGGCAGAGAAAGGGGAGATACTGTTGATGAGGGACCTTAATATGCCAGATGTTAACTGGAGCACCTTTGCTGCAGCCACATCCAAAATCAGGGCCATTCTTGATGCCCTTCAGGTGGCATGCCTCAGACAGCTAGTTTTGGAACATACTCATGAGGAAGCAATCTTAGACCTCGTACTCTCAAATGGGGACAGTGAGAGGATCTCAGATCTAGAAGTGGGTAGCCATTTGGGAACAAGTGACCACCAAACAGTGTGGTTCACGATAAACTCAGCTACAGAGTCAAGCCATACAAAAGTGAGGATTCTGGACTTCAGGAGGGCTGACTTTTGCAAGATGGGAGAGTGCCTTAGAAAAGCACTAGCAAACAGGTTAGAAGGAAGGGTGAAGCAACAATGGGGAAATATCAAAACTGCCATCACAGAGGCAACAAGCCTTTGTGTGAAGCAAATAAACAAATCAAATGAAAGAAAAAGCCACTATGGTTCTCAAAAGAAGTGGCAGTGAAGGTTAGGGAGAAAAAGATAGCATTTAGGAAGTATAAGGAAACACAAAAGGAGCAGGACAGAGAACTGTACCAGTTAAGGCAGAAGAAAGCAAGAAGGGTAGTCAGAACAGCAAAGGCACAAACTGAGGAAAAGATAGCCAACTCAGTTAAGAAGGGGGATAAAACCTTTTATAGGTATATTAGGGAGTGTAGAAAGACAAAGGGAGGGATAGTGAGACTGAATAGAATGGATGGTGGGTGGACAGAGAGTGACAGTGAAAAAGCAGGGATACTGAATGAATACTTCTGTTCAGTATTCACAAAAGAGGAAGTGGGGAAGTGCCTAATCCAATTAACAGAAGCACTCTGGAGGAAGGGGGGGGGCGATCCCAGTCCTTTCACAGAAGAAAGGGTTCTGAAAGAACTCCTAAAACTGAAAGTGGACAAAGCAATGGGACCAGATGGAATTCACCACAGAATTCTAAAAGAATTAAGCAGAGAACAAGTAACACCACTGACTACCCTTTATAACAAATCATGGGAGGATGGTATGGTACCTGAGGACTGGAAGAAGGCTCATGTGATTCCCCTTCACAAAAGTGGGAGCAAGACAGAGGCAGAAAACTACAGACCTGTCAGTTTGACCTCTGTGGTAGGGAAGTGATGGAATCACTTCTGAAGGAAAGAACTGTTGAGTACCTAGAGGCTAGTGGGGCACAGGACCCAAGGCAGCATGGGTTCACAGTGGGAAGGTCATGTCAGATGAATCTAATTGATTTCTTTGACTGGGTGACCAAAGTAGTAGACCAGGGAGGGGCTGTGGACATGGCCTACCTAGACTTTAGCAACACATTTGACACAGTCCTACACAAAAAGATTAGTAGTCAAATTAACCAGCCTTGGTGTGGGTCCCAGGGTGGTAGCCTGGGTAAAACATTGGCTGAACAACAGGACACAGAAGGTAATTGTAAATGGAGTCCACTCTGAAGAAAGAGGGGTTACTAGTGGGGTACCGCAGGGTTCAGTATTGGGTCCAGTCCTTTTTAATGTCTTTATAAGTGACATTGCATAGGGACTGGAAGGAAAAGTATGCCTCTTTGCAGATGACACAAAGATCTGCAACAGGGTTGATACACAAGGAGGCGTGGAAAGGATGAGAAGGGACTTGGCAAGGTTGGAGGAATGGTCAGAAGTATGGCAGTTTGGATTCAATGCAAAGAAGTGCAAAGTAAAGCACCTGGGAAACAAAAACCCAGGGGAAGATTACACAATGGGGGGGGAGGTAGTAACAACAACAAAAATGGAAAGGGACCTGGGGGTAATCATATCTGATGACCTTAAGGTTGGCAAGCAATGTGAGAAAGCAGTAGGGAGGGGCTGGGGGGATACTGGGATGTATAGGGAGAGGCACCACCAGCAGAAAACAAGAAGTTGTTATCCCCCTGTATAGACAGTTGGTGAGACCCCATCTGGAGTACTGCGTCCAGTTCTGGAGACCCCATCTCTGCAAGGACATATACAGGATGGAGGCAGTTCAGAGGAGGGCAACTAAAATGGTGCAGGGTCTGCAAGAGAAGCCATACGAGGAGAGGCTAAAGGAGCTTAATATGTATACCCTTGAGGAAAGGAGGGAGAGGGGGGACATGATTGAAATGTTTAAGTACCTCAGTGGAATCAGCAAAGTCCAAGAGGGTAGCATCTTTCAGAAAAAGAGATCTGCAAGAACAAGGGGACAAAATTTGAAGATAGAGGGGGGAACGGCTCAGGGGCAATGTGAGGAAGTATTTTTTCACAGAGAGGATGGTGGATGCATGGAACAGCCTTCCTGAGGAGGTTGTGGGGTCTAAAACTGTGGGAGAATTCAAGAATGCATGGGACAGACATAAGGCAATTTTTGTGGGGGGGTAGGAAGAAATAGGCTGTTGGTTAAATAGGATTTGCAGCTTATCCTCTAGGTAAGGAAATAGGCAGACTAGGTGGGCCAAGCGGTCCTTATCTGCCATCAAAGTCTATGTTTCTATGTTTCTATATTTCTATCTCCAGAAACAACAAGAGGAAATCATGTAGCAGTGGCATGACAATGCAAACCCAGAACACAAAGGAAAGCATGAGGGGAAAGATTCTGAAGTGGAGGAGGCATTGCTGCGGTGGTTTAAAAATGCTAGAGGGCATGATGCCCTCATTAGCAGGCCACTGTTGGCTGCTAAGGCTAAGCAGCTTGTGACTGCTCTTGGTTATCCATATTTCAATGTCAGCAAAGGCTGGCTGCAGTTCTGGAAGATGCACAACAACATTGGGTTCAGAAGAGCCCACGGGGAAAAGGGTAACGCTGACACTGCTAGTGCTGAGCAGTGGCTCACTCAGGTTGTCCTAGGACTGCTTGCCGGTTATGCACCTTGCAATATTTACAACTGCGATGAAACAGGCCTTTTTCCCATTGCATAGGTTATGGGGCTCTTGCTTTTAATTCAGAACCTCTCCTTGGGCATAAGAAAGCTGAGGAGAGGATTTCTGTTTTAGCCTGTTGCAATATGGACGGAAGCGATAAAACTGACCTCCTCGTTATCAGAAAATCTACATCCCCCTGCTGTTTTAGGGGAGTGAACAACTTTTCAGTCATCTATAGGGCCAACAAATCCGCGTGGATGACTGGTGAAATATTCACAGGATGGTGCAGAAACTGGGATCGGAAGCTGAGATGGAGGAAAATCACCCTGTTATTGAACAACATTAGAAACATAGAAACATAGATTTTGATGGCAGATAAGGACCGCTTGGCCCACCCAGTCTGCCCACTTCCCTACCTAATGGATAAGCTGCAGATCCTAGTTAACCAGGAGCCTACTTCTTCCTACCCCAACCCCCTAGAATTGCCTTATGACTGTCCCATGCATGCTTGAATTCCACCACTGTTTTTGACTCCACAACCTCCTCCAGAAGGCCGTTCCATGCATCCACAACCCTCTCTGTGAAAAAATACTTCCTAAGTTACCTCTGAGCTGCCCTTCTATCTTCAAATTCAGACCCCTTTGTTCTTGTACACCTTTTTTGAAAGATGCTAACCTCTTGACTTTGTTGATTCCCTTGAGGTACTTGAAAGTTTCTATCATGTCCCCTCTCCCTCCTTTCCTCGAGGCTATACATATTTAGCTCCTTAAGTCTCTTCATATGTCTTCTGGTGCAGACCCTGCACCATTTTAGTTGCCTCCTCTGGACAGCTTCCATCCTGTCTATGTCTTTGCGGAGATTGGTCTCCAGAACTGCACGCAGTACTCCAGATGGGGTCTCACCAGCTGTCTGTACAGAGGGATAACGACTTCTGTTTTCTACTGGTGATGCCTCCCTATGCATCCCAGTATCCCCCAGCCCTCCTTGCTGCCCTCTCACATTGCTTGCCCACCTTTAGGTCATCTGATATGACTACCCCAGGTCCCTTTCCATTTTTGTTGTTGTTAGTATCTCACCCCATTGTACTCTTCCCTGGGTTTTTGTTTCCCAGGTGCATTACCTTGCACTTCTTAGCATTGAATCTAAGCTGCCATACATTTGACCATTCCTCTAACCTTGCCAAGTCCCTTCTCATCCTTTTCACCCCACCTTGTGCATCAACTCTGTTGCAGATCTTTGTGTCATCTGCAAAGAGACATACTTTTCCTTCCAGTCCCTCTGCAATGTCGCTTATAAAGACATTGACGAGGACCGGTCCTAATACTGAACCCTGCGGTACCCCACTAGGCCACCCTGCCATAACTGGACTCCACAACATGAAACTAATCTTCCTACCTCCTAACACCACATGTATAATTCAACCCTCAATATGGGGATCATTTATGCATTAAAGCAACACTATGTGATGGCTATGAGGCAATGAGATCTAGATGAACTGGACACAGACGCTGCCATCACAGCCTCACTACGCACCAAGAAGATTTCAGTCCTCAATGCTGTTCAGTTTTTAAAACAGGCATGGGACTCTGTGACTGACCTGACCATCCAAAGATGCTTCTGTAAGGCTGGGTTTTCTCCCCTCATAGATCCCAAAGACCCTGGTGAGGGAACATCAGCTAGCAGTGAAGTGCAGATCGAGGAGGAGGAAAAGGAAGTCTAGATTCTCCATGGCTTAATGGAGACAGAGTTTTCTGAAAACTGTCACATTGGTGATGAGGATGTACCACCCCCTGTTGATGATGTGGGTCAGGTGGTGGAAGGAATGCGAGCATCACATGAAGCAGACGAGGAGGAGGAGGATGCTTCTGATGTGAGCTGTACAGAAGAGGAAAGAGAAACACTAGGAGATGTTCAAGACACTCTGCTTACACTGTGCCGAATGATGGATCAACACCCGGAGATGACCCTAGACTGGATGGTGCTTACTGTGGCCAAAAAGGTTTGGACACCGTATTGTGTAAAATCCACAGTACAGGCAAAGATCACACAATGTTTTTAATTCCTGGACTGACCGGACTGACTGTACATACTTGTTTACTCGCTTTTCTACTGATGAGTGTTCACTGTTTTCACTGTATTTTTTTGTACTTAACTAGTGCACTGCAGTAAAAACAAAAAATTTTTTATAAAATCAGATCGCTAGTTGTGTGATTACTGTACTTGCTTGGGAATCAGGTGGGAGATAGATTGTGTGATTACTTGCTGGGGAACCTGGCTGGAGGTAGAGTGTGCATTACAGCTAGCGACAAGCAGCAACCTATAAAAAAAAAAGCTTTTGGATATACATAGATACATAGACAGTGTCGGCAGATAAGGGCCTATGGCCCACCTAGTCTGCCCATTTGAGCTTGTAAGTTCAGTTTGTTTTCCTAGAAGTCTATTTCCCCTTACCCCTGACCTCTAGAATTCCTTTATGTCTATCCCATGCATTCTTAAATCCCATGATTGTTTCAGCCCCCACCACTTCCTCTGGCAGGGTGTTCCACTTGTCCACCACCCGTTCTGTGAAGAAATTCTTTCTCATGTTTCCTCTGAATCGTCCTCCCTCCAACTTCATCCCATGCCCTCTAGTCCTGAAACATCTTTTGCTTAAAAATAGTGTTTTCCTGCACCCTGTTCCTCCCTGTAAGATACTTGTATGTCTCTATCATATCCCCTCTCCCTCCTCTCCTCCAGGAGTACATGTTCAGTTCCTTCAACCTGTCTTCATAGGATTTGTGATGCAACCCATGCACCATCTTTGTTGACCTCCTCTGAACCTTCTCTACCCTGTCTATGTCCTTACATAGGTATGGTCTCCAGAACTGTACACTGTACTCCAGGTGGGGCCTCACTAGTGTCTTGTATAGTGGAATTATGACCTCCCTTTTCCTGCTGGTGATGCCCCTGCCTATACATCCCAGCATCCTATTTGCTTTACCTGATGCCTTGTCACACTGTTTCCCTACCTTGAGGTCATCAGAGATGACAACCCCAAGATCCCTTTCCTGCTTGGTGCATGCTATATCCTCACCCCCAACTGATATATGTGCCAGGGTTTTGTGCCCCATATGCATTATCTTGCACTTTGCATTGAATTTCAACTGCCAAACCCTTGACCATTCTTCAAGTTTCTGCAGGTCCTTCTCATTCTGTCTACACCCTCTGGTGTGTCTACTCTGTTACAGAGCTTTGTGTCATCAGCGAACAGTGAAATTCTGCCTTCTATATCCTGTGCAATGTCACTGATGAAGATGTTGAATAGGACCGTCCCAGCACTGATCCCTGTGGTACCCACTGGTCACTCTTCCTCTGTGGAGTGACAGCCATTTACCACCACCCTCTGTGTCCTGCCACCCAGCCAGTTACCTACCCACCACACTACTGTCCTGCCCACACCCATATTCCCCAGTTTGTGTAATAGTCTTCTATGTGGCACAGTGTCAAAGGCCTTGCTGAAGTCCAGCTAGGCCATGTCCACTGCCCTCCCCTGATCCACCTCCCTAGTCACCCAGTCAAAAAATTCAATGAGGTTGGTCTGACATGACCTCCCCCTGGTGAAACCATGCTGCCTTGGGTCCTGTAGTCCATTGACAACCAGATGTTCCACCAATCTCTCCTTCAGTAGTGCTTCCATGATCTTTCCCACTACCGAGGTGAGGCTGACTGGTCTGTAGTTCCCTGCTTCCTCTTTGTTCCCACTTTGTATAAGGGACTACATCTGCTGTCCTCCAGTCTTTGGGTACCTCCCTGTTTCCAGTGATTGGCTGAACAGGATAGCCAGAGGTTCAGCCACCACCTCTCTTAGTTCTTAAGGACCCTGGGTGCACCCCATCTGGCCCCATTGCTTTGTCAACTCTTATTACTTCCAGTTCCTTCAGGACCCTTTCTCGTGTAAAGGGACTTGTGTCCATTTCTGCACCATTCTCACCCCTTGTACTCCCTTCAGACCCATTACCCCCCTCTTCCTTAGTAAAGACTGAGCAGAAATACCTCTTCAATATGTCAGCTTTACTGTTGTCATCCTCCACGCTGCTCCCATCCTCCCCCTTCAGTCTAACTATCCCTCCCTATGTCCTTCTTTTTTCACTTATGTACCTGTAAAAGGTTTTGTCCCTTAACCACTGATTTTGCAATGTTCTTCTCTGTCTGAGCTTTGGCTTCCTTACTGACTTCTCTGCCTCCCTTGTTTCTCCTGGTACTTCTCCCTATCCCCTTCTGCCTGTGTCTTTTGTATTGCCTGAATGCAGTCTTTTGGCTTTCACTTTCTTTGCTACCTCTTTGGAAAACCATAATGGTCTCCTCTTTCTTTCCTCTTGCTAACCTGCTTAATGCATAATTCTGTTGTTCTTATAATCCCCATTTTAAATACTGCCCACTGTTCCTCAATTCCTGATTCCTGTCCCATTCCCCTTAATGCCTCTTTCAAGCATCTCCCCATTTTCCCAAAGTCTGCCCCCCTAAAATCCAGGATACGTGTTTTTGTGTGGTTTGGTTCTGCTCTTTCTGTGATTTCAAACCACAATATAATGGACACTTTAAGAGTTTGAATAATAGTAGGAATCTAAATAAAGCAAGAGAGGAATATAGGAAATTACTTAAGAAGAAATGTCACACTTCTAAACTGAATCAATGGCAAAAGATGTTGGATATAATAGACAAAAAAGATCAACAATCTTTTTGGTTAATGGTAGCAAACGGTACTGATAATAATAAAAATGCCTTGGATATATATATATATATATATATATATATCAGAGGCAAAAAACTCAGTTTAATGCATCAGTTCGGGTTGTTTCACAGCAACAAAAGTGAGGAAATTCGATGTTAGGGTTGAAACCTCCTTTGCACCCTTCCAGCCCACCCCCCCAACTGGAATTGGGGTGCGCATTGGGGTCATCGGCCCTTAGTGTCACCCCATCACATGTGGAAAGAAGCTGAGGAACAGGAGAATGGGGTGACAGTTAGGACCGATGACCCCAATGCACAGCCCGATTCCAGTTGGGGGGTGGGCTGGAGGGGTGCAAAGGGGGTTTCAACCCTAACATCAAATTTCCTCGCTTTTGTCACTGTGGAACAACCCTAACTGATGCATTAAATGGATTTTTTTGCCTCTGATTTCCCTTCTTTTTGAGAATGATAATGAGAAATAGTGAATGTAATGCGGCTGCGGGAGCCCTCCCGCCACGTGATGTCTTGTCACATAGTAAGATTGTGCCCGCAAACGCAAATCATAATGCGCATGGTGATGCAAAGCGAAACAGAAAGAGAAACAGTACTGTAGACAGAAATGTTAAAAACAACGCAAATGCAACCGCAAATGAAAACACAAAGGGTAACGCACATGGTGGCGTAAACGTGAACGGTAAGTGAAACGGGTACGGAACCGCAAGCAGAAATGGTAATGGTAACAATAATGTAAGCGCACAGGCTGGTTTTACCCAAAAGCTGTATAGAGAAAGACAGTGAGTACAAAGAATGTATGCAAAATAATGACTCTCGGAACACAAAAATGAGGACTTGGAATAGTAAATTGCTTATATCTCAGTAACTGTACGACACAGAAAAAAAATTTAAAAGTCATATGAATTATCACTTTCCTGGCTAGTTTTGTACTTAGCTCTGTGAGGGGGCTAAGAGATTTTTCGACAAAAAGTCCGTATCTCGCACCGTTTTCAAGACACGGGCCCTGAAAGGCGTGGCGAATGCCGTAATGTTATCCTATGGGAAAAAAACAGAAGTTCGGACTGCCATAACTTTGCCTCCCTGTAATATTTTTTCACCAAACCACTGAAAGGCACATCTGTGGGATGTTGGTTGTGTTTCCTGCAAATTTCAGCCCAAAAGACCAAACTGTTATTTTGCAGCAGTGCGCCAAACGATTGCTGCAATGCGTCGTATGCCGTAATGTTATCCTATGGGAAAAAGTGTCAGATTTGGAGTATCGTAACTTTGCCGCCATGTAATATTTTTTCAACAAAACACTGAAAGGCACATCTGTGAGATGTCGGCTGCGTTCCCTCCAAATGTCACCCCAAAACTCCAAACCGTTCTTTTGCAGCAGGGTGCCAAAGAATTACTGTTATTTTGGGCATAGTGTCTCAAAGTAGTGTTGTGATTTGCGAAAGCTTTCGTAAAAATTCTGCGACACTTTCATGAGTGCGACATCACTTACAGTATTTTTCCAGAAATCTGAAAACATATTTCTGAGGTGTTTTACCCCAAAATAAAGACATGGCTAGCATCCTCAGGGCCCGACTAGGTGAATACAAAAAAGAATTAGGTTGCTAGAGGGTCTCAATTTTAAATGCCAAGCATTTTTCTGATCACTAACTGAAAACAAAATGTCAGATTTGCGACAGTAAAAGGGCCATTTGCGACAGTAAAAAGTGCATTTGTGACACTGTCGAACCTTTTGTTAACTTTTCCCATTGACTTATAATGGGGAATTTTTTTTGAATAACTTTTGAACCATTTAATATTTTTTCACAAAATCTTCAAAAGGCACACCAGGAACCCTGGCCGCATGTTCCCTGAAGATTTTGGGCTGGTCGCGCAAATCGTGAGACCTGTAGGTGTGACCGTAGAATTCCAGAAAAAGCGTAAATGCACGTGCAGATCACACTTAATAACTCTGCAGCCGTGTATCCGACCAGTACGAAACTGGGCAGATCCCAAGGCGTATGGGTCTTGATCAGGTATTCCAAATTTCAGGCAAATCCATCAAACAGTTGCAAAGTTATTAAGGTGAAACATTTTGGGTTTAACATGTAAATGGCTCCTCAACCCTAATTATAGTGGCAGTACCGTGCCACTATAATATATATAATTGTTTTTTCATGAGAACTATTTTGAAGTTGATCTTCCTTGGGAATTACATCTAGATAGAGTTCATTTTCAAATGATTACTCCAAAGGAAGTCTATATGGCAATAACAACTTTAAAGTGAGGTGAAGCTCCAGGTCCTGACTCAGTTCCAGCAGAGGCATTTCTGTGTTTACCTATGTATTGGAGGGATGTTTTAGTCGCATATTCTAATAAATGCATTTACTCAAAAGGTATACAAGCAGAATGGAAGGGTGCAATTATAATATCCATATATAAAAAGGTGCTAGAAAAGACCCTGCAATGTACCATCCAATTTCGCTGCTAGATATTGTGGGGAAGATTTTTGCTAAAATTATCTGTAATCAGTTAAATGAGGAAGGAATTAAACTAGGAGGCCTCTCTGAACTTCAGTCAGGATTTAGAAGGGGCTATATGACAACAGATAATTCATTTGTACGAATGCATTTATATGAAAAAATACGTAAAGTTGAGAAAACAGAAGATTTATATGGCCTTTATAGACTTAAGTGAAGCATTTGACTCTATTTATAGAAATGAGTTGTGGCAACTAATGTTTGAGTGGGGAATTAATCCCATATTGATTAGTATTATAAAGGAACTATATTCTCAGTCTTGGGCGCAAGTTAGATGGGGCAAAAATGGTCAAACATCCAAACCGTTTTTAACAAATAAAGGAGTTAGACAAGGCTATATGTTGGTGCCATTGTTATTTCATATTTACTTGAACAAGTTCTTAACACAACTTAGTACAGTAAATAAGGATTCCCTAAAGATAGGAGTTTTTCTATGTCCTGTACTTGCTTATGCAGACAACCTAATAATAATAGCATTATCAAAAAAAGGTTTACAAAGTAAATTAGGTAAACTTTTATTACTAGAAAAAGATTATGGGTTGAAAATTAATGAACAGAAAACACAAGTAATGATTTCTAGAAAGTGTAGAAGTAAACAAAATTGGAGAATTAATGGGAAGAAGTTAAAAAGTGTTCTTCATTATGACTATTAAGGCCTGGCAATATCTTCCTGTGGGAAGTGGCTAAAACGTATTCAAAAGCTTAAGATACAATTAAAACAAACAGCAGGATCATTACACAGATTTAATTATAAATATGGGGGAAATATCAGATTACCTTTAATAAGAGCAATAAAAGCAAAACAGTTTCCACAAGTAACATATCATAGTGAAATCTGGAGCTTAGATAAAAAGGAATCTACAGAAGTGCCAGTAAATAAATTTTACAAAAATGCAATGGGTATTGGACCGTCTGCCCCAAATGTAGTAATAAGAGCTGCACTTGGGATGGTTACATCAAATGCATTAATAGCAATTAGAAAATTGATCTATTGGATCAAACTAACGAGAATGGATAGAGATTGGTTACCCGCTTTGTGTTTCATGGAGAAATTGGAGTGGAAAAAACAAGGATGTTATACATCAGTTTGGCTAAAGGATATAAAAATATTACTGAAAAATTATGATTTGGATATATTGAATAAATTACATCAAAAAGGGATCCAAATCAGTGTACAATACTTCAAATACATAAGGAATAAAGTGGTGAATGCCAATAAAGAATATGACTTCTTGATGGCATCAAAAAGAAAGACTTCACCCTGGCTTGTAGCACAAGATTTGAAACATGGGAATCGATATTATTTAGACGTCGTTACTGATCTGGTTAAAAGAAATTGTTATACTAGATACCTTATGGGTCTTTATAATGGTAATATTATGACAGCTCGCTTTCTAAAGAAAACAAAGGAGGAGGAGGATAGATTTTGTGAATGTTCTTGTTTGGAAATAGAGAATTTAAATCATGTAATATTTAACTGTACATGGTATAATAAGCAGAGAGCTTATTGGCTTCCGCCTATTTGGGATTTAATTCAATTACTTGATAATAAGACCCTGCTGAATATCATGTTCACTACCCAGGATGATTATATTATAAATCAAGTAGCTTCCTATCTAAAGAATATTGCCTTGATAAGAATGAAACTTTGTAAGATCTAATTCAGTCTAGTTGCCTTGTACTTCCGAGTTGTATAACATATGTTTTCAGCTAATGACTTTATGCACTTTAAATATGATGGAATTGTTCTTGAGTGATTTATATTTATGTTTTAGTACTAGAGATTTTCCTATGGGTGTATTGTGTATTTGATTATATGTAGAGACTTAATATGTATACAGGTTTAAAGCAGTGTCAGTGGCTCAGTAGGTAGCACACTCGCCTCTGAAGCCGGGAGATCAGAAGGTTGTGGGTTCAGTTCCCACATCTGGCACTTGGGCTAATATCCCAGTACTGACACTGTAGTGCAGCATGAGAGGGGTGCTGCACTTCTGAGGTGTCATCTTTCAGATGAGACGTTAAACCAAGGTCCCATCTGCCTGGATTGGTGGTAGTTCAGCTGGATGTTAAAGACCTCATGGCACTTATCGAAAAGAGTAGGGGAATTTCCCCAGTGTCTTGGCCAAATTTCCCCTCATTCACTAAAAATACCAACAACAGCTTAATCTGGTTCAAGGTCAGTTGGCATTCATCTGTATTCCCCCTCCCCCGGGTCGTGCCTGAAAATAGGCAGGATTTGTCTAGTATACTTACCCTGTCAACAAAAACTAAATAAAATTAATAAAATTTTTATATGCTGTAAAGGTCTTTGACTAAACAAATTAAGTATGTATCTATCTATATAATGGGCATGATGGTTTTGCACAAATATGCCCATTGTAGGTGGTGCCAACTGCATATATAATTTCTCCAGATCCTGAGAAACCTCGAAAAAAAATGTTTTAATCGCCAATGATCTTTTTATAATTTTTCCACATTTTAAACATTTCTTTTGGCTTATTAACCAGAGGCTCTTCCAACTCCCTGATATTTGCCAGAACTGGATTTTCTTCTGGTGGTTGTATTAGAACAGTCTGACATAGCTGTGAAGATAACATCATATTCAATATGACTTTACTGTATTTCCACCATCCCCAACTGAAAAGCAAGAAACTGAAAGAATAAAGTAATTGGTTATTAGTTTTTCATCATCTGATTTATTATGTTTTTCCCCTTACACATTTTTTAAGACTTTAAGGGATTCATATTAAGTGCAGTTTTTTGTTGTTGTTGTTGTTCCTTGTTTACCATATTTTAGTCTAGAAAGAACTTAGTTACTTCTGGCATGAACAGTTTTCTATATAAGAACTTACATTACTAATAACTTAAAAGTTATCATTTTAGGTACTCAGTAATCACTTAGATCAATAAATAGTTCTGCAGTATCATTAAATAGCAAACTCATAATAAATAAATGAATACGTAGTCATTAAAAATATAAAAAACTGGGGGAGTCACGTGATGAGCTGATTCGGAAGAGACGTCTCCCGTGCGTCTCCGAGGCCCCACAGCACAAAATTTAAGATTATTTACTCCGAGACTGGCCATAAATTATTTAAAATAGCCATTAAGAGCCCGCGAGATGGCGGGGTGCATTTCCTTGCCAATCGTTATAGGGCCACGAGGTTTCGAAGAGCGGCAAGTTAACAAATAGCAAGGGTGCATTGGCAAGCTTAGGCCGCATCTTTGCCTGAAGATGGAAGCCGAACTAACAGAACCCCTGGCGGGGTGAGCTCCAGCCACTAAGAGGCCCAAATCCCAGTCGCCTACCATACCTGAGCAGGACGAGGAACTAGGGAAGGAAGGGGGCTCTGGCTCAAACACAGAGGACATTCAGGAAATTAAAGCATTGCTGCAAGGGCTGATGATCGATTTCACTGAGGTAAAGCCGGCATTACATTCCCTGGCACAAAGAATGGGTGATGCTGAGGCCCGGATCTCTTTGCAGGAGAGGAAGGTCTCTGTGCTTGATCAGGAAGTGGGGACGATTCAAAAAAAGCTTAAGAAACTAGAGGAGAGGGTGGAGGACCAGGAATCAAGAAACTAGAG
Organism: Neoceratodus forsteri; assembly: GCA_016271365.2. Taxonomy (NCBI): domain Eukaryota; kingdom Metazoa; phylum Chordata; order Ceratodontiformes; family Ceratodontidae; genus Neoceratodus; species Neoceratodus forsteri. The sequence continues at coordinate 877,170,330 of CM028129.1, forward strand.
AAACAACTTGATCTTGGCGGGGCTACCATAGTGGGCTGAAGGCTCCGATTGTGTCTCTTTTCTGCAGGAGCTCCTGTTGAAGTTGCTGGGCCCTACACCATTCGGGGAAGGTTACAACCTGGAAAGAGCTCATCGGGCACTGCGGGAGATGCCACCGCCGGGGGCGAGGCCCCGAGTGATTATTATGTGTTTTCTTAATTATAAAGAAAAGTCCCATGTGCTGCTTACTGCCAGACAAAAGAAGTCTCTGCAATGGAATGGTGCTTCCCTATGGTTCTTTCAAGATCAAACGCCAGCGATTCGGGAAAAGCAAAAGGAGTATGCTGACATAAAGAAGAAGCTTTATCTTGCAGGAATAAAATTCCGACTACACTTTCCTGCAACCCTGGTGGTGCGTCTCCAGGCTGGAGAGAAGAGGTTCCTCACAGCGAAAGATGCATTGGAGGGGCTACAAGCTGAGCTACCAGACTTATTCAAACCCCCAACACGACTGCTTTCTGACAAAAAGAAGGCTGGGCCTGTCTGATGGCCGTGATGGAAGAAAAGCAAGGGATTTTAAACTTTTTATGGCCTGTTGGCTCTATTGTTCTCGGTTAAATTTGGAGGTTCAAGGGATTAACGTAGGATCGGGTTTATAGGATCATTGATGGGCCACGAGGTGACAAATCACAAGATTTCAGCACATTAAGTAGTAGTCATGGGGGAAGGGAGATCACCAAACCTACTATTTGTGCTATTAGACCTAAGAATATCCTCGTGACCCTGGAACATTGGAGGGAGTTGTTAGAGGGGGGTGGTGAGGAAATTTTATTACAACAAGGGTTAAGCAGTCAGTGTTATATCTGCTAGTGGGCACCGTTATATATAAAGCGGGCCTCATGTCAGTTTTGGGGAAGAACGGGAAGGGGGAATGGCCAAAGGGACTTAGATCCAAGTAACACTAGTAAATGGAGGGATATCACCCCGGGATGCAAGGGAATTTAAAGTGGAGCAGTGCAGGCTCGATATATAATTTATCAAAGAGAGCTTTGAGAGGGTTTCCCCCCTTTTCTTTTTTGTTTATTTTTTTCTCTTATGGAAAACAAAAGCGAGTGATCGACTGAAGGGAAGATGGGGCCTTCACGTTCAGGACTTTATGGGAGCCATGGGCCAGATCCTGGGGCTCAGTGTCAGAGGTTGGGGCTGGGGGCATGGGAAGGGGTTCATCCATTACTCAACAACAGGTAGGTGGTCGATCTAAGGATCGGGGACAAAAGGGGAGGGGGGAGAGGGTGGAAAGAGAGAGATCCAAGTATGGAACAACAAGAATGCAGACCCTAAAGAGGCACAATATCTGGGCTTATTCGAAAAATTTGATGTTTAATGATGGCATGTTTTAAAATAATCTCTTGAATGTAAAGGGCTCAGGGGTTACGTAAAAGAATGGTCATTCTGTGATATATTGAACAACGAGGGGTACACATTGCAGCATTACAAGAGACACATCTATTGACTGAAGAGCTGGGTGGTCTCAGGAAGCATTGGGTGGGACAAGTATACGGCGTGGGAAAGGACAGGGCCTCCGGGGGTGTGGCGATCCTAATAAAGAAATCCTGCCCATATGAAGTGGCGCAAGTGCTAACAAGGCAAGATAGTAGGGGGATTTATTTGTCGGGCACTTTGCTTGGTAAAGCAGTCTCGGTTGCATCCATATGTGGGCCAACTCCCTCTGATCCTAAATTTTTTGCCTCAATAGAAAGGGATATAGCTAATCTTCCTTCACACTCACTTATCCTAGCGGGTGACTGGAACACCTATCTTGATAACCAGGAGGACAGGAAACCTCCATATAGCGGGCCGAAGACCAAGGCCCTGCTAGCCCTGGTTAGGTTTCTAGAGGCAGCAGCACTGGTTGACCCAATTAAGAATCTTTCAAATAGGGGCAGTGACATGACATTTTACTCGGCACAAGAGTCACTCTCGAATTGACTTTTTTTTGGTTAATAGAGAGGCACTTGCAGAGATTAGAGAAGTCCTGACAGAGGGTAGAACCCTCTCAGATCACTCTCTTATTCAGATGCAGTGGGAACCAAGACCCACACCGCCTCGACCTTACAGATGGAGGCTTCATGACTCGCTTTTGACAGAGGCCACGAGAAGGGATGAATTAGAGGTGGCCTTACAGGAGATCGTTAGATTCCAGCTCCCCACATTGCGGGATAAAAGATTAGCTTGGCCTACCTGTAAGTTTTTATATGCGGGGGCAGCTAGGGCTCTAGCTGCAAGGGATAAGTCGCTCAGAAGGGCCAAAGAGGAATTCTTGATAGGGGCGATTGATTCTTTGTCACAGCTAGAGGGATCCTCAGGGGAAATAGATGCGGAACTCAAAAGCTTGAGAAGGGAATTGTCAGATATTGTCTACGGGAAAACAGAGTTCTGGCTGAATAAGATTAACGCCAAATTCCTACTGCAGGGTGACGTCCCCGGGCGTCTCTTGGCGGCTAAAATTAAAGAGTGGGAGGCAAGTAGGACAATCATATCTGTTCAGTATGAAGGGACGCTTGTTACAGACCCACAAGAAATGGCTGAGGCTTTTGCATCATACTTCACAGAAATTTACCAAGCTAAAGACTTGGTGAGGGAGAAGGAGGCCAAGTGTTATCTAGAAGGAATCCAGTTACCAATCCTGGATCCTGCCCAAGCCAAGGAATTAGAAGCTCCAATAAGAGCATCTGAAATTATTGAAGTGGTGCAGTCTCTTCCTTTGGGTAAATCACCAGGGCCTGACGGCCTTACTGCTAAATTTTATCAGACCCATATTCAGACTATACTCCCTATACTCCATGAGTTTTTTCTCACTATAATGAGGGAGGGAATTTACCATTCTCCACTCTATCTGGCATATGTTACCTTAATACCTAAGCCAGACAAGCCTAGGGACGCATTAGGTAGCTATAGGCCTATAGCGTTAATAAACCAAGATATTAAGATTCTTACCAGAATCTTGGCAAACAGGATTTTGACTATTGCTCCCAGTTTAATCAGTCAGGAACAAGTAGGATGTATGCCGAGGAGAGGGGCGAAAGACACTCTCAGGAAAATCCATCATATCCTAAATTCTGCCCCCGACTCTCAGCTACCTTTAGCCCTGATTTCCCTAGATGCTGAAAAAGCATTTGATTGGGTCTCACATCCCTTTCTCTTTGCTACAATGGAGAAAATGGGTTTCCAGGGGGGTCTCCTTAGAGGTATCAAGAATTTATATGCCGCCCCAACGGCTAGAATATTATGTAATGGTTATATCTCATGGAATTCCAACTAAATAATGGGACTACCAAGGGTGTCCTCTTTCACCGATACTGTTTAACATCTATCTAGAACCCTTCTGAGATCTATCAATAGGGATGTAAAGGTCAGGGATCAGGATTGGGGAATGAGCTAAAACTCAGTCTTCTCAGATGACATACTCCTTCATTTACAAGACCCAGTATCCAGCTTTGAGAGTAAGAGAATTAATAGACCGCTCTCTAAGGTCTCTAACTACAAGTTGAATCTTCAAAGACACAAATCCTACCCTTGACACCACATGTATTTAGGGCAGATTTTTCATCCCTGGGAGTGCAATGGAGTACTGGCAAAATGAAGTATCTGGGCATCTGGATTACAGCAAATCAGGAGTCGGGGGCCGATGCTAATCTGGGGAGGATCATATCTGCGGTTAAGGGGGATATTTTAAGATGGAACAAGCTACCTTTGAACTTTATGGCACGTTTGGGCCTCATTAAGATGAATGTTTTACCGAGACTGCTATACCTGGTACATTTAGCCCCATACAGTATCCCTACTAAATGGTTTAGTACAATCAGGAGGCTAATTTCAGGATTTCTGTGGAATAACAAACCGTCTAGGATAAAGCATAATGTCTTGCGCCTTCCATATGGGGAGGGGGGCATCAGGTTACCTGACCTCCATGTTTACTATGTGGCAGGCCAGTTAGGCCTTATGGCTCAATGGGCGGAAAACTATGAGGGGGAAAATTACATACCAGCGTGGTTGCGAATCGAGAAGCAATTGTTAACGAGCTCTGGCCTCACCCCTGAATTGATGCTATATGCTAAACTTAGAAAAGGTTTTTTTAGGATGGGGTATGGGAACCCAATCAGAAAAACCGCAGAGGCCTGGTGGTCCTTCCTCACTCCGGTACAAAAGTGGTATCAATTGAAGTCCAGAGACCAGCCCATACTGGTTAATCCTAATTTAGTTATAGGGGGTCGGGTAATTGGACATCGGTGGTCCAATCATTTGTGTGGCCTAAGATTGAGGGACGTGATGCAGGGAGACAAAATAGTCCTTCCATTACAATGCGAGGGATTGTCCTTTTTCCAAAGGATAGAGCTTAAACAAATGTTAGCAGGGTTTCGGAAGGGGATGGGGGACCCCATAGATAACTCTTTCTCATGGGGGAGTTTAAGGGAAGCCATCCAGAAAGCCAACCCACTTTCACAAGTTTATAAAATTCTCTTGGACTTTCTGGGCCCGAATACTCCTATATGAATCCCTTACTGGGACAAGGTGATGGCCCCCAGAAATCTTAGGTGGGAAAGTATTTGGAAGAGCACTAAATACAATGTGATACCCAAGTATAGAAATATGCAAATCTTTGTGGTTTTCAACATATACTATACCCCTGTAAAGCTATATGGCAGAGGGTTAAGACAGATGGACCTGTGTTTCAGGTGCGAGAAGAACGTGGGTGACCTGTTGCATGTAATGTGGGGATGTAGCAAAATCTCACCCTTATGGAGGGAGATTAAACGGGGCATGGATCCAATGCTGGACTATACAGTTTTTATATCTCCAGAAATATGTGTTTTGGGTGACTTTTTTCAAATTGTAGGGATCGCACCCAAATACCACCTTCTTTAATGGTGTCGGTAGTTACATGCTCTTAGTAAAGCACTGGAAGGACGACCAGGCCTATGCCTATGAACAATGGGTGAGAGAGCTTTTGGTGGTACTGGCCAAGATAAAGAGGCATCTATTCTCTGAGGGGAGACAAGAGCTATACGTTAAAAGATGGGCAATATTAGATGCGATCTACTCCCAGCAAGTTACGAATATTGGAACACAGGTCCATCTGTCAGACAGTGATTAGCAAAGGAAAACATGCTGGAGTGTTTAATGCCTATATTCCTTTGTGCCTACCTGTACTTTGCTTGTCCTCTTCACTATCCCCAATATTCTTGGTATTATTTGGACTTTAATAATTTCTTAGATGGTCAAATTTGGGTCATATTGGGTCCATTACTAAGACAAAAGGGGATTGGCTATGGTCTGCAGGGGCTTAAGGGGTTGGGGACTCTCTCTCTCTCTCCAGGGGACACATTAGGAAACCGTCCTGCAAGAGTCAGGCTCCTTTGGGGGCCGCAGGATAAAATATCCTTGCAAGTGGATATACAATGGAAGATTTGGTCAATGAAGGGAAGGGTGTACTCTAACATCGGTCAGCGTACTATATCAAGGCACTATTGACTTTGGAACTTGACCATACTGTGGGGTGGTTCTCTAGTGTGCTTGTACATAAGGGGATGTACATAGTTTGCACAGCCAGTTTTGGGTTGTGTTCCCTGGCTTGGCCAGGTATGTGTATGTTTGTCTGTCTGTTATACTGAAAATGAATAAAGGTGTTTTTTAAAAAAAAAAATTAAATATATAAAAAAATGCTGGCTCCATGGCGCCTAGCGAAGGGGTTGGCTTGGCATGCTGGCAACCCGGGTTCATGACCTGAGCCCAGGTGCCAGGAGTGGAGACCAGCAGGGGGAGGGTGTACACCAGCGTCCATTGGACGCTTAGCTCCCAGGGGGGGTCCTGCCTTAACACCTTCAGGTGGGATTGGTGATTGTGGGATTGTGGGGACGTAAGCCTCGATATGCCCCTGGCACACCCCATGCTTAAGGACATCACCTGCTACAGGCTGGGAATGTAGCGGGGAGAGGTGGAAGACAAACGGAAAAAGAGCTCCTCGGCCAATCAAATAATGACCACCCCAGACCCCTCACCATGGAGCCCCCGATCAGCCGGGATCAGCCCAGCCGCACTCAGGGGCAATAATGTAGGCCATAAGGCCCTTTCTCTCCATAGGAAGAGGACCCGCCCAACGACAGAATACGTCGGGTTACCTTGGGGGTGGCAATATGGGCTGGTAGAAGGGTGAGAGGACGTAACTGGATGGGGATTAAACATTGGTGGTCTGAAGGACAGACTGACTGAGGTAGCAGAGGGAGGTATATAAACAAATAAAAAAAGAAAACAAAAATATATATATAGATATATAACCAATTGCTTTCTTTTGTGACCTTAGTTTGTTAAAAGTCTTTGTAGGCAAAAAGAGTCCAAGCCTAACAAAATCACAATTTATTTTCTGAGGCTCAGGCATTCTCACACTGCTTACAGTATACCTTGTACTCAGCAGAGTATATACAATACCACTCTTTACAGTTCTCAGCTTGATTTCTTTCCACTTTAAGTTATAGCAGCGTGAGGGTTTACCAGTTGTGACTTTATTTTCTTACTGTGCTTTCGCTGCTGTAATAGTGATGGGGCTTCTCAAGCCTGGGGGCTGTACAGCAGATACACCAGATGACCAGAGGCACCCCTTCCTTTTCCTGTCACAACTTTTTTTTTCTGTGCATTACCACACCCACAATCACATCCATCCTGAACTGCTCTTCTGCATTGTTTCCTGATATGCACAAACAAGTAGCGCTGGAGAAAATACATTCTTCCCTTGCAGCAGTGGATGGCAGAATACACTGCAAGAAGGTCTCATACTCACCAAACTGGAAATAATTTAATATAAGTACCCTCAGAGCCACTGCTAGCTTGTGTGTATCTCATTCATGCTGACAATTACTAGGCTGTGTACAGAAATCCCTCACTTAACTCCAACTTTTGTGCATAGGACAATATCCACTATCCTCCAATCCTCTGGTATGCCCCCTTTCTCTAGGGAACAGTTGAAGAGATTCACCAGTGATCTAGCCAAGACCTGCTCCATCTCTTTCAACATCCCTGGGGGCATGCCATCTGAACCCATTTAATTTGTTCACATTCAGTGCCTGTAGGCCATTCAACACTCTTTCCTCTGGATAGTATCTATATTTGCACCCACTTTTGACCCTCTCTTAGTTTTTATACTGCAAACTAGCAGGTGCCACATACCATTCACCATGAACACTGAACAGAAATCAGATTATGCCACCCTCCAAAATGTCATATCTGCTGCCCTGCCTAATGCCATCAGAAGGCATGTCATTCCAGAGTTACCAAAAAAATCATCTTGCAATTACTACCCTGGGTCCACAATTCCACTCTAGAAGAGCCCCATGCCCTCCGCCCACCACCAATCCACTGTACATAAAAAGGCAATGGATCTTCTGCAGCATGGGAGTATTTTACAGATAATGCACCACATCCACTGAAATCTCTTTTTCTCAGCATATAAATAACATCAAAATAATAAATAAGATTAATAGTAATAATAACTACTAATAACATTGGTGCAAAAACTACTGAAATTGACTGGTTTAGAAAACAGCATGTCCTCTTCATCATTCTCCTGTTGATTCAATTATGAATCATGTTTTCCACGTCTTGCCTCAATGTGGTGTATGTTTCATACTGCCTTCTTCCCTGCCTTCACATCGCACAGATGGTAAAATTGATATCAGTCACTATAGGAGGTGGTGGTGTGCAACAAGAGTGTGGAGAATTGAATGTCTACTTTGAAGCATTATAAATAGTGTTATGTTTTATCATCTTCGTGATTCATCATGTGTTTACTATGAACAGCATGTATCCAGCTGCCGGTTCTACCCCATCCATCTGGATACCATGGCCATGGACAATTGTCTGTCTGTTTTGAGGCATTCTAGATAGTACTATTTATTATCTTCTTCACGATCATCATGGGCTTATTACAAAAAACATGAAATCAGCACTGTGGTAGTGCGACTATAGCCACCTGTGCACATTGGTTGCAGACAACTGCTTGTTTGCCTGAGGCACTATACATAGCAGTATCATCTCCACAACTCATCATGTGTTTAAACAACATGACATTAGTTTCCGTTGACACCACATGCACCTGTGAAATATGGACATGGCCACATGCCAGTCTGTCTTGAAGCCCTATACCCAGTGCTATTTGTCATCTTCTGAATGTGTTACATGCTCATTCAGAAATTATATTTTCTTGTCATAAAAAAATAAACTTAACGTATTATAAATATATTAATATTATGTACTCCAGTAAATTTATTGTCGTGTTACTCATGTCATGAGGACATGCTCCACTGTGCTCCTCTGTAAGTACTAGCAAAGGCACATGAACTGGTGTCCTGGTACTCATTTCATAACTCATTGAGGAGTGATGGTGGCTTTTGATCTTCAGCCATTCTCCCTTCTAGGAAACACAGGATTTCAGAGCCTTTTTTTATCAACATTTTTGTTGCTTTCTGAAGTAGAACCAGAAATAACATACAACAAACATAAGAACTGACAAAGACCACCGGTATTAAATAAATGTGCCTGGCTGGGGGAAGCCCTGTGGAAAACTTTAAGCATGGTCCATAGGTAGAGTGAAATATACATACAATGTTTCAAAACTACAGGAGAGTATGAAACAAAGAGACTGGATTAATATCAGACTATAATAATACATGCATCAATTGCAGACATAAGTAACACACTGACAATTCTAGGAAAAGGGGAAGGGGGAAACACTGACCAGGATGGGGGGGTGTGTGAATGTATATATGTGTTAGGAATGGGAGGGGAAACCAGAAACTATTCAACCTTCTGTACATTCTGAGGGCACTGAGGCCAATGTGGCATGTAACATCCCTGGGGTATAGTGCAGAAGGGGAAAAATAAAAAGGAGTGCCAAATCTTGTCATAGAGTTCTAGCTTGTGATTAGTGGAGTAATGGACCCTCTCAAAGCAAGCAATCTTATTGAGTTCTAGTAACCATTCTGAAGGTGTAGGGGGTAGTGTCCCTCCAATGCCTGAGTATAATTTGCTTGGCTGTGACAAATTCATCCAGGGTCCACCCTTTCATGTGGGGTGTGTTAAAGGTAATTTCCTCAGTGTCAGGGCATCAGCCCAAGTATTGCCATAGCAGGGGTAAGAGTAAGGTCAAAACCAACTATGGTTCAAATTACGGACTGGACATTTGTCTAAAAAAGGTCACAAAAGAGGGCAATACCAAATGATATGAGAGATGTTTCCTGCCTCAGAGAGACACTGCCAACATTTATCTGTTGGCATGAGTCCCTATTTATGTAGTATCACTGGGGTTCTATGCCATTGATGCAGTATTTTAAACTTGGTAAAGTGGCTGTGAGTGTGCTTCAAAGCATCCCAGATCTGCTGCCAGCATGTGTCCCATGTGAGCTGGTCCATCTTGATGCCTAGCTCATCATTCCACTTATCTCAGTGGGTCACCAGAGCCTCAGTAGTGAAGTGGTTTAATTGTTTGTAAATGAGGCTGGCTCTGAGTGAGGTGAATCCAAAAATAGCATGCTCAAACCTTTCATGTTACTCCACAGTGGAATTCACATTCCTTCTAAGGAGTGCTGCTAGGTTGTGGCAAACAACATACAATCCAAAGATACTAGTGGCCCCCCTCCCCCACATAGCATAGCATAACATTTAAACTTTCCTCCGCCAAAGTTGGCTATATTTACTTCAAGCTCCATGTGAGGACAGGGTCCTCTTAGTTTCAGACTGGAATTCCAATTTGAGTAAGCTAAATCACCAATGTCAAGGTGGGGCCCTTCAATTTAGTCCCTAACTTTCTAGTGCCTCAATGGCTACTAACTGACTCCTTTTATACTGTGCTCCCAGCAAGGATTTTACACAGGTGATTAACTTTCCAGTGCCTCAGTGGCTACTAATTGACTCACTTTATACTGTGCTCACAACAAGGATATTACACAGGTGTTTTAAAGGGAGCATGCTAAGAAGGAGCACCACAAACTCCTCAAACTTGAGCAAATCCAAAAATAGCATGCTCAAACCTTTTATGTTACTCCACACTGGAATTCACATTCCTTCTAAGAGGTGCTGCTAGGTTGTGGCAAACAACATACAATCCAAAGATACTAGCACACACTACCCCCCCTCCACATAGCATAGCATAACATTTAAACTTTCCACTGCCAAAGTTGGCTATATTTACTTCAAGCACCATGTGAGGAGAGGGTCCTCTTAGTTTCAGACTGGAATTCCAATTTGAGTAAGCTAAATCACCAACGTCAAGGTGGGGCCCTTCAGTTTAGTCCCTAACTTTCTAGTGCCTCAATGGCTACTAACTGACTCCTTTTATACTGTGCTCCCAGCAAGGATTTTACACAGGTGATTAACTTTCCAGTGCCTCAGTGGCTACTAATTGACTCACTTTATACTGTGCTCCCAACAAGGATATTACACAGGTGGAAAGCTTAAATGTTATGTTATGCTATGTGGGGTGGTGGTGGTGTGCGCTAGTATCTTTGGATTGTATGTTGTTTGCCACAACCTAGCAGCACCCCTTAGAAGAAATGTGAATTCCAGTGTGGAGAAACATAAAAGATTTAAGCATGCTATTTTTGGATTTGCTTGAGTTTGGGGAGTTTGTGGTGCTCCTTCTTAGCATGCTCCCTTTAAAACACCTGTGTAATATCCTTGTTGGAAGCACATTATAAAGTGAGTCAATTAGTAGCTACTGAGGCAATGGAAAGTTAATCTGTGTAAAATCCTTGCTGTGAGCACAGTATAAAAGGAGTCAGTTAGTAGCCACTAAGGCACTAGAAAGTTAGGGACTAAATCGAAGGGCTCCACCTTGACGTTGGTGATTTAGCTTACTCAAATTGGAAATCCAGTCTGAAACTAAGAGGACCTTCTCCTCACATGGAGCTTGAAGTAAATATAGCCAACTTTGGCAGTGGAAAGTTTAAATGTTATGCTATGCTATGTGGGGTGGGGGGGTGTGGGCTAGTATCTTTGGATTGTGTCTCTGAGTGAGGTGCCAGTCTTGGGGATACCAGTTCCTCAGTGCTCACAATCGGGATCATTTGAAGTTTGTGTCCAAGGAAGGGGACCAAAGCAGAACGATGCTGAATGTACTGCCAATACCTACTGTTTGCTTCTTCAGTCTGAACACAGCTTGCAGTTTGCCAAAGGGGTTTAGAAATCCAGAGGAACTGTCTATCAGGTGAGAGATCAGTGATGCCTTTGGTGGACCAGGCAGACCAGTGCACCAGAGATCCCCCAATGGTGAGGAGTAGATTTTTTCAAATATGGAAAGTAAGGGATGCCCTATGGGTCCAGTTTCAATGTTTAGCCAGTCTACCCACACTTTTGCAGTATGTGCAATGGTAGAGTGAGTATGCAGAGATCACCGTAAGAGGTAGGTATGCTTCACAGACAGCCCATTTCGGCCAGTTTTATGAGTCTATGGTGAGTGAGGCTTTTGACATTTTCTAAAGAAGGTGCACAGTATGCCTAAGTTCAAAGTCTGGGAAGCCGAGAACACCCTTCTCCAGGAGGAGTGTAGGTTTCTTACAGCTGATGCAGATGGGGTTCGGTCCCCAGATGAAGTCAAGCATATGTCAATGAATTTGCCAGAAGAGCTCAGGCTTGATTTTTAGTGGTAAAGTATCTAATAGGTATTGTATTCTAGATGCTGTCATCATCTTATTTGCTTGGACTCTGCCTCACAGTGATATTGGGAGGCAATTATATCTAGCAAGGTCCTTCGACAGAGAGGTGATCATAGGTAGGTTTAATTTGCCCAGAGAGCTGGTACATATCTACTGCTGTTTTATAAAAAGATTGTCAAGTAAACTGTTTGTGTGCTGTGTCATTATTTAACTAAGAATATTATTTGTATGACCGATTGTAAGTTTTACGTAGTTTCTCCAAAGGTTGTCAATTTGTTTAGGGTGAAAATCAGTTTCAGCCGGGAGTAACATAGTGACATTAGTAGGGGTAATTAAAATATTATGTATTACATAAGCCACTTTATTTGCTGAAAAACGTGGCGGGAAACATAAACCGAGGTACCTACTCATAAATATCCAGTTTTTATGTTGCTAACTCTGTTCTCATTTGTAATATTTTTGTTTTATGGTTTACAGCAACCTGGGTCTGCATTGAATTATTGCATTCCTAAAATGTGGTGGCAAGAAAAAAGCGTGTTCATCTCCTGAAGGAAATTACCAGCGTTTTGCCACCAAAAAAGTAATTAGGTTCCCATTGACAGTTCTTTAAAGAAATTAGCCTCCATTTTTCCTCCATAGTTTGTAGTCTCCTTTGCGTCTTGATTAGAATTTCATTCAAAATTTACCATTTTCCCTGTTTGAAATCCACAAGTGTCATAGTCTCAGGGCCACCACATGTAAGGGAATTTGATGTTTATTAATGAGGGACAGACAGTATGTGTTTCAGCTCGTGTTCAAAAAATTATTTAATTCTGTAACCGGGCTGGCACAGTTCCAGATATCAGTTGTGGGAAGGGGGGGGTAAGCTGTCTGTCTCCACACTGGTGCTGGTTTATGTTTGTCACAGTGTCCTGACTCTGTCTTTGTCAGAAGACTTATATGTGTTGAAGTCTGTCTGTTGAAGAGTTTGGTGAACCATGCACTGCGCGGAGAGAGTAAACCAGATAAGAGAGAGAGACAGCAAGATATACATGTTCAGAGAGAAAGAGAGTAAGAAAGAGAGGCATGTGCAGAAAAGCATGTAATAGAAGGCCCCCCCCACTTGCCCTCCCCACTCCCTAAAGAAACGAGCGAGGCACAACACTTGGAAGGAACTTGATGCTGGGCACACCAACTCAATCTTTTGTCCCCTGACACAGTGTATATATATGTATGTATATAGGGAGGGAGGGAGCGAGTCTGGTTTACTGATTTTTTTTTGTGACCCATGAATCAAGTTTCAGCAATTGATATTACTTGTTTAGCTGTGTTAATAATTAAAACCTGAAATGGTGTTACTAAAAATATACAATATTTTCATAGACTATTGATAAAGGTCAGCCTCACAAGGATAATTCTCATGTAGGTGATCTGTTTAATAATCACTTGCTAAGACCCAGTCAGACTTTTGATCTTTCTTCATCATCTGTACCTTAGAAGCACTGATTGCTCATAACTCTCATGCAGGTCTCAAGATAAGAACAATGACAGATACTTCACTGAAGTGTCAGCAGAGGAATGAACTGCACATGAATTTGAATTCAGATGTTTTACTTGCTGTGAGTATAAGGGCCAATTAAATGTTATAAAGCCTAACGAGGCTGCAAGACCTGATGGCATGTGAAGATATGTTTATCAAAAAATGTAGCGGATGTTACCTGTATTCATTTAACTGAATTGTTTGATTTATTAATATTGCCTAAGTATTATTTTATGTGTTGAAAACAGCTAAAGAACTTTACTGTCTATTGGGGGTTATGAAGTATTTTTCCATATGTGTATCTCTCAGTACCTTCTTGTTTCTTACTTGTTTAGCTAAAGATATAATTTTCACTGCCTTTCACTGCCACTACTGTACATTAAATCTGCCTTAATTTTCTTTCTTCACTGTTCACATTAGCCCAATTCTGTGTTTTTTGAACATTGTTCCTCCATTCAGTGCTGATAGATAGATATATAGAGAGAGAGAGAGAGAGAGAGAGAGAGAGAGATATGTTAATTAAACACAAATTTCTAATACCCAAGGTGATGCACAAAAGTAAATTATCACAATGAAATCAAAATGCAATAAACCAAAATACAAATATCAGTACCAACATATATTATAAATAGTTAATAAAATACAACATTGCAATAGACAAGCATTGGTTCAAGCTGACCATGATTGCTTGCATGTTATTACACCCATAGTGGCACACAGTCTAAAGTTTACCTCACAAAAGCTCTATGTAGGCTCACTGCTGGGAGTACTACAAGGTGCTGGTCAGTAACGGCAAGGGTTAGGGATAACGATTTGTTCAAGATTACACAGTCACTAAGTAGTCGTAGTGGGACTTGATCATAGAATTATCAGAGAAGCTCCAAGATCAAAAATCTGTGTTTTAACTGCTGGGCCATAGTGCCTCTCTATAAGCTTCCCTTTTAGAGTGCTTTAATCTGCTGAGACAGAGCCATGTCTCCATTTCTTGTCTGCAGCCTGATGATTTACTGGAGTTCATTGGGATATTCCTATGAAGTTCAATAAATCATCAGACACCAGGCAAGAAACTGAGACATGCACATCCAAGACAATCCCATAAAACATGGGTGGGTGCATGCATAATTATGATGTTCAAATGAGCTGCATGAAATTCACAGGCAAATATAAAGGTATGATAAAAAATGAAAACAAGCAAAGTGGCAGAACGTTAACATATGCAGACTGCTATTCAGGGAGCTTGGTAATGGCTCCTCCACCTCGCACGCTCTCTTCCTGCTTGTGTTGTGCACACACTTTACCTGTGAATTTCCTCCAGCCCATTTGAAAATCAGGGTCTGGCCAGCCAAGAAGCATTGAGGGCTGAGACACTATACGTCACATCTTGTGCCACACTGGCAACTTGGGTTCAGGTATGGACTCAGGTCTCTTGAAGGTCAGCAGGGCAAAGAAAGCTTGAGCGTCCATAGACAGCTCTCTTTCCTCGAGGAGGGTGGACAGTGTCACACACTGTGGACTGACAGCCAGCAGTGGCTGGGTGTCAGCACAGGTGCATCATCCAGAAGCAGGGAGGGTGCACATCCAGGGCATGTCTCTGCTTCCGCAGAAGAAGGGGTAGATGCCTTGCCCATTGCATGGTTCAGGTTTCCAGTGAAGAAAAAGTGGAAAAAGGCTGGGAGCCAACAGGGTCCATGATGACCTGACATGTTCGGGTTGGAGAATGAGTCCCTCTGAGGGATGGCTGGAGCTACTGGTCAGCTCTGCATTGGAGCAATAAAGAAAAAAAAAAAAGAAAATCAAGAGTAATGAAGGCACCCCCATTTTATGTGGGTGGGTTGAGTGTGCATAGAAGATTCTTACCTATTAGTAGAATGTATATATTTCCTATCTGGAGTAGGCTACTGGTTTCAGAAATTGTTACAAACTCCTCCCATCCAGCACATTTCGGGTCCATGACTTTTACCATGATGCTACATGCAGGTGTTTGCATAGTCATAAATTGTATTGCACTGTCCAAATCATGAAAAATGTAATTTGTAAAGATGATGAGTCCTTCCTTTCATAGGTGCCTATGCATAAATTGGGTTGGATATATGTGCCCGTGGTGCATATCCCACCCGTGCAGCTCTGCACCAGAGGACAGGTGCACAACGGCCACATTCATCAATGGCCACCAACTCTTCATGCCACCCCCCCCCAGCATGCATGCCAATTTCATGCCTCTGGGGGAAGAGTCTCAGACCCATCCAGGCAGTCAATTGGATGCCCTGAATGGATCCTACAGTGGACCCATTGAGCATGAGGGTATGGGTCCGGCTGCAGGAATTTCAAAATGCATGCACCTGGTCCAGTTGAGCACGGCACTGTTGACCAGAGGACTCCAAGCCCATGCCCTAGTAGTGACACTGCCCCATGCTGTCTCCATCAGGTCCCCTGCTCCTGGCCCACATGGTCACTCATCCACACACATGCTGTCAACACCCCCCACCACAGATGTCATCACTCCCCCAACCCCATGCCATCCATGAGCCAGGGCCTGCACCTCTGGTCCACATGCACATGGTGGGCCCATCCCCATTACACATCATGCTGCTCCATTCCCCACGGCACTGCCAACACCCCCCCATCCCCTGTACCTGATAGAAGAGGCCACTGCACTGAATGGCCAGTGGCACATCCCTCTTCTCACTTCCTTGGTCACCAGCCATCCAAGTGATGAAGGGAGTGCACTGCCTATATATGGTCTATGTGCTCCCAGCAACACTTGCACAGCTGGTGGCCCCTGCACTCAGGTACAAGGATGGGGGAGAGGGTTGGTTGGAAGTGCCTGGATGGTGGGGTGAAATGTCCCCATATCCTGGCCAGTGCCTCTATGTGTGTGTGTTCTGGGGGGTGGGGGGGCTCGGCCATCAAGGGGCCGGGGCACACAGGTGTGATGGGATGGCTGGCACTTGGTGTCCTGTGGGGATGGGCGCTAGAGTCCTGATGGTGGTGGAAAATAATCTATCCGCATATAGTTTCCACACGTCAGTCATCTATCTTTCATAATATTCACTTCTCTGCATTATTGTTTACAATGCAATAGAAAAAATATAAAATCTGTAGTAGACCAGTAGTCAAATAACAACCCCCTCACACACACACTCACACACACACTCTCTCACACACACATACAGATTTGTAGCATGTAATTACATGTGTTAAAAATTCTTCAGAGTTCAACTGGCATACACATACAGACACACATGGGCCTCAAGTGTAGCCTGTACCTCTGATGTCAGGTAATGAGCAGGGTTTTCTGTGGCACACTAATAGGGATAGGAGACAGCATGAAGTAGCAGTCAACCACTCAAAACAGTTAATTTTTAGTTTTCTATAGATCATTTTGTATAATGATATAAATTTCTTTTTTAATGCGTTCTTCAATAAAATAATACTCAAACACAGTTATTGTAAATACATTATTTCATAGTATTGCACTGTTGCAATTGATTGAATCATAATTTTGTTAAAAGTACAACTGTTAATTTATTTTTCAGTATGTCTAGTGTCAGGCCAGGAAACGTTCCAGCAAATGATGGTAACTTAGACTCAGATTCCACTAGTAATAATGATAGCAACTTGGACCCTTCTAGACCTGCAAATTTTCATTATGAAAATAGTGAAACAGACAGTGAAACTGATTTTGGGCCTATGACTGTGAGGCCATATCGGTTTGAACCAGCGGCATGACCAAGACAGCTGTCATCAATTTCAGTTTGTGAATCACAATCTGAAGACTTTATTGCCCACATGCAAAACACAGATTGGTATGTCATGGGACTTAATGTACGGACATTTAAAAAATAAGCTGCCTTGTAATGCAATTACATATAAATATAATAACTGATGGCAGATATGGGTCGCTTGGCACATCTAGTCTGCTCATTTTCTCTACATTTTTTAAAAGCCAAAGAGACAAATTTTTATATTGATTTTACTTATCAAACCTATCACATTTTAAATTTCTCTCACCATGTTTGCTCTCTCTACCTTCCTTATTTTCAATAAGGCCTTTCATAGTTAGGTATTTACACTTTATTCTGATTTTAATTTTTGCTTAGTTATTTATTGCATATTGCTTACTGCCTATTACATATTTGATGTTATTCCATTTTCACACTGTCCTATTTTTCTAACACTGCAACCCTATTGCCTCACTCATTTTACCAAATGAGACATAGAAACATAGAATCTATCAGCAGGTAAGGACTGACAGGACTGCCCAACTACCCCTAAGCTCAATACCTGATGTCGGTCTCTGACGTTGTATAGTTTGTTGTTTCCACTCCCTCTGGACCAACTCTACGGTTCCATCACACATGTCCCATGCATGTTTAAATTCATCAGCAGTGCTTTCTATCATCATATTCTACAGCAGACTGTTTTATTTGTCGAACACTCTACCCATGAAGAAAATCTTTTTCACATTCTCTTTTAACCTATCCCCCTATAATTTAATAACATGCACACCCTCGTTCTTGCACTCCTGTACTGTAATGGAGGATGTCTGCCCCCCATGCTCCTAATTAATAATAATTAGGCAATTGACTGTTTCAATTATTTCCCCCCACTCCCTCATCTCCTTCAACAAGTACATAATGAGATCTTTTAAACTCTCCTCATAAATATTGTGGTGCAAGCACTGTAGTAGCTTGGTCTCCCATCTCTGGACCACCTCCATTATGTAAATATCCTAATGAAGATGAGCCACCCACTAATGAACACAGTATTCTAGGCGAGGCCTAATGAATACATTGAACCAGACTGGCTGGTGGACTGATCTCTGAGGTACTCTGCTTGTCAGTCATCTCTCCCAATCGTATCCCATTCACAAAATCACAGAATCACAGAAGGGGATGGTAGAAAAGGACCTCACCACCCATCTAGTCTGCCCTTAGCCCCCACAGACCGCCCTACCATATGTTAAGACACCCTTCCCCTTAGCCCTATGTGTCTGTCCAAAACAAACTTAAATCCCTCTATTGTCTCTGAATTAACCACTCTTCTGGAAGCTGGTTCCAGTTCTCCACCACCCTTTCCATGAAAAATTTACCTGTCACATTGCTCCTGAAGTGCCCCCCCAGAGTTTTAGTCCATGCCCCCTTGTTATGTTTCCTTCCTTCATGTGGAACAGCTTCCCTGGGCCTCCCTTATTAATCCCCTTGGTATATTGAAAGGTCTCGATCATGTCCCCCTTCCCTCCTCTTCTCCATTGTATATAGCCCCAACTTCTTGTACCTCTGTTCATACGGCTTGCCCTTCATCCCCTGCATCATCTTGGTCACCCTCCTCTGCACCCTTTTGATCGAGTCTATAACTTTGCACAGATAAGGCCTCCAAAACTGGACACCGTACTCTAGGTGTGGCCTCACCAGGGCTTGATGCAGGGGTATCAGGCCCTCCCTACACCTGCGTGTGATCCCCCTGCCAATACTTGTCAGAATCCCATATGCCCTCCCCACCACCCTTAAGCATTGCTTCCCTATCTTCAGGTTGCTGAAGACTGTTACTCCCAGGTCCCTCTCTTCCTCTGACACCCTGACTCTCTCTCCCACCCAGCCTATACTCAACTCTTTGGTTCCCATGCCCCAGGTGCATAATAGCATACTTCTTGATGTTTGAATGTTAGCTGCCAGGTCTCCACCCACTCCTCCAGTAATCTCTGGCCCCTTCTCATGTCCTCCATCCCCCAAGGGGAGCCAACTCTATTAAAAAATTTTGTGTCATCTGCAAAGAGGGCCATCATCTCTAACAGCCCATCCGCCATGTCTAGTACATGGATATTGAACAGGAGCAGTCCCAACACTGATCATTGGGGGACTCCATTCCTCACCTGACCAATCCCTGAGTACACCCCATTCACCACCACCCTCTGACACCTATCAGCCAACCAATTTTCAACCCACTTAGTTATTTTGACCCCTATCCCATTCTATCTAATTTGTTGACCAGCCATCTATGGGGGACAATGTCAATAGCCTTACTGAAATCCAGATAGGCCACGTCCACCACTTCCCCTTGGTTTAATACCTGCATCACCCAGTCAAAAATTTCAGTCAAACTGGACTGGCATGATTTGCCTCTAGTGAAACTGTACTGTCTGTCATCTAGCAGTCCATTCACCTCCAGGTACTTCATTATCCTTACACCAATAAGTGCCTCCATGACCTTCCCCACCACAGTGGTCAGGCTGATGGGGCGGTAGTTTACCCTCAGTTCATGGCTTCCCCCTTTGTGTATCGGCACCACTGATGTGTTTTTCCAGTCCTCCAGCACTATACTGGTGTCCAGGGACAGGTTGAACAGCCTCACAAGTGGGGCAGCCAGCTCCTCTCTTGGTTCCCAAATCACCCTTGGGTGCAGGCCATCTGGCCCCATGGCCTTGTCCACCTTCACCCTGGTTAATTTCTCCCTAACTATCTTCATGGTGAAGAGATCCCCGTGTCCTTCCCTCTCCTTTCCAACTCCAACCCCCTGCCGCCCTTTTCTTCCATAAAAACAAAGCAGAAATACCTGTTCCAGTCTTCTGTCTTCTCCTCATCCTCCTCCAAGTGCTTGCCTCCTTCCCCCTCATCTTTTCAATCCCCTGTCCAGCCTTCCACCTCTGTCCCACATATCTAAAGAATGCCTTTTTAACCTCTCCTGGCCTGCTTCACCAAACTAATTTCTGTGTCCACCTTAGCCCTCCTGATGACTTTCCCCACTAGTCTTCTTGCCTCCCTGCAGGCCTCCCTATCTCCCTCCCCCCGAGAACTATTGTATCTCTGGAATGCCCTCCACCTTCCCCCCTACTGCCCTTGCTACATCCCTGCTGAACCAAAGCGGATTCCTGTTTCTCACCCCCTTCCTAACACTTTTAATGGATGCTTGTGTGGCCTTCCAGATCTGGTCCCTGATAGCTACCCATAATTCATTTGCATCACTTATATCCCCTCAGCCTTCCATCACCTCCCTCACCAGCCTTCTCAATTTGTCGAAGTCTGCCCGCCTAAAGTCCAGTACCAATGTGTTGATGCGGGTCCCCATCCTCCCTTCCCTCACCTTGAACCCGACAGTCCTGTGGTCACTTTTCCCTAGATTTTCCCCTACCACCACCTCCTCCACATTCTACTCAATTGTTAATACAAGATCCAGCAGGGTGCTCCCCCGGTAGGCTCCCTGACCAGTTGTTTCAGATGACAATGGTGCAAAAACAATTGGAAGAATGTCAAATATATCATTTAAGGCAAATTTAATATATTTCCATGGCACTTCATATGTGTTATTAAGCCAAGCCATGACTGTTTTGCATGCCACTGCTCTATGGTATTCCAGGAAATTAGGGAAATTTAAGCCTCCTTTATCAATCGGTAGTTATAATATAGACCATCTTATCCTGGGATGTTTCCCCATCCACACAAATCTGGAAGAGATTCTGTTCCAGGATATAAAATAAAATCGAGAAGGTATAAATGGTAGAGTCCAAAAAAATATAGTATTCTGGGGAAAAGAGTCATACGGGTGTAGTCTATTTTCAAATAAAAAGATAGGTGGATGTGCATCCACGTCCAAATTAACCTCTCTGTTTCTTGGGTTAATGGTTCTAGGTTCAAAAGTTCCAAATGTTCTAAATTCTGTTGTAGAAGCACTCCCAGGTACTTAATTTTATTATTCCTCCACTGGGACAGCAACGGATATTTCATGATCTGTGTGGGAGTATAGTTTAAGATCAAAATTTCTGTTTTCTGGATATTTATCTCATAACCAGAAATGTTAGTGAATTCTCTTACTACTTTAATCGTAACTGGGATGGATCTTTCTGGATCTAGTAAAGTCAGTAAAATGTCATCTTCATATAAAGAAAGGGTGAATTCCTTCCCCCCTACTGGTACCCCCTGCATTTCTGGGTTTTGTCTAATGACCAGGGGCTCTATGTATAGAGCAAAAAGAAGAGATGATAAGGGGCAGCTTTGTCTTGTTCCTCATGTCAGAAGAATTGGAGAGGGAAACTGTCCATTCACTTTCATGAAGGCCCAGGGTGTTCTGTAAATATGCTGCAATAATGACATTAACTCCACAGGGAAGTCGAATCCTGCAAGTGTTCTCCATAAAAATTGCCATGATACTCTATCAAAAGCTTGTCAGCATCTAAGCTGACAAGCACTGCTGGAATAGTTCTTTGATTTATAAGGTCCAATAAATGTATAATTCGCTGTATGTTATCCTTAGTCTGCCTCAACAGATAAAACCAGATTGATCTGGATGTATGAGATGTGGCAGCATCTCTTCTAACCTGTGTGCCCATATAGACATGAACAATTGATAATCCATGTTTAAGATGGATATTGGTCTATAGGAAGTAGCCAGTCCTGGGGCCGTACCTTGTTTTAAAATTGGAGAAATGGTGGTGTAGGCCCAGGAGGGAGGAGGATAGCCTCCCTCCTGTACCTTTTTAAAAGCAATTAACAGTGGAGGGGAAAGTGTTTTAATAAAGGCTTTGTATCATTCCGATGGTAGTCCATTTTGGCCTGGAGATTTTAAGGTTTTACTGCAGGAAAGAGCTATTTTTAATTCCACTGCTGTCACTGGAGCTTTAAGTCTGTCAGCCATGTCCTGTGAAACAGTAGGTAAATTTAGTTGATTCAAAAATTTCTCAACAGGAGAATTCCCTACCAGAGGGGGATCCTCATATAATTTAGCATAATAATTCTGAAACATTCCTAGGATCTCTGATGTTGTCTTAGCAGTTATATTTTGATGTGGCTCTATTAGCTGTGTTATATATGAAGATGTCCTATGTCCTCTAAGTCTATGTGCTAAATTTCTAGCCTCTTTGGGGCACCCTTCATATCTATATCGTTTAAGGTAGAATAATGCCTGTTGTGTTTTTTTCATCCAGTATTTTTTGTTGGGCTGCCTTCCAAAGATTAATCTGAGATCTACCTGCGGGAGTATTTGCTTCTGGAGTCTGCTGAAGAGTCTGGAGTTCTGCATGTAATTTTGTATATTTAGCTTCCAAGTGTCTTTTCTTATGTACTGTATATGCAATGATTTTGCCATGAGTGACCACTTTCAATGTGTCCCATATAATACCAGAGGTTACCTCTGGGTTGGTGTTGTCAGTTAGTATTTGTGAAATCTTAGCATCAAAAGCTTTCTTAAAAGTCTGATCTTTAAGAAATGAAACATTAAAATGCCACCTTGAGGTCTTCCTCAGTATATTTAAGTTTTAGGAACAATGGGGAGTGGTCTGACAAAAAGCTAAAGCCAATTGTTAAATCTTGTAGCCAATCCATGTGCTCTTTGGAAAGGAAAAAAATAGTCCAACTGAGAGTATGTATTAAATCGTGAGGAGTGAAAAGTATATGCCCTCATGGTGGGAAATAAATTTTACCACATGTCAATTAACCCTAAAGAGCTTTGCTGAGTGCAAAAAATATCTCTGAGCCACTGATAGGCGATGCCCTGCTGGGGGGGAGGTGTCTAGCAGTGGTGAAAGGGTCAGGTCATAATCACACCTCCCTGTAGCTTTTCTAGTAATTTGTTAAAAAAATTGTTCAAGTTTAATAGAAGTAGCTTGTGGTCTTTCCAGTGACTACCTTGCATTGTCCATGTGTATCCCCAGAGAGAGAATGGTCAAGAGAGAGCGACCAGGAAGGTAGAACCAAATTCCCGGGGGCCCATGCTAGTAGCGTTCAAGGCTCTCTCCCTCCTAGTAACCAAATTTGTTTTTTAGGTGTGTAAAAAATCCACCCCAGCACTTCTGGAATTTTCCGGCAGAATTAGAGAAATTGGTGACAGACCTTTCAGCATTTAAAGCATTTAGAAATTCATCCCACCATTCTCTGTATAAGGGTTCCCAACTGCCTTGCCAGTGCCCGGAGAATTACCAACTTGGTGAAAAGAGCTACCATTGCCATCTGCCACTTTTGAGTCCAAGTTGGGATTTGAGCATACATCCCTAATAAGCAAACATTTTTGTTGAAAAAAGCTGAGATATTACAGTATGGGCCCACCCACTGCTTGACTGAGTCCCAAAAATTAGCAACCTTTGGACATGCCCAAAGTTTATGATGTATTGTGGCTAGAGGGTCTCCACAGTCCACACAAACAGAAGAGGAAGACCTGTATATCCGGGATAGCTTGGCAGGAGAAAAATAAAGGTTATGTAAAATGTTGAATTGAATATTTCTAAGTCTATCTTGTTTAATGCAGGCATATGAGTCTATCCAGATTCTTTCCCAAATTTCAGCCAGCCAGCACTTAGCAAAGTTGGACTCCCAGTAGTGAGCTATGGGGGTGAAATTACACATTATTTCTGTCAATATTAACTTATAAATCTCAGAGACAGCTTTACGGCATTCTGCTAACTCTCTCATACTTTTTAAAAAGATTCCAGCTCCGTCAGACCAAGGACTTTTCCTCAAGAAAAGACTTGCACTTCTTTGGATCTGGCACAAATGCAATAGATTGTCATGACCCACCCCAAATTTATTGACAAGCTCTGATACTGGGATCAATGAATTAGCTCAAATGAAGTCTGCCAAATGAAGTTTGGGAGAATAATTACCTATAAAATGAGTGATTGGACAATTCCCTATCTGTATGTTTGGATTCCTTAGCAAAGGTTGTGTCAAGTCTCTTAAATAAGATTTATGGAGCAGCGAATAGAGTTGGTGTAGGGCCTTCATGTCCCAACCTAATGGGGTGCTTTTTATTTTTTGGGGAACTTTAGACCAGGGGGTATATAAGAGAGATTCCAAATCTAAACTGAAATTATTAATTGAGGAGCGATCTAAGATAAGCCGAAGGGATGAATTCGGGGTTGCTTGGGTTTCGGCCACCCACTACGAGCATCTCGTAGCGTGAATAGCTAAGTAGTAAACGAAAAAGTCAGGCAATTGCAGCGCCCCTAATTTTCTAGGTTGGGTAAGTTTTGCATATGCCTGATGAGGTGCTTTGCTTTTCCACAGAAAATCTGAACAGCATTTATAAAGTGGTTTAAAGAAGGACTTAGGTAAATAGATGTTAAGATTAAAAAGGGGATAGAAAATTTTAGGTAAAACCATCATTTTTAAAGTGCTCTACCCCAGAAGGACAGGGGTAATTTATTCCATCTTT
The DNA here is from genome assembly GCA_016271365.2 of Neoceratodus forsteri. Classification (NCBI taxonomy): domain Eukaryota; kingdom Metazoa; phylum Chordata; order Ceratodontiformes; family Ceratodontidae; genus Neoceratodus; species Neoceratodus forsteri. Next base: position 877,194,669 of record CM028129.1, read on the forward strand.
CCAAATCCTCCTTAATAGTTTTGAACAGAGGGCGAAGATTAAGATTCGCCAGGTTGGTAAGGTCTTTCGAGATTCTAATGCCCAAATAAACCAGAGAGCTTCCCTGCCATTGAAGGCCCAAGGAGGAACACCAATCTTTCTGTAAGAGAGGAGATAATGGATACACATTAGTTTTGTTCGTGTTTAGTTTGTAGCCTGAAAACCACTGAAACAAGAAATTATCTGAAGTAATTGAGGTAGAGATTTTCTGCTGTTTTCTATACGATAAGCAGGTCATCTGCAAAGCTGATATTTTGCATTCGAGCTTGCCAACATGAATTCCTGGATTTGATTGTCTAGCTTCAGGGCCCTTATTAGGGGCTCAATATATAGATTAAAGAGGAATGGAGAGAGTGGGCAGCCCTGTCGAGTACAGCGGAAAAGGGGAAAATCGCTCGAAATAAGATTGTTGCATTGGATTCTGGCCGATGGGCCTGAATAGAGAACTTGGATATAATCTATGAAACGTTGGGGAATACCAAATTTGGTTAGTACTGCAAACATAAAGCGCCATTCTACTCTATCAAACGCTTTTTCCGCGTCTAAGGATACCAGAGATGCTTCTAGATCCAGAATCCCAGCCACAGAGATTAAATAGAATAACTTCCTGAAATGATCTGCAGAAGAGCGTCCAACCACGAACCCAGCCTGCTCTCGACTGAGTAATCCTTCCCATGACAGTCTTAATCTGTTAGCCAGAATTTTGGTGTATATTTTAACATCTATGTTAAGGAGGGATATGGGCCTGTAGTTACCCACTTCAGATGGAGATTTCCCCGGTTTGGGCAAAATAATTATTCTTGCTTCAAACAGTGTATGATCGTTAACCCCACGGGCATGCCAATACGCGTAAACTTGGAGTAGCAAAGGTGTTAGCCATTTTTTAAAGGTTTTATAAAAAGGGCCCGTAAAGCCATCAGGGCCAGGCGCTTTGTCAGGCTTTAGGGAGTGAATAGTTTTGGATATTTCCTCGCTTGTAATAGGGGATGCTAGCAATAGTTTAAATTCCTCTGACAATGTCGGGAAAGGAATTTTATCTAGAAACGCCCACATTTTGGTGTCATGATCTGGAGTACTGGGCTTACTAGAATATAATTTTTTATAAAAGTCGTGAAACAGCGCTAGTATACCTTCTGGGTCCGTGACCAAAGCATTAGTTTGAGGATGCCTTAAGGCTGCCACCCATTTAGCAGATGAATGCTGTTTCAATTGCCAAGCTAAAAGCTTACTCGCTTTGCTGCCTTGGCCTATATACAAGGCTTTTAGTATGGAAGCTGACCTCTTGACAGATTCCCTGAGAACACTCGCATATATGGCTCTGAGAGTGGAAAGTTCTTGCTCTTGTGTTTGGGAAAGTGTACCGATCTCTTTGCTGTCCAGGTCTTTAATTTTATTTAGACAGCTGGTAAAGAATTTTTTTTTCTTTTTCCGCACCGATGCTATGCGGATAAGTTCTCCTCTCCAGGTGGCTTTCAACGCAGCCCATGCCCGGTCCATTGCCGTGATTGATCCCCAATTAGTAGCAATGGAGTTTGATAAAAAGTCTTGGAAACGCCAGCTATTTGATTGTCAGATAATAATTTGTTATTGAGAGCCCAGGAATAGGATCTTGTTGGAATGTTTGGCAACAAACACTGCAAGATGATAGGAGAGTGGTCAGAAATTACCCGGGCTAAGATGTTGGCTTCTACTATATAAGGTAGTAACTGCTGGCTAATCAAAAAATAGTCAAGACGGGAATAACTTTTGTGGACTGGAGAAAAAAATGTAAATTCCTTACTTAAAGGATTATTTATTCTCCATGGATCTAGGAGGCCCAAAGACGTTGTAAATTCTAGCAGAGCCCTCTGCGAGGAGGAGCTTTTGGTTCCTTTGTGATAAGTACGGTCCAGGTGGTTAGATTGTACCAGATTCCAATTGCCACCCAAAAGTATGGGTAGACTTAAAAAGACGGCCATAACCGTAGCCAGGTGTGTGAAAAAGGATGGTGTATCTAAATTAGGTCCATAAATGGAACCCAAAACTAAGTTTAGGTTGCCAATTTTGCCTGCTACAAAAATAAACCTGCCTTCTGGATCAGAAATGACTTCTGTCGGTAAAAGTGGGACTCCTCTAGCCACCAGTATAGCTACTCCCCGTTTATTGATGTAATCCTGAACCAAAACCTGACCAACCCATCTTTTTAGAGATAATGCAGTTGTTGGAAGCAAATGGGTTTCCTGCAGAAACACAATTGAAGGATCAAATTTGCCAGGTGGTTTAAGATGATATATTTCTTTTTATTGTCTCTCCCTCCTTTTGCATTCCAGAACAGAATATTTAAGCCGCTAACCATGCACATGTCAGCATTAACCCGAAAGGAAAGGAAATAAGTAGCTGCCCCCCCGAGACAAAGAGAAAATGTAACTCTATGATTAACCCACCCCCAAACACACCCCCCCAAAAAAGCCACCCACCTCTAACAAACCTACTGAATAACCCAGCCCTGGACCTACTCCTATCCATCTGGCCCATGATGCGCGCCAAAAAGTGAGCTCTACCCCCCCTCCCAATCCAAACTTCAAAGTAGACAGTCAGCTGCTAAGAGCTTGCGAATACCCACAGTTAAATCCGAACTACGTTATAATTAACATTCATAGACCCTGCAATTGGTATCCCACTAAATTAGTTCTCATAACTAGCCAATAACTATTAAACATGTTGGCAGAAGCAAACTGCCATGTAATTAAGAGCAGTGAATCATTACTTAACATCTGGAGCATACAGAGCAAATAGAGAAAATAAAGACAAAAAAGCACTTGGCTAACAGTAAATGCATGGTCTTGTGCTCATCTTGGCTTATAGCCCACTTCTGCATACTGGTTATAGATTGAAGCCTCTTTGCAGAAAGAAAACTACTGGAGAGGCAACCAGAAGTCAGGGCAACTGTAGGTATTAAAGCAAGGTTAGGACAGGGAAAAAAAAAATATAGCAGGCTCCTGGGGGTTAGCAAATATAAAGTGCAGACCACACAGATTAAAAATGCAGGAAACATAGGACAAATTAAGCCACTGACTGCCTGGGGATAACCCCAGCACAGATCCAGGCTGTAATGATTATCCCTTAACCTTGATAGGGATGAATGGGAGCGAATATTCGCAGTAAAAAAAAAATATAAGCAACCAATTGTGAGGTCCAGGTTCCCTCTAGTGGAAAATATAGTGAATGTCCCACAACAGACAACAAACGACAGTCCGTAGAAGCCTAGAGATATTACTGTTAACATAAAATAATAAAATAATAAAGGAAAGAAAAAATCAAAAAGCAAGTCAGCTCCAAGCCAAATGCAGATAAGTTCAGCTTAATTCGGTATTCAGCCAGAAAGTCCTCCAGAAAAACATAAAGTCACCACAGGAATTGGTATTGATTGTAAGAACCGAGTCCCATTAAGAGCCGCAAGATAGGCTCCTTAGTGCCTTCAGTAAACTGCTACCTCAGCCTTTAGAGAAGAGATCAGGGTAATATTTCTTCAGAGTCTTCATAGCTTCCTCAGGCGAGTTGAAGCATTTGGATCCCTCCCGCAGGGTTACCTCTAGACGTGCAGGATATAACATGCGATGCTTAATGCCAGCGGCCCACAGCTTAGACATGATGGGGTGAAAGCTTGCCCTGAGAAAGCGCGGCTTCACTGTTAGGTCTGGTACAAGTCTAAGTTTCTTTCCTTCCCATAAAATCGCCGAGAGTTTCCTGGATTCTTTAAATATAAATTCGTGGTCCAGATAGTTGAGAAGCTTAAATATGACTGGCCTAGGAGGATCTGATGCCGGTGGTTTGGCACGCAGAGAATGATGGCCTCTCTCAATTATATACTCTGGACCATTTGGAGAGGGGCCTACCGTCTTCTTGAGAAATTTCTGCAGAAACATTATCGTGTTCAGGCCTTCGTCCCCCTCAGGGAGCCCCAGCAGGACTAGGTTGTTCCGTCTATTCCTCCCCTCCAAATCATCCAGGCGGTCTTCCAGTTTTGCAACTGATTTTTTACATTTGGTCAGAGAGGGGTCATTTTTGTTGAGTTTCCTCTCCACGGAAGATATCCTTGCTTCAGAGTCGGTTACATGACGAGCCAGTTGGGTCAAAGCTGGTTTAAAATCCGCGACTTCATCTATCAGCTTAAAGAGAGCTTCTTTAATTGTAGAGAGTAGACCCGGGAGGGTGTCAGATCTTCTTCTGGAGTTGTAGGAGAAGAGCTATGGCGGGGCCGTTTGGCCTCGAGTTCCTGGACTGGCTCCTCCATCCCCTTCGCGTTTGACATGAGGCTGCAACTGCTCACAGGTAGATAGTAAAGATGCTTAATAGACAATATAATGAGCTAATTTACTTTGCTGGATCGAATTAATAGCAATTCGCAAGCTTATAAGATCGGGAGGGATAGCGCTCATGGCAAAGCTGCTACTCTCTAGAACGCATCACATGACTCCTCTTGTTTTTGTTTTTTTTAGCATTTTCATTTTTTTTGTCAGGACATTGTCATCCAAAGGAGGACTGCCCTGATAAAATCAGGATAGGTGGTAACACTACATACCAGACAACTTTTGTATAAGAACCATTGTATGCTGCAGGAAAAAGGAAAGATTAAACAATGGAAATGAGAAAAAAGAAAAGAAATAGAGGAAACACCAGAGTGGAAACAGTTTTTGGTAAGTCAAATTAGTGGGATATATTGTCTAAAAAATATAGAAGACGTGAACAAAGTAGCCAATATGTAGGGTACAACATAACTTTTATATTAAACAACTTCAATTATTTATTTATTTACTATTTTTGACCACATAGGTATGAAAAACAAAGTAATCATCTAGTTTCACTTGTGACTGCAGACCTGGGAAGCAATTGAGATATTCATAAGAACAGAGAATTAGAAAATACTACAATACCACAACCAGATAAACAAAAAGCAATGAACAGAAATAGAAGACATTCAGAAGAAAGCTAAAGAAACGGAATCCAGAGTAAGGACTGGAATACTCGAAGAATGGGATATGAATTTACTTCTGCAAAAATTAAACTGCATTTTCACACAATATATGGCAGTGAACTCAATGTAAGTAAATTATGAGCTGAAAATATTTACTCTATCACATAGGCCTAATCCAGATAAAGAAAGGCCACCATTCGCAGCTATGCAAAAGTATTAGATCTGTGGAGAAAGACTGTGTAATGGGTGTGGTTTATGAGAAGATAGCACCTTTTTGAGGCACAGACAACACCATTTACAAGGACTCCCCACCAGAAGAACTATCTGGAATGTACAATTCTGCTGTTCGAATTCCAGCTGAACAATTAATAGATTCTGTGAAATTTCACAGAATTCTGAGTAAATTCCTTGAAATTCTGTTAAAACTTAAATTTCAGGTATTTCTATTTAATCATAACCTACACAAAAGTATATATTAAATGTTTAGTATTGAATGTATTTGTACCACAATGTGTCCTTGTAACTAATCTTAAGCGTTTTACTACTGCCTCTTCCTGTCCATTGCTTATTATATTCAGCCAGTATGTGATTTTGTGATTTTTCTCTGTAATTAATCCTTGGTCATCCCTGAAAAAGGGCACCCCAAAGCTCAGTGGGTTTACCCAGTTAACAAAAGTCAAATAAAAAATAAATACATACATTTTAAAATCACTAACCCACATTTCACTAAATGTGCCATGTTTGAAGTTTCCTTCTTTTTTTTAGGCTAATCTTTTTCTTCCCTACCTCAGATGGCCCCCATCCACCTGGACCCTTTACCCTGATGGCCACCAGGACTTACTGCAGGCCAGTACCCTCAGGGCTTTACCCCCCGGTGGGGTTGGCGGGGTCCCACAGTCTGCTGCCATGAACCAGATCCAGTAGTTGGACCAGCTAGCCCAGCCAGTTGGCTATGGGGTCTGCAAGGGTTCAAGCACCATCTTGCCACCAAGGATTTTTCCATTTTCCTTATCCTTGAGGGGCATGACTTGCAATGACACCATGACACATGACCCAGGCACCTGTTTGCCACTCATTGGCATCTGACCATCCCCTTCACATTCCGTGGCAGTTCTGGGCACCTTTCCCTAGCTTACCACTAGGGGCTATGCATACACTGGGCTTCTTCACTCCCTCCAGAGGAAAAGGTGAGTCATCCTCATGCTCAGTCCTCCTCCCTCCAGCCAGCCTTCCATTGACCAAAGCTTGCTACCTAACTTGGGTTGCCAGCATCATGAGTGGAAGCGCTACAGCTGCATTGCTGGGCCATTGACATTTCACTGATTTTGCATAAATGTGCCACATTTCAGGTTTCTACCTTGAAATATGTCTTACTTATACTGTAGATGGCCAAACATTTAATTAAAATTTAGTTTCCTGTTATATTTAACATTTTGTCAAATTTAAATTTTCAGTTAGTTCCATCTAATTTTAAAACAAGGTATACAAATTTCTCCGCATTTGAAATGCTTCAACTATGAAATAACAAGAATACATGTGCCCTGTTTCAAGTTTCTGGTTTTAAAAGGGATTGAGTTATAAGGAAATAATTGTTTAGCAATTTCTAATTAAATTTTGAAAGTGTGTAAACTGTAAAAATAAAACCCTGTGTAACTCTAAAATTAGAGAATGCCATGCCATTAAGTTTGGCAGGGTCATATACCTTAAAATGGCAAAATAATATTGGTACTTAAAGTACAGCTCTGTAAATCAGTCAAAATTATGAATTTTTTTGATAATATTGTGGAAGCCGTATCAATGAATTTTGTCCATCTAATCTTTCCATAGTTATCTATCAAACCCAGAGACAGGTATTAGCCTTCACTATACACCATCTTAAGTTCCTTTCCCTGCTACTACCACCCTGAGTAACCACTATACTCTTCCCAGACATGTCTGAAAACATTTATGGTTTGGGCACCCACCACCTCAGCAGGCAGACTATTCCATGGTTCTTCCACCCTTTCTATAAAATACAACTTTCTCATATTCCTCTTGAACCTCTATTTTGTTAGTTCCCACTCATGCCTCTGTGTCCTTGAACTGTTACTCATGCTAAATAGTTCCATTCAGTATACCTTATTTATTCCTTTCATGAACTTGAAGGTCCCTATCATATCACCCCTCTCGTGTCTGGTCTCCGGTGAGTACATGTTAAGTGCCTTGAGATGATCTTTATAAGCTCTGACCCACTGGTCCTGAATCATCCTGGTCACCCTTCATTGCACCATGCTCCTGGCAGCTGGAATGTCTCAATCAATATCCTACAGGTTCAGATCACCCACAAACACTATCTCTTGATTTGCCACTCCCCTTCCTAGTTCTTTGCCAACCTCCCTTTCCCTCTTTTTGCCTTGGCCTCATGATTAAATGGATCACTCCAACTGCAGTTTCTTGCCTGGGGCAGCTGTGAGATGCACCCACAGTGACTCAGACTCCCCATTACTTCCCCTGATGAACCAATCTTTTACAGCCTTGATGCATTCCCTGACACGTAGGGCTACACCCCATTTTCCTTTTCTTGTATCTCTCCTAAAAAATGTGTAATAAGGAACTGCCAGGTCCCAGCCATTATTTTCTGAGGTTCAAATTTCTGGAAAGGTTATGAGGTCCATCTCAATGTCTACCATCATTGCCAGACTCCTTACAGACCCGCTTCCATCTAACTCCTGATCCCTTTTTACTTGTGTTTCTACCTTATTCTACCCCATACTATTTAACTTCTTGTTTTTCATGTTGATTGCAAGCTTTGCAAGCCCTCCCTTCCCCTCCTTGGTCCCTTCCCCTAGCCCAGTCTTAACCTCAACCTTATTTTTGCCCACTGTCTTGCTACAATTCCCAAGAGTAAAGGGGAAAGGAGAAATAGGGAAATTGTTTAACCAGGAAAGTCACACTAAGCTGAAACTTGTTTTCAGCTGTGACCAGAGAGCACAAGTAAGTTAAGTGACTTGCTCAGGGTCACACAGTATGCAAATGGGGGCTGCGGGATTCAAACCCATGTCTCCAGGTTTGCAGCTCAGAACCCTAAACCACTGCACTATACTGCCTCCTATAACAGGAGTACTAGCTAGATTCCCTTTTCTCTCTCCTGTCACTATTCCCGTAGCCTCAGAATATTTAAGAAAAGTTTACCAGTAATAGTTGTTTTTCCTCATTAAATGTAAATCTAGTAAGTTAAATTTCTTCAGGTCTGTTAGATATGAGAAACCAGTGTTACTGGATGTGCATGCCAAATTATGGTCTATACTTGTAACAGCAGGAAAGTTACAAATATCCACATTTTTAGAAAGTTTTCATGTTTCAGAGTGAAAATAATTAATGAAGTCCCTGTAACTTAAAAATTACTAAATTAAATATATATTAAGTCATTTCTATGACCCTTCCAAAAAAGGTATGTATGCTAATTTGCACACACTGTATGTAGCTCCAAACATGGCTGGGTTATAAGTAGATAATTTCAACCACCCCCCAAAAAAAATAAAACTACCCAAGGAGCAGTCCAATAACTCTCAAACTATGTGATATCAGTCAGGTCCTTCAGGCACCTAACAAGTACACATAAGCATGCCACATGTCAGGTCAGTAGCTCAATGGATTGCTGAGTTATGACCAGATACATTGCTTTCAAAAATCTGTAAAATTCCATAGAATTCCACAGACTTTCATGGAGTTCTGTCAAAAGTCAGTGAATCTGGAATTTTATGATTCCACACACCACTATCCATTTGAGCTAACTTTAAATTGGAAAAACAATATGACAGTATAATAAAAGACTATGGGTATTGGAAACATACATCTACAGAAATATTCCTTGCTAGACTGAAAGTGATTATGAATGAATACATTTTATATACAGTATAACAATGTCAAGGAAGCAGAAAATGACTTAAAGATAAGACTACTACAAGCCCTTTTCTAAGTAACAAAGGAATGCAGATAAAAGAAATTACATTTTTCAAACTATCATGCTTTTAGCTACTGAGTAGGGTCTTTAAAGTACTGTATATTCACTTTTTGAATACTGAAGCAATATTGTATGCATTTATTTACATTTGGTTTCAAGATGACACCCTGGAGAAACAGGTTTAGAGTGTGATAAGGGATGCAAAAGTAAGTTAAGATACCTGATAGCCTGAAGTACCATTAGCAGGTACAGAAATAGCAAACAATCTTAGATTGTATTTTTTCACAGGTGTATTTGTAGTAGAGAGAAGGAGGGAGTGGAAAAGAGGGAAGGGAGATGTAAAACTAGAAATCAAATTGGTGGAAATTAGTACAGAGAAGGCAGAGGTATTGACTGAATACTTCTGCTCTGTCTTTATGAAAGAGAAGAATGGACCAGTGCCACAAGAAGTAAGGGGGTGCAGGGATGTAGATGAAGAGAGGAGTCATGGTCCTCAAAGAAAACAACTCTCCATGTCTGGATAGTATTCACCAAAGAGTACTGAGGGAGTTAACTGACCACCTGGAAGATCCAAAGGCAGATCTTTTCAATAACTCACTGGATACAGGGGTGGAGAACAGCATACGTGGTGCTAAACCATACAGGTGATCCTAGAGATGACCCTGGTAACTACAGGCCAGCGAGTCTGACCTCTAATTTGGGTAAACTAATGGAGATCAAAGGAAAGACTGGTTACATTTCTGGAGGCAAATGGCCTCTAAGATGGGAGGCAACATGGGTTCATGGCAGGGAGATCCTGTAAAACCAAATTGATCATCTTTAACTGGACAATGTGGATAGTAGACAAGGGCCAAGCAAGGCATTTGACCAATTGCCTTACAGGAGGTCTATCAGGAAGTTGGAGGACCTAGGGACAGAAATAAAATTAACTAGGTTGGTGGCAAATTAGTTATGAGGAAGGACTCAGAGGGTGGTGAGTGGGACCTCTCTGAATCAAGGGAGGTCATCAGTAGGGTGCCACAGGCCTCAATACTCAAACCTAGTGTTGTACAGCATATCCATAAGTGACATTAGAGACTGCATAAAGGGAAAAATCTGCCTCTTTACAGATGGCACCAAGCTCTGTGGGAAGGAAGATATAGATGAGGGGTATGGGACCTTAAAGTAGACCTAGTGAGACTGGTAAGGTGGTCTGCATATGGCAGCTTGGGTTCAGTGCACACAAGTGAACATAGGAAGTAAGAACCTGAGTACTGACTGCAGCCTAAGGGGGTTCACATCACAAAATCAGAAGAAGAAAAGGACTTGGAGGTTGCCATCACCAGTGATGTACAACTGTCAATGCACAACAGAAATGAAGCAGCCAAAGCAAAAAGAATGCTTGGGCATATTGTGAGGGGATCATGAGCAGGAAGGAAGAGGTTATATTGCCGTTGTACAGCACTTTTGAGTGACCACACCTGGAGTATAGCATGCAATGCTGGAGACCCTGCCTGAAAAAAGATATAAACTAGCTTGAGGCAGTCCAGAGGAGGATGAGCACATTGGTCCATGGACAGCATGGCAAGGAATATGAGGACAGGTTAAATGACCTCAACATGTAGTAGCACTCTAAGAAGAGGGAGAGGGGGGACATGAGTGAAACCTTTAAGTACCTAAAAGGTATTAACAAGGTCAATACCAATAACCTCTTTTGTCTTAGAGGGAAGAGGAACACGAGGAGCATTGCTATTGTTAGTGTAGGGAAGGTTTAAGAAGGAGGTCAGAAGACATTTCTTTGTAGAATGAACTCTCAGACAATGTTGTCTGTCTGAGGATGGTGAATGGATTCAAGAGGTGGTGGGATAGGATAAAGGAGAGGGTCAGAGTAGATGGGGACAAGGAAAGGGTGAAGGGGGACTGGGATTGATGGGGAGGGAGCAGAGCCCACAGCAGTTGCTGAGAAGGGGCTCTGCAAATTGGCAGACTAGATAGACCATAAGGTCATCTTCTGCTGGCAATTTTCATCTGTTCATAAAAAGGGTATGCAATATTTCTGATACGTATAAGCAAGGCCACTGGTTTTAATTTATTAAGGAAAACTTGGTAAAATTCCAGAATTTGGACTGCCTACACACTGGCAAAATCAAAGAATTTCATGGAATTTGGCATTTTACACCAAATTAGCAAATCTTGCATTTTTCTTATAAAAGCTTCCGGTACTATTTTCAATTTGTTTCATTTAATGTTCTGTATATTAAGCCTTCTTTCATTCTGATCATTTGTACACATACTAAAAGAATGATAGAATTCCAGTAAAACCCAAAAATTAGACTAACAATCACCGGTGCCATTCCTGGAATTTCAAGTCTTGAAAATGTCATTATTTTAGTCATCATAAATCGGTGACCTTGCTTATAAGTAAATTAAATAGTAGTGCCTATTCACTACTATTTAATTCCCATTTGATGAGCAGGTCTTGAAAATAGACTTTCATTACCTTAGTCATTATGAATCAGTGGTCTTGCTTATAAAGGAATTAAATATTAGTGGCTAATTCATCACTATGTAGTTCCCATTTGTTGGCCATTTTCATGTGTTCATAGAAAGGGTATTCACATTTTCTACTAGTCATAAGAAAAATAAATAGTAATCAATTATCAGCTTGGAACATCTTTGGGTATAACTCAGTCACCACCAGAAAGTACATCTTGTCCTATGCAAATAAAATAAAATTGATTGTCTTGTGATCCAAGAAACACTTTGATAGAGAAGGAGATTATCAAACTGAAATAGCAATAAGTGGAGCAGGTATACTACTCCTGAGAAGCATCAAAAAGTAGGGGAGTCATCATTTTGTTAAAGTGATTTCAAATCTTTTTTTTAATTTTATTTTTATTGCATTTAATAGCGGATCTGCTTATCAAGATATATTCCATACAGTATTCGGTTGTGTTATTCTGGTGAGAGTTTGTTTCTGCTATTTTAAAAATTTGCTGAGACACGTTATGGCATGCTGCAAGGGAGAACATGGGTGTGCACCCCACTGAAATGAATGGGAGTCCATTTTATCTACTATTTTATACATTATGATGGCCAGCTAGAGATTAATGAAGGCCACTGCACAAGTAACAAGGCCCCAGGATACAGGCACATGGATTTTCACAAGATGGCGCAGGGCTTGTGTGAAGCCCTGCACTATGACAGTTAAGTTTTGGCAGTGCACCAAATCCCTTCACAGCAACTGTGCCTGATTTTACAATCTCAGATGCAGCGCAACAGTTTCTATGCTTTAAGGCAACTTGCACCACATATCTCATACAAGCTCTGTGAAAGAGGCCTTTCAGATTGCCACAAGCTAGACCACAAAAAGTTGGTTTAGCTTGTGGCAATTGCCACATGGGATAGAAAATCCCGATTGCAGTGGGTGAATGCCTCCAGCTCCATGCCCCATATAAACAGTGCACCCGGGGCTTGTGGCATTCACATTCATTGAAAAATCCTGCCCCAGGATCTTTTGGGTAAATCCTTTAAGCAGATAAAGTGATTAGCAAAGATTTTGACTCATATGGGAGTGTTGTGCTGGAAGGGTCTGATGGTATATGGATTTTTTATGGAGAGAACTAAATTAGGGGAAACATTACAGGAAATAAACTTTAATTTAGTAAATTATGTAGAGTTAATGAATTATTTTAAAATGCATTACACAGACATGTTTAAAGGGCATAACAACTTTAAATGTAAGAGATGAAAAAGAGACAATATTAATTAAAAAACTAAAAGAAATAAGAATAGCTAATTTCTAAAAATCTTAGATTAATAACAAAAATCTCCCAAGATTGACTATGCAAAATAAATGGAACAAAGAAAATGGCCTAATTTCTATGGAATTATAATGGCTAAAACTATGGAAATATGATATCAAAGATTACATATTTTATTTATTTATTTATTTTTATTTAAAATGTGTTATTCTGGCAAGAACCCAAGAGTATAAATGCATTTTTTTCTAGGGGACCCGAAACATGTAACATGAATGCAAAGCAAGTACAACTAATATATAGGATAGTGTATGGCATCCCATATACAACAAGGCTATTCTTCACCCAAGTGTTTTCTGTGACAGCTGATGACCTAGAGAATGAAGCTCAAGAGGTCCTTCCGCTGTCATAGAAAACACAAGGAGGAAGAATAGTAGAGTTGTGTTTGGGACACCATACACTATTCTATATAGTGTATGGTGCCCCAAAACAGGCTCACTTATGATTTGTTGTGAGTGTTTGTCACCAGATACCCATACTCCTTGTCTCTCTATCCCACTGGCCAGCTCGTACACATGACTTGCCAACCGCCCCCTTTCCTATGAACAGTGCTGGTGTGGGTGGTTGCATTGTGAAGTAGCTACTACAGCAGATTACTTTTTACTGTGTATGTAAGTCCATACACAATGACATTCTACCATATACTATAACTTCATAATGCATTTCAATATACATTACACTATGCATTAAATGCAATAAATCAATATACTTGAAAGCAGAGGCATCAATAAATGTTAAGATTTTAAACTTGCTTTAAACACATTATAGGTGGGTAAACTTTGGATATGAGCTTCAAAGAGTATTTCATTCTTAGCAGCTCTAAAAATAAAAGAGCACTGGTCAGCCATTGTCCTATATATCAGGAGTTTTAAAAATATACCCTCAGATAATCAGGTAGAGTACTTGAAGTGACACTGGTGGAATAATCATTGAAAACACGTTTAAATGGGCCTTCTCTCATTCACCAGAATCAAATTAAATGAAAGCAAGAACATCGGGCACTGAATGAAAATAATTTAAATAGAGAATAATGGATAGGCAAGTGTGTGTTATGGATTTTTTTTTACACTCTCGAGGTGTGTGATGACCCATAAACCTTGAGAGTGAAGCTCGAGAGGTTTATACAGTCATGACACACAGAGGGTGTGAAAAAACATCCATGACAACACATTTGGTTATCCTTTATTTTTTGTAATTATTGGTTGTTTGCTTTGCACAGGTGTATTAATGCTGTAATAATCTAATTTTGGGTTATTACAGCATTTTTTGGATGTAGTAAAATCAATCATTAAAGGGGGTCACCAGTAATTATACTACTGTAAAGAGTGCAGTTGTGAGTTATAGAAGGATTAACAGAAACAAAGCAACAGGCATTATTAGAGAGTAATCGCGTACAGAGGAGTAGGTTGGTAACCCATAGTCAATCAGCAAAAAATGTAAGATTAGTATAAGACGTTTCTATAGTTTACATAAAGACAGCTTCTATGCTAATACAACAGGCCAAGTTTCGAATTAAAAATGTTGACCAGATAATCTATGTGACTGTTATATGACTATGTACTGTTGATAATTAGACCAAGACATTGAAATTGGTCCACCTGCTTGATAGGGGGCAGTAAGGACTTTTTTTGTGGTTTAAACTGAATAACATACTTCTAGTTTTGGCAGTGTTCAGGATAAGGCCATTCCCCTTAAAGGAGAACTATGCTGAATCTATAAGTCATTGTTCCCAGCAGAATCTATTTTTTAAATACTGGTTCAAATTCTGTTATTGATCTAGTTATCTAGGCTTTTTAGCTATCCAAATGGATGTTTCTGATTTACATGCTTCTGGGAAGACCCATTTTAGAACTATATTATGTAGTTTATGTCCCAGTTCTAGTCTTCTATTGTTGGCACAATGCATTCATGTTCTATTACAGAACTGTGTGGCTGAGAGAGACGTAAACTACATCATACAGTTCTAAAATGGCACTTAACACCAGAGTGTAAAAAGCTGAAATATCCACTGAGCTTACTTAAAGGCTTAGATAGACGGGACAATAATAGAAATGTAACCAATACTTAAAAATAGCTTCTATTGGGAAAAATGACTTACAGGCTCAGTACAGATATTCTTTAAGCCAGTCCTGAACACCGTCGATATCTTTCGGCATTACAGAGCTCAAAGGGTTCACACTGGCTCCCCTGGAAAACAGATTAACACCATCAGCATATAGAAGTAATGTAGTTGATAAAACTACATTGGGAAGGTCATCCAAGTAAAGGCTGATTAAGAGTGACCCCAGGAAGGAGGCACTCTAATTTTAACTTTAGAAAAGGCAGATAATAAGCCAGCCCACTGGCACTGGAAATTGAGGTGCTGGACACCACACCTTGCACCACACCAGCGACCCAGGTTCAGGAACAAGCACGGGCCACGGGGGGGGGTAGCAGGGGAAGGAGAGGCTTGAGCATCCAAAGGACTGCTCTTCTCTCTTTGGGAGGAAGGGATTGCCATCCTGCTCATTGCTCTCCCTCTGGCAGTGGCTGGAGGAGATGCGAGTTGAGAGGCACATTGCCGACATATGATGTCAGCGGGGGGTGGGGGCAGATAAAATGGAGGAAAAATGGAGCTGGCAGGCTCCATGATGGCTCACAGCACCCATCTCAGCTCCCTGAACATCTGGATATTTCTCCATGGGTGGGGAAAGCTGGTACCCCTTCTCCTTGCTCCTGTCATGGGGGGGAACCATGGAGGATTGTAGGGGATGTCGGGCAGGGGAATGGTGAGCCGGAGAATGAGTCCCTCTGAGGGAGGGAGGGAGGGATCAGAGCCATCTGCCAGGTTCCAGGAGGATAAACAAATAATAGAGGAAAAGAAAAAAGAAAAGGCAGATAATATATTGGTCAATGTCACTCTCTGTTTTCTTAAATGTAAATAATCTCTAAACCAGGCAACAACCAGTTCAGATATTCTCAGGACCTTGAGCATTGTTAGTAGGCAACCATGGTTAACAAGGTTAAATGTCCTGGACAAATCTAAAAAATGCAGCAGCCATGTCGCCGACATCCAAGGCCTGGAGAAGGTGGTCAGTGAGTTCGGTCACAGCTGAAATATTGTTGTATTCTGCCAGAAAGCCATGCTGGGAGAGAGACAGAATATTTTCCTGACTCAAATAAGCCTATAACTAATAAAAAACCTCCTTCTCCAGGACCTTGGACAGGCCACGTGCATGAATGCTAGAAGTGTAGGAAATAAGATTCTGGACCTAGAGGTCATCACAGCAGAGGCCAGCCTCGATACTGTGATCATTACTGTGTCACGATGCATTGAAAACCATGACTGCGACATGGCCATACCAGGCTATATTCTGTTTAGGAAGGACTGGCTGGGACAAAAAGTAGGAGATGTGGTGTTTTATGTGAGGGAAACCATAAAAGCCATGGAGATACAAGGAATACAGAGGGAGGCATAGGTACTGGTGGTCACCCTGGAGATGGAGAATGAAGCCACTATTCACACTGGAATGATCTACAGACCTCCAGCAAGGCTGGGGGGAGGAATTAGATAAGGTACTGGTGGAAGCCACTGGCAAGATGTTAGAAAAGGGGGAGGTGCAACTGGTGGGGGACATCAAACTGTCAGATGTAGATTGGACCCTCTCAACAGCAGCTTCAGATAGAAGCAGGAATATCCTGGACTCTCTGAAGGGGGCATTCCTCAGGCAAGTTGTCAGTGAACCCACTCATGATGGGGAAATACTGGACCTGATACTCACTAACAGGGACGGTGTTGCAGACATCAAGGTGGGAGACCACTTGGGGTCCAGTGATCACTGTATGGTGTGGTTCAATATAGTGATGGCTGTGGAATTGAACCACACAAGGGTGAGGGTTCTGGATTTCAGGAGGACAGATTTTACAAAGATGGGTGAATGCCTCAGGGATGACCTGAGTGGGAGGGATAGCTGGGGGGGGGGGGTGAAGGAACAGTGGGCAAAGATAAAAGGTAGCATAGCAAATGCAACAGACTTCTGCATCCAACAAGTGAGCAAAAGCAACCACTATAGTTTTTGAAAAAGGTGGCTGAAAAGATAAAAGGGTAGTATTCAGAAAGTATAAGGAAACACAGAGAGGGGATGATATGGAGGTGTATCAGTGGAAATAGAGGAAAGCGAGGAAAATAGTAAGGAGGGCTAAGTTAAAAACAAGAATAGCCTAGGAGGTAACAAAAGGGGACAAGACAGTTTTAGATATGTAAGTGAAAAGAAGAACACCAGGGGTGGGATTGTAAGGTTAAAAAAGGAAGTTGGGACTATGCAGGTGGGGCTCAGAAAAAGGCCGACATCTTGATCAAATAATCTTGTTTAGTGTTTACAAAGGAAGGAGAAGGGGAAGGGCCATAAAAAAGTAACAAAAGCGTTGGAAGGGGAATGGACACTAATCCTGTTTTGGAAGCGAGAGTCCTGAAGAGACTTACTAATCTGAAGGTGGACAAAGCAATGGGGTCAGATAGGATACATCCAAGGGTATTGAGGGAGCTCAGGGAAATATTGGTTGCACCTCTGGCAGTTTTATTTAACAGCTCACAGGAAAAAGGAGTGATTCTGGAGGACTGGAGAAGGGCAGATGTAGTCCCACTACACAAATGTGGTAGCAGTGAGGAGGCCGGCAATTATAGGCCAGTTAACCTGACATCAGTGGTGGGAAAGTTAATGGAATCACTGCTAAAGGAAATAATTTTGGAATATCTTGAATCTAGTGGGTTACAATACTTGAGGCCGCATGGGTTCACAGAAGGGAGGTCATGTCAAATGAATCTAATATATTTCTTTGACTGGGTGATAATGGCTTTACATCAGGCTAGTGTGGTGGTCATGGCCTACCTAGATTTCAGTAAGACTTTTGACACCATTCCACATAGGACTAGTAAGCAAGCTGGGTAGCTTAGGAATGAGTCCAAAGGTTGTAAACCTGGATAAGAAATTGGTTAAGGGATAGACAACAGAGGGAGGTGGTAAATTAGAATTCATTCAGAGGAAGTGAGGATGACTAGCAGGGTGCCTCAGGAATCAGTGCTAGGACCAGCCCTCTTTATAAGTGACACTGAAGAAGAGCTGGACGAGAAGGTCTGCCTCTTTGCAGATGAGACCAAATTCTGCAGTATGGTGGACACTCAAGGGGAGTGGAAAGGATGAGCAGAGACCTGAGAAAACTAGATAAGTGGTCAAGGGTATGGCAGCTGGGTTTCAATTTGAAAAAGTGCTAAATAATTCACATAGGACACAGAAACCCAGGGGTGGAGTACGAAATGGGTGGAGTAGAACTGATGACCACCAAGCAGGAAAAAGACCTGTATCCCCTAAAGGAGGCCCGGCAGTGTGACAAGGCAGTCAGGAAGCCTTGTGGGATGCTGGGGTGTGTATGGAGTGGTATTACCAGCAGAAAGAGGGTGGTGGTGGTGTTGTCTTTGTATAGGTCACTGGTAAGACCCCACCTAGAGTACTGTGTCCAGTGCAGGTGACCACACCTCTGGAAGGACATAGAGAGAATGGAGGTGGTCCAAAGGAGGGCAACTAAAATGGTGCAGGGTCTGCATCAAAAGCCCTATGAGAAGAGACTAAATTACCTCAATAGGTACACCCTTAAGGAGAGGAGGGAGAGGAAGGATATGATAGAGACATTTAAATATCTCACAGGGGTAAATAAAGTATAAGAGGGAAGTATTTTTCAGAAGAAAAGGTGCTCAGGAACAAGGGGGTATGCTATGACGCTGGAGTGGGGTAGATTCAGGAGAGATGTGAGGAAGTACTTCTTCACAGAAAGAGTGGTGGATTCCTGGAGCAGCCAGCTTTCCAGCAGAGGTGGTGTGGGTGAAAACAGTGGTAGGGTTCAAGAATGCATGAGATGAGTACAATGGAATCATAGTGGAAAGGAAGGGGAAGAGAGAAAGAGCTGTAGATCAGGTATGGTCTACAGTAATAGCATAGGTAGGAAGGAATGGGTAGACTGGATGGGCCTAGCGGTCCTTATCTGCTATTGAATTCTATGCTTCTATGATTCTATGTTTCAGCGATCTCTATTCTCGAGGTTGCTGATTTTGTCCTGCATTTTTTTTATCAACTTTGTCAGATCACGGAGCTGGCCCTTCATCTCAAGGTACTGATCCTCATTGTCCTGGCTGCTGTTTGTCAGTATGTTCCAGACTTGCCAACATTTTTTGATGTCAGCTGTGTTGCGATCACTGTCAGACTTAACAATTTTTATTTCTTACAGTAGCTGCCAGAACATTTGTTTGACTCTATCAATGGGAAGAGCAGTGGCTGTCATTGTTGGAGAGAAATCGAGATTCTATCTGATGTCACCTTGAGATTCTGATACCTGAACTCTGTTACTGATGGTGTGAACCAGACAATTGAGGTACTGGCTTGTCCACTCTGGGATGCCGCCATTTGAGTAATACCCAACACTGTCCTGTTTGTTTATAGAAACAGATGGATTGCTACAGATTAGGGCTGGCATTGAGAGGAATGTAGGATCTAAGCAGCCATCATTCTCATGGTGAAGCCCCCCCCTCCCCACTTGGACTTTAGTAATAACAATTACACTTCTTTTGATAGTAAAGAAAGAAAAATATCTGTTTCGGCAACTATGGCAACTAAAACGTTAACTGAAGCCAGTGGAATTTGCTTGAATTGTCTTGTCAACATTTTTTTTAATATGTTGTGAACAGGTACTATCCCTTTTGTCCTTAGTTTGCCCTTTTGCCTATGAAGACATTTGAAGTATGGATTTAGCTCACCTCCTCAAGTTCTTTCTTAATGTGTTCTTTTAGAACTTAATCCTGCCTGCTGGAACAAACTAAGAAGTAGCCTTTTTTCTTTTCAGAATTAGTACTTGCATTCACAAAATCTCCTGCTGTGGATTTCTGTGGTGTGAGCTGCCTGCCAGAATTGTTTTAGTACCAATGATTCTGTAGCACAATCAAAATATGTAATTTGTCAGTTCTTTTTCTCCTGACTATTAATGTCTTTACATTAAGTAGTACTTTTGTCTCTTGGCGCACTTTGACTTAGTGATCGAATGTTTGCAAGTCAGCTGACTGTGGTAAATGTTGGCTTTCTGTAAGCTAATATAAATAAAATAACATTTTTGGCAATCCCCTATTTATCTGATAAGTGAAAATGTAAGAAAAGCAATCAGCAGTCAAAAAAGTCTGTGATTGAGCCTATTCAAAACTGATTTAGAACATGTTCAAAGTTTGAAAGGTATTTGCCAAACTGCTTTTTCATGCATTCCCTGCAGACCTGTTGATGCTAGTTGTAGCACTACTAATTCTAATGCTACCAACACTGTTCCTGCTTAAGTGTCAGTCTCAGTATACTATCTGGTGCTGTTGTTTTCATAACTGATTCCACCATTAAAACCTCCACTATTACTGTAGTGATGACCATTGTTGCTACAGCAACCACAAGTAATACATTTACCCATTCTACCGTTATTAGTAATGTGGATAGTACTTCCAGTGCCACTAGAACAACTGCAAGTGAATTGTTTCAAACAACGGCTTCAGCTAGTCTCACGACTACTACAAATGCATTGCCCTAAACATCTTCTTCTGCCAGTGCCACCACCACAATTGTTTTGTCCCAAAAATCTGCTTCTGCCACTGCCACCACTATGACCTCAGTTCATGCCTCACATAGTTGGCCATGGACACCATGATTAGATGATGCAGGCAGTTCATCTGAGCTGAGTGTGATGAGGAAAGTGGACTGATGTCTTCTGGGTTGGAATTTGCTCCTACTTCAGCAATGTTAAAAGGCTCAAGGATGAGGCTGCCTTAAGGCTCAGTGGAAGCACTGTGTTTCCATGCCGGTGACCTAGGTTCAGAAGTAAGCCCGGGTCTGCTGGGATTGGGCACCTAGGTGGGGGAGTGCTCTTGAGGGGAGCACAAGTAAGCAGGGGAGGGAGATAACCAGGTTCTGTTAGAGCAGCAGCTCCTTGCAGTGAGGCAGGGAGCTTGCTCCATTGTGAAAGATGGCATCAGCACAGTGCATGCTGCTGTTGTCAAGGATGATGGAGATTGCACCTGACATCACAGGGTGGTGGTGGTGGTGGTGGTGAGAGGGAAAAAGGAAGAAGAAGCACAAAAAAGCTAATGTGCCTTGGCTGTGATGAATGATAGCCCCCTCAGTCCTCTGGCCTTGCTCCATATAGCTCTACTCCAGCCGGAACAATGGGGGGAGTGGCAGAGAGGGCTGGGGGTTGGCATAATGGGCCCAAAGTACAGGAGTAGGTGGTGGCCTAGGGCCAAAAAGCTATATAAAGAAAAGACTTGAGAATTTATTTTGTGAAATGTATTCTGAGAATAATGATGCCTGAATGAGTCTGAGGATACTTAGCATGAATCCACTTCACAATACACAAGGAAGCACTCTTGTCAAAAGCAATGCCAAAAATCAACCAACACAAGAAGGCACAAAACATCTAAAACTGTTCTTCATTGTTCTTCACACTGACCTCCTGTTAAAACCCCAAGAAGACCACACTGATTTTAATTTCTCCCAGTGGTTCCACTACATCATTTTGTTCCGGTTCACATGAATTTTCTGCAACAGTCAAAATTCAATCTGGTAGTCATGGGCACAAGCAGTGGAAGAGAGGGTCTGAGTTCAGCTGCACATTCAGGTTGCACTGACATCTGGACATAACTTTCGGGTTGAACTGTGTTAAAAGGAGAGCTGTGTGCTCAGACTGTGGTCAGAGCCTCAGCTGTGGGAAAAACATGTTGAAAAAAGGAACACAACATGTTTCTGAAACCACCTTCTGAAAAGATTGTCTTGAGGTGGCCAAGCAGGATAAAGCCTCTTCAGGTATTGTCTAATCTTGCCACTACATTCTATATTCCAACAAAGCAAAATCAGTTTCAGATTCTGCTGAGTGAGCTGCTGGTGGTAATGGTGGCAGAAGTCAAAAATTGATGGAACACCAGAAAACTCCTGATTCCAGCCCTTATCTTAGTACTCTAAATGTGACCTAAGACAACCCCAAATCCCACATAAGTTGATTCAGAGGTTAAGGAAATACAGCCTAAACCTTTGCCATTCACACCCTTTGAGGCTAGGCCCATGTTCAAGGCCATGACATTTCAAAGGTTTACTTTCACAATAAAGGAAGCATTGTGGCCCCTCAAACAATATTGTCAATGCACCCACAGCTGTTCGGATCACTCAGCTCATTAGTGAGATGACTGCACTTGATATTTAAACTTACGCTGTGGTTGAAGATTTTGGGTTTAGTAGGCTTCTACATTTCTTGTAACATTGATACAACCCATCATGGACTACTTTTTCTTACACATTGGTGCTAAATATCTATAAGACATGCCAGTTCCAGTTGGGAAACTGGTGAACCAAACTATGTGTGTGTGTGTGGGGGAGAGGGTCCACTTATGTATGATTATAAACAAGTACAAATTCACTACATGCATATCTCTCACTCACAGTACACTCACATTCACCAACACCAGTAGTACACAGTGGTAAAACTGTTGTTAACTCCACTTCCCCCATTGGTTTGGCTTTAGATGAGTACCCCTTCCCAATCCCAATTGGTGTCTCTCCTCACTGTTTCAGTCCTCCTGAGTGAACACACTGGTATTAACATTCTTAAGTGTCTGCAAAAAATGCTTAACTCCTTGACTTGCACTACAGGTTTGCTTGTTGGGTTCTTTATTACAGATCCTGGGAGGAACTTGGTTAAAGCAGGTCATGCTGGTCACTTCCTAGTGTTCTGCTGCTTTGATCATGCATTGAATCTTGTGGTCACCGGTGTTCTCCAGAGTAGTGTGGGTGCTTCTCATACTTCAAGAGACATATGAAACCCATTCCATCATTCTGTCAAGGTAATCAGAGAGCTACAGCCTGTTCAGGACAGTCTTGGTTTACCAAACTATCACCAAATACAGAATGCCAGCATATGATTTTATATGCTATAATGCTTGGTGGAATAATAGTGCATTCTGCATGAGCTATCCAGTGAGCAGGACATTGATGAAGTACTGTTGTACCAGGATTGGAGCATCATTGTGGGTATTGTCCAAGTTCTGTCTCCCTTTGAGAAATGCACCATTTCCTAAACTCCAGTACAGCTTCCTTGAGTCAGATTTTTCCAGCTGTCCATCTCCCCATGTCAGCCATGGAGACTTTCCAGGAGCACAGCATCATGATTTTTTTTCCATAAGTAATCCAGGAACTTGCTTAATGGCTTACTTTGGAGTTGACAATGAGGTCGGTATTAGCAGTCATATATGACAACACTAGCTATGTGTCTGCAACAGTCCTAGACCTCATATTATACAATGGACATTAAAATTGAACTGAAATCCTGCACTGTGATTGGCTGGCTGGCACCTTTCTGCCATGGTAAATCCTACGATATATCCACGGCAAAGATGCCAGTCAGCCACATGTTAAAAAAAGAAATCTGACCCTAAATTCACAAAGCGCTAACAGCCATGTTGTTTCTCCGCTAAACTGGCAGCACAGAAAAACCTCTGTACATCGAGAAAGTCACTGCTTCTTCAATTATTTAGTCCTCCTTGGAAAAAAAATCTCAGGCACCGAAGACCGTTACTTCCTCCCAATCACAAGACCTTACACTAACCCAGAACAACAAGGTTAAAGATGGGGCAGTGCTCGCTCTGTCTCATACACGCTCTTATAGAGACAATCACAGGCTCTCACCAAAAAAGTTAAAAAAAAAAACACTAAATGAACACTACATTTCAGATTAACTGTACAAATCACCTGTCCACACTGCACTGCTCCCAACCCTGAATTGTAACCTAAACCATTGGGCTGACATTCATACGAAGTGGCACTCATCTGCTGTGCTGCATCTTACAGACTCCTTACATGGGTTTCACACACCCAGACACAAAAGGAAAAAAAAAACACAGAAATCACACCACCGCTTTCATCAAATGTTAACCCGCTCTGACTCCAGAACCACACACTGAACTGCTGCACCACAACGTCAGCGGTCTCCCCCTTCAGCTACATTCACACAACATCTCCATAGCAAGCAATGGAGGAAGAACACTGAATATGCACAGTTTAACACTGGATATACACATTTTATAAAAATTAAAAAAAATAAACTGCCTGCCTGACAAATCGGCTATAAATGTTTTTTCTGGACTCGGCATTCCATTCCATGTGCATATTTTGCAATTAATATACATATTACATAAGGGACTATTTTTTTCCTTCAGTGTAAGGTTATTTCTCTAAAAAACATTATTTTTATCACATAAAAAAATATGCCTTTGTTAAAATAACTCATACTCTTAATCCATGATATAATTGCAATAAACCACTTGGAAGATGTGGGTTATGGGAGGATTTACAACAGCTGGCGAGGACTTAACCACTCAGCCTGCAGCCTCATGGCCAAACCACACCAGCCATGGTAAATCCCCCCATAACCCACACCACCTCGTGGTTTATTGCTTTAGTAACATAGTAGTTGATGGCAGATAAGGACCTCTAGGCTTACCTAGTCTGCTTGTATTCTCTACCTGCATCAGCGGCTGCTGACCCTACTTTGTCTTTGGCTATCACCTCTCTTCACCTCATCTAGGGTTCCATTATGTCTATCCCATGCATGTTTGAACCCCCCCACCACTGTGTTAGCACCCACCACTTCCTGGGAAGGCTATTCCAAGCATTCACCACCATTTCCATGAAGAAAAACCTCCTCACATTTCCCCTTATCCTGGCCCCTCTCCAATCTCATATTGTGTCCCCCTCATTCTTGTACAACTCTTGTACTGAAAGATGTCACATGCCTGCACTTTGTTCAAGTCTTTAAGATACTTGAAGGCCTCTAACATATCCCTCCGTTCCTTCCTGTTCTCAATTGTATACATATTGAGGTCTTTTAATCTGTCCTCATATGCTTTTTGATGCAGGACATCTCACTGGCCCTCCCCACAGCCTTCTTACAATGTTTGGCAACCTTTAGGTCATCTGAGATGATTATTCCTAAATCACTCTTTTCCCTGGTGACTGTCAGAAATCCCCCCCACCCCCGCCATCCTGCAGCTCTCTACAGGGTTTCTTCACTCCAGGTACATGATCCTGCACTTCTTTGCATTAAACTTTAATTGCTACACCTCTGAGCACTCTTCCAGTCTTCTCAGATCCCTCTTCATTCTTACGCCCCCCTCCAGTGTGTCTACTCTGTTGCAGATCTTGGTATCATCTGTAAATAGGCAAACCTTTCCCTCCAGCCCTTCAACAATGTCTCTGATGAAGACATTAAAAAGGACTGGTCCCTGAGGTACCCCACTGGTCACCCTTCTTTCCTCAGATTTGATCCCATTTACTACCACCCTCTGCTTTCTGTCTCTCAACCAGTTGCTAACCCAGTTTTCCACATTGTGGCCAACCCCCAGGCTACCTAGCTTGTTCACCAGTCTTCTGTGGGGTATGGTGTTGAAGGTCTTGCTGAACTCAAGGTGGGCAATATCCATTGCTCCTCCCTGATCCACCTCCTTCATCACTCAGCCAAAAAAGTAAATCAGATTAGTTTGACATGATCTTCCTGCTGTGAATCCATGCTGCTTGGATCCTGTGCTCCCATGGTTTTCAAGTGTTCCATAATCCTCTCCTTCAGCAGTGCCTCCATGATCTTACTGAGGTGAGGCTGACCAGCCTGTAGTTTCCTGCCTCCTCCCTACTAACATACTTGTGGAGATGAACTATATTTTCCCCTTTCCAGTCCCCTGGAATCACCCCTTTCTCGAGTGACTCACTAAACAGGGCCGCCACCTAGCATTCTTTTATATCCTGGAGTGTATATCACCTTTTCCCATTGCTTTGTCCACCCTCTGTTTTGAAATTTCCTCCAGGATTATCTCTTCATTAAAGGGACTGGAGTTTACCTATCCTTCCCCTCTTGTTTTTGCTGCCACCTAGCTGTGGTCCTTATCCCTCCCCTGCTTTACAGTGAATACCGAACAGACGTATTCATTTAGTATCGATGCCTTTTCTAGGTCCCTATCTACACACCCACCTCTCACTCCTTTGAGTCTTACAGACCCCCTTCAATCTTCCTTCTATTACTAATATAGCTATAAAATGTCTTGTTCTCCTTCTTTACTGTCTGCGCTAATCTCTCCTCTGTCTGTGCCTTCACGCTGCTAACCATTTTCCTTGGGTCCCTCTGTCTCTCTAGGTACATTGCCCTATCCTCATCCCTCTGAGTCTCCTTGTACTTTCTGAATGCACTCTTTTTGTCCTTCACTTCCTCTGCCACCTCCTTTGTGAACCATAGTGGTTTGTTCCATCTTTTTCCCTTATTCCTCAGCCTAATGCACTGATTTGTTGCCTCCACTATGGTTTCCTTCAGGTGCCTCAGATTCAAATGTGAGGCACTGTGTTGGCCATGCACATATACAGCATGAGTGAGTAAGTACCAGCAGCAGCTGTGTACTGAACTTGAGGTTCCCAAGATGGATGTTGATCTGTTAAGGTAAGAGGGAGCTGGGAAGTCAGCCCATTTTGGAACAACCAGTGTAGGTGGCAATGGCAGACCAAGTGACAATGGTGTTAATGGCATGTTGTTGACAGTGGGTTGCATAATATAGGAAGACGGGGAGTGCTCATTACAGGGCCTTGACACTGTGCCTCAAGTTCCCAAAACAAATAATTGTATGAGTGGTCAGTAGTCACATGTTCTCTATTGGACAAGCAGTGGCAGAGAACACATTTGTTGCAATGTTCTGTGGAGCAGATGCTCAGCAATTATTTGGATGAGTCAGCTGTGGACTTTTATGTTGACCCTTTCACCTACTGGGACTCCAGAAAGCAATCATGCCTGCTTTGTCACAGCTGGCATGTAGATATCCTGTTTGCACCCAACAAGTGTACTCTTGGAATGGCTAGCACTACAGTACATAGGATATTGTTTAGCCCCATCACTCCCATTATTCTATTCTTACAGCTGAACATTTGCAGAGGCTTCTTTTTTACTAAAATGAATATGCATCTGCTTGATCCCTCTTAGTGGCATTGGGGTAATCAGAGCATGGCAAAGTGCTGCTGCTGCCTGCCAGCTTTTATAATACTGTCTATTTGGACTGGCATTCACACAATGTCTTTCTGAACAATGCTTTTAATTTAAATGACAAAGAATCTGGAATACTTATGTTGGATGTGGTTGCTCAGTGAAATATATCGTGACAGATCTTATGACTTTATAAACCCTATTGTTAAAATGACAATGGTATTGGAAATTACTGGAAACTGTTTCACTTTTGTTTACTGTTCTTTTTGAATTTTGACTTCTCCTATCCTATTAGCTGGATTACAAGACTTACTTCTTTTGTATTAATATGTTAGACTATTGACTTTCTAGCCAGACAACAATAAAAATATTGTGGATATTTTCTTCACCATGCAACCCTGCCTTGCTTTAATGCCTCCAAACAGACACTGTCTTTCATTTTTGAGAAGCCTATTCAGGCCAAACATTGAACAGAAAGAAGGAATGCATGCTTCTTCACTCTGCTGTGCAACTCAGTTTTGCTTTTCTGTTTCCAAACAAGACATTGGGCTGAGTTCAGGATCAGCAAAAACAGAAAACGACTCAGCACTCAAACACCATAAATGATTTCTTCACCAACCTTTCTAATTTGTAGATTACAGAAAGAGCGAGTAACTGGTGTAGCACTGTGAGACCACCACAAATTTATTGTTTCACATTCTACTCAAATGCTTTGTCAATTGTTTATGGTGTTTGCGTGCTGAGTCCTTTTCTGTTTTTGCTGTTGCTTATTTGGGACTTTTGCACCATACCTACTGGAGCAACACTGAGTCTGTTGAGTTCAGGACTGCATGACCTAGAGTACCGCAGCCTGTACTGCAAATACAGATGTTGCATACCTACCATGACATACAGGCACCCAGACCTCAGCAGTAGCAGTTATTTAGCCATGTATCAGACAGGAGGACTGCATATGAATATGTGCATGAGACTATGAGTTGCATTGTCAGGACCTCAGTATGGTAGTTGCCAGGCACCTGGCCCAAAGGCCACTATGGATATCCCCTGTGTCAGAATGGACAGCAGAACTGGGCAGCACCGATAGGGCTGATGTGATAGACATTTCCAGTGCCTGTGGTACTGTGCTCTGTACCGCATGAATTGTCAAGCCCAGGCACAGAATGGATGGAATGAGAGCAAGCAAGAGACGGAGGGAGGGAATGCAGTTTTCAGGTGGTAACAGTCATCAGAGATGGTTTCAAACCCAACTGCACTACCACATGCGTGTCTGCCATCCACCCAGTCCTGCAGCCATATCCTGAATGGAGCACATACTAATGAGCCTGGCAATCTCCTCATTGTGGAATTCTCACACAAGTGCTTTGCATTTTGAGCCACATTCTGACATGGTATGGTCTCAGTGCAGGGCACTGAACCCACCCTGTATCAAGTGAGGCTTACTGACCAGTGGTGTGCTGACACTGCCATGATACTATCAACATTACAGATCATACATCCAGACTAGTATTTTTAATACAGAAGCAAAAAATATTCATTTTAAACGGTTGTTATTTAAATCTCATAGCTCAGTAAACAACTGTGAATGTTTGTAAAGCTGATTTTACATGTTCATTGTTATGCATTATAATTGTAAAAGTACTGTAATGTTTTGTGTCAGATGTGACTGAAAAAGGGACATACGTAGACCACCTCCTGGTAAAAAGAAAATATTTCCTCTGCTGTCCAACTCTTTACTTCAGTACCCCCATCCTGGTCTCAAAAAGTTATCTTCTCTTTGTTTGCTAGGATTGAAAAGCCGGAACAGCAAAAACATGAATAATAGTCCACATAATTACTCTGCTGTGTACCTCTGCTTCAAAATAGCCCATTTATAAACCTTGGCAATGTTATCAACCCATGCTGAGTTGCAATTATTTCATTGTATGTTTGTTTTTTTCACAAATCTGAAGTGTTGGTTATAAATGTGCTACATTATGGTTGAATGCCAAGTACTCACATACCAGAACATGATCAAATATCCAAATACCTGGGCTGTAGTCAACCAATATTCAAAGAACATACAATCAAATCAAAACAGCCATCGCAGACGCAACAAGCCTTTGTGTGAAGCAAATCAATAAAACAAAATGAAGGAAAAAACCACTATGGTTCTCAAAATAGGTGGCAGGGACGGTTAAGGAAAAAAGGAAAGCATTCAGGAAACATAAGGAAACACAGAAGGAGCAGGACAGAGAACTTTATCAGTTAAAGCAAAAGGAGGCAGGGAAGGCAGTCAGAATAACAAAGGCACAAACTGAGGAAAAGATAGCCAACTCTGTTAAGAAGGGGGATAAAACCTTTTATAGGTACATTAGGGAGCAAAGAAAGACCAAGGGAGGGATACAGGGACTTAATAAAGGGGAGGGAATGTGGGCAGAGGGTGACAGTGAAAAACTAGGGATACTGAACGAATATTTCTGCTCAGTATTCACAACAGATGAGGAGGGAGAGGTGCCTAAACCAAACAAGGGAGAAACTCTGAATAGGGGGTTCGATACCAGTCCATTCACAGAAGAAAAGGTTTTGAAAGAACTCTTGAAACTGAGGGTGAAGAAAGCAATGGGGCTTGATGGGATTCACCCAAGAATACTAAAAGAACTAAGGGTAGAACTAGTAACACCACTGACTACTCTCTTTAACAAATCATGGGAGGATGTGGTGGTACCTGAGGACTGGAGAAGGGTAGATGTGATTCCACTTCACAAAAGTGGGAGCAGGGCAGAGGCAGAAAACTACAGACCAGTTAGTTTGACTTCAGTGGTAGGGAAAATGATGGAATCACTTCTGAAAGAAAGAATTGTTGAGTACTTAGAGGCCAGTGGGGCACAGGACCCAAGGCAGCATGGTTTCACAGCAGGAAGGTCATGTCAGACGAACCTAATAGATTTCTTTGACTGGGTGACCAAAGTAGTAGACCCAGGAGGGGCTGTGGATATGGTCTACCTAGATTTTAGCAAGGCAGTTGACACAGTCTCACACAAAAGATTAATATACAAGTTAGCCAGCCTTGGAGTGGGTCCCAAGGTGGTAGCCTGGATAAAAAACTGTCTGGACAACAGGATGCAAAAGGTAATAGTAACTGGAGTCCACAGTGAAGAAAGGAGGGTAACTAGCGGGTACCGCAGGGTTCGGTACTGGGACCGGTCCTCTTTAATATCTTTATAAGTGAGGGCTGGGGGGATACTAGGATGCATAGGGAGAGAGATCAACAGTAGAAAACAGGAAGTTGTTATCCCTCTCTACAGATAGTTGGTGTGACCCCATCTGGAGTACTGCGTGCAATTCTGGAGACCCCATCTCCGCAAAGACATAGACAGAGTGGAGGCTGTTCAGAGGAGTGGAACCAAAATGGTGCAAGGTCTGCACCAGAAGACATACGAGGAGAGACTAAAGCAGCTTAATATGTATACCTTTGAGGAAAGGAGGGAGAAGGGGGACATGATAGAAACTTTCAAGTATCTCAAGGGAATTAACAAGGTACAAGAGGGTAGTATCTTTCAGAAGAAGAAATGTGCAAGAACAAGGGGGCACAATTTGAAAATAAAGGGAGGACAGCTCAGAGGTAATGTTAGAAATTAGTTTTTCACAGACAGAGTTGTGGATGCATGGAACAGCCTTCCTGATGAGGTTGTGGAGTCAGGAACAGTGGGAGAATTCAAGAATGCATGGAACAGGCATAAGGCAATTCTGGTGGGGGGCAGGAGGAAGTAAGCTGTTGATTAACTAGAATCTGCAGCTTATCCATCAGGTAGGGAAATGGGTAGACTGGTTGGGCCAAGTGGTCCTTATCTGCCATCAAATTCTATATTTCTATGTTTCTATTTGCACACCCCTACTAACAAAGAACAAACATACGATAAACTATTTAATACAAAAAGTCTTTCCTTGACATTTCAGCAGAATGCGTATACATTAAGGTGAAAGCAGCAATAGAAAGGTGTCAGCAATATTGCTACATCCTGAGCTGCTTTTTTATGCACCAGAAAAATTGGCATAATGTGCCCCTTGTAGCATGAGCATATGAAAGTGCTACGCTGAGAAAAAAAGGATCTGCACTGGGACGGGGGGGGTGGAAACTCTGCTGCACAGCTCTTAATATTTAAATAAAGACACTCAGATTTTACTGTGTACACAAGAATAACACCTAGTACCATCACGATTTTTACTTTACGTGCAGGGCACAGTCCCATGCCCATACATGTCTGTTATGGTACTGTACATTGCTAAAGTGTGTCCCCCACCCTTCCCAGAGTTGAACATATGGGCCACTTCTGGACAGATGAGGACATTTTTGACATGGTCCCCTCAGGTTTTCCTTGGTTAGCTTATGGGCCCCCACCATGGTATTCCATGTATTTACTACCCTGGAAGTCTAGTGGTATCCCTTCCCTAACCCCTGTCAAATGCAATGGTTCCTCAATGATCTAGTCCCATGCAAATATATGCTCCTGATGTTTTATTTATTTATTTTGACTAACAGATGAGTGCAATGGCACTGAAGTGCCTTTTTCAGGTATGACCCAGATGCTAGTGACCACCAGGGGCAGCACTCGGCTGCCCACCTACCACCAGCTTTTCCTGGTTGTATTTGGAGGCCATCACTAAAGTGCTGCAATGGGTGCACTAGTAGTAGCTGGCAGCAATATGAATGGTACTGCATGCCAGTTACATTCCAATTCTGCCCCCTTTGCACACCAGTGCACTTTGATGTGTGCTGACACAGAAGAGTACCCCCAAATCCCTTTGAGCATAGCTTTAGAGGGTCACAATCTAAGAATTGTCCCTATACTGATTCATATTAAATTAGCACCAGCCCTTTGTGACTGATAATCTTGCCCACTATGGGATGCAACAAAGGATAGCACAACAAGGAAAATGTCCTAGGGATAATTATAAACTGTAAGCTGCAGCCAGATAGACAGTTTGCTGCCACAGTCAAGAAATCAAATGTAATGTTCGGATGCATTGGGAAGCAGAATGAATCAGTTCAAGGGAGATTATCCTTCCTCTATACATGACCTTGGCTCATCCACATATGTAGTATTGCATCCTTCTGGTTACCCCAGCACAGAGCAGACACTGAAGAGTATATTTAGTGCAAGGACACCAAGGTGATTGGTCACATTAATGCCTAGGGCCACAAAGAGAGATTAGACATGATTAAATGGTTTAACCTAAAAAGGAGAAGGCTGAGAATGGAAATAATCACAGTTTTCTAAATACTAAAGTGGGGGTAGACAGGGTGAAGTATACACAGATGTTTGAACTGTTGAGCGCAAGCAGAGCTATAGGGCATGCACTCAAAAGGGGGTGGGGTGGGGGGAAACAGTATAAGGGAAAATATTAGAAAGCATTATTTTATAGGGTGGCTAACATGCAGAATAGCTTACCCAGAGAGGTTGTGGAAACTAGCACTGTTTAGGCTATCAAAGCAGGACTAGACAGATTCCCAAGGGAAAATGACATTGAAGGATACACAGTAGGAGTAGAGTAACATTCTAGCGGCTAAACTTGAATGTGAATCCTTAATCTAATTGAGTATAGTTACTGCCATGTGGCAGGAGGGGTAGACAAGATGGATCTAAAGTCCCTTCCATCACTGCAATGCTATGTTATTAGTAGAAACATAGAAACATAGAAAAAGACATCAGGAAAGAACACTGGTCCATCCAGTCTGCCCTGTTGTACCCTATCCAACCCTAGGGAAATATATATTGTCTATTCATATATAGTTTTCAATATTACATATTAAGTAGTCTTAGAGAAAGTTATGTCAGTCCCTTCTACTTTGGTAGATTATTTTTGTAATTAACATATTATTAAAATGTTATTGATAACATACAAGTAAGGGATATATGAGTCATATGATGCATGACATACTGGTAGAAAACAAAACAAAACAAAAAAATGATTTACAGAAAAGAAAATCGCTTCATGAATTCAGAGTAATGCCTATCTTATTTCTATAGTGCTGTTGTTTAATGCAGTAAATTCTTTCTATAAATGAAGTCACGTGTCGATCTATGTGTACAACTAAAATTCAGTGGCTTGGGGGTTCTTTTGACAAACAGTTTATATGTTAAATCTTCAACCAATAACTGTCCAAATTGGATGCCCCCAAAACCAGTGGGGAATTATCACTGTGGCAAATGCAATGTGTGTCACTTAAGCAATAATGCCCGACAGGGTGTGTGTCGTGCTGGGATAACATCATGCCTTACAGTGGTTGGGCATGATGTAGCAGGCCGAGTGCCTCCAATAACTGAGGTGTGACGTTATCCCAGACACACCCTGGAGGGCATTATTGCTATTATACAATGGCTCATTGTTATACAGAATAAAAAAAATAATTTTAAAGATGTTTTTGTATGGAAAAATATTTCTATTTTTTAAAAGAAGATGAAACAATGAAGCACATCATCAAGCACATCAAGCAGCACATCATCAAGCAAAAGTTCATCTAAAGGCTCACAGTGAGGCTGAGACTAGACCCGTGATGTTGTACTGGGATAACGTCACAGGGCCCACTCAAGATTGACCAATCAGAGTCCAGGATTTTTTCTTGCCATTGTATAATACTGCATGCAGGATAGTGTTTTACACATCTTATGTCAAACAAACAAGTCAGGATTAAACCGTTTATTAACTGTTCAACAACCTATGTGATTTATGTTGTTAAATGTACTTGTGCAATGTTATGTGTGGGATTCACTATGAGAGCCCTAAAAGAAT
Organism: Neoceratodus forsteri; assembly: GCA_016271365.2. Classification (NCBI taxonomy): domain Eukaryota; kingdom Metazoa; phylum Chordata; order Ceratodontiformes; family Ceratodontidae; genus Neoceratodus; species Neoceratodus forsteri. The sequence goes on from CM028129.1 coordinate 877,228,234, forward strand.
GGATATAAGAACACATGTGAGCCATTGCTAGACCAGAACCCAATACCCCTATTGGGATGCACTTTTCTACCTTCTACAAACCACAATCCCTCTGATTTCCAGTTCATAGGTCTGGAACATGTGTAGCCACATCCAAGAGGTGGTGACAGACTAAATAAACTTCTTCAAAATAAATCAGAATGGATTTATACTCTTAGGGCTCTCTCGCCACATGGTTTAAATGATTGCCTAGGTATTACAACATTCCTGTGAATGCTTATTTACATTGATTGAATATATACTATATTTTGTGTTTTTGGTTATTACTTCTTTCTCCCGCTTCTTTGTCCTTTTTCTTTTTTCTTCCCCTTCTAATTTTATTTTCTATCTACAAATTATATTCTTTCTTCCTTAAAAAATACTTAGGTACAGTAGTTGCGTCTTTGCAATTTGTACCTTTGCTCTTTAACTCTGGTTACTTGACCTTTAGTATTATGCTTGACCTCTCATTCTTTTCTACATTTCTTACATGTTCTATAGTTCTTTTTCTCTTTCCTTTGTCCCCAGGCATTTTTTTTTATGTTAGTCTTTAGTGTGGTATGGGGTATATTAAATATGTATTATTATATTATTACTGTATAAATTCCATCTGTATTAGTATACTTAGAAGCATTAATGTATCTGCTTATCTAAGCGTTTTCATTTCATTTGAGGCATTTGACCTCTTGCAATAATATTGACCTCAAGCCTTTTGTAAGTTTCTGAGACATTTCAAGATATCTTTACATGAATTATTCACTATGGGGAGCACTTTAAGTGTTGTTTAAATGCACTGATCATGTATATTCTGTTGTAGGTGGTCTGACTGATTAAGCTATGGTGCACAATATTATGTATCTGTCTTTAATGAATATTCAATAAATGAAGAGCTCAACGCACCATGGTCCTGCCCCCCTGACGAAGTGTCTTGGTGAGGACACAAAACACTGGGGTAAGTGCTGCAGTCTCTTTTTATTGAGAATGGCTTTGATTTTTTTGCATTTTATTGCAACACCTCAGTAAGTGGTAGAGTGATACCTTTATTGCTTGTTTTATTCAATGGCATTGGTTGTTATTCAACTATGTGGCAGCTCACAAAAGGTAGAATTAAGAAAAGGATTTTCATGATGCATAGAATTTGTCAGTTCCATTTTGACTTATGTGCACTAGTCTTTCATAGCTAGCTCTTTGGGATATATCTTGGATGCTATTCAGAGGAAGAAGGGGTTCAGCTGTTTTCCACTGTATTAATAAAACATTTTTGTTGTGATAAGAGCAGCATGAAGCCGCAGTTGTTGTCCTATGTTGTTAGTTGTTAATGTGGTAATCACCAACATAATAAATTTATGAGAACACTTTAGATTACACCCCAGGATGCTTTTGCAAGCCATCCAGATCTCCTCACTACATTGTTTCACCTTATCACACATCCAAACAATATCTTTTATGGAACCCTTTTTTAAAAGGTATCTGCAACATTTATTGTCATTGATAATACCTAGGTCCATTTGTTTAGCTGGAAAAAAGTGTAACACATGTGCTATTTTAAATTACATTCATCCCCTTTTGGCTTCTCTACATGCCATCAGCATATAAGTCTAGCTCTCATTCAATTCTTTAATTGATATTTGGGTATTTAACTCCACTTCCCACTTATCTTTACAACTTTCAGTTGGGTTAGGTTAAGACACTCTTACTAAATTCCATATTACTTTGTAACAATTAGTGTTAGTAATTAGATAATCTAGTGTATTTTTTGGTAGTTAATGTAAATTCTCATTGATAATGCTTTTCTGAGTGTGTCTAATCTGTAGATAATGATGATAGTCTAACCTAGACAGAGAGAATTTCTTGGTTAAGTTTGAGAAGGGAACTATGGTAGTCATAGTTGGGTCCATAAGGTCTCCAAAAGTGTGGATACCTTTATGCCTCCAAGATTCTAGGTTAAGAGATTTTCCTTCAAATTCCAGTAGATCATTTACTTGGGCATACCTATTGCTCTTGCTAGAATCAAACCTGGAACCCTGAACCTGGTAGGCAGCAGCTCTAACCACTGTTAACTCTGCTGCAAACCTAAATGCCATTCATCCTCAGGAATTTGTCTAGTCCTGCTTTGAAAACCTAAACAGTGCTAATTTCCAAGTACTGCATTGTATTTCAGCTGCTGGCTGGGTTACTGAGGCATACTTAAAAGGTATGGTTGTGCAATAGAGTAAAAGTTATGTTGCACTATATTTATTTATTGAATTTATTGAATAGTGAATGTTGTTGACCAGGTAAGCCCACTGAGACTAGAAGTCCCTTTTTCAGGGGTGACCCTGGGGTGGGGATATAGATGGTAACCATCTGAAACTGAACCAGATTAAGTTGTGGGTGGTATTTCTAGTGAATGGAGGAAATTTGGCCAGTACACCGGGGAAATTTCCCCTATGCTTTCGAGAAGTGCCATGGAATTTTTAATGTCCACCTGAACAACCACCAGAACAGGTAGATGGGACCTTGGTTTACTGTCTCTTCTGAAGGGCAGCACCTAAGGAGTGCAGCACCCCCCTCATGCTGCACTACAGTGTCAGTATTGGGATATTAACCCAAGTACTATGCTCAAAAGACATTGTGGTAATGTAACAATTTAGTTCAAAGACAACGTTATATTAAAACTCCATGGGTCCTATTTTCAAAGCCTGGGGAATAATGCAAGGTGCCTGCATTAAACACAAATGATGCAAGTGGCACCTTACATCAAAAGATGCGGCATTCCCAATTTTTGAACACGGTCTGTATCAGAAAGGGGAACTGCTGTGCCAAAGGGCACTGTGTCAACCTTGAACCATAAAGTGAGGTGCACCAGGTCAAAAGGGGGCTTGCATCACAGTGGGGCTGCATTTTACAAGCCCTGTCATGAATCCTGCAAGGTGCTCAACTAGAGCAGCCAGGAGGTGGTTTAAGCAACTTGTGCCAGTGCCATACATTGTGGTAATAAAAGGAGGGATCATAATGTGGGATCAGGGGGCAGAAGGGGCATGGGAGGTGGCATGAGGGAGTCAGAGTTATAGCTGGGCATGACAGGGAGTGTGGTGGCACCAAGGGGGGGTGTGTCTGCTTTTACATGAATGTTGTTACTGTCTATCAATCTGTAGTAGTGATATACAAACTTCAGTACCTATTACTGATATTGAAAATATGTACACTGATAAAATACAACACAGTCATGGAGGGGCAAGAGATATATCTGAATAACATGCCATTGTATTGATACATAACTTAGCAGACTTTAAAACTGTTAAGTAAGATCTGCCCCATATCTTTAATTGCAGCCAAACAATGTGAGACTTGAAATTGAATTTTATTGCTTTCTTGGAGCTGCAACATTCAAGTGATGTTTTATAGTCAGCAGAAATTATGCATCCTATGAACTACAGTATGGCTGAAAAAATATTTTTATTGTTCCATGTACCAATTTCAGCCATACTGCTGGTGTTGGCCACATGTTTCATTTCCATTAAAGACTCTGATACTGAATCCATTTTTTGGGGGTCCAACTTAATTGCTTACATACTTGTATTAGTTCAGATGCAGAGATGGGCAACAAAGAATCTGTGATGTGACCCCCCCCTTCACAATCTGTATGGTACTATGACCTAGTAGTAGTTCTGGCACAGAGATGGGCAAAAAAGAATCTGAGATGTGGCACCCCGCTTTATAATCTTTATGGCACTATAACCTAGTAGTAGTTCAGGCACAGAGATGGGCAACACAGAGTCTACGCTACAGCAATATGACCTAGTAGTAGTTCAGGCACAGAGATGGGCAACACAGAGTCTATGGCAGTGTGAACTTTTAGGGCAGCACAGAGATGGGCAACACAGAGTCTGAGATGTGGGTGACACCCCCTCTTCATAATCTGTACTGCACAATAAGCCCCCCCTCAAAATTACTGAGGCACCATAACCTTCAGACAGAGTCCCCCTGTACTGTCTGACTCTACTTCCCTTACTATTATTTTATTCTGCACTCTGCTGTTTTCTGCTATTGAATTAATTGATCTCTGTACTCTCCCTTTCTCTCCCTCTCCCTCTCTCCCTTTCTGACAAAGGAAAGAACAAAGAAAAAGGAAAAAACATTGTTTTTTGGGCCAGCTTGAGCTTGTAGATCCCTGGCAGATGCTACATCCTAATGATAAAGATTTTTATTCAGCCAAACATAATGTGTTTTCAAGACTCTGACACCTTTCTATTAGTCAACATCTTGTGGCCTCAATTCAAGACTGCCAGATAGTAGCCCAGGTTTTGTCAGACCACTCTCCAATTATATTGTTTATGGAGACTCCCCACATGAAACTTAAACCTCATACATGATCCCTGAAAAATCAGCTGCTGAAAGACTCCGACTTGGTGTCTCACTTTAAAATATTTCCTAAGCAATCTAGTCAAGAAAATGGGAACTCTATTGTGGCTCAGGACGCCCTCCAGGGAGCACTCAAATCAATCTGGTTGGGGGAACTGATTCTGGTAGCCACCATTTGAAATAAAAAAAACAAAAGCTCTAGTCACTGGATGGCTACACAACATCAGAACCTTGGAAAAGACGCTTTCATTGCACTCTCCAGATGATGTCTAGGTGTCTTTGGCATGATTATGAGCGAAGTACTCAGCACATCTTTTGAAGAAATTGGACAGGGCTGCAACCCATATCAAAGCCACATATATTGGACAGGGTGACAAAGCGGGCAAGTTATTGGCTCTCTGCCTTAAGCAGCAGAGTGTGTCCCAGAGAGTTTCCACTTTGATAGACCCCCAGACTCAGATCCAAGCCTGCAAAGCAAAGAAAATGATGTCTATTTTTCAGAATTTTTATCACCAGCTCTATTCCACCCCAGCCCCTGATCCTTCCTATTCAACAAATCGAAAGGATTTTTTTGCTGATATTGAGTTACAGTACCTAGGCTTGTGGAGGACCAACAAGATCTGCTGACTGGTCCTGTTACAGATTCTGAAATTTCCACCGCAATTTTTTCCCTCTTGCCCAAGAAAGCTCCAGGGCTAAATGTTTTTTCTCCACTTTTTTACAAAACTTTTAAGGAGGAAATACTTCCTTCTCTGACAAAATTGTTCAGTTCCCTCTATGACTCAAGGATTCAGGAAACCTCTTTAGTTGAAGCACACATTGTGCGTATACCTAACCAGGGAAAAGATCCAATCAGGCCTGAGAATTACTGCCCCATCTCACTACTAAATATTGTTATTAAGATTTATGAAAACATTTTGGCCACTCGCTTGAAAAGGGTCTAGCAGGTGCTTATCGGCCCAGTGCAAGCTGGCTTTGTGGCTGGCAGGCACTCCAGCGACCACTTTCAGAAATTATTTTATCTTTTCTCTGCATCCAGGGAGAAGAATAACAATACGGTATTGATCTCCCTGGAAACAGAGAAAGCTTTTGACCATATGGCATGGCCATATTTATTTACTGTTCTACAGAACTATGGTATCCACCAGGAATTTGTCCATAGAATACTAATATATAATAAACTTTAGGCACAAATTTCATGTAATAATAAACTCTCTGAAGTCTTTTATTTAGCTAGGGGTACTCATCAGGGATGTCCTTTGTTCCCATATTTGTTTAATTTACATATAGAACCCCTTACTCATAAGATTAATGCCTTAGAATTGGTTACCGGGCCACTTGCTGGACAGTTAGAACTGTGTCCACATTTGCTGAGACATTTTGCTTCATATTACCAATTGGCAGACTTCCTTACCCATGGAACTTCAGATTATCTCTCATTTTAGTCAATTTTTTGTATATAAGCTTAACTTATATAAAACTGTAATTTATTCCCTGTCTGTCACTTGTACCAAGGAAGACATAACAGCACAGGACATCCAATGGGAAGCAAAATCATTGATGTACCTTTGTATAAGAATTACTCAAGATTTGAGTTTGTTGAAGTCCCTTAATCTAGACCTGGTCCTGAATCAAACTGAACTAGACTTGAACCATTGGCATCACTTGCCCATGTCACTTTGGTGTAGCGCGAATATTCTTAAGATGAACATTTTGTCACATTTGATGTACCCCATGGGAATGTTGAACATTGTCCTCCCTAAGAGCTGGTTTAGTAAACTGCAATCTTTGTTTTCAGCTTTCCTAAGGTTGGGTAAGACTCTACAGAGGTCCCTTATTAAACTTTGTAGACCACAATCTTTGAAATGCCTACAGCTCCCAGACTTCTTTATTATTTGTCCTTGCAGGGAGTCAAATATTTCCAAAGGGGTAAATTTGAGGTCACCCATTCCTTTTTACCAGTTTGGCTGACTAATTGAAAAAAGATTGGTAGAAAAATATAATCTTTCTCTGCCTTCTCTATTGTATGCCCCTTTGGCCAGTCTACCAAAAGATCTTAGGCTCAACCTCATTGGTTGGTCTATGAAAGCTCATTCCCTACTCTTCCAATTCTTAAAATTATCTTAGCAGAAGTATCTCAATCAAACTTTCTTTAATAAATGGAGTGTATGTATAGAGGGCAAGCCTTTTTCATTGGGCCATTGGAAAGGATTGACTATTACTTCTATTTCGGATCTAATCAATAACGATAAGATCCTCTCCTTTTTTTAATTTCAGTCCAAGTTCACTTTATCTACACAACAATTCTTGCAGTATGCTCAGATGCTACATTGTTTAAATAAATACATTTCTGGTGCCCTTACATGGCCAAACTCAGCTGGCCCTTTTTTCTTCAAATTGATTTCTCTTTCACTCCAAGAAAATAAAAACTATTTCTCATATCTACCAGGAAACCACATAACATGTTTGGAACTTGCCCCCCCTCCCCCCACTGCTATCTACTGGGAAAAAGCCCTCCACTTGAATTCTCCACCAAGTTATTGGATGTGGATCTGGTCAGACATATATAGATGTATCAAGCAAGACTGACACTGACTCAGACTAGTGCAATTTAATATTCTACATTACCTATATTACTCTCCATTTAAATTGTTCAAAATGGGTAGGACAGCATCTCCAGTTTGTGTCCATTGTACCCAGCAAGACGGTACCTTATACCACAATTTGTGTAACTTGCCCCCAAATTAAATCCTTTTGGACTTCAGTACAAAAACTGTTCTCCCCATTTTTTAGTCATCATGATTATTTTACAGTAGAGATTTGTATTTTGGGGGAGTGCAACTTGATTCCCACAAATCAAGAGAAAACATATATGATCTTGATTTCTGCAGTTACAAAATTGCTTATTATGAGACATTGGAAGGGCAACACATCTTCCCATGTAGAATGGCTTCAAGAAAAATGCCAAACATGTAATAGCCTCTAAAAACAATGTGTGACTTAAGTTCCAGACTGGTTGGTCTCCCCTATACCTTTATTTGATGTGAAAAGATTGATAGCACAATATCCTTCCTTACTGGCTATATTCAAGAGCCTGCAGGTGATAGATTTCTAATCTATGACTTCTGATAGACAGCTGTACCCTTACGGTCATCATCTAGCCCTTGCTGTTTGTTGTATATGCACAAGATGGGTAGGAGGGGTGTGTTCCTTGGGGGAGGATATTGGGATTGCTAATTTGTATTGATCATAGATAGCTTGCCTTAGTATATTTTTATGTGTTTGATACCCACATAAGTGTTGGAAGTAATGCTATTATCCATTTGATGTTATATTGTTACTAATTTCAACAGTTATATTTTTAATTGTTGTGTTTTTTCCCCCTTTGTTCCCCATCGTGTTTGCATTTTTTAAGACAAATTTTATTAAAGAATACTTAAAAAGTAAAGAGATGAACCAACTGTAAACCTAGATTAATGAAAAAATAGAGGAGAACATAAGATATCTAAAACCACATCACTATGACCAGGGTAACAGAATAGCTAAACTGTTAACATTTTGCCTGAGATAGCAGCAGGTTAAAAGGATGATATTGGAATTACCCAATAAAACTAACCCTCAGCAGCTGTACAAATGGCCCAGGGATATAGCAGAGCAATTCCAAAGCTTTACTTGCAGATGTAACTATGGAAGCACGGAGAGGAAGGGGAGGAGCAGAGAAAAGTTTCCCTCAGTAACCTTTCTCTTTCAAAACATTTGGAGCATGACAAGCATACAGTATATTGGATAATCCTGTCCCAAGAGAAAAAAAATATTTGAGGGAATTAAAAACTGAAAGTAATGGAAGGCCTCTGGGTTTGATGGATTCATGGGAGAATTCTATAAAAATGTGCACCTTTCTTGGTGGGTCAATTGTATGCCACATTTAATTCACCATGAGATATGATGGGTTTACTTCTAATCTGGAGGAATGCACTTATTTAAAGAGGAACTACTGTACAATGAAAATTAACAAAACAAATAGGTTTTGTAGAGTGTCTTGATTTGTGTGTGTAGCCCCATGTGTTATTTCCTATGTTTAATGTTTAGATTTTTTCTAAATTTACCTAATTGTTTTATGGCCCTTATGTGATTCCATTATTGTATATTTTAATGTCTTTCCTTTCCCCCACTATGCCTCCTGTCCCATATGCCAGTGATGCACTGTATACCATTGATTCAGTGAGTTCTAACTTAGTCTGTTAAGTGTCTCTCCAATGAGCACTACTAAATGCTACATTCTCATTTTGGCAAACACCAGAGGCATCGTTGAGTGGGCTATTCTTTAAGGAAACAGCAAGAGTCTTTACTAATTATAGCACTGCTGACATAGGATGATTTTTGTGTGCTGTTCATGGCTGTGTGTAGTTTGATGAAAAGAAAAACTTTAACAACAAACTATAAAATGGGTAGGGAATTTGCTGCATCCTGATTGGCTGAGAGACTTTGAAACCCAGCACCTTTGGGGTGAAAACCAGCAGGTTGGAAATCCTTCCAGCAATAAGGGCAAAGCACACCTAGATAACTGTGCCTTCCACACTTTTTCTAAAAAATAAATTCTGACACCTGTGTTTGTAAAGCACAAAGTCTCACAAACTCCCACTTGGTATCACACAAAGATACTAACCTGGAAACTTTTCACTACCCCCTAGTCTGCCACCCTTACAACACAAGTACAGAAATATCAATATTAGCCCTCAATGCCTTTTTTTACCTTTTTCATGTCATTTTCTTAACTTACTATACAGATCTGTGTACCTCCATTGCCAGTTTAGAGCAACTGCAACTTGGTCACCCACACACACATCAGCATTTTAACTCAGGCCTCCCGCTCACTGATGAACACTTCTACCAGCCACTGAGAGACTCTCAATCTGTGTACCACTACAAAACACATGCTAGCAGTGACATGAAATATGCTCACAACCATGAACATGCAGGATACTATTGAAGCTGACAGGATTGGGTGGTACTCACCCTCACAAACAACCAATTGACACATTTGTGAAGGCTGGCCATCTCACACATTCATGCTGGATATCCTTTTAGCATTGCTGATATCCTGCTCAAATGTGTGAATTGGCTGGCCTTCATGAATGTGCAACCTGGTCATGTATGAGGGTGAGCATAGCCCGTTCCTGTTAGCATCACATGTCCAGTAGATGTATCTCACAACATTGCTCTGCCTGGTCCTGATCAAGCCATGCTTGTCTTCACCTTAAAAAATGGACTATCCCCTCTACCGCTGGCTCTGCTCAGTGTGCATAATGCAGGGTGTGTATCATCACAGCACCACTCTAAGATAATAGGATTATTCTAATATTAAACAAGCATGGTAATACTGGCAGTCATACAGGAACCAGAGATAACAGCTCTTGAGATTCTGTGGAGAGAAGAGGGCATGAGCAGTAATTCAGGCTTAGTGTAGGGTGGCAAAGGGGGAGCATGTCACTCATATTACTTAATGGAAAGTAATATATTCAACTGCCACAAATTTCAAACGTGAAATAAGCAGGATCTAACAAATGGCTGAAATGAATTGCTTAGCCCCAAACCACACAAGAACAAGAGAGGACACATAAAGTGGCAGAATGTATTTATTTTACTACTTTATGAATAAAAAATAATACATTAGACTTACAAAACATGAAAAACACTGTTGAGAGACTGTCTCTTGATAATCTCACAGCATACACACCCTCTCTGTCTCTCTTTCTCTTTCACTCCCACTTTCTATCATTGGTTGCCAGGGCAATGCATGAGTCACTCTCACTCCTGAAGACAGCACAATTTTTTTCCTGTCACACCACTCAAAGATATCAAAATATCAGATATTCTTCCTGTCAATTTTAGTCTGGTCTTCACACTTGTGAACCTGAAGATCTCCAGCTATATGTAGAATATCCCAACATTTCTACCAGATCTACCATCCATGAAGAGAATCAATCCTCATATTCCAGTCATTCATAAAGAAAATCCTAACATTCCTGATCCTAAAGAAAATACAGACATTTGCTGAACTGCTATTCCTGAGACTAAACAAACATTTGTCAATGCAGAGTGTTCGCCACTTGTATTGTTGTCGTACCATGTCTTGATTGTACGCATTTTTACTATATATTTACTCAGGATAGAGCAGATGAGATACAATGTTTCATTTTCAGTGGTATCCTGCTTTTACACATTGTTAAATTGTAATTACCCAGGATAGGGCAACTGAGAGGCAATATCTAATTTTTAGTGGGCTCCCACATTTTGATCCCCAAATTACCAACAGTCTTTTTATTATGACATTGTATGTTGGAAGGGGACATTAAAATAAATGACTATGATGTGAAAGTAATAATTTGGCTTGATATGAAAAGTAGAACAATCTTGACTGAAATGTTGTTTCCGTAAGCAATTTAAATTGAACTGTAACTGGAAAATATCAATGAGACTGTGATAACATCTGTCTGTTCCTGCAGGTACCCTGCTGAGTTCAGTTTCCAGTTAATAAGACACCAGGCATGTAATACATACAAATACAGAGTATGACATAGCTCCCCTTCCCCCCACTACCTTTCTTCTTGACAGAATGATGTCTCTGAGAGGAACAAATGAAGTACTGTAGGTGTCATCGAAGTACAGAAATAAAAAACAGTCATATGTTTAATACATTTAGATTTCACAAATACAAACAGGGAGATATCTCAATTACTTTTATCTCTGCTAGCTTACACAGCTTCTAATCCTCACCTAGAGAAGATCATTAGTTGTCCTTGCATACTAGACAATAACTTGGGGACCTGCATCAGTACTATCTTATTCAGTTTTTCTAATGCTTGTCCCATGTAGTGTTCATATTCTTTTAGTATGGAGAACCAGTTACTAGCAGTGAAGCTATTAACGTCTGACCGATTGAATTAGATTTGATCTCAACCTAATATCAGATAAATGTTCCTATTTGTATTGTAAAATCATCTTCCAAAGTGAAGATCTTTAAGCACTTACTAGTAGTATAGGTCAAGCTGCCATTCCAAACTGCCCTGAGACACATTCTGTTTTTATACACAGCATGCATTGGAGCCCCATATCATTCTCTTTTTATTGTAATCCTGAGCATTTAACACTTTCAAAAAATTGTTGCAGTGTCACCTTTTGTAGCCCTGAAATGTGAGTGAGGTACTATATGCTCTTTTATTATACTGTCATTCTTATTGTAACTTTATAAAGTGTTATAATTTATGCTGCAAGATTCAATTCTTGTAAGGGGTTTATAACTCAAATAAGTATGCCAGTAGTCAATTTAAAGATATCCTACCATTTGTACTGGTCCATGCTTAGTTTTCATTCTTTTTGATAGCTAAAAGGTTCTGTTTCAAAAACGCTGCTTGGGGAATACTGCCACTTTCATTTTATGAAAATCCATTTAACATTTAAATATGATCATTTTTTTGAGCTGAGCTTGTGCACAGTGCTTGGACTATTTAGATTTTGCTGCCTCATGTTAAATGCTGCAATAAAACCTGGTATTATTATTATTTAAAGATTCAGAAACAGCCTTTGAGCATGAACTCTTTTACAAAGGTTCCATGTCATACAAACATAAAATCAAACATGCGTCAGATACAAACAATAGATCAGTTGCATTGCAATGTAGGATTACCTTAGTATACTCAAGATCAAAAGAGATAACCTTCTACAAGTGACAAAGGGAGCAGGAGACTGGGCAGAAACAGGGAGACTCTACCAGTCTGCTGTGCTTGAACAGTTGTCGAAGGGGGATAGAGCACAGTAGAATTCAGTAAAAGCCCATTCTTGATGTGGTAGTATCATATTAGGGGAGGGTAAGGAGCAGCCTCGAGCTGTGAGGCCTTGTCTAGCAGAGGGTAAGGCAGAGGAAGGGGCATAGGAGACCAGACGTGCAGTAGGAGGGCAAGTGGGCCACAAGTATTGGTGGAAGATAATGGAGAAGGGGGAAGGGAGAAAAGGGGGAGGAGGGGTGAACATGGGGATGGGAGGCTAGTCAGGAAGGTATAGAAACAGCCCTGGTCTTGTGTGTGTGTGTGGGGGGGGACCCAGATGGAAATTACTATGGCCTGCCGGGGACATGGTGTTAGTCATTCATGTAGCAAACACAGTATAAAAATATGAAGTTCACATACAGAGGCTGCAGAGATCCTTCTTCTGTTCAGCAGTGTGAACTAACAGTGCTGAGTCTCTGTGTGGCTAGCCTCTTGTACTCACAGCACAAAAAGGCATGGTGGATGCTGGATGACTTCATCAGGAGCAATGACGTGCCATTGCTAAGCAACCACCCCAAACAGCCTAGGCTGTAGGTTGTGCTGCAAGCACACTATGGGGCACAGAAGTGTTATATCATAGATGGATGATCTAGGATTTAAATTTTCTTAGACAGTACCTGGTCTTGATTTACCAAATCAAGTTTTAATTCAATGAAAACAAGAGACTGTGAGTAGAATTTGATTATGTTCTGTTGTGAACATGCTGTCAATAGATGTAAAATACTGGAGTGCTGCACTCAGTCAGAGGAACCTGTCCTTAGGAGCACTCTGAAGAGGAAGCATTATTTCTGAAAGCCAGGTGTTAGATTAGAAATAATTATAGAAGAAGAAGAAGAATCGGCATTTATATAGCGCTTTTCATACATAGTATCCTAAAGCACTTTACAAGCAATGCTAGACTGGTAGTGAAGTGACTGAATGTGTGGTGGTGGCCATATTGCACATCATCACCCACACGCAGTCTGAATAATTGCATGAACTGGTTTATAGGAAGGGGAATGTTGGTCAGGACACTGGGAATGTTCCCTGCTCTTTACGAAGAGTACCCTGGGTTCTTTTACTTCCACCTGGACAACACCAGGATGGGCAGACGGGACCTCAGTTTAATGTCTCATCTGAAGGACGGTACACCCCAGCAGTACAGCATCCCCCAATACTGTACTCAGATGCCAGAGATTTTTAGGTGCAAGTCCATCTGGGTGTGGGACGAGAACCCATGACCTTCTGGTCCAGAGGTGGATGTGCTACCAACTGAGCCATGCTGACAATTATAGACCCTACCTCTGTTGGTGCTCTATAACTGGACTTAGCTCATAATTTCTGGAATATCAAACTCAAGCCCAGGGGTTGCAGTGTGTATTCTGTGGTTGCTAAAGTTAGATTGGGAAGGGGGGGCAGCTGAGGGGGGTGGATTTGCTCAATAAAATGTTGAGGCAAGTACAATTACAGAGCACAGGTAGAAGCAGAATTAATCTCACCCCAAGCTTTCAGAAATACTGCTTCCTCTTCAAAGTGCTCCTAAGAACTGGTTCCTCTGACTGAGGACAGCACTCCAGTATTTTACATCTATCAACAGTATGTTCAAAACAGGACATAATCAGATTCTACTCACAGTCTTTTTATGTCATTGGATCAAAACTTAAACCCCTCAGTTGATTCGGTAAAGCAAGACCAGGTACTGTCTAAAAAAAAATTAAATCTTAGATACTCCAACTCAGAAAAAAACACTTTTGTACCTCACAGAGTGCCTGCAGTACAACCAACAGCCTAGGCTGTGGGGGGCCGTTGCTTAGCAATGATGCAACATCATGCCAGGCAACATCATCCAGCATCCACCATGCCCCTTTGTGCTGTGGGTATAAGAGGGCTAGCAGCACAGAGACTCAGTACTGTCAGTTTTCACTGCTGAACAGAAGAATGATCTCTGCAGCTTCTGTATGAAAACGTCTTACTTTTATTCCAGGTTTCAATGCATTGTTTAGCAAGAGGCAACAACATCTAAGTAGCCCAAGCAGTGTGCATAAACACGAGCTCAGCCACAGAAAATGATTATATTTAAATGCATCCAAACTCTTTACAAAATGTTAAATGGATTTTTATAAAAAGAAAAGTGGCAGTATCACCTGAGCAGTGTTTTTGAAACAGAACATTCTGGCTATCGAAAGAGAATTAAAAAAAAGTATGGGCCAGTACATATGGTAGGACATCCTTTAAAAGGTAGCTTGGCATACTTATTTGAGTTATAAACCCCCTTTCAGCAATTGACTCAAGCAGCATAAATTATAACACTTTGAAAAGTTATAATGAGAATGGCACTATAATAAAGGAGCATATGGGACCTCACTCATGTTTCAGAGTTGCAAAAGATGATACTATAACAATCTGAAAGAGGAACGTGATCAAGATTACAATGTAAAGAGAATGATATGGGGCTCCAATGCATGCAGTGTATTTAAAAACAGAATGTATCTTAGGGGAATTTGGAATAGCAGCTTGACCTATGATGCTAGTAAGTGCTTAAAGGGCTTCACTTTAGAAAATTATTTAACAATGCAAACAGGACCAGTTATCTGATATTGAGTTGAAATTAAACCTAGTACAATCAGTTAGACGTTAATAGCTTCACTGATAGTAACTGGTTCTCCCTATTAAAAAGATTTGAGCACTGCAGGGGCAAGCATTGGAAAACTGAATAAGGTGCATTAATAATAAGCAACAGCACAAATGCAACTGCACTGGTGTTTCTGTTTATTGTTTAACAGCAGTTTTCTGCTCTGTGTTGTGGTCCTGCTACCGGTTCATCTGAGAGGTCAAAGTGTGAGTATACAAAATCGGGTGCAGCCAGGCAGACGTAGTCATGAAACTGGGTCAGGAAGGGAGAGCAGAGGGCAACTGAGGCTAACTGCTAGCAAGATTGGAGGTTCAGTGTATAAAATTGGGTTCAGCCACTGGGACGTAATCATGATATTGGGCTCAGGAAGGGAGATCTGAGGGCAGTTGTGTGAATATGTACTGGATATGTGCATGTGTGACTATTACAGAGGCAGTAGGATGACGTACCAATGGAGGTAGCTCAGTGAAGTGAAAGCCAAGTGTGTCTTATGCATTTTATTTCAGGTTACATGGCGGGGGGGCCACAGCAGACTGATCATGACAGATCAGCTGTGCCTGCTGGTCGGTGTTATGCAGAATGAAAGAAAGAACCACCCTATGATTGGGCTGGTTCTCTCCTTTGAACTACATGAAGTTTCCATCCAGCAAGACTGATCACTATCATGATCAACCTGGCTGATGATTGGTGTGACACTGATGGGACCCTTGCAAACTGCTCATCATTGAATGACAGTGACACACCTCTCAAAACCCAGTTTATCATAACAAGATGTTCACACATGCCTTTGCTCACAGTGAATATACACATCGGTTTGAAACCTGAAGATTAAAGACTTTTAGAAATGTTGAAAAATGAAGCAAACACATACAAAAACACTCTGTGTGCTGTGTCTGTGTTTACCTTGTGTCCAAAAACAAGGAATTTAGAAGCAGACTTTAAAACTGCTCCCATACCTGACATCCATGCTACTGTCCGATGTTTTTATGAGGAAGTTGTCTAACTCTGTTTATCACCCAGTTGCTAAGTTGTTGTATTTCTGACCATCACATTGCTTACTTTCCTTGTGCTGTGTCACATTGTACCGCTCATGTTTTTTCACTTGTATCCTCCTGGGTCGTGCCTGAAAATAGACATCTCTATGCCTAGTGCACCCACCTGGTTACCAAAAGCAAATAAATAAATAAGTGAGGCAGAGTGATGGCAAGCAGTACAGTTTATCCAGCTATCTGGCACTAAGAGCCAGGCTGAACTGACAAATAAATAGCCATTCAGTTAGGCACTGTTTAAACATCACTTCTGACCCAGAAATGAAGCCAGCAAATAATGTTTCTACTGTACAGATGTGAGACGAAAGACTCTCCCAGTCATCACTTGCTGATATCTGAGGCTGACTTTATACTATTTTACTTACTTGGTATTATACATGGCTTGAGACAGAAGGAGGCTGATTGCCAATCTAGTTTGTCTCCTGCACTAGCAGGTCCAGAAGATTTTATTATCTAGAAAAAAATGAACCAATTTATCTTTGAGTTTTGTTATGGATTTACTCTACAATATAGCCCTATTTATGTATTTATTTATTTATTTATTAAATTTTATTTATTAAATTTTGTTAACTGGGTAAGCCCACTGGGCCCTGAAGGTCCCTTTTTCAGGGACGACCTGGAGTTAGTTACATAGAGCTGAGCATGTACAATCAAGAAATACAGAGTAGGACATTGCATACAGGAGTACAATGACATTGTAGAGTAATCAAACATACAACACAACAACAGTGGAAGCTGTTAGACTTAGGGCAGGTAGTACAATAAAATATACAAGCAATACAGTATAAGACTAAGAGATACAGGGTTACAGTGTGAATAACAGGTTTTCATAGAAGAGGGCAACTATTTACAGGGCAAGTACACAAGATCAACAGTGGCAGCTAGATGCCAGTAAGGGCAGTTAGGTCATCCGTGGCCAGGCAACAGGCAACATGATTTAGCTAGCCTTCAGGACAGATGCAGGAGCTGAGATTCAGGAGGTGAGCACATAGTCCCATCTGAAACATTGCTAGGGAGGGGCTTCTTGGAGATGACGGGGCGCTTGTTCCACAATGTAGGGGTTATATGGGCAAAGGATTTACTGTTGACTGTGAATCTGGACCTGGGTAGTTCAAGCAGAGTTTTGCCCTAAGTGCGGAGGGGCCTGCTCACCTGCTTTGGGGCAAATAGCCCAATTAGCCCTGCAGGGGGATCATCAGAGAGGTGCTTATATGTCCAATTTAGCAGGGGGTACTGAAGCCTAAGGTTCAGGGTGGGCCATTTGAGTGCAGCAAGGGCATCACAGTGGTGGGTCCTCGGATGGGTTTTTGTGGCGAATCGTGCAGTTTTGTGGTACAATGTCTGTAGTCTGCCATGGTCAAGTTTTGCAATGCTGAGTAGGGTTGGGGCCACAGAGGTAAGAGTAGATAGGAGGATACTCTAAGCAATTGCCAGTCTTGTCTCAGGTATCATATTGGCACTTAGACGGTATAACAGCTCGAGTATTTGGTGGATGCTTTTTGTCACCAGATCTACATAAGGCTTTAGCGTGAGTCCCTGGTCTGGTGTAAGACCCAGGTATCTGAAGGATTGGACCACCTTGATAGTAGAGCTCGCTGTGGTGACCAATGGTAGAAGATGTGCCCGGGAGGGACCCAGGGATTTAGAACAAAACAGGGGTGCTTTGGTCTTGTTAGGGTTAAGGATTAGGCAATTCTCAACCAGCCACTCTTCGGCCTGGGTAAAGTCAGCCTGGAACGGGGGTCCAAGATCATCCAGGTGTGGTGAAATTCTATAGAGTACTGCATCATCAGTGTATTGCACCATGGAGCTATTCCCACAGTGGTGATGGAGGTCATTTATGAACAGACAGAACAGGAGTGGGCCCAGGATGGAGCCTTGAGGCACCCCCTCATTTAAAGGTAGAGAGTCGGAGGTTGCACCTCTCCACTTGACCTGCTGGGAGTGATCAGTCAGGTAGTTGTGGAACCAATTCAGGGAGTGTTGGTCCAGTCCAAGTGTGCTCAACTTGGTTAGCAAGAGTGGGTGGTCAACCAGGTCAAAAGCCTTGGTCAGGTCTATAAAGACTGCCCCCGTGGGGGTGCCCTTGTCCAAGGCAGCTATGATGTCGGAGGTGAACCTGATGAGGGTGGTGTAAGTCCCGTGCTTTTGACAGAAACCATGCTGTGAAGGGACCAGAAGTTGATTGTCTTCCAGGAAGTCCTTCAGTTGGCTGTATACGAGTCGCTCCCAGATCTTTGTCAGGTGGCAAAGAATAGAGATGGGTCTGTAGTGGCCAATTGGATATCTGGATCCACCCTTATGTATTGGCTTCACATGGGCCTGTTTCCACATTTTGGGGACTACTCCCTCCTGCAGAGATCTGTTTATTAGCATGGTGACAGGTAAGGCTATGGCGGGGGCAGCAGCCCTGAGCAGCCAAAGATCCAATCCATTAGGTTCTGGTGATTGCAGGAGGGGTAGCACTTCTTTGATGTGCATGGTCCTTAGGTGAAAGTGGGGGGGTCAGGGGGGTCCTGCATTTCTGTGACTGGGGAACTCTGGTGACGGCGTTGGCAGTCATTTCTGAAGGTGCCCAGGTCCGTGAAGAAGCTGTTGAGGGCCGTGATGGCCTCTCCTCCATCAGTTAAGGTTAGACCATTGCAGGTTATATTGCCCTGCTGTGGTTTGTTTGTGCCTTTTAACAGGGCGTTGATACTGGTCCAGAAGGACTAAGGGTCAGACAAGGTGTTCCGTTGAAGGGCTTTGATATGGGCCCTTTAAGCAGATGTTTAGGCTTTCTTGCACTTATTCCACAGGGACCTATAGTCAGCTTGGTCTGCTGAACTAGCAGAGCATCTGGTCTTTTTCTAGGCCTTGTCTCTCCTTATCATTAGGGATTTCAGCTTGTGTGATATCCAGCCAGTTACTGGAGTGCACCACCATGGAGGAATTCAAGAAAAATCTGAAAACTTATTTGTGGCAAATGGCATTTTTGGATACTTGACCGTTTTGGATGTTTAAGTAATTTTGTTCTGTTGAATTTTTATTCGTATTTATAAAATGATTTTAATAATGGTTGTTAATATGATATGAATCTATTTATATGTGTTATTGGTTTGTGTTTGATGTTGTGGTTTAATATGTTCAGCACCTTGGTATGCTGAAATGCGCTATATAAATAAACGTATTATTATTATTTATTATTATCTATGGCATTGCCCTTTTGCCCGTCTTTTCCTTACCTGGGCATGGCGATTGACTACAGCAGAGAAAGTATGATGGAAATACTGGGCAACTTCATAAACATTACCTAGTAGACTTAGTAACGCCCAGTTGGCATTCCTCAGTGAGCTCTGGAAGGCCTTGGAGGAGAAGCCAGAGAAGTTCCTGGCTACTATGAGCCTGGGGGGAATCCTGTGTGGTCTGTTTTTCCAGATGCAGAAAGTGGGGGAGTGGTCACTCAAGGCATTGGACAACACGCCAGCAGCTTGGATGTTGGTTGGGTTAGAGACTAGGATCCAGTCAAGGGTGGAGTAGTTCCCAGTCTTTAGATTTTGCCTGGTGAACTCTGTTATTACCTGTGTCAGGTTAGCTTCAAGGAGTGAGACCTTGTGGGCTTGCTCAGTGGCAGGATCCCACCTCAGGTTGTAATCTCCTAAGACCAGCAGCTCCACAGGTGGAGACCCTGCGAGGGAGCGAGCTAGGTTCTGAAGGGCAGTACTGCCACTGGTAGGGTGATTATAAATGCATCCTATGGTTAGGTGTTTTGCATGGCTCAGTATGATTTTGATGAAGAGAGATCGGAGCCCTGAGGAGCTTGGCAGGTCGATAGAGGATGGGGAGGTCTCCAGCAAGGAGCTCACACAAATTAGGATACCCCCTCCTCTTTTTCCCTCTCAGTCCTTTCAGAAGGTGTGGTAATTGGCCAACTCCACTTTGTGAGGGGAGAATGTGAGGCTTCAGCCATGATTCAGAAATGGCAAGCACATCTGGCCTATACATCTCAACCCAGGACTGGACCTCATGCATCTTGGGTTGCAAGCTACAGACATTCATGTGGGCAACCTTCAGGCCTCTGATGAGATGCCATGTGGGGTCCCTGGGGGACCCCTGAGTTAAGTAGCAGAATTAGGCCCATGATTGGGTTGGACATCACCTGAGCTCATTAACAGAGTGAGCACAATAAGGTGGAGGATCCCCTGCCGGATTTCGTGAGGCAGTGTTGTACGCTTTTTGGTTACATCTGCTAGGATGTGGTAGCAGGCTCTGCTATGCGTTAGCCATGCATCAAGATGAGGGCATCCAGAGTAGTAATTGCAGGGCAAAATGTCAGGTGCGGGAGGTGGCAGCCTGGTGTTCCCCTATCCAGGTTCAGGTTGAAGTTGTCTCCCATTGTTATGTCTACCCATGTTAGCGTAGCAATGTACAAGAGAACCATGCAGTGGGCCCCAAGTGGGGCAGGGCTTGGGTAGTTCCACGGGCCCTGTAGGTTCCAGCGATGTGGCCGAGCATCTTCTGGTTGAAGCTTTGAGTTCCGGGCCTTCTGCCCCATGTTAGAGGCAATGATGTGTGAGTGGATAACTTATTCCTGTCCTCAAGTAGAGTGCACCTTTGAAGTGGTGGTGGTAATGCCCTAGGGGCTTTGGGCTGGGACACTTGTAAATTGGACAATCCGGGATGTTCAGCATTAGCAATGCTCCACCTCAGGTAGCCCGAGATCTGGGCTGGAAAGTGCCTTGCAGTGGGTGGTAAACAGCAAACCAATCAGTCCTGAGAGGGTGACCTCTAGTGGTAGCAACTAATAAGTTGCAGATGGGAAAGTGAGCTCAGGCGCAAACGAAACTACCGCTATATAAGGTGGAGTCCAGCAAGGGTAGTGGCGGGGGCTGCGGGGCTCCTTTGGAATGCAGTGCAGCAGCTTGTGGCTGAAGCAGCATGTCGTACCACTGTCTGAGATGCGTACCTGTGGTGAACTTAGCTGGAGGGTGGGCTTCAGCTGCCTGGCTCTCGCGACCACCTACCTGGTGGTATGGGGGGGTGCCTCCATCCCAAAGCAGAATCTGTGGTAAGCTTAGCAGGAGGGAGGATTTCAGCTGCCTGGCCCTCGTGACCATCTGCCCGGTGGTATGGGAGGGGGGCCTCTGTCCTGAAGCAGAATCTGTGGTGAGCTTAGCTGGGGGGGAGGGCTTCAGCTGCCTGGTCCTTGCGACCGTCCACCCAGTGAATTGGGGGAGGTGCCTCTGCCCCAAAGCAGAATCTGTGGTGAGCTTAGCTGGAGGGAGGGCTTCAGTTGCCTGGCCCTGGCAACCATCCTTCCGGCAGTATGGGGGGCCTCTGTCCTGAAGCAGAATCAGCCCTAGGTAGGCTATTCCACAGTCTTCCTGCTGTTTTTTTAAATGACGCCCTCCTATTATTTTTTGCTGTGTTTGATAATTTTATCTGTTGACTGCATGTGTGTGAGCATACGCTGAATTCTTTATTTTGATTTCAAACTCCAGCTGTACCCTTACATTGTTGTCATTTATGATTTTGTACATTTGTAGCATGTCATCTCTTGTATGTCTTTCCTCTAGACTACATAACCCCAAGTGTGCTAACCTTTCTGTATATGTTTTTCTCTCAGTCTCTTTTTTTTTGCCCTCTATTGGACCTTTTCTATGTTGTTGATGTCTTTTTTCAAATACAGATTCCACAGTTGGGGATAATGCAATGTTCATTCCTACTTATGAAAGATCTTCTTACACAAGATAAGAGTCTATTAGTTGTGTGAACTGGTTTGTTGCAGTGACTGCTAAATTTCATCATCATTATTCAGAACACCTATGTCTGTTTCTGATTCACCCATTATGACCATAACATTGATAAAGGGAAAGTCCCTTAACCTGTTTTCTGTATACCTGTGCAGTCGGTAGGCATGAACTATGATTTCCTCTTGTCTGTCCCCATAATTTATCCTAATTTCAATATAAATGAGGTTGTTTCACTCTGTTTTGCCCTGGTGTGAAAGCCTGTTTGACTCCATTGCAAAGGTCATGATCCCTCTCATGCAACGCATCATGGAAGTTGATGATGCATATCTGCACAAGCCATCAGAAGTTACACTCTTATTCAGTTCTTTTTACATGTCTTGTGAAGTCCCTGTGTTCTCTAAAAGCATTTTTTTCTAACTCGGATACATTTTAATTACAGAAAACAGCAGGGCACTTACTATGCCTTGGAAAGTTTCATGGCCAGCATAAGACAAAAACACAGAGACTGTAGAGGACAGCAAAAGTGCTGACTAATACATTATAACTACTGCAGAATATAGCACTATAACATCATGACATTCCAGAATGCCTCACATGAGTCAAGTCATGACATTTGCAATGGAGACAAGCATGTTTTTAAACTAGACTGAAGTACCTTCATCTACAGTACATTTAAATTCTAATGAAATTAGAAAGACGCAATAGAGGCAATAATTTTTCATGCCAAGAGACTACACGGGTAAACAAAATAAAGGTTGAGGGGACCTTCCGTTTAAGACAGTAGTTGTGTTTTGGATTATTTTGCACAGCATGAATAACACATTTGTTCAGCTTAAAGGATACTTTGCTATTTTTGGCCCATTGTCTGATTTTTACCTAAGTCCCTTGCAGGTTTGTTTATGTTTTCTGGTGTGTTGACCATCCCTCCCACTTTTACATCATCAGCGAATTTTAGTATCCAACTATTTATATTGATGTTTAGGTCACTCACAAAAGTTGAAAAAATACTGAGCCCAACCCTGAGCCCTGCAGGACTCCACTTGTCACTCTACCCGTTCTTGACTGAACTCCTGTTGCAGAATTAACATGGTATCTACAAAGGGCATTATCATGCTGCTGGAAGTATAACCAATCTCTTTACTAAGCTTATTTTATTGTAATTGACAAACCAATATGGCTGCTACAGAACTCCATTTTGTTTAGGCCTTCCATTTTGTCTTGTGTCCTAAGTCTTATGAATAGGCCATTCCATTTAAATTGTTATTCTGTTTGACCTTAGAAGGATATATTCTAATGATTAACTGTTTCGCAAATACAATACAGTTGCAGTGATAGAGAAGCTCAGGAGAACCAGTTTTCTTCAATTGGGTGATGAAAATGGTAGATCATGGAGGGCTGGTGAGCGTGGCCTATCTGGATGTCCGGAAGGCCTTCAGCACTGTCCTTCACTGAAGGCTGGTTAATAAGTTGGAAAGCTTAGGGATGGGACTGAAAATAACTAGGTGGATGGAAAACTGGTTGAAGGACAGAAGCCAAAGGATGGTGGTAAATGGGGTGCATTCCAGAGAAAAAGAGGTAATGAGCGGGGTGCCCCAGGGGTCAGTCCTGGGACCCCTCCTTTTAGATATCTATATCAATGATATAGTAGTGGGGCTTGAGGGAGGGTGTGCCTATTTGCGGATGATATGAAGCTCTGCAATAAGGTAGACACCCTGTGGGGGGGGGATGGAAGCCATGAGGAAGGCCCTTTAGATTCTGGAAGGGTGGTCAGAAACTTGGCAGCTGAAGTTCAATGCTATAAAGTGTGCAGCAATACACATGGAGCATAAGAACCTGCTTGCTGCTTACACACTGGGGGGAGGTTATTAAGTCATCTGAACAGGAGAGGGATTTGGGGATTATAATTTCAAAAAGTCTAAAGGTAGGTAACCAGTTCAGCAAAGCAGTGGGCAAGGCAAATAGAATGCTGGCATGCCAAGGGAGGGGCATAACAAGAAGAAGGAGAGATGTGTGATGCCTCTTTATAAGACCATGGTGAGACCACACCTGAAGTAGTGGGTCCAGTTCTGGAGACCTCACCTATGCAAGAACATTAATGGTATAGAAAGGATGCATAGAAAGGCAACCAAGATGGTGAGTGGTATGCACAAGAAGACATATGAGGAGAGGTGGAGGGAATTGGAATTGTACCCATTAGAGACTAGAAGGGAGACAGGGGATATGATAGAAATGTTTAAGTACATAAAGGGGATTAATAGAGCGAAGGAGGGGAGCTTATTTTTCAGGAAAAAGGGTGCTAAAACTAGATGGCATAATCCAAGGATAGAGGGAGGAAAATTTAAGAGCAATGTGAGGGGGTGTTACTTCACAGAGATGGTGGTGGAGCCCTGGAACAGGCTACCTGAGGAGGTGATAGGGGTTGATATGGTGGAGGGGTTCAGGAGAGCATGGGACAGACATAAGGAGTTGAATTGGGGGGAATGGGTGATCCCTTGACAAGGATGATGAGTATGGTGTGGGGGGTAAGGGGCAGACCCAATGGGCCAGAGAGGTCCTTTTCTGCTGTCATATTTCTATGATTCCATGATTCCATGAACACAGCTCCCTTTTCCTTCCCAGGAAAATAAGACCTCTTGGGCCTGCTAAAATAGTTACAGGTTAGCAGAAGAATTTACAGTGTATGAGACTCTTTTCCTTTTCTCTCACTAAAATAAAAAACAAGTGGGCTGTGTAAGAGAGAAAGCTAGTAGCTTTTTCAGAACAAGATGGAGCAAAACAGAAAGGGACCAAGCAAACCCAAGAGGATAATCAGACATCTTTGTTCTCCCTGAGCTTAGATATCTCTGCATGCATGCGTATTTTCTCTGATTTTACTGTTTGTGCTTTGTATTTAATAACTGTCTGTTGTTGGTTTAGCATGTGCTACATTGTTATATTTCATGGTACAGTTGTGACTAATAAACAGATGTTCACTGATTTACTGGACTGACCTGATTGCTATTGGTTACCGAACCTAAAATATAATCTTCCAGGGGTAACATCCATTTATTTTTACTCTCTGGGTCCCACTGCACATCCAGTTCCTTACCCAGGTAGAGATTCTTGTGTCATGATTTAGATTAAGTTTATCCGCTAGTAAACAGTGAAGAGTCTTGTCAAAGGCTATTTGAAAATCAAGATAGATCATGTCCACTGGTATAGTCTTATTAATGGTTTTGTTTACTCTTTTCAAAGGAACTGAGCACAATGGTTACACATGGTCTATTTTTCTTAAAGTCATGTTGTGTGCTGTCAGTGATGTTATTTCCTGATAACTCCTTATCAGATTCATTTTCATTGAGGCTTTTCCTGATCTTTCTCAGAAAAGTTGTAAGGTCTATAGTTAGATGTCTTAGAAATGCCACTTTTTTTAAAGATGGGTACCACAGTGCTTGTGGTCCAGTCTCTTGGTACCTCCCATGTTAAAAGATTTATTGTAAATTTTGGAAAATGGTTCTACAATATGTTCTTTGATTTCCCCTAATAGCCTAGAATGCAACATACAGTATCTGGCCCTGCTGCCTTATTAGATTTGAATTGCATAAGAAGTTTTAGTCTGTCCTCTTTGCTAAATGAATCTACCCCATAATTTTGAAGCCTGTTATTTCCTATAATTTATCTCTGGCCGGTTCATTATTGAACACAGTGCAGAAATAATTATTAAATATTTCTGTTATTTCATGTTTGTCACTGATTTCTTGTTTGTTCATTCTGATTGGCCCTACAGATGTGTTGTTAACCCTGTTATTGTTTACATAGGCATAAAGGGCTGGATATTCAAACTGCGCCATTCACAGGCGCAAGCCCTTGTGCTGCGCAAAATAGTTGCGAAGGGGTGTGTCCAGGGTGATATTCAAAGGAGTTGCACTATTGAGCAACTCCTTTGAATATCACCCCAGCCACAGCCACTGTGCATGGCGCAGTGGAACTTGCGCCACCGCAGTTGACAAAGTGGAGCATCTCAACTTCATGCTGGCTAGTACCATTGCACCATGTGCAAAATCCGAGATTTAAAAGGTGACATGCAAATGGGGCTATAATTCATGCAAGGCATAGGGGCCATTTACATCTGATTATGGCTCCATTTGCATGCCATTAGCATGCAGGTGCGCCGATCCCCGAGGGACTTGCGCCTGGCGCCTGCCAGGCAGCAGCCGCCGGGAAGGACACCCTGAAGCCCAATCAAGGGCAAAAGAGCGTAAAAACCCCACCATCAACCGCTCCCCGGCCCGATCACAGGCATAGCATAAATACCTCCCCCTCACCAGCCCCATCGCGGGCAGCAATGTGTCTCATCCCCCCAATACAGCCCTGGTGGTCCAGTGGACTGATAAGCCCAATAGCGGGCTGACGTAATGAAACACCCCCCCACCTCCCGAATATATCCCTGGTGGTCCAGTGGACTGATAAGCCCAATAGCGGGCTGAAATAATGAACACCCCCCACCTCCCCGAATATATCCTGGTGGTCCAGTGGACCGATAAGCCCGATCGCTGGCTGAAGTAATTAAACAATCCCCCACCTCAATATATCCCTGGTGGTCCAGTGGGCCGATAAGCCCGATCATGGGCTGGAGTATTCAAACACACCCCCCCCACCTCCCGATCATATCCCTGGTGGTCCAGTGGACCGAAAATCCTGATCGCGGGATGTAGTTGGCAACCCCCCCCAAACACATCCCTGGTGACCTAGTGTCCCCCACCCACCCACCGACGGCTTCTCCCACTGAATTTCGCTTCCTCCCACAGCCGGTGGTGGCAGCATCCACCACCTGCCGCCCCCGCCACTGACTGCTCGTAGGCTGCACGCCCATTGGTGCAGAGCAGCCATCGGTGTGCAGTCGACATCCGAAATAGACAGTCCAGTTTTGTGAATGAATCTGCAAAACTGAACTGTCTTGTACGGTATGGGCTTATCGTCCACTGGACCACCAGGAATATATTCGGGAGGTGGGGGTGTTTCATTAAGTCAGCCCGCGATTGGGCTTATCAGTCCACTGACCACCAGGGATGTGTTGGGGAACATTGCTGCCCGCGATCGGGCTGGTGAGGGGGGGGCACAGAGAGAGCATACCTCTCAACTGTACCACATTACGAGGAACGTTCCTCATTTTACTTCACAAAAGCTCCCTGTTCCACATTGTGAGGACTTGTCCCACATTCAGTGTTAACATTTTAAAGCAAAACTCCACAGTAAATGATGCAAAATATATAATTTTAATTAATAGCAGACTTTCTGAACATAAATGCAAACATTTTCACAGTGTTGTGAGCTTCTAATGTAAAGATTTGATTAAGTGTTCCACATTTTGCCCATTCTTTCCACATTTTGAGAGGCAATGTTCCACATTTGGGGGACAAAAGGTTGAGCGGTATGAGAGAGTGGGTTGAGGGCCAGCCACAGGTGGCAGCTGCTGTGTTGCACCCTGCAATGCAGCAGCTCACCTGGAGTGGCCCTCAACTTTATCCTTTTTTGGCTCAAAGTTGTGCAGGCGCAGGTTGGGGGTTGCGCCTGTACAACTCTGCACAGCCCGGCTGAATATCGGGCTGTGCAGTTTATGCATGGTTCCTCCCCCTCCAGTTCAGCATGCATTCATCTGCATTGCGCTGTTGCTCAGCATGTTTTCTGTGGCGCAACTGCCTCCTGCTGAATATCGCAGAATGGAGCAAGTTTGGACTTGCACAGGCGCAACCCTATTGCGCATGGCGCAACCCTTTTGATTATCTGGCCCAAAATGTTTTAGCGTGGTCCGTGGTATGGAAAATCTTAAATTCCAATGTATTTCTTTTCACCCTGATTATACTTTTAAAATTTTAAAGTTCTTGTTTACATATGTCAATATTAAATTTGTTCTTGTAATTTTTCATTGCCTTATGTGCTCTCTTTTTAATTTCTGATATGGTTTAGGACATTTTTGGTGGACTACCTAGGGATTTTCCCCTTTTTTAATGTAATGGTTGTTTTAGGTAGATAGAGGACATGGCACAGAAGGATTTCAAATAACCCATTTATTTGCATGAGTGGCTGAATGAACTCAGGTGACCTTATGAATGCCGAAGGCATGAGTGAGGTCCTTCATTCATTCAGACACAAATTAAAATATATGGGTTATTTGAAACCCATTTATGCAATGTGCAATGTATACAATGTGTTTCAATGTGTCATAATGTTTCATAGTTTTCTAGGTGTCAAGGTTTTATTTATTCTTATTATTTTTCTATAGGTTTCATTTTTCAGTTAGTGGTTTGGCGCTGTTTTGAATGGCACAGTGTTCCATGGGAATGTGTTTGACTGGATATGGTGTTAGAGTGTGTAGGAGATTACTGGCTGTAGTGACATGAATGGGCAAGTCTCCTGATTGGTTCTGTGTGTTTAGGTTGACTGTTATTGGGTGGTGCTGGCACTATATAATGCACATGTGCAAGGTCACTGAAAGCAAAAACTCGGAGCTGTGAAGGTGGAGTTTGAACACTGATGAAGAGGCCTCATGGCCATTTGGAGGCACGCTGGGAGTGATGGTCCTGTTACTTCATGAAGGATGAATCCAGCATGTGGACGAAGTGTCATTGATTTACAAGTGTATTCAGGTGCGAGTTGAACTGCATGGTGGGAACTAAGGACTAGCAGCTTATGAAGATGGACTCATGAATGTTTTGAGAGAGGCTTTGTGTTTGCAGCAGGTACTGCTTAGAGTTTGCCAGTGTGCTAGTAGGTAAGGGGTGGCTAGTTAAAAAGGGAAGTGTGCGGTGAATGGCCACTGTAGCAATCCCTAGGTGTGTACTGAACATAAGTACTGGCAGTCAGCCACAATCGGAGAAAAAGGAAGAACTGTTACATTCATGTCTTCAAATAAATGACAACATTTACTGGATATGTTGCAAGGCATTAGTGAAAGGATTTCAATTTAAATAGAGGTGCTGTAGTTTTGGACTGACTACTCCGTTTTAATCAGAAGGGTTTTCACTTTCAGTATGAGGCAATTTGTGGAGCACAACAACAGAAAGTAAAAGCGTTCTTCAGGTAGTCAAGTGAAACAGAAAAATATAACTATTTTAAAAATATTTTTAAAGTAAGGTTTCTAATGATGGGGCAAGAAATAAAAAGCAAATTGCAGTGCATGTGGGGTGGAATTCTATATTACTGTTGCAGCCTGTGCTAGATGGTGATAAAGAGAAAACACATTTTGCATCTCTAAAACTGATGTTTCTGTAATCACATTTTTTGTTAAATAGTGAACAGCTCGGGGGGGGGGATTACAGTACAGTTTTTTAATGAGATTTTATGTACAGTACTTTTCTTAAGGTTTTGATAATTAGGTAGGTTTGTGCAGACGTAGATCCATCAGAATCTTGAAATATGTGACATAAGCAACTGAAAAATAAATGCAATTATTGAACAACTGTGAAAATAACTTATTTAGTTTTTACTTGGGTCACTTTGGCAGTAAAATACATCATTCATTTAAACTCTAACATTGAGAGGCACACTGTAAACATATTTATATTTAAGTTATATCAGTTTATTTTTGAAAATGGTGCAAATTTCATCTGCTTTATCTCATACGAACTGTGTTTTCCAGTCCAATGTATCCAACTCTTTTATTATTCTTTTTTTTTTACTATTGTTTTACCTGTATTCCTGTTTATTGTGGTAGATTAACTGTACTGCAATATGATCATTAGTACCCAGGGTTTCTTTGATTTTTATTTTGTTGGTTCTCTCTGGAATATTAGTTATAATTAAGTCTAATATAGTGTTGCCCCTGTAGGTTTATTCACTAACTGATGTAAATTTTTATGTAATAATTCATGGAGAAGCTATAAACAACCTGGACTCCATTCCTGCTCACTGCTGCTGGCCTCCTTTGCAAGGTATGGTTGGACATTCAACTCTGCATGGTGCTTCCTTGTCAGGAGCGCCTGTGCCAGCTAAGAAGGCTTTGAAGATTTTGAAGTGTGCACTGATGAGAACAAAGAACAGTTCATCACACTCTATTTCAATGTGTTCTCAAACAACCAGAAAGAGATCAGTGAAGGGAACAGAACACAGCATTGGGGCTATATCACAGGGGCATGGTCATGCCCCTATAGTTAGGGTAGAGTAGCCTGTTTAATGTTTAACCTCAAATTGTGTACTTTAATAACTTTGCAATGAATCAATGGATTTACACAAACTTTAGTATGTGCTGTCCCGTGGGGTAGGTCTCTTGATGTGACAAGTTTCGTTCAAGTTGAATGTATGGATTCTGAGATCCAGATTGTACAAAAACCTTAAAAGTAGCCATTTTTTGCAGTTTTTTTCCTTATCGCCTTGTGTCTAGATGGTGTGGAATTTTGGTGTAGTTTTCTATGGTAGATACAGTTTGGGTAACAGAAACAACATGCTTTGTTTGTTGAAAACATATTAATCTGTTGCAGAGTTATTCAATTTTATTTTCCCATTGTTTTCAATGGGAAGATCACTGTCCAAAATAGAGGGACAAAGCTCGACAAAGGATTGATCTTGCAAAAAAGGATTCCTTCTCGTGAGATCCATTCCTTTTTCATGAGGAAAAAAATCTATTTTTAGTGTGGGAAGAATCCTTTTTTGCCAGCCAGCATCTTGATTTTTTCTTCCACGATCTAAAAAGTGTGGAAAATACATAAAGATATTGTCATTTTACAAATCAAACACCAGAACCTAGCTAAACAGGCCCCATTTAGCCAGATGCTGGCATTTGTTTTTCACAATTACGGCCAGAAATATTTTTTCTGGGCACCCTAAATCCTGGGTGCCCAGCTTAGTGAGAGGAGCTTTCCACCTCATTCTCTGTATGAGAACAGCAGATTTTATTTAGTTCTACAGCTGCAGCTGAACTCCTGCTGCCAGCTATAGTGTGAGTTGTGAGCCCCCATTTTTCCTGGTGTTTAGTGGCACCTCCTCACTCCCCGATCACTGTCCCCATATATTCCCTGGTGTCTAATGGCACCTCCCAACCCTTTGATTGTTGTCCTCTAGTGTCTTGCTTGTTTGTTTATTTATATAATCCAACAACAGGATGCCTGACCCAGGTATCAGATGTTCCTCCCACAGCCCTTTGTTTTATGAATTAGCCGACATTCAGGGGCCCAATCCCCATGTTGGCATTTAAATCCCTCCACAGCAGTGTGGAGCACTGAGGAGCCCATGACTAGTGTCCTGAAATATGTATTTACTTTAAACCTGTAAAAAGAAAACAGTCCCCCAACATCTTTTCATTTTTTTACCTGAAAAAAAAACAGTGGTCCCGCATTGTCCCTGTCATCTCCTTCCCCCATCCTGACCCTCCAACTGAGCACCCACCACTCCACACACCCCCTTACCCCGTACTTACCTCTGGAGATCATATGCTGTCATCTTCTGTGGACCAAGAAATGTCTGCACTCTTCAAAGCTGACCACAAATTAAGGAATCAAGGTAAGCGCCATATAATGTATTTCAATGTAATCTTGAACTTATGTTCATAACTTTGCCATTTTTAGAAATTTTGTCACCAAATTTTCAACATGTCCTTTTTGAGACCCCACCTCATGAACACTTGCACTGTCATTCATAAATCAGGCCCAGAAGGGGATTACATGGTCACTGTGCAAATCACCTTTTGGGACTGAATAATGAAATGTCACCATCAGTGTTCATGAGGTGGGGGTCTCAAAAAAGCCATGTTGAAAATTTGGTGAGAAAATTACTAAAAATGGCCCAGTTATGAGCTTTTATTGGAATTTTTCTATACACCTGCATAACTTTGAGTCCAAATTTTCAACATAGCCATTTTTTTCACACCACCTCATGAACAGTACAGCTGTCATTTCTCACATTCTGTCCGAAACATGTTCTCATACCTGTGGCACAAAATGGCATTTTGGCATAGATTTGAACATTTCCACCAGTAGGTTTTATGAGGTGGGATCATAAGAAGACTGTGTTGAAAATTTGGGTCAAAATATGAAAAAATGACAAAGTTATGACTATTCGTTGCAATTTTACTACATCCCGCTCGTAACTTTGGAAATGTTAAATATTTTTACACCAGATTTTCCACATAGCCTTCTTATTATCACACCTCATGTTAGTCACAGCTGTTGTTTTTCAAATTCTGGCCAAAATGTGTTTTCATGCCTGTGGTGCAGAATGGTGTTGCAGTTCCTCACAATTATGTTTTGGCGGGGATTTGAAACTTTTTTGTACTGGGTACATAAGGTAAGGTAATAAGATGGCTATGTTGACAATCTGGTCACTGTTGTCCTATAAGTGGGCCCTACACTTCCAAAGCTACATACATACATGCATCTACAGAAGGATGGGAGCATAGGGTCTAAAGGACCCTGCTGTCTACAGTAAAATAAGGATAGTATTATACTAGCTCAGAAAGTAAGGAAATAAGTTGCAAAAAACTTCTTTAATGCTCCAGTTAGGGTCAAAGCAACAAACACTGGGAAATGAGGTGTTAGTGTTTCCCTAACATCCCACCCTCCCAAACCAGGCAAGAGAGCAGGTGCAGGGTGTGCCTTGGGCTTCTCAAGCCTAATGCTCCTAATCCAATTCTCACAAAGTCTACACATTTGACCTTATTTACAGATGGAACCCCTGGACACAAACCCACACCTAAGCAGTATGCTGAACACCTATGGATTATTATTAGGGTTCAAAATGAACAAAGTCAAATCCAAGGTACTGCTCTTGAGAAGCAAGCCACATCATCACTGGCAAACATGACTAGTATGAGGTATTTGGGATCCACATCCCAGTTAATATTAAAGAACTGTACAACTTAAACTATGGGAAAGTACATCAAGAAATTAAGAAAGATCTAGAGTTCTGAAATTGTTTGCTGCATTTGCCACTGTCTCTTCTTGGTAGAATGGAATCAGTTAGAAAAAATATATTTCTCAGATACCACTTCTCTATGTTTATACATACATTTACTGTGTCTCTTATGGTTATAATGGTGCAGTCTTGAGTTCTCTGGGTAAGAGAACTATGAATTGCAGCTGAGCAGTTCTGGCACAATCAGTATTTGAGAAGAAACTCAACAACAAGGGCCACAGAAACTGTATATATAAACATATTATAAAGCATGTTGAAACTTTCTTATTTAAAAAAATGCAGCTTGAATTTAAAATAAAACTGTTTGGTTTTGTAGTAAATTGGGAACCCCCCTGGGTGATGAAATGGACTCTGCTAACTGAACTTAAAGCTGTACAATTTTAGGACTGTCTGCATGAGGAAACATTTTCTTGTGAACAGCAGCACAGCTTGAAAAACACTCACTCCAGGGAGATTTATTTTATTGTTGGGAACCTTATTGTTTGCTATTCTATTTACTGAATAGCTTGTTTTCTGATTCCAGGGAGAGGAAACAAGGGAAGATGGGGTTTACCATGCCGCAGTGACAGTAGACACAGAGACATCCCCGACAGCAACAGCCGCAGTGCTGACTGTCAGCATTGCTGTGTCAGGGATGCCTCCATGTTTCTATTGGGGGGGTTGTGCCCCCAAACACACCCCCAGTCCCTAGGATTCCAACTCTGAGTTGGAGTTGGATGGGGGGGAGGTGAGACACCCTACATCGCAGTCTCAGGTGCTGTACAGACCATCACAATGACGTGTGGGTTTTGCCTGATTCTTGTCACTGTGATGGTCTTCATGGTGGGGAAGTCACTGCGATAACAGTATCCTGGGAAGGGGGTTGAGGGAGTGCAGCATCAGGGAAGGGTTAGATGGATGCTGAACCAG
This sequence comes from Neoceratodus forsteri, assembly GCA_016271365.2. Classification (NCBI taxonomy): domain Eukaryota; kingdom Metazoa; phylum Chordata; order Ceratodontiformes; family Ceratodontidae; genus Neoceratodus; species Neoceratodus forsteri. The sequence goes on from CM028129.1 coordinate 877,261,607, forward strand.
GTGGCCATTTGCAGGGACAAAATCCACATGACTGCAGCTGGCCAATTATGCAGCTGCAGCCATTGGATTTAAAACTCTTAATCAGCATCTTTGGGATGTCTTTTGAAATGGTCACACAGCTTGAAAACACTTGTTCCTGGGGGGTACATTTCATTACTGGGAATGTCACTGTGTGCTATGGTGTTTACTGAATATGTTGGATTTGTGACTCCAGGAAAGGGAATAGGTTAAGGATCATTGAGGGAAGGTCGGCTCAGGAGAGTTTTAGATGAACGCTGGACCCAGCACAATTTTCAAAGTTATAATCAGCGTGACTGCAGCCAGCTGAAGCAAGTACTTATTTCCCAGAAGGCCAGGCAATCCCCCAAATGGCAACCCTGAAGCATGAGTGTCATGAATTAGGAGCGAGGCATCTGAATAAGTGACATCGGGGAGCATCAGCACTGCTTCCACAGGGGGGACCACAGGTTACTCTTTCCAGGTGAGGGCAGGTAAGGCAGAGGGCAGGGAATTCAGGTGAGGCAAAAGGGAAGTGTAATAGAGGTGAGGATATCAAGTACATATCAAGGATATCTAGAGTAAATCTACTGAGGTGGGAATAGTGAAGTGTGCAGTATTCTCTATCTGTGGTAGGCCTACGGAAGTAGGAAACTGTGGGGTTTGCAGCTACTCCCTATCTTGGGTAGACCTACAGAGGCAGGTACTAGTGTGGTCTGCAGTTACTTCTTATCTTAGGCAAGCCCACTGAGGCAGGGTACTATGGGGGCAGAAGCTGCTTCCTATTAGAGGCAGAAATAAGAATATGGGCTGACAAGGGACTAATTGTCTCTACTGATAACTGGAGTAGTGGCTGATTGAGGGGGAAGGGAGTCACTGCCTAACTACTGCAATGACACAATAAGGGCTTTCTAGAGCAGCATGGCATGGGAAGGGAACATGTACACACAGCAGGAAGGAAGGAGCAGGGTGGTGAGCTGTAGGGGGTGTGGGGCTACTGTATTTCTGGGTACATTGTGGGAGACAGGTAGTTGCATGGTGTGACTCCATCTGTAGCTTCCTCAGAGGTGCTACAGGTGCTGAGAGCCAGCACAGCAAGGAAGGGGAGAACTGAAGAATTCAACAGGTGGCTGAGGGAATGGTGCAGGGAGGCAGGTTTTGGATGCATAGGGAGTTGGGAGGTGATCTGGAGTGACAAAACCCTCTACACACCAGATAGGCTACATCTTAGTAGGGCGGTCACCCCAGGTGCTTAGGAACAAGCGGGGGAGTACATCAACATGAGCCTTAGTTTAAACTGGGGGGGCACAGAATAGGTCCTAGCAGCCATAGTCTACAAGAGAAAGGGGCCTTTAGGCCTCCCCCCAGCCTGATCAGGTTGTGTTGGAAACAGAATATGGGTCTGAGAGGAGAGCAAAAATCAGCATGGAACAAAAATGAGGGGGGCTTAAGGTGGAGATGGGGATATGACAGATTTACTTATTAGATTCTTGGAAAACACAGTGAGCTGGAAACTCTTCACTTTGGTTCCATGTCAGAGGAGAATTTTAGTAAACAGCAATAGGTTGCCAGAGGTGATAAGGACAACAACAGTGATACAGAGGAATATGGTTACAACAGGACAAATCACAGCTACATTAGGAACTAGAATGAGACAAGATAAGGTGAATATACAAAGTTGGCAGACAATCATGGACAGTACAATTGGGTGGCATTGTATAATGTATGCCACAGAGCTAAAATGTATGTATCAGTTTGGCAGACACCCACAGACAGTACATAGAACAATAGGGGGAGGACAGAATCAGCCCAGGAGGCTTAGTCAAAAGGGAAAAAGGGGAGAAAGGGAAGAAATGGTAGAAGGAAGAAAGGGAGGGTTGAGAAGTGGGTGAAAGGAATTGGGGAGTAAACAGGGGAAGAAAGGGAGGGCAAGAAGGGAGCGAATAGGGTGCAGGGGATAGATAGAAGAAGTGCAACAGGCTAGCAATCAAAGGGAGATGCTGTAGCTGGCAGAGTTAAGTGCTACAAATATGCTAATTAGGACTATTACTGGAAAGAATCACAGCTGGTATTAGCAACAAATTGTTGTCTAAGTATACGCTTAAAAGAGCCCAGAGTGGCTGCAGAGAGCATGTCCTCCTGAATAGAGTTAAACCAAAGTGGTGCTCTGCAAGCAAAGGACCTTTAACATTATGTGGTGTGACAGAGAGGGATCTTGAAAATCTGACTATTAGAGCTGCTGGTACAGTGTGTGTTGACAGACGGGGTGAGGAGCTGCTGAACCCCTGGGGGCATGAGATCTCAGCTAATTTTTTTTTTTTGCAAGCAGACATGTTTGATATATGATTCTGCCTTTCCACTGGAGCCAATTCACCTGAGCGCACAGGTCACAGATGTGTGTCAGTCACCCAGATCCTGTTAGGAGCCGACAGGCTTTATTAAGCATCATTTTGATGCGACGAAGGGCTGAGTCTGTGGCAGACACATAGATGACCAGCCCATAATCAATAAGTGAGACAACTGAGCTGTGTATAGCTATATTCACAGCTTCTGAGGTCAGACAATGTTTATGCCTGTAGAGCAGCCATATACGAATATTGGCTGCTTTTGTCATATTGTCAGTATGTAGTGTATATGACATAGTGCTGTCAACAGCGATCCCCAGATATATAAAGTGCTGAACTAGCTCCAAGGGAGAGCCTATATCATTAGAGATACTGTAGAACTAGTTATTTGCATGCAAAGTAAATTTAACGCAGACACAAATGCAACCATAATTGCATAAATTTATTTTTGCGCTAAGTCACAATCACCACATTCACTATAATAGAAAAAATACTAAAAGTTAGTGCAAATTTATTTTCATGCAAGTTGGCACTTCAGTAAAAATAGTGAAAATTATTTAATAGTGAAAATTTCAAGTTCTATAGTAGATAGTGAGTAGGCTCTATGCCTGTTTTGGGGGCAGGTGAACAACATAGTTTTTAACTTTTTATAGTTCAAGATGAGCTTGTGGTCACAAAAGCATCTTTCTATGTCGGTAAAGTTTTGTTGAAGCTGATTCTCAAGAAACTTGGGGTCGGGATCACTGGTGAAAATAACAGCATTGTCTGCATATAGTAATATTTGATCATGGCAGAAGTATGGTAGTTTGTTTAGGAAAACACTAAACAAGACAGGCCCAAAGATGGACCCTTGTGGAACTCCTGAACAGATGGATCTACTGTCAGATAGGATATTTTAACCTGCTGCAAATGGTTACTTAGGTAACTTCTAAACCAGGCTGTGGTGTCATAGGATAGGCCAGTACCAGGTAAGCTGGTCAAACAATAGGGCATGATTTACTGTGTCAAATGCTTTGGTTAAATCAATGAAGGCTGCACCAACAAGATGACCTTGGTCCAAGGCTTTGTGGATGAAGTCAGTGAACTCTAGTAAGGCTGTAGTGGTGCTATGTAAGCCTATGTCCAATCCTGAGCCAGTGTTGTTGTGGGCATTTAAGCTGATATTTTTCCAAATATTCAACCAACTGATCAGCAACTATACATTCCAGGGCTTTTGAGAGCAGAGGGAGGATCGAGATTAGTTGATAGTTCCCATGTAGAACCAGGACTCCATTCTTATGCACTGAAGACAAAACAGCAGACTTCCACTAGTGTGGGAATTGTGAGTGTCTAAGCAATAGATTGATTATGTGCGTAAAGGTAGACAGGATTTCATCCAGTGTAAGGGTGACAACTTTGAGATTGAGGTTGTCCCCACTGAATCTTCATTTCCCTAGCACCTTGAGGAACTATTTCCTAGCTTCACATTCTGTAATGACTCTGAAGTAGAATGGAGGGTGAATAGGGGGATGGTCTGATTTCCCTCACACATCTTTTGTTGTGGTTGGGCAAAAAAAGTTGGTGGGGAGGACACTACTAAGATTGGTAAATGCTTTGTTGAAAGCATCAGCTATGATCCTTGGGTCAAGTGCAGGGGCACCATCAATACTGATCCTGGTAGGAGCTGATTTGGGGTTCTTCCCTGTGACTTCCTTAAGATTACTCCAAAACCTTTTGCCATCGTTCCAGGTGCGGGAGAGTGCTTCCTTGTAGTACTGACTTTTTGCAATACAGATAGCACTGGTACAGTTATTTCTTGCTTTTTTATAGCCCTGGATGTCTGCAAGTTTACCTGTGGCCCATGCCCTGTGCCAAAGGTGGTCCCTGATAAGGGCATATAGCGAGGGTGCCAGCAGAGAAAATGAGAGAGAAGCAAGAGGATTTAGGGGCAGAGGGTGCAGTCAGAGGTGGGTAAGGGAGAGAGCAACCAGGATGAGGGGATGAGATGTACAGACTCATGGTGGAGGGTGGTGTCCCTTAATGCAAGAAACCTTGTGGGAAAAAATGGATGATCTGCAGGCACTGATGGCAGAAAGGAAAGAAGGAAGGTGGACATTACAGCAGTCACAGAGACTTGGGCTACACTGAACCAGAAACTTGGGCTACACTGAGTCATAATTGGGACCTTTCTATACTTGGGCACAAGTTTTATAGAAGGGATAGAAACATAGCAAAGGGGGAGGCATAGCTATATATGTAAGGGAGGGCATGACTATCACAAAGGAAGAGGAAGAGGAGGGGAAGGCAGAAGAACTGTGGGTGGAATTGCAGACTGCTAAAGGAAAAGGAGTAAGGCTGGGCATAGTGTACAGACCACCTAACCAGGAAGAGAAAAAGAATAGGGAGTTGGGGTCTATAATTTGAATGGCTGCTGGCAAAGGGGAAGTGGTGATAGTAGGTAATTTCAGTCTGCCAAAGGTAGATGAGAAGATTCCAGCTACAACCTTGTGATAGGGTTGAATAAGGCCCTACCCCATTTATTCTGCAGAAAGAGTTTAAATGCAAGGGTCTGTTATATCCTCTCTTTTTCTGTTTCTTCTGTCTGGCTGCTCAACTACATTTTCTTGTGAGACCTAGGAACTGATCACTCTGGTGGTTAAACAATTCTCCACCTCTCACTATTTATCTGTCTTCCCTTGCTGTTCTGTCTTTTCTTCCCCCTTGCATATCTGTGGGTATAAAAATATATGTGACTCTTTATGTGGAAATGTCACTGATACTGGGATCCCTTTGTTTAAATCTGTATGTATTTTTACTGTTGAAATGATTGCAAAAAGCTATTTGGAACTCAAGGAGTTAACTTGAGATGCAGTTTTAAGCCTTTTGCAGAGCTGTAAACAGGTGGTCAGTTCTGGGTCACTATGTTCCTTTTGCTGCACTTGCATCAAAACTGACAAGAACATTCTGTAAACTTACAAGAACATTCTGTGAGAAGCAGGATCTCTTAACAAGTTCCAAGACAAAGACTTATAAAAAAGCAACAATGCTTTTGCTAGAGAGACAAGGACAGTGAGAGACTGAGAGACTGAAACTTGGAATTAAGAGATACCCTCAGAAGAAGGTCTTCATTTTCTCTGTTTGTACTGCCTTTGTAAATAGTTATACTGAATAATTTTTATTTTTTTATTTTGCTGTTATTGAGAAAATAAAATGCTATTTGCAAATTTTGAAACTGCTCCTGGTTTTCCTATGCTTCCTAACCTGTGCCTCGACAACAAACCTGTGCCAGGAATGAATAGATCCTGAATGTGATTCAGAGTTGGTTCCTGACCCAGGCTGTCACTGAGCCCAAAAGGAAGTGTGCCACCCTTGGTCTGGTATTAAAAAATGGGCACCACTTTCAAGACATTTAGGCAGAGGAGTCACTGGGAGGGAGTGACCATCGTACAGTTTAATTCAAAGTGGACATGGGGAGAGAGAAGGCAAATATCAAGACTAGGGTCCTGGACTTCAGAAACGTGGACTTCAGGAAGATGATAGAGCTGTTAAAGGCACACCTTGCTAGCCTCAGAGAAAAGATGGTGATGGATTAGAAGTGGTCCATCATTAAAGGCTGGATAGCAGTTGCCACTTATAGGCTGTCAGGCTGAGAGGAAAAAACTTTAGAATAAAAGTACCAAAGTTGGTTTAGTAGGGAGATGGTTCAGGTAGAGAAAAGAGGATCATGTATAGAAAATTCTGGAGGACCCAGAAGGAGCATAGGGAGGATTACGTAGAAAAAGCAAAGGAGGAAGGTAGGGCAGTCTGCATTGGCAAGGCCAGGGAAGAAATGTAAGTAGCTGAAGTGATCAAGACAGGGAAGAAGCCTTTTTCCAATATATTAGAGATAAAAGGGACACTGAGGGATGGTATTGTAAGGCAAGAAGGGAGTGGAGGGTGGGCAGAAAGTAGTTAGGTGAAGGCAGAAGTACTGAATGAATACTTCTGCTCTGTTTTTACAAGACAGAAAGATGGCCTGGTACCTCAAGAGAGGAAGTGGGGGGGGGGGAGGCATGGAAGAAAAGATCACTGAGGATGGGGTGAGGAAAGGACTCATGACCCTCAAGACTGATAAGTCCCCAGGCCCAGACAGTAGTCACCCACGGTTCTTTGGGAACTGGCAGAACTAGCAGGCCCTCTGGCGGATTTGTTCAGCAGTTCACTGGATTTAGGGGTAGTGCCATTGGAATGGAGGATGATGCATGTGGTGCCCCTCTACAAGAGTGGGGCCAAAGACAACTGGGGTAACTACTGACTGGTCAGCCTGACCACGATAGAGGGTGAGCTCACAGAGGCAATCCTTAACCAAAGGCTGGTAGAGTTTCTGGAGAAGAACGGTCTTTAAAATGGGAGGCAACATGGGTTCATGGTGGGAAGATACTGCCAAACAAACCTGATCTATTTCTTTGACTGTGGAACAAAAACAGTGGACAAAGGCCAAGTGCATGGTACCATATACTGTAGTTGGACTTCCATAAGACCTTTGACTCAGTGCCCACAGGAGTTTGATCAGGAAGTTGGAGGATCTAGGGGTAGTGGAGAAACTCACTAGATGGGTGACAAACTGGCTGAAGGGTAGGATACAGAAGGCAGTATTGGGTGAGAGCTTTCAGACTCAATGGAAGTCACCAGTAAGGTTTTACAGCAATCACTTTTTGGACTGGTGTTTAATGTATTCATAAACAACTTTGGAAATGGCATAAAGGTCAAAATCTGATACCAAGCTCTGTGGAAGGCTAAATACAGCAGTGCTCCTAGGCTTCTGCTGCAGCATTTTCTGATGTCTGTGGCATGATTTATTCATTTCTGTTGCAAGATGTCATCCTGTAATTGGCTAATATGATGTGATGTCAGCGATGACATCACATGCTGTGCATAGAGATAAGGCTTCAGGATAAACAAGATGAGGAAGGGAGCCTGGCACTATGGAAAAACTATTCAAATGCAAAATCAATGAATTCTGTGGCAATGTGTATATTCTACAATGTGTTGCAAATTCTGTAGAAAATTCTGCAACTGCAGAATAGCAGAATTCCAGGGGCCTTGAGTATAACATACTGTACAATATTGGCAAGCCTACCTGAAAAAGGATATTAACCTGCTGGAGGTGGTCCAGAGACATGTTTGAAGAGGAGTGAGAAGGAGGATTTAACTTTTTTGACAAATCTTGTGTTAGAAGCTGCCAAATGAAGTAAAAGAGAAATTCCATGGAGGGAATTTTTCATGAGTTAAACATTTGGTATGATGTACTTGTACATGAGTGTAGATAAACAGTTTTTTTTTAATTCGAACTTCCTTGTGTAAGTTAGGTGCACAACTTAATCAGCACTAGTTTGAGTAACAGTGGGTGACTACACACAACCAGTTGTAATGCAAAATTCTAAATACATTAAAACGTAGGGTCACACAGGCAGTAAATGTAGTTGCGGGAATTAAACCTGGGTTTCCAGTATCAAAGCTCTGCACTCTAACCACTAAGTTGAACTACTTGCTGGAAAATACAGTAATCTCTTAGCACTAATGGATTTGCATTTCAGTCTTCTCAGTGATATCAGTAGTTCACACTTGTAATGTGTTTCTGTATCTCTTTTTTTATGTGAGACTCTTAAAAAGTATTGAAATCATTGAGGGAAGGCTATGGGGGAGAACCACCCATAGCTCCGTAGTGAGCCTCAAGTCATCTTTACTTTTTTTTTAACTTTCTATTTATGCCCCCTTATTTTCCTGTACCCAAACTCCTTCTGGTATCACCAAGGGAAACTTGCTTTGTCCTCCTTACTCATGGTCTGGCTCTCAGGACCTTCCCCATAAAGCCTTGGCTGTTCCCTCCAGGTAGAGATGAGGTGTAGGGGCTTACCCTCAAGCTGCTGAGAATCATCTGGAGGAAGGAGTGGACTGTCAGGATGGTGGATCCTTGCAGTGCTGGGCAATCCTTCATCCTCAAGTGCAGGGACCATTTTCCTTGTTTCTCCCTGCCCAAGGATGTCAGCATGCAGAGGGGTTCTATGGGGGCACATGCATGCAAAGGCATGCAGTTGCATCCAGATCCTGGCCTATGTCATACCCTCCCCTGATGGCCCTAGCTGCAATGCCACCTGTGGTTACCCAGGTGGCACTATAGCAGGGAATAGCTACCCTCCCTCCCTCCCTCCCTCAGCAGGAGAGCATCCAGTGGGATGCTCAATCCTTCTCCCCTGGCTGGCCCCTGGCAACTTGAGCTCACACCTGAACTCAGGTTGCTGGTATCATGAGAGGTAGTGCTACTACTGTGCTGAAAAGCTGACACAAGTTACCTTTACTTTTATAGTGCCTTTTTGGGCAATCCAACCCATAGCACCATATATTGAATAAAACACAGTATACATTAATAACCTATTGCATTGGGTCTTATGCTCCATGATACACAGCATGTAGGGCAAAGAACACCCATGGGTGCTCAAACACCATTCACCCACTGCACATTCATGGCTCAGGCCATCTAAGCCTGTCCCTGTGCTACTGTGCTGCTGGTTAGGACAGGGGGTGGCAAGTGGACATGCACAATGCCAGATACACCTCACCAGGTTGGTGTCAGAGGGGTTTTGTTATGCCAGAAGGTTACTTTATCTGGTGCCCCCCCAACAGGCTCCAATTGGTCCCATCACCACCCTGCAGTCATGGAACTCAGCTCTCCTTTATGGCACAGAATGCTGGGGTGCAGATGCTGGTAAGTCACCAGTATGTGATCAGGGACATGGCAGTTCCTCTCTGGATCCCATGATCCCCTGATCTTGCAGAGTAGGGGATCTACTCTGGTGTTGTCTGGGGCTTCTGATTGGAAGCCCATGGTTCTGGCCTAGGTCCAGTGTCCAGCTGGCCCCACCATATGTGTGGAACTATGTGACCAGGCATTGGGCCAGGTGAGGTTTGTGAATCCCAGCAACTCACCCTCTTTATGGCAAAAAAAAGAAACAAAGTGCTGAAAATGAGAGTTCAGACAAATGGCTGCAGGTACACAGAATGGCAGTCAATATGGGTGAAACACACACAGTATACAGGTGCCATTGAAACCACCCACTCTCTATAAGCAGTAGCATAAATTGTGCAGTACTGCTGAGTGCCACACACCAACTTGCATGTTGCATGTGTTCTGTGTGTGGGGGACTCCGCCCCTCACACCACCCCTAAAATATATGTAATGACCTCCACCTGCCCTGTATCAGGAGGAGAAGGCAAATTTTGAAGGAGGGAGAAATCTGGAAAGAAAGCCCAAAGGAAGAAAAGCGGCCACGGCATGATCACTTGCTGCACCGCAGAACAGAACACAAGGAGGGCAAGACACTCAAATCCTTGAAATTGTCACACTCCACCACACAGAAACACACTCCATGACAACCACACACCCAGATACCTGGAAACATAACACCAGAACCTGACACACCTGCAGAATTATTACCCAGCTAGACAGTCCCATAGCCACAACAACACCAGCACAAGCGCGCACTGCACCATAACCCAAACTCCCATATGCTCTGATTGTCCACACATTATTGTGGGCACCCAGATTCTGGTGCCTCAATTAATTTGTCCTCTTAACGATATACCATGCTAGCCCTGTGCATTTTAGAGGGGTTGGGTAAGTGGTGCACAGCTGCACACAGCCTGGCACAAGGTCTTACTGGCATGCATTAGGCACCATACTGAATAGGGCTCATAATGCAAAAACTCCAGCACTTTCTGAATTCAAGTAAGACATGGGTCTCCCAAAGCAGCCCTCAGCCTGTGGACCCTAAGAGGTAGCTGGAGACACCAGGAGGTCCCTTATGTTTCATAGGTTTCATAGGTTGTATATGAGCATTAGTAGACAATATTGCCCTTTTTTGCTCACCCTTTTATTAAAGAGTAAAACCTATTACTTTGTTATTGATGCAGTGCTCATCTAGCATTAAATTAAATTCCTCTGTTCCTACATCCTAAAACTTCAATTGATAAACTGTTCCAAAAGGACACCACCCTCTGTGAAAACCACATTGCCCTATTTTTGGTTCAGTCAAGATCCCCTTTTTACTGTAGTTTGTGGGATATTGTGTTTCTTTGTGTATCTCTCATCTCAAATCCCAAACAGTCCCATAACTCATCATTGTTAAATGCCTCATGTCACAGGCACATATTTCCTCTAAGTCTTCAATATCCCAAGGTATAAAATCTGAGCCTTTTTAGCCTCTCTGCATATTCTAGACTCCTAATATCATTTACCATTTTTGTTGCTCTTTTCTGACTGCCCTCCAATAACTTGATTTCAGTTTTATTATAAGATGCCCAAAACTGTGTACAGTATTCCAGATGAGGTCTCACCAAAGAACTGTACAGTGGCATGATTACCCTTCTGTCCCTACTGGTTATGTGTCTTCATATGCATTCCAGGATACCATTAGCCTTCTTTGTGACAGCATGGCTGTGTTTCTTAAAGCTTAGATAGCTAGATAAGATAATATAATCCCCAGGCCCCTTTCCTTGGTAACCTCCTTTAACACCCTACCCCCAATGAGATATGATGCAGACCAATTTTTTTTACCCAAGTGCATCACTGCACATTTATCTATATTAAAGCTTAGTTAATAGATACTTGGCTGAGATTAATGACTGGATGTCTTCCAGTTGGTTGCAATTGAACCCAGATAAAATGGAGGTACTAGTGATCGAGCCAGGCCACAGGCATGATATGAGTGTCACCGACTCTGGGATGCCAGGTCTTCACGTGGGCCCTGCGTCATTGTTGGCCTCATCTAGGGTGCAAGATCTTGACATGATCCTCGATGACGGTCTGTCTCAGGTGTCAGCCATTGTCCAAAGATTATTTCTACCACTTGAGGAATATTACCAGAATCAAACCCCTGGTTCCACCTGATGATCTGCCTACTCTGGTGCATGCCTTCGTGACCTTCAGGCTTGACTATTCTAAAGCTCTATACTTCGGGGTCTCTGGAGGCACCCTCTGCCATCTGTAGGTGGTACAGAATGCTGCTGCCAGGTTACTGACTGGCCTTTCAAGGTCTAGTCATGTGGCCCATGTCCTGTGTTCTCTGCACTGGCTGCCTGTCAGGTAGAGGGTCATCTTCAAGGTGAATCACCTATAAGGCCTTACATGAGCTTGGCCCTGGCTACCTGGTGGAACTCCTAATACCCTGCACTTCATTCCGCTCACTCTGCTCCTCGACTAGGAGCCTCCTTGAGGTTCCCAGGACTAGGCTGAAAACTTCTGGTGACAGGGCCTTTAGTGTCACCGGGCGAGTCCTATGGAACACTCTGCCTCCATCTCTTAGGAAGGCCCCAACAGTCGAGGTTTTCAAAAGGGGTCTCAAGGCTCATATCTTTACCCTGGCCTTCCAGATTATAGTAGTCGGACCAGTGCAGTGCTGTTTTATAAAGCTACTGATTCAATTTTATATTATTTATGTATTTATTGCTGTATTTATTCTACCTGTCTCATGTACCTGTGTTACTCTTTGCTTTATTTTATGTTTTATGTGAAATGTCCAGAGCCTCTGGGATTGGGCATTCTACAAATAAAATTTGTCTTCCCTTAGTTTGTGTTCCTGCACCTATACTTCCAGTCTGGTTAGTTCCCTCTGCATGTTGTCTATTTCAGAGGTGTCGTTGACCACATACCTCATTTTAACATCATCGGCAAGCTTTGCCAACCATGCCACTTTTGAGCACCTCATTGAAGCTACATAGATGTTGAAAAGAAATACAATTCATATCCTCATAATGCAAAGCAGCATGGAACATATATGCAAATCATAATGAGGAAGTTTACACTTGATTCACTGGTGATTCATGTGTTTTCTGTTTTCAGCCTTTGCAGAGGACATTTGGCACCACACATGCTTGCTTGAAGTGGAACCAGTCAAAAGTCTTTCCTGGTGATTTGCAGATACTTTCTAAGATGCTTTGCATGATACGGATATGTGTAATTTTACATTTCTCTTGGTCTTATCTTACTTTCATTTCCTCTGACACAGGATCTGCTGGAGGTTACCAATCCAGTATGGGGACTGTGGGGGACCAGGCCAACATCCAGCTAATGTCAGAGGTTTTTCCTTTCATTTCTCCCACGGAGCCACACATGAGCAATGACTTAATGTATACATGCTCCACCTTTGTGGAGATGCCTCCAATTTCTTGCTAGGGGAACCTTTCCCATGCAGTCCTTCTGTGCTGCCATCCAGATTCCTCCAGGTGGCAGCTGTCCAGCAAGAGATGCTAACTCTTTTCTCCAAGGGAGGAGATCCATCAAAGGGATACTCGATCTACTCTCCCTCGGCCAGCCCCTGAGCAACCTGAGTCCATTCCCAAACCCAGGTCACTGGTACAGTATTCAGTACTGGGCTGTCTGCAGTTGTTATTTTTTTTTTTGCAGCATATGTTTATTGAGTTTTCCAGTCATAACAAAGGTAAAAACATACTTATACATAAAAAAAACATATTTATACAAAAAAAAATAGAAACTTTAATCTTAGTACATCATTATATCAATACCCTTTTAATATCTCCATCTCATTCCAATTTATTAAGTTGCCTTACCCCCCAGACTCTACTCCCAGTGATACCACCCCCCCTTCAAACAAAGAAAACCAGAGGCCTCACCTAATTATACAAACTAATAAAACCTAGGAAAGAAAGTAAAAGGAAACAAGCCATCTTGTCTCTCATCTAAGCTTCCTCTACCTTATCCTTTCCAATGTGCTCTCTCACGCCATTCTGGCCCAATCCCCGCCTCTCCCACCTTCCTCATCCACCCCCTTTTACCCCTGCAACCCCTTCCCCATTGCCTCCATCTCCCCTGGGGGTAATGAGGACAGAAACATTCCCCAGACCCTCCAGAATTGGTCCTCCCTGTTTTTTTGCTCCATAGTATAACCTTTCCATCCCTAGGGCTTGCAGACACAGGTTTTTCCACTGCTGAATAGTTGGGGTCTCATTTGTGACCCAAGTGTTTAAAATACACTGTCTTGCTAAGACAACCAGAATCCATGCCCACCGCGGGAGAGGTCTCCAATCCTCCTCCTCTGAGTCATCCACCCCAAACAACATCACAGTTGGGATTCTCTCCACCTGCCTACCCCACACTCTACCTACTTCCTCAGCCACCCCTATCCAGAACTGTCTCAGGGACGGGCACCCCCAAAAGCAATGTATGTATGTACCCTCCTCTTTCTTACACCTTCCACAAAGGGAGGAAATCTCAAGGTGGAATTTGTGCACCATACTTGGTGGGCTGCAAAGTCTATGTAGAAATTTATAGTAGGACTCCTGGTACTTATTACAGACTAGTAATCCCTTATTAATTTGTAACAATAACTCCCATCCCTGGTCTGGTATCTCCCTCTGTAAGTCCCTGCTCCACAGTCTCCTGGTCTTACATGTAAGATCAGGCATATACTGCAGCCCCATTCTTGCTGCCCTTGCTATTATACCCCTCTCCTTCCCCCTTGTACTAAGGACCATATGTTCAACTTGTTCTAAAGGAGAATCCACTATTCGGCTTTTACCTATTGTTTTAGCATAATTTCTTGCCTGAAAAATTCTAAACATACCTGATCCCATGCATTCACCAATCTCTTCTCCCAACATCAACTTTCCTTGTTTCCATAGGTCCTTTACACATTTAACTCCCTGCTCTTCCCATAGCAGAAAGCCTGCATCCTCTAGACCTACTACAAACCCTGGATTTCCCTTCAGTGGGAGTAATAATGTCTCTTCCTCCGGTTTTACCCCCACCCATTTCAACAACTGCTCCCAACCCTCCAGTACTGAAATTACTAGTGGGTTTGGTTTCCCCTGCCTCTTATACACTTTCTTCCCTCCTCTTCTCAGGAGAGCCGAGATCCTCACCCCCTTCCCTCCTTCCTCCAGATCTAGCCATCCAGCCTCTGGTGACCTGTTCACTCAGTCCCCCAGGATTCTGTAATGAATGGCTAAGGCATAGTTCCTTAAGTCGGGCATGTTTAGACCCCCCCTTTCCCCATCTTCCCACAGCCTACGGAGACTCACTCTCTGCCTTTTCCCTCTGCATATAAATCCGGCAAAGGTCTTGTCGACTCTCTTCAAGTCTTTCCTATTTAAACCCATTGGCAGCATTTGCATCAGGTACAAGATCCTAGGTAGGGTGTTCATTTTTATCAGGTTTATGCATCCTAGCCATGATATAGGTAGATCTCTCCACCGCCTCAGCTCCTCTTCTATATTTTGTATCATGGGGGCAAAGTTTAACTTATATAATTGACCTAGCTCATGGCCAATGCGAATCCCCAGATATATAAATTCCATCTTTGCCTTCTCAAGGCCCCAAGCCGTATCTCCAAATTCTTTCTCAGTTCCCCCCACAACATTATTTCTGACTTAAGAATGTTTATCTTATACCCAGAAAATGCTGCAAATTGCTTCATGATTGCCAATAATGGGGGAACAGATCTGGCCGGGTCTCGAACATATAATAGCATGTCGTCTGCATATAATGTGACCTTATGTTCTCTCCCCGACACCCCCACCACTCCTTTAATTTCAGCCAGGCTTCTAATTACTATCACCAAGGGTTCTATGGCCAATGCAAATAAAAGCGGCGATAGGGGGCACCCCTGTCTAGTACCCCTGTGGAGGGTGACTTTCTTAGTTAGGCTTCCATTTACTAACACTCTTTCCTCTGGGGCTTTGTACAGACTCTCTACCAACCCGATAAATCCCTCCCCAAGTCCATATCCTCGGAGAGCTTCGAACAAATATTCCCATTCTATATGGTCAAATGCATTCTCGGCATCCATTGTTAGAACTGCTATATTTTTTTTGACCGTAGGAAGCTCTCCACACCACATTAAGAAGTTTCCTCATATTATGGTATGAGCTTCTCCCAGTAACAAAACCCATCTGGTCCGGATGCACCAAGCCCGGGAGGACCCAGTCCAGCCTCCTAGCCAAAACCGTGGCCAAAATTTTGGTGTCACAATTTAATAGGGAGATCGGCCTGTATGAAGAGCACTCCTGCCCATCCTTCTCTGGTTTTGGGACCAAGCAAATAACTGCTTCTCTGAATGACATCGGAAGGTCCCCACTTCCCTTGGCCTCAGAGAATACCTGACACAGGGGATCCACCACCTGCCCCTTTAATATTTTATAAAATTCTATGGGAAACCCATCCAGTCCACTGGCCTTCCCTTGTTTCAAACATTGTATTGCCTGCCTGACTTCTAACTGAGTGATCTCCTCCTCCAGCAGCCTTTGTTGTTGATCTGTTACATGAGGGATTTTAACTCCACCCAAGAATTGTTTTATTCTGCCTCCAGTGCCGGAACACTCTGCCTGATACAGCTGCTGATAAAATTGCTCAGATCTGGTCCTTATTAAATCCTTGTCCCTTAATAATTTCCGGTCCTTGTCCTTAACTCCGGCTATGCTTGTATATATATGTTTGCCCTTTATTAACTGGACCATTAATGGGCCAGATCTGTTCCCCCATTCAAATAGGCGACTTCTGGCTAGCATCCCTGCCATTCTTGCCTCCCCCAGGAGAAATGCATTCAATGCCTCCCTTGCAGCCTTCAAATTCTGGACCTTCTCCTCTGTTAGCCTATCCATGACCACCCTTTCCCACCTTTTGACCTCTTCCTCTAACTCCACCCAAGTGGCTTCTTTCTTTTTTTTATATTGGGTCACGAATCTAATAATAGCCACCCTTATAAAGGCTTTCCCAGCCTCCCAGTATATACCTGGGGATTCCACCAAGTCCTCATTAGTCTCCTTATACAGCTGCCACTGTTGCTTAAGGTATTCTATAAACTCCTTTTTTCCCAACAAGTACCTTGGGAACTTCCAGGGTGGGGGCCCCTCTTTCTGTTCTTTTAGTTCCAGCACCATCTGGACCATAGCATGGTCCAATAGGAGAATGGGGCCATGATCAATTTTATATACCCTGCTCAACCAAGGTCGGGGGATATACATATAATCTATCCCAGACCAGGTTTTGCGTGGGTTTGAGTAAGACGTGAACTCCTTCTCTGCTGGGTGCAATGCTCGCTAACAGTCAATCACGTCTAAGTCTATCACCCGCTCCTGCCAGTGCTTCAACCTCCCTCCATGCTTGCACCTCCCCCCCGAGTGGTCTAGCTCCCCTTGCATTACTGCATTAAAATCCCCACCCATAATCAATCCTTTAAATTGCTCCCTAATCAAAACATCTAGAACCTCCTGATAGAAGGTTGGGTTAAAGACTGAAGGGGCATACATGCTCCCGAAGGTAACCTTCTCCTCCAACAACATTCCTTCCACGAAAATATATCTACACTCCCATCAGTCTGTAACTACTCTTGTACAGGTGAATGGAGTTGTTTTCCATATCAACACCGCCACCCCTCTTTTATGCGAGCTGTAAGATGACGCATAACATTTACCTACCCACCCTCTTTCCAATTTTCGACGTTCTTGGCTGGTTAAGTGCATTTCTTGTAAGAGGGCTATCTGAGTGCCCTGTTGGAGCAAAGCCATCCAAATACCTGCACACTTTACTGGAGACTAGATCCCCTTCATGTTCCATGAAGTGACTCCTACTGTTTTTTTTGCTTAGCCATTTGACCAGGACACTTTTCCCTCCATCCTCACTGCCGCCATCGCTTTAATCCCTTTTCCCCACCAGCCAGGATGACAACCATTTATTAAATCACTTCTATACATTTCACATTTTCCTGTTGAGAAAGATGAGAGACTTTCCAATCTTATAACACAAGTACAAAAACTGAACATTAACAAACCCCTTTTCCCACGTACCCCCTCTCCCTCCACCCTCCTTACCCCCCCAAAAAATAGCCCCCTCTATTCCTTTTACTAGTGCTAAGAAATAATCGCACCCCTGCCATTCAACTCCTAGAATGACCCTACGTCACATACTGCAGACGTCCCATTCCCCACCCCCTCCAATGCTGCCCTTCATTCGCATGGCATCTAAAGTTTAAACTTTTAACAGAGTAACATTTCCCCTTTTGCTTCTAACATAGCAACCCTTTAATGCTTGTATTTAAACTTTTTAAGTCATTTTAACTGCAAAACTGGCTACCCCCTTCCAGGTCTCTCCCCCCTCCCTGCCCCACTGGATTCCACCCCATAGGCAATTCTTTTCATTCCTCCTATCCAGAGCACAGCGGTTACTTGAAAGCAAAATTGTAGAGGCCTCTGGGGCACCGACACTACCCTAGAAATTCACATAGTGTCAGCTCACCCCCCTGGACCCCACTTACCAGACCTCCGTGATGCTTCTGCTGTCGCCAGTATAGACCAGGCACCTCACCATTTGCAAGTCCCTTCACACATGGTTACTGCATCCCCACAGTCCATTCTTCCTGGTAGCGCCTCTTTCAGCTAGTTGACCACGGCTTAATGCTCAGATGCCTTCAGCTTGCATTGCCTGTCCCAGGGTCAACAATCGTTCCAGCAAGGCAGCAAAGAGGGGTACCAAAGAAATAGTAAAATAACAAGATAACAGGGGGTGCGAAAAGATTCACACTCCAACTCACAAGTATCAAGCATCAACAGCTATTCTACTTTTAACAATTTAAATTCCAGTCAACGTTGAAACACTCCTCATGGTCACCACGAGTACCTCTTTCACTTCTCCTCCCAGTTTGCTCCGTTCAGCCTGCCTTTTTTTTGAGCTCCTCCATGAAAGCAACTGCCCTCTCCAGCTCCCAAAATGCATAGGTCGCCCCTTCATGTTTCACCTTCAAAACTGCAGGGAAAACCATAAGGCA
This sequence comes from Neoceratodus forsteri, assembly GCA_016271365.2. Classification (NCBI taxonomy): domain Eukaryota; kingdom Metazoa; phylum Chordata; order Ceratodontiformes; family Ceratodontidae; genus Neoceratodus; species Neoceratodus forsteri. Next base: position 877,279,743 of record CM028129.1, read on the forward strand.
CTCCACCTTAAGCTCTCTCAGTTGTGCCATCACAGGATTAAAAGCCCTTCTCTTTTTGATTATGCGATTTGAGTAGTCCTGTATGAGATACATCTCTCTTCCTCATATCTCAGCTCCTTCATTCCCCGATAAGCCTGAAGCATCTCTGGCCGGTCCTGGTAATTATGGAACCTAAAGATGATTTGTCTCGGGGGCTGCCCTGCTGGTGGATGCACTGCTACTGCTCTGTGGGCTTGTTCCAGTTTTAGCTTTCCCCTTTTCAGCTTCATGCCAACATAGATGGGAGTTTTTCCGCGCAAAAGGATATAACATCGGGACCTTCCTTTCCCTCTGGGAGCCCTCAGAGGTGAAGATTAAGGCACCTCGCATAATTCTCTTGATAATTGTGGAGCTCTGTCAGGTCTACCAGCTCTTTTTCTAATTTGGCCATGTGAACAGCCATAGGATCCACCTCATCCTCCAGTTTCGAGATCCTCTCCTCCACCTCTGTAACTCTTGTTGCCTGCATAGCCACTTGCTCCAGTAAACTTTGCAGGCGACTGTCGATTTTGTCTTTGAGCTTACTCCACTTCTCTTCTAGTGCCTCCAATACCTGCTCAGAAACCTTGTGTACTAGCACCGCCATTTCTGCTGCCGAAAGTGAAATCGGGCCAATGGCTTCTGAGGGCTGTGCTGTCCTACTTTTTCCTTGGTTTTTGGCCACAGAACTCTGGCTTTTCCCAGGAGTTGGACATAAATACTCCTCCATACTGTCTAAACTGTTGAATCTTGTCACTCTGGTACATTTTTCCAGTCGGATGCCGTTAAAAATACTGTTTTATTTAATGCAGGGTCGGGAGCAGCGTGAACCCACATCTTCACTGCTGGCTGCTCATCAGTGCCCCTGCAGTTGTTATTTAAATATAGTTATTATTTTTTTTATTATTTGTATACCAAGAACAATAGTTGCATAATAGTATGCTTTACTGGGTTCCTGTAGAAGATTGCACATAACAGTGGGTGTGCATTCAAGTGAACTCACTGTGGTAATGACCATAGTAAGTGTTTCTTATTGTGCCCTTTGAAGGCCTGTTCATATGGTGGCAGAAGTAACATAAACTTTTGCAGAACACACCACCATGTACACTGTCTTGTCATGGCATGCCTAGACAATATGAGGCATGACAGAATGTTGTATTTGTGTTTCACTTTTTCATTCCAAAGTCTTTGATATCCTCACAATTAGATCAGCCTTTTACTCTCAGGGAGCTGGAAGAGGCCCTTTGTTCCATGCCTTCTGGTAAAGCCCCAGATACTGATGGCCCACTGGCCAAATTCCTCTGGCATTTTAAAAGCTGCCTATTGCCTCCTTTTATGATGCCCTTAATTAAGCCATCCAGCAAGAAACCTTTCCCACATCTATGCACACAGCCTTGATCTCACTCCTACCCAAGTTGGATAAGGGCCCCCATGCAATGTGGGAGTTATAGGCCAACATCTTATTTCTACCAATTGCAAAGTGTTTGCCAAAATGTTACCCACATGAATACGAGGAGTACTCCCTACCCTAATCGGTGGGGATCAGGTGGGCTTTCTACCCAGGAGGCGGGGAATGGATAACACTCGATGGCTAATGAATCTCATTTGTCAGGCAACACGCTCTCATCCTTCAGCTGTCCTCTTCTCATCTTCTCAATTGATGTCGAGAAGGCATTCAATAGAGATGAGTGGCTGTACCTCTTCCATGTTCTTCAAGTATCTGGTTTTGGGAAGGCCTTTATAGGCTACATCAGCACTCTATATAACACAGCTGCCACCTCTGTCATCACTAATTCAATGGCCTCCTCACCCTTTCTACTGGGAAGAAAAATGCAGCAGGGCTGCCCACTCTCTTAAGTTCTATTTGTACTTGCATGAGAACCCTTACCTTACTGCAAGCTATGTGACAACACCCTAACATACATGGCATAGAACTAGGTGGGGACCATAAGGTCATGGCCTACACCAATGACATACTCCTGATGCTTATGACTCCTGAGGAATTGGTTCCCGCAGTGCTGACTCTTCTCCAGCAGTTTGTCTCCATCTCTTGGTACAGGGACAATGAGGTTAAATCTTTAATCCTGCCACAAGGGTCAACATATCATCATATGCCAGGATTTCTCTGGAGACTGCAGGTTGTGCAGGGTTCCTTAAAATATCTAGACCTCCATTTCTCATGGGGTATGAGCTCTCTGGGCAAATTAAATCTACCTCTTATGATCATCTCTCTGTAGAAGGACCTTGGTAGATGGAACTGCCTCCCAATATCACTGTGAGGCAGAGTCCAAGCATATAAGATGATGGCAGCAGCTAGAATACAATACCTATTAGATAATTTACCACTAAAAATCAAGCCTGAGTTCTTCTAGTAAATGAATTGACAAATGCTTGACTTCATCTGGGGACCGAACCCCAAGCACATCAGCTGTAAAAAACTTACACTCCCCCTGGAGAAGGGTGGGCTCAGCCTCCCAGACTTTGAACTTAGGCATACTGCACACCTTCTTTCACAAATGTCACAAGCTTCACCCACCATAGACTCATCAAACTGGCTGAAATGGGCTGCCTGTGAAAGGCAGTGATCTTGGTATACTGATATTGTAGGGTCCACAGAGTCTGCGTTCTCACCCTACTATCACACATACTGCAAAAGTGTGAGTAGACTGGCTAAACATTAAAAAACTGGACCCATAGAGCCTCCCCTACTTTCCATATTTGAAAAAATCCACTCCTCACCATTAGGGAATCCCTGGTGCACTGGTCAGCCTGTTCCACCAAAGGCATCACACTGCTCTCTCACCTGATAGACAATTCCTCTGGATTTCTAAACCCCTTTGGTCCACTGCAAGCTGAGTTCAGACTGAAGCAACATACTGTAGGTACTGGCAGTACCTTCAGCATCATTGTGCTTTGGTCACCCTCTTGAACCCAGACTTCAAATGATCCTGATTGTGAGGACTGAGGAACTGGTATTCCCCAAGAACGGCACTTCACTCAGGACCACCCTAATTTACAAACAACTAAACCATTTCAATACTGAGGCTCTGGTAACCCTCTGAGACAAGTGGAATGCTGAGCTAGGCATCAAGATGGACAAGCCCACATGGGATACATGCTGGCAGCAGATTTGGGATGCTATGAAGGACACTCACAGCCACCTTACCCAGTTTAAAATATTGCAACAATGGCATAGAACCACAGTGATACTTCATAAATGGGGACTCATGCCAACAGATAAATGTTGGAGGTGTCTCTTTGAGGCAGGAAACATCTCACACATCATTTGGTATTGCTCTCTTTTGTGCCCTTTTTGGACAAATGTCCCGACCGCATTTAGAACCATAGTTGGTTTTGACCTTACTCTTATCCCCACTATGGCAATACTTGGGCTGATGCCCTGACACTGAGGAAATTCCCCTTAAGACACCCCACATGAAAGGGTGGACCCTGGGTGCCTTGGTCACAGCCAAATGAATTGTACTCAGGCATGGGAGGGACACTACCCCTCTTTCCTTCAGAATTGTTACTAGAACTCAGTAAGATTGTCTGCTTTGACAGGGTTCATTACTCCACTAATCACAAGCTAGAACTCTATGGCAAGATTTGGCAACCCTTTTTATTTTTCCCCTTCTGCACTATACCCCAGGGATGTTACATGCCACATTGGCCTCAGTGCCCTTGGAATGTACGGAAGGTTGAATAGTTTCTGGTTTCCCTTCCCCTTCCTAATACATTTATACATTCACATCTCCCAACCCCTCCCACCCTGATAAGTGTTTCCCCTTCCCCTTTTCCTAGAATCGTCGATGTGTTACTTATGTCTGTAATTGATGCATGTATTATTATAGTCTGATATAAATCCAGTCTCTTTACTTCATACTCTCCTGTAGTTTTGAAACAGTGTATGTCTATTTTTCTCTACCTATGGACCACACTTAAAGTTTTTCATGGGGGCTTCCCCAGCCAGGCCTGTTTATTTAATACCGGTGGTGTTTGTCAGTTCTTATATTTGATGTAAATTATGGGCCCGATTCTAGAAGGTTAGCACAAGTCACTGCCAGACATGACTTGTGCCAACCGCAACTCTGACATTAACCCTGCACCCTATTCTAGAAGGGCCAGAGTCTCTGCAGCTAAGTCCTGTGACTTGCAACATGTGGCCAGGTACACTGAACAGAGGATGTACCTGGTGAGCATGTTGCATGCCACAACCGCAGGTCGAAAGTGCACCCCCCTGCCCAGCAAGCCACAGTAGGCACCCCGCAGGGCTGCCTACACCCCCAGTCCCTCTGAAGTGTTCAATATGAGCTCCACAGGGCTGCCCACACCCCCAGCCTCCCGAAGTGTCCCATAGAGTCTCACAGGAGCTGCTCATTCCTCAGATTCTCGAATCTCCCACAGCTCAGCAGGTGGCACAGTCTTTCTCACCATACTTGCCTTCAAGTCGAATGCAAGATATACCAGCCCTGCAGTTCAGTGGCTCACTTGAAGCTGCAGCAGTCCACCCAGCACCCCATCATCCTCAGCCAGCGACGCACAGTCCACCTCTCATCTTCCATGCAGCAGCCGACTGAGTCTTGCAGGAGTGGCATTGAAGACACACTCAGAAATTTATTTCTGAGTGTGTCTTCACATTAGAACTCCTACAGCACTCAGTCGGTGGCTGGCCGTGGAGGTGAGAGGTGGACTGTGCCATTCAATTTTGGGGATGGTGGGTGGTACTGGGTGGACTGGCACAGCTGGGTGGGGGTGGGGCCACCAGACTACCAGGACCTGTATATGCTGCATTTGTGGTAGCGACTTGGGGTCGGGGCATGGGGGGTGACTTGACCAGCCTGCGGGCCATTTGCAATGGGAGATTCAGGGGGCTGGGTGTGTGGGCAGCCCTGTGGGGCATTCATTTCACAGAGATTCAGGGTCAGGGGTGTGGACAGCCCTGTGGGGCTGTTACAGTGTGGGGGTATGGGGGCACGTGCAGTACAGGGGATGGGGAGGGTGTGTGAGATGCCCATTGGGGCACCAATGGTGGTGGTCTGGGCATGTGGGGAGGGCACATGGACCGGGTTCTCCAGGACCCTCGGAGGATGTATGTAAGTTACATCAGTTAAATGCAGGTGTAACTTATGTTTCCGGTTCTCCTTAGGGGTTTTTGTAGAATCCCAACATTGGAGACTTTGTTGCTACCCTCCTGGAATGGGGTGCAACTGTTGCTGTAAACCCCCTAGTGCCATGTCACAGGGGGTTTATGGCACAACTGCCGGCATAACAACTCTTCAGCGCGAGTTGCAGGCCACTTTGTAGAATTGCTCATGTTGCAACTGCTGAAGTAAGTTGCTACTTGTGCCATTCTACTTGGCGCAAGTGCTGTTATGCCAGACATAACTTTTCTAGAATCGTGGCCTATTTCTGGTTCTACTTCAAAAAGCAATGAGAACGTTAATAAAAAAAAAGTCTCTGAAATCCTGTGTTCCCTATAAGGGAGAATGTCTGAAGATCAAAAGCCATCATTGCTCCTCAATGAATTGTGAAATGAGTAACAGGACACCAGTTCATGTGTCATTGCTAGTACTTGCAGAGCAGCACAGTGGAGCATGACCCCATAACATGAGTAACACATCAATAAATTTACTGGAGTACATAATAGTAATATATTGTATAATACTTTACATTTCTTTTTTATGACAAGAAAATATAATTTCTGAATAAGCATATGACACATTCTGAAGATGACAAATAGCACTGGGTATATGACTTCAAGGCAGACTGGCATGTGGCCATGTCCATATTTCACAGGTGCCTGTGGTGGCAATGGCAACTAATGTCATGTTGTTTAAACACATGATGAGCTGTAGAGATGATAATGCTATGTATAGTGCCTCAGGCAAACAAGCAGTTGTCTGCAACCAATGTGCATAGGTGGCTATAGTCGCACTACCACAGGCAGCTGATTTCATGTTTTTTGTAATAAGCCCATAACGATCATGAAGATGATAATAAATAACACTATCTAGAGTGCCTCAAGACAGACGGCAATTGTCCATGGCCATGGTACCCAGGTGGCTGGGGTAGCACTGGCAGCTGGATACATGCTGTTCATAGTAAACACATGATGAATCATGAAGATGATAAAATAGCACTATTTATAATGCTTCACGGTATACATTCAATTCTCCACACTCTTGTTGCACAGCATCACCTCCTATAGTGACTGGTATCAATCCCATTTGACCATCTGTGTGATGTGAAGGTAGGGAGGAAGGCAGTATCAAACATACACCACATTGAGGCAAGATGTGGAAAACATGATTCATGATGGAGTCAACAGGAGAATGATGAAGAGGATATGCTATTTTCTAAACCAGTCAATTTCAACAGTTTTTGCGTCAACGATATTAGTAGTTACTATTGTTATTACTATTATTTATAATTGTGACGTTATTAATATGCTAAGAAAAAGAGATTTTAGTGGGTGTGTTCATTATCTGTAAAATACTCCCACACTGCAGAGGATCCATTTGCTTTTTTAGGTACAGTGGATTGGTGGTGGGGGGAGGGTGTGGGGGTACTTCTAGAGTGGAATTGTGGAGCCAGGGCAGTAATTGCAAGATTTTTTTTTGAGCAATTTTAGAATGACATACCTTCCAATGGCATTGGGTAGGGCAGCAGATATGACATATGGGAAAGTGGTATAATCTGATTTCTGTTCAGTGTTCATGGTGAATGGTTTGTGGCAGCTGCTAGAATGTGGCATAAAAACTAAGAGAGGGTCAACAGTGGGAGCCAATATAGATACTATCCAGAAGGAAAGTGTGTTGAATGACCTACAGGCACTGAATGTGAACAACTGGGTTCAGATGGCATGCCCCGGGATGTTGAATGAGGTCATGGCTAGATCATTGTTGTATCTTTTCAATTGTCTCTTAAAGAAAGGGGGCATACCAGAGGATTGAAGGACAGTGGGTGGTGTCCTGTGCACAAAAGTTGGAGTTAAGTGAAGGATTTCTGTACACAGCCTAGTAATAGTCAGCATGAAAAGATATACACAAGCTAGCAGTGGCTATGATGGTACTTATATTAAATTATTTCCAGTTTAGTGGGTGTGACACCTACTTGTAGTGTGTTCTGCCATTCACTGCTACAAAGGAAGAATGTATTTTCTCCAGTGCTACTTATTTGTGTATATCAGGAAACAATGTAGAAGAGCAGTTCAGGATGGATGTGATTGTTGGTGTGGTAATACACAGATAAAAACAGTTGTGACAGGAAAAGGAATGGGTGCCTCTGGTCATCTGGTGAATCTGCTGTTCAGTCCTCAGGGCTTGAGATGCCGCATCACCATTACAGAAGCGGAAGTACAGTAAGCAAAGAAAGCATCACAACATAATAAAAAGGTAACTAGGAGAGCTTCAGTAGCAGACAAGTAGTGAAATTGCAGTATAATGTGGGGAGTGGTGCAATGCAGTGGCTGTGGGGCAGCCATATTCAGGCAGACCTTCTGGACACTGAGGTGCTGCCATATCTGCATGCATCTCTCTGGACTGTGGGATGAGGTAGCCAGACTCAGAGCGGAAGAAACTGGGTCAGGAGTACCATCACCCTATCCAGAGACCACCCAGTCCAATGCAACTGCCTCAAAGGATGCCAAGAACGAGGAGCACTTGGATGACAGTGGGCTCAGGAGGGTTAGAGTGGTCAGGCAGAGGCACATCCCAGATCCTATTCACTCAAGAACTCATATGCCACACTGGCAAATGAGGACAACCAAATAGAGGTACCCAGAGAAGTGGAAGGAAAGGATGTGGAGGTTAGCCAAAGAGGTGACCTCAGTGGGGAAAGCAGTGGACCCAGAGGAGGAGGAAGTGAATCCTGGTGGGGGACTCCATCATAAGAGGGATCCAGCTAGGACCACAGGAGGGGGAGGATAGAGAGGTGAGGTGCCTACCAGGTGCCACGACATGGAGGGATGGAAGGAAGATCCTGGAGATCACTGGGAAGGCAAGACAGGAGGGTGAGCTGGATGTCATTATCCACCTAGGTACTAATGATCTGGAAAATGGGGAGCCAAAGGAAGTTCAGGAAGAGTTTAGGAAATTGGGGAGGAGTAGCAAGCAAGTTGCTACTTCTGTCACTTTCTCAGAAGTACTACCTGTGAGAGGCAAGGGAGAGCATAGGAGTGCATGCACCAGGAACTTTAACTCATGGTTGAAGAACTGGTGCTGTGAGGAAGGGTTTGATTCATTGGTGACTGGAGACCCACCTGGAGGGATGGAGGTTTGTTCAAACCTGGACGGCCTGCATCCATCCTGGAGGGAATCCAAGCACTCAATGATAAGTTTAAATGCTACATTGACAAGCATTTAAACTAGCAAAGGGTGGCAGGCCAGCAAGGAGGGTACCTACTTCTCACCACCCAGCAAGCAGTGGAACCAGAGAACCGGAGGAGTGGCTATCTCTGCAAAGCAGTGTGCAAAAGATGGAGATTAGTGCCCAAGAGGTGGATAGGCAGAAAAGGGTCAAAATTCATAGAAGGACAGACACCAAGGAGAACCAGGGATAATGACAACCAAGGAAGGGGCTGGGTTGATAGGAAGCTTCAGGGAGATCAAATCATGGAAAGGTTTGTATGAAATGATGGGAGCTCAGCAACAAGATGGAAGATCTGAGGCTGTCATGGCAGTCAGACCTGGACATTGTGGCCATCACTGAAACCTGGTGTAATGATCACATGACTGAGATGGCCATACCTGGCTACAACATATTCAGAAGAGACAGAGCAGGCAGGAAGGGAGGAGGTGGCACTGTATGTGAAAATGACATAAGGGCCACAGAGATCCAGGAGGAACAAAATGGGGAGAGATACTGTGGGTTAAGCTGGAAAGGAAAATGGGAACAGCCATCTGCACAGGTGTGGTCTATAGACCACCAGCCCAGGAGGAAGAAACAGATAGGAGTTGATGCTAGCCATCCAAAGGATGGCAGACAAGGTGAGGTAGTACTGGTTGGAGACTTCAATATTCCAGACGTGGACTGGAGCATCCCAGCAGCAGCATCAACTAGGAGCAGTTTATCCTGACTCCTTCAGAGTGCCTTCTCAAGCACCTGGTCATGGAACCAACTAAGCAGAAGGCAATACTGGACCTTGTGCTCACAAACAGGGACAGTGTGATGAGTTAACAGTGGGGAGCACCTGGGAAACAGTGACCACCAGTCATTGTGGTTTGAAATCACAGAAAGAGCAGAACCAAACCACACAAAACACGTATCCTGGATTTTAGGGGGCAGACTTTGGGAAAATGGGAGATACTTGAAAGAGGCATTAAGAATGGGACAGGAAGCAGGGTTGAGGAACAGTGGACAGTATTTAAAATGGAGATTACAAGAACAACAGAATTATGCATTAAGCAAGTTAGCAAAGGAAAAGGAAGAGGAGACCATTATGGTTTTCCAAAGAGGTAGCAAAGAAAGTGAAAGCCAAAAAGATTGCATTCAGGCAATACAAAAAGACACAGGCAGAAGGGGATAGGGAGAAGTACCAGGAGAAGCAAAGGGAGGCAGGGAGGTCAGTAAGGGAAGCCAAAGCTCAGACAGAAGAACACATTGCAAAATCAGTGGGTAGAGGGGACAAAACCTTTTACAGGTACATAAGTGAAAAAAGAAAGTCAAAGGGAGGGATAGTGAGACTGAAGGGGGAGGATGGGGGCCTGTGGAGGATGACAACAGTAAAGCTGACATATTGAACAGGTATTTCTGCTCAGTCTTTACTGAGGAAGAGGAGGGTAATGGGTCTGAAGGGAGTACAAGGGGTGAGCATGGTGCAGAAATGGACACAAGTCCCTTTACACGAGAAAGAGTCCTAAAGGAACTGGAAGTAATAAGAGTTGATAAAGCAATGGGGCCAGATGGGGTGCACCCCAGGGTCCTTAAAGAACTAAGAGAGGTGGTGGCTGAACCTTTGGCTATCCTGTTTAGCTGATCACTGGAAACAGGGAAGGTACCCAAAGACTGGAGGACAGCAGATGTAGTCCCCTTATACAAAAGTGGGAATGAAGAGGAAGCAGGGAACTACAGACCAGTCAGCCTCACCTCGGTAGTGGGGAAGATCATGGAAGCACTACTGAAGGAGAGATTGGTGGAACATCTGGTTGTCAATGGACTACAGAACCCAAGACAGCATGGTTTCACCAGGGGGAGGTCATGTCATACCAACCTCATTGAATTTTTTGACTGGGTGACTAGAGAGGTGGATCAGGGGAGGGCAGTGGACATGGCCTATCTGGATTTCAGCAAGGCCTTTGACACTGTGCCACATAGAAGACTATTACACAAACTGGGGAATATGGGTGTGGGCAGGACAGTAGTGTGGAGGGTAGGTAACTGGCTGGGTGGCAGGACACAGAGGGTGGTGGTAAATGGCTGTCACTCCACAGAGGGAAGAGTGACCAGTGGGGTACCACAGGGATCAGTGCTGGGACCGGTCCTATTCAACATCTTCATCAGTGACATTGCACAGGACCTAGAAGGCAGAATTTCACTGTTCGCTGATGACACAAAGCTCTGTAACAGAGTAGACACACCAGAGGGTGTAGACAGAATGAGAAGGGACCTGCAGAAACTTGAAGAATGGTCAGGGGTTTGGCAGTTGAAATTCAATGCAAAGTGCAAGATAATGCATATAGGCACAAAACCCTGGCACAATATATCAGTTGGGGGTGAGGATATAGCATGCACCGAGCAGGAAAGGGATCTTGGGGTTATCATCTCTGATGACCTCAAGGTAGTGAAACAGTGTGACAAGGCAGCAGGTGAAGCAAATAGGATGCTGGGATGCATAGGCAGGGGCATCACCAGCAGGAAAAGGGAGGTCATAATTCCGCTATACAAGACTCTAGTGAGGCCCCACCTGGAGTACAGTGTACAGTTCTGGAGACCACACCTACGTAAGGACATAGACAGGGTAGAGAAGGTTCAGAGGAGGGCAACAAAGATGGTGAATGAATTGCATCACAAGTCCTATGAAGACAAGTTGAAGGAACTGAACATGTACTCCCTGGAGGAGAGGAGGGAGAGAGGGGATATGATAGAGACATACAAGTATCTCACAGGGAGGAACAGGGTGCAGGAATACACAATTTTTAAGTGAAAAAGATGTTCCAGGACTAGACGGCATGGGATGAAGTTGGAGGGAGGATGATTCAAAGGAAACATGGGGAAGAATTTCTTCACAGAACAGGTGGTGGACAAGTGAAACACCCTGACAGAGGAAGTGTTGGGGGCTGAAACAATCAAGGGATTTAAGAATGCATGGGATAGACATAAAGGAATTCTGGAGGTTAGGGGTAAGGGGCAACAGACTTCTAGGAAAACATAAACTGAACTTACAAGCTCAAATGGGCAGACTGGGTGGGCCATAGGCCCTTATCTGCTGACACTGTCTATGTATCTATGTACAACTGGTAAAGCCTCAAACTGCTATGACTTGAAGTGGAAAGAAGCCAAGCTGAGAACTGAAGAGAGTGGTATTGTATATATTCTGCTGAGTACAAGGCATACTGTCAGCAGTGTGAGAATGCCTGAGCCTCAGAAAATAATTGTGATTTTGTTATGCTTGGACTCTATTTGCCTGCAAAGACTTTTGACAAACTAAGGTCATGAAAACAAGCAATTAGTCTTTTATTTTTTTAATGATTACTCATTCATTTAATTATTATGAGTTTGCTATTTAAAGATACTGCAGAACTATTTATTGATTTAAGTGACTATTGAGAATCTAAAATGATAACATTTAAGTTATTAGTATTGTAAGTTCTTATATAGAAAACCATTCATACCAGAAGTAACTAAATTATTTCTAGAGCAAAATATGATAAACAAGGAACAACAACAACAGAAAAAACTGCACTTAATGTGAATCCCTTAAAGTCTTAAAAAATGTGTAAGGGAAAAAACTGATAATAAATCAGAAGGAGAAAAACTGATAACCAATTACTTTCATTCTTTCAGTTTCATATTTTTCATTTGGGGATGGTGGAAATACAGTGAATTCATATTGAATATGATGTTATCTTCACAACTATGTCAGACTGTTCCAATAAAACCACCAGAGGAAAATCCAGTTCTGGCAAATATAAGGGAGTTGGAAGAGCCTCTGGTTAATAAGCCAAAATAAATCTTTACAATGTAGAAAAAGTATAAAAAGATCATTGCCAATTAAAAAAAAAATTTTTTCAAGGTTTCTCATAATGTGGGAAATTATATGTATGTATATATTTATATATAATATATATATATATATATATATATATATATATATATATATACACATATACATCACAGATCTTGACAAACCTCAAAAATATTTTTATATATAAATAATCAGTAAGCAAGTTAAGGAGAGTGGTGTAAAAGACCAGGGGACAGCATCAGAGCATGAAAAAAATAAATAATTACTGATTTAAAACCAAGTAATACGTATGCCAAGAAAACTGCTGAAGTAGAAGTCATACACCACCCAGCTTTGCTAACAAGGGTTGAAAAGAGAGAGAGGGAATACAGTAGATCTTGAAGAAATTCATAGGTAATTTCTAAATAACTTCAAACTGTTTGCTACTCCCTAAAGTCTTCACCCACCTTCTAGCAAACTACCAGATATTACTCATCTCTGGCAGTCAGTTGTTTAGCAAGAGACTCAACAAGATCATGACACAGCTGAGAACAAAAAATCAAATGTTGACTCAGAGCAAAAAGTAAATAGTAACAAAAATATGTTGGAAAATAAATCAGAAGAACTGGAGGAAGTGGAATCCTTCACTAGTCAAAACATTTTTGATAGCACTTTCAGAAATCAAACGTGAGATCAGGAAGGCAAATGATCCGCTGCAGAAAATTAGAGATTTACTGAAAATAAATAATAATAGTAATATGGACTCATAAGAAAAGTAAAGTAATCTGGGCAGCAAAAGGATGAACTAAGATTTGAAGAAAAAAGAGCTGACAGAAAATATACAGAAGAAATTGTAAATAAAGAAGCTGCAGAGATAGCTCAACTGTGAAGAAAATAGCAAAAGAACAAAAAAAATGAGAAAAAAGGCTGTCAAGGCAAGAGTTCTCAAAAATCAGAGAAAGCTGAAATAGAAGAAAATCTCGAGGATGAACAGAGCAAGTATCAATTTAATAAAACTAAAAGTAAAGAACAAGATTAAAAGAAACTCAAAAATACAGAAGGAAACGAAGCCAATGATAATCTCTGTGTGTGTGTGTGTGTGTTATATATATATATATATATATATATATATATATATATATATATATACATATATTTACGATGGAGAATTCAGTGAGGAAAGCATGATGGAGGAGTTATTTAAAGTTAAAAATGGTGGCCTACATTTTCAAAGGAGATGTGCAGCACAAATTAGAGATGCACTGCCCATCTCAAATAATGTGCCGAAGTATGATATTCAAATGGGGGAGATGCGTCATGCATCTCTAGATGCGCCATCACACAGAGACGATCTTTGCAGCGCACATAAAGGGCCGCTCCTATGAATATGCCATGCATCCCTATATTCAGCCGAAATTTGTGGCACATCTTGTAAATATTCTGCCAAACATTAGGCATGATAAAGGCATGCCTAAATTGGCCAGCCACCCACAGGCAGGCTGCAGAACTACAGGCAGACCATCTGAAAACAGCTCTCAGAGATGCACCAGAACATGCTCCAGGCACCCACACACAGCTATCATGCCATGATGCATGTACCCAGAGCCACAGGTGCCATATCACCACCAGCAACATCTAGGGTGAAACCCCACACCACACCCTGGATGTAGACACCCTGCAGCCATATGTCAGTGCTGTCCTGGTGCCCCCTGGACACACCAGCAGAGTGGACAGACACCATGCTGCAAATGTTCTGGGGGTCATGGCCTGCACTCATGCAGCCTGCACAGTGTCACTTGGTGGTGGCATGCACCCAATGTGCTGTCTGGGGCAGAGGTGACCAGATAGCCTGGTGGATGGGTGGCAGCCTGGCAGAGGCCAAGAACTAATATGTGGCACAAATCCGTGGTGGTACACCATGGTTACACTTAAGTGGGACCCACCCACTCGGGTACCTGCCCCCCCTGCAGACTGCCATTCCTTGCAGTCATCATCATGATTTTCTCATATGGGGGTGTGGGGCACTGGGTATCACATGCATGTGATAAACCAGTCAGACTTAGGAGACAGGTTTAGGAGGCAGTATAGTGCAGTGGTTTAAGAAACTGAGCTGCAAACCTAGAGACCTGGGTTTGAATCCCAGAGCCCTCACTTGCATACTGTGTGACCCTGAGCAAGTCACTTAACTTTCTTGTGCTCCCAAGTTGTACCTGTAAACAAACTTTCAGCTAAGTGTGTCTCTCATGGTTAAAAACAAAACAAAACAAAAAGACTGTGTCACCATGTGCCCTCCCCTGTTGCATGACCCGGTGAGTCCCTGTGGCCACTGTCCAGGTGGACTCCCTGTACCCCAGTCCAACCCTGCACATGGCTATGGTATGGTATGGAATTCTTTTATTGTTCAGTCTAACAAGGTCATTACAAATAATGAAGACATAACATTCAGACACATATACAAACATGCATAAACAGATTAAAAAAATATCCTTAAAATCTTTCTTCTATAGAACTACTTATAAATAAAAACATTTCTAGAGTATAGTATATTCAAGTAATTATTGATTTTGTTCTCACTTTCCTTATTTGTTGTATATTTATCAGAAAATTAGCCATTCTGGTTATTATAAATTCATCTTCTGCCGTTAACAGTACATTAATTTGCACATCATCATCACAGTGTTGTATAGAAGGGAGAAAATCTCCTAACCATTTTCTTCTAACCCTTTCATACCAAGAGCATATCAATAGGACATGTGAGAGGTTTTCTATTTCCTGTGCATCACAGTAACAAAATGTATGTACAGGATGTCTTAACTTTTTGAACTTTGCCATAAGTACATTAGATTCATAAAATTCAACCCTGAACCTAGCATACATTTTCCTTTGTTCTGGATTTTCCAATACATCAAGATAATATTTATATTTGTGATTTAATACATTGTTACTGTACCACAAAGAGAAATGTGACATTCTTATTTTTTCCAACTTGCCTCTGTTATATTTTTATAAGTAATGTTTTAATATACTTTTTATATTGCACTGATATCATAACATTTTTATACTTCCATTCTAACAAGGATTCCAACCCAATAGACCGTAATATTTTTTCCACGCTAAGTAACCAAGGAGAATACAAATAACCTTTGTGCTTCCATATTTTTTTCCTCTAAGCATTTTCTGGCTATGCTATTTTCGTGTTGACCATTTAATCTAATCCAGAAGTTTATTACTCATGATTCTGCCAATGCTTTCAAATTAGTTATTCCTATTTCAGTTCTAGAAAAATAGAAGGAGTTGTTGCTGGGAAACCCAGCATTGATCTCAATAGGTGTATTATGGGGTTTTCCAATTGTATTATATACTTATGATCCCACAGTACTGCACCATATAAAATTTGGAAATTATATTTTCCTTCAATTGCTACTACTAATGGTCTTATGGAGTGCCCTTCAGATCTTGCATTGAATATTTTCAATGCTATTGATGAATCCATAACCTTATTATGGATTAAAGTACAATGAGATTTCCAGCATAAGTTTTTTGAAAAAACAAGACCTAAATATGTATAATCTTTTATAACTTTTACAGACTGAGAGTTTATATACCATTTCCCTGAGTATTTTTTTACAACCAAAAAGCATTATATTTGACTTTGCTGTATTTATTTTCAAGCTCATCTCATCTTCAAAAGATTCCTATATATTTAGTTTTCTCTGCAATCCCCTAACTGTTGATAAGAACAATAGAAGATCATCAGTGTATGCCATTCCAGGACATAATTCTGAATCAGTCTTTGGGGACTCTGTTATAAAGCTTTGTAAAGGTTGTAACAGTGGGTCAATATATATTGAGAACAATATTCGGGGCAAGAATACACCGCTGTCTCACTCCTATATTAGTTGGAAATTGTACAGACAAGTTTCCAGCAAGACCCAATCTAACTTGTGCCCATTTATTGGAGTATAATAATCTGATTATATTTATCATATCCAAGTCTATCCCAGCACTCTCCATTGATTCCCAGAGTTTACTTCTATTAATGGTATCAAAAGCAATGGAAAAATCAATGTATGCTGTGTCAAATTTTTGTTTCCTTAATTTTATATATTTTTCACATAAATGATGCAAGATGAAACAATTGTCCGTTGTTGAATAGGTTTGTCGAAAGCCTGGCTGAAATGGAAATAGTCCTCCTGCTCCATTAATATCATTGGTTATTTGATCCAGAAGTATTCTGGCTAGAATCTTTCCAATTATGCCCAGGAGACTTTTAGCTCTATAATTCTTAGGATCTTGCCTATTTCCCTTTTTATAAATAGGTACAATCACCGCCCCTCTCCAAGATTCTGGAAAAAAGTTTTCAAAAGCATGTCTATTAAAAAAAGACCATAACATTTCTGTCCATTGATTCATTCTGCATGTGAATAATAGAGTTTGCCCTTTATGGGGCAGACCAAATTGTCCTTGTGCACCCCTACCCTGTAAGGCAAGATGGTATGCTCAGAAAGAGGGGTGGAGCTAAGGGGATTGACTGGGGGGAGCAGAACATTGGGTAGGTAGACAGAAAGGGGAGGAGTTAGAAGGGGTACTTAAGGGCCAGCACGGTGGTGGCTCAGCCACTTTTTGCTGAAGTTTTTGTTGGGCTATTTATAGAAACTACAGCACATCAGATTGGCAGTTCTAATCGCAAGGAGGCAAGAGGTTTGTGGTGAGACATCATAAAGGGTAAGCTAGCATAAGAGAAAAACAATCAAAAAAATGTATTGCTGGTGTCTTGAATACAGGGCTTTGCTTTGACAGAATATGTGGAATTGATAGAAATGGAGAGCAAGAGAATTCAAGTTCTGGGTAGTTCGGTAAAGTTGTTTGGAAAAGAGAGATGGATAGTCCTGAGTAGTTCGGTAAAATTGTTTGAAAAGAAAAGATGGATAGGCCCGCTTAGAAGTGGAATGGAAGGATGGTGGAGGGAGAGAGACAGAGAGAGAGAGAGAGCAAAATAGGGAGTCTATGGCCTGGGAAGAGGCAGCCGGAAGCAAAGAAAATGGAGGGAGTGCGCGATCGGGGCAAGCCTAAAAAACGTTCGACCTAAGTAGTGAGGCCTAGCAGTGGCCTCGGACAAGATGAGATGGGAGCTTTTGTAGGGGTTTTGTTGTTCAAAATCATAAAAGAAAGGATAGTGCAGGTGGTGAAATAGCCAGCGGGAGCAGCGAGGGTAGGGTGAGCGAGTAAGCCCACATGGCGTGGCGTCATATGCCATGATGGGGCCTTGCTGTAACTAGAAGAGATTCCATTTGAGTCCCTCCAGGACAGAAGGCTGTAGTAGGCATCTGTAGATTCTCAGTGGCAAGTTTGTGTACTGTTGGGTTTCTTTCATTCATTTCTGTTGTAATGGTGTTTTATTTGCCTAAAGACCGTGGGGAGAGAGCACAGGATGAGGCCACACAGCAGGGCATAAGATGCTGAGGTATGGCCTCACAAGATGGTAGAAACTGCGCAACTGGGTGACAGAGGCCTAAAAGCTTTGCTGGCTAGATGGCAGGAAGGAAGGGCAGGATGCCAAGCCCATGATTAGAAGGAAAAGGAGGTTATTTGAGTGAGCCACAGGGGGAAAAACTCAAAAGTATGGAGCAGGCAAGCAGGTAGGGCCATGATAGAGTGAACAAGCTAAGGCCATGTGGCATGATGTCACACACTGCAGTAGGGCCTCCTGAAAGGGAAAGAGCCATTTGGGGGGGCAGAGGCTGAGAAATGGAAGGATGCTGGGCCTGTGTGTTTCAACATAGAGAAGGAGCACTAAGAGCTCCAAATTACATGAGCTGGGGGGAGTGTAGGCCAGGAGAGGCCTGGAGCACATGAGGAAGGGAGCAGACCACCGAGCCTGTGGACAACGACATGAAGCAATGAATAAGGGAAGGGCCTACACCAGATGACATCAGACACTGATGAGGAAAGACAATGGCTGGTTGGGAAGGAGCAGAAGTGAGGCAAGGGAGAGAGCATGGAATAGGGAGAGAGCACAAAAAAAAAAAAAAACAAGCCACTTTAATACACTTTGGACCATGGAAACAAGCAGAAGCAGGAACAGCCAGGGGGATGCTGGAGGAATGACCAAGGGTGAAAATGGATGGCTGAAGCAGATGGATGGGTTACAGGACAGAGCTTTTAGTCTATGATGCTCATGGAAGACAGGCAGGGACAATGAAGGAGCCTATCAAAAAAAAGCCAATATATATATATATATATATATATATATATATTAGTAAGAAAAAGTGTATTCTGGGTAAGACAAGGTGCAGTTATAATAACAATATGGAGTATTAATGAGGACATTTCTCTCAGTTCTTTTCAAAGCAATTATACAGGCTCACAAGGAAGAGATATGGCACCACAATGGAACAGGCCAACAAAAGAGGATGCCTACAACGTGATTGTGGAATTAGCAGAGAAGGCCAACAAGATGTGGCAGATGGTAGAAGGGGAGGAACTGGGGAAATCCGGGGAAAAGAGAAAAGTGGGTAAAGGGAAATGGAGCAGGTAAAAAGGCCAGTGGGGAGGCCACACAGCCTAAGAACAGTACAGCCACCACAGGTGGTGCCTCCCGAGCAGCCAGCCCAGTCCCACCATTGCCCCAAGTACCAGAACCATCAGTACCCCCTCTGGACCAGGTGGTAGTCCCACTACTGGAGCCCAGACTAGGAACCCACTGCACACAGGTTCATCAGGCTCAACCAAGCACCCAGCCACAGGAGACTAGACTAGGGCATCCTGAGGACAACAGGCCACAGGGAATGGATAAGGCCACAGGTAAAGTATTAGGTACAATGGAAGAAAGCAGCAAAGATTAAATAGGCCAAATTATTGTGGTCCACAGGACAGGTGGTCTGGGACACATGGAATTGGCCTTAGCCGAGATCAAGTCAGAAAATGAGACAACAGGAGAGGCAGAGAAGGTGTCTGACAGTGTAGGAAAAGGAACAAGAGATATAGAAGCCCCAGGGATGAGAATAGGGGAGCACGTACCACTAGCTACAAAAGAAAAAATTTGGAAAGGGGAGTATGTAGACATATTTTCCTTAGAGAGTAGAAAGGCTACTACAAAATATGAAGAATCAGAAAGTATCTGGAAGAGTGAGATGGCGACGTCTGTAGTGCTATTGGAGAAGAAAGAAGAGGACAAATTTACGAAGGAAAAATGTGGGATGGATGGTTCATGGGTTTTGCCACATACTCCGCAATAGTGCTGGAAAGAAAACCAGAACTGGGCATCCCACTGATAATGTACTCATTGATAATAAGAAGGGCCAAGGTAAAAGGCGGAGTGGGATGGATATACTATAATGAGTTCTTTCAACAAAGAATGGCAACATATGGGGATGTGAGGTGGGATACCAAGCAGCTGGATTTGTGGACAGACTATGTGACTGACCAATCCATGCTGGAGGGAGAAGTAGGAAAGAGAAGCGGGGCTCCTCAGAAGTATTGCTGGGGATACAATAGAGCATTTTGTTCATGGCCCCAATGCCGGTTCCGACATGCATGCTCGAGATGCGGGAGAACCCACCCCGCCAGCAGATGCAGGACAGCATGGACACAAGGGGCTCAGGTAGGAGGGAGTCAGGGTTCAGGACAGCAGCCCTTTTGGGGCAGGAATATAGGGGGCAATCATGGCACAGGGGTTTGAGAGGCAGAGGATATAGTGGTTGGGGGGGGTCAGGTTTACTGACCAAAGGGAACAAGATGAAGGAAGTAGGAAAGGGAGTGGGGAAAAAGAGGGGGGAGGGGCCGAGCAATTTAAAACTGCAAGAACCCCCGTAAGGATAGAGGCATGGGAAAAATGGTTACAAAAGTATCCAGATAAAAAGGGAGCAGAAGCTTTAAGCAAGGGTTTTAGTACATGTTTTCCATTACATTGCGATGGCCCCAGAACGGCAAGAGAGGCTAGCAATTTAGGGTCAGTAAAAGGGAAGGAGGATACTTTGAAAGAAAAGATAGAGAAAGAAAAAGCAGCAGGCAGGATAGAGGGGCCATTTTCAACCCACCCCCCATTATGGAACATGAGAATTTCCCCACTGGCCTGGTACCCAAGAAGCAGAAAGGAGAATACAGGGTGATTCACCATCTGTCATATCCAGAAGGGGAAACAGTGAATTATTTTATAAGGGAAGAATACAGTAAGGTTTCCTATGCCATACTGGAGGAAATGGTACAGATTATAATAGCATTTCCTGATGCTTGGATTGCCAAGACGGATATAGAGTCTGCTTTTTGATTGCTTCCAGTTAGGAGGGAGGACTGTGACCTATTGGGTTTCAAGGTAGGGGACCAATACTATTTTGATAAAGCTATGCCCATGGGCTGTTCCATAGCCTGTGCTACATTCAAAGCATTCAGCACCTTCTTGCTGTGGATATTTCAAGGAAAAACAGGGCACAGGATGGTTTTACATTATTTAGATAACTTTTTGTTAATTGGCAGTGGTAGGGAGGAGACAGAAGGGATGCTGGCCAGCTTCCAGGAGCTGTGTGGGGAGTTGGGGGTACCATTGGCACCAGAGAAAACAGAAGGCCCCGGGAAAGTGTTGGAGTTCTTGGGCATAGAAATAGACACACGTAGAGAATTGTTTAGATTGCCAGACTACAAGGTGAGCAAACTGAAAGAACTCATTCAGTTACATATGAACAGGAGGTGGGTGCAATTGAGACAGGTCTAACAGGTTATAGGTAATCTCAACTTTGCCTGTAGGGTAATTGGTCCATGGAGGCCCTTCACAAAATGGCTAGCGAGGGTTACGGAATGAATAACAAGGCCACACCATTGGGTGGAGATAACAAAGGGAGTAAAAGAGGATTTCAAAGTGTGGGAAGAATTCCTTAACAGCTACAATGGCTGTTCATTTTGGCAGGAGGATTGGGTTTACAATACGGATTTGGAACTATGTATGGATGCGGCAGGTAGTTTAGGAATGGCCAGCTATACGAGAGGAAAATGGTTTTCTGAGCCATGGCCGGAAAGTTGGGTGAAAGAGAAAAAAGTAAAGGACATCACACTGTTAGAGATCATGCCCATCTGGGCATGCACATTAGTATGGGGCGAAGAGTTGCAGAACCAGAAAGTTACATTTTGGTGTGATAATAAGGCAGTGGTAGATGTGTTAAACAACAAGTGAGCCAGGTCCGAGATGGTCATGGGAGTGTTAAGGCAGCTGGTATTAAGAGCATTACAGTTGAATATGTCATTTAGGGCTAAGCACATAGAAGGGGTGGAAAACACCTTAGCTGACTGCCTTTCCCATCTGCAGCTGTATCATTTCTGGATGCTGTTCCCAACAGCAGAAGAGGGCAAAACACTCATACCAACAAATATCTGGGACATTGGCAAGAGGGAGCTGAAATGCTGTTTCACAGCTCATGGGCACCAAGGATATTGAGGGCCTACGAAGCAGCTTGGCGGATGTTACAAACATTCAGGGAAACACATCACATGGAGGTAAGTGGGCCACTTACAGAGGAACAGTTAGGAAAAATTATGGTGGATCTTTGGCAGAAGGGGATGGCTCACACCACTATGGGGTTATACTTGGTGAGGATTAGTTTAATTTGCACCCTGAAGAAATGGAAGGACCTGACCATGACAATGTTGACTAGGAGAATGATGCAAGGGTGGAGTAGGATAAAGCACAGACCAAAGGATTGCAGGTGACCAATAGCAGAACATTGGCTGACAAATCTAAAAGGGGTATTACCAGCAATCTGCAGATCTAAGGATGAAGTACAGTTATTTCACACTATCTACCTAGTAATGTTTGCAGGGGCCCTGAGAGTGAGCGAGGCTGTAGGGCATGGAGGAAAGAAAGGAGAAGGGGAATTGGAGTGGGAAGACATAAGATTGGGGATGGATGAAATACAGATGAGAATTAAGAGGTCAAAAACAGACCAAGAAGGGAACGGTTGTAATGTAACGATCAGGCTTAACATAGAGGGCACCGTGTGCCCAGTAAGGGCTTTGTGGGCTTACGCTGCAGAGCATGGTATTAAGAAGAGGAGATTATTTTTACATGGGGACAGGAAGAAAGTAACAAGCTACCAAGTGACGGCCATACTTAAAAAAGGTTTGGAATACCTGGGTGAGAACCCAGACAATTATTCATGTCATTCTTTTCGAATAGGGGCTGTCTCACTATGGCCGGCGACAGGTGAAATGGCTAACATGTTGGAAAAAGGATGATGGCAGTCTGCCAGCTACAAAAAGCGTATTCGGGCACTGAAAGGTGGAGATTAACATGGTAACTGTGTTTTGTTTTGCAGGATGGAACCAGAGGAAGGGAGAGAATGGGGACAAATCGGGGGGGGGGTTAAATAAGGGGGGCAATGAAAACAAGGGGATGAAAAAATGTTTAAGATGTACATTTCTGCTTAAATCCTATAAGTAGAGGGAGGAGCACAGAAGTATAGATCTGCAGGCATTCCTACATATATTGGATGGAAAAGAGAGCAGAGAAAAAAGGCTGGGAGTCTCCCTCTTGAAGAAACTCAATATGGACAACCTTCTCCTAACTATTCAGCAAGACTTAACTAGATGGTCTCCCTTATATATTTCTCTACAAGGTAGAATTAATGTAGTTAAAATGAATGTGCTACCCAGAATATTCTAGCTTTTAAATATGTTAAATATTTATCTCCCCCTATCATGGTTTCGGAAACTCCAAAGTATGATCACTAAATTTGTGTGGCAAAATAAACCCCCACGGAGATCTTATAAATGCCTAAGTGCTCTGAAAGCACTAGGAGGACTGAAGCTCCCCAATTTTTATCAATATTATCTGCCGAGCCATATTGTCAAGTATATGAGGTGGGTGATTGTCCCTTCAAATGATAGGCAATCCCAGTATAATCATTTATGGCTGCAAATCGAAAGGAATCTTATTATAGGGTCCAAAGTAACATTTGACAGCCTTTGGTATATACTCCCCAATGACTTGTCTAAGCCACTTTGGTCCACGGTTATTTATATTTCAGTTAAGGTTCACAACCAGATGTGTAAGACTCTGGGTATTACACATACCAGGGATGTTTCTCAACCAATATTTGGCAACCCTAATTTCAAGGTTGGTAAAGCCTTTCTTTCACCACTTAGGCTGGGTATACCTCCTAGCACGAGAGTCAGTGACATAATTAATTTAGGGAGGATACTCTCAGTCCAAGAAATAATGGAGAAGTTTCATTTATTACCCAGATACGCTTTTTACATTTCTCAAGTTAGACACTTGCTCACTACTCACTTTGGTCCTGGTCGGAGGGACATTAATCATAGTGATCTTTTTTTGGAATTCCAAGCCCTTGCAGATCTGCCACATGCGGTATCCAGTTTAGTGGCAACCCTGTATGGGAAAATGTACTCTAACACAGCTGACTATTTACAATATTGGATAAACACCCTTCCAAATAGTGGTGTAAACTGGGAGCACATATGGAAAGGAATGTACATGTATAGTGCCAATGGTAAGCTTAAATTGACACAATATTATTGTATAACACTTTATTTCAGTGCACCTTATATTCCGCGCGGTCTGGGTCCATGGGCAGTTCCACGTAAACTTATATTAGCGCTGTGACCTGCATCTAAGTCATTTCCCAACTTGGAACGAGAAATTATAAAACATTTTTTTGCAAGCATTGAACCTTGGACTGCCGAACGCCAAGAATGCTGACACATTGACTCCCCATTCACAATAAACTGTGAAGTGCAATACCTTTCATGAAACTCAATAAGATTTAGAAGTAGCAAATGTCTGCTTCATAATCCAGGAATCAAACTTAATCTGTGATCAATGAATCAAATGAACCACCGTTCAGAGACAGCATGTCAGCATTCTCAGTGATTGCCATCTGTAATGGCAAATTAGTGGTAGTTCAGATGTTCAGGTCTTTCAACAATCTGAGTGCTGTCTGGTTACATTTCGGCATCTGACTACATGGGGCAATGTAGTGGCAGTAAAACATTCAGATCTTTCTTCTGTGTATTTAGGCATAGTGGTCCATTTATTTTCACTGTAAATTTATTTCCACGGACAAGGACTGCCCCGTGGATATAGCGGAAATACATTTTCAGCGAAAATAAGGGGTTATACAGTATATATTACATACTATGCACTTGACCCCGGTGATACTGTGCAAGATGGGCAAATTGCCAAAAGATGAGTGCTTTAGATGTGGTCAGGCGTAGGGCTCCCTGATTCATATATTTTGGGAGTGTCCTTTAGTTGCTCCATTATGGGTAGAAATTAGGGCTAAAGCGGACCCCTTGTTGGGGTTACAAGATCTCTTCACCCTTGAGATTTGTCTGTTAGGAGACTACACAAAGATTGATGTGAGGGAAAGGATATATTTTATTAATTTAATCTCACTCACAGTGAAAACCCTGATATTAAAGCACTGGAAAGGCCAGACTGCTATTACCTATCAGGAATGGCTGGCCGGGTTATTATATAACTTAAGGATTGAAAAAACTATTGCTAGTTTTAGTAATACAATTCCTAGGTTAATTTGCCAAATGGGAGAAATTTCATGGCCTATGGTCAGTTGTTAAGCCATAGATTCAATTTATATCGGTGGTAGGTTATTAGTGCCCTAAAAGATGACATTCTCATACCATCTTTCTCTTTTCTCTTAGATTCTTGTCTTTAGACCTACTTCTAGTGGGAACAGGGAAATATTGATGACATTGCAATTTGTGTACTGGCTTGGGGAGGAGGGTAATGGGGAGAAGGGAGGTTTTCTAGCAGGGGTATGTATGATGGGGTAAAGGGGGAGGGTTGGTGGGGGGTGAACTGGTTGATGTATGGGTCTGTATCTAATGCAATGTATTCACAGGTATTTTCTTTCCATTTCCTGTAACATGTACTGCACTGTTGGTGAATGTTAATATTAAATAAATAAATAAAGCATATTTAATTTAAAAAAAAAAAGAGACAAAAGGCTGGGGGAAAACAACTGCACCAGGACATACGGAAATGTAGGTTGTCTTGGCGTGGCATACGAGGAATGAGATGGGGACAGCTTCTGCCCGCCCTGAAGGAGATGAAAGAATGGAGACCCACCCCAGATTTAATTATTGTACGTTTGGGGGGATGATATAGGGGGAAAACCATGGGTAGACACATATATGGAAGTAAAAAGGACTTCGAGAAAATATGACAGTGGTGGCTGGGGGTGGCAATAGCCTGATCTGACATGATACCAAGGAGGGTATGAAGACATGAGCACAACCATGTGGCAATGGACAGAGCCAGGAAGAAGATGAACAGAAGGTTAGGGACTATGGTAAGAAAGACGGAGGGGAAATGTGATATTGCAAGGGATAGAAGAGTGGGTGGAGGATTTTTATAGATCAGAAGTGGTGCACTTGTCAGATTTAGCAATAGACATGTTTAACACAGAACTGATGGAGTTCATAGAGACATGGAGGAGACAAGAAGGAAAATAAGGAAAAAGAGAGGGGGAAGAAGGGGAGTTACCTAAAGATAGGGGGAAGGCCATCCATCCAATGCAAGCTGTAGACTGGCTATGGGGAAAAGGGGAATGGGAGGGAGAAAAGGAATATAATGAGATGAAGAAGGAACTGAAGGAGAAAAAGCGGTCTCTGTTCTTACTGTTACCTACCAAAAAAAAGAAGAAGAAGGCACCCAGGTTTTCATCTAGTGGGACCAAGAAGAGAAAGAAAGTGGGATGATCAAAGATTGATATATATATATATATATATATATATATATATATATATATATATATATATTTATATATAGATAGATAGATGGATGCATAAAAGATATGATTATGGAAGAGACAATAATAAATGATGATTGGAATTGTATAAATAGAATAATAGATACATTATGGTGTATTACAAGGCAGTAATTCATCGAGGAAGGATCTGGGGCACAGTAAGCCTCGAGGCCCGAAGCTCGAGGAGGTTCATCCTAGATCCTCGAGATAATACTATACTTCTAGAATATATTTGTTATTTTTTGTAATATATGGATGTAAGAGAATTGTAGTTTCTTACCTTTGCCATAGAGTCAGGAATGTTAGGTTGGGTTGGTGGTGAGGTAATTTTGTTAGAAACAGCCAATGATTGTGGCAACTTGGAGAACTTTTAACAGTTGAAAAAGCAAAACCGAGCAGTGTTAAAGAACTTGCGAACAAAACAGTAGTAAATTTTTTCATGTGGAAGGGCGACAGTTAGTGTGGAGAGCTAGTTGGACTCGGAGTCTGAGTACATCAGGTAGCGTCTTTTTCACTGCCTGAGGAGATTTTGAAGTGCTTATTGCTACATTGCCAAAGAAGTTGCAGTGCGATCCAAAGTTATTTCCTGGTGTGGTAGAAAACTGAGCACTTTTGCTGAGTGTCTGCTTTGAAAGAGACATTTTCCTGAGAGTGTTACCACAACCTGAATGTGATGGGCTTTTTTTACTGTATGTGACAGTTGCAGTAAAAAGCCATTTCGCTTGATCAGTGAAAGCTGCTGAGCTGGCGGTGGCGCTTGCGCTGTTGTGAGTTCGCAATAATACTATCGTTGAGATCTTCCATCGATAGTATTACGAGATCTCAACGATAGTATTATTGAGTTCCATCGATGGTATTATTGAGTTTTGGACAATGTATTACAGGAGATTTTTTGTATGCATTTTGGGGGTATTATTTTAATTATCCATATATTACATGAAAGTACAGTATGATATATAATAAATTGCCAATCTGAGCACAACAACATATAAGAGTTTGTCATTTGTGGGGGAAAGTGGGAATCCGGGACAATTCCCCTGGCATTATATCTGGGCCTGGGGCTTTATCCAATCGAGTCTTCCCTATTGCAGCCATAACCTCAAATGTTGTGATTTGTTTAAAGTTCAACCTAATCATAATATTATCCAGGACCAACCATGATCTTTTTTACATGTTTATTTAGCATAACTTGTAGAAAGTATTTGACCCATTCTTGTACTGATACATAATTTTCTATTTCTAGCAGCAGGTCCTTAAAGCCATATGCCACTAAAGACCAAAATTTCTTACTGCCCTTTGTCTATAATTTATTTCATTTATTCCCATTGGGTCGCATAATATCCTTTCTTTTTCAGTATCAATAGTCTCCTATAATCTTTTCTAAGTGTTTTTGAATTTTTCTTTGTTTGTACAGTGGAATTTTGTTTATATTTTCTTATTCATTCTGTTAATTTATTCTTCATAGCCTTACAGCCATTGACAACCCATCCCCTACTTTCCTTCTTCACTTTAAAGGTCCCTTCTTTATAAAGTTTAACCTGGATCTCATTAAGAAAAGCTTTTAGTGTGTCATAAAATACCATAGAATCCATATTGCCCAAACATAAGGTTATATCATCAAGAAACTTTTCTATTTCCTTATCTATTGTTTACCATATCAGTCCATACTAATCTTTTTTTGTATCTAATTTCAGACTGTTTTATATCTACATTACTTTTTATCAAATTCAAACAACTCTCTAGTTTCATAGTATAACAAGAAACAGGTAAATGATCACTTTCAGTTGTAGTTGGTATACTTAAGTTAGTAATGCCACAAATCAACAGGGCCTCTCCAGCATATAGATCCAGTATTTCCTTTATCCGATATAAATGTAGCTGCCTAATTCTGGTCTCCCTTCAGCCTCCCAATCAATATATAGCGGTTATTATTCTTTAGTATTTTCTGTAATTTTTTTACCGTTAGAGTTAATGTTCTCATCTTTTGTCTACCATTTTATATCAACTGCTTCCAGAAACATCCATTTCATAACTGTACTATCCAAAATTCCATCACATTTACCTACTCTAGCATTGAAATCTCCTAACAATATTTTGTAATCCTCTGGATATTCCAAGGAAGGACACTTCAAAAATACTTTTCTCCAGCAGATTCCAAGCATTCTCACTAATGAAATGAGATTTTACAGGTGTAATACAACACAAGATCAACAATAACTTTGTTTTATTTGTGTGCAGCCTAATTATCATGACAAAAGTAATTTTTCCTGATTTCCTCAATTATGCTGAAGACTCCTATTTTAACATGTGTTATTAATCCCCCAGCTCTCCTCCCATGTTTTGAACTCTTTTGACTATAACATTGAAAAGTGTGTTAACCATTTATATTTATATTATTTGTATTCTCATGCCATGTTTCTTGAAAAAAACTACTGTATATTTCCTAATAAAATGTAAGCAATATTGATTCTAAATTTTGGCAGTGTAGCCTGCTGTGTTCCATGTCAACATACTTGTCATATTATTGTCATCTCCCATTATATTGATTAGGTCCTGCCAAGTACTTGTCACACTTGAGACTTCTTAATTCCGTTCTTTAATGTCTATATTCTGTAGAAGTCAATCATCTCTACCATCTAAGAGCAGAAATCTATTTTGTATAGAGATTGCTTCATTAATTATATCTGTTCCAGTTTGTGTCCCATAATGTTCTTTCATTTTTACCATGTTTTCCTTGTTATTATATGTTTTAGGGATCCTTCCATTATTCTATTCAAGTCTTAGTTATGTGTTTTGGAAGTTTCTTCCATTGTTCTATTCAGATCCACCACATACAAACCGAATTTATCCATTTTCCCATAATTATCCAGAATTCTGTTGGAAACCAGTTTGTTCCTGCATAGTATGGCCACCTGCCTATCTCCTCTTAAACTCTAATGTCAGTACACCTTCATAATACCCTTTCTACCTAATCTAATTTTTAAGACAGTAGTGAAAAAGTTACATGCAGACTACAACAGTTTCCTTGGTGTCTCATTAAACATCCTATTGTAACCAAACAGTGTTAATGTCACTGGCTGTCTCCAATAATTATCCTGCTCTCTGTTAATAGGGGTACAATTTAATTCATTTCCCAAATCAACAGACAATTTTAGTTTTTCCATCAGATATGCGTTTCTCCATATATAATTTGCTACTCTTTTCTGAGCCACAGTGATCATAACAAAATCAGCAACACCAAAGCTGAATGGTCTAATAACTTCTACTATATCATCATCTTCAATTCATAAATCCAGAGCTTCATTAAAAATGTTTAATACCACTTTTTTAGGGACTCTTTTGTTTCATTATCCACTGTCTTTAGACCATAAAGTCTCAAACAGCAATCACTTTCCCAATCTCTATTTTCCTGATGCTGGACCTGTTGACCATGCTGTTTATTAGATGTCACCCCCTTTCTGGAGATCTTTTCCATATTATTCTCTAAAGGTATGTTTTTTTTTCTCCATTCATAGAAACATAGAAACATAAAATTTGACAGCAGATAAGGACCGCTTGGCCCACCCAGTCTGCCCATTTCCCTGTCTACTGGATAAGCTGCAGATCCTAGTTAACCAGCAGCCTACTTCTTCCTACCCCCATCCCCTAGAACTGCCTTATGACTGTCCCATGCATGCTAGATTCCACCACTGTTTTGACTCCATGACCTCCTCAGAAGGTCGTTCCATGCATCCACAACCCTCTCTGTGAAAAATACTTCCTTAAATTACCTCTGAGCCACCCCCATCTTCAAATTGTGCCCCTTGTTCTTGCACACCTCTTTTTTGGAAAGATGCTACCCTCTTGGACTTTGTTGATTCCCTTGAGGTACTTGAAAGTTTCTATCATGTCCCCCCTCTCCCTCCTTTCCTCAAGGCTATACATATTAAGCTCCTTTAGTCTCTCTTCATATGTCTTCTGGTGCAGACCCTGCACCATTTTAGTTGCCCTCCTCTGGACAGCTTCCATCCTGTCTATGTCTTTGCAAAGACTGGGTCTCCAGAACTGCACACAGTACTCCAGATGGGGTCTGACCAGCTGTCTGTACAGAGGGATAATAACTTCCTGTTTTCTACTGGTGATGCCTCTCTCTATACATCCCAATATCCCCCCAGCCCTCATTGCTACCATCTCACATTGCTTGCCCACCTTTAGGTCATCTGATATGACTACCCCCAGGTCCCTTTCCATTTTTGTTGTTGCTAGTATCTCACCCCCCATTGTGTACTCTTCCCCTGGGTTTTTGTTTCCCAGGTGCATTACCTTGCACTTCTTAGCATTGGATCTAAGCTGCCATACATTTGACCATTCCTCTAACCTTGCCGAGTCTCTTTTCATCCTTTCACCCCACCTTGTGCATCAACTCTGTTGCAGATCTTTGTGTCATCTGCAAAGAGACATACTTTTCCTTCCAGTCCCTCTGCAATGTCGCTTATAAAGACATTGAAGAGGACTGGTCCTAATCATTCAGTACTCGCAAGTCATCATCTAACACTCCCAGATCCCCCATTCAACTCTGGGTTCTGCTTTACTTTAACAATAATACTATTATCTAATGTACCAGAACTTTTTTGTAGATCTTTTCATTTCACTTCCCTTGTCCCGAGGTCAGTTTGCTGGAATTGTTTTTTTTTACCATTCCTAGCTTTCTTAGGTTTTTTTAATTATCTCATGATTTTTTCCTTTCTTAGGTTTATTTTCTTTTTTGTTCTCTGTTTTTTCTTATTTACCTTCTCTTGAGAGTAATCTGGAATTCTTAGCATTGAGAAATCTAGTCTCTCTTTTAAATCACCATTTTGCTGATTTATTTCATCCACTACTAATGAAATTGAGAAGATTCCTTAGGGGGTGTATTTCATTCAGTACTCGCAAGACATCATCTAATCTAAAGCCATTTATGGCAATATTTTCCTTAATTGTATCAATCTCACTTCTTATTGCTATCATTTGTTACATCAATATTACATTTGCCACATGGTGATTCTTCATTATTGTCATAATTTCTTCACTGATTGCAGTTGGACAATACATCATAGATACCTCTGTGTTTTCCCCTTTTATTTCTATTTTTTCTTTGGTCCTTATATTACTTGCTAAATTTTGTATTTTAATTTTAGGAACATCCAATTTGTTTAATTTCTGACATTCATCCAGTGACTTGAGTCCCTGAATAATATTCTGAAATTCTGATAAGATATTTTTCATTTCACTTTGTTTAACATCTGTATCATTTATTTGATCAGTAACCATCTTTTCTGTTGCTATGGAGGTATATATAGTGTCTTCTCTTTGGTTGTTCTCTGGGGATGTCCAGTCAATTATGTTAAGGCCAATGTCATGGTTAACACTCCCAGGTCCCCCTATAACATGTGAGTTTAGGGGGTGTTCTAGTTTGGTTCTCTGTCATCAAGGTAGAAGTAGAAAAACCTCTTAAACCTATTGGTTCTTTAACAGAATGTTCAACATTTGTCTTTTCTATACTAATTTGAGGAGGATAAACCTTCTGTTCCAAGAGTGAAATATTAATTGCAGGTGTTTTTTTTTTATTAGTAAAGGAGAAATTCTTGTTTGTTTCATATAATTTTTACTAATTTTAATCCCCTTCCATTTGTTTATTTTATGTGTATGCAATCTTATCTCTTCCACGTCTTTTTTATTATTTTTCCTTGATATTTTGCAATTCTTTCCTTGCCTGTTTCTTTTCTGTTTCTCATACTCTACATGTTTATTTATTGATAAGTCACTATACATATCTTCCATTCCATCTAAGTCTTCATCTTTTCCTAATTTATTATTATTTGTAGAGATCATTTCTGACATATCTAAATGTATGACCAGAGATTTATTAGAAATCATAGACTGTGCTCTAGTGACCACCATGACACCAATTTGTGCTCTGAAGGTCTGAAAATCAACCAGATTTTATCAATCTGCCAATGTATTCGATTAAATAGATCAATATCAATCTTTCAATTAGTATATGTCATGTATAGAATTAAATCAACAGACTAATATGTAAGACTAAGAAAATCTGTGCAGTTTTAAAAAGTTGGGTGCAATTTACAAAGTGACCAGTGCAAAGTACAAGAGACCTACAAAGATTATACACAAATTATGAAACCTGTGCAAGCTTCAAGTAATCCACAGCAATCCACAGAACTGCTAAATGTCCCAATAACTCAGATCTAAATGAGCCTATGTTATAGGCCCACACTATTCCAAAGATCTGATGTTTCAAATGTGAAAAGTCACAGGACAAGTGCAAAATTAATCCCAGCTGGGCCTTTCCTCCAGCGGTATCAGTTTTTACTTCCTTTTATTTCCTTTTTACTTCCTTTTACTGACTGTTTGGTGTCTTCCTTTTGCTGACTGTTTGTATTATTCCTTCAACCTTAAACCTTCTTTCATCCAAATGTTCTATTTTTCTTTGGTGGGACTGCCCCCTATTTCCAGGAGATCTGACTTCTTGGTTCCAAATTAATTATTAGTTATTTTAAGTCTCTTAGTCCTTCCAGAAGTTTGTTTTCACTTTTCCCCCTTTTCCTCTTTAGGTAGGTATACAGAATCTGCCAACGGTTTACTTCTGTTTTTTCATTAGTATCACCAAACCTTAAGGGGGATAAAAGGAACAAATCACATATTTGAAATAAATAAAATGTGTTCCTTAATTTAAAACACCCTTAAAGCATATCAATGTATAGATAAACTGAAATTTGTATGATTCTATACCCCATATAAGGTTATACACCCATGGGCAAAATCTTAACAGATTCTAATAATCTAATTAGAATAATCTGAAAGAAAAGAACACAGTGCAAAGGATGCAATGACACAACTCATGTCTCCATCCTGTGAAGAAGACACATGCTGCGCAGAGACAGGAGGGCCTATACTGAAGCTGTTTCCAGTTTACCATTTACTGTTTCTTGCTTCAAACCTCTCACTGAGTTTTTAAGGAAGCAGTACTTTTAAAAGACATGGTACTCATTGTGTGGTCATTAAAATCTCAGGTGCTAGCTGGCCCAGTGGCATAGAGGGCTAAGACACTGGTGCCTTACTTCGACCCACATTGGTGACCAAGGTTTGGGAATGGACTTGGGACACCAGAGGTTGGCAGGGGAAGGAGAGGATCAAACATCAGTAGGACTGCTCTTCTCTCCTGGGGTGGGTAGTGGGGTTGATGTCATGCTGTAGCAGCCCCTAGTGGAGACAAGGAGCACAACAGATGCATGTCAGGGATGCACCAGAAACAGTGGAAATACTACCCACCTTAAGCCAGATGATAGCTGCCCGGCTCACTGGTGCTGTTCATGTCCCTGATGAGTCCTACATCCCAGCAGCACCCCAGGGCCAAGTGTAGCACTGGCTTTGCCCCTTGGCTGGTGCATTCCCCTTCACAGGAGGGGAACCCATCCAGAGAAGGGTTACTCTGGGTTACTCTGGGGCTACAGTAGCTGCTATATGGGACTGGAGGATCAGAGGGTAGATGGACCAGAGCCAACATTGGTAAGCCTGAAGGAGAGGCTGAGGTGGTGCACATAGGAGGAGGTAAAAAAGATAATACAAAAAGAAAATCTCAGGTGCTAGATCGAAGATAAAGTTATAGATGTCCGGAGTCTGTTCTTTAACCATCGGCATCAATCCTTATTCTGGCACAGCTCCAACCACAGCAAGGTCATGCAGAGATTGCACAGTAAAAATTTGGCGAGGCTCATGGAGTCAGTACAATTACAGAATTAAACTTCACAGCAAAAAAAAGAAAAGCTTTCTTGCAATATTAGTAGGACAAAAGAAATCAGGAACATGCCACTCACCTCAGTCATTCTGCCAGTGCAGGCTATCAATGCACTACTAGAGAACGCAGAGTCTGTGTAGTTGTACACTGCTCTGGGGATACCATGTGTGCATGGGTTGTTCCAATTTGATACTGCACTCCTAGTTCAGAATTTGAAAGTTTCAGGGGTCATATTAAAATTACTAGCTGAAGTTAAAATAAAAAAAAGTAAATATTAGGAATATAGAAGGAATGTGAAGGGATGCGAAGGGTAACACAGATATGGGACAATAAAAGAGATATCATTTATACACCGGGAATCCCCTCCTTTTAAAATAGTAGCTTTCACAAGTTTGCAATCCAAATGAATTACTAACACACTCTAAAAACCTTTGTAATCATTTAGTCCAATAAACAGAAATATACAATATTTTCAGGACTTTTAAAATTATCAGAAAAATTAAAACTTTCCTTCAGAAAGTTTTATAAGCAGCACTTTCTCCATTCAGGCTTGTTCTCTGATCCTAAGGGCCCTGTAAAATGTAGGTAAAATCCTCTACAGCATTTTCTCTTTTCCCCCCTTTATCCTTAGCAAAGACTCCCCATGGAGCTTCTGAAAACTCGCCCAGGTGGTGGACTCCTGTTGCCACTACAGGGCTCCTGACTGTGGTGGAAAGAAACAGGTGACAGAAAAAAGGAGGAACAAACCAAGGCTGCAAGAAATTCTGGTAAGACAGCAAGACCTCTGTATGAATCTATTTCAACTTACAAGTCTAACACCATGGTGGTATATCTTAAATATACCAGATTCTCACTTTCTTGCTGTCCTGCTGCAACGCACTTCACCTCAGTCATTCAGCATGCACTGCCTTCTGGGAACCATGGATAATAGCACTGTACCCAGGCCAATACAGTCCACCCATCCACACACACAAACAGTCCATCACACTCGCTTGATAGGCTGCAGTACCTCCTGTTTACCTTTGTGGAGTGGTGGGACTGCCCTGCAAAGCTGGAACTAAGCATGCCTGGAGTATGCAAATGGACTGAATACATTCCAGTAATGAGCTGCACATGTGGGAGATGGGCTTGGAATGCACAATGAGATCATTTGCATATTCTGACTGAATACTGCAACTTTGTGTACCATGCAAGTGGCTTTGCAACATGCATTTCCTCATGCTCTGCATAGGGCTCAGGTCACCTGCTGTGCCACTCATCTCCCACTGCATGGTCGTGCATCTTTGGGATATTCAGCCAGACATGCGTGAGTGCATCCCATGGTGCATCTTCTGAATATCTCATTATTTTGGGCCGGTGCATCTTAGATGCATGGTGTAGGCACTGGCATGATTTTGCAGGGGACATTTGAATATGGGGCTAAAAAATATATAAGCAAGCAAATTAAAGACTGACACAAAACATTTGACAAGGATGCACAGGAAGTCTTGGTTGAAAGAGATATGTTAGTGTCACTATTATACCTAAAAGGTCTTCCAAGGCTAAGAAATGAAAATTGTACCACATAAAAATTAATGGCCTGCAATACATGTAAGGGTGTGGCAGGAAAGATTTCTAAATGGTCAAACATTTAGGGAGTGTATAGATATCAGACAGAACCACAAAGAGGGATTATATACTTGACCTTAAAAACCCCAGATAGAAGAGCATGTTTCATTAGGAACAAACATGAATTTGAGGACATTGGTGTTAAACTAGCTAGTACAGTGAATGATCTTATACAGAGTAAACTCACAGACAAATAAGAACAGAAGAAGTCAAACTGTTAGATAAAAGACAATAAAGATAAAAAAATAGGGAAGTTAGATCATCAAAAGAAAATGACTAAGCAAAAGAGAACCACAGAGTTCCTTAACCCACAAGATATGATAT
Source organism: Neoceratodus forsteri (assembly GCA_016271365.2). Lineage (NCBI taxonomy): Eukaryota > Metazoa > Chordata > Ceratodontiformes > Ceratodontidae > Neoceratodus > Neoceratodus forsteri. The sequence continues at coordinate 877,315,408 of CM028129.1, forward strand.
ATTTTTTGTGGTGATGAGAATTTAGAGGTCATTAATGCAAAACAAAACAAAAAATGCTTAGGGAAAGGAGACTAAACAGTCTTTGTATTAATACAGGTGTTGTCTAGGAGTCTATTTCATTGATGCCACTGAAGAAGGGTGATTGTACAGAAATAACTGAATATTCTGAATGTAATAGTGGCACATATCTGATTGATCTAGACTCTATAAATGAATGACTGACAAATGTAAAGGAACATCTGTCTGTAGAAAACACTGGCAAAATCAAACTTATAAGCCGGAATATATTAGGTTTCCAGAAAAAACTGTATGATAATAATTGTGTAAAATATTAAAGGTACACTAAATTACATAATTGTAATACAAGATCTTGGTAACAAAATTGGATGATTTGATATTAGAAGGTTATCAAGCATTTGTCTATGAAGAAAGTAAGACTTCTAGTTTTGGAAGGTCCTGTGATGGTACTTTTACCATAATTTCTACAATCACTTTTGACAGTTAGATCTAGGAACCTCCTTCTTGTGTACATTACTGACAGATTAAAAGGATAAAGTAGTCTGTACAGTTATAAACACAGAATGTTTGTTCCCACAACATTAAAGAGACATGCAGAGAGATTCTAAATCTCCTGGAAATAGTTCTGTTAAGAGATTTGAATATGTATGCCAATTGTACAATAATTGTAATGAGAGATATAAATGCAAGAATATTGGAAAAACTAGAAACAAAGGCCAATATATTCAAAAGAGATGCATGGTGCATTCCTAGGTATACCCACGCATCTCTGGACTTGCAAGGGCCATCAGGGGTGTGGCAATATTCAGAAGTCCCCAATGCATGCACCCCACAAACCCAACTGTGCCACCACTTGGAATATTGCAATGTGGGCATGCCATTAAGGGGTCCCTCATGCACATTTCCCACATTACAATATTCAAATGACCTTGGTGAAGACATGGCCAGCTGTGCTGCCACAAATTTAGGAACCCAAATCCCTGCTGTAACTTTGTGCCGGGCAGGGTGGTGCACAGTCCAGAGCCCATCACATGAGTCTCCTTCCCCATGCACTGGTGTGGCATGATGCCACCCCTATCCCCAGCCCCAATCACCGTACTCTAAAACATGTACCCATGCCCCTGTTCCATAGTGTAGGGCCCTCCCTAGCATGCACTTATTGGTCATCTTGACAACCATTTAGTGTGTACTGTTTACTGTATGGACTTGGGTACTGTTTATTTGGCAGCTGGCCATGGCAGGGTGAGGAGGACTGTGCCAGTCACTGGCATGGGATGGGATGGGGGTGTGGGATTGTGGGATGCTGCCTACTGGGCTGTGGGGGTGGGGGACCTTACATTATGGAAAACAGGGAATCATGTTTTTGTGTATTTTTTACAGTGATTGGAGTGGGGAGAGGGGATTCTACTCTATGGAAAAGGGGATATTATAATATTATTATTATTGCACACAGTGATCAGGGTGCGGAGTGATGTCACTACACTATGGAAAAGTGGATAGTGTTTTATTATTCTTGCACACAGTGATCGGGGCTGGGGAGGGGGAGAGATGGCCCAGTGCATTAAACCCAATGCAGCCATTCTAATGAGTCCATAATGGGCATGCATGAGGCCCCTTTGTGCCATGCATGCCCAATGAGCTTATTTGCTTGTTTATGTTGAATATCAGCCATGGGGAACACAGCTCATCCAGGTATGTGCCATGCATTCCCCCATTGGTGGTCTTCAGCCTCTCACCCTGGATGAGCTGCACCATACATGACAGCCCTGCAATGTCCCACATATCCATGGTCCAATATTCAAACAGAATGTGCAATCTGTTCCGATTGTGCATTGTGTCTGAATATTGCATCAGAGCTGGCCGGCCTAATTTTTTTCTGTGGTGCATCATTTTGCGCATGCATCTGGCCAGCTCTGAATATGTCCCCCAAACTCTTCAGTGTGGGAAATTGATGATAGTTTGGGAATACCACTAAGCAGGACAGAGGACAAGAGCAATTAATGTAAGGGTAAAGGAATATTTAAAAATAGTATAAAATATTATGTTCTTGCCCTTGAATGAAAGAACAAAGGGTGATTAGGATGAAAATATTACTTAGCCAACTAAGATTGGTGGAAACGTTACAGATTTGGCATTGGTGGATGTCTATGCATTCAACATTGTGGACACGTCTGAGGTCCTGGGTGTATGGAAAAGTTACCATCTATCAATTATCAATGATTTTAGATATTAGAGGTCCTGGTATTAAAAAAAGGCAGAAGAAGTATAGACAAGATAGAGTCCTCAAAATATATGTCTATGATGAATCATAAACACATTAAATGGACTCCACTTTATATGGAAGAACTAGCTCATGTTTACTATATTTGAAGGGACTAGAGGAATATGCTGTTTGGCCTTATGGTCTAAGTCTAAACAAAGTAAGTGCCATAGAAGCAATTAGGAAGTATGAGAATTATCTAGACCACATCATGACTTGAGTAAATTGCAATGGTAGGCCCCTTCCAAGAGATGGATGCATGAAAAACAGGTGCTATGATAAGCAAAGCAGAAGTTTAAAGAAAGCTGTTCATTATACAGGTCGGCTAAGTAAAAAAACGGTAACTATAGCTTATAAATTGGCACATCTAAATTTAAAAAAGTGCAAAAGGTGCTCATAATGCAAAAGAAAAAGGAGTAAACATTGGCTTTGGTCAAAGTTATAGGAAGCCTTAATAGAAAATAAAATATACATGTAAACAATTTGAGGAGCTGGCTACATATGGGACAGAGAAAAGTGTGAACAATATCAAATGTCTGATATCAATCAATGTCTGGTATGACTAATTTAATTATGTATGTGGTGGTAAAAATTAATTGGCAACTTATATTTAAGAAAATGCACAGAAAAATCAAAAGGATGGATTGGTAATTCCAGAAGAAAACTGGACATTTATTACTAAATGGAAGTCCTCGGTGCAATAAAAGCTAAAAAATAATGATAAATTGCCAGGCATAGTTGCTACCAGAAGAAGTCTATTTGAGAGGCCTGGATAATTGGGCATTTATTTTAACAAATATTTAATATAATTCACTATTTTCTGATACTCCCAAGTAAATTGAATGAAAGGGGTAATAGTACCCCATTTTTAAGAACGAAGACAGGAAACAGCCCAGCTGTTTTCTCTGTATAACACTACTTTGTATAGGTCAAAATATTTTCTGTAGAGTAATTTTGAACAAATTAGAATGCTGGGTAGAAGAAAATGAGTTACATCCCCCTGTTCAAGCTGGATTTAAGAAAAACCTCTGTACAATTAATCATATATTTAAAATACCTTATTGAAAAATATACAAATAATAAAGGACCAGCTTTATTTGCTGCTTTTCTAATTATAAAAGCACTGTTCAATAATATCAGTGGTAAACCCTATGGGAAATACTGAAACCAAAGGGTATAGTATGGAAACTATTAAATATTGTATAGTGTTAGTGATGTGCAGAATATAATATTCAGCTGCAGGAATGCCTGCAGAATTACCATTTCTAGCCCATGGAATTTCATAGTAGTTGTGCAAAATTTCACCAGATTTTTAAGTTTAGTTATTTTGGTCTAGTCTTCAAAGTTTCTTATGGTTTTACAACTATACCTAACTGCAGAGTCCAAGCTTGAAATGGAGCTGAGGTATGGGAGGCCACACCTTAAATGAAAATTTAATTTTCATTTTTTTCAACTAATTTTAAAATGTTGTATCCAAATTTCACCACACTTCAGAATTTAGTGAAACTTGCAACATACTGTAGGTATGTGCACCAAGTGTTTTATGTTTCAAGCTTTAAAGGTGAATGTGCTATAGGTAGCCAGACATTTTGCCAATATATAGATTTTAATTATTTTATTATAGTTTGAAAGCATTTATTGAAATGTTATAAAATTTTGAAAGTGTATGGCTTATTACTACATTTATATATGTACCCAGTTTCAGATCTATAGCTCAAAACATGCCTATGTTATATGCAGATAAAAATGGTCATGAAATTTCCCACAAATAATAACATGACAGACTTTGAGGCCCTATCATTTTGGGAAGATGCATTCTAATATCATGATATTTGGCACACCATTAGAACTCATATAAATATGTAATCAGTGCAAACTTCAGAGCTCTAGCTCAATAGAAGGCTGACTTATAACAAAATTAATAGATTTCAAAACTTCCACTGAATGTCACCAAATTTAAAATTGCAGTTATTTAGGTCTAATTTTAAACTTAACCCAATGACACCAAATTTGGAAGGTATACAGGTACTACTGGTTTTCATAATTGTATCAAATTTCAGAGTCCTTGACTGAATGTGGTAAGTTGAGGATGGCTGAACATTTAATTAAAATGTTACTTTTAGTTACTTGTATTTTTATCTCATTTCAAAAAAATCTTGTCGAGATTTCTCCACAGTCTTAGAATTTAGAGAAACATGCAACATGGGTTGGTGCACCAAGTTTAAAGTGCCAAGCTTAAAGGGGGTTGTGCTATAGGTAGCCAGCATTTTCCAACATTTAGATTTAAGTTATTTTAGTATAATTTTGAAAGCATTCATCAAACAGTTTGCAGGTATACAGGTTATTAATACATTTATGTATGTTTCTAATTTCAGATTTCTAGCTCCAATGGTGCCTGAGTTATATGCACATAAATATGTTATGAAATCTCCCAGAAAAAAATGAACTTGACAGATTTTGAGCAGCAATGATTCTGGGACAATACATCCTTATGCCATGATATCTGGCACACCATTAGAGTACCTACCATCAAGTAATTGTGCCAAATGTCAGATCTGTAGCTCACTCAACAGCTGTGTTATGACCACATTAATAAATTTAAAAAATTCTGCAAAATTGTGATGAAATTCTACATAATTTCACACAGTTTCACAGAATTCCATTAAACTTCTGTGAGTTTGGAATTTAATTATTCCACAGAGCACTATAAAGTGTTTAAATGGTGAACTACAACACCAGGGCAACAAGGGAAAGTGGTTTGACAAACTCTATTCAAATGTTTAAAGAGTAAAGCAGGCATGCCTGCTTGCCCCATTCCTTTGTCACCTATTAATGGAGTGCTTTTCTGAGGCAATTTTTGAGGTTTATACCCACCCTCCAAGTATAAATGGGAAGGGTATTAAACATCTGATTTATGCAGATGATGTGATACTTTTATCCAGGACCCCAGTGGGGTTATGAGAGGTGTGAAATTTGTAATACACCATGTCTTGAAACTTGGTCTGTCTATAAACTCTGAGAAAACTAAAATTATGAAGTTTTCAAAAAAAAAACAAGAAAGTACATCTTAAATTGTGTATTAATAAAATGTAATTTAAAGAGCTGCTCAGTATTTTACTTAATTCCCTTTGTATATACATATTTCATTATTGTCAAAATCATTTGTACAATATTTCACTGGCTACACTCGCTCAAGTGTTCTTGTCATTTGTGTTCTTTTTTCTCTGTGAGTGTGCTCGCTACTGCTGAACCAGAGCAGTGTCAAACAAGTATTCGGCTATTTTCCAAAAATGCCGAACCTCACTGTGTCACTAGGGTAACACACACACTGACATTCCCCTTTCTGGTACTTTAAAATTACCAAACTAGTCACTGTTGGCACCCTGTCTTTGTGCTAGTATTCCTTGTTAGCATGATCATCACTGAGTTTTAAAACACTGGTTTCTTGGAGTTTCCGTTATAAGATTGTAATCGTTATTGTTTCTGCATTTCACAACAGTGATTTTAGCAGGTGAAATTTTGGCAAAACATTCAATTGACATATTTAATCCAACTGTTCACTTTCCTGGCTCAATCGTGTAAATCAGTTTGTCATCTACTGGTACTGCTGAATGTTTTCTGCATCTGCCGCTATTATAATATTTCTCATAGTGTGAAAGTGTTTTTTTGTTGTATGCCATTTAGAAGTCATTGCTGCCCTTATTGTTTTTATCGTAGATTGAGTGGCTGAAGTTAGATCAGACTGAATAGCATCTCGAAATGTTCTGAAATCCTGTTTTTTGTTGCTCTTTAATATGGTGATATGGTGTCTGTTATAATGACTCCTGATGTCTTAGTGTGTGAGTGTACTGTATGTTGTTCTGTGTTTTGTGATAAGATGTTAGCCTGGATTGCAAGGTTCGGTTACTTTTTTTTTTCATTCTAATTAATCTGACTTTGGCTCCTGTCTTGTCTGTCATTTTATAGAGCTAAGTCTGTGGTGTTATGCCACATCATGTTTTTACTTTTATTTTGTTTTAAAGAACTCAGTCATCTACTTATTTTTTCAAACTAAATACAGCATGCATGATGGAAATGCTCAAACATGGTATCACTTTTAGTGTTTCTGAATAAATGACCCTTTGTCATGAAACCAGTCTTCACATTGCTCAGGAGGTCATATATTGGGTATATAATAAAATATTTAGGATTCAGATATCTTAAGAGTTGATCTTAAATTTCCTGAAAGTGCAAGGCAATGTAGTGATCTTTTTTAAATAAATAAAAATTTCACTTTTACTACTTAAAAGTACAGTATAACAGAAAAGTATCAGCAAGACAGAATGAAATAGCAGGCTACCAACACATGATGCACAGTGTACATGCAGATCAGGATCAAATCCAAACAGATATCCCACTTGCACATCTAGTCTTCCACTATCAGTATGCAAATATTATCACTATCAGTATGCAAATAACCTCCAGCCTGGGGTAATAGTCAGATGTCTCCCAGGTACATCAGCGTGGAGAGACGCTGACCACATTGCTCAAATCATGCATGAAGCTAGAGAAAACATTGATGTCCTGGTACACATAGGGACTAACGATCTCACCAGCCAGTCAGTTGCGGAGACCAAGGAACACCTGACCAGTCTGGGAGACAAACTGTCATCCATTTCATCTGGCATCTCCTTCTGTGAGATCCTGCTGGTCTGGGAGGGGGGCATATGGACAGAATGTCAGAGAAGGGCAGATAGGGGAGCTAAACATGTGGCTCAAGGGCTGGTGCCAGGAAAAAGGAGACATATTTGTAGGTAACTGGCAACAGTTTTGGGAGTGAAAGTTCTTTAAATTCATTGGACTGCAACTGACTAAGGAGGGAGTCAGTGCATTGGAGCAGAAGTTTGATGTCTTTGCAGAATATTTAAACTAGCAAATGGGGATAGGGGTACAGCACCTGATACATCAAATGGGAAGAACACCCCTCCACCCTCATCTAGTGATCAAACAGGAGTTCAGCATGTTTGTAGTTCATTTGCATCACCAGGTAAGGAAAAGATCTGGCTCCCCATATGATGCACAAGAGAAATGCCTGAACTCACCAAACAACTAATGCACCAAAATCTGGCCAAAAGAAAATCATGTACACAAATGCCCACAGTCTGAGAAACAAGATTGCAGACCTGGAGGCAACAATGACAGGGGCTTAACTGTATGTAGTAGCCATTAGTGAGACATCGTTCACCAGTAATCACACTTGGGAGACTTCAGTACCCAGCTGTGTACTATTCAGAAGAGACCGAAGTGCAAAATGGGGTGGTGGAGTGGCCCTTTATGTCAATGAAAATATCAAAGTTACAGAAATTCAGAATACACATAAGGAGTCAGAAGAACTGTGGGCCACCCTGGAAACAGGAAATGGGACAACCATATGAACTGGGGTTGTCTACAGGCCTCCAGACCAGGGGCAGGACATAGACACATTCTTATTAGAAGATATACAGAACATGATAGCTAAAGGGAAGGTTCTGCTAATGGGAGACTTCAACATGCCAGATACAGATTGATCAATACCAGCAGGAACAGCCACCAGAACTAGACACATAGTGGATTCCCTGCAGGAGATAACCTCAGACGATTGGTAGAACAACCCACAAGAGACAGGGCTATTCTGGATCTAGTACTGACTAATGGGGAAAGGATCACAGATCTCAAGGTAGAAGGTCACCTGGGGGCCAGTGACCATCACATGGAATGGTTCAATTTGGCCACTAGAACTAAATCATCCCATTCCAAGGCAAAAATATGGGACTTCAGAGGAGCTAACTTTGATAAGATGACCAACACAGTTCAGCTACCCTGGCAAGATGAAATACAGGTGAGGGGGTACAGACAAAGTGGGCAAGCATTAAGAATGCAATACTTGAAGCAAAATCCCATTGTGTTAGGGAGAAAAGCAAGGGCAAAAGAAGGGGACACTACTTTGGTTCTCAAAAACAGTAGCATAAAAGATCAGAGCCAAAAGGTTGGCCTTCAGGAAATATAAGGGAATGCAGTGAGACAAAGATAGAGAGACATACCAAACTTCCCTAAGGGAAGTAGGGAAGGCAGTAAGGCAGGCAAAGGCCCAAACTGAGGAAATACTAGTTTGAACAGTAAAAGAAGGGGACAAGACCTTCTATAGATGCATTAGTGAAAGGAGAAAGTCCAGAGGGGGTATTGCTAAGATCAAAGGGGATAAGGGTGAGTGTGTGTAGGAGGACCAAGGGAAAGCATCTATCCTAAATAGATACTTCTGCTCTGTATTTACTGAGGAGAAGGTAGGGCAGAGCCACAGCTCAGCACCATGGAAACAGCAGGGAGGGAGAGAGGTGCTCAAAAGTCCCTTCACAAAATAAAGGGTCCTTCAAGAGTTCACTAAGCTCAGGGTGGATAAGGGAATGGGATCTGATGGCATACATCCCAGGGTACTAAAGGAGCACAGGATGGAACAAACAGAGCCATTATCAGAACTGTTTAGTGAGTCTCTGAGCACAGGAGAGGTCCCAGAAGACTGGAGATGGGTTCATGTGATCCCACTCCACACGAGTGGCAGCAGGGAGGAGGCAGGGAACTACAGACTAGTCAGTCTTACCTCAGTAGTGGCAAGATTATGAAGACACTCCTTAAAGAAAAAGTAGTGCAACACCTGGAATCTATAGAAGAACAGGATCCAAGACAGCATGGGTTTACAACAGGATGTTCCTGTAAAACTAATCTCATAGATTTCTTTGACTGGGCAACCAGAGTGGTGGACCAAGGGGGTGCAGCTGATGTCACCTACCTTGACTTTAGCAAAGCTTTCGATACTGTTCCACATAGAAGATTGATTAATAAGCTAGGCAGGCTCTGGGTGGGTCAGAGGTTGGTCAACTAGGTGGCAACCTGTTTGGCGGGCAGAAAACAGAGAGTGGTGGTAAACAGTATACAGTCAGAGGATATGCAGGTCACAAGTGAAGTACCTCAGGGATCAGTCCTGGGGCCCGTCCTCTTCAATATCTTCATCAGTGACATTGTAGATGGACTGGAGGGTAAGGTTTGTCTGTTTGCAGATGACACCAAGATCTGCAATGGAGTGGATGATCCAGATGGGGTGAGAAAAATGAGAAGAGATGTGGAAAAACTGGCAAAATGGTCTGAAGAGTGGCAACTGGGGGTTTAATGCAAAGAAGTGCTAGATCATGCACATAGGGAAGACAAACCCTGAAGCTACCTATAGGTTAGGAGGGGAGTTGCTGGCAGTCACAGGGGAGGGAAGAAAGAGACTTGGGCATCATCATCACAGATGACCTGAAATCATCCAAGTAGACCACTGAAGCAGTAGGTATGGCTAGAGGGATGTTGGGATGTATTAGTAGGAGTATCATGAGTAATAAGAGGGAGGTAACAATCCCTCTATACAAGACACTGTTTAGGCCCATCTGGAGTACTCTGCGCAGTACTGGAGGCCACACCTGCAGAGGGACATTAACAAAATCAAGGCAGTCCAGAGAATGGCAACCAAAATGGTGCAGGGACTGCATCAGAAAACATATGTGGACAGATTAATGGAGCTCAACATGTATACCCTAGAGCAAAGGAGGGAGAGAGGTCATATGATCGAAACGTTCAAATATCTTAAGGGCATTAACAAGGTGAAAGAGTCTAACATGTTTCAATATAAGAAAATAAGCAGGGCAAGAGGACACAGCATGAGATTAGAGGGAAGCCAATTAAGGGGTAATGTGAGGAAGTTCTTTTTCACAGAAAGGGTGGTGGATGCTTGGAACAGCCTACCTCAGGAAGTGGCGGATATGAATACAGTGCAGGGCTTCAAACAGGCATGGGATAAGCATAAGGGAGCAATACAGATGAGTATGAATAGATAGGCCATTGACAGAGTAAAGGCCTATGACACATTCGTACGGTAGAAAAAATGGGCAAACTGGATGGGCCTTGCGGTCCTTATCTGTCGTCAACTTTTATGTTTCTGTGTTTCTGTACAGTATGGTAGGCAGTCTAGTCCAGTTCCACCATGATTCCCTAGCAGTAATGAAGCCCCCATTTGTGAATCCATTATGAATATCTGTATACTAGGAGATTCCCCTCAGTGCCTTTTCATGATACACACATCAGTGAATATGTATTAAATGATTATTTTATTATTGAAATGTTTCATCAGGAATGTCACATTGAACAACACGTGGCTGGTCTAACTGTGTCGGGGGGGCAGGTAGAGTATATATACATTCAAACATACATACATACATAGTATGTTTGAATGTACATATAATCTCTCACTCTTTACCCCCAACCCCCACTGACGCACTGTGAGACTAGCTATCTTAGCTCCCAATCACCCTTGAGGAACCGAAATAAAGGCATTGCTGAAATCCAAATATAGGTCATCCACTGCTCGGCACTTGTCCAACTCACTTGTGACCAAGTGGTATTATTCTATTAGGTTGTGCTGGAATGTTCTCTCATAGATGAACCTATGCTTCTTCACATCCTGGAGCTCATTTACCTCCAAGAAAGTTATCAACCTCTCCTTTAAGATTTCTTACATGAGTTTACCTCTATGGAAGTGAGTCTGAATGGTCTATAATTACCCAGCGCATCCTTTGGGCCACTCTTGTGGTTATGCATCACATGAGCAGAGCCACTGGAAAATTGAGGAAAACTTTACCCAAAAATGCAAGGATTTTCTTGCAAAAATTGTGGGAAAATTGTGGGGGTTCACTATACATCCCCACTGACCCCTAATAAATATTTTATTGTTTGCTGCAGCATGTATTGATCACTTAAATTGTTAAATAAATGTATTGCCACTTGTAAATGCTTTTAATATGAAGAAAGGTGTGTTTTTGAAATGCACTGTAAACTAATCATTATGTAGCATATCTTCTAAAAATCTAGACATTCAAGTCATGCAATGCTAATTAGATTTTATTGAGTAATTTACAGTTAGTCTGTATTGAATACATCCCGAAACAACATATTTTGCCAGTTTCTAGATGTTAAATAATGAAGCCTGTTTAAACTACTTGCTTTGGTGCACGAAAAAAATAAACAGATAACCAGGGTGCCTAATAAAGGTCTAGAAAGAAAACTATTTATTTTGTTAAAATGATTACTGTTCTTAATCAGCACTGTAAGTACATTTTAAAATCACATGATAAAAGTATCAAATCATACCAATAGCTTTTCATTAAATCATACAATAGTTTTTAATACATTGTACTTCTGTTCTACTCGGTTTGCAGTGATTTTACTTAGGTTGCAATTATTTTGTCTATTTGAAGGTAACTGTTTAACTATACTTAACCTGTTCAGCATGTTTTCAGAAATGTTTGTTTTTTGTAGGCTTTGTGAGTATACAGTTGTGGCAGACTGACATGTAAGGAATCACTGTCACCAACCCCCTCAGAAGCACATTCAAGTTTATAATCAGCAGGGCCATCCAAACTCTTGACACATTTGAATCAAAATCCTTTCAGATTGAAAGTATTTATACAAGGAAAATCTACCCTACCATTCAAAAACAAGCCTTGTGGTCAAGGCTTCATTTAGGTGAATGGGGCACTTTACACCTCTTCTCACAACTATTGTTTCAGTCTCTGTGTCAGCAAAAAGTTCTCTGATAGCCTGCTTTAACACAGATTTTAAGTGTTCAAGTCTGCATATGCATGACCAGAGGATTCTGAAACCAAGGCAAGGAAGTGAATCACATGAAAGCAGAGACACATTTGACCCCTTCTCACCTCACACTGTACTGTTTTGGTCAAATTCAAGTCTGTGTACCATATCTGAGTAGATTTCCTTGAGAATTTAAATATTTTTATACAATTCCAGTCAAAAATTCCATAAATGTAAGAAATTGCAAGAAATTGCGGATTTTGTGCGGAGAAGGGTGAAAATTACGGAAATTGCGGGAAAATTGCACCCGCAGTTTTCCAGTGGCCTGCACATGAGCCAACCTCCAGTAATGGGACATGCACCCCGTGTCCTGGGAAGTGTTGAACTGGTCAGCCAGCAGCTTGGTCAACACCTCCACTATCTCCCTCAACACCCTAGAGTGAATGCCATCTGGACCTGGTGCCTTATCCACTAAGTGCCTTTAGAACTTCCAATATCTTCCTTTCAATAATCACCCCATCAGTCACCTCCTCCACCCCTCATCCCCACATTCCCAGTCCACACAGGTAGTGGACCTCCTACCTCCATCATGAAAACATAGAGCTGAAGTATTCATTTAGTACTTCTGCCTGTTCCTACTCCTTCTCCACCCATCCCCCTGTCCTTCTTGATTCGGACTTACCGGTCCCTGAAGTTCAGTTTCTTCCTAATGTATTTATAGAATTCCTTCTCCCTCTCCCTTATATCCCATTCCAGCCTCAGTTCCTTGGAGGACTTGGCCTGTCTTACTAACTTGGTTACCTCCTTGGACATCCTGGCATACATCACCCTGTCCTCCATACAGGTTCTTTTCAGTTTCCTAAATGCCGCTGTCTTGGCCCTCACCCTCTCCAACACATGTTCATCCAGCATGGCACTTTAGCCCTGTCCTTCTTATTCAGAATCCTGGTGCATGCTTTAGTAGCCTCCCTCCACCTAGACTTTACAATATCTCACTTCTGTTGTGTGTCCTTCTCCTACCTAATCACCTCAAGGCGCACTCCTCAATATTTCCCTTATCCTCTGAAAGTCTGACTGTATGAAGTCCACCACAATTGTTTCCGATGCCATAGCCTCCCTGCTCATGCAAATTGTTGTTGTTTGTAGCTATCCAGTATAATTGAAATAGTATGCTACTTGGGATGTTTGCACTCAGTAAATGTCACATCAACTACAGTAATGTTTTAATATTAATTAAAAAAATTGGAGATAATATTCTTAATTTGTTTTTCCTTTGCAGTCGTGATAAAGCGTTGTGTAGTTGGCGGCTGTGGGAACACCACTGCTGATAATGTCAGTGTACATCTGTGGCCAAAAGATAATACCCTAAGGCAAGAATGGGACAGATTTGTGAGCACCACTGGAAGAAATTGGCTTGGTGGGAATGCTTGTAGTGTGATATGTGGTGCACATTTCATTGCACCTGATGCATTTATTGACTATCCTCAGTGGTTGTTAAGATTTAAAAGGAAATTTGACTTAGCACCTGGTGCCATTCCCACAAAAAAAAAAGTCATTCATTGTATTTAGGTATGACACATTAAACCACAGTACCAATATGTACTGTATTTATACTGAAAACGTAAGTACTAGCTGTCATGTCATTATTTTCATATATATATATATATATATATATATATACACACACGTACACACACACATACAATAGATATTTGAAAAAAAAAAAAGAAAATAAATGCTGGATATTCAGCACTGTCCTTTAAGTAATTTGGCTGTTTAACTACATTGAGATTTTTTCTTTTTTTTTTTGCATTGAACCACAATTGCCACCCCCATCTTATCCTCATGGAACATACTAGTCTTATTCATGGGACTTCTGGTGGGATCCAGTGAAGATGGCAGCTTGAACCCTTCACTCTGCCCCAGCCCAATGAAAATCCTACACTTACCACTGGAATGATGGACTAAAAGTGTACTCTCCTCACCTGATTTCTCCTCTTCCTACCCCTTGTCACCATTGCTGAAGTATTTCTGGGGATTGCTGCAATCTGTAGTGTTGAGAGACCCACGCAGTTACTGACTCGGGTGCTGTTAGATAGGCCGCACAGGCTCTGCCATGGTTTCTTCAACTGTAGTGTCTCCTGGTCACTTTCCCATGGAGCGTTCATGCCCCCAACCCCCCTCCATATCCTCCTGATGGCAACTGAGGGTAAAAGAGGACAGTCAGCTTTTAGGGGGACCACTGTCGATTCAACCACAGAGCCACTGGCCTCCTGAGTACCCACTTAGTGCAATGCAAAGATCCTATTGCTGGGATGGAACAGATTGCAAGCTGCAGTGATGGAGCTGCGGCCCAGGGCACCCCGGATCAAACGCAAGTGGGGGAAGCCCTGGGCAACATCACAAAAATGCTTGAAGCACTACTCTCCAGGGTGGATAACATCGGTGTTTCACTGGCAGGCAATGTTGCAGACATCCACAGACTAGAGGACCAACATAATGTCCTTGAGCAGCGAGTAGGGGAGTTGGAAAGCCAGCACTTGAATGTTCTGCACAAACCTAGAGACCATGAAGCCAAGCTGGCTCATTTATAGCAAAGGGGTGAAGTACAATAGAATCACATCAGAAGGAATAATATTCATATTCTTGGTGTACCAGAGGGAGTGGAAGGCCCCAACTTGGAGAAGTTCTTAAACGAATGGCTTGCACAGCTGATAGGAGAATGGTGGACAGAGCCTGTAAATGTTGAACATGCCAATCTGGTTCCTAGTAACTTGAGTCACATTTAGTTGCATATATGCTGCGCCTCTCAGTTAAAGAGCGTTTACTTAAAGCCATAAGAGACACTGGGGAGCTAACTTGGAGAGGGCATGTTATCTCTGTATACGGAGATTTTTCGCAGGAGGTTGCAGCCAGGTGATGTGCCTATAAATCGCTAAAAAAGATGCTGAATGCTAACTACTTACAGTACAGATTTAAAGGACTTACATCGCTACATCTGTCTATGGATGGCCAGTCTTTTCTGGCAGACTCTCCAAGGGATGCTGAGGCCTGGATTCTGGGACACTGGCCAGATATGCTGGCGGGCACTACATCTCCCATACGCCTCTGGGAGCCAAGGGGTAGAATGACACATGGAACCAGCAGAAAGGGCAGTGTTGCCTCAGAGGACCAATATCGCAGGCAGATGGGTCCATCCAATACAGCTCCCCCATCGCAAAGACAGCTATGGAATCCCTCCCCTGATAGAACCAAGTCACCTCTGCTTCAGTCTGCACCTCAGCCAACCTAGGAAGTATCTATTGCTGGCCAATTGTCAAAAACGCCTGAAGTGGCTGATACTCCGCTTCTAGCAAGACAGTGCTCATGCGCTAGAAGCCCTCATCCACCAACTCAGAGTAACCTTACCACGTTCCCACCAGCCAAATTCCTGAAGGCAGATCAAACAACACCAGAGAAAAGCAAGCCCTCTGACACGATGGAGGAACCAATGGAGACCCTTGAGAATGATCCGGTCCCGCAAGACTGGGCATCGGCGATGGAGGAGGAGAATGAAGAGGAGGAGGCAATCAGTTCTGCTCTGAAACCTGGGCTGAAAACATATGCAGAAGCTCTGGCGATATTGGGGACCTGAAAAGCAAAGGAATTTCGTTACCAATATTGGAGAATCGGAGAGTCTAACTTGGCAGTCATGGGGTGAAGGGCTATGCCTCCCCCCTTTTTCCTCCTTATTGAACTAGCACACCTAGAGCTGAATGGGGCAGTGACTATAAATTACAGGCAGAGGAACTCCTCCCCCCCTCACCTCTTTTGTATCATCTTCCTCTGCTTGGTATTCTTAAGGCCCATCTGATGTAGCTAGTAACCCTTCCCCTCTCTTCGCTACTATAGGCATGTCTCTGTATGTACCCCATCTCTTCTGGTGGATGCGCTGTGTAGCCTGATGCTCTTATTCACGGAGCTGGGCATATAATTCCTAAATAATTCATATACTTCTTAAATAAATTAATAGGCCGGGTAATTTTTAAGCCACATAAATATGGTCATCCTCTAATACACCATGATGGTCTTGGTAGTTAATTATATTAGTGGTCACTGGTGACGTTTCCTATGGGTTGTTATTTTTCCCCATGGATCGGAACCTTAAAGGTAATATGTGGCTGACAGATCCCCCCCCCCGTCCCCTTCCCTATTCCACAGTCGGGAGTACCGATTGACTGTGACTCCCCCTCCAGTTTGGGGGCGGCTCCAGACTCCAGGCTTATCCTGGTGGCTCATAGCAGTTCATGTGGCCAAGCCCTCAGATTCGGGCTGAGACAGATCATCTAATTTGGTGTGACTCCTTCCCAATTCTGCATTTGGTGTCCGAAGCAGTGTGGCTCAGGGGCGTAACTGCCCTTTTTTACACGTACAACTCAGCACCAATAACTGAGTTATTGCTGGTTGTTTTAAAAGTGTTATATTGTTTTATAATTAATCTGTTAATTAACCTGTTGCTTGACAGCTGAATATTGGCAGATTTCTGCCCTGTATTTTGAATTTCTAAGGTACATAACTATGGTTTTCTCTTCACTTTGCACAGGCCTTTCTTCAACTGCAGGTAGCTTGATTGTTATTGTCTCCTCTCAACCTTTTCAACACCTGTCTGTTTGAGGTTCACCAATGGTACAAGACTTACCACAAGCCTCTAGCTGGGTATCTCTTTTTTCTTTCATTTTTACCTGCTTCTCCTTTCACTATTGGCTTGGTGAGTACACTTTTTTCCTTGCTACGTAATAGGTGGGAATTGTCATCATGGTCCCAACTACGGTTGCACCATGTGGTTGGGGATGTGTCTCCTGGAATGTGTGTGGACTGAATCATCCAGCAAAATGGACCAAGGTGTTGCAATATCTAAACTCGATCGGTGAGGGTATCGCATTACTCCAGGAGATGCATCTTACCAGCTGCATGGTGCAATGGTTAAAAAAGTTGGTGGGAATGGTGCTGGTTAGTTGTGCCTCCACGAAGTCCAGGGGAGTGGCCATCCTATTACAGAGGTCAGGACCATGGACTGTTGAAGGTCAGCGTCAGGACTCACTAGGTAGACGGATAGTGGCTAAGCTGTCATATCCTGGTGGCAGGGTCATAATAGCCAATGTTTATGGCTTCAATATGGATACAGGGGATGTCTATTGTGAATTGAGTCAGGCCTTCACTGAGCTCTCTGGTGACGACCTTGATATTCCAATCCTACTAGGTGGGGATCATAACTTAGTGTGTGATATTTTTTTAGACAAATCCATACCTACACCTCAGTCCCATCCAAAGGTTTTAGAAACACTAAATACTTTGATGTCAGAATGGGGACTAGGAGACCCATGTAGAATTAGTCATCCAAGTGGGTGTGATTACACATACTTTTCCACAGTGCATGGGACTCATAGTATACTCAACTTCTGGTTGGCCAATCATGCTGCAATGCCTGGGATAGAAACTGCCACCATTGGCAGCATAGTCATATTGGATCATGCCCCTGTAACGATCATTTTCACTACCCCGGGGCAGGGCTCACGCTCCACAAGGTGGAGATGTAATCCGTTATTGTTAGAGGACACAGCCTTTCACGATTACATAAAAAAGGAAACCCTTTCCTATTTTTCAGTCAACACCCCAGGGGAAACAAGTGTGACCGCAGTCTGGGAGGCCTTTAAGGCAGTTATAAGGGGGAGAATTATTTCCTTCTCTACAGCTAAAAACAAGGAAAGGGCAAAGCAGATATCAGAGCTTCAGAAGGATCTGGCACTTCTAGAGAAGCAGTTCAAAATATCTCCCACTAACCCACTCAACTCCTCTCTCCTAGCCAACATTACTGGTTTAAAATGCAAACTCAATGTGCTGCTGAACAGGAAGGCAGAGTGGCAACTCACTCAAGCTAAGCACAGGTTCTGGGAGGGAGAGGATAAGGAAGGGAAATTATTAGCTTATTATTTACGGAAGCAACAAACCTCTTCCAGAATTTTAGCCCTAAAGAACAAGGAGGGAAGGTTGCAACAACTCCCAAGGCTATTAATGAGACTATGAAAATATTTTATCAGGACCTTTACCAGTCTCAGAATACCTTTTCAGATTCTGAATTATCTCAGCGTTTGCAAAGCTTTTCCCGAGGGGCGCAACTCCCTAAGCTCTCAAAAGAGCAGGGTCTTGCTCTGGATGCTCCCATAACTCAGGACGAACTCTGGGCTGCACTATCTCAGATGGCCAAAGGGAAGGCCCCGAGGCCAGATGGGATATCAGCAGAGCTGTACCAAGTGCTACAGGATGAGATTACCACCCCCCTTCTGCAAGCTCTCTAGGAAGCCCAATTGAATGTTATACTTCCCCCCACTATGCGTGAGGCTCTTATTTCACTAATCCCCAAGAAATCCTCAGATGACTTACTGTATGCAAATTATAGACCTATTTCACTTCTCCCGGTCGATACTAAGATACTGGCTAAAATCTTGGCAACCAGACTATCCCCAGTGTTATTAAATCTGCTTCATCCCTCTCAAATGGGGTTCCTAAAAGGAAAATCTAGTGCAGATAACCTATGCCTTATTTTAAATCTTAAATGGCTGGCACTTTAGTCTGAGGTTCCCATGGCCGCCTTAGCGGTTGAATTTGCTAAGGCTTTCGACTCTCTGGAATGGGCTTATTTGCACCAGTTTCTCTGACTGTATGGCTTTGGATCCCAGTTTTGTTCATGGGTATACACACTGTACAACCTGCCCTTGGCCAGAATCCTTACTAATAAGGATACCTCCTCTCTCTTTCTCCTCCATAGAGGTACCAGACAAGGGTGTCCTCTCTCCTTTCTCCTGTTTGTGGTAGCTCTGGACCCCTTAATTAGAACACTGACTAACACCTCAACTGTAACCGGTATCCCTGTGGGGAAAACTTCCTATTTCGTTAATGCATATGCAGACAATATGCTTCTTACTCTTTCTGACCCGCAGTCCTCCCTCCCACTGGTTCTGTCAATCCTGCAGGAGTTTGCTAGAATATCTGGGCTTACAGTGAATCAGAAAACAACTATATTATTCCCTCTAAATAAGAAATGCAGTAGACAATGTTTAGCCGGTACAGAAATTTCCTGGGTGCCGCAGGGCTTCCCATATTTGGACATTAACATCACGGCAGCCTGGAAGGAACTAGAAATGGCCAATTTCTCTCCCCTCCTAGCCACTTTGACAGCCGAGGTCGATCGCTGGATGAAGTTATGCCTAACGCTGAAAGAATTAGAATGTTTATTTTTTCCAGGGTTTCTTACCTACTGAACAACCTCCCAATCCCTCTCTCTCAAAAAACGTTTCAAGCCTTAGATAGACTAGTGGCACTTCTTCTCTGGGAAGGTGGCCCCCCTAGATGGGGGCAAATGAAATTGCGTGCTCATTGGACCAAGGGAGGGCTCAGCCTCCCCTGGTTTATGGGATATCATTTGGCCTTTAGCATGGTTCAGGCTGCGATGTGGTTTGCCCCTCGTTCTACCCCTCTTCCTTAGTGGGCAGTACTGGAGGCCATGCTGTCAGCAAAGACTCCCCTTTATTCACTGTTATCTTGCAGGAAAACTGCCAATTCTCAACTTATACCACCTATGACAAATACATGTGCATTGTGGTGCCGGGCAATGGCCATAACTGGTGTTCCAAATGCCAACTACCCACCTCCCTTATGTTATGCCCCAATTTGGAATAATCCTCTAATTAAGGTAGACCATAAATCACTTCATTGGGCCTCATGGGCCTCTAGGAGCATACAGACAGTAGCCGATCTTCTCATACCGAACACTCGTACGCTGATGTCCTTCGAGCAGTTGAAAACTAAATACAAATTGCCATCTCAGGACTTTTGGAAATTTCTCCAGTTACAAAGCGTGCTGATCCCTCTTCTTAAGATTTGGCCATTCCAGTCCCCTTGGAGATGCCTGAATAACCTCTCTCTACCCAACAGAGGCGGGGGCCTTGTAGGTGCTATCTATCAAACTCTTAGAGACTCCCAACTGGATGTCACTTTAAGTAGCAAGGCATCATGGGAGCAGGATTTTTCTCACTATCTCCACAGCAATGGTAGGAATGTTTCAGATTGGCCCATACAGCCTATGTAAACTCAAAGAGCCAGTTGATTCAATTAAAAATTCTCCTCAGATGATATCAAACTCCCTCAGTCCTCTATAGGCGAAAGATAATGCCACAAGACAGCTGCTGGAGATGCCGCTCCTCTCTGGCCCATCTATACCATATACTATGGCTGTGCCCAACAATCTGCACCTTCTGGACATCAGTCTTGAAGGACTGTTCTGCTGTGGTGGGTAACCTGCTATCTCTTCAACATTACTCCCTACAACTGGGAGACACCTCCTCAGTAAATGCACTTGCTCCTCCTAGTAAAGCCTGGGTCCTGGTTGCTATCATGGAAGCAAAGAGAGCCATCTTGGTGAGATGGAGACAATCCCTATCCCCCACACATTCTCAATGGTGGGCAGCCATGGCTAGGTTGGCCATCTTTGAGAGGCTTACAGCAGCAGCTAGAGGCAAACTAGCTGACTACTACTCAAAATGGGATGCCTACCTGCATTCCCACATTTGCAGAGTGTCTCCTCCCCAATGCAAAACCCTCCTATTACTTCTTAGCGAGTTGACCTTAGAGTGGTATGCCAAATACAAGGTATCCCCGTCTTCTGTGTGTAACCCCTGCTATGTTCTTTCTCCCTCCTCTTATCTCTAGCTCTTTCTCCTCATATTTTCCACCTTCTTTTTCCTCCTCAATCCTGACCTTGTGGATAGCTTAAACACTTTATGGTGGGAATACTGGGTATAAACTAATCATGAGACCCTAGACGGTATAGTTTTATTATATAAATGAGAGGCCTGTGCTGCAAGGTAATGTTTTTTCTTGAATTCTTATCCCTGCAAATTTTTGTGTCTAATTAAAGCCTGCTGCAGTTAGTCTGTCTTACATACAGCTTAGGCCTTCTTCAAAGCCAATTGAAATTTGGATTTTGACAAATAGTAATGCAGTTTAGAGCTATGTTGTACCCTAGATGTATCCTTTAAGATGGCAGTATTGTTAGTCATCCTGTGGCTGTTTGTCAGTGATTGAGGCTTGTCGTGAATACGCTTCTATGTATTATGTAAACAATATGAAAAATCGGAAAATTTCAATAAAATATTACATGATAAAAAAAATACTAATCTTATTCATGATTACATGTGAGATGTATGCTATGAATATCCCAAGCAGCACAGGGCCCATTTCTGAGCCCTGTGATAACCTGCTCATCAAATCCATTGGAGATGAGTACAACCCCACCACCACCACTCTATGCTGTCTCCACTCCATCCAGTTCTTGTTTCACTTCACCATGTCATTCTCTGTTCTCCCCCTCACCCATTTTTTTCAATTCCCTACACACACACCCAAAACCTCTCATGAAACACTGAATCAAAATCCTTGCTGAAGGCCAAAATACAGGACACCCACTGTATGGCACTTGACCATGTTCCTAGATACCCAGTCATAATAATCAACCAGGTTGGTCTGGCACAATCTTCCTAACATAAACCTATGTTGCTGTCCATCCCAGAGTCCATTGACTTACAAAAAAGGTCACCTCCCTCTCCTTCAGAATTGTCTCCATTAGTTTTCCTACAATGGATGTGAGGGTTACTGGTCAGCGATTGCCTAGTTCATCTTCAGGGACACTTTTGAGGAGGGGCACCACGTGACCCATTCTCCAATCATGTGCTATCCCTCCTGTCTAATAGATAGATAGTAGATAGATAACAACTTTTATTTTTTGACAGGATAGTAACTTTTACGACCAAAAGGCCCTGTTTATCAAGGTTGTCCTGTTTTAAAAATACAGTTTCAAGGAACAAGAGCATCATGTAATAATATATTACAGGAATAAATCTTACACATAAGACAAACAATTTCACTACATACATTACAAATAACATACATAGATACAAAATCTATCAGAGAATTCTAAATTCATATCATACTATAGGTATGCATGTTTCAGATGGACTGACGGACTAAATGTCTAATAGATACAGGAGATTATTTTCATTTTCAATATTTCCGTACTGGAACCAATATAATAGGTAAGAATGGATGTGAAGGGAAAAACAAAGAAGAAGAAGGAAGAAGGAAGAAAGGGGGGGTGGGACAGATGTGTCAACTAGCAGCTCAGCTGTGAATTCTGTCAGCTTTTTCAGTACTTATGGGGGTGCATGCCGTCATGTCCCTTGACTGGGGTGTGGGCTACAAATATACATGCTTAACTATGCTTATTTTTGGGGTAAAGGTGACATAAATGTGAATTTTTGAATTATTCACTTACTCATTCTTTAAACCTTTTTTTGGGGGTTATTTATTAATAGGATACAGATATAAACTCAAACCAAGTCAGTGGCATAGAAGTGTCAGAACAGTGTGAGTTAAATGAAGAGAGTTTTGTCAATAATACTGTGTCCAACAGAGACAACCAAAGCTGCTTCTCTGATGATGTAACAGTTAATGGATGGGATAATGAAGTGTTTAAGTTGTTTATACTTCCTGCTAAAAAATTGCATACTCAAGGCACGAAGGGCAGAATCAGACAAATCAGGCTCAACGTGGGTAAATTACTGCCATTTCTTTGTATTTAGTAAATGCATTTATAAATCATTATTTTTTATTTATTTTCATGTTCATCATGCTGATTTTTGATTTGCAGTAATGTGTTATTTTTAAGCAAGCAATATACCATGACATGTTGAGGATTATGTTAGGATTTACCCACTTGTGGTGTGTTGCTTGGTCACGAGGCTGCATGCCAAGATAGCAAAACTCACCATCCATGTGTAAATCCTAGCATAACCCACAACCTGTCACAGTGTATTGCAATTATACAATGTTCCATTTTATTTCTGAATGGAAAAAAATAAGAGAAAGTGTCTTTTTTAACTTTGAATGCATTTTATGGTATCGATTGATCCGCCATATAAAATAGTTCCATGTTGCTAGGAAGGTGGAGTGTATGTCACCATTACATTGCTAGGGAGATGAATCTGAAGTTGAGTCCCAGACCTGAGCAAGCTCAGTAGCATCTGCTCACTCAGAGCAGTGGCTCTAAGACAGAAACAGAGTGCTTGTTTACTTTTGATAGAGGATTGGGGGGGGGGGGTGATACAAAGCGTTCATCTCAAACACCTGTGAGGAAAAGGCAGTAGATTTGTTTAGTGTGTGTGAAAGTATTCATTACGATTTTTGTGTCAACAGGAGCTGGAATTCGGGTTTATAGTTCTTTTATAAAATTCAGCACTCTGAACTGTGAAGTTCTGCAGGTGAGCAGCTCGTTGCTCACCACTGTCTGTGCCTGTCTTGCATTTGGCATGATTGGAGTGATTTCAGAGTGGGTTACTGATGTATCTGGCTGGCTGCTGGCATCTTTTTCAGTTGAGTCATACTAGGATTTACAACATTTAGAAGGTGCCAGCCAATCAGATGATTGTATTTAAGCCATTATATAGTGTGGGCAGCCCCCTCATAACCTCTCTTTATAGTGTTTCTGACCCATACCCATGAATATCTTGATTGCCTGCCTCTAAACCTCACATATGGAGACAGCTTTCCTTCATTAAATATGGTCGCCTTAATCATACACTATACTCCAGCTGAGGCCTCATAACTGATTCATACAGCTGAAGTATCATGTCCACCATCTCAAGGTTAATCCCTCTAGTAATGCAAAATCGGCATGTTATTGATACGGTCAGTTAATTTTCTGCACCTTACTGAGTGAGTCATAGTGTCCACCACTCTCCGATCACTATTCTCTACAGATAAGGATAACATCTACCCCACAACCAAAATTATAATTGTACTCAGGTCTTCTGACTCCATAGTTCATGTTATTGCATATGAACATACAAAGAAGCCAGCAGAAGAAGGCCATTTGATCTGTTTAGTCTGCTTGTATTTCAGGGTCCACTACTTGAGTTACTGTCCCTGTCCTCCTTCCCCATTCCTCCCATCCTCCCTACACATGATTCTTACCTTTTCCCTA
Source organism: Neoceratodus forsteri (assembly GCA_016271365.2). Classification (NCBI taxonomy): domain Eukaryota; kingdom Metazoa; phylum Chordata; order Ceratodontiformes; family Ceratodontidae; genus Neoceratodus; species Neoceratodus forsteri. Next base: position 877,339,395 of record CM028129.1, read on the forward strand.
TGCCTATCCCAGCCTTTCTTATTGTGTCTCAATGTCTTCAACAAGATAACCTCTTCTGGTAGTGCATTACAAGTGTCTACCACCCTCTCTGTGAAGAAGTTATTGCTGACCTCCTCTCTTCTACTACTAATCCCCCTAGATATGCATCCCCTGCATCTTGTTTGCCTTTTCTTCTGCTTTCTTGCACTGCATGGAGTGCTTCAGGTCAATAGTGATCATCGTTCACAGGTCCTTCTCCTTCTCTGATGCAGATATTTGGACTCCACCCAAGTAGTACTCTGTCCTGGGATTCTTGACTTGAATATGCATATCTTTGCATTTCTTGACATTGAAGCCAAGCTGCCAGATCCTGGACCACATACCCAGCTTTTACAGATCATCTTGTAGGTCCTATATCTCTTCAGCTGAGTCCACTCTCCTGCAGAGCTTGGTGTCATCCACGAATAGTCATATTTTGTCCTTAATGCCATCTCCCATTTCAATGATGATGATGAATACACTGTATAACACTTGTGCCAGTATTGAGCCTTGCCGGATCTCACTGGTTTCATCTCTGGTGACACAGTCAAAGAAGTCAATCAGATTTGTATGACACAATCACCCCCTCAATGAACCCATTCTGACTCACATTCCGGAGACCACGCCTATCTGGGTATTCCATCCACCTTTCATTTAGTATGGTCTCCATGTGCTTGCCCACAATCTAGGTCAGACTGACTTTTCTGTAATTCCCTGTGGCATTCTTGTGACAGCTTCTGTGGAGGAGTACTACATATGCTGTCCTTCAGTCATGCAGTACCACACCTGACTCTAGTTAACTATTAAACAGGTCTGTCAGTGGCCCTGCCAGCTCCTCAACCAGTTCCCTTAGTACCCTTGGGTGTACTCTGTCTGGACCTGGTGATTTGCCCGCCTTCAATGCCAGCAGCCCCTCTCTCCCTTTATCCTCCTCTATTACTACTATTATTACTTCTCTTACCCTCTTCTCCTCTTTTCCCTCCTGAAGGCACTTGTCCATTCTTCTCCCCGTTGAAGACAGAACATTTAATCATGGGCCAAACTCATACTGCCAGTTGTAGTGGATACCATTCTGTTCCATGAATGCTATCTTCTTCTCTTTTAGGTTAGTCTGTATTAGTTGCCCAAATGTGTACATGATGCTGAAAGGCCTGTAATTATCTATAGTGACCCGCGGTCAGCTCTTATGGACTGGCATCACAAGTCACAAGACAAACATGTTAACTGTATTTAGGTATTGATCCAAATTAGGCGGTGGTGCTGTAATGACTTCAGCCAGTTCATTCAATACTATCTAATGAATCCTGTCCATTCTGGTGCATTCTCTATCAAACACTCTTTTCACAGTGATATATCCTTCCATTAACCTCTCCCCTATCCCATCACCCACTCTTTTTTATCTGATACATGAGTCAGCACAGCTTTATTGAAAAAAAACTGTACTGGAGTACTCATTTAGTTAATCTGCCTGTTAATCATCCTTCTCTGCCCACCCTCCTTCCTTCTTGATCCTGGTCTTCGCTTCCATGTACTTCATCCTATCCCTGCTGTTCTCTTTTTGATGTTTGTCTATAACTTTTCCTTTCTAGGGGCACTGATTTATGTTACCAATAACTTCAAATTTCCAGCTAATTTTATACACACTCATTCCCCGATTGCATGTCACCGGTTTCGGGTATCTTACATGACAGTATCACTCAAATATTAGTACAACTGTGTTTGTAATAACTGCTTTCTAATTATTACAGGAGTACAAGTTTCAATAAAGAAAAAAGATAAAGGAGTCCAAACTATGGCAGATCAAACAAAGAAAGCTGACAAGACAGAAATAGGCATACAATGTGATTTAATGAGAGATGAGGCTCCAGGTCAATTTTATTGAATTGGACAATGCAAAATCATAATGTTTCTCTGACAGTGATGATGTCGAACCATTACAATCATTTGTCAATAATGACATATCATCAGACTACATTCCATCTCTACAGTCCGATGATGAAGTTATGAGTACTGACACAGTAATGTACGTAAACTTGATACACATTTTTCTTTTATAGTGTGATTAATGTTTACTTCTCTTTAATGTCATTGTATGACCATGTGCCACATATTCAAAACTTTACACCTGGCACAAATCCATGGAGTGGGAATAGTGCAAATTTGCACCGGGCTGTAATATTCATAAGCTATGTTAGCACCAGTGCTGTGTGATAGCACAGATGCTGAGAGTTAATGTATTCAAGGGAGGGAGTGGCCATGCATGCTGGTGCACTGGCATATTCAAAGGATTCGCGACACGCTACAAGTTGTTGCATCACCCATAGCATGGCACTAATTACCACCTGCACAAAGCATGCAGTGATGCAGCAGTGGAACCCAAAGTAATTGGCAATGTAACTTCAAATAACTTCCATAATAATGCAAAGCTACACTTCAAGTTACTCCCATGTCTAACCATGGTAGTATATTAGTCCCCCCACCACCATCATGTTGTCCATGCCCGTAGTTGGTAGAACACACCCTAATTCCTTAGTAGTGATTCCCCCACTCCCCATCATGATCCCAGAGTCCATAGTTCCTATAACACACCTTAATGAGGGGTGGGGGAACCTCTATACTACCATGGAATAAAGGTGTGTGTTGGAAACCATGGACTCAGGGATCATACCTCTCAGCCTCCTGCCACATAAATCAGGGACATGGCTTAAGAAAATCAGGGACAAGTGACTAACATATGGAACACATATTCAAATTTGGTGATATAAACTCATGAAGCTGAGTGAATAAGGGGCTTATTGTAAAATGTATACTCTGAATAATAACAGGTCTGTACATTTAATGTCTGACATTATTTTGAGCTCAGAAACACCATTTTTCAGACATGGAAACACCAATATTAGGAGGGACAAAGGAAACTTTTGATGAACATTCAGGGACATCCCTGAAAACCAGGGTCAGTTGAGAGGTATGTCGGGGTTTGTGATGTGTGGGTGAGGGGGCCACCTGACTACCAGGGTATTTATGGGTCATATTTTGTTATGGTCACCCTCCGTGTGAGGCTGTGTCCCACTTTCTGAGGCATACCTCTAAACTGTCCTTTAATTTTCGGGATGTCCCTGGTATAGCCTCAGTGTTTTACCCTATCTCTCAAAAAATATGTGTTTGAGTGACTGAACAGAGGGGATTGCATGCACCAGATACTGTCAAGCAATACAGTTACAGACCTGTTGTTCTTTGCAAATTGCATCATACACTATTCCACTCATTCAATCAGCTGTCTGGGTTGATATTACCAATGTATATGGAGTGTAACTGACTTTGGAACATAGTCCCTTATGTTTTTTTAACTCTCATCGATAATTAATGATGCAAGTGTTTGGTAGGTATGTTCTATGGAGGGTGTCCCTCATTGATCCTCAGTCAGCGTGTCTGTGTCCATCATTGCAGTGCTGCATGGGCGATTGGTATGCACTGAATGAGCCTGCAAACACTCATTTCCTGCAGCATCCAGCCTGTACCTCAATTCGACCAAAAAAGGGTTGCTATGAGCACACCCTAAGCTGCAGCTTCCAGTCTATACTTCCATTCCAACCAAAGGTGGAGTTTTGTGCTCCATGCAATACCATTGGGTAAACTGAATGGTAATGTTTGCTAATCAGACCATAATGAGATACAAATGTGACTGTAGTTAGAAGCTAGGGTCCTGTCTGTTGCTTTAAAATGGCAAGTGAGCAACTGCCTACACTTACCTCACTTTAATAGTTAAGGTTCTGATATGTTTCTGTCACTATGTGACCCAGTTTTTTTATTCTTTTCATACAGGTCATATCCATTTGTAGAAGTGAATGTCTCGAGCTGAGCATTATGTTGATTGTTTTTGTTGCCAGCATACAGCTACTCGCTACATGATGATGATTCCAGCCGTAGCTTTTAAGTGATGCCACTCTTCATTTTGCCTAAGTTTGAAAGGCTTACACCACATGTAGTCTTGGATTGTAACAAGTACCGTGAAACTAATTTTTTTGATTTTTATTTTAAATACATCTAGTGAAGACAGGGACAAATTGCATCCATTGGATGAAGAGTATAACTACATAGTCTTTGATACACAACTTTTGGAACTGTTCTCAGTGTGTCACTATTGCTAACATTCAACAAAAGGTATCATAACTAGGAAATGTTGTACCGCAATTCATGTCACACAGAATTGAGACATATGTGGATATATGAGACATTAGAAAAGTCAACTGTATATTGGGCAGATGCCGGTGAGAAATTTGGTGCTTTCTGTTGCTATTTTATTTTCTGGCAGTTTACAAAAGAAATTACTTATGATGCTTAAGTTACTGAAAATTCCTACTGTTATTAGTACATCCTACTTTAAACATCAGTGACTTTACCTTCACCCAACTATACACAAAATGTGGAAAAATGAACAGCAGTATTAACTTACACGTCTATCAAATATTGGTGGTCAGTTAGTGCTTGCTGGTGACTGTAGATCTGATAGTCTGGGTCATTGGGCAAAATACAGTTCTTATACAATAATTGAGGAAAGGATAAACAAAGTTCTTAATACTGAACTTGTTCAGGTAATGGTCATACAGAGTATAAAACAACTACATTTTGAAAGTTACAATTTTCTAAACAAAAAAAAAAGAAAATTCCCAGATATACATCACATAGGAGTTATGACAAACAAACTTAGAAACATAGTAAATGACAGCAAATATGGGGCAGGATTCACAAAGCTTTGCCCAGGCGCAAAACCAGTTTGCCCGGGGCAAACAGAGCTTTGTGAATAGCTGGTATTCACAAAGCCCAGTTAGTCCGCGCAAACTGAGTTTGTGCCTGGTCAAAGCACAGAGGGGGCACCAATGCAAATAGGTGGGAGAAGACCTGCATATCCCTGCAATCCCATTCACAAACATGTGCTCCACCCAATGGCCAGTCGCAAAGGCCATTGCGTGGGGCAAATTACTGGTCGGAAAAACCTGGCGGTACTCCACGCAATCCCTAGAGGGTTGCAGAGGTACTGCAGCCCCCCAAGTACCAATCCCTGTTATATTAAAGTAAAACACAGACCCCTTTTCCATAGTCTAAGTGGCCCTCCCTGGTCCCCGATCCCCATTAAGAAGAAAATAAGTGAAATCCCCTTTTCCATAGTGTAAGATGCCCTCCCCAGTCCCTGATCCCCATTATGATAAATACAAATGAATTTCTCTTTTCCATAGCGTAAGTGGCCCTAACCCTTCCCTGGTCCCGGTCCCGATCCCATTATTGAAAACAGAGGCACACCCCCTTTCCATAGTATAGTGGTCCCCTCAACCCCCACCCGACCCGTGATGAAACATAGACTTTGACGGCAGATAATGACTGCTTGTCCCACCTAGTCTGACCATTTCCCTACCTATTGGATGAGTTGCAGATTCTAGTTAACCAACAGCCTACTTCTTCCTACCCAACCCCACCAGAATTGCCTTATGTCTGTCCCATGCATTCTTGAATTCCCCCACTGTTTTTGACCCTACAACCTCCTCAGGAAGGCCGTTCCATGTGTCCATCACCCTCTCTGTGAAAAAATACTTCTTCACACTGCCCCTGCGCTGTTCCCCCTCTATCTTCAAATTGTGTTCCCCCTTGTTCTTGCATATCTCTTTTTCTGAAAGATGTTACCCTCTTGGACTTTGTTGATTCCCTTGAGGTATTTGAAAGTTTCTATCATGTCCGCTCTCTCCCTCCTTTCCTCAAGGGTATACATATCAAGCTCCTTTAGTCTCTCTTCATATGGCTTCTGTTGCAGACCCTGCACCATTTTAGGCCTCCTCAGGAGTTCCTCCATCCTGTCTTTGTCCTTGCGGAGATGGGGTCTCCAGAACTGCATGCAGTACTCCAGATGGGGTCTCACCAACTGTATTATACAAAGGAATAACAACTTCCTGTTTTCTACTGGTGATGCCTCTCTGCATACATCCCAGTATCCCCCCAGCCATCTTTACTGCTTTCTCACATTACCTGCTTACCTTTAGGTCATCTGATATGACTACCCCTAGGTCTCTTTCTATTTGTGTTGTTGTTAATAACTCCCCCCACCATTGTGTACTCTTCCTTTGGGTGTTTGTTTCCCAGGTGCATTACTTTGCACTTCTTTGGATTGAATCTAAGCTGCCATATTTTTGACCATTCCTCTAACCTTGCCAAGTCCCTTCTCATCCTTTCAACCCCCACTTGTGTATCAACCCTGTAGCAGATCTTTGCGTTGTCTGCAAAGAGGCATACTCTTCCTTCCAGTCCCTCTGCAATGTCACTTATAAAGACATTAAAAGGACCAGACCCAGTACTGAAATCTGCGGTACCCCGCTAGTAACCCCCCTTTCTTCAGAGTGGACTCCTTTTACTATTACCCTCTGTGTTCTGTTGTCCAGCTAAATTTTAACTGAGGCTGCCACCCTGGGACCCACTCCCAGGCTGGCTAATTTGTTTATTAATCTTTTGTGTGATGTTGTGTCAAATGCCTCTTTCTAGATACTCAACAGTTCTTTCTTTCAGAAGTGATTCCATCATTTTCCCTACCACTGAGATCAAGCTAACAGGTCTGTAGTTTCCTGTCTCTGCTTTGCTCCCACTTTTGTGAAGGGGAATTCCATCTGCCCTCCTCCAGTCCTTAGGTACCACACCATCCACCCATGATTTGTTAAAAAGGATAATCAGTGGTGTCACTAGTTCTCCCCTTTGTTCTTTTAGAATTCTGGAGTGAATCCTGTCAGGCCCCATTGCTTTGTCTACCTTCAATTTTAGGAGTTTTTCAGAACCCTTTCTTCCGTGAAAGGATTGGTATTGACCCCCCCCCCAATCCAGAGTGCTTCTATTGATTGGATGTATACACCACCCTGCTCCCCCCTCCATAATAGGCATACTAATTGCCACTAGTGCCTTGCATGCCCAATTAGCTTATTTGCATGCTTCTGTATGTGAATACCACAGTAGTGCCTGAGCTCTATTAGATGCAGGGCCATTTTCCTGGCTGGCTGTGGGGGCAGCACTACCATGTGTTACACTGCTTTTGTTTGGATTACCACTGCCCCCCACTTGCCCCTAGTCACAGTCAGATAGCTCACTGGGCTATCCAATTGTGAATAGCATAGTTAACCTGAGCGCAACCAGGGAGCATAGAGCAAACTTTTGTGCTCACTTTGCGCAATCTTTGTGAATCCTGCCTGGACCACTATGCCAATCAAGTTTACCAATAAGTGATGTAATTGATTAAGGGTTGTGGCACAGCCTATGCACTATCTCTAATATTCATCTATGCCTGGCCTATGCATTGTTAAAGCAGCAGTGCAAGAAGCTGGTGAAGATTTTGACCTATACTTTTTAAGCTAATTTAGATTGCCACTTACCTCCTGACTTGTATGATACCCTTCTTTCCACAATTTGAGTTCACTTTAGTACTTTTTCTCATGGTTAAAATAATATAAGGAGCACACCTTTTAATGTGGCTCAGACAAGGTTTTCATCAGTATTTGCAGCTGAATTTGAACACCTAATGTTCTGTAAGGTAAGGGATCACTGCCTGCTGTATTCTAGTTCATTTTCATCACAACAGACAGGATATTTAAACAATTGATGTACAAAAACAACTGAGAATACTGATGAAGACCTGGTCCAAGGCATATTAAAAGGAGAGCTCTTTTAATTGCATAATGAAGGGCTGTGTGATGATTGACTAGCTGTACACTCAAGTAGACGTGATAGACCATGAGGCCTGTTTCTGCTGGCTATTTCATATGTTCGTATTATTTCAGATGTGACAAAAAGTACTAAAGTGAACTCAAATTGTGGAATGAAGGGTATCATAAAAGTCAGGAGATAAATGGCAATCTAAAATAGCATAAAAAACTATAGGTCAAAATTTTCACCAGATTCTTGCACTGCTGCTTTACATCCCACATCTGAGCTTGTTTCAACCCCCTACTGAGGCTGACCCTTCAATGTTTCCACCACCCTCTTTGTGAACAAAAACATTCTCTCCTTGTACATTTTGTGCCATCGTAGTCACCCTTCTCTGGAATTCCTCCTCTCACTTAATGTCATTTCTAATATGAGCGCTACCCACGGTACTCTGGCTTCTCTGTGCCTAGTATGTGTCTGTGTTGCCTTTATACCTTCTGTGGGCATAAATTCCCATAACGTTCAATGAACTGCATCTAATCCACCCACAGCACATACTTATATTCTTATTCTCCTTTTCTCCATCTCATATTATCTTCATATGTGCAAATTTAAATAAAAATAAATAGTTTCTATACATTTATACATTACTCAGATGATAAATGTGTCTAATTGTAAATTGAAGTGATACACTTATTATAAAATTAATATCTTAACGTTATTTTTTATACTAATTCACAGAGTAATAAAGTTAAAGGAAGCACATGGTGTGAGTTAGAGGGATTACAGAGATTACTTAATTTCTTAACATGTGAAAATAACATGACTGTTGGAACAATGATACCAGACAGGCACAAACAGATTGCTAAATGGATTAGGGAGAGTCACGTGAAACATCAGTATTATGTTTGGCATGTTGCCAAAAGTATGTATTTTTTTTCCTTCTATTTAATGTTCCTCGCACTGATATTGCTGTATTGCAGTTTGAAATTTTAAGCCAAAATAGAAGTCATTTGTGCTGGTTTATTACAACAGGGAAAAAAGGGACTGTCATATTCTGGTTCTAGTTATGTATTATATAGAGAATAATGATTATGCAATTGCATAAAAATGCAACAGTTGCATAACCTTTATTGTCTATAATTGCTGGTGCAAGGTAACGTGACCGAGCGGTGTTCATTTGGAAAACAAAATGAAAATGTAGACAAACTGGAATGCAGTTTTAAAAACCCTGTCCCTTGTAGCAGTTAAGCTACTTTCAGTTAATTTTTTTGTGTGTTAAAGCCACTGAGTATAGACTGAGGAGAGTGAATGACTTGTCAGTTTCAGAAGATGAGATTCAAGCGTAAACACTAGCTTACACTTGAATGTCGTTTTCTGAAGCTGCCGAGTCACTCGCTCTCGTCGGTCTATATTTGGTGGCTTTAACACAAAAAGAAATAACTAAAACTAGGTTAAGTGCTACAAGGGACGGGGTTTTTAAAACAGCATTCCAGTTTGTCTTCGTTTCCGTTTTTTTTTTTCCTGAACGAACACTGCTCGGCGACACTACACTGCTAAGAAACAAGAAAGTGAAAGTGGCAGTCGAGGTCAGTGCAAGTGAGGTGCTTTCTGAACACTGTAATAACTGGTTCTTCTGGTTGTTATAGTGTTTGAAACATGGCTCTAGTCTGTGTGTTAAAAGGGGTCACCAGTAATTATATTTAATTAATTCTGGAGTTTAGCCCCATCGCAAAATATTGTTGACTAATCTGTTGCTATTGAAGTTATGCATTCACATAATGCAGATTACACAATAGAAACCATTGTGCTATTAATTATGCTCAACAGGTACTGGTGAAAGAATTGATCAGATATCAAAGTGCAGAGGTTATGAAGATGTTGGGTTGTGGAAGTCATCCATTAACAATCACTTAGATTAGAGAGCTGCATCTAGCAATGACAAAGACAGTGAACTGATAGTGGCAAAATATTCTAGCATTTTAAATCATGTCATGGATGTCCATGATTGTCACAATCAACTATTCCCAGCTTGTGAACATGGTCCACTTGTTTATGGTCCACCTATTAGTTTAATAAACATAAAAAAATGATTTGAGAAATATAGAAGTCTGATAGGCTGTAATCAATCTATCTGTTTTATGCTAATCTTTTGTTTTGCAATCTATTTCTGAGCTATTTAGTTGGATTTCATGAACAGAACTTTAAAAATATATAGTTTGTCAGTAGATGAGGGCCTCAATGAACTGTCAGAAAAAAAAAATACTGTATGCATTTCATATATTACTATATACTACAAAAAAAATTATGGTTTGGTAAATCTATGCATATCTAGTGTGTACTGCAACCACATTTTATAATTGACCTGGAGCTATCATGCTTCCATCTCTAAGCCAGATAGAATCAGAATCCTCTGATTCAGAACAGACTTGTTATGCATTGTTGTTTATCCAGTATTATTTATTTTTATAGTGTGTATTATTAAAATAAATGTGTTCAGTAAACAATAAGACATGACAGGGTGTTGTTTGTTATGTGATAACTGCATACCTAGTTGTGTGGCAGGTCATGATGCCGAAGGCTGAGTGTCCTTCCTTCTGCACCTAGGTGTGTGGTTACCACATAAAAAGCCACACCTGGAGTGTTTTATTGTGTTTATAAAATGGGTCATAATTGAGGAGAATGACACTAACAAGTAGTTTGAATTTTTAAAACTTTGTAACATTTAAGATGTCCAAAATAATAACCCTTGCAAATATCTTTCATTAACAATGCCACAACAAAAATCACTTTCAGATAGGTTTTAAAATCTCCCTTGAAGCATGCTGCTGTTCCTGCTAGAATTTACTAAGTAAATATGAAATACCTCAAGGGAATCAACAAAGTCCAAGAAGGTAGCATATTTCAGAAAAAAGAGTTGTGCAAGAACAAGGGGGCAAAATTTAAAGATAAAGGAGAGACAGCTCAGGGGCACCACGAGGAAGTATTTTTTTCATTTTTTCATGCAAAGGGTGGTGGACACATGGAACAGCCTTCCTAAAGAGGTCATGGGTCAAAAACAGTGGGGGAATTCAAGGATGCATGGGACAGACATAAGGCAATTTTGGTGATGGGTAGAAGGAAGTAGGCTGCTGGATAACTAGGATCTGCAGCTTATCCAGTAGGTAGGGAAATGTGCAGACTGGGTGGGCCAAGAGGTCCTTATCTGCTGTCAAAGTCTGTGTTTCTATGACAGCTGCATGAATGTGCGAGTTAACAAGCTAGTACACCTTCATGATCATCACACAAAGGTGAAGGAGTTGTCACAGTCAGTTTGTACATTCATGCGGCTACTTCTCAGCTCCTGGCACAATGTGGAAGTATTAGTGTATGGCTTTGTTTAGGAAATACAGTTTTGTAACTGGAGCTCTAGGATTGAACCTTTTCTACCCATTCTGACAGTTGCCCCATTTTCCTTTTGTTTGTTTGCCTACTTACTGAGATACACTGTGGCAACTGAGCTGCCTTGTCTTTTTCTACTAGGTGGCTTTGAAGTGTTTCTGCTTTAGACTTTTTGCAGTGTGTATATCTTACGGCACTGCAATCTGAACCCTCTCAGCCAATCAGGATGCAGTAAAAAACCTACCATTTTATAAATGTTATTTATTCTCTATCCCAATGAAATTGACTTGTGCAGTCTCCAAAGGTTGTAGAATGATGTTATACCTCAGAAAGGTACAAGCACATTCCATTACCTTTGATCGGTGGTACAACAGCATTTTGAAAAATGTGTATTTATATATAGATAAATGTTATTGTATACACTGTAAAAAGTAAATTAAAGTTGTGAATTGAATCTTCATAATAAATGAGTAATTTTGTGAAAAATAATTTGAACTATCTTGAAAAACAATACATCATGTTTTTTTTTTCTTTACACAGAACGAGACTTGCAGCTTTACACTACAATGAAAATAGTGAGCATGTTCAATCAGTGACACACAATGGCCATATTGAATACACAATACACTACCTGAAACATAAGAAAGGGGGATGTGTTATATGTAAGAAGCTGACAAATTCCACTTACAGTTATGTTCTGATTTTTATTCATTGATAGTTTGAAACTGTTATTTTTAAAGTGTATTAATTTAGAACATGTTAGAAGTAAACAAAATATTACTTTTAACTATTTATGGCAACTCAATATAGGGAGCTAGATGTCAATTCACATAACAGACATTGAGAACTGCGAATGCGGGGTCCTTAGGTTAAGGTGGGGTGGGGGCTGGGCTGCAGCTGCTCAATGTCTCAGATGGAGTTTCTGTATGATAAGCAGCAGCCATACATTATAATTGCAGTTCCCACTGTAATAATAGATTATGGGGCTTGCTCATCAGGATGCAGTGAGAGTAAGTAATGATCTTATTCTGTGGATTGTACCTTTTTATTTTCGGCCTCAATACTCATGGTTAATGTAACAGAGGGTGAAGATATTAAGAGACTAGGATAGGAAGTTCCTCACAAATAAGGGGGGGGTGGTATAGATGCACATTTTTCTATGGCTCATCAATTCAGTTTTGTTTTACATTGCCATTTTTTATATTATGCATCGCTTTTTTTTTTTTGATAATCCGACATCGACAGCCCTTCTAGGCTTATGTACCAGTGTTTCTTATAAACTGTAATAACATAAAATTCAGTACTTGTTCTCACTTGTCTAATTTGTTTCCTCATTTCCTTTTTTCAACAGAATATACAACTGATCTTATGAGAAATCTTCTGTTTGATTATAAGTATAATAGAACTGATCTAATCTAATCAATAGATGAAATTCATCGTGGTATTCCTGTTTCCCTGTCTGCCACCATCGAAAACAAAATTACAAAAAGATGAACCCATAAACAACTATATTAGTCATTTCAATGAGTTTTAGCACAATACTGCCTGTAGAAACAGATTATGATATTAGTAATCAGAAGTTTTTTTGAATAGTTATGTCTAAAAACAGGAATTTCTTTTCATATGACCTTAGACTTAGAACCAGAGTATTTATCAAGTTTGGTAACTAGGGTAAAGTACTGTGTCCTGTCAGAAGCATTGTGTTAGATGTGTTGCAACTTAGGTATCACTGTACTCACAGTATCCGGAATGTGTATGGATCTACACACATAGGAACATAGGAATGTGATGCAGAAAAGGACTGCCAGGCTCACCTAGTCTGCCCAGGTTACCTAGACTTCTGCAAGGTCTTTAATGTAATCCCCCCTTTACCACTAACCCCTCATACCTGTCCCATGCCCTCTTGAAACCTCCCACCATTTTTCTCCAGCACCACCTGCCTCAGCAGACTGTTCCATTTGTCCACCCTACTCGCTGTGAAAAAGTGCTTCCTAATGTTACCTCTGAATCCCCCCCCCCCAACCTACGATTTGCAATTCATGGCCACTTGTCCTACATCTTTCCTTTACTTGGAAGATGCTCCCCAATGGTACCGTATTTATTCCCAGTAAGTATTTAAAAGTCTCGATCATGTCCCCATGTTTCCTCCTCTGTTTCAGGGAGTACATGTTTAGGACCCTCAGTCTTACCTCGTCTGATAAGTGACTGAGCTCCTGTATATCACAGCTGGCCTCACACCTTTAATTTCTAATCCTTGCCTCCCACCCAGGCTAGGACCATTCTGCCCTACCTTGACCTGCTTTGTGCTTGGCAATCCTGATAGCTTGGTATCCTCCCCACTACTCTCCTGTGTGTGCTCCACTACTTTTCCCCTTGCTCCAAATGGACCCTCCTGGATGCCACTGCCCTGGGTTAACTTCAGCCTTGTGCTCCCCACTTTAAATTCACCTCTACTTTATTTACTTTATTTGGAGTGGGGGCCTCTACTTTCCTCTGAGCTGTATGCTTTGATAGGCCCACCCCCTTTGCTCTCTCCTAATCTGCCTTAATATGAGCTTTCTTACTCCCTCCCTCATCCTGGGACTGTAGTTCAGTGAATTTATTTTTGTGCACAATGCTCTCTAACTGTCCTTCCTCTGCTGGAGCACATCTCTCCCCATTTTCAATAAAGTTTGCCCTAGGCCCCTTGCCTCTACTAATTTCCACCCCTACACACACATGTTCTTGACCTGCACTTGCCCCAGACTCACCTTCCTTCATGTCCCTACTCCCCTACTCAATCATCCTCTCACTGCTTTTATTTTCTTATGCTCCTCTCCATCCCCTTTTCTGCCCAAGTATGCCTCATACTTCCCTGCCCACTGCAGCCCTTAGCTAATTTCTCCTCCAACCCCAATTCTGACATTCTCTCTCCCAAAGCCCATACCAGTCCCACCCCCCCATCCTCTGCTTTCCTGAAGGTCCATCTCAGGCCTTTCACCTCTTCCCTGATCAGAGTCAGCTGCTTGCACACCATGCAGTCCACTAGCATCCAAGCCATGTCCAGTACTACTGCTGACACACACCCAGTGCACCCCACTACCCTTCCAAATATGATTCCCATCCTTGTAGTACCTTTTGTTTCTCACCCGACCTCCCACTGTGTTGCAGTGTTGCGATTGAACCCCAGATATTCACTGCATACAATCAAAATAAATGTATTTTCAATTTTCAAATTGATGTGAACATTGAACAAATTAGCACAAACTGTTAATTCATAAAAAAATGTTTTATTATCTGTTCTTTCAGACATATACTCAACTGATTCTTTGTATCAATTGCTAGTATTTTTAATAAGTTATTGAACATAAGTATATAAAATATTTGTTTAAATACATATGAGACATACATCTAATCACATACTGTATTATTGTTGTGATCATTTTGTCAATGAAAACAACTAAAATAAACAGCCTTAATAAGCATTTGTATGTTTGTTAAAAAGTTTAAATATAAAGTAAATTGCTACATTAAAAGTTCTAAACTATATGGAGTTTATTTTTCTGTTTCTAAACTATGCAGAATCCATGGTATAATCCATCAACATTGGGAAATTCATCTCATATCTTCTTCATGACACAAGCAGGTAATGACACTCATTTGTGTCTTCCCAGCCATCCCCAACACCACCTTAGAAATTTATGATATGCTGTATATCTTGTATTTCCTGTTTTAAAGGACAACCCCCCCCCCCGAAAATAACTAATAATGATAGAGTTTGTTTCAAAAAGCTAGCTGTCATAAACCCTATTTCTAGGTGCTCTAATACTTCCAATACATGTGTTCCAAAAGATCATGACCAATGTTAATTTGAAGTATTTTCATTATGATTAATAAGGTTAGATAAAATCAGAGCAAGTATAGTACAATTGGGCTCATGTACCATTGTGCAACAGTCCCAGAACAGATTTAATTATTGTAATAATGACTGATATGGTGGTGTAGCATATTCAGTGGTCAATATTAATATTGTAGCACTAGGCCCAAAATTATTGCAAATTGGCCAAGGCTAGTACAGCTAATCCTCTACTTGTCCATCTTGACTAATGCAGATATTCAATGGTTGTTTGTCCATATTGTTACAAATGCTATCACTCATGCGAATCTATCTCAGAATTCAAAAAATGATTTGATTTGATCAAGAGATCATTAAGAGAAGCAGTTATCTGGATGTTCAATAGGGGACTCTTTTAAAAAGCTAAATTTAAGTCATAGCAGTTCAAATGTTAGAACTTCCAGCTGGTGTACAAAGTCCGATAAAGGTTAGATGATGATAAGGCAGCTTCCAGTTTTCAAACTGTATCTCTGTCTGACACTTTTGCATCATATTATTAAGACAAGAGCTCCTCATTCACATATATTTTGAAAGCCTGTATTTAATATTTCAGAGAAATAATGATAGGAGGCATAGTGGTCTGCATTGCATGAGGTGGGTTTTATTACTGCCTCAACTTAATTGCTACATCTCCCTCTCAAAAATCTAATCTCTGTACTTTTTATACATTTTCATACATTTTGAGAGCCTGTATCAAACATTTCAGTGTCAATAAGCTAAGACTGATACATATTCAACTGTTTGGGCTTGGGTAGGGAACAGCAGACCACCTGGGTTGTTAATTTATTATAATATGCAAGCAGTAATACCCAAACAGGGTGGGTGGTATTATGAAATACCGAACCACCCAGGGATGTAGCAAGACACAACACTGCAGGTGTAGAGCTTTATAGCACCTGGAAGTTCAGGCATAGCACAATACCTTCCATACGGGAGTTTATTATTAGCATAGAAAATTGGAACTGTAAAGGAAAATGGGTGGAGCACTGGGGTAAGGTCTCATCTATCACTAAGCAAATAAATAAATAAAGGCGGGCATTTGAAATTTAAAATTTAAATGTCAGCTTATTGTTGATGAGGTTGGTGGGGACTGGCACTTTTAATATCTGGGCTCAGTTGTTTGAAAGATGACCACCTTACAAGTTACATCAGATGATCAGAGTCCAGGATTTTCTTAGCCCATTTTATAATAATGCCTCAAAGATGCACCATGATCTACAGCATACTTGGTGGTTGCACAATCAGTTTGCTGCGTTACCACTGATGCTACAAGCTGCAGGCTCAGGGTACCTGTCTGATACTGAATTGGGTGCAGGATCCATTATGTAGTGTCTGTTGGCTCAAACAGCCATTGTTGTAGCTTGTATACTCTAAATATGAGTGGTTACAGAGGACTAGAGGATGGAACACATAGTCACTCTACACAAAAACGGCAACTAATGGCTTGTCAGCATCACCTCAGTGGTGGGAAAGATCATGGAGACACTGATGAAGAAAAGGATATGGACACACCTGGAATTAAACAGCACCCAGGATCAAAGGCAACATGGAATAGCAGCAAGAATGTCATATCAAATGAATCTTAGATTTTTTTGGGGGGAATTGGGTGACAAAGGTAGTAAATCGATGAGGGAAAGTGAACATCACATAAATCAATTACAGCAGAGCATTTTACACCATCCCATACAGAAGGCTGATTAACATGATGGGTTGTTTGTGCATGGGGCAAGCTGTGATTTGCAGGGTTAAGAAGTAGCTGACAGACAGGAGGTAAAGGTCGATGGTATGTGGGATCACTTCAGGGGAGCAAGAGGTAACCAGCAAGATATAACAAGAGTCAGTCCAGGGGAGGACTTCTGGTTGAGCTTTCACCAAGATGGCAGCTTAGCACAAGAGCTCCTTGCTCCCCAGATAGAATTTCCCATATACATCTTCATAGACCAGTTCATTTGTAGTGGCAAAAATGAGGAGAGGGGAACATATAACAGACTCCCAACAAAATAAGAAAAATACCTCTATGACTATCAGGATATGCAGGAAGACTTCAGAATGTCAGCATGCAATGCATCAGAGTCAGAGCTTTCCTTGGCCTCCATGAAGCATCATGAACAAGCCTTGACACCATGATCCAAACCACCCAAAAATAAATAGGTGAAACTGGACACAATTTACAGAGAACTAGTATCTTTCTGAGCGAAGGTGAAAGATCTTTAAGCAGAGCTCTGTAGGGATGTGATCACTTTAGAACAGAGAACGGACACCTCTGAGTGGCAGATAATGGCTACAGAAAATAGAGTTAACTATATGGAATCCACACTACAGTCAATGCAAGACCAGTACAACCAGCTACGAGCTCAGCAAGAAGATGTGGAAAATCATGCACGTCGCAAAAATATTAGACTGTATTGCACACCAAAAAGCTCTGAAAATCAAGATATTACAGATTTTATCACCACTTTGCTATGAACTGCTCTAGATTTACCGTCTGACCTGCAATTGGACATGGAGAGAGTACATCGTGTATTAGGCTCACAGCCGACAGACCCAAATACCAGGCCCAGGTCAATAATCGCAAGGTTCCTCAGCTA
Source organism: Neoceratodus forsteri (assembly GCA_016271365.2). Taxonomy (NCBI): domain Eukaryota; kingdom Metazoa; phylum Chordata; order Ceratodontiformes; family Ceratodontidae; genus Neoceratodus; species Neoceratodus forsteri. The sequence goes on from CM028129.1 coordinate 877,356,927, forward strand.
TGTGACTAAGGAGAAGGTTCTAACAACAGCCTGGGACAGACAGAAAGTCCATTATGGGCAAACCCGTATAAATATAGACAATGACTATGCTCTGCAGACTAGGTGGAACCAATTTTTTCCCAGTCCTGAAAGATGCACATATTACATTTACTACTCCTTACCCTGCAAGGCTAGTTGTGCAGCTTCTATCCAGCCACAAGGAGTTCAACTCAGCAGAAAAGGCAAGAGAAGAGCTTACAAAATATGGTCTACAATTTAAATCTAGAAACCCAAAACAGACGTCAGAGAATAGGCCGTCTCACTGGCAAACCATACCAGCTACAAGAAGTTCACATAACAAACCTCCTTCAGTGACAGTACCCATTTCCACTCACCTAGCAGCCTTTTGTCGTCCAGTCTGAGGCAGAACCTGAAGAAAAGCAGACACTTATCAGTTTTAACATCTGAGAAGACATTGGCTGTGATGAATTGTAGAGTCATAGCCATGCAATGCCATTGAGGTTTTCCTAGACTATCAACGGAGGAAAAAGAGAAGATCCCAAGATCTACACACACTGGAGATATCGGCTTGATTTTCTCTATTCCTCCGAACCAGGAAGATACACAAATAGTCAGTTTAAATAAGAAATGGAACCTTAAGACATTAATTGCCAAAAATTATTAGAGAGAAGTCTGAGCAGAAGCAATCTACAGGTCATACAATATCATATTTAAGACTCAGAATCTGTGGTAAGACTGTTGGGGAACTTTATAAAAAGGGCAGAAATGGCATACTTTATTCTCTCTCTTTTTTTCTTTACTGCAGGGAAAGAGAGCCAGACCAATACTTCAGGTATTTTCATTCCTTAATTTTGGAGAAAACAATGACTTACAGTACATATGGTTATGCCCTGCTGAACTTGAAAGTGCAACTCTATTATTACACTATGAAGGAAGCAGTGGACTACATATACTAGTGCCCTGTTAAACGCATGGAGTTGAAGACATCAATATTTTTAAGATTGATAGCAGTTTCTATTATTTAGCATTTTCTCTGCACCAAATATTTCATTTTCTTTATATGATAAATATGATAGGGCTTTAAGTGAACAGAGGTGATATTTCTTACTTGATTATAGGCAATGTGGGCCAGAATGCTATTCTGTGGATTTTTTGTTATCTAATTTTAGAGAAAACAGCCTACATATGTACATAAAAAATGAGGACATACAGTAGAGACATGTTTTCTATCAGCCTCAAAACAGCAGATATAGACTGGGAGTCATTAATATGCAAGATTGTATGAATGCAGAATAGGTAATACTAGCCAGATATGAGAGGGGTAGACAGGAGCTGTCTAAGAGATGATGGACAAGGAGAGAGAGCTATGAATCTTGATGGTTTCCTGAACTTTAGAGGTTGCTCATGAATTTAAGGGGTACATGGGTATAACACATAAAGGTATAACAAAAAGGGGAGTACCTAAGCACCTATTGTAGATTGCTCAATTTTATTAATTTGGTATGGACCAATTAGTTATTTTCTTACTGTTATTATTCCTTTTATAGTTAAATGGTCCAGGAATTGTGTTAAATTTTGGGGGTACAATTACCCCCGGGAGGCCTGGGAGTTAAACACCCCTGGTTTTCTTCCAGTGCATCTGGAGAATGGACAGGATGCACTTAGATGGAGAAAATGAGGAATCTCACCTACCTTGGAAGTTTCAAGTTTGACCCCCAGAACGTTGAAAATGGGGAGGGATATATAATGTATATTGTTGTTGCTGTGGGGAAATACAGAATTTTTTTACCCAGGCAAATTGTTTATGGCCCAGTTGGCTGAACAGTGTTTAAAGTCAGTTTAACACAACAAAAGAGACAAACTATTTGTTTATCACATAATATGTTAATTAGCGACAGTGGGAACATGAGACACAGAATATATTATATGGTGACATATCCCAATCAGAAACAAATAAGAAATGGATAGGTATGATCAAGGGGGAAAACAGAGTAAGACTAAAAAAGGGCAGTAAAACAAGACTAATATGGTTGAACATAGTTGGAATGGATAAATGCAGGGAGAGGAATTCAAAGTACATAGGAGACTTACATAGTGAGTTCCATTTTAAATCAAACCCAAAATGATGGTTCCATTGGTAAAATTTTTGTCACTTAATATTAATGGGCTTAACAATCCCATTAAGAGATCCCAGCTGTTTCAATATCTTACAAAACAATCAAGTGAAATAATTTATTTACAGGAGACACATTTAAACAAATGGGAAAATTTGAAACTAGCATCAGGAGGTCACTATCAGGTTTATGCATCCTCATACCAAAAAGGGAAATGTAGAGGTACAGCAATTTTAATTCTGTCCATGACCCAATTCCAGATGAAGTCACAATATGTAGACTCAAAAGGGTGCTATGTAATTTTAACGGGTCTTTTATTTGGGAAACAGGTCACTTTAGCTGATGTTTATTTCCCCCCCCCCCACTTTCCATGTCTTTCTTCTATTGATGATTATCACCCTCCCCTTAGTCACCCCCTTTTTTACGGTTTCCACTTATTATTCCTGATGGTGTTTTCTTCCTTGTCTCCCCTCCTTAGAGATGTTTATTTATGGCTGCACCTCAGTTCTTTCCTTCTCTCCTTCCATTGCTAGGTTAACCTATGTTATATTACTCTAAAGTCTGTAAGGAAAGTATATTTATTTGTAAATTCTATGTATCAGCTGCCACGGGGTGGATTGAGGTGGAGCTTGGTTTTTTTTTTTTCTTCCTGGGATTATGCCACATATAACTGTTGAATTTCATGAGTTGTTTCTGGGGTTTGTTTTATCTGTATGGTTTTGTATTATTTCTATGAAATACAAAAAAATAGTAAAAATAAAGTTATTTGCAAAAAAAAACACAATTTCTTGCTCTCCTTTTGAAGTTGCAAAAAATTATGATATCTTAGCTAAAATGCCTCAAAATGATAGGAAACAATATGAACAACTAAAGAACTACAGCAATTAGTCTTAGGTCTTATTATTTGGAAAATATAAATCTGTTGCACTTGTCGAGGTTACATATTGTCCTGTGAAAAATCGGGTTTCAGTATGAAATGTCCCACTCTGGGCTTCTTAAAAGGTGGTAACCCTACTGATATTCCATCTCAGGCTCCAATCCAATAGCATTCTTAACGATCTGCCTCCTGACTACATTGAAGATCCTGAAAGATACCATCCTGGAGGTCCAGAGTCCACCACTCCCCGAGGAAAAATGCACCTAATGAACATCACGGGTATTTCTTAGTGACATTTCTCAGATATCAGGATTGCCAGCTGGTACTTTAAGAAACTAGAAAGAGGGGCATGATAAGGCTTGACAATAGCATTGTGAGTGTCTTTCTGGGCTACAGCCAATAGCTACAATTAATGTAGCAGTATTTTAATGCAGTAAAAAGCATCTGCATGAGATGAAATGTCAGTTTTCCCATGTCTACCCTTCGCATCTTGTCATCCGGCATGAATGGATGCCACCCAAGACCCTCATAAAACCAGACTTAGCCTTTCTGTACATGGATACTGAGATGGTAGTTGGAGAGGGGCACTCATTGTAGAGGAGGAATGGCTCTGCAATCTGAAGTTCTGAAGACCTGAACTGCAGTCTTCATAGACACAAGGCTGAGTGTGCTGGGGACTTAGGGGTTGGTGGATTGGGTGTTTTTTTTCCATGCTCCAACCACTGAATAGAATTCAGGGCCAGTGTGCTACAAATGAAATAGATTGCCGAAGAACGTTTCTGCCAAGGTAATACATTAGACCCCCAACTGCATGGTTCTCCACTCTGACAGCCCTGTGCCTAAACAGCTGCAAGTTGCTTTGTCTAAAATGCTGTGGCAGAAAAGAGGCACTGGAACTGTGAGCTGTAGCAGCAGACAACATAACATGACTCAGCCCAGTCTCCTCCCTGAGCACAGCAGATCAACTAAAAGCACAAATGTTTAACGGTAGCTATCCCATATGAGCCTAGTACTTGAACTAAGCTGTTGGAACTGTACTGCTTGTACTTTCATTTCACAGTTCTTTTGCCCCATGAACATGAACTCCTTTGAGCGTTACCATGCCTCTTGAGATACTTTGTGTGACTACTTGGACTGCTTAGGGGCTGTAATAGGTCTGTTTGCACTATTTATGAGATTGTCCATGACTCACTGACAGGGGAAAGTCCCTAGACCCCAAGCAACTAACCTCTGTCATTTGCCACTTTCACACTGAGGGTGCTGGAATGCAAAAAGCCTGAGATGGGACTTGATCTGTGAATGTTTATAACATGTTCTTCCAAATACATATACAGACTGAGCTATTGTAACAAGCACTGGTCAGTTTATAGGGGAAGGAGAGGAAGATGGGGTAAGGCTTTATCTGCAGGTGGTGCCTTAAGACTGGGCCCCTCAACAGTTGCTTTCAAACTCCCACCCAGCACCTTCAGAATTCTATATCCCCACATAGCTTCTTGGAAGGGGATACCCTCATCAAGGGGAACTGCAGTATGGAGCTACATGAAGTGATGCACTTAGTCTTAGAAATGGGAGCAGAATGGCTGCATACAGTAGTGGATGTACACACCAAGGTATATACACTTGCAAAATAGTCACTGGTCTCCCTCAGCCAGCCCACATCACTAGTTGTGGTGGAAAGAGGAACTCCATAAGGATTCAAGAGTGAAGGGATGGAGAAAACTGGTGAGGATCAACCAGATGTGCCTGTTGCCTCTGGTGACCAACTGCTGCCAGTTGCTCTGGAGAGAGAAGAGAACACTGTGGATGTGACTTGGGGAGAAGTAACATGTTCTGAAGGAGTTGTTTATGTTAGGATATGGTTTTTCAAGGGAGGGTGTTATAGGTAGTTTGGTTTGTTTATTTATTTATTTAAAAGTTTAACCAGAAAGGCACTCTGAGCAGAGTACTGCTCAATTCCAGGTGCATCCTGGGGGAAGGGGGGCATGAGGAGACAGAAACATACAAGCAAGTACAGCAACAGTTTAGATACATCACTAGGTTCACACAATAATTTGGAAAATTTGAACATACATACATATTTGTATTTGGGCATTTTCAATGTGACTTGCAGCTACTGACAATCATCATTTCATCCAGAAGGAAGCTAGGCCTGCAATTAGAACTGAGATGACTAATCTGTACAGTGGTGGGAGGCTGGGGCAGAGTACTGAACCGGGCACCGCTATGAGCATGTGCAGGGTGAGTTGCAGTGCTTGTTTATGAGGTGTCTGAGGTGAGTGGATGAGGGCATTAGTTGAGTGCTTGCAGGGAGGGAGTTCTATAACTTAGGCATACAGTGTCTGAAGCCTGCTTGACCAGCTGATGAGGTCATGGATGGGACTGACAGAAGAAGGGTGTTTGTTTTTTTTTCAGGGAAAAAGTGGTGGTGGGAAGTGGAATTAGCACTGCAATGAGGTATTGGGGGAGGGACTGGGACCAATACTTTGCTATGATTATCATACAGTGTGCCTACTGCCGGTCATGAACTGAGGGCAGCTTTAGGGCCCAATAGAGGTCACAGTGGTGAGTAAAGGGCAGGCTGTCAAGGGTGAATCTACAGAAAGAGTGGAAGAGGGGGTCCAGTCTGGATAGGGTAGATTTGGGAGTGGCACTATAGACTACATCGCCATAGTCGAAGATGGGGAGATTCATTTTCTGTACTAGTGCCCTGCAGGCTGGCAGGGGGATGCTACCATGATTGAGTCAGAGGGCTCCCAATTTAGGATGTAGTTTTTTGTGGATGGCTTCAAAGTGCACAGAAAAGTTGAGATGCTGGTCCAGTCAAATTCTGAGATATCTAAAGCAAGTGCAAGCTTCTAGAGTGGTCCCATCCAGGGTGTGGAAAAAGGGGAGGGTTTTGAGCTGAGACAGCCTCTGCCTCATGCCAAAGTTCATGGAGACAGTTTTCTTGGCATTTAGGAATAGCTGGTTTATATGAAACCAGAGCTGGACTTGACTGAAGTCCTGATGCAACGTGGTTTCAACTTCAGTGGTTGAGGGGCCAGAAGCATACAAGACCATGTCATCTGCATACATGTGTATGGAGATGTATGGACAGGTGGTTGGCAGGTCATTTAGAAAGACGGAGAATAGCAGCGGACCGAGGACAGATCCTTGGGGGACACCGGTGATAACTGGGAGGGGGGAGGAGGTGGATTCACTAAGTTTGACAGACTGGGATTGGCTCTCCAAGTAGGAGTGGAACCAACTGGTGGCCTTAGCAGATAGCCCTGCAGTGGAGAGCTTATCTAGTAAGAGAGGATGGGAGATTGTGTCGAAGGTCTTTGCTAGATCGATAAAAATTGTGGAGGTGAGATGTCCCTTGTCCATGTCATCAAGGCTAGCATCAGTGAGCTGTAGGAGGGAAGTGGCTGTGGAGTGGGACTTCCTGAATGCAGACTGGTTGTGTGAGAAAAAGGAGGAAGAGCTGAGGAAAGTGGAGAGTTGGGAGAGGACTAGTTTCTCTTGGATCTTCGCCAGGATGGGGAGGAGGGAGATAGGTCAGTAGTTACCAGGTTCAGAGGTATCACCACCCATAGGGAGCGGGGTGACAGTAGCATGTTTCCATTCTGAGAGAATGGAGGTTAAGGAAAATGAGAGGTTATAGAGATCAGCTAAGTGGGGCAGCTATGGCAGGAGCGGCTAGGTGGAGCATCTTGACATCCAGCCCTGTAGGGCATTTGTCTTTGTTAGTGTTTAAGGAGATCAAGGCTTCAAAGATTTCAGAGGGTGCTGTTTGACAGAAGGAAAAGGTAGGGGGAGGAGAGGAATGAGCTTGTGCTGTGGCAGCTACAGCTTTGAGTTTTGGCTGTAAAAGGGGGAGGGCAGACAGCAGGACAGAGGTGCAGCTTGTGAAGTAGGAATTAAAAGCAGTCATGCAACAGTTAATGGGTCAGTTGTGGTGGTTCCATCCACTTTTAGCTTACGAGAGGGAGGCTGAAAGGGCGGAGAGAAGAGTGATTTGACCACTTTCGAGAAATTAGTTGGTTTGCTTATGTTAGCCTGGAAGGAAGCTTGGAAGTAACTCGTCTTTACCTGCCTGATTTGCCTAGTGCAGGTGTTACACAGGGAATGGTATTTTGCCTGGTCAGCAGGTGATCTGGAGATCTTAAAATATTTCCAAGCCTGGTCTCTTTCTTTGATGAGGGCCATGATGTCCATAGTGATCCAGAGCAAGTGAGCACCTCCACCCAGGACCTTTTGAGTGGTGTATGTGTATCCCAAGCTGCTAGGAACTTGAGTTTGAAATAGTTCCATGCTTCGTCAATAGATGAGTCATTATGGAGGAGGGACCAATCAGTGTCTGACAGATCATTTAATAGAGAGGGAAGGTCCAGAGATTTAAAAGACCCAAAGAGAATGATCCTGGGAGAGGATGATTTGGTTCTGTATATTTTACGGATAATGAAAACCATATGGTGATCACTTAGGGAATCTGGTAGGGTGCCAGAGGCAATTACTTGATGCTGGTGGGAGGTAAGGACCCAATCCAGAAGGGAGTGATTAGATGAGTTTTTATTTAAACAGGTAGGTTCAGTGATCAGTTATGACAGGTTAAGTCCAGCAACTTGGTTGCGGAACTTGGAGTTGCTGCTGGATAGCCAATTTAAATTGAAATCCCCCAGGATATGGAGCTCACCACACTTAGCAAGGGATTTCAAGGTGACAAGGAATTCCAATATTTCTGAAGCTGAGGAAATGGGGGGATAGTAAGACCCAGCTATAAATATTGGGTTTTATGGGGTAGGGAAGAGGTTGATTAGTGCTGCATCTATCAGGTGTGGGAGACTTGGTAGCATGATTTGGGTGAACTGTGCAGAGGAAGAGATATAGATAGCTAAGCCACATCCCCTCTTGTTGCCCAATCAGTCATGCCTGATAATGGAGTAGCCTGGGATAGCAATTTCAAAGTCCTTATGGTGAGGGTGAGTTTAATCACAAGTTCTGTTGTTCTAAATTCAAAATACCCTGTTATGCAGAGTGCATGAGATAGGCAAAAATAGATGATGGTGGTGGTGAGTGTGATGGGGCAGAAAACTCTTGAACAGGCAAGGTTACTGATGTCTACAAGAAGCCAAGGATATGTTGAATGTTCTAATGTGGAATGTGAATGGTTTAAAGATGGTAGTGAAATGGAAGAGTGTCCTGACCTATATTAGAAAAATGAAGGCTGACATTAGTTTTTTACAAAAGACCCACATGTTCATCGAGGCAGTAAAGATGAAGAGGTCCTGGGAAGGTCAATTGCTAGCAGCAGGGTTTTCCTCAAAAGCATTGAAGTGGCAATATGTTTTTATCCTGGCCTTTGCTGCAAGTTAAATAGGCACCTAGTGGATCCTGAGGAGAGGTTCTTAATAGCCTCAGTAGGGGTAGGAGGGGAACATCTTATGGTAGCCACAGTGTATGGGTCCAATTTTTATAGCCCAGAATTTTTTTCATGAACTATTCCTCACCTTAGCGGAGTACCCAGGTCAGGTTACTTTGGGTGGTGATTTTAATACCCCCACAACCCAGTACTAGACCATTCTACCCCACTGGTATGGAACTCTCCTAGAAGCTCGGCACCTTCGGCATATAGCTACAGAAGGGGACATGGTTGATACGTAATGGTTTCTAACCTACACAGGCAGGGAATTTTCTCTTTTTTTTTCTTGGCCCAGACTATTTATGAGAATTGATGCAACTCTCCTGTTGAATTTCCTGCTTTAGTCTGCTGTGGTGGCCTCAAACATTCCATTTCTGGTGTCCAGCCATGCACCCTTGCTTGTGACTCTGTGTTGAGGCTTATCACCCCACCTCCCCTCTGGAGATTAGACCCCAGGCTACTGCCAGATGGGGATTTCTTTTTTTAAACAAATCTTTATTGGTTTTAGATTTTACAGACAGTAAACAGCCATACACACATAACCCAGTAACCGGTGTACACAGCCCCAAACTGACTGTGCAAACTATATACATCTAACTATATACATATGCAGAGGAATCATCACCCCTCCTCATCTCGTTTGTCGTTACTTCGTCCCTAGTCAAAATTAGGGCCTGTAGGCTACCTATTTCCTTACTCGCTAATCTATATTTACTCAAACTCCCTGTAGCCTCATAAGCATTCCTTCTCATCATTATCTGCATTAATAATAGCCCAGGTAAGAGTGTGTTCCCTCTGCATCCCCCGGGAGAGAGAGAGTCCCTAGTTCATCAGTAGGTCTGGCAGACCCTTAGCTGTATTATCTTCTAAGCCCCAACCATATCACCCTTCATCCTGTAATAACCCTACTAAACTTATCTAAGGATTTAAATACCCTTCGATCAAATCACCCAACTTACTCCAGCTAATCGCTGCCCAGCAGACAGACCTGTGCCAAACCATCTACTTCTTGCAGAGAATATATTGCCTCCAGAGCTGCCCACCTTTTAGTATATACCTCTATTCTCCCCTCTGCATATAAATGCCTCTTAATTCCAGCTAACGTCCCAATAAGATCCTTTACCCATTGACCATATCCATATAACTGGCCGTCCTTCCAATGCTGGTCTACATAAGACTTAACTACTCCTGCCATCAGAGATAAGTGATACTTAGCAATAGCTCCAGCTACTAGCGACAAGTCCCCTAGGACACAGATCTCTGGTTTTATAAACTCTGAGTAGTCCATCAATGGGTCCATTCGCCTTCTTATCTCAACCCACACCGGTGATATTTTGCTACAGCTCCACAATACGTGTATCAAATCAACCCTCTCTGTACCACACCTAAAACACAGGTCTGTCTGCTTTAGGCCTCTCTTACGTAGTTTCACAGGGGTGTAATATATATTTGAGACAATAAAAAATTGTAAGCTTTTATACTTCGGGATCACAATATACCTAGTATTGTACCATACACTAGCCCAATCAATTGTTACCAGGGCTAACACTCTATCCCAATAAGTCACTGCCGGAGGTGCCATTGGGCCCATGAAGCTAAGAATGATTTTATAAACCTGTGATAAGATCCTTGAGCTCGGATCAACCCCCTCCAGTTCTTCCCAGCTAAATGAACCTTCTATAAACCCCCCTATCCTTCTTAACTCTCCCTCCAGCATACTTATGAGTTGTAGTCTGGGAAAATACGCCATTCCATGGCATTGTGGTGGGAGAACCACCTTAGAATCCCGAATTACATCTTCCAGTTTCAAGCCTAGAATCCAACTGACCCACTCTTTGAGCACCCTATTCCTTTGAGCAAATTAGGATTGCCCAATAAGGGCTGCTTTATAGCCTTCTTCTGATCTTTTCTGAACCCGTGTCAAGTACCAGACCACCAAGCTTCTGCCCTTCACCACTGGGTTTTCCCTGTCTCGATTGAAACACTTAGCTATGTCAGTATACAGTGGGGCCTCTAAGGAGAGGCCTGACTCCTTCATCATTAGGGTCTCCAACTGAAGCCATTACGGGATATAAGCCTCCCCCTGTTCCCCTTTATTCCATCAAGTCATGAGACCCAGCTGGCCCGCCACATAACACAAGTGGAGGTCTGGCAGCTTAATCCCTCCATACGAAGCGGGTAAGCACAGGACTTTATACTTTCTCCTGGGCGGTTTAAGATTCCATAAAAAATCTGAAATTAGCTTTTTAACCTTGCTGAACCATTTTTGGGGGATATAGTATGGGGCTAGATAAACCGGGTATAGCAATCTTGGCAGTAAATTCATCTTGATCAGCCCAAGTCTTGCCATAAAATTCAATGGCTGCTTATTCCATCTTATTACATCCCCCTTAATGCCTGATAATGTCTCTTCCATATTCACTTCTGCCCCTATCTCGGGGTTTCTCGTAATCCAGATGCCCAGATATTTAATCCTATCGGGCATCCATTGGATTTGGAGATGGGTAAAGTCTGCCTTGTATACATAAGGGGTTAGTGGGAGGATTTGGGTTTTAGCTAGATTTAATGCATAGTTAGATACCCTGGCAAAATGCCCTATTAGCTCCCTTACCCTCTCCAACCCATCCACTGGGTCCCGAAGGTGTAGGAGCACATCATCAGCAAAAACTGATAGTTTTAATTCCCTCCCCAATATCTCCACCCCCCTAACATATCTATCGTTGTTAATTACCCTCAGCAAAGGTTCCAGGTAGATGTTAAATAATATTGGGGAGAGGGGGCACCCTAGCCGGGTCCCATTTTTCAGTTGTATTTCCTGAGACATATAACCATTGCACAAGGCTCTGGCAGAGGGGCCAGCATACAAATTTTTTATTCCCCTAAGGAGGCCTTGAGGAAATCCCATCCTCTCCATTGTGGCAAACAAAAATGCGTGGGAGACCCTATCAAAGGCCTTTTCTGCATCTAAAGATATCAAAGCTAGGGGTACTTGACAATCTGATGCATAATGCAAGATGTGGTGTAACTTCCTCAGGGCATCATGTGCTCCCCTCCCTGGCATAAAGCCTACTTGCTCCCTACTAATCACCCCCCTGTATTCCACCATATTCTGTTAGCTAAAACTTTTGTAAGAATCTTAATGTCCTGGTTCATTAATGCTAACGGCCTGTAACTAGACAATACATTCTTGGGTTTGTTTGGTTTCGGAATTAATGTGATATATGCCTGATGGGGGGGATGATAAACACCCTCTTGCATTACCTTGTTATAGAATTCTTGGAGAAGAGGCAAAAGAATATGGATATGCGTTTGGTAGAACTTAGCTGTAAGGCCATCTAACCCTGGCGTTCTACCCGCCGGTAGAGTTTTAACAACCGCCAGGATTTCTGTTGCCCCAATAGGTGCCTCCAGCTCTGCTGCTTGTGCGGCTTCCAATACCGACCAGTGTATTCCCTCTAGAAAATAATTAATTTCCTCTTCCCCCACATTATTTTCAAGCTGGTATAGGTCCTTGAAGTACATTGCAAAAGTATCTGCAAGTTCTTGAGGATCTATTATATATTTCCTTCCCTGATTAATTGCTGTTATTGTTCTACTAGCCTCCCACTCCCTGACTCTGGCTGCTAACAAGCGGCCTGGAACATCACCCTTTAGGAGGTATTTAGTATTAATTTTAGCTAACCAAAAGTCTGCCTTACCATAAACAATATTTTCTACTTCCCGTCTTAGACTTTTGAGTTCCCCGTCAATTTCCTCCGATGATCCCTCCAATGGAGCCAAAGAGTTAATAGCCCCCATAATAAATTCTTCTTTTGCCCTTCTGAGTCTGTTGTTTCGAGCTATCAAGTCCTGGGCCCTACATGCAAATAGTACTTTACAAGTTGGCCAAGCCAGCTTCTTGTCAGACAGTGTAGGTAGTTGCTGATGTATGATTTCTATTAAAGCACCTTCTAAACTATCCTTAGCTGCAACATCTGACAGGAGAGCATCGCTCAGCCTTCATCGGAAGGGCCTGGGGGGTCCTGATGTCAATTCCCATGATAACACAATTGGGGAATGATCAGAAAAAGTTCTACCCTCCACAGATACTCCCTTTACTCCCAAAGCACCTCCCTATTAACTAAAAAGAAATCTATCTGAGAGTGAGTCCTGTGTACTGCTGAGTAAAAAGTCATTGTGTTATTTCCTGTGGCATGGGACCGTATCGGATCCACCAAAGCAGTGGCCTCTAGCAACTTATTCAGGACCACCTGGGCTTTCGTTAGGGGTCTATTTGTAGCTGGAGACCTGTCCTCTATATTATCCGCAGTTATATTCCAGTCTCCTGCCGGGATAAGAGAGTGTCCCAGGTAACCAGCTATGTCCCTCTCTATAGAGGCAAAAAATTCTGGGTTAGAAGGGGTTGGTCCATATATAGAGGCCATCAAGATGACCCTCCCATGTATGAGACCCGAGATATATATGCCTCTACCATCCTCTCTTGCAGATATCTGTTCTACAGTAAAGGGATACGTCTTTCTAATTATGATCACCACCCGTCCCGAAGCCCTTTCCTTTCCTATGCCAAAAACCTGCCCCACCCACAGTCACCTCACACTATTCAATTCTTCAGTCAGCAGATGCGTTTCCTGCAGGGCAATGATTTGGGCACCCATTTGATCCAATTGTCTCAGTATTACCATTCTTTTACGTCTACCCCTGAGTCCCTTAACATTCCACAAAATTATTTTAACATTTGCCATGAACCTAGCCTAACATTTGCTCTGGGGTATTTAACCTCCAAGATTTGGTATAGCTCTGCCTGTTTTACTCGCCACCAAGGAAACTCTCTCTCTCTCTTCCCATATCATTGCCCCTCCCCCCCTTACCCCCTGCCCCCGATCCCTAGATCGCCCTCCTCCTATACGTCGGATCATCGATGAGCTCCCTGCTCTACTGCTCCCCTACCCCTCTACAATCTGCCACAGCATTCGAGAGGGCCCTACTCCTGCCTTGATAGGATTCCTCTTTGTCACCCTTAAGTAATCCCATATAATACCCCAGACCCAATATCAATTAGCCCTGCCTTCTGGATCATTAACCCCAATAAAACATGTTTCAGCCTTACACACCCCAAGTATTGCTACTCCAGGTTCTCAATTTTCCAGGGTAACAATAATGATTAAATCCCTCTCCCCTTCAAAAGACTCCCCCCCCCCATTAGCAGTTTCTCCTTATATCCAGCACCTCCTAATTCCCTTCCCCCAAACTATTCCCGAGTCCTTCAGTGGCCTTCTTCGCCATCAAAATGCATTCAAGTCCATTTCTGATCTGGACTCGAGGAATGCGGATAGTTGAACTCAGAGGGCCTAGCCAAAACACCAGATGAAGGGGGGGGCGCCAGTGAGCCTATCCTAAAATGTTCCAACCAGAAGCCTGTAACCCTCTGTTCTCGCTACAAATTCCCCTGAGTATCATTTCTCCCAATGCTGCTATTGTTAAAGAAATATTATTTTATCCCTTCTTTTTAAGTACCCACCTTAAAGTTCCTGTTTCACGTCATTTCTCACACAGCCATATTCCAAAAATAACATTCCAAAAATAATGGCCCCCTCCCTCGTCTTGATCAGGTTCCCAAGCCTTCCCACAACCTGTAATTCTGCACTTAGAGCTGAAAACCAAAATTAAACAAATACACCACTCTGAACAAGTCCCCAAGAGTCCAAGTTAGTCCGCATTGTAACTTCCCTTAATCTCTGTTTCGCCTCAGCTCGGTGCTCTAAATAGCTCGGGAAGTTCCGTACGAAGCCCTTCCAGAGCCTCCTTTGCAGTGAGAAAGCACTTTTCCCCTGATTGAAGTCGTACCACCAATGTGGCAGGATACAAAAGATGAAACTTGATTCCAGCTAAATGTAACTTTTTTTTAATATCCAGATATTCTTTCTGCTTTCCTCTTACAGAGGGTGTTTGATCTTGAAATAACCACAAGGTGGCCCCATTCCATTGCATTGGTTTCTTCTGTCTCGCTGCAGATAGAACATGCATCTTTTCCTTATAATTAAGAAAACACATGATAATTACCCTCGGTCTTGCTCCTGGTGGGGGGAGTTTCTCTTAACGCTCTATGTGCCCTTTCCAGATTATAGGCATCTCCATAAGGTGTGGGGCCAAACATTTTAAGCAACATTTCTTGAATGTAGGAAATGCAATCTGAACCTTCAGCTCTCTCTGGCAGCCCTGCCAGAATTAGGTTGTTCCTCCTGCTTCTCGACTCTTGGTCTTCAATTCTCTCCTCCAACTTTTTAATTTGCCTTTTAACCACTACCAACTCTTGCTCTGCTGTGGAGAGTTTCCACTCTTGAGATGCGAGTCGGGCTTCAGCATCGCCCATCCTCTGGGCTAACAACTGCAGCACTGGTTTTACTTCTGCAAAATCCATGTCCAGCCCCTTTAAAAGCTGCTTAATTTCCAGGATGTCTCCTCCATTCGAGCTGGCTCCCCCTTCTGTATTTGCCACTTCCTCCTGTTCTTCTAGGGTTGGGAACTGTGATTTAGGATGTTTAGAGGCTGGGGCCCTTCCAGCCAGAGACCGCCAATCTCGGGATCCATATCACTTTAATGTCGCGGTCTGACTTTACTGCCAGCTGCTCACTGCAGATCGTAAACAAAATACCAAATCGCGGGTCGCCACTCACCAGAACCATGTCCGGGAACCTCGCTGAGCCAAGAGAGCCCCTCCTGAAGTGTTAACTTAGCCTTGCGATGCTATGAGGGGTTATTTATCAAATGAAGGGCCCAGGAGCAGCGCGAGGGACGTCTTACCTGACCAAGCTCATCATGTGACCCCCCCCCGATGGGGATTTCAAACAGTGAATGTCAAAGGCCTGAAAGGATTTCCTGGTCCTCAGTCAAAAGGGAGATACTAGCGCTCATCTGCTCTGGGAAGCCCTAAATGCCTATACCAGAGGAATAGCAATATCACTTACATCACACAAGGGGAAAGCTGAGGAAGTTAGAGAGAAAGAACTGCAAGATAAAATCCAGCTGTTGGAGAAGGATCTCATGAAGCAAATGCACTCAGAAACTGGGTGAGCTTTAAGCTCTCAAAGGCCAACTTAATCAATTGACATCTGCCTATATAGAGCAGGGCCTTCTTCTGACAAAGACAGGGGTTTACTTTGATGGTGATAAAATGGAAAGTGGCTGGCCTGGCAGCTGAAAGCCCACAAGGCCAGCTGCATAGTCCAGGCTATTGCCATGCCTGATGGAACACTATCCCTGAAACAAACAGATACTGGGCAGGCCTACAGTGACTTCTACTCAAAATTTTATTCTACAGAGGTCACAAAGGAGACCCCTCTACCATCACCCTTCTTTCTTTATCAGAGGACAATAGGGATCAATGCGATGTGTCCCCACCCAGACTGGAACTGCACAACGCGGTGATGTCTCTGACATCGGGTAGGGCCCCTGGGACTGAAGGTCTGCCAGGTGAGTTCTAAAAGACCTTGATTGCTTGCAGGACCCCTTAGAGGACATGGTTCTGGAATCCCTGGAGAGGGGGGAGCCTCCCTCACCACAGTGCATGGTCACAATTATTGTACTTCCTAAACCAGTTAAGGACCCCAGCCAGTGTGGCTGCTATAGGCCAATCTCACTTCTTAATGCAGACTATAGGATTCTTGCTAAACTCTTGGTGGGCCTCCTGGACAGGGTACTCCTGAACTTGGCACATATAGATCAGAGTGGGAGTTTGCCAAGGGTCAGCAAGCCAAGCATAACATTAGAAGGGTAGTCAACATCTTGTGGTGATGGTCTGGGAGGTGCACTTGACCTCATCTGTTTGCTATGGATGCAGAGGAGACCTTTGACTGGGTAGAATGATCCTTCATGTTTACAGTCCTGGAACACTTTTTATTTGGGCCATGGATCAGGATCAGGATCTGGATAGGGGACCTCTACATTCTCCAATGGCATAATTACTCACCAATGGTTACTTTTTCAAATCTTTCCCCCTCACTAGGGGGATGAGACAGGGGGTGCCCCTTGTCCCCATTATCATATGTTCTTATGACAGAGCCACTGGCTGTGGCCATCCAGCACTACCCAGACATCCAGGAATATAAGTGCCATGGTACAGATCATAAAGTATCTTTATTCATTGATGATGTCTTTCTCTGTCTAGCAAATCCAGAAATGTCACTGGTAGCTCCATTAAAATCTTTAAGATCTATGGACTCATATCAGGACACAAAATAAACTGTTCCAAATGTGAGTGGATTCCCTTGGAAAAGATGAGGGATAACCCCTATATGTTTCTGGAATACAGTTGCAGCCCACTGCCAATTTAAAATACCTGGGTATACTCCTCCTTAGAAAGATATCCCAGCTTGTGATCTTGAACTACCAACTCCTTCTCCAGAAAATTACAGCAATCTGTAAAAGATGGAAACTCTAGCTCCTTGATAGGTAGAGTTAACACAAAACCAATGTCCATTCTACTCTTGTGTCTATACCGCTTTCAGATCTTACTAGTCAATGTACCACTTAAATACTTTGCTTCCATTAAGGACTATCTTACCAATTTTTGGGCTGGGGAAGAGGGCACAAGCTAAATAGGCTACCCTGTGGACTTCATTGATGGAAGGAGCCCTCAGCCTTCCTAACTTCAGATACTATTACAGCACAGCTGCCTTCAGTGAGGGATGTGGTGAAATCTGAGGAGGACAGACCCTCTTGGAGTTCCTTAAAATGCCAGGTCTGAAATTTAATATACTGAGCTCCATTCTATCACATAGGCTGTCAGGAGGACCTCTCCCCTTGCCACATAACCCCTTCAATAGAACCACAGTTAGATTGTGGGAACTCCTACATGAACTGACAGCCCACCCACCGGGGTTATGCACAGAAGGGTGCATATGGGGAGGCCAGTGGCAGGAAAGAGACCCCCCCCGGACCAACAAGAAAGGTTCTTGCCTCCTGGAAGGACAAAGGCCTCAGGCTCATAGGAGATATGTAGGGGGGGCACCCTAATATCCTTTCAAACCCTGGCTCCCCAATAAGGGTTGTTCCCTAGAGATTTCATTACATACCTACAAATATGTGCAAAACTGGTCCGGGGGCTGATCTCTCTTCCCCAAGTAGAACCCCAGGAGAAGAGATAGTGCTAGACAAAAGACAGCAAACAATTTTTTTTATTTGCTCTTTTTGTCTGCCACTGACCACCAGTGCATCTTCCCAGCCATGGACCCTTGTTCACCCACTTCCAAACTGACCTCTGCTCCCTCAACTCCCCTAGCTTACCCCAAGGGTGGGTTGGTAGCACTGGACCCCTATAGTGCTGCAAACTTGAGACTGGATAGGGGAGCTGGCCTAGAAGCTAATCAAAGCCAAGGGCAGACTTCATTCATGGTGGTCATCAGTGTTGTTTTCAAGGTTACCTCAAGGGTGGGGACATGCAATGACATCCTGCGTCCATCCCATCCCTCCTTAGCTCTTAGGCACTGATCACTTGAGATCCTCCTGACTTCCACTGGGAGTCCCTCAAGCACCAGGCACTCACCCCACCCTCCCCCAGAGAAGGAGAGCAGTCCATGGGATGCTTGGGATTCTGAAATCCTTCTCTCCTGGCCGGCCCTCTTGTCCCCTGACTCTGTTTCCAAACCCAGGTCTCCGGTGTCGCAAACAGAAATCAAATTGCTGTTCCAGTGGGCTGGCAAAAGGCAGCAAACATAATTAATGTAGCAATTTTCCCACCTGCTGATTAGTAGCCTCCAAGACCCAACAAAAGAATTGAAAATAAAATGGGAGGGAGACATCAGTGCCCAACCATGGAAAGAGGGAGAATGGTCCCAGATACTTGAAGGTATGGGATCTTCTTCCAAAACAAGTGCACACAAGGATAGAGGGCTCAAACAGTAGAATATCAATTATGTGAAGTCCAGAAAACTGTAGCACTCACACCCATATTTTTCAAATTAGTACCAAGGCTCTTTTTGCTTTAGAAATTAAAAATATTTTATTTCATATATATGATAGTAAAAATGCCTGATACATTTTTGGAACTTAATCATTTATCAAAGGCTAAATAAATAAATAAAAAAATTACTGTATTATAAATGTTGGCACTTTGAATCATACCACTTTAAATGTCTTATGAATTCTGCTTACTTGTACCTGTATTTGCGATATATGTTTGACTAAGTAGTTGCACTACTTTGCACTAGGCACTCTTCATGGGTAACCATGGAAATAGATTAACTATGACAAAATAAGCTTGGATCCAATGAGTTTGAAATGACAATTAGTGACACTGTCGTGACTTCATGTTTTATGTGTATTTAACTGTTGTGTGTTTTTTTTTTTTAATTTAGCCATTGATAAAGAATTCAGTTCCAAAACACATCCATTTTTACTGTCGTTTATATGGAGTAAAATATTTTTAATTTCTAAAGCAACAAGCACCTTGGCGGCGGTAATTTGAAAAACATGGATGTGAGTGCTACAGTTTTCTGGACTTCACATAATTGATATTTTACTATTTGAGCACCTCTATCCTCATGTGCACTTGTTTTGGAAGAAACTTGACTGTCCTTTTAGTGAAACGCACAGGTTACAGAACTAACTTTGTTGCATAAAACCACAACCACTGTTTAAGCCAGAGAGAGATAACAACAACAGACAAAAATGTTTTTAGAAGCAACACCTATTTTTTTTTCTTGGACATCCTAGCCTGAAAATCCACTACAATATGTGAATAAACTACTTGTGACAATTAGCCCAGCCAACCCTGTTCTCCTTGAAGAAAGTGTGTGTGTGGGGGGGGGCAACTTTAACCCAAGAAACAATATCATTGAGAGATGCATTCAAAGGTTTGGAGAAACTGACTCACCAATTGAGAAAAATCTATCGGAAAGTTTATAACTTAAAAGTTTCATCCAACTACCACAGATACCAAGAGTTCTGAGAATCATCAAAAATCTATCTTTCGGAGGAGACAATGAACAGTTCATGCAGGAGTGTGACAAAATTCTGAGTGAGGCAAGTACTAAACTTGTGCAATTGATTATAAAGTACAGTAAAGAATGTGAAGCACAGTTAAGGGATGATTTAAAAAAAAAACAAGAAAAAGAAATGTTAAACTTTGAAACACATGTGACTTCGATTTTTTAAATAAAAAGTTGCAATAATCCATTGCTAAACTGGGTAGAGATTTAAAGGCAAGAAAACAGACAGAATTTATATGAGACAAAGGTGATTATGAGAATAATAGAGTGTACAGTTGGACAAAAGATAATGATAGAGGAATTCAAAAAAGAACATGGCACTTTTCTTTCAACTTTAGTACTGAGGGGAGTGAATCAGAAAGAGAAATGGAGGCTAATCAGAGAGAACCTTATTCAGTGAGAGGCCAGATGGGACAGGCAGGAATCGAAACCCCATACCCAAATCCCACCAGGACCCAGATGCAGTCCCAGGTTCAATCAACAGTGGGGAAGGAACAACACTATATGGAGAAAGCGAACAAGAAGGGGAAAGAGACGATGACTACAATGGCCAACAGGGATACAACTATTACAGGAGAATGCACAATGGCAGATGGGGTAACAGAGGGAGATGGAGATAAATGACAATGAAAATAACATACAAATAATTAAACTCTCAAATTATATCCTCCAAATAGATGAAATAAAGTTAGTAAAGAAAAGATCTAGTTTTTGCCCCACTACACCTCTAAATAAAACACAGACAATTATATATTTTATAGATATATACCTGGCCTGCAGGAAACTAAACAAAGTCATTTATTTGCAAAAAGACAATTGGACACTGACAACATTCCTTCAGCAACACAAGGAAGCACCTTCAAACCAAATGAAGTTTTTAATCCCCCCTCCGTGTCCAGCAGTATCAGTGTTTTGAGACTTATGTGAGAAAGATTTGGACAGCATGTTTAGTGATCTCCCACAATTGAGTTTTAATAATCTCACTAAAAATGAAAGGAAAGCACTTTTTAGACTGAAACAAAATAATGATTTAATAATAAAACAAGTGGACAAAGGGGATAGCATTGTCTTAATGAAGATACCGGACTAGCAGGTTGCCTCTTTCAGCCAATGAGGGACGTGAAGAAACTTTTGCCATTTTCTAAAAATTAACAATCAATGAGACAATCAACATGGCATGTGAAGTGGCTGTAATTACAGAACAAATACAGAAATTTTTAAAAACAGATAATCCAATCAGAGTCACCTTTTATACCCTGCCAAAAGTCTACAAAAATCAGGAGAAACCTTTAGGTCGAACGATTGTGAGTGGCATTGAGTATCTAATGGAGCTCTTGTCACAATACATGGACTCTTTTCTATGGACACATGTTTTTAACTTATCTTCCTTCATTAAAGATTCAAAAAATGTGTTAAATATTGTGGATGAAATATGTATTGATGAGCAATGCCTACTTGTAACCTTAGATATCGAGGCACTATATGCAAATGTGCCTCATGAGGGAGTGCTGGATGCAGCAGCATATTATTTAAATAAAAGAAATGAGAATGAAGGGCCCCCATCTGTATTCCTGATAAAATTGTTAGAGCATATACTAACTAAAAACTTGTTTACCTTTGTTGGAAACTTTTTTTGCAAACTAAGGGTACTGCGATGGGGGCTACCTGTGCTCCCTTAGTAGCAAATGGGAACAAGATGTTATCTACAATGATGAAATTAATATATACAAAGACAGTATAATGCTTCAGAAGTGTTGTATTGATGGTGTAATGTTAATTTGGAAGGGTGATCAGGATACAGTAGAGAAGTTAATTGCATTCCTTCATAGAACAAATGAAAATCTTAGGTTCAGTTATGTAGCAGATCAAAACATCATAAACTATTTGGATCTGACCTTAAGGAAAGGTAAGATGAACACAGAAGTTTTTAGAAAGGATGTGGATGGCAACACACTACTCCTTCCCTCCAGTTGCCATCCACGTCATACAGTAAAAAAACATCCCCAAAGGACAATTCCTGAGGGTGAAGAGAAACAGCAGCAGCACAGGACAGGCTTTCCGGAAGGGGGCAGAGGACCTCAGCAACAAACTTATAGAACATTTAGTAAAAGAAGCCTGTCAAAAAGCAGAACAAGAAGACTGAACAGCTCTACTGTAATCAGTACCGATAAAAAATAAACAAGGTAAAAGTTTTAACTTTGTGATGACTTTTCAGCACAAACTAGCTCGGTAGCTAATATTATCAAAAAGAATTGGCAGATCCTTGCAAGCAACAGGGGTTTACAAACATTGCGGAGCCCCTTCCCCCCACCATTATGTCTTATAGATGAACACCCTCTGTGAAAGAAAGTTTGGTCAGAAGTCATTTTTGTAACATACAGACAGATACCTGGCTGAACCAAGCAAAAGGGTGTTTCAAATGTAAAAATGCTGTACACTGTAAACATCTTTTACCGGGAACAGAGTTTACATGTGGACTGAGTGACTGAAGATACAAAATCTGGTAGCTCATCACATGTAGTACTACAGGAGTTATTTACCTTGCACAGTGTAGTTGTGGAGCATTCTATGTAGGAAAGACAGAGAGGCATCTCAAAACCTGAGTAGGCAAGCACATAACAGCCATTTAAAACAAACATTTGTCAATGCCGAATGTTGTCTTGCTGCCATTGGCAGTGCAGGAGTTAGAGAGATGCAGTACAGGAGTGGCAGTCAAGTATTGAACTGATGCCAACCCACCCCCACCCTACAGAGAGTGAGAGGCATTAGGGAGTCCCTGTGGGTGTTTGGTAGTGCAGTGCGGGAAAACATGCTGGGCAGGATGTGAAAAATGCCAGCTGCACAGTTCATAAGGAGGTGTAATTAAATGGCAGTGCTGAAAATGTGGGCATACAAATATATGAAAGTTGCGGAGTTGCAAGGGTGCGTGGCAAATATGCAAGGCACACTTGCAGCACTGGCAGTTTGTGGGCGTTTGGCACCAAATTCTCAACATAGGCATTTTATCACCTCTGCTCATGTACAATGTCACTGTCATTTCCTCAAAGTGTCCCAAGAAGTGATTTCACACAGCGACCACGCTATTCTGCGCCGTAAGTGCGGAAACACATTTTGGACAGGATATGTGAAGTGATAGCTGTACTGTTCATCAAGAGGTGTGTAAAAATGGCAATGGTGAAAATCCAGAGTGAAAATATCACAAATGCATGATGGTACGAGCATGCGTGCTATCTGCCAATGCATGCTTGTAACACAGTCATTTATGGAGTATCAGCTCCAAATTTTCAACATAGGCATTCTAGGATTTCTGCTCATGAACTGTGTCACTGTCATTTTCATAATCTGACCCAAACACTGATTTCCCACAGTGACTGTGCAATTGTGCACCGGAAGTGCGGAAACACATTTCGGGCAGGATGTCGGAAATGACAGCTGTACTGTTCACAAGGAGGTGCACAAAAATGGCAATGCTAAAAATACGGCATTAAAATATTGCGAATGCACGAAGTTATGAGCCTGCGTAGCAACTGCACAATGCACGCTTGTAAAACAGGCATTTCTTGGATTTTTTCCACCAAATTTGGAACATAGGCTTTTTGAGAGGCCACCTCATGAACACTGGCACTGCCATTTCATTAAAGGGTCCCAAAAGGTGATTTCACGCAGTGACTGCGAAATCACCTTCTGAGGCCGATTAACACCATGACAATGACAGAATTCATGAGGAGGGGCCCCAAAAACCCCATGTTTAAAATCTGGTACCAAAATTCCAAGAAATGCCTGAGATATGCAACAAAGTTTAAAAAACCCTATTCATTGCATTATACAGCTTATCGGCATTTCCTCAGTTCGCGGTCGGCTTTGAAGAGTGCAGACGTGTTCCCGGTCCACGGAAGATCATCACGCCAGAGTCCGGAGGTAAGTATGGGGTGAGGGGGAGTGAGGGGAGGCAGGGTGCACATTGGGTAGGTGCGAGTGGGGGGCATGTAGACTACGAGGGACAGTTTTCATTTTCCAGGTGCAGAAAAAAAAAAGCAAAACCGTCGCAGGACAGTTTTTGTATTACAGGGCATTTGGCACACTGGGGTGGGCTCCCAGCGTGCCACCTACATGGGTTTTGTTGGGGGATGTCAGTAGCTGATGGGGGATTGGGCACCCTCATTGGCACACAACACAGTGGGGGTAATGCTGGTGGGAGATTGGGCACCCCCGCCAGCAAACAAAGAAAGGGGGGCGTGAGCCGAGGATTGGGCACCCCCCCTCGGCATTCAACAGTTGGAGGGTGATGCTGACAGGGAGTGGGCTCCCCCGTCAGCACACAAACATGGGGGGGGTTGCCGACAGCGGGATTGGGCACCCCAAATGTTGGAAACCGTGAGGCAGCCACCCGCTCACCAACCATGATCATAATGGCGGCGAGCACGGCCAGCAAAGGACCGCTGCATATGACGATTGCAGCGGACTTTTGCTTTGATGTGCTCACCCCATTATGAATTCATGGTGTGGCGGTGGCATGCAGGCTGATTGGGGAATGAGGGATGCACCTACTGATGTGTGCCCTGCATTCAACCTAGAGCAGCCATGCCCCCAAAACCCACACTGTCGCAAGATGTTTCTTGCGCATGCGCGCAAGCCAACATAAAAAGAGCTTCCACATATGCTACTCACTACACATCTTAGAATCTGCTAACCCAAGGAATACACACCTTCAAATTTAAGGGTATAGAATAAATATTTCCAAATCTAGGGAAGGAAATTACAGAAATAAAATATTCAAGAAGGAAACACAGTGGATTACACAGCTGCAAGTCAATAAATCATTAGGTTTAAATTCACGTATAGAACTCAGACCCTGCCTAGAGGAACTCTAAATCAAGAAATTTGAAACAACTGTATAATAAATGTTTGCACTTTGAATCACAGCACTTTAAATGTCTAATGAATTCTGCTTATTTGTACCTACATTTGTGATATGTGTTTGACTAAGTACTTGCACTACTTTGCACTAGGCACTTTTTGTGGGTAACCATGGAAATAGATTAACGATGACAAAATAAGCTCGGATCCAATGAGTTTGAAATGACAGTTAGTGACACTGTCATGACATCATGTTTTACGTGTATTTAACTGTTGTGTTTTTTCTTTAATTTAGTCTTTGATAAAGGATCATGCTCCAAAACATGTCAGGCATTTTTACTGTCATTTATATGGAATAAAATATTTATAATTTCTAAAACAAGAGCCTCAGTGATAATTTGAGAAAAATGAAGGTATGGGATCCACATACTTAGATTTACAGGTGTCAGTTTTCCACAGAGTGTACTTCACCCCAACTCTACCCCACAGAATCAACCCAGAAGTATCACATGCTTGCCCAAGATGTCATATTGAAAGGGACACCTTTACACATATGCTATGGAACTGGTTTCATATACAGCCTTTCTGGCACAAATTTACTTATACTCTGGCCAGAACCCTGGATGTTCTGTATCACATGTCCCCTGAGTCAATAGTTTTAAACCTACCTGGGAGGAGGGGGCAACAGCTCACACAGTACTCACATCCTTTGTGGAAACTAGGTGTAGTTGTGGGAAAAATAATTATTCCACAAATCTGGAGACAAGATGCCACACCCTTCATAGCACACAGTGTGTTTCTCTCCTGAATGTTGCCATGAAGCTGGTAAGAACCCAATACACGGTATTACAGAAAACTCATACATATGAACAGATTTGGAGCCCTCTTGAAGGGCACTGGGAGAGATATGGGTTTCCAAATTTCTGAATACAGGGGCTTCTTGCAGGGGAACTGGGGCCAGGCTCCAAATTTATTCATTTAAATTCTGGTAACAAGGTTAGCCCACTGAGACAATGGAGGCCCTTTTTCAGGTGCAATCCGGAATTAGTTACATAAAATAGAAAACAGCTATTACAATACAACAAACATCACACAGAAGGCATGATTGATGAACAATAACAATTATGATACAAACAGAGAGCAATAGTATTAGTTACTGTACATACATTTTGTATACATCAAGGAGATGGAGGTAGTAACTACATACATTACGTGAGTTAAAGTGTGTTTCACAGTTGCACAGTGCTTGCGGCCATATTTGGTCAGACAGAGGAAGCTGCCTGAGAGTAGTTCTATAGTATTTACATTTCATTTCATTTTTTGTTAACCAGGTAAGGACACTGGGATGAGTCCATTTTCAGTTCCGACCCGACAATAAACATGACAATAGGACAATCAACTAAACAAAACAACATTTTAAACATAACATTTATAAGACTCCATTGAATTTAAAATTCTGCTTAAAATTTTGAAGTGAAGTGGAAGAACTCACTTTGAGAAGCAATGCATTCCAAACTTGAGGGGCTACCACTGAAAATGACCTTGCTCCCCCCTTGCACCGAAAATAAATATTTGTTATGAGAGAACCACTATAGGAGCATAAATTGCAAGCAGGAAGCCTTACATCTACCAAATCAGATATGGGTACTTAGTTCTGAGGAAAATAGATTTGAAGGCTTGACAACCGAAATAGAACGTAATCCTGTTATTTCACACTAGCCAACCTAGCTTGGAATACATTGAACAATTATGAAATCAATAGGGGCAATCCAATACAAACTGTCAGACATTATTAAAAGTCATAGTTAGCACTTTAAGCTCACTAAATGAAAGCTTGTAACAGATACTTGCAACATACTGTAATCAAGGTGGGGCAGCAGTATTGCCATAGCAATAGATTTAAGAATATCTTCAGAAAAGTATTTCTTCATTTTAAATAGTATGCCCAATTTTTGGTTAACCTTTTTACTTATGGCTTTTACCTGTAGGGAAAAAGTTAAACTAGGGTCCAAAAGAACTCCCAAATATCTAAATTCTCTTACAAATTCAACAGTAATCCCCAAGGTATTATAAACCAACACAGAAAGGGAATCAAGCAAACTGATCAACGAACTACCATCAGGTGAAATGCAAGGTCAACAATAACACTGACAAGGTGCAGGGCCCATAGGAGATCTTTAAGCCTCTTTTTAAATTCAATGAGGGTTGAACTACTAAGGACTTCCAGAGGTAGGGAATTCCATAGAGTAGGAGCTACAGCAAAGAAGGATTTACTATCAGTGACTGATCAGACCCTAGGGATGTCCAACAGAGAGCTAGCAACTGACCTCAGGGGGCCTAGTAGAGCGTCTATGCTGAAGTAGGGTAGCAAGACTGGGAGGAATGATGGGTTTCAGTAGTTTAAAGCTCAAACTGTATAGGGGAAAGCACAGTCTTACCTCAAAAGATAACATGTGGCTTTCCTATTACTTAATTGTCCTCACTGCTCATTGTTAAAATGTGCCACCCTTACAATCTGTCACCATAATTATGCATATGCTGCTTGAAGGAGATGACTCTTTACCCAAAACCTGATCACAGCCACTGCATCTATGTATTAATCATCTTACTTTTGTTAAGAATATGAGGTATCACTGCACTGTTTTGGTTTTGTCTCTGCTCTTCGAATAAAAAGATTTTACAATAAAAAGAAAGATTTCTGCTGTGATCAGGGCCTTGCAGTAAAGCGTGACCCTCTGAAAAATTACTTTCCATAATACTCTCTATTTCCTTTTCTTTACTATACTCTGGTAAAGGTGCATGTTGTTACCAGCTCAATATGCCTTTTCTGGTAAAACTTTTATAATAAATTTAATAAAACTTCTCCAGTGCATTAGTTCTCAGGCTACATCATAGTAAGCCTACCCCAAGCAATGAAAAAGGTCTTGAGCCCCCACAATATGAAAATAATCTTGGGCCTCCCCAAATCATACTATGTGCAGTACACAGGAAGAACACTAAATGCCTCTGAGCAGTTGCCAGAGTTAATTCTCATTTTTCTCCCCTTATAGTTCCCCCTTCTGTAACTCCCACAACCTGGATTATACTACTCAGTGCTATATTCGGACTCTTGCACTCTTGTTACCTCTAACTGCAGTACCTCCTGGGACAGATTGCTTTCTCTGTCTGTTTCTCTTCTATCTGGAACAATCACCCTACTCATCTCCACCTCTCACCCATACCTTGCTCTCAAGCAACTTCTCAGGGATCATGTTGCTCCTAGTACCTCTCAGTTTAGCCTTTGTAATTGTGCTGTTCTGCACCAGTCTAATGTGACAGTTATTAGCTCTTGTAATTTGTACATAGTTCCTATTTGTTTAAAACATTGTGCATTTTGTTTTGTGCAGTTACTTCTGAAGTGTATTTACTCTGTGCACCTTTCCCCCAGGTTGCACTAGGAAACAATCCTTTGCTCAGTGTGCCTTTCCCGGTCACCAATTAACACATAAATCAATAAGTTTGCCTGTCTTTATCCACTTTAAATTTGTCTTATCTCATCTCATAAAGCACCCAAAACTGAAAATTTAAATGCGGTACATTTTCAGGCTTGCTTGAGCCTCCCCTTGGAGGCTGGCCTCACAATTTGAGAAACACTGCTCTAGTGTATTAATATTTTTGTTTGGAGGGTTAAGAAAGGTTACACCATTTTGTAATAATATAGAAGAAACATTTTCTACCCTTAGATTTATGGAGCATGTGTAATCCATATTCCATCTGATTGCTTGTCATCTGTGCTCTGCTCTGGGATTGTACTGTTGCCTTGATTTTTGTCTTGCAGTTTCATCAGTTCACTTTCTGCCAATTAATTTGTTACAGTTATATTGTCTCCCTTTAGAAAGGTGAACCTCACTGGACTGCGGCAGGCCTGGGTATCAGTCTCCTGTGCCTGAATTCCTTTTACCTGACCCCCTCCTTTGCTGTTGGCATGTGATATGCCTATAAGGGACCTTGGGGTTCCCCACTTTCTTAGTGTATTTTTGGTCAGCTCCATGTTTAATTCTACTGAACACTGGGCAGCCCCCATCTGACTGACACCCCAGATCCATCCATCATCTTCCAGTATTCTCCCCAATCTTTTTTGTGCTTCCATGGCTTGCCCCTCATGGTGGGGTTTCTAGGGAGTTCAACTTCTCCACCAGGTGAAGGATCTGGGGCCTGATTTTCAGCCATTCTGGGATTAAGTCACACTCTGCAGCCACATGTGCAGTAAAAAATCTCTGCACCTAGAAACAGAACTATAGACAATGATGGCAGAAAAAGACCAAAGGTTCATCCAGTCTGCCCAAGTTCCTTAAATTCCTGAAACCTTCCTTGGAACCTAATGTTCCTCCAGTGTACTCACCCTCCTGGTCCTTTCCCCCTTTCTCTTCCCTGGACCTGTCACTCCAGCAACCATTATTCTTTTCGTTCTATCCCAGGCCTGTATGAATCCCCTTACTGTGTTCGCTCCCACCACCTCAGCTGGCAGACTGTTCCAAGGCTCCACCACCCTTTCTGTAAAGAAGTACTTCTTCATGTCTTTTCAGAACCTCCCACCTACTAATTCCCATTCGTGTCCATGTAACCGCAAGTTGGTATTCAGACTAAATAATTCCCTGCAGCTCACTTTACTAATGCCTTTGAGGAATTTGAAGGCCTCAATTATATCCCCCCCTCTCCCTTCTGGATTCCAATGAGTATGAATTCAGTGCCTTGAGGCATTCCTCTTAGCATCTACCTTGCTGTCCCTGAATCATTTTGGTCACTCTTCACTGCACTATCTCCATCTAACATTGTCTTTTGTGAGATGAGGACTCCAGAATGGGGTGCAGTGCTCCAAGTGAGGCCTCAGCAGGGATCTGTACAGAGGAAGTATTACCTCTTTTCCTGTACTGTCAATCCCCCTTCTTATACATCCCATCATTCTGTTAGCCTTGCTATAGGACTTGTTGCACTGACTTATTTGTTTAAGGCAATTACTGATGATAACTCCTAGATCCCATTCCTCTTCTGTAGTGCTAAGTCTCTCCCTCCTTTCCAGTACTACATCTTGTGGTTCTTTTTCCCTAGTTGCATTACCTTGCATGTTTTAGCACTAAAGTTAACTGCCAGATCTTTGACCACCCCTCAAGCTTTTGTAGGTCCTTCTGCATATCCCTTGTTCCCTCTTCACTGTCCGCCTTCCCAAAATTTGGAGGCAGTATAGCACAGTGGTCTAAGGCTCTGAGCTGCAAATCTGGTGACATCCAGCAGACCAGACCTGGGTTTGAATCCCACAGCTTCCACTTGCATACTGTGTGACCCTGAGCAAGTCACTTAACCTCCTTGTGCTCCCAGGTCGCTCCTGTAAAAAAGCTTCCAGCTTAGTGTGCTATACCTGGTTAAACAACTAAATAAAAAAAAATGTTTTCTGTCATCTGTAAAGGGACACAACCTGCCCTGGATTTCTTCACCAATGTCACCAATGAACATGTTGAAGATGACTAGTCCCAGGACAGATCCTTGTGGAATCCCACTCATTACCTCCCACTCCTCTGATTTAACCTCATTGACCACCACCCTCTATTGCTTCCCTGCTAGCCAATGTTCCATCATTTTCACTAGACATTTAACAGCACCCAGGTCTTCCATCTTCTTAAGCAATCTCTTGCATGGTGCTGTATCAAAGACCTTACTGAAGTCAAAGTACAGCAGGTCTACTGTGTTGCCTTTGTCTATCTCCATTGTCACCCAGTCAAAGAAAACTATCAGGTTGGTCTGACAAGTACTTCCTTCCACAAAACTGTTGTTTGCTATCCTGGAGTCCATTGCTTTCTATGTAGTCTACAAGATCATCTTTGATCATAGATTTCATCAGCTTCCACACAATAAAAAGTCAGACTGACAGGCCTGTAATTCCTTGGTTGCTCCTTATCCCCTCCTTACATAGCACCACAATGTCCACCTTCTTGCTATCCCCTGGAACTTCCCCAGACCTGAGTGAGCTGTTGAACAGTCCAGTCAGTGGCTCAGCTAGCTCTGCTGCTAATTCCGTAAGTATCCTCAAATGCAACCCATCTGGACCCAGGGCTTTAGCTATCTTAAAGGCTGTCAATCCTTTCAGGACCCTCACACTATTAAACAATGGCTGACTAATTTCCTGGACTCCCTTTGTATCTGCTTTAATGCCGCTCTCTGGCACGGACCCCTATTTCTCCTTAGTGAATACTGAGTAAAAGTAGTCATTCAGAATGGTGACCTTTTGCCCATCCTCCTCTATCACCATACTTCTCTTGACTAGCCATGCAAGCTCCCCTTTTCATTTTTTCACTAATGTGTCTAAAAAACTGTTTTGTTCATTCTTGACCCCCGCCATGATACGCAGCTTTGTGTCTGCTTTCGCCTCCCAGATGGTCCTCTTTGCCTCCCTACAGTATCTTTCTGAAGATATTCCTCCCATTCTGCTTCTCCGTTTTCCCTTATGTTTATAAATAATAATAACAATAATAATTTTATTTGTTAAGCTCAATTCACAAATATCAAAGCACTGTACACACACATCAAGCTCTAAAATAATTATATAAAAAATAAAATATAAAAGCTTACTAAAATATTTATACAATATACAAAATCAATTATCCAAATCAGAAATCGGGAAAAGCACACAAATAAAGATGGGTTTTTAAAGCAGTTTTGAAGCTTTCCACTGCCTGGCACTCCCGTGTCCAATGAGGTAGAGAATTCCACAGGGTAGGAGCAGCATAAGAGATAGCCCATGCTCCCGAGGTCTTCAGATGCACCTGGGAATCTCTAGCAACCCCACTGAGTGGAGTGTTCGGAGGGGGCAGTAGGGACTCAGAAGCTCTTGCAAGTAACTCAGACCCAAACCATGTAGGGCTCTGAAAATCAGTAAACCAACTTTAAATGTGATTTTCCACTGAACCGGCAGCCAGTGCAGAGCGCACAACACAGGAGAAATATGGCTGGATTGAGTTGACTCAGACAATAACCTGGCCACAGCATTCTGCACTAGCTGCAAGCAGCAGATATCAACCCCAGGAAGCTCCAGGTACAGACAGTTACAGTAGTCAAGGTGTGAGGTCACAAAAGAGTGGACCAGGGTTGGAAAAATACCAGACAGAACAAGGTGCTTAATCCAGGAGATGTTCCTCAGGTGGTAAAATGAGGACTTGACCACAGCTGACACCTGTGAATTAAGTGTCAACCCATCATCAAGTATCAAACTCAGACTCTGCACCCATTCAGAGGTTTACAGCTGAGAGCCCCCAAGCCAAAGCCCAGCAGGCCACCCAGTGGCCGACTCCTCTATTTGGTGACCCGGTTCCACTACTAACACCTCCATCTTGTCAGAGTTCAACTTTAACCGACTGGAATTCATCCATCTTGGATTTCAGTGAGACAGTTGGAAAAGACTGAGAGAGCACTATCCTGGTTGGGCACAAAAGACAGGTACAGCTGAGTATCATCTGCATAACAGTGAAAACTCTGCCCATACTGTCTCACAATGTCTCCTAATGGTAGCATGTATGCCATGAACAACATGGGGGACAACACTGAACCCTGCAGGACCCCACATGGCAGGGAGAATGAGTCACAGGAAAAAATCCATGATACTGCCCTCTGCAACCTGCTAGTGAGGAAAGAATGGAACCATCCGAGGACTGTATCAGACAGGCCACAGAAGACACTCAGGTGATCAAAAAGCACCCCATGGTCCATGGAGTCAAAAGCTGATGAGAGATCCAGAAGCATCAAGATGGAACGGTGCTTCTGGTCTCTGGCCATCAGGAGATCATTGAGTAACCGAACCAGAACAGTCTCAGTACTATGTCTCTTATGAAACCCAGACTGGAGAGGATCATGGATAGCATGGATGGTAAGATGGTTCTCCAACTGTTGCGTCACAACTTTCTCAATAACCTTTCCAATAAAGGGAAGGTTATAGATCGGTCTGTAGTTTGCAGGAGAATCTTGGTCGAGAGATGGCTTCTTGAGAACAGGGATTACCACAGCCTCCTTCAGGAAGCTGGGGAACTCCCCCAACTCCAATGAACACCAGATTAAATTCACTAGAACTGGGCCAATCACATCAACATACCCTATTAAAAGGTGAATAGGGTCCAGGTCTAAACTACAGCTAGCTGGCCGCATACCCCAGAGAAGCTGCATGATATCCATGATCTCTGGCTGGTCAAAGTCAACCCAACAAAACAGCAGAGTCAAGATCTCACTCTGACCACCAATAACCCCCATAGAACATGATACGCGAATCTCCAACCTGATGTCAGCAACCTTATCAGCAAAGAAACGAGCAAACTCATCACACTCAATTTGCAAAAAGGCTTTCCAAAGTTGCAGACAGGCTGGATTGCACAGTCTGTCTACTATTCAGAACAGCTGAGCTGGTCGGTTCTGTGCTGCAGCAATCTTCCTGGACAGGAACTCTGCCTTCTTTTAAGAGATTGTTGACTGATAGTCTCTATTATGTTCCATTAGTCTTAGCCAATCGGCATCCAAGCCGGACCTACACCACGCATGCTCTAAGCTTCAACCTGCCTACTTCAGCTCCCTCAAAGTCCCATCAAACCATGGGGACTGAGGGCAGAGAGTAAACAGGTGAACATGGAAAGGATCAAGGAAACAGCAAGAGGAAGAAGCTGCTGTTATAACTATACTTCTCTACTGGGACTAAAGAACTAGAACTCTACTACTGGGACCTTCAATGTAGGGTAAAAAGAAAAGAGTTAGTGTGTTTGTCTGAGTTGGCTGAAGTGAATTATTATCTTTGCAGTTATCCAGGTGTTTGTCTGAGCTAGCTGAAAAGAATTGGTATCTGTGCAATTAAGTAGGTGTAGAAAGAGCTGTAAATTAGAGGGAGTGGATTAGCTTGAAGGAAGCCAGGTGTTTTAGATTCAAAAACTGCCCTAGATAGCTTCAGGCAGAGAACAGCAAGAGGAAGGAGCTGCTGTTATAACTATACTTCTCTAATGGGACAATATTGCCCTCCTTCCCTCCCCTACACCCCTCCCCCCAGCCAGTTCTACTTGTATAGGCACAAGATTTGACTGACAACAGGAACTTCCTGTTTGGGAGCAGGAAGTGAGTGATCACAGAGTCACAAAAGACTCAGCATCCTAGAAGGAAAAGAGTAGCTCTCCATCCCTCCCAACTGCTGGAGGTCTGACTCTGAGCAAGTAAGGAGATTACTGAGAAATATAGGAACCTCTTGTCTCAGAACAGGAAGATCAGGAGCTTAAAGAGCACAGAAGCAGTAAGTAAGTAGGGAGAAAAAATAAACAAATAAACAGAGGAAAGAGTAAGTATTCAAAACAACAGTTAAGGGGCCATAAATAAGGCATGATGGGAGTGGTGCAGTGCAGTGGCAGTGGAGCAGCAGTCTTGTGGGAGACGTTCTGGAGGATGCGGTGTTGTCCCATCTGCAGGTACCTCTCTGGGCTGAGGGAGGAGGTTGCTCATCTCCCGGCTGAGTTGGCCAGGATTTGGGGGACCTCCTCTCCCACCCAGGGACCACCAGGGCCACTGCCGTTGCCTCAGAGGTTGCCAAGAAAGATGAGTGGTTGGACCATAGTGGACTCAGGGAGGGTGAGGGTGGTGGAACAGAGGTGCAACCCTCCAGTTTTACCTCTCCACAATTCATATGCTATTCTGGCAAAGTGTGGTTCCTCTAAGAAGGCACCCACAGTGGAGACCAAGGAGGATGCTGGGAACCTCCACAATGGAGACCCACAGGAGGGTGGCATGGGACCCCACAGGGGGAGGAAACAAATCCTGGTGGGGAACTCCATTGTTAGGAGGGTAGAACTGGGGAAGGAAGGGGAGAGGGAGATAAGGTGCCTGCCTGGTGCCATGACATGGAGGGACAGGGAGCAAATCCTCAGGATCATGGGAGAAGCTGCATGGGGGAGGGAGGTGAATGTCATTGTCCACCTAGAGACAAATGACCTGTCTGGGAAAGGGATCAGAGCTGTGCAGGAAGAGTTTGTGGAGTTAGGGAGGGGCCTTTGACAAGCAGCATGCATGGTAACCTTCTCAGAAGTGCTGCCTGTCTATGGCATGGGTGAGGCTAGGGTACTCCACACCATGGAATTCAATCAGTGGTTGAAAAACTGGTACAGAGCTCATGGATTTGGCTTCACTGGTGACTGGGGGTCCACCTGGAGTAATGCAGTCCTATACTGACATGATGGTCTGACTTCTGTCAAGGAGGGAAACCAGGATCCTAGGTGATAGGTTTAAATGCTTCATTGGCAAGCATTTTAACTAGCCAAGGGAGGTGGCACTAGAAAGGAGAAGGGAAATCCTACCCCCCAAAAAAAATCAGGATAGTAAGTGAGGTAAACATCAAGATAGAGATGTCGATAGGGAGAAGGGCAGGGGTAAATGGAGAAAATGACAAAGGCAACAAGGACAGGGATGGGGCAAAAATGAGTAAGGCCATCAAGAAATGGAGGGTAATGAATACCAATGCACATAGTCTGGACAACAAGCTCCCTGAACTGGTGGCCTTAATGTAAGAGGGATGCCTGGATAGCGTGGCAGTCACAGAAACATGGTACACAGAGAACCATGACTGGGATGTTAACATACCAGGGTACATAACTTACAGGAGAGACAGGGAGGGTAGACGAGGCGGCAGAGTAGCTCTCTATGTTAGGGAAGAGATAAAAGCAATGGAACAAAAGAGTAAACAGGAAGGAGAGGAGGCATTGCGGATCACCTTAGAGACCGGAAATGGCACCACAATCTGCACAGGGGTTGTATACAGACCCCATCTGGGGGAGGGAATGGACAAGGATATGATAGAAGGCATCCTTAGGATGGTAGAGAAAGGGGAGAAACTATTGATGGGGGACCTTAATATGCCAGATGTTGACTGGAGCACCTTTTCTGCAGCCACATCCAAGACCAGGGCAATTCTCAATGCCCTACAGGGGGAATGCCTCAGACAGCTAGTGTTGGAACCCACTCTGAAGGGAGCAATGTTTGACCTCATACTCTCAAATGGGGATAGTGAGAGGATCTCAGATCTAGAAGTGGGTAGCCATCTGGGGACAAGTGACCACCAAATAGTGTGGTTCATGATAAACTCAGCTGCAGAGTTAAGCCATACAAAAGCAAGAGTACTGTATTTCAGCAGGGATGACTTTGGCAAGATAGAAGAGTGCCTTAGAAAGCACTAGCAAACAGGAAAGAAGGAGGGATGGAGCAACAATGGAGAAACATCAAAATTGCTATCACAAAAGCAACAAGCCTTTGTGTGATGCAAATAAACACATCAAAATGAAAGAAAAAGTCACTGTGGTTCTCAAAAGAGGTGTCAAGGATGGTTAAGGAAATATAAGGAAACACAGAAGAAGCAGGACAGAGAACTATACCAGTTAAGGCAGAAGGAAGCCGGGAAAGCAGTCAGAATAGTAAAGACCCAAACTGAGGAAAAGATAGCCAACTTGGTTAAGAAGGGGGATAAAACCTTTTATAGGTACATTAGGGATCGTAGAAAGACAAAGGGAGGGATAGTGAGGCTGAATAGAATGGACAGTGGGTGGGCAGAGAGGGAGAGTAAAATTGCAGGGATACTGAATGAATACTTCTGCTCAGTATTCAAAAAAGAGGAGGAGGAGGGGGAGGTGGTACCTAATCCAATTAACAGAAGCACTCTGGATAGGGGTCTCAATCCCAGTCCTTTCACAGAAGAAAGGGTTCTGAAAAAACTCCTAAAACTGAAGGTGGACAAAGCAATGGGGCCTGATGGGATTCACCCCAGAATTCTAAAAGAATTAAGGTGAGATCTAGTGACACCACTGACTACCCTTTTTAACAAATCATGGGAGGATGGTGTGGTACCTGAGGACTGGAGGAGAGCAGATGTGATTCCCCTTCACAAAAGTGGGAACAAGACAGAGGCAGGAAACTACAGACCTGCCAGTTTGACCTCTGTGGTAGGGAAAATGATGGAATCACTTCTGAAAGAAAGAATTGTTGCGTACCTAGAGGCCAGTGGGGCACAGGACCCAAGGCAGCATGGGTTCACAGTGGGAAGGTCATGTCAGATGAATCTAATCGATTTCTTTGACTGGGTGACCAAAGTAGTAGTAGACCAGGGAGGGGTTGTGGACATGGCCTACCTAGACTTTGATTACCCCCAGGTTTCATTCCATTTTTGCTGTTGTTCCTAGCCCCCATTGTGTACTCTTCCCCCTGGGTTTTTGTTTCCCAGGTGCATTATTTTGCACTTCTTTGCATTGAATCCAAGCTGCCATACTTTTGACCAGTCCTCCAACCTTGCCAAGTCCCTTCTGATCCTTGCCATGCCTCCTTGTGTATCAACTCTGTTGCAGATCTTTGTGTCATCTTCAAAGTGTCATACTTTTCCTTTCAATCCCTCTGCAACGTCACTTAAAGACATTAAAAAGGACCAGACCAAGTACTGAACCCTACGGTATCACACTAGTAACCCCCCTTTCTTCGGCGTGGACTACATTTACTATTACCTTCTGTGTTCTGTTGTCTAGCCAATGTTTTACCCAGGCTACCACCCTGGGGCCCACTCCCAGGCTGGCTAATTTGTTTATTAATCTTGTGTGGGACTGTGTCAAATGCCTTGCTATACCAGATGACCTTAAGGTTGGCAAGCAATGTAGCAGTAGGGAGGGCTGGGGGATACTGGGATGTATGGGTAGAGGCATCACTAGCAGAAAACAGGAAATTGTTATCCCTCTGTACAGATAGTTGGTGAGACCCCATCTGGAATACTGCATCTAGTTCTGAAGACCCCATCTCTGCAAGGACATAGACAGGATCAAGGCAGTCCAGAGGAGGGCAACTAAAATGGAGAAAGGGTCTGCAAGAGAAGCCATACAAGGAGAGACTAAAGGAGCTTAATATGTATACCCTGGAGGAAAGGAAAGGGGGGGACATGATAGAAACTTTTAAGTACCTCAGTAGAATCAACAAAGTCCAAGAGGGTAGCATCTTTCAGAAAAAGAGATGTGCAAGAATAAGGGGGCACAATTTGAAGATAGAGGGGGATGGCTCAGGGGCAATGTGAGAAAGTATTTTTTCACAGAGAGGGTGGTGGATCCATGGAACAGCCTTCCTGAGGAGGTTGTGGGGTCTAAAACTGTGGGAGAATTCAAGAATGCATGGGACAGACATAAGGCAATTCTTGTTGGGGGTAGGAAGAAATAGGCTGTTGGTTAACTAAGATCTGTAGCTAATCCAGTACATAGGGAAATAGACAGACTAGGTGGGCCAAGCAATCCTTATCTGCCATCAAAGTCTATGTTTCTGTGTTTCTATGTAAGGGTATCCAGAGCCCCCACCACTGCTCGATTAAAAGCCAGAAGTAGGTTCTCCAGATCCTCGTTTGCCTCCAGCATTCCTGATAGATCCAACACCACCAAAAGGCCTTCAGGGGTCAGACCCCATAATGGGCAGTATTGGACCATCTCCACAGGAGCAGGCCTATAAGGGGGAGCCAGAAAATTGAACCTTATGATGTGGAGGTTGGACCATCCAACTGGTTTCACCACCAAGTTGGAGGTCTCCAATCTCAGGAGAAAGACTAGGTCCAATGTGTTACTGTGATTATGTGCTGCAGAGAAAACTACCTGTGTGAAGCCCAAAGAACTCATAAGTCAGAGAAAGTCTTGTCCAAACTGTGAGAGTTCATCATCAATTCAGGCATTGAAATCCCCCAGTAACATCAACCTGGGGGAGTCCAACCTCATATCGATGACGATGTCCATGACTTCCTACAAAAACTGGTTCACCCATCCTGGTGGACAATAGATGAGAATGATTTTGTACCCCACACCTGCGGCCATGGTACTCTCAAAAGATCTGGTGTCCTCAACTGGCCCAATTCAGATTTAAAACAAATTGCTACACCCCCGCCCCTGCGACCCGACCCAGCAAGGTGTATCACCAAAAAACCAGCTGGAATCGCTGACTCCAAAATGGGACCCGCATTTTCATTCAACCAGATCTTGGTGATGCAAGCCAGATCAGATGACCCAACAAGATCGGCTATAGTAGCTGACTTGTTTTTAATAGTGCTGACATTGCACAACACCATTCGGGTTGGGTGAAAACCTGGAGCAGTTTAAGATACCAGCCTACTAATCATGGTGCCCTTGGGTATGGGCACTAGACAAGGCGGACCTTGTTCATTGCTCTATTTCACCTCAGGGCATCTTCTGGTTCCCATTACCCCAATCAGGCCACCCAGCTCGCCCCCACCCCGCCCAGACCCTCACCCTTTCTCTTCCTCCTCCCTACTATTCCAACAGCCATACAGTGGCCATAAACTGCATCAGATGGGGGGGCAGTTAAAAGGGCGGTGGTCCCGGAGCTCAGAGGGAAGGGGGGGTAGTGCCTGACAGAGAAAACCTCCATCAAACACAACCTGATAATCACAGTGGCTCCCAAATGAGCCAACCAACTAGCACTAGAAACAGCACACCCTGCAATAAATAATTACTTCCAAAATAACCCCCACACTCTCACAAACCCCAGAGTAAAAAAAACAGCTCCCTTAAATACTAAAAATAAAATAAAATAGAATAAAATAAATCAAGAAACAAATAAAACAAACAGATGCAAAAATAAATCAAATTAAATGCAGTAGCATTCTGGGCCTCTCACTCCTATTCAGCAGAATAGATGTATGTCCAACAGTCAACAGTCAAAACAAAATCCACAGAATATCGTACAGTAGACCAGTCATTGGGAAGGTTCTCTCACAATCTCCCTCCAGAAACAAAAAAGATTCAATATAGGACCATGGGCACAAGAGTTCCAAGGAATCATCTTCTGTATTTGGTAGCACAAAAAGGAAGGCAAAAGTAGAGAGAGAAGAAAAACCTTCAATTAGCAAACCAAGTCTCAGCTTGCACTCCCCGAAAAAGGCCTTCTTTTTGGCCCTAACTGCTTCCCTAACCTTAGCTGAGAACTATAGTGGTCTCTTAAACCTATTTCTCTTTGTTATTGTTTTTACACATGCCATTGATGCCTCAAGTATAGCTCCCTTAATTGCCTTCCTTCTCTCTTCCACCTTGTCAATGCCCTCCACCCCATTAACTTTTCTCTGACCGGTTCCTTCTACATATCAAAGTGTCTGCCCTTCTAATGTCAAGGACTTTGGTTCTTGTTTGTGGCTTACTGGCCCTGGAGGCTAGTTCAAACCACACAGAGTTGTGGTCACTATTCCCTAGCAGTTCCCTTACTGCCACAGTATCCACCATCTTTGTGTTAGTGAGCACCACATCAAGGACTGCAGACTGCCTGGTGGGTTCCTTAACCAGCTGCACTAGCAGACAGTCCTGGAAGGCTTCTAGCAATGTTTGTCTCCTAGTATTCTTGGCCACTGGTACCTCTCAATCAATATCTGGCAAGCTGAAGTCTCCCACAACCACCACCTCTCACTTCACTACCCCTCTTTTAAGTTCCTCCATGAGTTCTCTGTCCCTTTCCTCCCCTTGAGCTGGAGGTCTATACACTACCCCAAGCATATTTTCTTGCCAGAGGCTGCCTGAGTTGCACCCATAAAGACTCAGTTTTCCCATCACTACCCCAATGCTCCCATCTTCAGACACTTAGATACCCCCCTTAACAAAGAGGGCAACTTCTCCCCAGCTACCACTTCTTTGATCCCTCCAGAACAATGTGTAACCAGGGACCACCATCTCCAAATCATTATTTTCTATGGCCCACATTTCCATGATGGCTACAAGGTCCACCTCTGTATGTGCCATCAGCACCTGGAGCTCACTGAGTTTGTTTCGTAGGCTCCTAGGGATAAGGCATACCTCCTTCCACTTGACTCCTGCTCTAATTCTACTGCTGTCCATCTGCCTTTCATGTTTTCTCCTCCCCTTTTTAGTACCTTTACCTTTAGTTTTTCCTCCTGTAACTGTCCCTCCCCTTGGTTCTGTAAACCCTTCAGTGATTCATGCACCCCTTTTACTGCTACTGTCCCTTGGGTGTAGGGGAGTACTATCTTGGATCCCCTTCTGCTCACCATCCAATCTGAATCCTCTAGACCTGGACTCCCCCATAGTCAGTTTAAATGCCTGATGCAGACATCAAACCTCTGCCCCAGTGTGCTGGCCCCCTCTCTTGTCAGGTGAAGTCCATCACCTTGAAAAGTCACCCATCCCAGAAATCCTCCCAATCCTCTACAAAGTGGTAACCCATGATCCAGCACCACTCCTTAAGCTAACTGTTGAATGCCACTATTTCAGCACCCCTTATCATATTCTGTCCTTCCTCCCTCCCAATCCCACACAGGACGGACACTGGAAAAAGCCAGGGAGGCTGATTGTGCTGCCAATCTGTGCCACAGTCTACAACATTTCTGCTTCACCATTTCCACCAACTTGTTGTCTAGATTCTTGGTACCCAGGTGCACCAACACCCACAGCTGCTACCCCCTCCACCATCCTCCCTATTCTGTCTAAATCCTAGTTGGCTGATGCTCCAGGCAGGCATCAGACCAACCCCCTCCCATCTGACACCCCCAACACCCTATCTATCCTCTTATGCACTGAGTCCATGACCACTAGGACCTTTCTGTCCATATTGCCCCCTTGAATGCCACCTTGCAGTCTAGCCCATTATCCTTGACTGACCCAGAGTCTCCCGTTGCAGAATCAGAAGACTGAGTCTCTTCCAGGGGTGTGAAGTGATTCACCATCTGGTTGTAACTGGGCTGGAAAACATCCTTGTGGCTGCCCCTTCTCTCTCTCTCCCATGCCAAACCACCCTCCACTCTCCTGGACCAATGGGTCTCTGGGGAAGTGAGGGTGATGGAGGTGAGCCTGTGCTGAGCTAAGTGTATAGTTGGGATATCTCTTTCCTTGCTGCTACCAGTTCAGCACAGAACTATCCTATGGTCCTGCAGAAGGGGCAGTGCCCCCTGCTCCAGAACACATCTCTGGAGAAGTGTGCCCCACCTGCAGACATTCTGATTTCATCCTGCACTTCGCATGGCTGGCAGGCACAGCTGTGGAGGATGTTATGCCTGGTCCAACCAGGCATAACATATTGGTACAGCTGTGCCACAAAATGGCTGCAAGCTGCTGTAAATCATACAGATAGCCATAAAACAGTTCCATCTTTGAAAATCTGGTGCATGCAGGAAAAACTGTGGCTCCACAAATGAAGAATGACTTACGCCAGATTTTCCCGCACCTGCACTGATGTCTGGGGTTTTGAAAATCCAACACCTGCTCTTTAAGGTGGGTGCCTGTTTAATGGTGCAGGACCAGCAGAGGGTCAGTTACCATCCTGCCATATGGAGTTTTTTCTACCATTTTGTCCCCTAGGGCTGCCTGTGTGCAATTACATGATGTGTGTATGCGCAGTTGTGCGCAGGCACATATTGTCATCTGTCAGCAGCCCCTGTAACCCAGCTGCAGCCACAGAATTTGCTGCCAAACAGTCTCCACTGAGCATCAGTTAGAGAGTGGAGGACAGATTCTCCACTCCCCAAAGGAGGCGTGTTTTCCTTTGTGATGCTCATCACTCCTTTCCCAGCTGACCTCCTGCCACCCAAGTCTGATTCCAAACCCTGGTCCTTGCAGTAGAGAGCAAAAGCCCTACTGTTATGCTACCTACCTGGATCAGGAATACCCACTTTCTTTTCCTGCCAATTTTGCCTCCTGAGCTGGCAAACAAACTTTCTGCAACACCGAACCCCTCTGTTCCTACTGCAGCCAATTTTGTTAGGTTCACATAAGCCAGCAGGCATGTTTATCATGGAGGGACTTACTGATGAAGGCTGCAGTGAGACCAGTGAAGGAGGAAGGAGGAAGGAATGTTTTACAAGAGACTGGTGAGCCCAGAAAAAAAAACACATTTGATTTTTGATAAGTCTATAAATTTGAACACCAAATTTTCTGATCTCATGGTTTTCATGGGAATTGTTGATGCTGATCCTGGGGCCTCAGTATATGCTATAGGACCCTTGCCTTTTGCTGCACCCAGACCCCATTTTATCTTTGATCAGTATGGGTGTCAGAGGAGAGGAAACCACTACTCTTCATCATGTCTGACAGTAATTCTGGGTCCAATGGCCTAGAACCAAAGATGCTAAGGATGGAAGCCTCCTCTATAGTGCTCTATATCACAAAACTCCTAAATCTCTCCTTCTCCTTTGGTATTGTCCCTGATGCTGGAAAATTGCAAGGTCCCCCGTCTTTATAGCAGGTGACCCCAAACTCATAGACAACTATTAACCCATAGCAATACT
The DNA here is from genome assembly GCA_016271365.2 of Neoceratodus forsteri. NCBI lineage: Eukaryota > Metazoa > Chordata > Ceratodontiformes > Ceratodontidae > Neoceratodus > Neoceratodus forsteri. The sequence goes on from CM028129.1 coordinate 877,399,456, forward strand.
CTCAGCCTTTTCTAAAGTCCTAGAAAAAGTATAGCATTACATCTCAGTGACTACTGTAAATAGCCAAGTACAGTATCCTGTCTTCTAATCAACATGGTTTCCGGAAAAACCATGGTACCTCTGCAGCCTTGGCCAAACTAGCAACTGACATCAGTCTAATTACGGACTCTGGTCTCCTAACTGGTGTAGTGTTTATTGACCTGACAAAGGAGTTCAACCTGGTCAATCGCTCACTCCTCCAAAACAAGTTAGCCTCCCTGGGTGTCTCCTCCCCACCATTTCTTGGTTCACCAACAAATTAACTGTTAGAAAACAGCAGGTTTGACTTCATTCTGCTACCTCCAAACCTGTTGACATAACTGCTGGTGTTCCTCAAGGGTCAATCCATGTCCATTTCTTTTCTCTAGCTTATCAATAGTCTCCCAGATGCTGCCTCCTGTTGCAGCTGCCTTCTGTATGCAGATAATCTTATCCTGTACTATAGTGCTGCAACTGTCCCCGCCATCCATAAATCCCTCATGGACTCCTTTGCATTCATTCTTGGATATTGGTGAACAAGTTAATGCTGAAGAGCAAAAAGACCAATGCCGTACTGTTTGGTTCCAAGCCAAAACTCTGTGTTACCTTCATAAAATTCTCCATAACCTCCACAGATTGATTCCCTCTGGAGGAGGTCAGTATTTTCAAATACCTTGGTTTAACATTAGACCCCTCCCTTAATTTCACACCTCATGTCTCCTCAATCTGCAAATCAGTAAATACTAAGCAGGGCTTGGCCTCAAGGTTCAAACATTGCTTATCTCCTGTTGCTCAACCATCCATAACTCAAGGGGTACTCTTCCAGGTCTCATCTATGGCCTTCTGGCATTCCTAGGTGCAAGTAAATCTGTCCTATCTAGATGGGCTATAACTTACAATAAAGTAGCTTTGTCCCAGCCTCTCCAAAGATCACACACCACTGCTTCCTTTATACCAGTCTGGGCTGGCCCTGGCCTGCTGTCCAGCAATCCTTTGCTCTGGGCTACTATGTTGACAACCTCCTGCAGACAGTTTCCCCATCTCCCCTTCCCAGTTAACTGCAATGTCTACTCCAACCTATTCACAGAGATCAGTCAACCCTTAAGCATAAGTGTTCTGCTGACCTTAGGGAACTGGCCTTTGTTGTTTCTGTCACGATTTACTGGAACTCCTTTCCTTCAAACCTACACCTTTCTTTCAGTCACTCAGTCTTTTTCAAGGCACCAAAGGACTCACTGTGCCTCCTATGTCCATGTGCCTGCCCCCCTTTAAGGGCTAGGAAACAAAGCCTAGCTGCACACTTTTCCACTAAATGTCTTGATGAGTACAGCTCATTTTTATACCCCATAAATGGTTATTCAGCAACTGAAATTCCTGCTCAAGAGAAACAAACATTTGTGCATAATATGGGTGGCTTGTGTTTCTTGATAAAATTCTGTTCATATTTACATACATGAAGTGTATGAATATCTAGTAAAAATGTTCTGGTGATTGAAGTTAAGCGATGAACCTATAATACTAGTGAATGTATACATTCCACTGATGAAGACCTGTTATGAGGAGGTTTAGAGTGAATTTGAAAAGTATTATCTATTGTACATCCTGATGACGCTAACAAAATGTGTGTGCATTTAACAGCAGAATAGGGGCTTCTGATGGAATAGATAATGAATTAGTTTTTCTGGTAGTAGTATTATCTCCAGATTACCATCCAAAGGAAAAAAGGTTAACATCTTAGGACTCCAGCTAATTGAGATATTAGTACAATATAACCTGTTAGTATTAAATGGCAGGTCCCCAAGTGGCAGAAATGGGTATTTTATGGTTATATCAACAAATCAAGTACAATTGACTATTTCACATCTACAAATTTAGATTCTGACAAATTTGTGATCTGAAGGTGTAATCTAGATCTGATAGTGATCATTTTCTATAATGCTGTTTATGAAAAGCACAAATAAATGTCAAAATATAGAAATCAATAACTCTAATAGCCTGCCTTTAGAAATTCTGTACAATACGAGAGAGCAGTGGGATGGTATTGTGGAAGATACAGTAATTAACTATCTGTTACATAATCTGAACTTGATTTTCCTTCTGGAAGAGGAAGTACAGTACCCAGCAAAATATGTTGTAATGATAAGTAGTCGGTTTAGTAAGATATCTTTGTACTTACATAAAACATCAAAATTATTTATGAAAGAGCAGATGTGGTTATTAAAAATAATGACCTTTTTTTTTGTTCCTAGTAGCTTGTGGTACTAAAAATATTAAAATTAATATTGACGCATATATCAGTCCAGAAAATTAGTTAAATAATTTTAAAGATATTGTTCATGTGAATGGCCTCTAGTAACCCCAAATGTTAACAAACTATTTACAGTGGACAAACACTTTTTTTTTCACTTTACTGTATCATAAATATTTCAGTTTGGGTTGCTCTTGTACTTGTATCGTGTATTGTTTCTTCTCTTATATTTAAGTTGCAACCTATATGTACATTTCACATATGCCAATATATTAATAAACAGAATAACTGCAAAAAAGGGAATATGTACTTTCAAACTCAAATAAGTGCCTGGCCCAGAAAAGGCACCCATAGAGCTGTTCTCAAGTAAGAGTTCCAAATGGGCTTTTTTTTGTGTGCAGATTTTCCAATACTTGTATTATGCACACATTTATACTGTCTCAATGGAAAGAAAGTGTGATCATTCCCATACATAAAAAAAGGAAGCACAAATATTCCTGAAAATGATAGACCCCTTAAAATATTTTCAAAACTGATACTATGATAGGCTGTTAAGTCACATTATGAAAAATAATATTTTCACTGAGGTGCAATCTGAGTTTGATAGTGGTTACTCAGTGATGGATCACTGTTGTACACTAAATAACTTAATAAAAAGGTATGTGCTATTTAAAAAGACTAAACTGTATGTTACATTTGTGGATCTCAAGATTGTATTTGATGCTCTTTCTTGTAGTATTCTTTTTATGCAACCAAAAGACATACAGGTAGGGAACTGGCTGACAGATATTATAATACAAAATCACACATGCCCCCACAATGCAAAACATCATGGGCTACATATGCAAATCACCACAGAATGTTATGCTGGTCCAACTTTAAGCAGAATTGCATGATGCCGAAAGGCCTCTCACACAGTTTGCAAAGGGTGCTAACAGAAGACATAGACACGTGTTTCGTCCTACCAGGACTCATCAGTATGCCTCGTCTGTTTGACACCCCAGTGGAATGGACCAGCTACCCTTAAGGCAGTGTGCCTTGGATATATTGTGGTGAACCCATTAAAATAAAAAACTATTTAAAAGACAAAGAACCTCTGTGCACAAACACTGAGGAAAGGGTTACCCCAAAGGGCATTTGGCTGGGAAGCCAAGTTTCAAGAAAATACAAAATCACACATGCCCCCACAATGCATTATAATGCCTTTGCATAACATTAACTGTTCATGTGTCAGATACAATTTGGCTGGTGACTATACAAATTAATTTCAAATTAACTCTGGAGTGAAGCAGGGTTGCCCACTTGCACCAATGCATTTCAGTATTGTAACAGAGAAGGCATTATGCAATATGAATAATTCAGAATTTCATCCACCATCAATTTATAATCTCCTATGTTCAATTTTAGCATATGTGGACAATCTAGTTCTGCTATCCTGTTCCCCAAGTGGATAAAAAGGCAGTTAGCTTCTCTAGATTGTACAATGTTAAATATGAAGTTTCATGTAAGTGATAAAAACAAAAGTCATGGTATTTGGAGGAAGAAAACAAAAACATAGTCAGAGGATGGGAAATCATATTCTTGAGCAAGAAATTCTTATACAGTATATATCTTAGTATAACATTTTCAGCATCTGGTAAATGGAGCAATCATTGACAGAGTTCAAAACAAAAAAGCTGAATATGTAAATCAAGCCTTATTAGGATTCTGTTTCAAATATGGTAGAGGGTCTGTTATTCCAGCCTTAAAGGCATAAATACATAACTATTTCCGAGCCTGATGTACAGTATGGTGCAGAAATTTGGGTCTGAAACTACAGTATGATGTGAACTCAGAAAAAAAATGTTATAAAATATATACAAAAAAATTGTTGGGAGTTGGTGGTAGTACATCATCATCTTTTGTAAATGCTAAAATAGGTCAGACAAGATTGATAGTTGCTATTATGGGTAAACTGCTAGGGTATTGGACAAAATTGACCTTATCTTCAGAAAGAATTCCACTGAAGTGCCTGAAGGAGAAGCTGGTTTATGAGCTTAGAGGCTTCAATTCAGAATGAATGCATGCAGTAACTGCTGTCTTTTGCAGTATAGGTTTATCCCATCTTTGGAACAACTACTGTATTTAAAAGGAGTGACACTTAACAAACAGTACAGAAAAATAATAAAAAATGTACCTGGCTGACATAGATTAACAAATGGATATGGAAAATGTGAAAAAAAATCTTTAATTGGTTTCTAAAGATGAAAAGTTTTTATGACCTAGAGTACCATTTATTTATACCTGGGGCCAATTCACAAAAGTATGCCCGGTCACAAACCCAGTTTGCCCTGGGCAAACAGGGCTTTGTGAATAGTTGTTATTCACAAAATCCAGTTTGCTCCCGCAAACTCAGGGCAAAGCAGTGAGTGGGGCCACAGTGCAAATGAAGGGGAGAGGACCTACATATCCTGCACACCCATTCACAAAGGTATAGCTCCATGCAAGGGCCTTTGCAAATGTCCCTGCATGGAGCAAAGTACCACCAACAAAAAACTAGTGGTAATCCATGCAACCCTAGTGGTTGACAAAGGTGCTGTGGACCCCCACCCACCTACACAGTCTCTAATTGACCACCTGACTGGAAAACAGCACTTTGTCATTGTGTAGTGCCCCTCCCCCTTCCAAATGCCCACCTGAAATGTTAAAATAATTTTTCCATAGTATAGTGTCCCTCCTCCCTCCCTGATGCCCACTTGAAATGTTAAAATAAACTTCCATAGTGTAATGTCCCTCCACTGTGTCCAGTCTCCCACCCCATATGTTTCAAAACAGTTTCTGTAATGTAGTGTCCCACCTCCTCCCCAATCACCAATCCCAATATACAATACCCATTTTCCATAGTGTAGCATCTCACCCCCAACTCCCCAATCACTGATCGCCTGCCTGATATGTTTCATTCCAATTTTCCATAGTATAGTGTTCCATCCCCCTTCCCTGGTCACCGATCACCACCACATAGCAGATACACATACTCCCAGGTAGTCTAGTGGTCCCTGGCCATCCCCGAACTCTGTCCTGTGCAATGTGTAATGCTGTACCATAACTCTGGTGGTTTAGTGGATCCCCAACCCCCCACCCTGCCTGGTAGTGTTCCTCCACCCTGCTCCCTCCAACCCAATTCTCAGCTGGCAACCAGCACAGCCACCTCTCACCACCATGGCTGGCCACTGACTGAGCTCTCTGTGAGAGTGTGCTGTCTATGGTATGGCTCATTGACAGTGACTGAGCTGTCAATCACTGTCAATGAGCTATACCGTAGACAGTACGCACTCACTGAGAGCTCAGTCGGTGGCCAGCTGCAGTGGTGAGAGGTAGGCTGAGCTGGTCACCGCCTGGGGATTGGGGGAGCGGGGTAGAGGAACACTACTGGGCAGGATGGGAGAGTAGAGGGTCCACTAGATCCACCAGGGTTATGGTATTACACATTGTATGGGACAGGGTTTAGGAATGGGGAGAGACCACTAGACTACCGGGAGTATATGTGTCTGCTACGGGTGGTGATCAGTGACTGGGGAGGGGAGGACCACTACATTCTGGAAATGGGAATGAAACATATCAGGCAGGTGATCGGTGATTGGGGAGGGGGTGGGGCACTATACAATAGAAAATGGGTATTGTATACAGGGATCAGTGACTGGGGAGGGGTGGGACACTACATTATGGAAACTGTACTGAAACACATGGGGTGGGAGATCGGGCACTGGGGAGGGACACTACACTATGGAAAACTTATGTTAACATTTCAAGTGGGAGATCGGGGAGGGGGAGAGGGACACTACACTATGGAAAAATTTTGTATGGGTGTCAGATCCACAATCGGGGCAGGAAGGACACCACTAGACTATCTAGGAATGCGGCTGCGTGGGGCTTGGGCTGGTGGGGGGGAGGACCCACAGTGCCACACTAATGCACTAATGCCATTCAAATGAGCCCATAATGAGCATGTTAATGGCCACTAGTGCCTTACGAGCCCAATAGGCTCAGTTTCATTGCTACTTTTGTGAATAGCACATTAGCGCCTGAGCACTATTTGCTGTGGGACCATTATCCTGGCTGGCTGTGGGGGCAGTGCTACTGGATATTCCACTGCTTTAACTGGGTTAGCACTGCCCTGCTGGCCCATATTCATAGTCAGATAGTGCACTGCACTATCCATCTGTAAATAGCACGTTTACCCTTCAGCGCAACCGGGAGATGCCGCACAAACTTTTGCATGCAGTTTGCAATGTTTTTGTGAATCCTGGCCCTGATGCCCTAAAAATAGATTCATAATGACAAAATACTGACTGAAACTATTCCCATCTAAACTTGCAGAATTTAGATAGGGGACTAAAGTACTATAAGTACAGTGGGACTATTGAATAAAATTGTGGTTTAAATGAGGTTGAAGCTCTGAAACATGTGCTGTTGTTTGGGATGTGGTATGTGACCAGTAGGGAAAAGTATTAATTGAAAATTAAAAGATTTAAAGATATTTCAAGTGAACTGATGTTCCTTATACTTTGGACTGTACATCACAATTTCTGCTTGTATGTTATGAAATACATAGAAGGAAGTCAGCATGGTAAGAAATTAATTTGAACTTATATCTGTCAAATTTTAATGTCTGAATGTTTCTTTTTAAATACTATGGCCTGGATTCATGAAGAGTGACACAGGGATTGTGCCAAGCCCTGTGTCAAAACCAACAGTTGGCACAGCTGCCCAAAACGTTTGCCACAGAATGCACCTGATTCAAGAAGATCAGGCACATTTACAACACTTTACCTGATTTATGGCAGCTTGCACCAAATATTTGGTGCAAGCCTGGTAAAACAGGTACCTGTGATTGCCACAAGTTTGACTCAAAAAGCTGGTCAATCTTCTGGCAATCGGTGTACAGGATGAAGAATCACGATTGCAAGATGGGGAATGCCATAAGCCCTGTGCGCCATATGTTCAGCACACCTGGGGCTTGTGGCATTCTCAGGAGATTAAAGAATTAGGTCCTACATCTTTTTTATCTTGTATACATTTGTAATTATTTTTTATGAAGCTGAACAATAACTTAGCCTAACCTATACCCTGTCATTATCTACACAGATTTAAATAAGCTACTTCCCGAACTGTTATGCAATCTATAATCATTGTTAAGTTTTTTCTGTGGTATAAATGGCTCATTGTTACTCATCACTGTATACCATATGTTATTTATCCATGATGCCAATACCACATATCTCTGATTTTTTTTCTTGTATTGTAAATACCTATGTTTGCACCTGTTGCTGTCTTTGATTTACACTACTGTTTCCTTTCACAATGGTGATTACTTGTGACTTCATACAGATGTTTTGTCCCTAGTGTAGTTACAGTTATTCTATTGAGGATATGTAAATTCTGTAATTCTCTCAGGTTGTGCCTGAAAACAGGCATATGTATGCCAAGTGTATCATTCTAGGTATCAAATACAAATAAATAAACTTCTGTTCTTCTGTTGTTTATGTTGCTTCTCCATGTAAGCAATAAGGGATGGCAGAGCATTGGTTATTGGGGTTAATGCACACCCAGGTGAGTAATGAGGCATGAGGCACTTGCACTGAGGGCCTTTAGCACCTGGAAGTGCATTAACCCCAGACTACCAATAACATTGAGTCTCTTCTTTCACTTATGTTCAAGTTTCAAGTTATTTTATTTAAAACAGGCAGCGCTAACAATTAGCCATTTGAACTAATACTCATTTTTAATGACTTCCTGAAATATTTGCAATAAAATTTTGAAAAAAAATACAATTATAATTATGTTCTGCTATGCTATAGCTAACAAAACAATTTTAAGTATAAATTTTCCACATATAACAGAACAACAAATTGTAATACAACCAAGCTTACAGATTCTCACAGGAATCACAATACACTTAGTTGGTTTTAAGCAATTGTTTTAAAGTGCACAATAATGGTACATTATCAACATTAGTGTGTAGTACACAAGGAAGGGCATTCCATAACTTTGGGCCTTTAAATGAGACATACAATTGACCTGTTTAGTAGTTAACTCTGAGAATATTGAATTCAAAGCCTGATCTTTATCCCAGCTATATAAAACAATAAGAAAACAAATCAGAAATATACATCAGAAAATTTTGTTTTACATAGTTCCACATGAAAGTTAATGAGCAGAATTTTCAAAAATGATGCTGAGCTTGTGTCCAGCCCTGTGCCACTTAGGTTCTGGTGGTGTGCCAAACCCTTCACTGCAACTACACCCAAATTTACAATCTCGGCTGCAGTTGTGATCATCTCCACAACTTATGGCAGCTTGTGCCAAGTTTCTGGTGCAAGCTCCATAAAAATGGCACCCAGGATTGCTGCAAGTTTGATCTGAAAAAGTTGGTCTAACTTGCACCAACTGTTACACTGGATAGAAAATCCCATTAGATCATCACAAGCCCCATGCACCATATCACTGGTGTACTGGGGCCTGCGGCAATCTAGAGCTTTTGAAAATCCTGCCCAGTGTGTGCGGTTGTCTTATTTGCTTCAAAGGTAGCCAATCAAGAGGCTTGAGTAGAGTACAGTGGTGAGAGTACTTTAAAAAGAGCCACTGACGTGTTGAGAAGAACTTTCAAAAACATAATATTTGGGCACAAAGTAGCTTATACAGTATTTCTTATCAGCTTGGTGTTTCTTATCCCAATTACTTCTCACTGAGGTAATTTGCTTCAAAAACAGGATGATTGTTTCTTGATGGTTCATCAGCTGCTATTGCTTGTTCCCAAGCTGATGTTATAACACTCTGCTTGTGACATCACAGTTATTTCCATGGCAATAGACAGTGATGTCACCATAGAGAATTATAATTTCAAGTAGGGAATAAGCCATGGGGGCAGACACAAACTAAGGGATAAATAGCTTGTTTTTGTGAGAATTTATTCAGTAATAATAATGGAGAGGAGAAATATATAGCAGATATATGAAATACAAGTAGAATTGTGTCTATATATTATATTTTCCAAAGTTTTCCTAAAGGTGTCAGCTGCTCTTTAAACAAGTAAGATAAAGCATGTCATTTTGTAATATAACAAATCTAACCTCAGAGAATGCATTCTTAATTACCCAGCGTAAGCAAAATCACTGTAATCAAATATAGGCAATATAGTGGTCTACACTATTTTCTGTCTCACATCCAGTGAAAAATCTGATTTATTCCTACAAAAAAAAATTCAAGAGTTCACCTTTTTTTCTAAGCCTTTTAAATGATGGTCCCAATTTAGATTTTCATCTAGCCATATGACTAGCTATTTATTATTTGGAACATTCTGCAACTTCCTATTATTACTTCTACAATTAGAAATTTTTGTTTTATTTGTTCCTACGCACCAAATCAAAGTGCATGACCTGAGTCTTTTGATCATTTATCATTAGTCTATTACATCAAAAAAAAAAAATAAATAAACACTGGACTTTGTTAAAAGTTGTCTGCAACCTGATCTGAAGCAAACAAAGCTCTGAACTTAGCTGCAGACAACAGTGTTGTCCACATAAAGGAGGATGGGTGGCCCTCTTGTTCTGCTGAAATTTAAAATTGTTAATAAAAAGTTAGAAGAGGAGTGGCCCCAGGACAGAGCCCTGGGGAACACCCCTTCTCACCTCAAGTTTCCTAAAGTTCACACAACCTATAGTAAACAGCTGATACTTTTTTTATTTAGTTTTTGTTGACCGGGTGAGTGTACTAGCCATAAAATGACTGTTTTCAGGAATGACCCAATAGAGTACACAACACATCATCATACAACAGACCAATAGAACAAGACAAAACAAGTACAGTCAAAGATGAACAAACCTAAGTTACATAAACCAGAATAAGCAAATCATGACAAGAGACATTACATAAACATAACTAACCAAGCATATATAATCATTCAACAGTCCAAGAGTACATGGCATAACAAATTCAGTCGGTGAAGAACAAACATAAGTTACATAAGCAGGAGTAAGCAGATCATGACAAAGAGAAATTACATAAGCATGACCAACCCAAGCAATGTGAAACAGCAGAGTAAGATATATATATACAATTCAAGTAAGCAGTGATTAGGGAAAGAGAGAGACCAGGAATAGTATGCAAGAGCTAGAAGTAAGAAGCAATGTCATAACAGAAGAATCAAGTAGAAAATTGAAACTATGGATGCCTAGGTGAAGTACCAGAGAGGACTAAGGACATGACCCACCTAGAGGTTTAGCAAGATAATAGTCTTGCTAAGGGGCTTTTGGGTAGAGAAGAGAGAAGGGAGGGAGAGAAATGGAGTGAAGAGTAGTGGAAGTGATTTAAGTAGTGGTAGTAGTAGTAGTGGGACAAGAAATGAAGAGAGATAGAAGAGAAATAAGGAGAGGTAACTTGAAAGATGGGAGGAGGAAACGCGCTATCAAGTAGGGTCAAAGCAATTGCACACATTGGCAAGTAATAGATAATGACGAAATTCCCTTTGGAAGCAGAGATGGGACTCCGATAGTCTAAGGCCAAGAGGAAGGGAGTTCCAGAGTTGAGGGGCCACACACTGGAAGGCACATGCTCCTTTAGATGTACGGCATCCAGGCACCTTCAGCAGAGATTTATCTGCAGATCGCAGTCCATGATTGGAGGTAGCAGGAGCAAGCAAAGCCGTAAAGGAAGAGGGAGTATTTTCTCTGACAATGGAATCAATAAGTGTTCCCAATGTGTATTGCCTACTAGCTAAGGGGGAGAGCCAATTAAGGTCACTGTATAGGTGGCAGTGATGCTTGAGCCGAGGCGACAGGGAGGTATAATGTCATATGTTGTTGTACTTGACGTCCCACTTTTGCAGGTTTGTTTTGTGAGCAATGGAAAAAATAGGGGCACCATAGGTAGGGGCAGGGAGTAATATCTCTCTGGCAATAGCTAGTTTAGCAGATGGCATAAGTTGGTAGCTAGTTTTGTAGGCCACACTAAGTTTAGAGTTGACAGCTTTACAAGTAATCTGAATATGGGAGCTAAAAGAAAGGAATTGGTCAAGAAGGACCCCCAGATATTTAAAGGACTCCACTGATTCGATCTGTGCTCCGTCTAAGTCACTTGCCATCAGTAGGATGGGTCAGCCCTTGAGCTTTGGAGCAGAGCCGAACAACATAACTTTTGTCTTATGTGTCTTAAGCACAAGCTTATGTGTGCAAAGCCAGTTCTGGACATTCCTAAAATCAGCAGTCAGAGATGCATTGATGCTGACTACATTTGAGGAGCTAGTGTAAAAGACAAGGTTGTCCGCATAAAGAATAGGTGAGCAGTGTTGAAAGGCATCCAAAATGTTGTTTATATAAAGAGAGAAGAGAAGGGGGCCTAATATGGAACCCTGAGGAACTCCAGTGTTAGTGGTGGAGTAATTGGACAGGGAAGAGTTGAATTTCATGATTTGTGTCCTGTTCAGAAGGTAGCTACTAAACCAGTTACAAACTGGGGATGAGAAATATAGATTCTGAAGAGCGATAAGAAGCAGGGGATGGTCAACTAGGTCAAATGCCTTAGTAAGATCAATAAAAACAGCACCTGTTAGTTGTCAAGTATACATGCAGGAAAGAGTATGAGGTGTGATGTTTAGAAGTGCAGTCAAGGTACTGTGACTTTTTCTAAAGCCATGCTGGGACTCGGAGAGAAGATTAAACTTAGGTAGTCAGTGACTTGGAGAGTCACAAGTTTCTCAAGGATTTTACTCAGGACCGAGAGGATGGCACTGGGTCTATTGTTGACTATGTCCTTAGGGTCACCCTTTTTAAAGATGGGCGTGATGAGTGCTGTCTTTCAAATGTTGGGTACCTCACCTTGTGAGAGAGAAAGTGTAAAGATTTTTGCCAATGGGGAGGCAATAAGGGGAGCAGCAAGCTTCAGAAGTTGAGGTTCAAGTGAGTCTAATCCAAAGCTAGTGTCCGAAATGGCCATCAGGAGTTTTAAGACCTGCAGGCAGTTTATGGCCTTGAAACAGAAAGGTGCTTTATCAAGTGATATGTCAGACCACGAGTTTACTAAGGGTGTTTGGTGAACAGAAGGGTGTTGGGAGTGAGGTCTGGATTGTAAGAAGGAGGAAGTTAACCGTGATAGGTCTGAGAATAAGTGGTTAAAAGCATTTGCTATGGTCCTTCCATCATTGCAATTTGAGTCATTTAATGTCATATCACTAAGGTTAACTGATTTAGAGGAACCAAGGAAGTTCTTCACATGTGCCCAAAATTTCCTGGGGTCTCCAGCTGAGCTTATCAACAGGTCTTTACAGTATTTTCTCTTTGCCAGTCTAACCTGTATTTTACAAGAGTTTCTTAGAGCTCTATAGGCAAGTAAATCAGATTGGAGACCTGTGCATTTGAACAGCTTCCACTGTTTGTCTCTGTTGCGCATGGCATCAAGCAGGTCTTTATGTAGCCACCTAGTGTGCTTCCCACTAACACGTCTAGTCACTTGTGGGGTGTGCTTTCTCTGCACGGCCAGGAATTCATTAAGAAAGGTCTGCAGAGCAGTTTCAATATCACTCGAGGCATAAACAGTTGTCCAGTCAATGCAGGACACATCATACAGAAAGTCACCATGGTCCAGTTTAGCAAAGTCCATAAAAGTTACAAAACAAGGCTGTGGAGAAGGGGGAGCAACTGTTGACCATATACAGAAGGTGGGGGAGTGGTCAGTTAGGGCATCAGTTAGGATACCTGAGCCAGATATATGTTCAGTTCAGTTCACCAGTAACCAGTCAAAGAGGGTACAAGACTGAAGTCCCGGGGAGGTTCTTGTAGGTTCGGTTATCAGTTGGTGGAGATTATAGCTGTGTAGAAGGGATAATAATAAGCTATTTGATGGACCCATCCAATTAATGTTAAAATCTCCTACGATGATCACCTCATGTCTATTGTAGATCTGTGAGGTATCATGAAGCATTTCCCTAAGGACAGGCAGGCCAACAGACGGTGGGTTGTAGACACAGATAATATGGAGCGTCTTGGCACCTAGAGCAAGAGTGGTATGCTGAGATTCACAAGCAGTAGTGGTGGCATTGCCTGGGATAAGTTCCATTGTAAGGTTACTTTTATAGAGTAGAGCAATATCACTTCCTCGTTTTGTGGCTGCTCTGTCCCGACGAATCATGGAGTAGCCAGTGATGGAGCAGAGAGAGTCCGGTATCCCAGGTTTGAGAAAGATTTCTGTGAGGCAGAGGATATTGGGATTATAAATTTTAACCCAGGCTTCCAGTTCAGGGATGTGACAGGTAAGACTTCGTATATTCATGTGGACAATTAGAAGCCCTCTGTTAGGTAACTTATGTAGGTCACTGGAGGAAAGGCAGGTTATGGGACCTGGATTCAACTCAATATCACCTGACAGAAGCAGAGTCAGGAGTGCGAGGAACCATAGTCTACTACAGCCGGGGGTTAAGGGCATAAGATGACCACATGTCAATTTTCTGAATGCAAGAACAGCATAGTAGGCACAGCCTTTGCAACAGAGTAGACTGTTCAGTGGTGGTGCAGGTTGATGTAAAGAGATAAAGTTGGAGAAATAAAAGTCCGAGAAGTCAGAGCAGCTGGCACTCCCCATGCCAGTGCTAGGAATAGAGAGAGAAATCCCATTTAAGCAGAGTAGTAGAAAAGTGACAGAGAGCAACATAAATAAGTTGAGAGCAGCCATGCTATGAGCAAAGGTAGAAAATGCAGAGGGTTAGTAGAGCTAGTCTGTCAGTTTAGTAGGGAATGCAGTAGGTTAGCAGAGAAAATATGAACAGCTAGGTAACACAAGACTATCCAAATGGCCCCAAAGATCCTTGTGGGTATGACTGTTTAAGTATAAGAGAACTGAAAAGAGTGACAGCATTTGAAGTGAGAGTGAAACAAGTGAGCAGTCCACAAGTTACAACAGTTAGGAAGTGAATACTATCCACAGGTTTGGCAAAGGAAGTAGGTAGTAAACTTGGCGGCTAGCAGATCAGCAGAGGGGATACAAGACACACAGTGCATGAAGTACAGACTGATTTAATGCGAGTGTGCTAAGGGCACCTCTATTAGCCCTGAAGTATTAGGAACCAATGGAAAATCAGACACTTAGCATATGTGATAGAGCGAGAGAGCTATAAAAGTACGAGCCCAACTAGGGTGGATGAGGTGGGGGATGGGTGGGGAGCCAGCGCACAGTGCCGGCAGAAATCTCAGTTCAAGCACAAATGTGCCTCCTGATGCTCAGGCTTAACGTACCTGGGCAGAATTAGCTGACAAACACCCTTGCAAAAGCAAGGGAGGCAAAGTCCTTAGTGATCCTTTCCATGATGTGTTTCAAACAGCAGAATCCTGGTCCTTGGTCTAGCTGTGGTTCAAGCCTGCAATCGGCTGTCCTGAAGTGGAGGTCTTAGCCCAGTGGGCAAAAAAGACCTGTGGGGACAATGAAGGGACAGAAGAATAAATGGCAACACAGGAGGGAGGGAGGAGGAGGAAGGTACAACAAAAGAAATAGGAGGGTATTTAGGTAAGTGGGAGGGTGTGATCGAAAGGAGACCTAGCTCCAATTTCAGTAGGGCAGAGAAGACAGCAAAAGAGAATCAGGAGACAGTATCACATTACTTTACTTGGGCTTAAACTTTAGGTAAACTAGGGCTGACATTTCTAAGTGTTGTCTTTCAGAGAGCTGTAATCACTGAGACTTGGCTGTAGAAATGCTGTGCAGCCAGCAAAAGAGATTTAGTGGCAGTAATCCAATTCTTTCTTTTTTTTCCTTTTTTTAGCTGGAGCTTAACACTTTAGAACACACAAAGGGGTATGATCTCTGACTTTTGTCTTTCAGAGAGCTGTAATCACTGAAGTCAAGTTGTAAAAGAGCAGTAATCACTGTATAGTATTAGCAAGAGAGCTGTAATCACTGTACGTATCACTTAGTATTATACTGGCTAGACAGAAAACTTGGAATTGCGAATAGTGACTTTAAGTAAAATCAATGCCTGACTAGACTCTTTACAGGGAGATAGAATAAATTTTAATGAAAGAATAAAAGGTGCCAAAACACAGGCGTGCCTGATTCAAACAGCTTGTGGCACAGGGAGTAATACAGGCACAGGCTGAGAGCCAGTCAGGTATGGACCCGAGAGCTGCAACTACCAAATAGGGTTCAGGCTCCTCAGTTCAAGCGCAAATGCACCTCCCGATGCTCAGGCTTAATGTACCTGGGCAGAATTAGCCAACAAACACCCTTGCAGAAGCAAGGGAGGCAGAGTCCTTAGTGGTGCTTTCCACCCCGTGTTTTAAACGGCAGAATCCTGATCTTCGGTCTAGCTGCGGTTTGAGCCTGCAATCAGCTGTCCTGCAGTGGAGGTCCTAGCCCTGGTGGGCAACGGTAGCCTGGGCAGAATTAGCCAACAAACACCCTTGCAAACACAAGGGAGGTTGAGTCCTTAGTGGTGCTTTCCGTCCCGTGTTTCAAATGGCAGAATCCTGGTCCTCGGTCTAGCTGCGGTTTGAGCCTACAATTAGCTGTCCTACAGTGGAGGTCCTAGCCCTGGGAGACCTGTTTGTTAAATAGTGGGTCAATCAACTAGTCATAGGCTTTGAAAGCTATTGGTGTAGGGTGGTGAGCCCCCCCCCCCGTACTTTATTGTGTATCTCAGAAGTGCCCTTTAGCTCCACTCCCCTCCTACACTACAGGAAATCTGTCAGGCAGGCTTTTGAAGCTCCTGATTACTGTCTGTCTTCATCTATCAATTTTCAACAGTTTAAAAGCCTCCACCCAAAACAATAGCATTCCATATCCCAAAGCCTAGTTAACACCTCTTCGTCATTGCTTTAATCTCTTGCTCATAGGATCGCCTTTTGTTGTGCTTTACCGCGCCCCCCCCCCCCCACTGCCTGAGTATCTTTTTGGCAGCTGCAGATGGAGGGCAGCAAGTTCACAGTACTAGCCAATACTGATTTGGCAGGTGGTGGGGAGTAAATGAAAAAGTTATTTTCACTTGATGGGGGGCAACTGGCTGCATTTCCTCTTACCCACTACCGCTCTAGCTCTTCTCCCTTGCTTTCAATGGCACTAAGTGCTGGGGAGAGACACAATGCTCCTGTACCTATCGGTCTTCATTTAGCAGTATGAAGTGAACTATTTACTTCTGTAAGGAACACAGACAGAGACTGAAAGTGGCTGGTACTGGGGACAGTGGGATTTGGGATGGTGCGAGAGATTCAGAGTGCTCCTCGGTGTCCAGGTGTTTGATAGCCAGTAATGGAGCCACCTGTTAACCTCAGAAAGGAACAAGGAGCCAAGGATTAAGATATAAAGTGATTTCCAAAGACAGTGGGATTTGTGAGGGAGCAAGTGATTCAATGTGCTTCTAAGTATCCCTGTGTTCAATCGCAAATATGAATCTACCCTAAAAATGTCCCTGTGACACTGACAAATATAACACCAGCCCCATAATCAGAGCTGCACAGCTTTCACCTCTCTCGTTTGCCACCCAGCTTAGATGAGCAAGTAGGGAGAGAGAGTAATCCTAATTGGCTGGCTGTGTTAGTGGCATCAGAGTTGACAGAGCTGCAATCAGTGGGGGCTCTTTGAATGGTGATCAACAGGGGGATTATTTGAAGGAGAGAGAAGCCTGAATAAAAACTTGAGACCTAACTGTACACAAAGCAAGAGTCTGCAGTGCTGGCAAAATATTATTTTTTTCATCATCTGTCTGAGAATGAGCACACCTTGGTGGTGAACAGAGCGAGGGAAGCAAGAGAACTGGGATAATCACTGCTGGCATTGCATCTTGCCATCCATTCAATTCAAAATGCATCATCCTAACCAAACCCTACAAAAATGAGCAACCAGAGAGTTGAAAGCACTAGAACGACAGAACAATTTTGCAGCAACAATGTGGAATTTTGATAGGCAGTAATGAAAGGAAAGAAAATGTTTTTAGAAACAAGAGCAGCATGTCACACGCAATTCTAATAAAGTGCTAAACTGGTCTTTGTCTATTGTTTGGGGGCTACGCTCTACATCTAGGGGCTCTGCTGACCAACCTCTAAGGAGCCAGGCAGACCTTGGCCCCTAGTACAGTTTTTACAGTCTTCAGCCATAGCTGGCAGCAGTGCCTGTAGTAACAGTTATTACTCATATTGAGGGCAAACGAATGATTGCACGATTGTTTGTTTGGATCTGGAATGACTCATGGTGACCCTGCCCTAAGATAATATTTTTATTCATTGCATAAGTGAGCTGGCGCTATTTGAAAGTAAGTAACTCAGAACTGGAATTTGTAGTTCCATCCCAGCCCAGCTAGGTCAAGGACAGAAACATCTTTTCTCCCCACCTGCCTCTTCCAAGGAGAGACATTAGCAACCAATTTACAATGTACGATTGTGATCCCTATAGGCCTCCTTACTTGATAGACACCTTAGGTAGTAGCCCCACCTCCCCAATAGCCTGGTCATAGTTTCCAGCAGCACTCAATCCAGCTGTATTTTGGCATGTTTCCACTCATTATGTTTTAGTTAGTTTTTCATTTCAGTTGAATAAAGACAGTTTATTTTAATTTTTTTTGCCAGCATCATGTAAGTAACCCATACCATTTTACGTCCCCAGCTACTACTGCACTCAGAGCCAGATAGCAAGCACCATTACAACATTAAGTGTAATTTTGATGGCATTTTAGAAACCCTGTCTTTCAATGTAAAAACAAAACAAACAAAAAAAAACTAGCTGTACTAACTGCTAAGGACGTATTGTTAGTACAATATATTGAAGCCGAATGTGTGGTACTGTTTTATTGCTTGCAAAGTGAATTACACATGACAGGATTTTAAACCCTGCAGTTTGGACAGACAGCATGACATAACAGTCGGGTAAGCATGCTGTTTATTTTATGTCCTTTCCTAACGTCCTGCTCATATCAATTTAATGCTATGGGTGATCAAACCTAGACTGTTTACAGCCTACCAGAGTTGCAGCCAGGTTGGGTTACCCAGTTACTGTGGTCAGGCTCGACAAACATGAATGCTGTGCTGCCAATGATTACTTCTCTGAAAATTAAAACAAAGTAGACAGAAATAAAATGTTGTTGAAACGATCACCTCAGTCCTGTCCAGTAACATATATCAGGGTTGTCTTTTGTTAGTTCAACCGATGCCTTGGGTCATGTTAAGACTCCAAGGCTGCCTTTATGGAAAGAAAACCAAAAAGGCTGCAGCAGACCAAGCATGTCCTTCGCAAATGTGTTGTCATGAGCAGCTTTGTGATGATTATTACTCCTAGTGGGAAGAGTAAGGATGCAGTTTCTTTCTGTAGCCTCTGCAATGATCTTAAATGTTTATCCCAAAGAAACCCCTTGCCCCCCACAACAATTATTTACTTTATTTCTGTGCACCAGTTTAGTACACTAGGCAAGCAGATGCTTCTTTTCAGGCATGACCTGAGAAACAGCAGCTGATGGAAGAACACAGGACTAAACACATTTTGCTCTGGTCTGTACTGCCAAAGACATCATGTAGTTTTCCCAGAAATTATTTTTGTTTTTCATTATTACTGAGCCTGAGTGTAGAAGAGCCAGGCGGTGGTTTTGTGGTTTTGGTGGAGTGGTGGGGGCAGTCTGGTGAATAAAATAGTATCAGGGAACTACTCCTCAGTACTGACATACATTTTGAAAGTACTGGCTAAAATCTGCTCAGCTCACTTCTGTAAATCCAAAACAGAATACCAGAATGCCAGAATGGCCTGGCAGTATAGCCTTGAGGTTAGAGTAAGAAGCTATGAATGATCCTGGTACATCCAGCAGACCTGGGTGTGAGTCCCAAAACCTCCACTTGCATACTGTGTGACTCTGAGCAAGTCATTTAATCTCCCCAGTGCTCCCAGTTCACCCCTGAAAACAGGTACCTTCACCTAGTGGGGCCGACTCGGTTAACAAAGAGTTAAAAAAAACACAGAAGCAGGCTGCTTCCACACAGAGGTTTACATTTCATGCTTTGTTTTCCATACACTTCACAGAGTAGCTAGCTACTTTAGCAAATATTTATTGGTATTTTTTATAAATGTTATTTATTTCTTGGACATTTCAAAAATGCTGTGATGGGTGTGCCGGGGAAGGGAAACAAGAACCCATGCAAGCCCGCAGCTGAAGGATCTGCTGTTCGCTTCCCTATCAGGGGCCCTGTGGCTGGAACAGGTCGTGAATGGAGAAAAGTGAAGCAAACAAGTCTATAAAAAAAGGCACACACACATCAGTATTGGGTAATGATCATTTTATTGAAACAGCACTGACAAGGAAATATCTGCTCAGCATTTATTGTATAAATGTATATCAAAAACGGGTTTAAAAAGTGCCCTTTATATCGTAACAAGTGCCCTTCCGATCTTAAGCACCCCCACCTTTTACAATCTTCTGGCACCCCTGCAACTAGTCAAGGAGCTACGAAAGCCCATGCCATTTAGCTTTTTAAGCAATAGGATGTGGTCTATTGTATCAAAGGCCTTGGAGAGGTCGATGAAGATTATTCCAGTCACCTTGGCACCATCGACCATCACACACAGGTTAGTGAACTAAGAAACATTTTTAAAAAACAAAAAATTTCATTTTCTTAAATTAAAAAAAGGCATTTTCATTTACTAAAAGTAACTTGCAAAATATAGTCCTTCAGTCCTTGGCAATCATGTCTTTATATACTGTACATTCAGTAGATTGAATGTTTGTTTATTATGGAACAGAGGAACTCACACTGCTGCAGAATTCCTCTAACAGATTGTGCACCCCTTACACACAACAGAGGACCTTGTATGGAACCAAGGGCTCAATTTTCTCTGAAGTAGTTTAAGTAGTAGAAATTACCCTGGCAAGCCAGTAAGGACAGAAGGGAGGTTTCTCATGGTCACCAAATTAAAAACAAACACAAATCAGGAATTAACACTGTGTATAGTACTTCATTTTTAAGGCTGCAAGGGTAGAGTTATTGCTACGAAGTAGAACAGAATAAGGATTTGACCAGAAAGGTACTCTGTGTGGTTCCTCTGTACTGCAGTCATGTTCACAGCATTGGTTTCCCACTGCACTTCCCCTCTGCAGACCTCACAACCCCCGTCCTCCCTCCTGCAGAGGCACTATTTTGTTCTGCCTGTCACTTCCTGTTTCAGCAATAAATCTGTTTAGTATAAATCTTCTGTGTTCAGGAGTTGTGTTTTGTTTCTTTAACAAATAATATATGCATCTTTTGCACCTTTCATCTTATATAAATTGATGAAATCCAGCACAAACAGGGAAATATCTGTTCTTGTGCTCCAGGGTGCCTACTCTACTGGGACAAGTAAAAATCTTCCCTTGGTACACAAACACAAACACAAACACACACACACACACACACACACACACACACACACACACATCCCTCTATCCCTCCCCCCACTACCACAGTATGCATAGTAGAAGAGCATGTCCAAAAATTTATTGTCAGTACACTTCAAAAGTAAACATGCTTTTCAGAGGAATAATACAACCTTATCATAAGGAGAAGCCAACACTCCGTAGGGGCACTCTGTAGTCAGTAAGGTATGCATCCATGTCTGCCAAAACAAGGAAAAGGTTTTTTTTTTTTGCCACATCACTGACTCTTATCTCCTTGTTCTACAATGACTGGGTATTAGTTTCACATTAAGGCATGCCTAATGATCAACATTGTCTGTCCGTTAGGGGTGGGATTTTGGGGGCTGCTGACAAATGTCTCTCCTCCCCCACTGCTTCTTGACTGGCTTTGCATTCTCCTTAACTAAGGTGTGTAACAAAGAATCTAGTGTGTTTTTTTTAGTCATTATTTATTGCCCTTACTTAATATGCATGACAGAGAAGTCAGCTGCTCTGTTTACATAGCCAGCAGCCTATGTTCTCTGTCCTACTCTTTAACCCTTGACTGCCACAAAGTTACAATGTACTGGCACTATGGACAGATACATTAGTTAGTAATGATGCAAGGGTTAATGTCTGGTCCATTGTCTGTAATGTAATGTTCCTGATAAACTGATGGAGAATGGTGGTAATGTCAATTTCAGTGCTGACAGAGTTTGGTGGGTTCAAGGATGGTGATGCAGAGCAGTGCTGCTGTGTACTGTGTGTCCTAGGCTAAGTGGACTTCAGAGCAAAATGTACAGTAGAGGTATGGGGAACAAAAAAGTTGAGAAGTCTCTCATGCTGTGCATTGCTGCCTGCTGCAGAGTCTGGGCAAAATACTTTCTGCTTTTGTTCAGCTCAGCAGGTGTGTGTGTGTGGGGGGATGTCCAGCACAATCTTATTAAAATAAAAAAAACTGCTTTCTGAGCTTTCTTTTCTGTTGTTGCTTGTGGAGGGGAATCAGACATCAAGATGACTCATGATGTGACTGTGATCAGTGAAAAATAAATCATTCTTGTTCTTCCTCTCAAAATCATGCTGGCTGATGTTGTGCTGTATTGTATATTCACACTACACACACTACAGCCCAGCATCAGAATCAGCCAGCACATTAATTATTTTTATGAATGCTTAATTTCATTTTCACTGATCACAATCACATCATAAGTAATGTTGCCTCCCCCAAAAGCATCAACAGAAGGCTTCCGTCAGATCAAAAAGCAACTTAGTCTTAACATATTAAACTTAGGATATTCTCTCTCTCTCTCTCTCTACATATGTGTGTGTATATATATATATATATATATATATATATAGATTATTTAGAACTCTAAATAATGCTTGAATGTTGTTATAACCTATAACTTATATTTTGTCTTTGTTAGTGTTTTTTGAATTTGTTCCAGAAAGTTTATCTATGTATTTTGAATTTAAATTTTAAATATAAATAAAAACTATTATGGAAAATAAAAAGAAAGCAACTTAGTTATTTTAATTGAATCACACTTGCCCCCACCCCATCTCAACACACACATATACACTCACACACACAAGATCACTCCTCCACTCCACTGTTGGGCTTAGTCAGATCAGACGGAGCCTCAACTAGGCAGCTGGATGGGATGGGTCAAGCTGATAATTTAAAGAGTCCAGAAGAAAAGTTCTCCAAGAAACACAGACCAATGATTACAACTAAATTGTTGTTTATTAATTCACCACAATTTAGTTGTAATCATTGGTCTGTGTTTCTTGGAACACTGTTCTTCTGGACTTTGCTATTGTTTGAGGCTGTCTGTCCTGTTTCAGCGAACCAACTTTCAAACTGAGCGCAATAACTAATTGTTTGGATTTTCTCTGATAATTAAAAGAAAAGGCTTGACAGGGAAGATACGTAAGTGACACTGACAATAGCCCATATCAGACAGGTGGCACCCGCTGGCAGACCTAGTGGGTACTCTGTCATTCACATCTGCGTGAACAGAAGACCACGTTGCCAGTGAGCAGCTGAATGAAAAAAGACCTTCAGGGCTGTGGAGGTCTCCCACTATGGGCAACTTAAATAAGAGGCCCTTCAAGGCTGTGGAGACCCACTACTGTGGACAGCTGCAAGAAAGAAGCTCATTGTGGCTGTGGAGAGTCACCAGAGAAAGCAGCTGATAGAAATAAAAAACTTTGGGGCTATAGAAACCTACTACAGTGGGTAACTCAAAGCAAAAAATCCCTTTAGAGCTGTGGAGATATATAGGTCATTGCAATCCCCATGTTTATAGCTGACTTGAAACTATGTTAGTCATTAGATCCAAACAGCTGCCAAGATGTAAGTAAACTTTTGCAGGATGTAGCAGTTTATAATTGTATTGCAGTGTGTCTCATCTCTGCAATCCCTGTGATTCTTCTGGAGAGATTACACACTGCCTCCTGCTACACCCCACTGCCTGGATTTAGTTTGAAGATAGAGGGGGGACAGCTCGGGGGCAATGTGAGGAAGTGTTTTGTCACAAAGAGGGTGATGGATGCATGGAACAGCCTTCCTGAGGAGGTTGTGGGGTCAAAAACAGTGGGGGAATTCAAGAATGCATGGGACAAACATAAGGCAATTCTTGTGGGGGGTAGGAAGAAATAGGCTGTTGGTTAACCAGGATCTGGAGCTTATCCAGTAGGTAGGGAAATGGGTCAAGCGGTCCTTATCTGCCACCAAAGTCTATGTTTCTATGTTTGCCTGTTTGTTCTGAGACAGCACCTGGAACTGGAAGTGGCTGAGGCCACTGAGCCCCTGATCTTTGCTCTGAATCTCCCCAAAAGACTCACTCAAAGTCTCAACCCCAACTACCAACACCAACATCCATCACCTACTAAACCACCTCACACCAAGAGCGAAATCAACACACTCAAGACTCACCGTCACAGAGCCCAGCTGAGGATTCAAGGAAGAAAGGTGAGGCCATGATGCTGGATCAAAAATTTTTTTTTTTTTTATTATGGCAAATGCCAGTGGCCCGGTGACAATTTGCAGATGATGGGTCATGCAGTGTTGGCGCTTCTGAAAGTGACTACTCCAAGTCAGTGAGACACGTGACTCAATCTAGGATGAGAGGCTGATGGCCCCAGATTCGGGCAAGCCCAAGTGAAAGTGCCTACCGTGGGGTCTGGCCTCTTGATCTGGTATGGGAAAGGGGAAGGGCGTGCACATGTATGACACCTGATCATGTGATCCTGCTCAGTGCTCCATGACCTTGCTCAGTGCTCCAACATTAACCACATGATAAAATGACTTACCTTAGCTGTCTGCAGGGCTGCCCTCAGTTGAGTGTCAATAAGTGAATCATCTGATGCCCCGACAGGGAGGTTTTTATTTCAAAATGCAGGCCATCCCCCGTAAGTGTGGGGCCCAGGGAAGCTACCCCTACTGCCTCCCCAAGAATGGCCCCGGCTGTGATTGTGGAAAGTGTCATCCATGTGACTGTTGGGGGTATGGGGGCAGTGCTGTCATGGTAGTTGGGCTTAGTGCTGTGACTGTTGGGAATGGGAATCAGTTCTGTGACTGTCAGGGGTGAGTGCCCAGTGAAGTGACTGACAGTAGAAGGTGTCAGTCATGTGACTGTTGGGGGGGGTACAGTCCTGTGATTAAGATGATACATACTGCAACATTTCCACCCCTCCGTAAAACTTTTTACTTTGCCAGTTGACTCAGGTAGGCTGTCAGCCCTATTCCCACCTCCCCTGTCCCAGACCACTGAGCTTAAAGCTTTCCATGGATTGACCCCTCCCATAATAGGGCCAGGAAGAGGAGAGCCATCATCCCCCCACCCAGTCACTCACATCCAGAAATGAGCCAGTCTTCCAGGTGGTGGTGTGAGACAGAAATAGGTAGTTAGGGTTTTATGGAGCCTGTGCTAGCCATTTCTACCCCCCCCCTCGGTTCCTGCCTTCACCTGGGAGAAACCAAAGGTTGAGTAAGCATGCTTTCCCACCCAGGGACCAGGCAGCTACCTGATGAATGCTCAGTCTTCTGTCTGACCCCCAGCAACCTGAACATGTTCCTGAACTTGGATCATTAATGTGGCAGGATGGAAAGGCACATAGTGCCTCATCCCTCCATACCACTGGACCAGACCGGCCTTATACTGCAGGAACAAAATTATTTGTTATTAATGCAGCAGGCTATCAGACAACGATGGAGCCACTGCACACCAGGGCATGATTTTTTATTAGGAGCCCGGTGGGCAGTGTGGGATGTACCTGTGGACACCAGAGAATTTTTTTTATTTATTTATTTTATTTAGTTTTTGTTGACCAGGTAAGTGCACTAGGCAAATCCTGCCTATTTTCAGGCACGACCCGGAGAGGGGGATACAGATGAATGCCAACTGACCTTGAACCAGATTAAGCTGTTGGTGGTATTTTTTAGTGCATGAGGGAAATTTGGCCAGGACATCGGGGATTTTCCCCTACTCTTTTCGATCAGTGCCATGAGATCTTTAACATCCACCTGAACTACCACCAATCCAGGCAGATGGGACCTCAGTTTAACATCTCATCTGAAAGATGGCACCTCAGAAGTGCAGCACCCCTCTCATGCTGCACTACAGTGTCAGTACTGGGATATTAACCCAAGTGCCACATGTGGGAACTGAACCCACAGCCCTCTGATCTCCGGCCTCAGAGGCGAGTGTGCTACCTACTGAGCCACTGACACTGATAATGACACTGAGAATGTGTTAACATTAACAGGGCCAACAATCACAGGTGAATATTGTTATTGGCTGGCAGTTCAAAAGAAATATTGAGCTACTTGAGGTTCCATATAAACACAATTTCCCTGTAGATGGCTCCTAATCCCTGTAAAATAGCATTATGCAGACTTGTGGGCTCTGACCAGATCTTGTGTAAGTTTATGTGTGTAAGGGAGTATCAACAGAGGAAAGAGGATGTATTTATTTATTATTTATTAAAATTGAAGGGAGCTTTACTTTTTAGGGCCTTTTTGAAGGTTTTCAGTGAGTAAAGGTGGTTGTCATTTTTTTGATTGCAGTCAGGGATAAGGGAATTTGCTCATCAGTTCTGTTTGAAATTGGCCCAAATTCCAAATCCTGTTGCCTGAACGTGTTCCAGTCTGTAAAATTAACATACAGGTCACAAAACATATTTAGCCAATCAGAAAGCAGGACATTTCTAGCTTACATTTTAATAGCCTTGCAAGCCTTCAGCTCATTCCTCTGTCTGCTCCCTTAGAGATATTTATTGCTACATTTCCAAGTAGATATAAAGAAAGAAACAATGGAAGTGACCACTCAAGCACCGTGACACAGTTTCATACAAAAGTAGAAACTGCCAATAGTTCACCTGTAAAGGCATGAGTTTTCAGGATAGCCAGCTGTGATCTTAAGAGTTCAATAAGATGCTACATTGATACCACAGACTGTGGTGTTCACACTGGAGGGAGGACTAAAGGGGTGGGGCTAGATATTGTATGAGCTGTTACCTCCAACTTATTCCGATGCAATGTCTCCAGATACAAAGTTCTTGAAACCGGCCATTAACTTTATCACTTTTCATTAACACTTTAGAGACTGTGTAGCTAGCAACATGACTCAGACAGTATAAAACCTTGGACATAGAAAACATCGTTACTGCTTCAGTCTTGCCTACCATGGTTAAGTTTAACTTTAGCCACCTGTGGCAGACCACCTTCAAGTCACCAGTAAAAGCTACAGTATTGGAGCTAACCACACATAATAGGTTTGTTTGTGAGGCCCTATCACTGCCATAGTAGGCCAGAGGTTAAACACAATTCAAGGAATACCAGTGGGTTCATAGAAATTAGCACCAATTTAATTAAGTTGATCTCCATCCCAGAACATTTGGCAAAATTGTTAAGTGTGGTCATGGGTGGGGATTCATCATATACAGGGTGACTTGTATGAGGCAGAGCTTTGGCCACTATTTTGGTATCCATAGATATGATGGAGATGGGCCTGTAATTGTCACAGTTGTGAGATCCTTGCTTTATTTGAGAAAAACCATGATAATGGAGTTGGCCATGCATGGTGGGAGGGTTTACTGCTTGAGGGCTTCATTGAACTTTTCCAGCATTTATTTTATCAGGAACTGTCTGACAGAGGTCAACTGTGAAACTATTCTTACCTGGGGCCTTCCCATTGGTGAGCCAGAATAAGGCATTTTGGAGTTCCTCTAGAATGAGGGAGCTTCAAGGGAGGTCCATAATTTGGGAGGGGCCTGACTGAGAGGATTGGATCCCAATAACTCTCTAAGTGAAAAGTTGAAGGATGATGCTTCATGGAATAAAGAGAGTAATAAAATGGTATCATAGTGCTACTTATGTACAGCAAGGGGGAGCGATCTGATCCAGATAGAGACTAAATGATCACAATGAAGGAGTCAGTTTTCTGTTTGCACAGGTGGTAAGCCATGAACTTGCTGCATTTTTTTATTGGACTCCTCGAACGTGTATCTCAACCCTACCAGTCAGAACTGTGATTCCTGGACAGCGCATGTAAGAAGCATAATGTAAGAACAGTGAAATGAGGGCAGCTACAGTGGTAGAACAGAGAACAGCAATTACTGCAACCCCTGTAGCTGTTACCTTAGTGGAAGGGACTGAAGGGAGGGAAGAAGGGTTGGAAAAAGGTGGTGATTGACCGAGCTGCTCCCATGGCAGAGAGAGTTAAGGCACAGAGCTGCTTGGCCAGTGTGGATCTGGAGACAAGTGTTCTGTTCTTGGGCTCAAATATTTGACTGTGAGATGGGTGTGCATACTTTTACTATGTTCTGTCTCACACATGCCCCCCCCCCGAGTTTCTAAATTCACCCATAATGCAGCTCACCCTTGGAGTTGATTATATTAGAAATGGGGTACTGGGACAGAGCTCCCCACAAACACATATATTTAATATTTTGTTTTTTATCCATGGTAGTGGTCCTTGGTGTGTGTTTGGAACCACTACCATGTGGATATGTGTGTGTGGTTTCAGTGGGTGCTGTTTTTGCAGGCACTGTTGTTGCTATGCTGTTCTGAGCAGTGCTGTTCTCATCTTTGCATATTAGACCAAGTATCTATTTCAACCTGTGCAACATCCACTTGCGTTGGAGTTGCAGGCTGAGCTTGCATCTATGGCTACCGAGAGAACAAAATGTGACTATCTCAGTGCTGAAAAGTTCCTTTAATCAATCTTAGATCAAACATTGGTTGTGCTCAAAACCCTTCATTACTTGCTTAAGGGAGAAAAGGTCCAAGGTGCTACAATAGCAGGGCAATTCAATATTAGGTTTGTTCAACTAAGAACAATACCAGCACACTTTCAAAGGAATCTAACAACTACATTTTTCATTACTCTAACCTTTTTCATTTTTTCAAGGGAGTATCCAAATACAACCACTACTTTTTTGATACAAAGCTATGTTCCTGAATTCTGTGGTAAAAAGTCATGGAAAGGAAAAAAATTCACTGTACCAGTAATTTACTTTCTTATGGGTTACTGTTTTGTTTTTCGGGGCTCAATTGCCTAATCCATGATTGTGTTTCCTCATATGTGGTAGCAGACACTGTCTGCTGAAGTTATAGCCTTCAGTGAATGTTGTCCTCATTTTCTTAGTTCCAATATTTGTAAAAGTGGCACTGAATAATTTGCACTCCCGTGGCTCCCTAGGCAGAGTACTCGGCAGCTTTCAGGTTGTCAGGAGCCACACAGGTGCAAACTGCATGGTGCAAATGTTAGAAATACAGGAACTAAGACAATAAAGACAACATTCATCGAAGGCTGCAAGTATAGTCGAAGGTGTCTGCTACCACATATGTGGAAACCCAATCATGGATTAGGCAACTGAGCCCTGAAAAACAAAATGGGATCCCATAGGAAAGTAAACTACTGGTACAGTGAAATTCTTTAATTTGCAGTGACTTTACCACAGAATTCAGGCACATAGCTCTGTGTCCCAAAAGTAGTGGTTGTGTATGAATACTGATAAAATAAAAATAGGTTAAAGTAATGAAAAATTGAGTTGTTATATTCCTTTATTCAATGTTCAACTGGCCAAGTCCATGTTTTTGCTCTTCCAGCTTAATCATAAACGGTCCTTTTAGTTTTAAGATACTTTTTCACAAACTAATTTTTCTCTCAGTCATGGAATCTTCTCAAGCAAACCAGATGCCATAGAGCACTCAATAAATCAACAGACTCAAGAAAGTTTTCTGAACAAATGAAAATATAGGAGAGTCTATGACTAACAGAAAAATCTGTGTGAGAAAAATTACTGTGAAACTAAAAGTATCAGTTATGATTAATCTAGAACAGGGAGATGGCAACTTGATCAGCTAAACAATGAATAAAGGAACTTTTCAACACTGACATAAAGTCTCATTATGTTCCCTTTGTAGTCTTGGATAGCTGTGGAATTGAACGACTCTCTCAGCCGAGCTGTTTATGAAATTTCTTTCAGAAACGGTGTGTTCTTGGACATTGTGTACACTGAGCTCATATCCTAGGCCAGTGTTTTGTGGGTAGATATGGGAGCAGGAGAAATAATTACAGTTGTATTAGTGCTCCAAGACAGCCAGATCCACAGGTAATTATTTATTAGTTTAGCCTGTCTGGCCTTATGATTGATAGTGGAGAAGGCAATTAGATGGTCCCAAATAAAGGCTTTGAAAGCTTCTCATATGAAGCTGACACACCAGCACAGCAGTAGTGCTACCACTTGTGCTGCCAATGAACCAGGTTCAGAAATGCACTTGGGCTGTTGGAGGGTCAGTCTGAAGAAGGAGGAATGAGCATCAACAGACTGCTCTCATCCTCTGGGCTGGGGGTGCCATGAAACCCATCATTAGCCTAGCCCCTACCAGTGGCTGGGGGTATGGTGTTGGGACTGCTCAGCAGGGTACAGAGTATCAGAAAGTCCAACTTACAATGCACAAGAGTGTGCATGGTGCAATCATTGATTCCATTGCATGCTGCTCCTTGGGGTGAGCCAAGAAACACAAGGAAAACTCTGGTCAGCAGGATGACTCCAATCACCCACGGGCCCCGCACTGGATATCTGGGCACTGCTATGGAACCAGATCCATTTTGTGGCAAGGATGAGTGAGCCCTGCAGCACTCACAAGAAGGAACATGCTGGTAGGTAAAACCTAGAGATGTTGGGGTGATGGGGCTGAGGTGGTCAGCACAAGGTCTGGCAATCAGGGTATAAACAGCACTAACTGCAAAAGGAAAAAAAGTCTCCCATATGATTCAGTGAGAGACATTGGGGTGGAGTTACTGAAAAATGGGAGGGCTTTGTGAGCATGCAGCGAGGCTGTGAATTCCTGGACCTTCATGAGGAGGGGATTGACTCTCTTCATAGAGAGTTTGGTCTGCCTGCAACAGAGGACATTGCCAGAGAGACAGGGACATCATCAGATGTGACAATGTTCATCACTAGGGCATTTTGATCACTCCTCAGGAAGCTAATTTATCAGAAAAGATGTAAAGGTCTGAAGGTGAGACTTTGAAAAATGTGTGCAGTCCCTTCCCATAGGGTATTCTCTGAGCCAGATAGCTTGCAGTCCCCATTCATCCACGAGATGCTACAGGCCAGTGTTGCTTTGGTTTGAGTGTCAGAGCCCAGATGCAGTTTATCTAGGAAAGGGTCAAGTGCCAGGCTCAGGACTCTGATTAGGATGACAAGGATGGGCTCATCACCTTTCAGGTCCTGGAGGGCCTGGCTGACTGTGGGAAAACATGATGGGTCATTCAATTTGGGCACATACTTATATATGCGACCTAGGATCATCTCACTAGATGTGGTGGATACTGAGATCAATATCCAGTGCCCCTTCTTGTTTTTGAGGGTGTTAACAGCCTTTGATTTATGAGGTTTATGGAGGAAAATATATAGGAGACCTAAACCTAAACTGGATCACCGAGGCAGCTACACCCTTAATATCATTCTGCGATACATATGGGTTTACACAGCTCATAAATGAACCTACCAGAATCAACAAAAAGAATACAAGCAACAGCACACTATTAGATGTTATACTAGTGAATAAACCTCACCTTTTCTCGCATGTTGGAGTACTGTTCCATGACATCAGCGACCACTGCCTTATTGCGGGAGTAAGATCAGCGTATAAGCCGTCATCTCCTAATAAGTTCACAATGAGGAGATCAAAACAAAAATTTAACATTGAGGCATATCTGGAAGAGATAAATCACTCCACACGATGGCAAGAGTTTTACTTAGCAAACACAGTGGAGATAGCATACGAGGTGCTAAATGACATTATTACAGGTGCCCTTAATATCCATGCACCAGTTTCTAAAGTAAGCATCAAAAATAAAACCTGTCTTTGGTTCACGCCTGACCTTAAATCCACCCTCCTTGACAGAGACAATCTATGGAAAAAGGCATGAAAAATTAAGATATCAACTGATTGGGAGCTGTTCAAAAAAAACAGGAATATCTGCACCAGGAAAGTATGAGACGCTAAGGCTGCTTACTATATGGCTGAACTAGACTCCTCCTGCCATGACCCTGCCAAATTCTGGAACACTATAAAAGATATAGCAGGACATGATCCAAGTAACTCACTCCCAGCCAAAATACACAAAGGAAAGGGAACCATCTCTGATAGACTCGAAGTCTTGGAGTCCTTTGACAATCACTTTACAACCACTGGTCTAGCATTCAACACCTCTCAAGCTAACCAAATGTGATCCCAGTTAGGTATAAAGAACACTGAAACACAGGTAACTGACTCCACCTTCTCCTTCATACTAGCCACTCTGAAGCAGGTGGAAGAACTAATATCACAGCTGGACATCAAAAAAAGTGCAGGTGCAGACTCCCTTGACCCCTATTTTTTAAAAATTACCGTACAAGTATTAGCAGTGCCAATAACACACCTATTTAGCCTCTCATTACAGTTAGGATCTATTCCATCGATCTGGAAAACCACCCAAGTTATTCCATTATTGAAAGCAGAGGACCCCATGGGCCTCAACAACTATAGGCCAATCTCCATTCTCCCTGTGCTATCCAAGCTGTTGGAAAAAATCATGAGCACCCAACTAAGAGGATACCTTGAAGAGGCTAATCTTTTAAATCTAGCACAATCTGGATTTAGAGCCAAGCACAGTATCATCACAGCCCTGGCAAAAGTAACCAATGATTAGCAACTCAAACTGGACAAAAAAAAAATTGTGTCTGTGCTGTATTTTTAGACCTGAGTAAAGCATTCGATACGGTCGACCACGTAGTGCTCCTCTCCTCCCTGAAGTCCATAGGACTCGACTCAAACTCCATTAGATGGTTTAATAACTATCTCACGGGAAGGACCCAGCAGGTGAAGGCTAAAGGAGACCTATCCCCACTCAAACCACTACAAAGAGGAGTACTCCAAGGATCCATCCTCAGCCCAATCCTATTTGCCATCTATATCAATAGCATCGACAATAACCTTACCAAAGCCACTGTACACCTGTTTGCAGATGATACAGTATTGTATGTCAGTCACCCCTTTCCTGTAACAGCATGCATAGAATTACAAGCAGAAGTCAACCTATTACAACATCAACTACTGGGAAAAAAACTTCTGCTAAATGCAAAAAAAAACTAAGGCAATGTTTTCCTCCCCCAAATACAAGCAGGACACTCCATCTCAAACCATCTCCCTCACATATCCACTGTTCTTGGTGAAAATCTTGAATATGTCACAAAATTCAAATATCTGGGAGTCTGGGTAGACAGAAGACTCGACTATTTAGAACATCCGGAAGATTTGCTAAACAAAACTCTGACAGAGACTTGGACTCTATTACAGAATAAAGCACTTTCTCACAAGTGATTCTAAAAAGAAGCTGGTCCAGGTCACATTTTTGTCAGTAATAGATTATGCAGACTTCCTATATGGTCGCTGCCCCATCTCATATCTGAGCAAACTGGACACACTTTACCATAGAGCCTTGAGGTTTATTACAATTCTCCCTCTCAGCACTCACCACTGTTTGCTCTATGCTGCAGTTGGATGGACCTCACTCTAATTTAGAAGAGACAGGAATGCCACACTATGGACTTATACAGCAATAACCCAGATGCTACCAAAATATGTTTCAGACTGCTTCACACAAGCCTCGTCAAGTAAATATGCCCTAAGAAGTCTAAACTTCATCATGCTTAAAGTGCCCAAATTCAATTCTCGATATGGTAGATCTGCCATCAGCTACAGTATGTGTTATCTGTCTTATGGAACACGATGCAGAAGACACTGAAAGTGAACAGACACATTTCAATTACATCCTCCAAATATCTGTATTCTAGGCTTTAAAAGGAAAAGGTAATTGTTTCCGCAAACAGTAGAGTATTCCTAATCTTATCCATCTCCATCCCCAGATAGCCGACTCATCTGTGGAAGCTATCCACCTTTTCCAAGAGTCGTCACCCCTCACACTCCATACACTTCTCCTTCCATCCACCTCCCCTTAACCCCTTATTATACATCGCAGCCCTAATACCCCAGTTATTCACTACCCCAGTGCCAGCCTCCTTCCTTCCTTCTTCATAGGCCCACTGTTGATCCCTGCCACAGTATCAGCCTCCCCCACCTTCCTCCTCCCCCACTAGCCATGTACACCAATTCCTTCTCCCCTTCCCCTCACCCCTGATTACAACCACTGTTAAGACCCTAATTTGTCTATCTCCCCTATCACCTGTCCCCTCTCGTATATACCCTCACATATCAGTCCTTGTAGAAACATCTTAGCAGCTGACCAGACATCACATCTTCCTCCTTCCCAAAACCCCAGGAAAATCCCCTGTTGTACTACATTTCAAATCGTACCCTAAATTCTTCTTCTACCAATCAATTGAGCTGTATACTCCACAGTCTATGTACATATGAAAAAAACTTGGTGTTAATTGTTTAACTCATCTTATTCTTTTATTGTACCTTTCCTTGGTACCACTACACCTGAAATTAGTGTATAGTCTAATTAGAATGTATCCTTAGAATGTGTGTACACTGAATCATATTATGTGCTTATGTAAATTGAACCTTGACCTTACTAGGTCCATCTTGCAAATGAGCTGTGCTCAATGATGTTCGCCTAGATAAATAAAGATTTGATTGATTGATTGATTGAATTGCTACCACTTTGGTTTTGGTGGAGACACCATTATGGATAACCTGGCCTATCCAGCTTTGCAGAGGAATTGGGCAGTTCTATGGGAAAGGTATACCTCTTGGAAAAGTGCTAATTTAGTTTTAAAAAATGATTTCATATACATGAGAACTTTCTTTTTAGTAGGTAGTTTATGCCTTTAGCATTCCAGGGACAACCTTACTGATGGCACCAGGAGTGGCAGTTGACATGGAGGATGGGAAAGAGTGGTGACATTTTTGTGGAAGCCACCTACTGTACATCTGCCCTTACAGATAAGTCTTGGTTGAATTTGAGCCGAGCACAAACTCATGTTTTTTCCTTCTTATTTTCCATATAACTTTTTTCCTGTGGTTGGAAAGGGCAGCTCTCTCATCCTCATTTCCAGCCTCCTGCCCAGCAACCACCTCAACCTCACCCAACCAGATCCAGTGACCTCCATGGATTGCCTCTCATCACAGGGTCAGCTAGGGGAAATATGTCCTCCCCCAGCAGAAGTTCAAATCCAGTGTTG
Source organism: Neoceratodus forsteri (assembly GCA_016271365.2). NCBI lineage: Eukaryota > Metazoa > Chordata > Ceratodontiformes > Ceratodontidae > Neoceratodus > Neoceratodus forsteri. Next base: position 877,433,796 of record CM028129.1, read on the forward strand.
GGTCTAGTGGGCTAGTCAGTGACATGGGATGGAGAGCTGGTGGGTGGGCTTCATTTAGCCCACTCCAACCTTTTTCTGTGTTCTTCCCAGGTTCAAGCCACAGCAGCATGTAGAGTGTGTTGTCACGCAACCCGTGGCTCCCTCCCTATATTCTTGCCACTCAAACACCGTGCTAACCCCAGGCCTCTACCTGGTGGTATCCAAAAGCTGAGATGGTCGGTAACTCCACCCCAGGAGAGGAGTGATGCCTGCTGGATGCTTAATCCTCTCCCAGTGGCTCTCACCCAGCAACCCGTGTTTGTTCCAGAACACAGGTCACTGACATGGCAGAAAGTAAGGTGTTCAATGCCTCAGCCTTCCATGCCACTGGGTGAGCTATGTAAACTCATTCAGAACCCAGTGGTAGAGGTAGTAGTATTAGAGACCTTACCACATATCCAGCCCAGTGGTGTGGAGGGTTAAGGTGCTTGCACCTTACTTCCTGCCACACCGGCGACCCATGTTTGGTGGTGAACATAGGTTGCTGGGGGTTAGCTGGGGAAAGGAGAGGATCAAGCATCTGGAGGACAGCTCTCCTCTCCCATGGAGGGTGGACTGGTGTTTCTGCTGAATGACTGCCACCAGGTGGAGGCCTGAGGGTAGTGTGGCAACAGGGTGCAATGGAAGGGAGGGTGCGGCAGGACTCTGCAGAGTGCGAATGCCTCCATGTTCACACACTGATGTGTGTACCTCAGCAATAGGGAAAGGAAAAAAACAGAATATGTCTGGCTCGATCTACATGAAGCCCTGGCCACCTGCCTCCATCAGATGCCATTGCCTGATCTCTGGACTAATCTGGATGTGCTCTTGGGTGGGGGGAAAATAGTCATCCCCTTCTTGGCTCTGCCACAGGCAGCAGTTTGTGGGAGATTCTGAGGCCCAAGATATGGGACAGATGAGCTGCGGGGCATGAGGAGGCAGGGACAGTGTTGAGAGCCCGCCCGAGTCAGCCAGAGACGGAAAAAGCTACATGGAAAAATAAAGAGATTTTGCCACATTTTAATTCACCGACGAAGTTATAGCAAATTCACCAAATTTGCCTTTGTGAATAAATTTGCAGATTTGTATCTATTTATTAGGAAACTTACCTTTGGCAACTTCACCTGGCAACTTTGCCTGTAACTTTGCATTTGGGATACACCAGGATGAGGTTGGGTCAAAATGATGCAACTGATACAACAAATGTCTCAAGGTCAGCAGCCCCCCATCCCTCCAACTCTGCAGCAGCCTGAACACCCTGTGCCCCCCCCCCCATGGTACCATCATTGCAGGCTGCTTCCACTCATCACTCTCATTCAGAAGCAATTCTTACAGTTTCTGACCTGTGTCTGATCCAGTTACACTCATTGCCAGAATGACATGCTGACAAATACCCAGAGTGTTGCTACCATTGCAATTGGGCTTAGTACAGTTTCTGTCCCTGGCCAGTGCTGCACACTACCCCAGGTTCCTGTGCTGTATGTCTGGGGATACTGAATGCAGCAGGGCATGGATTACAGTGCTTGACACAGCCCTATAAAGTTCAAGAATAGCATGGGTGAAGTACATCTGTGAGGGAATCTGCCATTTCGGACAGGCACACACCACCAACCTTCTAAATCCCACATTTTCCACAAAAAAAAAATGGCAATAGATCATTTGCCAGCATTTCAGTGGTTGCTGCATTCACTTATCATGCAATAGCATGAGTGGGTGGGTATTTGGAATGATGCTCCAAAACATGCTATGCAGCATAGGTTGGACCTTTCTGGGTGTTCAGGTACCTAACAGCTGGACTCGGTATGGTAGCTTCGGGTTGCATTTGATTCAGGAACAGGGAATTCATGAATGCTGCTCAGAAGAAAGCAATGATTTGGGATGTTTTCTTTTTTCATAACATAAAGTTTATTACCTTTTAAATAATGGCAAGAAACAATCCGATATTGCTATTGGCTAATACTGATCACATGACCATGCAGAACTATTGCCCACTGCATGGCTGGCCTAGTAAAAAGCCTCTTCACATATCCCTTCATCAGCTCAGAAGGGAAAAACATCTGGCAGCTATTTTTTTCTGTGCTGCTAACAGCTTGTGTCCTCCCTCCATGAAAGCACCTCCTCACCTGACCCAACATAGAAACATCGAATTTGATGGCAGATAAGGACCGCTTGGCCCACCTAGTCTGCCCATTTCCCTACCTAACGGATAAGCTGCAGATGCTAGTTAGCCAACAGCATACTTCCTCCTCCTACCCCCCACTAGAATTGCTTTATGTCTGTCCCATGCATTCTTGAATTCCCCCACTGTTTTTGACTCCACGACCTCCTCAGGAAGGCTATTCCATGCATCTACAACCCTCTCTGTGAAGAAATACTTCCTCATATTACCTCTGAGCCATTCCCTCTCTATCTTCAAATTGTGCCCCCTTGCTCTTGCACATATCTTTTTCTGAAAGATGCTACCTTCTTGGACTGTGTTGATTCCCTTGAGGTACTTAAAAGTTTCTATCATGTCCCCCCTCTCCCTCCTTTCCTTGAGGCTATACATATTAAGCTCCTTTAGTCTTTCTTCATATGTTTTCTGGTGCAGACCCTGCACTATTTTGGTTGCCCTCCTCTGGACTGCCTCCACCCTGTCTATGTCTTTGTGGAGATGGGGTCTCCAGAACTGCACACAGTACTCAGATGTGGTCTTACCAACTGTCTGTACAGAGGGATAACAACTTCTTGTTTTCTACTGGTGATGCCTCTCCCTATGCATCCCAGTTTCCCCAACCCTCCTTTCTGCCTTCTCCACATTGCTTGCCCACCCTTAGGTCATCTGATATAACTACCCCCAAGTCTCTTTCCATTTTTGTTGTTGTCAGTATCTCAACCCCCATTGTGTACTCTTCACCTGGGTTTTTGTTTCCCAGGTGCATTGCTTTGCACTTCTTTGCATTGAATCTAAGTTGCTATACATTTGACCATTCCTCCAACCTTGCCAAGTCCCTTCTCATCCTTTTCACCCCACCTTGTGTATCAACCCTGCTGCAGATCTTTGTGTCATCTGCCCTCTTAGTCAGTGTTAGGCTGACCACACTGTTATTCAATGCTTTGTGTCTTACTTTATAACAGAATGCCTTCATTTTAGTAAAAAACATTTCCTCTGTGGACCGTTTGAAAGACATGCACGTGATCACTTTCAGAACTGTTAAAAGCACTGTATAAGTGCTCCACTCAACTAAACATCTACATTTCTCCCACAGTTTGTAACACAGTGACTATTCAATTTTCAGTTCAATTCATCTTTGTTTATAAAAAGCGCTATTCACACTGATCATAGCGCTTGTACAATAAAACACAATAAATACTATAATTAAAAATATAAAATACTAATCAGACATCTTTCAGCAATAATCAGTAAAGGCAAGATCAAACAGGTACATTTTTAGAGCGGTTTTAAAGCTTTCCACTGTCAGGCACTCTTGTGTCCCACAAAGTAGAGTTCCATAGGGTGAGGGCCGCAAATGCAAAAGCCCAGGCCCCAGATGTCTTCAACCAAATCCTGGGAACCTCTAGCAATCCCTCATCAGCAGAGCAGAGTGGTCAGAGGGGGCAGTAGGGATGCAAGATCTCTTGCAGGTAACTCAGTCCCTGTCCATGTAGGGCTTTAAGGGTCAGCAAGCCAACCATGAAAGTGATCCACCACTAAACTGTCAGCCATTGCAGTCTGCGCAGCACAGGTGTGACATGACTAGACTGAGACAATCCCATCAACAAACTGGTTTCCGCATTCTTATCCAGCTATAGGCAGTGGATATCAACCCCAGTAGCCCTAGGTACAGGGAGTTACAGTAGTCAAGGTGGAAGGTCAAAAAGGCATAGACCAAAGTAGGCAGGTCACTGGGTGGAACAAGGTGCTTAATCCAGGTGATATTCCTCAGATGGTAAAAGGAGGACTTGACGATGGCTGACAGCTGAGAGCGCAGCGTCAGCCCATCTTCAAAGATAATGCCCAGATTCCATGCCCTTTCAGAGGTCAACAACTGGTTACCACCAAGCCAAAGCCCGGAGGCAAAACCAGCCACCAACCCCTCTACCCAATGGCCTGGGTCCACTACCAAAACCTTGATCTTATCCAGATTCAACCTCAACAAGTTAGCATTCATCCAGTGTTGGATCTCAGCAAGACAGTTGTTAAACACTGAAACTGCACTATTCTGCTCAGGCACAAAGGACAGGTAAAGCTGGGTATCATCTGCATAGCAGTGAAAACCCAATCCATACTGCCTTACAATGTCTCCCAATGGCAACATGTACACTGTGAACAACATGGGCAAAAGCACAGAGTTCTGCTGTACCCCATACAGCAGAGAGAATGAGTCAGAGGAATAGATCCCCGACACCACCCTCTGAGATCTGCCGGTGAGGAAAAAATGGAACCATCTGTGGACTTTACCCAACAGGCCACATATCAACTGCAGATGCTCCAGCAACATCACAGGGTCCACGGTGTCAAATGCTTCAGAGAGATCAAGAAGAACCAAGATGGAATGGCTCTTCTGATCCCTCGCTATCAGGAGATCATTGAGTACCCAAACAAGGGCAGTCTCAGTACTATGCCTCTTCTGAAATCCTGACTGGAGAGGATCATAGATATCATGGATGGTAAGATGATTCTCCAGTTGCAGTGTGACCACCTTCTCAATAACCTTACCCACAAAGGGGAGGTCAGAGACCGGCCTGTAGTTAGCAGGACAGTCCAGGTCAAGAGAGGGTTTCTTAAGGAGGGGCATCATCACTGCCTCCTTCAGGGAGTCTGGAAACTCACCTGTCTCTAACAAACACAGGATGATCTCCACTAGGACCGAGCCGATGACTTCAACACACCCCACAAGGTGGCAGGTTGGACCCGAGTTCAAACCACAGCAGGTCAGCTGCATACTCTGGACAATCTGCATGACATCTACAATTTCCAACCGGTCACAGTTAGACCAGTTAAACTGAGGAAATGTAACTGACCAACGACCACCACCACCCACATTAGAGTGAGCCAGTTGGATCTAAAACCTGATGTCGGCCATCTGATCAGCAAAGAATCAAGCAAAATCATCACACTTTTCCTATAAAAACACTCTCCAAATCTGCAGGCAGGCTGGATTGCACAGTCTGTCCACAGTCAGAAAGAGCTGAGCTGGTCGATTATGTGCTGCAGCAATCTCCCCAGAAAGGAACTCTGCCTTCTTATGAGAGATGGCCAATTGATAGTCCCTATAATGGACCATCAATCTCAGTTTGTCAGCATTAAGGCCAGATTTCCACCAGCAATGCTCCAACCTTTGTCCCACTCACTGCAACTCCCTCAAGGTGCCATCAAACTAAGGGGACCAAGAGCAAAGCTGAGAGGACAAACCCGGATAGGAGCAATGGAATCCAGAGCCCCTCACAGCCCTATTATAGGAAAGCAACAGATTGTCTGGAGCTTTCACTTGGGAATCCCAATAGATCCAGTACCGCCATCAGACCATCCAGGGTCAAACCCCTCAAAGGGCAGTACTGGACCATCTCCACAGGGGCAGGTCTACTGGAGGGTGCTTGGAAATTGAATCTTACAGTGTGATGGTCAGACTGGCTCTGCCACCATATCAGAGGTCTCCATACCCAGTAAAAAGACCAGGTCCAATGAGTGCTCACAGTTATATGTCAGAGAGGCAACCACCTGTGTGAGGCCCAATGAGTTCATAAGTCAGAGGAAGTCCTGACCAAATTGCAAGAGTTCATCATTGACCCAGGCATTGAAATCACCTAGAACCATTAATCTGGGAGACTCCAACACCATGTCAACAATGAAGTCTGCATCTTCCTGCAGAAATTGCTTCTTGCTCCCGGGTGGGCAGTAGATGAGAAGAATCTTGCACCCCACACCTGCAACAATAGTACACTCAAAGGATTGGGTCTCCCCAGCTGGCACAGCTATAAGGCCCAATTCTGTTCAAAAACAGACTGCAATTTCCATTCAGCCAGGTATCTGTGATGCAAGCCAGGTATGCTGACCCAACAAGATCAGCTATAATAGCTATCTTATTTTTAATGGACCTGGCATTGCACAACACCACCCGAATAGGATAAGACACCAAGGCCATCCGGGGCCACTGACCCACTGAGCATGGAGCCCTTGGGTATGGGTATCAGGCACAGTGGACCATGCTCTGGAACCCATTTCACTCCAGGGCATCTCCTGGTCTCCACTACCCCAATCCGGCCACCCTGCTCCCCCCACCCCCAGGTCCAGGACCCCCCCATGCCTCCTACCCACTATCCCTAAAGCCCGGCAATGTCCGTAGACATCACCAGGCAGTGGTGGACAGTTAAAGGTGTAGAGGCCCTGGAGCTCAGAGGTGGAACAGCACCTGACTGAGGGAGCCAAGTGCCAATACATTCCAGGCACAGCAAAGTAAAATAAAATAAAATAATAAAGTTCCCAGTACCTCAAAACCACAGTTAATAAAACTCAGCCCCATCCCAGCTACTCAAATAATCAAAATTACCCCTCCCCCAGTCTGATTTGAGAATGGTAGACAAGACAATAGTCCATGAGGCAGTCAATGTATGATGAAGGCTAGCCAGGGCACTCACCCCCAACAAGCCTGCAATTTCTAATGTCCAATGATGCAGGACTCTCACTCCAGCAATCTACCAGATTCTTAAAGCAAACAAACAGTTTTGGAGGTCCTCTCACCACCTCCACAGAGCATAAAACCAGTTTGTATGTCAGGCTGCAATTATAGACAGAGCACCAGATCTTTTTCCACAGTTTGAGCAAAGGGATCAGAAATCCTCCACAGTTCAAGCAAGACACAGGACTACAACAATTAGCACCATTCTTTGACACTCAAATGAGCCAACCCCTTTTTTCTGGACCCTTTAAAAGACATTAGTGTTATCATGCTAACGCTTATGCTATCACTTTCAAAACTGCAGCAAGTGCTGTACAAGCACTACGGTGCACCAAAACATCCTTTAATGAAAACAAATTCGTACCTTTATTCCACAATCTCTTCCTCTGTGTAATACAAGTGATCTGCATGTTTACTAGTCACCCTGGCAGCATTTGGTTGGGGATTACTACAAAAAACTGAACTATGACAGATTTCTTAGGACAAATGTGATCAAGCAAAGCTGTAAATGCAAATCAGTTCCAGCAGGTGGAGGGACAAATTGAGCAATATTTCTTGTAAACTTTTACAATTTTCACATATTTCTTCATGTTTACTATAATTACTACATAATAAAAAAAATAACAAAAGTCATTGTATAAGTGCAATAAGACACTCCAGAGTGTGCATTATGCTAGATCGTTGTACTTTGTGGGTGGATGAAGGCACTCAACCTGTGGCCACATGCCTCACAATGCACCTGGGGCATGCAGTGACCCAGCTTAATGAACCCTCTGCTGTGTCTTCTTCCTAGCTTGTGCAAAACATACATACAATTGTGGTCCATGCATTAGGATAAAGCAGTGATTTGTTTACTTTATAGCCCCCCTTACAGGCCAAATCATTCCATTGGTACAAAACACCTGATATAACTTTCCATCAAGCTAAACACTTTTGTTTGGGAAGTGGAACATATCAGCCAGACCAGGATGAGTCTCATCACCACCAGCAATCAGGGGGAAACCAGCAACCTCCTCCTCCTCAAGCACTGTTCCTGAACCAGAGATTTTGCTAGCTCTTGGACTGATCTTCTTTTCGCTGCCTCCCCCAGGTACCCACCAGTATGGATGCCATAGATGTGGCAGAGAATAATTTGGTAATACTGATGCCACTGCCACTTCCTCCAAATACTCCTTTGCTACTAATACTACTACTACTACTACTACTACTACTGCTACTACTACTATTACCGGTCCTGGAGCACATGGATGAAGCTGCTACAGAGGTAGATTTTTAAGGTGAAGCAACCTTTTGTCTTACAGGACCGATGCACATCTTGACTGCCTCATCAGCAATTCTCCTTTTACTTAAGCTTCTCTTTCCAGTCAATTTATATATTTAGATTTTTAATATTTCAAGGGAAAAAAAAACTGCAGTAAAACTAAATATCAGCAGCAGCAGACAGCACCTCACCAGAAAGATTACCAGTGAGATCTGAATCTGAATAGAGGAGTAATTTATTGAGCTATCAGTATCTATAGTAAAACCACACAAAACATTTTTTTTTTTAATATGATAGGGATTAACAAGACAGATATGAGTTAAGCGCACCTCTGGTGAGAGGTAGGCACACAATAGCCTGGTCGTATTATACTGTAAATGAAACTGTATTTTAAACCTGTATTTGCATCTCTTTTTGGGGCTGAGCCAGACAAATCTGTGACATTTCTGCTTAATTGCAGTCCGTGGAGCCTCACTGGATGGCTGTCGTCCAGTTCCTTCCAGGTACAGCTTTAAATTCACTCGCATTAGCGAGCGGGCGAGCGTGCATGGGGCCACGCACAGAGACGTGTTCAGAGACACATGCGTCTGTGCACATGTGGTTAGCATGTGAGTGTGTACTGCAGGCCACAACTGAATGTAAGTCTCCAATATTTGTGGCTTGTGACTTTACTGTGCAAGAGTTATTCAGGGGGCATTATTTGACTGACTATCTCTGCAAATAACAGTCTCTTTTAAACACTGTAATCAGTGTAGCGTATACATTTGATTAGTACTAGAGATTTGTTTTTTTTCTTTTTGGGGGTACTAGAGCCTTCGTAAAATGGCTGTTACTATAAAATCCCTGGATGGAGGAGAAGGCATTCAGTGTCCTAAATGCCTAATGTATACCTTTATTTTGGGCACCATCACACAGGGTGAAGGCATCTGTCTTAAATGTATCAAAAACATTTTTCTGAACCAACAGCTTCAGTTTTTCAGTGCCAGATTGCTGACACTGGAAGAGAACCAAAGGGATATGCAACATGGATATATTTCTACTAATTCTAAGTGCTCTAACTGTTCCCCCGTTGACAGGACTGATTTCTTAGTAACCCCTAATGGTGTAATGGTACCTGAACATTGAACTGTTAATGGACCTATATCCTATACAGTTAGTAACTCATCACACAAAAAAGGCCCAGAGAAGGAGAAAACGAAAATAGTGACAATGCTAATGAACTATGGTACAAAGTTCAGAGCAAAAGAACTTATAAAAAGGGGCTCAAAGCTGTGGCTTTTTCATTGGATACCGCAAATAGGTTTCTCCCCCTGACCCTAGATGCAGCATCCTCTGAGGTGCCCTCTGAGGGCCTGATAAGGAATAATTTGATGAATACTACATATCCACCAGACACAATGGGGGAACCCACCGCAATGTATGAGTCAGTTGATTTATGTCCACCTCCTTCTTCTATTCCCTTAATCCCCCTGCCTACTGTAACTAATTTTACCCAGTCCAGTTGTGATGCTACATTAGAAGGTCATTTAGATAGGGATATTTGTGCTGAAGACAAGGCTAATCATACCTGTTTTATTTATTTATTTTATTTATTTAAGTACATAGGAATTACAGCCCTTTGAGTCATAGACTAATTTTCACAGTCTCCGCGTCACTAAAGAAAAACGCAACACTTTCAACACATTGACATAGGTTACATTAGGAGCAGGGTACATTGGGATATCATACATGGGTGATACAATTCGTATGGCTAGAAAATTCGAAGAAGCTGTCTAGGCAGTTATATATAGACAATCATGGGACATACAATTCAGACAAGGGTATATTGCCTATACAGCTTAGCTAGGATCAATTTACAATATTTATACAAAGTTAGATATAGTTGCTACCTCAGAGAGGTAATGTCAGTTTTTTTTTAAATAGGTCTTAAGATCTTTAGTCAAGCTAGAAGGATATTCAACTGGCAACTCAGCAGTGCACAATCAAGTGCAACCTCAGAAAGGGCATAGGCAGTGCCAGGGTCACCCTAATGCTATGTACTACATTGGAGGAGGTTAGTGGGTGCAGTGACAGCTACATGAGGCCAGAATATGTGATTTTAGTGCTGCCTTATAAGGACCAAGCTTTGAAATGGATGAGATAGTGGGGGGGGGCATTGTACCATGATGGGGCTCTGTACAGGAAGAATCTTTGTGCTAGGGATGACTTGACCTTTGGTACCCTCCAGACAGATTTGGATGCAGCCCAAGTAGTAACAAGTGGAGTGGCTGACTGGAGGGAGGCCACAACACCTAATGGGGTTAGTCCAAGGTGTATTTTCTTTGTAAGTAGACAGGTCTGGTACTGTAGGTGCTCCTCTAATGAGAGAATATTAGCGAGAGCATAGAGGGTCCAGGTGTGTATGTGTTTGCCTGATGACAGGATCTTGTTTATTTTGACGCACTGGGATCTGTTAGTGAGATAGCTGGTGAACCAGTTGAGGGGACCTTGGCCAACTCCTAGGTGCTGGAGTGTGTCCAGGAGGAGGGGGTGGGAGACAGTGTCAAAGGCCTTTGAGAGATCTAGAAACACAGTCCCAGTGAGTTGTCCTTTATTAAGTGCAGAGTGCAGAACACTGGAAAATTCAATTAGGGCTGTGGTGGTGCTATGACCTAGGCTGAAGCCATGCTGTTCCCTGCATAATATGTTATAGGTGAGGAGGTAATCGGTGAATTGGTCCACTATAATTTTTTCTAGGGCTTTGGAGAATGGCAGCAGAATTGAGATGGGTTGGTAGTTGTTAAAAGCGGTGCAGTCACCGCTTTTCAGAATTGGGGTTATAACAGCAGTTTTCCATGCATTCGTGAATTGGCCCAGGCAGAGGGATCAATTTAGCAGGTCAGTGAGTGGGGATAGAACTGTGTCAAGGACACAGTAAAGAATTCGCATGTTGAAATTTTCTTTATTGTAGGTAGAGTCACTGAGAGCTTTGGATATGTAGTGTCTGGCTTGAGTCAGTGTAATGACTCTGTTCCACTTTTCCTGGAGCTAGAATTTCCGATATCACTAGTATGGTGAATAACATTCTTAAAGATTGAGGTCCAGATCCTCTTGTAGTGCTCCATGTAGACACTAATAACATCGTGCATGGTGATTTAGTTGATATAAAAAAAGACATTGTGGCACTGTTCAATCGTTTACAAAATTTCATTTGTGATATTGCATTCTCAGAAATTTTACCAGTCCTTAGTGCATCATATCACATCAACTGCAAAATTAAATGTTACAATGAGTGGCTGCTTAAATGGTGCTATAGACAGTTTCAGACTTGTATCACCCACTGGGAGGAATTTTCTTGCAGACTCCTCCTCAGTAAACATATTCTTTACTATGTGACTAAGAATGTAAACTTATAGAGTTGGGGGTGAAACCTTTGGCTCACCCCCACTTCAGTTTTAGTCAATGATAAACACAACAGTTACCACTTAAAATAATTAAAATGTTTATATTTCAATGCAAGGAGTCTCTCTAGCAAATTAGATGAATTAAAAGTGACTCTTGCTCTTGATGATATTGATATTGTATCGGTCACTGAAACTTGAGGTAATGATAAGCTTGACTGGGATTGTCCTATACCCGGCTTCACATCTCATTTTCTTAATAGAAAAGACAGAAAAGGTGGAGGTGTGGCCATATTCTTGAGGGATGCATTATACTCAATTGATATTTCTAATAAAGTTAAAAATCCCTCTGCTATAACTGAATCCATTTGGGTCAAAGTCGTAATTAATAAAATACAATCTGTTATTTTGTGAATCTGCTATCGCACTCCTAATACTTGCCCTGAGTACCTAGACAATATTGCCCATGAAATAGATATAGCCTGTACTTTGGGTGACATTGTGTTGATGGGTGCTTTTAATATCAATGATATTGACTAGGTAAACCTAACTGCTGGTTCAGGTTTAGGGAAATCTTTATTAGATATTAGTGAACAATGCAATCTAACACAATGTGTAAAAACACCTATTAGAGGGAATAATATCTTAAATCTGGTATTCCATAATAAAAATCTGACTATAAAAAATGTTAGGATCCTCCCACTAATAGGCAGTAGTGATTATAAATATGTTAGTTTTATGTTAGAACATTCATTATTTATTGCTCATAATTCAACTAAAATCTATTTATATGAAAAAGCAGACATCTCTAGCATGAGGGTTCATTTAAATAATATCAATTGGCAGGATACACTTTCCTCATCTGACATTAAGGGCTATTTCTCTAAATTAAATGATACCATCTGCAAATTATGGGATGATTACATTCCATTCAAAATGAAAAAAAAAACTAGTGCTTGCCACTATCCTAAGTGGATGAACACATCTATTAAAAAGTGAATCAAACAGAAAAATGTAAGACACTCCTAGTACCTCAAATCTCCTTCTCACTCAAATTGGAACTCTTATTTGCAGCTCCAAAAAAAAAAAGTAAAAGTAACATTCAGAAAGGAAAAAAAAAGTGAGAATATAAATTAGTCTCGGAAACCAATAAAAACAATAGCAAGTCTTTCTTCTCCGTCAATTCACTAAAAAACCTACCTGTCAGGTGGTCCCTCTACAATCCGAAGATACTATTATTTATGTTCCTAGTGATATGGCTAACCTCTTCAACACTAAAGTTTGTGAAATCTTTCAAAAAAATCAGAAAAGTGTGACATTGTGTCACTCTCAGGACAATCCTATTACAATATCTGAAACTGAAGTCCATGAGAAACTCTTACAGCTTAAGGGTAAAACCAGTGCTTCTCCAGACAATATTTCTGGTCATCTTTTATTTCTTCTGGCTGATAGCTTGTCTTTTCCATTAAAATTGCTATTTGAGCAATGTATTAATTCATCCTATGTTTCCAAACTCTGGAAAACAGCCTTTGTGATCCCTATTCATAAGAAAGGTTCTCGTAACAACTGGGAGAATTACAGACCAATTAGTCTTACATCTCCATTATGTAAACTTTTGGAAGGGTTCATTAAGGAGATAATTTCTGATACTCTGGACAAATTAGATCCTGATCAGCATGGTTTTAAGAAAGGCTGCAGTTGCTTATCTAATCTGCTATGCTTTTATGAGGATGCCAGCCTTCAAACAGATAATAGACTACCGTATGATATTGTGTTTATAGACTTTAGTAAAGCTTTCGATTCTACACCCCATTGGGATATTGTTCAGAAGTTAAGTTCCTTACAGATTAACTTCAATATTATAAACTGGATTGCACAATGGCTGATTGACAGCATTCAGCGAGTACTGATTAATGGGCATCTCTCAGATATTGGCCATGTCTGCAGTGGGGTTCCACAGGGGTCCATGCTGGGTCCTTGTTTGTTTCAAGCTTTTATTGCAGATTTAACTCATAATTGTAAATTTAAATCAATAAAATAGGCAAATTATATTAAAATTGGTGGACCTTGTTCTGATCATGACAGCTCTGAGATTATCTAAAAAGACTTAGACCTTATAACAACTGGGTCAAAACATGGGACATGAAATTAAATCATGACAAATGTAAAGTCATGCATTCAGGTCCTCATAACTTATGTCATTCATACTGCTTAGATGACAATTTACTTGCAAGTACCTCCGTGGAAAAAGATCTTGGTGTCCATATAATGCAAGACTTCTCACCAAGTATGCAGATAAATAAAACTATTCAAAAAGCAAATAGTGCTGTGTGGTCCATACGTAGGAATATTAAATCTCAGGAGGAAAGGGTGCTATTACCATTGTAGAGAGCTTATGTTCAACCTCATTTGAATTATGCATCTCAGTTATGGTGTCCCTTTAAGAAATAGGACATTTTACATATTGAGAAAATTCAGAGAAAATTCACAAAATACATCAAAGGGTACTCTGATATTCCATTTGAATCCAGACTTACATATTTGAATTTAATGTCATTATATACTAGACGTCTTGGGGGGATCTTTTATTCATGTTCGATATCATTCAGGATCCATTTCTTATGACTAACATGAGTATCGACTTTAAAAATAATATCTATAATACTAGGGGTCACCCCTTCCAACTAGAAGGTAGGGGCTTTAACTGTATGCCCTGTAAATACTTTTTTACAGTCAGAACTATCAATCCCTGGAACTCACTTCCACTGGATATTATTATAAGTGACTCAAAACTTATGTTTAAGAACAGATTGGATCAGTATATTTTTTCCAATCTTGATATTAAATATTATTAACTATAGGAGCAACTATGGGCCTCAAAGCCTCCTAGCTCCTTACCCTCCTAGTATGATTCCTAGTATATGACCAGGAAAATTCAAAACATGTTACTGTAAGTAACACTGTCACTTCCAAAACTAAATAACAGCTATCAGTTTAGAAACAGACTGACAAATAATTCACTTAACCACACAAAACAGTACTAGAGAAATAAAATGACAAATCACAGACCACAGACCAAAATTATTAAGAAGAAAGGTTGTGGAAAACAAATCAGATTAGTGCTCACAGGGCTGCCTTGTTTGCTAGTTGAAAAACCTTCCCTCCACCACACAGCACTGCTTCACTAGATAAAACAAGTCATTATGTTCAACTAAATAAATCTGCAAAACTACAAACAAAGGTGATCTTGCTGTACAAGGCACTGTGAATATTTTTTGTGAAACAATTTATTCAAAATGCTCCACTTTTGGATTAGTTTTAAAGCTTTTTGCTCAATCAGAAACAGACTTCTCTGCAGCTCTTTTCATAAGACCACACTGAATGCATGGCATGCAGCTCATTTCAGTACAATGTGATCTCCAGTCCCATGGTACATTGCAAACTTTGCCTGTTGGTCCAACTTCACTTAACATCGCCCAGGTTTCCTGGTGAAGTCACAAAATTTGCCATTCGTGAAGTCCACTCTATACTGTTGTAACCCCCCAAAACAATGGTGGGCTAATCTGGGGTCATCTCCTTGGGCACTGTCTTGCTCCCTGCCTGGAAGGGTCCCAGCTGGTGCTCTGCCTTTAAAAACTTGACCAATATACAGTGATGTAAATATAATCTCAGTGTAAAGTATTGCCATGTCCATAGCCTCTGTGCTAATGTGCAGACTAAAGCCATTGCACTATGCCTTTAAGAGTTGAAACCCGATGTCTATAGTGCATAGCCTGTGACTGGATCCAAGTGAAACAAAGCACATGACTGGCCAGTCAGTATAGTCACTTACCAGTACAAATGAAGCTCTATTGAATGCTGTAAATATTTATTGCTAACTCTGAATTGTGTACTTAAAAATTAACTTTAATGGCTGGACTGTTTACATTTCACTTCAGCCAGCAGCCATGATGCTACTTTAACCCTGCTGGTGAGCCAATCTGAACTCAAGGGGTCATAATGGGTCCTTTTACTGTGGCTTCTGGGAGAAAATGTAAATTGTATGCTTGGCACCCATTTTAACCAATCAGGATGTTAGAACTGTGACTGACAGCCTGGGCAGCCAACCAGATTACTGGATTCATTTTTCTTTCCGTCAAGAGAAATGGCTGAACAGTCAGTGTGGCCCAAGCTTCTGGCCCCTGTGTTCAGCCTGGAGAATTCTGGGAAAGGCCTGTTTACCTCTTCATGGCCTGAAGTCCTGTGTGGATGTTTTGGAACTGTCAAATGCTGCAGACCATTGGAAAACTCTCCAAAAGGGAGAGGAAAGGTGATATCTGCTGAGCTGATGTTTTGGTCTGAAGTGTGTCAGGGTATCTGACATACCAAACTGTATATTGGTGAAAGATCTGTTTGCCTCAAAGACTGTGGCCTGAAACTAAAGCCTGGGACTACCAGAATTGTCTCCAGACCATTTGCCAAAGGTAGAGACCTGAATCTCAGTTTTGCCAGCTACATATCAAAGACTGCAGTTTGCAAGTGGGTAAGCTGCATGGCCTAGCTAAGACTCTGCCAGAAGTTAACCATGTGATGCCAAACAACCTTTCTAAGAGACTGTTGCTCTCTGTGAGACTAAAGCTGCTGGAAGACCAGTTTGGGGAGTCAGCTCCTATGATGACGATCACTGTGTGTTGCAGCCACCTTTGGGGGAGAGGTCTAGATGTGGGGGTGAGTCATGTTAGCCCTGGTCCCAATTTGCTGGTCCTTGCCAAGAAAGACAAACATCTGCAGCCTGCAAGCTGAAGGACCAGAGAGCCAAATTCTGCTTTGGTGTGAGAAGTCTGGCAACCATCCCAGATAGCCGAGGTCCTGGTTCAATAAGTAACAACACGGCTTGTCCCTGCAGCATATAATTAAAAGCACCTTTGCCATCTGTTTGTGTTTTAAGTTCCAGTGGTGTTACACTGTTGTGTAGGCCATTGGGCCTGAGGAGTACAATTTCTGGGTATTCAGAAGTTTCTGTTTATGTTGCTACAGCTAGGTACAAAAACAGCCATAATCATTGATTTGTTTAAGGGCCCCAACCAGCTGCGATGCTTCAGGCCTGCAACTAAGTAAAATCTGGGTACCCAGTAAAAATAGTTGGACTGACCAAGGTGTTAATGTTGATGAATTGAACGTATTCTCAAAAACCTATGACTTGCTTTAAATCTAACTTTAATTTGCATCCCCTTCCCTTGTTCAGATCCCTAAATAAATCAGTTTTTCTGTTTTAATGTGATCCGGATCCAAGAGCATATTACTACTGAGTGCTAGTGTATCTCAGGAAACTAAAAAGTGTGCAGTTGTTATTAATAGCCATTCTTTGCAGGTGCACAAGGTGTATTCGAGAAATCCCGACCCTGTGAGTAAGTGTAGTTACCACAAGCATATTATTAGTGCTCACCACTAATTGTACCATTATATGCAAAGTGAAGTGCTTTATGTTATTCCATGTGTGGGACCCTGTCAGGGCAGTGAGTAGGTATAACATTCCATAGGGTTGTACTAGCTTAACATGAAACCCACTTAAACATCACTCTGCATGGAGGCACATGCACAAATAGTTTTATTGTCGCTATTGAGTCCCTTTTAGCAACTGAATCCAAACCCAGGCCCCTCAACCTGCATTCTGGGCAGCAGGCAGGAGTAGTAGCCCATTTGGAGGTGGCGCCTGGGGTACATCTTTGGAGGCACTGCTGGGATTTCCTGTTTACGAGTTGGGCCTCGCATGGACACTAGCCTTAAAATGGACAAAGTTAACAGCACTGGTTTTGAATTTCCTGCTAATAAAATGATTGTGCATTACCTGCTGGGTTGGTGTGAGGTAGAAGAGGCTGACCCTCAAAAAGTTTTGTTGCTCCTAAATATTATTTATTTATTTATTGAATTTTGTTGACCCGGTAAGCCCACTGGGCCTAGAAGTCCCTTTTTCAGGGGTGACTGGGGGGAGGGGTGATACAGATAGTAAGCAACTGAAATTGAACCAGATTAAGCTGTGGGTGGTATTTTTAGATATACCCCTGGCATGGATAAGGGTGCTATTGAGGGAGCCCTTGATAAAGTCAAGTACCTCAGTTAAGCTGTCGGGAAGGGTCAAATTGCTAATTTGATTGCCCAGACATTACTGGCACTAGTGGAATGCAGCAAACCAGTGGACAGTGAGAGAGTGCCCAATGCCATTATACCTGATGAGTCCACCATGGCCTGGAATGTAGTCACTATGCATTGTGTGATATCCACACCTGGGGGTCCCCAAGATCAGAAGGGTTAAAAGAAAAAACTGAGAAGGTTGTTTCTTTCTGAGGGACAAATTTTTGAGGACTTAGAAAGAGTGTTGGAGATCCCTGGGGGTACCCCTCCCTCAGGGCCTGTGCCCGCACCTTCACCAGCTCCCATGCCTGCACCCGCACCTGTACCTGTGCCTGCACCCTCAATTAACCTTGACTCCTACAATAGATTATGAGTATTTTCTGGCATCCTTCCCAAGCCTCACTGGGAAGATGATCTGGAAACATGGAAGGACTATGCCTTATCCCTAGTACAAGAGTGGCAATGTATGGAAGCTGAGAAATGAAAGAGAATAATGGAGAGTCTAAGGGGCCCTGCACTTGAAGACATTTTTTCCTAAGGTCTACTAACCCTGATGCTTCTGCATAACAATATTTGTCAGCTTTAAAAGGTGTCTTTGGTAGTACTGAATCTGGAGAAAATGTAATGTGGAAATTCAAGTCCACCACGCAGTGGAAAGGTGTACCTCTTTGCTGTTTATGTTACCCAGCTGGAAAGGGCTTTGCAGAGAGCTCACAGAAAAGATGTGTTATTGGCTAGTGATTTAAATTGAGTGAGACTAGACCCTATTTAGAAGTCTGCTAGATTATCCAGTGTGCTAATGCTAAAGTTAAAGTTTCAAGACCAAAGGGAGGACCTTCCTGCTTATTGCTGGCTCATGAAAGAGATTTGAGAGCCTGAAAATGAGGAGCCATTGAGATCCCTATGCAGGCACTGCCAGAGTAGCTCAAGCTCCTGAAAAAATAAATAAAAAAGAGACTACTGTTGACCCACAGCAACATAAAGACTTACTGAAAGAACTGATATAACTGAAACAAGTACTCAGAGTGCTGTAGAAATGGTAAAAGGTCAGATCACCCGAATGAATGCTGCCGAGGCAGCCAGTGAAGCCCAAACTACCGTCAAAGGTGCAAGTGCTCAGGTTCCTAGTGAGGAAGCTAACAGTGATATGTTGAAAGAAAGAAATGAGAGAATTGAGAGCTTTAGTAAATTACCTTGCTCAATCCTCCCCTCAATGCCCATCTTGGAAAAGGCCCAGAGGGCATGAATGCACCTATAGGCAACCAGATGATCCTATATCCAGTTCTTATAAGAGTGGTAAGCTAACTGAGGAACCTGCTCGAGACCGAAATCCCAGACCTGATGTTTCCTGCTACCACTGTGCAGCAGATGGCCACACAAAAAAGGGTGTGCCAATTCCCTGACGATTTGGGAAAAATTACTATCAAACTGCTCAACTAAGTTAGACAAAGCAATATAAAGCCTCCAGCTAAGTCTTCTTACAAGTCTTACATTGCTAAATCTGTGGTCAAGTATCCTGTCAATACCTCTCCTGGCTGGGTGGAGTTGGTGGGTCCCTCTATGGAGACTAAAGTGTATGTTGAAGGAATCCCTGCCAGGGCAGTACTAGACAGTGGATCTCAAGTAACTATAATTTTCAAAGACTGGTATGAACATCACTTATCTAACCACCCACTATAACCACTTGATGGACTACTTGTATGGGAACTGAGTGATAAATCGTACCCATACCCATACCTTGGTTATCTCAAATTATGGCTTTCTTTCCATTATCTGTTGCAGGCATGGGAGATCCTGTAGAGACATTGGCTCTGGTGTGCCCTCCCTCTAGACTACATGATGGCATACCCATGTTACTTGGTGCTAATGCTCATATGTTCGGTTGGCTTGCCCAGTTGTGTCAAGAAAGACAGCAGAAAAGAACTGGTAGAGCACTGCACATCCATGCTATGGTGAAGAAGGCTATGAGTTACAAATGCACCCCAAAGGAGAAGACCAGTATGAACCTTTGGGCACTCTGTGGAAGAAAGACTCTTCTGCTATTGTGGTTCCCCCAAATGTTGAATGCAGTACCAATGGTTCTGAGAGGTTGAAGAAGGAATAGATTAACCAGAATCTCAAGCTTGATGCTCCTGATGATGGTAAGCTGCCTGAAGGGCTATTAGCCAAGCCTAATGTACTCCCTGTATGTGCTCATGCTAATACCTGGTGTGTAGCTGTCCAAGTCCAGAATGTTACTGGTTGAGACATTAAGGTACATAGGGGCTGTATCCTGGCCAAAGTCTTCTGTGCTGACACTGCTGTGCTGCCTTCTAGAAAAAAGAATGGAGAAGAATGTGAAGTGTCTGCAAATATATTTGATTTTGGAGATTCACTTATCTCAAAAGGCTGGAGAGCCCAGATAAGTAGAAAACTGGCTCAGAGAACTAAAGTGTTTTTCCTTAAAGAGGGACTATGGTCACAAATTACTGGCATCAATAAATTCAGAATGTGGATCAACATAGCCCATACATCACCCTCATGCCAAAATTGAGATCCTTAAGTTGCTTTGTTTAAATGTTACAAATCATTTTACAATCCTAAATTCTCTGCCTTTTCAAAAAAGCCAGGTTCAGTGAAGAGCTACTGCTGATGTTATCTCCTGAACTCACAGTCTAGCCCTTCCTGTCAGCAGGCTTATAGGGCCTGCTTCTCCAACGTTTAAAAACTATGTGCAAATGGTTTTCTCCAGTAAAACAGGCAGCACCATTCAATAAACATTGCTTTAAAACCTATGCGCGTGTTTCAGGTTTTGTAACGAAGTTGACAAATTCATAGTTTTGTTTTTGGTGCTTTTTTGCTGTGGTCCTTTTCTCCTGGGTTGCTGGATGCTAAGTCACAGCACACTAATGTAAAATTTGCAGACTGGATATCTCGGATGTGGTGAAAGGCTGTGATCATTCATACCTATCATTCAATTGAGGTGATTTTTCAGGATGGCACTTTAAATCAATTATTCCATCATCATGTAAATGGGGGTGGGAGAGGTAGTGCTGTTTTGAAACCTTACCAAGAGTTTCTATGCAGTAGCCAGCTCAGTTCTTAAATCACTCAATCAATCAATATTTTATTCATCATCAAAGTATGAATGAATGGGATGCTCAGTTGAGCAGAGCTCATTTTCTGTTTTCTCCCTGGCAGGCTGTTGCTTGAACTGCATTCAGGCTCATCTGTGTTGTACTTCACATTACAATGATTGTTTTACCAGGACTAACACTTTCACCCCTAGTAGGAATTAACACATATAAGGCCCCTATTAAAACTTATCGTAAAGCAGAAACTGACAAACAGCAATGCAGTTACTAACATTGCAACACTTGTAGCAGTACAACTTCCAAATAGACACTGTAGAGTAACATCCCATATGATATCAGCAGCTTGGAGGCATGTTGCCTCAACATGCTGCAACTCCAGAGAAATGAACCACACCAAAAAGGCATTAAAATACAAATTTATCAACTTTATTACAAAATCTGAAACACATAGATTCTATAACACTGTTTTTATAATGGTGCTGCCTGTTTTACTTGTGAAAACCATTGCAGAACGATATTTTAATTTTGGAGAAACAGGTCCTATTAACTTGCTGACAGGGAGGGCTAGACTGTGAGATCAGGATATGACATCATCAGCACCTCTTCACTGAAAATGGCTTTTTTGAACAGGTAGTGAAATCAGGGTTGCAAAATAGCCCATAACTTTAAAATGATGTTACACAGAAACCTAATGTTTAGTATGAGATTTATTGTTGGTATGCTTATTCTAATTCTGTAATGTAGCACTTTTGACCAGAGTCCCTCTTTAAAGAGTGGGAAGAGGGATGAGTTACTGGTGCTGAACGCCACATTCACTTTCACGATGTATGTCCTTTTTGTGAGAGATCCAGAAGATTAGCACCTGCTGACATACAGTAGATCATGTAAGGCATCACCTGCAGGAAATGCTCATAGCCAGAATAATCCAAGAGTCCAGAAGTCCTTATGCATCCCAATAGAAGTAGTGAGAAAGAAAAATGGATCAGTAAGGATGTGTGTGGATTACAGAACCCTCAATAAAAGAACTGTCCCAGGCAAGTATACTATGTCAAGAGTACAAGATGCATTGGATTGCTTAAATGGGAGCAAGTAATTTTTTGTTCTTGATTTACATAGTGGGTACTTTCAAATCCCAATGGCCCCTGAAGATAGGGAGAAGACTGCATTTATTTGTCCTTTGGGATTGTATGAGTTCCTCAGAATGCAACAAGGAATCTTGGGTGCACTCACCACATTTCAAAGACTCATGAAACATGTGGTGGGAGACATGAATCTTTTCAAATGCCTGGTGTATCTTGATGACGTCATAGTTTTTGGAAAGACTCTAGAAGAACATGAAACTTGTCTGTTCAAAGTACTTGAAAGGCTGGAAAAATTCAGTTTAAAATTGTCCATAGACAAATGCCAGTTTTTTCAGAGTTCTGTGAAGTATGTGTGTCATATTGTGTCTCCCCAAGGTATCCAGATAGATCCTAGCAAGGTGAAAGCTTTAACTGATTGGCAAAAGTCCAATAACCTTAAAGAGCTGCAAAGATTCCTAGGATTTTGCAGTTATTACCACAGATTGATTAAAGATTACACCAAGGTAGTGTGGCCTCTGTTGAATCTAACACAAGGGTAACCATCCACTCACAAGAAGTTTAAAAAAGGTACTAATGAAGAAACTGTTAAAATCTATTTAAAGCTGCACAAACCTTTTGGTCAGAGATGGACCCCGATTGTAATGCTGCTTTCAAAGAAATCATCTATAGGTTATCACATTACAATGACTGCTCCTGTGCTGGCCTATGCTGATCCTTCCAAACCACATGTGCTTCACACAGAAGCCAGTCTAAGTGGATTAGGGGTCGTGCTTTATCAGAAGTACTCTGATGGGTTATGCGCAGTAGCTTTTGCCAGCAGAAGTTCGTCACCATCAGAGAAGAACTACCCACTTCACAAACTAGAATTTTTAGAACTCAAGTGGGCTATTGTAGAGCAATTCCATGAATATATGAATGAAGCTAAAATTCTGGTCAAAACTGACAATAACCCATTAACATATGTCCAACCTCAGCCAGGTTAGATGCCACAGGACACAGATGGCTTTCAGCCATCTCCACTTATGATTATGCTGTTGAGTATCACCCAAGTCTGATCATATTGACACTGATGCTCTTTCCTGCAGACCTACATCAGATCCAAAATGGATGCACATTTCTTAGCAATCAGTAAAAGCATTTGATTCACAAGTTTGAAAAAGATGAACAATCTCCTGCAGATAATGGTGGATTGCCTGGGACCACCTGATACCTGTGTGCCAGCTTATTGCAACTTTACTGCTCTGGACTTAAGTTCTTTGCCTCAGTTAACCATAGCTGACTTACAAAGGGTACAAAGCTGTGACCCTATGTTGAAAAAAGTCATTTCTGTCCTAAAGCAAGGAGGTGATCTCTCTACCATGCAATCCACTGACTGAAATACTAGTTTGTTGCTGTGTGACTGGCCTAAACTCAAATTGCTGGGACAACTATTGTATAGAGAACTGACTGATAATCAGGGGGAACTTGTCAGGTGACAACTAGTGCTGCCTTCCAAGTTTAAGACTGTTGTACTCAAAGCATTACATAACGACATGGGACATTTGGGGAGTGAGAGAACATTGGACTTGGACTGGTCACATTTTTACTAGCCTAGCATGTGCCCAGATGTTGATCAATACTGCAAAGCATGCAGCAGATGCATACAAAGGAAAGCACAGCTGCAAAAAGTAGCCCCATTGGTTAATATAGTAACAAGTGCTCCAATGGAACTTGTTTGCATAGACTTTCTTAGTCTAGAGCCAGATTCAAAAAACATTTCAAACATTTTGGTGGTCACTAATCATTTTACAAGGTATGCTTAGGCCTATCCCACCTAGGGATGGCAGTATAACCTAGAGGTTAGAGGAACAAGGTGTGAACGAGCTCGGTACATCCAGTAGACCAAACTGAGTTTGATTCTCACAACTTCCACTTGCATACTGTGTGACTCTGAGCAAGTCACTTAACCACCCAGTGCTCCCAGGTCACCCCTGAAAACAGGCACTTGTGTCTAGTGGGCCTTACCTGGTTACCAAAGACTAAAAATAAAAAAAAATTAAAAAGGACCAAAAGGCCTCTACAGTTGCAAAAATTCTGGTGGAGAAATTATTTGTGCATTATGGAGCTCCTCAACACATACTTTCTGACCAGGGTAGAAATTTTGAGAGCAGACAAATTAAATAATTGTTATATTTCTCTGGAGTGTCAGAAAATCTAAAACTACTCCATACCATCCATAAAGAGATCTAATCATAAGTTACTTGACATGCTGGGCACACTTGATCCGACAGACAAAGGAAAGTGGAGTCAACAAATCAACACTTCAGTTCATGCATATAATTGTACAAAAAGTGACACCACTGGATTCTCGCCATATAGCTTTATGTTTGGCAGAGAAGCTCGCCTTCCCATGTATGTATGTTTTGGTGTTTCTCCTGATGGTACCAAGTCTGAGAATTACCTTCAGTACATCAAGAACTAAAAGAACATTTAAACCATGCATATCAGCTAGAAACCACCGTGGCTACAAAAAGAAATTTAGCCAACAAAGTTTGCCACAACAAGGAAGGCAAAGTGCAAAAACATCAACCTGGTGACTGTGTGTTAATATGAAATCTAGGATTTCAAGGTAAGCATAATATAACCGACTGTTGGGGTCACACACCCTATATTGTAATTGCCAAGCTAGATGAACTCCCAGTGTACAAAGTGTGTCCAGAAAATGACACAAGAGTCACTAAAACCATTCACAGAAACCAACTGCTGCTGCTGTCTGTTGGTCAAATAGTGCTGAATGAAGTGCAAGTATCTGAGACTCCTAGATGCCCTGTGACCAGGTTCACTTGTCAGCCAACTCCTGCTGTTCAGTCCACTGCTTCAGAGACAGAAAGTGGCCATGAGGTTAATTCTGAGAGTGCTGATGAAGAGTTTTGCATTGCCTACTATCTATCACCAGAACTGGCTAAATTATTTAAGGGATTCCCTTTTTCCACTCAGAACAATGCCTCTGACAACCTTGTAGTTTCTAATGATCCCAATTTATCTGTTATGCCTGCACTTCCAGACAGTGGTCCAAAGAGCATAAGCTCTGAAATTTATGATTATTTTTGCTTGGTGGAGTTAACTGAACCTAGTGCTGAACCCCGTGAGCACGCTGTCAAATAAGAAATTACAACTGCTTTGGATGGGCTAAATGAACTGTTTCATTCAAAAGAAATTGTGGCTGTTCCTGAAACTGCCAACTGTGTTTTGGATGATTCCAATTTTGTAGCTATATCTCTCACAGATGAAGCTAAGCCTAAAGAACCAGAGCATAACAGTGATGTTCAAAACCAAGGACCTGACTGTAATAATGACTATCAAGAAAGTGCAGATACCTGTTTCTTTGGAAGCTGTTTCATTGCTGGACAATGAACTGGGAGTCACAAACCCGATTGCTGAACCAGAAGTGCAAGTGCCAACTTTGCCATGTCACTCAGAAAGACCTGTCAAACCTGTATTAAGGCTCACATATGACACTCCAGGAAAGTTTGTTGATCTGCCCATGAATGTTGTACACAAGAGAGTGTGTGTTACAGCCAACTCATTGCCCAGAATAGTGTTCACTGCATCCACCCAAACCAAACCCTACACCTTGTGTAGAAGGGGTCACCCAAATAAAAAGAGGGGCAATCATATGAAGTCCACTGGTAAAATATATCAAATGGTTAACAGTATAACTTTAAAGTGTCAAATTTACCCCATGTGATTTTGAAGAAATCCTTAATGAATGACAACTAAGGTAAAAATGGCATGACAATGTCATTAAGTACTCTGGGATATCTTAATATTTAAGGTACAATCTAATCTAATAGCATGATAAACTGTAACTAGTTATTTCATATCTGTGCAGATGTTGTATATAGTAACTTGTTATTAGTACTTGCATATGCTAAAATGTTGATACAAAGATTGGCAGTTGTTTTATGGACTTGGCTCAGATGCCAAGTCCCCACCCCCAAATGGTGAGCTTGCCTGGGGTTGTTTCCTTGGGCACTGTCTTGCTCTTTGTCTGGAAGGATCCGAGCTGGTGCTCTGCCTTTAAAAGCCTGGCCATTGTCCAGTAATGTAAATATAATCTTAGTGTAAAGTATTACCATGTCCATAGTCTATGCACAAATGTGTGGACTAATGCCATTAGGCTATGCCTTTAAGAGGTGCAACCTGGTGTATATATAGTGTATAACCTGTGACTGGGTCTAAGTGAAATGAAGCTCATGACTGGCCAGGCAGCACTTGTATAAATTCCATTGTATAGTCACTTACCAGTACAAATGAAGCTCTACTGAATGCTGTAAATATTTATTGCTAACTCTGAACTGTGTACTTAAAAATTAACTTTAATGGCTGGACTGTTTACATTTTACTTCAGCCAGCAGCCATAATGCTACTTTGACCCTGCTGGTGAGTTAGTCAGAACTTAAGGGATCCTAATGGATCCTTTTACTGTGGCTTCTGGGAGAAACTGTGACCTGTATGCTTGGCACCCATTTTTAACTAATCAGGATGTTAGAACTGTGTCCGACAGCCTGGGCAGCCAACCGGATTACTGGATTCCGTTTTCATTCGGTCCAGAGAACCAGCTGAACAGTCAATGTGGCCTGAGTTTCTGGCCCATGAGGAGGCTCTGCGTTCAGCCCAGAGAATTTTGGGGAGGGGCCTGCTTATCTCTCCTCAGCCTTAATCCCTGTGTGGATGTTTTGGAACTGTTGAGTGCTGCAGACCATTGGAAAATTCTCCAAAAGGGAGAGGAAATGTGATATCTGCTGAGCTGACATTCCGGTCTGAAGTGCGTCAGGGTATCTGACACACAAAACTGTATATCAGAAAGAGAAACCTGTTTGCCTCAAAGACTGTGGCCTGAAACTAAAGCCTGGGGCTACTGGAATTGTCTCCAGCCCATTTGCCAAAGGGGGAGACCTGAATCTCAATTTTGCCAGTCATGAGTGTAGCCAGAAATTTCCATTTTGTACACTCAATCTCTGTTGCCCCTGCCCCCAAATAAAAAATGTACGCATCCTCTCTGACTGATACCCCCTCCTTACAAAACAAACTGGATTGATTTTAGATGACTCATCTAATCTCTAAACAGGTTATCAACATATTTATGTCATAAAGAATGGAAGTTTAATCAGCTACAGACACTACTCAGTGGCCTGGCTACATTAACTCAAATACTCCATTTTAGAATGATGATACTTGCAAGGCTATGCCTGTAGTTCAATGGGCGGAGCAACAAACTACTCCACCATCAGGACTTTAAAGGCCACTCTTCCTGACTAATCCTGGATTCATTTATTTTGTTGCAGCCAGAGGCACTGCCCTTCCTCGCTGCACAGCTTCTTCCTGCCTGACATTGTTCCTGTGGTTGCCTCCTTCCATCTGTTTGCTTCGTCCCTTGCTCTCTAGCTCAGCAGCATTTCTGCCATTTGTCCCTTGTGTCTGCCTTGCACTCTACTAGGTTTCCCCCACATCTGTGCTGCTTGTTTGTGGCTCTTTTGTCCCTCTCACCTTGTTATTTGAGCCGCTCTTGCCATGGCTTTTTTTCTTATCGACCTTTCCTCTGCCTGCCACACTTGCAGCCATGTTTCTTCCTCCCTGGCTGCTCTGATGGCCCCTGCTTGAGCTCTACTGTTTCCCTGCTCCATTTTCCCATCTGCCACTATGTGCAGCGCTGCCTTCCTTTTCCTGTGCCACCGCTCACTCCTTGCCTGCTCTTCAGCTCTAGCACTTACCCCATAGCCACTTCTTCCTTGATTCTCTGTGCTTCCTTGCAGCTCACTGTGGCGGAGCGATGCTTCCAGCTCTGTGGCTCACTCCCTTCTTCCTGCTGACACCTCTGCTCTTCTCCTTATCATGGACATCACTCGCCTCGCTTGCCTGCTGATTCTTGGTGGTAGCGTCCGCATATTTGTGCAGTTGTCTGTATCGAACAGATGGTTCACTCTGCCTGCTCCGTTTCAAGTCCTTGAAATCTGGCCACTCACCCTCCACCCTCCTTGACTGTCTGGCTAACCTAATGCAGCTAGCATTCATATGCCCCAGTAAGTGATGCTGCTCATTTGTTTCTGCACATCAAAATCTGATTATCTCACCGTGCCTAACTGAAACTGCGTAGTCCAATATCCCAACTCCTATTGAATACCAATCACAGAAGGTTGTGTCCCCCTTTACAGCATTTCAAATGGAGTGCTTTCACATTTACTGTGTTGTTTCTTTTCCATTCTAGGCATTTGCCCTACTTTTCATCTCCTTTCCAATTAATGAAACCCCCGCATTCAACTGCTGGTTTGGTCTCAATAGGTGGATTGATCCTGTTTGTTTTTTTTCACATTCTTAACACCGTGCGGTACTGCTCTGTTTGCTGGCTTGCTTCTCTGCTAACCTTTCACTACAGATCAGGTCCATGCCTCTTCCCTTCAGCTCTTTGCACACCTTCTTCCTGCTGCCTTCAGTGCTTCCACTACCCAGGCATTCCTGCTTTCCTGGTTTACACTCTCCCACCTTCCACCACTCTCTTGATCCCTGGGCAGTGGGCTTCGCACCACTTTTCTTGTCTCTGACTCATGCCCTTCGTCTCTTCTCCTTCCTCATCTCGTGTTTTCTTTTTGGGGGTGTTTCCCTATCTTGCCATCACCATACCTATTCGTATCTTCCTCTTACCCTAGTCCTATGCTCTTGGACCACTCAACTTGTATATCCTCCACTCCATGTCCATATCCATCATTATTGAACATCATCCTTCCTATACCCTACATGCCATCTTTCCTACCCTCATCTGTACCAGCATTCAAGGCTTTCACTCCATTATTATACATCATCCATTTCATACCTCACCTTATGTGTACCGGCCATCATGGCTTCACTTCATTACCATACATCATCCAGTTCATATCTCACCCTCACTGTACCGGCCTTCCAGGCTTCAATTCATCATTGTACATCGTACAATTCATTCCTCACCTTAAACCATTCAGACCTTCAAGGCTCAGTCCACTATCATTTATCATTCATTCATTCTTTCTCAACCATTCTGTTCTCCCTCATTGACTTCTCCAGTCATTGTAAGCTGCGGGCTTCACCCAGCCATACTCGTCTCTCCCCTTCACATCCTTCATTCTCATTCTACAGTCCATGCTGACCTTCTACGCTTTCTTCTGTCACTGAACCTCATATATTCATCTCAATCATCCACTCATCCATTCTGACCTCCTAGCGCCAACCTGACTACTTCTGATACTTAGCACCTCACCCATCTGCTGCCAGCTTTGCCTGGTCATTTTTGTTCCTACCTTCCTGAAGTTTGCTTCACTCCTGATTTGGCATCTCAATGGATCTTGTTGGCATGCACTCCCAAGGTTGCTACTGCACCTGCCTCCTCAGGACCCATGTTGGGGTTTCCTTTGCTCATTCTGACCTTTCTGTAGGTCTACTTGTTCACATCGCCTAATCGAGCATACCCCTCATATGGGTTCTATGCTACCTCAACTTGACCTGCTCTCAACTCAGAGATGTGCCTTCCGTGTCCATTGCGCCATGGCTCAGGGCTAGCCTGTAGCCAATGGTCTCACTCTGCACCTCCGAAGTCTGCATCTAGAGCATGTGAAACTTGAAGTTGGGTCCTTCTCCCTGGCCCGTAGTGAGAATGTCTTCACTCTGGGTGGACCTTCAGTCGTCCCTCATTTTGGTGACACCTCTGGATGTAGAATTTATGACTTCAAGCTGTGAGGGGTGGGTCTCTCATCATAAGGGCCCCTTTGGCTGCCCGAGCAGGTTTGGAGGTACCCACTACTCATTCTCCATCTAACCACCTGTTTGTTCACCTAGTCTGTTTCGTAGGCTTGTGTGGGCTGGCTGAGTGCCTCAGCAGTCATTTCTCTCATTTGCTTCAGGGTGTCTAGTTGCAGAGACATCGCTCACAACCCTCAACAACATTCCTGTTATTAAGATAGAGTAGGAACTTCTTAAAAAATGTGAATCTTTTCCTCTTCCCTCAATTTCAACTCTAAATTGCAGTAGCTGAGCCATCACTAACCAAAACATCCTTCAGTCTGGAGGGAAGGTGACCTAGGCCTTGGATCCCCAGAGGTTTCCTCCTCAATGGGGTTTTTTCCTCTCCTCCATGCCAATGGTCATAATGTTAGACAGGGTTAGTGCTTTCATAGGTTCCATAATTAGGTTCCACTGTTGGATGGATTCTGATGGTGGCCCCAGCTGTTCTCACTCTCCTTAGGAAGTCCACCCTTCTGCTTCTTGTCAGCTTTCATTTCATTCATCGTTCTCGTTATCTCTTGTTCCTCTCCTATCCTTCCCATCTATGCCTATCACCTTCATTTCTGACTTCTTGCCTCTTACAATGCTTATCACCCTTTTGGGTATTCTTTTAGGGCTTCTTCCTAAGCTACCTTTAGCTAAGGGAATCATTCCCATGGCACTTATAGGGGTGGAACCCTTCACTAGGGTTCCTCACCATCATACCCCTACAGGGTAATATATCCCATGGATAG
Organism: Neoceratodus forsteri; assembly: GCA_016271365.2. Taxonomy (NCBI): domain Eukaryota; kingdom Metazoa; phylum Chordata; order Ceratodontiformes; family Ceratodontidae; genus Neoceratodus; species Neoceratodus forsteri. The sequence continues at coordinate 877,463,906 of CM028129.1, forward strand.
AGAGGTGAACAGCCACAATGTATCTAAGTCACACAAGCATACATCATACCAGTTGCATAAGCACATTGAATTGAAAGGCTATGCCTGTAGTCCAATGGGCGGAGCAACAAACCACTCACCCATCAGGCCTTTAAAGGCTGCTCTTCCGGGCTAATCCAAGATTTGTTTCTTTCATTTCCCCACCATCCTCCCCATCTCCTCCAGTGGCATGTCTGTCTTTCCCGTGGGCTTCTTCCTAAGCTACTTTAAGCCAAGGGAATCATTCCTGAGGCACCTATAGGGATGGAACGCTTCACTAGGGTTCCTCACCATCGTACCCCTACAGGGTGGTATATCCCATGGATAGAGAGGTGAACAGCCACAATGTATGTAAGCCACACAAGCATACATCATACCAGTTGCTTAACCACATTGAAATGGTGGCAAAAAGGCATATTGGTTGGGGCAGGTACTCAAAAAATCTGTACGCAAATGTGTACAGTAAGTATGCTTGCCTACACCCTTTTTGCCAGCTTACATACCAAAGACTGCAGTTTTTTGGTTTTTTTTTTTTTGGTGAGCTGGTAGGCTGTGGGGCCTAGCTAAGACTTTTCCAGAAGTTAACCTTGTGATGCCAAACAATCTAAGAGACTGTTGCTACCTATGAGACAAAAGCTGATGGAAGACCAGTTTGGGGAGTCAGCTCCTGCAACGAAGATAATTGTGGGTTGTGTCTACCCTTGGGAGAGAGGCCTAGATGTGGGGGTGAGTCATGTTAGCCCTGGTCCCTATTTTCTGGCCCTTGCCAAAAAAGATGGAAATCTGCAGCTTGCATGCTGAAGGACCAGAGAATCAAATCTTGCTTTGGTGTGAGCATCCTGGCAACCATCCCAGATAGCCATGGACCTGGTTCAGTGAGTAACAACAGGGCTTGTCCCTGCAGCATACAATTAAAAGCACCTTTGCCATCTGTTTGCGTTTTAAGTTCCATTGGTGTTAGACTGTTGTGCAGGCCATCAAGCCTGAGGATTACAATTTCTGGGTGTTCAAACATTTCTGTTTAAGTTGCTACAGCCAGTTACAAAAAGAGCAATAATCATTGACTTGTTTAAGGGCCCCAACCAGCTGCTATGCTTCAGGTCTGCAACTAAGTAAAATCTGGGTACCCAGTAGAAATAGCTGGACTGACCAAGGTGTTAATGTTGGTAATTTGAATGTATTCTCAAAAACCTAAGAATTTCTTTAAATCTAACTTTAATTTGCATCCCCTTCCCTAGTTCAGATCCCTAAATAAATCAGTTTTACTGTTTTAATGTGATCTGGGTCTAAGAGCATATTATTACTGAGTGCTAATGTATCTTGGGAGACTAAAAAGTGTGCAGTTGTTATTAATAGCCATTCTTTGCAGGTGTACAGGGTGTATTTGAGAAATCGCAGCCCTGTGAGTAAGTGTGGTTACCGTGAGCATATTTTTGGCGCTCACCACTAATTGTACCATTATATGTAAAGTGAAGTGTTTTATGTTACTCCATGTGTGGGACCACTGGTTGGGGCAGTGGGTAGGTACAACATCCCAGAGGGTTGTACTAGCCTAACATCAAATCCACTTCAAAGTTGGGCTGGCCCGGTTGTGCTGAGGGTTGAGGCACTGGACACCACACCTCACACCATTCTGGCAACCCGGGTTCAGATGCGAGCCCAGGCCATCAGGGGTCGGCAGGGGGGAGATAGGATTGAGCATCTGGAGTACTGCTCTCCTATCCCGGGGTAGGATCCTGGGTACCACCATTCTGTAGTGGCCCCTAGTGATGACCGGAGGCACTGCTAGAGATGGTGTGGCAAGTTGTGTAGTACAGCAGACATAGGCACGTATGCACCTGACGTTATTGCATGCTGCACTCCTGGGGCAAAGAACACAGGAAAAATGGCAGTACAGACAGCGGCAACTTGATAGCCGCACTCCCATCAGCTGATGATGCCTAGATAGTCTCGTGCCAGTATTGGATCCTTGCAAGGCATGAGGGCAATCGGGGGTGCACCTCTCGTAAGTATAGCTGCATATACCAGCTGGGTGTGCAACTGCAGGATCGGTGGTGGAGGTGGAGTGGTGACTGGATTACAAGGCAGGTTAGTGGCTGTGGGGAGGAAAAATAGTGATATGATTAAAAAAAACACTTAAAAGTCACTCTGCATGGAGGCACCATGCAAATAGTTTTATTGTTAGTACTGAGCCCCTGTTATCAACCGAATCAGAACTCAGGCCCCTCAACCTGCATTCTGGGCAGCAGGCAGGGGTAGTAGCCTGTTGGGAGGTGGCGCTCTGGTTACATTGCAAATTGGAGCTTTGCAGGGAGGATTAACGTCATGAATTATGTTGAATTCATGAATTAATTGGCAAAATGAAATTAGCTTACTTTGAACACCTCTAGCTAGTATTCAGAGGACACCTGGGGGAATAAGTGAAAGGGAACGTTGTTTAACCAGGAGTAGCACACTAAGCCAAAGTTTGTTTCCAGATGTGACCTGGGAGCACAAGGAAGCTAAGTGGCTTGCTCAGGATCACACTGTATGCACCTAGGTGGCTGTGGGATTCAATCCCAGGTCTCCAGATCTGCTGCTCAGAGCCTTGACCCACTGCGTTATACTGCCTCTATAATCTATAGCATGGTATTTAGTGTAGTTGTGGTCATAGTGATAAGTTCTTATGGAAATGAGAAACAGAGTAACACGTAACTATAAAACATAAACACTAATATGGGTAACAAGGAGAATGGTGTGTAAAGTGTGCCAGCAAATACTACTGAGGTTGAGCCAGTGGTGTGGCTGCCAAAAAGCACCAGCACTTGTTCACCAAGCTCAGTGAGGCCACTCTCTGCTAGGAATCATGGACCCAGGTTAACCTGTAGAGTGGAGGTAGTAGTATGAGCTAGCCCATGAGAAGCCAGGGGAGAACTCCTCTGGGTTGCAGTGTAAAAGGATGAGGAGCATGTGGGCAGGTGGGTGTCCCTACAATTTTCCTGGGGTATAGTGGTGGGCATGGCTAAGGAGGCAAAAGTGAATGAAACTCAGCCCTCTGCATCAAAAGCATCCATCAATGAGTGTTCGAAGGAGCCCATTGTCATGCATTTCATTGTTGTGGGGAGTGGGTGAATAGCGGCATGCAAACATCATGAAGAAATAAAGGTGAGGGGGAATATACTTCTATAATGTGGCAAACTGGTAACACTGTAGCTGGTAAGCACCAGTATGAGTTGCTGAGGAAGATGGTCTTGGAGCTCAGTCTATAGTCTGCATGCTGGGTACACCATGCATTTAGCTAGCGGACAGGAGGAAGTCTGAGTAGGGTTGCAAGTAGGGGTGTTGTTACTTTAGACCCATAACATCATGTGAAATGAGCATAAATTGTTAAGAGCAAGGACGCATGGGGGAACCCATGTTGCCCCTTCTTGTCAAGGCAACTTTTCAAAATACATGACAGCTATATGTTTGTATGATGTAGGATGGTCATCTGAGCAACCACAAGGGTGTTGACCAGGCATGATGAAAGTGAGCTGGTTGCTCTTTTTTCTGCTCTCTCCATCTCAGAGTTGTTGTTGGCTGTGTCTATCCAATATCTACTAGTGGAAGGCCATAAAGGTGAAATTTCATTAGGGCCATCTGGTAGTTGGCTAGTGACCAAAGAAACTACCCATGGAGAGATCATGGTCACTAACACTGGAACTAGATGGACCATTCAGAGATGTGCCTGGTGTCACAGCTCTTGATGCAGGTTTGACAACATTGCTGAGGATCATCTCAAGATGTCATTCTTCCACATAGCTTCACTTTTGACTCCCCTCTCCTCTTGGTGTGTTGTTGTCACAGGCATTCTGAATGATTAGGGGACTTATATATACATTTTTTTTATTTAAAGTTTAGGATTCAATACCTTTGAGCCTGTGACTCATTTATAAAGGTTCTGCATCAGGCAAGCAACAGGGCAGTACACAAAAAGGAGGTACAAATCAGGATCCTGGGAGAAAGCAGTATTACAGGAGGTATTTAGGATAAAATACAATCACATTGGTTACAGTTTACATACAAGTTCGAAAGGCACGTGATATTCACACTTTAGAATAGTGATGCAACTCTTCCTTGAGAAGAAGATAAATGGTTCAGGGCTATGCCAGGTTTGGAGCATAAGATGACAGAAGCAGCCTGAGGTGGCTTTGTTCAAGGAAAAACATAGGGGATTGCGGATGTGGGGGGTTGGGGCTGGTGGGGTGAAGTAAGGATACAAAGGTGAAAGGGCTAGAGATGGCTCTGCCAAGTTTTAACAAGCACAGCCGCAGCATGACTCACTGGCAAGTTATGAGCATAAGCCATGTTTGAACTGGCTAATCTTCACACAGCCAGTTACATCAGCAGGAAGGTCGTTGATAGGAAAGGGTTCTTTGGGCTAATGACATGTGCTTGAAAGGCACAGAAAGTTCCCCTCTAGTAGTGCTTCTGGTGTTGGCAGGGGACTGAACGTACTTAAAGAAGTTTGACATGGTCTCGGGTGTTTGCCTAGTAAGGATTTTTTACCCAGTAGGCAAGCTTGATATTTAAAACAGAGATGTAGGAGGAGCCACTCTGTCTCGGAGTAAAGTGTACAGGTGTGAGTCAGGTAACTAGCCCAAGGACCAGCCAGCAGGCTTTATTGAGGAGAGTTTTAACCCTTTCTAGCATGGACTCAGATCCAGCACTGTATATCACTAGACCATAATTTATGGTGGATAGCACCAAACTGCATGTTACCAGTTTCAGTGTTTCAGTGGTCATTGCATGTCTGTTGCAATAGAGAACCCCCCAGCTTGATGTAGGCTGACTTTATGACATGATCAACAAGGGCAGAGAAGGTCACTGTGTTCTCAAGGTGTACACCAAGATATTTGAAAGTCCTAACCTGCTCCAGAGTACGACCTATGTGGCTATGAAGTACAAGATGTCCATATATTTTTCCTGTTTTGTGGCACTGTGAAAAGCATACTCTTCATTTTTTTGTAGTTAAGGAGTAGTTTGTTAGTAGTGAACCAAAATTCAAGCAACTGGAAGTTAGCTTGCAGCTCAGCAGTAATTGTAGTTAAATCACTGGCAGTACCCAAGATTACTGCATCGTCTGCATATAGGACCATGTATGTTGGGCAGGCTGTTGGCAGCAAGTTAATGAAGAGACTAAAGAGTAATGGTCCCAAAACTGATCCCTGAGGGATTCCAATGTTCACTTCCCTGGGCTGGGAGAGGGAGCCATTTACTCTCACACGTTGGGACTTACTAGAGAGGTAGCTGTAGAACCAGTTAACAGTGTCACCCGTCCTGACAGGCCAATGGTTGATAGTCATTGTAGCAGCAGCTGATGGTTGACAGTGTCAAATGCCTTGGTGAGGTCTATAAAGATAGACTCCACTGCCAATCCATTGTCCATTGCTTTATAGAGCTGGGTGGTGTAATCAACCAGGACTGTAATGGTTGAGTGCTCTTTACGGAAGCCGTGCTGTTGTGGGGATAGGAAATTATACTTCTCAAGATACTCCAAGAGTTGGTCTCAGACTACTCATTCCAATGCTTTGGAGTGTGGGAGCAGTATGGAAACTGGTCTGTAATTATCCTGGTGATGAGTGCTTCCTTCCATTTATTTGGTATCATTCCCGTGATTAGGGATTTGTTGTAGACTTTGGTGAGAGGTTCCACTAACTCATTTAATGTGAAGGCAACCAACTTCATAACCAATTGATCACTCCCCATCCTAGTCTTACCCAGGACCCGCTTGACATACTTGATGGTCTCAGATCTGGAAATCTGCCTAAAATAGAATGGAGGTATATCTGGCTGAGTTGTTAATGAAGCAACATTGCTGGTGTGCTGACAAGGCAGCTGTGCATCAACATAATCACTGGGTAGAACAGTGCTCAAGTCAGTGAAGGCCAGGTTGAAATCATTAGCTATTTCGCTTGACTCCTATAGGGTCCCTGTCTTTTTTTACTATAAGATCTGGAGGAGCCTTTCACTCTTTCCCTGTAAGGGCTTTCATTGACTTCCAGAACTCTTTACGATGTCCCCAGTTCTTATGTAGCAGTTCTTTGTAAAAAGCGGGCTCTGGCAAGTCTAACTTGGTAAGTGCATTTGTTTCTGGCAGCCTTGTAGGCAGTGATGTCTGTTGGTTTACCAGTTGCCTTGGCCTTATGCCAGAGATTGTCCCTCATTCGCAAATCGTTCCAGGAATTGCTAGCGAGCCAAGGGTTTACAGACCCTTTTACCTTTCTGATTTTGTAGGGAGTGAATATGTTGCATGCAGATGTAAAGGTGGAGCAGAAGAAGTCAAGTGTCTGATTACTATCTGTGGTGGCATCAAGAGGGGACCAGTCAATCGATTTCAGGTAATGTCTAAATGCATCCAGCAGCCCAGGTCACAGTGAACAGGATCTACTGAGCTGTGGATTTTGCAAACCTATTTGTCCACACACATAACTGGGAAATGGTCGCTCAGGGCTTCAGGGAGTACTGAGACTTCAGAAAGGTGTTCCAGGCAGGAGGAGAGGAGCCAGTCAATAAGTGTGCTGGTTTCTGTCATAGTTTTGCCTTGTGGCCTTTGTAATCAGCTGGGTTAGATACAAATCTGCTATTTGATCCTTTACTGTATCAGCTGTCTGGGATTGCCAGTTGATGTTAAAGTCACCAACTGCAGTCCATTCCCAGTTTTGGTCAATTTGCCCTTGGTAGGTAACAAACTCTTCAACACCTGCTTTATGCCTCCCTGGTGGTAAATATACCATTGAGAGTAATAGTGCTTTGTTTTGTTGACCAATTGAAAGTTTGATGTTTAGGATTTTCACATCTTTGGTGTGCATTCTGCTAGGCAGAATGAGGCCCCTAATATCATTCCTGAGGTAAACCAAGCAACCATCTCCACGTTTTGATTGCCTGTCTTAACATAGAAACATAGACTTTGAGGGCAGATAAGGACCGCTAGGCCCATCTAGTCTGCCCATTTCCCTACCTACAGGATAGGTCGCAGATCCTAGTTAACCAACAGCCTATTTCTTCCTACCCCCCACAAGAATTGCTTTATGTCTGTCCCATGCATTTTTGAATTCTCCCACAGTTTTAGACCCCACAACCTCCTCAGGAAGGCTGTTCCATGCATCCACTACCCTCTTTGTGAAATAATACTTCTCACATTGCCCTGAACTCGCCTCCTTCTATCTTTAAATTGTGTCCCCTTGTTCTCGCAAGTCTCTTTTTCTGAAAGATGCTACCCTCTTGGACTTTGTTGATTCCACTGAGGTACTTAAAAGTTTCTATCATGTCCCCCCTCTCCCTTCTTTCCTCAAGGGTATACATATTAAGCTCCTTTAGTCTCTCCTCATACGGCTTCTCTTGCAGACCCTGCACCATTTTAGTTGCCCTCCTCTGGACTGCCTCTATCCTGTCTATGTCCTTGCGGAGATGGGGTCTCCAGAACTGGACACAGTACTCCAGATGGGGTCTCACCAACTGTCTGTACAGAGGGATAACAACTTCCTGTTTTCTGCTGCTGATGCCTCTCCCTATACATCCTAGTATACCCCCAGCCCTCCCTACTGCCTTCTCACATTGCTTGCTAACCTTAAGGTCATCTGATATGATTACCCCCAGGTCCCTTTCCTTTTTGTTGTTGTTACTACCTCCCCACCCATTGTGTATTCTTTCTCTGGGTACTTGTTTCAGGTGCATTATTTTGCACTTCTTGCATTGAATCCTAGCTGCCATACTTCTGACCATTCCTCCAACCTTGCCAAGTCCTTTTCATCCTTTCCACGCCTCCTTGTATCAACCCTGTTGCAGATTTTTGTGTCATCTGCAAAAGGCATACTTTTCCTTCCAGTCCTCTGCAATGTCACTGATGAAGACATTAAAAGGACTGGACCCAATACTGAACCCAAGTGCACCCACTAGTAACCCCTCTTTCTTCAGAATGGACCCATTTACAATTATCTTCTGGAATTTGTTGTCCAGCCAATGTTTTACCCAGGCTACCACCCTGGGTCCCACTCCTAGGCTGGTTAATTTGACTATTAATCTTTGTGTGGGACTGTGTCAAATGCCTTGCTAAAGTCTAGGTAGGCCATGTCCACAGCCCCTCCCTGGTCTACTACTTTGGTCACCCAGTCAAAGAAATCTATTAGATTCGTCTGACATGACCTTCCTGGCCAGAACCCATGCTGCCTTGGGTCCTGTGCCCACTGACCTCTAGGTACTGACTATTCTTTCCTTCAGAAGTGACTCCATCACTTCTCCCTACCACAGAGGTCAGACTGACAGGTCTGTAGTTTCCTGGCTCTATCTTGGACCCACTTTTGTGAAGGGGAATCACATCCGCCTTCCTCCAGTCCTCGGGTACCACACCATCCTCCCATGATTTATTAAAAAGAGTAGCCAGTGGTTTCACTAGTTCCTCCCTTAATTCTTTTAGAATTCTGGGTGAATTCCATCAGGACCCATTGCTTTGTCCACCTTCAGTTTTAGGAGTTCTTGCAGAACCCTTTCTTCTGTGAAAGGACTGGGATCGACCCTCCTATCAAGATTGCTTCTGTTAATTGGATTAGGCACTTCCTCCTCCTCTTTTGTGAATACTGAGCAGAAATATTCGTTCAGTATTCCTGCTTTTTCACTGTCCCCCTCTGCCCACCCACTGTTCATTCTATTCAGCCTCACTATCCCTCCCTTTGTCTTTCTATGCTCACTGATGTACCTATAAAAGGTTTTATCCCCCTTCTTAACTGAGTTGGAGATCTTTTCTTCAGTTTGGGCCTTTGCTATTCTGACTTTCCTCCCTGCTTCCTTCTGCCTTAACTGGTACAGCTGTCTGTCCTGCTCCTTCTGTGTTTCCTTATACTTCTGGAATGCTATCTTTTCTTTCCTGACTTTCACAGCCACCTCTTTGAGAACCATAGTGGCTTTTTCTTTTGTTTTGATTTGTTCATTTGCTTCACACAAAGGCTTGTTGCCTCTGTGATGGCAGTTTTGATAATTCCCATTGTTGCTCCACACCTCCTTCTAGCCTGTTTGCTAGTGCTTTTCTGAGGCACTCTCCCATCTTGCCAAAGTCAGCCCTCCAAAATCCAGTACCCTCACTTTTGTATGGCTTGACTCTGTAGCTGAGTTTAACGTGAACCACACTGTTTGATGGTCACTTGTCCCCAGATGGCAACCCACTTCTAGATCTGAGATCCTCTCACTGCCCTCGTTTGAGAGTACGAGGTCTAAGATTGCTCCCTCACGAGTGGGTTCCGAAACTAACTGTCTAATGCCTGCCACCTTGACAGAATGATTTATACCTGTCCAGTGCAATTGTGTCATTGTGGATCTTTGGTGATAGCCAGGATTCCTTGAGTGCAATTACATCAGGTTTAATTAGTTCTACCCATGCCTGGAATTGTGCAAGTTTTAGCATTAGGCTCCCAATGTTTAAGGAGACAAATTTGAGGTGCCCGGTCTTTGGTGAGGTGCCCTTATAGGGCAGACCAGGATTTGGGTGGACATTACCTGATTGGAGCAGCATTATTAGGATCAGTTTCCTGATATGGCGTGACCAGAATACCCATTTTGATTTAGTAGGATTTTGTTTACCATGCCTGGTACAGGATGTGGCCACATCATATGTACAGCCATGTAGAAATGACGCTACAGGGAGCACTAGGGGTATCAGTGCTGTGAGAAGCAGCAGCTTAAGTTTGAGAGTCATGTACAGGTGGGTGTCGGAGGATGCCCCCATTGATTCCCATGAGCTGAGTAGTGAGGTGTCATATAGAGTAGGGTGCTGTAGTTAGGGTGCAACAGGGGTTCTGTCGAGCTGTGCACCCTTCTATAAGACTCTGAGTATTACAAGAAGTAACTTCATTGTGATTGCTTGAGTATAGTCTCAGCCGATGTGTTGGTTGTAGTATACAGTGCTGATTAAAGTACAGCCAAGAACGAGGAGAGAGGAGCACTGCAGAATGACACCAGAATAGGAGGCAGGAGGTAAGGACTTGCCCACCAAGACACAGCAAAGTATTAGAGGTCAGGGACTGTGTGGGCAGGGGAAATTCAAACTGAGATAAGATTCAGCTTGGGTAAGGAGTGCTAGAAAGGTGCTTCAAGGCACAATGAATCACCGTGCCTCTCATGCTTTTCATCTAGTCAAATACATGCTGTGGAGAACCATTTTTGTCCACAGATTGCTGCAGGGGAGATGGCTGGGGGAGAACAGCAGTACTGTTGTAGTTCCTGGCCATAGATATTGTGAGGGTTGTAGTCAGGTTGCCAAAGGACAAAGTTCCAACCCTCCTCACTTAAGGAAACAGTGTTCCCCATCATTTCTCTTAATCACAAAGCTAGCAAATCCTTTAACTAAGTAGTGAATGCCATCACTGCAAAGTGCCAGCAAACAGAGAGGGGTACACCTTCCTTTTTTCTCATCACATTGGCAAAACTGTCCTGATAAAGTGAAATATGGTGGCCTCTCCAGTTTAATGGTCCTTTCTCCCAGGCCAACTGCCCAACACTGGCAGAGTTCTTTTGAAGACTGTCTCATGAAGTATGTCACTGTGGGCTGGGTACTGGAAGGAGGGTTGGTCAGAATGATTGTTGGCCCCACTTCACTTCCAGCATCCCTTGATTGCAGGGCCCAATGAGGTGTGACAAGAACTTCTATTGAAAGGCCTCAGTGCAGTATCCCTTCACATCTTTTGGGACTCCAAGGATGCACAGGCTTTTACTATAAGCATGCACTCATTCCAATTCATTCAGACAGTGGCTGGATGAGGTGGTTAGAGAAGGATCTGTGCCAGTCATCATCAACCACTCTGCCAACTGCTGAGTTTATTTGGGTGGGTCTAGTCTCAGACAGGGATATAATGGTGGTGGGGGCTGAGTGGGTCGGAGGGTCCATCTTGTTTTTCAGGATGAGGGTGTACCAATAGCACCAAAGATGGTGTTTTAATTCACATGTGGATCAGGGCAGAAGGGTGTCACTATAGCACCAGATATTGTGTGTTAATTCAAGTAGGGATCTGGTTGGGTGGTACCACTGCCAACAGGGAGGTTGTTTTAACAAAAATGGGGATCAGGGTGAGAGGAGGTTCTACAAGCACCAGGTATGCTGAGATAATACAAACATATATTAGAGTGTGAAGGTGTACCAGTAGCACCAGGGATGCTGTGTTAATGCAAATGGGGATCAGGGTGGGCGGCAGGTACAGTACCACTAGCACAAGGGCTGATTTTTACTTTATACTGGGGGATTGTTTACTTTATTCAAGGACCAGGCAAGGGAGTGGCAGCAGCCACTGGTCTGTACAATGCCTCTGCACATACAACAGCTTGGAGGCATTGCACAGAGCTTCTAAAAGCCACATAATGTCAAGCAAATGGCCTCTTAGTGACTTGAATGACGTATGCGGACATTAGCATCCTGCTGTTTGAATATGTCACACAGGAGCAAAGATGCCAACCGATTTGGGATATGCGATCCTCCTTTGACCCTGTGTGTCTTTTTCCAGCAGGGGACTGTACTTTGCATGATGCTACACACAACCATATATTTGAACATGCAGCACAAGCAGGGGCATCATTTAGGGGAAGCCAGGGGTTGTAGCTGAGTCATGTATGATTTCTTTGTAACCCCAATGGTGTCCATTGCAACCCATAGGCACCCCTGAAACAAAGTTTCTGTGGCATTTGTTTATACAAAATGGTGGGTAGAGGAGCTATGCAACCTGTATGATTCTTCTGAAATGACCCCCTAGTAATGAGCCAGACAGGGCTGTCTGCATGTATGAACATCACACCTCACAGGCAACATGCTAATTACACTCTCTGCTCTCAGTTTGAATATGGAGTCCTTAGTCTCTTGTCATGGTCATTCCTTTCCTCAGTACAACAGCGATTGTCCATAACTCTGTATTATGTTGCCAAAAGCATAATAACTGTTCTCTGTGTCTGCATACAGTCAGTGTGCTACCAGACATATGCAGGGCACCACAGAAGTCAAATATAAATAATTTTGTGAAACATACCATTTAAAAGCAATGCAAACTAATGCATTTGACATAAAACTAGACACTTGAAGTACTTCTAGTTGTAAACTAAGAAACAAAGCAGAGTAAGAATATCATTTGCTATGCATTTCAAGTCTAAAATACTAACATAATCAACAAACATAGAATGACCATTGGTAAGTAAGGATTGTATATTGAAAGTGGTATATCCAGCATAGCTAGGAATAAAGGGCTGATCTCTTCTACAGTAATGGCAGCATTAAATAACACAAGGTTAAGTTAAGATGCATACCGATAATTTGGGGTTACTACTCCACCTGTATATGGTCATGATACAATGGGTGTGAAAGTATTCATTTGGTTAGTCTAAACGTGATAATATTTTGGCAACTGCTCCAAGGACATTTATGGTGTCCTCATTATTACTAGTCCCAGAAAAGCAGACAGAAAGGGAAAAGAGCTAAGAATACAGCAGAATAATAAATAAGAATAGGAAGTAAATTAAAATTCTGATCTTAGATCACTTACTGGCTGCCATGCATTTGAAAAAAAAATGAGCAGATTTACCCTATTGTAGTTTTTTTTTTTTGTCAGTATAATGATAGGCTGTCAATAAAGCATAAAAAATGTAAAAGACAAAAAATAATCTAGCATGCTACTGTATATTCGACATACTCTAGAAGTAGGTCAGAATTCCCTAGCAGCTTCCATGGTAGCCACTGAGACTCACTGTACACATGAACACGTAACATTGTTATCCATTTACTTGCTGAGGCATTTTCTTCTATCGTACCAGTTCCAAGTAGATATTATTATTACTGGAAGGGCTAATATTAACCTTTTCTTTACACATAAAATGTATCTAAGCATAAGGATTAAAAAAAAACAGTAGATACTAAGTGAGCTTGGCATGCTGCATTCAGAAGTACTGTTATAAAGGTTTCAGTGAGGAGATGCAGGTAGAAGAGCTTTCAGAATGGTTACCAGGTTGCTTTCAATGTGAAACTAACAGGGGCAATTACTGATATGGCTACAAAAATACCAGCAATCTAGCTGGAAAAGATATTGCAGCTACTCAGCAATTAAAGAATAAACTTCCATACCAGGCTACATCATTTGAAAGTATGCTTATTAATGAATCATTTATTCAGTTTAAGCTTATATTATAAAGTACATGTATTTCGACAAATCAGGTACCCAGTGGGGTCCTCATTAACAAGGGTCTCTAATTAAGCCATTTACTATGTAGGCCCGAAATCACAAATGAGAGCATAATCTGTACATGTAACTTTCATGCAGCTTATCTGAGCTGCCCTGCACAGCAATGCTGCTTCTCGAGCCTAATTTACAGGTAGCATTCACTCACTGCGGCCACCTCCTACCTCATTTCCAAAGACCACTGTGTGCCACTACAAACTCTAGGACTGCATCAAATTAAGTTTAACAGGTTTACAAAGCTTTCTTATGCACCTACGAACTCTTTTGTGAGTGTACAGTAAAGAAGGATGGGGCTTCAAATATCTCTTTTCAATTGACTTTGTATGCTGTTCTGCCAAGGTATTCCTTGTAAATAAGCTTTGCTCAGTGGAGCCCTTTCCTGGTAAAATAAAATAAATACAATACAAATTAACTAATGTGCAATCAGCAGGACACTTTAAAGGGGAAGTCTCCCATAGCTTCACACCCATATTTTCCCAACTCCTTATGTGTAACTGTTGTGTGCCTCCTCCAGTTGCCAGCAGTCCTATTGCTGTCCAAATCTAGATTATAAATAAAAATATATAGCCACCAGAAATTATCAATGTGTTTGTCCTCCATTTTACCATTAATGCTGCTGGAGGATGATGTCATCAGAGTAACAGATAATGGTGCTGCACTAAATGCAGTTCCACCACTAAACCAAACCCATAATGTTTGATTCCCCACTTGAATATTGGAGGAACCCTTTAAGTGTTGTGCACATCCTGAAGTGCAGGTCTAATAGGAACTAGGACCATATGAGTGTGATACAGCACTGATTTGACATGTATATACAGTATTCATATAAGGAAGTGCCGGTATGTGTTGTGTTAATGTTTCTGTTAGCAAAAGCAGTTTACCCAATAAATGACTCTGGGTACAACAAGAGTTTTAAGTGGTATTATACAGCTGTTGTATTATGTGCTGTGTGTGTTGGCATTCCCTGTTTTGATTGACACCAGCAGTGAGACACAGTCTTGCAAATATGCCCCTTTCCCTTTGCAACTAGGCAGTCAGTGATTGGATGGCTGCTGTAAGGCAATAAGAAGTTCAGCTATAACATGGAATAGGTTACCAGGAAAGCATCTGCTGCAGCAAATGGAAGAAGGGTGATCTAGTGGTTAAAGCACAGGTACAAAAACTGGGAAACTCTGGTTCAAATCCTACTAAAGTCCCTTACTCTCTAACCCTTAACAAGTTCCCCTAACCTCCTTGGAAATGGTGATTGCCCCTCAGGTCCATGACTTTAAAAGTGCCCCCATTCCCATTATAAATCATTAGCAGTGATGTGAGAGCTACAACACTTCACTTTGAAGGTACTGAAGGCAAGTTGTAGCTGCCACCCCCCCCCTTGTATTGCCAGCATTTGAAGTAGAATGTCCCTCACAAATCAGATGCTACACTTCAGATGTTGTAGATAAAAAAACGAATCAGTCTCAGTGTTTGTAGTACTCTGTATTTGCTTAGCTCATTCCTCCCATGGCATATGCATTCTGTGTCTTGGTATTTCCAGTCAGAAACTCAGATTTAAGGAACATTTGAAATGTGAAACAATACACTTTATAAAGTAAGTGATCTAGCTATCCACTTTCAGGCTGTTGAAAGGGGGTGTAACATTTGTGCAAAGGAGGAATTCAGTCTTGTGTGATCCTTTAGGAAACTGCTCAGGCCTACCTTGTAAATGAATCTTCTCAAGGGTGTTCACCTGGTTCAATACTGATTGACTCATTGACTGCTTGATTGTCTGATTGATTGATTCTTTCTAATGCTTTCCACAAAATGTTGCAACTGTCTCACAGAGAGAAATGAGCAGTACAAAGAAACAGATTCTGTTTCTTGTGAATGAAATACTATTAGATGTATTATTTGTGCTACACAAACAATATTAATGCTACAAGTACTACTCCCGGTGTGAGCTGCATGACAGAACTGTCTTAAGCCATTGCAAACTTAAACTAAAATCAGGATAGATAGCATTGATACCCTTATGTGTTCTTCTGCACTGTTGCTGCAGTGACATCAGGGAATGGAAGGGGCTGAATTACAAGTGACACATTTGCATGTAAATGGAGGCTTGCTTGACACTTTACTACCTTGTGTTAGAGCCTCAGACTCTAGATATGTGTTGCAACAGCAGAAATGACTGATCTCTTATTGACATATGTACAGTAATGAAATGAAATGAAGCTTTATTTATATGGCACCTTTCTTAAAACCAAGGAGCCTTACAATAATTTAAAAACAATAAATAAGTACGAGTCCATAAATAATCTATAAATCTATAAATCTGAGCACCAATTCACAGTCATTAATTAAAATTAAATCTTTGATCATAAATAGGTCTTTAGGGCCTTTTTAAACTCCTCCACAGTTGCACACTGACGAAGCAGACAGGGTAGAGAATTCCAGAGGGTTGGAGTAGCAAATATAAAAGCATGAGCACCTGATGATTTTAGAGACCCTCGGAATCTCTAGCAACCCCTCGTCCACCAAGCGGAGAGATCACCTAGGGCAGTAGGGAACCAAAAGCTCTTTCAAGTAGTCTGAACCCAGTCTGTGTAGGGTTTTGTAGGTCAAAAGACCAACTTTAAAAGTGATCCACCACTGAATCAGCAGCCAGTGCAGATCGCGTAGTACCGGCGAGATATGACTGGCATGGGACGTACCCATCAATAACCGGGTCGCAGTGTTCTGCACCAGCTGCAAGTGGTGGATATCAACCCCAGGAAGCCCTAGATAAATAGAGTTGCAATAATCAAGGCATGCGGTCGTAAAAGCATCGACAAATGTAGGGAGGTCAGTGGGCAGAAAAAGGTACTTAGTCCTGGTGATGTTCCTAAGATAGTAAAAGGAAAGTTTGACAACTGCCAACACCTGTGGCCGTAGTGTCAGTTTGTTGTCAGAAATTACCCCCAGGTTCCACACCCATTCAGAGGTAGGGAGCTGGATACATCCCAGAAATAAACCTGAGAATAAACCAGCTCCCATCCCTCTACCCTATGATCTGGGTCCACAACCATTACCTCTGTCTTCTCCGAGTTTAGCTTCAGCCAGCTTGAACTCATCCAGCCTTGGATTTTGGTGAGGCAGCTATTAATGACTGAGAGAGCTCTATCCTGGTTGGGTGCAAAAGACAGGTAGAACTGGGTATCATCTGCATAGCAGTGAAACTTCAGCCCATACCTTCTCACAATGTCTCCGAGGGGCAGCATATACACTTCGAACAACATGGGGGACAACACTGAGCCCTGGGGAACTCCTCATGACAGAGAGAGAGGGCAGGAATAATTTAATCTGGACACCACTCTCTGAGTTCTGTCAGTGAGGAAAGATCTAAACCAGCTGAGGACTGTCCTTGACAGACCACAAATAAACTCCAGGCATGCAAGAAGTACCCCATGGTCCACAGTGTCAAAGGCTGATGAAAGATCAAGAAGAATGAAAATGGAATGATTCTTCTGATCTCTAGCCATCAGGAGATCATTGAGCACCTGAACCAGCGCTATCTCAGTACTATGCCTCTTTCAAAAACCAGACTGGAGGGGTTCATAGATGTCATGGATGGTTAGATGGTTCTCCAATTGTGCAGCCACCACTTTCTCAATAATTTTCCCAACAAAGGAAAGATTAGAGATCGGCCTATAGTTAGCATGGCAGTCGGGGTCCAAGGAAGCTTTTCTCAGGAGGGGTGTCACCACAGCCTCCTTCAGGAAGCTAGGAAACTCACCCATACCCAAAGAGCACCAGACTATCCATGCTAGAAACAGGCTGATAGTATCAAGACAACCCTTTATCAGGGAAGTAGGGCCCGGATCTAAACTGCTGCACATAGGGCGCATACTATGGACAATCCTCATAACATTGATGAACTCAGGCCGGTCGAAGAAACTCCAGGAGAGACTGGAGGGAGCAATGAAATGCCTATCAAAGGCTTCTCCCATTGAGGGAGCAGGTTGGACTGCTGCCCTGATGTCAGCCACCTTATCCGTAAAGAAGCAAGTGAGCTCATCACACTCTATTTGTGAAAAAGCTTTTTGAACCTGGAGACAGGCTGGGTTGCACAGTCTGTCAACAGTTCAAAAAAGCTGAGCTGGTCAGTTCTGAGCAGTCACAATCTCTCTAGACAGGAAGTCTGCCTTCTTAAGAGAGATTGTGGAGTAATAGAGTTGATAATGTTCCATCAATCTAAGATGGTCGGCATCAAGGGCAGTTCTCCACCAACAATTCACAAATCTTTGTCCTTGTTGCCGCATCTCCCTCAAGGTCCCATCAAACCATGGAGACCAAGGTAGAAGGGGAAGAGGATGAACACAGACAGAGCAATATGATCAATAGCTGAGGAGATGGTCCTATTATAGGCCAGCAACAGGGCATCAGGATCATTGCTCACTTCAGAAAACTCCAATAGGTTAAGCACCGCTGCCAGGCCTGCAGAGCTAATGTCTCGTAAAGAGTGGCACTCAACCATCTCCAAAAGGGGTAGGCCTACAAGGGGGGGTGCAAAAACTGAAGCCCACAGTGTAGTGATCCAACAAACTGATGGGTTCCATCCCCACGTCAGTGGCCTCAATCCCCAGGAGGAAAACTAAGTCCAAGGAGTGACCACTCTTATGCGTGGCAGAAGTAACCACTGGTGTGAGACCCAAAGATGTAATTAATTGGAGAAAGTGTTGTCCAAACTGCGAATGTTCATCATTGATCCAGGCATTGAAGTCACCCAGGACCATCAGCCTGGGAGACTCAAATGCCATGTCAATGATGAAGTCGGTTACTTCCTGTAGAAAATGGTTCTCATCCCCTGGTGGACAGTAGATAAGAATGATTCTACAACCCACACCTGCTACTACAGTGCACTCAAAGGACTCAGCTTCCTCAACTGGTACATCTGTGAGTCCCAGTTCAGTCTTGAAACAGACCACAACCCCCCCACCGCGGTCCAACCTCGGGTGGTGTAACACAGAGTACCCAGCTGGAACTTCTGCCTCCAAAACTGGACCAGCATTACCATCCAGCCAGGTCTTGGAAATGCAAGCCAGATCCATGGACTCCACAAGATCAGCAATAACTGCAGTCTTGTTCCTAATGGATCTGGCATTGCACAACATCGCTTGGGTTAGACAGGCCACTGGAGTGGAACAGACCACTTGCCCAGTACCATTAATAGTAGTGGTGCCCTTGGGTATGGGAACTAGACAAGGATAACCTCGCTCTAGAATCCATTTTGCCCCAGGGCATCTTCTGGTCCCTACAACCCCAATCTGATGTTACCGCTTCTTTCGGCCTCCACTGTCCACACTCCCTAAAACTCCTCCTCCCCTTACATACAATCCCCAGTGCTCTACAGCACTGGTAAGTTGACAATTGTAATGGCACAGGGGAGAAAGGGGGTGGAGGGCATGGAGAGTGGAGGACGAATAGCGTACGACTGTGGTGGTAGACCCTCTACACGTAATCAAACCAGACTCAAAACAGTAACCCAAATAAAAAAAAATTAGATAAAATAAAATAAAACAAAGAAAAATAAATCAAATAAAATCAATCAAAAATAAAATATCCAAATAAATGAAATCCAAAAAACCAAAAATCCAGAGGCTCTCACCCTCCCTCAAATTCTAAAACAAATCATAAATACAAATCATGTAGTGATCTCAATGAGTCAGTGTCAAAGGACAAATAGCAACTTTCCATGAAGAAACATAGAATCCTGGTGACAACAGGAGGGGATCTCACCCCCTCTTCATCCAAACACCAAAATGTTCCTCCAGATAAGATCCAGGCAAGCAGCAAGAGGGGCTCTTACCCCCTCTTAATCCAATCACCAAGAAGTTCCTCCCAGAAAAAAACAAATCTTCTCCAATTCTC
The DNA here is from genome assembly GCA_016271365.2 of Neoceratodus forsteri. Taxonomy (NCBI): domain Eukaryota; kingdom Metazoa; phylum Chordata; order Ceratodontiformes; family Ceratodontidae; genus Neoceratodus; species Neoceratodus forsteri. The sequence continues at coordinate 877,483,027 of CM028129.1, forward strand.
CTAAGCTGTATTCTCAAGACTCAGGCTTAGACACCGGAGTTAAGATAGGGCTGAAGGGCTTTAATCTGAAATAGGGCCCTGAGATGGAAGCGATAGCTCCTACCACAGAGAAATCGTAGGAACCCCAAGAGAAATCCACACCACCATTAACCCCAAGAGTTCCCTCAGAACAACCCAAAATACAGCCACAGTCCCCCACTCAGGAGTCAAAGCCCAAAAGGAGAATGCAAATCCCCACCTCCACACAAGTGGAAACCCATGTGAAAAGTAGGCCGCTTTAGGTTGGAAATCTGTAGTCCCGGCCACCCACCAGCCGCTGGGATCCCCCAACCAACAACCACAAGAGAGAAAGGCCCTCCAGCCCAAATCCCTGTGATTCCTCCCTAAATGGACCCAAAAAACCCTACAAGTTGCCCACACTGAGGGAAGGGGGAGCATCCACCTAAACAGTCAAAGGAGGATAATATTTCTTTATGACCTCAGTACTCAGTAATAATGTCACCGAATCCCAAAACAGGGAGAGGACTTCATCTGCTGCCCCCAAGCTCCAGGCGCTTTCACCACTCAGACAATATTTAGTGGCTGCCAGCGACCAGCAGAACCCACCTTTAATAACAGCACTTCAAGAGCTCCCACCGCAAAATTGAAGATAAATGAAAGAAAAGGAGGTCTCCACTCACGAACAGTCAAAGGAAATGCTGTCAGGATCATTGAGTTCCGAGGCCATAAACTTACTAACATACTAAAATGCCAGCAGAATAGGCCTAACGGTCTTTCGTGTCTGCTCGTTCGGTCAGCCCCCACCCTGGGTGCTGACCTTGCTGTCCCCCTCGCCTTCTCTGGCTTCTCCCTTCCCAGTTCTGGATATTCTTGCTGCATTGGATTTTGCTTCCAGAACCCTTCCCCTGTACCTGTCCCACCCCCTCTTGAACCCCTCCACTGTCTCTTCCTCCACCAGCCCCCTAGGTAGTGCATTCCATGGCTCCACCACCCTCTCAGTGAAGTAGCACCTCCTCCTTTCTCCCCTGAATCTTCCCCCCTCCAGCTTCCACCCATGCCCTCTAGTGGCCCCTTCCTCCTTCCTTCAAAGCACCCGACTGTTCCTCCCCATTTACCCTCTTCATGTACCTGAAGACCTCTCATGTCCCCCGGTCCCTTTCTCTTCCAATGTGTACATATTTAGCTCTTCGAGCCTCCTCATAGGTCCTGTCCCCAAGCCCCAAATCATTTTGGTTGCCCTCCTCTGACCCTCTCCAGGAGGTTAATGTCCTCTTAAGTGTGGCCTCCAAACTGCACACAGTACTCCAGTTGCGGCCTCACCAAGCAGTTATACAGAGGGAGTATCACTTCCCTCCTTCTGGAGGTGATCCCCCTAGCGATGCATCCCAGCATCCTGTTGGCCTTGGCTGCTGCCCTCCTACAAGTCTCAGAGTTGTTCATCTTGACATCCACCACCACCCCCAGGTCCCTCTCAGCCATCGAGACTTGTAGCATTTCCCCCCCAGGGTGTACACTTGGCCTGGGTTTCTGGCCCCCAGGTGGAGTACCTTGCATTTCCCTGCATTGAACCTCAGCTTCCACTTTCTAGACCATCTTTCCAGAGCCTCCAGGTCCCCCTGTAGGGCCACCCTCCCCCCCCTTCAGGACTCTCTTCAGGATTCCAGGAATTATCCCACAAATCTCATGGAAAGTATACCAACAATGCCAAAAAGTATGCCAGCAACATTGAGAGCAGTCCAGCAAATATAGAAACCCAGAATCACAGACTCCTCAGAGATTCGCCAAATCCAAACCCTCAGCTGCTTTCCCGAACGAGTCAACCGGGTACCAAGTCACAAAATTCCACATTAACTGATATAATGTATAATAAATACATCAGACATATCGAAATCAGAAATATGCAGGAGTCTTCTCCTTTAACTGTGCATCAACAGGTGCAACCTACAGTGGCTGTGTGGGCTACTATCTGCTCTAAGCAACCAGTAACTTGGGAAATAACACTTACATCCAAGCAAGCTGGTGGGTGGAGGGTGAGCACCAGAGTAAGGAAGCAGAAGGGATGAACCACTAGACACTAGAAAACTGTGCCATGGGTAGGTGGCAGAAAGGGACATCAGGAAACTAGAAAAGTGTGCCATGAGGCTAGTATAGGGAGGGGAACCACTGGATACCAAGGATGTACACAATTGGATTGAGGTAGGAGGTGTTCCTTATGACAAATATCTGGTGACTATCCAGCTTCATGGAGTTACCCCTGGTACTTTTGTTCCAACTCAGTTTGAACAAGTCCCTGATACCCTTTTTTGTTCATCCCTTGGAGATATTTGTATGTTTCAATTATGTCCGCTCTCCCCCTTCTTACCTCCAGTGTGTACATGTTTAGATCTGAAAACCTCTTTTTGTAAGTTCTTCACTGCTGTCCTTGGATCATCCTGGTTGCCATACTTTGTACTACCTCCACCCTGTTCCTATCCTTGTGTGGCCTCCAAAACTGCACACAATGTTCCAAGTGAATGCAAACCAGTAACCTGCAGCATACCATTGTAGCAGCACCTCCCTTCTGCTGCCAATCACCTTTCTATGAACACTAACATCTTATTTGCCCTTTCCACTGCCCTATTATATTGTACTGTTATCTTAAGACTGTCTGAAATTATTTTTCAATTAAATTTTATTACCAAGACAATGTATAAAAACATATTTGCTGCTGCTAGCCTTGCTTGTAGAGCAGAAAGCAACTAACTAAAAGAAGCTACATTTTCTTATTAATTTAAAATTTGTATCTCAGCAGGAGTCAGTGTCTGTTGAGATTAAGTAGACAGATACTTTATTAGAAGTAGAAGGGGGTCTTATTTAGGGTTAAAAAAATAAAGAAAAGAAAGAAAGTTAGTGTGTGTTCTGTGCTGGGAAGGGTACTGTATCAGCTGACTTTGTTAAACCAATAGGAAGAAAGAGAGCTTAATTGGGGGTGTGGCTTAGACACTATAAAAGCAGGTGACTCAAATTACAACTTCCTGTTGCTAGCCTTTTTTCTTACTAATTGCCCTCCATCCCACCCTAAACCAGTTCTACTTTTATAGCCACTGGATTTGACTGTCAACAGGAACTTCCTGTTTGGCAGTAGGAAGGGAAGGATAATAGAGAAACACTAGTTTTGTCAACCCTAAAGGAAAAAAGTAGCTCACTCTCCCCCCCCCAGCTGCTGGTGGTTTGACATTGAGCAAGGAACAAGGAGGCTACTGAAGAAGATAGGAAGTTGCTGTCCCAGAACAGACAGGGTGAGAGTTGTAAGGAGAGGAGACAGTAAGAATACAGAGAAACAGTAGAGGGGACACAAAATAAGACATGATAGGAGTGGTGCAGTGCAATGGCTGTGGGGCAGCAGTGTTCTAGAAGACATTCTGGAGGCTGCGATGCTGCCCTATTTGCAGGCACCTCTCTGGTCTGAGAGAGGAGGTTGCCTGTCTCCAGGCTGACCGGGCTAGGATTCATGAAACCTCCTCCCCCACCCAGGGATCACCAGGGCCAATGCCACTACCTCAGAGGTTGCCAAGAAAGAGGAGAGGCTGGACCAGGGTGGGCTCAGGGAGGGAGAGGGTGGTGGAACAGAGTTGCATCCCTCCAGCTGTACCTCTCCATAATTCATTTGCTCTTCTGGAGGATAGTGGTTCCTCTATGGAGGCACCTGCAGTGGAGACCAAGGAGGATGCTGGGAACCTTCACAAAGGAGACCCACAGGAGGGTGGCATGGGACCCCACAGGGGAAGGAAACAACTCCTGGTGGGGGACTCAATCATTAGGGGGTAGAAATGGGGAGGAAGGGGAAAGGGAGGTAAGGTGCCTCCTGGCACCACGGCTTGAGGGACAGGAAGCGAACTCAGGATCGTGGGAGGAGCTGCATGAGGGAGGGAGCTGGATGTCATTGTACACCTAGGGACAAATGACCTGGCTAGGAATGGGATCAGAGCAGTGCAAGAGGAGTTTGTAGAGTTGGGGAGGGGCCTTAGACAAGAAGCTCATATGGTAACCTTCTCGGAGGTGCTGCCTGTCTATGGCAAGGGTGATGCTAGGGCACTCCTCATCTGGGAATTCAATGAGTGGTTGAAAAACTGGTGTGGAGCTTAGGGTTTTGGCTTCACTGGGGACTGGGGTGCCCCCTGGAGGGATGCTGACCTATACTGGTGTGATGGTCTGCATCTGTCCAGGGGGGAAACCAGGATCCTAGGTGAGAGGTTCAAATGCTTCACTGGTAAGCATTTAAACTAGCCAAGGGGGGAGGCACTGAAAAGGAGCAGGGAAATCCCAGCTCTCCCCACAAAACATGGTAATTAGTGAGGTAAACACCAAGGTAGAGAAGTTATTAGGGAGCAGAACAGAGGTAAATGTAAAAAAAGGCAAAGGCAGTAAGGACAGGAATGGGGCTAAGAAGGGTAAGGCTATCAAAAAATGGAGGGTGATGAGTACCAATGCCCATAGTCTGTGTAACAAGCTCCCTGAACTAGTGGCCTTGATGGAAGAGGGATGCCTGGATATTGTGGCAGTAACAGAAACATGGTACACAGAGAACCATGACTGGGATGTCAGCATGCCAGGATACACAATCTACAGGAGGGACAGGGAGGGTAAAAGAGGAGAAGGAGTAGCTCTCTATGTAAAGGAAGGGATCAGAGCAACAGAACTGAAGGGTAAACAGGCAGCAGATGAGGCACTCTGGGTCACCCTGGAGACAGGAAATGGCACCACAATCCGCATGGGGGTTGTATACAGGCCCCCATCTCAGGGGAAGGGAATGGACAAGAAAATGATAGAAGGCTTCCTTATAATGGCAGAAAAAGGGGAGATATTGTTGATGGGGGACCTGAATATGCCAGATGTTAACTGGAGCACCTTTGCTGCAGGCACATCCAAGAGCAGGGTCATTCTTGATGTCCTGCAGGGGGCATGCCTCAGACAGCTAGTATTGGAACCCACTCGGGAGGGAGCAATCTTAGACCTGGTACTCTCAAATGGGGACAGAGAAAGAATCTCAGATTTAGAAGTGGGTAGCCATCTGGGAACAAGCGACCACCAAACAGTGTGGTTCACTTATAAACACAGCCATACAATCAAGCCATACAAAAGCAAGAGTATTGGACTTTAGGAGGGCTGACTTTGGGAAAATGAGTGAGTGCCTCAGAAAAGCATTAGCAAACAGGCAAGAAGGAGGAGTGGAGAAACAATGGGGAGTAATCAAAACAGCCATCACAGAGGTGACAAGCCTTTGTGTAAAGCAAATCAATAAAACACAATGAAGGAAAAAAACGCTATGGTTCTCAAAAGAGGTGTCAGGGAAGGTTAAGGAGAAGAGGATAGCATTCAGGAAATATAAGGAAACACAGAAGGAGCAGGACAGAGAACTTTATCAGTTAAAGCAGAAAGAGGCAGGGAAGACAGTCAGAATAGCAAAGGCCCAAACCGAGGAAAGGATAGCCAATTCTGTTAAGAAGGGGGATAAGACCTTTTATAGGTACATTAGGGAGTGAAGAAAGACCAAAGGAGGGATACTGAGGTTTAATAAAGGGGAGGGAATGTGGGTAGAGGGTGACAGTGAAAAAGCAGGGATACTGATCGAATATTTCTGCTCAGTATTCACAAAGGAAGAGGAGGGGGAGTTACCTAAACCAAACAAGAGAAACACTCTGAAGATGGGGGTCGATACCAGTCCATTTACAGAAGAAAGGGTTCTGAAAGAACTAATAAAATTGAAGGTGGACAAAGCAATGGGGTCTGATGGGATTCACCCAAGAATTCTATAAGAACTAAGGGTAGAACTAGTGACACCGCTGACTACTCTCTTTAACAAATCATGGGAGGATGAGGTGGTACCTGAGGACTGGAGGAGGGCAGATGTGATTTCTCTTCACAAAAGTGGGAGCAGGACAGAGGCAGGAAACTACAGACCAGTTAGTTTGACCTCAGTGGTAGGGAAAATGATGGAATCATTTCTGAAGGAAAGAATTGTTGAGTACCTAAAGGCCAGTGGGGCACAGGACCCAAGGCAGCATGGATTCATGATGGGAAGGTCATGTCAGATGAATCTAATAGATTTCTTTGACTGGGTGACCAAAGTAGTAGACCAGGAGGGGCTGTGACATGGCCTACCTAGATTTTAGCAAGGCATTTGATACAGTCCCACACAAAGATTAATACACAAGTTAGCCAGCCTTGGAGGGGTCCCAAGGTGGTAGCCTGATAAAAAATTGGCTAGACAACAGGACACAAAGGGTAGTAGTAAATGGAGTACACAGTGAAGAAAGGAGGGTTACTAGGGTACCGCAGCATTCACTACTGATCGGTCCTTTTAATGTCTTTATAAGTGACATTGCAGAGGAACTGGAAGGAAAAGTATGTCTTTGCAGATGACACAAAGATCTGCAACAGGATTGATACACAAGATGGAGTGGAAAGGATGAGAAGGGACTTGGCAAGGTTGAAGGAATGGTCAAATGTATGGCAGCTCAGATTCAATGCAAAGGAAGTGCAAGGTAATGCACATGGGAAACAAAAACCCAGGGGAAGCGTACACAATGGGGGGTGAGATACTGACAACAGTAAAAATGGAAAGGGACCTGGGGTAATTATATCAGATGACCTAAAGGTGGGCAAGCAAAGTGAGAAGGCAGTAAGGAAGGCTGGAATGCATAGGAAGAGGCATCAATAGTAGAAAACAGGAAGTTGTTATCCCTCTGTACAGACAGTTGGTCAGACCCCATCTGGAGTACTGTGTGCAGTTCTGGAGACCCCATCTCCACAAACACATAGACAGAGTGGAGGATGTCCAGAGGAGGGCAACCAAAATGGTGCAGGGTCTGCACCAGAAGACATACGAAGAAAGACTAAAGGAGCTTAATATGTATACCCTTGAGGAAAGAAGGGAGAGAGGGGACATGATAGAAACTTTCAAGTACCTCAAGGGAATCAACAAAGTCCAAGAGGGTAGCATCTTTCAGAAAAAGAGATGTGCAAGAACAAGGGGGCACAATTTGAAGATAGAGGGGACGGCTCAGAGGTAATGTGAGGAAGTATTTTTTCACTGGGAGGGTTGTGGATGCATGGAACAGCCTCCTGAGGAGGTTGTGGAGTCAAGAACAGTGGAGGAATTCAAGAATGCATGGAACAGACATAAGGCAGTCCTATTGGGGGTAGGAGGAAGTAAGCTGTTGGTTAACTAGGATCTGCAGCTTATCTGTTAGGTAGGAAAATGGGCAGACTAGGTGGGCCAAGCAGTCCTTATCTGCCGTCAAATTCTATGTTTCTATGTCTATGTTTCTATGCATAAAAGGATACATCATTACATTTCATGATATTTTAAAAGAAGCACAAAAAAAGTATCTATCTAGAGATGTGCATTCTATGTAATTTTAAAAACAGTTCAAGGACAAAACATGTAAATGAAAACAGTGGTCTAGTATTTTGGCTAAATACTAATTTAGTTGATGTTACATTATTGTCTTCTTTACTCATACCCTTTTTTTTTATAAAATTATTTTTATTGATGAAAAAAATAAATACCATACACATGTAGCAAACAACAGACATTAATCCAATGGCATACAGGAAGCAGACTATATCTTTCCTCCTTTACATTTAAAATAGAGATAATTGCCAGAACTAATACATAGATATATACCTAACATCAAATAAAACTAGACTTTCCAGAGTTAAACTAGATTTAGAACCTCAGTTAGAGAGAATCTAGTAATTGTCCAGTAAGCATACAGTGGTAGTCTTTATAGTTGCATTTAATTTCATTGGATCAGTTTACTTTGTGTTTAAGAAATGGGCCACAGATAGAACAGTAAAGGTTTAAGTTGATGTTCACCCGATGAGTCAGCTTTTCATTCTCTGCAAGCTTATTGAGGGTGGTAAGCCATTCTGTAAAGCTTGGGGGTGAGGGAGATTTCCCTTTAAGCAGTATCCATTGCCACTGGGAAGACCCAAAGCCATTGACTTCAGGTGATAGCACTGTAATCAATCTGTCCATCTACAAGCCAAAAGAAAAGGATCTGGATGCAGATTCCTCTCCAGAGTAGAGTTGCTAAGATGTAAGATGGTCAGTGGCCAGGGTGGTGAGTGGAGGGCTGTGCCACTGGCCATCTCAGGAGCGGCACTGACCGGCAGGCACGGGAGGGTGGGATGAAAGTGCCAGGGAGGGGGCACACATACCAGCAGTGTAATAATAATAATAATAATATAATAATATTTTTTATTTATTTTGCGCCTTTCAAATATCAAGGTGCATTCCAATAAAATAAATAAGATAAAAATACAGAAATGCAGAAATCAATATTATAAAAACCGACAAAAACAAATCAATGAACAGTAAAACCATAAGCCTTTTCCCACAGGAAGGATTTCAAAGCTTGTGTAGTGTAATGGCACTACATGTGCCATCTTTCAGTCCAGTGGCACACATCCTGACTCCAGCAATGGGTGAGGGGATGTGCCGGCAGGGGGTCTGCAGTGCGTGCCAGCCTATTGCAGATGCCACTTGGATGGGCAAGTGTGACGGTGCTCCTGTGGGGGAGGGTCCAGGGATGGGGCCGCAGGTGGCTGCTTCTTCTGGGTTGGGGTGCTGTGTCTAAGAAGGGGAGTTTCCTGTGTTCTGGGTGTCTGGCCAGAGCATGGCCCACTGGCACTGAGCACTGTGCCCTGCACTATGGACAACCACCAGCTCCACCACCCTGGCACCACACCAGTAGCCTACTGGGCTGGGACAGCATGGCGGCTCTTCACCATGTCATGCCATAACCAGCAGGTCATGTCTGTGGGGTGTGCAGTTGGTTACAGCAGTGTAGAGCCTTCCTTAACCTGCACCCTCCTCTGTACACCTGTAAGCAGCTCTACATGCCTTGGAGAAGGGTGTGTAGTGCTGCCACACCTCCGGCCAAGGGATCAAGCACAGATCATGTTGCTCACACTAATGATGCATGCCATGCAGGCTCCGTGGGTCTTGTGAATAGTGATGCCAAAACCAGGCTTCCATGGCACATTGGCATTGTGCATAGGGCCCAATGTGTATAAGTATTTCTATATGCTGTTGGCACCTCCAGCACTGATCAATGGACAAGAGTCCCATTTTCTTGAGTGTCTCTGGCGTGCAATATCAATGGTGGAGAATTTGGTTTCTGGATTAATTGGTAACATATTCATGCAGAAACAATAAATCTGAGGCTAACTGGAAAGAATATAAGAGACAGGATAATAAATGCACAAATCTGATAATAAAATCCAAAAGAGAGGTTGAAATTAAGCTAGCGACAAATATAAAAGATAACAAAAAAAAAAGGTTTTCAGTTACATTGGTTCATTGAGGAGAAATTAGTGTAGAATAGGACCATTAAAACTTGGAGACAGGCTGGTTAATGAAGAACCAAAATTAGCCACTGGCACAGATATTCAGAAATGTGCCAAAAGCAGGCACAAGTCTGGCACAGCACAAATCCGATGCGTGGTGGTGCAACAGGAGCCATATTCAGAGGTTGCACCTGCCATACTGAGCCAGCATAACTGGCTGAATATGGCACAGTTGTGCCATGGCACAACCAGGATTGTGCTATGGTGCAAACAGAGTTGCGCCATGTCACAAACACAGTTGTGCCATGGCGCAGAAAGAGAAGCACCAGCAGAACTGTGGGAGCAGAGCAGCACAGCAACAGAGGGGGGCATGGCACAGAAATGAGACCCAGGGACAGAGCCAGGGAAGCACAGTGACAGGCCACAGGAGGCCACCACCAGCAGGCACAGCAGGGGCACACCCAGGCACCCAGACCCCCCCCAGAACACAACAGTGGCACAGATAATAGGCAACAGTAGGTGCCAGTGGCCAATGGAGGGCCACTAAAGGGAGCCCCCCCACAGGCTGCAGGCCATGCTCCCCACACACACACACTCAGACCAGAGCAAGCCACACCCAGGACCACGCAGCCAAGAACACACACACACATATGCCACACAGGTGGCCCACACAGTAGGCACAGAATGCGCTGGGAGGCAGACCACATGGAACAGGCCACACGACACCAAGCAGGGGCCCCAACACAGCATGAGGCCAGTACCTGACCAAAGACCATGGCCATGTGCCATCACAGTGCACACACCCACCACACACTCCTGACAGCCACCCCATGGGCACCCCAAGGCACAGTCACCAAATGAGGGGAGGGACATCATCACAGTGGGACACTCCACAGCACACAGCAGTGAACCACAGAAGCACAACACATGCCCTGACATATGCACACCACATGAACAGGCACTGGGCCACTGCAGCATGAAAGCAGACACTGACACAGGAAGGCAAGTCAAAAAATATATATTGCAATAAAAAACTATGTACAGCAACAAGGGGTGGGAAAGGGTAGGAAAGCGAGGGAAGGGGACAGGGAACAGAGACTGTACAGTGGGATGGGGGACTGTAGGGGAGGTACAGCAAGGGAAAAAGGGGAATGCTGGGGCCCATTCATCGGCAGCCATGGCCTGCTTCCCCTTGGTGCCCTCGCCACCTCCTATTCTCCAGCAGTAGGTAGCGAACCTGCAGGGCGGCCTCCATTGTCATCGAAGTAATTAGTATCAGCTGCTGGAGCAGCCTGAAGTTCACGGGCCTCTGTCTCCATCACTGGACACCTATGACAAGGGACAGGAGAGGTGATCAGAGCAATGTCCCAAGGAACCATGCCCACCCTCAGCACACAATAGGCAGTGGGAACACACACCGCCAGAAGGCCAGAACCGGCCACCTGCAGGGAGGTGAGCCAATGCCTGCCAGCAACACGGCACACCATGACAGAGCACAGAAGTAGGCCCCACCACACAATGGCCACCCGACTGTGCAATGACAGTCACATGCCATAGTGTACTGGCAGCATCACAGCAACATCAGTGGCAGCCATGCGCACTCCCACCCCAGCAACAGCTGGCACAGGTGTCCAAAGGATGGGCCACAGTGGCAAGCACCACGCACAGTGAGACACAAACAGCTGCCATGGCACATGGCACAGGTGGCTATGCCCACACCCATGCTCCCGCCACCCCCATGTAATGTACGAAGGACCATGACAGTACCTTCCCGCCCTCCGTGGCCCGGCTGGTGCCGGAGCCGCTCCTGCGCCGCCTCCATGGCCTACTGTGGCCTGCTGTCCTGGCGCTGCTGCTGCTGCCCTCTGGTGATTCTAAGGCCCTGGGAATGGAACATAGACAGGTACACATCAGTAAACATCTACAGCAGCTGCCCACCACCCCAACCCCATACACAGGGTGATCCCCTGCCCAACATGACCTGCACAGCTGCATTGCAACACAAGTGGCGGCTGGCAATGCCATCCCGCGATGTGCATGATGGAAGTGCACTACTCTGCAGGCATGCCAGGCAGCCTAGCCAACACCACAGTACAGCACCAAGGCACACATGCAATATGGGCCTACTCACCTGGCTGTGGCACAGCTCCGCACCTGACATGTGCCTCATGCCTCCTCAGGTGCTCTGGGTCCCCCTGCACAAGGTCGCCATACCTGTGGCAGCACTGCTCCCCCGTCCTGGCCACCCCAGTGTGCTGCTGCAGTGTGGCAGCAATACCCTGCCACACCGTGACCCTTGGCTGCTGCATGGGCACCTGGCTAAACAGTTGGGGGCATGGGGCTGGATACAGGCAACCAGGTTGACCAACTTGGCCTGCATCCAGTTCTGTGCTTGCAGTGACCATCGCTGCGCCATGCTGCAAAATGAAGCTGGTGAGCAAAATGGTTGCAGTAAGCACATTAGATGGGGTCACCAAGTGGGTGAGTGACCCAGGGGTCAGGGATCACATCAGGGGTCAGGGGTCGCCTGCCTCTGTGCAGTGCGCATGTGCAAGTTAGCAGGCCTGGCACATCATGCGCCATGCCCCCCATCACACAGTCAGTGCACAGTGAGTGATTGGCCCCATGATACTGTCAGCCGCATGCGCACTGCAGGCTTGCACACTACGCATGCATGCACATTGCGCCTTTACTTGCTCCAGAGCAATCTCATTGCACATGGAGCAAAATCGCGATATTCAAAAGCCACATGCAAATAAGTTCATCAGCCAATGTGTGGCGCACTGTGGGCATTAGCATGTCATTACCGTTCAGCCAAAGCTCATTTGCATGCGTTGTGCTATATAAGTGCCATGGAACAGCACAGGCCATGGACTGGTATTGCATCCTTTCGGGGTAACTTGCACATGCTGCTGCAGCTCACTGGGAGCAGCCAGCACAGCAGGGTGGGACAAAACAGGTTGATGCTGCCACTGACACACTGTGCTGTCCATGTCCACAGGAAGTGACATGTCAGAACGTGAGGAGGGTGAGGTGCGTGTGCCTGCTTGCAAGCACAGGCCCAATTTCACAAAGGCAGAGACAGAGGTCCTGTTTGATGTCTACCTTGACAGGGAGCCCCCTGTTGTGTGCTGCCACGGGCACACCACAGGCCAGGGCTGGGGCCTGGGAGGTGGTGGTGGCATGTGTCAACCAGCAGGGTAGCTACCAGCGGGCAGCACAGGTGTGCAGCAAGAAGGTGGCCATGGACAAGCGGTGCATCAAGGAGAAGGTGGCGGTTATCTGTGCATCCCAGAATGCCACCGGAAGGGGGCCTGCAGATGCACCACCACTACGGTGCAGGAGGAGTTGGTGGCAGCCACCATGTGCTACAGCACAGTGAAGGGTGTGCCCGGCAATGGATTCCAGAATTCCAGATTGGGGAATGAGGGATGCACCTACTGGTGCATGCCCTGCAATTGCCCAACAGTGACCGCGCCTCCAAAGCTGCACTACCACAAGATGTTGGCTGCACAAGCACGCCAACATAAAAAGTGAAACAGGTCCAACGTTCAAAACTGTTGCCCCATCAGTTTAACATCTATTATCTGCAAAACCATGGAAAGGACAATTAAATCATATCTTGAAAAATAAATGGGGGAGCTAAAACTCTTTGACAACTTACAGCATGGTTTTAGATCTGGCTACTCTTGTACCACAAATCTAATATCCATTTATAATAATGTAATTCAAGACCTGGACAACAATACATCAATGGATGTCATCCTGCTGGACTACAGCAAGGCATTTGATAAGGTCCTGCATGGAAAACATATCACAAAACTTGAAACATTAGGCTTTTCGACCTGCCTAATTAATTGGATTAATGAATAGCTTACAATCAGGTCACAAAGGGTCATTATTAATGATGCACTATCCAACCAGGGTTTAGTCACAAGTGGTGTGCCCCAGGGCTCAGTCCTGGGGCCAATGTTATTTAATATTTACATTAGTGATATGCAGGTTGGCTTACATAGCTGGCTATCAAAATTCACTGACGACTCCAAGCTAGGAGGAAAAGTGGATACTCCATAAAACCTAGAAACCCTTATTTCAGACCTCAACTCCATTGAACCTTGGGCCCAGATGAACAAAATGGAATTTAATGTGGAGAAATGTGTAGTTTTGAATCTTGGATCAAAAAATACCAAAATTATCTATTACATAACAAAATTCCACTTAAATCATCTTGTAGAGAGAAGGATCTAGGTATACTGGTAAATAACAAACTTTCATCCAGTGACCACTGCTTCAAAGTGGCTAATATAACAAATGGCTTGCTTAGACAAATAAGATGCACATTTGTCTCAAAAACTGAACAATGTCTCATCCCACTATATAGGGTCTATGTTAGACCATACATTGACTGTGGGCCCTATTTTGGAGTCCACACCTTAAGGGTGAAATAACACAACTGGAACAGATCCAGAGGCATGCTACAAAAAATGATCCCAAGACTTTCTTACAGAACCTACCACTTCAGGTTAAAAGCTGCAGGTCTAAATTCCTTTCAACATAGGAGGAGTAGAGGGGACATTCTGTTCATTTACAAACTGCTTAAATCTCCTGAACTTATGAAACAGTGTGGTCTTTACTATTCATCAAATCACATTGTTCCCAGGCTTCGTAATAGACAACTTGAGATTAAGAAGGCAAAGACAAATCTCAGGCAAACTTTTTTCTCATTGAGTGCCCCCAGATTATGGAACACTCACCCCAGGGACTGGTGGATTGCAATAACTTTAACACAGTTAAAAAGGGACTAGATATCTGGTTAACAACAAACCAAAATTGTATCAATTAGCCCACATGAATGTGGGGGGAAAATCTCGATGGGCCTCTGCCTTTTTTTTTCTTCAAAAAAAACTAGTAAACCTAGTAAAGGGGTTCAAAGAAGCATTACCAAAAAGATCAAGACACTGAGATACAAGAAATATGGAGAAAGGCTAAAAGATCTAGACCTGTATTCTATGCAATATAGACAGTTAAGAGGAGACCTTTGTCAAGTATATAGAGCCATCAATGATGTCTTATTTTGGGATAGTACAGGATTAAATAGGAAAACAATAACTAGAACAACGAGATCACACAATTTACAGCTGTAAGGGGAGGTAGCCAACACTGCAAGGAGAATGACGTGGTTTACACTGAGTGGTTGGAGTGTGGAACTTTTTGCCAGAATGGGTGGTTACATGTAAATACCATAGAAGCTTTTAAACAAGAATTGGATAAGCATATGGGCTTGGTAAAATGTAGGTACCACCACCAAACAGTGTCAAGTTATAGGTCAACGACCTTCTAAACTCATACCACACCAATGAACCTATGAACATATTTTCCTCTCTTAATCTGACTGGATAATCCACCTATTTTGTGACCAGAGAAGGGAGGGCTATGTCCAGTGCCTGTCAGCTGTGCCATGTTCTATTATGTATGGCAGCCCTTATCTGGAGATTTTTCCAGAAGTCATCCTAGGGTAGGTTATATCTATGTGCCACAGTTGTGAAGGAGTCCAGCACTTCCATCTTAGGGTCTAACAGATGTCTAACCATTGCAATCCCCTTGGCTTCCCAAGAAGGCCAAAGTATTGTTTTGCTATTTATGGTTAGGTAGAGGTTATGCCACAAGGGCTCCAAATGGTCTAAATGTGTAGTCTTCCACTTATGGTGCTTCATAAGAGTAAACCATGCTTGGCACCAGTAGTGGTATATTGGTGAGGTTTGGTCAGTCTTACCTCAGCATAGTTCACCACTTTTAGCTGACCAGGGTAGAACCAGTGCCAGGTCTGATTCTGCTTGTAACCAGAATGGAGTATTTCATGTGATAGAGGTGAGCCAGAACAAGTTATGCTTATTCCCTGCTGCATGATGGCATAGCCATGGCAGGACCCATCCCCCTTGTTTACCAGGTGCTCTCAATTTTTGAGGGCTGAAACGTGGATGTTGCACCTCCCATAAGAAGCATGTAAAGAGTTTCTCAAGGTGAAGAAAGAGTTTTTTGAAATGGGGATTGGGAGACTATTTAAGTACAACAGAATTTTGGGGAAGGCCAGCATTTTGTAGACCGCTATTTCCCCTCCAAAACTGAGCTTAAGCTTTTTCCATTGACAGAACTCTTCCTCTAAAATGGACAAAAGTGGTTTAAGGTTCATGTCTTGCATGGAGACTAGGTTTGCAGATAGCTGAATACCCAATTATTTGATAGATTGTGGCACCCATTTAAGCCCTAGATGGCCAATGGCCACTTCCTTAGTAAGGGAGTTGAGGGGAAGAACTTCAACCTTAGACCAGTTAACTTTCAGGCCAGACAACTGCCTAAAGTAATGTACAATTTGTAGTGTAGCCAGTAGGGAAGTAGGAGGAAATGTCAGAGCCAGTAGCAAGTCATCTATAAATGCTAGTGTTCTGTCTATGACCCTGCTGTACTGGACTCCTTCTACTGTAGGGAAATTGTGGATTTTGCATAACAGGAGTTCCATTGCTAAAAGAAAAAGAAGCGGGGACAGTGGGTAGCCCTGCATCATGCCTCTGTGAAAGCTGAAGGTAGAGGTTATGCTGCCCTTAATTAGCAGCCTAGCCATGGGACTGGAGTATAACACCTGCACCCATCCTGTGAAGGTACCTCAATATTATAATATTGTAAGGGACATCAATATGTAATCACTGGAGGAGAGGAGGGAGAGAGGGGACATGATAGAAACATTCAATTATCTCAAGGACTTAAACAAAGTGTGGGGGGGGAGACATATTCCAATACAGGAGGAGTACAAGAACAAGGGGGCATGACATGAAATTGGAAGTTGGCAGGTTAAGAGGGAAGGTGAGGAAGTTCTTCTTCACAGAGAGGGTGGTGGACGCGTGGAATGGTTTGCCAAGGGAGGTGGTGGGAGCAAGCACTGTGGCTGAATTTAAACATGCATGGGACAGGCACAGGGGAACCACAGAGATAAAGCAGAGGAAGGGTCAGAAGCTGTAATCAAGTACAGGGTTTATGGGCAGACTAGATGAGCCTAGCAGTCCTTATCTGATGACAATTTCTATGTCTCTATGTTTAAGGTGGGCCCTATGCCCATTTTTCTTGATATGGATAGTCCCACTCTACAGAGTCAAATGTTTTCTCTGTAACTATAATCGCTAGAAGGGATGGGAGTTTGCTCTGAGAGGAGGACCAAATGACATTAATGACCATTCTGATGTGGTCCAAAGACATGCACCTCTTGACAAAGCTCACTTGATAATGGTCAGTGAGGTGAGGAATACAGTCCTTCAGACTTGTTGCTGTAATTGTTGCCAATATTTTTATATCTGATTTTAGTAAAGACACTGGATGGTAGTTGGCTACCTGATGTGAGTCCTTGCCCAGTTTGGGGAGTAGGGTGATTAGAGCTTCAGACATGGTGCTTGATAGTTTCCTGTTGCAAAGAGATTCTAAGATAGTATTATGAAGAGGTTGTTCTACAGCTGGAATCAGTTTTCATAAAACTCAGCTGGGAAACAATCCAGGCCCAGGGTTTTCCTCCATGGAAGGGCCTTAATGGCTGCTCGCATTTCCTGTATTGTGATAGGGGAGTTCAAGTTTGTGGTTTGTTCAGCAGAGAGCTTAGGCAAAGACAGCCATTGCAGAAAGGTGTGCAGTCTGAGTGCATCTGCTTCTCTCTGTAAGGCATAGAGTTCAGTATAGAAATACAAGAAGGCACTGGCTATTTCCTTTGGCTGGGCGACCACCTACCACCTTGCAATTTGGCTGCCTGTTGAGACATACGTAATGCGGTAGGCTAGGAGCCTGCTTGCTTTCTCACCCCACTCCCAGTACTTGTGAGCAGTCCTCATCACCTTTCTCTTAGCTGCAGTGGAGGTAAGAGAATTTATTTAAAATTTGAATTGCATCATATCCCGGTGTATTGGGTGGTAGTGAGCTGGTAGGCACTAGGTTCCTTTTCTTTTTGATTTAGGGAATTTTTGAGCATTGTATACCAGTATATTGGGTGCGAGTGAGCTGGGAGGGCAATACATTTAATTTCTTATTGATTTTTCATTTACTATGGATGGCAATCAGAGGATGGGAGGATCACTAGTCACCAGGGAGAAGATATGCTTCACCACGGCCAATGTGGTTGTTGGCTGCAGTTACTCTACTGGCCACTAGGGTTGCCCAGAGTAAGTTGGGTTTCTTGTCAGTGGTATTTGCACTGCGCAAAGTGGCCTGGACTAACCCTTCTGTGCAGCTCATATGCACTGAATATTATGCTGTACCAGTATTCCTGCCCCCTCTTTGCCCACCGCATACATTGTGCTAACCCTGTTACCATGCACAAAAGCCCCTCTGAATACTGCGCATGGGTGCAAACCCTGGAGAAAAAAAGATGTAATCACTTTGCCCACCAGGCAAAGTTTCATACAGCTGGTCCTAAATGTTTGTCTCATGGCCATAAATGAATCTGAACTGAACTCTTCTGCAAATCTTAACATGGCTTTTCTGTTGGATTAACTACCTGCTTTAATTGTTTTGTATGCAAATCCCACTTCTTGGTCTTATCTATAGTAACTCCCAAATATTTGTAATGGTTTACCTCCTCTATTTGCACTTTGCTAGTTCCCACATTATTAACTGTTTGTTTTAGTGTTACCCTTGACCATGATTTTTGCCTCTTCAATGTTTATTTCAAGATTTAGATGTGCTAGCTGTTCTATTACTGTTTTAAATGCTTTTACTATGTCACTATACCATTTTTAGTTCTTGAATTAAAATGATTTAAGAATATAGTAGTGTGCCTGTGTTTTTGCCCATTACTCTTGAAGGGTGCATGTCTACATTGTGTAATACATCAGCCAATGTTTCATCATAAATATTGAACAGTATTGGTGTTAGTATGCACCCCAGTTTCACTCCTTTTTTAACTGGTACAGGATCTGTCAAGTTCCATATCTACTCTCTCTTATCCTGGCCACAGTTTCATAATGTAACATCTTTAAAATGTTCAAAAGCCTGGCATCAATATTTTTGTTTGATAAAACAGCCCACGATTTTTCTCTATTAATGTTATCAAATGCATCTTTAATATCTATAAATATAATAAACAAACATTACTTTCTATGCAAAACATATTTATCAGTCAGATACTTTAGCATAAAAAGATGACCTACTGTGCTAAGATTTGTACAAAAGCCATCCAGACATACAGAAAGCAGGTTTTCTCTTTGCACCAATTCCTCTAACATGTGTAAAATAGTTCTGAAGCAGATTTTTTGAGCAACACATACAGTATCAGGGTGATGGGTCAGTAGCATAAAGGGTCCAACCTATCCCCCTTCTTTAATATAGGAACCATCACTCCCATTATCCACTCTTCTGGCATTTTAAAAGAATCTGTTTGGACAGTCTTGAAGACCACCAGAGGGGGTACTCCCTAAAAACTTCTGCTGGTATAGAATGTATGCCAGGGGCATTATTGTTCTTTCGATATAAATCACAGCCATTACTTCCTGTTCAGAAACTAGGAGCTATGATGGGCAATTGGTATTTAAAATAAGAGAGGTACTAGCTGCTTCTGATCTAAACAAATTGTAAAACTACTGAAACCCAATTATCCATTGGGATTATGCAATCTAAATTATATTGCTTATTGTTGCTACCTAGGGCCAACATATTCAGGAATGCCCTTACATCCTTGTCTTTAATTGTCTATTGTAAGTTCCCCATTGAGTTTCTCTATACTGTTTCTTTTTTTTAATAAGAGCCCTGCATTCTTTTTTAAGTTGCAAAAATGCATACCATAGTTTTACATTCTGAGTTTTATTCATTAGTCTTCCAATTTTGGCACAAGTCTTTCTCAGCTGTGAACATTCTTTATCAAACCATTTAGGATTGTTAATGTCCCCATTTTTTTTGGTATTATTATTCCATTTTCCTCTAATATATCACATGGGAAGAAAAGCATCTATTAATACCAAGTCAATGACTGTACTACCCCTTTTTGTAGGATATGTAACATGTCCCATCAGGTGACCGCTTACTCTCCCATTAAACATTCTAAACATGTCATCATCCAAACAAGTCAGCAGGAGCTTGCTCCTATTAGTGCAAAAAATGTCTTTTGAATTTCGTAATGAAATGCCCATTGCATCATCTATAGACCTGGTGAAAGAGTATTGCTTTAGCAGTTTTCCATTCTTGTATTTATATCACCCATGATTAACAGTGGGATATTGTTATATGTTTCTATATACTCCAGCAAATCACAGCTTAATTTGTAAAAAAAATATTTTGCTACTCCTTTTTCATTTTGGGTGGATATAAACATTTTTTAGTGTGCACAATAGTTTGCTTTTGTTGTTAACTGCTACTACTAAATAATATGGAGCCATCATTCTTATTAGAAAACATTCATCAAATATTGATGTTAATATTAAGGATAGTAACCCCTGTCACAAATGCACTCAGCAGGTCAGGCCCTCTGCTCCCACAGTGCCAACCTCCGAGTGCAGTAATGTGAACAGGTAACAGACAGAGAAGCCCTTCTGTCTGTTTGTGGGTCTGAATCACCTTTAGTCTCAAGTCCTGGGGGGATTCAAACTGTGATCATTATGCTAGAGTACCCAAATGTACAGGCACAGATTCGTAACTTCTTTGGGGATTGCGGTACAATCTTATGCCGGGGACGTCAAGCCAGGCTTCCAAAATGAACCCTTAAAACTCTATAAAAGACCTTAGGTATATTCTTACCTTTTCCCAGTTTAGTAACACCATCAAACTCTTGAACAGTTTTGTCAGTTTTAACCCTCTATACGTCACATGCAAAAAGAAAGAACTTAGAAGACCCAACCAGTCTCTATCAAATAAAAGGTTTACTTAAAAATGGATAAAAATATGTAAAATGTAAACACAGAGCAATATATCAAAGAGCACACAATCACATAAAGAAAGACAAGGAAAACTACAGACAAACTCCTACCAACATACCGTTAGATATTTTCTATCTAATGTATTACCTCTGTACAGTGCTTAAGTTAGATCAGAGATCTTGTTTCTTGAGAGACCAAAAAATATATGTCACAAAGATCAGACACAAGTTCTAGTTAAACTGTGTCTTTCTCACACACCCCTCTTCTATGATGTCATCTAGCTCCTCCTTTTAGAAGATAAAAAATATACAAACAATGATCTTCCTGTCAGGGGATATTTTAAACACTGTGACTTCAGGAAAAACTCATTTCCCAAATTATGACAGTCTTGAATCAAGCCTTTCCTTTGACCTTGTGTGGTTTCCTGTTTCCAAGGCAGTAAAGTATTTTTTACAGCTTTAGCACCATGGTGGTATAACATGTTTTTCCTCTAATACGTCATAAAAGTTTACAAGCCCTATAGCCTGGCAGCTGGGTCAGTTCTAATTAATATAGAAAAACAGGAGACTCTTAATTAAGTCTCTCTAGTCTTTTAATTACCTCCTGGTTTCAGATCACTTGGCACTTCACTGACCTGGGGGGGGGGCACCCATAGCACAGGATGTTTCATGTGAGACACTCATGTACCACATTCTATATTACAAATATCATAGAACAATCATAACCAGCTGGCCAAACATCACCCCCCCCATTCTAATTGGTTGTTAGTCATGCACTGAAGGTGTCTAGCACATGGCTAATAACTAGTGAAGGAAAAGCCCCACTTAGATCGGCACCTGATATTACTCTCTCCTAGAATGTTGGCATTTCTACTCTCTGTGATTTTTGCCAGCTGCCATCACACAAAAATCACATACAATACTTCTCACATATGACCCTCCAAATGAAATGGCAGTCAAAATGTACAGAACCTGTACTCACTAGCTTCAGTTATTTTAATTCATTTTGAAAATGTTGAAGTGTACATTTTTCTTATGCATTTCATCTTTGCTAGTACTGCTAAATCACAATGTTTTCCTGCGGTCTGCTCGCTCACTAGCTGTTAGTGTCAGTGGCTGAAAGATAAACCCCACAGTCAATTAATCCCCACCTGAGGCTTAGTTTAAATTAAAAAATAAATAAATAAAATATCAGTATCTGTTGAACTCAGTATTTAAAGTTCCTCTTTACCACTGCCAGTCTCACACCACAGCAAGTGACCTACAGTTACCATCTGTCCTGATAGTCACAGGACAGTCCTGATTTGGGCAGTTTTGTCCTGCAAAAAAACATGAAAAATACTACATGTCCTGACATTGTAGTAATTTTTTTTTTAAACTTGTCCTGGGCTTCCGCTGCAGCATAAACAGCCAAGGTGCCCATTTCATAAGTGCAATAAGACATTCTGTGGGGGAGTGTTAGACACATCTAGTGCACAAGCATTATCTGAAGGCACTCAGCCTGCATCCTTGTACCTTACTATGCCCCTGGCTATTTGCTAGAAGTGTCTCATGTACACTCCGTCGTGTCTCATTGCTTACCTAGTTGCCTCTGTGTATGATGGTGAGTACCCCTCCAAAATATTCTTTCGAATAACTGGTAACCAAGTTTCCTGCAGAAGCATTATTAGATTTTTTATATCATTTACCAAACTTTTAGCCTGCACCTTTATATTAAGTCCTACTACAGTCCAGCTAATGATACCTGCTATGACTTTTGCCCAAGGATAAACTGTCATTGCTTACTGTCTAACTCAATTAATGGGATTTCAGTAAATTCCTGAGGGATGTTTCTACTGACAGAACTGTTTTCTAGAAAGGAAGTGGCCAGGGAAGCAAGGAGCTCAATTCCATCACTACTCTGCTATTTATTCTGGTCCTTATTTGTTTTTGCTTCCTTATACTTGGCCTATATTCTACCATTACCTTCCACTGTGTTGTTATTTCTTAAAGAATACTTAAAAATGATATGGGCTGCATGTACTTTGTTACTCTAGGCTGCTTTTTGCATCTTTATTAACATACATGACTCCTGTATTATGCTTTCTTGGATCTTGTTTGCTTTTTTAAACTTGTTTTTCCTTATTTTTCTATATATTACATTTTATTTCTTCCTCACTAATCCTGTTCTCCTCTGGAAAAGTACTGTTTAGGTTGGATCCCAAATCTCCAAATCCTTTTGCATCTTTAAACAGAAATTGTCTCATGTCTGTATCTTTTAGTGTTAGACACACCATCCTTTGGCTGATTGAGTTCTATAACAATAAGCTTATTGGATATCTGACTAAGAGAAGATGTTCCCAGTGGCACTTCTACATGCATTATAAACCATAGTTTTAAGTGAAAAGGGGTTTTAATTTTTCACCTTTTGGATGCCCTTAAGATACACTGTAGGTACCAGTTCCTCTCTCCTGATTAATTAAGTCTTCAGCATCTCTATCATTTTAAGTAACCTCCTGCCTGCTCTAGAATATGAAAGGGCAACTGATCAGATCTTTTTGTATTGTAGTTATTATTGTTGTTTTCCCTATTAGTTCAGTTTGGCAAAATTTTACCTTAAATTTATGATTATGTTTATCATATACCCCCCCCCAACATGTTCGACTCTACAGGATTTGAGCATTTTCTATTACCCTTATGTTTCTCTTCTTTAACTCACCCGCTTCCTTATCTGTTTAACTTTACTCAAACCCACTTCCATGTCCAATTGGCACTGTCTACACAATGTGTTCTTATTTGATTCCTCTGCTATCTTTGGCTTCACCATGTTTTCCACTTTATGTTTGAGTTTGTGTCTATTACTTACTCTTTCCACCACTTTGGCTTCCATGTCTGCTATGGCTCTTGTTTCCTTTATTTTTCTTTTCCTACTGCTAAAGCGCTCCTTTTGAATCTTTCTGTCAATATTTGGGGGTGGGGGGTGAGCTTGGATATCCATATTTGCATGTATTCCTGCACTTTAAACAGCTTTTTCAATTCATCTCCCGTTATCTCTGCAAATGCAAGCAATACCAAGTTTGTGTCATAAATTATTCAACTGCAGACATAATGTCTCCCATTTCTCTTCATGGTTCAGTATTTTGGTTAGAGTTATTATGATGTTTTGATTTACAAGACTCTAAGCTTTGCCATCATTGTGGCATGTCTGGTGGAGCAGCACATGGCAGATCTAAACAATCATTTGTAACAAAAAAACATTGAAACCCCTGTAAAAATGGTTTCACATCAACAGATGTTTTACAGTAAGTACCTTGGCTGCAGATTCAGTGGGGTCTTCCAATCTGTTGTTCACTTCCAGTCCCTCCTTATACTTCCCTGTTTGTATATCTTTTCCCACTTACTCATAAACCTGGACAACTAATATGGAGAATTTTGTATCTGAGGAGGCAGTATTTAATATTTCTTGTGTTTTGTCAAACAAGAATATTTTTTTAAGAATGGCTAAGTTCTCTCTGCTTGTTCCTCTTAGCTTTACAGAATGAACATGAACTCTCTATTTTGTTTTCTTTTGTCATCATAGTTAACAAAGGGTGTTCCACCAAAACTTTAATCTGCAAATGGTTGGTGTTTTAACCCCTCTAACAAGTGTGCTTGTTTTCTCAATGTCTATCTGTGAGGGTGGTAGTACAAAATAATTAGTGATTAGTTTATTTTCTCTGCTTATTATATCATTTTTTTAAATAATCTTTTTTTTTTTTTAGCCTGTTTGCCTTTATCAAAAGTTTCTGTGCTAGGTTGATTGTGTTGGGGCCATATTAGATTTTGATAAACAGTCAGTTAATGATAATCAGAAAACTCAGTGTTACATATAAAAGAAAAAGATGGAGTTAATGTAGTAATAAGAGTTTTACAGCTGTACCAAGAGTGCTCATGGTAATTTCTTACAGTATGTCTTCAACAGATTCTTCAGGGATGGGGCTTCTTAAAGTTAGTGTTCATATGTAGATTGATTTGTCTCTTAAGATGTGCCTTCCCAGCTGGGCAGCTAGTGGAATGAAACAGTAGCCTGTATAAATAGTACACTTCAATTAATAGCAGTAAACCAAGATTAAAACTTGTTAGGTAACTCAATTGCAATATGTCAAATTCTCATGAAGCAGATAGATTAATGTATTATATAAAACTGGAGAATAATCCATTTAAAATTACATTTATACCAAAAGTTGCAAGCTATTTTCCTACATAAGAGCTTACTTCGTCATCCCTGTTCTAGGAACGCTTGTCAAACAGTAATGGGTGGAAGTTCTGACAGCAAGCAAAAGCTCTTTGTTAAAGCAGTTCAAGCTAGAATATAAAACAGAACTCACTAAGCATTAAGTTTACTAGAAGTGAAATTCGGTTTTGCTATTTGCTAAAATCAGAGTGCTTTTCCACCATAGCACTTACTTAAAAATTGTTTTCTTAGCTGTTGCTCTTAGTATCAGCAGGTTGTTGAAAAGCCTTTGAACAGCAGCAGCCTCTGACTCTGACTACGAGAAGCAGATGCCCTGCTGTTAATTGCTATTAATAGTGAATTCCTAGATGTACCACATGACCAAAGTGTTATGAAAAATAAATTCAAACTAAAAAGTTTTATGCTTAAATATTCTAAAAACAACCATCCATACTGCAAAAATCCTGGAAGAT
Source organism: Neoceratodus forsteri (assembly GCA_016271365.2). Taxonomy (NCBI): domain Eukaryota; kingdom Metazoa; phylum Chordata; order Ceratodontiformes; family Ceratodontidae; genus Neoceratodus; species Neoceratodus forsteri. The sequence goes on from CM028129.1 coordinate 877,507,907, forward strand.
CAGAACTAAATGAAACAAGCATTTGTCAATGCCGAATGTTTGTTTGCTGAAATTAGCATTGGATGTGCAGGAGTTAGACAGATGCAGAATAGGAATGGCAGTAAAGTACTGAACTCACACCAACTCCACCTCCACCCTGCAGAGATGGACAGGCATTAGGGTGTGCCTTTGGGTCATCACCATAATGCTCATGGCATTTCACCTCACCCTATCCTGTAGACAATGACAAGTGCTGAGGTGTGCCTTGAGGTGTTCAGCTTCACAGTCACCCCATTTCATAAGGACATACACTGAAACGTGTGCAGTATAGGAGAATGGGGTGAAGTCTGGGGCTGAAGAGTCCAAGGCACACCTCGATACCGGTCACTGGCTTCAGGGTGGGGGGTGGGGTGGAATGGCATGAGCATTACAGAAAGCAATCCAAAGGCACACCCCTGATGCCTGTCAGTCTGCACAGGGTGGGACGTTATGGTTAGCAACCCTAACACCCTGGGCATTTGTTGGTATTTGCACTACAGATTTTCAGCATAGCCTTTTTGTGACCCCCCCCCCCACCTCATGAAAGCATTTGGGACCTCTGCTCATGAACACTGTCACATGATTTTCTTAATCTGTTCTGAACATTGATTTCCCACAGCGACCATGCCATTGTTCACCGGCTGTGCAAACACACATTTTGGGCAAGATGAGAGAAATGACAGCTGTACTGTTCATAAGAAGGTGTGCAAAATGGGCAATGTTGAAAATTTTGAGTGGAAATATTACAAATTTTTAAATTTACGAGTGTGTGTGGAAACTGCACAATGCACACTTGTAACATAGTAATTTATGGACTTTTGTCACCAAATTTTCAACATAGGCATTTTTGGACTGCTGCTCATGAACTGCGTCACTGTGATTTTCTTAATCTGTCCTGGACACTGATTTCCCACAGCGACCGTGCTATTCTGCGCTGGAAGTACAAAAACACATTTCAGCCAGGATGTGAAAAATGACATCTGTACTGTTCATAAGGAGGTGTGAAAAAATGCCAATGCTGAAAATCTGTAATGAAAATATTGCAAATATTATAAAAAATTTGCGAACTTACGAGTGTGTGTGGAAACTGCACAATGCAAGCTCATAACACAGTCATTTTTTTGAATTTTGTCACCAAATTTGCAACATAGGCTTTCTGAGAGCCCATCTCATGAAGAATGACATTGTCATTTAATTAATCGGTCCTGAAAGGTTATTCCTCGTAGTGACTGTGAAATCACCTTTCAGGACCGAATAACGCCATGACAGTGACTGAATTCATGAGGAAGGGTCCTGAGAATCCCATTTTGACAATTTGGTGCCAAAAGTCAAAAAATGGGCTGAGATATCCACATAAGTTGATAAAACCCTATTTATGTCATTATATAGCTTACTGGCATTTCTTCAGTTTGCAGTCGGCTTTAAGGAGTGCAGGCGTGTTCCTGGTCCACCGAAGATCATCGCACCTGGCTCCAGAGGTAAGTATGGGGTGAGGGGGGTGTGGGGAGGTGGGGTGCAGAGAGGGCGGATGTGGGTTGGGGAAGGGGGCAAGAGACTCAATGAAGGACTGTTTTCTTTTTTTTTACAGGAACTAAAAAAAAAGACACTGTGGGACTTTTGGCACACTGGAGTGGGCTCCCAGCTTGCCACCTGGATGTTTGTTGGGGAGGCTGGAGCTGACAGGATTGGGCACCCCCATCAGCCATACAGTGTGCTTGAGGGGGATGAGCAGATGAGGATTAAGCACCCCCTTGGCACACAACTGATGGGGGAGACGCATCATGCTGACAGGGATTGGGCTACCCCGTCGGCAAATGAACTGGGAAGGGGGCATGTTGACAGGGGGATTGGGCACCCTGTCAACTTTAACAGGGACTGGGAGAGGTGGGCAGTGGCTGTCCGTCGGCTTCATGGAAACTGTGCAAGGCCGACAGAGAAGCTGTCACCATGTTTGTTGAAAGAGGACACCAGACAATGCAGCTGTAATTGGCTGCTGCAGTCAGGAACCGCCCCACAAACACAGCTGATTGTTCAGTGATGAGGCACTCCCTGATTACAGTGGTCAATTTCTTTGAGCATCGTGGCACGATCATTAACTGCTGTCATCGACAGCATGTTCCTCTATTGGCGTGGCAGAGACCAGTCCCAAAATGGACTGCTACCATTCGCCACAACACTGCCTCACCTCCACAACCCACTACTGAAGGAAGCTGATGCAATGTGTTTCTTGTGAGTGTGCACAAGCAAACACAAAAAAATATTTCAATAGTCTGCCTGCTTAACATGAATATGCAAACTAGCATGGTTCCATTCTGCAAAGCATGCACTGTTTTAGTTAGGAATTGCCAGTAATTACACACAGTGAAATCACTGTTTGTTAATATGCCCATTTACTATTGGAGTTTTCTGCAAGTTTTGTTACTTTACTAGTGGTATACGAACTTTTAGTAAGGCTGCATGTTGCCAATTCACAAAGCCTGTCTACTCCTTTAGCCTTTATGCTTTATCTTGCTAGTCAAATCCTAATCTCTTTTCTATAATTCTCAGAAGAACGAGATCCCTTTCACTAGGTCTCCTTCTGCTCCTTTTGCTTTCTGTTTCTTCAGCTTTTCCCAGTTCACCTCTTGGCTCAATTCTGCATCAAGTCGCTATTCCATTGTTTCATTTTTCCTCCATTGCTCTGTCACTCAAGCACCTTTGACCTCCACTCTTACTCCCAATGCTTCCGTTGCTCTCAAAATTCTTGACTCTTTCGTTCTGATGAAACAGTCTCCTCTTGGGTCCTTCATATCCTTTGTATCTACTGAATCCACTTCTCCTCCCCTCAGTGCTCAAGAGGCTTCATATCTCCATGCCACCAATGTAGACAGCAGAAAGCTGATGACTAGGTGCTGTGAACAAAAAACAGAACAACTGGAGAGACACAGAAACATAGAAACATAGACTTTGATGGCAGATAAGGACCGCTAGGCCCATCTAGTCTGCCCATTTCCCTACCTACAGGATAGGCCGCAGATCCTATTTAACCAACAGCCTATATCTTCCTGTAGTACACAGTACTAATACAAATCCATAATGTGACCCCAGCTGCAACTGTACACAAGTTCAGGATGTGAAGGTGGATGTGTCCCTAGCAGGAAGTGACCACCACACAATGTGATTTCACCTGGACATAGACAGAGGGATGATCAAGACCAACACAAGGGTCTTGGACTTTCCGAAGGCTGACTTTGGAAGGATGGGAGAAGATCTGCAAGGACACATTGCTGGGATGACAGTGGGAATGGATGTAGAAAAGAAACTGGTCATAATAAAGAAGGGCTTAATGGAGGCCACTAGTGAGTGTTCTACCATCAAAAGAAAGAAATCAATGGCCAAGAAAAAAAACAGCTGGTTAGGCAAGGAAGTGGCAAAGACAGTAGGGGACAGGAGGACAGCCTTTAGGAAGTTCAAGTGTACTCAGAAGGAGGAGGATAGGGTGGACTACACTGCCAGGTCATGGAAAGTGAGCAGGGTGGTAATGGAGGCAAAGGCCAGGAGAGAGGTACAGCTAGCCTGGGGGTAAAAGTGGGTGAGAAAGCCTTCTTCAGGTATATAAGGGAGGAATAAAAACATAAAGAATAAAATTGTAAGGCTAAAAAACGAAGGGGGCAGTGGGCAGTGAAGAAAAGTTGGAGGTTGAAAATGGGTAGATCTGTTCAGTCTTAATTTGGGAGAAGGACAGACCTGTACCACACAGGAGTAGAGGGTTGGACTTGGAGGGGGCAATCAACAATGATGAAATTCAAGCAGACATTGTACTCAAGGGCCTAACAGCCCTAAAGGTGAACAAATCAGCAGGGCCAGATGGCATGCACCTGAGGGTCCTTAGGGAACTGGCGGAGGTTCTGTTGGGTCCCTGGTAGACCTGTTTAACACACTTCTGGAGTCCAGAGACACATCCTAAGACTGCAGAATGGTGCATGTGGTTTCTCTCCATATGAGAGGACCAAGGTATGAACCAGGTAACTACAGAGAAGTCAATCTGACCTCAGTTGTGGGTAACCTGATGGGGACCATCCTGAAAGAGAGACCAATCAGCATTCTGGAAGAAAATGGACTCCAGGAGGAGCATGGGTTTGTGTCAGGGAGGTCTTGTCAGACTTACCTAATTGACTTCCTTGATTGGGTCACTAGGTCAATGGACAGGGGCCAATCACTTCATGTCCTGTATCTGGACTTCACCAAAACCTTTGACTCAGTGTCAGGAGACTGGTCAAGAAGCTGGAGGACCTGGGGTTGGGGGCCAAGCTTGTGGGATGTGTCAGAAACTGATTGCAAGATAGAAACTAAAGAGTGGGCTGGCCCAGTGGTGCTGAGGGTTGAGGCGCTGGATGCCACACCTCGCACCACGTTGGTGACCAGGTTTTGGCAATGGACTCGGGTTGCTCAGGGGCTGGCAGGAGGTAGGCAGTATTGAGCATCGGTAGACAGCTCTCCATACTTGGGGGGGGGCAGTGTGGCACGCTGCTTGACTGGCATGCAGCAGTGGCTGGGTGTCAGTGCATTGGTGCCACCAGAACATGGAAGGCCCCACATCCAGAGTGCATGGCTGCCTCTATGGAGGCAGAATCCAGCCACTCTGCCCATTGCATGTTCATGGGGCCCGGGGTGAAAAATTGTAAAAATGGAGCTAGCAGGCTCCATGATGTCCTGGTCATTCGGGACCGGAGAGCGAGCCCTCACAGAAGGGCCAGATCCACCTGCTAGCTCCACACTGGCGGAAAATGTAAATAAAAAAAAAAAGAAGTCAAAGAGTGGTAGGGAGAATTCTCTGAAGTGAGGCCTGTGACCAGTGACCGCACTGCAAGACAGCAGCAGCCAAAGCAAAATGGGTGCTGGTCTGCATAGCTGGGAAATAAATGACGGGAAGGAAGAGATCATTCTGCCACTGTACAAGTCACTGGTAAGACTACACCTGGAGTATGGTTTGCAGTTTTGGTCTTTGCATCTTAAGAAGGATGTCAGTTTGTTGCAGACAGTCCAGGGAAGGGCAACTAAGATGATTGAGGGTCAGCAGGGAAACACCTATGATGAGAGACTCAGGGAGCTCAACATGTAGTGTCTCGAGGAAAGAAGGGAGAGGGAAGACATGATTGAGACCTTCAAGTACCTTAAGGGTATTAACAGGGTGAGCACTGAGAGCCTCTTCAGCCTTAGCAGCAACAAGACCACTAAGTGGCACAGCTTAAAGCTGGTGGGGGGAAGGTTCAGGAGGGAGATGAGGAGGCACTTTTTCACTGAAAGGGTGGTGGATAAGAGAAATGAGCTGCCAGAGGAGGTTGTAGCCCTAAAAACAGCTGACAGATTCATGAGGGGTTGGGACTGGATGAGAGGGAAAATTGCAGGTTCAAGGGGAGCGAGTGGGGCAAGAGAGGGGAAAGTACAGGGAGTTCAAAAGGGAAATGGAGGTGCAGTTCCCTTTGTAAATGCATAGGGAGTTGCACAATCGAGCAGACTAGGTAGACTGTAAAGTTTTCATCTGCTGGCATGCTTGTATGTTCATATGGTACAAAACTTAGTTTTTCTTCTTGCCCTTAGGCAATCGTAGCATACCTTTGAAAAAGTACAGTCAAGATCTCAACTCAAAAATACAACTCAAAAATGTTGCACTGCTCGCTGCTCCACAGCTCACAGCATCCTTCAGGCAACCATCTTCTTTACCATGCTCTCACTTTCAGTTATATTGCATATCATCTCAAATTATTACCGCAAGTCAATTTCTCTGTTGTGATTTCCACCACTACCTCCCCATCTTAGATTCAGTTTTTCAGAATTTGTATCCCCACATTCATCACCTTCCACAGTTTGGTGTTACATTTTAAATGTCATATCTCCATGATGAAATACTGTATACAAATTACCTGGTGATCTAGCAGCCCCCCAACCCCTATCCCTCTTATGCCACATTATGAAATTGGTGGCAGAGCAGTAGCCTCACACCTCATCATTTAGGTAGTAGTATCCACCAACTCAGCCTTCTATTCCTGGAAGGTCGAGCTGGCACGACACAGTTTAACTGGTTCACTCATGGCTGAAGACTGACTGAGCTTCCAATGGCGAACCGTGGCGGCGCGGCCACACTCACTGTATTCAGTACACACTCATTTAGAGCCCAGCTGGCAGCTGTGCTGGTGGTGAGCAGTGGCTGTGCCAGTCGCTGGCTCAATTTGGGAATGGGGGAAGAGGGTTGTTGGGACACTGCCTACAAATTTGGGGGGCCACTATTCCACCAATGATTTCATAGTATGGCATAACAGGGGATCGGGGCTTTCGGGGGGTGCTCAAGATCACCAGGGATTTTGTATACATTATTACATCATGGTGACATCAGGGATCGGGGAAGGGGGTCCACTAGATCACCAGGTACTTATGATAAATAATTAATTCATGGGGACATCGGGAAGGGGTGGTCTGCTAGTCCACTGGGGAGTGGTTTTAGATTGCTTTTTATTTATATGGGGTACTCGGTGATCAGGGGTCCACTAGACCACCAGAGAATTATGCTAAATACCATTACTAGGGAACATTGGGAAGGGGGGGCCCTAGACTACCAGGGATTGTCTGGGAACATTGCCACAGGGCTGCACATGGCTTGTGGCACCCTGCCCAGGTGTGCCCTCTGTTTGGTGCACTGCTGCAGTTGCTGCAAGCTGTGGGACTTTGCCGCTGGGACCCTACCCAACTGATAATCAGGCGCAGGGTTCTTGGCACTACCAGGTTTGCTGCAGCCCTAGATTGTTGAACCTTGTGGTGCTCTAAGGACTTTTTATGAATCGGGTCCCATATGTCCCCCGCATATCCCTTATCTACTGCCTTTGTTATGCAACTGAAGAAATTGATCAAGTTTGTCTGACATGAGCCCCTTGAAACTATATTGTCTTTGTCCTGCAGATGATTTTTAATTAATTTGTTGTGATCCTGAGTTCACTCCCAAAGTCGAACTAGCATGGCAAGATGATGCACTACTACTGTGTCATCTGGTGGCTCCCCTAAAAGATTCTGAGCTAATTGGAAGGGAGGGGAGAGCAGTCTACCTAGCTTCACTGGGAGACACTAGGTAAAATTTAGAGGATCAGTTATGAGCACTTAAATACATTAAACTGATGAGCTCTGCACCATGCCAAGATACCAGTTTACCTAGCATCACTCAGTGATGCTACTGTAAGTAGAATGTCTCCGCCTCCTCCAGCCACTTGCTTCAGAAGCTGCCAGTGGCATTTCCTGGAAGTTGTGTACTGACTGAGCAGATAAGATTTGACCTACTGCCCTATCATGGATTGGGGGTCAGAGGTTAATACCACCTGGACCTTTGGCTTGTTTAACATGGGACTGGAAGGGATAGAAACATAGAATTTGATGGCAGATAAGGACCACTCAGCCCACCTAGTCTGCCCATTTCCCTACCTGATGGATAAGCTGCAGATTCTAGTTAACCAATAACTTACTTCCTCCTACCCCCCCCCACTAGAATTGCTTTATGTCTGTCCCATGCATTCTTGAATTCTCCCACTGATCTTGACTCCACAACCTCCTCAGGAAGGCTGTTCCATGCATCCACAACCCTCTCCATGAAAAAATACTTTCTAACATTACCTCTGAGCCGTCCACCCCCTATCTTCCAATTGTGTCCCCTTGTTCTTGCACATCTCTTTTTCTGAAAGATGCTACCCTCTGGGGGTGGCGTGGCCAACCATCAACCAAGATGGCGACCTGATTTAATAGTACCATATGCCTAGAGCCTAGAACCTAACTAAATACAGCCTTTTGTGAACCCCAACAGGAAAACTTTAGCCTAACAGTGATCGAAAGACATCCGTTAATTGCAGGCTGAACACAAGCAAATTCCGATGTAGGAGTAACCTACCAAAGGCCAGTTCAACCTGAAGCCACCCGCACAGCTAGGCCACATGGCGCACTCGGCCTTGGGAGGGCAAGAACCCTCAGAGATATGTTTGCTTCCATCATGGCCAATATTGACTCTGTAACCTTAGCGATGAATACCACCGCAGTCTCAATGCAACAGCTAGATGCAAGAGTTGATTGGGTGGACCAAAAAACGACAGCCCATGATGATATCCTGCTAGGACACTGCGCCACTATGTGAGACCAGGTGGCCCAAATCCCTCTTTTGCAAGACAAGCTCGAGGACCTGGAAAATAGGAGCTGACTTAACAACTTGCGGCTCCTTGGCTTCCTGGAGGGCTATGAAGGTGGGAAAGCAATATCCTTTTTGCAACAAATGCTTCCAGAGATTCTTAAGCTTCCTCAGGGCATGAAAATCATGATTAAAAGGGCACATCGCTCATTGCAGCCCAGACCCATGCAGGGTGACAGACCAAGACCGTTTATAGCATGCATCTTAAACTAGGCCAAAAAGGAAGCCATTCAAGCTAGGGCCAAGGAACTGGGGCAGCTCCAATGGAGGGACAACACGATTATGATTTTTCAGGACTTAGCAGCAAAGTGCAAGGCCTTCATGGAAGTTCGCCACAAGCTGCATGCCCTACAAGTATCTTTTACCTTGTGCTACCCTGCCAACATACAGATCTCAGTCAATGGCACTCCACATCAATTTGCCTCCCCAGATGCTGCCATGGCCTTTATTTCAGATATGTGACCGGCAGGTCTGGGCTCTTCTTCTCACAACACAAACAAAGGACAGAATCGCCGATCTCCAGCAAAAGAAGACCTCTCCGAAGCCACAATGGTGATACTCCCCACAACCCTCCTGACGGGTCTGGAACCCCACAACTCCAAAATCAGGAAGAGGCCTCCGAAGTCACCTCACTGCAAGTGCAATCACCCGCAGGATAGGAAATGCTCCAGAGACCAGCAGGACCAGAATCTCATTATAACTGATATGGCCGAACCAGAGTACGGCAGCCCTTATTTCATGCAAAACCTCTTTTCTCTACTGCGAGACTTACCAGACATTGATTCCAGGGAGGAAATGGATACCAGCCATGCAGATCCTGAAAGAAGCAACCCCCAGGATGAACATACCTCATGGGCCTCTGCCACAAATGCTGCTCTGCCTTTGCAGGACTTGGAAATATGATCCCTGACTCCCGATTCCCCACCAGGCCGTAGCACAGAAAATAGCCCTGCTGAACCACAGCAATCATGCTCAGGATGAACACCCAGACCGGCCAAGTTCTTCATAACTGTTTGACAATCAGATAAGTACCAAGGGGCAGGTGCCTCTGGGAATTAGAGTAGAAGGAAGGGGGATAACAGGAGTTAATCGGGGATAATTCAGCCTGAAGTTCAGGGCTCAGGCTCATCCTGGAATGCATCAATAATGAGCTTCTCTCTCTGGCATAACAAAACCCTTTATTACAAAAATGAAAATTGGGCTGAATCAGAACAGGCCTTACTTTTGCTCCCAGGTGACCCACCCGGAGGTATATATCAATTGCATTGTACAGTAATGTTAGTTTGCCAGTTGCCTGATGCTAATTACATAGCAAAGTTTTAAGGTTGTTTGTTAATCCATTTGGATATGAGAGAAACTGTGTCACTCGGGCCTATCTCTACCAGTTTTCATCAGACTCCTGAGAACCCTTCCCCCCTTCACCAGCCTATTGAGATGCAGTGATGGGAAGGATCTGCGTGGGCACTAAGCATAACTGGGTGCGACAGCACACAAACTGCACCCTCCTTAATCAGCAGACCACCCCAACCCCCCGCATACAGGCTTTTAAGTCTTTAGGAGTACAGATCGCAACACAGAAAGCAGCCCTGCTGAACCGAAATACTCGCACCCAGGATAAGCACCCAGAGTGGCCAAATTCTACATTTTGTTTGATAATCAGATAAATACTGAATGGTGGGTGTTTCAGGGATTTATAGGGGAGAAGGGCAGGGGACAACTGGTGACATCGCAGCAAGGAGTTTAGGGCTTAGACCTATTCTGAAATACACCTATAATGAGCCCCTCTCCTCTGCAGCAAAACCCTCTACTATAAAAAAGTAGAACTGGGCTGAACTGGGCCAGGTCTTATTCTCAATTCCAGACACCTCCACCTGGAGGTATATATTATAGGTATTGTACTTTAATGTTAGTTACAAGATGCTTATCTCATAGCATTGTTTAAAGGTTGTCTGGCTAATATGTTTGGGTTAGAAGAAAATACTGTTATTCTGGTCTATCTCAGACCGTTTTAATTAGATTTCTTAGAACTCCTCCCCCCCTTCCCATCCTACTGAGACGCAAAGATGGGAGGGTTTTGCAAGGGTACTAAGCGTATCTGAATGAGACAGCTCACAATCTGCACCCCCTATCACTAGCAGATCCCCGTAAGAAGACCACTAAGTCCCCAGGAATGCGGACCCAGTACCTTCAGTATGCTACAAGGGTTCCCTGCCAGCCAGTAAACCAGATACATAATCAGTGATTACCCACCATGACCTCCCTAATTCCCTGCATGGGGGGTTCACAGGCTGGAATATCTGTGTTTATCTCTGACTGGTTCTGGGCAATGGTCTGCAAAAATTGTTTCCACTTGCATATACTGAAACTATTGTACCTGACAAAATCAGTACATGCTTCATAGTGCAAGGGAGTTTCCCCCTCAATGGTGCTTTACCGTCTCCATGCCCCACAGCGCGATCTGGCATACCATTGTCTGGCACCCCAGCCAGTTAAGTCCCATCGTACACTTCACTGCTGTTTTGTTCAATAAGTGAAGTAGCTTAGACTGTTAGTTATAGTGTATAGATACGGGTGCTCATATAATATAACTGTATACTGTTATTTTTTAATCCAGCCTCTTAGGTGGAGTATAGTAATACCTAACTCACTCAGTGAATACTCCTATCTCTTATTGCAATAAAGGAGGAGCGAAACCTCTGTACCCCTCACTGGGCTTTCCCTAGTCTCCATGACTAACCGCTAGAGCATAATGACGGATCTCTAGAAGACCACATGATTTTTAAAAATGAAATTCTAAAATTTTATAGAATAGAATGTTGTTGTACATGAATATGTTTGGGATATATGTTTATGTTTCGTATTTTCATTTTATTTTAATTTGTGTCTTAAGGTATTGTTGGATAACTGAAAAGTTGTTTATTGTTTATGTTCTGTCTTTATGTGAGTATTGTTATATATTTTATGTTTAGATGTAACTAAGTGAAATATAAACAGGACTATCTTGTGAACAGGATTGTATAATCCTAATGATTAGAATTTCCTGTATAAAAATAAAGTTTTATCATCATCATTATCATAATATTACGTTTCACACCTTGAATGTCAGAGGACTGAACTCTAGAGTGAAATGCAAAAAAGTCCTGGCCCACTTGAAGCATTTACACTCTAAAGTGGCCTTTTTGTAGGAGACTAAATTGTCAGGGGATGACCATACTCATATGACAAAAGAATGGGTGAGCTAGCAGGTTCACTCGAACGCCCCATCCAGAAAGCACAGTGTCCTTATTCTCTTACACAAGTCCCTCACATGGACACTTGTCCAGACACTTTTAGATCAGGATGGCAGATGGGTGATAGCAACATACAACACACCCATGGGTCCACTTACACTATGTAATCTCTATGCCTCAAATGAGGATATTCCTCAGTTCTTTCATAATCTTGTGGAGGTGATTCTGGAGTTTAACCCTCCAAAATGCCCCCAGCTCATAGGTGGGGACTTCAACCTGACACTGGTACCTCCCCTAGATAGAAACAACAGAGGTAAAGAGGCGCACATAAGAAGCGGGAAGGCCCTTCACCAAATGATTTCAGACCTGGGGCTTACAGACTTATGGAGACTTTTCCATCCCCGAACAAGGGATTACATCTTCCATTTAGCAGTTAATGCCTCATACAGCATGCTGGATTTCTGGCTGGGCTCACCCACCTTAGCATCTAAAACCCTTGATGTCTCAATCCTTTCCCGAACCATCTCAGACCATGCCCCGGTTCAGATCCTTATACAATGGGACCCTGTAGCATTCCCACCCAGACAATGGAGATTAACCCCACTCTTGAGGAGAGACCCATATTTTATCCCCTAGGCTTGGAACGAAGCCTCCCTTTTTTCAACTGAAAATCCCATATCAGACACCTCAGCTGGTACCACATGGGAAGCTTTTAAGGCCACGATGCGGGGTAATATCATGGGGTTTGCAGTGGCTAAACGCAGAGAAAGGGAACACCAGCTGTCTACCCTGGAACAGAAATTAGCCACAGCTGAAGACATCTTTAAGTCCATGCCTTCCCCCTCCATCCACTCTACCACAGGCATAACCATTTAGGCCTCTGTTTTGAAATTATCCAACTTCTTAACAGAAAGGCCGAAGTAGCCATCCTTCGCCTAAGACACACCTTCTGGGAAGGAGGTGATAAAAGGTGTAAAATGCTCACATACCAACTTCGTAAATAGCAGGCCAGTAGATATATATTGGGACTGAAGAACAAGCAAGGGGTACGGGGTACTTCCCCAGAGGACATTAATACCATCATGTCTTTCTACAGATCGCTTTATTGCTCTACACATACAGAATCAAACAGACAGACCCAACTATTTTTAGATACTTTACATCTACCTAGGCTACATGTACACCAAGCACAGCTCCTTGACCTCCCCATTTCTAGTGAAGAAGTGTGTGCAGCCATCCAAGGCCTGAAAAAGGGAAACTCTCCTGGCAGCGATGGTTACACGGTAGAGTTTTACCAGGCATTAGCCCCAAATATTTCACCTTTCTGAACCAAAGTATTCCAGGAGATAGAACTTAGGGGCACTCTTTATTCCTCTGTGTGAGAGGCTACCATTGTAGTCATTTCCAAAAAGAGCAAAGATTCTACCAACCCTGGAAGCTATCACCTGATCTTTCTCATTAATCTGGACAGCAAGTTGTACGCCAAAATCCAGGCAACTAGACTTAGCCCCCTACTCCCCGGACTTATACACCCCTCACAGGTGGGCTTCATACCTGGTCATCACAGCTCAGACCACTTGAGAACCCTCATGAATCTGATGCTTTCTCCAAGTCACTCTCTACACAAGCAGCTGCCATTGCAGTGGACTTCGAAAAGGCATTTGACTGAGTCGAATGGGACTATCTCTATGCGGTCCTAGCTCATTTTGGGATAGGAGATAAACTCCTCTCTAGGATACAGGCAGATATGCTGGCCCCTTGGCCAGACTTATTACAAACTCCACACTCCCCCCCTCCATTTTCACTGGAAAGAGGCATGAGGGAAGGTTGCCCACTCTCTCCCCTCCTGTTTGTTCTGGTAGTTGAACTCTTGGCCACGGCAATATGAAACCACTCTGATATAAATGGCTTGACAGTGGGAGGTATAAGCTACACAACCCTTATTTATGCCGATGACCTCCTTCTTCTCCTGGCAGATGCTCAACACGCCATCCCTCCCCTGCTCAGTCTCCTAGATGCCTTTTCTAGATACTCAGGCCTATGGCTGAATCAGACTAAGACTGAGTTACTCCCCCTTAATTCTCACTGTACTCAACAGATGGCTGAAGCAGCTGACCTCCCCTGGGCCCCTAATGGACTCACTTATTTGGGAATTGTTTTGACTCCATCTATGAATACAATTTGGCAGGCTAACATACAACCCCTTCTCTCCTCCATCAAAACAGAATTTGACAGATGGAAACTCCTCAAACTTATCCTGGCAGGGAAAATTGCGGCTGTAAAAATGATATCTACCCCTAAACTCTTTCACCGTCTTATGCACCTGCCTATTCCTCTCCCTAAGCAATGGCACAGGGTCATTGATAAACTATTTAGGGATTTCCTCTGGGAAGGTTCTAAACTCAGATACAGCCGTTCCAAACTTAGGTCTCACTAGGAGCAAGGAAGCTGGAATCTTCCATGGATAGAGGGTTACTGCCAGGCTTTTCTGCTAGCCCAAATGCTTAAGTGGATGCACCCCCCTCCTCCCTCTCCCCATAATGGTTACAACTTGAACTGGACATCACGGGAATCATTTACCCCTCTTCACTTTTTGTAACAGGTGTCAGTTCCAAATTTAGATCATTCAATAGGCCTAATACAGATCATATCTCACCTATGGTAGAAATGTTCAGATCCAACTGGTTTAGTACTCACCTAAAGATGAAAATAGACCCTCTCCCACTCCCCCATTTTTCTCTTTGGCAAAATCCCTCTATTACTATAGGGGGAGCTGAAGTACTATGGAAACAATGGGCGGATTTGGGCATCCCCAAAATGGGAGATACAGTATAATGGTCCCAAACCTTAAAGTTCTCCATACATTCCAATCCCTCCAGCAGATATTGGGAATCCCACAATTGGATTTCTGGAGATACCTCCAACTTAGAGATGCGGCTCGACATCTTTTGTCTCCTACCCTGACATATGATAAACCATCTGACCTCAACATCTGGATACAACATTCTCAGAGCCTTGCAGGGCATATATATGCCAAACTTAGGGACACTCTTCCTTCTCAATCTGAGGATGCAAGACAAAAATGGGAGAAGATGCTGCAATGCCACATCTCATCTGGGGCTTGGGACCAGGCCTGGAAAGACACACATAGTTGGTTTAAAGATGCCAGATCCAGACTAATTCAAAATAAAATGGCTCACTCTTGGTACAGAACCCCTGCTATTTTTCACAAAGCCAGACTACTGGAGTCTGATAATTGTTGGAGATGCCAGAGAATGGTGGGGGGGGGGAATCTGTTACACATACTATGGTCCTGTCCAAAGATTCAACCCCTATGGCAAGAAATATAGACCGTAGCCTACAAGGTGACACAACATCAGATCCCCCTTAGTCCTCTTTTCTATCTCCTGGGAATACGTAGTGACCTCCCTAAGTTATCCCCACAGGTGTACAGGTGGCTTGCTTTGCTGACCCTGCAAACTAAGAGAGTCATACTCTGTAAGTGGAGGTCCTCCGTCGTCCCCACAGCACCAGAGATACTGGCGTCCCTTTCGACCTTGGCCAAGCTGGACAGAATTTCTCACCTTCAGACATCTCAAATCCCCACACTCAGACTCTGCTGGGCACCTTATCTCAACTACGTCCATCCTCAGACAGGAGTAGGATGAATACTTCCACACACCCTGCTGGATTCAGTTAGGTTTGAACGTAGCTAGTTAGCAGGTGGCTCAGTGTTTTTAAAAGGCAGTTCATGCCTAACCACCGTCAATATTCTGGTTTAGTATAAGATTACCTCTCTACTCTCAGGTATATCTGTCTGTACTCCTGATCTTCTATTTACAACATAAAGGTTATTCAGGTTAAGAACTTAAGCTTTGGGATATATCTGTTTCTGTCCTAGGTTAAGTCCGAAATCTGCAGAGCATATACACACTCTTGCCCAATTCTTCTCCCAAGGCCATGAAAGGGGATTTGATTGGCTTGCCTAAACACAGAGAATAAGTCTGGTGTGCTTATGTCCGGCAAAGACAATCATCTGGAGATGTTGCCCTGGTGAGTACAACTGCTTGATATATACTTGGTTACACTTTGGTAGCAATGCAGTACACACCTCTCTGTCATTATCCACCCCTCCAATTACATCCAACTTCTCTTATTTGTACTCGCTCCAAGGGTAGTAAGGGATAGATAATAAACTACTGCTATAACCTTTCACCTGACAATCCTGAATGTATGTAATTATCTGTTAGACTTACTTACACACCTCTATAAGAGTACTCTGCTGTCTGCTCTTACCCCCCCTTTCTTCCTGTTTCCGACTCCTCTTCCCTCTTTCTTTTTCTCTCTCTCCCTCCCCACCTCTCTCCCTTACTCTTCCTACTGTTACCCTCCTTATTTCCTATTGGAAGTATGCACCTGTATACTGATTGTTGATTGTTTAAATTTATGGTATAGACTTTATGGATGTATACTATGTCATTTGGCTGGGAAGCCAAGTTTAAAAGAAATACAAAATCACACATGTCCCCACAATGCAAAGCATCATGGGCTGCATATGCAAATCACCACAGTATATCATGCTGGTTCAACTTTAAGCAGAAATTCATGGTGCCGAAAGGCCACTCATACAGTTTGCAAAGGGTGCCAACAGAATACACAGACGTGTGTTTCGTTCTACTAGGACTCATCAGTATGCCTCGTCTGTTTGACACCCCAGTGGAATGAACCAGCTACCCTAAGATGGTCTATCTGGGTTATGTTGTGGTGAACCCAATTAAAACAAAAAAATAATTAAAAGACAAAGAACCTCTGTGCACAAGCACTGAGGCAATGGTTACCCCAAAGGGCATTTGGCCGTGAAGCCAAGTTTAAAAGAAATACACAACTTGCAAAAAGTGGCCTTTCGGCACCATGAATTTCTGCTTGAAGTTAAACCAGCATGATATACTGTGGTGATTTACATAGGCAGCCCATGATGCTTTGCATTGTGGGGTCATGTGTGATTTTGTATACATATGTCATGTCAACCTCTTTTTGAAAAATAAAAATTTTACAACAAAATGTATAGACCTAATTAGAGTCCAACGTTTCATAGCAAAAAAGCAACAAAAAACACTTCACTAGCAAAAAACAAAAAAAGGAAAAGAAGAAAGATGCTATCCTCTTGGAAGTTTCTATCATGTCCCTCCTTTCCTCGAGGGTATACATATTAAGCTGCTTTAGTCTCTTTTCACATGTCTTTTGGTGCAGACCCTGCACTATTTTGGCTGCTTTCCTCTGAACAGCCTCTACTCTGTCTATGTCTTTGTGGAGATGGGGTCTCCAGAACTGCACGTAGTACTCCAGATGGGGTCTCACCAACTGTCTGTACAGAGGGATAACAACTTCCTGTTTTCTACTGTTGATGCCTCTCCCTATGCATCACAGTATCCCCCCAGCCTTCCTTACTGCCTTCTCACATTGCTTGCCCACCTTAAGGTCAACTGATATAATTACTCCGAGGTCCCTTTCGATTTTTGTTGTTGTTAGTATCTCACCCCCCATTGTGTACTCTTCCCAAGGATTTTTGTTTCCCATGTGCATTACCTTGCAGTTCTTTGCATTGAATCTGAGCTGCTATATATTTGACCATTCCTCCAACCTTGCCAAGTCCCTTTTTATCCTTTCCACCCCACCTTGTGTATCAACCCTGTTGCAGATCTTTGTGTCGTCTGCAAAGAGACATACTTTTCCTTCCAGGTGCTCTCCAATGTCATTTATAAAGACATTAAGAGGACGGTCCCAATACTGAACCCTGCGGTACCCCACTAGTTACCCTCCTTTCTTCACTGTGAACTCCGTTTACTATTACCCTTTACATCCTGTTGTCCAGCCAATTTTTTATCCAGGCTACCACCTTGGGACCCACTCCAAGGCTGGCTAACTTGTATATTAAACTTTTGTGTGGGACTGTGTCAAATGCCTTGCTAAAATCTAGGTAGGCCATATCCAGAGCCCTCTCTGGTCTACTACTTTGGTCATCCAGTCAAAGAAAACTATTAGATTTGGCTGACACGACCTTCCCGCTGTGAATCCATGCTGCCATTGGTCGTGCGCCCCACTGTCCTCTAGGTACTCAATAATTCTTTCCTTCAGAAGTGATTCCATCACTTTCCCTACCACAGAGGTCAAATTAACTGGTCTGTAGTTTCCTGCCTCTGCCCTGCTCCCACTTTTGTGAAGTGGAATCACATCCACCTTCCTCCAGTCCTCAGGTACCACCCCATTCTCCCATGATTTGTTAAAGAGACTAGTCAGTGGTGCCACTAGTTCCATCCTTAGTTCTTTTAGAATACTGGGGTAAATCCCATCAGGCTCCATTGCTTTGTCCACCCTCAGTTTCAAGAGTTCTTTCAAAACCATTTCTTCTGTGAATGGACTGGTATTGACCCCCCTAACCAAAGTGTTTCTCTTGTTTGGTTTAGGGGCCCTCCTCTTCCTCTTCTGTTGTGACTACTGAGCAGACATATTCCTTCAGTATCCCTACTTTTTCACTATCACCATCTGTCCACATTCCTTCCCCTTTATTAAGTCTCCATATCCCTCTCTTGGTCTTTCTTCACTCTCTGATGTACCTATAAAAGGTTTTATCCCTCTTTGTAACAGAATTGGCTATCTTTTCCTCAGTTTGGGCCTTTGCTATTCTGACTGCCTTGCGTGCCTCCTTCTGCTTTAACTGATAAAGTTCTCTGTCCTGCTCCTTCTGTGTTTGCTTATATTTCCTGTATGCTATCCTTTTCTCCTTAACCTTCCCTGCCACCTCTTTTGAGAACCATAGTGTTTTTTTTTCCTTTGTTTTGTTTTATTGATTCGCTTCACACAAAGGCTTGTTGCCTCTGTTATGGCTGTTTTGATTGTTCCCCATTGTTCCTCCAAACCTCCTTCTTGCCCATTTGCTAGTGCTTTTCTAAGGCACACTCTCATTTTCCCAAAGTCAGCCCCCCTGAAGTCTAGTACTCTTGCTTTTGTATGGCTTAACTCTATGGCTGTGTTTATTGTGAATCACACTGTTTGGTGGTCGCTTGTTCCCAGATGACTACCCACTTCTAAATCCAAGATCTTTTCTCTGTCTCCATTTGAGAGTGCCAGGTCTAAGATTGCTCCTTCCCGAGTGGGTTCCAACACTAGCTGTCTGAGGCATGCCCCTTGTAGGGCATCAAGAATGACCCTGCTCTTGGATATGCCTGCAGCAAAGGTGTTCCAGTTTACATCTGGCATATTCAGGTCCCCCATTAACAATATCTCTCCCTTTTCTGCCATTTTAAGGATGCCTCCTATCATTTCATTGTCCACTCCCTCCCCCCCCCTGATGGGGGTCTGTATACAACTCCCGTGTGGATTGTGGTGCCACTTCCTGTCTCCAGGGTGACCCATAGTGACTCATCTACTTCATGTTCACTCTTTAGTTCTGTTGTTTTAATCCCTTCCCTTACATAGAGAGCTATTCCTCTCTTTTTTACCCTCCCTGTCCCTCCTGTAGATTGTGCATCCTGGTATGTTGACATCCCAGTCATGGTTCTCTGTATACCACGTTTCAGTGACTGCCACAATATCCAGGCATCCCTCTTCCATCAAAACCACTAGTTCAGGGAGTTTGTTACACAGACTATTGGCATTGGTACTCATCACCCTCCATTTTTTGATGGCCTTACCCCTTTTAGCCCCATCCCTGTCCTTACTGCCTTTGCCTTTTTTTGCATTTACCCCTGTCCTGCTCCCAAATGACTTCTCTACCTTGGTGTTTACCTCACTAATTACCATGTTTTGTGGGGGGAGGCTGGGATTTCTCTGCTCCTTTTCAGTGCTTCCCCCCTTGGCTAGTTTAAATGCTTGCCAATGAAGCATTTAACCCTATCACCTAGGATCCTGGCTCTCCCCCTGGACAAATGCAAACCATCACACCAGTATAGGCCTGCATCCCTCTAGTTGGCTCCTCAGTCCCCAATGAAGCCAATCCCTGAGCTCCACACCAGTATTTCAACCATTCATTGAATCCCATGTTGTGGAGTACCCTAGCATCATCCTTGCCATAGACAGGCAGCACCTCCGAGAAGGTTACTGTACGTGCCACTTGTCTAAGACCCCTCCCCAACTCTACAAACTCCTCCTGCACTGCTCTGATCCCATTCCCAGCCAGGTCATTTGTCCCTAGGTGGACAATGACATCCAGCTCCCTCCCTCATGCAGCTGCTCACACAATCTTGAGGATTTGCTTCCTGTCCGTCTGAGCCATGGCACCAGGCAGGCACCTTACCTCCCTCTCCCACCAGGAGTTTTTTCCTTCCCCTGTGGGGTCTCATGCAACCCTCCTGTGGGTCTCTTTTGTGGAGGTTCCCAGCATCCTCCTTGGCCCCCACTGCAGGTGCCTCCATAGGGGAACCACTCTTTGCCAGAACAGCATATGGATTGTGGAGAGGTACAGCTGGAAGGATGCACCTCTGTTCCACCACCCAACTGCTCCTCTTTCTTGGCAGCCTCTGAGGTAGCAGTGGTGGCCCTGGTGGTCCCTGGATGGGGGAAGAGGTTTCATGAATCCTAGTCAGGTCAGCCTGGAGACAGGCAACCTCCTCCCTCAGAACAGAGAGGTGCCTGAAAATAGGGCTGCATTGCAGCCTCCAGAATGTCTCCTGGAACACTGCCATCCCACAGCCATTGCACTGCACCACTCCCATCATGACTTACTTTGTGTCCTTTCTCCTGTTGCTTTTTATGCTTACTCTCTCCTCCCGCTACATATATTTTTCCACCTACTTTCCTACTGCCTATGTACCCTTACAACTCTCACTCTTCCTGTTCTGTGATGGGAACTTCCTGTAGTCTTCAGTATTGTCCTTACTCCTTGCTTGGACTCAGACCTCCAGCAGCTGGGGGGGGGGCAGAAAGAGCTATTTTTCTTTTCCCTTCAATGCTGATGAAACTAATGTGTCTCAGTGATCCTTTCCTTCCTACTGCCAAACAGGAAGTTCCTGTTGTCAGTCAAATCCAGTGTTTATAAAAGTAGAACTGGCAAAGGATGTGTGGGAGGAGGGGTGGGAAGGAAGACAATTAGTAAAAAATTCTATAGCTTTTTTAGTCAGCTGCTTGTTCTGAAAATAATATTCCCTCTGCCAGAAACTAGCAGCAGGAAGCTGTAATTGGAGAAAGCTGCTTTTCTACTGCTCAAGCCACACCCCCAATTAACTTCTATACTCTGTTCCGGATTTAGCAAACTAAGTTAATACAGCTCCCTTCCCCAAACAGAGAAACACACAGTGACTTTCTTCTTTTTTTTTTTACTTAAATGAGACCCCCTGCTTCTAATAAAGTATCTGTTTGCTCAATCTCAACATGCACTGACTCCTGCTGAGATAGAAGTGATTTATCAGTAAGAACTTATGTAGCTTTTTTAGTCAGCAGCTTGCTCTGAAAGCAATATTCCCTCTGCCAGAAACTAGCAGCAGGAAGCTGTAGTTGGAGACAGCTGCTTTTCTACTGCTCATGCCATACCCCCAATTAACTTCTCTGCTCTGCTTCTGATTTAGCAAACTAGGTTGATACAGCCCCCTTCCCCAAACAGAGAAACACACAGTGACTTTCTTCTTTTTTTTTACTTAAATGCAACCCCCTGCTTCTAATAAAGTATCTGTTTGCTTAATCCCAACATGCACTGACTCCTGCTGAGATAGAAGTGATTTATCAGTAAGAAATTATGTAGCTTTTTTAGTCAGCTGCTTGCTCTGAAAGCAAGATTCCCTCTGCCAGTAACTAGCATAGGGATAGGTTAGGGAGTGTGACAGTATTGAACAGTGAGGTTCAGTGGGAGGGCTGGCAGGATACCAGATATGCAAAACTATGTTTTTTTTTTTCATTTAAGGAAGTTTACTTCTCTTAAAGTGACAGGAGCCAAGACACCTCCAAAATGAGCTCCTCATAGCTGGTGAATGTAATTATCTTTTTTCATCTTAACTACTTGTCACTGGGTCATGAAGGAAAGAGCAGTGTGACCCTCAAAAATGATCAACCAGCACATACCTCCACTCCCCTTAGTGATCTGCCAAAAAATTGAAGTACACAAGCAACTAGTTCAGTCACAATATATATCCAGCTCAAAATCCTTATTGACACATGCCTGTACTATGAATTCCACAGAATGCAACGATGCACACCTATCACCTCTGAAACTGTTCTGGCACTGATGTGCTGCAACATCTCCTTCAAGGATCCCTGCACACCCAGGCCCCACAATAGCAGGCTAGCTAGAATAGCAAGAACCTGGTGGAAACAATACCTTACCAGATTACTTATTATCCTCCTGCTCCTTGCTGGGACTATTCACCCCAATCTTGGACTTGCAAACCACCACAACCTGCAGCCTATTGGTTCTATAAAAATTGCCACTGTTAACATTTGTAGCCTCCTGCACAAATTTGCCCAACTCCAAGCTTGGGTAACAATTCACAAACCTGGTGTTCTCATGCTCACAGAAACCTAGCTCTCCTCTAAGGTCCCAGACTCCTCATTCTCTTTGGATGGTTACACCATCTTTTGTATGGACAGGCTTTCCAAGCAAGGTGAAGGGTGTCTAGTCTACCTGAGGAGCAGCATCTGTGGACAAATCATGCTTTACAATACAAATGCCAAGGAAGCTCAAATACTCTCTATTAAGCTTTCTATTGGCCAAGGTAAAACTCTGTTACTTACAACAGTTTATATACCCCCAGGAAAACAAGGGCCAGGACTCGAGTTATTCACTGAACACGTTAAAAAAGCAAAACAGGGCTGGGAACAGGTTATCCTTGAAGACTTGAATTCAAACTGGTAAGCTAAGGATACCGTTACCGTCAGGGACAAGATACATGCCCTTTAACTAATGCATATGGTAAATCAAACAACTAGGATGAACTACTAAACAGGTACTAGCATGCTCATTGATTGGCTCCTAGCTACTTGCCAAAAAGCACATAAAAAATATCACTGTCCTGCTAGCCACCTTGAGTGACCTCTCTCCCATTATCTGCTCCTGGTCTAACAAGTGCCCTAAGGACATGCCGCAAACCAGAAATAAATGCTCCCTGAGGAAAGGGCAACTTGGCCTCCTCAAGACCTACTTGAGAGATGCAGACTGGTCTCCCCTTCTCACTTGCCCTGACCCTAATCAGGCTATGGGATACTTTATTATCACCTTCAATAAAGCCTGCAACTTTTTCACACCATTCAGAACATTCAAAACAAAAGGGGAATCCAATATTTGGCTTAACGGCCCCCTTTTAGAACTAATGAAGAATAGGGACAACCTCTGGCATGTAGCGAGAGCTACCGGAAGACAGGCAAATTTTCCGGCCTACCAGACTGCAAGGAATAAATGCACCTGACTGATAAGGAATGCTAAGGCATCCCATTACAGAAAGGAACTTCAGAAGTGCTGGGTGAATGGTAGAGCATTCTGGGAGAATGTTAAGGTATTGATTGGGAAAGAATCCAATGCTCCACCAGATCTAATTGTCACCCCAGCAATGCAAAGAGTTAGCTAATGCCTTCAATCTGGCCTTTACAGACCTCAGTTCTGTTCTCCCTCCAGAGTTTATTATTACTGACCCTAACAGCTGGCCACCAAACCCCACTACCACCACATACACCACTCAATCCCCATTCTAATTCAAAATGATCATGAAGGCAGACACTATTATATATGTGAAGAACATGCTTGGCAAAACTAGAATGGGTAGTGATATGCTCGACATGAAGCTTCTTGCCATCTCCCTAGAAGAGCTTGTCCACCCACTAACACAACTATTTAACATATCCCTTAAGTTGAACATATTCCTTGACAAGTGAAAAACTGCCTGTACCACCCTAGTCTTTAAAAGTGGAGACAGGACCAGCATAAGCAACTACCACCCCATATTTATTTTACCACCCCTCTTGAAAGCCCTAGAGAGAATTGTGCCAGATCAGTTCACGGATTACCTCAACAAATATAACCTCTTCTGCTCTCAGCAGCATGGGTTCCATAAATTCCACAGCACTATTACTGCACTCACCAACTTTACTTCACACCTATATAACTCCTTGGATAGTGGAAAAATGGTTGGGTCAATCTTTATTGACCTAACCAAAGTGTTTGACACCGTCAATCATCACATCCTGCTAAACAGCCTCACAGCCCTTGGCCTCTCCACCAATATATTCTCTTGATTTTCAAGCTACCTCTCACACAGGTCCCAGTGTGTTATGATAAAAGGTGTATCCTCTGAACCTCAGAATGTTACTTTGGGTGTCCCACAAGGATCAATTCTAGGGCCCTTACTAGTCAGCCTCTTTATCAATTCCCTGCCAAGTGCATGCCCTGCTAAGATGCTGCTTTATGTAGATGATGCAGTGATCTCCATACCAGGAACACACCTCCATGAAATAACAGCTACCCTTCAAAGTAGCTTTACCAAACTGGAGTCATGGTTTGTTCACAAGAAACTCCTCTTGAACTACAGAAAAATGAAAGCAATGCACTTTACCCTACAAAGCTCAAAAAAGCATTGTGGCCCGCTTACCATACTAAGTAATAAAAGCGATGTAATCGAACACCTGGGATTATTCCTAGACAACACCCTTTCTTTCAACACCCATATTCACCATGTCATGAAAACAGCCAACATCAGACTTGGACTCCTTTATTGACACAGAAATGCTATGACCACTGAGGCCCTCAGCCTTGTCACCAAAAGCTTAATACTGTCCCTCGTTGACTATGGACTGTCTATAGTGCAGCCACTGAAACTGCTCTCAAAAGGGTCAAACTCCTGCTCAACAAAGTCTGCTGACTTGCTGTAGGAGCTAATCAGTATTCCCACTCTTGCAGTCTCTACTCCACAAGTGGCTGGCTCCCATTACCTCTAAGGTTCCAGTACCAGGCATGTATCATAGGAAAAAAAGGCCTCCTAGGACTGGTCCCAGAATCAACTTTGAAGCTTTTCCAATGTAACACCAACACTAAAACATCCTAAAGCTCTGTTAGAAGGGTACTGCATGTACCTTCCAAATGAACATCCTTGGCCCGGAGGTCACTCTCCTATCAAGGCCCTCTCTGGATGAATGGCCTACCCCCACTCCCTTTTTCACTTTAAGAAACTCAGCCAATTCAAAAAAAAAAACAACGCCTCCTGGTAGAATCCCAAGAGTGCAACTGCTGTGCACAATGATCGGAGTTCCATCCCATGCCCTAGACTTCCAGCCCTTGCCCCACACCTTCTTATCCCCTTACCCAGAGTCCTCACCCCCTCCTCTCCACTTGGCTTACACTAACCCTAGGCTGTCCCCATGCATACCGAACTTATCAGCTTGTTCTTCCTCATCACCATATCCCCTTCTCCTAACCCCTAATAACTTTATACAATATGCTTCCTCTGTACCCATGCCAGTACTCTCCATACATCCTCCTTCCTCCCCTTTTCTTGACAAAGCCGATTTTGTCTCCAAACTACAAGCAACCTGCACTTAGTAACTAGACCTATAGACTAGAGATATTTCTGTTATAAAAGTATTTGTATTTGAGGTTATACTCCACATTTATCTTGCTTGTAAAATAGCCTTCTCACTTGGCTATTGTATGTTCTCAACTTATGATGTAAATTGTACTGTTTTGTCTGTTCTTCTACTGACTTGGAGCCTTTGTAAACAAGCCAGTTTGGCTCAAAGGTTGTAATTCTGAAACTGAAATTAAATAAATAAGTAAATAAATAAAAATACCCACTGGGCACTAGACCTGTTGTTTCCATTATGAACTGGGGTCACTGGAAGAAAAGCACCTGAGCCTTTAGCCTATTATAAATGTATTATAGGATAACATAGTCCTAGGGGTGGGGTTTGAGTGTTAGCTGTGATATCTCTGTCAGTAGTTTAGTTTTGTGGATTTTCATGTGTTTCTGCTTGAAGGAACTATACCATTCTTGGACATGATATCTATAAAAGTTTCCCAGACTAAGAAACTGGAAAACTTCACCAGCAGGTATTGGCATTCTCAATATAAATCAACTTTTTTGGAAGCCATCACAAAGTTAAGTCCAGCAAAGAAGTTCTACAAGCTCTGAGTTGTGGAGTGCTGCAGTGGATCCACATTTCCATCTGCCCTGTTCCTAAAGGGATCTGTGCTTGTCTTTGAGAACTATTCACAACCATTTAAACAAAGGGAAGAGACTAACAAAGGGTTTTTACTTCCTGCATATGCCCCAGGCCAATGTTCATCACCTTCAGGAATTTAACACATACTGGGTCTTTGATCTACAGTAACAGCAGTTTACTGGACCCCAGTAGTTCACCATTTCCTGTGGATTTGATTATTTTTCATCATTTGTCTCCTGGTGGACAAGATTATTATATTACATATTTTTTAACTTACTTGCAGAGGAGCAGGGCGACTATGCAGGCCACATTGGTGGCTAGGAGGAGTTCAGTGATCTGAGTTGGAGCACCCAATAGGAAACCAGGGCACCATTTTTGGGACTCGTGGCTGGGCCTTTAAAGGGATGAGCCCAGCCACTCTTGGGATACTTGAGACTTATTCGCAGAGGAGCAGGGGTACTGCGCAGGCTGCATCAACGGGCTACTTCTCAGGGTCCAGAGGTCCTGTGGGATGGCGCAGGACACTTTGGTGATGAAAGAGCTATTGCAGAGCTGTATCAGGAGCAAATTTAGAGGCAGGGATGGCCACATTGGTGGCTAGGAGGAGTTCAGTGATCTGAGTTGGCGTGCCCAATAGAAAGCCAGGGCGCCATTTTTGGGACTCGTGGCTGGACCTTTTAAGGGACAAGCCCAGCCACTCTTGGGATGCTAGTTTTCCACCCACCCAGCCACCTCAGCCGCAACCACAATTAAATGCTTGGAGGAGGAGGAGGAGGAGGGGCCAGGTGGAGGTAGGTCACTGATTGGTTGGATGTCTATACTGGGTTTTACTCCAGTCGTGACTCTGAATATGCTTGGAACTGTTAGGGGATGTAATTCTGTTCATGCTCTTTTATTCTGCTTAGTAGCTTGGTCCAAGAGCTATGTTTTTACTTTCACAGGCTACATCGCCCCATATGGCTGGCTGTAGAGGGTTGCGGGTAGATCTACCTGGGGGTGGGGACCTGGTCATGGGTGAATGCCCAAGAATCTTTGGAGAGGGCCTCTGGGGGTGGCCACCAGGGCAGGCATCTTTGGCAGCCATGGTCCTAAACTGGGCCCGGAAGGTGGGAGGGAGGTTGCCCAGTCTGTAGGCAGTTATTGCAGATCAAGGGGGAGTTTGAATGGGTATGGAGGAAACTGGAGTTGTTGGGGGGCATAAACATGTCTGGGAGGGCCTGTGGGGAGCAGGAGGGCAGTGATAGAGTGCGACCTGGATCCGTTTCATCAAGCAGGAGTGGAGAACCTATGGGGTGTGGGCTAGTAGTGAAGGGGGTAGCTACCTGGGAGGTAACCGGTAGAGGAAACAGGCTAAACCATAGGAGGTGGGGGGAACAGGTGGGTTGGGATTGACAGGGGGCCTGCTGGAGGAGTGGATAGTGGGAAATCAAGACAAGACAAGCATTTGTCAATGCCGAATGTTGATTGCGTTGGTCTGTTGAGCTCGCTCAGTGGCCCTCTGTCACTGGCTCAGTCTGTTTGACCCGGTGCTGAAGGCTGCTTTTTTGTACTGGGCTGCTGCCTGCATTGGCACCTTGTTCTGCTGAGGAAGAAATCCACAGCTGTTCTGACAGAGCTCCATTGAGGTTGCTCACTCCCCCTCTCTTACTCGTTCATTCTGTTTCTCCTGGTGCTGCAGGCTGCCCTTTTGTACTGGGCTCCTGCCTGTGTTGGTGGCTTTTTCTACCCACAAAGAAATTCACAGCTGTCCTGACAGAGCTCCATTGAGGTCACTCACTCCCCCTGTTTCACTCTGTCATTCTGGTTCTCCTGGCGCTGCAGGCTGCCCTTTTGTACTGGGTTCCTGCCTCTGTTGGCGCCTTTTTCTGCCCACAAAGAAATCTGCAGCAGTCCCGACAAAGCTCCGTTGAGTTCACTCACTCCCCTTCTCTCACTCACTCATTCTGTTCTGCCTGTGCTGCAGGCTGCCATTTTCTACTAGGCTACTGCCTGCGTTGCTACCTTCTTATGCCCACAAAGAAATATGCAGCAGTTACAATACAGCTCTGTTGAGTTTACTCACTCCCTCTTGCTGGTTGTCCTGCCACTACAGGCTGCCCTTTTGTACTGGGCCCCTGCATGCATTGCTACCTTTTTCTGCCCACAAACAAATCTGCAGCAGTCCCAACAGAGCCCCGTTGAGCTCACTGACTCCCCCTCCATCACTCGCTCATTCTGTGTCTCCTGGTGCTGCAGGCTGCCCTTTTGTACTGGGCTCCTGCCTGCATTGGTGGCTTTTTCTGGCCAGAAAGAAATCTGAAGCAGTCCTGACACAGATCCACTGAGCTCGCTCACTCCCCCTCTGTCACTCTCGAATTCTGTTTGTGCCGGCGCTGCAAGCTGGCCTTTTGTACTGGGCTCCTGCCTGCGTTGCCGTATTTTCTGCCCACAAAGAAATCTGCAGCAGTCACACTAGAACTCTGTTGAGCTCGCTCACTACCGCTCTGTCAGTCGCTCATTCTGTTTCTCTTGGCACCACAGACTGCACTTTTGTATGCAGCTCCTGGTTGCGTTGGCACCTTTGTCTGTCCACAAAGAAATCTGCAGCTAACCCAATACAGCTCCACTGAGGTCGCTCAGTCTCCCTCTATCATTGCTCATTCTGTTTGTCCTGGCGCTGCAAGCTGCCCTTTTGTACGGTACTCCTGCCTGCATTGGCACCTGTTTCTGCCCACAAAGAAATCCGAGCAGTCCTGATAGAGCTCCGTTGAGCTCACTAAGTCCCCTTGTCTCACTTGCTCATACTGTTTCTCCCACCGCTGCAGGCTGGAATTTTGTACTGGGCCCCTGCTTGTACTGACACCTTTTTCTGCCCACAAAAGAAATCTGCAGCAGTCCTGACAGCGCTTTGATGAGTTCGCTCACTCCCCCTCCCTCACTCGCTCTCTCATTCTGTTTCTCCTAGTGCTGCAGGCTGCCCTTTTGTACTGGGCTCTTGTGTTGGGGCCTTTGTCTGAACACAAAGAAGTCTGCACTAGTCCTGACAGAGCTCAGTTGAGCTTGGTCACTCCCCCCTCTCACTCGGTCAATCTTAATCTGTCCCAAACACTGATTTCCTAGAGTGCCCGTGCTACTGTCCGGCAGGAGTGCAAAAACATATTTTAGCCAGGATGTGAAAAATGACAGCTGTGTTCATAAGGAGTTAGGAAAAAATGCCACAGTTGAAAATGTGGCGTGACAGTATTACAAATTTGCTAAGTTACAAGGGTGCATGTAAACAGTTCAACACGCGCTTGTAACACAGTCATGTTATGGAGTTTCATCACCAAATTTTCAACATAGGGATTTTAGGACCTCTGCTCATGAACAGTGCCACTATCATTTTCTTACTCTGTCCCAAACTCTGATTTCCCACAGTGACCATGTTATTCTGCACCAGAACTCTGAAAACACATTTCAGTCAGGATGTGAAAAATGACAGCTATACTGCTTGTAAGGAGGTGTGAGAAAATGGCACTGTTGAAAATCTGGTGTGACAATATTACAAATCTGCGAAGTTACAAGGGTGCGTGGAAAGTGCGCAACGCACACTTGTAACACAATCAATTGATGGGCTATCATCACCAAATTTTCAACATAGGCATTTTAGGACCTCTGCTCATGAACGGTATCATTTTCATTTTCTTAATCTGTCCCGAACAGTGATTTCCCACAGCAACCGCTCTATTCTGCACCGGAATTGCGAAAACACATTTCAGCCAGGATGGGGAAAATGACAGCTGTACTATTCATAAGTAGGTCTGGGAAAATGGCAATGTTGAAAATCTGGAGTGAAAATATTATAAATTCACAAACTTATGAGCGTGCATGCCAACTGCGCAACACACGCTCGTAACACAGTCATTTTATGGAGTATCATTACCAAATTTTCAACATAGGCATTTTAGGACCTCTATTCATGAACAGTGTCACTGTCATTTTCTTAATCTGTCCTGAACACTGATTTCCCACAGCAACCACGCTATTCTGCCCCGGAAGTGCAAAAACACATTTCGGCTAGGATGTGAACAATGACAGCTGTAATGCTCACAAGAAGGTGTGACAAAATGTCAGTGTTGAAAATCTGGCATGAAAATATTGTAAATTTCGCGGTTACGAGCAGTCGCATTAAGCAACTGCACAATGCACGCTCGTAAACAGTCACTTTTTTTCGATTTTTCAATTGAATTTGCAACATAGGCTTTTTGAGCCCACCTCATGAACACTGGCACTGTTATTTGATAATCGGTTCTTAAAGGGTGATTCCGCACAGTGACTGCAAAATCACCTTTTAGGGCCGATTAACACCATGACAGTTCAAGAATTCATGAGGAGGGGTCCCAAAATCCCCATGTTGAAAATTTGGTGAAATAATTCCTAAAAATGCCTGAAATATGCACTAAAGTTGAAAAAACCCTATTTATTACATTATACAGCTTACCGGCATTTCCTAAGTTTGCGGTCTGCTTTGAAGCATGCAGATGTGTTCCCAGTCCACCGAAGATCATCGCGCCGAGCTCCGGAGGCAAGTATTGGGTGAGAGGGGGTGTGGAGAGGCAGGGTGCGCAGTGGGTGGGTGTGGGTTGCAAGTGGGGGCAGGCGCACCGAGGACAGTTTCCATTTTTCAGGAAAAAGACGCTATGGACCATTTTCCTTCACTGGGGCATCTGGCATGCTGGGGTGGCTCCCATGTGCCAGCAGAGGCTGTGGTTTGGGTGCCAGCAGTAGTCGACGGGGATTGGGCACCCCATCGGCAGGAACAAAACCGGGGGATTTCATTATGCCGACGGAGATTGGGCAACCCATCACCAGGAACAAAATGGGGGTTTCATTATGCCGATGGGGACTGGGCATCCCGCTGGCAGGAACAAAACTGGGGGGTACGACGGGGAGTCGAAGGCAACACGGTGGGATATATTGTTAGAACGCTGCAAGCTCACCATGTTCACAAACAATATCAGGGTTTACATCCCGCCTGCAATGACGGAGCCGCTTCCTCATTGCAGCAGATGGCTGACGCTGCAATGATGAGGTGGCCCCTGATTGCAGCGGCTACTTTTTTAGAAGGTTGCGGCATGCTTGTAACAGGGTCCTGTTATGAAGAGAAATATCAAGAATTTACAAGATGCCTCCCCCCCCCATACTTTTCAATTTTCACTCTATCCTGTCTGCTTCTATATTCGTATCTATCCTAATTTTCTTGTCAGGGTGGCCAACCTGGCAATCTTTAAACCTTTCTTTACTGTCCCTGATTATCTTTAAAACAATCTGCATCCAAATCTTGATAAGCTGAAAAGCAGTCAGCTGAAATTCTAGCTGTGAGGAATTTCATAAAACAAGCATTATGCACATATAAAGAAAATATGTTAGAGGAGACTACTGTGTAAAAAAGATTTACTAGAATTGTTGTCTTAAATAAATGCATGTTTACTTTCTGGCAATTACATTTAAAAGCAAATAGAATCCTGAAGCCTTGCAAGGAAGACAGATGAGCGCGCCTCATCTGTTTTTCCTGCCAAGGCTGCAGATTTTAATTCAATCTTTAACAAGTGTTTCTTTTTCTTTCTGTATTAAAACAAAATGAATGTGTACCTGAATGTCTTGCTTCTCCTGCTGAGGTCCTGCTATAGGGATGGCAGCCTACAAAATGGCTGCTTTTATAGTATTCAGGTAATGTGATGTCACAATAGGGAGGGGCTCAGTTCAAGACACACCCTTCTGAAAGTATATAAACCTCCACTAGGAGACCTGTGTAGATGGATAGAGAGGAGAGTCAGTATTCGACTGACCACAGAGCAAGAAGGTTGTGTGTGTGTTCCACAAAAGTGCTGTACAGACAAAAGGAAAGGAAAAGGCAATTCAGGAGTCTGTGGAAAGAAGTATTTCCTGTTTTTGGGTGTGAAGACTAACATCGATTGTTTTCCTTTCTATGAACTTTAAGTTAAGAATATTTTTTTGTTTTGTTTTGTTTTGTTTTTGGAAATAAATTGACAAACGCATACCGTTGCGTTTTTTATGCATCTTAAACCTTTGGTCTGGACATCTGTTATTTCCCACGCTTCTACAATGCTGGCTGAACTTGGCACTGGGGGATGGGGGACAAGCCTTAGCAGACTGTGGGGGCATTGGGCACAACAGTGCCACGCCTCCACAACCTGCTTATGGAGAAAGCTGACGCAACATGTTTCTTGTGCATGTGCGCAATAAACATAAAAA
Organism: Neoceratodus forsteri; assembly: GCA_016271365.2. Taxonomy (NCBI): domain Eukaryota; kingdom Metazoa; phylum Chordata; order Ceratodontiformes; family Ceratodontidae; genus Neoceratodus; species Neoceratodus forsteri. The sequence continues at coordinate 877,539,719 of CM028129.1, forward strand.
GGAGGTTGGCTTTGAGTGCTATAATAAATTTGAGCCATTGAGTAAGTTGGTTGGAGACGATGTGGTGAAGGGGTAGAGGAGGAAAAGGAGGATGGAGGAGAGAGGGATACGGTGAATCAGACAAGGGTGGGCATTGGTAATTCAAATAAGTATGCTTGCAGGGGAGGGAGCAAATCAAGTGTCAAAAATTGGGGGGGAACAGCAGAGGAAAGGTGTAGAGGCTGCAAGTTACCTCAGTGAGAAAGGAGGAGAGATTGAGATGAGGCAGGGGCATCATTCGAGGGGGGAGGATCATACCACAGAAAGGCCCAAAGACAAGGGGGACCTGCAGGTGTTCATGGAAGGGGGAAGAGGAAAGGGGAGGCGGTAGGAGGGGTGGTGGTGATGGGAATGGAGTGATGGTGGTACTGGAGAGGTGGGAGCTGGAAGGGTGAGGAGGTCTGAGAAAAAGGCTCGACTGGGGTAGGGAGTGGGGTGGGGGCTAAACTGGGGAGCCAGGAACTCAGTTATAAAAGGCATGACAAGGGGGTAGGGCAGCTAGGAGTTCTCTTATAGAGGGTCTGGAGAGAAGCCAAGGGGGAGTGGTCTTCAGGAGAGGGGAGGTGATGGGGGCTGGCGGGGAGTCCAAAGAAGAGGTGCACAAAAGATCAAGGGGGACACTAATGTTCTCCTGCTGGGGGACTCCATGATCAGGGGTAGTCATTGGGCGGGGCAGGGTGAGGGAAAATCCAGTCCAGTTAAGGTAGTGGGTATTTCCGGTCTGACTGAGCATAGGGCGAAGTTCATGGTGTATGAGCTGGCGAGGGACTGTGAAGGATCACCGGACTTCCTAATGCATCTGGGAACAAATGATATTGAGGGGAATAGTGTGCTGGAAATTCAGGAAAGGTTACAAGAACTGGCCAGGGTCTGTCATGACAATGGACTCACAGTCTCCTTCTCGGAAATCCTGTCAGTGCCAAGGGCCACTGTGGAGAACAAACAGAATATCAGGGAAATTAATGACTGACTCAGGCAATGGGTGAAGTACAGGGGATTGGGGTTTTGGGAGACTGAAGGGGGGGAGTTTGTGAAGACAAGGAACTCTATGCCTGGGATAGGCTTCACCTAAATCCGGTAGGGAAGGAAATTCTCAAATGGGGGATGATGGATTTCATTCAGGCTAGATGGGCTTTAAACTTGTAAAGGGGGAGGGGGGCACTGCCTGGCTGATTCGGCCATCCATACCGCCAGTAGGATTGGCCTGCAACCCCATAGAGGGAGCACAGACAGTACCCTAGGGGAGAAGTGCCGGCAGACGTATGAAAGATCTGTGGAGGATATGGTAAAGAGGGGTAAGGACAAGGGTTGGAGGGTGGCTTTAATAAATGCCAGGAGCCTGGGGAATAAAATGCCTGAGTTCCAGACCACGCTGTTTGAGGATGGGGTGGATGTAGCAGTGGTCACTGAAACTTGGGCCACCCCTGGCCATGACTGGGACCTTAGTCTGAGTGGGTACCTTGTGTTAAGGAAGTACAGAAAGGTGAGCAGAGGAGGAGAAGTAGCAATGTTCATTAGGGATAACATCGAGATTATGAGAGTGGAGGAAGCTATGGGTCACCTTGCGAACCCCCATGGAAGGGAAGATTAAGTTGGGAGTGGTATATAGGCCCCCAGGACTAGCAGAGGACCTGGAGGATTGCCTGTTGGCTAACATTAAGGGGCAGTGTGGACTGGAAGGGAAAGGAGTGGTGTTGATAGAGGACCTTAATATGCCAGCCAATAATTGAGGTACAATGATGTCCACTGTAACCAGGGAGCAGAAGCTGATGGATGGCTTCCTGGATGCATTCCTCAATCAGCAGGTGATAGACCCAATGCGGGAGGGTCATATCCTGGATGTGGTTTTAGTGGATGGGGATCTTGTACGAGATCTGGTTGTGGAAGAACCCCTGGCTGGGAGCGACAACAACACAGTCTGATTTTGGCTTAAACTGGGGGGAGGGATCATTCAAGGACAATGGTAGTTGATTTTAGGGAGGTGGACTTTCAGAACATGGGGGAAATTCTCAAGGAGCATTTGTGGGAGATAAAACCAGATTTGGACATGGAAGGTAGGTGGGAGATCATAAAGCGGGGGCTACATGAGGCCACCAGGACCTGTGCAAGAGTGAAGTGCAAGGGCAGTAGGTCTTGTAAACCATGCTGATGGACCAAGGAGGTCCAGGAACTGGTAAGGGAGTAGAAGGCTGCCTATAGTAGGTACAAAAAAATTAAAGGAGAGAGGGATAGAGAGAACTTTCGCTTTGCAACCAGGAAAGTCACCAGAGTGGTGAGGGGGGCAAAGGCCTGGAAAGAGCAGAGGCTGGTGCAGGGGATACGGGGTGGGGAAAAGGGGTTCTTTAGGTACATTGGTGAGCAGAGGAAGGTCAAGGGCCAGCTCAGTAGGTTGAGGACAGCTAGGGGGTGGGTGGAAGGGGCTGGAGAGCAGGTGGAGGTACTGAATGAGTACTTTGCCTCAGTGTTCACTAGGGTGGAGGCTGGGGAGCTTCCAAAAAAGAGGTTGAAGGACACAGAAGGTGCAGCAGACCTGACTATTGGGGTACCTGCTGAAGAACAAGCTGCTAGGAGAGGTATGCCAGGGGTTAGATATCAGGCTGGTTCTGTTGAATGGGGGGGGGGCAGATGCTGATACTCCTATCGGTTGGGTGTGGGAAGCCCTCCGGTCCCTAAAAAAGGATAAATCTCCGGGGCCTGATGCTATTCATCCCAGAGTACTGAGGGAGTTGGCGGATGTTTTGGCTGTGCCATTGGTGGATCTCTTTAACTTTTCGCTCCAGACAGGAAGGTTGCCAAGGGATTGGAAGCAGGCATATGTTGTGCCCATTCATAAAGGGGGATCGAGAGAAGAGCCAGGAAACTACAGACCCATCAGTTTGACATAGGTGGTGGGGAAGGTAAAGGAGAGCATACTTAAGGAAAGGCTGGAAGGTTTCCTGGAGGAGATGGGTTACCTGGATGACTGGCAGCATGAGTCTGTGCCAGGTAGATTGTGTCAAACAAACCTTGTAGAGTTCTATGAGTGGGTGACATCAGAACTTGACGGGAAGACCAGTGGATGTACTGTTCCTGGACTTCAGCAAGGCATTTGATTTGGTCCCTCCCATTGGCCTAAGGAAGAAGCTGGAGGGGATGGGGTAGACTCGTTGATGGTTAGGTGGATTGGAAATCGACTTTCAGGTCACACTCAGCGGGTAGTGGTCGGAGGGGAGGTCTTGTCTCCTAGGGAGGTCATAAATGGGGTCCCACATCCTGGGGCTACTCCTGTTTAACAACTACATCTCTGATATCAGGGAAGGCATCGGGTGTGAAATGAGTTTCTTTGCAGATGACTCTAAGTTGGGAGCGGTGGTGGAGGGGGTGGAGGGGAGATTGGCCCTGCGAGAGGACCTGAATACTCTGGATAGGTGGTCCTGCACCAGGAAATTGAAATTTAACTCCTCCAATTGCAAGGTGCTACACCTAGGGTGGGAAAACCCTAACTATGTGTACTCCCGGGGGGGGGGGGTGAGTTGCAGGCCATGGCAGGGGAAAGAGTCCTAGTAGTATTGGTGAATGTTAACATGAATAATTCAGAGCACTGCAGGAGGGCTTCAGTCAGGGCAAATAGGATGCTGGGATACATCACTAGGGGGATTACTGTACCTCAGGGAACAGGCAGGTGATTTTGCCACTGTACAACAGCCTGGTTAGACCACATCTTGAGTACTGTGTGCTGTTCTGGAGGCCGCACCTAAGGAAGGACATTCAACTCCTTGAAAGGGTTCAGAAGAGAGCAACCAGAATGATTCAGGGCCTGGGGGACATGACATATAAGGAACGACTAGGAGAACTCAACCTGTTCTCGCTGAAGGAGAGGTGGGACCGGGGGGACATGATTGAGGTCTTCAAGTACCTCAGAAAAGTAAATAAAGTAAGCTGAGATAGGATCTTTTAACTGAAGGTGGGTGGAATTACCAGAGGGCACAGTTGGAAGATTGAGGGTGGTAGGATTAGGGGGAAAAGGAGGAGGAGGTACTTCACCGAGACAGTGGTGGAACTGTAGAATGCACTTCCCAGGGAGCTGTTCAGGCAGCTACGGTGGAGGGATTCAAGAGAGGGTGGGAAAGGTATAGGCAAGGGGTGAAGCAGAGGCTGGTTTGCCCTGGGTGGGGGCAGGACTGGGGGATGAAGTAACAGTGGAAGGAGATAGATAGAGTGATACGGTACCCAATCAGAGTGCTGAAGCATAAGCAGACTTGATAGCCAATAGACCTACTCTGCTGGCGTCTAGTATGTTAGTATGTTAGGTTAGAGAATGGGTAATTTTAAAGAGACAATGTTGGTTGGGGCAGAAATAATTATTTGAAGGCATGGGGGATAGAGGTGGGCAACAAATTACTAATGGGTGAGGGTGGACATGGGACCAACTGTGGTCACCTGGGAGGGGGAATGGCATTTTTGGCATTTTTAATAGGGTTATGATTTAAATAGAGGATCATTTATATATAACAGTGTGCAACGCGTCTTTTACATACCTGCAGTGCAACAGCACATAAACCTCGATACTGAAAGCTGAGTAGTTCATTCAGGTATTACACATCAAAGATGTATAAAAAATGAGTTTTCACTGTTGCTTATAGTTTATTTTACATAAGTACTGGTTAACAGAACTGTGGGCATCGGAAGAGCAGACAAAATATAAAAATACATTTTGCCTGCAGCTGGTGGCTATTTGTCTTCCCCTTGGTGCTGTGTGCAAAAGGGAGGCAATTTTCTTTTACACACTTGTGTGTAACTTCAGTGTGTACAACAGAACATTTTAGTTACTAGTTTTTGGGTTGTAATGAACTGCAATCATTAATTAAATATAGAATAATATATGGGGCGGTGTGTGTAATGAGAAGTTTACACACACCTGAGGAATTAGATGCTCATAAACCCCGAGAGCAGCTCGAGAGTTTATGTTAACATCTAACCCAGAGTATGTGTAAACTTTGAGTTTAAACACACTACCTCATATTTTATTTTATATAATTGCTGGGTTTCCCTTTTTCGCCTCAGCAATTATATAAAATAAAAAGCTTCCAGTGTGCCCTCCGTTCCATTTCATTTTAGTCCAGTGCCAAGATTTGCCATATTGTAAACCTGTTCTTTTTCCTTTTAGCAGGTCTTTATGTGTTTCCAGTGTATGTGGGGGGAAAAAAGAAAAGAAAAGAACTTACCGACTAGTTCTTCTGGTGGCTCTGTGTCAGGCGAGATGGAAGCGATGAGCGGTCTTGACTGGTCGTGCTGCTGCCTGAGCATGCGCACAGCAAGGGAAATCGTGCATGTGTTTGCTGTTATAAGCACTCCTTTATAATGGCAAATTATGCCATGGTTTCCCTATGGGAAAAAGGAGAAGCCAGTTATTATATAATGAATATTAGGGATGATATTTATTACCTTAATCAAAATAATGAACAAATAATTATTATTCATGGCATTCCATAAATTCTATTTTTAGTACTGAAACTATAACAAATAGTCTATTATTCATGGTATTCAGGAATTTGTATTTGTTATTAATGCACCATTTACCTCTGGATACCAGGGAAGTGTGCCATGGGGTTCGGTTAGAGGGTGACCACTGGACACTAGGGAGGTGTAACATGGGTTTGAGTGTGGGGTGTGGGGGAATGCTGGGTGCCATGCAAGTGTTTTGCAGGGGCAAGCATCCTATAAGTCATGTTGACTAATAAAATTGTTCAAGCACCAGGTGATTTAAGGGTGAACCATTGACCTCATTACTACTTATCAAGGATGCTGCTTTATTAAAAACACCATCCTGACCAAGGTACTGTACTTCAAGCTTCAGATGTTTTTAATGTTTTTTTTCCCCTGATCTAGTCCTGAACTACAAGGGAACAATTGTATTTATTTACCCTTTGCATATGTTAATCTGTAGACCAGGGGTAGAAAATACAAGGACACTTTTCTAATCCAAAATTAGAGTTAAATAAATATTTTTGATTAAGCAAAATGATCTATTAAAAACATACAGTAGCAGATATACTGTGAAATAACTGAATGAATACTAGCATACTAATTGCCAACAGATTAGGCCTTACGGTCTACCGAGTCTGCTCGAACCTCAGATCTCTAGTTGGGTGCCGAGGCCCCCCCCCCCTTGTGTTCCAGAAACCCCTATCATCCCCACCCCCCTGGGCCAGGCCATCATCTGGTACATCCGCTTTCTGTGTCTGTCCCACTCCCTCTTGAAGCCCTCCACTGTGGATCTCTGAACCAGCTCACCAGGCAGCGCATTCCAAGGGTCTGCCACCCTCTCAGTGAAAAACATCCTCCTCTTTTCCCCCCTCACCCTTCCACCTTCCAACTTCAAACCATGTCCTCTGGTGATAACTTCCTGCTCTAGTCTAAAGATCCCCTCCATGTTTACCCTATTTATTCCCTTGAGGTACTTGAAGACCTCAATCATGTCCCCCCTGTCTCTCCTCTCCTCCAATGAAAACAGGCAGAGCTCCTCAAGTCTGTCCTCATATGTCAAATCTCCTAGTCCTCGGATCATCTTAGTTGCCCTCCTCTATACCCTCTCCAGGAGCTGCATATCTCTCTTCAAGTGTGGTCTCCAGTACTGTACGCAGTACTCAAGGTGTGGCCTAACCAGTCCATTGTACAGCGGCAGAATCACTTCCCTGATCCTCGAGGTGATCCCCCTTACGATGCATCCCAGCATCCTGTTTGCCTTGCTGGCCACTCTCCTGCACTGCTCAGAGTTATTCATACATGCATCCACCATGACCCCTAGGTCTTTTTCCCCTGTTGAGGCCTCCAGCACCTCCACTCCGAGGAGGGAGAATACATTTACAGTAGTATGGCCAGACAAAATTCGGAATCAGGGACGTGTACATTCAGTGCCAACATGATAAATGTTACACTATTGTAATCAGGGCACTGTGTACCAATGGGCTACTTCCCCTGCTTTGTGTGTACAGTAAATTAAGGGGCCTGGGCTCTATTTGAGATGGTCTGGAAGTTCGTTTCCAAATGATTTCACAATAAGCGTGGTGTCTCCACCCAGAGTAAGGTTTTGTGGACGAGTTGGGAGTTTGGGTACAACCCTCTGGGATGCTGTACCTACCTTCCTTCCTTCCAAGACATCCCTCACATAAAAATACACTTTATCTTGCAATTTAGTGGTAGCCATGCAATTAAATGAAATTCCTAATAATATGCTCACAGACTCCAATGTAAAAAAGATTAACCAAATATTTATTCACTTGGGCTGAGAATGGGTAGGGGATACCTGGAACAGGATTACACAGAACACTAGGCATTTGCTGGTACTTTAGTGAAAGAAAGAAGACCAGGGGTGGGATTTTGAGGTTAAAAAGGGAGGAAGGGGTATGTGTGGAGGGGGACCTATAAAAAGCAACAATCCTGAACAAATATTTTTGTTCAGTATTCACAGAAGAAGGGGAAGGAGAAGGACCACTACTGGGTGATTGGAGCACTAATGAGAGCGAGAGATGGACACCAGCCCATTTACGGAGGAAAGCATCCTAAAGGAACTTGAGTATCTGAAAGGGGACAAGACTATAGGGCCAGATGGGATATATCCCAGAATATTTAAAGAACTTAAAGAGGTGCTGGCAGCACCACTAATAGGCCCTATTCAACAAATCGATAGACAGGGGTGGTTCCAAGGGACTGGAGGAGGGCGAATGTAGTCCCTCTCCACAAAAGTGGAAACAAGGAGGAGGCTGGCAACTACTGGCCAGTCATACCTGACCACAGTGGCGGAGAAATTAATAGAGTCACTCCTAAAGGAAAGGATTGTGATATTTCTTGACTGCAGTGGAGCACAGGATCCGAGGCAGCATGGATTCACAGCAGAAAATTCTTGTCAAATAAATCTGATAGATTTCTTTGACTGGGTGACCAGAGAGGAAGATCAGAGAGGGGCAGTGGATGTGGCCTACCTAGATTTCAGCAAGGTCTTCAACACCATCCCACATAGGAAGTTAGTAAATAAGCTGGGCAGCCTGGGAGTGGGCCCCAAGGTGGTACACTGGGTCAGAAACTGGTTGAGTGACAGGACACAGATGGTGGTGGTAAATGGAGTAATCAAGAGTTTGGAAGTTCATATTAAATGCAGAGAAGTATAAACTCATGCATTTGGGGCACAGAAATCCAAGGAAGGAGTACAAAATAGGGAGAGGCACTGACAGCCACCAATCAAGAAAGGGATCTGGGGGTAATCATATCTGACTACCTAAAGCTAACCAAAAATGTGAGAATGGTGTAGGGACACCCAGTGTGATGCTAGAGTGCATAGGGAGAGGTACCACCAGCAGAAAAAAAGGAGGTGGTTATGCCATTGTACAGATCACTAGTGAGACTTCTTCTGGAGTACTGTCTCCAGTTCTGGAGGCTGCATCTCTGGAAGGACATAGGCAAAAGAGGCAGTCCAGAGAAGAGCAACAAAAATGGTGCAAGGAGTGCACCAAAAGTCATATGAGGAAAGACTAGAGAACCTCAATATGTATTCCCTGGAGGACAGGAAAGAGAGTGAGGATATGACAGGGACATTCAGGTACCTCAGGGATGTAAACAAGGTAACAGTAGTTGATGGCAGATAAAGACTGCTAAACCCACCTAGTCTGCCCGTATTCCCTGCCTGCATTAACAGCCGCTGACACTACTTGGCTTTGGCTACCACCTCTCTTCACCCCATGTTCCCTTATGTCTAACCCATGCATGTTTGACTCCTCCCCACTGTGTTAGCACCCACCACTTCCTGGGGTAGGCCATTCCAAGCATCCACATCCAAGGTATAGGAGGGTAGCATCTTTCAGAAAAGAAGGTGTACAAGAACGAGGGGGCATGATATGAGGCTAGAGGGGGTAGGCTCAGGGCAATGTGAGGAAGTACTTTTTCATAGAAAGAGTAGTGGATGCTTGGAACAGCTTCCATGCAGAGGTGGTGGGGGCAAAAATGGTAAGGAAATTCAAGAATCCATGGGATAGACAAAAGAGTACTCTCTCACAATAGGGAAAAGAGGGTAAGCCGCAGATCAACTAGGTCTGCAGTATTGCATTAGGTGGGGACAAAGGGCAGACTAGATGGGCCACAGGGTCCTTATCTACCATCACATTCTATATTTCTATGTTTCAATTAAATGGCAGATAAATCTAATGTGAGACTATACCCAATAGGCATTGGATATAAAAATTAAACAGTGAGCAGTGAACAACAATGCCCAATCTCCTACCAGCATACAACCTGGAATACACAGCCCCCCCCTCCCCGCCGTCTGGTACCAGACCCCTTAGTCATATGCTGAGGTACCCCAAACTACTGCAGGTTGGCTGATATTGGTGCACTTAAAAGGTACAGATAATAAACTTTAACTTTAACTGTAGCTTTGAAATGTAACTGTAGCAAGCTACAACAATTGTTAAACAGTTTCCCCAAGTCTTTTACAGGACAGCCCTGCTTAGTCACAGTTTGGTGAAAAGTCTAAGTGATGAAAACAGGCTGAAGCTGCAGGTTTGCTGGAGCAAGTCTTCAACTGCACTGTGTTGGTATCAGGGGTAGCTGGTGGTGCACCTCCACAGTAGAATGTGGGACACAGCCATGCTGGTTGATGGGCCAAAGAATGTTGATCTTTGCCTATCTGGCCATTCCAAGCTTCGCCTCTTAGGTCTTTATATGGAGTGTTCACCAGACAGGCCTCTCGATGTCTTCCTCTCCAATGATCTCCTCATGGGTCACGGAGACCTGAGTAACAGTTTTTTTCTTTGCTTCTAGTAGCAGTGGCTGATGGTGGAAGATGCTGGGTGCTTCCCTCAGAATTTGAAAGGCTTAAGCCTGTGGTTCAATGGCTGAAGGAACAGGCATGCCCCCCCCCCTCACCTGATCTATTTTAAAACATCCTTCCTGCTTCATTCAGAAGCATTTTTCCTTTGCCGCTGGAGGCTTTGTTGGACTGCACTCTCCTCTTGCATTTTTGGATTTTCTGCTTGGTTGGTGCTGCTGTTCTATCGGTTTTTTATTTTATTTATTTATTGTATAATCGGATTTACAACCATTGAGCCAGAGACTCGTTTGCAAAGGTTTCTCTTCACAGAGGGGACATACAGAGTCAACATACCTACAAAATACAATAATACAGAAATAACATAGTTTTACATGTTTGTGTTTCTCCTGCCTTTCTCAGTCAAAATTTTGCCTTTGCCTCCGGTTTCAGCTGTGCTTCTCTTTGTTGTCTGAGTCTGCTCTACTGTTCTGGTGTGCTTCTGTTTCTTCAGTTTTCTTTATTTTTTTTTGGGGGGGGGCTCTACTTTTCCTAGCATCCTGCTGATTCTGTTTGCTTGCATTGTGAGGACTTTCTAGTTTTCCTAGTGTTTTGCTGTCTTTTTGTTTGCCTTGTGCTGTTCACGATCCCATTTGCTTTATCATACCTTTAGCAAATCTTTCAGTTCAACTGCAGTTGTTATCTGTGTGCTGTTCAGCTGTCATGTTCTCTCTGCCTATAACAGTGTGCTCCTCCATCTTAATTGTTTGCACCTGGACTGGCTTCACTCAGTGCTGGCTCCATCTAGGAATCTGCAACTCCCAACTCTACATTTCTCATGTGCTGCTTCTATTCCTTTTGGAATTTTCTGCTACAGCTTATCAGAACAAGCTCCTTTGCTTCCTACCTTACTGCACTATGAATGACCACAGTCAAATTGAGTGGGCAAAAAGGGAGCACCTCTACAACTTGGGGGGATTCTGGCCATACTATCCAAATTACATCCTATCATAAATAGTCCTACATGCAGGACTCATATGCATTTGTAATCATAACTCAAACTCTCATTACTTTTGCCTATGTATTCAATCCAAGGTGTGTAAGCCCAGCTTACAGCTGCTGGCACTTAAACAGTAAGTTTCTAATTTCTATCTATACTGAAATCCTCAGTAATTAAATTAGCTGTTTGGTCTCATGATGCTCAGCTTGTGGCTTCCCTGTTATTCCCACAGTGGGGGACTGTGATATCACAGTGGGGCATTGTGACTTCAAGTAGCAGGAGCATGCTTTATGTAAGTTAAATCACTTTAACCCTGCTCCTTTGTCAAATTCCTGCATACTTCTCATCAATTTATTTATTTATTTATTTGTTTGGTAGTGAACCACCCCCCTGCTAACCCATGGCACCCTTCTTCGCACCCACGGGACTTACCTTCTTTGGCCCCGGTACCCCCTGGATTGCTCCCCAGGGTGGGGCCACCATACCAGCTTGATCTTCGCAATGACAGAACAACTGTGCTGGCAGATATGCCCACCCTCATTGCTTTCTTGGCTTTCCCCCCAAGATGGGACACAGGATCAGCAGTCAATAGCAGACAATGAGATAGGATGGGACTTAGAAGTGCTGCGGTGTGCGACCGCTACTGGGATAAGCTGGCATCATAGATGGTGCCCGCTGTTTATGGTAATTGTTTCCCACTAAGGGTGGGGATGTGCACAGAGGTAGCCCCAGCCTCTGCCAGGGGTCCACGTTGTGCCAGACACTCTACCCCCCTCCCTCCCAGAGAAGGAGAGCAGTCCCTGCAATGCTCAATCAGTCTCCCCCAGGCTGGCCCTCTGACGTCCTGAGTCTCTTCCCGAACCTGGGTCATCGGCATCACAGACAGGCACCCTGCCCCTGCGCCGGTGAGCCATCCTTCATCAGTTTAATTACTGGCTCTCCTACTACTGCTGCTGCTGTGCAGCCTAAATGGTATTTAAGGTAATCATGCATAAACCATATCAATTCAATTACCTAAACCTCACTGATTCAATTACTGGTGCACTTACTAATGAAACCAGAATTGGCCCCTTCAAAACAGCTCTCAGAGCCCATCTCCAGTTCTCCACCCCCTGCTACTGTCTTTGATCTCCCTGCCCCCTCCTCTGACAATGGTTTCTGGCCAGCTCCCCTCCCCTCCCCCAGCGGTCTGCTCGGCTCTTGACCGAACCTTTTACCTAGCTGTTTTGACTTGTCCAAATACTCTGGATCAGATTGTTAGCCATTTACTGTATTCTCTGTAACAAGTCTGTTTGAGTACTGCTTCAGAATTGTGTTTACTGTTGTATTGTTCTACTAAATGTAATGTGGAGCCTTTGTAAATGAGTCTTTGACTCAAAGGTACTTTCCGAATTTTGTAATAAACAATAAACTGGTGTTCACAGCCACTTCTACCTAACCAATGGCTCCTGGCTTCAAACAGCCTCCTACCACCTACCCACATCAGTATTACCTACTGCCATCAAGTATTTTCAATGTCATCAATATTAGGCTTCCTTAATGGAACTGGTTGGCTTGCTTTCCACTCACATTGCTCTTACTTCTAACCTCTAGCAGCTGGCTTTGCCCATCCTCCTCCTCACTAATGACTACCTAACCTCTATCCACTGTCATTGCCTGGCATCTCAATGCCAAACCTCTGGCGACTGGCTATGCCCGGCACCGCAATACCTAACTGACTGCTACTGGCTTCACCCAGTCTCCTCCTATCAAGTGTTTCACAGTTGACTGGATGCTCTTATTCATAAATCTGAGGTGTGCAAACCATGATCATTACTTTTTATGGCTCTGGGCCTGCCCTGCAGCTGATGGTCTTGCTCTGCACCTCACAGTCCGCATCTTGAACATGCAAAGCTCAGGGAGGGGTCCTTCTCATCTGGTCCATAATGGGAATGTCCTCACTCTGGGTGGAGCTTTAGCCATGCAGCCATATCAATGGCACCTCTTGATGTAGAATTTAAGACTTCAGCTACAAGGGATGGGGCCCTCACACCCAAGAGAGCTCCTTCAGCTAGCCAAACTGGGTTTGGCAACACCTTCAGTGCTATTCCCCCAACAACTGCCTCTAGTTCACCTGGTCTGTTTTTAGTAGGTAGGCCAGCTGAGTGCCTCATTGGTCATTGTTCTCCTCCTTCTGCCTTGGAGGTCCGACTCTCACTTCAGAGTATCCAGTGTTGTAGAGAGTGCTCACAGCCCTTAATGGCATTCCTGTTAGAGGGATTGTGAGAGCTTCCACCAAATTGGAATATTTTCCTCCCCATGGATTGGGTTTCTAAACTGCAGCAGCAGAGCCATCACTAAATAAAACATCCCTAGCCTGTAGGGAAGGCAACCTAGGCCTTGAATCCCCAGAGGTTTCCTCTTCAAAGGGTTTTTTTCCCTCTCCTCAGTGCCAAAGGTCATAATATCTAGTTACTTTAGTTATAATTTCCTAGGTTACTTAAGTGGGTTTCTGCTGTTGGATGAAGATGGATGGTGGCTGTCCTTTGCCATTCCCTCTCTCCTTGGGAAGTCTTGCCCTCTCATTATAATTCAGTTGACCTATGTTAAAATTGTTACTCATTTCAGTTATCTGCTGACCATTACCATTATTTCTGCTTACCTATGTGAAAGTCCAGATCTCAATAGCAACTCGTTACCTCTGCAATGCATTTTGACCTACTCTCTTTTGAAGCTTTTCCTAAGCTTTTTCATTAGCAAATCCAGGATACCCCATATCTTTTAAGGGATAAAAGACTTGGGTCTTCCTTCTTGTGACCAGAAGCAAATCCAAAATGAATAGGTAAAGACGAACTCCACACATAAAATCTCCAGTTATTCTTTTATTTTTTCATACACCTCATTTGGCTATGTTTCATGGCCTAAGCCACTTCATCAGGCCACAGTGTTATCTCAGATCTAGTAAAACAATATAAAAAAGTGTTTAAGTACATGTTATAAACAAACCATATCGTTTAAACCACATTGTAACACCCAAAATATACAATACTAATTATCAGTACTTCTTGTTATTTACAGTTCTTAAAGTTCTTTTCCAAAAAATCACTGATGTCCAGAAAGGAAAGCTGTATTGCTCCTACAGTTTTTGCTATAGTTCAATCTATATTTAGTCTTATTTATTTATGTTGTACTCTTGAAAAAATATATAAATTCTTAAAGTCTTGTGGGTACACTTACATCTGCCTATTCTGTTGTGTTAGTTTCAACAATTATTTTCTAATATTTCATTTCTTCTGGGATATCCTTCCCTTATTAAGACAACAGCAAAATGCTATAAAGATACAGTAGGTTCACATTTGATACATTCATCAAAATACCACTTATTTGTAGTGAAACAAACAACACTCTTTCAAACTTCCAAGTTGCTCTGTTTTGTTTTCTCCACTGTCTTTCAAACGGTTGCAGTTGCTTTTAAATAAACAAACAAAATTTCCTATAATTCATTACAGATTGCCCTCCAGAAAGGGAAGGATGGCAAAGCACCCTACAACTTTTCAAAATAGCATTAATATGCAGGGTACTGTGCTCTAGTTTTTTATTATTTCATTCTGTTCAAAATGACGTTTAGGTTCCTGTGTTAACCTCTATAAACATCACATGTAAACCATTAATGCTTTCTCTTATAAAGTATGCTCAGTATTTCAAAATCCATTACATTAACATAAACATTTCAGCAGGAGATAGAGGCAGTGCTTACCCATATAAAGGGACATCAATGCAGAGCTAAAGCAGACCTCCACCTAATGGGGTCTGTCTGCTCCTTGTTCTGCGCGGTTTAAATACCTCATTTTGGCGTGGGGTGATAATGTCACAATTGTGACACCTTAAGTGCTGCTGCTGCTGCACTTATGCTGGCTGCCACTGGGGCTGATGAACTGCTCTCTTGCTTTTCGTAAGATACCTTTAGCCTAAGGAATCCTTCTCACTGCACCTCTAGGGGTGGAACCCTTCTCCAGGGTTTCTTGCCTTTGGCATCCCTACAGGGTTGTATTCCTGAGGCACAGAGAGGGGAATGGCCACAACAAAGTGTATTCAGCAAGTTGCATAAGCACAACACTACACCAAGTTATATACCTGTAAGCACATTGAAGTGAAAAGTTTAAGCCTGTGGTTCAATGGCTGAAGTAACAGCCAGAACCCCCCTTCCTGACCTATTTAAATGCTTCCTTCCTACTTCATACAGAAGCATTATTTCTTTGCCCCACCATCCTCCCTTCATCCTAGAGTGGCTAGCCTCTCTCCTCGGGGGCTTTTGCTAAGCTACTGTAGAACTGTTAATTTAACACAAACAAAAGTTTACACTGTCTCCTGGCCTCTACTTAGTGCCCAAAGGTAATTTTGTGTGATCACCCGATAACAGCTGTCAGTATACCATTGTTTACCACCATTGCCTAGGGAACAGATGTCAGTGCACTTACTTGAGGTTTCTGAAGTTCAATGGCAACTGCCTTCAATTAGGACAGTGCACTGACAGTGTTCAGTTAGGACAGTGCACCGTCAGTTCTCAGTGAGGTGTAACTAAAGGAACTGGTTACATTTCTGTCAATAAATTCCCCACTTTACCCAGTTTAAGCATTCCTTTTCCACACTACTACAGTATACTGCTGTATTGCCATACTGTTGTAACATACCGACTGGCAATGTCTCTAATCCAATGGCTCCATCGTGGAAGACCTGTGAAACAGGACTGCTCTGTACTTGAAGAAATGACTACGGACTCAAATACAAATTGAAGTGAACAAATACTAGAGTGAAAACACAAGCTCCTTGCCCCTGAAGAAGCCCAAAGTTTGGGTGAAAGGTTGGGCACATCAGGTGATCGCTGTGTTCAAAGAAATACAAATAAAACTAAATTTTTATGAAAATTATGGTGTGGCTGGCTTGCTGAAAATTTTATGGTCCAGTTGAAGTTATCCATATTACCAGCCCAGAACACGAACCTTAAGGAACTAACAACTTAAAAAGGGTACCCACCTTACCGACTTCCTTGCAACATAGACAGTAGCAGCAGGCATTATTTGTCTTGAATTTAAGGTTGATCAAACCTCTTTTGGCAGATGAGGCACTTCTCCTGTCAGGGGAGACAATCTGGAGCCCCTCTGACTGGTTTGAGGGCTTCAAACCAACTGCCACATAACCCTCCTTCACTCTCAAGGGCCCATGGATGACTGCCTCGAGCTGTAACAGTCTTTCTGGCTTTCTGTGACAAATTGCAGCCTCCAATTGGCTTACAGAGCTGTCTGTCATGTTATTGGTCCTTGTTTGGGTGCCAAGTACATTGTATTGTCCCATCTCCCAGAAGCCATCTCTCAGTCCTCCATGGCTTCTACGAGCTCTGATTGGCTGGCAGTGGGGTCAAAGTGTTACAAGATGGCTGCCAAGTAAACAGTCCATTTATAATTATAGAGCAGTCCTATCTTTCCAGGTCTGTTGCAGCCACAGAATAGTATCATTCTTTTATTTGCTTCCTTGGCTTGATAGCTCATATTGTGCCCTACAATCCGGTGATGGACTTGTGAATGTAGGTGCCATCATTCCTGCATTGCTACCTCTGAAAGTGCATCCCCCGAGGCAACTGGCAGGCTCTATTCAGTGATGCTGTAGGGAGATACATTTCCCAGCAACCTCTGTAGCTGCTTCATTTACATGTGCCTAGAACGCTTTTTAACAAAGATATTTTGGGGCCTCTGTGGTCCATCCCTCTTGTTTCCAGATGCTGGCTAGCTGATTTAGGGGTCTGGGAGCATAGAGGAAACCTCAATTGTGCCACAATAGCAGTTTTAAAACACTAGCATGCTACCGTACGTGCGTGGACCTTCATCTCACACATTTGTGGTGCGGCTGCTCATGGTCTGCATCTTTACTCCTCCAGCCCTCCCTTTTAGAGGAAAACATTACAGAGAATCAGCAGGAAGTTTGGGGAGGTGCACAGGAACTGGGCTGGTGGCAGTGAGCAGAGGGAGGACCCCAGGGGCAAAAGGTAAGCCCCACACCTTTGGGGGGTTACACTATGTATAAATCAAATAGTTGCTTCAAAACAGTTATGAAAAGTATATACACCTCCCTCCAAATAAGAAATAATTTAAATACAGACCTTAGAATTCTTTGCCACTGTGCTGATATAACCTCAATTCCCTGAGCTTGTATCATCATACTTGTTCAGAGTCTTGAGTCCAGTTTGTATAAGGAAGAATTACTGAGGTCATATCAGTCAGGTTTAGCTTAGAATATGCCACTGCTGTCATGTTTCTAGCTAAGAAGTAGGTCACTTCCTGATTACTGAAGAAAATATGCTTTTAAACTTTCTTCTGCTGAGACTGGGATCACCTCGAAAGCATTACCCTTGTACTCTCACTTCTTTTGACTGGTAAAGCTGCACTGTAGTCAGGCTTCTTGATACCATGGGAGGCATTTTCTGTCAAGCATGGCTGCCTTCTTTCGTGTCCTTATCACACCTTTACCCCAGGAATCAGTGAAAAATGCTCTTTTACACTTATTTAAATTAACTAGTAAAAGCAATGTGCTAGGGTTTGCTGGTTAGTCTGTGTCCAGGCCAGATTGCTGGTACAGAACTAGTGCTGTTAATACAACAGATTTTGTGGATTAACTGTTTCTGCTTTCCAGGAATGGTCTTGCACTGCAGCTTACAAGGTCCCCAATATAGTTTGCAACATACTTTTTCCACTCTGTTGGCCATTTTTGCTCTCATTCTCTTAAATGTTTAATTCTCCATTGCAAATGCCCAACTTTTGGGTATGGAGACTAAACCATTCAGAATGCAGCTCCGTTTTGTCATTATTCACCAGTTTTGTCACTCTTTTTTTCCATATTCAGTAGCTGCAGACTCAATTTCAACAAAAACTATGTGCACTCACTAGATCTGCGATTGTTGAAGTTTGCAGTGGATCTCCCTCACAGGATTACATGAAGCAAGAATCACAAAAAAATGAATGAAATCTTCAGTGTAGTCCTTTGGTAAGGTGCAATTTTATTTCTGTGCAAAATGATGTGTGGTGTCTGGTACTGATCGAGTCAGATTAACCATTACCTGAAACACTGCTACCTTTGTGGATTACAAAACCCTGTACAAGAGCTAAAATTTTGTGTTGCACTGTAATTTGCCCATCCTTTTGCACAGAAATAAAACTGCACCTTATCAAATGGACTATACAGAAGTGGGCATTCATTATTTATGATCTTTGCTTCATTAAATCCCAATAAATCCTGTGGGGGAGATCCAGTGTAAACTGCAGCCATAGCAGTTCTGGTGAGTACAATCAATTCTTGTTTTAACTGTTTAAAAGTGTAGGGGCTTGCCACCATGTCGTTGCACCATAGGCAACCCAGAGTGCAGGACTATTCTTTGTTTTCTCATATGAAAGAAATACCACACTGTAAACGCATGCAACTTTAGGTATTGGGTGTTATTTCACACCTACTGATTCAGGAAACAGCAGCAATTAGCATGGACATAACAGCACTTCAGCCCAACCTTGTGGCGGTAGCACATGCTAACTGTTGGGGTCCATCAGCTGACAGCAGGTTAGGACACCACTGCCACTGAGAATAAAAACACAACAGGCACAGTAACAAAATATTCACACATGGTGTGATTCTTGAGGGATTCAGGCACTGCAGCAAACAAAACTGCTGCAAACGGAGCCTGTCTTCACTAGCATGGCCATAATTAGCATACCAGTCACAACTCCAGGATATTGTAGCACAGCATTTAGGAAGCAGATAGCACACTGTTCTTTCTGTGCTAAATAAAGGGGTTCTCAAGCACCCTTTAAATACCACAGGACTGCACCTGGATGCAATAGTGCTAAAAATGACAATTGTATTGCTGTATACACACTATGAGAAGGAGGAAAGGGATGCTTCAGCATATTTTAATTGTTTTTATTTAGAAATTAAATTATTCACCTAGAATAGCTCAGCTGAGATACAACCCATTGTTTGCAGTGAATCCTGCCTCTACTAATTTCCACAAATGGGTGGTCTGAAGCACTGGAAAGTTACATGACTTGCCCAAGGCTACACACAGATAATCTGGCTATAGCAGGGTCTGAGCATGTGTTCTTCAGGTTCCCAAAACAAGACATCAAGAGACCACACAGATACTATAGCCCTGGGTGTCCAAAACATTGAATGACTACTGCATATTGGGTGACTATGCTTTTTAGGGCTGCAGTGGGTGGAGCCTTGCAGACCGCTTGTTATGAGAAAAGCACCCCTGCATTCCTTGTGAATGAACAGCATGATGACATGACAAAAAAAAAACCTCCACATCTCTGGAACACTCCGACTTGCACTTTTTTTTTCCAGTGGTCTGTGACTGCTGAAATACATAATCCCCACCCAACCCTCCCTCTCAGCACCCTCCACCCCACCCCCAGAAACACAATATTGACACTGGGGGTGCCCAATCCCCCAGTGTCTTGACTACAACTCCCCTCACTGCCCCGTTCTTCCTCATCCACTACCGCACATGCACAGTAATTTCTGCTTTTTTTTTTAAATATTTACTTTTGAGTATTGTGCTGTGGGGTTGGTGGCAAATGGGAACAGCATCACAAATCACAGTAGTACTGTCATGGCAGCAGGGGTGGACAGCTGTGTGAGTGACAGAAGCACAGGGACACAGACAGCAAGGTGTTGATTCAGAGTGAAGTACTGAGCCTGATCTCACAACGTTGCCTTAAAGTTCTCTGTGTCTGACTGTCTGTGCTTGGTCATATCCCACTGTAGGCTCTGTCTCCTCTCTCTCTCTCTCTCTCTCTCTGTCCCTGGTACAGTGCAGATATGTCCATGTCCAGCATTGGTGTTGTATGTTCTCAATCATCTGGCTAACTGTGTTGGCAGTCATTGGTGTGGGGTTGGTGTCATGGTATGAGTCAGGGAAAGGACAGACAACAGTGGGAGAACACACCAATGGAGCCACACACAGAGTGACACAGTTTCACTGTCAGAGAGATGCCAGATAGAGAGCCTGTGCTGCGGGAAAACAGAGGGACAGCAAAACCGAGCTGCAGAAAAAGATATTGGTGGATGTCCTGTGCCATGTTGTTTGAGAGTGACAGTGGGTGAACAGCACCAGCAGATAAAGGAGCAGCACAGTCCAGTGCTCTCTGTCTGTGTTAGAGGTGGCATTAGGTAGCATGACAGTGGGTGAAGAGTGGTGGCAGGTAATGAAGAAGTGCAGACTGGTGCTTTCTGTCTCTCTTTCTTTCTCTCTCTCTCTCTCTGTTTTTGGAAAGCCAGACAGGGTGCAGGTACAGTACAGCAGTTGCAGAAATGTCACTGGCCCTCCATCAGTGCGAGAGAGAGAGAGAGAGAGAGAGAGAGAGAGAGACACACCAGCACATTTAATTCAGCAGTGCTGCACTGTTGTCTCTCCCCTCATCTCTGAGTCTGGTTGCCGCCCCCCCCATGAAAGAGAGAGGGAGACAGTAACAGCAACATTGGGATCAGAATCGGGACTGTCCTCTCTTTGTATTCCATGGGTGTTGCTGCTGTTTGGAATAAAATGTTTAACTTGTAAAAAAAAAAAAAGTCCATTGATGACTTTTAGCGTTGCACTGCTGCACCGACCCCCCCCAACACCCCCGCTAATCCCTTACTTACTAATCGGGGTCCAATGATGTAATCCTCTCTGGACCACAGGCACGTCTTCACTCTTCAAAGCCAGACCGCGAATGGAAGAAACAGGTATGTGGTTTAATGTATTTCAATGGGGTTTTGAACTCAGTGGCATAACTTGGGCATTTTTACATATTCTTGGCCCAAATTTTCAACATGCTTTAATTGGGGCGCTACCTCTTGAACAATTGCACTGCATTAGGTAGATCTGTCCAAAAAGGTGATTTTGTGGTACCTGTATAAAATCACCTTTCAGGCAAGAGTTGAACATTTTCTCTGCCCTTTTTCATGAGGTGGGGTCTTAAGAAGGCTATGTTGAAAATTTGGTATAAAAATATTAAAAAACAACCAAGTAATATACCTATGTTGAATTTTGTGAATGCAGGCTTGTAAGTTTGGTAATTTGTAATATTTTCCCCCCAAATTCACAACATATTCATATCTTTGCAGCACCTCATGAATGTGACAGCTGTCATTTTTCAACTCCTGCCCCAAATGTCTTTCTGCATACTGAAAGTTGATTTTGCAGTCCCTGCGCAAAATCACCATTAGGCTAGGAGTTGAACATTTTCTCCGCCCTTCTTCATGAGGCTGCATCATAACAAGTTTGTGTTGAAAATTTGGTGTAAAAATACATAAAAAAAAAGTTCAATATTTTTACCCCAAATTCCACAACTGCAGCTCTATCGACTCTGGCCAGATTTTGTTATAGGAGGTAGTGTGTGCTCTTTGCCCATTGTGAATCACATGGTGCTTGCACTACTGCAGACACCTATGTAGTTGTGCCTGTGATGTCATCTTCTACAAACCAGATTAACTAATGACCTCATGAAATTCATATGCCATTTCAAAAACTGAACCACATGCTTCATGGGCAAGACTAACAGGCCTGTTAGCAGTGCTCTTGTTGCTTCTTGAATCTTGGGGTAGTGCAGAACCAGTAGTGGTCTGTTTATTTACCATGTGCTACTTTCACATTCACGAGTCTAGCCCTCTGTGTGACTCTCCAACTCCTTCTCTCCCTTTCTATTTTTTCAAGATGTTTGTAAAAAAGCACTGTATTAAAACACGTTTGTGTTACAGCCAATAGGAGCAGATGAACTATCTGCAAATAGAAGTTTACTACCTCTGTTGGCATACTGCTGAGCTTCAAAAGAAACCTTAAAAATTTGTGTTTTTCACTCAGGCTGTGAAACTGTCATGGGAGGGGACCATTAGACATTAAATAAGTGTGCCATGATTTTGATGACAGGTGGTGAGACCATTGGACACTGAGATTAGGAGGACATGAGTACTGAGGCAGAATGGGAAGCTACTTATCTCCTGGTATGTGGGCTATGGAGCTGGGGTCAAAACAGGGAAGCGCTGGGTACCAGAAGTGAGTCTCATGAGGTTGTGGGGGCCACCAAGCAACAAGAGCATCTTGGAATAGGTGAGGTGGGGATGGGGGGACCACTGAACATCAGGGTCTCATGAAACAAGGGCAGGGGACACTGGGCTGCCAGGTGCTTAGTAACACAAATGTGGCACTACCATCTAGCATTGCAGAATGGTACATGGTACAATGTTAGATTGCACTACATATGTTGTAGTGGGAGGTAAGCAGCCTAAAGCCCGCATTGAACCCAATAACATCTGGTATAGTGATGTGCATTGCAGCACCAAGAGGTGGGTACACCCTTCCCTTACTGCGATCATCTGGTATTGCGTGTAACAGTTTTGAGTGCAGCACAACTTTGAGGGTGCAAATCATAGGCCCAGTTCTTGGTCACAGTTGGTAGCAGTGCAAATCTGGGGTGTAAAGAGGCTTCCTATTACACCGCCAACAACAACTACTATTCATAAAGACCAGACTCCCTGGCATCTAAATCATAATATAGATTGTTTTGCTAGATGTTAATGTACATAAATGATAATAGCAGTACCCCTAATATGCTGACTTGCAACAGCCACCAACCACAAGAGTTCTGCCCATGACATAGTGACAGTCTCTTGGTACTATGCCATGGGCAGAACTCGTGGTAAACCACACTACAGCCATAGTGTTATCTCTTCCCAGTTGACCCTCACGTTTATGCCCATTTCAGTGCTGATATGTCTT
Source organism: Neoceratodus forsteri (assembly GCA_016271365.2). Taxonomy (NCBI): domain Eukaryota; kingdom Metazoa; phylum Chordata; order Ceratodontiformes; family Ceratodontidae; genus Neoceratodus; species Neoceratodus forsteri. The sequence continues at coordinate 877,562,318 of CM028129.1, forward strand.
TTTTTCCCCAAAATCTGGACATCCTTCTCAAGTGGTCCAGTGCCACACTCCACTTGCATCCCATCTTCCAGATATTTCCTACAGTCTAGTACAATCTCACTTCCTACTCCTACTTGTTCACAACAAGTCATTTCCATTGGCCCCACATATCTCCTTTTCTTGTCTGCTCCTACTGACTATTGTACAGTTGCAACACCCACTACCACCTTCCTTAAATAATTCAAAGGCATGGGATGTTTCAAAACTCTTTGACATGAGGGTCACAGTGCTTTGTGTATGATCCTGCAGTCCATTTGCATGTGACCCTTGCATGATCAATACATCATTAGTGACTGCCCAAAGAATAGTTTGTGACCCAGTTGTGCATAGCACAGTTGGATCACTAAAGAGGAACTGATGCTATTTAGCCATATTCCATTGTGACTGTGTATGGCACCCCCACGCCAACGTTTTGCATTACCCCTGACTGTGACTGAGAATTAAGCCCCTGATTTCTTCCTTGTTTATGATTGGGCTATCCGTTCATGTTTTTTTATTTGTCTTGTAAAATTTAATGTAAGAGACTGACTGAAGTAGTCATGCATGTTAAAAATGTCAGTAAAGACCAAAGGTTAGCTAGCCCAGTGGTGTGGAGAGCTGAAGGGCTGGAAGCCTCACCTTCCATCATGCAGGCAACCCAGGTTTTGGAATGGAAAAGAGTCACTCAGGGGCCAGCCCGGTAAGGAAAAACTGGGATTTTAATATGGCGCTCCTCTTTTGGGGAATGGAGATGCTGAGACCTGTTACTTGCTTGCCACCTACCAGAGGCCAGGTGGCAGCACCAGCAGGGCCAGCAGACTTGCAGCAGCATGTGCTGATACAGCACATATGTGCATCAGCACACATGTACATGTACACATTACACACAGATGCCCCGTAAGAAAAATGGAGGAAACAGACACGGTTCACTCGACATCCCCTGTGGGGACTACATAACTCTACATGGCAGGCCACCTGCCAATATGTCTCTGTGTAAGTGGTGGTTAACCAATAAACCCACAGAACAAATCAGTGATAGGACTGGGGGTATGCTGCTGATACCATGGATGTAATACAGAAAAAACACAATAGTAAAAAAATAAAAGACCAAAGGTTGACAGTCATTCTAAATGCAACTTGCAGCTGCAGAACAGCATGTAAACAATGTTTTCGTTCCACATAGGAATTAGACCTGAGAATGTGCTGTGCTCACTCCTTATTATTGATGTGTACAGAGGCTCCTTCCCAACCTAGTATGACCTTCTGTTCCAATCCAGAGAGTTCTAACACGTCACAGTACAGATCATTTTGACCAATCTCAGCACAGATTTCAAGTTACAGTACTTGGTTACAAAAATAAAATCAATGTGTTTGTTGGCGTTTTGACTTAGGCACTGAAAGATGTTTTATTTTCTGCAGCTGTCAGCAGGTGTTTTGAATATTTTTCCCAGCACAATGTGTTACTAGAACCAAAGAGAACCTTTTGAAAAAGCAAACTCTGGGGTGAGACCAGAGCTGGGTTAGTGCTGACTTACCTAGCCCTGAGCTGGCTTTTTCATTCCACCATATCAAAACATAAATTCTTTAGTTAACCTAAAACTTTAGAAAATATATTACTAGAAGAATATTTTCAGCATGAAATCATGTTTACCCTTGCAAAGTATAATTGACAGACACTTTAACCCCTTTCTTTTGTATTTTGAAAAGATATGCATATCACATTTCTTTGACTGCCCTCTGCTGGAATCCTTCTGAAATACAAGACATATTTATATAGCACATTGAATTGTATTAGCTTATAATAGGTGCTTGATACTATATCCAAAAAGGTAGAAATGTTTGGATGAACAATTTAAATAAAATATATTTCACACATTAAATACTTCTATATTTCCCATTAGTTGACAGATCACACAATTCTGATATTTTATAAATGAAAAAGAGGTCAGGAGCAGCATGATTGCTACTAAACTATGCTCAAATCCTTTTAATGTTTGTGAATCTTTTACAAGTATCATATTTGTTTTTATACTTAATAGATATATGAATTATATTATAAAGGATTTGTATAGGTATGAAATGTAAAACAAGCATGGTAAGACTTCAGGGGCTCAATATTCAAAAGTTTGCCCAACTGGCAAACAGTTTACATGGGCATTGCACGTCAATAGCACATCCAAGCTATTTTTGAATGTCTAAATAGCGTGGGCAAAGTAGAATAGTACTGGCAAACATAGTTAATGTATGTACTGGGAAAAGTGAGGGGCGTGGACATGAATACAGGCGCAGTGCAATATTCAGATGGGCAGTCGCATACAATGTGACATAGTGCAGTCCCATTGCATGGCGCTAATACCGCCTATAAAAAGGCTGACTTACTCTGGGCAAACATGAGAGATGTGCAGTGACACTGCAGTCACAGCACAACATGACTGAATTCTCAGCATATATGCTGTTTGCCATGGAGGAGGCCATGGAGATGAAGCAGAGGACAGAGGACCACTCTGGGCCACTCTGAAGGCCGTGGAGGTGATATGATGCACACAGAAGGTACCAGCCAAGAGTTTTCTATGAGTATCTTTATGAGGACCATCTGGTGGGCTGATACCCCATCTCAACAGGGCCATGCTATGGCAGCTTTGTGAGCTCCGGCATGGGCAGCTACACAGTAACAACCAGCAAAGCCATGCCATGACAGTTGAGCAAAAGAGGATGGCTACGATGTGCTTCCTCACCACCAGGTCCTTCCAGACACTGGTGGGGGATAACATTGGCATATCGCAGTCAGCCACCTCACACCTGCTGGCCCAGCTTCTAGATGCCCTGCTGCCACATGCAGGGGAGTTAATCATACTTCCCTGTACAGCAGCAGAGTGCACAAAAACCACGCAGCAGTTCCATCGGGTTGTGCACCTGCCTGCAGTTCTGGGTGCCATTGACTGCACCCATGTTGCTATTGGGGCACCCACTGGTGATGGGGTGGATGCCTACCTGAACAGGAAGGGTTTCTACTCTATCAATTGCCAGGTGGTGTGTGACGCAACAGGGTGCATAACCAATGTCTTGGCATGGTACTCCGGCAGTACCCATGATGCCTTCATCTGGCAGAATTCCCACCTATGCCACATATTTGAAGGTGGACACATACCCAGTGGGCACCTATTCGATGAGTAAATGCAGCATGCCCAACACAAACCCACCCCCAGGGGGTCTTGCAGTCGACATGTAGCACACACATGCCACAGTTGGGAAAGGAGGGCAGAGGAGGGTTGACTGGCACACAACAAACAACACATCCAAGGGAATGGGTATGCAGTGTGGACACCTACACTGTGAATGAGTGCTAACATATGTGTTTACCTTACAGGAGACAGTGCCTATCCCTGGCTTCTGACACTTGTCCTCCAGCCCACTTATGCGGCAGAGGAGAGATACAATAATGCACACTCTGCCACACATAACATAATTGAGAGGGTCTTTGGCATGCTGAAAATGTGATTCCAGCACCTGGACTGTTCAGGAGGTGCCCTACAATATTCCCCTCAAAAGGCATGTGGCATATTCCTAGCCTGTTATATGCTACACAACATGGCATTCTCCCTTGGAATAGGCCTGCCAGTCCATGAGAAACACCATGACAGTGACACAGAGCTAGAGGAGCAAGGGATACAGGAGCAGCCCGACAGGTGAGATCCCTGCATGGCCAGGAGGGCACAGGACCACAGAGAAGCATACAAAGCCTAATATGCTGGAGCAGATGGGTGGGAAGAAACAAAGGACAATGTTGTAAGTGGCACTTGTTTACTGAGCACAGCAAGGAAACACAGCAAAGGTGGTATGTAAACATACAGGAAAACAATATGATGGACAGGGTGGGTGCGGAAATGTGTGGTGGGGAGGCACAACAACATTGGATACTGGTAGTGTTATGATCTGGTCAGTTCAGGGCATGTGGTGGAATGTGGATGTGGTTGTGGTGATGTCAGGGGGGGATGACAGACACATCATGTGCGGCCGCGGCCTCCAGAGGTCCGTACTTGTGCTCCCTACTGACCCCTGGTGGTGGGGGTTGTGGGCCATGAGGAGGGCTGGTGAGATGCCCAAGTTGGATCAATCATCCTGGTCCATGGACAGCCCCGAAGGGAGCCAGTTGCAGGGAGAAGACGGTTCCATCCTGGCATTGGCAGCACCACAATGGACCTAGATGTCTCACTTCTGCTGCCAGAGCCTGATCTGCCACTGCCTGGCATCCCAGAGAGGTGAGGTGTAACCACGGTGCTTGGGCTTCTGACATTAAAGGCCTTGGTCAGCTCACTGATGGTGGCACAGATGGCATCATCAATTACAGCATCACAGACCTCCATCCACTGCCCGAGCCTCTGCAGGTTCATGTACAGGAGGTCCCTCATGCTGTTGAGGTCTTCATGCACCACGTACCTGAAGAGAGCGAGCTTGCGGTGCGCAGTGGTCTGCGACTCAGTGGCTGACTGCAGCAGCCGTCACCTGGTGTCTGGGTCAGCCTGCCTCTGGTGGACAAAGCCATAGCTCACTATGGGCCCCATCGGTAGGTGTGGACACTGCACATGGGTGGGCTGGGGCAGGAGGCAGAGGCATGGTTGCTATGGGTGGCTGCACAGGCCTGCCATGGGCACGCTATCCCTGGTGGATGGTGTGTGTGTGGTGGTGGCCATGACAGCACTGGCAGTGGAGGTGGTGTCACTGGCAGTGACATGTACCGGTGGGACAGCCATAATCTGTGGGGTGTGGTGTACCTCATGCCATGCATAGGGTGGGCTATGCCCTGGGGACCGTTGTTTTGGAATTAGGACTGGTGACATTCCCCCTGTAGCAAGGCCATAGATGTCATGCTCACTTTCAGTATAAGTCTCCTCCATGGTGTAGGCAATAGGCCTCCACTGCTGGCCCACTGGTGAATGCTGTTCCCCGGTCGTACTGTCATCTTCCTCTTCCACCCCCATAGATGACTCTGCATGCACTGTGGAAAGTGAGAAAGCAGTTAGTGTCATCATATTGTGCACAGTGCATGTTACCAGTGGTACATGCACCTCCCTGTATATGTTGCCGTGCATTGCCCAGTTCCAGCAGAGGAAATGTTACAACAGGTTCACATACCCTGGCCCACAAGACACATGCAGTCACTGTCCATGTTATGAACCTGCATGCATGCCACAATCCCCTGTTCTTCTCTCCCACACCTGCAACACATGCACAGGTGCCATACCTCTCAGCCAACCTTGTCATATATCAGGGACAAAGCCATGATGATTAGTGCAAATGCAACATATCCAGGGACACATATAATGTCCCATAATGTCAGTGCCACACATGTTGTACAATATGCCGCATGGTACAGCTAGCATGTGTCACACTGTGTCATACACAGTAATATCACGTGCCACCGGCATGGTCCATGGCACAGCAACACTAGACACTATAGACATCTACACAGTAGGGGAAAGGAAAACAACTGTGACTATACAGGACAAAAAAAAACCATAACAGGAGGGGCTGGTTGAGTGGTATAACAAGGTCACACACAGTAAATTCCACAATCAGACACACAACCCAACCAACACAGCACACTTGTCTGCATGCACTAGCACCCATGACACTAGTGGCACCACTGTTCAGTGATATAGCTTAAGTGCATGGGCACAACCCATAGGAGTAGTGGGTACAGCACAGCCAGCTGGGCCACAGGCTGGCATGTGGCCCAGTGGCCCACAGTGTGCACTACTGAGGACCAGCACATCATGGATCACTAAGGCCTATGACATCACACATTACATGTGCAATGCCCACAGCAGAAATGTGCCCAACAGTGGTGGCCCACACATATGGGTAATCATACACAATGGGATGTGCAACTATTGTGTACCTACATGATGGTCTGGATGGCACTAGGGTCTCATTCCTGCCCCTAGGCACTCCTTTGACCTCAATTGGATGAAGGATTGAGGCAACCACCTCCTCTGCTGGGTCCATAGGTCAGGATGTAGATGTGGATGGTGGTCCCCCTCCAGTGCCCCACTGGTCGTGGTGAAGGGTGGACAGGGTGCCCTTGGCCCGCTGAGGCAGGTCTCTCCAACTTTTCCTCACAGTCTCCACTGATTGGCCCCGGCCACCCGTGGCATTGACAGCCTCTGTAATTTCCTCCCATGCCTTCCAGACCATGACATAGTTGAATTGGCTGCAGGACTGGATGGACTCCCTCTTCTTGCATGCATGGACCATGGCATGAAGTGATGGGCCCTGAGGCACTCTCCAACATCCATAGGACCTGTAAGATACATGCGCTGGTCAATGTTGTGTACCATTTATGCACCATGTATGTAAGAGCTGACTGCAAGTGCTTGACCTCTGGGCCGTGCCAGTGCAACACTGTTGTGTATGTCCCACAGGGGTGGCACAGGGTGGCATGTGCAGAATGGTAGCGTGTCAGAGGCCCACCAGGGTCATGCCATGCCAGAGAGCCATAACTCTGTGACACAGGATTAGGCACGTGAGACACATAGATCCCCTGGCAACACAAACATGACATGCATGCCCCTCAAGCATTGCTGCCAGGGGTGCTCACGTGCCAATGCCATAGGCATGTGCATGTGGAGGCCACACTCAACTCCTGGCTGTGCCTGGCTTCACAATGCCAGCCATGCAGGAGCAATGCACAAGGGCTGGTGCCACACACTTGCTAACGTGAGCGCACCACATAGGTTAGCTGTGCAATGGACCAACATGTGTACTGCCATACTGGCACCAGGGTGAGTCAGGCTGCAGTGGTCCAAAACACATAGCCCACAGTATGGCCGGGTGCCACAATGTGCCACAGTGTCATGTCAGAATCTTGCCGCCTGATAACATCCATGCTGCTATGTTACAGCGGCATGCAATGCCACATGCCTATGTGCCGATACAGCCACACATGTATAGGTGCCATCGGTGCAGCACATGGGAGGACTTGTGCAGGCAGATAAGTGGGGCTGACACACCACACATGTGTTGACACTACTGCCTTTGGACAGATATGTTCTACACAGTGTGTCAGACCACACATCTTGGTTGTGTGTGCCACACATGTCACTATGCTTGTAGGTGTGGGCTGTTGCATGGACTGGGGCCTATAGTGTGCCACGATGCAAAGGCTGAACAGCCTTGGACTGGCTGATTGACCACAGGGCTAGGTCACACAACATGCCATATAGTAAATGAGACACAGGTACACACATGTAAGCCTGTGTCATTGTGAGCAGGCCATGCACAGACACCCTGCATGTCCATGGGACCACATATTCCCAAACCATGCTGGAATGCTGCAAAGCTGTATTGCACACTGGCCATCCATGGAGGTGCAGGGTATGTGATGCAGGTGCATCTGTCCCACACCCCATTTGGGATACTATGTCACCTATAACCATGCCGTATGCACAGCCATTGCACACTTGAGAGGTGTCCATGCGTATCCACCAAGGTACTATACTCTCCCATACAAATGTGTTACAAACATACCAATGTCTGCATGAGTATCTGTGCAGTGGTGAAATATTTAGAAGTGCCATCAAAAGGGCAAACAGCTGCCTATGTGTGGTATGTTTTCCTACCGAATGCAGTATGTGCTACCCCATGTATGGCACAGACCATCCCCCATGGACACCTATTGTATTAGATCTGTGAGTCATGGCACATCCCACGCAATTTCAGACACACCTTTGGACTTGGTGTATGTCATACATATGCACAAAACCTAATCTGGGTACACAGCCATCCAGGATGTGCATAGCACACATGCATGTGGCATACCGGGCCATACAACGACACCAGTCATGTGGAACACACATAGCTATAGCTGCCAATGGAACCTGTGTAGGCCCCCTGGGGACACATGTACCAGTTGTATATCCCAAGATGTGCACAGCTGCGTGACTGGAATAATCCCAACCAGAGCAGGCCATGCCATACATACAGTATATTGTGTGTGTGTCTCCTGTACCTTGAATGCGCCATATCGTGCTAATATACAGGTGCATGACGCATCCCCTGTCCCATAGGGTCCTGTGTAAAATGGTAGGACAGATAGGCATTGAGCCATCTCTATTCATATAGTGTAGGGGCATGTAGCACAGCATACTACACCAACACGTTGCTCAGCAGGTGACCATACATCAGACACACACAGTGGCATGTAGACATCACCTGCCTGGGTGGAAGTCAGCTACTATCCGTGTGAGCAGTATGGATAGTAAATGTACATGACACCTTCATATTGTTGCACATCAGTACCCCTGTAGTGTGTGAAAACAGGTGGTACGGACACACCACATGGAGTAGTAGAATGGATACACACTTCACAGTAGCCTGGGAGTGTTGAGGATTACTGGACACACCATGTTTGTGAGTGACAAAGTGTGCATTAGCAACGTTGCAATATGCTGTCCTCTGCAATGTGTCCCACACTTTGCACTGCCAGTATCAGGGTCATGTTCACATTGGGTTTAGATATATCAATTCATTATTGAAAAGTTACTTGCTTCTGCCTGGGATGCATTGCCCTCCTCCATGTGTCCTGTAGTTGCATACAACTCTATGGAGCAGTATTGTGTCTGCAGTTCACTTGCATGTTGTGGGGGGGCACTGAGCCCCTTTAAGTAGCCCAGGCATAATTACACATGGTAATGTATGCAAATGATGCTACAATGATATGTTAATGAAGACTTTTGCCCACTGACTGCCTAATGAAGCTAATTTACATAGAGTGTATGAATATACTGCAGTGCTGTCACACAACGTGGAATGTGTTTCTGTGTTTGCATGTCGCACAAGTTGACCACCTATGACATTTCCATGCTTGTGTGGTGCACCAATGATGTCATAGCCATAAATGTGTATATGCGGCATGTGCACTGTGCTATGCATTTTAGGCTATTGTGCAACACCTAGCATGGCACTACAGACAGTCATGATATCACCTGACCCCCAGTGCTGCACCTGAGCATGACATTGCACAACCTCCAGTGCAGTGCTATGTTTATGCATGATGTATCGGGACACCAGTTAGTGCCTATGCATATGCATGATGTACTGCAGGTCATGCGTGGGGTCATCTGGCAGGTCATCAATGTCCCTGGTGATGCTACGGCGCTAATGAGATTTGCGCGGCATGGATCCTATGTACTGTATGGCCAAATGCCTCAGTGCATCATATATTCAGCCAGTGTTTGGGTGAGGCAGCATAACTGTTCGCACTACACGTGTAGTCAAGATGTGCATCCTTAGGTGCTGCAGAGCAGTATAGAAGGGGACCAGTGCTGGGGAGATGCAGAATCGGCCAATCTGGTCATCACTGTGATGCCAAGGTCCTACCTACTGTTTGGGGAGGAGCATGAGGGGTCTAGACTCAGGAACGAAGTGTGGGACTCTTTGGGCAGGCATTTGACAGCCAGGACAGGCATAGCCTGTAAAGGTGACCAGTGCCGGAGCGGCAGTGACTGGAACAGTATCAACAAATGGTACATGATGGCAGTGTACCACAGCCAGGTTGGTGGTGATCCAGTATTGTGGCTGCAGTTCACTTGCACATTGTGGGGACACTGAGCCCCCTTTAAATAACCCAGGTGTAATTGCACATGGTAATGTATGCAAATGATGCTATAATAGCATGCTAATGAAGACTTTTGCCCACTGACTGCCTAATGAGGCTAATTTACATAGAGTGTATGAATATAGTGCTTTTGCACAATGCAGAATGTGTTTCTGTGTTTGCACATCACACAAGTCAGCCTCCTATGACATTTCCATGTTTGCATGGTGCACCAATGATGTCATAGACATGAACGCATATATGTGGCACGTGCATTGTGCAATGCATCTTAGACCACTGTGCAACATCTAGCGTGATGCTACACACAGTCATGATGTCGCCTGACCCCAGTGTCTTGCTGTGCCTGAGCATGACATTGCACGACCTCCAGCGCAGCACTCTGTTTATGCATGATGTATCAGGACACCAGCAAGTGTCTGTGCATATGCATAATGTACCACGGGTCATGCTTGGAGTCACCTAGCAGGTTATCAGCGTCCCTGGTAATGATGCGGCACTAATGACATTTGCACGGTACAGATCCTATGTACTCTATGGCCAAATGCCTCGCTGCATCATACATTCAGCCAGTGTTTGGGTGAGGCAGCATAGCTGATCGCACTACATGTGTAGTCGAGATGGGCACCAGTAGGTGCTGAAGAGCGGTATAGTAGGCGGACCAGGGCTGGGGGAGGATGTAGAATTGGTCACTCTGGTAGATATTGTGATGCCAAGGTCATCCTTCTGTTTGGGGAGGTACATGAGGGGTCCAGACCCAGGACCGAGGTGTGGGAGTATGTGGGTAGGTATTTGACGTCCAGGACAGACATAACCCGTACAGGTAAGCAGTGCCGCCACAGGTACAGGGACCTGGTATGGAGGGAGTGGCAGTGGCTGGAACAGTACCAACAAATGGTACATGATGGTAGTGTACCACAGCCAGGTAGGTGGTGATCTGCATGCCTCAAATTATCATGCAAGTGGACAGATGGTTGTTTGAGGAGTCTTCCACACACATACTGCCCAGATGTGCCTGACATTGTAGTGTAAACTGCAGTATTGTCTCCACAAACTACACATCTGCCCCTGCTCTTCAGGCATGTCCCTGCTGGTGCCACACATGATACCTTGCCCACTGTGTCCTCTGTGTGTCTGCGAATGGAGAGTGGGGGTTCTTGCCACATTATACTGGCGTAACCTATGGATGCACACCAGTGATTTCCCCTTAATGCCATTCATCCTGTGGTCACCTTATACTGTCAGCTGTCTGCTTGCCCCTCACCATTATGTATGATATTTTTATGCCATTGTTAGATTGGACATGATGTGTACATGCCCTGTCCCTGATGACTGTGGCAGGGGTTCATTTGCTTTGGTGGGGGGCCATGAGGACATATGGCTCGATTATATATTCCACTTGGTGGCAGAGGGGTCATCCACTGTCTCGGCCACCCAATTCCCCCCACCCACCTGTCATGTACTGGCTGGTCCTGACATGGCACCGCTCCTTGTACGCATTTGATGCTGTCGACAGGCACAGTGCTATTAGCCATGTGTAGCACAAAGTGTACTGACACACAGGACACTCGTCCCATAGTAGGAGCAGTTCTCTGTTATGTGCTGTATTAATATTGCATGCCTGCACTGTATCTTGTTGTGCCTACTGCAACATACTGACATGTCTTCAGGTTGCTACCCCTAGCCTGTTGGGTTTTACACATTACATACGTTCATGTCTCATAGATGCATAAGTCTTCCATTACACATGGTATAGTGTACGTTACTATGGGTTATATATGGGGCCACATGTTTCCCTTACATGGGATATTATGTGACATTCAGTAGCTATACAGTGTTATAGGCTGGCGTATCACTCTACCACAAACATGGTGCCTTCTACTGTGTGACTATTGGTCCTGTGGGATCACCAGTGTTGGGTAAGTTACTTTTTCTATTACTTCCTATTATGTTTGGAAACTTGTTCCAGAAAGCTGTGTGCTGTCACTAGCAAGGATGGAGAAGTACTGGAAAAAGTAATACACCTTGCAGTTACAATTACTTATGCCTTTTTATACGAAAGTACTACGTAACTGTAACTGATTATATTTATTTTAAAGTAACTAGAAACTAATCTAGTACTTTCAAATAAATGTCATCTGCTAAAGTTTTTTATTATTTTTGTATTGTTTTTATATAAAAAGAAATAAGTAACTAACTGTCAGGTGTATTACTCTTTCTAGTACTTCTCCATCCTTGCTAGTGACTACACAGAGCTTCCTGGATCAAGTTTCTAAAAGAAATAGAAAGTAATAGAAAAAGTAACTTATCCAACACTGGGGATCACATTCATTATGGTATGCGGCGGTTGTTTTCCAGACCGTATTGTACCCACAGTATTCGTGTGCAGGGCTGGGGTGATGGAATTCTCTGTCCTTCCACAGCTTTCATGACAATGGCACACTGCAGCCTGATACGTTTCACCATAGGGATGCAATACTTTGTTTGTGGTCATATAGAGTTGTTTGTGTTCATATGGAGTACATATAAGATTATGCACTGCATGTTCACTGTCACTACCTACATGGCATAACATGAAATTCCCCAATTAGACAATGGGGTGGAGGGATGAGGGCAGGATGTGAATGTGGCTCTGTGGTAGATATATGTAATATGATGCCTGGGGGTTTCTACAGCACAATACTGTAACATCCAGTGCCAAGGTCTGGGTTGTCACAGCGCCCCTTCCATAGGCCTCTTCATGTCTGGCCCCATATGTCAGTATACTCATCCTCCACTGGCTGGGGATCTGTGTGTTACTGGCATGTCAGAACTGTTCATTCTGTGTGCAGACCACATAGGCTAGTTCCTTACAGGGAAGGACAGTCCTGGCAGGTGCAATGTCCTGAGTCATGGCACTATGGGCCAGTTACATGTGGGCGCCTACTCTGAGCCCATATACATTTTGTTGTCTGGCCTGACAGGTGGTTGACCATTGTGTCATGTTGCTTTGGCTGCATAACTACTGTGTCAATGTGTTTTTGTGGGCCTACTGGGGCATGGCACATCCTAGGGATGCTGTACAAACCTGCTTATCAGAGACAGGTGCCTGGTGTGACCATGATGTGTCCTGTGGTCTTGCTCCAGACACGTATATCACGAGGTCGGTCCCTGATGTGTAGATTACTGTTTGGTATTGTGGATGTCCTCAGTGATGGTATTGGTGCTTGGCATGCCACTGTTATGAGCATGTTCAACAGTATAATCCCAGCTGTGTGACATGTGAGGGTTGTCATGTGCTACTGTGGAGTGGACCATGGGGGGGGGTGGCTTCCATGATGTTCCTGATGTTGTCATTTTTCCTACACTCTGCAGATCACAGCACCCAGGGATGGGTAGAGGTGATGGCACCCAGGGACCATCAGGAGGGGAGCCAGAGTCCAGAATGTGGGGCAGAACCATCAAGGACAGCATTAAGGGCCTTGGCAAGTAAGTTTGCTTTATTTCTTTATCATTGTTGTCACCTGTGACATATCTGGATGCCTGTGACAGATTTGTATCACTGCACACCTCTTGCATGCCACATGACATGTAGTTGTGGTAATGCTCAACACCTGTTACATTGTGGTGTGACCCTGGTGTGCTTGCCAACCCCTGGCCATGTCTCCTATGGTGCACTTCTGGCCATTAAGCTCTGGCATGGTGTTTAACCCTCCTATGTGCTGAATGCATTGTTACTATTTATCATGGGTTGCCACTGCACATGAAGACATATCATTGGTGCATTCACCCTTAGCAATACTGTGCTGAGAATTATGGGCATATGCACAGCAACTGTGGCACCCAGTTGCTGTACATATGCCCGTACTGCTCTGAAAAATGCTGCTATGGGTGCATGCACCTATGTGGTCATCTAGGCATATACACATGTGTGACCTGCAAGGCCATGGCTCCTCTGGCGTATGTATTTCCAAGACCTGTGGTATATTTATCTTGCAGGTGGCAAAGTCCATGCCTGATACCTTGCCACTGCATGCAGTTGGTCCTGCGCTGTGTGCTGGCCTCCTGTATGGTCCATTGTAGTCGACGTGTCCCCATTGTGTGACACATGCAGACATAGGATGACCTGTGTGCTAGTTGTTGGCTATACATCCCTGAATGTGAGGTATGCCCTGCAACATACCTAGTGTGGCATAATGCAATGGCTGCTGGCCTCTCCACCACTGGATCCTCCATGGTACATCAGTCAACCACCCCCTGAACATCCATCCCCTGCTGTGTCACTTGCCCCATCTCCTTCAGTTGTATATGTACATGTAGTTTTACCTCAGTCAACACCACACATTGTCGGCTGCATACACAAGTGTACCACTCTTTTGTGCTGTATTGGGTCTTGTGCATAACTTGCGGTCAATTGTCAGTCCATCCTTATTCCCATTGGTGCAATGTGAATAGTGTGTTCTGTCTTGGTTGCTGCAGTACTGGGACATGCTGGCCCCTTCTGTGTTGCTGGACACTGTACTACATGTCATGTGCAGCAGGATTTTGGGTCCACTGATGGGTCAGGAACTGCTTCCCATTATGCCAGCTGCTGACTTTCCATTGCCTCTCAGGCATCACAGCTTTGGAGTTGCATTGTCTTGCTGCATGCACACCTTTGGCAATGTGTGCCATGCTCTTCCAGGGCTCAGTGTTTGGTGGTCTGAGACCTGGTGGCCTGTGTTGTGCTGCTCTGCTTGGGTGTGTGTGTGTTGGACATCATTGCATCATGGTGTAACATACCTGAAAGGCCATAGCACATCACCTACCCTGTATGCTGCACTCTCTATCACTGCCTTGGGTTCACCATTGGTGTATGGGCCAACTGTCCGGCTTATGCTCCCTGGAGTCCAGCCCACTGTGCATTGGATGCCCATGTCCAGCATGTCTGCCTGCCTCATGCTGAGGTGGTAGTAGCCTCCAGCCTGTGTTTTGCATCCATATAACCTTGTGTTGATATTTGGGCCCTGTCTTCTAGGTGCGCTACCAACACCTGTGTCACTGGCCACTCCATGTTGTTGACCAAAGGGGTGCTGTGGTGATGCGCATACCTGTTCCACCACCTGTGTATGGTTGGGTGCTCACATTCAGGTGTCTGCAATTCCCATTCTCATTCCTGTTTTGGCTGCATGTGCGCATCCCCTATCTTTTTACCATGTACACCATTGTACACCACTGCATGTTTCCATCTTTGCACATGTGTTTTGCATCAGCAGGTACAGGGGTGCCAGGATGTTCGCCTCTACCATAGCCAACCCTCTGTTCCATCACTGCCACTTGGCCAGATAGTCTGTCTGTGGCTGTGTCACTCTGGTATGGCTGTGAGTGGTGGGGAGTCTGCACATCCCATCCATGCCTCCTGCTAGCTGTTCATCTTGTGTTGCCATTTTGTCACTGTGTTGTGCATCAGGTCCAACAGCTGTGGACTCAGCCCATGCATGGCATCAGTGGCCTGTGGTCTGTGCATCCCTCAACCTGGCATGTAGCCCCTGTGGGCAATGCAGGGCATGTGAGTCATCTGCTCTTGTCCACCTGTCCAGGTGTGTAGGTGTGTCTTTGGTTTCTGAGGCGGCTGAGTCTCCCATGACTTACATGTGCCATTGTGTTGGTGATGATGCGGAGGGTGGGGTGGTTATTTGTGCTGCCTGTTCCTTTTTGGTCCACAGTGTCTGGTACTAGTCTGTACATTATTGTCTTTTTTTCTTATAGGTGTCCGTCGGACTGCTGGAAGTCTTCACCTTCAGGAGCAGGTGGAGGGATGGGATGAGCTCCTCCAGAGCCTTCTGCATCAACAACGGGTCATTATGAGGTGGCTTGCAGCACTTGAGTGCTATGTGGCCCAATCAATGGCAGCACTTGAGGAGCTGGCCTGAAAGGGTACCATGTGATATGAGTGATTGCAAAATAGCGATCACCAAAAGAGCGAGTCAACATCGCCGATTTCAATAAAGGCGACGAGCACTTTGCCGAATCCATTAAGAATGATGGACTGAAATACTCTCTATGGGAGCGATATTTATTCAAATGTTTATGTGGGTGGTTGTGCCCCCACAAACCCCATTCAGGGGACTTTTCCCCTTGCACACCCCATTATAAATATAATCAACTCCGGGAGGGCCTGACACTGGGTTACAGGGGATCATTTGGGAGGGGGCTATTCAGGGGGCACATTCAGCTGGCCATAGTACTGCAAAGCAGCAATTCGAGAGGTCAGTGAATGGATGCAAAAATTAAAAAACATTTTCACACCCACCAAGCTAGTTCTGAACCCAGGACCTCCTGCACCACAGACAGTCCCTACTTCCACCACACCAAATGGCCAGCTATAAAATGCCTGGCCAAACAACCTATCATATCCTCATACACAATATACCAGTATCCCATTTGTCATATTTTACCGTCATGGTTCTGGTCCCTCACAATCATGCTTACTACTCCTCACTATAGTTTTACAGTCATTGTCATAACAGGCAGTCAGATTGAGTCGCTCAAACTGAGTAGCTCAATTTGACTCTCCCATATCATGGGTTACCCTTGGAACTGCCACCCTACACCCCCCTCAACACCCTTACTATTCTTCTTTTCCCTTTGGACCCCCTACCCACCTTCCCCTTGTTTTTACCTTTCTCCACCACCATTGTTGTAAATAGTTTGTTTTCATGTGCCTTGTTTTGAATATGTCACATCTTTGTATATTAAAGAGTATTTTTCTGTTATGCTCCTGCATTCTGTGTCTCCTGCTGTGCTTTGGTGGCATTTACTTGTTTATTGCCATGCTGCACCACTGCTCAGGTATTTCCCCCATTAGGTTTCAGTCCATGTCTGTCGTCTCCCACAGTATCTCCACTGGTTGTCCTGCTGGGATCTGTGGCTGTACATTGGCCTTCACAATGTTCTGGCCTTTGCGGATGCATGGGGCTGTTGTTGGAAACAACCTGTTTCTTGTTTGTCCCCATGCCCATGTCTTGCACCTGATTGCATCCTTCTAGGTTGGGGCCTCCCATTGCCCTGGAATTGTCCCTGTACTTTGTGCACTTCCCCACCTGCATTTTCCGGAGGGGTGGCCTCATTCCATGACCTGTCTGGCCCTGTGTCTCTGTTGGCATAGCTGCCTTCCATCCCCCTGTGCCCCCATGTTGTGTGCCATTCAGTGTGCTAGTGCCTGTATCATGTCAGGATTCCATGTGCCCTCCCCCTGTAGACAGACAGGACTGGTTTGGGGCCTCCAGGCTTCCCGGTCTGTCATGTTTGTGGTACACCCTCCACCAGTCTCACTGGCACATCTTCACCCTTCCTCCCTACTTCACATCCAACATGTGGTGCTCCTTTTTCTATATACATGGGTACAGTACCACCCTCACATGTTGTTTTCACATATCATTTTTATTATAGTTCCACCTGGTCCCTGCCTCTACTTTCTACTTTACTGCTCCCCTTCTATGCAGGTGCCTCCTGCGGCCACTTGGCTCACTTGTGCCTGACACCACCTCTGTGTGCACGGAGCTGCTGTGGCTGTTTGCAAGGCCCATTCGTACTTTTTAGAGCAGTCTTTGGTGCTGCGTAGTCTTGGCACTGCACTCTGGGCTATGCTTTGCACACTTCCATTTTGCCACTATATTTGGCAGATTTTGCCCATGGGCTACTCCTTTGAATATTGTGTGCATTTGGATATGGACTATATTTGCCCGCTGAACAGTGCAAACTTAGCCCGCAGGTGAGGTTTTGAATATTAAGCCCCTGATAACCATAATAGTAATATTTGAAAGTTATACCTGTTTCATATACAGTAACACAGTATGTTCAAAAATATTATTTCAAAATAATTTTCCCCCTACCTACAGTAAATAATCTGTTTCAATCACTGGTAAAGTTAAACATAGGAGGATGTTCTTGCTATAAGGTCACAGTTGGCTCAGTTACCGTGGCAAGCCATTTTATATGTTTATTTATTCATTCAATGTTTTATCAGGAAGGCATCTAAGCTGAAGCACGTTTCCAGGTAGGAACTGGGGGAAGGGGGAGAGGATCATTGGGGATGCAGTAAAACACAATAAATGGTACATAACAAAAACATGTTGAAAATATGAATCTATAAGTGCAATACAGTACAAGACGAAAACACACCAGGCAGGTAAACATTCAAGTTACAAGTTACAAAAGTGCAATAAATTGACAATATAAAGATTACTGAGCCTCAGGGATGAGGGATGACACTCTCTGTGGCTATTGTAAAAATCATCTGTTTGCATAATAGCAAAGTATGCAGATGACACGAAGATCTGCAGCAGGGTTGATACACAAGGAGGCGTGGAAAGAATGAGAAGGGACTTGGCAAGGTTGGAGGAATGGTCAGAAGTATGGCAGCTAGGATTCAATGCAAAGAAGTGCAAAATAATGCACCTGGGAAACAAGAATCCAGGTGAAAAATACACAATGGGGGGGAAGGTAGTAACAACAACAAAAAAGGAAAGGGACCTGGGGGTAATCATATCAGATGACCTTAAGGTTAGCAAGCAATGTGAGAAGGCAGTAGGGAGGGCTGGGGGTATACTGGGATGCATAGGGAGAGGCATCAGCATCAGAAAACAGGAAGTTGTTATCCCTTGTACAGACAGTTGGTGAGACCCTATCTGGAGTACTGCGTCCAGTTCTGGAGACCCCATCTCTGCAAGGACATAGACAGGATAGAGGCAGTCCAGAGGAGGGCAACTAAAATGGTGCAGGGTCTGCAAGAGAAGCCGTATGAGGAGAGACTGAAGGAGCTTAATATGTATACCCTTGAGGAAAGAAGGGAGAGGGGGGACATTATAGAAACTTTTAAGCACCTCAGTGGAATCAACAAAGTCCAAGAAGGTAGCATCTTTCACAATAGAAAAAGAGACGTGCAAGAACAAGGGGACACAATTTAAAGATAGAGGTTGGGCGGTTCAGGGGCAATGTGAGGAAGTATTATTTCACAAAGAGGGTAGTGGATGCATGGAACAGTCTTCCTGAGGAGGTTGTGGGGTCTAAAACTGTGGGAGAATTCAAGAATGCATGGGACAGACATAAGGCAATTCTTGTTGGGGGTAGGAAGAAATAGGCTGTTGGTTAACTAGGATCTGCGGCCTATCCTGTAGGTAGGGAAATGAGCAGACTAGATGGGCCAAACGGTCCTTTCTGCTGTCAAAGCCTATGTTTCTATGTTTCTAAGTATAAAAAAAGAAAACAAGAATAAAAAATTGCAACATAGTACAGTAAGATAAACAACATAAGCAGTTGAGAGACTGGGCACTGCATAGCAAACAGAACAGAATGCAGTTTGCAGGAAAGAGGACTAGGGGTAGGAACAGGAATAAGCTATGCAGTCACAGAGAAGAGGTTTAAAGAGAGGTAGCAAAGTGAACAGAGGATAGCAACCTGTTCAAGAGAGAGGGACGTCTGTAGGAAAATTAACTTGACCAGCAGAGGGATGAAGGAGGAGGTAAAGCCTGGGATGAGAGAATGAAAAATAATGAGCAGTAGAAGGGAAAGAGGTGCAATAGAAACAGAAAGTAGACACAAGACAAGCAAAGTGATACAGTATGTAACCCCTAAATGGCACTATCTATAGGGTTAATACCCCTGCCAGTATTTCTCCTAACAGGTTGAGGGGTCTGGGTTCAATATTTTGATGCCTCCACCCAGAGTAATAGAAGGGGGTTATCTACCTACCCTGGTATAGCCCTCTGGGAAGCTATAACCACCCACAGACCCAGCTAGTGACCAAATACCTTGTAATAGAAGATAATCCTTTGCAGTAGTTGACATCCAGTTAGCAATGAGCATTAATAATATGCACACACCTCTTGCACTTACCACCAAAGACTGCTCTTCAGCAATTCCCCTGGAACCCCCTGTAAAGACAATGTTAGCAAGGCAAACATACACTTTCAATGCTGCCACCAACTAAGAATCTTCTCATAAGCAAGTTTAAATGTGAAACAGCAAATCAGGTTTATTAAGGGGTCGTGAACAAGGATGGGGACGTGAATCTAGGAGAATTATTACTATACTGATTTGATTCAGGTTGCTATGCATGCATATACCTAGTTCCACGTAAACAGTCTGACAACACTAGGTTCCCAGAGTGCTATGCTGGCTGGCCAGAATCGGTGCCTGGTGTTGGCAGGCGTTGCAGCTGTTGGGGGGCCCTTGATGGGAAGAAAAGGCAGTTAACATGCACAAGCAAGCTTTGGTCATTTGTAATCCTGGCCATTTGTCCCAGTCCATTGTAACCCTGTAACACACTGAAGCAATCAGATGGTACCATAAAATAATTAGAAGAATTGTTGCAGGGAGCTACCCTGAGTTTACTCAAGACACCAGTTGGTTGGAATTGCCTGGTTATACAAAGCTCTGCTGCTGATTACTAAAGAGCATGGAGATGCTGAGCTGGCACGACACACCTCCGCTTCAAGGTCTTTCCTTCCAAGTGGCTGCAACCTACGAATTCTTGCTGTAAGGGGCTGGCTCCCCAAGCTGGTCTCTCACCAAAGAACAGTCTCTGGTGCAGAAATAGATGGCTTGGGCTGAGTCTGGCATAGGCCCAAGGCTGGATAAACGCTTCTGGCAAAGTTCAGTTTGTTTGCTGGTGAAGGCCTCCAGCTGGCAAAACAGTCCAGTCACTGGCAGAAACAGGCCTCAACCCACGATAAACATTCAGCACATTTAACAGAAACAGCATTAACTTTTCTAACTCTCAATTCAATTTCAGGACGGTTGCTATTGCAGTCGATTTACTGAGCAAACCTCTTAATTCACCAAAGCAGTCTCTCACCACAGTTCTTGGGATGAATACTTTACAGGAGCTTCTCTTCGGTCCAATATTTGAGCTGCACTCCTCAGAGTCTTGGAGCATTATGCCACAGTCAAAGTTACTTTTTGGATTAGTCTGATTACTGCAATAAGGCAGTCCAATGCTGAAAAGCCACAGCAGGAAGGCAAGTCAGGCTTTTCCCCTCAATTATCCTTGGCTCATTTCCTTGAGCAGCCTCTCGATAGCTCGAGCTGTTCACTCTCTCTCTCTCTCTCTCTCTCTCTCTCTCTCTCTCTCTCTCTCTCTCTCTCTCTCTCTCTCCCAAAGCCTGTCTTCAGTTTGAACAGTCACTCTTAAATATAGTGCAAAATTCTTGGAATCTCATTAGTTGTTTGAGCTGCCCAAAACAGTCCTAGTCCTCTCATTGGTTGAATATTGGGCACCCAAACTTTGGCCCTGTTTTTCTCCCACCACGTTCTAGTACTGTCCCATGAGTCTCTGGCTAAAATCCAGGCTTTTGATTTGCTAAATGGGCTGCAAAATGGTGGTTGCTATGTTTAGTTTTCATGCAGTTCACTCAGTCCCACAGTTTGAAGTTCTGGTGCAGCCAAAGAAAATATTATTTATCTATATTTTCCCCCACAAACATAGCACCAACAATTCTCTTTTAAATGAACCCTCTTTTATGTTTATAAACCTCGTGCTTTTTCTGTCGCTGCTGCCAAAATACTGTCCCCCCAGGTGTCAGGCAGCAACTCATACATATTAATTTGGGGCCTTATACATGCTAATGAGACCTGAGAATGCTCCTTTCTTAAAAACCTATTTAAACTCCTAAACAGCTTCTGTGCCACATGTGTAAAGTCACCGGCCTCCAATGGGCTGAAGAGATGTGCCAAGACTGCTGACAGACTCCTCGATTGAACGCTAAACCAGCGGTCGGTACATCAAATGCACTTTTTGGGCATGCGCAAGTGCTGATGGTCACCAAGAACATGCAGGCAATCAGCAATTCAGGATTTTGGCTCAGACTGGGCTTAAATAACAAAATGGGCTGATTAGGGACTTGGGGAACCAACGGAGGACACAAGGAACACCTGGGTGATTTGGGGGATGCCAGCAACAGCGGGAGAGAAAACAGGTGAAACGAGAAGGACATGGCAATTAGGTAAGCCTCCGAAGGGGGGGTTACATCTCTCCCCTGCATGAAATACTTGGTGTCCATGCCAAGACAATAATAACACAGTATCTACAATGACTTTTTACTATGTGCACTATTTACAATGTTAGACCTAACATATAACATAAGTATTTGCACTGCATAGCTGACAGGACTTTGAATGATACTTTTGCAAATACATGATATAGAGTAACTATTAAGCACTTCGTCATGACATTTGTTATGCAATCATTGTACCTTTTACCTTTAGATAACCACAAGGAATAACATCTGACCTTTTGCATTTACTCTTCAAGATTAAACCTTAGTTTTACCATAACCCAGACTTTTGCATGCCCATATCAACATTTTATCTTTCATTTTATACTGTCTCACATAGTTAGTCATATGCATTATGCTTGTCTTTCCACTCTTTCTATACACACTCTTTGTTCACAAACCCACATGGCTGACAATCTGACCTGGTCAGCTAACTTTGGACTTTCTGGGATTTTTGTAAAATGCCCTCGGGTACTTGGTTTGGAGGGTTTTCTCACTAACTTAGCAGCTGTAGTGTATGCTATCTTATGAAAGGAACTGACTGAAATATAAACCCCTTATGGACCACATTCATAGGAAGGTCTACAGGCTCACCTGGAAAATCATATGTAAGGCATACCACACGTTTTACATCTCTCTCAGATCTTCTGCCATCACAGAGGCAACAAGCCTTTGTGTAAAGCAAATCAACAAAACACAATGAAGGAAAAAAACGCTATGGTTCTCAAAAGAGGTGGCAGGGAAGGTTAAGGAGAAAAGGACAGCATTCAGGAAATATAAGGAAACACAGAAGGAGCAGGACAGAGAACTTTATCAGTTAAAGTAGAACGAGGCAGGGAAGACAGTCAGAATAGCAAAGGCCCAAACCGAGGAAATGATAGCCAACTCTTTTAAGAAGGGAGATAAGACCTTTTATAGGTACATTAGGGAGTGAAGAAAGACCAAAGAAGGGATACTGAGGCTTAATAAAGGGGAAGAAATGTGGGCAGAGGGTGACAGTGAAAAAGCAGGGATACTGAATGAATATTTTTGCTCAGTATTCACAAAGGAAGAGAAGGGGGAGGTACCTAAACCAAACAAGAGAAACACTCTGAAGACGGGGGTCGATACCAGTCCATTTACAGAAGAAAGGGTTCTGAAAGAACTAATAAAATTTAAGGTGGACAAAGCAATGGGGCCTGATGGGATTCACCCAAGAATTCTAAAGAACTACAAGAACTACGGTAGAACTAGTGACACCGCTGACTACTCTCTTTAACAAATCATGGGAGGATGGGGTGGTACCTGAGAACTGGAGGAGGGTGGATGTGATTCCTCTTCACAAAAGTGTGAGCAGTACAGAGGCAGGAAACTACAGACCAGTTAGTTTGACCTCAGTGGTATGGAAAATGATGGAATCACTTCTGAAGGAAAGAATTGTTGAGTACCTAGAGGCCAGTGGGGCACGTGACCCAATGCAGAATGGATTCACGATGGGAAGGTCATGTCAGATGAATCTAATAATAGATTTCTTTGACTGGGTGACCAAAGTAGTAGACCAGGAAGGGAGTGTGGACATGGCCTACCTAGATTTTAGCAAGGCATTTGATACAGTCCCACACAAAAGATTAATACACAAGTTAGCCAGCCTTGGAATGGGTCCCAAGGTGGTACCCTGGATAAAAAATTGGCTAGATAACAGAACACAAAGGGAAGTAGTAACCAGAGTCCACAGTGAAGAAAAGGAGGGTTACTAGCGGGGTACCGCAGGGTTCAGTACTGGGACTGGCCCTTTTTAATGTCTTTATAAGTGACATTGCAGAGGAACTGGAAGGAAAAGTATGTCTCTTTGCAGACGACACAAAGATCTGCAACAGGGTTGATACACAAGATGGAGTGGAAAGGATGAGAAGGGACTTGGCAAGGTTGGAGGAATGGTCAAATGTATGGCAGCTCTGATTCAATGCAAAGAAGTGCAAAGTAATGCACCTGGGAAACAAAAACCTAGGGGAAGAGTACACAATGAGGGCGAGATACTGACAACAGTAAAAATGGAAAGGGACCTGGGGGTAATTATATCAGATGACCTAAAGGTGAGCAAGCAATGTGAGAAGGCAGTAAGGAAGGTTGGGGGGATACTGGGATGCATAGGGAGATGCATCAATAGTAGAAAACAGGAAGTTGTTATCCCTCTGTACAGACAGTTGGTGAGACCCCATCTGGAGTACTGTGTGCAGTTCTGGAGACCCCATCTCCGCAAAGACATAGACAGAGTGGAGGCTATCCAGAGGAGGGCAACCAAAATGGTGCAGGGTCTGCACCAGAAGGCATACAAAGAAAGACTTAAGGAGCTTAATATGTATACCCTTGAGGAAAGAAGGGAGAGAGGGGACTTGATAGAAGCTTTCAAGTACCTCAAGGGAATCAACAAAGTCCAAGAGGGTAGCATCTTTCAGAAAAAGAGTTGTGCAAGAACAAGGGGGCACAATTTGAAGATAGAGGGGGGACAGCTCAGAGGTAATGTGAGGAAGTATTTTTTCATGGAGAGGGTTGTGGATGCATGGAACAACCTCCCTGAGGAGGTAGTGGAGGCAAGAATAGTGGGGGAATTCAAGAATGCATGGGACAGACATAAGGCAGTCCTAGTGGGGGGTAGGAGGAAGTGAGCTGTTGGTTAACAAGGATCTGCAGCTTATCTATTAGGTAGGAAAAGGGGCAGACAAGGTGGGCCAAGCAGTCCTTATCTGCCATCAAATTCTATGTTTCTATGTTTCTATGAGGGGGCCTAGGCACAGTACTTTCAGTATTTGCATTCGGATCCATGACTTCCGGCTTGTTGCCCACCAACATGTCAGCTTCTGCAGTAAAGGACACCTCTGCACTCTCTGTTGGTTCTGAGTTGGAAGTATCACATGCATTTGCTTGTTCTGTAGACTCGAATTCATCAGTAGGCAGGATTTCAACAAAATTTAAATCATGTAGCACACTGCTAGTACTTTCAGAATTAGTAATACTTTCCGAGTTGTTGTCAGGTTCACTAGGTCCAGATATCTCAGCTTCAGGTAAGGACTCACTGGTTGGGTCCTCATTCTCTTGGTCAGAGCTTGCCACTTCAATCTCTGACAGCTCCACAAGAAATAGCAAGTCAGCTACTTCTGAAGTTACACTGTGTATCTCACTATCAGGCGGCACAGGGGTAGTTGAGAGTGCTGGATGGTCAGACCATTCTGAAGGTTCAGCATCATTTCCTATGTTACATGAAGGATTGACTTGGAAAAACTGAGCTAATTCGAAAGAAGGATAATACGTAGTCCCATATTCACTGTCACTGGACTCAGAAAGATTGTCATCATTAAGGATAGCAGTACTCATTGAAGGATCTTGATGAGGAACAGCAGAAAGCTGATTTGATTGTTTCCTTTGAGCAGCAGATCTGGTGACAGGCCCAGTGGGGACATTGACTGAAGATGCAGTCTACAATAATTTGTCCAATGGGTAAAAGATGATTTCGATGCATTGTCTTCACAGCCCATGGGTCATTCTCTGGATGAACTTTGTAGATTGGCAACTCATCCAGCTTGCTGATAACAATGTATGGGATGTGACTCAACCGGTCAGTGATCTTGTGTTTCCCTTGAAAACTCATATTTCTCAGTAATACATGGTCTCAAGGTTGTAACTCCAGAGCTTTTACACAATTGTCATGCCTTTATTTATTGGCTAAGTTTTTCTTTGCAGCCATTGTATGCACAAGTTGATAAGCATGATTAAACTGTGCTTTGAGTTTTTCTACATACTGTAAAAAACTTTCTATCTAAATCCCAACTGGTGGCACTCCAAAACAAATATCTACAGGTAAATGTGCTTCTTGACCAAACATCAGTTTATGTGATGAAACTCCGATTGCATCATTGTAAGTGCAATTATAAACATGCATCAAAGTACTTATTTGCTGACTCCACCTTGGTTTGTCTTTTGGGTGAAGGGTGTACAACATATCCAGCAATGTTCTATTAAATCTTTTGGGCTGCAGATCTCCTTGTGGTTGATACAGAGTGGTTCTTGACTTTCTTGCACCCCAGAGTGACAGCATTTCTTTGATCAAATGGCTTTCAAAGTCTCTTCTCTGGTCCAAATGGATAACGCTGTGGGGTACTGTAGTGGACGAAAAATTTTTCAACAAGCACTTTGGCTATGGTGGCTGCTTTTTTGATCCTTGGTCAGATAAGCCTGTGCATAACAAGTAAAGTGGTCTGTCACAATAAGCACATTGCCAATATTTTTTGCACCAGGGTCCGAGTTTAAAAAGTCAATACATACGAGTTCCATGGGTGCACTAGTGGCAATGTTAACCAAGGGCACTGCTCTCTGTGGCTGGGCTTTTCTCTGAAGGCATCGGCTACAAGTTTTGATATACTGATCAATGTCTGCACCCATCTTGGGCCAATAGAAATGGGCATGGGTTAAATCCAAGGTTTGACAACAACCCAAGTGTCCTATGTGATTGTGGCATGCCCTTAAGACCACATGTTTAAATGTAGAGGGCAACACTAATTGCTGTTTAATGACTTGGCCTTGTCCATCTGTGATATCTCGGTAAAGTAGTTTATTTTGCAGCTTGAGTCTAGGCCCTTCCCTGAATAGCAAAGCAGTTCTCTGATCTTTGGACCCCAGCTTTGAAACAGTTTTTCCGGTGCTTATGGCAATTAATACAAGTTTAATCATGGGATCATGATACTGCTCCCTTTGGATATCTAAAGGAGTGAGCTGGGGTAGAGTGCTCAAATCCAAGACTGCAAAGTTACAGTAGGCTATAGGTACAAAACTATCTGGAGGCCCCAGGCAGTCAACGAGGCAATTCACAGTGGCAGCAGACGGGTGTTCATCCCAGTCAAACCTTTGGCACAGGGCACTTACAGATTGCTTTGTCATTCTCACCCACTCAGGACTGGAAACAGGTAATCTATATAGAGCATCAACATCAATGTGATTGAGGCCCGGACAGTACACCACTGAATAATCATACGTTGAAAGAGCAGATAGCCATCTGTGTCCAGTTGCATCTAACTTGGCTGAGATTTGGACGTACGTGAAGGGTTTATTGTCTGTTTTAATCTGCATTTTAGTGCAATAGAGGTATTCATGAAACTGGTCTACTATTGTCCATTTTAAAGTGATAAAAATGATTTGATACCTTTTAATGGACCAACATAGATGTAACAACAAGAACAAAGTGCTCTAGCTTTCGGACCAACCAGTCCTTCTTCAGAAGCTCATGGCAGTTGTTTAGAAAATACAATACTTATAACAGCTAGATAATGCAGAGAAAAACAGAAAAAAATCCCCATTGGTTTAAAATACTCATTTAAAAAAAAAAAAAACAGAAGATGATGTCAGAGAAGTTAAACAGTACAATACTGCCTCAGTCCGAATGAACCTTGGGTTAAGATGTGCTTGGTGCAACAAACATAAGAATCCTACTACACATAAATTTAATTGACATAAGATAACACTGCTGAAGCAGATAACTCCCAAATCAAGCCATGAGTATCACAGTCAGTATAAGGATGTGATTACTGAAAGGCAACCCCACCCAGCTTAAAGACAAACTAAGATAGTATAGAGGCTACATGAAATTACAATGTATGCATTAAAGACAAGAATACCAGTAAAGTTATCTAAAAACATCAGTGCACACTGTGTGATGTGTAAAACCTAGCTAGACATGTCACCCAGCTGTATTCTCAAGCTAAATAAAAGGCCAAGAAATTACAAAACCTCAGGACTATATAAATGATAATATAAATTGATAATATTAGTGTTAAACAAAAAACTCTAGTAGAGGAACCTCAAAAATTCAGACCATGCATCCTGATATGTACTGATGTCAATATATACTGAGAATGTAGCAACTACATGTACCACAAGTGTCTAGGAATCTGAAAAAGAGATAAAAAGTAATTTATCTCTTCCTGCTCATACAAACAGTACAACCTAACCCACCCCACATCACAATAATGTGGGTGGGGGAGATACATAGCTTAACCGAGATGTTGTCTCTCTCTCTCTCCCCCCTCCTTTCTCTCTCTCTCTCTCTCTGTCCCCCACAGACAGACACACACACACACACACACACATACACACTCTCAATCTCTCTCCTAGTGAACCTATATTAACTTCAGTCACTGTAATTGTTCCCCAAAGGAATACAACTTGTAATGAAATTCTGAGTAAATTACTACAATATTAGCCTAATGTAAAAAGATATGTGCAGGACCCCAAGCAAATGAGATCCACATCCCATATATGTACAGAGTTACAAAAATTATATATAACAGTATAAGATAACACTCCTGTATGTACACTAGCAGGCTGGGTAAACTGAATATGGTGCAATGGAATCAATCCCCCCCCCACACAGGCAAAGATAAAAAGTAAGGAGAAATTTGTTGTGTGTGAAATGAAAATAGTAACACATTATACCTCCATATAGCTAAATAGAGACCTACCTCAATGTGACAGCAAGCCCCACATCTATTATATCACATACCTCACAGCACATACCCACACACATACATACACACACGCATCCACATCCACACATGCTGAAGTCCTATAATATGTCAGCTTGAAGAAGAAAAGGTCTGTGGATGTTAATTTCTGTAGTGTCCCATAAAGCCAAGATCCACGTTCATCCCATCTGCTACCATATTGAGATGTAAAATAAGTTTAATCTCAAAAGCTCGTCTCTGTTGTGTGTTTTTGAGATTTCCTTTTAAGACCATTACTGACATATCTGAGACTGAGTGGTCAGGCTGGGAGAAGTGATGCCCCACTGGTTTTTCAGTCTTCCTTGCTGTAATAGTATGCCTGTGTGAGTTCATCCTAGTGCGGACTGAGCCCTATAACTATCTTAGTTTGTCTTTAAGCTGGGTGGGGGTTGCCTTTCAGTAATCACATCCTTATACTGACTGTGATACTCATGGCTTGATTTGGGAGTTATCTGCTTCAGCAGTGTTATCTTATGTCAATTAAATTTATGTGTAGTAGGATTCTTTATGTTTGTTGCACCAAGCACATCTTAACCCAAGGTTCATTCGGACTGAGGGCAGTATTGTACTGTTTAACTTCTCTGACATCATCTTCGTTTTTTTTTTTTTTTAAATGAGTATTTTAAACCAATGGGGATTTTTTTCTGTTTTTCTCTGCATTATCTAGCTGTTATAAGTATTGTATTTTCTAAACAACTGCCATGAGCTTCTGAAGAAGGACTGGTTGGTCCGAAAGCTAGAGCACTTTGTTCTTGTTGTTACATCTATGTTGGTCCATTAAAAGGTATCAAATCATTTGCTTCTGGATCTATTCTTGCAAGGACCAATACGGCAACTACTAAATCAACATTTTAAAGTGAGAAATTCGAGTTTATGCACAGGATAGTTTTTTCTCAGATGTAACCAAGCTTCTTCTGGTGAACGCCCTGGGTGTAATCTTTTCTCATGCTCCTGATAAAGCACATCTCCAAGCACACTCAAGCTGGCATCAGTGTGTAGTACATACAATTTTGTTGGATCACCATAGGTGAGATTTGGCGTGTGTGTGAGCTGGTGAATGATGTTATAAAATGTTGTGTTACAATAATGGGTCCATCTGGCTCCAAAAGGCTCATTGGGCTTGAAGTAGTCTTTATCACCTTCTTTTACAGTACTCCTTTTGTACTTTTGATTGGTAGGTGGATACCCTTGGGTCAGATTTAGCAGTGGGGGAATTACTTTGGTATAATCTTTAACAAAGCGTCGATAGTATCCATAGAAACCTAGGAATTTTTTCAGTTCTTTAAAGAGCAGCTGACGCCTTTGGGAAAACTTTGGAAAACATAATATTTAGACACAATTCAGCTTGTATGTCATATATATTCTATGGATTTCTCCTCTACATTATTTATTGCTAAAGAAATTCCCAAGAAAACAAGATCTTTATCCCTCAGAGTTCATCTGCCTTTACAGCTTACTCCCTACTTGAAACCATAAGGATCTGTTGTGACATCACAGTCTGTTGCCATGGGAATAACTGTGATGTCACAAGCAAAGTATTATGACATCAGGTTGGGAAGAAGCAATAGAAGCAGATGAACCATTAAGGAACAATTATCCTGTTTTCAGGCATATGACCTCTGTAATAAACAACAGAGATAAGAAATACAGAGCTAATGAGAAATTAAAGCTGCTTTGTGTTCAAATATTATGTTTTACAAAGTTTTTCTCAAAGCATCAGTGGCTCTTAAAGGTTATTAGGCCTTGGCCAGGTGGTTAAGGCATCTACTTTGCTGGGGTCGGTTGAGATGTCTTCAGAAAATACAGAGTGGCCCACATATTGTACTTTACAGATCACTGAAAAAACTGACACTTGTCGATGGACAGTTTTAATTCAGATTTTTCTAATCGGTCCAGGACTTTAAACAAATGAGCCTCATGCTGTTCAAGCATATTGCCAAACACGATGACATCATCCAAATAAACTAGGGATTCAAGGAGGCTCATGTCTCCTACAGCTCGCTCCATTACTCTCTGGAAGGTGGCAGGTGCTCCAGATATGCCCTGGGGCATGCGCGAAAATTCGTAGAAACCCAGAGGAAAAATAAATGCAGTTTTCTCTCTATTCTCTGGTGCCATCGGGATTTGGTAGTATCCGCTTCTGAGATCTAAGATGGAGAACCACTGACATCCATTGAGACAATCAAGGGCATCCTGGATGCGAGACATCATATACTGATCTGGTATGGTCCTTCTGTTAAGTGTCCGGTAGTCCACAAACATCCTCACTGAGCCATTTTTCTTTCGAACCACCACAATGGGCGATGCATAAGGGCTGCGGGATTCCGGAATAATTCCAGCTGCTAACATCTCTTGGAGGTGGTGTCAAACATTATCAATGTCTTCAGGCGCCAGTCTGCATGACCTTTTTCAAAATGGCCTATCATCAAGGAGCCTGATATGGTGTTCAGTGCAGGTGACGTATCCAACATCCCATTCCTTTAATGAAAATACTTTCCTTCGCTGGGCTAGCTTGTAGCTGATTTTATCTTTCTACTCACTGGGAATGGGGGATTCTCCAAAATCAAACAGGGCTGAAGTCACTTCACCATCCTCCTCTGTACAGCACTTGCTCGGTAACACAGCGGTATCTGCGCAATATACTGTGGCCAGGGTACAGGCCCAGGGGCCTTCAATGTCCCGGTCGATCACATTACAGAGTTGCACTACTACTCTCCTAGCATAGCCATGGGCTCTAACAGGTAGCACACTGGGTTTAACTAGGAGTCCATCAAGCAGCTTCCCTTCATCTGGGGCATCTAGCATAAGAATCATGTTTGTTACGTCTTTTTTGATACGCACCTCTCCACTGATGTGACACTGTGTATTAGGTGGCAGGACAAGGGGTGATGGGTCCTACTTCCAGGCATACCATGCTGGCTCTTCCTTATCACTCTCTTTGCTCTGCATTTGTATCTCATAATCTTTTCATACCATTGCATGAACAGGTAAAGCTTGTCCAGTTTTCTGAGCTTGCTTTTCTTGACACATCTGTGCTAGGCAGCCAAATGTGTGTGCATTAGTGCTGATCAATATGGTAATCCCATCATATAGTCCGGTTGAGGGGCAAACCAAAGCCAGGGTCTCCACAGGCTTATCCATGCCAGCAACAGTAGAAGCAGAAGGTAGCCATGTTCATAAGTAACCAAGGTAAGGGTAGGATTTATATCTTAAACCCTATACATGCAGTCCTTCAAGAGGTTGAAGAGGATGGTCAGGCAGGTGTTAGTCATACCAATCTTTAACTATTATAGTGACCTAAGATCTGCTGTCCAGTATGGTTTGGGTTGGGATGCTGTTGACGTGCACCTTAGCCTCCATAGAGGGGCCTACCATTTTTTCCCAATCCAGGAGAGTATTTGCAGGGGCTGGAACAAATTATTTGGCCACAAGTGAGTTGTGTCAAGTCAGCCTGGGCTCCCCTGGTGCTACATTGCCTTGGGTACTTTTCTGCAAGCAGTCTATCTCTCACCCTGGCCGGGTCCTCCTGGGATCGGCATTCCTTCTTTGGGTGACCATCCTTCCCACATTTGTAGAAAAATATACCTTCTCTAGTCTGCTTTGGCTGTGATATTACATTAGAGGCTGGTTTTCATTCGTGGCTAGGAGATGGTGTATAACTCACATTTAAAGCTTGAGCAGGAGCACCAACAGCAAAGGGTCTTGATTCTGCCTCTCTCTCGGCCATGCTGGAGGCCGCACACTACATTCCATTAATTCTTTCACCATGACACTTCACTTAGTTCAGTCCTTATGCTGCCCTCTACAGGGGGCATCTGAGCATGCACTCCCACTCTCATAGCAGATGCATTCTGAGGGAGGCCGTAGTCTTTATCACCGACTTCCCTAGTTTTGGCATCAGTTTTTAATTCTCTGATTTCTTCAAGTATCTCTATCCATGGTGGAGCATCCCTACCAGCCTCTTTGTGTTTGCCTGTACTATATTCAGCCCTCAAACATCACTTGCCTGACCACCATCAGTAACCTGGGCAGCGGTGGCAGATACATGAGGGGCCCCAATGGTGGCATCCTTTGTTCGGCCTCCCTAACCCGTCATAGGAGGAAGGCAAATCCAGCTGGTCTGCCAGCTGTAACTTAAGCAACAATAGTTCAGAATATGAAGCAGACTTAAGTATCTGGTCCAGCCTAATATGATCTAGCTCGCCTGGAGCCACACTGTCTTTCTTAAGACATTTCTGTAGGGCCTTCTCAAGCCGAGGTACATACACAGACAAGGGCTCCCCTTGACATTGATGGGTTCCTCTAAACCTCCACAAAAGATCCTTGCCTGATTCTGGGCTCCCAAATACATTTTCCAAAGCAGCCAAATAGTCTTGTGCAGATGCCCCTGTGTTATTAGCCCACCTTGCATGAATAGAATCCAGAGCTGGTCCCCCGGAAACTTTCACTCAACCTTTTCCTCTTCTCCACCTCGGAACATTGCCATTCTGGCACTGGGGGGGCAACATAGTCTATCCATGGCTCCTAATCATCTTCCCCATTAATTGTGGGCACGAAGCCAGAAAACACTTTTAACTTGTGGTAATAGTCATGACTGGACAAGGGCACAGGCATAGGAGCCGGCATAGGGGAAGTAGCTGCCACAGTAATTGATATGGATGTCGGGCAGGAGCATGCACCGGGTCAGGTATAGGTACCGGGGAAGGGGTAGAAGGTTGAATTAACTTTCTTAAGTCCTCAAGGGTTTGCACTCCTTCATTAACAGCTTGGCAAGCTTTTCCTCAAAATTCTTAGATAAGGGAGGGGGTTCTGGCTCTGAGGAACTCTAACCATCCTTAGTTACCACCCTACAGGTGGCCAGGGACCGATCAATAGTAATAGTCTTAAGGACTTTAGTACTGTCCACTGGGTTGCTGCACACCACCAGAGCCATTAACGTTTGTGCAGTTGGGTCAGCCATTCGACTTGCTAGCACAGCCGCACCCAGACACTCAGTTTTCATGAGGGCTTCCTTGATAATGCCTTTGTCAGTACCCAGGGGTATATCTAGCAATAAAAGAGCATTGTGAGGGTCAATATCACTCCCCATACACTAACCAATTAACTGCTGTACAGCCATTTCTTTAACAAAGGAGTCAGAATCAGTGCTAGTGATATTGTCTATAATGGTGGCAGGCCACAGGTAATTACCCATAAAGACAGTGGGCTCCAGGTGAGTCCTTACTAAAATTTTGTGACATGGCCACTAGGGGGCATTAATCCCAGTGGTGCCTCAAAGATGTAACCCCTAAGTGGCGCTATCTCTAGGTTACTACTCCAGCCCGTATTTCTCCTAACAGGTTGAGGGGCCTGGGTTCAATATGTTGGTGCCTCCACCCGGAGTAATGGAGGGGGGGGGTTATCTACCTACTGTGGTGTAGCCCTCTGGGAAACTATAACCACCCAAAGACCCACCTAGTGACCAAATATCTTGTAATAGGAGATAATCCTTTGCAGTAGTTGACACCCAGTTAGCAATGAGCATTAATGATGAGCACACACCCCTTGCACTTACCACCAAGGACTGGTCTTCAGCAACTCCCCTGGAACCCCCTGTAAAGGCAATGTTAGCAAGGCAAACATACACTTTCAATACTGTCACCAACTAAAAATCTGCTCATAAGCCTGTTTAGGTGAAACAGCAAATCAGGTTTATTAAGGGGCTGTGAACAAGGATGGGGGCTTGAATCTAGGAGAATGAGTACTTTAATGATTTGATTCGGGTTACTATGCATGCATATACTTAGTCCCACAGTAAACAGTCTGACAACACTGGGTGCCAAGAATGCTTTGCTGGCTGGCCAGAATCGGTTGCTAGGGGTTGGCTGGCATTGTAACTGTCATTGGAGCTCTTGATGGGAAGAAAAGCCAGTTAGCATGCACAAACAAGCTTTGGTTATTTGTAATCCTGGCAGGTTGGCCCAGTCCTTTGTAACCCTGTAACACACTGAAGCAATCAGATGGTACCATAAAACAATTAGAAGAATTGTTGCTGGGAGCTACCCTGAGTTTACTCATGACACCAGTTGGTTGGAATTGCCTGGCGATATGAAGAGCTGCTGCTGATCACCAAAGAGCGTGGGGAAGTTGGGCCAGCACGACACACCTCCGCTTCATGGCCTTTCTCTCCAGGTGGCTGCAACCTGCGAATTCTTGCTGTAAGGGGCTGGATCCCCAAGCTGGTCTCTTGCCGAAGAACGGTCTCTTGTGCCAAAAATAGTTGGCTTGGGCTGAGTCTGGTATAGGCCCAAGGCTGGATAAACACTTCTGGCAAAGTTCAGTTTATTTGCTGGTGAAGGTCTCCAGCTGGCAAAACAGTCCGGTCACTGGCAGAAACAGGCCTTGACCCACGATAAACATTCAGCACATTTAACAGAAACAGCATTAACTTTTCTAACTCTCAGTTCAGTTTCAGGCTGGTTGCTATTGCAGTCGATTTACTGAGCAACCCTCTTAATTCACCAAAGCAGTCTCTCACCACAGTTCTTGGGATGAATACTTTACAGGAGCTTCTCTTCAGTCCAGTATTTGAGCTGCACTCCTCAGAGTCTTTGAGCATTCTGCCACAGTCAAAGTTACTTTTTGGATTAGTCTGATTACTGCAATAAGGCAGTCCAATGCTGAAGAGCCACAGCAGGGAGGCAAGTCAGGCCTTTCCCCTCAATTATCCTCGGCTCCTTTTCTTGAGCATCCTCTGGATAGCTCGAGCTGCTCACTCTTTCTCTCTCTCTCTCTCACAAAGTCTGTCTTCAGTCTGAACAGTCCCTCTTAAATATAGAGCAAAATCCTTGGAATCTCATTGGATGCTTGAGCTGCCCAAAACCATACTAGTCCTCTCATTGGTTGAATTTTGGACACCCAAACCTTGTCCCTGTTTCTCTCCCACCAGGTTATAGTACTGTCCCATGACTCTCTGGCTAAAATCCTGGCTTTTGATTTGCTAAATGGGCTGCAAAATGGTGGCTGCTATATTTAGTTTTCATGCAGTTCACACAGTCCAACAGTCTGAAGTTCTGGTGCAGCCAAACGAAAGATTATTTATCTATGTTTTCCACACAAACACAGCCCTAACAGTGCTCTTTTAAATAAACCCACTTTAATATTTTTAGACCTCATACTTTTTCTTTCACTGCCGCCAAAACAGTGTCCCCCAGGAGGCAAGCAGCAACTCATGCATATTAGTTAGGAGCCTTATACATACTAATGAGCCCAGAGAATGCCCCTTTCTTAAAACCTATCTAAAACTCTTAAATGGCTTCTGCACCACATGGTTAAAGTCACTGGCCCCCAATCGGCTGAAGAGAGGCACTGGGACTGCTAACAAACTCCTCAATTGACCTCTAAACTGTCGGCCACTACATCAAATGTGCTACTTGCACATGCATAATTGCCAATGGCACCAAGAACATGCCGGCAACCAGCGATTGAGGATTTTGACCCAAAGTGGGCTTAGAAAACAAAATAGGCTATTTGGAGACTTGGGGAAGCAACAGAGGACACAAGAAGCACCATGTTGATTTGGGGTACACCAGCAACAGCAGGAGAGAAAACGGGTGAAACAAGAAGGACATGGCAATTAGGTAAGCCCCCAAGGGGGGGGTTACAAGTATGCCCTCAGAGTAGAGAGAGCAGTGGTAGGGTGACAGTTAAAAGAACAGTGTCATAGGAGTGAGAGAGAGGATCCAGTTGAGTCAGGATAGATTAGGGGGCAGGGCCATGAACTACAACTCCATCAAGTATCAGGGGGATCATTTTTAGAATAATCTAACAATCAGCAGGAAAGGCAATACAGGATTTGCATCAGTACACTACACTAGGGGTAGGCAGACTGTTGCACAACCAGACCCTTCTAGACCAAGCCGATTCAACTTGAGTATATAGAGCCTTTTGTGGCTTGACTCGAATTGTTGAGTTGGTGAAGTTCAGAACTGCTGGTTCAGCCTGAAGCTGTAGCTGGTGGTTGCATTGCTGTGCCATGAGTCATGATAAGGCATCATTTCATTTGTTTACTTTGCAATATAGTTATACTGCGCACATCTCAGTTGGAGGGACAGATGAATGGAGGATGTTGACATTTGGAAGGGATTTTGGGGAGAGGAGTCAGGAGGACTCGGGATGGGAAGGGATTTAAAAAAAAAGACAGTCAAAACAGAAGTACCTCAATCACAACAAAAAAAGTAAATTAGAAAAAAATAAATTACCGCTAGTGAGTGTGTGTGTGTGTGTGCGTGCATGCGTTCGCGCAGAGTTGGATACCTGGAAATTTCCAGGTGGGACTCCCTCTGTTGGGTACCTGGCCACCATTTAAACTCTGAGAATGTTTGGTTTTATCATCTCCCTTCTAATAAAATGGGGTATTTTAGACCCTGCAAGTAAAGATGCAAGCACTGACCTACTATATCAGACTGAAGTGGAATACTGATGAGTGTGTCACCCTGGGCTCTCCCATATTGATTTTTAAAGCGGGCCCCTGCTTCAAATTCCAGGGGGCCCTAGACTAATCCTGTGTGTGTGTGTGTGTGTGTGTGTGTGTGTATGTGTGTGTCTGCAAGTGTCTGCGTGTGCATGCGCACTTTACCCTCCTGACTAACATTCAACAACTCATGTTCACCAACTAGGGGCTTATAGGGAGCCAATTTTGTGGACGGTAAGGAAACTGGCATCAAAGCTAGCCAATAGTGTCTCACTTTGCCTCACGTGTACTCCTATAATCCTGCAGGCAGCTCATGTGGGGGTTTACAGCTCCATGAGCCAGATGTGGTCAACCAGCAGCAGCTCATCGCTTGTCTCAAACTTGGCTTGTCTGCTGATTAAAAAAAAAAATTAAAAAGTGCCTGGGTTTAAAAACAAAATAATAAAGTTAGAAAGGGGGATTATGATTGAGAAAGATGTACTTTATTCTCTTTGTTAAAACATGTTTTTTCTCAAGAAAGATAAGAGACAACTGGCCTGCAGGCAGTTAATTTGGAGTTTTTTGATCTGCATTCAGTGCCATGAGGCTGATGTGATCAGCCAGCAAGTACTGAACAAAATAAATAATAGCAACTAACCATAGTTAGAGAAGAACATCAAAAAAAATATTTTGGAAAAATGTTTTTGTTGATTGGGGAAAAGGGGAGCAGGGAGACTAATCTGGATGTGCCTTACTGATTTTGGAGGGGGATCTTCTTGATCACATCTCAGATTCTGTGTTCTCCAGCTCTGTGCCTGAACTACTTGGCCATAGTGCCTTACAGATTTTTTGCGTGGAGTTCACATCTTACATTCTGTGTTCCATGTTTCCCAGCTGGTAGCACCCCATATGAACGCGTATTATTAAGCGACTCAATAATACTGCTCTTGTATAGGGTGACTGCTGCACTCACTATGTCAGGATATAAGCAGGTGTGATCCCATACCCTGCTGAGCTGGCTGTTCGGTGTAGTGGCTAGAGCCACCACCTGCAGAGCTCTTGAGCCCAGGTTCGGGTCCAACAATAGAAAATAAAATCTTCCTTCTTTTTTTTTTAAGTTCACTCATCCCGGACTTGATAACATTGTTTTTTGGGAGTGGAGTGGGGTGTGGGTGGGGTGGGGGGGGTGCTCAGCCCTCCGTTAAGGAACAAAAGCAGAGGTTTGTGTCTGAGGACTATCGCTGTTTGCGGCAATCACCATTCTTTTAGGTTGCCCTTTTGTTTTGGGCGATATTTACGACGCCCTTGGTGTGCGTCATTGTTAGGGACTCACTCTTATCACATAATTCCTACAGCTCTGTTCCTGAACTGCTAGGCCATAGAGCTTCACTGATGGGGGGTGGGGAGTGAGGGTCCAGATCTTAAATTCTGTGTTCCTCAGCTTCACTACTTTTGGGAGCAGAATCACTTCTCAGACTCTATGTTTTCCAGCTCTGTGCCTGAAGTACTAGGCTATAGTGCCTCACTAATTTTGGGAGGAGAATCATGTCTGAGATCCATAATCTCTAGCTCTGCACCTAAAATACTAGGTTATAGTGCTTCACTAATTTTTGGAGGAATGTCATGTCTCAGTCTCTGTGTTCTCCAGCTCTCTGCCTGAAGTACTGCGCCATAGTGCCTCAATTTTGTGGGGAGAATCACATCTCAGACTTTATGCTCTCCAGCTCTCCACCTGAACTACTTGGCCATTGTGCTTTACTATTTTCTTTTTTGGGAGGGAGGGTTCACAACTCACATTGTGTTGCCCAGCTATGTGCCTGAAATACTAGGCCATACTACCTCACTAATTTGGGGGGAATGATTACACAGATATATAGATACACAGAAGGTGTCGGCAGATAAGGACCATATAGCCCACCTAGTCTGCCCCTTTTCCCTACCTAATGCATTACTGCAGACCCTAGTTGAGCTGCTGCTTACCCTCTCTTCCCTATTCCTAGAGTACTCTTATGTCTGTGCCATGCATTCTTGAATTCCCCTACTGTTTTTGCCCCCATCACCTGCGTAGGGAGGCTGTTCCAAGCATCCACTACTCTTTCTGTAAAAAAGTATTTCCTCACGTTGCCCCTGAGCCTACCACCCTCTAGACTTATATCATGACCCCTTGTTCAAGTACGCCTTTTTTTTTAAATATACTGCCCTCCTGTACCTTGTTTATCCTCCTGATGTATTTTAATGTCTCTATCATATCCTCCCTCTCTCCTCTCCTCTCCTCTCCTCTCCTCCAGGGAATACATATTGAGGCCCTCTAGTCTTTGCTGATATGATTTTTGGACCAGTCCTTGCACCATTTTTGTTGCCCTTCTCTGGACTGCCTCTATTTTGTCTATGTCCTTCTGGAGATGCGGTCTCCAGAACTGGACACAGTACTCCAGAAGAGGTCTCACTAGTGATCTGTACAGTGGAATAACCGCCTCCTTTTTTCAGCTGGTGATACCTCTCCCTATGCACCCTAGCACATTGTAAAATGGGCAGACTAGATGGGCCTAGCGGTCCTTATCTGCCGTCAAAGTCTGTGTTTCTATGTTTCTATGTAGCATCCCACTGGCTCTTCCCACAGCCTTCTCACATTGTTTGGTTACCTTTAGGTAATCGGATATGATTACCCAGAGGTCCCTTTCTTGATTTGTGGCCATCAGTACCTCCCCCCCACCATCTTGTACTCCTCCCTTGGATTTCTACACCCCAAGTGCATGATTTTACACTTCTTTGCATTGAATCTTAGCTGCTAAACTCTTGACCACTCCTCAAGCATGTTTAGGTCCTTTCTCATCCCCCCCCCCAGAGAGTCGACCCTGTTGCAGATCTTAGTGTCATCTGCCAAGAGGCATACTTTCCCTTCAAGTCCCTCTGCAATGTCGCTTATGAAGACATTAAAGAAGACTGGCCCCTGCACGGATCCCTGTGGCACCCTGCTGGTTATTCCCTCTCCTCAGTTTGAACGCCATTTACCACCACCCTCAGTGTTCTCTCACTCAACCAGTTTCTGACCCAGTTTACCACATTAGGGCCCACTCCCAGGCTGCCCAACTTTTTTATCAACCTCCAATGTGGGACGGTGTCAAAGGCCTTGCTGAAACCTAGGTAGACCATATCCAATGCCCATCCCCTATCTACCTCCCTGGTCACCCAGTCAAAGAAATCTATCAGATTTGTTTGACAAGACCTTTCCTTTGTGAATTCATGCTCCTTGGATCCTGTGTTCCACTGGATTAAGGGAAATATCACAATTCTTTCCTATAGTAGTGACTCCATTAATTTCCCCACTACTGAGGTCAGGCTGGCTGGCCTGTAGTTTCCAACCTCCTCCCTGTTCCCACTTTTGTGGAGAGGGACTACATTTGCCCTCCTCCAGTCCCCTGGAACCACCCCTGTCTCTATCAGTTTGTTGAATATAGCTGGTAGTGGTGCTACCAGCACCCCTCTAAGTTATTTTAATATTCTGGGATGTATCCCATCTGGCCCCATAGCCTTGTCCGCTTTCAGATTCTCAAGTTCCTTTAGGACTCTTTCTACCATAAATGGGCTGGTGTCCTCTCTGCCTCTGGTGCTCCTATCCCCCAATAGTGGTCCTTCTTCTCTTTCTGTAAATACTGAACAAAAATATTTGTTCAGGATTGTTGCTTTTTCTAGGTCCCCCTCCGCACACCCCCTTTCCTCCTTTTTTTTTTAAACTCACAATCCCACCCCTGTCTTCTTCTATCACTAATGTACCTGAAAAAGGTCTTGTCTCCTTTCTTAATTGCCTAGGCTATTTTTTCATCCATTTGCACCTTTGCACTCCTGACTGCTTTCCCCACCTCCCTCTGCTTTTCTAGATACAGCTCCCTGTCTTCCCCCTCTGTGTTTCCTTGTACCTCCTGAACGCTAGTCTTTTTTTCTCTTACCTTCCCAGCCACGTCCTTTGAGAACCATACTGTTTTTTTCTTTCTCTTTGTTTTGCTTACTTGCCTAACACAAAGGCTTGTTGCCTTTGCTGTGGATCCCCTAAGATTAGTCAATTATTTCTCTACATGCCCCTTCTCCTTTCCCTGCCAGAGCTTCCTTAAGACATTCCCCAATTTTTGCAAAGTCAACCCGTCTGAAATCCAGAACCCTTGCTTTCATGTGTTTTGACTCCTCCATTGTTCTCACAATGAACCACACTGTATGATAATCACTAACACAGGTGAATACAATATCACACATGCCCACACAATGCAAAGCATCATGGGCTGCATATGCAAATCACCACAGAATGTTATGCTGGTCCAACTTTAAGCAGAATTGCATGGTGCCGAAAGGCCTCTCACACAGTTTGCAAAGGGTGCTAACAGAAGACATAGACACGTGTTTCATCCTATCAGGACTCATCAGTATGCCTCATCTGTTTGACACCCCAGTGGAATGGACCAGCTACCCTAAGACAGTGTGTCTTGGATATGTTGTGGTGAACCCATTAAAATGAAAAAACTATGTAAAAGACAAAGAACCTCTGTACGCAAACACTAACACAGGTGGCTACCCGCAGTTACACTGGTTACTCTGTCCCCTTTGGTGAGTGCTGGTGACAATATTGCTCCTACTCTGGTGGGTCCTGCCACAAGCTGCTTAAGGCATGCCCCCTTCAGAGCATCCAGGATGCCTCTGCTCCTGGCTGTGGCTACAGCCTGGGTGCTCCAATCTACGTCGGGCAAATTGAAGTCTCTCACCAGCAGCACTTCACCTTTGGCTGTCATTTTGTGGATGGCTTCCACAAGTACCCCATCCATCTCCTCCCCTTGTGCTAGAGGTCTATGGATCACACCTGTGCAAATGGCAGTCCCATTCCCTGTCTGCAGGTTGACCCACAATGCTTCCACTCCATCCTGCATTCCCTGAACCTCAGTTGCTTTAATTCCCTCCCTGATGTAGACAGCCACCCCTCCACCCTTTTTTCTCACCACGTCTTTTGTAAATAGAATGTAAGCTGGTATGGCTAGATCCCATTCATGGTTGCCTGTGTACCATGTCTCTGTAACGGTGGCAATGTCCAGGTCTGCCTCTGCCATCAAGGCCACAAGGTCTGGGATTTTATTTCCCAGACTGCAGGCATTCGTGCACATGGCCTTCCAAGTTTTGCAACCTCCCCTTCCAGTAGCTCCCCTTCTGTCCCCATGTCTTCCCCCCATTTCCTCTCCTGTTTTTACTCCCATGCTTTCTTATCTCTGCCATTCTACCTATCTCAGTTTTAGATTTTAATGTCAATTTCCCAGCCCTAGGGTCCTCCCTACTGACTGCTTCATCCTGGGGGAGCAATTAGCTTCTTCTTGCCTACTATTGTCTCCCCCTTGGCTAGTTTAAATGCTTGCCAATGAAGCATTTAAACCTCTCAGTAAGGATCTTGATTCCTCCTGGATAGATGCAGTCCATCCTACTTATATAGGCCTGCATCCCTCCAGGTGGGACCCCAGTCCCCAGTGAAGCTGAAGCCCTCTGCCCTGCACCAGTCCTTCAACCATGCATTGAAGCTCGTTTTGTGGAGTGAGCTGTCTTTCCTCTTGTCATAGAACGGTAGCATCTCTGAAAAGGTTACAGTGTGTGCTACTTGTCTAAGACCCCTCCCCAGCTCCCTGAAGTCCTCCTGCACTGCCCTAACC
Source organism: Neoceratodus forsteri (assembly GCA_016271365.2). Classification (NCBI taxonomy): domain Eukaryota; kingdom Metazoa; phylum Chordata; order Ceratodontiformes; family Ceratodontidae; genus Neoceratodus; species Neoceratodus forsteri. The sequence goes on from CM028129.1 coordinate 877,604,602, forward strand.
TCATCACCAGCCAGATCATTTGTCCTCAGGTGGACAATGATGTCTAGCTCTCCCTCCTGTCCTGCTGCCCCAGCGATTCTCTGGATGCGCTTTCCATCCTTCCAAGCCGTAGCACCGGGTAGACACTTAATCTCCCTCTTTCCCACTCCATTAACCCCCAAGTCAACCCCCCCTAACAATGGAATCCCCCACCAGGAGTTGCTTCCTCCTCCTCTAGGGTCCTCTGCCTCCCTCCCTGGGGTCTCCACTGTGGAAAACACCCACATCCTCCTTGGTCTCCACTGCAGGTGCCTCCACGGGACAGTCCCACCTTGCCAGTGCAGCATAGGAGTTGTGGAGTTTAACTGTAGGAGGGATGTGCCTTTGCCCCACCACTCTCACACTTCCCGAGCCCACCATAGTCCAGCTACTACTCCAGCCAAACAACCTTTGAGGCAGTTGGGGTGGACTCGTTGGTCCCTGGAAGAAGGATGAAGTTTCCCGAATCCTGGCCAACTCTGCGTGGAAATGAGCAACTTCCTCCCTCAGCCCAGAGAGGTGCCTACAGATGGGGCAGCACCGCATCCTCCAGAATGTCTCCTGGAAGACTGCCACCCCACAGCCACTGCACTGCACTGCACCACTCCCTTAATGTTTTATTTCTGGCCCCTCTCCTGTTGCTTTGTATGTTTTTTTCTCTCTTCCCTCTGTTTGTTTATTGATTTATTTATGCATTTATTTTTCTGCCTATTTTCCTACTGCCTTTGTGCCGTTATAGTTCCCAATCTTCCTGTTCTGAGACAGGAACTTCCTGTATTCTTCAGTGATCTCCTTCTTCCTTGCGCAGAGTCAGACCTCCAGCAGCTAGTGGGGGAGGGAAAGCTACTCCTTTCCTTCAAGGATGGCAAATCATAGACATAGAAACATAGACTTTGTCGGCAGATAAGGACCGCTAGGCCCATCTAGTCTGCCCATTTCCTTACCTACAGGATAGGCCGCAGATCCTAGTTAACCAACAGCCTATTTCTTCCTACCCCCCACAAGAATTGCCTTATGTCTGTCCCATGCATTCTTGAATTCTCCCACAGTTTTAGACCCCACAACCTCCTCAGGAAGGCTGTTCCATGCACTACCCTCTCTGTGAAATAATACTTCCTCACATTGCCCTTGAACTGCCCTCCTTCTATCTTTAAATTGTGTCCCCTTGTTCTTGCATGTCTCTTTTTCTGAAAGATGCTACCCTCTTGGACTTTGTTGATTCCACTGAGGTACTTAAAAGTTTCTATCATGTCCCCCCTCTCCCTTCTTTCCTCAAGGGTATACATATTAAGCTCCTTTAGTCTCTCCTCATATGGCTTCTCTTGCAGACCCTGCACCATTTTAGTTGCCCTCCTCTGGACTGCCTCTATCCTGTCTATGTTCTTGCGAGATGGGGTCTCCAGAACTGGACACAGTACTCAGATGAGGTCTCACCAAGGTCTGTACAGAGGAATAACAACTTCCTGTTTTCTGCTGATGATGCCTCTCCCTATACATCCCAGTATACCCCAGCCCTCCCTACTGCCTTCTCACATTGCTTGCTAACCTTAAGGTCATCTGATATGATTACCCCAGGTCCTCTCCTTTTGTTGTTGTTACTACCTCCCACCCATTGTGTATTCTTGCCCTGGGTTCTTGTTTCCCAGGTGCATTATTTTGCACTTCTTTGCATTGAACCGAGCTGCCATACTTGACCATTCCTCCAACCTTGCCAAGTCCTTTTCATCCTTTCCACGCCTCCTTGTGTATCAACCCTGTTGCAGATCTTTGTGTCATCTGCAAAAGGCATACTTTTCCTTCAGTCCCTCTGCAATGTCACTGATGAAGACATTAAAAGGACTGGACCCAATACTGAACCCTGGCGGTGCCCACTGTAACCCTCTTTCTTCAAGTGGACTCCATTTACAATTACCTTCTGTGTCCTGTTGTCCAGCCAATGTTTTATCAGGCTACCACCCTGGGTCCCACTCCAGGCTGGTTAATTTGACTATTAATCTTTTGTGTGGGACTGTGTCAAATGCCTTGCTAAAGTCTGGTAAGCCATGTCCACAGCCTCTCCTGGTCTCTACTTTGGTCACCCAGTCAAGAAATCTATTAGATTCGTCCTGACATGACCTTCCCGTGTGAACCCATGCTGCCTTGGGTCCTGTGCTCCAACTGGCCTCTAGGTACTCGGAGCTGATACTTTCCTTCAAAGTGACTCCATCACTTTCCCTACCACAGAGTCAGACTGACAGATCTGTAGTTTCCTGCCTCTGTCTTGACCCACTTTTGTGAAGGGGAATCACATCCGCTTTCCTCCAGTCCTCGGTACCACACATCCTCCCATGATTTATTAAAAGGTAGCCAGTGGTTTCACTAGTTCCTCCCTAATTCTTTTAGAATTCTGGGTGAATTCCATCAGGACCCATTGCTTTGTCCACCTTCAGTTTTAGGAGTTCTTGCAGAACCCTTTCTTCTGTGAAAGGACTGGGATCGACCCCCATCAAGAGTGCGTCTGTTAATTGGATTAGGCACTTCCCCCTCCTCTTTTGTGAATACTGAGCAGAAATATTCGTTCAGTATTCCTGCTTTTTCACTCTCCCTTCTGCCCACCCACCGTTCATTCTAGTCAGCCTCACTATCCCTCTCTTTGTCTTTCTACGCTCGCTGATGTACCTATAAAAGGTTTTATCCCTTCTTAACTGAGTTGGCTATCTTTCCTCAGTTTGGGCCTTTGCTATTCTGACTTCCTCCTGCTTCCTTCTGCCTTAACTGGTACAGCTCTCTGTCCTGCTCCTTCTGTGTTTCCTTATACTTCCAGAATGCTATCTTTTCTTCCTGACTTTCACAGCCACCTCTTTTGAGAACCATATTGGCTTTTCTTTCATTTTGATTTGTTTATTTGCTTCACACAAGGCTTGTTGCCTCTGTGATGGCAGTTTTGATAATTCCCCATTGTTGCTCCACACCTCCTTCTAGCCTGTTTGCTACGCTTTTCTGAGGCACTCTCTCATTTGCCAAAGTCAGCCCTCCTAAAGTCCAGTACCCTCACTTTTGTATGGCTTGACTCTGTAGCTGAGTTTAACGTAGAACCACACTGTTTGATGGTCGCTTGTCCCCAGATGGCAACCTTCTAGATCTGAGATCCTCTACCTTGTTTGAGAGTACGAGGTCTAGGATTGCCCTCACGAAAAGTTCCAAATCATTGCCCCAATGGCCTGCCACCTGTAGGGCATCAAGAATGGCCCTGCTCTTGGATGTGGCTGCAGCAAATGTGCTCCAGTTAACATCTGGCATATTCAGGTCTCCATCAACAGTATCTCCTTTCTCTCGCCATTCTAAGAATGCCTTCTATCATATCCTTGTCCATTCCTTCCTCCTGACATGGGGGTCTGTACACAACCCTGTGCGGATTGTGGTGCCCTTTCCAGTCTCCAAGGTGACCCACAGTGCCTCCTCTCTCCTCCCTCCCTGTTTACTCTTTTGTTCAGTTGCTTTTATCCCTTCCTTTACATAGAGAGCTACTCCTCCCCCTCTTCTCCCCTGCCTGTCTCTCCTGTAGGTTATGTACCCTGGTATGTTAATATCCCAGTCATGGTTCTTTGTGTACCATGTTTCTGTGACTGTTATGATATCCAGGCATCCTCTTCCATTAAGGCCATCAGCTCAGGGCTTGTTGCCCAGACTAAGGGCATTGGTACTCATTACCCTCCATTTCCTGATGGCCTTACTCCCTTTGCCCCATTCCTGTCCTTCTTGCCTTTGTCACTTTCTCCATTTGCCCTGCCCTCTATCGACACCTCTATGTTGGTGTTTGCACTTACTACCGGTGATTATTTGGGGGATGGGATTTTCCTGATCCTTTCCAGTGCCTCCTCCTTGGCTAGTTTAAAAGCTTGCCAATGAAGCTTTTAAACCTATCACCTAGGATCCTGGTTCCCCTCCCGGACAGATGCAGCCCATCATGCCAGTATAGTCTTGCATCACTCCAGGTGGACCCCCAGTCCCCAATGAAGCCAAATCCCTGAGCTCCACACTAGTTTTTCAACCACCGATTGAATCCCATGGTGCGGAACACCCTAGCCTCTCCTTTGCCATAGATGGGTAGCACCTCCGAGAAGGTTACCGTGCGTGCTACTTGACTAAGGCCCCTCCCCAATTCCACAAATTCTTCCTGCACTTCTCTAATCCCTTTCTTAGCCAGGTAATTTGTCCTTAGATGGACAATGAAATCCAGCTCCCTCCCCTGTGCAGCTGCTCCGGCAATCCTGAGGATTCGCTCCCTGTCCTTCCAAGCTATGGCACCAGGCAGGCACCTTACCTCCCTCTCCCCTTCCTCCCCCAGTTCTACCTTTCTAACAATGGAGTCCCCCACCAGGAGTTGTTTCCTTCCCCTGCAGCGTTCCCCTGCCACCCTCCTGTGGGTCTCCTTTGTGGAGGTTCCCAGCATCCTCCTTGGTCTCCACTGTGGGTGCCTCCATAGAGGAACCACACTTTGCCAGAATGTCATAGGAATTGTGAGAGGTCACAACGGGAGGGATGCACCTTGTTCCACCACCCTCACCCTCCCTGAGCCCACTGTGGTCCAACCGCCTCTTTCTTGGCAAACCTCTGAGGCAACGGCAGTGGCACTGGTGGTCCTTGGATGGAAGAGGAGGTCCCACAAATCCTGGCCAACTCAGCCTGGAGATGAGCAACCTCCTCCCTCAGCCCAGAGAGGTGCCTGCAGATGGGACAACACCTCATCCTCCAGAACATCTCCCGGAAGACTGCTGCTCCACAGCCACTGCACTGCACCACTCCAATCATGTCTTATTTCTGGCCCCTTAACTATTTGCAATCCTTATTCTTTCCTCTGTTTTTTTTTCTCTCTCTCCTTACTTTCTGCCTGTGTGCTCCTTAATCTCCTGATTGTCCTGTTCTGAGACAAGAATATCCTATATTTCACAGTAGACCACTTACTTGCTCAGAGGCAGACCTCCAGCAGCTAGAGGGGGCCGGAGAGCTACTCTTGCCCTTCTAGGATGGTGGGTCCTTGGTGGTTCTGTGATGACTCACTTCCTGCCCCTAAACAGGAAGTTCCTGTTGTCAGTCAAATCCTGTGCCTATAAAAATAGAACTAGCTTTGGGTGGGGGGGAGGAAAGGAAGGCAATATAGTCCCAGCAGAGAAGTTCAGTCACTCAGCAGTCCTTTCTCCTGGTGTCGTCTGCCGTATATGTCTCGGTGATCCTTCCTTTCCTGCTTCTAAACAGGAAGTTCCTGTTGTCAGTCAAATCCAGTGCATATAAATATGGAACTGGCTAATGCTGGGGGGGTGGGCAATAACAATGTGTAACATGCTCTCTTGCTGAGTCAGAAGGGTTCTAGCAGTAAAGTATTAGCTCCTTAGTCAGTTGTCTCCTTGCTCTGATAGCAAGATTGCTCTCTGCCAGAAGCTAGAAGCAGGGAAGTCTAACTGCAGTCATCTGTTTTTCTTCTGCCTAAGCCACCCCCCCCAATTAAAAGCTCTCCTCCTGACTTAACAAACCACCCAGATGCTACAGTCCCCTTCCTCCAACTCAGAGAAGCACACTGACTCCTTTTTTTTTTACTTTGAGACCCTGCACTTCTAATAAAGTATCTGTTTGCTTAATCCCAACAGACTCTGACTCTTGTGCTGAGTCAGAAGTGTTCTAGCAGTGAAGTTCTAGCTCCTTAGTCAGCTACCTCCTTGTTCTGGTAGCAAGATTGCTCTCTGCCAAAAGCTAGCAGCCTCTGACTCCATTTTCCATAGCTCATTGCCTGAATTACTAGGCCACAGTGCCGCACTAATTTGGGGTGGGGGGGATCATGTTTCAGAGTCTGTTCTCCTTTTCTGAAGCTGAACTACTTGGCCATAGTTAGTTGCTCATTTTTGGGGAGGAGGAGTTCATGTCTCACATTCTGTGTTCCCCACCGCTGCATGTGAACTCAGTCTGGTGCCTGCACTACTAGGCCATAATGCATAACTAATTGGGGATGGTCACAGGACATCTCATATTCTGTGTTAAATTAAGAACAGAAAATAAGAGCGGTCTGGGGTATTTTTCATGTCTTTGTCTTAAGTTTCCCTGTTCTGCACTCCACTGGTTAGGCCTTACTGGTACAGAGATAGAGAAATTACTCTCAGTGTACAAGTACTAAGCAATAGTGCCCCACTAATTTGGGGGGAAAATCACATCTCAGGCTCTGTGTTTTCTAGTCCTGTGCCTGAACTACTAGGCCATAGTGCCTTATTGACTTTTAGGGAGGGGGAGTTCACATCTCACATTGTGCGTTCTCCAGCTCTGCACTAGAAACACTAGGCCATAGTGCCTCACTGATTTTGGGGGTGGAGTTCACATCTCACGTTCTGTGTGCCCCTGCTCTGTACCTGAAGTACTAGGCCAAAGTGCCTCACTAATTTTGGGAGGAGGATCACATCTCAGACTCTATGTTCTCCAGTTCTGTGTCTGACCTTCTAGGCCATAGTGCCTTAATGCATATTCTTTGTTTCCCTGCTCTGCCCTTGAACTACTAGGCCATAATACTTCACTGATTGATTTTTTGGGGGAGAGCTCATGTCTCACATTCTGTAGTCCCCAGCTCTGAACCTGAACTACTAGACTATATTACATTACTGACTTCTTTTGGGGAGGGGGAGTCCATGTCTCACATTCTATGTTCCCCAGGTCTGTGCCTGAAGTAACAGGCCATATTGTATCACTAATTTTGGGAGGAGTTTCATGTATGAGACTCTATAACCTCCAACTCTGCACCTGAAGTATTAGGTCATAGTGACTCACTAATTGGGGAAGGGGGGATCAAGTCTTAGACTATGTGTTCTCCAGCTCTTCACCTTAGCTACTAACCATAGTGCCTTACTGATTTTTGGGGCACGGAAGCTCATGTCTCACATTGTCTGCTCCCCAGGTCTACACCTGAACTACTAGGCCATAGTGCCTCACTGATTTTGGGGTGGAGCTCATGTCTCACATTCTGTGTTCTCCACCTCTGCACCTGAACTACTAGCCAATAGGGCCTCACTGATTTGGGGGTTGGGGGTGCAATTTACATCTCACAGTCTGTGTTCCCCATCTCTGTGCCTGAACTTCTAGGCCATTGCGTGTTGCTGAATGGGGAGGGTCACAGGACATCTCACATTCAGGTGTTAAAATAAGAACAGAAAATAAGAGTTTGTTTGGGGTACGTTTCACATTTCTATCTTCAGCTTTCCCTGCTCTGCACCCCGCTGGCTAGGCTGCACTTTCGCTAAGAAATTAATGTTAGTGTAAATGAACTAGGCCATAGTGCCTCACTAATTTTGGGTAGAGAATCATGTCTCAGACTCTGTTTTCCAGCTCTGCTTCTGAACTACTAAGCCATAGTGCCTTACAGATTTTTGGGAGGGGGATTTCACATCTTACATTGTGTGTTCCCCAGCTCTGCACTTTAACTACTAGGCAATTGTGCCTCTCTGATTTTGGCAGTGGAGTTCATGTCTTACATTGCATGTCATAGCTCTGCACCTGAACAACTAGGCCATAGTGCGTTACATTTTTTTTTGGGGGGGGGGGTATGTCTCACATTCTGTGTTCCCCAGCTCTGTGCCTGAAGTATAAGCTCATAGTACATCACAAATTTTGGGAGGCGGATCACGTCTCAGACTCCATAATCTCTAGCTCTGCATCAACAGTAACAGGCCATAGTGCCTCATTAATTTTGGTAAGTGGATCATGTCTCAGACTCTGTGTTTTCCAGCTCTATACCTGAACTACTAGGTCATTGTGCTGCACTGACTTTTGTAGGGAGTTCACATCTAATATTCTATGTTCTCTAGCTCTGCACCTGAGCAATAGGACTATAGTGGCTTACTGATTTTTTGGTTGGGGGGGGGGGGAGTCCATGTCTCATTTTCTGTGTTTCCCAGCTCCATGCCTGAAGTACTAGGCTCAATGCCTCACTGATTTTGGGAGGAGAATCATGTCTCAGACTCCATAATCTCCAGTTCTGTCCCTGAAGTACTATGCTATAGTGGCTCAATAGTTTTGAGAGGAGGATCTTGTCTCAGTTTTCATAATCTAGTCCCGCACACCACCTTGGTCACTAAATTGTTGAAATTTGGATTCAGTCATTCATTGGTGCAGTGGATAAATAATTGGCTGAAAGATCGTATACAAAATATCAAAATTAATGGACTTGCATCAAGCAAAAAATATGTCACTAGTGGGGTTCTGCAGGGCTCAGTTTTGGGTCCAGCTTGTTTAGTATATTCATTAGTGACATCCAAAACAATATTAAAAACAACCTGGTCAAATCTGCTGATGATTTAAAACTAGGTGGTGAGGTTGATACCTTTAGTAAGCATTTGACAATGGTCAATGACCAAAACAAAATTATGAAATGTGCAGAAAGTAACAGGATGCAATTTAACACTAGTAAATGTGTTGTACTTCATTATGGTAACAAGAACCATAACTACAGTTACATTCTGGGTAACAAATGACTGCGTACAGTAACATCTGAACAGGATCTTGGGGTTAAAATAAATAATTCTCTCACCCCCACAGATTACTGTAGACAGGTGTCCTTCAAAGCAAGATGCCCTATTAAAAGAATAAAACATTAATTTGTATGCAGATGTGAGCATGTATTATCCTCCTGTACAAAAGTTATATTAGGCCATTACTTGACTATGGATCTCCAGCTTGGTCACCTTACCATATAAAAGACATTAATATGATTGAAGGGGTGCAACAATCAGTAACTAAATTGATCCCACATTTAAATGGACTTCCTTATCCAGCCAGACTGAAAAAAATTGGTTTGTTCCCATTAAGAAGACAGAAAGGGGACCTTTTGATGCTACATAAAATTCTAGAATAAGCTGAGCTTAAGAAGCAATGTGGTATCACATATTGCAACACTAGAGATAACCTTAGATCCCATGGCAGAAAATTAGTTGTACCTAGGGCTCACACCACAAAAAGAGACAACTACTTTAGAGTAAGGCCTATACATTGTCTATCACATACTGACCCCTGCACTTGCTTTGATCCCACCTGATGGTCCTGATTATAGCACATGCCTCAGTGCTCTCTCATTCCTCTTCTATTCCTCTCTGTTTATGTCCTGACCTCGTTTCCCTAAGTCCTATAGACTTGCCTGCCTGTGTTGTTTCTCCTATCTCTCAAATCCCTATCTCCCTCCTCCTGCATCTCCGCTCTAACTCTTTCATGCCATGATCCCTCTGCCTTGTCTCTTTCTTGCCTGGTCCTCTGCTTTTTTATCTCCCTCCTATACATGTCCTTCCCTACTCCTGCTTCCTGCTATGATCCCACTGTCCTGTCTCTCTCACCTGATCCTCCACCTTCTCACCATTACCCATGCTACTCTGTCTTCCTTTCCTAAGCCTTTTCTCATCATATTACCCTACTGTCTCCTCCTGCTCTCCTCCTCCACTTTAATCCTATAGACCTTATTTTTCAGAGTTAGACCTGATACCTGATTCTCTACAAACTGTATTTGCTTGAGTTATCCTTTGTTTATCCCCTCAACAATTGCTACTTGTCTTGCCTACCGTGGCTTATTGTTATGCTTTCTGTTTCCCTCCAATTGTACCATGTTAAATCTGTTTTCACCACGTTAGAACCTGTAATGCTACCTACTACCTCTGTTATGTTGAATAAGCTCCTTCAAGGTTTTTACATTGTGTACATTTGCACAATTTATTGTTTACTTCTCTCCCTGTTCAAAAATGTTCTTGTACCTGTTCATTGTGTTGTACTCTCCCGGGTCGTGCCTGAAAACAGTCATTGTGTTGGCTAGTGTACTTACCCGGTAAACAAAAACGAAACAAATAAAGGCCTGAAAAAAGGCTGCCTAAAGAAGGAGTCAAAGCTCTCAGCTTCCTGGAATTCAAGAATACATTGGATAGACTGTTTTATGCTGACTGCCAGATAGTTTAATTATACCCACAGGTGTGGGCGACAATCCAGATGGGCTTCATGCCCCCTTTTGTCTATTAATTCCTAGTAATCCTAGTAATCTCCAGTTCTGTCCCTGAAGTACTCTGCCATAGTGACTCAATAGGTTTGAGAGGATGATCATGTATCAGTCTCCATAATCTCTTGCTCTGTCCCTAAAGTACTATGCCATAGTGGTACAATAGTTTTAGGAGGAGGACCATGTCTCAGACTCCATAATCTCCAGCTCTGTGCCTGAAGTGCTAGGCCATAGTGCTACATAAATTTTCGGGGGAGGATCATGTTTCAGACTCTGTGTTCTCCAGCTCTGCACCAGAACTACTAGGCCATAGTGCCTTACTGATTTGTGAGTGGTCACGTCTCACATTCTATGTTCCCCAGATCTATGCCTAAAGTACTAAGCCATAGTATCTCACTAATTTGGGGGGAGGATTATGCCTTAGACTCCGTGTTCTCCAGCTCTGTGCCTGAAGTACTAGTCATAGTACTTGACTAATTTTAGGGGAAGGCTCAGGTCTCATACTCCATGTTTTACAGCTCTGCTCTTGAACTACTAGGCCACAGTGCCTTACTGATTTTTTTTTTTTGGGGGGGGTGTCATGTCTCACATTCTGCATTCCCCAGTTATGGACCTGAACTACTAGGCCATATTGCCTCACTGATAGTGGAAGATCAGATGATGTCTTACATTCTGTTTTTAATGTTTTAAAATAAGAACTGAAAATAAAAGGGGTTTGGGGTATTTTTCACTTCTCCGTCCAGCTTTCCCAGCTCTGCACTCTACTGGCTAGGCCATACTGGCACTGGGATAGAGAGATTACTATGAGTGTGCAAAAATTAAAAAATAAATGGATTCCAAAGATATTCCATATGTGCCCTGTATCAGCTGCACTGCTGAAATTGGTAAACATAATAGTCCCAGAATAGAAATTCAAAAAACTAAAAGGGAAAGTTACTGCTCCTGATATAATTAATGCACCATCTACTCCTTCTTCAACATCGGGCAGTCTTTATTATTTGGAAAGTCCTTTTTCATGTCCTTTAAAAAATGCATGTTCTTCTGAAAAGCACACAGATGAATCTCACACTGTTTGGTCAAAACTCATGGAAATTGATATCATGTGTTGAGTATGTCCAAGGCATTCCATTCCTTACCCAGGGGTTGTTATGCTCGCCTGATAGGCTGATAGATGCACATGTGATCACCAGATCAAATTTCAAAGACCCTCTGCCTAGCCCGTTTGCCCTACCTAGCGAGTTCATATGTGCATCTCTAGGTTGCAGTGCTCACCAGGTCCACAACCCTGCCAAGTGTTGAATATCAAGGTAAAACACCTAAATAATGCTTTCATTATAGTCTAGCCCCTGTAGCACTTTGTTTATTAGCTGATGATTACATGGCAGGCAATTTTTAAAAGATGTTTATACAGTACAGGACTTATCATAGAGCCTCAGAGAAAGAGAGCATGCTAAAGTTCTAAAATTCACTAATATGGATTCCGAAGGACATACCTGTACTAATTCACTCTCAGTGGAGGAAAGGGTATCTATTCAACAAACATCATCCTTCTGATTCAAATCTGGCACAAGGAATTCCTCTCTCAGGCTAGCTCTTCCCTCCCATGAGTGAGAGAGGCATTTGCCTACAACATTTTTGCAGCCCCTGCCTACACCAGGCACTTGGGTTAAATCCTAATACTGACACTGTAGTGAAAGCATGAGCGGAGTGCTGCATTCCTGAGGTGCCATCTTATGACTGAGACATTAAACCACGGTCCCATCTGCCTGTTCTGTTAGTAGGTCAGGTGGATGTTAAAGATCCCATGGCACTTCTTGAAAACAGTAGGGAAATTTGTTTTTATTTAAAAAAATGTCATCAGTCATAAATACATTACATATCACAAATACATTTTAGAAATCATGAAAACACAAATTGATCCTTTTCTCAATACTTAAACAATCTTAAGTAATGGGTACATCTGAATCAGTTATCCATAATAAATTCCTCCTCACTTTCTTTATATACTGATCAGTTTGTTCATTTTTTTTCCTTGACATAAATATTTTGAATTTATTTTGTAATACTGTTTAACAGTTCAATATGCCCTATCTGTTTTTGTTGTAGTATAGATAAACAATCAGTGTTCCAAATATACCACTTACATATAGCAAATATTATATATAAGGTACTCCTTTCCCAATGCCTCCATTCTACCCCATATACTCCATATACTAGATTTTCATAAGTTATGCTAGCAAAAACCTAATTTTCCCATTGTAAGATTACATATGCCCAACATATGAGCATGAAAAAAATAAATGCTCCATTGTTTTGGGCTCTGTAATACACTGTAACCTTGCACAGTTTCTTTCTTCCCTCATTTTATGCTTTTGATTAGCTTTGACATTTAACTTTTCATGGCAACATAACCACATATTATCTTTATATTTCTTTGGTATCCTTCTTTCTACATTTAATTTCTGTACACTTAATACATGTTCTTCCGGACAATTGGCAAAAGGTTTCAATTCGGTAAAATGTCTATCCATAACTTGCTGATACAGCTGTTTTTTTTGTTTGTGTTCTGATCATCATACTTATGTTCCATTGTTTAAGCCTTACAAAAGTTTCCCTGAAGTATTGTGGTGCAAATTGTACTGCTTTAAAGATTTTAAAAGTTCCATTTTCCCACCCTGAATATCATGCTCTAAGAGTGTTAGATAGCATGTTTGTCCAACTATTTTCCTGTTGTATACATAATGGTTTTAAGTTATTATACACAAAATGGAAAAAAAGAAATAAAACTGGATTTACCGTTTTTATGCCCCCTTTTTGTTCTGTAGATACAACACATTCTGTTTGATGGGATTTAACCTGCTGCTCCAAATTGCTTGGAAAAAAAAGCTGAAAATTGTTGTCTCCCTTTCCTTGGGGGGGGGGGGGGCTGTGCTTATAAACAAAAAAAAAGGCAGTAAATATGTTTTTATTAAATATACCCTCTTTAGTTTATACATTGTGTATCTGTTCCATTTTTTTAACCATTTCCTGTCCTTGACTTATTTTTTTATCCCAGTTATACAAATCTTGTCTTGGTGCACCATATTCTATTCCTAATATTTTTATAGGTTGATCTGTTATTAAAATCCCTACTACTTGTGTTTGTGTATGTAAAGGGCCTCCCAGACTATTCCCTTTACATTTTTCCATATTTAATAAAACACCTGCTACTTTGCTATACTCGTCACATATGTGAATTGCATTTTCTGCTGAAGTTATATTGTTTACCAATAAACATACATTGTCTGCATATGCCACTGCAGAATAAGGTTGTTTATAAGCTAGGGTAGTTATTGGTGTAATAAATCTGACATCATTTAACAATCTAAGTAGTGGGTCTATATTGAATATGTAGAGCAATGGGCAGAGTGGGCATCCCTGCCTAACCCCTCTTTTGAGTGGCACCAGTGCTCCCCTATAACCCTTTATTAATGCTATTGCAACCACTGTGGTCTTTATTTTAAGCTGTTCCTTCAGTTTCTCTGCAGCTTTTGCTGCATTTAAAGCTTTATTTAATGCATGTTTAGTTTCTTGGTATTTTTCTTCTTCTTTTACCATTAATGCAGCAATATCTGTAACATTAACTTTTTCTTCCATAACCGTTTTCCCTGTATCTGAATTTGAAGCCTTCAATCCAACATTTTCTTCATTGCTTTGTGCTCCCTCAGTACAGCCCCTTTCTTCTTTTTCTTTTTCTTTTTCTAAAAGTCCTGCTGCATTGTAAAAGATTTCAGTCTCCATTATTTCTGTTGCTGGTATAGAGGCCTGCTCCTCATTCATCTTCCCTGCCACATCAGCACTTCTTCCTCCTCTGCTGTCCTGCTCCAAACTAAGCTCCTCCATTCTGCTCCCAGGAAGTCAAGCCCTCTGCTGGCAGAATAGAGGAATTTCTCCAGTGCCCTGGCCAAATTTCCCCCATTCACTACAAATACCACCAATAGTTTAATCTGGTTCAATGGTTAGTTGGCATTCATCTGTATCCCCCTCCCCAGAGTCGTGTCTGAAAAGATGCAGGATTTCTCTGGTGCACTTACCCGGACAACAAAATCTAACTAAATAAATAAATAAAGCAGCTGCAGTGGAGCACAATGCACATCGCAACTGAAAATTACATATCGCTTAGTGGCCCAGTATGTAACACGCATTTGTCAATGCTGAATCTTGTCTTGCTGGCATTGGCATTGGTAGTGCAGGAGTTAGGGAGATGCATAATAGGAATGGCAGTGAAGTTTGGAACTGAAGTCAACCCTACCCCACCCTGCAAAGACTGACAGGCATTAAGGTGTGCCTGTGGGTTGTCAGCCATAATGCTCATGCCACTTCACCTCACCCCACCTTGCAGACTCTGACAAGTGTCACACTGTGCATTGGGGTCATTGGGCCTTATGCTCACCCCATTCCATAAGGAAGTACATTGAGATGTGTGCAGTATAGGAGAATGGGGTGAACTCTGGGGCCTAAGAGTCCAAGGCACACCTTGATGCCTGTCAGTGGCTGCAGGGTGGTGGTGGGGTTGGAAAGGCCTGAACATTACCGCCAGCAATCCAAAGGCACACCCCTGACACCTGTCAGTTTATACAGGGTGGGATGTTATGGTTAGAAACCGTAACGCCCCAGGCATTTGTTGGTATTTGCACTGCAAATTTGCAACATGGCCTTTTTGTGACCCCACCTCATGAAAACATTTGGGACCTCTACTCATGAACAGTGGCACTGTGATTTTGTTAAACTGTCCCGAACATTGATTTCCCACAGCAACTGTGCCATTCTGTGCCAGATGTACAAAAACACAGTTTGGGCAGGATGTGAAAATTGGCAGCTGCACCGTTCATAAGGAGGTGTGAAGAGATGGCAATGTTGAAAATCTGGAGTGAACATACTAAAAATTCTCGAGGTTACAAGCGTGCATGGAAACTGTGCAACACACACTCATAACACAGTCATTTTGTCGAATTCTTTCACCAAATTTTCAACATAGGCATTTTAGGACCTCTGCTCATGAACAGTGTTATTATGATTTTGTTCATCTGTCCTAAACATTGATTTCCCACAGTGACTGTGCCATTGTGTGCCAGATATGCAAAACCACACTTTGGTCAGGATGTGAAAAATGACAGCTGCCCTGTTCATAAGGAAGTGTGCAAAAATGGCAATGCTGAAAATTTGGATTGAAAATATTACAAATTCTTGAAGTTAAGAGTGTGCGTGGAAACTGAGCAATGCACGCTTGTAACAAAGTCATTTTGTGGAAGTTTGTCACCAAATTTTTAACGTAGGCATTTTGGGACCTCTGCTCAAGAACAGTGTCACTGTGATTTGCATAATCTGTCCGAAACATTGATTTCCCACAGAGACCGCACCATTGTGTGCTGGATGTGCACAAACACATTTTGGGCAGGACATGGAAAATGACAGCTGTACTGTTCTTAAGGAGATGTGAAAAAATGGCAATGATTAAAATCGGGAGTAAAAATATTAAAAATACGTGAACTTATGCGCATGTGTGGAAACTGTGCAACAAACACTCATAACACAGTAATTTTTTTGAATTTTCTCATCAAATTTGTAACATAGGCTTTTTGGGAGCCCACCTCATGAACAGTGATTCTGTTGTTTTACGAACATATAACATTTGCCAGCAGATAAAGGCCTAGAGGTCTATCAAGTCTGCTCGAATGTGCAGCTAGTACCCTTTTTTCTGCAGCTGACCTTCCCTTCCACCCTTCCCCTTCATTGACCCTCCCCCTTGTCCTGTCCCATCCCCTTTTGAAGCAGTCCACTGTTCTACTGGATACCACTTCTGCAGGTAACACATTGCACCCAGCCATCACTCTCTCTGTAAAAATGTGTCTCCTCATCTCCCTCCTGAACCTTTATCCCTCAAGTCTCATATCATGGCCCCTGATGTCCCTCCCATCCCTTACTTTGAACAGCCCCTCTGTACCTGTCTTGTTTATTCCTTTCATGTACTTAAAGGTTTCAATCATGTCCCCCCTGTCCCTCCTCTCCTTCAGTGAGTACATGTTCAACTTCCTCAGCCTCCTCTCGTATGATAAGTCCCCCAGCCCCATGATCATCTTTGTCACCCTGCGCTGCACCCCCTCCAGTAACTTAATGTCCCTCTTCAGATACGGTGGCCAGTAATGCATGCAGTACTCCAGGTGCGGTCTAACTAATGACCTATACAGTGGCAGAATCACCTCCTCCCTCCTCGACGATATACCCCTTGCAATACAACCCAGCATTTTGTTGGCCTTTGCAGCTGCCTTCCTACATTGTGCCGAGTTGTTCATTGATCCTGTAATGAGCACTTCCAGATCCTTCTCCTCCTCCTCCTCTGTCTGGGCTAACTGCACTCCCCCCAGCTGGTAACTTCTCCTTGTGTTCTTCTTCCCAAAATGCAGCACCTTGCACTTTTTGGCATTAAACCCCAGTTGCCAGGTGTCTGACTAGGTTTCAAGCTTTGCCAGATCATTCTGCAACCCCTGCCATCCCCCTAGGTCATCCACCACTGCTCCTACCTTGGTATCATCAGCAAACAGACTGATCTTGCTCTTGATGTCCAATGATATGTCTGCAATGAATATCCCAAACAACACTGGTCCTAACACCGAGCCCTGTGGAACATTGCTTGTCACTACCCTTGGGTGTGAGAGCTCCCCACCCACCACCACACTCTGTTGCCTTCCCTGAAGCCAGTTCCCTACCCATCTCACCAGTTTTGCACCTGCCTCTGTGCCTACTAAATTACTTCCCAGCCTTCCATGCGGCACCGAGTCAAATGTCTTACTGAAGTCCAGATACAGGACATTCACTGCATGGCCCCTGTCCAGTTGCCCAGTTACCCAGTGATAGAAATCCACCAGGTTGGTTTGGCAGGATCTGCCCCATATGAAGCCATGCTGTCTGCTGTCCTGTAGTCCTTTGGCTTCTAGGAGGACCACCAGCCTTTCCTTTGAAATAGTCTCCATTAACTTTTTTTTTATTTTTTTTATTTATTCTTTTTGCCCCCTACTGCTCTCGTCGTTATTTTCAGCTCTGGTCACGGACCCCCTTATGCCTCCAACTCCAGAAATGCCTGCATCCCCACAGTTATCCCTGGCTTTCCCCCCCCAGAGAGTGGGGCCGCGGCACCGACCCTCCCATTATCGGAGCCACGGTACTGATATCTGGTCGGAGGACCTGCTCTAGAGGCTAATTGAGGCCTTACAAGGGCAGAGCGCCATATAGACGGCGAGGTTCGGGACTTTTTATCCCCCCCTTTAAGCAGGATGGGGACGTGCAATGATGACCTGCGTCCGCCCCATTCTGACGTACTGATGAGCATCGACGTAACGGGGCAACCCAGCCTCCGCTAGGTGCAGCTCGTACGCCAAGTGCTGCCCTGCCCTCCCCCTGGAGAAGGAGAGCTGTCTAAGGATGCTTGATCCTTCTCCCCCCGGCCGGCCCTCCAGTGTCCTGGGTCCATTCCCAAACCTGGGTCACCAGCATCGCAAGCGGAAATCCAACCACTGCGCCGATGGGCCGGCTTAGTCTCCATTAACTTACCCACAATGGATGTGAGGCTCACTGGTCTGTAGTTTCCTGGTTCATCCTTGGGGTCACTCTTGTGGAGGGGCACCACATGAGCCATCCTCCAGTCCTGAGGTATACATTCCGAATGTAGTGAGGCATTAAATAGGTCTTCCAAAGGTCCTGCAAGGACCTTTGCCAGCTCCTTCAGTACCCTGAGGTGGATGTCATCTGGTCCTGGCGCCTTATCCACCCTCAGTGCCTTCAAACCCTCCCGAACTCTGCCCTCCATGATTTCCCCATCTGTCACCCCTCCCCCCGTTTCTGCCATTTCTCCCCCCTTGGGTGTTACCTCCCTCTCTCTTTAGTAAATACTGAGCAGAAGTACTCATTTAGTGCTTCTGCCTTATCACATCCTGCTTCCACCCAACCCCCATCCTTCCTAATCCTTACTATGTGGTCCTTACAGTTCCTTTTCTCCCTGATGTACCTAAAGAAGTCCTTCTCCCCCTTCTTAATGCCTTGTGCCAGCCTGAGTTCCATAGATGCCTTGGCTCCCTTTACTGCCCTTGTCACCTCCTTCGATTCCATCAAGTGTTCCTCCCTGTCCTCCCCTCTCCCTGTTTTCTTGTACTTCCTAAAGGCAGCTCTTTTCCTCCTTACCTTTTCCTTGCACAACCAGCTTGGTTTCTTAGCCCTAGCCTTCTTGCTGTGGGCCTTGCAGCAGGTTTTGGTTGCCTCCTCTGTCCCCAGCTTTATGAGCTCCCACCTCTGGTTAGTGTCCATACTAGATTGAATTCTGGCCAGGTACCCTTTCACCACTTCCCCCATCCTCCCAAAGTTGGCCCTCCTGAAGTCCAGCACTCTTGTGCCAGATTCTACTTCTTCCTTGCCCATATCCAATGTGAGCCATACTGAGTGGTGGTCAGTCCCTGACAGCGGTTCCTCCACTGTAAGTTCTCTCACAAAGTCCCCATTTGCCAGCACAAGGTCAAGCGTATTCCCTAACCTGGTTGGTTCATTGACCATTTGCAGCAGGATGCTGTCCTGGAAGGTATCCAGCAGTACCAGCTCCCTTCTGTTCCTGGTTGTTGGGGTACTCCAGTCCACTCCTGGCATGTTGAAGTCCCCCACAATCACCACACTACCCTTCTCGCAGGTCCTCTTGATCTGTCCCACTAGTTCCCTGTCTAACTCCTCCGTCTGAGATGGTGGCCTGCATGCCACTCCCATTCTAAGAATCCTATTCTTGGAATCCTGGCTTTGCATCAAAATTGACTCCGTACTATCCTCCTCCCCTTTCTCCCTTACACACTTCAGTCCTTCCTTCACATATAGTGCCACATCCCCCTTTCACAATCACTCTGTCTCTACGAAATAACCTGTACCCTGGTACAGACAGGTCCCAGTCATTGTATTAGGTGGTCCATGTTCCTGTGATGGCTGCAATGTCCACCTCTCCATCTGCCATGAGCACCTGTAACTCTGCAGTTTTCCTCCCAAGGCTCCTAGCATTAAGAGTAACCAGCTTCCACCCTCCTCCCCCATCCTGCCATCCTTTACTAGCATCACCAATAGTACTTGCCATTTGTCCTTTGTCACTGTTATGGGGGTAAACTCATATGGTTTCCCTACCTGTGGTCTCTGCATGTCTCTTGCCCAATTGCCACCCCCCCACTCCTAGTTTAAATTGCCTACTTCCTCTATGTACTCCTCCATCCTCTGTTTCAACACTTTCTTTCCCTCCTCACTCAAGTGTAGTCTGTCCTTGGCATAGAGACTACTGTCCTCCCAGGTCTCCCCCCCCCCAACAGCCCATACCCTTTAGCACAACACCAGGTCTGTTAAATTCCTCTATTCTCAGCTTTCTTGTTGTGCTTGCCTTGGGCACTGGAAGTATCTCTGAAAAAGTTACTGATCTTCCTGCCCCCTCACATAATTGACCTAGTTCCTCAGACCTCCTCTGGACTCTATCTACTGTCTTGTCAGCCAGGTCATTCATTCCAAGATGTATAATTAAATGAGGCTTGTCCCTACCCCTTCTAGCATGTCTCAGAACAGATTGTCCCACCCTTTCTGCTGTCCTTCCTGGCATGGCCTCCACCCAAATGCGACTATGCCTCTCCCCCTTGCTACCCCACCTGACTCCTCTTAGTATTGATTCCCCCAGCACTAAGATTCCACCACTCTTACTCCCTGCTTGCTTCCATTCATCTCCCTCTCTCATTTCCAGCTCCTCTTCTTCCTCCTGCACATTATTTACCCCCTTTGCCCCTGTTGCAATTCTCCCAGCAGAACTTGCCCCTGCTCCGGTTTGGTCCAGGCATTTATTAATTACTCCTCTAAATTCATCACTTCCCTCCTCCACCTTCTTCCTCTCTAGCAGTGCAAAACTATTTTCTGAAGGCCCTTCACAAATGCCCGCTCCCTCTCTCTGCATAGTAACCTGTTCTCTCCTTTCCACTCCATGACTTTTGCCACTTCTTTGCCTCCCCTCTCAAGTCCCTATCTCCTCCTTCCATTTGTCTTTTGTCTCCTGACCTGGTTTCCCCGGCAATCGTTCTTCCTGGCCTGGGCCCCCTTGTCCCTGCTTCCCTCCTTCTGACCCTCTCCTCACCACTGTTGGCTTAAATCACCCTCACTTATCTCCCATTCTTCCTCCCTGTCTCCAGTATTGGGCTAAACCCATCCCCACTCTGCCTTGCCTGTCTTAGTTCCTCCTGCAGACCCTCAATCTCCTTCTAAATTTCTCTATGTGGTTTGCACACTAAACATCCTCCACACTCAGCAAATTTTTAGAAAGATTGGTGCACACAGTTATTGCAGCCTACCACCCCTACCCATTGCTGTCATTGCCCTGCAGGACCCCCCACCCTTCCAGATGCAGGATACCAAACACCCCCAAGTCTCCCTCTCCCTCTATCAGTGCAAAACATTATTTTCTTAATTTCCCTTACCCCCTTTGTTGTACACGGTTAGATAGATTGAGCAACTGCTTTTTATATTCCTAACCTTCCTATCCACACTCAAAAAGAGACTTTAAGTAGCTATCATGCAACCTTCTTCAAATTCCTACTTCTCCTTTCCACAATGCAATAGCAATGCAAAGAAGTAATAATGAAAGCTCCTAGATTTGCAGTTAGTTCCCTCCCACTGAGATGGCAGTCACCTCTTCACTCGCTGCTGTTCCTTTCCTGGATGTCTGCTTCTGCTATGGCAGGTGCATATCCTTTGCCCGTTTGAGGAAGTGATGTCAGAACCCCTGGCATAAAGGAAATCATGGACCAGCGCCGGGTGGGGTGAGGAGTTGGGGGGTGGGACCAATCCAAGTCTTCCACAAACAGTCAGGTAGCTGAGGTCCCTTGTCAGACCATTAGCACCCTTCCCCCACTATGCTCTAACCTTTGCAGCTAGTGAAACCAGCAAAAATGAATCACAGTTTTACTCAAAGCCCCCAAAATAGGCTTGCTACCAAAAGAAACAGGTCTCCAATTCAAACGGCTTCACCAACAACACATCAAAATAGGCTTGAAATTAGAAGATATAACAGCCCCAGTTAAATCACACCAAATAGGTTTTAAATCAGAAGAAATAGGCCTCTACAAATACAGCCTGCTACACAGTGAAACATCAAAAAAATGAGCTCACTTATAGCCACCAAAACAGTTTTTAAAATTCCAACGGCTCCAAAACAACACCCAGCTAGTCCCTTAGAAGTAGTAAGAAAAAAAAGAAATAACCTTCTACCAAGTAAAATCCACAAGAAACAATGTAAAGACAACAAGAAGCTACTGTACTGTAACAAATCTGATCCTTTCCCTTCTAGTTTCTTATGTTTTGTTAATCAGTCCCGAAAGGTGATTCCATGCAGTGAATGTGAAATCACCTTTCAGGACAGAATAATGACATGACAGTGACTGAATTCATGAGGTGGGGTCCCAAGAACCCCATGTTGAAAATTTTATTGGGAAAAATGGCCGAGATATCCACCTAAGTTGAACCCCCTCCCATTGATGCCATTATACAGTTTACCAGCATTTCTTCCATTCACGGTCAGCTTTGAAGAGGGCAGATGTGTTTCCACTCCACCGAAAATTATCGCACCAGGCTCAGAGGTAAGTATGGAGTGAGGGGGGAGTGTGGGGATGTGGGGGTGCACAGAGGGTGGGTACAGGTTGGGGGAGGGGGCACCGCAGACAACAAGGAACTGTTTTCTTGTTTACAGGTTTTTAAAAAAAAAACTTCACTAGAAGATTTTCTTGTTTTCAGGTACATTTGGCACACTGTGGTAGGCTTCCAGTGTGCCATCTGGGTGTTTTGGGGGGGCCTGGAGCTGACAGGGATTGGGCTCCTTGTCAACAAAGAAAACAGGTTAGTGTTTGGGGGCCATGATGCTGAGGGAGATTGGGCACCCCCTCAGCAGACAAATTTAGTTAGAGGGACATCATGCCAATGGAGATTGGGCTCCCTCATCAGCAAATGAACTGGGGAGGGGGCATGTCAACAGGGGGATTGGGCACCCCCGACATTGGTTTGTTGGGGACTGTGAGAGGTGGACAGCGACAGCTGCCACCACATTGATTGAAATGTTACACAAGGCAAGGCACTCCCTGCAATGAGGGGGAGCTCACTCATTGCAGCAGCAAAATCGTTCAAGTTGGTGGCATGCTTTTGCACTGTTGTTATAGACAGCGTGCTAGTTCATTTATGCCACAGAGTCCAGTCAGAAAAAGCAGTGGTGCCATTGGCTACAACACAACCACACCACCAAAACCTGCTATTCCAAGTTACCACAATATGTTGCTTGCATGTGCATGCAAGACAACATAAAAAGATGGATTTTAAGGATGTGCATGGATCCGTTAACCAAGTGTCCCTCACTGAGCAACCCTGCATGGCAATCTTCAAAAGACTCTAGCTCTGCTGTGGGTGTAATAATAATAATAATAATCATCGTAATAAAAACAAATGCTACTGGTGGCCAGCAGAAAGGAGGCTACACTATTAAAAAAAAAAGAAGACCGCAAACTTGTGACTGGTTCTGAGACCCTTGAAACTGTAACCCACACATCACATGCCTAGGGCCCCTTGCTGAGTGGCCTCACATGGCAGTCCACAAAACAGCCTGCTATCACCACATTATTCACATATATTATTATAGAGTAATGGAACCTGTGGTTAAACAAGGATGTGGCATCATCTTCACTCAATCCTTGATGTAAGTGATCCACACAATGCAAAAGGGGGTTGGCCCCCAGGTAGGGCAAACAATACTCTTCCTCCATGCTATTATCAAGCATCATGGCTGCATCTTATTGTATTTTCTTTCCCAGGCCACTAAGGCAGGGCAAGAGGTCAGGCATGCGCGATACTACATTCACCATCTTGCACATGGTGGCCACTCCCTGAGACAGGCAAGAGGTTGTGCATGTGCAATAGGGCTTCCACCATCTTGTGCATGGCAGCCGCCCACAGAGATAGGTCAAGAGGCCATGCATGCAAGATAGCACAGTCACCATTTTGTGCATGGTGGCCACTCACAACAAATAAAGGTGGCCATTTAGGATGTGGCAAAATAACCACAATGAAGGGGAAAAAAGAAAGCAAAGATATATATATATATATGTATTCTCTGCAAAAAAACTATGTTAATGCACCATTAGGGTTAAAGCATCAAAAGTAGTGAAATGTGACATTAGGGTTTCCAAGCCTAAGATAACACCCCCCCTCATATATAGGAACTGGCCTGAGGGGTGTACCTTGGGATTTTCAACCCTAATGCTCACCACATTCCATGAGTAAGTAAATTAGGACTGGTACAGTGTAGGAGAATGGGGTGAGCATTAGGGTTCAAAACCCTGAGGCACACCCCTAAAGCTAGTTCCTGCATGCAGGAGGGGGTGGGATCTTACGCTTGGGAACACTTCACATTTCCCTACTTTTGATGCTTTAACCCTAATGGTGCATTAACATAGTCTTTTGCAGAGAATATATTAATAATTACTAACTGGGGCATAATTCTCTAGTGCCTGCCCGTACAGTGCTGATAAGTGTTACTCTATCAGGGAAGGTTAAACTAACCAGAACTAGTATGTAATGGAACTATTGTGATGCATAACAGCTAGTTTATGTACATAAATAGTTCTCCAGCACCTGCCATGGCAGTTAACGCAAGCTTCCCTTCAGGTCTGTAAGTACCACAAGTTCTCTTACTTAGATTCTTCCTAGGTATAGTCAGTTTCTAAATGTTACTTTAACAAATCAATGTAAAGGATTTGAAAGTAACCCACTATTTGTGACCACAAATTACCTCTAGTTTCACCCCTAAACTTCCTACAGGGACAGGACAGATAGCCTGAGATTTCAACCCCTTAGAACCTACCACCTGATGTGAGCTGATTCACCTGGCAGGAAATTGCTGGGGAAGTCTAACCAATGGACAAACAGTCAATAGGTAACCTTAACCAGAATTTGTCCGAACCCCCCCCTTACAAATTGCAAATCTCTTCCAACCCTCTTGCCCTCAGAAAAGTCCTGCACCCCCCCAAAAAAAACACAGTGCAGCTATCACTCTCCTAATATAGCTCCGGAGAGATATTCCCCACACCTGGGCATTCTCTGCCACAAGTCATGCTGTACAAACAAGCCCCTTGTCTCTCTTCTAAATAGGGGAGTACTCCTTGCTATTCTCTACATACTGTCCCTCCTCTGGGTGGACAGGAGCATAGAACAGGGTTACTCAGACTCCAAGGGGCCACATCATAAAGACCCCTGTCCTAGTGATCACTACAACTGGACCTCTCCCCTAGCATGAATGCCCTTCTGATAGCCCACGAGCTGGTAAGAAGGGGCACATACTATGAGATACTCCATGCTACTTGCAGGAGGCTCCGCAGTTTCTCTATCCCACCGGTCAGCCCAATGTTATTAAGCCTACTTGCTCTTCTACTGCTTTGGACAGGAGATGTACAGCCTAATCCGGGCCCTCCAATAGCTAATCTTTTAGTTTCCTCCCCCCAGAACCCACATTGGACATCCTCCAAGGGCTTTAGGATTGCACATATTAATGTCTGTAGCCTCAGACCAAAAATTCAAGAGGTACAAGTCTGGCTTGATCTACACAAGCCCGATATCCTTGCTATCTCAGAGACCTGGCTCAAGGTCCACATCCTAGACCATGAGATCATGGTCCAAGGATATAAGACCTTCCGAAAGGACAGGGTGAACAAGAGAGGTGGCAGGGCCCTAATCTATGTGAAGGACACTCTAACGGTGTTGCAACTGAAGCTGAACCTTGGAAACTGCCAGGATGGCGATTCTATTTTCATCCGATTAACCCTTGGTAATGCTAAGCACCTCACCATTGGCTGCATCTATAACCCCCCTAAGACTGCTCTCCAAGACTTGGAGTGTATCACAAAAACTGTAGGCAAAGAAGTACCCACAGAACTCCTTATCTTGGGAGATTTCAACCTCAACTGGGCCTCTGATCCCAACAAAGTCTTCTCAGCAGTGACCCATGAGGCAAACCTGGTACAGGTTATCTCAGAACCTACCAGGCTTAATTACAAAACTGGGAATCACACCATCCTGGACTGGGCTCTGATATCTAATCCCCTCAACATCCAGAAAGCTGGCTTAATGACCAATGCTCTTAGTGACCACTCCTCTATATTCTGCATCTGGAAGAACAGAGCACCAAAGGTTCCACCCAAGATATTCACCATCCATGACTACTCAAAATTCACGTCAGCAAAATTGAATGACTACCTAAGTAACCTGGATTGGAGTCCTGTCAGGCTCCTCCTGACCTTAGATGAGGCTTTGTAATACTTCCAAGATTCACTCCTCAAGGCAGCTTCCCTCTTTGCCCCTTAAGAAACTCAGATCAAAGGGAAGTTGCTACAAGTGGCTCTCCCACTCAATAAAATCCATGTTGATTAGTCGGGACAAGGCTTGGAAGAAGTTCCTGCTTTCCTCTCTCCTGGCAGATCTGGTGACTTACAAATCTTTAAGAAACAAATGTAAGAGATCCATCAAACTTACGAAGAAGGAGTATGTCACACACCTCCAATGAACCAACTTAGGCAACCCCAAGCTTTTCTGGTCTCACATCAATGAACTGCATAGGGGCAACACCAAGGAGGCACTGGGCCCTGTAGAGGTAAACTCAGAACTCAGCCCAGCAGTGGAGACTGAATTCGGGGATTGCCAGAGCCTGTAAGAGGCCCTGAAGCAGCCCACTCCCTTCAGAACTCAGCCCAGCAGCGGAGACTGAATTCGGGGATTGCCAGAACCTGTAAGAGGTAAAGTGTCCTGCACTACAGCCTGACTGTTGGAGAAAGTGAATCGCCTGGAGTCTGTTTTTCTGTCCCCACACAGTGACTGATTGACTGTGCTTCTGGAGATCTGGACTGCTCTGCACGGGAATTTGGGGGCTATTTCTGTGTTACTTTAAGGGCTAGTTTACTGCTCATCTAGTACTGTTTTTCTGTGATTTAGTAGCTGTTTAAATGCTGTTGTTAGAGTGTTTACCTTGGTAGAATTGCATAGAATGTGTAGCGTGGGTGTCCGCCATCTTGCGCATGCTCAGTAGCCTCCTGTATCGGGATACAGTCCCAATAGTTGGCGCATGTGCAGTAGGGTCCTGTTCTAGCCCGCTGCCTGTGCTGCACTACCCATCCCCTGTTCTACTAAACCCCCTTCCTCATCCTATCACTCTCGGCGTAAACCCTCCATCTGGCACCCTCTGATCAGAGCAATTCTCCTCCTTCTACTCCTAACAGGGAACATACATCCCAACCCAGGCCCTGCCCTCCCACCCACCCACCCAGCCCATTGGTCTTCAAGTAGCCTCCATGAACATTTGCAGCCTGCTGAAGAAATTTGACACCCTACAGTGCTGGACCTTGGCTCATCAACCAGACATCATAGCCCTGGTTGAAACATGGCTGTCCAAATCCACCCCTGACTCATTTGTTTCCCTCCCAGGCTATACCTTATACCGGGAGGACCGAGTAGGCAAACAGGGGTGGCTGTGCAATCTACACTAGGGACACAATACTTGGACCGCACTCCCACCCCTGCCCTTTTAAATGGGGCCCAGGCTCTTACCTTCAAACTCACCCCGGACCCCTCTAGGAGCCCTCTCTATCTCACCACAGCTTACGCTCCTCCAAAGAACCAGCACCCAGCCCTGGTATCTTTAATGGACTACCTGGCAACCCTCCACCATAAGGAGGAGCAAATCCTAGTTGGGGACCTTAATGTAAATTGGCTCAGTACCTCCTCATCTGTGATCAGAGACTCATTTGCCGCCCAAGACCTGACGCAACTTGTCACTCAGCCCACAAGAATAAACCCTAAGAGAGGTACCAGCACCCTTCTGGATGTTATTATAACTAACCGACCCCATAAAATCCAAACCATCCAGGTCCTCCCAGACTCCCTAAGTGACCACTCCTATCCTATTTCATTGGCTGTCTCAATCCCAAACCCAAAGCCCAGACCACCTCTAGGCGCCTCCTCCTGGTGGGCTGAAAAACTTAAAGTATTCCTCACCCAGATAAACTGGTCCCCATTCATCATGCTACTGACATTGACACTGCCCTCGCTCGCCACTCACACCTTCAACATGGCCTGTGGTCTCTTTGCGCCCCTCACCAAAATCCGGTCCAAAAAACAGAATGCACCCTGGGTTAGCTCGGCCCTTCTACAATTACTAAGGAATCGGGATAACCTCTGGCACCTTGCCACTGAAACGGATCATCTGTCTGATAGGCAGGCTTACAATGCAGCCCGGAATAAGTGCTCATGCGCCATCAGGAAAGCCAAGGCCGACCATTACCAGGCCTCCCTTACCTCCTTCTGGGGCTCGGCCCGGACTTTCTGGGATAATATTAAGCAACTTAATGGAAAAGTTCTCTCCCCTGCCCCATCCCAGCTCACTAGAAATGGCACTACCACCACCGAGCCTGCCACCATAGCTAACTGGTTCAACACCACTTTCACTGACCTTAGCTCAGTCCTCCCTAGTAATTTCTTTGATCCTCCCCCCAACCAACCTCCCCCTATCCTCCAGCGCCCCAGCTTCCACCTGCACAAGATTTCCACCCGGGAAGCCAGACCCATCCTAGTCAAAGCTTTGAATGGCAACAGTCCTGGCAATGACTCACTGGACCCCAGTATCCTCAGGCTGGTGCTAGATGAATTCCTTGCCCCACTCACCAGTCTAATTAAGCAGTCACTCTGCCTGGGACAATTTCCCACAGTGTAGAAAACAGCCATTATCACACCAATTCACAAAGGGGGCGACAGGTCATCGGCCAACAACTACCGGCCAATCTCCATCCTCCCCCCCATCTCTAAAGCCCTGGAGAAAGTGGTGGCCATTCAAATCACTGATTATCTGGCTAAGCATAACATTCTATGCCCAGATCAACATGGCTTCCGTGCTGGTCACAATACCAGCACTGCCCTAATTGAATTCTCCAAATTCCTACACTCCTCCTTGGATACCAGCTCCCTAGCTGGTGCAGTGTTCATAGACCTCTCAAAGGCCTTTGACACCGTCTCCCATCCACTTCTGCTGAATGCACTCTGCCACACTGGTCTCTCGGCTGTCCCCTTAGCATGGTGCACAAGCTATCTTGACGCTCGATCGCAGTGTGTAAAAATCAATAGCACACTCTCAGATACCCATCCCATTCACTCTGGGGTCCCCCAAGGCTCCATCCTGGGCCCCCTTCTCTTCTCACTCTATCTGAACAGCCTGCCCAGTGCTTGCCCTGGCAAAATTCTACTGTATGCAGATGACGCTGTCCTTTTTGCCACCCACCGCAATCCCTGTCTCCCTCCAGGACACCCTACAGCGGTCTTTCAACAGTGCCGAAGTCTGGTTTAAGGAGCGCAGACTCGTCATCAATCTTAAAAAGACCAAAGCTATGCTCTTTTCCCACCCCCAGAACAAAGCTAGCAACCACCCACTCTATATCCTTCCAAGTACTAATCAGACACTGGAACAAGTCTGCTCCTACAAATACCTTGGGGTTACCTTCGACTCAGCCCTCACATTTCACAACCACATCGATGCCCTAACATCCGCCACTAACATACGGCTGGGCATTTTTTTCCGCCATAGAACCTGCCTTTCCCAAAATGCCTCCGCCTCGCTGTTACATCATCCGCTCTGTCCCTTGTAGACTATGGCTCACCAGTGTATGGTGCTGCCGACACCACTGCACTCAAAAATTCACTTAACCTGAACAAAGCCTGCAGATTGATTACTGGTGCCCCCAGGCTCACTCACACCTGTCAGCTGTATGTTGAGGCCAAATTGCTTACCCTGGATGAACGGCTCCAATACCAAACCTGTCTCCTCACAAAACCTACTGGCTCTCTGGGGTAACGGCATCCATCCACCAGAGCCTCCCACTATTGCAACACGGTCTTCCAACAAGACCACTCTAATGGTCCCCAGATCAAGAACCAGCCATGGCCAGAGGTCTTTCTGCTATAGAGCCCCAACCTGGTTTAACTCTCTCCCTGCCCCCATCTCCAATGCCACCACCATCTCTAAGTTCAAAACCACCTTCAAAACCACATCATCAACACTGTAACTGCTCCTGTCTCTGAAAGTTGCCTCCACCTACTTCTTCTTGACAACGCCTCCGGCGGCTCTCCACCCAGCCATCCCCACCACCACTTTCCTGTACACTCATGCTTATGTTTAACCTGGCCAGTACCAGATGTTTCAGTGTTTACCTACTAGATTGCTCACTATTGATACCAACTTGTGTTAACCTGTTCTCAACTTACATGTACCCTGTAACCCAAATGTATTTGTCTGACCAAAATGTGATGTGGAGCCTCTGTTGAACGCCTATTGTTTTGCAAACCTACGCTATGTAACCAAAAACACAATGTATGTCTTTATGCGACGAAGTACCTTTGGAAACGAGCCTCTGGCTCATAGGTTGTAAACTGATTTTACAAATAAATAAATAAATATACAGCTAGTGAGTGATTGCCAGCTAATTGCCTCAGAAATCAACCTCCACTTTACAGAAGGTCATGAGTTCATGTCCCACACCAGGACTGGACTTGCACCTAAAAATCACTGGCATTTGAGTGCAGTATTGTGGGGTGCTGTACTGCTGGGGTGTGCCGTCCTTCAGATGAGACGCTAAACCGAGGTCCCTTCTGCCCATCCTGGTGTTGTCCTGGTGGGTATCCAGGTGGAAGTAAAAGAACCCAGGGCACTCTTTCAAGCCTGACATCTATCTTTTCCCATAGGAAATAATGGGAAACTTTAACATTTAATAACTTTTGAACTGATTAATATTTTTTCACCAAACCTTCAAATGGCACCACAGTCACCCAAGACCTATACCCTAAAAATTTCAGACCAAATTTCCACACAGTTTTAGCACAATGCGATAACAAAGAATTTGACAAAAAGTGGTAATTTACATGCTTTTTTACACTCCATATCTCTGCTCCCACACATCTGACTGGAACAAAACCTGCCACATCAAGAGATCCTTGGTCCCTAACGGTGCATGCAGAATCTCATGAGAATCACTTGAACGTTTGCGAAGTTATTAAAGTCTCCCATTTTCAGTTTAACATAGAAGTAAAGATTTAACCCTAATATAGGGCACTTTGCTAACAACCCTAACTGATGCATTAATGAAGATTTTTTTGTAATGAATATATATCTATCTCTATATATATAATCTTCATTAATGCATCAAGTAGGGTTGTTAGTAAAGTGCCAAAACCAGGGAAATACAGTATGGCATTAAGGTTTTTAACCCTAACACCCCCCACCACCACCCTGGAGACACCGGGATAGGCAACGGGGGTGTGCCTTGGGGTTGTCAGCCCCAACACTCAGCCTGTTCCATAAGTAAATAAGCTGAGATGGGTACAGTATACGAGGTTAGGGTTGACAACCCCAAGGCACACCACTGATGCCTGTTGGTATCTGCAGGGTATGGGTGGGGTGTTAGGGTTGGAAACCCTAATGCCATATTTCCCTACTTTTGTTGCTTTACTAACAACCATAACTGATGCATTAACAAAGTTTTTTGCAATAATTTTCCTTACTTTTTCAGATGGTCTATTTGTATCATTATTTGGCGCTCTCACCCTCGATAACTGTCCTTATGTCACAGTGGGAGCACGGGGCTAATAGGGCCCCGCACTCCCATACTCCATGATTTTCCTTATTTTACTGTGGGAGTGCAGGGTCATTTGTACCTTGCGCACCCGTCCCACCATAGATGCATGACCAAATTATCAGCATAGCCATCTTATTACCCCAGCACATGTACCCAGTAGAGAAAATGTTTAAATCCACACCAAAACATAATTCTACATAACTGCAATGTCATTCCATGCCACAGATGTGAAAACACATTTTGGACAGGATTTGAAAAATGACAGCTGTGACATGAGGTCGAGTAATAATAAGGCTGTGTTGAAAGTCTGGGGTCAAAATATTAAAAACTTCCAAAGTTACAACCGAGCGTACCAAAATTGCAACAAATGGTCATAATTTTGGCATTTTTTCATATTTTGACTCAAATTTTGAACAGTCTTCTTATGACCCCACCTCACAAACCCACTAAGTGAAAATTTACAAATCCGTGCCATAATGCCATTCTGTACCACAGGCGCGAAAACATGTTTTGGTCAGGATGTGAAAAATGACAGTTGTATTGTATTGTTCATGAAGTGGTGTGAAATAATGGCTATGTTGAAAATTTGGAGTGAAAATATTAACAATTACTAAAGTTATGCACGTGCATAGAAAAATTTCAACAACCATGCGTAACTCGACCATTTTCAGGAATTTCTTCACAAAATTTTCAACATGTACTTTTTGGGACCCAACTCATGAACACTGGCACTGTCATTTTGTTGATCGGTCCTGAGAGGTGATTTCGCACAGTGACTGCAAAATCACCTTTCGGCTCTGATTAATGAAACAACAGTGATAGCATTCACGAGGTGGGGTCCCAAAAAGCCCATGTTGAAAATGTGGTGAAAAAATACCTAAAAATGACTAAGATATCAACATAAGTTCAAAACATCATTGAAATACATTACATGGCACTTACCTTGATTCCTCAGTTTGCGGATCAGCTTTGAAGAGTGCAGATGTGTCCCGGTCCACAGAAGATGACAGCGGATGACCTCTGGTAGTAGGTATAGGGCAGTTGGGGGTGTAGAGTGGTAGGTGCTCAGTGGGAGGGTCAGTATGGGGAGGGGGATGGGGGGCCGACGAGGGACTGGTATTTTTTTTTTCAGGTTTAAAAATAAAAAAAGACGGCGGGGGACTGTTTTGCTTACCAACAGGTTAACCATATTTTAGGACACTGGGGATTGGGCTCCCCAATGTCCCACACTGCTGAGGGGGTGCTACTTAGATCAGAGCACTGGGAGTGGGCTCCCCAGTGTCCCACACTGCTTGGGGTGGAAGACATGACTTGAGGCACTGGGAGTGGGCTCTCCAGTGTCCCTCAGTGATGGGTTGGAACATACTTGTCCAAGGTCACTCAGAGTGGGCTTCCCAGTGTCCCACATTGCTCAGGAAGGGGAGGAAGCTTGTGCTGCCAATAAGAGGAATGGGCCCCCCAATGTTGGCAACTTACACAGGGGTCTTTGGGGCTGAAATTATATGCATATTTGGCCCAAAGGGGATGGTTAATGTATGAAATTAGGCTATGCCTATTTTCGCACATACCAGATTTTCATACATTAACCATTCACTTGTGGCCAAACATGTCTATCATCGACACCTTTTATAAATCAAAGAAATGCACCTTTGCAGTTGTGCTTCTCTAGTGGCACAGAGGACAAGGCACAGGGATGCAGCATCCAGGGGTTCTTGGTTCAAGGTCAGTCTCTCTATACAGTGCTCCCTCACTGTAACGAACCTCATTATAGTGAATGATGAGATATAGCGGACATTGGACATGGCTCCCATATGCAACAGTCCATTTCTGCTTGTCAGCATTTTAAGAAAAAAAACTGCCGATTTTTTTTTAAAACTGCGTTCCCTCATCCCTGCGGTTCTGGAGCTACAGTCCCCCCCTTAACCTGTTCTGCTGTTCAATGCTGTGCATCTATATAAATTTTGCAACTGTAAACTCAACTGTATGGCACAAACCCATTTATGTGCATCTGTCATTCACTGTCACCCACTGATTCGCTGACTCTTATCTGCTGTTATGTCAGCTGTCAGCCCTGATGAGTTAAAGGCACCACCAATGTAAATCCTTAGATTATGCTGTCATCTTGAAATTATCCTGTTACATGGTCAACATGAAGCTTGCTGTGCTGGAGCGATTGAAAAATGGAGAGAGCCTCACAAAGCTAAGCCAGGAGATGGGCTTCTCCAAATCTAAGATCTGCACCTGGCAAAAACAAGAAGACTAGCTTCAGCAGTTTGTTGCAGAGTGTTCTGAGGTGAGTGCTCTCAAAAGAAAAAAACTATGGTGAGTAGATGAGGAGGAGGTTGACAAGGCAATGCAGATCTGGTTCAAGCAGCAGCGCTCCTTAGGTGCCCCTGTCTCCAGATCTGTTGTCCGGGAAAAAGCAGAGCAATTTGCCAAGGAGCTCCATGGTGCTGACTACAAATTTAAATCCTCTACGGACTGGCTATGGCACTTTCAAAATCACCACTGCATTAGGAGGGTCTGTGTAACAGGAGAGCAGTGATCTGGAGTTCCTTCCAAAGCTCATAGAGATCATTTGTGATGGGGGTACCAGCCAGAACAGATTTACAACTGCAATGAAACAGGTCTGTTCTGGTGGTGCTTACATGATGTAACCATGGCAAGTTGTTCTAAGACTAATGCATCAAAGGGGTTTAAGGTTAGCAAGGACCGAGTAACTTTGATGCTGTGCTGTAATGACAGTGGTATGCACAAGTTAAAGCCCCTTTTCTTCTGGAATTACAAAATCACTCATTACTTCCATCATTGCAACATTTAGACATTACTGTTGGAATATGCCAGTAGCCATAATGCCTGGATGACATCAGATATTTTCTGAACCTGGCTCTGCCAAACATTTTTTCCTGCCATGTGAGCTCATTTGCAGTGTCTAAAGTTACCACTCAAGGCACTACTTTTAAAGGACCAGTGCCTGGCTCACCCACCAAAAGCAGAGCTTCATTCATGAGATGGCAAGATAAAAATGATCTTCTTGCCAAAGAATACAACTTAGAGGATACAGCCTTTGGACGATGGTATCGTTGCAACCTTCAAGAAGTTGTACCGAAAGCGCTTGCTTGGGGACTTAGTGGCAGCTGACATAGCCACAAGTGTGGCTGACTTTTTGAAAAAGCTGAACCTTTTGAATGTGGCTCAGCTGTCTGGAGAAGCATGAGTGAATGTTACAATGTGCACCATTGTGCACTGCTGGATGACCACACTGGGTCCTGCTCTGAGACGACCCCCCCCGCAATAGAGGAAGATGACCTGAACACTGACAACATGGATGAAATTTCAGTCATGGCAACAACACCAAATTTGTTGCCAGAACAGAGTCAGAATACAGCAGAGCCCATCATAGATCAGTGGCTGACAGAAGATAACACCTGTCAAACTCATGAACAGCTTTCTGACTCACAGATTGTTGATGTCGTGCTCGCTGTAAATGAACTAACATGCACTGATGACATGGATTCTGAGAGTGACTCAGATGAGGAGAAGAATCAAGTACTGAACAGCAATGAGATAATAAAGGGTCTAGAGCTTGGATTGTCCTGGCTACAGTGCCAGGATATCGACCCCCTGCACTTAATCCAATTGCAGCAGCTGATCTCTTTTGCGAAGGACTTTTCAAGTTGT
Source organism: Neoceratodus forsteri (assembly GCA_016271365.2). Taxonomy (NCBI): domain Eukaryota; kingdom Metazoa; phylum Chordata; order Ceratodontiformes; family Ceratodontidae; genus Neoceratodus; species Neoceratodus forsteri. The sequence goes on from CM028129.1 coordinate 877,639,021, forward strand.
AAAGCACAGAAACAGAAAAAAAGTCACTGATTTTTTTCCATCGAGTGCAGGTCCGCACTAGAAAAGAACAGAAAGAATAAATAATAATTAATAGTACACAAGCACAAGCCCAGTCATGCAGTAAAACAAGCAGTCAAAAAGCACAAAAACACAATGAGTACATTAAAGTTTATTTTTAGCAGTTTCACACATGGACCAGATGTACAAACTCTGTAAAGGCTAAATGAACACAAAAAGCACAAAATAAGCAAATATATGCCCAGAGTTGTGCAACAGCAAACAATTGATTGGCTACCTCCAATACTTGCTGTTCACAGAATGCGGATTTTGGCGTCCATCGCTATAACGAACAAGTTACTATAATGAACATTCATTTTGGATCCCAACTCATTTGTTATAGTGAGAGAGCACTGTATTTTTTGCCCTTCATTGTACATGGAAAAATATAGAGAGAGGCTAGTCTCGAAGCCAGGACCCCTGGAGGGCCCATCTCTGTGGCTTGTCCTCCATGCCACAGGAAAAGCACAACAACAAAGGTTCTTTTCCTTTACTTGTCAAATGTGCCAATCAACTGCATATTTGCTTTTCAAAAATGTAGCATGTGTGATAATAAGCTATACTTATTTTCACATATGCCACATTTTTGAACATCAATATGCATTAGTAGAACACAGTGATCATGTCCCAGTCCACAGAGGATGACATCACACAACCTCTGTAGGTACATTTAGGGTGAGGGGTGTGTGGGGTGGTAGGCACTAAGTGGGATGGTGGGGATGGGGAGGGGGAAGGTGTTGATGATGAGGGACCATTTTCTTCATTACAGGAACAAAACACAAAAGATGTTGGAGGCGGTTTTCTTCTTTACAGCAAACACTGACAACATTATTTGGGAACACTGGGAGTGGGCTCCCCAGTGTCCCACACTGCTGGGAGAATCCTCCACTGCCAACACGGGGATTGGGCCCCAAAAGGAACTGGGAGGCATCTGGCACCGGGATTGAACATCCCAGTATCAAATTAAATAAATAAATGAGGGTGGGATGCCACTAGACACCAGGAACTGTGACACACTGGACAGTGATTGGTGGGTGGGGAGTGCCACTAGACACCAGGGAAAGACTGGGTCATACATGACAGTGAAGCTGGCAGCACAAATTCAAAGTGTGGCTGCACAAGTCATGAAAATTCTGCTGTTCTCATATGAAGAATGCAGCAGACACGGTCCTCTCATTATCCTGGGCATCCAGGATTTCAGGTGCCCACAAAAGGTATTTCTGTCCAGTATGTAAAAAAAAAACCCATCAGAATATAGCTAAATGGGTCCCGTTTAGCTATGTTCTGATGATTCTTTTTTATATTACATCTATTTTTTACTTGTTTTCTCTCTCTCTCTCTCTCTCTCTCTCTTGCTAATGAGAAAACAAGATGGCGGATACAATAGAGCTCTGCGAAACTATAGCAGGCTCTATGGGAACCTACATGAGAAATGACAGTAGGTCCTGGGAAAACAAGGGAGCTTCTGCAGAAGCAAATTAGGCTCTATGTCACTCTACATGCAAAAATGGAGCACCTCCTGTGAAAACAAAAATATTTTCATGTGGAACATCTAACTTTTCCCACTGGAAATAATGGAAAAATAAAAATATAATAACTTTTGAACAGATTAATATTTTTTCACCAAACCTTCAAAATGCACATCTGGGAGGAAAAGACTTTCTACCCTGAAAATGTCAAACTACAACCTCAAGCCATTTCTGAGATATAGGCAGACAAAGAAATGGCAAATAAATGGTAAATTTAGGATTTCTTGACACTCTGTTTCTCAAAAAAAAACACAAAATGAATTCACACCAAACTTCACATGTCAAGAGGCCCACCCAAAGAGATTATGGTTGCCACATTTCATGCAAATCCATTGAATGGTTCCAAAGTTATTAACGTTCAAAAATTTGGCTTTAACATAGAAGTTTGCACTCAACCTTATATATAGCGGCACTACTGCTCCACTATAATACACATACACACACACACACACATATATATATATATATATATATATATATATACACACACACACACATATATATATATATATATATATATATATCTATATATATATACAGTATATTTTTTATATATATATATATATATTCTGTATATATGCACGTAGATACCATATGCATGGATTTTTTCAAAGATATACAAAAGTCAGGCAGATCCAGAGAAACAATGGGAATAATTTATATACACTGGAACAGCAGTATAGAAAAAAACTCTAGACAGAAAAATGCCAGTTGGAGCCCACCATTGGGTATGGTCCCATGCAATATGAAACCAGTTGGGCCTTATGCCAGGTTAACATATATTCAAAATCATATTCTAAATACTGTATTACAAATGGTCAGGATGAGGAAGTGCCCTACATGCGTGGTACCACTAGTGACCAGCAAAAATGGCCCCTAATGCCCAGGATGTGATGTAGAGGAACTGGACTAAGTAGTGGACCATTTCTCATCATTGGATGACTCCCCCATGGAGTATGACAGTATGGAGCCAGTGGAATGGCAAACTGATCCTGCAGCAATAATAAAACAGGACCAGCAGACTACAGTGGCCATGATTAAGCAACAACAGTCATTCATGATGTAAATCATGGAATGACTGGAGGCAATGTGAACACCCAAGCCCCAAACATCTGCATCTGGCAAATCCAATACCAAAGAACCTCCATGCACAAGAAACACAGAGGAAGAGGAGGACAGCTCACTAGATGGAGGGGGCAACCCAAATGGTGAGGATAAAGGGAACATTCCATCAATGAGTCAGATCAGGACTTAGATCGGGAGGAAGACCCATCATCAATAAAGAAACCATTATTAACATCAAAACTGTGTTTGACACTTATAATGAGCACTGTTATAACGGACAATCGGTTATAGTGGACAAAAACTGATTTCCCAAACCAAATGCACCAATTTCAATGCATTTTTCTCTGGTTATAATGGACAAAAACATTGCTTATAACTGACGTAATAAAACTTTTTATGGGCATTCGCAGTGCTTTTTTGGGGGGGAAGTACAAAGCTGGTGAGGAGATTTGGCAAATGTAGAATTAAAATGGAGAAGCTACAGAAATCAAATTTCTTATAAAATAATTCTCCACAAGCTGCATAAACCTTTCATAGTTAATTACACTAAGAGGAATTTATTTTATATTTCAGTAAAACCCTTGCAGTATGATTGCCTTTGTTCTTACTATCCTAGAACCCCAACGTCCAGCCACCAAAGTTACTAACATCTTTTTACCTCATGCTATAAAATTCCTTAAACAAGCTCATGTTCCCTGACAGTTATATAAGTAAGCAATAAGGCATGACGAGGTGTGGGTTATGGCCTGATAAGAGCATGCCCCAGGTGTGTTGTGAGGCCTTTTGCACCTGGGAAGTGCTCTTATCAGGCCATAACCCACACTTCTGAGTGTCTTATTGCTCTTATAAAATGGGCCCTCACAAGTAATTATTTAAGAAAAAAAAATTCAAAGAATTGCAAAATGTTTACACATTTTAAGGTTTTCACACTGAAGTGGTAAAATAGTCCCTCCTATTCAGGTAATTTATGTAGTGTATGACTGCAATGAATGGTGCTACCCCCCCCCCCCACACACACACTAGGTTGTATGGCACCCTCTCCAGAGACTTTTAATCCCCCACCTGAAAACTGAAGAAGCCCACCCTGATTGCATTTAGGCTCTTAACATATCTCCCCAGGGATATTTCAGCAGTTTTGTGTACTTGTCCCCGTAACCCCATGGCATTTAATAATGTGGCACTGTGTCTCCTGAAGAACTAGGAAAAGGAAAGATTATTTGTATCAGCATGATAAATGATCGGAAATTACAGCTTTTAGGTTTTTTTTTGTTTTTTTTTAAATTGATGCCTGGTACAGATTGAGCGAGCATGTCTCATGCCGGCCACCATAAAGAGCCTTTTCCGGGTTCGCGATTTTGAAAGGATTCCGATTATAGCAATGGGAAATACCCAGAGCAAAGGTATCTGTTTTTTTTTGTTTAAGGTCGAAAGGGTAACAAAGGTGAGACTGAACAGATAGGTGCAGGGTGGGGGAATCAAAGGAATGGAGCAGAAGAGACAGCTGGACAAACGACAGTCTGCAGAAATGGAGTGGAGGACCGAGCTGAATAAATTAAAATCTGTGGGGGAGCCGTGGCATCGGTTACTGGTGCAGATGTTGTTGCTCAGAGTACTGGTTAGTTTGTCAGTTGTTTTTTTGGGGGGGAGAATGAAGTCATGGAAAATGGTGTAGTATACTTGGTTTTGGGTGTGTGTGTGTGTGGAAGGGGGTGCTTCAGGTTGGCGATGGCAACCAAAGTCTGATTTTAAAATGGAGAGCTTGGCGGATGGCACAGTGATACCTGTTGTTCTGTGTCCTTAGTGGCTGAAGAGGTGCCGGTTGTCACATTATGTCCTGATAAGGACATGGGTATAGATACCTCTCAGCCAATCAGGACACACAAAATCTGATGCCCATTTTATAACTTTAAATAAACACAAAGACTACAGAAACATACATGCTAGGCAGGATTCTGAGTAATCTATATAGATTTATAATAGATTCTCATTCACTCTGAGCCCCACTCATATACATAGACACATCTAACTCATAGGCTCCACCTCCTCGGGATATAATGGACACTGTATACAATGAACAAAAGTTATGTGTACAGATGCATCCATTATAACAGGCTTAAACTGTACCAAAACTGGTAAACACCATAAAAGCAGCTATGGGGTTCAAACTCCCCCCCCCCCCATAGCCAGAATCTGGACTGAATCCAATGATTAAGCAAAAGCAAAAGAAAGAAGACTTCTTCACCATATGGCCAGCAATACTTGATGTGATAGCCCAAGAATGGGATGCCAAAGACCTGGCTAGAGTACCAGCAAGGCAGACACTCAACTGAATGTACCCCATTCAACGAAACATCCTAAAAAGCCAGTGCACCACAACATTGATTGATCCACACATTGCCACCCTAAGTAAAAAAATGGTGCTCCCTTCAGAGGGTACAACAGGACTTAAAGATCCTTCTGACAAAAAAATTAGATGAAATGCTCAAAAAGGTTTTTGAGTTGATAGGTCAAGCCACAAGGGCCACCATGACTGCAATATATGTATCAAGGACCCAGATTACTTGGCTAAAAGAGGTCCTCAAAACGTTAACACCAAAATTGGAGGAAGCAGATTTAGTGGACTCCTCACTTCAATCAGCAAAGTATGTGGGGATATGGCAGTTAACACATTCAGGCTAAATGCGAGATCCACAGCAGTAGTCAACAGAGCCTGGCTTCATCTATGGTTAAAGTTACAGGAAGCGGACACAGATTCCAAAGTCAGGCTAAAGAAAATGCCATCCAAAGGGGGGGTTTCTATTTGGTGAAGATCTCCAGGAATTTCTAAAACAGAGAAGAAGGGAAGGTGCTGGGCAAGGACAAACCAAAGACCTCATACCTACCACCCACATGCAGATACAGACAAAACAAAACTTAACTATACAGAAAACACAACCACTCCTTTTGAGGCAGAGGTGGATACAACCAATTCAAGCCTCAGTTCAACAGTCAATTTTCTTTTTTTTTTTCTTCTTATTTTTTTATACACTCCTGCTGTCCCTTCCAATCACCACTCCATCCTGAAAGGAGTGACGACCCCCCAACCTCTGCCGACCAGCTTGGTCTGCCCCTAGAGTGCCACACTGCCACTGGGGGCCCTTTGATGGCCTGGATTACCCCCTGGGTGGGGTGAGGAGAGGATCCCTTCCTCCCCCTTTTCCTCTGTGACAGCCGCACATTGGGGTCTGCCCATGGTCGGAGGGTGGTAAGGCCGGCTCTGGAGGACTTCATCCAGGTGACCGGAGGGCATTTTCCTCTGAGTACTTTTCCCCCTTTAACCCCGCCCTCTGAGACTCTGGCACAGAGAGTCTGCCTGCTGACACACACTCCTCTCAAGTGCCTAATGATGTCCCCCCTCCCTGGCTCTGGTAGACGGAGCCACTGTACCCTTCGAGAGTCGGTGCATCCACCGACCCTCTCAGGATGTCAGGTGCTCCAACGTGCCCCTGGCATCCCACTACGAGGGAGGAGAGCATCCATTGGGATGCTTCATCCTCCCTCCCCCAGCTGATCCCCGACAACCCAGGTCCATTCCTGAACCCAGGTTGCCGGCATAGCGCGAGGTGTGGCATCCAGCACCTCAACCCTCAGCGCCACTGGGCCAGCCTCCAACAGTCAATTTTCACATGCAGGATTCAGAGGAAGAGGGACTCAAGGCAGAGAAAGAATCATCACCAGGAGGAGATGCAACAGTTACAACAGGCAATGACTGCAATCTTCTTGAAAATTGACCCCCAAGAAAGAAATCACTGAACATCCTTCTGACACATCTCAGAACCATCCTAAAGAATTGACCCTCAACAAACAAATCACCGAACATCCATCTGACACAACTCAGAACAAAATCCAGCACTGGCACTGATCCCATACCTGTTGGGGGTCAACTCCAACAATTCAAGGAGGCATGGTTACGAACATGAAAGGACAAATGGGTCAGAGAAGTAGTCTCAGAAGACTAAACCACAGAATTTACAGAAAAAAGATAGACAGATTGGTCATGTCACCAATAATAAAGAGTACAGCATCTCAAATGGAAGTGCAGCCAGTCCTAAAAAAGTTAATAGACAATCATGCAATACAGCCCATATCCCGGTTAGAAATCAGCAAGAGTATCTATTCCATCTTCTTCATGGTTCCAAAGAAGATGGGGGACCTGAGGCTGGCATTGTATCTTCGATTCTTAAAAAATCAATAATAACTCAGAAGTTTAAGACACAGACCATACGGTCTACTCTCAGAGCCCTCAGGCAGGAGGACTTCCTCACATCCATAGATCTGAGAGACACTTATCTGCATATACCTATAAGACCAACACACTACAAGTACCTCAAGTTCCATATACTGGACCAGCACTTCCAGTATCACACGCTTCCATTCAGACTGGCATCAGCACCAAGAGTATTCACAAAGGTGTCAACTGTTGTTGCAGCACACCTCAGGAAGTAAGTGGTACTTGGACGACTGGCTGATATGCACAAGATCTGCAGTACAATCAGAAAATGATACAAACATAGTAGTCAGGACCCTGAATGAACATGGCTGGGTGATCCATGAGGAAAGGAGCTCGCTAACCCAAAGCAAACAAGCAAATACCTAGAGGCAGACATCAGCACTCTCGAGGGAAAAATAAGTACATCTCAAAAATGAGTACTTAATATGAAGATATTAACAGACCAACTCCAACGTCAAACAGAGATCATACGGTCACAAGTGACCCTAGTATTAGGGTCCATGGCCTCCTGCATAAAACTGTTCCCATGAGCAAGATGGCACATGAGACCACTACAAATGCTAATGATTCAAGAGGGACCAGCCACATCAGAGAACATGGAAGAAAAAATGACAATAACAAAAACAGTACAGTCATCAGTACAGTGGTGTAGGTGTCAGGACAACCTCTTAAGTAGTATGCCACTGGAAATAGTTCACAACAACACTATAGATGCAGATGCCAGCCTATGGGGGGGTGGGAAGAGTCACTTCAGCATAGAATAGCACAAGGTCAATGGTCAATGACAGAAGTTAAAATGTCCATAAATTTACAGAGATGACAGCAGCATACAATGTGCTCCAGGCATTTCACAGATATATCAAGGGCACATCAGTGTTAAACAGATCAGACAATCGTGCGACAGTGGTGTACATTTCTGACCAGGGAGACACAAAAAGCAAGAGCCTCCTGACGAAGGTCAGCAAAGTATTGGCATGGGTTCAGATACATTTACAGCACATCACAGCCATTCATTTGGCAATAAAACTAAACACCACCGCAGACTGGCTCAGCAGGCAGCAAATTCACCCTGGAGAATGGACACTACATCCAGAAATACTCGATAGGATTCAGAGGAGGTGGGGCCCAATACTGATGGATCTGATGGCAACAAGACTCAGTGCATAAGTTCCTGCATTGTTTTCCAGGTTCAAAGAGCATTAATTGTCTGGGACAGATGCACTGTCACAACCATGGATTCACAACTTCTCATACGTTTTCCCACCAGTAACCCTGCTATCACAAGTCCTCAACAAGATACGCCAAGTAAGGTTGAAAATAATAATGATCATGCAGTGTTAATGGCTCAGCAGGTTGCACACTCACCTCTGAGGCTGGAAGATTAGAAGCTTGTGGGTTCTAGCTCCACACCAGGAACATGGGATACATCCCAATACTGACACTGTAGTACATCATGGGGGAGGCTGTACTCCTGAGGTGCCATCTTTCAGATGAGACATTAAACCACAGTCCCGTCTGCCTATCTGGTAATTGTTCAGGTGGACATTAAAGATTCCATGGCACTTGTCGAAAAGAGTAGGGGAATTTTTTTATAAAGCCAAAAACATACATTTATAACAATCTTAATTTACAAACTTTACATGTATCTATGGAATTTCTTTTTAATCAATGACAGTAATATCCTCCCACATTTTTTTTTTTTTTTTTGCTTTTTCTTCCCCATAAATTCTACAAATTCTTGATAAATGTTGTCAATTTCAAACTGGACTTTAAACAAAAGATTTTGTAAAGACTTTTCTTTTTTCTGAAGTACTCTTTGACATCTACATTGTCATATCACCCATTTCAGAACTGCTAGAATTACATATACTGTATGTTTGTTCAATTTTCCCCATTCTTTAGATAACTGCCCATATACCAACACTTCATAAGTCATATTTCTAAAACAATTAATCCCCCAAAGTTTTGCTGACATTTCCCAAAAAGATTTATTACAGAAACATTCAAAATACATTGTAACCTAGTTTCTTCTTGCAAACCACAATTTTCTCTTCAAATATCCTCTCTTCCACTTTTTTGTGCTTATGATTCCCTTTTACATTCAATTTATCATGACCACACATCCAAACTGCCTCTCTCATTTTTTGGGGAATTCTTTTTTCTAAAGTTGATGCCAGTATATATTTTATTACAGTACCTTTTTCTCCCTTAAAAACTGTCTCCTCATAATAATTTCCTTCCATTATTTCTTTATAAAGCTGTTTCCTAGTTTTCCTAATTAAGGAGTTTATTGTTACACCCCATTGAGTTAGATATTTCCTACCTGGTTCCATGTATACAAGCCATATTTTTTTCCCTATTATATTCCCTTTTTCCCTATATTTTTGATCATAGATGCACTCCATTTATGTGCAAACATTATCTAGCCATGATTTCCCCCTTTTATTAGGGGTACTATGTTAGAAGTAATAAAAATACACACTAAGAATACAATTGGCAGCCAGCCCGATGGCACTGAGGGTTGAGGCGCTGGATACCACACCTCATGCCATGCTGGTGACCCAGGTTCAAGAATGAGCTTGGGCCGCTGGGGGTCGGCAGGGGGGAAGGAGATTGAGCATCTGTAGGACTGCTCTCTCCTCCCGGGGAGGGTTGGGGAGATGCGATCACTGCTGAAGCAGCCTCTGGTGAGGATCAGAGGCACCCAGCGGGGTGACGTAGTGGATGCATGGGGTGGAGTTGCGGCATAGTGATGCCTTGTCAGTCCCACTCCGAGGGGAACAAGAACTTGCACACAAAAGGGAAAACAACACTTCTTGGGATAGATGAAGGCACCTCAGTCTCCTAAGCCCACACTCTCAATTTTCAGACTGCCTCCTCTCGAACCAGGGGCTTCTCATGTGCCAGCACTTTGTCCTTGGAAATAGAGCACCCTGGTCGGATAAGGTGACCCTACCTTCGGAGGGTATAGACTTGGAGGTGGTGCTAGGCTGCATGAGAATAAGAGGAGAGTAGTAGTCATGGAGGGAGGTAGCAGCTGGGAGTCCCCGAGGATGCCGGAAGGAATTCCACAGGATAGTGGTGATAAACAAAGTAAAAAAAAAAAAAAAGAAAAAAGAACACAATTGGCTGTATCATATACAACCCTCCATCTTTTACTTCTCCATATGTTATTCCTCTCTTAATCAGATTTAATTTGCTTCCCCATAACATCTGAAAGAAAAGACTCAATATTATGGTCTGCATTTGCTGTGGTACAGGATATATATATATGCCAGATATAAAAAAATAGGTAAAATAAATGATCTTAATAAGTACATTATTTTTTTCCTCGTCATATTCCATTGTTTCCATTTATTGATTTTTCTTTGTGCAATGTCATACTTTTCTTCCCAATTCTGCTGAATAGCCTTTTGATCTCCATAGAGTATCCATAAAATCCTGATGTCTCCTTGTACAACTTCTAATGCCCCTGATTTTTCTATTTTGACTTCCCCTAATGGTTGTATCTTACTTTTCCCATTATTTATTTTTATCCCTGTGTACTGACTGTTACTCTCAACCAAATCTAACATTTTATCCCCTACCACCTGTTCTTTCACCAAAATAACACAATCATCTGCATACGCACTTGTTTTAGCTAATTTTTATCCTTGCCACAGTATGTTCTGAATTCACTTTCCTCTTCTATTTTCCTTAAAAGAGGACTAAAGCATAACACATATAACAAGGGGCTTAATGGACATCCCTGTCTTACCCCAATTTTTAATAAACATATGTATTGCTAAATGTCCATTTACCATCGGACATATTTGTGCCCCTTTATATAATGCTTTAATCAAGTTAATCATTTCATCTGGTGTATTATATTCTTTTAATGTGTCCCATATAGATGCATGTTGAATAACATTGCATGCTGTTTCTTGATCCAAAGCATAAAGATATCCTTATATTTTCTTTTCTTGACCTTTATTTACAATTTCTCTTATGTAAGTTAAATTCTGCTGTATTCTTCGCTCCGGTATTGCACAAGTTTGTGTCTGTAACATTAATCGTTCTGAAAAAACTCTCAAATGATTATTTATTATTTTGGCCAGTATTTTATAATCAGCTGTTAATAGATGTATTGATCTCCAATTCTTAATTTGTGTCCTCTCCACTTTTTTAAAAAGGAATACAGTTATTCCCTGCTTCATGCTTTCAGAGGGTTCATCACCTGGAAAAATGTCATTGTAGATTTGTGTTAGCATAGGTGTAGGTTGCTCTTCAAAAATTTTATAGAAAAAGTTAGGTATCCCATCTATTCCTGGTGCAGTGTTACTATTTAAGGTTTTGATTGCTTCGCTTACTTCTTCCTCTTTAATTTCTTTTTTAATTATGTCTGCTTACAGTAGCAAAATAATTGTCCTTCTCGTTACCCATGGCTCTTTGATATTTTTCCTTTAGAAATTGTTGTACTGTGCATTTTATATTCCCTATATCTGTATGTAGTTTTCCTTGATTATCTTTTAATTCATACATTACTCTTTCTTTAATCCTATCTTTATTACTGTCATAAGGATTTGTTTGACATTTCGTCCCCTGTGTCCCACTTTTCTGTTCGAGCATAAGTGATTTAATTCTACTATATTGAAATTTTTTTCATTTCCTCTTTAATATCTTCTATTTGATGTTCTTCATTTACCTTGTACTTCACTTGTCTCATGATTAATTTATATAACTTGGCTCTTAAACTTAAGTATTTCTCAAATTTTGTAGCTTCCACCTGTTTCCCTTCCTCTATCAACAAGAGTTTGATGTCTGCTTTGGTATATCCCACCATTCTGTCTTTTTGTCATAAATCACTTTTACTGTAACTCTGGCTTTTATTAATTCTTTTATTTTTCCCTTACGTCTCTCTTCTTCTAGTTTTGCTACATTAATTCTCCAGTATCCTTTTCCAAATACCAACTTCTTCCCTAAATCTATATTTATTTCTACTGCCATATGGTCAGTTGTCTCTATTGGAATACTTATTACATTTTTCAGCACGGTTTTCTTTGAAATCATCCAAAAGTCTGTTCTCGTAGAGCTTGTACCTTTAAAAATATGTATGCTTTCCTTTTTTTCTTCTACTTTATATTCCTCTTCCATCCCTGCATTTTCTAAGATTTTCTTAAGATAATTTGTGTCACAATATACATTTTTTGTTACCCTAACCAATCTGCTTTTGTCAATTCACAGTTAACCCCCCTCCCCATACTACTAATTTTGCAGTATACAAATATGGTTCAATTACTCCCATGAATTTATTTCTTTCTGTTTTGGTCTGAGGATTGTAAATCACTAACTGTATAGTATTTCTTTTCACTATGCAATCTACTATGAAGGCCCTTCCTGGAACTGGATCTATGATCTTAAGAATTTTTACCTCCTGTGACATAAAAGCTATCCCAACCCCAGAACATCTTTCTTCCCCAATAGTCCATAGCGAAGAACCCCAGATCCAGTCGTTCTGTGCTTGTTGTATTTCTTCTATTGTGTGCAGTCTACTGTTTTGTAGTATAGCAATGTCATTTTTCAGATCACTTAATATTTTAAAAGTAGTTAACCTTTATCTTCTATCTTTAATGCTATTAACATTATTTGTTAAACATTTCAAATTCTCCATCTTTCCAATAGTAAAAGAAAGATTCCTAAGTCAGTTTCATCTTGTATCTCTTGATTTTGTCTTTTTTTTTTACACCTGGGTGTCTGTTGTCCCTTCATCTGTTGCATCTTCCCTGTGTGAGGAGTCAGTACTAGAGCTATCTGATTCCTCATCCATTGTTGTCCATTCCTTGTCTTGTAAAGGTGTATATATGTTGATAAGTTCCACCCCTTCTCTATCCTTTTCCAGGAATCATTTCTGCTTTATTTGTCCTTTATTCCTATTTCTGGATCTAGTCACCATAGTAAATTGATTTTGTATTTGTCCTGTCCCTGCTTTATTTTGCTCTGTTTGCTCAGATCTTCCCTCCTGCTGTTGTTTTCCTTTTTCTGTTTCTTTTGTTCTCTAAGCATTTTTTCCCACCTATTCTTCTTTCTCTTTGTGTTGTTTTACTTCTTCCTCATATAATGCTTCTAGTACCACTTTATTTTGTCTACCTTTTCCTTTCTGTGCCACTTCCAGGTAGACATCTTGCTCTGCTCTTTCTTCCGTGTCTGGGCTATTATGTGACGTCCATGGACATCTGGAAAAAATGTACCCTTCTTCTTCACATAGGCTACATTTTGGTTTATGTTTACATTCTGCTCCAAAATGCCCCAGTACCCCACACAGGCCACATTTCACCTTTTTACATGCATTGCTTAAGTGCCCTTCCTCCTCACATTTATAACAGGCTCTAGGCTGTCCAGCATAGAACACAATTCCTCAAACCTGTCCTAGATAAAAACAATTTTGTAAATGCTGCATCTCTCCTTCCACCTGTTTTAAGGTTATTTTATACTTCCACCCTCCTGTCCATAAGCATTCGTCATCCCGGATTGGTTCAGGTGGTCCTTGTACTATACATCGTTGTTTCATCCAGAAATTAATATCTATTACATTGACCCCTTCATTCTGAAAAAGGACTGTTGTAATCTTGAAAGCTGGTTTTGTTAGAGGTACTGCTATTAAATCTTTCCACAACTCTGTATATTTCAACAGATGGTATAGTTTCCAACATCTTTCCATGTCCCCCAGGTGTTTGAAGCCTGTATCATATTCTGTGCTACCTAGAACATGGATAAGTGCATATATCCTGTATGGATAGAACTTCATGCTTTCTTTTAAGAGGCGTCTGCCTATAAAGATCCTATTAGGAGCATCTGATGTTGATCATCTAAATTTTAACTGCACTGTGTTTCTCCTCTTGGCCTGTTGAGTTTTATTTTCATTAGGAAATAACATTTCTCTGGTGTGCCCCCCATCCTCCCTGGTCTCTCTTTCTCTTTTTCTTGCTGCCTTTTTTTCCCCTTTATTTCTTTATCAGTTTGTAATGTTTTCTGCTTAACTTCCATTGATGTTTCATCACTCTCATTAATCCTCTCTATAAACTCAAAGTATTTTGTATCATCTGTTTCTGTCATTTGTTCACTGTCCTGTTTTTCTGTATTTTGTCCATTTCCTTCTTTTATTTCTGCTTTTTGAGCTTCTGGTGCTTTTAAAATATTTCCCGATGTGCCTGGCCTGTTTGGGTCCCAGCCTGACCCATCCTCTTTCTGTTTCCATCCTGCATTTTCTAAGGCCTCTGTGACCCACTCAGGATTATCTTTATTGTCCCTATATATAGTTTGTACAGGAAGCCCCTTCCTTTGAAACTTTCTGAAACAGGCTCAGGACCCACTTGCTCGATGCCAGTACCTGCTCCTGCTATTGCCCTTGACCTGACCACTGTACCACCTACTGTCAACTATTGTTGCATTTATGTCCTGTACACTGATCAAATATTCTGTACCCCTGTTTTTTATGAATTGCTTAACACTCCTTGTAAACCACTATGTATTCATAATATCTGTACTGTAAGATCCTGTAAATAAGCATTGTTTAACATTCCTGTAAACCACTATGAATGCCTTATCTCTGTAACTAATTCCAGGTTGCCCCTGAAAAAGGGACCCTCAGGGCTCAGTGGGCCTACCCGGTCACCAAAATTGAATGAATAAATAAATAATAAATAAATAAATAAATGTTTGTTCATCTGTACTCTCCTCTGTTTCCTTCTTTTTTTCTTTATTTTCCTCTTTTTTCCCTTGGGGCCCCATGTTTTTTTTTTTTTTCACAGTCTCTTGCTCTTTTTAAAACAACACATATTTTTTTCCTTTGTTTTCTGTTTTAACTTCTGCCTTTCTCCTGGGGCTGAGCCATTTCCATACTCATCTTGGCCTTCCCCTTTAAGGTTTCCCCATCAGCTGTGCTTTCACCAGAAAATTCAGGCATGGCTCCCTTTGATGCCACTGCGACAGTCTGTTTCAGCTGATTCTGACAAGCTTCAGGCCTGTCACTCTGTCTTTCTAGCATTCACTCTGACTGTTTCTGAATAGAAGACATTTTAACTTCAACTGTTCCATTTGACTGTTTTTCAACATAATCAATGGGTAAGAAAACCTTTTTACTCACATTTTGAGAGTTTGCATCCTCTGTCTCCACAGAGGATCGCTCGCCTTCAGGTCTGTTGCCACTTTCCTTGATCTTTCATTGTTGTTTCTTCTCCTCACTGGCTTTCTCCATTTTACCGTGATCCATGGCCTCAGATGAAGTGAAGACTGGGGAGGAGGCCCTCTCCCCAATCTTCCACACGTCCTCACTCTTTCTCTGCTGCAGTGATACTGACACAAAGCCTGTCAGTCTGGCATGAATCCCCCTACTGGAGAGTAGTGGAATTTCCCTGGTGCCATGGCCACATTTCCACCCATTCATTAAAATACCACCAAGGAGGCTGAAAAAAGGCAGAATTGCCTAGTCATCTTTTTTGCCAGTCGACAAAAATGAAATACATAATTAATGTTGATCACACCCCACTGGCCCAGGAGGGTGTGGTTTGCCACTGTGATAGCCATGGCTTTGGATTGGTGGAAGCTACCGAGCAGACCAGATCTGACTCGAGGATCAGTCAAACACTCAAACCCTGACAGATTACAGACTATGGTCTGGCTCCTGAAAGGAAAAGACTGCTGAGTGAAGGCTATCATGAATCAATCAACAGCACTATGTTGCAATCCAGCAGATCATCCACTACATCAACGTATGAAAAACAATGGCACATATTCACAAAATGGTGCACAAATATAGGAATACAAGTCAAGCATGTAATGATACCACAGATCTTGCTATACTTACAATATGGACTTTAAAAGGGCCTAGCCCCAGCATCCCTTAGAGTTAAACTAGCGGCCATGGGTGCAGCACTAGGCAGAGTTGGAAACACAGCACTGGACATGCATCAAGAGCTATTTTATTTTCTAAAGGTGAAAAAAAATCATCAGGCCCAGAAACAAACCAACAGTAGTCCCATGAGACCCCACACTAGTGCTCAATGCACTACTTTTAGTACATGATATTACATTGCACATGATCTTTGCAACTTTGGAGAAACAGGTCCTATAAGCTTGCAACAGAGAATACTAGACTGTGAGGTCCCTAGATGACATCATCTGCAGCTCATCACTGTAACAGGCTTTTTTTGTACAGGTAGTGAAATCAGGGTTATAAAATGGCTAATAACTTTAAAATGAAGAAACATAGAAATCTAGGTTTTGGTATGAGATTTATTAGGGGTATGCGTATTCAGATTCTGCAATGTAGCACTTTTGACATCAGCAGCTCTTTAAATGGGCAATTGCCCACATATTTGATTTAGCCTTTTTGCATAAAACTGGAAACTAAAATACAAACTGGTTGTTTCTGTTTAATATACTAAGGCCACAAAGTCCTTGATGTGCAAAACAGTGGGTTTAACAATTTTGTTATCAATAGTGTGTTGTGACTTACAGTTTATCTGCCTGATCCTGGCACCCCCTACCCATCATCCTAGTCATGGCTATATATAAGTCAAAACTGCTGATATCATTTTTAAATAATTCAAGCATTCTGTGCCTGCCCTGGCTACAGAGGAAGAATGTTAAGTTTTATTTATATATTACTGTTGCAGTTGACTGCCATAAAGCCCACCATTGTTGACTGCAATTACATTAGTTGTAGAAGCTTGTGGGATATATATAAGTTTGCAATGCTGGGTGGGGGGACAAGGTCAACCAGATTAAAAATAAGTTACAAAACATAAAAGTGATAAAATAATTGAGCAATCTGATGAATTTACCAGTTGATACCGCCTGCTCACAGTAAATTAAACATATCCCCAGTTTTCTTCCTTACCCATAATTTTCATTTGTTTTCCTTTTTGTACTTTAATTAACCTATTAGTAACAACAGGCATGGGGTGCAAGGGATCGGGCCCTATGCTGCTTGCCATTACATCCATCAGGAAAGCAAAACATAATTATGGTAAAAAGAAATAGGGTCTGCTCTCAAACACTGGTGCAGCACAAAAGATCACTTATGACTGTAGGATATTACATTTTTATTGCAGAGGTGAAAAGTAACACTTACCACCACCAAAAATTGCAAATGTTATTATGCTTTTTCACACTTTCTCAATGCCTCATTTTGTACTGCACTAGAGTTTGTGAGCAAATCCTATTTCTTTTTACAATAGTTATTACTTTGGATTGGCACCAAATGTGGATCTCTTTAGCCACCTCTTGTTTTGTTTTGCTAAGCAAGATGTACTGTAACATTGGACAAGGGGTGAAGGAAAAGAACTGTACAATATGCTGTTTGACATGACAGTACACCTGATGGCAAACTAAAACATGTAACTTTCAAGGTTTCAGGCAGGAGGGTGAGGATGAATGTATTCCATCAAGTTGCCAAGTATATTTGACTGCTGCAATTACAGCACCACAAGAGAGACAGTGTAAGGGGTGATTTTGATTTTAGATTGTCCCTCACTCATATTGCCCTTTGTACCCACACGATTTCTGCCCCCTCTAGGGAATGCCCACCCAGAGAAGGTTATATTTAGTTTGGGGGGTGCTGTATAGAGTATGCACTCATTCACAGCTCAGTTGGTGGCTAGCCATGGTTGTGAGAGGAGGGCTGTGCTGGTTGCCAGCTGAGGATCAGATTAGGGGGAGTGAGGTGGTAGCTCCATACCTGAGAGGGTGGGAGGGTCCACTAGACTACCAGGGTTATGGATTTTTCCTATTTCATGGGACAGGGATCAAGGCTGGAGAGGAACCACTAGATTACCAGGGAACTTTAGAAAAAAAAATGCTGGGAGGGCAATAGGCGATCAGAGAGGGGAAAGGGATCACTAGACTTCCAGAGAATATTTCTTGGCATACGGGGATGGTGATTGAACATTTGGGAGGTGGAGGGAACCACTAGATTACCAAGGAAATATTGTATTTTTTTTTCAGGCACTAACCTCAGCACTCACAGTCGCTCTCCTTGTCAAATTTTCCACCCACCCAAGATATTTCTCCACCAAGCAGGCAAAGCAGCTCAGTATGTACATACAGATCAAAAATGTATTTCAGGCTAAGAAGCATTGCTCAACAGATTCATCCAAACAGGGAGCAAACTGTTTTTTTTTTTCAGCAAACACAACTCAGTGTATATTCCTCCAGCACACAACTTGTAGCCTTGTCTTTTTAGTCAATGGCTAGATTTCAGCAGGAGCAGGAATGAAAAGGATTGGGCTCAGGAGTCCAGACGGCCAGTTTCCTCACACCACTCACTTCAGTTCTTCTTGATGGCTTGCCACTTTGGCAGCAAAGCAGTTCTATTTATAATCTTATGGCAACCGTCTCTTGATTGGCTGCTGCATTCCTGCGCTAGTTCAGTGCTCACTGTTTCTCTAACCAGCCACCCCCATTTTGTAGTCTTTTACAGGGCTGACATCTTGTCAACATTCGGAGACCAGAACAGTCTGATCTGTATTTAAAACATAAAGATCATATAAGGGTTTGACCATTTCCCCCTGCAACCAGGGCCTTCCAGTCACTATCCCATCCCAGTGGGTCCCTGGCTCCTGTATTGCATCTGGAGCTGGGAACATACCTTTTTTTTGTTGGCCACATGGCTGAGATCAAAAATGGAGCAATGGTTCCTTTAAATTTTCTCTTGGCAGCTGTACGACCACCATATTTTTTATTTACAAATAAGAAGCCCATTTTTTCTAAATTACCAGAACTGCTTCAGCCTCCTCAGGGTGCCAGGAGGCATAGGAACATGAATCGGACCTTGGTCCCACTTAGAACTTGGGTTGAGGTCCTGAATTTACTACAGCCACAGCCATGGAGCATGGAGGGGTGCCAAGGCTTAAGCCCCACCACGGACACTATAGGGATGTTGGCCAGAGGCTCAGAGGGCCGTAGTTCTAACAGGTAAGCCAATTTTGGGGAGCTTACATACTCCCTTTGTCAAATGCTTGGCATCCTGACAAGCCATTTAAACTCAATAAACATTTCAACATGCACTTTTCTGACTAGACATCTGATTCCTAGCTAGCAGCAACAATAGTCACAAGTCAGTCACATTGACTACCCCCACAGTTAGAACCTATGTAGACATCAGATGCTGACTAGGCACAAACACGTACAGGGATGAACATACACCTTCCCACCCCATCCATTGTGCAGCACATTGGGGATATACTGTACATCTGGGGCCACAGTTTTGTGAATGACATGGAGGGGGAAGGTTGGAGGAGGCACCCAGTGTATCATACATGAGATTAACAATTGGCTTGAATTGTCTTGCTGACCTCTTAGGTAAGGATGTGTTGATATGGGAATCTCTCTAGGAATAAAGGGCACCCCTGCTTGGCTATGCTCTACAGTCAACCCAGGGGCACGGTCCGGTAAAGCTACAGTGCCCTGAATCTGCTCAGGTACTGGAACAAGGGCAGGGTAAGGAGTGGCTGGTGCATCAATAACAGTTTCTTTTGGTCCCAGATAATTCTCAGTGTCTATTTCTATGTCTAATCTGGGCTCGAGGATAGGGATATTGGGCCTCTTCTCAGGAATAAAAAAGCATTGCATCTGGGTTCAATGAAAGCACAGAGTCTGGAGGGTTGGTACTGGTGGATGGAGGTGAGTTTCGACAGTACAGTTGCCATTGAGACTGAGACTTTACCCCACTAACTCTGTGGACCAAACCCCATAAAAGAGGTCCCTGGGACTGCTGCAAGTTAGGCAAGAAAAAGTTGATCTAATTTGCAGCAACTAGTGCACAGGATCAAAGATTCTGATCTCCAGCTGGGTGATTGCTGTAAGCCTTGTGTGCCATATCATCGGTGCACTCAGGGCTTGCAGCAAATAGGGTCCTTGGAAAATCATGCCCTTTAATATGTCTACTGTGTCTTCTCAAATCCTTTATGTGCCAGAACTTCTCAGATTTGCTTCACATTTCTCTCACCCAAGGAACTCAAGATTGCACTCATAACCATAAGAGACACAGTAAGTGTACATATAAATATATAACTTACTGTCACTCACACTGGGTCATGGCAGTCTTAGTGTTTTGCAGACTTTGCCACTACACCAGAAACAATAATTCACAGTAGATGCAGGCCAACAGTACCTGCCACAAGTCATCTGCTGTAATGGTGGTTTACTCACCTGGTAACAGTGAATATGGGGAGTATAGCTCTAAGGCACTCCAAAATTCCTTACAGACTGAGCGTTATGTCCACCTGATAGGCTGATGATACACATGTGACTTCAAAGATGAAATCTGACCCACAATAGGCTCTGCCTTATCCAGAATACTCAGTTAGACATAATGTGGCTTGAGAGCGAATTCTGTTAGTATGACCTGTCTATGTGGCAAAAGTAACCGGAGACAACAGATACAGTTCAAGTGTTTATTTCCTATAATCAACAGACTAAAATACTGGCCCACACAGCATGCTGGGGGTTCTTCTCATTAAAACATAAATTTTGTAGGTTTATGGAACAGCAGTCACCCATGACCTGTCTTTCTGACTGGGTGGGTCCTGGAGTGCCTCAGAGGTATATTCCCCACAGTCACCTTTACTAGGTGAGTAAACTACCATTGTAGGTTGTAATCTGTGAGGCACTCCAAAATCTTTATAGAGTGGAAACTAAAAATCAGTATGTGCCAAGAGCAGGGAGGCGAAGAATGGTCATGGTTGGAGTTACAGAGAATGGCTATCTTGAGCATTGATAGCCTGAAATATGTCTTCAGAGTTAAGAGAAAATCCTGTCTATAGTGTCTTGTAAATGTGTGTATAGAAGACCACATTGCGGCTGCACAAATTTTCTCAGCTGAGGGCAAATTTAGTTTAGCCCATTACGTGGCCACCAATCTGGTGGAATGTGCCTGAATGTCCTTTGGAGGATTCACAGACACTGATTTATATGCCTCCTGAATTACCTTATTTAGCCAGTCAGTGATGGTTATTTTGTATGCTGTGTCTGATTTCATTCTTGACAAACAATGTGAGTCTCTTGTCCTGTTCATGTACTGTACGTGGTCAAAACTCTCTTCAAGTGTATGTAATAAAGTTTCTTCTGCATCTTTACAGTCTGTCATGAATGCTGGAAAATTATTTGGTTATATGAAAGTCCGAGGCAATTTTGGGTGTGACTGATGGAATAGTTCACAATGTTAGTTTATTGTCATGGAATATTGGAAATGGTTTCTTGTATGACAGAGCATGCAGTTAGCAAACTCTTCTTGCTGAACATATTGCCACCAGAAAGAGTGTTTTAAGGTTCATCCACATTAGTTCTACTGAGCTCAGTGGCTTGAAAGGCACTGATGTCATGTCATTGAGTACTAGGTTCGGGTCCCAAGGGGTAGTGATCTGTTTAGCCTTTGGCTGTATTTTGAATGCTGCCCTGAGGGATCATAATGCATCATTATTGGAGCCTGCTGTAGTGTGATCTACTTGTCTGCAGGCCACCCCAGTGGCCACCAGTTGCACTCTATGTAAAGCCAGAGACAGCCCCTTGTCAAGACCTTCTTGCAGAAAGAGTAGTATGTCTGGAATGGATGCTTGTTACAGCAATATATTCATAAGTTTGCACCACTGTGAGAATATTGCCCATTGCTTTTATAGGTAGACATTGTTGATGAGCTAGTCAACTGGACTATGGTGTCAATAACTACAGGGTTATAACCTACTCTCAGGAATCTCTCCCTTTCCGGAGCTAGGAATTCAGTTACAGGTTTTGTGGACTCAGGTGTCTGACTAGGGCCTGTGTGAGAATATCTGGTATGTTGGGTAATCTCCAGGGATAGCCCAGTGCCATCACTAATACTGTTCCAAACCATGTCCTGCATTGCCAATGGGGTATTACCAGGATGGTTTGTTGCCTTGACTTCTTGATTTTGTGCAGGACTTGTTATATTAGTGGTAAGGGAGGAAACATGTATGCATTGAAGAACCAGTCCAGTGATAAGGCGTCCATCCCCTGTGACTGGTTCTTCCTGAACCTGGAAAAAAATACTTGTGCTTGAGCTTTCCTGTTGCTAGTAATTAGGTCTACTGTATTTGTACTGGGTCCCATCCCTGTTGATGGTTGAGAAAATTTGTTGATATATCTGTCATTTGCCTAGATGAATTTATTGTCTGCTCAGCCAGTCCACTGTGGTGTTGTGTTTCCCGGCCAAGTATAGTCATAATATGAACTTTCCTTTGTTCACTCAACACCATTTAGATTCTCTCTGCCTAGATTTACTCTTTGTACCCCTTTGTTTGACAATATATGATACCATGGCTCTGTTGTAGGAGTGTATTAACATATTCATTTGTTTGATTCTTGACTTGAAGTGAAGGAGAGCGTTGTATTCTGCCCTCATCTCAAGAACATTAATTGGGAGCTTTGAGTCCATTCTTGTCCATCTGTCTACGGTTGTTATGACGTTTGTTGATGCTCCCCACCCTGTAAGACTGGCATTGATATCTTTTATAACATTCTTGTGTATTTAGTGTTACTCCTTTGATGTGATTCCCCTGGTTTGCAACCCATTTCAGTGAGGTGTAGACCCACAGTGGAATCAAGACCTTAGTTGAGAGTTTGTAATCTGCCTGCTCTCCTTGTTGCATTGTTAGGATCTGTAGAGGCCTCATGTTCCAGTGGGCCTAGGGCACCAACTCATACATGACACCATTGTCCCTAGGCCTAATATAGGAGACTGACTGCATATTAGGTTTGATGACTGTTGGATTATATTCACCACTCTTTTTTTTTTGGAAGAGTATACCAGTCCAGCTAGATGATCTACATATTGCGTGGGAATGAAACTACTCATTTGTTTGATGATCACCCATCCATGGAATTCAAGACAGGGTCTTCTGTGTTTCCCTCTTGGTCTGGGCAAGCAATCTGGTCGGAGTTAGCCATTTGCCTAGCTATGATATTACTTAAATGCACAGTTAACGCAGTTTTGTGGCAGGGACTACTGCACCTTGGTGAATACCTTTGGGACAGAGGTTAGACCAAATGGAAGGACTTGGTACTGGTAGTGGTGTCTCATTATGTGGACCTGAGGTATAGAGTAAGATGTGGCAATCAGTCTTAGCCATGTCTGATACAGTTCCATCTAGTCTCTCAGCTGACCTAGCTAAAACTGCCAGGTTTGGCTTGGAGGCTGCAAAGTGCCAATTCCAGATGGCAGCGGATGCTAATGACACTGCTGTCAGGTGGATGACCCTTACTATAGCCCTCAGATGATTTGCATGGCTTAGGGCTATAAACTTCACACAGGATTCCCGAATGAAAGCCATGGACTTTCCTGTGGAGAAAAACAGAGACAGAGCCCTATATGAAAAAAGGTGGA
Source organism: Neoceratodus forsteri (assembly GCA_016271365.2). Taxonomy (NCBI): domain Eukaryota; kingdom Metazoa; phylum Chordata; order Ceratodontiformes; family Ceratodontidae; genus Neoceratodus; species Neoceratodus forsteri. Next base: position 877,662,320 of record CM028129.1, read on the forward strand.
CGAGTACAAGGCCACCCACAAAAGTAATTTGGCAAAAGAAAAGCCTTCACCTTCCTTCAGGCCCAATCAAGGGAAGGCAGGGTTAGAGCTAGCTACAGCAGGCCTTTCTATCAGGCCCAGGCTGTACCTCAGTACCAGCATTACCCTCAGCAGATGGGTTACTTCAGGAGTAGGGGCAGAAGGAGGGTCCAGATGTGGTTCCTAGACTGATCAGGCCCACCATGGCATCCAATCCTATTTTCAAAAGGTTCTTTCTGTGAAAATAACACTAATACTGTGCTGCCACCTAGTCAGAGGCACATGAGTAACTGAGGATTCTGGGATGGGGCAGAGACTAAGGTGGGTCAAATTTGACTTTTGTAGTCACATGTGCATCATCAGCCTATGAGGAGGACATAACCCCCAGTTTATAAGAATTTTGGAATGCTTCAGAGATTACGACCCACAATTAATATTTATTGCTGTCCTCAAGACACCTCCCCCAACCATTTGTAGAGTCTGTTTCACTCTGTGCCAGTTACTGCATCTGGAACTGAAGTGGTTCTACTGAATTGACAGAGTAGAACCACATTTTCAGGCTCCAACTTGTCACTTATCCAGGGTTGACTCTGGTTAACTGCTCTCACCCTTACTCTGTACTCCTCTGATTTCTGCTAAATATGTTGTAGATTATACAATGGGGTATGAACATCTTGTAACCTCATTGGTCAAAACACATCACATGACCATGATAAATCCTCCAGTATATGCACTGTAAAAGTTTTATATCACTACAAAAATAAGAATAACAAGTTGAACATTGTATAATAGCAATATACCATGACAGGGAATGGGTATATGGGTGAATTTACCACTTCTGGTGTGGTTAAGTCACTCGGCTGTGCCTGTGACTGAACCACACCAGGTGTGAATAAATCTATCAATATACTCCACTGTCATTGCTCAATATTAAATAACTACTTCTACCTTGCCTGAGCTCCCTGATTGACAGTTGAGTGTGTGTGTGTGTGTGTGTGTGTGTGTGTGTGTGTGTGTGTGTGTGCATGCGCACAAAACTTAACATTTCATCAAAACTTAGCATTTCAAAGCAATCTACACCATTTTCACAGTTTATATTGAATAACAGCAAAACTACTCTAATCCCGTTGTATGTATTCTAATTATAGCTCTATTACTTGTTTTAGGCAATGGTACTCAAACAGAAACTTAATAATTCACATAGGTCAAAAATGTTTTTACTGGTTAACCTTTTATCAATGTCTGGGTCACACCAGCTCCACACATGCCCCCCCCCCCATATATAGTGGGTCAATCTCCTACCAATGAACCAACAGATGATGTGATGAAAGCTCATTTTTATTTTCTATTTATTTGTTCATCCCCTTGTCTCTGGCATGGCCCACCTTTGCCTGCAGCCACCTCTCAAACTCATCCATTCCTTTCTCTGTCACTTAACCTCTTCAGTCCTCCATGGCATTCCCCTTATTATGGGAAAATTGGGGGGCAGTGTTCCCCTACAGGAAGTGTTGCCCAGTAAAGAGTTGGTCAGTCAGGTATGATAAGAGTCTGAGAGTGCCTCACACCATGCTGCTGCACACTGGGGTGTTTCATTTTTCTGGTCCCATTTCTCACTTGCATGCATGCAGCAGCATTCTGGAGAGTGGAGGTCAGACATTATATGATCACCCATGCTGCAAATGATGCCCCCATGAAGCCACCACCAACCCACCCAGGCAGGAGAGTATCCTGTAGATGCTCACAGCCCTCCCTGCCAGCCTCCATTCCTGATGTCTCAGGCATGTGACACAAACCCATGTCACCAGCATGCCAGAGCAATGCCCACCACATGATGCCATGGAACCAGCTGCTAAACATCAATTCAGCTTGTAGGCCTGCTGCCAGGGGATGCAATCCAACCCTCTCCAGAGGTCAAGAAAATGTAATCCATGATGCTACTCTGGCTCCATTCACACAAGGTGTTGGCTTCTGTGACTTGCAGAGTCACTGAGTATATGGCACTTGTGAGCTTCAGAACTAGTTGTCCAGGCTCACATCTCTGCAATTTAGCTACTAAGCCAAACAGTCTCCTTTGCCCTTATTCTATTCAGTTGGAAATATAAGTAGAACAAATTCATTATGTTTTTTTGAATGTTTTGTTAACTGTCATGGTTTAACTTTTGAGTTCATTAGATTTATTTTGAACGTATTGTAACTTAAACATTCCAGCTAGAGGCAATGCTGGCTCAGTCAAAAAAAAGATGGAAACTGTGTCAAAACTAGAAGTCCTTCCATCTTAATGTCAAAGAACAGAAAGAGATTGTAACAGTGATTATAAGATAGTTAACATGATAGCAAGATACCCCAAGGATAGCACTCCAGTTTCTAAATTAGAAATTAATTTATTGTGGACATCTTTTGAGAGATTGGGATTCATTTAGGGAATTATAATTCTGGAATGAATAATTTTCTTGCGTAGTTTTTTTGGATAAGATTTTAACCCTAATTGGTAGCTTAGTTTTACAAAATAAAATATTAATAACTTTTTTCAGTCATCTGTGCAGTGCAGCCTACTTATAATTTTCTGTCATAAGAATATCCCACAATTCAACAGTATAGTTACAAATGGATTCCAAATAAAAACTACAGTAGTTTGGGCCTGATTTTATAAGTGGATAATTAATGACTTTACATGGATTTTCACTGCTTTCAATGCAACTCTCTTATAAGAACATTCTTGTTATCAGAATATTTTCCTGGCTTTTAGAGTTTTCCTTTGACATTATGCTACATTTTGAAAGTGTAAATGCGATTGGATTTTAGTGAAATGTTAGGCCTGGAGTTTGGTTTGGCAGCAGGTAATACTGATCGTACACCACCCCCACTAAGCTCTACTTAAAAACGCATGCCTCAGGCATCCTACAGACACTCACTTCTCTGCTTGCAGCTGTGTGGCTGCCTGCTTTCCCTGGGCTTCCCTCCTTCTACCTTCCAGCAACATGGCCCACTGTGTCACTGCTTGCTGCTTACCTGCAGCTCATCCCTGCTCTGGTGCTACTCACTGTGTATTCCATTACCATTCTATAGCTTTGCCAACATTATACTTTCCTGCCTGCCCCATAGCTCAGGCAACTACTCTGATGTTCAGGTGGCTTTGCCCCTCCCCTTTTGTTCTCAGCTTGCTGGCCCCACCCCCAGCCCTTTTCAGAGGGTGGTGTCTGAGATTTTTTTCCTCAGAACCATTCTCTCTGCCATGCGGGGTCCCTCAGGGCTCAGTATTGTCCCCCCATGTTGTTTGCGGTATATCTGCTGCCCCTTGGAGACATTGTAAGACGATATGGGCTGAGGTTTAATTGTTATGCTGATGATACCCAGATCTATCTGTCTTTTGCACCTGACCAGGATAGTGCAGTCTCTTTGTTTAATAACTGTTTGATGGAGATCCATGACTGGATGAGGACTAGCTGGTTGAAATTGAACTCCGGGAAGACTGAGGTGTTGGTAGTGGATCCATGGTGCCAGATAGAGAGGCCGGTGGCAGGTTTACCATCTGGGCTTTGGCTGGATGGTGTACAGCTACCTGCCTCTGAATGGGTGCATGATCTGGGGGTGGTTCTTGATGATGGGCTTACACTATGGGTGCAGGTGTCTGCAGTCATTAAGTCCACCTTTTACCATCTCAGGAACATCTCCGCTCATCTGATGAGAGGTTATTAGAGGTTCCCAGGGTACGGTTAAAAACATCTGGGGCCTGAGCATTTATGTTCATGGCACCATCCCTCTGGAACTCTCTACCTCGTCAGATTAGGGAGTGCAGGACCATGGAGAACTTCAAAATTAGCCTGAAAACGTACCTTTTCCAGCAAGCTTTTAATAATTGATATTTAAAACTGTGGATGTTTTTAAACCAATGCTGAATTTATGCTTAATTTTAAATTGTTATGATATTTCTTGTATTTACAGTGCTTTGAAATATGAACTGCGCTATATAAATAAAAATATTATTATTATTATTTCTGTCTCTTGCTTTGTGGGTGCCCAAGGGGGCATCCTGCTGACTCCCTTTTTCTACTAGTTGATGCTTTTGGGTTCATGCGGTGCTGCCTTGTCCCTGTCCTGATCAGAGCCCTCCTGCCTGGGGTCATTTGGCCTCAGTCCATCCTTCCATTGCTGCACACTACTTTCTGGGGCTTCTCACTTCTGGCCTTGCCATCTATCTGTTTCCGTATGGCTGTCTCTCTGTTGTGAGGCTCTGCTTGCCTGCCATCTATCTGTTTCCATATGGCTGTATCCCTGATGTGAGGCTCTGCTTGCCTGCCATCTGTCTGTTTCCATATGGTTTTCTCCATGTTGTCAGGTTCTTCTTTTCTGCTTGCTTAGCTGCCTTATGTAACAGGGCTGTGCTGGAGGGAGGCGCTGTTTTATTTGTTTCTGGATACCTGGCTGTTCCAGAGGCTACTCCTTTGCTGGGGCTCTCTGCTGATGCTTTACCTCCTGCTGGCTGCTTCATGCCTCCCCCACATTTGCTCTATTTATGAGGGATCTGACTTCTGCTCCCTGCCTGCCTTCAGGATTCTCCCAGCTATGGCTTCAACTGTGCTCCATTCCTTGCACTTTGGGGCCTTTATTTTGTTGCTTTATTGTCAGTTTTCAGACATACTCCTTGCCGATGCCTCTTAAGGGCTCAGTACATTTTTGCCTCCAGCTTTGTACTACTACATACTTCTATGGTTGCTGCTGTGACTGTGCTTCATTCTAGGCACTCCTTTGGATCTGTGCTCCACTGCTCCTCAGCTCCAACCATTGTGCCCAGGTGGCTGTTCAATCCTTTCCTTAGGGCTCTACTCTAACCTATCCAATCTTTTACCACGTCTACCACTCCTTCTGCACTTGATACTTTTAGGAAAATGTCTCAACAAACGACAACAATGACACATGCCTCAGTGACATTCAGGTATACAAGCAACAACTAACCCACATATGCTCCTCCAACAACTTGGCATGCACCCACCCTTTGCCCCTCATGGGCTCAGTATGCTTTCATCCTCTTTGGCATCATACTGCAATGAACTGAGCCTATCAAGTTATTGGATTCTTTACACAGAAGCCTTACCATTTGAGTTGAGTTTTAGGGCTGCCAAGACTGAAGCAGCTGATTCCAATCTTTTCCTTTTGCTTGGGGTGTTTCAGAATCCCCAACATTCCTTGCATAGCATCAGCTATGCACCAAAAGTTCAAGCCTCTGGCACTGTATGGGTAGACGTTCTTTAGATCAGAAAGTGAAGCTCATGTATTCCTTAGCTTGCAGCCTGCTGCAGGTCACACTTCATACTTGGGTTTAATAGTATTGTGTAAATGCCTGGAGAAATAGTAATCTGAAACCTTTGATCCTTAGAGGTTACTTCAACAAAGGTTTTTTTTCCTCTTCTCCTTGTTGCTGATTATAAAAGCACAGTAGTTAATTTTCATAGGTTGGTAGGAAAGGAAGTAGGTAGTTAGTGAATTGGTGGGGCAAGTTGAGACTTAGATGGTGGCTTCTCCTTCTGTGGTCATTCATTGTCATGGCCTTCCCTCTCCTTAGTCTAAGATGATGTTCTGAATGTTTTATTTATGTCTTTGGCTTTAGCTTTTTAGGTTTCTTCCCCATGGTACCTTTAACAAAAGGATTTGCCCTCCTGGGGCACCTCGTGTGGTGGATCCCTCCACAAGAGGATTCTTGTGTCTCTGGTACCCTAAAAGAGTGGTATCTTAGCTCTTCTGGGAAAAGAGGGAGTGAAAGATCACGTAAATTCCTCATTTTCAAACTCTTTACTAACAATAACAGCTACCTGTGGTACTCTACTCCTATCAGCTGCACATGCCCCACTGCAGTTTTTGAGGGACAGAAATATGGTGGCCGTGATTCTTGTGGATGATGAGCATAGACTGTCATCACTGATGAGACTTCAATGTCTTCTTGATGTCACTTTCTATTGGTAGGTATTTGGAACAGTAGTAATAAGTTACTGGTAGAAATGGGAAGGGGGGCTCAGGGGACTTTGTGCCCCCCCAAAAAAGCATTCTGCTGTGTGTGTGTGTGGGGGGGGTGCGGGGGGCACAACCCCCCTTCGTCTCTTCTTCAGTAAGCTGCATGAGACTTGTACACTGTTGACTGTTGCCTAGCAACAGTCAGCTTTCTGGTATCATAATCTTATCCACTACCTTTGTCCCTCACATTCTGCAGCCGCTCAGTTGCGCAAGCTATACTATGTTGCACAAGTATTCTCCACAACAAGTCCAGCTATAAACTGTTGTAGCTATTCCATAGCAAGTAGCCCACTAAGTCAGTGAACTCCAAGACTATACCTGGGGTTTGGTGGTGCAGCAGGTGACTTTTACCATGCCGCCACCAGCACTACTTAAGAACGCATGCCCCAAGCATCCTTCAGGTGCTCATTTCTTTTGTCCTACCATCCTCCCCTTTTCCTCTGATAGCTCAACTCTCTCTTCCTGGGCCTCTTCCCTAATGCACATTTAGCCAATGTACTTGTTGTCCTGTGGCACCACTAGGTGTGGCACCCTTCTCAAGTGAATTTGTGTGCTTCTGGTACCCTGAAAAGTTTGTAGTTCCTCTGGGAACAGAGATCATTAAAGGCCACATGGACTTTGTGTATCCAGTCACCTTACAAACAGTATCAAGTTATCTATAGTACTCAGCTACTAGTCTTATCAGTTGCACAAGCACTATACTATGTTGCACAAGTATTCACCACACAAGACCAGCAATCAGCTCTAGTAGTAACTCTATACCTAATTGCCTGCTGAACCAGTGAACCACTGGGAAGTGGGGGGCAGTCATGATGGGTAACAAATATCTAATATTTATCCTGAAGTCCTTGTATAAACCTTAGTATGAAATTTGGTCTGTTTTATTACTTATGACTTAATTATTTGAAGCAACGTATTCCAGTGGTTGAAGCATAGAACTGTTCCCAAACTAAAATCCCACCAGACACAGGCACCATCTCACTATAACATTTTAAAAAAGTTAAAATTCATTTCTTGGTCATTCTGGCTGCAAAATAAACAGGCCCCACTGAAACTAGCATGCTGCCTCTCAGCTGAACCTCTCTGTGTAAGTGGCAGGATATATATTAAAAAGTGCAGTGTGTCAACTTCTGCTAATGTCATGACTGGGTGTGCAGCACAATGAATGTGCGACATCTCTGATTCCCATTTCCTCAATAAAAACATACTTGCCCATATGAATATCATATTTGTGGCTAACTGAGGGTGTCCACTGTATAACTGCAGCTGTACACATGATGGGCAGTGTGACAAAGACCTTCAAGTTCCTGAAGGAGCTAAACAAGGTGAACAGTGGGGAACTGTTTAGCAGGAGTACAGGGTCAAGAATCTGAGGTCATGAGTGAAACTGGGGGGGAAGGTTAAAAGAGATGTGAGTAAGTTCTATTTTACAGAAACGGTGGCGGAGCTATGGAATAGTCTGACAACAGAGTGGTGGTCATCAAGACCATAAAAGGTTTCCAGCATTGGGAGTAAAGGGTTTGGTGGTTGCTCAAATCAGTAGCAGTAAGGAGGAGAGCAGGGGGTGGTCCGGGAGGGATAAAACCCCATATGGACAATAGTGCCCGGAGCAGCTAGGGAACTCTGGACAGATAATGTGGACCTTTACACTTTTTATGCCATCATTGTCTATGTTTCTACAGTATATGCAGCTCACACCAAACTGATTTGAGTGCTTGCAGATGAGTCCCAAATGTCAGAATCAGAAGACTTTCAGAGTAATTTTCCTAGGTCATATGGAGATATATGGTCATTTTCTCATGCCTGCCTGAAACCAATCTTCTGAGAATTTATATTTATTAATTTATTGAAAATGTTATAGTTGGGAAAGGAATACTCAGTCAAGGCTCCCAAGTGCAACCCAAGGTATGAGGAAGGGAGGTATACAAAGGATACAGTGGTACTTAAAATACATAGGCCCAGATATTCAAACTGCGCCCCAAAAGTGCACAATAGCAGGAGCAGGCGCAAGTCCATTGTGCCCATGCTCAAGAGGCACGATATTCAAAAACTGAGCCGGCCAACCTGCGCCTACAGCCGACGACTGAATATCGCACCACCTGCACCATAGTGTAACTAGGGAGTGGAAGCTGAGCAGATCTGATGTGCCATAGTGCAACAAGGGATGTTCAGCTGAGCAGTCCAGAGGCACCATAGCGCAACCAGGGATGCCCCCCAGCAGCAGGGCAGCAATGCAACTGCACAACCAGGGAGGTAGGGGCCCACCACCCATGCCACAGATGGGCAAAGGAACACACAGCAGAGCAGACATCATCCCCCCACACCCCATGCACTGCACAACTGGGTGAGGGCTGGAATAACCACTGGCCCATGGAGACAAGCAACCAACCCACAGCCAGGCCATGGTGCCCCATCACACCCCCTGGCAAGCTGTGACTGGCACACAAGGAGGGCTGACCACCCTGTGCCACACCATCCCTCCAATGCAGAGCACACCCTGCACCGTGATCCCCAGGCACCCTGCCCAAGAGCAGCGTCTACCACTGCAGGAAACCCCATGCATGCCACCACCCCCACTGTGACAATGCAGCCCTGTGCACCACAGAACCATGCAAGGCAGCCCCACCGTGAGCACCCATCAGTGGGTGGCAGCACACAGTGATGCAACAACAGCATACACAGTGCCACCACGCACAGCCCCCCCGAGGTACAGCTGAGAGACCGACCATGCATCGGCACATGAGGTACCCCACATGGGACAGGGCATGCCTCGGACACCACCACCAGTGGTACAGCACCCTGCACAGCCTCCCAAGGACACACCCCGACCCAGCACTGGCCACAATAGCCAGTGCAGACACCCACAGTGGTGCATGGAAGCATACACCACACCGGATGCCACACAGTGCATGGACAAACACCCACCCATACCCAAGGACACAACAACACAGGGATGCAGTAGCGGAGCAACCAAGCCCCCAGCGTGGGCCCATGGAAACCGTGTACACACAGCCTGCAGTCCTCCATGGCACAGAAGTGCCAGCCACCCTGTGCAGGCACTGTGGACATGTATGCCACCATCATTTGCCTGGAGCACAAGTCACAGACAGTGGTGCACATCCCCTGCAACACACACAAGCCACAGCATGGATGTGGGACAACAACTGCGGAGGCCACAGTGTCACCCGAGGCAGACATGCACCACACCGGTGACAGGAGGCAACCCAGCATTGTGACGGGTACAGTGGCTGCCCTGCATGGACAGCCACCACTGACATGCCAGCAGACCATGCAGGTCACAGACATGCAAGGCTGTCAACTGCACAGGCCATGGATGGGCTGACAAGGGCACCGTGGACACAGAGCATGCACCATGGACCACTGCACACAGTCATCCAGTACACAGGGCACAACACACACACCACAGACACTGACTGATAGCCATCACCACACCATAGTCACCTCCCCATGGACACACACATATACCCATGATTGCACCACCCCTGACGCCATGCACGCCACTGCAGCTGAGCACCTATAGCCCACTGCAAATCAGAGACCACCACAGTATTCATATCAAAAGATTTGGATTCAAAAAACATATCAAAAGGAACTATTTACAAAACTATGTGCAAAGTTGGGGAGGGCCACAAACAAGGTGGGGGTGGGTAAGGGGCGAGGGTGAACAAACGGGACAGGAAAGGAGGGGTATGAGGGTGGATCCGGGGGGTAGGGGATATCAGGGGCAGAGGGGCGATCAACAGGAACCCCACTCCTCGCTCTGGCTGCTCTGCCTCCGGTGCCTTCTTCAGACCCCAAGCTGGTCAATCCATTGCAGGATCTCCAAAGAAGCCCTGGCCACACTGAGGATCTCCAGCAATGCCTCCCTAATCTTCTGCAGCTGGTGGACACCTAGGACAAGGGAGCACAGTCAATAGGTGTGAATGCACAGCCTCATACAGCCCACCCACTGTGCATGGCATACGGCCGTGGGACATGCCTCTGTGATGGTGTGTGACCACCCACAGTGATCACATCCACAAGACCTGCCTACCTAGGCATATGGCCATGCAGAACGCTGCACACACCCACTGGCCAAGTCATGCACAGCACCACTGTGGCTGTTTAGTGACATGGCTATGTGGTGCGAAGGCAGTGGCACAGCCATGTACCCGGTGCATGCATGAACCACCATCGATGCACTACCAGACATGCAGTGCCACTGGACAGTGCTGACTGTAACAAGTTGCATTCATGGCAGTGGTGTCAATGGATGGTGGCCATGCCCCGCTGCCCACCCTGTTACACAGCATGCAATAGTAATCATGGAGGTATGGCACTCACCATCATCAGGCCGGTCCCTCGGGCGCTGTTGACCATTGCCCCTCCTAGCGGCCCTCTCTTCCTGCTGGCACCACATCTTCTGGGCTAGACACCTCTCCTCCAGCCCTGTGGTGCAAACATGGAGAGAGGAACATCAGTACAATCCTGTAGCAAAGTCCCCCTTCCCCCATGTGTGTGCACTCCCACCCAGCCAGACCCACCCACCCCACACCCTGATTACACCACTACAGCCAACACCAGAAGGTCCCTTCCCCTGTCCCGGACACATGCAACCATGCTACCCATATGGAAGATAAAGGTGTGTGGACATAACACCTACCTGGCCATGGCACCCTGCCCCTCCTGGCATGTCCCCACAGGTGGGAAAGCAGGTCCGGTTCCCTCCTCCGCAGGTCTCCATAACTGTGGTGGCACTGCTCCACTGTCCACCCCCTTCCTGTGGCCTCTTCCATGGCATTGGCCACCTCCTCCCATACCTAACTCCTGGACCTGTCCAGGGGTGCCTCCTCAAACAGTGGGCCATAAAGTGGCTCTACAATGTCCACCAGGTTGACCAGTTCAACTTGGGTCCACTGTGCAGCCCTCCTCTGCACCATTCCACTTGCTCAGTCAGCTCAAAATGGCTCTCTGCAGTGCGGTTCCACCACGTGCAGATGCTGTGCAGTACAACGCTGCCATTCCCTATCGCACTGTCACTGAACAGCATGATCATGGTGCACCCATGCCTGATGCATGGTGCCTATGGGGCAAAGGTTGGGCACAGGATCAAGGGTCTCTGGCGTACGGACAGGCACAGTGCCATTGGAACCCAATGCATGTAGCACAATTGGATGCCTGTGTGCTACCTCCAGTAGTGGCCTACCATGCTGTTGACCCAGTGTGCCTATGATGGCCCAGTGCCACAGCGCCATATAGGTGAACATGGCTGTAGCACCACTGGCACAATCGTGGCCATACCCTGCATTGCTTCCCATGCACAGCACGTCAGCAGCGTGGCAGACATCTGCATCAGCAACCCGGGCATGTGCAGTGAGGTGTGTACTGCACATGTCACAGAACTGCACCCTTGGCTCAGCACGTTCAACACAATTGCGCAAAGCGCAACAGCATGATATTGAGTCGTCATATGCAGATCAGCTAATCAGCCATTCAATGGCACAGCACTGCAATTTGCATCCACTTAAAGTTGCGCCTCACCTCATTTGCATGGGTTGCGCTATAAATATGCGACATTGGGCTGCACTGGCCATAGTCGGTTACTGTAGTCTATTGGTGAGTTGCATGTTGTTTGGGAGTGTGGACTGTGGATTTTGGGACATGCATGGGACTGCACAGTCACAGGTAACAACTTTCATTCTTACAGACTAAATAATAACCGGGCAAGTTGTGCGAGAGGAGGAACACAGTGGTGGGAGGAGGAGGCGGCCTAATTTCACCAAGGCCAAGACCAATGCCCTGTTTGATGCCTACCTGGATCAGGAGTCGCTTCTCAGCAGACGGCAGGGAACACCACAGGCCCATGCTGCTGCATGGGAGGAGGTGGTACATGCAGTGAACCTGCATGGCAGCCACCAGCGCTCTGTGCAGGAGTGCAAGAAGAAGATGGGCACAGACAGGAGGAGGAGGATAAAGGAGAAGGTGGCTGCCATCAGGGCAGCATGAGCTGCGACAGGTGGGGGACAGCCGGAGGTGGTACACCTAACCCAATAGGAGGAAAGGGTTGCTGGAAGCATGCATTGTAATGCCATTGAGGGTGTTCCGGGTGGTGGCTTCCAGACGGGTGGTAGCCCGTCACTGCATGGTAAGTCATGGTCTGTCTATTGGGGGGCAGGGTAGGTAACGTGCAGAAACGCGACTTTGTTTTCCCTTAAACATCCTGAGCATATGCATGGGTCAGCAGTGGTGGGCCTGTCCACTGAGGACAGTCAGATGGAGATGGAGGAGGGCCCTTCCACCTCCACAGGTATACATGGCTCAGTGCGACAGTGGTCCCGCCTGGCTGTCCAGACTGATGTTGTTGGAACATGTGCGGAGGAGGCCTTGCCCATGTCCCAACATGCCAGCCTCCACGGATGCCAGCATGCTGTGACTCGGGCTGGTGCCGGGTCCATCACCAATGATGATGTCACTAACGGCATGGGCAGTGACACATGTGTGCCATGGGATGGCCACACAGCAGGTAACATCACGGCCATAGCTGTGGGTGGTGCTGCTGTGGAGGCCTGCGTGTCATCACAGTCCCAGCCTGTGCCTGTCACCACCAGTGGGGCAGCACTGGTGTGTGTACAGGACAGTGGGACTGTTGCGGCCACTGCAGCGGCACCAGTGAGCCCTGGTGGGTGGTAGCTGGAGGGCAGCATCATCAGTCGGCCAATGGGCTTGGGGGTACAGGGTCAAGGGGCAGCATCAGTGTACCACCTGTGGACATGCTCAGACCTGGTTCTGGTGTGCAGCGCCCACCCTCAAGGGGTGCTGGGCATCAGGGCCACGCACACGCTGAGGGACAGGATGCCGAGGAGGCAGATGACCTCTTGGACGAGCACAACTGCATACTGCAAGCATCAGTCCACCAGCAGACGTGGCTTGCAACATCGGTAGATGCATTGTGTGTGGCTCTGGAGCAGGCAGAGGAGCGTCGCAGCACAGACACCACTCTGATCCTGGCAGGGATGGACCAGTTGCGGGAGGATGTGCCCACTGCCATTGACCGGCAGACACAGGCATTCACTGCTGTCATGGCCACAATGGGCACACAGTCATGTGCCCATGCGTCGCAGACACCACGCAGTGCACTGTCCACCCCCCGTTCCCGGCGTCATGCGACACCCTCCTTGTCAACACTGGGTTCAGCTGTGGGCATCTTAAGCACGCCTGGCATAGGCATGTTTGGTGTGCTGCAGACCCCTGTGCGAGCACGATCACGTTCACGCAGTGGAACCCCTGGGGGACCATCGGTGCCACCCCATGAGGCCAGTGGTCAGCCTGTCAGTCATGGCGGGTCTCGGCGGGGCCACCCACACATCCGTGGCAGCTGAGGCACTGTGGCACATGACTGACCTGTCTCCCAACATGGCTACTGTCTGGTGCTGCCCTGTGTGCATTGTGTCATTCAGCAGGCATTGCACGGGTGGGTACCCAGCCCTGCATGCGGACACACAGTCCATCTGCACACCCTCCCGGCTGCCATCCACAGTTGAATGTGCATGATGATGCCTGCATTGTGCTGTACACCAATGTGCAATGGTGCTCAGCATCTGACACACGCACAAAGACAGGCAGTGGGCGTGGTGGTCTGTGGACATGTGTGTGGCTGGGGTAGCATTCTGGGTTGGTGTGCCTCCTACCCTTTGTGCATGTCTGGTGCATTTTGTGTGTGTGAGTGTGTGTGTGTGTGTGTGTGTGTCTGTCCATGTGGCATGTTAGACCTCACCCATCCCTGGTTGTGTGTGTGGTTCCATGCCCGGCCACTTCCCTTGATGGAATGCACCCCCCCTGGTGTGTGTCCATGCGTGTTTGTGGGTTGTGCCTTAGCTACTGTTGGTCGCACATGGCCCCATGACTTACCTGGGTTGGCTGAAGTGCTCCTCCGTGATGGTGTCCCAGTGTAGCTGTGCCAGCCGGAGCAGTCAGAGATCCCGTCGCCCAAGGAGGGACTGCCCATCACCATTGTCACTGGTGTCCTCATCATCCCCATTGCTGTCCCCCCTCTTTGACCTGTATGGCTATCCCACATTCATTGGCCATGTTGTGCAGGATGCAACAGGCAAGGAATAGCCCACAGGCCTTTGAGGGGCTGTACTGTAGGGCACCGCTGGAGGTGTCCAGGCAATGGAAATGTGCCTTCAGCATCCGAAATACCCGCTCAATGACATTACGTGTGGTGGCATGTGCCTCATTGTAGCATTGCTGCAATAGGGTCATGGGCTACTGGTAGGGTGTGAGCAGCCAGGGATGGAGTGAGTATCCACTGTCGCCTGTGTGTAGAGGGTGGAGGTTAGTTTGGTGATCAGTATCACCCTGCCCTGGGCCATGTAGGCCACTACCCATGTCACCTCTGATCATGCCCTCCCAGGCCCTATGATTGTCCATGTGGTTTGCATACTCACACACTAGGTGGCCAGTGGGGATATTCCCACACTTGAATCTGTGGCACAGTGCTGACTGGTGCCAGATGAAGGCATCATGTGCTCCCCCAGGGTGCGTGGCACAGACATTGATTATGTGCCCCCTGGCATCACACACCACCTGGCAGTTGATGGTGCCATAGCCCTTGCAATTATATATACAGCCCCGGGGCCAGGTGATGTGGATGGCCACATGGGTGCAGTCTATTGCCCCTAGCACACCAGGCATACGTGCTACCCTGTGGAACTCCTGTATGTTTGCTGTGTGCTCTGCTGGTGTGCTGGGGAAATGGATGTACTCCGCAGCATGTGGCAGCAGTGCGCTGAAGAATTGGGTGAGGTGGAGTGATGTGGCTGACTGGGTTATGCCTGTGGTGTCCCCAGTTGGTCTTTGGAAGGTACCCATGGCGAGCAAGCACATGCAAGCTGTCACTTTCATCTCCACTGACAGGGCATAGCTCCGTCATGTGGGGTGCCTGCATCACATCACTGCACAGCTCACAGAGCCACCTCAGCTACATAGATGGCAGATGGGGGAGGCTATATTACCAAGAAAGGCATAAATTACCCCCCACAGGTTAAAACAACAATGAATCAGTGCTCAGAGAGAGAACCCCCCCCCCCAGGACATGGGAGCAGGATGAAGGGAGGGTGAGAAGGGTAGTGGACAAGGGCATTAAGAACAAAACAATGCAGAAACAGAGGGGTAAATGGGACAAGAAACAAAGGGAGCAAAGAAGAGAGAAGGAAGTTATATGAAGTCACAAGAAGAATCATATTAAAAAGGGGGGGGAGTTAAGGGGGCCACAAGCATTGAGGGAGCAAGGTTTGAAAAGCCACATTCACGAACACAAGAAGTCTAGAAAATAAAGTCTTGGACCTAGAGGTCATCATAGCTTATCTTAATCTTATTGTATGCAGTCCAGGGGGGATGAGAGTCCCTTGCTCTGCTATGAACTGCTAGTTCTGATTCTCCTATGATGAACCTGTGAACTGTTATCGAGGGACTTAGTTAGGGGCCTTTATTGCTCAGTGGCTGGGCATTAGGTTTTGCCAGAAGAGGGAGGAGGTGGGGGTCTGAGAGGCCTGTTTTGGGGAATGTGGCTAGATGAAGACAGATTGGTGTGGTGAGCTCTAGGAAGTGCCCTGGGCAAAATGAGTTCACGATAGGGGTCATCTCTGTCTTGTTCCCATATTCAAGGGCTCTGCCTTTGGTGGGCAGGTATCCAATGGACCAGCCTCATCCACCTGTCCTTCTCAGGCAGTGTTATGCAATGCCAAGTCTATTAGAAACAAGACAGCTATTATAGTTGATCTGGTTTCTACAGCTGACCTGGCTTGCATCACCAAGATCTGGCTGGATGAAAATGCCAACCCAGTATTGGAATTGACAGTTCCTGCTGTGTTCTCAGTGATCCACTGCCTGAGAAAGAACCATAGGGGTAGGGATGTGGCAATTTGTTTTAAGTCAAACTTGAACTTCACGGCTTTCCTGATGGGAATAGCAAGGTCTTTTGAATGTGTGGCTGTTCAAGGAGTTGCAGGTGCAGGCTGCAGGAGTCTTCTCATTTACCATCAACTGGGACATGAGAGGGCACTTCTGCAGGCAGTCACAAACTTCATAGTTGGACTAGTGTTGGAGTCACCCAGATAGATTATTCTGGGTGACTTCAACACTTGGATCATTGATGAACTCTCGCTGTTTGGACAAGACTTCCTCCGAGTAATGAAATCATTGGGCCTGACACAGGTGGTTACCTCTGCAACCCATGTGCATGGCCACTCTCTGGACCTTGTCTTCTCACTGGGACTGGAGGTCACTGACCTCATTGTGGAACCAGTTATTTGGTCACACCACTATACCGTGAGGTTCTCGTTTGATGCCCCACCTGATAGACCCTCCCTTATGGAAATGGTCCAGTACCACTCTTTGAGGGGGTTGACCCCAGAGAGTCTTATAGCAGTGCTTGACCTATCTGGTGTGATGAGAGCTTGTGATGAGCTGGAGGAGTTGGTGCTAACCTATAATAGGGCTGTCGCTGAAGCCCTCGACTCTATCGCACTGGTCCATACTCAGCCCCTCACCACACACTGGAAATCCCATGCTTTGATGAGAATCTCAGGGAGTTGAAGGTGAGGGGCTGAAGGTTGGAGCGCTGCTGGTAAAGATCTCAGTCTGATGAGGACAAGCTTATTTTGATGCCTCATTATGCAGAGTATCAAGCAGCTATCTCCTGTAAAAAGGCAGAGTTCCTGTCCAGGGAGATGCTGCATCAGTTAACAGACCCACTCAGCTCTTCCAGATTGTTGACAGGCAGTGTAAACCCGGCTTGTCTTCGGTCTGTTAGATATTTTTCACAATGTATGTGTGATGGGTTTGCTCTGTTCTTTGCTGATAAGATCTCCTCTATCAGATCTGGGATCCAATCAGTGCCCTCCATTGGGGCCTGCAGTGGCGAGCTGGTGTTTGTCATGGGCATTCCATTTGTCTGGTCTGACTTTGACCAGTTGGTGGTTGAGGATGTCATTAGGATCATCCAGGAGTTGAGGCCTACCTACTCTAGCTGGGACCTGGTTCAGACGTGCCTTCTTGTAAGGTGTGTTGAATCCATCAGCCCAGTTCTTCCTAGGATAGTCCAGTGTTCTTTAATGGTGGTGGTGGTGGGGGGGGTCTTCCCTGAGCCTCTTAAGGAGGTGGTGGTGAGACCCTCTTGAAAAAAAACATTGTTACACCTGGACTGCCTGGCAAATTACAGGCCTGTCTCTAATATACCTTTTCTGAGAAAGGTTATTGAGAAGATGGTGGCTTTACAACTGGAGGCACATTTGTCAACTAATGACATCTATGACCCTCTCCAGTAGGGTTTTAGGAAAAGGCACAGTACTTAGACTGCCTTGGTTCGGATGCCTAATGATCTCTTGGTAGCAAGGGACAGAGGAGGGCACTCTATTCTTGTTCTCCTTGACCTTTTTTCTGCATTTGACACCATGTATCATGGGGTGCTTTTGGAACACCTGCGGGTTCGTTGTGGACTTTCTGGTACAGTCCTCAACTGGTTCCATTCTTTCCTCACTGAAAGGATGCAGAAGGTGGTTTTGGGGTCTTTTTCCTCCAAACCACTGCCCCTGCCATGTGAGGTCCTGCTGGGTTCCATTTGGCCCCCATGTTGTTCGTAATGTATATGCTACGTCTAGGGGACATTATAAGATGGTATGGACTGAGTTTTCATTACTATACTGATGATACTCAGCTGCACCTGTCTTTTGCACCTGAACAACAGGATGCAAACTCAGTTTTTAATTGGTGCCTTTCTGAAATCCAAGACTAGATGAGTGCCAACTGGTTGAAGTAAAATGCAGATACAATGGAAGTACTGGTGGTGGAATCTGGTCACCCACGGGTTGATAAGCAGGCTGATCGAGTCACCGGGCTTAGCCTCAGTGATTCCCAGCTACTCACTTCCTCTAAGGTGAAGAGTCTTGGTGTCATGCTGATAATGGCCTAACACTTGACTTTCAGGTGTCAGCTATGGTTCAGAGTGACTTTTATCATCTTAGAAACACCACCAGGATTAAACACCTGTTTCCCTCGGGTGATCTGCCATCATTAGTCCCTGCATTTGTGACATCATGGCTTGATTACTGCAATGCCCTTTACCTAGGACTATTGGGGGCTGATCTCTGCCAACTACAGCTAGTGCAGAATGTGGTAGCCAGGCTACTGAGTGGCATTTTGAAGTCATGTCAGTTTATGCCTGTGCTGCACTATCTGCACTGGCTTCTAAGTAGGTGGCAGATCACCTTCAAGGTCAAGTTGCTGATCTACAAAGCCCTACATGGAATGGGGCCTGGCTACCTGCAAGACCTCCTACAGCTCTATCTCCCATCTCATCCCCTTTGGTCAGCCCATGAGGGCTTCCCAGCAATTCCTAAGGTCTATCTGAAGTCATCTGGTGCCCAGGCTTTTTCTATTGTGGCACCACCCTGTGGAATTCACTACCTCAGCTGCTCAGAGAGGACCCCTTGATTAGTGCCTTCAAGAGGGATCTGAAGACCTTTTTATTTAATAAAGCTTTTCCCTCCATTTAATGTTTAACTTGTAACTATTGTGGATATCATTCTATGTATATTTTAATTTGTGTATAGTGCTTACGTATTTGTAAAGCACCTAGAGTCATGGTGAAATAGAGTGCTCTATTAAATTAATAAACTAAACTATGGAAGAGCAGGATCTGGGTATAGTTGCCATAACTGAGTCATGGTGCACTGAAAATCATGACTGGGGTATGAACATACCAGGATACTTTCAGTTCTAAAGGAATAGGATAGGGAGGAGGGCTTATCCTGTATGTGAGGGAGGATATCGGGGCTATGGAACTACATGGGAAGCTAGAGGCAGGATAAGGATGATGGTGCTGTGGGTCAAATTGGAGACAGGAGCAGGGGCCATTATTCACACAGGGGTGGTTTACAGGCCACAAACCATGGGGGGGGCTGGGTGAAGCATTAGGGGAAAACCTCAGCAGGATGGCAAATAAGGAGTTTCTGCTGGTTGGGAGACTTCAGTCTCCCTGATGTGTACTGGAGCCTTCCAGCAGCAGTTTTGACCAGAAGCAGGGCAATCCTAAAGTCTTTACAGGGAGCATTTCTCAGGCAGTTAGTAAGTGAACTCACTACAGAAAATGCAGTACTTGACCTGGTGCTCACTATCAGATAGAGTAACTGATGTCACAGTGGGAAGTACACTGGGAGCCAGTGATCACCCAACAGTGTGACTTACTATTAAGACAGATACAGAAGCAAACCACACAAGGACAAGGGTCCTAGACTTTAGAAGGGCAGACTTTAAAATAATCGGAAACTACCTCAGAAAGAGCCTAGCTATGGTGGATGGCCAGGATGGAGTAGACAAACAGTGGAGGCACATTGAGGAAGTTATAGTGAATGCAACCAGCCTATTTGTTAAGGAAGTGAGTAAAAGCAGCAGGAGGGGGAAAAAAGGCCACTGTGGTACTTTAGGGAGGCAGCCATGAAAGTGAAGAAAAAAAGGTGGCATTTTGGAGGTACAAAGAAACACAGAGGGAGAAGGACAGGAAGAAGTACAAGGCAAATCAGAGGGAAGCAGGAAAGGCAGTGAGGCAAGGAAAAGTGCACAAAGGAAAGGATAGCCAAAGGGTTGTTAGAAAGGGACAAGATTTTTCTTGAGCTACATAAGTGAGAAGAAGAAGGCAACAGAAGGGAAAATGAGGGTAAGGAAGTTTGTAGACAGTGACTGTGTGGAGGATTATCAGGAAAATTCTGACATCCTGTACAGATATTTCTGCTGGTCTTCACAGTGGAGAGAGAGATAGGGGAAGACCAACAAGGAGCAGCAAGAACACAGAAGGGGAGGTAAACATAAGTCAATTTACAGAGGGAAAGAGTCTTGAAAGGACTTGTGAACCTGAATGGTGAGTTACATCCAAGGGTGCTAAGGGAACTCACTGAGGAGCTTCTTGCACCACTGGTATCCTTAATAAATAAATCACTGGAAACAGGAGAGGTTACAGGGGACTCGAGGAGAGCCAATGTCATTCCACTCCATAAAGTGGCAGCAGGGAAGAGGCTAGAAACTTCAGACTGGTCAGTCTGACATCAGTGATGGGGAAAGCAATACAAACCCTGTTAAAAGAAAGGCTTGCAGAATATCTTGAATCTAAGGGCTTGCAAGACCATAGACAGCATGGATTCATGAGGGGTAGGCCATGTCAAACAAACCTAATATAGAGTTCTGTCAGTGGGTGACCAGGGACCTAGATCAGGGAAGGTCTGTGAATGTGGCCCATTTGGACTTCAGTAAAGCCTCTGACACTGTACCATATAGGAGACTGATAAAAAAGTTGGATAGTCTAGGGGTGGGAGCAAAGTTTGTAAACTGGGTAAAAATCTGGCTATTGGATAGGAGGCAGAGGGTGGTGGTAAATGTCACTTAATGAACGGGGTGCCACAGGGTTCAGTACTGAGGCCAATCCTGTTCAACATCTTCATAAGTGACATTGCAGTAGAACTTGAAGGGTAGGTATGCCTTTTTGCAGATGACACCAAGATCTGCAAAAGGGAGGATACTTAGGAGGGGGTGGAGAAAATGAGACGGTATCATAGAAAACATGAGGAGTGGTCAAGGGTATGGCAGCTGGGGTTCAATGCCAAAAAGTGTAAAATCATGCACCTGGGGCATAGAAACCCTGGAACTGAGTATAAAATGGGAGTCAGGGAGTACTGTTGGTCACTAAGAAGGAGAGGGAAGTAGGGCTTATAATATCCCATGACCTCAAAAGTTGAAGGAAGTATGACAATGCAGTGGTTCAGGCCAGTGGAATGCTTTGGTGCATAAGGAGATGTATTACATGCAGAAGGAGGGAGCTGCTATTATCATGGTATAGATCATTGATGAGACCATACCTGGAATATTGTGTAAAGTTCTGTAGGCTTCATCTCAGAAAAGAAAGGGACAGGGTAAAAGCAGGGCAGAGGAGGGAAAACAAACATAGAAACATAGAAATTGTCAGCAGAAAAGGACTGCTTGTCCCATCCAGTCTGCCCATAAGCCCTACCTTGTTTGAGATACATTGATTGCATGGGAAACCATACAACGATAGACTGTGGGATCTTAATATGTACACCCTGAAGGAGAGGAAGGAGAGAAGGGAACATGATAGAGTCCTTAAAGTACCTCACAGGAGTAAACCGGATGCAAGTGGGGAGTCTGGGTTTTTTTTTGTGCCTCCCTGTGCACCCCTGACTGGCCTCTCCTTCAGGTCACCTAGGTGCACCCCATCATCTCTCTCCACCTGCTGCCAGCCACCACCCCATATTACAGCCTGCTGGGGAACCTAACGTATCCCTTCATCAGATGGGTCCCCCCCTTCAGGGGAGAAAGCACCGGTAGGCACATCCAGTTGATCTGGGTGCTGCTGGGGTCAGTCCATACTATCCAGGGCTTCATAGCAGCAGAGAACTGGTGACCATTATCTGGTCAATCATGAGACATTTTCCCTGGTTTTCCTTGGGAGTGTGACGTGCCACGTGATGTTGAGGTGTAAGCCGACGTCTGTCACACTCTTTCCCACAGCAATGTCCAATGTGCTGCCATCCCCCTGGCCTCCACCAGGGGCCAGCAAACACTGGGCCATGTACCCTCCTCCCTCCCAGGAGAAGTTGAGCAGTTGTGGGATGCTCAGGCCATCTCCCTCCAGTCGGCTGTCTGACACCAGGTCTATTCCTGAACCTAAGTCGTCGGCATCGCAGGTGGAAATCCAACTGCTGCAATAGTGGCCCGGCTAGGGGGAGTCTGTTTTAAATGAAAAAGTGCAACAGAACAAGAGGACATGCACTGAAGTTAGAAAGGGGAAATTTAAGAGGGATGCAAGGCAATACTACTTCACTGAAAGAGTGGTGGACGCCTGGAACAGCCTGCCACAACAGGTGGTAAAGGTGAAATTTGTTGGGGATTTGAAACATGTACTGTGTGTAGGGGAATACTAGTAAATAAAAAGGGGGAGGGCTGCTGGAAACCAGTTAGCATCTGGTAGAACAGATTAAGCAGGGAAAAACTGAACAAACAGCATAGGCAAAGCGGTCCTTTTCTGCTAACAAATTCTTTGGGCTCAATTCTCAAAGAGAGCTTAGATCGATGCATGTTGTGGCAAACAGATTCAGGTACAGAAGGGGTCATATGCCTAAGTCCCCACAGTTGCGGCAACCTCTCCCATGTGACAAACATATGGAGCATGGGAGGTGTTTTCTGCATGCTCGCTTAGGCAAAGGCTAGTAGTCCCCCCATCCCCAATCCCCTGGTAAAATATATAAAACCCCTTCCATGGTGGTCTAGTGGCCCTCATTCCCGATCCCTGATGTCACTGGTAAATATCATTAATAACATCCCCTTTCCCTGGTGGTCAAGTGCCCCCCTCTGATCCCCGATGTTGTCCATAAATATAATACATAAAAAAAACTTCCCTGGTGGCCTAGTGGAACCCCACCCCCCACCTCAACAGGTAGTGTCCATCACCACACTCTGCCCATCCCAAAACAGAGCTGACAACCGGCACAGCCCTCCTCTCACCTCTGCTGCTGGCCACTGACTGAACTGTCACTGAGTGCATACTGTATACTGTATGCACTCATTAATTGACTGTCAGTCAATGAGCACTTGCACTATACAGTACATAATCAGTAACAGTTCAGTCAACAGCCAGCTGTAGAGGTGAGACGAGGGCTGTGCCGGTTGCTGTTCTATTTCGGGATGGGGAGCAGGGTGGTGGGCACCGCCTGTTGGAGTGGGGGTTCACAAGACCACCTGGGAAAGGTTTTTCTATGCATTATATTTACGGGCAACAGTGTAGATCGGGGAGGGGGTCTAGTTCAGCAACTGGGAAGGGGAATTTTATTAAGGATATTTACGGCAATATCGGGGATCGGGGGGGCCTTTTGACTACCAGGGAAGGGGGATTTTGTTAAGGATAATAACTGGCAGCATTGGGCATCAGGGAGCACTAGACCATGAGGGAGTTTAAAGAACCTATAAGGATGATCAGAGCTGTGGAGGGAGAACTACATTGCAGCAAAGTGCCCAACTTTCCCAGAGGGACATATTCTAAGTACCCTTAAATGAGCCCTGACTGATTTAAGGGTACTTAGAAATGTGCCCTCTCAGGTAGTTTTGAGAATTAAGATATGGGGATGAGGCAGCTTGCATCTGCCACATGCTCCCTAGTTCCATGTCGCAGTCAGTTTAGTGGTGCAGGGCTGGTGCAAGTCCCCTTTGGTGAATGCAGCCTGCATTTGATGGAGGCTGATTTTCAGAATAGCTCAGGGTGAATTGTTTGATGCAAGGTATCACTTGCATCATTTATATTTGAAGCAGGCACCTTGTGTCATTTTAAGGACTTTGAGAATAGGGCCCTTTGTTTCTATGTGACCTGCCTCTCAGATGTCTAGTCAACAACTGAGTATCAACTGTCTTACAGCCATTGTGAGGTGACTGCTGATACTGATGCCACTGTGATTTTAGATGAAGTCACCTGTACATGAAGTCACAGTTGTAGTGACCTAGACTGCTTACTTCAGGGCCTTTATCTCATCAGTGGCCATGATGACATAGCTGGTTGCTCAGCTAGCTACTTGGGGGTTATAGGGTGCAGGAAATATGCTGTAAATTATAGGGACATTAAATTATCTTGGCATTTTAAGTCAAAATGTTGAACTGGTAGCACTTCTTGCCTTAGTTCAGCAGGGTTGAGCTGAACCAATGCGTGTCTCCCATCTGCCCAAGTAGTGGGGGAGAGGACCAAGAGCCCAGCTTTGTAACCAACAAATGGATGAGACTAAGGAATCCAGTGTCGCTGCTGGGACACCAGAAAAGCACTTGAAAAGACAGCCAGTGCAAGATCTGGAATGAGCCTGCACTCATGCCAGACTCAAATGGCCTGAGAACTAAGTCTACACAAGAATCAGCCAGTTTTCAAGAGTGAACCACTACCACAAAAAGTTAGCACCTCTGCAGGCTGGTGCTAGAGCATAGCAGAAGCCCAATTCAAACAGGGGTCAGCTGTGCTAAACCAGTAACTGTGGCCACAAAAGACCTTTAACCTGCTACAGTAAAGGTCTGTTTGTATATTTACTTATTTATTTATTTCAAAATTGGTAACCAGGAAATGCACACTGACCTAATGAAATACAATTAATCATACAGAGTGGTATAGAAGCAAAATAAAGTGCTGACAGTGAACAGTGCAATGTGGTACAAGTGTAAATAATAATGGATGACAGAGGATTAGGATATGAGCACCACCACAGCCCAGTGTAACTCATAACAACAGGCTGAAACATTTCAGTGCAGCAGAAGTTGGGACATAAGCTGCACTAGAAAGGGGACCCATCACCATGGAGGATAGGTACCAGGGGCAATTCAGGGAGAGGGTTGACAGAAGCAGGGGGGGCAGGAGTTTAAGCTGGTATCAAAGGGAAGTGAGGAAGGGTGAAAGACAGAAAGGAAGGGCGCAGGATCCAGAGGGAGGGAAGGTGATGGGATAAGGCTGACTTCTCAGCAGAGGAGTGAGAGTGGGGCAGGGAAAAGGTGGAATGATCCCAGAAGATGAGGGAGGATAAGGTAGAGGGAATGGGTGAGATGAGTGAGCTAGGTAAGAGGGCAGCAATCCAAACCAGTTTTTGAGGATGAAGAAGACACAGTGGGACTGGCAATGGGAAGTAAATGGAGGATGGAGAGGAAGGAGTAGAGGGAGCAGTGATGAGTACAGGGGGGAGTTGGTAGCAACACAACAGAAGACATTACAGAAGGGTATCCCATCAGGCAAGGGAAGAGGAGGGGGCAGTACCATGGACCACCTCTGCGTGGCCAAAGACTGGGAACACAATTTGGTAACCAGCTCCCTGTAAACCTGCAGACAGGTAGTCCTTGTTTTGGTACATGACACCAAGTTTGAGGCAGAGCTTGACATGGATGGCATCAATGTGGGCAGAGAATTCAAGCCTACTGTCAAGCCATACACCAAGATACTTGAAGGAGTGAATCACTTCAGGGGTGGGACCATCCTGGGGGGAGAAGAAAGGGAGGAGAGCAAGCCTGGTCAGCTTCTGTCTGGTTCCTAAGGTCATGGACACTGTTTGCTTTCTGTTGTTTAGACTGGAACCAGTTCAGGACAGTGTGGAAGACTTACTAAAGCAAGACTTCCACGGTCAGGGTGGACAGGCCTAAGGTGTAGAGAACTATGCTATCTGCATACATGTGAATATGCAAGCTGACAAAAGCAGAGGAGGTCATTGAGTAAAATAGAAAAGAGGATGGGACCCAGTATGGAGCACTGTGGGACTCCAGTCTGGATTGGGAGTGAAGGGGATAGGATGCTTTCTATCTGTACTTATTGGTGACAGCCCAGGAGATAGGGATGGAACCAGTCAACAGTGGTTGCTGAGAGGCCAGTAGAACTCAGCCTGTCCAGGAGGAGCAGATGAATCACTAAGTCAAAGACTTTGGCTAGATCAATGAAAATGGCATCCATAATGTGCCCCTGCTCCATCCCAGAGAAGATGGAGTCAGTGACATGTAGCAGGGGAGAGACGATGGAGTGAATCTTCCAAAAACCAGACTCGAAGGGGGAGAGGAAGTTGAAGGAGTGGAATAAGTCAGCAAGCCTATAGTAGACCAGTTTTTCTTCAGCTTTACAACAGAGGGAAGGATGGACATAGGGCAAAAGTTGCCAGGGGTGGAAGGACTGCCCACCTTGTGAAGGGGGAGAACTTTGTCAATTTTCTGGGACAGAGGGGTGGCACACAGGGTGAAGGAGAGGTTAAGAATGTGAGTAAGGGTGAGGCAATTGCAGGAGATGAAAGATGGTGAAGTTTAGGGTCCATACCATCTGGGATAGATTTAGAGAGGTTAATAGAGGAAAGGGCAAGCAGGGTTTCCTGGGCAGTGACAGTGGGGAAATGAAAATCTGGGTGGTGGGGCAGAGAGGAAGTCAGGGATGTGGAGAGAGGGGAGGAAACAGGAAGAGGATGAGAGGGAAGAGCACAAGCAGTGAAAAAACTCATTGAAGTGAGCAGCAACAGAGGCAGGGTCAGATACTGGTTAACCATTAACCAGGAGAATTGGTGGAATGGATTGGTCTAGGGGATCAAAAAGGGAGTGAATCATCTTCCAGAATTTGGCTGGGAAGTTAAGATTATTCTTGAGGTTGGCCTTAAACTTTTGGGATTTGGAGTATGGATGACCTTTGTGCAAGTGTTTCTAAATGCCTTGTAAGAGAAGAGGTTAGACAGGGAGTGGGATAATTTGTACTGGGTCCAACACTAATGGGGAGATTTGCACAAATCAATGAGATCCTAGGTAAGTGTGCTCCTTCATTTAGCTTGGGCAGGATTGAGGGATTCTAGCTGGTGAGTCTGTGACTGTATGTTTGAGATTGAATTTGAGGTATTTTTTTAACTTCCATTTCAGTGTGCTTTTCCATTTAGTTGGGGAAGGATTGAGGGATTCTAGTTAATGAGTTTGTGACTAGGTTTGTAACTGTCTGTGTCTGAACTTTAAGTGCAGGCATCATATTACAGGGATTAGTGTAGTTTGAATGTGAGATTTTAACTGTCATTTCAGTGTGCCTCTTCATTTAGCTTGGGCAGGACTGAGGAATTCTAGATGGTGAGTTTGTGACTATCTGTTTGAAATTGAATTTAAGGTATTTTCTTAACTGCCATTTCAGTGTGCCTTTCCATTTAGTTTTTGCAGGATTGAGGGATTCTAGCTGATAAGTTTGTGACTGTGTGGGCTATGTCTGGACCACTGTGAGTGGACTGAGGAGCCACTGCCAGAGGACTCATTGGCTGATTGTTTTTGGACACAGCCAGTGGTGTAGTCCCATCCTCCCACCCCACAACCCACCCACCCCAGGGCTCACCATACATTTATAGGGTGGGTCCCATAGGGCCTTACAACATCCTGCATCTATACAGGAAGTAGCAAAGAGAGAAAGCATAACAAAAACAAAAGAAAAACACAACTATTTGGGAAATAACACATAGCAGTCTTAAGCAACTGGTAGACTGAAGAGGGAAACAGACATAATGGGAGTGGTGCAGTGCAGTGGACATTCTGGAGGCTGCGATTCTGCCTATCTGCAGGCACCTCTCTGGGCTGAGGGAGGAGATTGCCTGTCTCTGAGCAGAGTTGGCCAAGCTGAATGCGGCATCCACCCCCACCCAACAACCACTGGGTCCACAACTTGTACCTCAAAGGATGCCGGAAAAGAGAAGTGATTAGACTACTGTGGGCTCAGGGAGGGTAAGGAAGGGGGGTCGAAAGTACATGCCCCTACTGGTTCTGCTTAGTAACTCCTACACTGTTTTGGAGGAATGGGAAAGCCCCACTCATCAACCTGAGGCTGAGACTAGTGAGGATGGGAAGGTCCTCCAGGATGAAGCCCCAGGGAAGGGAGGCAGGGGACCCTAAAGGAGGGGGACTCTTCTCCTAGTGGGGCAACTCTATTGTCTGGGGAGCAGAGTTGTGGTCAATTCCACTAATTCAATTCAATTCAATTCACTTACCTTTTCAAATCCATCAATTCCAATTCCAATACAATTTTGTGTTCCCAATTCAAATTCAATTCAAATTCTTTCCTCTTAAATTCCAATTCCAATTATATCAAATCAATGTGGTCAATTCCAAATAGTGGGCTGTATTCACCAAGTGATTTTAGGACAGGACTGGTTAAGGACAGTTTTTGAAACTATTCACAAAAGTCACAGAAGCTTTAAAATGACAAAATAGAAAGCCATGCAGAGGAAGATGTTGTTTTGCATTTTAAAGCTTCAATGAGTGTTACGTGTAGTTTGAAAAACTGTCCTTAAGCAGTCACCAAAACACTTGGTGAATACGGCCCACTCTCTCACAATCCATTAAATTTCCTAAATTTGTATCAACAACATCCAACACAAGTTACGCATTTTGTCATATTTATTGTTACTTATTACATCAGGAAGGAAGGACAAGGATAGCCATCACTTATCAAATCTGTTGCATCTGATCATCATTAGCTCTTCAAATTTTGTGTTACTTAAGTTGCATCGTTCAGGCCTGAAAATGTTGCCATCAACACTAAAAAGTCTCTCTACAGGTGCAGATGAGACAGGTATGGTAAGATGCTTGCAGGTAGCTGGAATAAATAGGGGAAATCTGTTAGTTTTTCTTTCCAATATGCCAGAGGATCAGAGTCTTCTGGCAGACAGGGTTGACTCAGGTAGTTCAAAATTTCAACATGTGCAAATGTGTTGGTGTTACTGCTGCCCATTTTAGCAGAACAGGAAGTCATGTATGAGAAGAGTTTGGTACATTGTCTTAATGGAGGTGATGTAGCCATGTCAGCAGCTCTTGGCAGCAGGGAGGTCATCTCTTCAATCAGCAGCTCCTTCATGCTGTGTACTTCCTTGTCCTTGCACCAGTCCAACTTGAAGAGAGGATCCAGGCTTGCAGCCATCTTGAAATTCTCCATCTTCTCATACTTTGCAAGTCGTATCTCCAAGGATGACTGCATGGTTGATACCATCTTGTTACTGTACTTCTCATTAATATTTGCCATTGCATTACGTAAACCACTGACACATGCAATGACATAGCTTGCAGTGATTATCCAGTCCCCTGAATTTTCTCAGTGACCTCCTCAAAGGGCGCAAGAATTTCACAGACTTCACCAATGATTTTCAGTTCATATGGTGTCAGCTTGCATGGGATATATAGATTACCCCACACACCCAACACACCCCACCCCCACCCCGCACAGAACAAGAGGTATTGGGTATTAGGGTTGTCAGCCCTAATGCTCACCCCATTCTCCTATGCTGTACCCATCCAGCTTATTTTCTAATGGAATGGGGTGAGCGTTAGGGCTGACAACCCCAATTATGCCCCTCGATGCCTCTTGGTCAGTGCAGGGTGGGGGTGGGATTTTAGAATTGGAAACCCTAAAGCCACATTTCCCTACCTTTGTCGCTTTAACCCTAACTGATGCATCAATGAAGATGTTTGCAATTATTTCCTTACTTTTTGAGATAGTATAATTATATCCTTATTTTTCTGTGAGAGCACAGGGTCTGAACCCTCGATAGATGCATATTGTATGTAGCTGAGGAATCACAGGGGCCTCTGGCCCTGTGCTTCCAGTAATAGCACAACAATCACCATATTATCACGATAGCCATGTTATTACCCCACCTCATATTCCTGATACAGAAAATGTTGCAAACCCCACTAAAGTAATTCCACACAAGCAGAACGCTAATCTGCAGCACAGGTGCCAAAAACACACTTTGGACAGGATTTGAATAATGACAGCTGTGACATACATGAGGTGATGTAATAAAAAGGCTAGGTTGCACATTTTGGCTCAAGATATTAAAAATTATCAAAGGTAGAAGGAGGTGTAGCTAAATTGTGACAAATAGTCATAACTGCCATCTTAAATACGTTTGACTTCAAATTTTCAACATAGCCTTCTTATGACCTCACCACATGTACCCAGTATAGAAATGCTTTAAATCCCCACCAGAAGGTAATTCTGTGCAACCACAATGCCATTCTGTGCCACAGGTGTGGAAACACATTTTGGGCAGGATTTGAAAAATGACAGCTGTGACATACATGAGATATGGTAATAAGAAGACTATGTTAAAAATATGGGGTGAAAATATTGAAATTTCCTAAAGTTACAAGCGTGCATAGTGAGACTTTAACAAATGCCCATAACACAGCCATGTTTTGAAATGTTGACCCCACATTTTCAAAATCGCCTTCTTATGACCCCACCTCCTGAACAATATGACTGTTGTTACACAAAGCCCAATGGAAAGGTGATTTAGCCAACTGACTGCGAAATCACCTTTCTGCCAGGAGTTGTCTAATGACCAGGGCCGTTGCCAGGATTTTCACAAGGGGGGTTCTTTTTATGTAGTCTGAGACTTTTTAAAAAAAGCTGTGGGTCTTAGGGCCGCCAATACCCCAGAAGCCATGGTATCCTACAATTGCTCTGTGGTGCACTTTGTGGCTTATTTTGAAGCTAAAGAAGTCATATCTGAGATCTCCTACACCCCTTGCTCTAAACAAAATTATTATCTGGCTGGCTGCAGGGTGAATACATATGTATTCACTACCGGAGGGCAGCAAGATGCTGTTAATGTAATATACCTAAGACATTGTCTCATATATATTATGTTATGAGTTTTAATATCTGCAGCTGCAGCTACTGGTGTGTAGGGAAGGGGTCTGGGGTCCGGCTGGCTCCAGAAGCTTTGGGGTTCTAGATGTCCTGTGGATAATTTTGTGGATTATTTTAAGCCAGAATGACTCATCTATGAGCTCCCCTCCACCTCCTGCTCTAAGGACAATTATTACTATCTGGGTGGCTCAGATTGTGTGTATGTGTGTGTGTGTGTGTGTGTGTATATGTATTTATAAAATGGGAAGCAAAGTAAATAAATTCAGCATTCTGATTGTATAAAGCACATCACATGACCATGCGTATATCAGAGCATGACCACACACCTGCACTTTCACCCTTCTCCAAAACAATTTTGCCATTTTATAAGATAGATAACCCACTCTAGGATATGTGGCCACCCTCTGATATACACATGCCTCACATGCCTTGGATGGTTGACGCACTCGGCCTGTGGTCTCATACATGACAACACACACCAAGGCGTGCGTATATCAGAGTGCAACTGCACACCTTAGAGTAGGTTATCTATTACATATATAGATAGATAGATAGATATAGAGAGAGCAAATTCTAATGCTCTAAACCTCAATGCAGAGTCTGCAGCTGGTTTTGGCTGGGTATTGTACACTACTAACTTACTGCAGGGCTGGCTTGCTACTAGGGCAGGGGTCTGGGTCTGATAGACCCCAGAAACCATGGGTTATGGTACGCTCAGTGGTGCACTATTGTGGTTTATTTTAAGTCTAAATAACTCATATCTGAACTCCCTCTACCCCTTGCTGTAACCCCCACCATCCACAACTCAGTATACCATTTAAGTAATTGAGTCAGTGCAACATGGCCTATAGCAAGGCTAGCAGGATGCTAAGATGTATTGGTAGGGGGTATTGATAGCAGAAGAAAGGAGGTAATACTTCCCCTCTATAGAGCCCTAGCGAGGCCTCACCTAGAGTACTGTGCCCAGATCTGGAGTCCTCACCTCAGAAAGGATAAGGATAAGCTGGAGACAGTGCAGCAGAAAGTAACTAAAATGATTCAGGGACAGCAGGGCAAATCCTATGAGGAGCGCCCTCAAGGCATTAAATATGTGCTAATTGGAGATCAGAAGGGAGAGAGGAGATATGACAGAGATTTTCAAGTTCCTGATTTGAATTAAAGTGAACTGCGGGGTACTATTTAGCCTGAGTACCAATTCGTGGTCACATGGACATGAGTGGAAATTAACAGGAGGTAGGTTCAGGAGAGATGTGAGGAAGTACTACTTTATGGAAAAGGTGGTGGAACTTTGGAACAGTCTGTTAGCTGAAATGGTGGGTGTAAAAACAGTCAGATGATTCAAGCTGGGCTGGGACATAATGAAGGAAATAATGGTTACCAGAGGCAACAGGACCAAGGAGGAGAATAGAGAGGGGGATGGGGAGGGTTAGTACCCTGGAGAAATTGTAGGTTCCAGGGATTATAGAGAACTTGGGCAGACTGGATGGACCACTGGTCTTTATCTGCCATCATTGTCTATATTTCTATGTTTCTATTACAGGCACCATGCTTGGAAAAAAATCTGTAACATAACTCTTAGTTCAATATTGAGTACTACAATTGTTGTTCCCACTCCATTCTCCAATGTGGTAGGTATGACAAAGGGAGTGAGGAGAAAGGTAATTTGACAGTGGCGGGGATTTCGAGTGCAAAGTTACCATCTCCTAAATGCCAACCCCCCAACCCTCAACCCCACCCCACCATGCTTCCAATCGTACAGTGAGTATGTTCAAAACACTGAACTGTAGCAACAAATGTCATTCTATAGGCACATGTTGTCATCTGGAGAAAACACATCACAACTTATTTGATTTAATGGCATCTGGCACAGATGACACAGACGAAAGTGGAACTGAATTTCAATGAAAATGAGACCACAGTGAAGACCTTTCTGAACAG
This sequence comes from Neoceratodus forsteri, assembly GCA_016271365.2. Taxonomy (NCBI): domain Eukaryota; kingdom Metazoa; phylum Chordata; order Ceratodontiformes; family Ceratodontidae; genus Neoceratodus; species Neoceratodus forsteri. The sequence goes on from CM028129.1 coordinate 877,694,511, forward strand.
CACACTTAGTGAGGTGGCAGTGTAGATCCCAGCCAGACCCTTCCAAACACTTACAATGCCTTTCCACTGTGGTACCTCTTTTGCTTTACTTATGAAAAGTTAAAACAGGCATATGAAACAAGACAACTTTGCTTTTTGTATAGAGGGGGATTTAAATAAATTGTTTCTAAATTTTCAGCCCGCCCACCCGAAAAGCTCCCTTGCCCAACTGCTTTTGCCTTGATATATAGTTATTAAGGGACACATCTTCGGCAATAGTAACCAGCAAAATTTACATGCCGGTGACTGATATTATTATAAGTCAAGGTCCTCTGCTTCTTTTTTGCTCTCCTGGTGACTTCATCTCTGAGCCTGCCACCATGCTCCATCTTCCTCCAGTGCTAGTTGACAGCGTGAATTCTAGGCAGCGGCTGTCCTGTGTTGAGGTCACATTCACGATGCTGATGTGAGCTCCAATTGGCCAGCCAGTCATAGGGGGAGGGTGCAGAGAAAGACTCACAAAGAAGCTCCAGTCATCTTACTGGTACTGAGAGAGCTGATTGGCAGCAGATGGGGGAAGGGGGTGCATGCAGAGAGAAAGTGCTGGGGTTTATCATGAGTGCATTAGCACTCTGTAACAGTAAAAAAATAAACAGAAATGACTTTTTTTTTTACAAATTATGAAAAATAAAGAAGGAGTTTCAAAAGGGGGGTTCTTTCGAACCAGACAACCCCCCCCCAGCAATGGCTATGTAATGACAGTCATATTGTTCATGAGGTGTGGTCCCCAAAGTGCCATGTTGAAAATCTGGGGCCAAAATTTTGAAAAATAACTGAGTTATGGCCAAAATTTGGAACTCCCCATTCAAATACACAAAAGCGAATTTACCTTAGTTTGCATTCACTGTATTGCAGTAGTATTGTAGTATTGCAGTCACTGGTTCCAGCAGCAAGACATGTCTTCATTCGGCTGAGTGTGTCTTGAACCTGGGAACTCCTGAGGTGAGTGAGAGTCAGTAAGGGTGTCAGGGTGTGTGTGGGGAGGAGGGTCTGCAGAGGGAGGTTGGGTGGGGTATGGGCTTGACCGGCGATGGACCATTTTTTTACAGGTAAAAAAAAAGAAAAGACATTGAGGGATTTTTTTTCTTTTTAGACACTAAGAAATGGACCAAGGGGGGACACCACTGCCACCAATGAAAATACTGGCATTGGAGGGTGGGGGTACCACTAGCCACCAGGGAAATAATAAATAGGCATGTGGCCAGTGATCAGAGTTTGGGGGGGTACCACTAGACACCATGGATATTTAAAATAATGATGGGGACAGCAACTGGAGGGTGGGGAGTACCAATAGCCACCAGGGATATTTGAAATAATTGTGGGGATAGTAGATCATAGGATGGGGGTACCACTAGACACCAGGAATATTTAATATAAGTAATGATGGGGACAGTGATTGGAGGGTGAGGGGGTACCACTAGCCACCAGGGATATTTAACCCTTACACTGCCAAGGTTTTCTGTAAATTGCATATCCTTGCTGCCAGAGGTTTTTTCACCGGGTTTGTACACCTATCGGTTACAATGTTATTACATCATTTTTCTTAATTCCTTGGTAACATTTTTTTGTCAAAGTAGTAAGAACTTAACATAGCTATAATTTAAAGTAAAACTATAAGTTTTCCAACTAAGCAATTTGGTAATGATATATATGTTTATTTAGTGAAATTTCAATTGTTTTTACGAATTTGTTTTTGCAAAAAATACTGAAGCTTCTAAAATCATTAAAATCGGTTGCAACATTGATAAAAATTTTTGTCTGAAATGTAACTAATTTTCTATTTCAGGTTACAAATTCTTTATATAAACAAAAATTGCACATTGGTTCCTCACCTACAGATTATGAGAGTGGCCAGAACCAACCTTCGTAGTAAGGCCATGTTGGGCCATAGTGGGGTAGTTATTGGATTATGGGGTACACATCTCCAAATCCATAAAGAAAAAGTAAAAAGTAGCCTGTTTCACCTGAAAGGGAAGTGAATGAGTAAATCAAGGCACAGATTGTACCCATAGCTACATCCCCTGGGTCACATGACCAAAAACAAGATGGCTGCCGCTATTCAGCATTTTCTGCATCAAACTGCTTGTGACTCATTTATTGGGATAGCTAGAATCTAAGAGTGGTAAATGTCAATGGATTACACCCTTTCTTACAGCAGCAGGGGCTTGGATTAAATTTCTGATCACTAATTTCACATTACAGACCCACCTGTAGATAGCTGGGATGCCATACCCAACCACCCAAGGTATGCCCTTGCTGGCCCATGGCATGTCCACCTATTGCATTATGGGGTAAATGCCAATAAATTCAGAAAGAAAAAATAGGAAGTAGCCTGATTTACATGACAGGGAAGTGAATGAGTAAATCAAGGCCCAGACTGTACCCATACGTACATCCCCTGGGTCACATGACCAAAAACAAGATGGCTGCAACTGTTTGCTCATTTTCTGTGTAAAACTGCTTTTGTTACAAGTTTGTTGGTATAACTAGATTATAAAAGTGGTAGATGTCAATGAATTACACCTTTTCCTACAGCAGCAGGGTTTGGATGATATTTCTGATAACTAATTTCATATTAAAGAGACCCACCTGCAGATAGCCAGGATGATGTACCCAACCTGTATCACATGGCCAAAAAAAAGATGGTACCAACCGTTCAGTTATTTTCAGCAACTAACTGCTTTTGTTACACATTTATTGGGATCATTAGAGTGTGTATTACATCTTTTCTTACAGCTGCACAGGCCTGGATGACATTTCTGATCAGTAATTTCACACTGCAGACCCACCTGCAGATAGCCAGGGTGCCGCACCCAACCACCCATGGTATGCCCATAATGGACCATGGGGTGTCCACCTATTGCATTATGGGGTACATGCCAATAAATTCAGGAAGGAAATGTAATACCTGTTTTACATGACAGGGAACTGAATGAGTAAACCAAGGCTAATATTGTACCCTGAGTCACAGGAATACAAACAAAATGGATGACACAGTTTAGTCATTTTCTGTGTCAAACTGCTTCTTTTACACATTTGTTGGGATAAATGGATTATAAAAGTGGTAAATGTCAATGAAGTACACATTATCTTACAGCAGCAGGGGCTTGGATGAAATTTCTGATCACTAATCTCACATTACAGACCCATCTGCAGATAGCTGGGGTGCCATACCCAACCACCCGTGTTATGCCCATAATGACCAAAGCAATGTCCTCCTATTGCATTATGGGGTACATGCCAATACATTCAGAAAGAAAAAGTAGTAAGTAACCTGTTTTACATGACAGGAAAGTGAATGAGTAAATCAAGGCCTAGATTGTGCCCATATGTATATCCCCTGGGTCACATGACTAAAAACAAGATGGATGACACAGTTTAGTCATTTTCTGTGTCAAACTGCTTCTCTCAAACATTTGTTGGGATAACTACCGTATAAAAGAGGTAAATGTCAATGGAGTACACATTTTCTTACAGCAGCAGGGGCTTGGCTGAAATTTCTGATCACTAATTTCACATTACAGATGAACCAGCAGATAGCCAGGGTGCCATACCCAACCACCCATGGTATGCCCATAATGGCCTATGGGGTGTCCACCTCTTGCATTATGCGGTACACACCAATAAATTCAGAAAGGAAAAGTAAGAAGCAGCCTGTTTTGCGTGACAGGGAAGTGAATGAGTAAATCAAGTCCCAGATTGTACCCATATCTATATCCCTGGGTCACATGACCAAAAACAAGATGGCTGCAATGGTTCAGTCATTTTCTGCATTAAACTGCATCTGTTACATTTTTATTGTGATAACCACATTATAAGAGTGGTAAATGTCAATGGATTACACCTTTTCTTATAGGACAGGGGCTTCAATGACATTTGTCATCACTAACTTCACATTATAGATGCATCTGCAGATAGTAAGGGTGCCATACCCAACCACCCATGGTACCCCCATGCTGGCCCATGAGGTGTCCACCTATTGCATTATGGAGTACATGTCAATAAATACATAGAGAACAGGTATGAAGAAGCTTGTTTTACATGACTGGGAAGTGAATGAGTAAATCAAGGAACAGACTGTACCCATATCTACATTCACTGGGTCACATGACAAAAAATAAGATGGTGGCTACTGTTTGGTCATTTTCAGTGTCATACTACTTCTGTTACATGTTTTTTGGGATAACTAGATTATAAAAGTGGTAAATGTCAATGGATTACACCTTTTCTTACAGCTGCAGGGACTGCGATAAAATTTCTGACTGCTAATTTCACATTACAGACCCACATACATATAGTCCGGTTGCCATACCCAACAACCCATGGTATGCCTGTACTGGCCCATGTGGTGTCCACATATTGTATTATGGGGTACATGCCAATAAATTCAGAAAGTAAAAGTAAGAAGTAGCCTGTTTTACATGACAGGAAAGTGAATGAGTAAATCAAGGCCCAGACTGCACCCATATCTACATCCCCTGTGTCACAAGACCAGTAATAAGATGGATGCAACTGTTCGGCCATTTTCTGTGTCAGATTGCTGTTGTTACAAGTTTGTTGGTATAACATAGAGGGTAATGCCTAATGTGCAGGTGATAACCATGGTATAATCACCTCAAGTGATTGCTAGTGCATCAGTAAACCTCAAGAGCGGAACTTGAGAGGTTTACAATGCCCTTGCAACCACGGGAGATGATTACACAATGGTTATCTCCTGTACATCAGGCATTGCCCATTATAGTGTATGGGACTTGACATGAGAAGTTAACCCCCCCCCCAAACACAAGTAATTTAGCCTTACCTTATTAATGAATCTGCACTACAGCCACATGATTGTGTAGGGAAACAATTTATTAGGATTCACGGACTGAATGACAGCGGTTCAAAATAGCACCAGAGTTAAAATCTCTGTCAAGCGTTGAGACTGCAAGACTCAGTAACAGTAAACTGAGACAACTGGAATGTTATTTGAATACTGCAATGAGGGTAACAAGCACATGCTGGGTGTGTAGAATACTGGATAACAGTGGCATTCCATTTTGTAAATCCAGTGCTATGACATAGATGAGATAGGTTTATAAGGTCTGACATCACAACAGTGGGATTACAAGGTTATAATCTGTTTGATTTCAGTGGGTAATAAGGGGCTACCCATACATTGTTAGATTATAAAAGTGGTAAATGTCAATGGACTACACCTTTTCTTAGAGCAGCAGGGGCTTGGGTGAAATTTCTGATCAATAATTTCACATTACAGATCTACCTGCAGATAGCAGGGTTGCCATACCCAACCACCCATGGTATGCCCATAATGGCCCATGGGGTGTACACCTATTGCATTATGGGGTACATGCCAATAAATTCAGAAAGGAAAAGTAATAAGTAGCCTGTTTTACATGACAGGGAAGTAAATGAGTAAATCAAGGTCTAGATTATACCCATATGTATAACCCCTGGGTCACATGACTAAAAACAAGATGGATGACACAGTTTAGTCATTTTCTGTGTCAAACTGCTTCTCTCTTACACATTTGTTGGGATAACCACATTATAAAAGAGGTAAATGTCAATTGAGTACACATTTTCTTACAGAAGCAGGGGCTTAGATGAAATTTCTGATCACTAATTTCACATTACTGATTAACCTGTAGATAGCCAGAGTGCCATACCCAACCACCCATGGTATGCTAATACTGGCCAATGGGGTGTCCACCTATTGCATTATGGGGTACATGGCCATAAATTCATAAAGAAAAAGTAAGAAGTAGCCTGTTTTAATTTACAGGGCAGTGAATGAGTAAATCAAGGCCCAGATTGTACCCACAGCTACACCCCCTGGGTCACATGACCAAAAACAAGATAGCTGTCTCTGTTTGGTCATTTTCTGTGTCAAACTGCTTCTGTTACACATTTATTGTGATTAATAAATTATAAACATGGTAAATGTCAATGGATCTTACAGGACAGGGACTTTGATGACATTTGTCATCACTAAGTTCACATTATAGATGCACATCCAGATAGCAAGGGTGCCATGCAAAACCACCCATCTTATGCCCATGCTTGCCCATGAGGTGTCCACCTATTGTATTATGGGGTGCATGTCAATAAATCCATAGAGAATCGGTATTAAGTAGCCTGTTTTACATAACCAGAAAGTGAATGAGTAAACAAAGACCCAGACTGTACACATAGCAACATCTCTCAGGTCAGATGACCAAAAACAAGATGGTAGCTACTGTTTGGTCATTTTCTGTGTCAAACTACTTCTGTTACATGTTTTTTGGGATAACTAGATTATAAAAGTGGTAAATGTCAATGGATTATGCCTTTTCTTACTGTTGCAGGTACTTGGATAAAATTCTGGTCACTAATTTCACATTACAGACCCACCTGCAGATAGCCAGGGTGCCATACCCAACCACCCATGGTATGCCCATACTTGCCCATGGGGTGTCCACCTATTGTATTATGGGTTACATGTCAATAAATTAAGAAAGGAAAAGTAATAAGTAACCTGTTTTACATGATAGGGAAGTGAATGAGTAAATCAAGACCCAGATTGTACCCATATCTATATCCCCTGGGTCACGTGGACAAAAACAAGATGGCTGCAACAGTTGGTTCATTTTCTGTGTCAAACGGCTTTTGTTACAAGTTTTTTGGTATAACTAGATTATAAAAGTGGTAAATGTCAATGGATTATACCTTTTCTTACTGTTGCAGGTACTTGGATGAAATTCTGGTCACTAATTTCACATTACAGACCCACCTACAGATAGCCAGGGTGCCATACCCAACAACCCATGGTATGCCCGTACTTGCCCATGGGGTGTCCACCTATTGTATTATGGGTTACATGTCAATAAATTAAGAAAGGAAAAGTAATAAGTAACCTGTTTTACATGATAGGAAGTGAATGAGTAAATCAAGACCCAGATTGTACCCATATCTATATCCCCTGGGTCACGTGGACAAAAACAAGATGGCTGCAACAGTTGGTTCATTTTCTGTGTCAAATGGCTTTTGTTACAAGTTTTTTGGTATAACTAGATTATAAAAGTGGTAAATGTCAATGGATTATACCTTTTCTTACTGTTGCAGTTACTTGGATGAAATTCTGGTCACTAATTTCACATTACAGACCCACCTGCAGATAGCCAGGGTGCCATACCCAACCACCCATGGTATGCCCGTATTTGCCCATGGGGTGTCCACCTATTGTATTATGGGTTACATGTCAATAAATTAAGAAAGAAAAAGTAATAAGTAACCTGTTTTACATGATAGGGAAGTGAATGAGTAAATCGAGACCCGGATTGTACCCATATCTATATCCCCTGGGTCACGTGGACAAAAATAAGATCGCTGCAACAGTTGGTTCATTTTCTGTGTCAAACTGCTTTTGTTACAAGCTTTTTGGTATAACTAGATTATAAAAGTGGTAAATGTCAATGGATTACATCTTTTCTTAGAGCAGCAGGGGCTTGGATGAAATTTCTGATCACTAATTTCACATTACAGACCGACCTGCAGATAGCCAGGTTGCCATACCCAACCACCAATGGTATGCTCTTAATATCCCATGAGGTGTCCACCTATTGCATTATGGGGTACATGCCAATAAATTCAGAAAGAAAAAGTAAGAAGAAGCCTGTTTTACATGACAGGGAAGTGAATGAGTAAATCAAGGCCTAGATTGTATCCATATGTATATCCCCTGGGTCACATGACTAAAAACAAGATGGATGACACAGTTTAGTCATTTTCTACGTCAAACCGCTTCTCTTACACATCTATTGAGATAACTACATTATAAAAGAGGTAAATGTCGATGGATTACACCCTTTCTTACAGCAGCAGGGGCTTGGATGAAAATTCTGATCACTAATTTCACATTACAGATCCACCTGCAGATAGCTGGGGTGTCATACCCAATCACCCATGGTATGCCCATACTTTCCCATGGGGTGTCTCCCTATTGCATTATAGAAAGATAGAAACATAGAATTTTATGGCAGATAAGGACCGCTTGGCTCACCCAGTCTGCCCATTTCCCTACCTACTGGATAAGCTGCAGATCCTAGTTAACCAGCAGCCTACTTCTTCCTACCCCCATGCTAATAAATACAGTAGGAAAAGTAAGAAGTAGCCTGTTTTATATGACAGGAAAGTGAATGAGTAAATGAAGGCCCAGACTGTACCCACTTCTACATCCCCTGGGTCACAAGACCAAAAGCAAGATGGCTGCAACTGTTTGTTCATTTTCTATGTCAAACTGCTTTTGTTGCAAGTTTGTTGGTATAACTAGATTATAAAAGTGGTAAATGTCAATGGAGTACACCTTTCCTTAGAGCAGCAGGGGTTTGGATGAAATTTTGGCTCAATTATTATACATTTCAGACCCACCTGCAGATAGCCAGGGTGCCATACCCAACCCCCCATGGTATGTCCATAATGGACCATGGGGTGTAGACCTATTGCATTATGGGGTTCATGCCAATACATTCTGAAAGGAAAAGTTATAAGTTACCTGTTTCACATGACAGGGCACTGAATGAGTAAATTAAGGCCTACATTGTACCAATATGTATATCCCCTGGGTCACATGACTAAAAACAAGATGGATGACACAGTTTAGTTAATTTTCTGAGTCAAATTGCTTCTCTTACACATTTGTTGGGCTAACTAACTTATAAAAGAGGTAAATGTCAATGGAGTACACATTCTCTTACAGAAGCAGGGGCTTAGATGAAATTTCTGATCACTAATTTCACATTACAGACCAACCTGCAGATAGCCAGGGTGCCATACCCAACTACCCATGGTATGCCCATACTGGCCAATGGGGTGTCCACCTATTGCATTATTGGGTACATGCCCATAAATTCATAAAGGAAAAGTAAGAAGTAGCCTGTTTTACATTACAGGGCAGTGAATGAGTAAATCAATGCCCAAACTGTAGCCACAGCTACACCCCCTGGTCACATGGCTAAAAACAAGATGGCTGTCACTGTTTGGTCATTTTCTGTGTCAAACTGCTTCTGTTACTGATTTATTGTGATTAATAAATTATAAAAGTGGTAAATATCAATGGATCCTACAGGACAGGGGCTTAGATGACATTTGTCATCACTAATTTCACATTATAGATGCACCTGCAGATTTATTCATTTTATTTATTTAGCTTTTGTTAATCGGGTAGGTACACTAAACAAGACAATTGCCTATTTTCAGGTACGACCTGATAGAACGGGTGCCATACCCAATCACCCGTGGTGTATTCTTGCTTGCCCATGAGGTGTCCACCTATTGTATTATGGGGTACATGTCAATAAATCCATAGAGAAAAGGTATTAAGTAGCCTGTTTAACATGACCAGGAAGTGAATGAGTAAATCAGCCCCAGACTGTACCCATAGCTAAATCCTCTGGGTCACATGACAAAAAACAAGATGGTGTCTAAAGTTTGGTCATTTTCTGTGTCAAACTATTTCTGTTACACGTTTTTTGGGATAACTAGATTATAAAAGTGGTAAATGTCAATGGATTATGCCTTTTCTTACAGCTGCAGGTGCTTGGATGAAATTTCTGATCACTAATTTCACATTACAGACCCACCTGCAGATAGCCAGTGTGCCATACCCAACTGCCCATGGTATGCCCGTACTTGCCCATGGGGTGTCCACCTATTGTATTATGGGGTACATGCCAATAAATTCAGAAAGGAAAAGTAAGAAGCAGCTGTTTCACATGACAGGGAAGCTGAATGCATAAATCAATACCCAGATTGTACCCATATCTATATCCCCTGGGTCACATGACCAAAAACAAGATGGATGCAACTGTTCGGTCATTTTCTGCATCAAACTGCTTCTGTTACAGTTTTATTGTGATAACTAGATTATAAAAGTGGTAAATGTCAATGGATTACACCATTTCTTACAGCAGCAGGGGCTTGGATGAAAATTCTGATCACTAATTTCACATTAGAGACCCAGCTACAGATAGCCAGGGTGCCATACCCAACCTCCAATGGTATGCCCATAATGGCCCATGGGGTGTGCAGCTATTGCATTATGGGGTACATGCCAATAAATTCAGAAAGGAAAAGTAATAAGTAGCCTGTTTTACATGACAGGGAAGTGAATGAGTAAATCAAGGAATAGATTGCACCCATATGTACATCCCCTGGGTCACATGACTAAAAACAAGATGGATGACACAGTTTAGTCATTTTCTGTGTCAAATTGCTTCTCTTACACATTTGTTGGGCTAACTAGATTATAAAAGAGGTACATGTCAATGGAGTACATATTTTCTTACAGCAGCAGGGGCTTAGATGAAATTTCTGATCACTAATCTCACATTACAGACCAACCTGCAGTTAGCCAGGTGCCATACCCAACCACCCATGGTATGCCCATACTCACTTATGAAGTGTCCACCTATTGCATTATTGGGTACATGCCCCTAAATTCATAAAGGAAAATTAAGAAGTAGCCTGTTTTACATTGCAGGGCAGTGAATGAGTAAATCAAGGCTCAGATTGTACCCACAGCTACACCCCTTGGGTAGCATGATCAAAATCAAGATGGCTGTCACTGTTGGGTCATTTTCTATGTCAAACTGCTTCTAGTACACATTTAGTGTGATTAATAGATTATAAAAGTGGTAAATGTTAATGGATTACACCTTTTCTTACAGGCAGGGGCTTCAATAACATTTGTCATCACTAACTTCACATTATAGATGCACCTGCTGATAGCAAGGGTGCCATACCCAATCACTCATGGTATGCCAATGCTGGCCCATGAGGTGTCCACCTTTTGCATTATGGGATACATGTCAATAAATCCATAGAGAACAGGTATGAAGAAGCCTGTTTTACATGACTAGGAAGTGAATGAGTAAATCAAGGAACAGACTGTACCCATATCTATATTCCCTGGGTCACATGACCAAAAACAAGATGGTGGCTACTGTTTTGCAATTTTCTGTGTGAAACTACTGTTGTTACATGTTTTTTGGGATAACTAGGTTATAAAAGTGGTAAATGTCAATGGATTGCACCTTTTCTTACAGCTGCACGGGCTTCAATGAAATTTCTGATCACTAATTTCACATTGCAGACCCAACAGAATATAGTCGGGTGCCATACCCAACCACCCATGGTATACCCATGCTGGCCCATGGAGTGTCCACCTGTTGAATGGAGGGATACATCAATAAATCCATAAAGGACATGTAAGTGGTAGCCTGTTTTACATTACAAGGAAGAGAATCAGTTAATCAAGGCCCAGATTGTGCCCATATCTACATCCCCTTGGTCACATGACAAAAAGCAAGATGGCTGCTACAGTTTAGTCATTTTCTGCATCAAACTTATTCTGTTACACATTTATTGGGATAACTAGATTAGAAAAGTGGTAAATGTTAATGTATTACACCCTTTCTTACAGCAGCAGGGGCTTGGATGAAATTTCTGATCACTAATTTCACATTACAGACCAACCTGCCGATAGCCGTGGTGCCATATCCACCTTCAGGTAGCCAGGGTGCCATACCTAACCACCCATGGTATGCCCATGCTGGCCCATTGGGTGACCACCTATTGTATTATGGGGTCTATGTCAATAAATTCATAAAGGACAACTAGGAAGATATGTGGTCCAAGAGGTGGCCATTGAAATTCAATTCCAAAAAAGAGCAAGGTGAGACACATACAAGTGAACAAGAACAAGCTGACAAGATGGAGAGAGGCGAGAACAATAGGTAGAGTTGCCTAAAGGCAGAGTGTATCAATTTACTAGCATGAATAAAGATTGTTAACTGCAAGCTGCCATTCAGAAAGAAATGGGCATTAGTTAAAGCTGTAACATTAACGTAACCATCATCGTTCAGTATTGATTATTACGTCCAATTAATTATGCTTGAGCTAAAGAAGCTCACTGATTAGATGCAGTGCCAGTCTGAAACCTATTAGAAATGCCCAGCATGGCAACCACACGGATGATCACAGTGATCAGCTTCTACACTGGTGGCAGTAATTCTGTGAAATGAAATCTGAAAGAAACCAAATTTCATCATATGCAGCCATCTTTACAAGTAACTACTTACAAAATAAAGAGCCTCACCACACCACCATGAACACCAAAACTCCCCTACTACACCGATGGCATACCGCGCAGTACTGTCAGCGTAAGCCACAAAGAAAAAAAATTAGTATATAAAAAAGAACAAAAAAGCTCATTATTGTGATTAGGGACTGCACTCTGGCCACCCTACCCAGCTGGTCATTAATTTCCAGGAAATGACAGGCTCTTTGGTCATTATTGCTTAAATAAATACATGATAAATACTGAATATGTTTGATGTTTATACCACTTCTTTATGTTATGCGACTCTAGATATAATTTATGATAATGGTTCTTATGTTGCCCTCACACTTTCAGATAAGTGGTGGGCCTTACACCATTACTTCTGATGTTACAAATGCTGCTCAATGTCATACCAACTATTACACTATGGGACACTGTTCACCAAATCCATGAAGGAAAGGTAAGAATTGGACCTGATTACATATAAGACGAGTTGTGTATGTTTCAGTTATCATTTAACATTAGTCATTTGCATCTCAACTCTGTCAGCTTGTGCATGCAACACTTAAACCATTCGCCATCCTATCATACGTAGATGAGGGGATCACTTGCATTGTGACGTCTCTACTGAAGCAGAATGAAAAGTCATTCTATTTTATTAGTAATATCCCTATTGCTGCAGAATAACATTTTCAAGTGTGTGCATCACCAACAAAACAGCATTCCATCATAAGCTATAAGATCATTATCATGTGGCCAAAACCCCTGTCCTTTCCCTATTCTAGAACATGTCTATAATTCAACTGTTGGTTTTACCATCAAATCAAACAAACCGTTTCTGATTCTGTTTGGAAAAAATATATATCTTACCTTATAACTATCATGCCTGTGACCTGTTGGGGAAAAAAGTCCCATCTACTATAACATTTTCATTGTGTTGTACATACTAAAGCAGAATGTGAACTCATTCTGTTTTAGTAGTGACGTCACTATTGCAGCAGAATGACTTTTTCAAGACTTGTACGTATCATTATACACAATAGTGTTCCATCAGATGCTAGAAGACTATAAACCTATGGAGAAAAATCTTATCCTTTCCCTTTTCTAAAGCATGTCATGTAGTCTACTCTTTGTTTTATATTTATTTCAAAAACACCATTGCCATTCCTCTATGAAAAAAACATATTTCCCTATATCTATCTACCACCTTCATGTCTGTGACCTGTGGAAATAAAAAACCTGTCTACTATTACCCTATACTGTTATTTTTTAGATCATTATACTGCCCCCAGACACAGAACACATTTTTCTTAATTTACCCTATCCTACTATGTCTTGATTGTTATTATTCCCATTTTTTTCTCCCCATACATTATATAGAATAGTTGGAGGTCGTCAATACATAGCAATGATACACCTTCACCCTAAGGTTATAGTGAGGACAGCAAATAAAGAAAGGTTTTAAGAAAAGCGTTGTTGTATATTTAGGCCACCATACAGTATTTTATATAGTGTATTATAGGAAAGAAACTGAAATAGCTTTCTTTTTTTGATTACCGTTAGCATTTACTATTAGTGGTCCACATTTCACCTTCAGTATTTTGCTGACGTGACACTTTGACAGCCTGATGTCCTATGTACCGTGATGTTGGGGTCACTTGCACTGTGATGTATATTCTAAAGCAGAATGGGAAGTCATTCTGTTTTAGTACCAAAGTCACTGTTGCAGCAGAATGAATTTTTCAAGTGGATGGGTCATTATACACAAAGGCCCGAATATTCAAACTGCTCCCAAAATGTGCGCAACAGCAGGAGCAAGCAAAAACCAATTGCGCATATGCGCAACAGGTGCGATATTCAAACATGGAGCAGAACAAATTGTGCAAGCAGCCAACATCTGAATATCGCACTAACTGCGCCATAGCGCAACCAGGAAGGAGAAGCTGAGCAGAAATGTTGCACTATAGCACAACCAGGGCAGCCCAGCTGAGCAGTCCAGAGGTTCCATAGCACAAGCAGAGCCCCCCAGAGCAATGGAACTGCACATCCAGGGAGGCAGGCTGGGGCCCACCACCAGCCATGCCACACATGGGCACAGGAACACACTGCAGAACCAACACCACACCTGCACACCCCAAGCACAGCATCACTGGGGTGTACGGATGATCTACTGGCCCATGGGGACAAGCCAACAAAGCACAGCAGAGCCATGACACCCCAGCACAACCACTGGCAGGCTGAGAGTGCCACACACAGGGGGTTGACAACCACAGTGCACATCAGCTCCCAGTATGCACAGCACACCCTGCACTGTGACCCCAAGACACCACCCATGTGCAGTGACTGGCACTGCAGGAAACCATGCATCCCCTCCAGCACACGTCAACCCCGTGCAGCACAGAAGCATACAAGCCAGACACACCCTGTGCACCCAGCAGTGGGTGGCAGCAGACGGCAAGACCAATAGAAAGTCACTGCCATGCTGGAGATACCTCCCATGCACACTCACACACACACACACACACACACACACACACACACACACACACACACGCACACACACACACACAGCACCAGGACCATACCAATTCAGGATGGCAGGCTGTACACCCCTGCAACTGAGCACCATAGCCAGCCAAAAAATCAGAGACCAACACAGTATTCATATCAAAATAGAAATGTATATTTAAATATCCAAATAGTAAAGAACCAAAACAATAAAACTATTTACAAGGGGACGGGACAAGGTAGGGTGTTCAAGGGTAGGGATGAACAACTTGAGAGGGAAGGCAGGGTGGTAGGGATGGGAGAAGGGAAGGGTATCATCAGCTATGGCCCAGCTGGCTGCTCATCCTCTTCCTGGTTCTGGACTGTCCTGTGCCGCCTCCTCCGAAGGCCATGGCGCCTGATGGACTGGAGGATGGCCTGGTTCTCCATCGAGTTTGTGTGAGGCCCCGAATATCCCGCCCAATCCTCCTGAGAACCTCGAGGCCTAGGAAATGGGAACACAGTCAATGGCTGTGACTGACCACAATCCTGAACACCACCCAACCTGCAAGCCATATAGCTCATGTCCTCGCGACCTGTGATGGCATGCACCCACCCACAGTGAACATGCAATCACTATCACAAACAGGCGGCAACTAGCTATAAGCAAGACCACTGCACACACACACTGCCCATGTCCATCACAGCACAAACAAGGCTGTCAAGGATCGTGGCACGTGGATGCCAGTTATACAGCCACGCGTTCAGTGCATGCATGATCACCAGTGACGCACACAGACGCAGTTGTGATATTGACAGTGATGCATGTCACCTGTGTCGCGTAATATCACATAGATACATAGACAGTGTCGGTAGATAAGGGCCTATGGCCCACCCAGTCTGTCCATTTGAGCTTGTAAGTTCACTTTGTTTTCCATAAGTCTGTTGCCCCACCCCTGACCTCCAGAATTCCTTTATGTCTATCCTGGGTATTCTGAAATCCTGTGATTGTTTCAGCCCCCACTACTTCCTCTGGCAGGGTGTTCCACTTGTCCACCACCTGCTCTGTAAAGAAATTCATTTCCATGTTTCCTGAATCGCCCTCCTCCAACTTCATCCCATGCCCTAGTCCTGGAACATATTTTTCACTTAAAAAGTGTTTTCCTGCACCCTGTTCCTCCCTGTAAGATACTTGTATGTCTCATCATATCCCCTCTCCCTCCTCTCCACCAGGGAGTACATGTTCAGTTCCTTCAACCTGTCTTCATAGGACTTGTGATGCAAGCCATGCACATCTTTGTGTTGCCCTCCTTGAACCTTCTCTGCCCAGTCTATGTCCTTACGTAGGTATGGTCTCCAGAACTGTACACTGTACTCCAGGTGGGGCCTCACTAGTGTCTTGTATAGCGGAATTATGACCTCCTCTTTCCTGCATGGTTGTATTGTGCAGAGCTAGTGGTCTCCCCCCCCAGCATGCAATAGCATACATGAAGTCATGATACTCACACTGCTCAAGCAGCTGTGTCTGCCGCTGCTGCTGCTGCTGCTGCTGGGGTGCAACTCCCGCTGGCACCGGGGCCCTGGCACGGCCCTCCTCAACTCGGGCCTGCATCCTCACATCCCGCCTGTGGGAGACATATGTTGAGACAAACATCAGTGTGACTCCAAATCAGACTGCCCTGCCCCAGTGAGAGTGCCTGCCCACAGCCAGACCCATTCATCTCACATCTGCACACACTCGACAGCCAACCATGGCAGAGCCATCACCTATGCACAGCCACCAAACACACCACACCCCTACAGAGAAAACAGGTGCATAGATGGTACACCCACCTGGCTCAGGCACCACGCCCCACCTGGCATATGACCGCAGCCTCTCCAAAAGGTCCGGATCCCTCCGGCGGAGGTCACTGTACTGGTGCCGCACTGCTCATCAGACTGGCACCGCCCAGTGACCCCCACCAGGTCAGTGGCCACTTCATGCCACACCTTGTGTGCAGGCAATGGTGAGAGGTGCTCTCACTACAAAGTGCCCCATAGTGGGGCTCTACTAGGCCACCAAGTTGGCCAGTTCCAATTGGCTCCAGGAACAGCTCTCTCCAGCCATGGTACCAACTTTACAGCAGGGCAATATGGTGCCTCACAGTTATAACCCCATCGTGGAGATGTTGTGCAATAGACCACCACATGCTCCAATCACTTGTTCAACAGCCGTTACCACATAGCGCTGTCACCAGACAGCGCACAGGGCCGACATTATGGCAGGCGAACAGCCAGGGGCAAAGGTCGGACACAACGTCATAGGCCATGACGAGCACACGACAGCAATTATCTGACGAGTAGGCATCCTGCGCGATTGGCCAGCTGTGTACCAGTGCCACAGTGGACTATTGCAGTAGTGCACAGCCACATAGTGCCCATTGCTGTAGCGCCACTGGCACAGTGGTGGCTATGGCCTGAATTGCCGATCGCAAGACAGCACATCAGCAGTGCGACAGACGCCCGTAAGCTATCTGGGCATGCAATGAAGTGTACCACACAGTCACAGATCTGCACCATTGGCTCAGCTGACTCAACCGTGAGTTGGCGCAGCGCAGATTCGCGATATTCAGCCGACATGCAAATCATCTGATCAGCCATTCAGCATGCAGGGCGCGACTTGTATGTCATTATAGTTGCTCCACTTCTAATTTACATGCATTGCGCTATAAATGCTGATACTGGGCTGCGCTGGCCAGATTGGTTACTGCAGGTGAGAGGTGAGTTGCATGCTGTGTGATGTTCTGGACAATGGTCATGGGAAAATGCTGTAGACTGCACAGTGACAGGTGTCCACTTCCCCATACAGATCGCCATGACCGAGCAGAGCCAAGGTGAGGGTGAGGATGGTGCGAGGAGGAGGCCCAACTTACAGCAGCAGAGGCAGAGGCCTCTTCCAGGCCTACCTGGATGAGGAGCCAGTACTGAGTGGATGGAGGGGCACTTTCAGTCCCATGCGGCTGCATGGGAGGGGTAGTTTGGCTATTAACCTGCACGGAAGCCACCAGTGCTCCATGCAGAAATGCAAGAAGATGGGGACAGACAGCAGAAGGTTGAAGGAGAAGGTGGCAACCTCAGGGCGTCATCGCGGCTGGCGACTGGCGGGGGCCTGCCAGTGGTGTTGAGCTGACCCCGACTGAGGAGACACTGGTCGATCAATGCAGCGGAGGCTATTGAGGGCATACCAGGAGGTGGATTCCAGACAGGAAGCCCATCACTGCACGGTATGACATGGTGGTGGTGTTGGGGGGTTGGGGGAGGTGTTCACATGCACTCACATGTACTCTCTTTCTGTTACAGATCCTGTTCATCTTCAGGAGACGGTGGTGGTGGTCCAGGCAGGATGATGACCTGCTGGACATGGAGGAGGGTCCATCCACCTCTATCACCAGCCAGCAGGCACTGCAGCAGCATGCACGCTGGGCCGCCAACTCTGGTGTCGGTGATTCGGCAGGGGGGTGCATAGCCTGTGTTCAGCAGTCTGGCATGCAAGCATGCCAGCACGCCGACTATGGCTGTAGCATGTACCCGCACCATTGATGATGCAAGGACTGCAATGGGCAGTGATAGGCATGTGTCCCATGATGGACACACAGCAGGCCAGCACGTGCCCCGGGCCCTTTCTGGTTCCAACTTGCGTACCAGCATGCTGGCACAGTCCCAGGCTGTGCCTGTCAGCACTGGTGGGGCAGCACCAGTGGCTGTGCAGGTGTCTGGCACTGTTGCCAGCACAGCGGTGGAACGAGTGGACCCTGGGGCACAGCGGTTGGAGGGGCAGCAGCAGCAGTCACCCACCAGGTCTGGGGGTACAGTGTCAAGCAATGGCACATGTCTGCCGCCCTTTGATCCGCCCATTCCTGGTCCTGGTGAACAGCGCCCAATCATGCGGGTGTTGTGTATCAGGACCTTCCACACCCTGGGGACAGGATGCCGCTGGGGCACAGTACCATTGATGAGCACACCCACCTGGTGCAGGAATCAGTACATCTGCAGAGGCGGGTTGCAATGTCCGTGGAGGCAATTGTCTGTGTCTGTGGAGTGGCACAGCAGGGAGTGTGCTCTTGACCGTGTCGTAGCTGGTTCATATATGACGGATGTGACCGCCGCCATTGACAGGCTGACCCAGGCAGTGGTCTCTGTCGTGATGCATTGGGCACACAAAGTCAGTGCCCCACCGCACACCCACACACCACTCTTCACCCTCGCTCCTCGTGTCATGCAACACCAGGCCTGTCGATGCCGGGTTTTGCTGTGGCTTATCCCGAGCACCCCTGGTGCAGGTTTGTTCGGCATGCTGGAGACCCCCTGTGCGGCAAGGTCGGCTTATGCAGTGGGACCTCTGGTGGTGCAACAGTGCCACCTCATGTGGGTCCTGCTCAGCCTGCCAGTGCTGTTGGGTTTCATGGGGCCACCCATGCATCCGCTGTGGTCCGGGACAGTGCTACATGACTGAGCTATCTCCCAGTGCGGGCCCTGTCTGGTGCTGCCATGTGTGTAATGTGTCATGGTGGGCAGTGCACTGCTGGGTGCTCTGCTCACTACACCGACACACAGACCACCTGCACACCCTCCCAACTGCTGGGCGTCCGGCAGGTGTGCATGATGATGCCTGCATTGTACTGTAGCACCAGGTGCAAGGGTGCCCAGTATCTGACACACGGGATGGACAGGTACAGGTGGTGGGGGGTGGTCGGTGGTGCTGTGTTCAGCAATGTCGGTTCTGCTGTGCTGTGCATCTGCCATGCGCTCTTGTGCCTGGTGT
Source organism: Neoceratodus forsteri (assembly GCA_016271365.2). Classification (NCBI taxonomy): domain Eukaryota; kingdom Metazoa; phylum Chordata; order Ceratodontiformes; family Ceratodontidae; genus Neoceratodus; species Neoceratodus forsteri. The sequence continues at coordinate 877,713,938 of CM028129.1, forward strand.
GTGTGTGTCCATATGAGTGCTCACCCATCCCTGATGGTGTGTTTGTATGCCAGGACCCTTCCACTCCCCTGACCGCTCATGCACCCCTGGTGTGTCCCCTGTGTGCCTGTGGTTGGCGCGGACAGTGTTGGGTTGCACATGTCCCCTGACTTACCTGTGTTCTGCATAGTGCTCCTCTGTGATGGTGTCCCGTGCAGCTGGGCCTGCCGGATCAGTCGGGGATCCCGCCATCCTAGGGGGCTGCTCATCACCATCAACACTGGCTCCACTGGCGCCCCCATCGCTGTCCCCCTTCAACCTGTAATGGCTATCCCATAGTCTTTGGCCATGTTGTGGCAGGATGCAACAGGCCAGGAATATCCTGACAGGCCTTTGGGGGCTGTACTGGAAGGCACCGCCTGAGGTTCTAGGGCTGGAAGCATGCCTTGAGCATCCCAAACACCCGCTTATGATGTTGCATGTGGAAACATGTGCCTCATTATAGCTGCTATGCTGCGATGGGGTCATGGGTAGCCGTACAGTGTGAGCAGCCAGAGACGGAGGGTATCCGCTGTCACCTGTGTGGAGATAGTGGAGACTGTCTCATGTTCAGGTCCATATTGGCTATATCCCTGTGTGCCACTACCATGGCACCTGTGGCATTCCCACCCTTGCCCCGAGTTGCCATTCCATACATGTGTACTCACCCACTAGATGGCCTGCGGGGATGTCCCCACTCCTAATCGATGGCACAGTGCAGACTGATACCATATGAAGGCATCATGTGCTCCACCAGGGTGTGTGGCACAGACATATGATTATGCGCCCAGTGGCATCACACACCCACCTGGCAGTTGACACTAGAGAATCCCTTTCTGTCTGGTATGCGAGTCCACTCTGGGCCAGGTGGCGCATGGGCTGGCGCATGGTGCAGTCTATGGCCCCAGCACGCCAGGCATACATGCTACCCTGTGGAACTCCTGCATGTTTGCTGTACACTCTGCCGCAGTGCTGGGCAAATGGATGTACTCCGCAGCATGTGGCAGCAGTGCGCTGAGGAATTGGGTGAGGATGCGTGACGTGGCCGACTGTGTGATGCCTGTGGTGTCCCCTGTCGGCCTCTGGAAGGTGCCCGTGGCGAGCAGGCACATGCAGGCTGTCACCTTGGTCTCTACCGACAGAGCGCTGACTCCGGTGAGGGTGCCTGCATCACATCACTGCACAGCTCACAGAGCCGTCTAGTATTGCCCTGTTCAGGTGGTACCGCCCACGATCTCTCAGATTTGTGTACAGCTCAAAGCTGATGCGGGCACGGTCCTGCCTGTTGGGCATACCGCCGATGGGCCCTTCCACGGCCACATCCCCCTGCAGCATGCATTCTCACCCCTCATTACAGCTTCTATGTGGAAGCTGGCACTGTCCATCTCCCTGGCTTCTGCCCCGGCTGGTGTTGTTGTGTTACCCCGCTGTCCTCACTGCTACTTCCACTGCACCGGACACCCCCCGCTGGCCTCTACAGCCTATGGCCCATGCTTTCCTTGCCTGCCCTAGCCTGTCTGTTGTCTGTCTGTCTGTCTGTCTGTCTCTCTCTCTCTCTCTCTCCCCCACTTAGCAGCTTTGTAGCGTTCTTGCGCCGCTTCCTTGAGCCTTTTTATTTTGGCTCATTTCCGCTAGTGCGCAATTTCTGGCTGTGCCGCTATTGCGCATCGCGCAAGTCTTTGAATATCGATTATGCTCTTTATGCGTGGATCCACCCTCTTCGTTAAGTGCATGCCTTCATTTTCATTGGCGCTGTTGCTCAGCATGTTTTCGGAGGCTCAACTGCCTCCTTCTGAATATCGCTAAATGACGCATTTTAGGACTTGCGCATGCGCAACCCTGTTGCGCATGGCGCAACCCTTTTGAATATCCGGGCCAAAGAGTGTTCCATCAGACAAAATAATACCAGAAACCTGTGGAGAAAGACCCTATCCTTTTCCTTTTCTAAAACATGTCATGTAGTCCACTTTTTGTTTCATGTTCATTTCAAACACACCATTGCCAATCCTGTAAGGGAAATAAAAGGTTTTTCCCCTATATCTATCTCCCGCCTTTATGCCTGTGACCTGTGGAAATACCTGTCTACTATTACCATATACTATTATTTTTTAGATCACTGTACTGTTCCTGGAAAAGGAACAAATTTTTCTTATTTTACCGTGTCCTATTATGCCTTATTCCCATGTTTTTATGTGTTTTTTCCCCATACATTATAAAGAATAGTTGGAGGTCGTCAATACACAGCAATGATACACCTTCACCCTAAGGTTCATAGGTTCATAGATGGAATACAAGTTATGTAGACCATTGACCTTTTGTGAACTTGCCACCATTCAGTGTTCTACTGGTGGAAGGAGAATTTGTTGTTACTCATATATTCATCAAGTCTCTTTTTGAATGTATTCATATTTTGACTCTCAACTGAAGTCTTAGGTAGAGTATGCCAGGCTGTAATTATTCTTTGACAGTTTTGTTTGTTTTGACAATCAATTTAAGTTATGTGATCTGGTGCTATTATTGTTTTTATGTCTTCCCAGACCAATTGTTTCTAGTAAAGACTTTCTGGATCAGTCTAAAAGTTAGATATAAGGTACCCATGAGTCTTATACTATATAATCCATAGAAAATAAACCTAGTTTCTTCAGTCTCTCACAGTTACAGTGAGAACAGCAAATTAAGAAAGGTTTAAAGAAAAGCTTTGTGTATTTAGGTCATCACACAGTATTTTATATAGTGCACTATAGGAAAGAAACCAAAATAATTTACTGTTTTTTATTACCGTTAGCATTTACCATCAGTGGTCCACATTTCACCTTTGGTATTTTGCCAACATGACACTTTTTCAAGTGTATGGATCATCATACACAAAGAGCCTTCCATAAGACACTGTAATACCAGAAACCTGGGGAAAAAAACCCTTTCCTTTCCCTATTCTAAAACCTGTGGAGAAAAACCCTATCCTTTCCCTATTGTAAAACATGTGGAGAAAACCCCTATCCTTTCCCTATTCAAAAATGTGTGGAGAAAAACCCTACCCTTTCCCTGTTCTAAAACCTGTGGAGAAAAGCCCCCCTTTCCCTGTTCTAAAACCTGTGGAGAAAAACCCTACCCTTTCCCTGTTCTAAAACCTGTGGAGAAAACCCTACCCTTTCCCTGTTCTAAAACCTATGGAGAAAAGCCCTACCCTTTCCCTATTCTAAAACCTGTGGAGAAAAACCCTATCCTTTCCCTATTATATAACATGTCAAGTAGTCCACTCTTTGTTTTCTATTCATTTCTAACACACCATTTCTGATCCTGCATGGAAAAAAAAAACAATCTATCCCTATATCTGTCTACCACCTTCCAGCCAGCGACCAGTGGAAAGAAAATACTTGACTACTATTGCCATGTACTATTAGTTTAATTTTATATCACTCTGCTGGTCTGGAAAAGGAACAATGTTTTCCTGATTCACCCTATGCTACTATGCACTAATTTATTTATTGAATTTTGTTGACCCGGTAGGCCCAATGAGACTAGAAGTCCCTTTTTCAGTGGTGACCGGGGGGAGGGGGATACAGATGGTAGCCAACTCAAATTGAACCAGATTAAGCTGTTAGTGGTATTTCTAGTGGATGGGGAAAATTTGGCCAGGACACTGGGGAAATTCTCCAACTCTTTTCGAAAAGTGCCATGGAATCCTGCTATTAGATGATTGTTTCATTTGATGGAGGGAAACAGTGATTTGTCACAGGTTTAAATAAGATAGGTTTATCTGGTGAATGGGATTAGGCTGTGTACTGCACTCTGGGGATTTTGTATGATCTGTTGTATTTTTATACTGTTTCCTTTTCCTGTCTGATTATTTTTGTACCAGTTTGTATTTATTTCATTTGCAATAAAAATTCCCCTACTTTTTTCGAGAAGTGCCATGAGATCCTTAATGTCCACCTGAACAACAACCAGAGCAGGCAGATGGGACCTCGGTTTAACATCTCATCCAAAAGACAGCACCTCAGGAGAGCAACACCCCCTCATGCTGCACTACAGTGTCAGTATTTAGATATTAACCCAAGCGCCTGGTGTAGGGATAGGACCCACAGCCTATTGATCTCCCAGCCTCAGAGGCGAGTGTGTACCCTACTGAGCCACTGACACTAACAAATTGTTGTTATTCACATGTTTTTGTGTTTTATATATATATCCTCTTCATGCTTGTGACCTATAGGGAAAAAATATCTGCTCTTACCCTATGCTACACCATTCATCAACTGTTGACATACAGTCTGTAATGTTTAATTTAACCAAAGTAATGTATCTCACCCTCATGTGAAGTCATCACTTGGAGTGTTCAAAACTAGTCTAAGCATTATAATTCATTCCAACTGATGAGATGGTGAAGGTGAACTTTGGTGTGATACAATACATACTAGTAGGTCTACAAGACTGATTTATGCTAACACCGAAGGTTCTCATAGACTGTTAGACAAACTAGTTTGTCGCTTACCTTAATCCCGAAAAGTATCAGTGGAGTAGTAGTGTATGAAGTCGAGATGTAAAATGTTGTAATGTATCATCATTGCAGTGTCTTGATCCTCAGTGTCATTCAAAAAGGATAATTTTGTGACTTCTGTTGATTTGTTGAGCACACGTTCTCTGAGAAATAAGAAATATGCAATCAATCAATGTGATGACATCTCAACACACTACTGCACTACTTTTACCACATCCAGGCACCACGTATGAATTACTTGTGAGCACCTCAAAATGGCCGCCTTTCCTAAAATGCTTCAAAATGTCTGCCTTTGCTAAAATGCTTCAAAACAGCCACCTTTGTTTAAAAAACTCTCTGAATGGGTCAGGGTTGATGTGGTATGGTGGTAATCAGTCATGTGACCACATCTGGACACACTACTGCAGCACTTTTGCCACATCCGGGTACCAAGTGTGAATCACTGGTGTGTGCCTGAGAATGACTACCTTTGCTCAAATGCCTCAAAACAGCTTCCTTTGCTAAAAATAAACTATCTGAATCAGTTATGGTTGATGAGTTACAGTGGTAATCAGTCATGGGACCACTTCTGGACTCACTACTATACCAATTTTGCCACATGCAGACACCAAGTATGAATCCCTGGTGAGTGCCTCAAGATGGCTGCCTTTGCTGGAATGCCTCAAAATAGCTGTCTTTTCTAAAGTGGCTCAAAATGGCCACCTTTGCTAAAAAGTTCTCTGAATGGGTCTGTGTTGATAAGGTATGGTGGTAATCAGTCATGTAACCACTACCGAACACAAAGTCACTTAACTTCTTTGTGTTCCTAGGTCGTACCTGTAAACAATCTTTCAGCTTAGTGTTTCTCACCTGGTAAAACAAAGATTAAAGAAACAAAAAACAAAGGTAAAGAAAAAAGGATACCTCCACTTTTGCTAGATATGGGTACCAAGTGTGAATCACTGGTGAGCAGCTCAAAATGGCCACCTTTGATTAAATGCCTCCTAATGGCCACCTTTGATAAAATGCCTCCAAATGGCCGCCTTTAATAAAATGCCTCAAAATGGTCACCTTTGATAAAATGTCTCAAAATGGCTGCCTTTGATAAAGTGCCTCAAAATGGACACATTTGATAAAATGCCTCAAAATGGCCACTTTTGCTAAAAAGTTTTCTTTATGAGTTAGGGTTGATGTGGTAAGGTGGTAGTAATGTGGCCACTACCAGACACAGTATTGCACCACTTTTGCCACATCCGGGCACCAAGTGTGAATCACTGGTGAGCACCTCAAAATGGCTGTCTTTGCTAAAATGCCTCAAAATTGGCACCTTTGATAAATTAATTCAAAATGGCTGCCTTTGATAAAATGCCTCAGTCAAGTGACCACTAATGGACACAGTACTGCACCACTTCTGGCACATCCAGGCACCAATTACCTTCAATACAAGGCACAACAACCAATAAAGCATCTCCTGGAGTCCAATGGCCTCTCCATGACCTCCCACACCAGGCCCCACCATTTCACAAAATTCATTCCCTGGTGTATGTGGGTTCGACCACACCTTACGAGACATGACACCATCACAAAAAAAGCATTCCCAGGTGTCTAGTGGTCCCACCTCAAACTCTGAACTCATACCAATTACTGTTGCACATCCCTGACGCCAGCTACACATAGGTTTCAACCCTTGGACCTTGCACGGTCCAACCAAGTAAATGCCACCTCCCCCCCCAATCTCCGGGTGCTAGATCCTCAGGTCACAGCCAAAACCCAACTGAACCCATACTCATTACTGTTACACCTTCTTGACACCAGCCACACAGAGGTTTCAACCATGGGACCTTGCATGGTCCTAGTCAGGTAATGCTACCACTCAAGTGAGAGTTGGATCCTGAGGTCACATGCAAAATATATTGTATATTGCTTGTTTAATTGACATGTTCCCCTTGATTAAACATGCCACCATGCTAAAAAGTTAAAACACACACACACACACACACACACACACACACACACATGAGATATGCAATGTGGTGACTGGAAATATCACGTATACTCCCCTGAGTGTAGTTTGACTATATGATGTAACTAGTGTTTTATCTAACAGGTGTAAAGTCCTCTAGAATTGCATTCTCACCATACTATATGTAACGTAGCATTCCTACAAAATACAAACAACAAAATCCATTGATTTCAGTCTTGAGACAGATGATGAACAAATTGCAATGTTAGAGGAAATAGGAGCCATGATAAACCCCCCTATACTCCTGCCCCAGCTCCACCCAAATGCAACCTCAACAAACTTTAACATAGCCAAAAAGTACACCTTTTGCAGTTAGATAACATGTTTCAACCACTCACAGACTAGCAAAATGTGTTTGCCTTTTCAACTTAGTTTATCTGAGGTTAACAATGGACTAACATTGTTAGCAGTTTTATGAGGTCAAACCTGACTGAACTTTGAAACATGAACACATACTGTATATCAATACACAAATATCAAAACCCAAGCTAAACTGTAACTTACCGTTAGTGACATCATATAGTAATCTACCTTATGCACTTATTATTTGCAAGCTATTGCCCAATCTGACTGTTACATGAGTATTTCGGAAGCCAGGGGACATCTTTCGTACAACGCACTGTGTATATAGATTACAATGATCATCATGTGGAAGATGACCCCGATGACAGGCTATAGGGCATTTGGCATGTATATCCTTATACGTGGTTTGTTTTAAAGAGTATTGGCCTATATACTCAGATCTGAAAAATAAAATTTAAAGACATTATACCAATGGCGATCAAAAAGTTATAGTCGATTGGATTACATACTGTACATTCTATTCCACTATATTAAATGTTTTTTCATCCCATTATGTATCCTAAGCACAAATTAATATACCAAAACAATAAAGTCATGGCATAGCAAACATCCATGATTGCCATTACAGTCAATGGTACCATAGATATGACCTCAGCCACATGCCTTAGTAGCCGTAGGAATTTTCTGGCTGTGATGTGATGAGATGCAGATACAGTACCAGCTGATCATGCGCTTGCAAGTGGTCTGTCCTGTCTGGTGACAGGCCTTGTCTTGAGTTCAGTCATCCCCTATCAAACAAGCACTCATGTGTTCTCCTTCCCACTCAAGGCCTGCTGAACCAGGACTCAGGTTGCTAACATTAGGAGCCAACGGAGCCTTCACTGCTGGCATATATTCCCCTTTACTCCCTATACAGACATAACTTAGCAATCAAACTCTCTCTCTCTCTCTCTCTCCCTCCTCTGTCCAACTAAAGCATTGCTGCACCAGAAAACAGGTTGCGGAGTGCAGGAGCAGAAATATTCTTACTTTTCTCCCCCTTGACCCCTGAACAGACATCACCTAGCAAACAACCCCACTCCCCTACTCCATCCCTCTTAAGCATGGCTGCACAAGAAAACAGGTTGCTAAGGGCAGGAGCAGAAATGGAGACTTCTCTGCTGGTTTCTCTCCCCCTTGACTACCTGGAAAGACATCACCTAGCAAACAAGCTCTTACCCTCATCCGTTTCTCTTAAGTGCTGCTGCTCCAGAAAATGAGTTGCTGAGGGCAGGAGCAGAAATGGAGACAGCCCTGTTGACTTCTCTCCCCCTTAACTACCTGGACAAACATCACCTATCAAAGAAGCTCAAACTCCTCCTCTGTCCCTCTTAAGCTCTGCTGCACCAGAAAATTAGTTGCTAAGTATAGGAGCAGAAATGACAACTCCCTGCTGGTGTCTCAAGCCACTGATGACCAGGATGGACAGACATCACCAAGCAAACAAGATGTCACCCCTCATCCATCTCTCTTAAATGCTGCTGCACCAGAAAATGGGTTGCTGAGTGCAGGAGTAGAAACAGAGACCTCCTGCTGGCATCTCTCCCCTCAACTACCTGGACAGACATCACCTAGCAAGCAAGCTCACACCACTCCTCTATCCCTCTTAAGCACTACTGCACATGATAATGGGTTGCTGAGAGCAGGATTAGAAATGGAGACCTCCCTACTGGTGTCACTACCCCTTGAATACCTGAACAGACATCACCTAGAAAACAAGCTCTTACCCCTCCTCCATCCCACTTAAGCACTGCTGCACCAGAAAATGGGTTGCTTAGGTTAGGAGCAGAAATGGAGACCTCCCTACTGGCATCTCTCCCCCTCAAGTCCCTGGACAGACATCACTTAGCAAACAAGATCACATCCCTCCTCTGTCCCTCTTAAGCAGTGCTGCACTAGATAATGGGGTGCTGAGGGTAGGAGAAAAAACAGAGACTTCCCTACTGGCATCTCTCATCCTTCACTACATGGACAGACATTACCTAGCAAATATACTTGCACCCTTTCTCCATCCATCTTAAGTGCTGCTGCACATGAAAATGGGTAGCTGAGGGCAGAAGCAGAAATGGAGATCTTCATGCTGGCATCTCTACCCGTTACTTCCTGGACAGATCTCATCTAGCAAACAAGCTCTCACCCCCCTCCATCCCACTGAAACACTGCTGCATCCGAAAATGGATTGCTGAGGGCAGGAGAAGAAACAGAGACCTCTCTGCTGGTGTCTTTCTCCCTTGACGCCATGGTCAGACATCACCTACTAAACAAGGTCTCACCCCTCCAGCATCCCACTCAATTGTAGCTGAGCCAGGACACAGACTGCAGAGAGCAGGAGCAGAAATGGAGCCCTCCCTACTGGCACATCATTCCCCAGATTGCCTGTACAGTCATCCCCTGCAAATAAGTTAATTTCCCTCCTCTATCCCACTCAAGCACTGCTACACCAGAAAACTTTATTCATGATTTCTGTTACTGTAAATGGGTTTTTTTTTGTTCCCCAGTAGTCTGTCTGTCTCTCTCTCTCTCTTTATCTCTCTCTCTCTCTACCCCATCTGGATGTCATCGTCATTTATTTTACCAGCCTGCCCTTACCCTGCCTGAACACGCACAGCCACAATGAGTTATGGAAAATACTTTATTTGTATTTTTTTACTGTAAATGGTCTTGTTATTGCCCAGTAGTCACTCTCTCTCACTCTCTCTCTCTCTCCCCCATCTGGATGGTATCATCAAAGATTTATTTTACCAGCCTATTCACAGATGCAGGCCGAAGATATTCACAGAACAGATTGAGCAGTATTAGTGGCAGTAACCTGTCTGCAGAGATGAACAACCTGCATCATTGCACTACCTAATCACATGTGAATGAGTAAATAAAAAAATGAAAATAATAAAAATAAAAATAAACTAGCCTCTGGTGTCTTTGTCATACATTTGTCAAGTAACTTTACTGTACTGAAAATAAAATAGTCACAGCTAAGGAAAATACAATGGGTCTGATTTTTGAAGTCCACTTAGAGAGACACAAGTTCATGTATTGGTTGGAGCCCATTTATTTTTGGTTGCCTTGAGGGCTGGTTGCCTTCAGTGCTGGTTGCCATAAGGACATGTAGCCTTGAAGGCTATCAGCCTTGAGGGCTGGTTGCCTTGAGGGACATCAGCCTTGAGGACTGGTTGTATTAAAGTTCATTAGCCTTGAGGGCTGGTTGCCTTGAAGTCCATCAGCCATAAGGGTTGGTTCCTTTGAAGTCCATCAGCCATGAGGGCTGGCTGCCTTAATGGCCATCAGCCTTGAGGGCTGGTTGCCTTGAGGGCCATCAGCCTTGAGGGATTGTTGCCTTGAGAGATGGTTGCCTTGAGGGATATTAGCCTTTAGAACCAGTGGCCTTGAGGATTGATTGCCTTAAGGATCATCAGCCTTGTGGGAAGTTGCCTTGAGGGTTAGTTGCCTTGAGTGACAAAAGCCTAGAGGGCTGGTAGCCTTGAAGACCATCAGTCTTGAGGGCTGGTTGTTGACAGCCAACAGTTTTGAGGGCTGGTTGCCTTGAGGGCCATCAGCCTTGAAGGATGGTTGTCTCAAAGGCCATTAGCCTTGAGTGATGGTTGCCTTGACGGCCATCAGCCTTGAGGGCCATAAGCCTTGAATACTGGTTGCCTTGTGGGACATAAGCCTTGAAGGCCATCACCCTTGAGGTCCATAAGCCTTGAGAGCTGGTTGCCTTGAGAGTCTTCAGCCTTGAGGGTCATCAACCTTGAGGTCTTGTTGCCTTGAGGGCCTTCAGCCTTAAGGGCTGATGGCCTTGAGGACCATCAGCTTTGAGGGCTGGTTGCCTTCCTTGAGGGCCATTAGCCTTGTGGACCAGGAGCCTTGAGGACTGGTTGACCTGAGGGCCAACAGTCTTGAAGGCCATCAGCTGTGAGGGCCATAAGCCTTGAGGGTCATCAGCTTTGAGGGCCATAAGCCTCAAGGATTAGTTGTCTTCAGGGCCATCAGCCTTAAGGGCCAGGAGCCTTGAGGGCTAGTTGCCTTGAGGATCATCAGCCTTGAGGGACTTCAGCCTAGAGGGCTGGTTGCCTTGAGGCCCATAAGCCTTGAGGGCTGGTTGCCCTGGTGGCCATCAGATATGGGGGATAGTTGCCTCAAGGGCCATCAGCCTTGATGGCTGATGGCCTTGAGGGCCTTTTGCCTTAAAGGCTGTTAGACATGGCAATTGGTGTACATGAGTTACCTATTTGTCATTGGTTGCCTTAAGAGCAGTTGCCTTGAGGGAAGTCAACTTGATGGCCAGTGGTGGCCTCACAAATTTTCTTGGCAGAGGCCATTCAGTTGCCATGAAGGCCATAAGCATTGAGCGCTCATTGCCTTAAGGGCTCAGGGTCAATGTGGTATGGTGGTAATCAGTTACGTGACCAATAATTATCACAGTACTGCACCACTTTTGCCACTTCCGGGAACCTTCTTTGAATTACATGTGAGCACCTCAAAATTGCCACCTCTGCTACAATGCTTTCATAATGACTAAGGATGTGAGGAGGAAGTAACAGCAATGGGAAAGGGTTCAGCTTGGCTTTGGCTATGACCATAGGAACAAGCGCCTGATGTTTGTGGGTTGGTGGGATTTCCCTAAGTGGGACTGTTCAAGGTTCCATATGCATGTTTGCCATTAGAGAGATTGCACCGAGCTGGACCTGAGGTCATAGCCACAGCCCAAGTGTACCACTTCCCAGGACTCTTACTTCTCACTGACACCCTTAGGCATTATGAGAGCATTTTAGCAAAGGTGGACATTTCGAGGTGCTCACACATAATTCACAGAAGGTTCCCGGATGTGGCAACAGTGGTCCAGAAGAGTGTTGGGTAGTGCTCACATGTCTGATTACCACTATATTGCATCAACCCTGACCCATTCAGAGAGCTTTTCTAGCAAATGTAACCATTTTGAGGATTTGTTAGTAAAGGCAGCCATTTTGAGGTATTATATCACAGGAGGCCATTTTGGGGCATTTTATGTAATTTTTCAGTTTTGGAAGTGCTCACCAATATTTCACTCAAGGTGACAGATGTAGCAAAGGTGGCCCACAAGGCAACCAACTGCAAGAGGGCTATTGGTGTGCACCAATTGCCAGTGGACAATTGATGAACACCATCTGCTACGCCTCAGAGCCCTCAAGTTAAAATGCCATCATGGTGTAAAGGCCTTAGTGCCCACTTGGTGGTGGTTACCTTGAAGGCTCGTTGCTTTGAGGGTTGTCAGGCAGAGCAATTGGTTTACACCAATAGACCACTGTCCAGTGGTGTACACCAATTGCCCATTTGTGTTTGGTTGCCTTACTGGTCACATGACTCATTACCACTATACCGTATCAATCCTGACCCATCCAGAGAGCTTATTTCAGAAAATGTGACCATTTTGAGGATTTTGTAGCAAAAGCAGCCATTTTGAGGCTTGATATCAAAGGAGTCCATTTTGAAGCATTTTAGGTAAGTTGACATTTTTGAGGCGCTCACCAATAATTCACACAAGGTGACCAGATGTGGCAAAGGTGCCCTCAAGGCAACCAATCACAAATGGACTAGTGGTGTACACCAATCGTCCATATCTGTTTAGTTGCCTCAAGGACCATCAGCTTTCAGGGTGGTTGTCTCAAAGGCCATCAGCCTTGAGGGCTGTTTGCCTTGAGGTTCATCAGCCTTGAAGGCTGTTTGCCTTGTGGGCCATAAGCTTGAGGCCATCAGCCTTGAGGGCTGGTTGCCTTGAGGGCCATCAGCCTTGTGGGCCAACAGCCTTGAGGGCCATCAGCCTTGGGGGCCATAAGCCTTGAGGGTCAACAGCCTTGAGGGCCATCAGCCTCGAGGGTTGGTTGCCTTGAGAGCTATCAGATATTGGGGATAGTTGCCTAAAGGGCCATCAGCCTTGATGGCTTATTATCTTGAGGGCCTTTTGCTTTAAGGGCTGTTAGACATGGCAATTGGTGTACACAAATCACTTATTTGTCATTGGTTGCCTTGAGGGAAGTGGCCTTGAGGGAAGTCATTTTGACGGCTGGTGGTGGCCTCACAAATTTCTTAGGCAGAGGCCATTCGGTTGTCATGAAGGACATACACATTGAGGGCTCATTGCTTTTAGGGCTCAGGGTCAATATGGCATGGTGGTAATCAGTCACATGACCAATGCCCATCACAGTACTGCACCACATTTGCCACATCCGGGAACCTTCATTGAATTGCATGTGAGTGCCCCAAAATTGCCACCTCTGCTAAAATGCTTTCATAAAGACTAAGGATGTTAGGGAGAAGTAACAGCAATGGGAAGGGGTTCAACTGGGTTCTGGCTATGACCTTATGAACAAGCGCCCAGTGTTTGTTGGGCAGTGGGGTTTCCATGAGTGGGACTGTTCAAGGTCTCATATGCCCGGTTGCCATCAGGGAGATTGCACACTGCTGGACCTGAGGTCATAGCCACAGCCCAACTGAACCCCTTCCCAGGACTCTTATTCCTCACTGACACCCTTAGGCATTATGAAAGCATTTTAGCAAAGGTGGCCATTTTGAGGTGCTCAAATGTAATTCACGGAAGGTTCCCAGATGTGGCAACAGTGGTGCAGAAGTGTGTTGGGTAGCACTCACATGACTGATTACCACCATACTGCATCATCTCTGACCCATTCAGAGAGCCTTCTTAGCAAATGTAACCCTTTTGAGGATTTTTTAGTAAAGGCAGCCATTCTGAGGCATTATATCAAAGGAGGCTATTCTGAGACATTTTAGGTTACTTTTTGAGGTGTTCACCAATATTCCACTCAAGGTGACAAATGTGGCAAAGGTGGCCCTCAAGGCGGCCAACTGCAAGTGGACTACTGGTGTACACCAATTGCCAGTGAGCAATTGCTGAACACCAATTGCTACGCCTAATAGCCCTCAAGCTAAAATGCCATCATGGTGTAAAGGCCTTAGTGCCCATTAGTTGTTGGTTGCCTTGTAGGCTTATTGCTTTGAGGGCTGTCAGACAGAACAATTGGTTTACACCAATTGACCACTGGCTGTATTCCATTCGCTCATTTGTGTTTGGTTGCCTTGTGGGTCACATGACTCATTTCCCCTGTACCGCATCAGTCTTGACCCATTCAGAGAGCTTTTTTTAGCAAATATGACTATTTTGAGAATTTTTTTTAGCAAAGAGAGCCATTTTGAGGCTTGATTTCAAAGGATGCCATTATAAGGCATTTTAGGTAAGGTGACCTTTTTGAGGCGCTCACCAATAATTCACACAAGGTAATCAGATGTGGGAAAGGTGCCTCTCAAGGCAACCAATCACAAATGGACTATTAGCGTACACCAATCACCCATATTTGCTTAAATGTCTTGAGGGTGTCAGCCTTGAGGGCTGGTTGTCTCGAAGGCCATCATCCTTGAAAGCTTGTTGCCTTGAGGTTTATCAGCCTTGAGGGCTGGTTGCCTTGAGGGCCTTCAGCTTTGAGGATTGGTTTCCTTGAGGGATGTAAGCCTGAGGGCCATCAGCCTTGAGGGCCATAAGCCTTAAGGGCCAAGAGCCTTGAGGGCCTTCAGCTTAGAGAGCTGATTGCCTTGAGGGCATTTTGCCTTAAGGGCTGTTAGACATGGCAATTGATGTACACGAATAGTCTATTTGTCATTGGTTGCCTTGAGGGCTGTTGCCTTGAGAGCAGTCAACTTGATAGTCGGTGGTGGCCTCACAAATTTACATGGTAGAGGACATTCAGTTGCCGTGAAGGCCATAAGCATTGAGGGCTCATTACCTTTAGGTCACAGGGTCAATGTGATATAGCAGTAATCAGTCACATGACCACTACCAATCAACGTGCTGCACCACTTTTGCCACATCCGGGAACCTTCTTAGAATTACATGTGAGCCTCTCCAAATGGCCACCTTTGCTAATATGCTTTAGTAATGACTAAGAATGTTAGGGAGAAGTAACAGCAATGGGAAAGGGTTCAGCTGGGCTGTGGCTATGACCTCAGGAACAACCATCCAGTGTTTCTGGGGCGGTCAGATTTCCCTGAGTGGGACTGTTCAAGGACCCGTATACCCAGTTGCCGTCAGGGAGATTGTACAGAGCTGAACCTGAGGTCATAGTCACAGCCCAACTAAACCCCTTCCCAGGACTCTTACTCCTCACTAACACCCTTAGGCATTATGAGAGCATTTTAGCAAAGATGGCCATTTTGAGGCACTCACACGAAATTCAGAGAAGGTCCCAGATGTGCATCAGTGGTGCAGAAGTGTGAAGGGCAGTGGTCACATGACTGATTACTGCTATACCGCATCAACCCTGACCCATTCAGAGAGCTTTTTCAGCAAAGGTAACCATTCTGAAGATTTGTTAGTAAAGGCAGCCGTTTTGAGGTATTATATCAAAGGAGGGCATTTTAGGTCATTTGCCTTTTTGAGGTGCTCACCAATATTTCACACAAGGTGGCAGATGTTGCATAGGTGGCCCTCAAGGCAACCAAGTGCAAGTGGACTATTGGTGTACACCAACTGCCAATAGGTGATTGCTGAATACCAACTGCTCCGTCTAACAGCCCTCAAGTTAAAATGCCATCATGGCATAAAGGCCTTAGTGCCCATTTGTTGTTGGTTGTCTTGAAGTCTTGTTGCGTTGAGGGCTGTCAGGCAGAGCAATTGGTTTATATCAATCGACCACTGGCAAGTGGTGTACACCAATTGCCCATTGGTGTTTGGTTGCCTGTCAGGTCACATGACTCATTACCACATTACCGCATCAATCTTGACCCATTCAGAGAGCTTTTTTTAGCAAATATGACCAATTTGAGGATTTTTTTTGCAAAGGCAGCCATTTTGAGACATTTTCGGTAAGGTGACCTTTTTGAGGCACTCACCAATAATTCACACTATGTGACCAGATGTGGCAAAGGTGACCTCAAGGCAACAAATCATAAATGGACTATTGGTGTACACCAATCGCCCATATCCGTTTAGTTGCCTCAAGGGCCATCAGCCTTGAGGGGTGGATGGCTTGAAGGCTATCGGCCTTGAAGGCTGGTTGCCTTGAGGGCCATCAGCCTTGAGGGAAGGTTACCTTGAGGTCTGTCAGCCTTGAGGGCTGGTTGCCTTGTGGACCATAAGCCTTGAATGCCATAAGCCTTGAGGACCATCAGCCTTAAAGGTCATAAGCCTTGAGGGCATTCAGCCTTGAGGGCCATTAGCCTTGAGGAATGGTTGCCTTGAGGGCTGTCAGCATTGAGGGTTAGCTTCCTTTAGGGCCATCAGTCTTGTGAGCTAGGCATCTTGAGGGATGCTTGACATTAGGGCCTACAGCCTTGAGGGATAGTCTTGGGGGCCATAAGCCTTAAAGGTCATCAGCCTTGAGAGCCATAAGCCTTGAAGGCTTGTTGCTTAGAGGGCCTTCAGCCTTGAGGGCTACTTGTCTTCAGGGCCATCAGCCTTGAGGGCCTTATGCCTTAAGGGCTGGTTGCCTTGAGGGCCATGCGCCTTGAGGGCTGGTTGCCTTGAGGATCATAAGCCTTGAGGGTCATCAGCCTTGTTGGCTGGTTGCCTTCAGGGCCATCAGCCTTGAGGGCTGGCTGCCTTGATGGACATCAGATATGGGGGATAGTTGCCTCAAGGGCCATCATCCTTGATGTCTGATTGCCTGGAGGGCATTTTGTCTTAAGGGCTGTTAGACATGGCAATTGGTGTACACAAGTCACCTATTTGTCATTGGTTGCCTTGAAGGAAGTTGCCTTGAGCGCAGTCAACTTGATGGCTGGTAGTGGACTCACAAATTTCCAAGACAGAGGCCATTAGGTTGCCGTGAAGACCATAAGCATTGAGGTCTCATTGCCTTAAGGGCTCAGGGTCAACATGGTATGGTGGTAATCAGTCACATGACCAATGCCCAGCACTATACTGCACCACTTTTGCCACATCCGGGAACCTTCTTTGAATTACATGTGAGTGCCTCCAAATTGCCACCTCTGCTAAAATGCTTTCATAATGACTAAGGATGTTAGGAAGAAGTAACAGCAATGGGATGGGTTCAGCTGGGCTCTGGCAATGACCTTAGGAACAAGCACCTGGTGTTTGTGGGGCAGTGGGATTTCCCCAAAAAGTGGGACTGTTCAAGCAAATCAAATCAGTCCTCTCACACTTTAGCACAAGGCCATAACCTCCATCAGCTGATCTCTAACCCTATCAGGGTTATGGCTCCCTTTTGGACTAGCACTCTTGTTGATTGGGTCCTTACAAACCACCCTGACAGCATCAGTAGCACCGGTACCCTTCCGGATGTAATCAGTGATCACTCCCCAATCTATTGCATCTGGCGCTCTACTAATAGACCGTCTCTGCCCCCAAAACTTATCACATTCCACAATCTCACCAACTTCAATCCAATACAATTTACACATGATCTCTCAATGATTGATTGGACCTTCATATACACCGCAGCAAATGTCCAGTCTGCCCTTGACAGTTTCCTTGCAAAATCTGGCCCGCTCCAAGACACCCATGCACCATGGATCACCAGGCATTTTCGCAGAACCCAGACTAAATGGCTAACAAATGACCTACTAACCCAGATAAGTGCCAGGGACAAAGCCTGGCATTGTTTTAAATCCACAGGGATGCAAACTGACTACTGCCACTACCGCTCACTGAGAAACGCTTGCAAAAGAAACATCCGTCTATCCAAAAGCTCTTTCTGCAGGGACCTTCTAACAAAAGCCGCCAGGGACTCCAAGAAGTTCTTGACCACCATAAAAACCCTCCTGGGTTCTAATCACAAGGCTCACACAAGTGACATGCTGTTAAATGGCATACATTGCAACAACCCGTTAACCATAGCTAACACCTTCAATCACCATTTCTCAGATCTAACAAACTACCTGACCTCCTTCCCTTCTGGTCACACTGCTTCCCCCCAGCGATACCGCCAAACCTGCACTTTGAACCCCTTCAGGTTTCGAGCATTACAAAAGAGAAGTACAAAACTGCTACTCTCCATTCCTGACAATACCAGCCCAGGATCGGATGGTCTTGAACCTAGGCTCCTGAAGGCTGCTGCCTCCTTCATAGCCTCTCTGCTAACCAAAATCTTCAATATGTCCCTATGCTGTGGTACAGTTCCAAATATCTGGAAAATAGCTAAAGTCACCCCAATTCCTGAAAAAGGAGACCCCAAGGAAATCAAGAACTACTGTCCCATCGCTATACTCTCTGTACTAAGCAAACTCCTTGAAAAACTAGTTGCCACCCAATCAATAGAATACCTCCAGAAATACAACCTCCTTTCTAGCTCTCAACATGGCTTCCGTAAAGGTCACAGCACCACTACCGCCCTACTAAAACTGACAAGTGACATCTATGCCTCCATGGACTTAGGCCCCTTGACAGGTGCAGTTTTCATTGACCTAACTAAAGTTTTCAATCTGGTCAACCACACACTTCTTGCAAAACTACTATCCTTTGGTTTCTCCTCAGATACCATTACCTGGTTCAAAAGCTACCTGTCTGACTGAAAACAGGCTGTGGTTTTCAATTCGGCCATCTCGGATCCTGCACCGATCCACATTGGAGTACCCCAGGGCTCCATACTTGGCCCTCTGCTTTTTACTATATTCATTGATGACATCCCATTAACTGCACCGAACTGTTCATCTCTGCTCTACGCTGATGACTTAGTTATCTACCACAGTGCTAAAACTGCAGCTGACCTAAACCATCCCATTGCCGTGGACTTCGCGAGTATTCAATCCTGGCTCACTGACAACAAACTAGTCCTTAACTCTAGCAAGTCCTACTCAATACTCTTTGGCTCGCCTGCCAGACTCAAATCAAATCTCAATCCCCTTATTATCTCGTGTGAGGAAGGCTCCCCTCTGACTACTGCCAAATCCTTTAAATATCTTGGTGTCACCCTTGATGAATCTCTTGACCTTGACCTCCACATTTCCACTATCTGTAAGTCCGTAAATGCTAAGATAGGAAGTGCCTATCGCACTAGCTATGCCCTCAACCCCCCAGCCAGACTAGCTGTGGCACAAGGCTTCCTTCTACCGGCTCTAGCATATGGCTCTGCAATCTACCTATCTGTATCTAAGTCCTCCCTCTATAAATGGGACACCACTTACAATAGCATCTGTCACTATGCCTCTGCATCACCACGTTACAAGCACCGTTGCCAACTCTATAAGGACCTAAAATGGCTTAGCCCCTCCACCTATCATCTCCAGTCCTTTGGCTCATTAATTGACTGTGTAACCAGAACAGGCCTCCCCCTATCCCTTGTCTCTGCTCTGGAATTACAACCTCTCACCTATGAGCTATGCTCAAATGACAAAGCCCTTCTGCACATCCCAAGATGCAGATCAAACATGGGGCGCACATGCCTTCCCTTGTACAGCTCCTAAATACTGGAACTCTATACCCTCTTCTATCCATCAAGCGACCACCCATGCTACCTTTAAGAAACTTCACCGTGAACACCTGCATACCATGAACCCCTGCACTTGCTTTAACCCACCTTGAACCTTCACTTCTCCCTGCTTTCTTCTTCATCTCCAGATAATCTACCTCCTTGATACCTCTTCCCCCTCCTGTCTTAGTCCCTATTATGCCCACTCTCTCACCACCTCCCTCCCTCTCCTCTCTCCCTACCATCTCTCCTTCCTTCTTCCCTGGCCAGAAGCCTCTCAGTTTTGGCACTTTTTGTACCGTCTTGCACTGCCTATCTCCTTTTGATTTTTTTCCTGTGTTATCTGTTCTAATCTGTAATATAATTTCACAGTACTGTTTACTTTCATTATTCATTTTGTCAATGCGATTGTCTCTACATTCCAAATATTGTTACTTACTCTGATTTGTGCTGCTTTTATGTGCTGCGTCACATGTATCTTGTATGTCTGTAAACTTTCTTCTCCTGGGTTGTGCCTGAAAATAGGCATTTTATGCCTAGTGCACTAACCCGGTTACCAAAAGCAAAATAAATAAATAAAATAAATATGCCTGGTCGCTGTCGGGGAGATGGCACAGAGCTGGACCTGAGGTCATAGCCACAGCCCAACTGAATCTCTTCCCAGGACTCTTACTCCTTACTAACGCCCTTAGGCATTATGAGAGCATTTTAACAAAGGTGGCCATTTTGAGGCGCTCATTTGTACTTCACAGAAGGTTCCTGGATGTGGCAACAGTGGTGCAGAAGTGTGTTGGATAGTACTCACATGACTAATTACCACTATACTGCATCAACCCTGACCCATTCAGAGAACTTTTTTAGTAAATGTAACCATTTTGAGTATTCTTTAATAAAGGCAGCCATTTTGAGGCAATATTTCAAAGGAGGCCATTTGGTTGTATTTTAGGTAATTTGTCCTTTTTGAGGCTCTCACCAATATTTCACACAAGGTGACAGATGTGGGAAAGGTCTCCCTCAAGGCAACCAAGTTCAAGTGAACTATTGGTGTACACCACCTGCCAGTGGATGATTGCTGAACACCAATTGCTACGCCTAACAGTCCTCAAGTTAAAATGCCATCATGGCATAAAGGCCTTAGTGCCCATTTGTTGTTGGTTGCCTTGAAGGCTTTTGCTTTGAGGGCTGTCAAGCAGAGCAATCAGTTTACAGCAACTGACCACAGATGAGTGGTGTACACCTATCGCCCATTTGCGTTTGGTTGCCTTGCGGGTCACATGACTCATTATCACTATACCGCATCAATCCTGACCCATTCACAGATCTTTTTTTAGCAAATGTGATCATTTTGAGGTTTTTGTTTAGCAAAGGCAGCCATTTTGAGGCTTGATATCAAAGGAGACCATTTTGAGGCATTTTAGGTAGGGTAACCTTTTGAGGTGCTCACCAATAATTCACACAAGGTGACCAGATGTGACAAAGGTGCCCTCAAGACAGCAAATCACAGATGGACTATTGGTGTACACCAATTGCCCCTATCTGGTTAGTTGCCTTAAGGGACATCAGCCTTAAGGGCTGATTGCCTTGAGGGTCATAAATCTGAGGGTCATCAGCCTTGAGGGCCATAAGCATTGAGGGCCATGAGCCTTGAGTGATGATTGCCTTGAGGGCTTTCAGCAGTGAGAGCTGGTTGCATTGAGGGCCATCAGATACAGGGGAGAGTTGGCTCAAGGGCCATCAGCCATGAAGGCTGGTTGCCTTGAAGGTCATCAGCCTTGAGGGCTGGTTGCCTTGTGGGCCATAAGCCTTGAGGGCCATCAGCCTTCAGGGCCATAAGCCTTGAGGACTGGCTGCCTTGAGGGCCTTCAGCCTTGAGGACCATCTGCCTTGAGGGCTGGTTGCCTTGAGGGTTGGTGGAATTGTGGGCCATCAGCCTTGAGGGCTGGTTGCTTTGAGGGTCATCAGCCTTGAGGGTGGGTTTTCTTGAGGTCCATCAGCCTTGTGGGCCAGGAGCCTTGAGCACTGCTTTACTTGAGGGTCATCAGTCTTGATGGCCATAAACCTTGAAGGCTGGTTGCCTTGAAGGCGTTCAGCCTCGAGCAATAGTTGTCTTCAGTGCCATCAGCCTTGAGGGCCAGGAGCCTTGAATGAAGGTTGCCTTGAGGGCAGGTTACCCTGAGGGCCATCAGGCTTGAGGGCTGGTTGCCTTGAGGGTTGGTTGCCTTGAGGGTTATCAGCCTTGAGGGCTGGTTATCTTGAGGGCCATCAGATATTGGGAATAGTTGCCTCAAGGGCCATCAGCCTTAAGGGCCATAAGCCTGAGAGCGATCAGCCTTGAAGGCTATAAGCCTTGAGGGCCATGAACCTTGAGGGCTAGTTGACTTGATGACCTTCAGCCTTGAGAGCTGGCTCCATTGAGGGTCATCAGATACAGTTGATAGTTGGCTCAAGGGCCATCAGCCTTGAGGGCTGATTGCCTTGATGGCTTTTTGCCTTAAGGGCTGTTAGACATGGCAATTGGTGTACACTAATCATCTATTTGCCATTGGTTGCCTTGTGGGAAGTTAACTTGAGGCAGTCAACTTGATGGCCAGTGGTGGCCTCACAAATTGCTATGGCAGAGGCCATTCAGTTGCTGTGAAGGCCATAAGCATTGAGTGCTCATTGCCTTTAGCTCTCATGGTCAATGTTATGCAGTGGTAATCAGTCACTTAACCACTATCTATCACAGTACTGCATCACTTTTGCCACATCCAGGAACCTTCTTTGAATTACATATGAGCGCCTCCAAATGGCCACCTTGGCTAAAATGCTTTTATAATGACTAAGGATGTTCTGGAGAAGTAACAACAATAGGAAGGGGTTCAGCTGACCTGTGGCTATGACCTCAGTAACACCACCCAGTGTTTGTGAGGTGGTGGGATTTCCCTGAGTGGGAAAGTTCACCGTCCTGTATGCCCAGTTGCCATCAGGGAGATTGCACAGAGCTAGACCTGAGGTCATAGACACAGCCCAACTGAACCCCTTCCCAGGACTCTTACTCCTCACTGACACCTTTAGGCATTATGATAGCATTTTAGCAAAGGTGACCATTTTGAGGCGTTCACATGTAATTCAAAGATAGTTCCTGGAGGTGGCAACAGTGATGCAGAAGTGTGTTGGATAGTGGCCACATGACTGATTACCACTATACCACATCAACCCTAACCCATTCAGAGAGCTTTTTCAGGAAATGCAACCATTCTGAGGATTTATTAGTAAAGGCAGCCATTTTGAGGCATTATATCAAAGGGGGCCATTCTGAGGCATTTTAGGTTACTTGCCCTTTTTGAGGCGCTCACCAATATTTCACACAAGGTGAAAGATGTTGCAAAGGTGGTCCTCAAGGCATTCAACTGCAAGTGGACTATTGCTGTACGCCAGTTGCCAATGGGCGATTGCTGAACACCAACTGCTATGCCTAACAGCCCTCAAGTTAAAATGCCATCATGGCATAAAAGCTTTAGTGACCTTTAGTTGTTGGTTGCCCTGAAGGCTTGTTGCTTAGATGGCTGTCAGGCAGAGCAATTGGTTTATACCAATCGACCACTGGCAAGTGGTGTACTCCAGTAGCCCATTTGTGTTTGGTTGCCTTGCAGGTCAAATGACTTATTACCACTATGCCACATAAATCCTGACCCATTCAGAGAGATTTTTTTTAGCAAATATGCCCATTTTGAGGATTTATTTAGAAAAGGCAGCCATTTTGAGGCTTGATATCAATGGAGGCCATTTTGAGGTATTTTAGGTAAGATTTTTTGAGGCACTCACCAATAATTCAAATAAGATGAAAAGATGTTTCAAAGGTGGCTCTCAAGGCAACCAATCACAAATGGACTATTGATGTACATCAATCAGCCATATCTGTTTAGTTGCCTCAAGGGTGTAAGCCTTGAGGGATGGTTGTCTTGAAGCCCATCCGTCTTGAGGGCTGACTTGAGGCTATCAGCCTTGAGGACTGGTTTCCTTGAAGGCCAATGGCCTTGAGGGCTAGTTGCCTTGCGGGCCATCAGCCTTGAAGACCAGGAGCCTTGAGGGCTAGTTGCCTTAAGGGAAAGGACCTATGAGGGCTGGTTGCCTTGAGGACCATCAGCCTTGAGTGCTGGTTGCCTTGATGGCCATAAGCATTGGGGGCCATCAGACTTGAGGACTGGTTGCCTTGAGGGCCTTCATCCTTCAGGGCTAGTTTCCTGGAGGACCATCAGCCTTGAGAGCTTGTTGCCTTGAGGCCTCAGATGGGGGATAGCTGGATCAAGGGCCATCAGCCTTGAGGGATGATTGCCTTGAGGGAATTTTGCCTTAAGGGTTATTAGGCATGGCAATTGGTGTACACAAATTGCCTTTTTGTCATTGGTTGCCTTGAGAGAAGTTGTCATGAGGGCACTCAACTTGATGGCAAGTGGTGGCCTCGCAAACTTCCAAGGCATAAGTCATTTGGTTGCCGTGAAGGCCATAAGCATTGAGGGCTCATTGCCTTTAGGGCTCAGGGTCAGTGTGGTATGGTGGTAATCAGTCACATGACCAATACCCATCACGGCAATGTGCCACTTTTTCCACATCCAAGAACCTTCTTTGAATTACATGTGAGCTCCTCCAAATGGTCACCTCTGCTAAAATGCTTTCATAATGACTTAGGATGTTAGGGAGAAGTAACAGCAATGGGAAGGGGTTCAACTGGGCTTTGGCTATGACCTTAAGAACAAGTGCACGGTGTTTGGGGGATGGTGGGATTTCCATGAGTGGGACTGTTCAAGGTCTCATATGCCTGGTTGCCATCAGGGAGATTGCACACTGCTGGACCTGAGGTCATAGCCACAGCCCAACTGAACCCCTTCCCAGGACTGTTGCTCCTCACTGACACCATTCGGCATTATAAGAGCATTTTAGCACAGGTGGCCATTTTGAGGTGCTCACACATAATTCACAGAAGGTTCCCGGATATGGCAACAGTAGTGAAGAAGTCTGTTGGGTAGTCCTCACATGACTGATTGCCACTATACCGCATCTACCCTGACCCATTCAGAGAGCTTTTTCAGCAAATGTAAGCATTTTGAGTACATTTAATCAAAGAAGACCATTTTGGGGCATTTTAGGTAATTTTCCCTTTTTGAGGTGCTCACCAATATTTTACATAAGGTGACAGATGTGGCAAAGGTGTCCCTCAAGACAACCAACTGCAAGTGGACTATTGGTGTACACCAATTGCCAGTGGGTGATCACTGAACACTAACTGCTGTGACTAACAGCCCTTAAGTTAAAATGCCATTGTGGCATAAAGGCCTTAATGCCCATTTGTTGTTGGTTGCTGTGAAGACTTGTTGCTTTGTGGGCTGTCAGGCAGAGCAAATGGTTTACATTAATTGACAACTGGCAAGTAGTGTTTACCAATTGCATATTTGTGTTTATTTGACTTGTGGGTCACATGACTCATTACCACTATACTGCATCAATCCTGACCCATTCAGAGACCTTTTTTTTCAGCAAACGTGACCATTTTGAAGATTTTTTAGAAAAGGCAGCCATTTTGAAGCTTGATATCAAAGGAAGCCATTTTGAGGCATTTTATGCAAGGTGACATATTTGAGACACTCACCAATAATTCACACAAGGTGACTAGATGTGGTAAATGTGGCCCTCAAAGCAACCAATCACAAATGGACTATTGGTGTACACCAATCACCCATGTCTGTTTAGTTGCTTCAAGGGCCTTCAGCCTGGGTGTCTTGAAGGACATCAGCCTTGAGGGCTGATTGCCTTGAGGGCCATTAGCCTTGAGGGCTTGTTGCCTGCAGGGCCCTCAGCCTTGAGCACTGGTTGCCTAGAAAGGCATCAGCCTTGATGGCTAGTTGCCTTGAGGGCGATCAGCCTAGAGGGTCATAAGCCTTCAGGATCATAAGCCTTGAGGGATGGTTGCCTTGATATCCATCAGCCTTGAGGGAGGTTTGCCTTGGGGGTCATCAGACAGAGGGGATTGTTGACTCAAGGGCCATCAGTTTTGAGGGCTGATTGAATTGAAGTCCTTTTGCCTCAAGGGCTGTTAGATATGGCAATTGGTGTACAAGAACCATCTTTTTGTCATTAGTTGCTTTGAGGGAAGTTGCCTTGAGAGCAGTCAACATGATGGTTGGTGGTAGCCTCACAAATTTCCAAGGCAGAGGCCATATGGTTGCCATGAAGGCCTTAAGCATTCAGGGCTTATTGCCTTTAGGGCTCAGGGTCAATGTGGCATAGCAGTAATCAGTCATGTGACCAATACACATCACAGAACTGCACAACTTTTGCCACTTCCGGGAACCTTCTTTGAATTACATGTGAGTGCCTCCAAATGTCCACCTTTGCTAAAAAGCTTTCATAATGACTAGGGATGTTAGGGAGATATAACAGCAATGGGAAGGGGTTCAGCTGGGCTGTGACTATGATCTCAGGAACAAGCATCTAGTGTTTGTGGGATGGTGGGATTTCCCTGAGTGGGACTATTCAAAGTCCCATATGCCCCATTGCCATGAGGGAA
The DNA here is from genome assembly GCA_016271365.2 of Neoceratodus forsteri. Taxonomy (NCBI): domain Eukaryota; kingdom Metazoa; phylum Chordata; order Ceratodontiformes; family Ceratodontidae; genus Neoceratodus; species Neoceratodus forsteri. The sequence continues at coordinate 877,739,755 of CM028129.1, forward strand.
ATTGCACAGAACTGGATCTGAGCTCATAGCCACAGCCCAACTGAACCCCTTCCCAGAACTGTTACTCCTCACTGACACCCTTAGGCATTATGAGAGCATTTTAGCAAAGGTGTCCATTTCGAGGCGCTCACACGTAATTCAGAGAAGGTTCCTGGATGTGGCAACAGTGGTGCAGAAGTGGGTTGGGTATTGTTCACATGACTGATTATCACTATACCACATCAATGCTAACTGATTCAGAGAGCATTTTCAGCAAATGTGACTAATTTGAGTATTTGTTTGAAAAGGCAGCCATTTTGAGCCATTATATCAAAGGAGGTCATTTTGGGACATTTTAGGTAATTTGCCCTTTTTGGGGCTCTCACCAATATTTCACACAAGGTGGCAGATATGGCAAAGGTGGCCCTAAAGACACACAACTGCAAGTGGACTATTAGTGTACACCAATTGCCAGTGGGCAATTGCTGAACACCAGTTGCTACGCCTAACAGCCCTCAAGTTAAAATGTCATCATGATGTAAAGGCTTTAGCACCCATTTGTTGTTAGTTGCCTAGAAGGCTCATTGCTTTGAGGGCTGTTAGGCAGAACAATTGGTTTATACCAAATGGCAACTGGCAAGTGGTGTACAACAATCGCCCATTTGGTGTTTGGTTGCCTTGTGGGTCATATGACTCATTACCACTATACAGCATAAATCCTGACCCATTCTGAGAGCTTTTTTTTAGGAAATGTGACCATTTTGAGGATTTTTTAGCAAAGGCAGCCATTTTGAGGCCTGATATCAAAGGAGGCCATTTTAAGGTATTTTTAGTAAGGTGACCTTTTTTGAGGCACTCACCAATACTTCATACAAGGTAACCAGATGTAGCAAAGGTGTCCCTCAAGGCAACCAATCACAAATGGACTACTGGTGCACACCAATCACCCGTATCTGTTCAGTTGCCTCAAGGTCCATCAGCCTTGATGGCTTGTTGTCTCGAAGGCCATCAGCCTTGATGGCTTGTTGCCTTGAGGGCCATCAGCCTTGAGGGCTGATTGCCTTGAAGGGCATCAGCCTTGAGGGCCATAAGCCTTGAGGGCTAGTTGCCTTTAGGTCCTTCAGCCTTGAGGGATGGTTCCCTTGGGGTCCATCAGATACGGGTGATTGTTGGCTTAAGGGCCATCAGCCTTGAGGTATGATTGCCTTGAGGACCTTTTGCCTCAAGGGCTGTTAGACATATGAATTGGTTGTCTTGGATTGCCTTGAGAGCAGTTAACTTGATGGCTGCTGGTGGCCTCATGAGTTTGCAAGGCAGAGACCATTCAGTTGCCATGAAAGCCGTAAGCATTGAGGACTCATTGTCTTTAGGGCTCAGGGTCAATGTGGTATGGCGGTAATCAGTCATGTGACCAATACCCATCACAGTACTGCACCACTTTTGCCACATCCGGGAACCGTTTTTGAATTACATGTGAGTGCCTCCAAATGGCCACCTTTATTAAAATGCTTTCATAATGACTAAGGATGTTAGGGAAAAGTAACAGCAATGGGAAGGGATTCGGCTGGGCTGTGGCTATGACCTCAGGAACAAGAATCTGGTGTTTATGGGAAGGTGGGATTTCCCTGAGTGGGACTGTTGAAGGTCCCTTATGCCCAGTTGCCATCAGGGAGATTACACAGAGCTGGACCTGAGTTTATTGCCACAGCCCAACTGAACCCCTTCCCAGAGCTGTTACTCCTCACTGACACCCTTAGGCTATATGACAGCATTTTAGCAAAGGTGTCCATTTTCAGGCACTCACACATAATTCAGAGAAGGTTCCCAGATGTGGCAACAATGGTGCAGAAGTGTATTGGATAATGGTCACATGACTGATTACCACTATACCACATCAACCCTGATCTATTCAGAGAGCTTTTTCAGCAAATGTAACCATTTTGAGGCTTTGTTAGTAAAGGCAGCCATTTTGAAGCATTATATCAAAGGAGGCCATGTTGGGAAATTTTAGATAATTTACCTTTTTTGAGGTGTTCGCCAATATTTCACACAAGGTGACAGATGTGGGAAAGGTGGACCTCAAGGCAACCAATGGCAAGTGGACTTTTGGTATACATCAATTGCTAATGGACGATTGTTGAACACCAATTGCTACATCTAACAGACCTCAAGTTAAAATGCCATCATGGCATGAAGGCCTTAGCATCCATTTTTTGTTGGTTGCCTTATAGGCTTGATGCTTTGAGGGCTGTCAGGCAGAGCATTTGCTTGACATCAATCGACCACTGGCAAGTGCTGTATACCAATCGCCCATTTGTGTTTGGTTGCCTTGTGGGTCACATGACATTACTACTATACCACATCAATTCTGACACATTCAGAGAGCTTTTTTTTGGCAAATGTGACCCTTTTGAGAAAATTAAGCAAAGGCAGCCATTCTGAGGCTTGATATCAAAAGAGGCCATTTTGAGGCATTTTAGGTAAGGCAACCTTTTTGAGGCACCCACCAATAATTCACTCAAGGTGACCAGATGTGGCAAATGTGTCCCTCAAGGGAAAAAACTCACAAATGGACTGTTGGTGTTCATCAATCACCCATTTCTGTTTAGTTGCCTCAAGGGACGTCAGCCTTGAGGGCTGGTTGTTTCGAAGACCATCAGCCTTGAGGACTGGTTGCCTTGAAGGCCATCAGCCTTGAGGGCTAGTTGTCTTGAGGTCCATCAGCCTTGAGGGCTAGTTGCCTTGAGGTCCATCAGCCTTTAGGGCCAGGAGCCTTGAGGGTAGTTGCCTTGAGGGCCAGGAGCTATGAGGGCTGGTTTCCTTGAGGGTATAAGCCTTGAGGGCATCAGCCTTATGGGCTGGTTGCCTTGAGGGCATAAACCTTGAGGGCTGGTTGCCTTGTGGGCAATTAGACATGGGAGAGAGTTGTTTCAAGGCCATCAGCATTGAGTTCCATCAGATATGGGGAATAGTTGCCTTTAGGGCCATCAGACTTGAAGGCCGATTGCCTTGAGGGCCTTTTGCCTCAAGGGCTGTTAGACATGGCAATTAGTGTACACAAATCGCATATTTGCTGTTGGTTGCCTTGAGGAAAGCTGCCTTTGTGGGCAGTCAACTTGATGGCTGGTGGTGGCCTCCAAATTTCCAAGGCAGAGGCCATTCAGTTGCCGTGAAAGCCATAAGCATTGAGGACTCATTGCCTTTAGGGCTCTGGGTCAATGTGGTATGGTGGTAATCAATCATGTGACCAATATCCATCACAGTACTGCACCACTTTTGCCACAACTGGGAACCTTCTTTGAATTACATGTGAGCACCTTCAAATGGCCACCTTTGTTAAAATGCTTTCATAATGACTAAGAATGTTAAGGAGCTATAACAGCAATAGGAAGGGATTCAGCTGGGCTGTAGCTATGACCTCAGGAACAAGCATCTAGTGTTTGTGGGACAGTGAGATTTCCCTGAATAAAACTGTTCAAGGTCCCCTAGGCCTGGCTGCTGTCAGGGAGATTTTCCAGAGCTGGACCTGAGGTCATAGCCACAGCCCAACTGAACCCCTTCCCAGGACTCTTACTGCTCATTGACACCCTTTAGCATTATGAGGGCATTTTGGCAAAGGTGGCCATTTTAAGGCTCTCACACGTAATTCACAGAAGGTTCCTGGATGTGGCAACAGTGGTGCAGAAGTGAGTTGAGTAGTGGTCACATGATGGATTACTACTATACTGCATAAACTCTGACCCATTCAGAGAGCTTTTTCAGCAAATGTAACCATTTTGAGGATTTTTTTTTGTAAAGGCAGCCATTTGGAGGCATTATATCAAAGGAGGCCATTTTGGGGCATTTTAGGTCATTTGCCCTTTTTGAGGCACTCACCAATATTTCACACAAGGTGACAGATGTAGCAAAGGTGGCCCTCAAGCCAACCAGCTACAAGTGAACTATTGGTGTACACCACTTTCCAGTGGGTGATTGCTGAACACCAATTGCATTGCCAAACAGCCCTCAAGTTAAAATGCCATCATGGCATGAAGGCCTTAGCGCCCATTTGTTGTTGGTTGCCTTGAAGACTCGTTGCTTAGAGGGCTGTCAGGCAGAGCAATTGGTTTACACCAATCGACCACTGGCAAGTGGAGTATACCAATAGCCCATTTGTGTTTTGTTGCCTTGTGGGTCATATGACTCATTACCACTATACCGCATCAATCCTGACCCATTCAGAGAGCTTATTTAAGTAAGTGTCACCATTTTGAGAATTTATTTAGAAAAGGCAGCCATTTTGAGGCTTGATATCAAAGGAGACCATTTTGAGGCATTTTAGGTAAGGTGACATTTTTGAGGTGCTCACCACTAATTCACACAAGGTGAACAGATGTGGCAAAGGTGGTCTTCAAGGCAACCAATCACAAATGGACTATTTGTGTACACCAGTCACCCATATCAGTTTAGTTGCCTCGAGGGTTGTCAACCTTGAGGGCTGGTTGCCTTGAGAACCATCAGCCTTGAGGGATGGTTGCCTGGAGGGCCATCAGCCTTGAGCATTGGTTGCCTTGAGGGCTATAAGCCTTGAGTGGTGGTTGCCTTGAGGGCCATCAGCCTTGATGGCTGGTTGCTTTCAGGTCCATCAGCCTTGAGGGCTGGTTGTCTCAATGGCTATCAGCCTTGAGGGCTGGTTGCCTTGAGGGTCATCAGTCTTGAGGGGTGGTTGCCTGTAGGGCCATCAGCCTTGAGCATTGCTAGCCTTGAGGGCCATCAGCCTTGAGCGGTGGTTGACTTGAGGATCATCAGCCTTGATGGCTGGTTGCCTTGAGAGGCATTATCCTCGAAGGATGGTTGCCTTGAGGGCCATAATCCTTGCCAACTGGTTACCTTGAGGGTGATCAGCCTTGAGGGCCATAAGTCTTGAGGGCCATAAGCCTTGAGGGCTGGTTGCCTTGAGGGTTGGTTGCTTGAGGGCCATCAGCTTTGAGGGAAGGTTGACTTGAGGGCCATATGCCTTGATGGCTGGTTGCCTTGAGGACCTTCAGCCTTGAGGGATGGTTTCTTTGAGGGCCTTCAGCCTTGAGGACTGGTTGCCTACAGGGCCATCAGAGATGTGGGATAGTTGGCTCAAGGGCCATCAGCCTTAAGGCCTGATTGCCTTGAGGACGTTTTGCCTTAAGGGCTGTTAGACATGGCAATTGGTGTTCACAAATCATCTATTTGTCATTGGTTGCCATGAGGGAAGCTGCCTTGAGAGCAGTAAACTTGATGGCTGGTGGTAGCCTCACAAATTTCCAAGGCAGAGGCAATTCAGTTGCTGTGAACACCATAAGCATTGAGGGCTCATTGCCTTTAGAGCTCAGGGTCAACATGGTATACCGGTAATCAGTCATGTGACCAATACCCATTATAGTAATGCACCACTTTTGCCTCATCCGGGGACCTTCTTTGAATTACATATGAGTGCATCCAAATGGCCACCTTTGCTAAAATGCTTTCAAAATTACTAAGTGTGTTAGGGAGAAGTAACAGCAATGGGAAAGGGTTCAAGTGGGCTGTGGCTATGACCTTAGGAACAAGCATCCAGTATTTGTGGGGCAGTGGGATTTCCCTGAGTGGGGCTGTTCAAGGTCCCGTATGCCCGGTTGCAATTAGGGGGATTGCATAAAGCTGGACCTGAGGTCATAGCCACAGCACAACTGTACCCCTTCCCAGGACTTTTGTTCCTCGCTGACACCCTTAGGCATTATTAGAGCATTTTAGCAAAGGTGGCCATTTTGAGGTGCTCACACCTAATTCACAGAAGGTTCCCGGGTACGGCAATAGTGGTGCAGAAGTGTGTTGGGTAGTGGTCACATGACTGATTACCACTATACCGCATCAACCCTGACCCATTCAGAGAGCCTTTTCAGCAAATGTAATCATTTTGAGGATTTGTTAGTAAAGGCCACCATTTTGAGGCATTATATCAAAGAGGCCATTTTGGGGCATTTTAGGTAATTTGCCCTTTTTGAGGCACTCACCAATATTTCAGACAAGGTGACAGATGTGGCAAAGGTGGTTCTCAAGGCAACCAACTGCAGTTGGACTATTGGTGTATATCAATTGCTAATGGGCAATTTTTGAACATCAATTGCAATGCCTAACAGCCCTCAAGTTAAAATGCCATCATGACATAAAGGCCTCAGTGCCCATTTGTTGATGGTTGCCTTGAAAACTCATTGGTTTGAGGGCTGTCAGGCAGAGCAATTGGTTTACACCAATCGACCACTGGCAAGTGGTGTACACAAATCACCCATTTCTGTTTGGTTGCTTTGCGGGTCAGATGACTCATTGCCATTATACCGCATCAATCCTGACCCATTCAGAAAGCTTTTTTTTTTAAATGTGACCATTCTGAGGATTTTTTAGCAAAGGCAGCCATTTTGAGGATTGATATCAAAGGAGGCCATTTTGAGGCATTTTAGGTAAGGTGACCTTTTTGAGGTGCTCACCAATAATTCACACAAGGTGACCAGATGTGGCAAAGGTGGTCCTCAAGACAACCAATCACAAATGGACTATTTGTGTACACCAATGCCCATATCTGATTAGTTGCCTCGAGGGCAGTCAGCCTTGAGGTCTGGTTGTTTCAAAGGCCATCATCCTTGATGGCTGGTTGTCTTGAGGGCCATCAGCCTTGAGGGATGGTTGTCTTGAGGGCCATCAGCCTTGAGGTCTGGTTGCCTTGAGGGCCATCAGCCTTGAGGGATGGTTTCCTTGAGGATCAGTTACCTTGAAGACCATCAGACTTGAGGGCCAGGGACCTTGAGGGCTAGTTGCCTTGAGGACCAGGAGCCTTGAGGACTGGTTGCCTTGAGGTCTGGTTGCCTTGAGAGCCCTAAGCCTTTAGGGCCATCAGCCTTGAGGGCTGGTTTTCTTGAGGGCCATTAGGCTTGAGAGCTGTTTGCCTTGAGGGCTATCAGCCTTGAAGGATGATTGCCTTGAGGGTATTTTGTCTTAAGGGCTGTTAGACATGGCAATTCATTTACACAAATCACCTATTTGTTGTTGGTTGCCTTGAGGGGGGTTGCCTAGAGGGAAGTGTACTTAATGGCAGGTGGTGGCCTCCAAATTTCGAAAGCAGAGGCTATTCAGTTGATGTGAAGGTCAAAAGCATTGAAGGCTCATTGCCTTTAGGGCTCAGGGTCAATGTGGTATGGCGGTAATCAGTCATGTGACCAATACTTACGACAGTACCGCACCACTTTTTGCCACATCCGTGAACCTTCTTTGAATTACATGTGAGCACCTTCAAATGGCCACCTTTACTAAAATGCTTTCTTAATGACTATGGATGCTAGGGAGAAGTAACAGCAATGGGAAGGGGTTCAGCTGGGCTGTGGCTATGACCTCAGGAACACGCGTCTGGTGTTTGTGGGGCAGTGGGATTTCCCTGAGTGGGACAGTTCAAGCTCCCGCATGCCCAGTTGCCATCAGGGAGATTGCACAGAGCTGGACCTGAGGTCATAGCCACAGCCCAACTGAACCCCTTCCTAGGACTGCTACTCCTCACTGGCACCCTTAGGCATTATGAGAGCATTTTAGCAAAGGTGGCCATTTTGAGGGGCTCACACATAATTCAGAGAAGGTTCCCAGATGTGGCAACAGTGATGCAGAAGTGTATTGGGTAGTGCTCACATGATTGATTACCACTATACCGCATCAACCCTGACCCATACAGAGAGCTTTTTCAGCAAATGTAACCATTTTGAGGATTTTTTTAGTAAAGGCAGCCATTTTGAGACACTGTATCATAGGAGGCCATTTTGGGGTATTTTAGGTAATTTGCCATTTTTGAGGCGCTTACCAATATTTCACACAAGGTGACAGATGTGGCAAAGGTGGACCTCAAGGCAATCAACGGCAAGTGGACTATTGGTGTACACCAATTGCCAGTGGATGATTGCTGAACACCAATTGCTACGCCTAAGAGCCCTCAAGTTAAAATGCCATCATGATGTAAAGGCCTTAGCGGCCATTTGTTGTTGGTTGTCTAGAAGACTCATTACTTTGAGGGCTGTCAGGCAGAGCAATTAGATTACACCAGTCAACTACTGGCAAGTGGTGTACACCAATCGTCCATTTGTGTTTGGTTGCCTTACCAGTCACATGACTCATTACCAGTATACCACATCAATCCTGACCCATTAAGAGAGCTTTTATTTGCAAATGTGACCATTTTGAGGACTTTTTAGAAAAGGCAGCCATTTTGAGACTTAATATCAAAGTAGGCCATTTTGAGGCATTTTTGGTAAGGTGACCTTTTTGAGGCAGTCAGCCTCTTGAAGTCTGGTTGCCTTGAGGGTCATCAATCTCTCAAAGTCTGGTTGCCTTGAGGTCCATGAGGGCTGGTTGCCTTGAGGGCCATGAGCCCTGAGGACTGGTTACCTTGAGGGCCATCAGCCTTGAGGGCTGGCTCTCTTGAGGGCCATCAGCCAATCACCTATTTATTGTTGGTTGCATTGGAGGCCTGTTGCCTTGAGGGAAGTTGCCTTGATGACCAGTGGTGGCCTCACATGTTCTTGGTTTACAGCTGATCTAAGGACTGCTCTGCTTAACAGAGACTCACTGTGGAAAACAATTTGGAGAACAAAATGTTCAGCAGACTGTACCTCATTTAGGAAGGTTGGGGCACTTGTACTAAGATGGTTAGACAAGCTAAGGCAAGCTATTTCAGTACAGAACTTAACTCATCCTCCAGTTGCTCAGCCAAATTCTGGAAAACCCTGAAGGAAATCAAAAATTAGAGATAACCTAATATTCTTCAGGTGAAGCTACCTCTGGCTGGAAGCTGCAACACTGGATTTGCAAGAAAGCGAGTTGTGCTAACAATAGAGGGAGGTGAACCTTACAATTTACAATTGTCTTTGGTTTGAAGCAGATTTTTAGAAAAGTTAATATTCTTCAGGTGGAGGATACTTCTAACTGAGAAGTGAAATAAGAAACTTAGAGGTATCAGAAAAGGTTTCAATCAACAGAGGGAAGTGGACCTTGTTCTACTTTTGTTACAATTGTTACGATTTTCAGTGCAGGAAGAGTTTAAACCCACAGGGACTGAATACTGTTTACTATGTCTGTCCTTGTGCACAGCTGACTTGATTGGAGTTAGTGATTGATTGTTTGCATTGCAATATTTATAATACTGTGAGTTATTCACTGGGCTAAGAATTTGTCATAAATCCTGAAATAACTGAATTATTCACTGGGCTAAGAATTTGTCATAAGTCCTGAATTGAGAGCAGGTTACAGGCTGTGTATTTGATCCAGACAATGCCCCATGGGGTGGAAACTGTTTTTTCTTTTATCTCTGTGTGCCTTAAAAGGCCAGGCCAGACTGTGTCAGGAAGTGCTTACATCATAGCTACTTATCAGCCTATAGCTTTGGAAGATTCTTACAGACCTGATAACAATAGTAAGCAAGTGGATTTTTAGCAGGCTCATCAGATAACCTAATATTCTTCAGGTAATGCTACCTCTGGCTTGAAGCTGCAACACTGGAATTAGGATTTGCAAGAAAGTGAGTTGTGCTCACAACAGAGGGAGGTGAACCTTGCAGTTTACAGTTGTCTTTGGTTTGAAGCAGATTCCTTAGGAAAGTTAATATTCTTCAGGTGGAGGATACTTCTAACTGAAAGGTGAAATAAGAAACTTAGAGGTATCAGAAAAGGCAGTCTTTCAATCAACAGAGGGAGGTGGACCTTGCTTTACTTTTGTTACAATTGTTAAGATTTTCAGTGCAGGAAGAGTTTAAACCCACAGGGACTGAATACTGTTTACTGTGTCTGTCCTTGTGCACAGCTGATGTGTTTTGGGGCTGACTGCTTTTAGATCACAAGTCACCAGGTTGTTTTGGGGCTGGGGAGGTTTACCTGTGTTTGACTTGGATGTTTGGATTTTTCTCAGTTTGATTAGCAGGGCATTTTCTCTGTCAGATTGTCATGTAGGGCATCTTGCTGACAGGAAGGCACTCATCGCAGCAGTAGGTCAGAGCTTTTAGCTGATTGTTTAGTGAGGTCACAGTTTAGGCCCACACCCTTCCCACCCCTCACCCCACCCAGCCCTGGAAATAGTTCCTTTATACCTGGGGTTCTGACATCATTTCCTCAAGAGTGCAAGGTGCATATCACTGTCATATCCCCTCTAGTACACTGCACTGACAATATAAGCATACACATTATATAATATATATATTTCTATATAACAAACCAATCACACACACACACAAAATAAAACAAACACAAAAAGATAAACAAGGTAGACAGACATGTAGGGAGTAGTGCTATGTAATGGCTATGGGGCAGCAGTCTTCCGGGAGTCTTTCTGGAGGCTGAGATGCTGCCCCATTTGCAGACAACTGTCTGCCCTGAGGGAGGAAGTTGCCCATCTTCAGGCCGCACTGGACAGTAGTAAGGGAACCTCCCCCATCCAGGGAGCACCAGAGCTACCACCACTACCTCAGAGGTTTCGAAGAAAGCACAGCAGTTGGACCACAGTGGGCTCAGGGAGGGTAAGGGTGGTGGAACAGAGGCACACCCAGTCAGTTGTTCCACTCCACAATCCATACACCATTTTGGGGAGCATAGTTCCCCTATGGATGCACCCACAGAGGAGACTAAGGAGGTTGCAGACAACTGTCACAAGGAAGGCCCTCAGGAAAGAGGCAGAGGACACCACAGGGAAAGGAAGCAGCTCCTGGTGGGGGACACAGTTATTAGGGGGATAGAACTGGGGGGAGCAGGGAAAACTGAAGTAAGGTGCCTGCCTTGTACCATGGCTTGGAGGGACAGGAAGCGCATCCTTAGGATCTCGAGAACAGTTGCATGGGAGTCTGAGCTGGACGTCATTGTCCACCTAGGGACAAATGACTTGGCTCATCATGAGATTAGAGCAGTGCAGAAGGACTTTGTAGAGTTGGGGAGGGGTCTAAGACAAGTAGCACACACAGTATCCTTCTCAGAGGTGTTGCCTGTCAGTGGCATGGGTGAGAAGAGGGTACTTTGCACCATGCAGTTTAATGAATGGTTGAAAAAATGGCATGGAGCACAGGAGTTTGGCTTCATTGGGGACTGGGGTTCCACCTGGAGGGACACTAGCCTATACTGGCAGGATGGTCTGCATCTGTCCAGGAAGGGAACAAGTCTTTTGGGCAGTCAGTTTAAATGCTTCATTGGCAAGCTTTTAAACTAGTCAAGGGGGGAGGCAGTGATAAGCAGCAGGAAAATCCCAGCCTCCCCCTACAAAACAGGGCACTAAATGAGAAAAAGACCAAAGTAGAAAGGTCAGTGGGGGATGCAGCTACAGAAGGTGAAGCCATCAAAAAATGGAGAGCAATGAGTACCAGTGCCCATAGTCTGGGTAACAAGCTTCCTGAATTAGTGGCCTTGATGGATGAGGAACATCTGGATATTGTGGCAGTCACAGAAACATGGTACACACAGAACCATGACTGGGACGTAAACATAGCAGAATACACTATCTACAGGAGGGACAGGGAGGGTAAAAGAGGAGGAGGAGTAGCTCTCTACATAAGGGGAGGAATCAAAGCAACAGAACAAAAGGGTAAACAGGGAGGAGAAGAAGCACCGTGGGTCTATTTGGAGACAGGCAAAGGCACCACACTTCGCACAGGGGTTGTATACAGATTCCCCTCTCAGGGGGAAGAAATGGACAAGGAAATGATAGAAAGTATGCTTAGAATTGCAGAAAAAAGGGAGATATTGCTGATGGGTGATCTGAATACACCAGATGTTAACTGGAGTGCAGTTGCAGCAACCACTCCTAAGAGTGGGGTTATTCTAGATGCCCTACAGGATGCATGCCTTAGACAACTAGTATTGGAACCCACTCGAGAGGGAGCAATCTTAGACCTGGTTCTCTCAAATGGAGATGGAGAGAGGATTACAGATGTAGAAGTGGGTAGCCATCTGGGAACTAGCGACCATCGAACAGTATGGTTCACAATAAACACAGCAATAGAGTCAAGCCATACAAAGGCAATAGTACTGAACTTCAGGAAGGCTGACTTTGCCAAAATGGGTGAGTGCCTAAGGAATGCACTAGCAAATTGGCAGGAAGTGGGGTGGAAGAACAATGGGGAATAATAAAAACTGCCGTCACAGAGGTAACAAGCCTTTGTGTGAAGCAAATAAACAAAACAAAACGATGTAAGAAACCACTATGATTCTCAAAGGAAGTGGCAGTGAAGGCTCAAAAGAAAAAGAAAGCATTCAGAAAGTACAAGGAATCACAGAAGAACAGGACAGAGAATTGTATCAGTTAAAGCAAAAGGAAGCTAGGAAGGCAGTCAGAACAGCAAAGGCCCAAACCGAGGAAAAGATAGCCAACTCAGTTAAGAAGGGGGATAAAACCTTTTTTAGGTACATCAGGGAGTGAAGGAAGACCAAGGGAGGGATAGTGAGGCTTAATAAAGGGGAGTTGGGGTGGGCAGAGGGTGATGGTGAAAAGACAGAGATACTAAACAAAAATTTTTGCTCAGTATTTACAAATGAAGAGGGGGAGGTACCTAAAACAAACAATAGAAACACTCTGGATACAGAAGTTGATACCTGCCCATTTAAAGAAGAAAGAGTTCTGAAAGAACTCTTAAAACTGAAGGTGGACAAAGCAATTAGGCCTGATGGGATTCATCCCAGAATTCTAAAAGAACTAAGGGTACAACTAGTGACACTACTGACTACCCTCTTTAACAAATTATGGAAGGATGGGGTGGTACCTGAGGACTGGAGGAGGGCAGATGTGATTCCCCTTCACAAAAGTGGGAGCAGGGCAGAAGCAGGAAACTACAGACCTGTTAGTTTAACCTCAGTGATAGGGAAAATGATGGAATCACTTCTGAAGGAGAGAACTGTCGAGTACCTAGAGGCCAGAGGGGCACAGGACCCAAGGCAGCATGGATTCACAGCAGGAATTCATGCCAGATGAATCTAATAGATTTCTTTGGCTGGGTGACCAAAGTAGTAGATCAGGGAGGGGCTGTGGACATGGCCTACCTAGACTTTAGCAAGGCATTTGACACAGTCCCACACAAAAGATTAATATACAAGTTACCCAGCCTGGGAGTGGGTCAAAGATGATAGCCTGGGTAAAGGATTGGCTGGAGAATAGGACACAGAGGCTAATAGTAAATGGAGTCCACTCTGAAGAAAGGGGGGTTACTAGTGGGGTACCACAGGGTTCAGTATTAGGACCGGTCCTCTTCAATGTCTTTATAAGCGACATTACAGAGGGACTGGAAGGAAAAGTATGTCTCTTTGCAGATGACACAAAGATCTGCAACAGAGTTGAAGCACAAGGTGGGGTGGAAAGGATGAGAAGGGACTTGGCAAGGTTAGAGGAATGGTTAAATGTATGGTAGCTTAGACTCGATGCTAAGAAGTGCAAGGTAATGCACCTGGGAAATGAAAACCCAGGGGAAGAGTATACAATGAAGGGTGAGATACTAACAACAACAAAAATGGAAAGGGACCTGGGGGTAGTCATATCAGATGACTTAAAGGTGGGCAGGCAATGTGAAAGGGCAGTAAGGAGGGATGGGGAATAGTGGGATGCATAGGGAGAGGCATCACCAGTAGAAAACAGGAAGTTGTTATCCCTTTGTACAGACAGCTGGTGAGACCCCATCTGGAGTACTGTATGCATTTCTGGAAACCCAGTCTCCACAAGGACATAGACAGGATGGAAGCAGCCCAGAGGAGGGCAACTAAAATTGTGCAGGGTCTGCACCGGAAGACATATGAAGAGAGACTAAAGGAGCTTAATATGTATAGCCTCGAGGAAAGGAGGGAGAGGGGGGACATGATAGAAATTTTCAAGTACCTCAAAGGAATCAACAAAGTCCAAGAGGGTAGCATCTTTCAAAAAAAGAGGTGTGCAAGAACAAGGGAGCACAATTTGAAGATATGGGGGCTGCTCAGAGGTAATGTAAGGAAGTATTTTTTCACAGAGAGGGTTGTGGATGCATGGAATGGCCTTCTGGAGGAGGTCGTGGAGTCAAAAACAGTGGTTGAATTCAAGCATGCATGGGACAGTCATAAGGCTATTCTAGGGGTTGGGGGTAGAAAGAAGTAGGCTGCTGGTTAACTAGGATCTGCAGCTTATCCATCAGGTAGGGAAATGGGCAGACTGGGTGGGCCAAGCGGTTCTTATCTGCCGTCAAATTCCATGTTTCTATGTTTCTAAAGGACGTATGTCTTTAAACTACCTACCTGCAAAAATCATCACTGGTGACACCACAGTCACAGATAAACTGACAATTTTGGACCATCTCAATAATTACTCTGCCACTGCATGGTTAAGCCTTTGATACATCCCCTGCCAACAACCTGTTCTCAACCCTGTGTACAGGACTTGGCAACTCCGGCTCCCAATATTCCTAAGAATGGGGCTGCATTCTCTTTTCAGACAGTTTCTCTAAAAAGAAGTTGAAGATCTTTTTAAACTAAACAATTTTATTAATTTTCCTCATAGATGGACATGAACCAATGAAAGCCATACCGAAAACAATGGAATGGAATTACACAGTGATTCCTGCCCCTTCCCCCAAAATGCCATCCCTAGAAGTTGAAGATCTGTTAGACATGAACACTTGAAAGTGTGCTGGAGCAGACCTTAAAGACCTTTAATTCCTTAAAAATCAGCTATCATGTCCAGGCTGTGCCAATTACACATCTCTTCAATCTATCACTCATGCAGGGTGATCTTCCACCCAAATGGAAAACCACCAAATTCAAATCTGGAGATCCTACAGATCTAAATAACTATAGATCAGTTTCCTTACTCCTTGTCCTGTCTAAAATATTGAGCATCCAACTCAGGAACTACCTGGAATCTATAAATCTGCTAAACCCACTACAATCAGGTTTTAGGCCACACCATAGCATGATCACAGCCTTTGCTAAGGTAACCAATGACTGGCAGAGTTCTCTGGACACCAAAAACTTCATGTGTGCAGTTTTTTTTACCTAAGCGAGGTGTCTGACACTGTCAACCATATCTTGCTATCAATATCTCTCTGCAAGTTTGGCCTAGACCCCCTATCCCCGAGATGGTTCTCAAACTACCTCACAGGTTGTCATCAGCAGATAAAAGTGGAAGGGGAGTTCTCACCACTAAAATGGATGGCAGGGAGTCATGTTGTATTAGGAGGATTTGGCAGGGGGGTTCGGGGCACCTTGGGATGTTTGGGGCCCTGGGCGCCTGAAGGGACAGGGTGGCCACATCTCTTAAAGGCTCCTTTGATCTGGTGTTGCCATTTCCCTTGTTGTCTCTGGTTCTGAAAAGGATGACAATGTAAAGCCGGAGGCAGTTTTGCAGATTCTGTGAACATCAGCCACTGCCTTGCCAGAATATTGAAGCCTAAGGATGACCTTTTTCATCTCTTGTCCAAAGAGGATGGAGCCCTGGAAAGGGTCATCCAGGATGGCATCCTGTAAGTCCTGGCAGAAACCCGATATGCTGAGCCAGGCATGCCTCCTCATGCAAATTCTTGAGGCTGCTGCCCTTTACTGCCATGTCTGCCTAATAATAGGAGCACATACTTATCTACGACCATGCCAAACTGACTATAGGCCATGAGCTTGCTTTTACTGTTGGATTCTGGCTGAGCCTTAACCAGGTCCATGAATGTTTCCCGGAGGGACATCTGGTAAGTCACCATATAGGCTAGGAAATTAAGGGAGAGAATAGCACCCAGTGGCCGACATGTAGACTTTCCTTCCCATGTGGTCCAGCTTTTTACACTCCGTGTCCAGAGGCTGGATGCTCATTTGCTTAGGCTGCTGAGCTCTTCCATGAGCTGCTGTAAACACCATGGAGTCTGCTTTAGGATTTTCTCCCAAGAACAGCTCCCCCTTTCATGTCCTATATAGTCTGCCTCTTTGGCACTGCAGATGTGATGACATAGCACTTCCAGGTTAGCATGGTAATGTCTTGGAATGGTTCTTCCAGAGGTGGGATGACTAAGGGTTTGGAGTCCTTGGATCCCAGAAATTTTGTTAAGCTGCACCTTTCTGGATCAAGCTCCTCTGTGTCCCACTGACAAAGGGCTTGTATGTGCCACATAATGTCGAGGAATGAGGAGACCTCCCGGGGTTTGGGGACCTAGGGAAGTCTCTTGGCCCAGGGAAGGGGATCGGGAGATCTTCACTGGAGGAATTTTCTGAGGATGAGTTCCCTTCGGCATCACCTGAGAACAACAGTGGACGACTGCTGGAAGAAGGTACTGACAACAGGTGTCTTCTGCCTATGGGACCTGGCATCAGATGAAAGCCTTAGTCAGTTGCCTGACTGCAGAAAGGTGGAGGAGATGCTGCTGGAGGTATGTAGGGTGGATCCCCTTTAACAGTGTTCCACAAAGAGGTGAATAATGGACCAACATCTGCTACAGGTGCAACGGACCAGGCTTCGGGCCTTGAGGACCCTCTGGGGTGTGTATCCAGTCAGGGGACTCCTCAGTCAAAGTATCGAGCTGCAGGTCTGGTTCAGTATCAGGAGCAGTCCTGTTGCCTGACTCGGCATCCAGTTTTGGATGTGAATCAACGAGCGCCTGATCCCCAGGAGTGGGGTAGATGCCTCATCTTTTGGATCCAATGGCCACTTATCAGCTGGCGGTGTCTGGTCATGGCCCAAGGGCAAGCAAGATGAGCTTACGGGTCATCTGTCACCTGCAGAAGGTTTCCCCTTTGATGCAGAGGGTGGAGGAATCTGATGCTTGATGACCTCCAGGCATCTGGTGGAGTTGTCTGTGTGCTTGTGTCTATCGAATGAACCACTAGACTTACAGCCTGCTTCTGAAGACCTGCCTGAAGAAGATGCATGACCCTCTTGGGCCAAACCATGAGAAGGTTTGTGGGGTTGGTGAGTCAAGAGGAGGTGGGCGGATGAATGCCTAGAAGAAAAAGACTCCTTCCTCTTGTCATGGGAGGAGAAGGTGAACATCTTATTGGAAACTATCCCATAGGCAGCAGGTGGGACCGACCCCAACCTCCTGCCAGAGGCCGAGGGAGGTACTAACATACTAAAATATCAGCCGAATAGGCCTAACGGTTTTTCATGTCTGCTCGTTTGAGTCAGCCCCCATTGTGGGAGCTGACCTTGCTGCCCCCCTCTCCCTCTCTGGCTTCTCCCTTACCAGTCCCAGATATTCTCGCTTCACTGATTTTTGCTTCCGGAACCCTTCCCCTGTACCTGTCCCACCCCCTCTTGAACCCCTCCACCATTTCTGCCTCCACCAGCCCCCTGGGCAGCACATTCCATGGCTCCACCACCCTCTCAGTAAAGTAGCACCTCCTCCTTTCTCCCCTGAATCTCCCCCCTCCAGCTTCCACCCATGCCCTCTAGCTGCCCCCCTCCTTTCTTCAGAGTACCCTGACTGCTCCTCCCCTATTTACCCCCTTCATGTACCTGAAGACCTCTATCATGTCCCCTGGTCCCGTCTCTCTTCCAATGTGTATATATTTAGCTCTTCGAGCCTCTCCCCATGGGTCCTATCCTCCAAGACCCAAATCATTTTAGTTGCTCTCCTCTGAACCCTCTCCAGGAGTTCAATGTCCCTCTTTAAATATGGCCTCCAAAACTGCATGCAGTACTCGAGGTGCAGCCTCACCAAGCAGTTATACAGTGGGAGTATTACTTCCCTCCTTCTGGAGGTGAGTCCCCTAGCGATGCACCCAAACATCCTGTTGGCCTTTGCTGCTGCCCTCCTACAAGTCTCCAAGTTGTTCATCTTGACATCCACCACCATCCCCAGGTCCCTCTCAGCCATCAAGACTTGTAGCATCCCCCCCCCGGGTGTACACTTGGCCCGGGTTTCTGGCTCCCAGGTGCAGTACCTTGCATTTTCTTGCATTGAACCTCAGCTACTGCTTTCTAGACCATTCTAGATCACCTTTCCAGAGCCTCCAGGTCCCCCCTGTAGGGCCACCTTCCCCTCCTCCCCATCCACCACTGCCCCCAGTTTTGAGTCATCTGCAAAGAGGCTCATCTCACTCCTGATACCCTTCTTTATGTCAGAGACATAGGCATTGAACAGGAGGGGCCCAAGGACCAATCCCTGAGGGACTCCACTAATGACCCTCCTTGGGGATGAGACTATCCCGCCAACCACGACCCTCTGGGTCCAGTTCTGGAGTCAATTTCCTATCCATCTGATCACCTGGTTCCCCACTCCCATTTTTCCTAGATTATTCAACAGGCTCCCATGAGGAACAGAGTCAAATGCCTTGCTGAAATCAAGAAAGAGGACATCTACTGGTCTACCCAGGTCCAAAGCGCTCGTCACCCAGTCATAGAACTCCACACGGTTTGTCTGACATGATTTCCCCAGGATGATTCCATGCTGTCTATCATCCAGGCACCCCAACTTTTCCAGGTCCCCCCTCAGTCTCTCTCTTTGACAATGCCCTCCATCACCTTGCCCACCACCGATGTCAGGCTGATGGGCCTGTAGTTCCCTGCCTTATGTTGGGTGGGCCTTGCAGCGTGACTCTGACATGGCCCTGTCTTTCTCCCGATGATGATGATGTTTCCCTCCTGATGTCTTCTTTTTGAGGGGAGCCTCTTGAGTGGGAGACAAAGAACTACATCCTGATGGAGATTTGTGCATGGCTGCCACCTGCTTTGCTAGAAGATGGGCCTGAAGGACGCTGGCTCTTCTGATGTGGGTCTTGTTAAACTTCTGACAGTGTGGGCAATCATCAGGTCAATGGTTTGAGCCTAGGCAGATCAAGCAGGCCATGTGGCCGTCCTTGGCTGGGATCTGCTTCCCATTCTGACACTTCAACTTGCGCCATGTGGAAGGCAACCACATGCAAATTCATCAAAAGATCAATAAAAAAAACACTTAAATCAAGCATCCATGGAGCCAATGTAAGCGGGTCAATGGCATGAAAAGAACTGAGATGGCACCAGGGTACTTCCCCTTTATACTGTGTCTGATGTCAGGCAGAGCCTTGAGGATCATCAGCCTTAAGTGATGGTTGCCTTGAAAGCTTGTTGCCTTGAGGACATGTTGCCTTAAGGGACGTTGGCCTTGAGGGCTTGTTTCCTTGAGGGCCATCAGCCTTGAGGGCCTATTAGGCTTGGCAATTGGTGTACACCAATCACCTCTTTGTTCCTAGTTGCCTTGAGGATTGTCAGACTTGAGGAATGGTTGCCTTGAGGGCCTGTTAGAATTGACAACTGGTGTACACCAAACTCCTATATGTTGGTGGTTGCCTTGAGGGCTTGCTGCTTTGAGGTCATGTTGCCTTGAGGGCCATCGTCCTTGAGGGATTGTTGCCTTGAGGGCTTTTTGACTTGAGAGTTGTTAGACATGGTCATTGGTTTTCTCTTTATAACAGAATTTATTAATTGACCTCTTCCAACTTTATCTTCTGTGACTCATGAACTGTCATCACTGGTATGTGGTGATTGAGTTACTCTGTAGTTCTTGATTCTGTGGTACTCCTGAAAGCATGGCACAACACACAGTCCTTTTCCACATAATGAGCACCAGTATGTCGACTCTCTATGCAGACCTTTCTTTGCAGAGATGATACATCTTCTGGTCAGGTGTTCTTTCTTCTCTGTGCTGGGGACGTAAGAAGGAAAATGTCTTCCGGTGAGTCTTTGTTAGTGGTTCATCTATGAGTGCATGCCTCTTTTGATGATGTATCGGCAATGAGTCAGTTTTCTTCGATGATGAAACCAACTCTCTGACAACCTCTCTATGAAAATCTTGGGGTGACATTTGCCTGCCATCACTTGAATATTTGAGATACACAATGTACCCATGCAGTACCATAGCATTAAGGAAGTAGAAAAACTGCTTCTTCCATACTTTCACAGATCTTCATCCAAAATCATAGTATCCAGCCATTTGATTGTTCCTGTAAACTCCACCCATGTACTTAGTTATGTGTTGACTGGTCGTTCTGTTCACCTTGCCCATTGGTACTGGTTCAGCACTCGATATGGTCATCAGCATATGTATGTCCCATTTGTCCTTCCTTTTCACACAGAGAAGTGGTGATTGATGGTATTTGATGGATTCATTTTGCCTTAACTTTCTCTGTGCAATTCCTGCTGGCATTCCCTTCTTGTTGTTCATAACTGTGCCTAATGTTCCAGCACCTGCCAAAAACTTGTCCTTGAAGAGAACTGGACTACTGTAGTAACGATCCGTATACAACCTGTAGACCTTTCCTTGTTGCTCTTCCCGAATGAGATCGAAACATATTTGATGTGTGTGTCCATGTTCTTGAGCCTGGTCAGTCTTCCCTGTGTATACCTGCCAGTCACAGATGTATATGGAGGTTGAATCACACAATGTGTATACTTTTATGCCAAACGTTATGGGTTTCTTTGGGTTGAAGGTTTTATAGCTTAAGTTCCCCTTCCATAGAATGGGTTCTTCATCCAATGACAGATCCCATTCTGGAGTGTGTTTCTTTACATCACTGCAGGAAATGGTCTTGAATTTCTCTGATATGATAAAGTTGATCAAAACCCTCTTCTCCTTTCTTCTTTGCAGTTGAGTTGTCAGCCAAATGGAAAAAGCTTAATAGTAGCTGAAACTGATTCCTAGACATTACAGTTCCCAAAAAGGGAGTGCAGCTGATTTGTCTGTTGTCCAGTAGTCTTCTACAGGTGGCTTAATCACAATCCTCATTGCGATATAAAGTGCAAAGAATAATTTCATTTCCTCTGCATCCATTCCTTCCACTTCCTTATCCTGGAATATTGTGGCATATCTTCAGTCCAGTACGATTCAAAGTTTCAGGCTGCATATCTATTTGTTTCTATCACCGCCAGCTGTAAGTCTTCATCCCTGAGCCAGTACAGTTTCACAAATCCTAGTGGTTCATCCGGCATGGCAACATGAATGCCTGGAGTCCTCGGAAATGGCAATGCATTTTGTAGTATTCCACCCTCGATCCATATGCCATCCACAATTTCTACTGCAGAATTTCTTTTCTTTGGTGCAAGTCTTCTCACTGCTCCTCTGCCAGCACCGCTGCTGGTCTTCACAATCGGTTCTTCACACACTTATAAAACATAAAATAAAATATATGTAAATAAAACATTTTCTTTTACTATACCATACTATATACAAGCTGTAATATAAGGCATGAATTTACAATTACAAAAATGGAGTTGATTCTTAATTTACCAGACATATGAGGTGTATAATCTGGATCCAAAATGTCATCCACATGTTTGTCTTCCTCTTGCATTTGACTGTGAAGCAGTTCATCCACTGATTTGGTTCCTTTTAGGGCCGCTGATGTCTGAATTCTCTTTGGAACTTAATTTCGTACTTCACCACCACATCTGCATCTTGTACTAGTCTCAGCTGGTTGTTCTGTACACGATATGAAAACCAAATAGGGAACTGTATGATATGCATAGGGTACAAAAATACAATGCTGTTTTAACAATCTTTATTTCATTACTTTATTTTACATCTGATTGAAATCAGTAGCATGTGCCTCATTATTCATTGCATAACTTGACCATATGGTAGTCTATCATTATAAGCTGACAAGCAAATTTCCATGATTCTGTTCAGCAAACATGCACACTGTGACATGTACCTAAGAGTATTAATGTACAAACTGGACATATATAAGTTCACAACAATTCTGCACACCCAGTGATTCATACTTCCTATGTTGATTAAATCATAATTTGTCACAGCTAAATGCAGTCTGCAGATTACTGAATGATCACACGTTTCCTCTTCTCCTCATCCCCCTTATCCACCAGATGGACAACATGCACAAGTTGCTGCCAAGTCGCATGTCAAAGAATCTGCTAACTCTGACATGTAAATCATATTGTGACAACGCCCACCCCCCACCTAGTAACCAATGTTCCTGATCCCGATACCTGTTCCCCGGCTTTCCTTTCCACTAAGCCTACTTCATGGAATTCTATAATTATTAACCATGAACACAAAAACCCTAGTACCACAGTGCAGAGCTCTTAAAGGGCTACCTTTGAAACCCAACGATAAAAATTGTAAGACAGCACTAAATAAATTTAACACTGATCATTTTATTTTTTTATTTATTTGAATTTGCTATTTGCCCTTTGTTAACAATTTCAATATATTTTATAAGTAGAGTGATTCACTCTGAAGTGTGTTTTATGACTTGATAAAGGCATCTACAAGGTGTTAAGGGCATATCTGGAAATTGCTCCATTTTGTTATAAGTCACAGTTCACCTCATCTTATTCCATGCCTACTGCACACAATTGTCCTGATTTATGGCTTTCCTAACTTAAGGCTGATATGCTGTGTGAAACTGACCTGAAAGTTAAATTCCTCAGATATTTTTTTTATACTTGTTATGCAATTATCAAGTTTGAAAATGGTAGCATACACTCAATTTATTGGGATCATTACCAGAAGAGGTACCGGCATCATCTCATTCATCTTCATTCAAAGTACCATATAATCTTTCTTTGGTCACTTCATCCTCATCAAATTCATCATAGTCTGACTCGCTGTCTTATTGAATTTCTATCCAGACATCCAGTGCTGACATACGACGTTGGGCAATAACTGCATAATTTAAAAATAAAATGGAGGTCATGAAATGTTTAGCAAAATGGAAACTGAGTTTGTGTTGCATAGTGAAAGTTTGTTCTAACATACTGTACATGTATACATACAAGGTTGCCTGTATATTAGGCTGATTTGCCTAATATGTCTGCTCAATGTAGCTCCCAATTAAGTTTCAGCAACTGCCCATCCTCTTCACAAGGTCAGTCAGATTAAGGACTAGTAAAACTAAATGTTATGCCTTAATTATGTATAGGCACATTTCTGATTGAGCCGAATGTAAATTTGTCAATTTTCACACTTCATAACAAAGCCAAAAAATGGATATTTGCACATTTCACGTAATTGGGGCTCCCTAGACCCTACAAAATGGCATACTTCAAAGCTCTGTCTAGGGATCACGGGCATGACTCCTAATTTTCTAACCTTCTAAATAAGTTTCTCGACTACCATGTCAGTACTGTAACTGTAAATAATACATGTCAAAATTAGTCATATACTGTCTTGTTTCCCTCCACCCCCTGTAACCCACGTGGAGCCTTGTATAAAAGATTGTCTGTACTGAAATCTGCATATAATTACCTGTTCCATCTGTCATCATTGTATTTTTTCTACCCTCCACTCCCTGTAACCTGACATGGAGCCTTTGCAAAAGAGTCTGGGACTCAAAGGATTGTAATTCCGATTGTACTCAATAAATAAATAAAATGTACACTATATAAATTACAGGATGAGCCGACATATACACAGCCAGTGTGTTTTGCCATCAATGTCAGAGGGAATCAAAACCCGGTTTTCTCTTTTAAAAATTAAACAAAATGGGGTAATCACATTTCAATGGTATACTGCACTACTAAAACATACATAGGTGTGACATTATTCAGCAATGACACACACCCTGTCATGCCTTATTGCTTAAATAACAAACAGTGTGCCCATTATACTTGGTCACCATATGCTATGGTTTATGTAATGATGACAAAAGTTGCAGTAAAAGTGCACACTTACACGAGAGAAGTATAACAATCAAGCATTCTGCACATACCAGAGTGTCTTATTGTTCTAATACATGGGATTTTTATAGTTAAGAAGTAACCAACTACAATTATCTTGCTCAAGATAATGTGTTTACTAATGACCACTGAATTTTAATTATCCAATGGGGATTGAGTCAGAATCCAGTGAGACCTGTTAAAGACAAAAATAAAGGTTAATAATAAGATAAGGAAAGATAAAGGTTAAATTGTTTAACCAAGAAAGGCACACTAAGTCGAAGCTTGTTTCCAGGTGCTACCTGGGAGCACAAGGAAGTAAAATAACTTGCTCAGGGTCACACAGTATGCAAGATACAGTAGAAAGAGAAGGAAACCAAGAACAGAGATATGAAAGAGGTAGCCAACTACATTTGAACAGACAAGGGAGCTTTAGATTGTTAGAAATTATCAAACATATAGTAAAGGAAAAGAGATGGTATTGCTTTGGGAGAGTCTCAGAAAAACAGGTGATCTCCACCAAGACGGCCTAGTTGTCAGTAATTTTATGTGGCATTCCCTGATGGTATAGTAAAACTTCATTTTGACTTTTAAAAGTTTTAGAATTTTTTTCATAAGGTTGCATATGGGCCCATTTTATACAAACAATAAGACATGTCTGGGTGTTGGTAGTACTGAGATACCCACATACCTAAAGGCTGAAGGCACTCGACCTGCAGTATCGTGCCTCACTGTGCCTCTGGGTATGCATTTAATCTCAGTATTACCAATATCCAGCTATGTCTTATTAGTTATGTAATCAAACTGGAGTCACACAGCAACCAGTATGCAATTTCAGTGCCATTTGTTTTACAAACACTGCTGTTCCAGCTGAGCACTTAGTGCAGGTTAATTTTGACGTTTTGTTTTACGTCTCCTCCTGCTTGTGCTCTGATTCAGCTGCTTAGCAACCAGCAGCTTCTGACCCTGTGTAACCACTTCCCGGTTACTCTACAATACAAGACTCGCCCCTGCAGCGAGCAGGGCGAGCGTGTGCAGGTTGCACATCATCGCGCACGGAGACGCGCGCAGAGACACGCACGTCAGCATGTGTCAGCTGTGTCCGCTGGGCCAGTGGGCCCTGGGCTTGTTCTCACATCACAGGATAGTATTATTTACAACTGTTCATTATTATGGAGAAGGCTACTATCTATTACAGTTGTCCTGGCTGTGGTATGTATTCACTCAATATTTACAAAGACCTAGTGCGCGAAAATTGTTTCACCATCAACAAATTAAGGGCTGAAATAACTCTATTACAAAATCGTTCGCAAACCCAGGTGGACATTACCAATTTAGAGGGATATATTGATTCTGTGGCAGACAGCCTAGTAATCGACCCATTACAACTCAGTGTAACTAACAATATACAAGAAGATCATGAGTGGTGTTTAGTGCAAAATGTTAATGGAAAAAAGGCAGATGAAACATTGGTGGTAATTACAATATTCAGACTGAAAATAAATTCAGTTGTTTGATGTCGGATTCTTGTTTATTTACTTCATGTACCATGGACTCGGTTGAGAATTTACCAACAGTACCGTCTTCCCCTACTAGTGGTCCCGCTAGTACCTCAGCTATCTTATTCCCCTCACTCACACTTGAAACACCTCATCCATTGCCATCGAGTAATGTACCCAATCATATTATACCTTCCTCTGGTACTGTTGATGCTTTACAAACACATAACACACCTGCAGCTCAGAAGTTGGAAAAAATAAATACTCCTAGGGACGTCTTGGTGATAGGCGATTCCAACATTCGATACACTGATCATATTTTGTGTAAAAACCGTAACCTACACACCACTGTCAGTGCTCTTCCTGGAGCCGGTATTTCTGATATAAAGAACATGTTTCCAGGGTTACATGAGCATACATTGTTCTCTTACCCTGATTCATGAAGGGTGTCCAAACCACCTAGGCAAGAGATACTTCTACAAATACAAAGGGATTTTGAAGCCATTGGTGACACTGTCAAACAGCAAGGGGGTAACTTGATTATTTCAGGACTCCTCCCAATACCTAGGGCATGTACCAACAAACGAAATGACATCATGACTTTTAATGGTTGGTTTAAACGCTGGTGCTCAAGGGAAGGGTTCTATTTTCTGGAGAACTGGACTAGCTTTCTGAATAAAAACCTATTTGCAGCAGATGGTGTACACCTTAATAGGCAGGGTAAATGTTTCTTTGCTACAAGACTGCGACACCAGATTGATTACTGTTTAAACTAATAGATGGGGGGGGATAATACTCAGTACCCTGATCCAAACAATAACAGTAACAGAAATATTCCCATGTGTCAACTGGACTGGAATTGTTTAGTCATCAATGCACATAGTCTAGGGAATAAGTTTGACGAATTTACCGTACTATTAGATCAATTAAATATACATATGTGTGCAGTTACAGAAACATGGTGGCACGAAAGTGATTTTTGGGACAAGAATATTCCTGGTTATACCCTGTTTCACAAAGATCGAAGTATTACTCAGGGTGATGGGGTTGCGTTGTACCTGTCAAGTTTTATAAATGTCGAGAGAATAGAACTTACACAGTGGCCCAGTATTGAGGCCATATGGGTTACAATTTTTCCTATTTCTACACCTAGCATTGATGTAGGATTAGTGTACAGACCACCAGCAATTTCCTTGGTAGACGAAACTCAGTTGCTAGGTTTTGTAGAGAAATTATCATCTTCCAAAAATGTTTTATTGATGGGTGATTTTAACCTTTCTGGAATAAACTGGCAAAATTTGTATACCCACTCTTCCGTTGAAAATAGATATCTGCATCTATTTTTATTGGCAAATATGGAACAAGTAGTTAAAGCTAGCACTAGGGGCAATAATATTCTGGATCTAGTGTTACACAATATGGGTAATTCAATATCAAACTGTTCAGTCCTCCATCAGCTGGGTTCAAGTGACCACTCCATTGTGTATTTTACACTTAGTGCGAATTTAGGACATGATCCAAGTAACATAATGCTTTATAACTTTAAAAAAGCTGACTTCACATGCATGACAGCTGAATGTGTATCCTGGGACTGGCAGCATTCTTTCTTTGGCCTTTCACTCTCCGACATTTGGCAAACTCTGATTACACACTTAACCACAGTAACAAATAAATACGTTCCTACCATCAAAAAAATGGATAGAACTAACATGAAAAGGCCATGGATTAACAAAACTGTCAAAAGACATATTAAATATAAAAATAGGGCCTATAAAAAAGCAAAGTCTAGCGGTACCAAGCAAAATTGGGAAATTTTCAAATTCCACTTAAAGGTTTCCAAACATAGTATCAAAAAAGCTAAAAAAGATTATGAGCTACACTTGGCCAAAACCGTGGGTGACAATTATAAATCCTTTTATAAATACATTAATAATAAAAGGGGCGATATTCTTACCATTGGCCCATTAAAAAACACCTCAGGTGATTTAGTAGTGGACAAAACAGGTATGGCCGCTATATGTAATAATCAGTTTTCATCTGTTTTTAACATTAAATCGGAGTCTACAAAGGAACATAATAACCACATTACAAAGGGACATCTTACTATAAACACTACTACTGTATTCAATCTACTACAAAAATTGGACCCCTATAAGTCCCCTGGACCTGACGGTTTACATCCTCGTATCCTTAAAGAACTTGCAGTTCCCCTATCAGGTCCTGTTGCTGCTCTATTTAACAAATCTATAGAGGAAGGTGAAGTTGTTGATGTTTGGAGACAAGCTATTGTGACCCTGATCTTCAAAAAGGGCTCTAAGCAGGATGTGTCAAATTATAGGCCCATCAGCTTGACTTCAGTTTTGGGTAAACTGTTAGAAGGAATCATTAAAGAATATTTAAACTCTATGATTGTCCCTGAACCTACATAGCATGGTTTTATCAGGGCAAGATCATGCCAGACAAACCTGCTAAATTTTTATAATGGTGTAAGTTTGGCACTGGACTGTTGCAAAGCTGTGGACATTATTTTTTTGGACTTTTCTAAGGCCTTTGACAAGGTCCCGCATGGACAAATTATAGATGATCTGATACACTTTGGTATTAGTGGCAATATATCCAGATGGGTCGAATCTTGGCAAGGATGCACCAGGTGTGTGTATTAAAGGCTTTTTCTCTGATTGGGTAGAGGTCACCAGTGGTGTGCCGCAGGGTTCTGTTTTGGGTCAGTGTTTGTTTAACTTATATATTGCTTCACTGACAACCAAGACAGATGTTTAGCTGACTAAGTTTGCCAAAGATATGCGCATAGGATACCCAATTGTTAACCCCGAAGACAGCAATACACTGCAGCATGCTCTGAATGAGCTATATGAGTGGTCCATTCTTAAGAAATTACCCTTTAATACTGATAAATGTGTTGCAATGCACTTGGGCAAAAAAAATTTACATAACAAATATTTCTTAGGTGGCAAACTCCTCAACCCTGTAACTGATGAGAGAGACCTGGGTGTTAGAATTTCTAGTGATCTTAGCCCCAAACTTCATTGTCAGGCTGTTATTAAAAAGGCAGCTAGCGTGCTTCATTGCATCAATAAACATATTAGCAGCACAAGTCGTGATGTTCTACTCCCTTTGTATACATCCTTGGTGAGGCCCCACTTGGAGTACGGTGCACAGTTCTGGGCACCTGGTGACAAGGGCACTATAAAATTATTAGAAAAAATTCAACATCGGGCTACGAAAAACATTTTGGAAGTAAAAGGCCTGGAGTATCAAGCCAGACTGGACATTTTAGGTTTATTTACCCTTGAATATCATAGATTGAGAGGAGATTTGTGCCTGGCTTTTAAAGCAATGCAGGACAATGATTTAAGCAACTTAATAGGCCTAAAAGTCAAAGATAAATCTTATGCAACTAGGGCTCATCCCTGGCAATTGACCATGGAACATTGCAATTCAAAAAATAGGAGTAACTGGTTTTCAGTAAGAATTTGCAAGATTTGGAACAAGTTACCTGCGGAAATTGTAGCATGCAACAATATTGATATTTTTAAAAAACATTTGGATATATATTTAAAACAAAATTGTATAGGTGGTTATAATTAATTATTGGCGAGCATTACGGACTACGGTCTTTTCAGCTCTGTCTAACCTATGTAACCTATGTAAATTAAATGGAGGCATGTTACCACCCATATATCCAGTGGTCCCCTCAAGCCCTCCCATACTAGGTGTCCACACAAGTAAGTCATTGCACAGTGTCCAGTGTTCCCAATCAAGCCATCCCATACTTGGGTCAGCCAAAAATAAAGCATCCCCAGGTCTCAAATAGTCCAACCCAACCCATCACACAACAGGCACCACAAAATAATAAAGAATCAACTGTAGTCCAGTGGTCCCCCTATGCCATCCCATGACACTGCCACACCACAATACAGAATTCCCAGGTGTCCTGTGGTCCCATCCAAGCCCTACCATAACAGGCCCCACCACAAAGTCATTCTCTAGCATCCAATGGTCCCATACAAGCAGTCTCATATCAGTGCACCCAGAAAGTACAGTTATGTAAGAAGTTAATGTAAAAGTAGATCTTCAAGAGATGCTCTTGCAGCAGAAAAAACATGTAGAACTGACACCACCTGGTGGCAGATCTTGGCAAATCTTTTTCCAACATTACCTAGGGAACCACCCTCCTGATGTTGGCTCCATCCCTGATGTCACCCAGTCTAAAGTGAGAAGACGGTCCCCATGTGCTCCATTTCTTGTATGCCCAAGGCAGGCCTGCATGAGGCAGCATGCAGAAATAAAACAATACAGATTTGGCTATTCTTGCCTATGCAGCAAAAAAGGTCATGGCCATAGCAGGAGAGACCTGGTCCTGGGGGAAGGTGGGAGGGAAAATAATAGCTGCTGCAAGAGCTTCTCTTGAAGATCTACTGTTAAGGTAAGTTCTTACGTAACTGTACTATCTTACTTCAAGAGTAAGCTCTTACAGCAGGTAAAACCTGTAGGACTGATTCCCAAGCAGTATAAAACTAAAGACAACCCTTGGGAGGGGGAAGGAAAAACAGACACACCGGAACAGAAGGGATCCCTCAGGAGATCAGGCCCTGCAGAACAACAAGGCCAAATCCTGCTCTTCGCCTGGAGATAATGTCCAGAATGTAGTGCCTGATGAATGTATGGACAGAGTGCCAAGTGGCAGGAGAGCAGATTTCTGCAGCTGGCACCCTTTTCATGGCTGCAAAGGAAGTGGCAACAGCCCTGATGGAATGCACATCAACCAAACCCAGAAGAGATTTACCATGCTTCTGGTAACAGAAGGAAATGCAGTTCACCACCCAACGCGAGATCATTTGCTTGGTAACCAGGCGTCCCAAGGACCTGTCTGCAAAGGACACGTACAACTGCTCAGATTTCCTTGCCTCCTTTGTTCTAGACAGGCACAAAATAGAGCCCTGTGCACATCTAATGTGTGCAGAAGCACTTCCCCTTTGTTGGAATATTCCGGGCAATAAGTTGGAAGTTAAACTGACTGGTTTAGCTCCGAAATCACCTTCAGCATAAATCTGGGATTGGTACAAAGATCCCACCCTATCTTTGTGAAAAATCAAACGGGGTTCCTTGCACATCAAGGCGTGAAGTTCTGAGATGAGTCTCGCCAAGGTTATGGCTACTAAAAGTAGTGTTTTTCAAGAAAGAAGACAGTTCACAACTCACCGCCGGTTCGAAAGGAGGAAGCGTAAGCTTCTCCAGAATGAAAAGTAGATCCCAAGAAGGTACAGAATCCCAGATAGGGGGTCTGATATGTAAAATGCCCCAAAGGAAGGCCTTGAACACCTCCAATTGAGCCACTGTCCTATTGTGTATAAGCTGGTAGTAAACAGAAACAGCGGCCAGGTGTACTTTAATGGAGGCATAGCTTAAACCTGACTCTGAAAGGGATAGCAGGTATTCTAGGATGGTGTTAACTGGACAGATGAGAGGATCCACTTTCCTGGTTGTGGCCCAGAGACAGAAGTATTTCCATTTCATGGTGTAAGTGGCCCTGGTGGTGGACTTACATGCCTCAACCAAAACATATGCTACTTTATCCGAAACCCCAAATCTGAATTTGGCTAGGTCCTGAGGAGCCAAGCATGCAGGTCACAGGAGCACAGGTTGGGATGAACCAAGGCCCCATTGTCCTGTGAAATTAGTTTTGAGACAGGAAGAAGAACAGGAGGCTCCACCCTCAAATGCCACAGTAATGGGAACCAGATCTGCCTGGGCCACAGGGGAGCTATCAGGATCATGATAACTTTCTCTGATTGAGCTTTGAGGAGTACCCTCTATATCAGGAAGAAGAGGGAAAGGCACAAAAAAGAACCTTCACTTCTAGGATACGGACAATGTGTCTTACTAGAATGCTCCAGGCTCTGGATCTAGCGAGCAAAAACTGGATAGTTTTGCGTTGAATCAAGACGCAAACAGATCTAGTTCTGGTGTCCCCCACATGGCAAACAAGCTGTCTGCTACACTTTGCAGTAGGGTCCACTTGCAGATTAGGGGTCTTGATCTGCTGAGAGCATCCGCTAACATCTTCAGGGAGCCTGTACCATGAACAGCTGAGATACTGAGGTGATTCACCATTGCCCAATCCCACACCCTCATAGCCTCCCAACAGAAAGGATAAGAGTAACTGCCTCCCTGTTTGTTGACATAAAACACTACCAAGGTGTTGTCCGACTGTGATCGGAGGTGGCCCAGGGTTAAAACTGGAGCCAGGGTGTGAAGTGAGTAAAGAACTGCTCTCAACTCTAGCACATTGATGTGAAAGTTCTCTTCTGATTGGGACCATGAACCTTGTGTTCTGTGGTTCCCAAAATGTGTGCCCCATCCCGTCCCTGAAGCATCTGTGGAAATGGTCTGGTTGGGAGGTTCAGGTCAAAATGGAAGATCCTTCAGAAGGTTCTGTGAAGACACCCACAAATGGAGTTCTCGATGGATTGGTTCTGTGACCCCTACAGGCATCTCTAGATTGTCCCAGGTCTGGTCCTATTGGACACAGAGTGTCCACTGGATTGTGCGCATGCATAACTGGGTGAATGGGACTGAGACAATGGCTGCAGTCATGTGGCCTAGCAGCTGAAGGATGATCCTGGACAAGACTGTGGAGGCAGAACAGATGTAGGTGGCCAATTTCTGGATGCAATCCTCTCTGTCTGGGGGAAGAAAGGCCTTTCCTAGGGAAGTATTCAAGAGAGCTACTATGAACTGGATTCTCTGGGATTGGAAGAGACTAGACTTTTCTGGGTTCACCATGATGCCCAGACAGCGCTGACAGAGCGTTAGGGTGTTGTATGGTCTCCAAAAGGACAGACCTTGATGGAGCCAACAGTAGCCAATCATCCAAGTAGGGGAACACAAAGTAACCCATTCTGCAAAGGGTCACTGCTACAACTGTGAGACACTTCATGAAAACTCTGGGGACAGAAAAGAGATTGAAGGGGAGGACCTTGAACTGGAAGGACCTTCCTGCGAACCTGAATCTCAGGAATGTCTGATGGGTTTTGGTGATCATAGAAACATAGAATCTAATGGCAGATAAGGACCACTTGGCCCACCTAGTATGCCCATTTCCCTACCTAGTGGACAAGCTGCAGATCCTAGTTAACCAGCAGCCCACTTCCTCCTACCCCCCATTAGAAGTACCTTATGTTTGTCCCATGCATTCTTGAATTCACCCACTGTTTTTGACTCTACAACCTCCTCGGTAAGGCTGTTCCTTGCATCTACAACCCTCTCTGTGAAGAAATACTTCCTCACATTACCTCTGAGATGTCCTCCCCATAGCTTCAAATTGTACCCCGTTGTTTTTGCACATCTCTTTTTCTGAAAGATGCTACCCTCTTGGACTTTGTTGATTCCCTTGATATATTTGAAAGTTTCTGTCAAGTCCCCCCTCTCCCTACTTTCCTCAAGGCTATACATCTTAAGCTCCTTTAGCCTTTCTTCGTATGTCTTCTAGTGCAGACCCTGCACCATTTTGGTTACCCTGCTCTGGACAGCCTCCACCCTGTCTATGTCTTTGTGGAGATGGGGTCTCCAGAACTGTACACAGTAATCCAGATGTGGTCTTACCAACTGTCTGTACAGAGGGACAACAATTTCCTGTTTTCTACTGGTGATGCCTCTCCCTATGCAACCCAGTATCCCGCCAGCCCTCCTTACTGCCTTCTCACATTGCTTGCCCACCTTTAGGTCTTCTGATATGACTACCCCCAGATCCCCTTCCATTTTTGTTCTTGTCAGTATCTCACCCCCCATTGTGTACTCTTCCCGCTGAGTTTTTGTTTCCCAGGTGCATTACTTTGCACTTCTTTGCATTGAATCAAAGCTATCATAAATTTGACCATTCCTCCAACCTTGCCAAGTCCTTTTTCATCCTTTCCACCCCACCTTGTGTATCAGTCCTGTTGCAGATCTTTGTGTCATCTGCAAAGAGACATAATTTTCCTTCCAGTCCCTCTGCGATGTCACTTATATAGACATTAAAAAGGACCAGCCCCAGTACTGAATCCTGCTGTACCCCAATAGTAACCCCCCTTTCTTCACTGTGGACTCCATTTACTATTACCCTCTGTGTCCTGTTGTCCAGCCAGTGTTTTACCCAGGCTACCATCTTGGGACCCACTCCCAGGCTGGCTAATTTGTTTATTAATCTTTTGTGTGGGACTGTGTCAAATGCCTTGCTAAAGTCTAGGTAGGCCATGTCCACAGCCCCTCCCTGGTCTACTACTTTGGTCACCCAGTCAAAGAAATCAATTAGATTCTCCTATGATTTATTAAAAAGGGTAGTCAGTAGTATTATTAATTATTCCCTTAGTTCTTTTAGAATTCTGGGATGAATCCCATCAGGCCATATTGCTTTGTCCACCTTCAGTTATAGGAGTTCTTTCAGAACCCTTTCTTCTGTGAAAGGACTAACATCAACCCCCCCATCCAGAGTGCTTCTATTGATTGGCTTAGGTATCTCCATCACTCCAGGGTGTGCTGTGAGCTATGGCTGTACGAGGTGGTGCTGTAGCAAAGGGCAGCCAGCCCAGACACATCAGATAAACCTCAGATGAACAGCACACTTAAGCCCGTTGCAGGAAAAATCCAGGTCCAAACAAATAAATGAAATTAGAAAAGAATTTATTGTATCAAAAAGACACAAAGTGAACCAACAAGCTAAACACAAAGAACAAAGCGCTAACGTGCCCCAGCATTTCCACTCCTCAATGAGTCTTCATCATGATACAATAAATACTTTTCTAATTTAATTTATTTGTTTGGACTCGATTTCCTGTCAAACTTTCAAAGTGTGCTATTCATCAAGTTTATCTCAGGTATCTCCTGCTCTTCCATTGTGAATACTGTGCAGAAGTATTCGTTCAGTATTCCTGCTTTTTCACTGTCGTTCTCTGCCCAACTACTCTCCTCTTATTCGGCTTATTCAGCCTCAGTATCCCTGCCTTAGTCTTTCTTTGCTCCCTAATGTACCTATAAAAGGTTTTACTCCTCTTCTTAGCTGAGTTGGTCTCCTGTCCTTGGTTTGGGTCTTTGCTATTCTGACTGCCTTCCCCGCTTCCTTCAGTTTTAACTGGTACAGGTCTCTGTCCTGCTCCTTCTGTGTTTCCTTATACTTCCTGAATGCTATCTTTTTCTCCCTAACCTTCCCCGCCACTTGTTTTGAGAACCATAGTGGTTTTCTCTTTCATTTTGATTTATTTATTTGCTTCACACAAAGGCCTGTTACCTCTGTGATGGCAGTTTTGATGTTTCCCCATTGTTGCTCCACCCCACCTTCTTGCCTATTTGCTAGTGCTTTTCTGAGGCACTCTCCCATTTAGACAAAACCATCCCTCCTGAAGTCCAGTACCTTCACTTCTGTATGGCTTGACTCTACAGCTAAGTTTATCGTGAACCACACTGTTTGGTGGTCCATTGTTCCCAGATGGCTACCCACTTCTAGATCTGAGATCCTCTCTCTGTCCCCATTTGAGAGTACCAAGTCTAAGACTGCTCCCTCCCAAGTGGGTTTTAAAACTAGCTGTGTGAGGCATGCCCCCTGTAGGGCATCAAGAATGGCCCTGCTCTTGAATGTGGCTGCAGCAAAGGTGCTCCAGTTAACATCTGGCATATTCGGGTCCCCCATCAGAAATATCTCCCCTTTTTCTGCCATCCTAAGGATGCCTTCTATCATTTCCTCATCCATTTCCTCCCCCTGAGACAGGGGGTCTCTATACAATCCCTGTGTATACTGTGGTGCCATTTCCAGTCTCCAGGGTGACCCACAGTGTCTCCTCTCTTTCCTGTCTACCCTTTAGTTCTGTTGCTTTGATCCCTTCCCTTACACAGAGAGCTAATCCTCTTCCTCTTTTACCCTTTCTGTCCCTCCTGTAGATTGTGTACCTTGGTATGTTGACATCCCAGTCATGGTGCTCTGTGTACCATGTTTCTGTGACTGCCACGATATCCAGGCATCTGTCTTCCATCAAGGCCACCATTTCGGGGAGCTTTTTACCTAGACTATGGGCACTGGTACTCATTACCCTCCATTTTTTTATGGCCTTATTTCTTTTTACCCCACCCCTGTCCTTACAGCCTTTGTCTTTTTCTCCATTTACCCCTGCCCTTATCCCTATCAACTGCTCTTTCTTGGTGTTTACCTCACTAACTATTATGTTTTCTTTTGGTGAGCTATGATTCACTTTCTTCATTTCAGTGCCTCCCCCCTTGGCTAGTTTAAATGATTGCCAATAAAGCATTTAAACCTGTCACCTTGGATCCTGGTTCCCCTCCTGGACAGATGAAGACCATCGCACCAGTATAGGCCTGCATCCCTCCAGGTGGAGCTCCAGTCCCCAATGAGGCCAAATCCCTGAGCTCTGCACCAGTTTTTCAACCAGTCATTGAATCCCATGGTGCAGAGTACCATAGCCTCATCCATGCCATAGACAGGTAGCACTTGCAAGAAAGTTACCATGTGTGCTACCTGTCTAAGGCCCCTTCTCAACTCCACAAACTCCTGTTACACTGCTCTGATCCCATTATCAGCCAGATCATTTGTCCCTATGGTGATAATGACTTCCAGCTCACTCCCCTTGCAGCTGCTCCCACAATCCTGAGGATTCATTTCATGTTCCTCCAAGCCATGGCATTGGGCAGGCACCCTACCTCCCTTTCCCCTCCTTCCCCCAGTTCTACCCCCCTAACAATTGGAGTCCCCCACCAGGGTTGTTTCCTTCCCCTGTGGAGTCCTGTGCCACCCTCCTGTGGGTCTCCATTGTGGAGGTTCCCAGCATCCTCCTTGGTCTCTACTGCAGGTGCCTCCATAGAGAAACCATGCTCTGCCAGAGTGGCAAATGAACTGTGGAGAGGCACAACTGGAGGGATGTGCCTCTGTTCCACCACCCTCACCCTCCCTGAGTCCACTGTGGTCCAACTACTTCCCTTTCTTGGATACCTCTGAGGTAGTGGCAGTGGCCTGGGTAGTCTTTGAGTGGGGAAACAGGTTTTCTGAATCCTTGCCAGGTCAGTGTGGAGATGAGCAACCTCCTCCCTCAGACCAGAGAAGTGCCTGCAAATAGTGCAGCAATGCAGTCTCCAGAATGTCTCCCAGAAGACTGCTGCTCCACAGTCAGTGCATTGCACCACTCTCCACATGTCTGTCTCCCTTCCTGTTTCAGATGTTTTTCTTTTATTTTTGTTGTTCTTGTTTTAGTGTGTGCAAGTTTGTGCATGTCTCTACCCCCTATTCAGTGTGCTGTGCCTTTAAGGATATGAACAGGTGTATGTTGTTATCAATTATGGGAGTGATTCAGAACCCCTGATATAAAGGAAGTTATGCATTTGGAGAGGGTGGGGTGAGGGGCAGGGTGGGTGGAATAAACCTGTGTCCTCCAGAAACAAACAACTACACCTCTGACCCTTCACCCCAGGGGTGCCTTCCTTCCTTTAAGAGACCTATTTCACAGAGTTTACGTTACAGGTCTAGTCACAAATGACTGCAAATATTTCCCAGCTAGAGTTCCTCCCTGTCAAATAAAAGTTAAACTAAGAAAAGTCAACCCCAAAAACACAGAATCAAAACTACTTATGTACACAGGCCCAAAAATTAATAATTCAATTTAGTGTAGCCTATTAAATGACCTCCTTAATTTAAGGAAGATTTTGGCTGCTTTCTTTCTCTCTCTCAGCAGACAGAGTCCACAAACAGCTCCTGTTTTAAATCCTCAGTTCTTCAGGCCTCTTTCAGCTCCTCCCCTTAACTGACACCTATTTCACAGAGTAAGTAACAGGTCTAGTCACAAATGACTGCAAATATCTCCCAACTAGAGTTCCTCCCTGGCAAATAAAAGTTAAACTAAGAAAAGTCCAAAAACAGAGAATCAAAACTACTTACGTACATCGGGATGTGCTGGTAGGCATCCTTCATGTCCAGAAACACTAGCCAGTCTCCTGCTGAAATCATGGGAAGGAGATGGGGCAAAGAGACCATGCGGAATCTCTTATTTGAGATCCACTGGTTCAGGTTGCTGGGATCCAGGATGGGTCTTAAGTCCCCAGTCTTCTTTGGAATCAAGAAGAAATGGGAGTAAAACCCCAAGTTTATCTCTGCCAAAGAAACCCTTTCTATGGTTTCTTTGGCAAGAAGAGACTGAATCTCCTGCCGAATAGGAGCTCTGTGGTCTCTTGGATAATGAGACGGGGGCGGTGGTCTATTTGGTGGTATGGAGTTGAACTCAATGGAGTGCCTGAACTCCATGAGGTCAAGGACCCCACTGGTTGGAGGTCACTTCTCTCCAAGCTTTAGCGTAAAGAGGAAAGTGATCTCCCACCAGCTCTCCCGATGACATATTTGGAAGAGAGAGGTTGCCTGGATAGTCAGGCAGTAGGAATGGGAGCAAAACCACTTAAATGGCATAACTGGGTGTCTCCCTTGACCTCTCCCTTACCTTCGTGTCACACATCACCACAACTGCTAGGTGCAGAAATCAGAAACTGGGGGCTGGTTTACATCTTAAACACTGCTTGACCTGAGGCAAGGCTTGCCATTGCTCAAAGCACTCTGCTCCCTCTGTTGGACTACTGTGCTCAAATTTACACCCATATCTCTGCAATTATTATGTTGTTGTACTGCAGCAGTGATGTCACTACTACAGCAGAAATTAGAATGCTGCCATGTAGTTGGTTTTCCTCTATCCAATTTAGCTGCAAGTTTTTTTTAAACTTGAATTTGCAGAAACATTTGCATCACACTGTTAGTTAAAAATATAAAAATAAAATGTTACAATTGCTATTCTCAGTTGCCTTTATTAACTGGTTATGAGCAGTCATAAACAAACAAGGATATTCTTGTTTCTTTGGTAACCCTCACGGTCTTCTGTTACCATGGTAACCTCTCGACACAAGAATACACTTTTGTATGGCTGCTCATACACAATCCTCTGTGTTATCCTATTTATTGTTCTACTATTATAGATCAAGGTACCTATTAAAAAGAAAAACCTGTCCCAAATTGTGCCCATTCCCATCTGCATATCATGAAAAAATTACTCACCATAGTAATGTTGTTTTGTCTAATGGAGTCTTGCTGTATTCTGACTATTGCAGTTAGCCCCAGCACTTGAACTGCTCTGGAGAGGAAAAAGTTAACTCTATGCAGAAGCATAGAACGTTGAGCTCGAGCTCGGGTTTTCAAACCTCTGTCACTGGTACATTCTAATGTAACCTTCAGATTCTTACGAGCACTATACTAACTAACTAATAGCTATAGAAATTGTTTTAAAATGTTGCCATAGGCCACTGATACTTGGGTCCAAAAGACTCAAGTCGAGAACTCAAGAAGAATCTTATGTAGATAGTGAAACTAACAACAACAATACACAAAAACTCAAAAATCACCCAAACTAAATAGGATGGGTGAAGAACAGGGGGTACACCTCTAGGGTGCCACACTGTACCTGCCAACCCAAAGCCAAAAACAACTAGATTCTGAGAGGGGAGGCAGGAAGGGAGGTCAGAATACAGCAAGACTCCATTAGAAGAAACAACATTATTGTGGTGAGTAATTTTTTCTTCAAACAACATGAAGTCTTGCTGTATTCTGACTATTGCAGACTACCAAGCAGTTCCCTCCTGGAGGAGGGGATACAGACCCTACTTTGGAAAAAGGCTCTGCAGTACTGCTGTGCCAAACCTAGCATCACTTCTAGACTGGATGTCAGGAAAGTAATGCTTGGTGAATGTGTGAACAGTTTTCCAGGTGGCTGCTTTACAGATCTCTGATAGAGGAATATCCCTAGCAGCTGCCATGGAGGCAACTGTACCCCTGGTCAAGTGTGTCCTCAGGACTGAGGGAGGCTCCTTCCCCAGTTTTGTGTAACAAAACTGAATGCAAGAAATAATCCATCTGGTAATAGATCTATTAGTGGTGGGTTTACCCTTTCCCACTTCACCATATGTGAGAAACAGCTGGGTACAGTCCTTCCGGTAGGCCTTAGTATTGTCTATATAATAACTAAGTGCCCTTTTAACATCCAGACTGTGCAATCTTCATTCACCTGAAGAAGAATGGTCAGTGAAAAAAACAGGTAAAGACATAGATTGGTTAAGATGAAAATCTGAAACCACTTTTGGAAGACATTTTCTAGTGGCTCTAAGGACCACCTCATCCATATGAAGGGAAATAAACTTAGGTTCCACTGACAAGGCCTGTAATTCCCCGCTCCTCCTGGCAGAAGTAATGGCCACCAGGAACACAGTCTTCCAAGTCAAGTACTTTAGCTCAGCTGAAGATAAAGGTTCAAATGGGAGGGGCTGCATAAGCTGTGCAATACAGATATTCAGGTCCCAAGCAGGGGTAGGCTCCATAAAGAGAGGGTTAAGATGAACCAGACCTTTGAAAAACTTACTGAACACAGGGTGAGAAGCCAAGGAGGAAACCTTCCCTGCTGATTGGAAAGTAGACTCAGCTGCCAGATGAACTTTAAGAATAGCAAGCATGAGGCCCAAGCTATTCAGATGAACCAGGTAGTCCAGGGCTATAGCAGTGGTCGCACTGCCTGGCTGAATATCCCTCTGAGAACACCAAATAGTGAATCTTTTCCATTTGGAATTCTAAGTCTGTCTAGTTGAAGGTTTCCTAGAGAGTTTGAGAACAACAGTAACCCCTTGAGAGAGATGCAATCCTGCATACTCTAACTCTTCAAGAGCCAAGCTTTGAGCCTGAGAGGTTGGAGATTGGGGTACCAAATTCTTCCCTGAGAGGAGGTCAGGAGGTCATGCCTCCTGGGAAGAAACAGGGGAAGTGTCACTAAAAGAGACAGTAGTAATGGATACAATGGTTGTCTGGCCCAGTCTAGGGACACCAGAATCACTGTGCAGGGCTGAGGCCTGATTTTTATAAGTGCTCTGAAAATGAGAGGAAAAGGGGGAAGGCATAAAGGAACTTGCCTGCCCAGTCCAACAGGAGAGCATCTAGAGGCACAGACCCCAGGACTGGGGGTCTGCAACAGAAGAGAGGAAGTTGATGGTTGTTTGGGGCTGCAAAGAGATCTATCTCTGGAGTGCCCCACCTCCTGAAAATGACCTGAAGAACATGTTGAACATTCATGATGACCCTGTGAAATCCTGCTCAGGGTGTCTGCCAGCACATTATCCTTCCCTGGGAGATGCACTGCTGCCAGGGAAGTCTGACGGGAGTAGGCCAATGACCATACCTTCTTGACTTCCATGCACAAGGCCATGGATCGAGTGCCCCCTGCTTGTTAATGTACCACATAGTGGTGGTGTTGTCTGTTCTGACCTGCACCACTTTTCCCTGAACTGATTCTGAGAATGCTTGAAGAGCTAGAAATATTGCCTTGAGTTCCAGAAGATTGATGTGAAGGACAGACTCCTGATGAGACCAAGTGCTTTGTGCAGTAAGGTCTCCTAGATGGGCTCCCCAGCCTATGAGAGAAGCACCTGTTGTAAGAACAACTGAGGGTGTCTGGGGTAGAAAGGGGACACCCAGCCTGAGATTGTTCTCCTCCAGCAGCCATTGGAGAGCCTGGACAAGGGTCTGGGACACTGGAACCAACCTGGTGAGTGGATCCTTCCTCTGTGACCAGAAGGATCTGAGGTGGAATTGAATGTCTCTCATCTGAAATCTGTCTCCTGGGACCACTGCAGTGGAAGCTGCCATGTGGCCTAGAAGTTGGAGGAAATGTCTGGCTGGATGAGAAACCAAGGGTTTGAAAGAGGAAGCCAGATCTGTAAGAGCCTTTGCCTTTGAGAGAAGCAGGAAAGCCTTTGCTTGAATGGTATCCAATTCTAGCCCTATAAAAGTGAGATGTTGAACAGGTTCTAGAACTGATTTGGCCAAATTAAGGAGAAATCCTAGAGAACCTATAAGCCTCTGGGTAGCAGCCAGAGCTAACCTGACTTGGTCTGGTGACTGGCCTACAATGAGCCAGTCATCTGGGTAATGAAACACTGAGATGCCATGCCTTCTAAGGAAGGCTACCATCACTGCCAGACATTTGGTAAACACCCTGAGTACAGATGTGAAGCCGAAGTGCATAGCTCTGAACTGGTAATGGCCTGAGGGTAATTCGAACCTGAGGACCTTTCTGTGGGAGCACCTGATAGGAATGTGGAAATAGGCATCCTTGAGGTACAGGAAGGCTAGCCAGTCTTCTGGCCTCAGAGAGGGAAGAATGAGTCCCAGAGTCACCATTTTGAATTTTGGTTATGTGATATGTTTGTTCAGGTATCTTAGGTTTAAGATGGGTCACCACTCCCCTGTCTTTTTTGGGGTAAGGAAGTATCTTGAATACAAGCCTTTCCCTCTGTGTGTCAGAGGTACTTGCTCCACAGCCTTTAGGAGCAACAACTGAGAAACCTCTGCCTCTAAAGCAAGTGTTTCCAGTTGAGAGGCAGGTTTGAAGGACCTTACTCTGATTTTGGGAAGTCTTTTGAAACTGAGAACAAGCCCTTGACTTATAACTTCCAGAACCCATTTGTCTGAAGTGACAGACTTCCAGGCCTGGAAGAAACAAGTCAACCTGCCCCCCCAACTGGAAGTGAGGAGGCCACCCAGACTGACACATCAGGGTGTCTGTTTGGCAGGAGTCCTAGGCTGAGAAGAGGATGCAGCCCTGCTCATCCCCTTCTGCCTCTCCCGCTGAAAAAAACCCTCTACTGGAAAGAAAAGGAAACCTGGGCTTGGTAAAATGGCCCCTGAAAAGGCCTCCCCTGCCAGTCCTAGACTGCTGCTTTTGAGGAGTGGCCTGCTTCTCTTTGGCCACTGCACTCATGTGGGCGGTCCTATATTCATCCATCTTTTTCATGTAAATCTCTGTTTGCTCCCCAAACAGAAAGTTGTCTGTGACAGGGAAATCCATGGCCTTAGCCTGGGTGTCCTGTGATAGGCTAGTACAGCTGAACCAAGCAAACATCCACAAGGAGACAGATGTAACCATGACTCTTGATGCCACATCATTGGAGTCCACAGCAGCATGAAACTGTAAAATGCAAGTTCCAAGTACACGTAAGTCCATAAAGAAGGACGCTATGTCAGAAAAGGTGTTTTACTATAAAAAACATTATTTTAATGTAAAAAAAAACACAAAGCAAAGGCACCGATCCCCTTCTGACATGTTTTGGGCAAGAGTTCTTTATCAAAGACTGGGGAACAAACATTGCAGACCATTCAAATACACTCATAATTGATGTCATATGTATGAAATTGTACTTTGGATGCCTCTATTCCATCTGCAGCCACCGCCTCCAGCTCCTTGCCCAGCTGGGGAGGAGCAGTTTTAGCTAGCTCCAGAACTGTATCCCATCTAGATTTCTGGTACCTAGGAGCATAGGCCATATAAGAAGCCTGTCTGAGTCCAAGGAGAATACCAGTTATTGTTTCTTTGCCATGGCATTCACCTTCCTGGAATCCTTATCCTTATCCTTATCTGGGAAGTGAGAAGCCAAGAGGATGTAAGCCTTATCATAGGCTGCAGCCTGTACCACCCAAACATGGCTGCAGTGAGAATAAAGAAATTCCATACCAGAACCTGACAGCATGTACTTCTTCTCCATTCTCTTGTCCACAGGAGGTATGGAAGATGGCATCTGAAGTAATATTTCAATCTGTTTCCCAAAGATTTACGCAGGGGAATAGACAGTCTCTTTGACTCTGGGACATCCATCATCTCCACATAGTGAGGTTCTTCTGTTTCCTCCACAGCTTCCACTGCTGGTAGCTGGAGAGTCTCTGCCATGTCTTTATAAAATAAAAAGTGTGAAGGGGACTCAGAAAGTCTGGGAGGGGAAATATTGGAAAGCCTGTCTGGGGAGATGTCAGGCTGTAGTGGCTCATCTAGACCTTCATATCATCTTCATCTTCATCCTCAGCCTCAGGATTCCACTCCCAATCCAACTCATAATACTCCTCCAGTTCATCTTCTAAAGGAGCTTGGACCGACTGAACCAATTGCCTGCCATGTGGTGTCGGTTCAGTTGGAACCTGGAGAAGTGATTGCACAATACTTATCGCTCTTGCAATCTCTTCTGCGGTTGGGATCTGAGGATCAGGATCTGAACTGGTCCATTTCTTTTTTGATAGAACTGATCCTTCTGAATCCGACTTCCTTTTGCCCAAGGAGGTATCACCCTGGCTAGAAGGCACCTCCTCAGGCTCGGTGGAAACCGAACCAGGCTGGCCATCCAGGTCAGCAGATTTTGAGGTCTCTCTTTCCCTAAGCCAAGCTATTCTTTTTTCTAAAGTGGCTTTAGGGAAATTAACACATATCTGCAGTCTGTTTTGAGGTGGTCAGACCCCAGACAATAAACACAAATGTGGTGGGGATCAGCTTTAGCAAAAGCCTCCCCACACTCGCTACAGTGTTGAAACCCAGTGGGACCAGGTTACTCAGACATTGCCTTTTCTCACAAAAAGTACCCTTAACAGCTTTTATGCCAGGTAACACAAAACTTTTCGGTCACCAACTGGTTCAAGGGTTGTTTAAAAACCTGGAATAAAACGTAGGTTTTCTGAGACGGAAAAGTACCAGACCACACTCTTTAGTACACAGAAACAGGTTTTTAAGGACAGAGTTTTGGTTCCCCACCGGACTGACTGATAAGGAACCAAATAAAAGCAACTTCTATCACTATCTACCACTCTACCTGTACCAAAGACAGAGATCTGATGACTGAAAAATAAAAAAGCTGTAGGATTAAACTGATCAAATAACTATACCAAACCAAAGTAGCGAGGAGAAATTCTCCAGAGTGTCTTCTCAGTTAGGCGGAGTAAATAATCTGACAGTTACATTAGAATGCACCAGTGACAGAGGTTTGAAAACTGAGCTCGAGCTCAATGTTCTATGTTCCTGCATAGAGTTAACTCTTTCCTCTCCAGAGCAGTTCAAGTGCTGGGGTTCACTGCAATAGTCAGAATACAGCAAGACTTTGCGTTGTTTGAAAAGCTCTTTGCAGCGCAAGGGTGTCTCATGGACATGGGACAGGAGTGCTCTGATTGTTTTGGATTGCTCCCTCGATCTATAATTAAACATTGATTATTCGAAGTGAACAGTACTGTACTTACCTTGTGGGATTTTTTTGTACTTACAGAAATGCATCAATTTTCTATTACTTTTTAATCCTCC
Organism: Neoceratodus forsteri; assembly: GCA_016271365.2. Taxonomy (NCBI): domain Eukaryota; kingdom Metazoa; phylum Chordata; order Ceratodontiformes; family Ceratodontidae; genus Neoceratodus; species Neoceratodus forsteri. Next base: position 877,784,000 of record CM028129.1, read on the forward strand.
ATTTCCAGGCATCATCACAGACATGATTGAAATATGAACAAGAGTGTTGTGTGACCATTCCATTATGAATACATAGTGACACTTCATCAATAGTTATCCGATTTTATAGTTTACTTTATTGCAGAGACACAAAGCCTGAGAATCTGTGGGGGGAAAAAAGGGATAGAAAAACTTCTAAAGTATCGTGTTTACAAAATGCACATTCAAAAAAATTTAGTAATAATGAAAAGCAATAAATATGTAATATATGTAGAAATAACTTATCTAAAGATGTATCTGGTTAGATTGTCATTAAGATATTGAAATATTCATACTGGCCACCCACAATTTATTCATTTTGTATATCTCTGTCTATACAGAATCTGGTTTTCTGCCATATATAATATGATGCAAATATCCGGTTCTGTAAATTACATAAATTTCCACCCAATAGGAATATTTATTTATTTATTTAAAATTGGTGACTGGGAAAGGCACACTGAGCCGAGGCTCATTTCCAGGTGTGACCCGGGCACAAAGTGTACATTGTAGTAAGCAGATAAGTACAAGAAATATCAAGTTTCAGACAAGTAGTACAGTGTAAGGGCATTTCATAATAGTAGGCAGTAAAGTAACAATTTTTGGTGGAACAGCCAATAGAAGAACATCATGACATTACATTTCTAAACAAATTGTGTGATACAGTTTATTAGAAGTGTATATATAGACATATTTACAGTAGTGGCTGTCCAGAGTGTGCTAGACTAGCCACAAGAAAGTACGGTGGGTAGGTGGTGTAGCATTTTGGGGCTGGCATGTGCGGTAATATTTTACCTGGGCTGGCCACTGAGGGCAATACTAGGCCTGAGTTAAAGAGGGGTCAGATGAGCAGCTTTGGCAGTCAGTGGGAGGGAGGGAGGAGCCTGAGTAGTTGTTTAAAGGCTGATAGGGAGGAGGCCTGGTGGAGGTTGGGTGGGAGATTGTTCCAAAGGAGAGGGAGCTGGTAGGAAAAGTCAGCTTGCCCAGAGGCAGAGAGGGGGCATGAGAGGTGGAAGGTACATGAGTGTCTATGGCGGAGTCAGTAGCCAGGGGAGATGGCTTGCGATAGGTGGGAAGAGAGGTGGGGAGAAGGGAGCCAAGCCAGTATTTAGCTATGAGGAAGGCACTGTGGGCTGTACACCTTTGCGAGAGAGGCATCAGGGATAGATTGGAGTATAGGAGGCAGTGATGAGTGAGTGGGGGGGAGGCAGTGGTGAATCAAATGAAAGAATTGAGCAGGACATCAAGTTTTGAAAGGGAGGAGGTAGGGGCTGTGCCATAAATGATGTCCACATAGTCCAGAACTGGTAGGATGGTTTTGCATACAAGTTCACTCCTTGTGGGAAGGGGAAGGCTGGCTTTGTGGCAATAGAAGATGGCCAGTGTGGGCCAGAGTTTGGTACAGATGGCATCAACGTGGGTGGAATAGTTGAGGTGGGTATCCAGCCAGACTCCCAAGTACTTGAATATGTATATTGGTTTGACCTTCCAGTACCTTGGCACCTGCAATAGAGATTAAAATTTAGATATAAACATAACATACACTGAAGGTGTTCACTAAACAACAAATGTACTGTGATACACATTTATTTATTTTATTCTTTGGTAACCGGGTAAGGCCCACTAGGCACAACTGCCTGTTTTCAGGGGTGACCTGGGAGCACTGGGAGGTTAAGTGACTTGCTCAGAGTCACACAGTATGCAAGTGGAAGTTGTGACAATCAAACTCAGGTCTGCCCTGCTGGATGTATCAAGTTCATTTATACCTCGTTCCTCTAACCTCTAGCCTATACTACCAGCCCTATGCACATGAGTGCATTATGAACATGTACATAAGACCATAAATAATGATGATAGACTTCGCAACAAAAATTAATGCACACTTTTCCTAGCTGCCATGTGTCAGATGTGGAGACTCTGATCTAATGGTTAACCTGTTAAACATGTATTCCAACCAGTATTAATGAGGGCAATCAAGGGATAAAGGAGGCATCATTCCCCAATATTCCAACGAGTGGCATAACAACACCTTTTTCTGCCGTCAAGATCTAGAATTCTAGAGGAGGACTCACTAGTGTTTAATACAGTTGCATCACCATCCCCAGCATTCTGCTAGTGTTATCTCTGCCTATTCACTCCAGCTTGCCAGTGACCCATCCCACACAGCCTCATCCTCTTCAATAATAGCCCCCTCTTACACACAGCACCATCCTCCACAATAATACCCCTTCCGCACATAGTCCCCTCCTCTCGAATAATAATACCTTACCCCTCAATTGTCTATGCAAATCATGTAAAACCGAGTCATTGATTGTTTTGAGGCAAGAACATGTGACTTGGGTTACTGATCATGATGTACTGTATCTTCACATCCTCTTGGCATAATCTCTAACCTGCCCACAATCATTTGGAGAGGGGGACCAAAGTCTCATCCACTAAAGGCACCTAGAGTACAGTGTCCAGTTCTGGAGGCTTCATCTCAGAAAGGACATAGACAGACTGGAGACAGTGCAAAGAAGAGCTACAAAAATGATACTTGGACTCCACATCAAGGCATATTAGGAGTGTCTCCATGACTGAAACATATACTTCCTGAAACAACACAGAGAAAGGAGGGACATGATCAAAATCTTCAAGTATTTGAAGGGAACGTATAGTTATGTAAGAACTTACCATAACAGTAGATCTTCGAGAGGAGCTCTTGCAGTAGGTAATATCATTAGGACTAAAGCCGGCAGGTGTCAGAACCCCACATAAAACTTGTAGCTAGCAGTCTGTAGCCTGACGTCAGACATGGTATAAAGGGGTCAGTCCCCAGGCACCATCTCAGCTCTCCCGTTGGAGACCCAGCTGGAATTGTTTGGAGAACCGAGCAGGAACTTCCCAACCCTGAGTAGGAATAAAAACTCAGAATCCTGGGGGATGGTGAACGGGAAGTCACCTGTGGCAAGAACTCCTCTCGAAGATCTACTGTAAGGGTAAGTTCTTACATAACTGTACTATCTAACTTCAAGGGAGAGTTCTTGCAGCAGGTAATACCATTAGGACTGAGCCCCAAGAAGTGCCCAAAGATAGGCCCAGGTCTGATCGGGATGTGTAGAGTAGCCCAAAACACTGGCTAAAGGCTGATAAACCTCAGGAGAGCAGGTCTTGCAGGACTGCAAGACCAAAACCAGCTTTCCTCCTAGAAGCAATGTCTAGGCTGTAATGCCTGATGAAGGTTTAGACTGTGCTCCACGTCACTGCAGCACAAATGTCTGCTGACAAAAGAATGTGGCTGAGACTATCAGCGAGGATGTTCTGGACCCCTGGCAGGTGCACTGCTGTGAAGTCTAGAAGATGTTCTACTGCCCAGTCCCACACTCTTATGACCTCCCTGCAAAGTGGTTAAGAGTGTGTTCCCCCCTGCTTGTTGATGTAGAAGACCACAGGTGTGTTGCCTGTCTGCATCAGGAGAGAACCCTGAGAGAAATGGCCTCAGAATGCCTGAAATGCATTCAGAATTGCTTTCATTTCCAGTACATTGATATGTAGAGAGCATTCTGTGGGAGACCAGGATCCTCAAGTCCTGTGATCCCCTAAATGGGCCCCCCATCCTGTCAGCGAGGCATCTGTTGTTAGGATTTGAGTCGGGATGGGTCTCTGAAAGGAGACTCCTCCCTCTAAGTTTGCATGGCAGAGCCACAAATAAAGGAAGTGAGAGACCACCCAGGAAACCCAAATCTGCTGATCCAGGTCATCCACCTTCTGGTCCCATTGGACCCTGAGGTGCACCTGAAGGACCCTCAAGTGCAGTCTGGCAAGAGGGACCATAGCTATGGTGGCTGATATGTGACCCAGTAGCTGTAGAATAACCCATGCAAGGACAGAGGGGCTGTTTGCACACTGCATGCCATGGCCTGCAGCCACTCTGCCCTATACCAGGGTAGAAAGGCTCTTCCCTGCATGGGGTCCAGGATCGCCCCTATGAATTGAAACCTCTGGGATGACCACAGTTGTGACTTTTGCCAATTCACTGTTATGCCCCAGGAGTGGAAGAGTTCTTCTGTCTGACTGAGGGCGTCTTGAAGTTGCTTGTCCGATGGGGTGGAGAGAAGCCAGTCGTCCAGGTAGTGGTACACAAAGAGGCCTCTCCACTGGAGGGCCACTGCCACCACTGCCAGACACTTGCTGAAAACTCTGGGTGAGGACGAAAGACCGAAGGAGAGAACCCAGAACTGGTAGTGCTGTTCCTGAAAACAGAAATGAAGAAACTTTCTGTGGGACTTCAGGACCTTGATATGCATATACCCATCTTGCATATCTAGGGAGTACAACCAGTCCCCTTGATGTAGCAAGGAGAATCGACTTGCTAGAGTCACCATCTGAAGTCTCTAGTACTTGACTGAGAGATTGAGCTGACTTAAGTCCAGAAATAGGTGAAGGTGTCCCGTTTTCTTTGGGACCAGGAAAAAAATGAGAGTAATAACCTTTTCCCCTCTATGCCGGAGGGACTGGCTGAATTTCCTCCTCCAGAAGAGAGGTGTGGATGGGCAATTGACTGGAGGGGGGATTGTTTAGAGGGATAGAGAGAAATTCTATTGAGTACCCTTTTCGAATGGTGTCCAGCATCCACTGGTCTGTGGTAATACTGGACCATTCTAGAGGGTAGAGGGCAACTCTCCTTCCTACTTTCTCAGTCTGTGACTCCCAGGAAGGTGGGGGAGAGACAGTGAGTCAGGAGATGGGAGTGACGGGGCCCTGAGTTCTGGGAGCTTTGGGCTGCCTAGGACCTTGGGAGCCTTGTGGGACAGGGTTACCCCACCTCTTGAATCCCATGCCCTGGGAGCTTTTGCCTCCCTGTCCCTGTCCTTTGCAAAAGGGACAGTGATGGGGTTCTTGAGGCTGGAATTTGTACATGTGGTGAATATCAGCCACCGCTCTTCCTGACTCTTGAAGTTGTTTGACCTAGGCTTCTCCCTCTGGGCTGAACAGCACTGGGCCCTGAAATGGGGAATCCAAGATGGAGTCCTGCAGGTCAGGCTTAAAACCAGTACGTCTCAGCCAAGATAGCCTCCTCATACACCCCCCCAAGCAGCCACTCAGGAGGCCATGTCCACTGCATCATAAGACATGTTTATCCACGTCCAGACCTGACTGGGTGCAGGCAAGCACTTCCTCCTTGGTGCCTGAGTCTGGCATAGAACTAACCAGCTCCATAATTTTCTGCCAAAGTGACTGGTGATAAGTCACCATATGGGCCATGACATTTAGGGACTGGATGGCACCTGTGGTGGAGGAATACATTTTTAGGCCCCAGCTGTCCAATTTCTTGGAGACCAGGTCTGGAGGCTGAGTGCTCAAATGTTAAGGTTGCATGTCACAGCCATGGGCTGTGGTATGAAACAAAGAGTTGGCCTTTTGTTGCTCCACCAAGAAAGGCTCTGCCTTAGGAGGCTTGTAAAGCCTATCAGCCTTCTTGTGCACTGCTTGTATGGATGAAGGAGTGTCCCAAGAAAGTCAAGTGATGTCTTGGAAGGGCTCGACTAAGGGCAGGATAACCAAAGGCTTCGGCTCTTTCTCCCCCAGGAATTTGGCCAGACATTGTCACTCAGGGTCCAAATCCTTGGTGTCCCATTCACAGATTGTTTGGATGTGCCTCATTATGTCTAAAAATGAGGGATCATCAGGAGGGGATCTAGGAGAGTTCTTAGGACCCAGAGAGGGTGGAACGAACTCATCCCATGAAGAGTCAGGAGATGACAGGTCAGTGTCCCTTTATCTGATGAACAGGTGTTCCAGTTCAAGTTCAAGTTTATTGCAGGAAAACTCCTTTGAGTAAGCTCATTCACAAGGAGGTCCTGTTACAGTTATATAGACAGGTACACAATACATATAAAAAAATGACATGACAGTAATTAATATATAGTAAAAAATTCAATGTGGGACATAATGCTCTGGACATAGAGTAACAGTCTTAGTATAAAGAACATGAACCTATGGATAGGTGTAAGGAACAGGTTGAGTAGAGCGTACAGAGCAGGTAAAATGGGGGGGAGGACTGGTGGTGGCCAAGTACGGAATAGTAAGAGGGAGAAGGAGTTTAAAGACAGTTACATGTATCTTTTAGTTTGTCGATAGCTATCCTTTTAAAGAAGTTAACTGGGACAATACTGGACAATTTCAGCGAGGATTGTAATCGATTCCAAATGGTTGGAATGGAACATGAGACGGCGTGTTTACCTAGGGAGGTACGAGTTCTGGGTACATCAAGGAGGATAAAGTCCAACTTCCAGAGTGAGTAAACACTGCAGGAGATACAGACCAAAGAAGTTAGGTAGCTTGGGAGTTTGTTCAGAAGAAGGTTAAGGGTCCAGGTACCAGCATGGAGCGCATGTCTAGTGGTTAGTGAGGGCCACCCAACAGTTGTATAAATGTGTGACTACTGGAGGAAGGAATAGATGAGTGCTTTTTCCTTCTCTTACCCTTAGGGTCTGGTTAGGAGCTTTCACCCCCTGCTGGGATAGGTGGGGTGGAGGGAGGTCTCATAGGTGGTGGAAATAACAGTAGATCTTTGGGAGAGGTTCCTGCAGTAGGTCTTCACATATAGGACTGTGCCCCCTGGCATCAGGTCTGCATGGAAAACTTGTAGCTAGCAATCATCAGCGGGGACGGCCCCCCCCGATCTCAGGTGACGCAGTGTCAGACTAACTATAAAAGGGGGCGGTCTGCACCCACCCTCCAGTTCTTTTCCACCAGAGACCTAGAGGTAGGAAGTAGAAAAATGGAGTAACAACTCCTCTGACCCTGTGCCCTTGCTGAGCCAAAGGCTAGACAGAAGAAAGGAAATAACTCCAGGAACTAGGGGATAGGTGGTGGGAAACTAGACCTACTGCAGGAGTCTCTCTCTTGAAGATCTACTGTTATGGTAAGTTCTTACATAACTGTTACATCTTACTTTGAGAGGATTCCTGCAGTAGGTCTTCACATATAGGACTGAATTCCAAGTGGTCTAACAGAAAAAAATCATGGGGTTGGAGACAAAGTTCCGGGAGGAGGAAGATGTCTGCCAACTAAGGGTCTGTCTTAAGACAGAAGACCTTGCAAACCTGCAAGCTGAAACCAGCTCAATGCCTAGAGGCAATGTCCATACTGTAATGTTTTGTGAAGGTGTGGATGGAAGACCAAGTGGATGCTGCACAAATATCTGCAGTGGACACATTCCTGAAAAAGGTGATAGAAGTGGCCATGCTCTGGGTGGAGTGAACTTTGACCACCCCTGAAAGGCATTTCTCATATTTCCGGTAAATGTAATGAATACAGTTAGCCAGCCACCTAGACAGAGTCTGTTTAGTAATAGTCTTGCCCTGGCACTGGGAGGCAAAGGCCACAAAGAGTTGGTTCAACTTTTGAACCTCCTTAGTCTGTGAGGTATAGTACCTCAGGATCTTGTGCACATCAAGGGTGTGCAAAAGGTATTCCCCCCTGTTTGAATGCTGAGGAAAGAAAACCAGCAGTTCAACACTCTGGCTGAGAGTCATCTCCGAAACAACCTTTGGAAGAAAAGAAAGATTAGTCCATAGGACCATGGGGTCCTTATGGAAAATTAAGTAAGGCTCTCTACAAACTAGAGCCTGTAGCTCCAAAACCCTTTGCGCTGAAGTAACTGCAACCAAAAACAGTGTCTTCCAGGCCAGGAAGCACATATCACAACTTGCTGCCAGTTCAAAAGGGGGCAAAGTAAATTTTTCCAACATAAAATTAAGATCCCAGGGAGGTCAAGGGTTCTGGACTGGAGGTTTGTTGTGAAGGATCATCTTCAAGAAAGTCTTGGAAACCTCGAGCTGAGCTAGGGTTTTGCCCTCCATGGGCTGGTGGTAGACTGACACTGCAGAGAGATGGACCTTCAGTGAGGAGTAACTGAGGCCCATCTCTGAAAGATGTGAGATGTACTCCAGCACCTGGGAGGCCGAACAAAAAAGAGGGCCCAAGTGCTTTACTGTAGCCCAAATAGAAAATCTCTTCCATTTCAAGGCATAGGTAGACCTGGTGGAGGGTTTCCTAGTCTTCACCAGGACCTGGGCAACTTGTGTGGAAACTCTATAGTGAGAAACCGCTATGTCCACAGGTGCCATGCATGAGGGTGGAGAGACTTGAGGCTTGGATGTACCAGGGTGCCCTGCTCCTGAGACAGAAGGTCATGGGAAAGAGGCAGATGATCCGGCAGTTCTAGAACTAGTTTTTGCAACAGCGGGAACCAAATCTGCTGAGGCCACAGAGGAGCAATTAAGATCATGTGAGCCCCTCTGCCTGTACTTTCAGAAGAACCTTCTGAATAAGAGGAAAGGGAGGAAACATGTAGAGAAACCTCCCTGTCCAGGAGAGAGACTGTGCTTCTCCCCAAAAAACACCATGACCTGGAACGAACGAGTAAAAGATGGGTAGTTTTGTGTTGGATGGGGATGCAAGCAGATCTAGATCTGGATGACCCCACAAAAGAAACATGTCTTCTTCTACCTCCTGCTTTAGTTCCCACTTGTGAGCCCTGGTGACTAATCGGCTGAGTGTGTCCACCAGGGTATTGTGAACTCCAAGCACGTGGACTGCTGTCAGGGTCAGGCCATGCCCAATGGCACAATACCATACCCTCATTGCTTCTCTGCAGAGAGGGTATTATCAGGTGCCTCCCTATTTGTTGAGATACCAGACAGTGGCCATGTTGTCCATCAGGATGAGCAGTGTTCCCGGACAAAGTAATGACTGGAAAGCCTCAAGTGCATAGAGAACTGCTCTTGTTTCCAGGATATTGATTTGAAGATTTTCCTCCGAAGAGGAACAGGAAAATACAGTTACACAAGAACTTACCATTACAGTAGCTCTTCTATAGGAGCTCTTGCAGCAGGTAACACCATTAGGACTAAGACTGCAGGTGTTAGGACCCCTCAGAAAAAACTTTCTAGCTAGCTGTCTGTAGTGGGAGACCACCCCCGACAATGGACACACCCAACGTCAGACGTGGTATAAAGGGAGCAGTCCCCCGGCACTATCTCACTTCCCCGCCGGAGACCCAGTTGGTAAGTAATGGACAACGAAGAAGGAAATCTCCCTATACAGAGAGAAAAATTAGAGGTACAAACTGACCTGGGGGATGGAGGGTGGGATAGCCACCTGCTGCAAGAGCTAATCTCGAAGATCTACTGTTATGGTAAGTGCTTACATAACTGTACTATCTGACTTCGAGGTGGAGCTCTTGCAGCAGGTAATACCTTTAGGACTGAGTCCCAAGCAGTACCCAAAAAAAGGCCCAGATCAGAGGGGAGGAGGAATGACTGTGAGGGAACAAACAAGGTCACTCTCATATGAGAATAGTCCCTGAAGAAAGTACAGTTACACAAGAACTTACCGTAAGAGTAGATCTTCACAAGAGGCTCTTGCAGTAGGTATTCACATATAGGACTAAGTCGCCAGGTGCCAGGTCCCCATGAAAAACATCTAGCTAGCAGTCTTTGGCGGGGGATCACCCCCATGTCAGGTGACCAGTGTCAGGTGACATTGGTATAAAGGGGCAGTTCCCCATGCCCACTTTCCAGTTCTTTCCGCCAAAGGTCAAAAGAGGCAAGACAAGAGAGAAGAGGATCTTCCCCCCATGGAAATGAAGCAAAGATACTTAGGGGGACGAAGGGCAGGAAGTTAATACCTACTGCAAGAGCCTCTCTCGTAGATCTACTGTTAGGGAAAGTTCTTACGTAACTGTACTGTCTTACTTTGAGAGGGCTCTTACAGTAGGTATTCACATATAGGACTGAGTCCCAAGCAGTCTGGAACAAAGGAAAACACTCAGGAGGAGGATTGTCAACCACAACACAAAACCTTAGGGCTGAACAGGTCTCATGAGAGGAGACCTTGCAGAACAGCCAACCCGAAGCCTGCTCCACAGCGAGAAGCAATGTCCAAACTGTAGTGTTTCGTGAAGGTATGGACTGAAGTCCAAGTTGCGGTTGCGCAGATGTCTGCCACTGACACATTCTTGAAACGAGCAGCAGAGGCACCTACTCCTGACTTGACCGCGGAAGGGTCTTATTGTACTTGTCGTAACAGAAAGTGATACAATTAGCCAACCATTTGGAAAGGTATTGCTTAGAAACAGCATTGCCTTCTCATTCGTGAGCGAAAGAGACAAAAAGCTGATCAGTCTTCCTGAGATCCTTAGTCCGATTGGTGTAGTATCTCAGGATTCTGTGAACATTCAGAGTATGTAAGAGATACTCCCCTTGATTGGAGTGCTGTGTAAAGAAAGCCAGTAACTCAATGGATTGATTCAGAGTAGTTTCAGCCACCACCTTAGGAAGAAACTTAGGGTTGGTGCGTAGAGCCACACATTCCTTGTGGAAAATCAAATACGGGATTTTACACATCAAGGCCTGGAGCTCAGAAATGCACCAAGCAGAAGTGATGACCACTAGGAAGAGTGTCTTCCAAGAGAGGAACTTTAAATCTGCTTCCGCTGCGGGCTCGAGGGGAGGCAGTGTGAGTTTCTCCAGGATAAAATTCAAGTCCCATGGAGAGGCAGAATTGCAGATATGGGGTCTCAAGTGGAGAACCCTTTTAAGAAAAGTCTTGGAGACTTCCAACTGAGCAAAAGTCCTGTCTCCAAAAGGACTGTGGAAGGCTGAAATAGCTGCCATATGGACTTTCAAAGAGGAATGCTGAGACCCAGGTTGAAGAGGTGACGTATGTAGTCCAGGACATTGTTGAGAGTCTGCCCAGATGGAAAACCATTTCTACGTCAAAGAGTAGATGGACCTGGTGGAAAGCTTACTAGCCACCACTAAAATGTCTGCTACTAAAGAAGAGACTCCGAAGTGGGCTTTAGCTATGCCTGCAGGAGCCATGCATCAAGATGAAGGGATTTGAGGCCTGGGTGAACAAGGGTCCCAGATCCTGGGTCAACAAGTGCTGCGACAGAGAAAAGGAAGTGGAAGCTGTTCTGAAAACGGTTGCAGAACAGAGAACCAAACTTGTCTGGGCCAGAAGGTGGTGAGGAGAATCATCTGAGCCCTTTCTGATCTGAGTTTGTTCAGGACCCTCAGAATCAAAGGAATGGGAGGGAAGGCATAAATGAAACTGTCCATCCAGCAGAGAGACAGGGGGCCCACCAGAAAATGTCTCACCTTGGAGCAAGCGAGCAGAAGGTGGAAAGCTTTGCATTTTTGGGGGAGGTGAAGAGGTCTACCTGAGGTGTCCCTCACTGACATAAAATGTCATTTAAGACCTATTGATCTAATTCCCATTCCTGAGCCCTGTCTGAGGACCGGCTGAGTTCATCTGCCAGAGTGTTTTCCACTACCAGAACATGGACTGCTGTCAGGTGAAGGTCATGCTGAACTGCCCAGTGCCAGACTCTCATCGCCTCCTGGCACAGGGGATAGGAACATGTTCCTCCCTGTTTGTTGAGGTACCAGACTACACACATGTTGTCTGATTGGATGAGAAGAGGAGCAGAAGAATGAAGGGAAGAAGAGCCTGCAGGGCAAACAGAACTGCTCTCAGTTCAAACACATTTATGTGCAGTTTCTGCTCGAACAGGGACCAGCTGCCCTGAGCCCTGTGAGGCCCTAGGTGAGCACCTCAGCCCTCCCCTGACGTATCCGTTGTTAACAACTGGGAAGAAGAAGGGATGCAAAATGGAACTCCCAGACTCAGGTTCTCCTGAATCATCCACTAGTGCAAGTCCCAGCTCATGGGAACTGACACTAGCACCTCTTGGTCTACATCACCCGTGGTTTGGTCCCATTGTAACCGTAGCATCCATTGAGAGATCCTCATTTGGAGCCGAGCAAATGGAACTGTCAAAATGGCAGCCACCATGAGCCCAAGAAGGCAGAGAAATGACCTGGCTCTGACCCACCTGCAACCAGACAGAAGATGAGCCTGGTTCTGAAGGGTCTCGACCCAGTCCGGAGGCAAAAAGGCTTTGCCTATGGTCATGTCCAGAATTGCCCCTATAAATTGGAGGCATTGGCAAGGGATCAAATGAGATGGCCTGGTTGATGGTAATACCCAGGCTGGTATATACCTGCAGAGTAAGGGAAAGGGAGTGCAGAAGAGCTTCCTTGGATGGGGCCACCAGGAGCCAATCGTCCAGATACAGGAAGACCTGCACACCCTGGGTATGCAGGTGGGCCGCTACCACTGACAGGCATTTGGTAAATACTTGGGGGTCTGAGAAAAGACCAAATGGGAGGGCCTTAAACTGGTATAGATCCTCCCTGAAAACATAAATGAAGGTATTTGCGGTGGGAAGGGCATATGGGGATGTGCAGGTAAGCATTCTGCATATCCAGAGCACATAGCCACTGTCACAGACAGAGAAGAGGAAGAAGGCTCTGCAAAGAGAGCATTCTGAAGTGTTTATACTCCATGAACATGTTCAGGGAACTGAGGTCTAGTATAGGCCTCAAGTCTCCCGTCTTCTTTGGAACTAGAAAGAAATGGGAATAGTAAACCATCCCCCAAAGATGGGTGGGGATTTGTTCTATTGCCTCCTTTGACAGAATGGATAGGATTTCTTCCAGAACCAGAGGAAGATGTTGCAGGGAGTAAGATTACTGCAGTGGTGGTTTCTGAGGAGGGTTCTGTAGAAACTCTATCGAGTGTCCAGCAAATATTAGCTGGAGCACCCAAGTGTCCGTTGTTATCCTCTCCCAACCCGGTAAATGGGAGGAGACTGTTCCCCCCTACTGGTTATTATGGAATGGCCAGAGGCAAAGGGAGAGGCAGGGAGTCAGGAAGTGTGGGGCAGTGCAGCAGCCAAGGCTCCCCAGGATTTTTTTCTGGGGGGAGTCTTGGTTGCTGGAGGGGTCTGACATTTGTTGGCTGCTTTCCTTGATTGGGCTTTTGTTTTATTCGGGTTTGATGATGAAAGGGACGTCACTGCCCCTGAGGGGGCCTGTATGTAGTCTGGACAGACTTTAGTGCAGTGCCCTTCTCTTGCAGTTCAGTTATGATGTCCTTGACATCACCCCCAAACAGCACAGAACCCCTGAAGGGGGCATCCTGAATAGCGGATTGAACTTCAGGGACCAATCCTGACACACGGAGCCAGGCATGATACTGTAAGCTTACAGCAAAAGCCAAGCTCCTGCCAGCAGTGTCCACCACATCATGTGTGGCACGGAGCATGTGCCTGCAGGCTAAATGAGCAGAACGGATGAGGTCTCCCAGTTCCTGCTTAGTCTGTGAATAAGGAAGGGAGTCCAACTTGGATTCCACCTGACTAAGAACAGACTTCTGGAAGTCCCCCATGTGAGTGACACAATTGAGAGCCCTGATGCCTAGGGTTGAAGAAGCATATATCTTCTTCCCGTACTGGTCTAGAAGTCAGAATTCTTTGTCAGGTGGCAATGAGCTCAGGTGTTTGGGGTTGGCAGAGTGGCCGTGGGTGGCACTGATCATGATCGATTCCACCTTTGGGTGAAAACTGAGAGCCTATCCACTTTCCTCAGAAGGGGGGCCAGTGCAGATGGTTGCTTCCAAATGGTGGTAACAAGACCAGCATGAGGGTCAACCCAGGGTGGGATCAGTGTAGGAGTGGTCTCAGGCAGATCCAAATGAGCAGCGAGTTTCTTGCACTGTGGATCTGGCTCAACTGATTTCCATGAATAAGACTCCTGGATCTTCTTCAAGAGCTCCAGAAAGGAGGAGTCCTCCGGAGGGGACTTCAGAGGGTCCCTCAGCCTCGGACGTTCTACAGTATGAGGCGCATCTTCATGATCAGAGTGATCTGACTTTGAATCTGAGTCAGAATGCCCTGAGAGAGAGGAAGGAGAAGAAGACTCCTCCCTGGGAGGGGGAGGAATGACCCCTCTGGGGAGCCCCCGGGTGTGTGTGTCCTTCCCACCCTTGGAGCCAGAAGGTTCTGCCCTGGCATCACGTAAGGGGGAGGGAGTCTCCCATCTCTGATGTGAGGAGTCCGGTATGGGGACTGGCATCGGGAGTCGGCTCTCAACCTCCTTGGTGAGCTGAGCCTTGGCCTCAGCCCACCAGGAGGCCAAAGTGTCCTTCAGATCCGCCGACGGCTGAGGAGTTGGTGGTGGAGGTGGAGGAGGGGGAGGGCTTGGATATGGGTAGTGTGGGTACCCATAAAAAGATTATCCGTAGCTCAACGGGAGGAAGCCCGGTGTTGGGTACTGAGCCATCAGGTACTGTGGCGCCAGATAAGACTTCGTCAGATACTGCAGCATTGGATACTGTGGAGTTGGGTACTGTGGCACCGCATAATAGGGTGTCAGGTACCCTAGTGCCAGGGGCTTTACTGGGGCAGAAGGTCCTGGCAAAGGCCCTGCTGGCAGACTGGATGGAGGAAACGTCAATCCCACGGGTGACGGGCCCAGTGTAGGGAGACCACTGAATGGGTCTGATGGTCCTGATGGAGGAATAGGTCTTCCATCAGGCAAAGGAATGCCGGAGGGCAGCATCGAGTCGACCGTCATCGGGTCTGGTGTTAGCAGGTCTGGCGTCAGAGGGTCCGGCGTAGGAGGGTGAACTCCTGACGGCAGCGTCCCTGAATCGTTGGTCTCAACCATGGAAGGAGGGTTAAAATCCCTGGGTGTGAACCAAGGGCACTTGGGCACCTCAGTGGACAACAGGGTTATCTGTTATGGAGAGCCTAGGTCATCAGGCGTAATGATAGGGTCTGACAGAGGCAGGTTGCCAGGGCGATCGCCGGAGGAGCCAGCAGCCATCTTATCGGCAGCATTCGTGTGGACATCGAAGGAGATGGCATCCGACTTATCGGACTCCCTGTCCGAGGAAAGCCGTGCAGGAGGGGTGGCCTTGTCAGAAGGGGGGTGGGCTGGGCTATCACCCGAGGAGGTGAGTGGCTTAGCAGCCATGTCTGGGCGGCCATCAGTGGGACAGACATCTGACTTACCAGACCTGCTAGAACTTGAAGGCCGCAATGGAGGAGCAGCCTTGGCAGGAGCAGAGACCTCCTTTACACTGGAGGATCCCGAAGAGTCCAAGTGCAAGCCGGACAGGAGGGGCGACGCCTTCTTGGTAGCCACCAAGATGGCCGTCGAGGAGTGATCCCCAGGAGGGGGTGATACCTTTAAGGCCGCGACTCCAGCCAAAGTCGCGGCTGTTGTGGATGACAACTCCTGCTCCCAGTGCTTCTCTTACTCCCGCTTCTTTTTGTGGCCTTCTGGGGAGGTTGACGCCTGCCTAAGCTTCTCCAACTCTTTCTCCAAGGATGCCATTTTCTTTTTAAGGAGGCTGGCTTCCAGGGACTGCTGCCTTTGCTTGTGGGTAGCCAAATTGAATTTCTGACAGTGTTGGCACTCCTCTATGTGGTGGTCTGGGCCTAGACAGAAGAGGCACAAGGAGTGGCTGTCCTTGTGTATAATCTGGGAACCACATGAGTCGTACTTATTTTTATGTGATTCAGAGGGCATTGGGGATGACATGCACAGCAGATGGTATGAGAAGAAAAGAAGAAAATTGAGTAAATTGGTAGAAAAAGTCAAAACTTTATAACCGACGAAGTTACTGACAAGCGCTGTTCTACCATGAGGAACTTTCACAAGCCGACAGTGGGAAAGAACTGGAAGGCTGGCATGGGGAACCGCCCCTTTATACTGATGTCACCTGATGCCAGTCACCTGACGTGGGGGTGGTCCCCCACCAGAGACTGCTAGCTAGAAGTTTTTCATAGGGTCCTGGCACCTGGTGGCTTAGTCCTATATGTGAATACCTACTGCAAGAGCCCTCTCCAAGTAAGACCAGCCAAACCAAAACCTGCTCTCCTCCTAGAAGCTAAGTCTAGACTGTAATGTCGAATAAAGGTATAGACAGTGCTCCAGGTGACTGCAGGACAAAGGTCTGCCACTGGTACATTTCTTAGAGAGGCAAAAGAGGTGGCAATGGTCTTGGTGAAATGGCCCTTAACTGAGCCCAGTAAGGGTTTGCCGTGGTGCTGATAACAGAAAGAAATGTAATTCATTAACCACTTGGATAGTGTTTGCTTCCTGACAGGATCCCCTGTCCTATGTTTAGCAAATGCCACAAACAACTGGTCCGTGGTCCAGACAGAATAAGTTCAGTCCAAATAATAACCAAGGATTCTGTGAACATCCAGAGTATGTAAAAAGGCCTCCCCCCCTTTGGAGAACTCTGGATAGTAGACTGGAAGTTGGACGTCCTGGTTCAGAGTCATGGCGAACACCACTTTCGGCAGAAATTTGGGATTTGTACGAAGCTGTACCCATCCCTATGAAAAACAAGGTGAGGCTCCTTGCACATCAGGACCTGAAGCTCAGAAATCCTCCATGCAGAAGTAATGGCAACTAACAATAACGTCTTCCAAGAAAGGAGACGTAGCTCGCATGACGCGGACGGTTCAAAAAGAGGGAGGGTGAGCTTTTCTAAAACAAACAGGAGGTCCCACGGGGGAACTGGATCCCTCCTGGGAGGGTCTAATATGGAAGACTTCCCTGAGGAAGGTCTTGCAAATGTTGAGTTGGCCAGAGTCCATTCTCCAACTGCATCATATGCCGAGACTGCGCAAAGATGCATCTTAATAGAGGAATAGCTAAGGCCTAAGTCAAGGAGGTGGAGTAGGTACTCTAGGACGAACATGATGGAGCACTGGAGAGGATCCAGGGGTTGGCTTCCTGAGAGAACTGTCATCCAATCCAGTGTCCAGAGTGGCATTCACCTGATCTGGTGACCAGTCATCCTGGCGGGCATCGTACAGCTGGTCGTCCTCTGCAGACTGTCTGTCAGGTGACTGCTCCTTCTGGGGCGAACACCTGCAGTCTGACATGGGCGTTTCAGCCTAGGAATGTTTGTCCTTTTTAGAAGTGATCCCTGCAGCCGGTGGGTGAGGCGTCCGTTGGAGAATGACCTCCTGTCGCTGGTGGGAATAGTCTGGCTTCTTGTGTTTGTCAAAGGATCCCATGGAGATGCGGCCTTCTTTGGGTCTAACAGCAGGTGACTGTCCATCCTGGACTGGGCACTGTGAAGAATATGGGGCTTGTTAGCCAGGGGGTCTAGAGCTTGGCCATGTCTTGAGGATGAAGGTTGGTCCCTGGGCTTAGAGGAGGATGATTTGTGGGCACTAGTTCCTGTGAAGAGGGGGGAAACTGACCCTAACCTCCCACTGGAGGAAGAAGCATCCCTGGGGGGAGACTCGTGGCAGGATTCTGACCGGAGCCTGTCCTTGTCCTTGGAGTGTTTCCCCTGATACTTCTTTCTATGGGGAGACTCCCTGGTGGGTGAAGATGAACTGGGACCCGTCGGGGACTTTTGCATGGTGGCTACTTTCTGCTCGAGGAGGTAAGCCTTTAAGGCCTTAGCCCTGCAGATCCTGGTCTTGTTGTTGAACTTTTAGCAGTGTTGACAGTCGTTGGGCCTGTTGTCAGGGCGTAGACAGATCAGGCAGGTCTCATGGCTGTCCTTAGCAGGGATCTGTTTGCCACAACAATGCTTCAACTTCCACTGAGTAGGTGAAGGAGAAGACATGCACTGAATCTTTGTCAAAATAATCTAGAAAAATGAGAAAAAAGTTAATATTTAAAGACTACTTATCTGCGGTCGACTACTAAGCAAGATGTCCGAGGAGTTGAACAAAGCAGGTCGATGGCGGGAAAGTAACTGAGATGGTGCCGTGGAACTGCCCCCTTTATACCACATCTGACATACCCCGCTACAGACTGCTAGCTAGAAAGTTTTTTTCAAGGGGTCCTAACGACCGCTGCCTTAGTCCTAATGATATTACCTGCTGCAAGAGCTCCACCACAAAGTCAGATGCTTGCATCCTGTGGTCCCCAAGATGAGCTCCCTAACCCAGATTGAAAACATCAGAGGTAAGGGTCTGAGAGAGAGAGCCTGACAGTGGAAGGGGGCCCCTACCAATAAGTTGGTGAAGTCCTGCCACCAGAGGAGATCTTTCTGAAGACTGTTGGAGATCATGACCAGCTGGTCCATGTCGTCCAACCTCTGATCCCACTGGACTCAGAGATCATTGGGTAACCCTCATGTGCAGCCTGGCCATGGGAACCGTTGGGATGGCTGCCACCGTATGTCCAAGAAGGCAAGGCACCGAGAAAGCCAGAGTCCACTGAGACCTGGCCACCAAGGTGGCCTGAAAATCAGAATCTCTGCTCGGTCTAGCGGAAGGAAGACCTTGCTCTGGACTGTGTCCAGCACCACTCCAATAAATTGGAGGTACTGGGAGGGTAGTAGATGGGACTTGGGTAAATTCACCGAAATTCCCAGGTGGGAAAACAGGTCCAGAGTGAAGCTTAGGGATTCCTTCGGGCTGTCTGGGGATGGGGCTGAAAAGAGCCAGTCATCCAGGTATGGGAACACGTACAGTATATGCCCCTGTGGCGGAGAAAGGCTGCCACGACTGCTGGCACTTGATAAATACCCATGGCACTGAGGATAGGCCAAACGGGAGGGCCTTGAAATGGAAATGGTTCTCCATAAAGGAGAACCTGAGAAAGCAGCAGTGGGCAGGGAGGATAGGGATATATAGGTAAGCATCCGGCATATCCAGGGAGTACAGCCAGGTGTTTGGCAGGAGCAGGGTTAGGAGTCCCTGGAGAGTCAGCATGATGAACCTCTTGTACTCTACGAAGAGGTTTAGCATGCTGAGGTCTAGCATAGGTCACAGGTCCCCCATCTTTTTTGGAACTAGGAAGAAGTTGGAGTAAAATCCCCTTCCTATTTGATCCCGAGGAAAGGGCTGTATGACAGCCTTTTGCAGTAGAGCCTGGATCTCCTGATGGATGATGGGAATCTGACCCGATGGGTAAAAGGACATTCCGGAAAGGTTGACTGGAGGAATCTCCAGAAAGTCGATGGAGTGTCCTCTTTGTACGAGCTGAAGAACCCATACATCTGCGGTGACAGCCTTCTGCCCATCCAGGTGGAGGCTGAACCTTACTCCTACTGGCTCCTCCGTGGGTGGTGGAGGGAACAGGAGGAGGGGAAGCAAGTCAGGACACAGAGGGGAGGGGAGGGCAGTCTTAGCTCCTGAGGCAACCATGGAGAATTTGGACTGAGAAGGTTGTGCTCTTGAGCCAGTGGCATGATGTTTTCTTTGACGTTTGCCCTGGTTCTGATTCCTGTTCCAATTTCTTCTGTGATGAAATGGTCACTTTTTTTGTTGCTCTGAATAGTCCATTGAGCGTACATCTCTTAATGACCTACCGCTCTCCTGCAGCCCAGTGAGAATATCCTTAGCATCACCGCCAAAGAGAACAGGGCCCCTGAAAGGTGCGTCCAAAAGGATGGACTGGACGTCCGGTGCCAGACCTGCCAGACGCAACCAAGCTAGATGTCTAAGGCAGATCCCCAAGGCTGCAGCCCGAGTGACTGAATCAACTGAATCATAGGTTGCTCGGAATGTGTGTCTGAAGGATGACTTGTTCATCTTTACCTTCTCCAATACAGTAACTTCTCCCTGAGTTGCTCATCAGGGACATCTTGGAGATCCCTCTCAAACTCCAAAAGTGAGGACTTTTGGAATGCCACCGTGTGCAAAATGTAGTCTAGTAACCAGATGGCACAGGTGGAAGAAGTGTAAATCTTTCAGCCAAATTGATCCAACTGCCTCAAATTCTTGTCTGGAGGAGAGGAACTGATGTGCTTGGGCTGGGCTGAATGGTCATGGGCAGCAGTAATGACCATAGAATCAGCTTTTGGCTGAGAAGTGAGGTGTGAGACTGGTGCCGGGGGGCAACAAGTCCTGTCAGCTTTCCTGGAAACTGATGGGACTGAAGAAGGCTGCTGCCAAATAGTGGCTGCAAGGTCCTCATGTGGACCCATCCATGGGGCATAGGGAGGGGATCCACATTTGTGAGATCTAAGTGTTCAGCCAGTCTCTTACGCTGAGGGTTCAGCTCCTTAGACAGCCAGCCAGAGGTCTTTTGAATGGTCCTCAAAAACTCCCTGAAAGAAGGGTCCTCCATTGGACATTTGGGTGATGTCTTAGGTTAGGGTTCAGAAATTGGAGAACATGGTTCTGAGTTGTCTCCGTCTAAGTAGCTGTCATCAGGCTCAGAGGATTCTGGCATCCTGGGTAAGGAGGGATCTACACCAGTGTCACAAACTGGTAGAGAGCCTGAAATGCAGCCGGATGGCACCGGGCTGGGGAGTGGAGCCCCTAGAAAATGGGTGCCCCCTTGAGGCTGAGACTTTTTTAGATCAGTCAGAAGCTGTGACCTGGCATCCTGTCACCTTACCAGAATGGCATCTTGGTCAGGTGGCGGAGGTGGAGGCGGTGGTTGATGCTGAAACTTGGGATACGCAGGGTAAGAAGGATAGCTGGGGGGGCCAGTAAGGGTATTGGTACTGATAATCTGAGAACCTCGAAGAGTATCCAGGTGTCGGGTATCCAGACAGCAGATAACCTGGCATCAGGTAGCCTAGTGTAGGGTAGCTCGATGAAGGGTAGCCTGGTGTCGGCGGGTAGCCTGGAGTCAGCGGCACGAGGCTCGACATTGGAAGTGAAGGATCCAGCAATGGGCCACCCGGTGGAGGAGTTGAAGGCCCAGCTGAGGAAGATGCAGAAGGGCCGATGGGCAGCAGCTGAAGGTCAGACGAAGGGCCTGAGAGTCCCAAAGGAGGAGAAGGGTCCATGCCTGTGAGCTCTAAGTCCGGCAACAGTTCCCTGGGAAGGAAGGGATCTGGTGGTGGGATTCAACCTGGCGAAGGGGAGAGCTCCGAAAGGGACCCAAGTGACAGGTCTGGAAGTGATCCCAATGGGAAGGAAAGGTTGGGAACGGGTGGCAAATCCCTGAGAATGGAAACTAGCAGGGATGAGGGTTCCTCCATGAGCACTCTCATCCTTGGGTCAGGGTCCACAAGGGAGCACAACGGGAGAGAAGAAGTGACTGCATGGTTGAAGGTGGTACCATTGGCCTACTTATCAGTCATGAACGGCTGGCAGCGGCTGTTGGGCCACAAGCAGACTTATCGGTCAAGGCCAGGTGCCAGCGATGGAGTCTGAGGGCTGCTTATCAGTGGTGCTTCTAGTGGGAGAACAAACAACCTCTTGTGATGGGTGCGCTTGGCTGGGTTAAAGCCCTGGCAGGTGGTACAACTCAGCCAAGCTGTGCCTAGGCCCTAGGCAGAGAACTCAGCGAGGGTGGTCATCCCCATGCGCAAATATAAAGAAAGGATGTAGGCAGTCCAGAGCAGGGCAACTAAAATGATGCAGGGTCTTAAAGAGACTTAAAGAGTTAACCCTTGCAGGGCTGTGGACTGATGTCAGGAAGTATTTTTTTATGGAAAGGATGGACCTTATGAATTCATTTGGCTCTGCTGTATAACTCCCCCGAGGGACCTAATTTTGGCTAGATTTCAATTCTTGGGTCTGAAAAATGGTGGCAAGGAGTATTAATAAATAATCTCACCATGGTGGTGGAATCTACCTCTAACCCTCTGGAAAGAAACTAATCCACCATATTTTCTACCCCAGGAATTGCAATCTCCACCCATCCTTACATCTATCACCTGAAATTGTTTAAAAAAAATTCCCCCTTTTTCCTACCTTATTATTGGCCAGCAGTCTTCATTTGTTGGTTACTTTGTAGTTCCTCTGAGTCCAATCCGATGTCTTCTCTAACAGATATGGCCTGCAGTGAGAAAGCAGTTTTACAACCAGTTCTCATCCAGTGGGCCCTGGAAAAGGTAAAGAGAACAAAAAAAAAAAAATACAAGAAATAATTTTACAGCAAGAACGTTTCCTTGTCCCACTTCTAGACCAGTGTCCCCACCGTGTCCCATCTGTCGCTGTTCTGCTGAGCAAAATACAGAAATGAAGATGAACTTGTAACACTGACAAAAAAAAATATAATAAATAAAATCAACAAACCAACAAGTACAAAATCCGCTATATATCCATGTCTGGCAGTGATTGCTAACCGACAAGGGAATGCTGCATGTTTGATTACACTGGGTCTCAGAGAGTGGGGTGAGCTCCCAGATATCAAAGAATGCAGTTTGATTAAATGGTGCCGGATATTCAAACACAAAGCACCAGACAACAATTAGCATTAACTGATGTTCGTGGGTTGCCCATCACCTTCCGATGACCAGCACCATCAAACACACATCATTGCCAGGTATAAGTGGGTTCTGTCCAACCTGCCAAGACATGGCACCATTGCACAAAATGTCTCTTTGGTCCTCTGTCTGTCTCTGTCTCTCCTCTTCCTCCTTCCCTTCTGGATGGCACACTCTTTCTCTCCCTTCTGGATGGCACATGACACAGATTTATTTTGACAGTCTGCCCTTACCTTGCCTGTATACACACAGGCACAATGACGGGTTGAAACTGGTACTGATAAACTAGTCAAATACTGGTAGATTTTGTGTGTGGCTAATAAGATTTTCAGTAGGCTTGTAGTTGAGAAGGTAACATCTCAGTATGTACACCAGTTGGACTGGTGGAAAAGTCTGTGGGGCTAGTGGATTTTCCCAGTAACTTTTTCTGCTGGTTATTGGCTGGAAAACTTTTGACTCCTGTGCTAAGACCAGGAATAAATGTTATTTGTGATTTCTGTGACTGTAAAGTATTTCTCTGGTGCCACATAGTCTCCCTCCCACCGTATGGTACAAGTTAAAGGATTACTTTGCCAGTCTGCTTTTGCCCAGTCTGTACACACATAGTCACACGCCGAGGCTAGGAACACCCTGTATTTGTGATTTCTGTGACTGTAAAAATGTCTCTTTGGTCCCCAATAGTCCCTCCCTCTCTCCCCCTCCCTGAACTGCACATGTCAAAGATTTATTTTGCCAGTCTGCCATTGCATGGCCTGTACACAAAACCCCACATTTAGTCCAGGAATAAACTTTGTGATTTATTAGAAAATGGACTAAGAAATTCCCAGGCTCTGATTGGCTGATAGCCCTGGCAAGGTGGGTGTCTATCAGTCAACAGAGCCCAGGTATTAAAAGTGCCAGGTTGCCACAAGCCTCATAACAAAGATTAGTGTGCAAATAGAACATTCATTTTGAAACACTGCCATTGTCTTTGTCACTGCTTAGCGGGCAATTTTGAGGCCAATTCCCCCCCGACTCAGCATTATGTTCATTAAATGCACAATAAAGAAATCCAAGAGCACATAATAAACAAGAATTTGTCAATTCCGAATGTTGTCGCACTGGCATTGGCTTTAGTAGTGCAGTGTGGAAACACATTTTTGGCAGAATGTGAAAATGACAGCTGTACTGTTCATGAGGAGGTGTAAAAAAATGGCAGTGGTGAAAATGTGGCATGTAAATATTGCAAATTTGCGAAGTTACAAGGGTGAGTGGGAAATGTGCAATGCACACTTGTAACACAGTCATTTTATGGAATTTCGGCACCAAATTTTCAACACAGCACCTCTGCTCACGTACAGTGTCACTGTCATTTCCTGAAACTGTCACAAAAAGTGATTCCACACAGCGACCGCACTATTCTGTGCCGGACGTGTGAAAACACATTTCGGGCAGGATATGTAAAATGACAGCTGTAATGATCATCAAGAGGTGTGGAAAAATGGCAATGGTGAAAATCCAGAGTTAAAATAGTACAAATGCACAACGTTACGAGCGTGCGTGCAAACTGAAACACACGCTCGTAACACAATCATTTTATGGAGTATCATCACCAAATTTTCAACATAGGCATTTTAGGACCTCTACTCATGAACAGTGTCACTGTAACTTTCATAATCTGCCCCAAGCACTGATTTCCCACAGCGACCGCGGTATTGTGCGCCGGAAGTGCGGAAACACATTTCGGTCAGGATGTGAAAAATGACAGCTGTACTGTTCACAAGGAGGTGTAGAAAAATGACAATGTTGAAAATCTGGCATGAAAATATTGCAAATTCACAAAGTTATGAGTGTGTGTAGCAACTGCGCAATGCACACACTTAAAACAGCCATTTTTTTTTATTTTTTCCACCAAATTTGCAACATAGGCTTTTTAAGAGCCCACCTCATGAACACTGCTACTGTTTCTTGTGCTAATTGGTCCCGAAAGGTGATTCCGCGCAGTGACTGCAAAATCACCTTTCGGGACTGATTAACGTCATTCAGAGGTGAGGTCCCAAAACCCCATGTTGAAAATTTGGTGCAAAAATTCCAAAAAAAGCCCGAGATATGCATCAAAGTTGAAAAAACCCTATTTATTCCATTATACAGTTTACTGGCATTTCCTCAGTTCTCAGTTGGCTTTGAAGAGTGCAGACATGTTCCTGGTCCACCAAAGATCATCGCGCCGAGCTCCGGAGGTAAGTATGGGGTGACGGTGTGTGAAGAGGCAGGCTGCAAGTGGGTGGGTGGTGGTGGGTAGGGAGACTACAAGGGACTGTTTTCTGTTTACAGGTGGGAAAAAAACCCATCACGGACGGTTTCTTTTTTACAGGTGGTTTCTTTTTTTGGGGGTACAGTAGCCGATGAGGGATTGGGCACCCCCATCAGCACAGAAGGGGGGGACATCATGCCGATGGGGAGTGGGCTCCCCCGTCAGCACATTAAAGTGGGAAAGGGGGGGACAGATGCCGACGAGGATTGGGCACCCCTGTCGGCAAGCAACAAAAGCGGGGGGTGGACACATTCTGCTGCTGGGGAGTGGTCTCCCCCACTGGCACGTACTTAGGCAGGGTAAGCTGATGGGGGGATTGGGCACCCCTGAAGTCGGCAGTTTAGTGGCCACCGTGCCACTATGTTTGCAGCAGGCAAAGCCTTAGGAAGGGTCTGCTGCATGTGACGAGCTTTGCTCACATTGCAGCGGACCTTTCCTTAGATGTGCTTGCCACATTAGTATGCATGATGCGACGCCAGCATGCAGGCTGATTGAGGAATGAGGAATGCACCTACTGGTGCATGCCCTGCATTCGCTCAACAGCAACTGCTCCTCCAAATCTGCACTACCGCAAGATGTTGGCTGCGCAAAAGCGCCAACATGAAAAGTAAAGCACCTAACAGCAAGTCACTGCAATCGTCTGTACTCGTCATTAAACGCCCAACACCTATAAACACAGAACCATACATTTGTCTCTCACTCCACAAAGCCGGACACTTAATTTCAAGTCCCAAGCTGGCAGTACGCATCCCCCAATGGGCTAGAGCACCAGGCAGATTCCCCTTTGAAGTTAGCAGTTTTTGTGGCGGAAAGCAGTAGCGCAAATGGTCCAGCTTGCACCAAATGCAATAGTCACTGCTCACTAAGAATAGAAAAATGAGCTGAAACCCCAGATCACAGTAATTCATTGAATTATGCATTTTACAAATACCGGCTTCCTCTACTGACTGCCCTCCATTTGATCCTGTCATACTCTTATCCAGATCAATTTGCTGCAATCTCTTTGCTTCCCGATTCCCGCCGATCAGGTCGGAAACTTTATCTCAGTCCACGTACCCAAATTAAAGTGATTGGTAATACAACAAAATTGAAAACCTGTGCTTTTTTTCTTAAATAACTACATGGAGAGAGGGAACTGAAGCTGCACGTCTTCTTCTGCTGGTTGTGTGTGTGTGTATGCGTGCGTGCGTGTGTGTGTGTGTGTTTTTGGGGGGGGTGATAGCAAACTTGTTGTATGGTTTCTTTTTAACAGTACCTTCCTCTTCCAACGGTCCCATCTGCAATGCTGATGACAGATCCACACAGCATGGTACCTACCGACACTAAGCTGCAGCCCACCGACCAACCAATGCTAATACCCGTTCCCATTAAGCAATTAAACATTTTTGTGAAGCCAACTCCTTCTGGACTCGCAACTCTGGCAGAGACTTTTTCTGCTCTTGTGCTTCTTGTGTTGGTGGATGGGGGAATTATCCATGACAACTAACCACAACAGACAGTACAGAAGCTGATGTGGGACAAAACTCCCTGTATGCAAAAAAAAAAAAAAACAGCAGGCGGAGGAACTATTTTCTTTGCAAAGTCAATAAAAGTCTTAGATATTTAACTTTTTAACATGAAAATTATTTTCAAAATACAGTGGCCCATTTTCTAAGCACAATAATACCCTCCAGGGTGGGTGGTATGGGCTATACCGGACCTTCCAGGGGCTATAAGGACCTCCGCCTGCAGCGTCAGGCCTCATTACGCCCCTGGGTGGTCTGATATAGTCCAATACCACCCACCCTGTTGGGTATTATTGCTTACTGTGACTGTAAAATATCTTTCTGGTGCCCCATAGTCTCTCATGCCCCCCCAAACCATATTGCACAAGTGGCGTGGTCATCTACATTAGGGAAGGGATAAGGTGCAATATGGAGGAGGTGGATGAAGACAGGGCAGAGGCCATATGGGTGCAGCTTTACAACCTGAGGGGTAGCAAGGTTAGACTGGGGGATAGTTTATAGGCTTCTGACAAAGAATGATGATACTGATAGAGAGCTGGGTCCACTCCACAAGAATGGCATTCCCTAGTGACCAGTTGTCTCTTTCAAGCTCTCCCATACCTGGTGCCATCAAAAATGATGAATTTCCTTGAGTTCTGTGGTCCTACAAAAGCCCTCCCATAACAGGCTCTTCCAAAAAAAAGGTAAGAACTGGTGTATAATGGTCTCAGCCAAAGCCCTCCCATACCAGACACTACCAAAAATAGAACAATTCCAGGTGTACAGAGGTCCCCACATGCCCTCCGATAGCAGGCCCTACCTCATGTAAATCATTCCCTGTGGTCCAGTGGTCTGCTTGTGCCATGCCATATCATGTGCAGCCAAAAAAATAAAAAGACTTCTCTGGTACTGCTGGTGAAGGACAGGTCTAAGGGGGAAAGAACAGGGGGAAGGGAGGGCCATTGCTTCTAGGGGAGCTACAGGTTGGTCCAGTGCATAGCGAGGGGAAGAAAAGTAGCTGAGGTAGACAGGTCAGTGAGGAGGAATACCCAGGGGTGGGGTCGCCCCATGCTGCTGGGAGAAAAATGAGAATGGACCAGAGTGACATAGCAGGCAGGGAAGAGGCTAGGGAGATAAGGTCAATGAGAAATAAGGGTTGGAGTGGAAGGAACAGGTCGGAATTTGGCATTTGGGGAGGGGACATACAGGGTAATGTGGGGGGAGGGGGAGAGCGAGGAGGGGGAAAACTGGGAAAGCGAGCAAAAAATAAGGGAAATAAATGTACGGCTCAGGGAATGGTGCGAGGCCAGGGGGTATGGGTGGATGGGGGACTGGGATGCAACCTGGCAGAGGTAACAGACTGGGGTCATCCAGGAGGATAAGGTTCTAAAAGACCTTAAAGCACTGCAGGTGGACAAGGCATCAAGGTCTGACAGTGTGCTAAGAATCCCAAGGGAACTGGCAAATGAGTTGTCTGACATGCAGCCTTTGTAAAGGAGTCTGACTCAAAAGGATTGTAATTCTGATATGTTTAAATAAATAAATATATAATTCCCTGGTGTCCAGTTTTCCCACCCAAACCCTAACATTACATGCCCTGCTACACTGAAGTCATTCCGTGTTATGGAGATTTGGAATGCACACCCTCCCAATGCTCCCATACCAGACACCACCAGTGATGCCAACTGAGCAGTTCTGTACCAGATGCCATATAAAATAAAGTCTTTCTTGCTGTCCAGTGGTCACACCCAATCCCTACCATAACAACCACCACTACAAATACAGCATTCGCTGGTGTCCAGTGTTCCCACCCATGCAGTCTCAACATCAGGGGTTACCAAAAATGAAGAATTCTCTGGTGTCCAGTGGTCTACTAATGACCTCCCATGCCAGGCATTCCGTGGAGTCAAATTGTCAACTCAAGGACTCCCATACCAGGCACCAACAAAAATAACAAATTCTCCTAACAGGCCCCACTACAAATACAGCTTTCACTGGTAAATCATTTTTTCTTCTAACCCCAGTAATACTTGGGTATTCATAACTTTCTGCAAACTACAAAGCAGTACCCACTGGACGTGGATGCAGAACTTTATTTAGGAAACAGACTTGGCAGAACTGCTGTGCTAGATCTCGCAGTAAGGCCAAAAGACAGGGTTGACTCCGTCAGTCCCTCCCCAGCATTTACTGCCCCCCATCCCCTTGGGCAGCACCCTCCCTCTCTCCTTTGTAAATACCAAGCAGACATAGTCATTGAGTGCTTCTGCTTGTTCTCCCTTCTCTAACCATCCCCTGTCCTTCTTATTTATTTATTTATTTATTTTGTAAATCGGTTTACAACCTTTGAGCCAGGTGCTCATTTCCAAAGGTACCTTGTCACATTGAGGACAAGAGAACAATTTTAGGTTACAGAATACAAGTCACTGACTAGAGTTACACAGAAATCATTTCATACATTATACAATTAGCAGCAATTACAGTGAGACAGCTGAGTACATGCTGTTTTTTACAGAGGCAGGGTGCACAGTGGAGAAGGTGGAAGGGTGAGGTGGAGTGCTGCCTAGTAGGCGTTGTCGAGTGTTGAGAGATTGAGGGCCCATTTAGAGACAGGAGCAGCTGCGAGTGTTAAACAGTTGGCTCTGAAGGGCAGTTTAGAAGTTGGAGATTATGGGGGCATTGGAGATTGGAGCAGGGAGAGAGTTAAACCAGAATGGGGCTCTGTAGCAGAAAGACCTTTGACCATTGGTGGTCCTGGATCTGGGGACCAGTAGAGTGGTCTTGTTGGAAGTTCAGGTTGTGATAGTGGGTGGGGTACAGTGGATGGAAGCTGTTACCCCAGGAGGGGAGAGCCCAAGCAGAGTTTTTTTTTTTGTGAGGAGGCAGGTTTGGTAGCATAGCCGTTCATCCAGGTTAAGGAGTTTTGCCTCATCGTAGAGTTGACATGTATGTGTGAGTCTGGGGGTACCAGTAATCAGCCTGCAGGCCTTATTTAGAGTGATGCAAATTTTGTTGAGGGTAGTAGTGTCAGCAGCACCATAATCTGTCAGACCATAGTCTACAAGGGACAGTACTGAAGACATAACAGCAAGTTGGACAGCATCAGGGGGAGGCAATTTTTATAGCGGTAGAGGATGCCAAGTCGTGTGTTAGTGGTGGATGCAAGAGAATTACTGTGGGTGTAGAAGGTGAGGGCTGAGTCAAAGGTAACCTCAAGGTATTTGTAGGAGCAGACTTGTTCAAGTGGTTGTTTGGTACTAGGGAGGATAGGGAGCGGGTAGTTGCAGGCTTTGTTTTGGGGGTGGGCGAAGAGCATTGTTTTGATTTTTTTGAGATTAATGATGAGTCTGTGCTCCTTAAACTAGGCTTCAGCATCATTGTAGGATTGTTGTAGAGAGTCCTGGAGGGAGATGGGATTCTGGTGGGTAGCAAAAATGACAGCATCGTCTGCATACATAAGAATTTTGCCAGAGCATGCACTGGGCAGTATGTTTAGATAGAGTGAAAAGAGTAGGGGGCCCAGGATGGAGCCCTGGGGTACCCCTGAGCAGATGGGACGAGTTTCAGAAAGTGTCCAACTGATTTTGACACACTGGGAATGAGCGGATAGATAGCTCGAGCACCATGTGAGGGGGCCAGCAGAGAAACCAGTGCGGCAGAGGACATCCAGCAGAAGAGGGTAGAAGACAGTGTTGAAGGCCTTTGAGAGGTCAACGAACACTGCTCCAGTTAGGGAGCTGGCATCCAGGGAGGAGTGTAGGAAATTGGAGAACTCAACAAGTGCAGTGCTGGTACTGTGACCAGCATGGAAGCCGTGGTGTTCTGGGCATAAGATGTTATGTTTAGTCAGATAAAGGACAGAGCTACGGTTAGTAAAGGAGGTGTTAAGGCAGTTAGCAATGCAGGCAGGGTCGGTGGAGGTAGAGCCATCAATAGTGAGTTGGGATGGGGAAGGGGACCGTGAGTTCCCATTTAGCTGTTTAATATTGTCCCAGAAAGTCCATGCAGACCCCAGGAGGAGGTGAGGGTGGCCTGGTAATGGTCGGCCTTGGCTTTACGGATGGCCCATGAATACCTGTTCTGAGCAGCACTGTAGACCTGGCTATCAGCCATCTGGCCAGTTTCAGTGGCAAGATGCCAGAGGTTATCCCTATTTCTGAGCATTTGTAGTAGGGCAGGGGTAACCCAGGGTGCGTTATGTTTTTTGGATCGAATTTTGGTGAGGGGTGCAAAGAGGTCACAGGCCTTGTTAAAGGTTTGGGAGAAAAAGGCGAGGGAAGTGCCAATGTCGGGTACATGATGAATGGGGGACCAATTAATCTGGGCAAGAAACTGTTTGAGTTTTCTCAGCCCACCAGGGCGTAGGCATCTACAGAGTGTGGTCTGGGCTATGGGTTTGGGAGTGGGGGCCACCCAAAGGAATAGGATAGGGGAGTGGTCACTTATAAAGTCTTGGAGGACCTGGATGTTATGGATTTTTGGGGGGCAGTTGGTGATAATTAAGTCCAGAAGGGTACTGGTACCTCTCTTTGGGTTAACTGTAGTGGGCTGGGAGATGAGTTGTGTCAGGTCTTGGGCAGCGAAGGAATCTCGGATAATGGAAGAGGAGGTACTGAGCCAGTTCACTTTAAGGTCCCCCACTAGGATTTGTTCTGCCTTGTGGTGGAGGGTAGCAAGATATTCTGTTATAGATATCAGCACTGGATTCTGGTTCTTTGGGGGAACGTAGGCTGTGGTGAGATAGAGAGGACCCCTGGAGGGGTTAGGAGTGAGTTTAAGGGTAATGGCCTGGGCCCCATTCACAAGAACAGGGGCTGGGAGTGCTTGTCCAATGATTGAGTCCCGAGTATAGATCGCACAGCCACCCCCATGTTTGCCTACTTGGTCCTCCCGGTATAGGGTGTAGCCTGGGAGGGAGACAAATGAGTCAGGGGTGGATTTGGACAGCCAGGTTTCAACCAGGGCTATGATGTCTGGTTGATGTAACATGGGCCAGCACTGGAGGGCATCACATTTTTTCAGTAGGCTGCATATGTTCATGGAGGCTATGCGGAGACCAGTGGATTTAGCAGGTGGGCTGGAGGGGGCAGGACCTGGGTTAGGATGCATATTACCAGATAGGAGTAGTAGGAAGATCAAGGCTCTGACCAGGGGGTGGCAGTATGTCTACTTCCGGGGGGAGGGCTGTACACTGGGATGTGGAGGAGGCCATAGAGGAACAAGGAATGGGTGGGGTTTGAAGGGCAGGGAGGGTGAGGACACATTGCAACCATGGGGAGCCAGGGTAGGCTGCAGGGGGGCAGCTAGGGGGTGGGTGCCATGGGCTAGGGTACATGGTCAGTGTAGGGTGGGATCGGACTAGGTCAGTGAGAGGTATGGGTGCTGGTACAAGTGGGCCAGGGGAGATGTCTGGCTGATGGGATGTGGGTACTAGCATGTATATGAGGGGGAGACATTTGAGGAGGAGGTGTACAAACATAATGCCTAAGGTAGCAGCAGGGCAGAGAGGTTCAAGTATCTTGGCTGCCCCTCAGAAAGTGTGGCTACCACTTTGGAGTAGTGGTAGTGCCACAGACTCTGGTGGACAGGGTACATTATTTGAGAACCTGGTAGGGCGTGTGAACTCGGACCTGGGTGAGAATGGGGATCCAGGTTCTGGGGAGTTCAGGGTAGGCTAGGTTTGGGCCAAAAACCAGGGTGGAAATAGCGACTTCTAGTGGTCACTGGGGGTTAGTGGCAGGCTGGTTGAGGGTCCAGTGGTAGGGCAGCAGTCAGTAAGTAGAGCTAGTTAGGAGGCTGGGTGTGAGAGTGAGGGGTGGGCAGAAACAGGAATGAGAGTAAGGGAGAGAAGTAGCATATGTGGGAAGAGGGGTTCTAGGGGGAGGAGGAGATTCAGGTAGAGAAACAGAGGTGAAAAGTCAGAGAGTCCCTCTAGTGGCTAGGTATAACCTGCAAATGGAAAAGTGGGGACTTAGAAATTACAGGAGACAGGAAGTGATGTCATAGGAAGGGGCCAATAAATCAAGGGACAATCCTGGGTGGGTGGATGGGTCTGTTCTTTACAGCAACTTTTTCCTCCCTGATGTACGTGAAGAAGCTCAATAAGTAAAGCTTACCTTTTGTTATTCAGTGGCCTCCCACAAACTCTCCCATACCAGAAAATGCATTTCCTGATGTCCAGTGGTCCCCCAGTTACCTCTTATACCCAGCCCCACCACACATAAGTTACCTCCTGTTGACCAATAGCCCAACAATGACCTCATATTCTATGACCCAACCAATCAAAAAAGATACCCAGTTGGCCAATTGCCACTCAAATCCCTTCAAAACTAGGCAACGCATGAACCAGAAATATAGAGCGCATGTCCCACACAAGCCCTCCCATACCAGACACAACCAAGTAATATGTGGAGAGCATCTTACCAGGATACCGTGGAGTCAGAATCAGGAATCTTGAAGGGACGACGTCCGTCAGTACTGAAAAATAAAATATAGGAATGGAGACTAAGGATCCGTAGTTCTTAGTAAATTAAAACTATCTGACATGTTCACAATAAAGTTATACTTATCTGATGGGGAAGGAGTCCTCATCCTTTCAGGAATGCAAAAAAGAAACAACAATAGGTTAATATGGTGAATATATAGTAATGAGATAAGAAACCGAGAGTGGATAGATACTGTTGGTGCATCAGACTACATTTGAGTGTAGTGGTGCATACGATAAAACATTACTGCTGAAACATAGTATGATAATAGAGGTATAGAAGAATAGAACTAGTTAACAGATATGAGAAGAGAAAGTGTTGTTAGTGGAGATGATTAGAAAGACCAGTGCTCTCTGCCTAGATGGCCAATTTTCAAGTGACTGAATGTAGTATCCTGGTTGGGATAGGTGATATTCCTTTTGGTTCACTGGCCCATTTTTGTCTTGGCAATCAGTTAGGTTCATTAACTGGCCCTTTTAATGGAGTCCATTCTTGGTACCATTTCTGTAAATGAAGCACATACTGTACTTCACTTAGACAGTCACATTGTCACAACATGCACCTTGATTTATTTTTATTTTATTTATTTAGCTTTTGTTGACTGGGTAAGTGCACTAGGCAAATCCTGCCTATTTTCAGGCACGACCAGGGGAAGGGGGATACAGATGAATGCCAACTGATCTTGAACCAGATTAAACTGTTGGTGGTATTTTTAGTGAATGAGAGAACTTTGGCAAGGACACCGGGGAAATTACCCCACTCTTTTCGAGAAGTGCCATAGGATCTTTAACATCCACCTGAATTACCACCAATCCAGGTGGATGGGACCTTGGTTTAACGTCTCATCCGAAAGACAGCACCTCAGAACTGCAGCACCCCTCTCATTCTGCAATACAGTGTCAGTACTGGGATATTAACCCAAGTGCCAGATGTGGAAACTGAACCCATTGCCCTCTGATCTCCTGGCCTCAGAGGCGAGTGTGCTACCTACTAAGCCACTGACACTGATAACAGGCGCTGTCATGAATTTTCACTTCGACCATCAAATTTACCCAACATGCACCTTGACAACATGCGCTGTCATGAATTCTCACTTCAACCGTCAAAATGACCCAACATGCACATGGATAACATGCGTTATCATGAATTTAGCATCCTAATATAGTATGATTGATGGTTGATTTCTTCAGCAGAGATAAAACATTGAAAAAAAACACAGAAACTCTTAATAAACTTGGGTCATATTGTTAAACAGTGCCCAGATTCATAAAACAGCTGATTAAAACCTCTATGAAACAGTGAGCAGGTTGTCCCCAAGGTTGAAGAAAATGTAGGGCAAAATTAAAAACTACAGTATGTGCCAATTGTTCCAGTCCCCCATCCAAAAATTAACACTGCACATCAAGTTAAAGGAAAGCTGTCCAAAATGTGGGCTCCCGCCCCCAGACAGCTTACCCTGTGGTTTAGTTTTAACAGCAAGAGCAGCATTTTTGTGTGCCACAACTTGCTGTGTTTTATTTTAAAAAGTCTGAAACCTGTAAGTATGGAGGAGGGAGGGAAGGGGCGCTCCATTTGCTGCAAAGGTGCGGCAATGCACCAATTGCCTCAATAATTTTTTTCCCCCGATTCCCAGTAATCTTAAGCAGAGATCATAACATTGGGGGAAAAAAACAAAACACACAGCAACACATACTAAATATGGTTCATATTATTTAGCTGGGCCCAGAGCCATAAAATGGCTGTTTAAAATCCTCTGTAAAAACAGTGAGCAGGTTGTCCCCAAGGTAGAAAAAAATGTGGGTCAAAATAAAAAACTGTGACAATGGCCCAGTCCTTCACCCAAAAATTAACCATGCACATCAAGTTAAGCATTATCTGGTGTGCAATGGCCTCCAACAAGCCCTCCCATATCAGTCCCCACCACCAAAAACACATTCCATGTTGACCAATGGTACCCCCATTCCTTCCTTTATCAGGCGTCACCACATGTTAAGCATTACCTGGTGTCCAATAAACCCCAACAAGCCCTCCCAAACCATGCCCCACCACAAAAACAACCATTCTCTGACATCAAGTGGCCCCCCCAATTTACTCCCATATCAGGCGTCACCACATGTTAAGCATTACTTGGTGTCCAATAAACCCCAACAAGCCCTCCAAAACCATGCCCCACCACAAAAATAACCATTCCCTGATATCAAGTGCCCCCCCAATTCACTCCCGTATCAGGAGTCACCACACATCAAGCATTACCTGGTATCCAATAGCCCCACACAAGCTCTCTCAAATAAGGCCACACCACCAAAAATGCATTCCCAGCAGTACAATGGCCCCCCTTTTCTCCCATATCAGGCGTCATCACATTAAGCAGTCCCTGGTGTCCACTGGCCACCAAAAGCACTCCAAAACCATGTCCCACCACCAATAAACACATTCACTGGTGTCTGTTGGACCCCCACTTCACTCTCATGCCAGGCTGCACCACGCATATCCTGGTGTTCAGTGGCCCCCCACATGCCCTCCTTTATCAGGTCCCACAACCAAAATGCATGTAAAACATAGAACTAACCTTGACTAGTTAATCAAATGATGTTCGTTAATCCTTAGAAAACAGACTAGGAGTCTACTAGACAAATGTTATTGTTGTTCAGCAAGACGTCCAAACAGGAGCTTTCCTGCAGGAAGCCATGAAGTTAGATATTAACATTTTCTAGATGTGTGTGTGTGTGTGTGTGTGTGTGTGTGTGTGTGTGTGTGTGTAGATTTAGTGGGGATTCACTTGTATTCCCTGGTGTCCAATAATCCCTCAACCGTCCTACCACATATAAGAATACATAGAATAGAACAGGAATATTGTATATACATAGGAATGTGACAGCAGAAAAGGACTGCCATGCCCACCTAGTCTGCTCAGTGAGCATAGAATTTGACTAGGCTTCTGATCTGGTCCCCCATTTTGAACCCCCTGCCACATTCTTCTTCCTCAGCACTACCTTAGGCAGCCCATTCCAGTTGTCTGCCACCCTCTCAGTAAAGAAAAACTTCCTGAAGTTATACCTAAATTTCCTTCCCTTGATCTGGAAATCATGACCCCTCACCCTCTGCCTCTCTTTCAACCAGGAAAGATTTTCCACTGGCAGCTTATTGATACCCTTGAAGTATTTAAAAGTCTCAATCATATCTCCCTTCTCCCTCCTCTGTTCCAGAGAGTACATGCCCAGGTTCTGCAGCCTCCCCTCATCAGGTAAGTGCTCCAGCCCCTTCACCATCTTTGTTGCCTTCTCCTAAACTAGCTCCACCCTCTCTACATCCTTCCAAAGTTAGGGCCTCCAGAACTGTAGAATGGCATTTAGTACTGGAGCACACGCTGCAAAAAGACATTAACCTGGTGGAGAAGGTACAGAGGAGGGCTACAAAGATGACTGTGGGTACAGACAGTTGGTAAGACCACATCTGGAGTACTGCGTGCAGTTCTGGATACCCCATCTACGCAAAGACATAGACAGGGTGGAGGCTGTCCAGAGGAGGGCAACCAAAATGGTGCAGGGTCTGCAACAGAGGACATATGAAGAAAAGGACCTTCATGCCCGCCCAGTCTGCCTAGTATTCAACTATGCTGCTGATTTGGTTCCCCCGTTTTGAACCTCCCCATAGTCTTCTCCCCCACCACTTCCTTGGCATTCTCTGATGCCCTGTGGACCCTTATTTCACTCCATCCCAGGCACCACCACAAGTCAAGCATTCCCTGGTATACAGTGGCCCACAGCAAGCAGTCTCATATAAGTATACCACCAAAAAATCCTTCCACATTGTTCAGGAGTCCTCCAAATACCTTGCATGCTATGTGCAACCATAAGTAAGGTAATTTTGTTGCCCAATGGCCTCGCCATGCCCTCACAACCCAAGTCACACCACATGTTAAGCATTCCCTGGTCTCCAGTGGACCCAAACAAGCCCATCCATATCAGTACTATAATGGCCAGAGACTTGCACTGACCCTTACTGGCTTGGCAATCCCATAACTGATCCAGCTTTGCACTTTGGCCATTGTGTTCTTCCCCCTGAGCCTAACACACTCATCTGTGGCAACCAGTTTTCCTTCCCTAATGATGGACCACCTTTGGTCCACCCTGTATCTACTGTGATGCCTGCCAGATGGCTCCTTAGCACTTCACCCATGTTTCTGAAGTCCACACACTGGAAGGTGATTGAGGAGTGGTCACTTAGTGTGTCTGGGAGAACCTTGATCTCAGAGATCCAGGATAGTGAGCCTGCTAGGACCCAGTCAAGGAGGGCACTGCTTCCTGTCTTATAGTTCTGCCTGGTGGGGCAGGTGACAAGTTGTGTCAGGTTGGAAGTGGCTATCAGATCCCTGAAAGGGGCAGCCTCCTTTCCATCCCAGTTTATGTAAAAGTCCCCGGTAATGACAAGCTCCATCCCCTTTGGAAGGGTGCTGATAACATCCATAACTGTGGGAAAGCCTGCTGTGGCCTTCTTGGGTGGTAGGTAGATCGTGGCAAGGATAAGAGTTTTGCCATTCTGGCCGACTTGAGACTTTATAACCATTATCTCATGGTCTTCAACTGCCCTGGTTCTAAGGAGTATAGTGCACTGCAGAGAGTCCCTAGCATAGATGAGGCAACCCTCACCTCTCTTGAATATTCTATCAATCCTGTATGCTGGGAAGCCTTTGAGGGCAACTTCGCTATCTTTAATCCTACTGGTCAACCAGGTCTCCATTAGGCATAGGATGTCAGGGGTATGGAGGGCCATCCATGCCTGTAGTTGGTCAAATTTTGTGGTTAAAATGCAGATGTTCAGGGAGGCTATTTTTAGGCCTTTAAGCTTATGAACACGAGGGCCCATTGAAGTGAGTGGGCCTGGGTTCGAGTGAATGTTGCCAGAAAGGAGAAGCATAAAGATGACCTTTCTGGAAGAAAGGTTTATGCTAAATTTAGCTCATACCTTTTGCCGCCGAGGCTTTAGATGATTCAGGTGGTTGGACACTGGCTTAATTATTGGGGTATAGCTAGCCATTAATACCCCTATGTGAGGGGAGGGCATGTGGCCACCCGTGTTTGTAGGGTAAGGCCGAGTGAGTCGCTGCCCACAGCTAAGTGAGGCAGTCTCAGAAGGTGCGTTGGACAGCCATGCACTACCCAGTAGTGGTTCAGAGGGGGGTAGCAGCAGCCCAGCTAGGCAATTGGTGCCAGCTGTTTCAAGCCAGGTAGCAAGAAGCAGAAGTAGATGTCCTTTGATGGGGGACATGGCAGCTTGATTCAGTCATCAAGCCTGACACACACTGGTTCCAAAGAGAGGCTGTACAGTTAACCACTGTACCCGGTGGTTTTTAGTGAGAGCTAGAAAGAGGAGTTACACTAGACAGGAAAACTGCTTTGCAAGAGACAGTGATGCTGTCACTCAAAGTTTGAGTTCCACTACCTCTACCCCATTTATGAAGGCAGCCCAGCTGGGTTGAAGAGAGACGTCATCTTCTGGGGGCATCAGGAACCCAGCCTCAAAGTCCATTCCTTATCCCAATTGGGATAGCTTTTGATCAGTGGCCAGTTGTTCCATGGTACACACCAATGTCAAATACTAGCCTAGGTCCTACCCAACCACTCAGCAGTCCTCATCCAACATGCTTTTACCCAAGAGTCTGACAGAGACCTGACCTGGAAATTAAACAACAAATTACTCAAAGACAAGCAGATTGTTTCCAACATATGGACCTCTATCACTAACTACTTAAAGGAAAATGAGGGCACCATCCTCTAATTAGACTCCATATGGGCTGCACTCAAATGTTCCCTCAGGAACAAATTCCCTAAATCATCAGAACCTCAAGAAATTGCCTCCTACCTGGATCCTCTCCCAATACCAATCCTCACCCCAAAGCAACAGGAGGCTTCTTTCACAGCCTATTACTACTACTACAGGGGTCTCAAAGGCCAACAAGTCACTCCAGCTAGAAAAGGTGCTGGGTCCTGCTGGATTTTCTGCCAATTTCAACAAATGCTTCAAACCAGAACTGGCCCCAGTACTGGCTTGCATCTTTGCATACTTCAGTACCAAATACTACAAGATAAATTTCTTACAGGGGTCCTTACTACTCTCTTGTTTAAACCAAGGAAGGACCCTGAAAAGACATCTAGCTTCAGACCCATTTCCCTGATAAATCAGGACATGACACTCCTAGATACAATATTGGCAGAAAGGGTCAACAAGTTGTGGGGCCTCTTGATTGGGCCATTGAGTTTTGTGCCATACAGGATATCATCAGACTACCTAAGGAAGATGACTCACAGCTTTTCTGCATCTGGGAAGCCAGACACCCCTGCAGTGCTGGTCTCCCTAGATACAGAGAAAGCTTTTGACAGTGTGTTTTGGTCTTTTCTCTTTGCTGTACTAATTTAGTTTGGTTTCCCTAATTCCTTTAGTCAGTGGGTTACAGTGTTTTACACTAATCCCCAAGAAAAGGTATTCTGTAATGTTATGTCTGCCAGTGTGACACTCAGCAGAGGCACCAGCCAGGGATGCCCTCTTTCACCCCTGCTTTTCAATTTGTATTTTGAGTAACTAACGGTGAAACTCCACCTTTAAGGTTGCTGGCCCGGCCTTATGGAACTTGCTCCCAAAATCTTTAAGGGAGGCACCCTCATTGCAAGCCTTTAAAAGGGATCTGAAGTCTCTCTTATTTAAGGAGGTCTTTGGGTTATGGTTAGGATCTCCAACACATTGACTGCTATCTCAGTTGTTTTTGTAATTTATTTTACTTTATTTGTTATTTATCTGTTCTATTTATTTTAGTTATGTATAATGGTAAAACTGGATTTTGGTATGACATATGTTGTATGCTAACTGGTTTGTTCCTTGGCCTATGTATAGTGCCCTAAGCCCCAAGGAATAGGTGCTTAACAAATAAAATGTTGCTTAGTTACTTACTTTCATGGATGTGCAAGGCATCTCTAATATTAATTCCTGGATACTCTCAATTTATGCTGATGATATCCTTCTGTAGATCATGCAGCCCAGAACATCCCTGCCTGCTGCACTTGAAGTCATCACAGAGTGTGGCAACTTATCTGATTACTTAATTAGTACAAGTGAAACCCAGGTGCTGTCCCTAAATGATGGAGTTAGTAAGCAAGAGATGGCTTAGATTGGACTCATATAGTCACCCAGACAGTTAAGAGACCTGCTGGATTTTAAATGATTGATCACAACACTTGATCAGGAGGTTAACTTGATACACCAAGAGTCAGATTTCAAAGTCTAAGAAGCAAGTTTATTCACTGCTTCTACACAATATAAATAGAAATAGGCAGCGATCTGACTTGGCATACTAAGGTGCTGAACACTCACCATTCAGCTAGGAGACCAAGATAAACAGGCGGTCTCTCTCTCTCTCTCTCTTCTCTCTCTCTGTCTCTCTCTCTCTCTCTCTTTCTCTCTCCTGGTTTCAGATCTCCACTACCCAACAGAATGCTTGGCCTTTCATACCTTAGCTGACCTCACACCATGAGTGGCCACAAGGTCCTTGGACCAATCATAATGCCAGGATAAGGTTTTTACCAGTTTTGGTATATGTTCCTAATGTCCAAAGATTATTGATTAATTCTGATTGGTTGACCTTAGAAGAAATGGTAAGCGGCAGCTGGTTACAGCATGATTATAAAAGTACAGTTATAATTATTCTGGATACTAGACAGTAGTAGTGTTCCATCACCAAAACTTGCAGGTTGCACGCTTTAGCTTTGCATTAATATTTAAGTACAAACAACATGAAAAATTGGCAGTGTGAAAAACTATAACATGATATTACAG
This sequence comes from Neoceratodus forsteri, assembly GCA_016271365.2. Classification (NCBI taxonomy): domain Eukaryota; kingdom Metazoa; phylum Chordata; order Ceratodontiformes; family Ceratodontidae; genus Neoceratodus; species Neoceratodus forsteri. The sequence continues at coordinate 877,824,157 of CM028129.1, forward strand.
TGTAAAAACATCTAACATGAACCTTAAAAACGTATAACACAATCTTCACTATTTTAAACATACAACTCCTTTACAGGCTTTGTATCTCTAACTCTCAGGCTAGACTATATAGAGTTATATTTACAAAAAAGGCAGTTTGGAACATCTTGGGACTGTCCTGATAGCTATCTGACAAGAGTTTTCAGAAAAAAACCCAGCTTTTAACCTATCATTACCTTTCCAAAGAGAAAAGCAGCTTCCAGAAAGGACCGGTTTTAGCTTCCAGCATGAAGACACACAACCTCGACCTGAAAATGCCCTTTGTAAGCATTTTACTTAAAAAGGATGCAGCTCACAACCTTTGATATAACTATATATTATTTGATACTTGGGACACACGCTGTCAAGAAAATAAGTGCATGTGAACCAGTCATGGACAGACCTGCTTAATTTCATTTTCATTTTCATTTTTATTTTCTACTTGTTAGCTGATGAGCAATACTGCCCATTTTCACAAGCAACAAGTGTAAAAATATTCAATATTAGTAAAAAACAAATTACATATAAAATAATTAACATACAATGTTACATATGAAACTGACATACAATATTACATGTATACTCACACATATTGTAGTACATCACCTCTTAGCTTCAAATAGCTGTGACTGCTCTTAGCCCTACCTTTCATCCACCTTCTTTTCTGTTCAACACTTCCCCAAACTTTTAGCACTCCAACAACATCTCACAGGCAGCTCCTGTTTTTCCCTCCTCCCCTCACCTTTCTTCTATCTTCTCTCCTTGTCTTCTTGACCTCCCAATCTGTATTCCCTCCCAGTCCTGCCTCTCTGACTCCCTAGTACTCCCCCACACACACCATTTTCAATATTACCTGTCTCAAGGTTAGACAATGCCCGCTGGACTGCTTCCTTGTGTAATTTTCTCTGCCCATGTTCTCTACCCCCTTCTAGACCTGCAACCTTGTCTCACCCATATCCATTTCCTGTTTTAACAAAGCAATTTACTTGATGCCTATTTGTTCTGTTATTTACCTCTGTCAGTACCTGTTGTTTATGCACTGCACACATTTTTCTAGTTATGCCTGTACGATACTGACTATTGCATCTTTTATTCCAGCCATGTCTACCACCATCCCATATATTCCAGCATTGTATGCTTGCTATGTTACTTCCCATATCAATTGTAATTTGTCATATCTGAACTGTTGTACTGTTGAACTGAACTGTTGTCTTTTCTATACTATTTGACGTGGCACCTTCATAAAAGAGACTCTGAATCAAAGGTTGTAATTCTGAAATTTCAGTAAATAAATAAACAATACATAAATCAATTACTAGTGCATTCATCTGTTTCAACAAGCCGCTATTTCAATCTTACTGTAAAAGATCTTACTGTTGTACTACTGGTAATTTCACCCGGAACAGAGCTGTAAAAGATAGAAGCCCTGTACGACTCTGATTTCTGACCGATTGCCTTTCTGATGATCTTAAACCTGTTTTTGTAACATCTGCCTGTACCATGGACCCCTGAGGGGCAGGCTGGTCTGAACCTGAAAGGACAGGACCACCTGCTCACTCAGCAATATTTGTTAATTATATGTTTGTGTGAAAAGACTGTTTACCTGAAGGGACAGGCCCCACAATTTATAATTAACATTAAAAAGCAGCTGTTTACTATAGCCATAGCGGTTGGGCAAAAATGCAGCTTTTCATTGTATAGAACTGTTTACAATACACACTGGATGGCTTGGCAGCATATCATTCATATCAAGTATTAGTGAGATCCAGAATAAGGGGAATGCTTTGGGAAAAGAATGGATGCAGTAACAGGCTGATGTTACAAAACCTGGTTTTGCTGCCAAGGCAGCAGGATGATCTGCATCCCTTCCCATGCACCACACAGCTTCACATTTAATGCAGTTTTTCATCTATTTTGGATTTAGAAAAACATATTTTTTTCATTTATTCAATCTTGGATTACAATACCTTTGAGTGGGAGACCACTCTTTTACAAAGGTTCCACATCATAAAGGGTGGGTACTTTTGAGGTAGGCTATTTAGAAAGATGCTGAAAAGGAGGGGTCCTAGGATTGACCCTGGGGAACCCCACAATAAACTGGCAGGGGCCCAGATGTGATGTTTCCAATCTTTACATACATACATTGTTGGTTTAGGAGAATCTAGCTAGGTGAATAAACATAGACAAAACTACATTGTAAATAGGAAACAGAGATGGTTTTAACACTAGGATAATTCAGGTAACAGTAGCAGCCTAGGTGGCATTGTCAGGTAAAAGACAGCAAGCAGCTATCCAGAAAGGAGAGTAGGGGGCACTGAGCGGGGGTGGGGCATGATGACTATTTAGGGGGAGGTGGGAGAGGAGAGTGAAGGGTATTGCAGGGCAAAAATGGGGATAATTTAAGGTAGAAGGACAAAGTAGGAGTAGCAAGGAGATGGCAATAACCTGAAAGGTGAATAAGACTGGGGTCAGAAGTGGGTGTGTGTGGAGTAATTAGGAAGTACCGTCACAGGAGCTTTTCTTCAGTAGGTGTTGTCTTAACTTGGTCTTGAAAAACCCCAATCTCTGCATGGCGTTATGTTCAGTGCCAAGGTTATTGAACCAAAGTGGTGCCCGGTAGGCATATGACCTCTGCCCTCGGGAGGTTCTGCAGTGAGGGGTGGTGAGAACCTGATGGTCAGAGTTCCTGGTGTGGTGTGGGCCTGTGAATAAGCTTAATAGGCTTGTGACTCCAGGAGGCTGAAGTCCAAGTAGTGATTTTTTAGCTAAGAGGCAGGTTTGGTATTGTATCCTGTTTTCAAGTTGTAGCCACCTGGCTTACTCATAAAGTTCACATGTGTGTGTTAGTTGGGGGGAACTGGTGAGCAGTCTGCAGGTTTTGTGTAGGGCTACTGCTATCCTATGCAGTGAGGTGGGAGTGGCTGATCTGTATATGACCAATCCATAGTCGATGACGGAGACAACTGTGTTATGGATTGCGGTTTGGAGTGCTTCAGGTGTTAGGCATTTCTTGTGCCTGTGTAGGAGCCCAATTCTTATGTTGGCTGTTTTGGCCACATTCTCTATGTGTTCTGCATAGGAGAGGGAACAGTCAAGCTTAACCCCCAGGTATTTGAATTGCTACACTTGTTCAAGTTAAACCCCTGTGCAGTTAGTGATGTTAAGGGATGCTGCTTTGTGTTTGCTTCTAACACCACTAAAAAGCATTACTTTTGTCTTTTGTTCAGAACCATCTTGTGGGCTCTGAACCAATCTTCAGTTTGTTTAAAAGCATGTTGTAGCTGATAGTTTAGGGTGTGAGGGTCATGTTGAGAAGTGAAAATAACAGCATCATCTGCATGGAGAAGTATCCGTTGGACATACTTTCGAGGTAGGCTATTTAGAAAGATGCTGAAAAGGAGGGGTCCTAGAATTGACCCTTGGGGGACTCCACAATGAACTGGCAGGATCCCAGATGTGATGTTTCCAATCTTTAGCTGTTGGTAACGATCAGCTAGATAGCTTTTGAACCAATTAGTAGTTGGGTTAGAGAGGCCTATTGAGGTGAGTTGTTGAAGTAGTAGGGAGTGACTGACCATGTCAAAGGCCATTGTTAGAGCAATAAAGGCTGCGCCAACAAGGTTACCCTGGTTCAGTGAACTGTGTAAGCAGCTGGTGAACTCCAGAAGAGCTGTGGAGGTACTGTACCCTTTCCGAAATCCATGTTGTTGGGGACACTGACTGTTGTATTTATTAAGGTATTCAACCAGCTGGTCAGAGATTATGCATTCCAACACTTTTGACAGTGGTGTAAGGATAGAAATAGGTCTGTAATTGGCATGCAGTGCCCGGTCACTGCTCTTGTGCACCAGAGTTACCAGGGCTGACTTCCAAACTTGGGGGAATTGAGGCAGCTGCAGGGATAAGTTCAGCAGTTTAGTAATGGGAGTTAGGATTTCATCAAGTACAAGGGAAATAAATTTGAGGTCGAGTTTGTTGCCACTTTTCCTGGATTTTCCAAGTACCTTACGAATGTACTTTCTTGCTTGGTTGTAGTTGACAAATTTGAAAGAGAAGGGGTGGGGTGTTTGAGTGGGCTCTAGGCTTTGGCTTGAGCTGGGGTTGGTTTCTTCAAAAAAATGTGTCAGAAGTAGACTGTTAAGGTCAGTAAATGCTTTGTTAAACGTGTTGGCAACAGTCAGGGGGTCAATGGTAGGGGCACCATAGATGTTGAGCATTTGTGGAGACTCTTTCTTGACTTTTCCTGTTACATCTTTTAGGTTATTACAAAAAGACTTGCTGTTTCCCCATGATGTTTGTAATGCTTCCCTAAAATATTTACTTTTGGCAGAGCGGATGGTCTGGGTGCAGTCATTCTGTAGTCTTCTGTATTCCTGGAAGTCTGATTGCTTGCCAGAGTTCTGTGCCCTATGCCACCCGTTGTCCCTCTTTTTTATGCAGCGTATTAAGTCTGGTGTGATCCAGGGGCTGTATCTTCTATGGATCTTTGTCCTCTGCACTGGGGTATGGCAGTCACAAGCAGCATTGAATTGTTTGCTGAAGTACTCGAGTGCAGTGTCCCTATCCTCCGCTGTGTCTAGGGGACTCCAGTCAGTGTTGTGTAGCTGCTCCTTAAGGTGCTCCAGGTGACCCATTTTCTTAATTTACTAGTAGAGATTATTTGGGGGTGTTGCATTGAATTTGTTGGTCCAGCTGCAGGTTACGGGAGAGTGGTCACTCAGTGAGACTGGGTGGACTGTCACATTGGAGTTACGATCTGGGCAGTTTGTGAGAATCCAGTCAAGTAGTGTGCTAGATCCGGTTTTGTAATTTGTTCTGGTGGGTGAGTCAACAAGTTGTGTAAGATGCAGTGCAGCTATATTGTCCTTATATGTGCCAGTCAGTGGTGCCAAATAATTGATATTGAAGTCCCCTAGAATGATGGATTCGGAGTTGAGATGTTGACTTCTGATAACCTCCATGAGTTCTTCGAATTCTGGAAATTTCACTTCAGGAGGCATGCATACAGTAAGTATAGATAGTGCTTTATTGTGGGCCCCCACCAGAATTTTATGAAACAGTTCTTTTTTCAGCTTTAGATAATAAAGGCATATGGTTAGAAACACAATACATTGAAGTAGAGTGTCAACAGTTTCCTGCATGACATAAGGGACTAATTCCCATTGAATTGCATTGTTTACTGCAGTAACTCTGCTGCAACATGCTGAAGAATTGGGTTTAATCCTGGAAAGCTTCACTGTAGGTCAGGACTAACCCTTTTAATTATTTAAATTGTTGCATGAGCCTACAGATCTAGGTAGAGACCTAAGCAGAATCACCTCCCTTCTGAAACAGAACAACCTGGACAACCTAGTAACCACAATCCTACATGATTTAAACAGGTGGGGCCCACTACCTCTTACCCTGTGGGACTGCATAATCATCATGAAGATGAACAGTCTCCCTAGGCTTTCTTACCACCTAAACATGCAAAACATCCATATTCCTATAGCATGATTTACAAAGGCACATGCCATGATCTCAGATTTTATCTGGACAGAGAAAGGCCGCTGTAGAGCAGACCCCAATCTATCTAGGCCCAAACTACAAGTAGGGCTTGGACTCCCACACTTCAAAACTCATTATTACCTGGCAGCTTAAGCCAGTAGATATCTCAAATGGTGTTGCCTTACTCCAAATAATGATGAACAGGTTTATACTCCCCCTGTGGTTAACCAAAGGAAAAAACTTATCTTCGAAAGCAAGTATTTCCACTAGCTCTCTCATATATGCCACACCTATCAAACTACCCAAATGCCTTAAGTATGCAGAAATTTTTACTTTCATAAAAAAGTTATCACCAGTTGTGGGTTCTATGTGATAATGGTGAAAGCCTAAAGGTGATCACCATTATCCCGCAGTCAGAGTGCCGAAAGCTTTTTTGGCACTCTGACACCCTGGCACATGGGACAATGGCACTGGGGACATAAATTTCAATGCTTTCTGTTGGGGGGGCTATGCTCCCCACACCCCTCTACTAAAGGATTCTCAACTCTAGGGGGCTGCATGTCGGGGGGATGAAAACAAGTAAAATGAAAGGTTTGGGCTGGGCACAATAAAATCACACTAGTGCCCAGACCCGAACCCGATACCTCACCCACCCCAACCATAGACCAACCCCTAACACCATGACACAGCTTGGCTACCCACTACAGCACCACCCCCTACGGCTCCTCTGTCCCCTCCCAGCCCACACTTGCCATGCTCACACCCCCCATGCATGTGTACATATAGCGACATCCTGTCGTCCATTTCACCCCCCCATCCAGTCACCCTACCCTCCCATCGCCATGAGGGATTCAGCAGGGAATGAGTCACTGTTATGGATGGTGCCCTTTCCCATGCTCCCTCCTCATGGCATACCCCAGTTGTGCTGGTTTCTCAAGATCCCACCTACCAAAGATGCAATGCAGCTTATTTTTAACAATCCCAGCTTTAAGATTGGCAGGAGGCCTATTAAGGAATCTTCTTCAGCAGGATTACAAATTCCCACAATGAATCATATTCTGTTGGGTGTCAATATTTTACCCTTTTAGTTTTTCAAAGTACAATACAAGCTGGGCAACAAACAAGCCTTCAAATTCATGCAATTAACACACTCAGTAGCTCAACACCTGGGCCCCAATCCCTAGCCTACCAACAATCATGAGTTTATACTTTCCCAGACTCAAGCAGTGACTCAACCACATGTCATCTCAAGCCTGTATAATATTTGACAAGTCCTCTCTGAGAGGAGATGGAGCTTGTCCCTATTGGCAAAATGTTCACCTGCAACTGCAGCCTACGTGGGAGTAGATTTGGAAAGATGTATACATTTTTATCAATATTGGCAAACTCAGGCTCACCCAGTTTAATGTACTCAATTTTTATTTCACTCTGGTTAAGTTTCACAAAATGGGAAAACTGTAGACACATCTCCAGGTGTAATAAAGCAGCATGTTCTCTTAGCATATCTTTTGAGAATGAGAGCTAGCTCAAGAGTAATTGAATAATATAATGGCATGGATGGACCCACTTCTGAGCCTCCAAAACTGCTCACCCAAAGTGTTTGCTTTATAGGAGACATAGAAGACTTCCCGCAGATATATGTAAGGGAAAATAAGTATCATACGTTCATCATTTCTGCTTCTATAAAAAGACTGGTGCTGCAGCACTGACTGGACTCTAAAAAACTCTTTAAGAACGGTACCAAGAACTCTTAATGTACTTGAAGAAAGAAAAAATGACTGCTAGCCATGAGCAATAGACTCCCCTCATTTGACAGTCAGCAGGGTAAGTTCTATAGTCTTGGTACCCTGACTCAGGGCAGCAAAGGGTAATAAATGCAACCAGTATCTTTGTTGTATATGCCCCTTCACAGCTAAGTCAAGAATTTGAAAACAGATTACATGGGCCTTGCCAGTTCCAGAATGTTGACCTTTCTCATAAAATAATTATGAATATCACTTCTCTGTACATAAGTTGGGGTCCTGTACTGGTTTAATGTCTTGAATCTATGGTAATCTCTGTTTTGTGCTGTCAGGATAGTGACTAGTGGAGTGCCACAGGAATCAGTACTTGGTCATGTCCTCTTCAACGTCTTCATAAACAAAATTGGCAAGGAAATGGAGCGGAAGGTGTGTCTATTTGTAGATGATGCAAAAATCCACGGTGCAGGGTCGAACGAAAAATCATATGAGGAGAGGCTATGAGAGCTCAGCAAATACCCTCTATAGGAGAGGAGAGGGGACTTGACTGAGACCTATAATTACCTCATAGAGGAGAACAATGTGCAGGAGTGGAGTTTCTTTAAAAGAAGGAGGAGAATCAGAACACAGGGGCATGCAATGAAGCTTGTGGGGGTGTTAATAGGGATGTGAGTAAATATTCATTCACAGAAAGCATTGTGGATGCCTGGAGCAGCCTGCCAGAATACGTGGTGGAGGGGTGAAGACAATGGTGAGCTTCTAGCATGCATGATACAGACACAATGGCATAATAAGTAGAGGAAAGGGAGGAAGGAAGGACACCTGAGACAAAACAGGGTCCAGGGTGTAGAAACAAGCAGGGAAACAAGACAGACTGGATGGGCCTACCAGTCCTTTTCTGCCAACAAATTCTATGTTTCTATGCCAGTTTGTAAAAACAATAAAGAAAACTGAATTTAAAAAAAAGTATATTGCCACTCCACATAGTAACTATATTCTCAGCTTAATTCTCATTAGATGCTCTACCACCTTTCCCCAACAGAGCACATTTTGCAAAATCTTTATCAGTTGGCATCAGACCCAAAGATAGTTTTCTTTCAAACTGTTTTAGTATTTATTTAACGGCGTACAAAATGCTATTTCTCTTTGTTTCCATTATGATTTTGTATCCTTAAGTTGTGTACCTTCTATATTATCCATGCTTTATTTATTGTTGGCTGAACAGACCATTGGTCTTTTCCTCCCTGCTTGTTTCTGTTTCTATATTCTTCTGTTTATGTGCTCTTTTTGGTTTAGTAGTAGACCATTTTGGTTCTTATGTATTGTTCTATAGTAGTAGCAGAAGGCCCAAACCATTAGAACATTTTTTGCTGAACTCATTTGTCAGATAAGGACTTGGGAAAACATTAAAGTCTCTAAAGAATGTTGCTCTGTTACAAATATAATTTAGTTGACCATTTCAAGCAAATATTTATTTTTGTCACAATATTTCTATTTCTACTTTTGTTCTTTTATTAATATCAAGGTTTCCAGTATAATCAGCAGGGTCACCAGAAAACTGCAGAAAAAATACTGAACTATGCATAAATGTTTTGCACAAATTGTAGAGTTTTACTATTCATAGCCAGTGCTCCATAATAAGCTTGTTAATGATATATGAGGGCATGTACTGGTCAGCATAAACTGTTAAATAAATATATTGCTCTTTGTGCAGTATATGCTTTCGTCATGAACACAGTGTTTTGCCCTTGAAATGAATATTAAATTCATTGATATTTAGCAAATGATCTACAACCTGAAAATATATGCCTCATGCACTGCTAGCTAGACTTTATTTAATGGTCCACAGCCCATCAATATTAACTACTGCTGAGCTGGCTGGCCACCTCTAAATTGCCCTATTATCCTTCAAAGTCTTTTGAACCAGTGGCATCTCAGGTCCCAAATAAGATGGTTGATTACCCATTCCCACCCATCTGTACATGTGCAACTATGCTTTCACAGATCACTTCACTGAAAAGCATTTTCATCACATTGTAACTCAGACAAACACATCTGCAAAAGCCTTTTTCACTTGAGGAAGAATTTGTCACTTCTGAGTTTTGTAAGTAGGTAGATCTTGATCATCTTGTCCCCTTAGCTGTCCTACTCTCATGAACCTGGGAGGTCCCATGTCCCAAATCAGATGCTAAATGAACCATTCCCACCCATCCTTTACATTTCACAGATATTAACATTGTATTGTGTCTGTGATTTACACATCGGCAAAAGCATTTTATTCATTGTGAAAGGATTTTCCCTTCAGTATTTTCTCAGACAAAAGCATGTTGCATGAAAAACATCTTGTAAAATGTCCAGTTAAAACATTCTGCACATATGTGTGGGCTATATTTTTAAATAAAGATAACATTTATCTAGTTCAGTTTCTTTTCCAAAACAGATAAGTGACTGCCTAGAAACAAGATTTAATTAAGTTGAATCAATTTTAAATTACTGGTATTCAATAAAAGCATCTTAAAATATATATTTTTAAATACAGTAGTTTGTGAAACTGATATTTCTAAAATGATTGAATTAAGTTTTTCAAACTTGGTAGGTTTTCAGAGCCTACTATAAAGAGCAAACATACCAACATTTAGGTGCATAGCATCAAAAATGGCAAAATTTTAAGTCGCAAAAAAAACAAAAGGTTTAACATAAAAGTGCCTACTCAACCCTGACTATGCAATAAACAAATACATTTCCTAAAAATAAAATGATAACAGTACGAAAAAAATAAATCATATAATACATACAGTTACTCCCATCTACATACTGCAGTTTTAGTCACACTAGACTTCATCCTTCTCCTCAGGGGCCTACTCCAGAGGGCCCAAACACAGAAACGTAGAATATAACAGCAGATAAAAAACGCTTGGCCCAACTAGTCTGCCCAGTTCTCTTACCTACACCACTACATCAGACCATGCCTGATCTACAGCTCTCTATTCCTCCCCTTTCCTTTTTATTATGATTCTTTTGTGCTTACCCCATGCATTCTTGAGCCCCAGCCACCACTGTCTTTGTCCCCACCACCTCGACTGGAAGGCTGTTCCAGGAATCCACCACTCTTTCTGCAAAGAATTACTTCCTCAAGTCTTTCCTTAATCTACCCCCCCCCCAGCTTCATAGCATAGCCTCTTGTTCTTGAGCACCTTTTCTTTGGAAAAATGTTTCCCTCATGTACCTTATTTACCCCCTTGGGGTATTTAAAGGTCTCTATCTTATCTCCCCTCTTCCTCCTCTGTTCCAGGGTGTACATATTGAGGTCCTTTAGTTTCTTTTCATATGGCTTTTGATGCAGACCCCGCACCATTTTAGTTGCCCTCCTCTCCACTCTGTCTAGGTCCTTCTGGAGATGTGGTCTCCAGAACTGGAAACAACACTCTAGGTGAGGTTTTATCAGCAGTCTTTACATAGGCAACACCACCTCCCTCTTTCTGCTGGTGATACACTCCCTATGCACCCCAGTATCCCACTTGTTCGCCGTACTGCTTTGTCGCACTGCCAGGCCATCTTTAGGTCATCCAATATGATTACCCCCAGGACTCTTTCCTGCTTGGTGTTCATCAATACTACTCCACCAATTTTGTACTATACCCCAGGGTTTCTGTGCCCTATGTGTGTTATTTTGCACTTTTTTGCATTGAAGTCCAGCTGCCATACCCTTGACCACTCATCTAGTTTTTTCAAGTCCCTGCTCATCCTTTCTTTCCCCCCTGGAATGTCCACTCTATTGCAAATTTTGGTGTCAACCACAAAGAGGCAGACCTTTCTTCTAGCTCCTCTGCAATATCACTTATAAAATATTAAAAAGAATCAGTTCCAACACTAATCCCTGAGGCACCCCACTGGTCACCCTCCCTTCTTTGGAATGAACTCTGTTTACCACCACCCTCTGTCACCTATCCCCTAGCCAATTCCTAACCAATTTCTTATCTAGTTTGTTACCTTTTGACCCACTCCTAAGCTTTCCAGCTTGCTTTCTAGACTCCTATGTGAAAGGATGTTGAACGCCTTACTGACATCTAGGTAGGCCACATCCATAATTCCACCCTGTTCTAGTTCCTTGGTCACCCAGTCAAAGAAATGTATTAGATTCATTTTACATGACTTCATACTTGTGAAACCATGCTGCCTTGGGTCTTCTAATCCACTGGATTCAAAATATTCCACAATCCTTCCTTCAGCAGTGATTCCATTAACTTTCCCACACTGATGTCAGGTTGATTGGCTTGTAATTGCCAGCCTCCTCTCTGCTACCACTTTTGTTAAGTGGGACTACATCTGCCCTCCAGTCTTCTGGAACCACGCCTGTCTCCAGTGAGCTGCTAAAGAGAACTTTCAGAGATGCAGCCAGTATTTCCCTGAGCACCATCAATACCTTTGGATGCATCCCATCTGGCCTTCATTGTTCTGTCCACCTTCAGGACTCTGTCCTCCAAAAAAGGATTATTATCCACCCACCTCCCTCCAAAGCTTTTGCTACTTTTTTGTGACCCCTCCCATTCTCCTTCATCTGTGAACACTGAACAAAAGTATTTGCTCAGGATCTCTGCCTTTTCCTGGCCCCCCTCTGCACAGTCACCTCTACCCTTTTTAGCATTGCATTCCCACCCCTGGTCTTCCTCCTTTTAACTTCAGCTGCTGTGAACCTTACTCTTCCTCATCTTAGTAGTATTTTGAATGAATACAAGTACGTTTCTCAATAGTAAATAAAATAATATCTTTGTTAATTCACCAGTCATGGTATCTTAATGCCACAAAACTAGTAAAATGTGGCATTAGGGTTTCCAGCCCTAGCTCCCAATTCCTAACCCCCAAGCAGCAAAAGGAAAAAAAGCATTAGGGTTTTGGATCTCCAGAGTCTTGGTGAATCAGTGATGGGGTCTTCCTTGGAGCTGTCAACCCTAATGCTCACCTCATTCTGGGAACAAAAAGCATCACACATGATCTTCTCTGTGCACTGTAAGAAGAATGCTACACCAAACTGTGTTGGCAACATATGGCGAAACATACTTCTTTACCGTTGAAGAGTGTATCACTATGAGGCAGTTGCTTGGAGGTGTACCTTGTGCTTATATTGCAAGCTTCAGGCTGGGGGGGGGGCATAAGGGCTGGCAACCTCAAGAAAGACTCCAACACAAATTTTCCAATTCTCCAGAGACCCAAAACCCTAATTGTTATTCTTTTTCTGCTTGTGGGGAACGGGTGGAGAGTTAGGACTGGATACCACATTTTCCTACTTTTGCAGCATTAAGTTACCCTGACTGGTGCATTAACAAAGTATTTGCAAAGAATTTCCTTTTTTTGTGAGATAGTGGACTCATATTTTAATTCATGCAGGTCCCAAAGGGATTGGGGTCTGTGTGAACAGATGCAGATTCGAACGGCCATCTGGGCCATACACCAAGGAAAGACACCATCTGCCTATGGAAGTGCAGGGTCCTGCTGACCCTGCCCTTCTATGCAGCATTGAATGTCAAAGTTACCAAAGTTATGAAAGTGCATAGGAAAATGTCAATGTACCTTCATAACTGTTGTTTTTTAATAATTTGACACCAAATTTTCAACATAGTCTTGATATGAACCCACCTCAAGAACCCGGTAAGTGAAAATGTTCAAATTGCCACCAAAACGTCACTCCATGGCACAGTTGTGAAAACACATTTCAATCAGATTTTGCAAATGTATAGTTGTTATGTTCATGAGGTGATGTAAAAAAATAGTTAAGTTGAACATTTGGGATCAAAATACTTAAAGGACACATACATAGGGGTTTCAGAATCTGCCAAACAAAAACACAGTACTGTAGGTTAAAGGCTTATCTACATAATGATGTGCTCCGTTTGCCTCAGAAATGTGTGTTAATCTATTTTCATTATGTTTAAATATTTCTGTGAAATGCAAATAACCCCTGCTTCATATTCAAACATCTCACTTCAGTAGCTGCCTAAAATGGCCACTATGTGCTATTGCAATGTCGACAGTCAAGCAACAGTGCTCTGGAGAGATAATACAGTTTGCACAGAGACCTTAGTAATGAACTATTGAAATAACATTAGCAAAGCACTTCTCCTCCAAATCCTTTACTGTGCATGTGTGAAAAGGCTGTCATACCTGCATAGTAAAGGATTTGGAGGAGAAGCGCTTTGTAAATGTTATTTCAGTAGTTTATTACTACGGTCCCCATGCAGACTGCATTGTCACTGCAGAGCACTATGGCTCCACTGACATCATCCCTTAAGCACATAGCAGCCATTTTAGGCAGCTAACAAAGTGTGTTGTTTGAATATGAAGCAGAGGTTTGTTTACATTTCATGGAGATGTTTAAATATAATGAAAATGGATTAACATACATTTCTGAGGCAAATGGAGTACATTATTATATACAGTAGATATGCCTCCAATTTACAGTGCTGTGCTTTTGTTTGACAAATTCTGAAACCCTTATTTATGTGACCTTTAAAATTACTGAAATTATGCACATGCATTGCAAAATTTAAATGTAAGCTTATAACTTTGTTGTTTTGTAATATTTTGACCCCAGATTTCCAGCATAATCTCCTTATAACCCCACCTTATAAATAGGAGTGCAGATAATTCTCAAAACCCTCCCAAAAGATAATTGTATGCAGCAACAATGTCATTCTGTGTGGAAACACATTTTGGCAAGGATTTGAAAAAAGACAGTTGTCATGTTCATGAAGTGATGTGAAAAAATGGCTATGTTGAACATTTGGGATCAAAATATTTTAAATGACCAAAACTATGAGTGTGCATTGCAAAATTTCAATGCAAGCTCATAACCTTGCCAGTTATAAATATTTTGACCTTAAATTTTCAGCATAGTCTTCTGATGACCCCACCTCATGAACAAGGGCAACGAAAATTTTCAAATCCTGCCTAAAAGGTGATTTCGCCGAGTGACCTAGAAAAAACGGCTTAATCTGGTTCAAGGTCAGTTGGCATTAATCTGTATCCCCCTCTCCTGGTCGTGCCTGAAAATAGGCAGGATTTGTCTAGTGCACTTACCCGGTCAACAAAAAATAAATAAATAAAATAAACCTTTCAGGGCAGATTTGCATAATTCCCCCACCATTAGTTATTGGGGGGGGGGGGTCCCAAAAAGCCCATGTTGAAAATTTTGGGTACAAATACACAAAAATGACTAAGTTATGCATCAAAGTTCTAAACCCCATTGAAATATATTGTACTGCACTTAGCTTAGTTTCTCATATTGCAGTCAGTGGTTCCAGCAGCAAGACATCTTTTCAATCTCAGAGTGGATCTTTGCCCTGGACATGTTCAGGTAAGTGAGGGTGTGTGGAGGCTATGTGGGGGGTGCAGGGAGTGTGGGGTGGTGGGTGCTGAGCTAGAGGTTGGGGTGGCTGTGTGTGTGTGTCTGGGGGCACATTGTCGAGGGACTGTTTTCTGTTTTGCAGGTTAAAAAACAAAATCATCAAGGGGCAGTTTTCTTTATTTCAGGTTAAAGTCCAACACTAGGATTAGGCACCCCACTGTTAGACCACTATACAGAAATAGGGTTGGTTGACCTGGATGGGAGGAGGATCCAGAGAAGCAGCACCGGAGGTGGGAACCCTGATCTGCTTACATATATTTATTGGGAAGAGTGGGTGGTACACCTGGAGGGGAAGGGAGAAAGACACTGTATAGGGGGTGGGCACCCTGTTCCACTAATGATAGATTGAGAAATACACAGACAGACAGATGGAGACAGACAAAATGGGGGAGCAGCAGCTCACTCCTTTCCCTGTAGCCTGCAGCAAGACTTCAGCTGCAGCTGTAGAACTCAGCAAAGTCCCCACTGTTCTCATACAGAGAATGTGGGTAAACAGCTTCTCTCAAAAGCTGAGCACCCTGGATTTTGGGGTGCCCCGTAAAGGTATTTCGTACAAATAAAAAAAAATACCAGAATTTGGTTCGGGTGTTTTTTTTTTTAACTAAACCATTTTACATATTGTCCATTTTTTTTTTATTTTGAAGGGAAAAAAACAAGATGGTGACTCTCACTGCACAAAAAAATTAGGCATGGGCTACCAAATGAGTAGGAGGGTCGGGTACTGTGGGTATCGCCTCATTTTTGGCAGAGTAGGGTAGTTTGGGGTAATGTACTACCCTACCCAATATAACAGTGTAATTCTCGGGTTGTGTATTTTGACATAGGTAACAGGTAATGGATAAAGGACTTCTAGGCTGGAAACAGACATTAAAGGGCAGCCTGTAGCATCCTTCATGGAGGTTATAGCAGAATAGGAGCACATGACACCGAGCTGACACCAGATTGGTCAGTGGTGTCTAAAGAGATGTGCTACATCTGCTGTGAGCCTGTGTAGTGCAGATAACAGTCTAGATGCAGCTCCATGGGTGGTCACTGCAGGGCACTTGTGTTTTGAATTGATTTTTGAATCAATAGTTGGAAAACCTACACTACATGAACTAGGAGTCAGACAGGAGCAAAATTAAGGGAGAAATTGTGGGTGATTGAAATGATCTCAGGGGAGGAGGTGAAAACATCTCAGGGGGAGGAGGCAGGAGAAATCAGCCTCAGTCAAGGAGGTGATGCTGTGGAGAGAACAGAGGAGCAGGGTGGGGAAAAGAAAGATAGACAAAAACAGTGGCAGCTGGTTTGAAATTTAAAAAAGTTAAAAAACTTAAAATGATTACACTGTTTGTGAGGTGCCCCTGAGCCCTATCATTGATTACTGTGTGACATAGAAAGCTACACTGTGTGTCTCTACAGCATAGTGTATCCTTTTATGACTGTATTACACTGTTTGTTAGGTGCCCCGAGCCCTGTCATTTTATTACTGTGACATAGCTACACTGTCTATCTCTGTAGCATAGTGAAAGCCTTTTACAGCTGTATTACACTGTCTGTGAGGTGCCCCTGAGGCCAGAGCCCTGTCATTTATTACTGAGTGACATAGTCCTCTACACTGTGTATCTCTGAAGCATAATGAAGTCCTTTTATGGCTGTATTTCTCTGTTTGTTAGGTGCCCCTAGGCCCTGTAATTTATTACTGTGGTATAGCTGTACTGTCTGTCTCTGCAGCATAGTGAAAGCCTTTTATGGCTGTATTACTCTGAGAAGTGTCCCTGAGTCCAAGCCATGTCATTTATTACTGTGACATAGCTACACTGTCTGTCTCTGTAGCATAGTGAAAGCCTTTTGAGCCTGTATCACACTGTTTGTTAGGTGTACCGAGTCCTGTTGTTTTACTACTGTGAACAAGCTACACTGTATGTCTCTGCAGCATAGTGAAAGCCTTTTAAGGCTGTATTACACTGTTTGTGAGGTGTCCCAGAGGTCTGAGCCCTGTCAGTTATTATTGTATGAAATAGTCAGCTACACTGTGTGTCCCTGCAGCATACTGAAATCCTCTTATGGTTGTATTACACTGTTTGTTAGGTGCCCCTGAGCCCTGCCATTTATTACTGTGTGACATAGTCTGCTACAATGTGTGTCTCTTCAGCATACTGAAATCCTTTAACAGCTGTATTACACTGTTTGTTAGGTGCCCCTAGGCACTGTAATTTGTTACTATGACATAGCTATAATGTCTGTCTCTGCAGCATAGTGAAAGCCTTTTACAGCTGCAATACACTATTTGTGAAGTGTCCCCGAGGTCCAAGCCCTACCATTTATTACTTTGTGACATAGTCAGATACACTGTGTGTCCCTACAGCATAGTGAGATCCTTTAATGGCTGTATTACACTGTTTGTTAGATGCCCCGAATCCTGTCATTTTATTACTGTGAAAACGCTACACTGTCTGTCTCTGCTGCATAGTGAAAGCCTTTTATGGCTGTATTACACCATTTGTTAGTTGCCGCTGAAGTCCACACCCTGTCATTTAATATTACTGTGACATGGCAACACTGCCTGTCTCTGCAGCATAGTTAAAGCCTTTGACAGCTGCATTGCTCTGTTTGCTAGGTGCCACTGAAACCTGAGCCCTGTCATTTATTACTGTGACATAGTCAGATTCAGGAACACTGTCTGTCTCTGCAGCAGTTAGTGAAACAATATCCTTTCATGGCTGTGTATACTATGTTTCATATTTTCCAGTCTACATGTATTAAAAGGAAGCATGGTACTGGTGCACTTGCAACTGTTAATGATATGGACAATATGAATCATACCACTAGGACTGGTATTAAATGTCCTGAACAAAAAAGCATGTTAGCAATGAAATGACAGTAGAATTATAGAAAGAACTGAATGGAATTACTTGTAGAGGTACTGAGCATTTTCCCTCTTGCATACTGTGTGAGGCTGAGCAAGTCACTTAACTTCCTTGTGCTCCCAGGTCGCACCTGTAAACAAGCTTTCAGCTTAGTGTGTCTCTCCCGGTTAAATAAAAAAAAAATATGCCAGAATACCTCCAGCTGCTGAAGCAGCATGCAAGGAAGCTTCCTCCTCAAATATAAGCTAAGATGTTGAGGCAGAGAATGCTGATAGAGATGGCGGTGATGGTGGAGACTGGGAATGGGATAGCCCAAACTATGTCCCACATAATGATGATGGCACTTCCAGTTTTTCTGAATCATATGGCGATGATGTTGGTTGTTTCAGTGAGGGGGTATGAGAAAATGCCACTGTAAGGCATGAGGAGCAAGTGCATAAAAAAATCATATGCTAAACATAAGAATAAGATGTGTATGAATGAGAACAATTCGTCTCAACAAGGAAATGGTAGTGTAGGGTTTCCTCCAAGTCCCTTGACTGTGCAAGGAATAGTGCCAGACACTGTGGCAGAAAGCCAAAAAGGTAACTCTTTAGTGTGGAATTTATTTTATGGTGACCCTGCAGACAACTCTCAAGCTGTATACAGTCTGTAAAAAGAGTGCCAGCCATGGTGGCAAAGCAACACATTTTGGAACATCAGTAATGATACAACATGAAAAGGCAAAATACCCAATTGAGTGAGGAAGTGCAAGGAGCAGTGTGGTTGGTATGGGTGGTAGTGGAATTGTTGGTGGCGGTGACCATAGCGACAATGAACTGGAAGCAGGAAGTGACGCTGAATCAATTGATGTGTCCTTTCTGTCTTCCCAGACAAAGACAGGTTGTTTTCTGACACCAACAAGCACTAGAAAATCCTGAAGTAGTACTCCCGATGAAAAAGGCATGAAAATACATTCCCCTCAAAATTAAAAATATATTGTTAACTAACATTAAGAGTAAGTGTTGCAAGAAGATTAACATTTTCCCACAAACATCCAACATGCCAGCTGTTAAATAGAGCCATTGCAGAGCTGTTAGCTGATTGTAAAGTCCCTTTTGTTTTTGTTGCCCAAAAAGGTTTCCTCAAGTTCATGAACAAGACTGAATTATGGTACCCCATTCCCTGTTGAATATATTTCTTCAAAAAGGCTGTTCCAATTTTATGACTTGGTGTGTACTGAAGTCATTAAGCAGTTCAAACTGTCTGAGGTGAAACAGGTTCACATAACTACAGATATATGAACCAGTAACCAAACAATTTACTACATGACTGTTGCAGCTCATTAGGCAAGTTTTCAGTCAGAAATTAATAATCTCTGCTCTACTGTAAGCAGCTGGAAGCAGGCTGTATTTTTTGTCATCGCTTTTGAGGAAAACCTCACTGCTGTGAATATTTTGCAGGCATTGGAAAAACAGTTCCAGAAATGGCTTACTGTGTATTCCTTATCTCCAGGTTTCCTAGTGTCAGATGCTGGTCCCAAAATATTCAAAGCTGTTAGAGATGCCAGATACCAACACATACTTTGTTTGAAACATTGTTTAAATCTTCTGATCCATAATTTCTTAAATGGAAAAAGAAATGCTGAAAACCTGTTAAGTCTTGCTAAGAAACTATGTAGCCATTTCAGCCACTCTGTGAAAGCACAAAAAATCCTGAAGAGGCTGCAGAGGTCAAACAACTTACCACTGCATACATCAAAGCAGGAAGTTTCAACTCCCTGCAATTCAACATTTTACATGTTGGAAATGCTTCTTGAAGAGAAAAAAGCTGCACATTTTATTAATTTATTTATTTGTTCAAGAAATCAGAATTACAAACCTTTGAGTTGTAGACTCGTTTCCAAAGGCTCCACGTCAGAAAGTAGTTACAATAACAACCAGTATAGGTACAGTAGAATACATGCAGTTACAAAGAAAAGATGCCTATACAGGTGGTAGCTAAGCAATGAAGTGAACTTGCTGGGTGAGCAGCGAGTAGACCTATACAATTGGTAGCTAAATAAGTGTACAGTGTGTAGACAAAGAAGTTGACTAAAACAATTAATGATAATAGGCATCAAACACAATGAGAGGTTCTATCTATCTAATGGTGAGCAGCCCACTGGGACTTTGTCTGGGGAATAAAATACCAGGTGCTGGACAAAGTCCAAGTTTAGTGAAAGTTAGGGGATTACTAGGGAAAGGCTGAGAGCCACGAGTATCTAGGCATTGGTAACTTGAGACCAGTGACTGAGGCAAGTAAGAAGTAAGTGGCAGTCAGGTAGGGCAAAGAGGAGGTTACATGACTACACCATGCTAAATCAAATAGGTAAAGTAGGCATCATGCTCAGTTCCAGCAGTTGGAGTCCACTTGAATCTTTGGTCACCTTAATGGGGTCATTTGAGGCTGCCACATGTGATGCCAGTGCAGACAGTGCAACGCTGAGTCAAATTCTTCCACAATTAAGATGTATTCACATTTTCCTTGATGACATTAAAAAATACTTTCAGTCAAAAGAAGACACCACTGCTGTTATGCTGGCAGATGACTTGAGTCTCAGACTGTCGATTGATCAGAAACTAAATGCCATGTTTAAGTATGACACCTATGTGTTGGCTATGTTGCTAGATCCTCACTTTAAAGGGAACATTGAATCCATTCTTTCTGCGGGGGAAGACCTTGAGTATTGGAGAGATCTTCTACTATCCAAATGTGACATTTCCCCACCAACACCATTAACTGATGTACAGCAGTCAAACTCCGCTGAACCATCAGAGTGCACCTCTGGCATAGACAACAGCATATCTATAAATTCTTCACAATCACCAGTGTCATCAGCAAGGGAAAGGACATCTACAGAAACTTCTCGGGCATGCTATGGTCAGGGTAAGAAAGGCAAATCAATTCTGAGATGCCTGCAACAACATGGGCTAGCATGCTGTAAAGAAAGTGCAGCTGGCTCATCTGCCAGACTGGTAACAGTCTCACAAAACAATGATCCAGGAGTATTTTGCAGACCATACTGTGAATGGTCTCAAGGAAGATCCATTACTCTATTGGAAATAAAAGAGAACAAAATGGCCAGATCTAGCAGATTTTGTAATAATTTACCTCAGTTTTCCACCTTCAAGTGTATATTCAGAAAGCATATTTAGTACAACTGGAGGAATAGTCACTGACCAAAAACACTGCTAAGTCCTTTAAATGTGGAACAGCTTACAGTACATTTCTCAAAATGAATTCTGACAATTTCTGAGTTGTCCCAATCACTGAATTATGCGATTCTCACCCTGAACATTAGCATGAGCCTGGAAACAGTGATGCTGAATATGATGACTAAGTTGTATACAAAACAAATAGAATATCCTGTGTGGAGTGGTGTACTGCCAAATTTGGTAACTTAACACGACTAACACATCTCTCTTTCAGCTGTTGCAACTATCCCTCTGAAATAAATCCTGTCACAGTCACAGACAGTTCATGGACAAACAGGCATGTTTGTCATTTTTCTGACAATGTTGGCACCATTATTTAAAGAGCTGCTGATGCCACAAAGAAGATTTTGAAAAACATATTTATTTACAATTCAGCCTACATGCCATATATATTTATATACATTTCTCCTCATCATGATTTATTGCTGAAGAAATATGCAAGAATACATGATCTTTATCCCCTACAGTTCACCTGCCTGTTTAGCTGACTCCCTACTTCATGTCATAATCCTCTGCTGTGACATCACAATCTGTTACCATGGGAGTAACTGTGATGTCACAGGCAATGCATTATGACCTCGGGTAGGGAGAAGGCAGCAGGACTAGATGAACTCTTCAGCAACAAAGATCCAGTTTTCATGCAAATGACCTCAGTAATAAAAAATGGGGAGGAGAAATGCAAAACTAATACGAAATACAAGCTGACTATCTCTAAATATTATGTTTTGTTAAAGTTCTCTTGAAGGTGTCAGCTGCTCTTTAAATTTGAACTCACTTTTTAATTTTTTACATTTTCTTGTCAAATGTGTTCCACATGTCACATACTGTTTCTGTCCTACTTTATATGAGCACTACACAAATTCTGTAAGGACTGTTGCTAATAACTTACAGTGCTTATAACATAGTTGTTACTGCAGTTTCTTCCATTGGCATCACTTTTCCTCAGTTTTACTGTCATTCTCCTTGGACACACACTGCTGACAAAATATGCCATCACCACTGCCACCATGCCAGCCACATGTGCCACACTACTCTTATTTTTGTCAGTCATTAGTTTATTATGTTTGATGCCCACAATGGGTATACTTTTTGAAAACAGCAGCAGCCTCACACAGAGCAGCTGCACCTCTCATATCTACCTCATCAATGCCCTCCATGAGTATAACTTTTGGAAACAGCAGCAGTCTCACTCAGAGTAGCTGCACCTCTCATATCTACCTCATCAATGTCCACCATGAGTATAATGTTTGGAAACAGCAGCAGCCTCACTCAGAGCAACTGTGTCTCTCATACCTACCTCAGTAATGCTCACAATGGGCATAACGTTTGGTAACAGCAGCTGCACCTCTTGTACCTGCCTCAGCAATGCCAGTGATGGGTATACTTTTTGGAAACAGCAGCAGCCTCACTCAGAGCAGCTGCACCTCTTGTACCTGCCTCAGCAATGCCCACCATGGGTCTAATTTTTGGGAAGAGCAGCAGGCTCACTAAGAGCAGTTGTATCCCTTGTACCTTCCTTAGCAATGCCTGCCATGGGTATAATTTTTGGAAAAGCAGCAGGCTTGTTAAGAGCAGCTGTATCCCTTGTACCTGCCTTAGCAATGCCTGCCATGGGTCTAATTTTTGGAAACCTAACAAACAGGGTAAAACAGCAGTCTTTCACATTTTTGTTATGGTCAGGGAAGGGTAATAGGGTAGTAGAATGGGTAGGGCAGTAACTACCCGACCCTAACCAACTACCCATTTTGCATTAGGGCATTTTTAAGGTAATTTAGGGTACTTCGGAGATACCAGTAGGTAGTGTTTAGGGTAGGTTATTTTACTACCCACCCATGCCTTAAAAAAGTTTCATGCTGCTGTGAGAAGCAAGAGGTGAGTAATGAAAAAGATCCTACAACACAGAATTTGTGGTGTTGTATCAGAACATTCTCCCAAGAACCCTACTGAGCATGCTCAGAACAGAAAAACACAAAACTTTAAAGCCTTATAGCTCCAAAACTATTCAGTATTTTAAATGAAACCTTTCAAAGTAACTACCTTAGTACATCACACCTACACTCTGAAAGTTTTGGGAAAAATTCCATGCCATGTAGGATGTACATGAAAGCAAGAAAAGACCATGTTAAGTATAAGAAAAATTTGACGGCTACAGAAAAATGACATATGCAGATCTCAGGAACTGCACAAGCTTCCACCAAAAACTTTCTGCAGATTTAGGCCATGCCTCCTAGACAACACATGCAAAATTTCAGTTGATTTCATCAAACACTGCCAAAACTATTAAGGTGCAAAGATAAGAGTTTAACACTGAACACCCTACTGAACATTAACTATAGGGGCACTACCATACCCCTATAATTATAGAAAAATAATAATACAAATAGACAGTTGCTCAAGTGTTTCTAGACTGAGTCACTCCCTTCATCCTCCATCTCCTCTTCCTTAGGGGCCTACTCCAGTGTGTTTTTAGTAAAACTGTTTTACCTGGTAAACATACAAACATACAGCAAGACTCTCATTTAGAGATGTGATCAGGTGTAGGAGAATTGGGAATACAAGACTGGAACTAAGGAGCACTCAATAAGTGGACAGTATAATGTGATACAAGCAATACTGAAATCTATATGTGGGGCCTCAGGGGCCTGCAGTTCTTCAGCCAGAGGTGTGTGTGTGTCTCACAGTGCATATGAGTACCTGTAACTACAGAAGAGCTGGCCCACAGGGGACAGGAGTGTGTGTATGTCTTACAGTGTGCATGAGTACCTGCTGCTTCAGAAGTGCATGCCGGGGCATGTTCTTCTGCAGATGGAAGAACTGTTTTAATTTGTATCTGTGGCTGAAGAGGCCTCTGCTTCTGTAGACAGAAGTAGTGTTGTGATTTAAATATTGTGAATTTATATCTATAGCCAGAAGTGAGTTAGTACTGTATGTCTTGCAGTACGCATTGCATAAATGTGAATCCACAAAAGTAGCACATTAGTACTACTGCATTTGTGTCATCTGGAAACGGTTATATGTTGTTTGTTTTACTTGATGATGGCTATCTGTGGTTGCTTGTGTGGTCATGTCTTTTTTCTGCAGGGGGTAGGGAGTTAGGGCCGGAAATCCTAACACCACATTTCCCTACTTTTTGGGGGTTAAGTTGAACCCTAAATGGTGCATTAATTATGTTTTTTGCAATGAATGTCCTTTCTGTGTGAGATAATGTGACAGCATCCTCATTCACGCAGGTCCCTTTGGAACCTGTGTGAACAGATGCAGACACACAGGCCCTCTGGGCCCTGCACTAAAGGAAGAGTGTCTGCCTGCAGAAGTGCAGAGCTCTTCAGCCCCTACAGATCCATGTGGCTACAGATGTAAAGTGTTCATGGGGCTATTTGGGGGCTGTGGAAGCACACCACCCTTTGGGCCCTATACTTCCATGTGACTACAGATGTAGATGCACAGCACCAAGTGTCTATCTGGCTGTGAAAGAGCAGGGCCCTCTGGGACCTGTGCATCCATACAGCTACATGTGCAGAGGTGCAGGACCATCTAGATCATTTGCCAAAAGAAGAGTTCTCTTCACTATATGGCTAGTTGTTGCCCATGTGGCAACCATGTGGCCAACACTACATCATCCCTCCCTAGGTTGTGGGTGGTGCCACACAGAAGCCATCCTCCCAGCCTAGGACCATCCAGTCATCTCACTGAGCTAGCTCCCAAACTCAGGTCATTGAAATGGGATCACAATGCACTACCTGCTGGACCAAAGACTGTCCCTGCACATAATATTTCTTCATGATTTTTTTTTTTACAACTTGACCCCGCATCATGTTCTTGGCTGCTAAACTGTGTTAAATCCTGCCTAAAAGGTAGTTTCACAGTGTGACTATGAAATCACCTGTCAACGTTTACTTAAAAATTCCCACTATACATATGCATGGTGGTAGGGTCATGCAAACAGTACATACACAATTTGGGACTAAAATATTGAAAAATCAGTTACAGTATGTGAAGTAGAAACATTTTTTTAATGAGCACCAGAAAATGAATTCTTGGGTCACACACTTAAGTATGACACAAGAATTCCATTTTTTGTGTACACAAAAAATTCTTTGGATGTACTTAAATGTGCGACCCAAGAATTAGCAGCTCACAAAACAAGAATTGCCTATTTCAGTAAACTGTCAACCAAAGAACTTAATATAGTCCAACAGATCCCGTTCAGCAAAAGTCATTTTTTTTTTCAAATAACTTCTTTTTATGTATTTTCATTTTTGGCCCAGAAAAAAAAAGATGGCAGCCATTGTGACATACAATAGGCCTCAACACAAAATGCTGAGTATATCCGTGTTTATTCAAAAAATATCTCAACATTTTGACTATATGACTTCTTCTGGGGACACTTGACAAATAAAATTATTTTACTCAATATAAATATTTACAGCACATTTTCACAACAATTCATTCAAGCTCTAAAACACATCCATAATGTTTCACATACCAGTACTCTTTCAATGTTTAAATATCCATTTGTTCAATCTTTAATTTATATTTGCTTAAATCCATAAAGTAAGCATGCTGTCAGTAATTGTTTAATATTTAGAAAAAATTCACACCCACCACCTCACCAGGGTACTGTATTCATATTTGTGTTCAAAACCTCTGCACTCATTACCACCACTTCAGTGGCTCTCACTATATCAGGCTGCCAGATCATTCAGTCATATTCTTGAAAGTTCTGAAATAATATAAATAGAGTGCTTTAAATATTGATTCTTTATGAAATCATAGTATGATATCATAGTTAATATTTTACGTTGGTTCCACATTGTATTTAATTCAATATTACAACTAAAAACTCTCAGACAATTTCTACTCTGATAGGGCAGCATGAAAATGCATTATGTTTTTAAAGTCTGGAAAATCAGAATGCTTTTCCTTTAAGAGCAAAAGTTCCTCAAAAACATAAATACCATCTCATATTTATAGTACTTTTAGCCATTGTTCTATAACATTAAAGAGTATTCTGAAGTCACAAAAAAACTCCACTTTCAACTAGTTACTGCTCATTCATAGCATAGAAACATAGAAGTTGACTGCAAATAAGGACCACAGGGCCCATCCAGTCTGCCCATTTCTTTTTCTACCTTATAAATGTGCCATCAGCCTTTGCTCCCTTAGCAGCTGTCTTTAAAGTGGGAGTCTGGTCAAAAGTGAAACATTGCAGAATTTGAAATCTCATACCAAAATATTTGGTTTCAACATTACTTCGTTTTAAAGTTATGAGCTTTTTTGTAACTCTGATTTCACTCCCTGTTCAAAACAAAAACTAGTTTTAGTGAAGCACCACTGATGATGTCACAGCCAGAACTTACAGACTAGTCCTCCCTGTCAGCAATCTTACAGGATCTATTTCTCTGAAGTTATAGAAACTGTAGCTGTAGTAATCATTGAAAAACAATTATACCGGGTTGCTTGCAGTGCTTGTGTTTCCAGAATGTTCAGATGCATGGTACTGCACTTTATAACTTATCAGGAGGTAGTTTTGGAATGCAGTGCTGAACCAAGATATAGATTGTCAAAGTGTGGGGGGGGGGTATAATTTTGGTATGTGCCAGGGATACACTATCTCACAGTGTGGTGGGACACTCAGTCTCAGAATGAGACAGGGCTACACATCAAGTAATTTGGCAGGGACTGGCCATTCTGGAACACAGTAAGGATGTACACTGTTGGGATGTGACAGGACATACCATTTTATTTTGAAACCGCTTGTCCTTGCCACTTTCCAGAACTGTATGCACCCACCAAATTTCAGAATTGCACATTACAACCTCACCACAATCAGACATCATGCATCCCATCATTATTCCAAAACTGTGCATCCTCACCACATTTCAAAATTGCACATGCATACCACACATTCCAAAGCAGTGTTTCAATATCACATTCTGAAGCTGTCACCATCACATTCCAAAACTGTGTCATTACTACATTCCAAAATTGTGTGTCACCACCACATTCTGAAACTCTACTTTACCACCACATTCCAAAACTGGGTGTCACTGCCACATTCCAAAATTGTGTGGCTCTATCATATTCTGAAATTGTGCATCACTGCCTTATTCTGAAACTAAGCATCACCATCACATTCCAAAACTGTGTGTCACCGCCACAATCCGAAATCATGCATCACCACCACATCCAAAATCATGCATCACCACCACATTCAGAAACTGAGTATCACCGCCACATTCTGAAGTTGTGCATTGCTGCCACATTCCGAAACTGTGCATCACTGCCACATTAAGAAATTCTGCATCATCGTCACATTATGAAATTCTGTGTCAGTGCCACATTTGAAAACTGTGTGACAGCTACACACTTTGATTGTGTGCATCACTGCCACATTCCAAAACTGTGCATCACATCACATTCTGAAATTGTGCATCAGTGCCACATTCCAAAATTGTGGATCAGCACTACATTCCAGAGTTGTGCATCATCTCCACTTTCTGAAATTGTGTTTCACCGCCAGATTCCAAAATTATGCATCTCTACCGCATTCCAAAATTGTGCATCACTGCCACATTAAAAAATGGTGTCACCACCGCATCCCAAAACTGCATGTCTCCTCTATATTCTAAAACTGTACCTGCCTGCCACATTCTGAAATTCTGTGCTAATTTCCACATTCCAATATTGCCTGTCATTGTCACATTCTGTAAATGTGCATTCCCACCATATTCCAAAACTGCACATCCCCACTACATTCTGAAAATGAGTGTAACTGTGACATTAAAAAATAGTATGTCCAAGTTACATTCTAAAATTTTGCATCTCTGCTTCATTCTGAAATTTCCTGTGATTACCACATTCTGCAACAGCTTCACCATCACATTCCAAGATTCCATGTCCACAAAACATTCTGAAATTGAATGTTGCCACAACAATCTGAAATCCATCATACCAACCATGTTTTTAAATTGTACATAACCACCACATGCCAAATTAATACATCCAAGACATATTGTGAAATTACATATTCCTGCCACCTTCCACAACTATGTTTCCTGCATTTCAAAATTGTTTATCTCTGCCATATTCTAAAACTATATGACACCACCACATTATGAATTTTAGCATCCCTACCACGTTCCAAAATTATGTGTCTTAGCTACTTTCTGAGATTGTGTCACTGCTGCATTCCACGGTTGTAGTCTAGTGGCATTTTGAAATCTCATCCCTGCAGTATTATAAAAATTGCACACATTTTTGTCATTCTAAAGCCATGTTTGTCACTATATTCCACCCCCGTCACATTCTTAAGTACTATACCCTGCATCTGCACATTATGGAAATGCATGTTCTGCCCCACCCCATTTCAGATTTCCTTTTTCAGATGTTTACTACAACTGCAGTTTTATGTAATGTGGGAGAAATAAGTCTTATAAGGTAGTTTGCAAGGACTAGGCTGTAAGTGCTGGTTGTGACATCATCAGTAGCTCTTTACTGAAACTGGCTTTTTTGAACAGGCAGTGAATTTAGGGTTAAAAATGACTTGTAATATTTATACAAAGTAACTTGGGGATCTAGGGCAGGATTCACAAAGTGATTTGGGACTAAGTCCCACTCAGCAATCCCGGCTGCACTTCAAAATCGCTGCAGCTGAGGTGTGGCCGATCCACAGCCACAGCAGTTGTGGAGGGTGCTACGACTGGTCCCACTGCCTATAGTAGCCTCCTGCAGCTGCAGTGCTGTCCCTGGCAACAGCACCCACAAGCTGCTGTAATCCGTGGAGCAGGTCAAAATCCAGCTCCACCTTAGTGAATACCCGCAGCTGCAGGTGACCTGTGGCTTCACAAGTGGAAACCCACTAGCACCAAGGTTTTCCCGCAGCTGCAGGACCTTCCACAACATTCGTGAATCCTGCCCCTAGTTTTTGGCATGAGGCTGATTGGGGATATGCTGATCCAAATTCTGAATTTATTGATGCTAGAAATTTTGGTTGGACTCCCTCTTTAAATGTGTAACTAACTCTCATGAGTCATAACCTTTAGTGTGCTAATTTGTATGAAACCAACTTTCTTTGAAAAACTCAACTGCTTAAATACTACTGCATGGCTCTTCTGCATTTTGTGAGTTTCAATTAAAACATCAAACTAAACATTTTAAATAGGTTTCCCTTACCATACTCTGTTGGCATATTTATTTAT
This sequence comes from Neoceratodus forsteri, assembly GCA_016271365.2. Classification (NCBI taxonomy): domain Eukaryota; kingdom Metazoa; phylum Chordata; order Ceratodontiformes; family Ceratodontidae; genus Neoceratodus; species Neoceratodus forsteri. The sequence continues at coordinate 877,853,089 of CM028129.1, forward strand.
TCATTTATTTATTTTATTTAAAATTTTGGTAACTAGGAAAGGCACACTGAGCCAAAGCTTGTTTCCAGGTGCGACCCAGGGAAAGGGGGATTTTACATTTCCATAAGTTACAACACCACAAAATGAATAGTACAAAACATTACAAAAATTCCATAGTGAAACATATTACAAGTTACAAAAGGCAACAGAATGTAACACAGTGTCCAAAAAGTTATGGCTTGTAATGCACAACTGATTTTAGGGTAATACACAGTAGAGTTGCAGGGAGTAGAAGCAAGCATAGTGGATTACAGGAACAGGAGAGAAGCAGAGGGTCCAGGATGAGAGTGGTCAGAAAGAGTTGCCCGCTGGCAGTGGTACAGGGCAACAGCAGGAGATGATATCTAACTGTTGGAACTGCTGCTTGAAAGCATTAAAGGAGGGCAAGTTGTACAGGGGTACAGGTTGCTGGTTCCATAAGTGAGGTAGGTGATAGGAGAAGGATTGGAGGCAGATGGATGACCAGGGGTGGGGCAGGATGAAAATGCATGCATCCCTGATTCTTAGAGGATATGAGGATGGGGAAGCAGGAGACAGGCAGTTCAAGCTGTAGGTAGGGCAATTCCCTAACCAGTATGTGGCTAGGAAAGTGATGGAATCTACAGTTTGTCTGTGCATGAGAGAGGAGTGGGATAGGGAGGAGTAGATAAAATAATGGTGGGTGTGAGGGAGGAGGAGTTGGAGACAAAACAGCAGAAAAAGTTGAAAATAATGTCCAGTCTACCACCGAAGACAATCTTGGCATAATTAGAGAGATGCAGGATTAGTCTGGTGAGCAGTTGCTGGCATACAGGTAGGGAGAGGGAGTCCTTGTGCCTGTATAGGAAGCTTAGTTTGGGGCATTGCTTGGCACAGAGGGCATCAGTGTCAGTGGAAATGATAGGTGCTGGTTCAGCCAAACTCCTGGTTATTTAAAGAATATTACTGACTCTAAGTGGGGTGCCGTCAACTGTATGAAAGATAATAGGGGAGTGGATGGAGGAGAGATTTTTGGGGTCTAAAAGGTCATCAAGACTTTTTTTGATGTTGACCCTGAGAAGGTTGTTTTGGAACAAGTCAAGGACAGCATTTAGATCAGATTGTAGTGGGGTGTGGACAGCAGTGACAGTGGGGCTGGAAACAAAAATAATTGCATTTTCAGTGTAAAGATGAATGTGAGAGGAGATACAGACAGATGGTAGTTCATTTGTGAAGATAGAGAACAGTAGGGGGCCCAAAATAGAGCCCTAGGGGACACCAGATAAGATAGAGAGGAGTGGGAAGGTGGAATTGCCTATGCAAACACATTGTGTTCTGTGGAGGAAGTAGGACTGAAACCAGAATAGTGTGTAGTCTGCTAAGCCCAGGACACGTAGCTTCTGAATTAACAGGTGGTGGGACACAAAATCTAAGGCCTTGGTCAAGTCAATAAAGATAGCACCGATGTGACTATGATCCATAGACTCATCAATAGCATTAGTCACTCTGAGCAGAGAGGAGACCATTGAGTGATGCTTGCGGAAACTGGACTGGTATTGGGTGAGTGTCGTGGAGTAATACAGGAGTTGGAGGAGCTTTTTTGTTGGCAGCTGATTCCTGCAACTTTGCAAGCGAGGGTAATAAAGAGATTGGTGAAGAAGAGTGATTACATGGGCAACCTTCCATGCTTGTGAGACTGTCCTCAACAGGAAGGAAAGATTTAGGAGATGAGTTGGGGTGGGGGAACAATGGCATGAGCTATGATTTGGAGAAGACGAGGGTGGAGTCTATCGGGGCTGAGTTTATTGAGGTTGAGTGAGTGCAGGACAGAGAGGACTTCTTCTTAAGTAACTGAGGGAAAGATGAAGGAGTGAGGTCCAGGGGAGGGGTTTCCGGTGGTGCTGTGTGTGGTGGCTGAGGTCTGAAGGGCACAGGATGTAAAGAATTTGTTTGGGATTTCAGATACCTGCGGGGTATTGGAGACAAGTGAGCTTTCAACATTTAGGGTAGAAGTGACCGGGGGGGGGACTTTAAAAGTGAGTTGACAGTGTTCCAGAAGAGGGTAGGGGTACATGACCATCTTGTAGTTTATGTCAGAAGTAACAAGATTTGACTTATCTGACTGCTTTTGTGCAGGTGTTTCTGAGTAACCTAAATGTTGGTGGTCGGAGGGGGCAAGTGTAGACTTAAAGCATCGCCAGGCATGATCCCAAGCCTTGCAGAGTTGAAGCAGATGAGGGGTCACCCAGGGAAGGTGTCAGCACCTAACTCTGTTTTTATAGGGGCATGGTGATTCAGGGTTGTGTTGAGAGTGTTTGCAAAGTGATTCAGGGTGGAGTCCACATTTGATGCTGTGAATGATGCTGGAGACCAGTCGGCAGTCTCGAGATTGTGATGGGGGTGACTGGATTTAGCAGCCTAAGGGAGTGGTAGTGGATGTATTTTGGACTGGAGAGTGGAGAATGGACCCTCCTGACACAGAAATGTTGTGCAGTGGTCACTGAGGATGTTTAGGAGGACCCCAAAGACCGAGATTCTGTGAGGGTGGGAAGAAAGAATCCAGTTTAGGAGTGTATGTTTAGGAGAGTTAGGGTTTGTCTGGAGGGTTCTTTTAACAATTGGGAGAGTTGTAATGAGTCAATCTGGTCTAGCAAGGCCTTGTTCAATGAGAAAAGCCAGTCTTTGTTGAAGTTGCCCAACAGAATGAGTTCCCCAAGGGAGGAGACAGAGGTGATAGCGGAGATACAAGTCACGAGGGAGCTAGCTGATTGGAGTTGGGGGGGTGTACAGGACACCAATAAAGGTGGGCAGAGAGGAGGAGGAGGAGACTGAGAGGTAAGCTTCAAAGAGCTCATGAGAGGTAAGTTGTGTTTGGGAGTGAGAAATAATACAGTTCAGATGGCTGCAGTAGTAGATGGCCACCCCAGAGCTGCATTTACCACTGTCCTGCCTCAGCAGGGAATAATCTGGGATGGACACGGTGGAGTCAGGGATTTTAGCAGCTAGTCATGTCTCTGTGAGGCATAGTAATTTGGGGGAATGCTGCTGGACCCAAACTCATGTTGTCGAGCTTAGGGATGAGACTTTTGATGTTTATGTGAAAGATGCTTAGTCCCTTAGTGTTTGGCGGGGAGGGCGATTTTACAGGGGGTCCAGGATTGAGTTCCACATCATCTGAGAGTAAAAGAAGGAGGACGATAGGCTGCGTTAATGTTGGCTTGCTACATTCGTGAGAGCTAGCGAGAGTGGAGGTGGGGGGATAGCAATTGGGTTTCCCCTTTGAGGTCTAGCATCTTGGATACCAGGAGCTCAGGGTAAATGGTGGAGACGTGGAAGGGGAGTTCAGATGGGGGGTAAACCACTTGTTGGGGGGGTGGTGAAGACTGATGGCTGGTGTGCAAGGAGGGATGGGGAGGTAGAGAGAGAAAAGCAGGAAGATGCTCAGCATTGACAGTTGGAGGAAAGAGAAGGGCAATAAGATGTTCATGGTGGGAGAGAAGAAGGTTTTGGTGTGGGACAGGGGATAGTTCTAAGGGGATGCTAAATTCAGCCTCAGGGGAGCAGGAAAGAGCAGAAAGCAGGAATGAACCAAGAAGGCCAGGGGAGGGGGGACTGGAATTTTACTAAGACTTGCCAGCAGGAAGCAGGAATGTGCCAGGAAAATAGGTGGAAGGGGGTGTTAAGGACTATATGGCTCAAAACCAAGCAAGGCAAGGCTATTTTATTTATAAGGCACCCATTCCCAGAGGCTCTGGGCACCGAACAAAAATAAGGACAAACAGTGGTTAATTAAGACATAATAAAACCTCATTAAAAACCACTACAAAATTAAAATTCAATAAAATAAAATAAGGTTTCCAAAAGTCAATCTTCAGGGGACTGGTGAAAACTAAAATAAAGATACCAACAGTCAAAGGCCTTGCTGAAGAGGTGGGCCTTTATCCTTCCCTTAAGTACCTCAATTGAGGGAGCCTTCCAGACTGCAGGTAGAAACATGTTCCACAGGGTCAGCACAGAGACACTAAAAGCCCAATCTCCTGAGATCTTGAATCAAACCCTGGGAACATCCAGGATGCCTCTCGAAGAGGAGTGGAGGGAGCGAGCAGAGGACACCGGTGTCAGGAGTTCAGACAAGTAACCAGGACCCAACCCATATAGGGCCTTAAAGGTGAGAAGACCCACCTTGAAAAGGACCCTCCTCCTGACTAGCAGCCAGTGCACAGCACACAGGACCATGGTCAAATTCCTTGACCTCAAAAGGCCCGTTAGCAACCAGGCCACTGCATTCTGCACTAGCTACAGCCTGTGGAGGGTCATTCCCATGACCTTGAAGTACTGAGCATTACAGCAGTCGAGCCTAGAAGTCACAAAGACATGTACTAGTGTTGGCAGGTTCTCGGGTGGAATGAGGGGCTTAATCAGGGCAATGTTTCATAAGTGGAAAAAACCACTGCTGACTACAGCTGACACCTGATCTTCAAAGGTCAATCTGCAATCAAGGATCACACCCAAATTTCACACCATCGGAGAAACCGCCAATGGTGCAGACCCCAGAACAAGTCCAGAGTCAGCCCCTGGTGTCAAACCATCATGCCCACAAGCTGGCTTGATCACCAGCACCTCAGTCTTAGCTGGGTTGAGTCTCAGCAAGCTGGAAGCCATCCAGTCACTGATTTTAGCCAGCCAGCTGTTGAGCACGTCAACCACTCCCAATGTTCTGGGTGTAAAACACAGATAAAGTTGGTTATCATCTGCATAGCAGTGAAACTCCACACTGTATTGTTGAATGCTGTCACCCAGGGGCAGCATGTACACTGCAAACAACATCGGCGATGAGATCAAGCCCTGAGGTACTCAACAAGACAGAGCTATTGGGGGGGCAGGAGGAGAAATTCCCCATCACCACCTGCTGCACTCTGAGCAAGAGATACGACTCAAACCATTTGATGACAGTACCGGTGAGTCCACAAAACTCACAGAGCTGATCAAGAAGCATGACGTGATCCACAGTGTCAAAAGCTAAAGAGAGATTGAGGAGCACAAGAACTGACCTGTCTCTTCTATCTCTAGCTCTGAGCAGATCTTTATGCACTCTCACTAAAGTGGTTTCAGTGCTATGTCTGGCCTGAAAACCTGACTGGGAAGACTCATAGACATATGAAAACACCAGGTGATCTTCAAACTGATGTGCCACCAGTTTCTCAACAACCTTGCTCAAAAACGGCAGGTTGGAGATTGGATGGTAATTTGCCAGGACGTCTGGGTTGTGGAAGATTTCTTTAGTAGGGGCTTCACCAGTGCTTCTTTCAAAGCAACTGGGAAGATCCCCTCTGCCATTGAACACCTGGCAATCTTGGTGAACACTGGGCCGATGGCATTGACACCTCCCATTAAGAAATGTGTCGGTGCCGAGCCCAGTTTGCAAAAGGTGTGCTTCAGCTCCAAGATCACCTTAGTCACTTCAGACACCTCTACTGCCCTAAACTCCTCCCAGGCAGACAGAGTGCCTCTGAAACTCCCAACTCAACCACTGTGAGGTAAAAGCCTCCCTGGCAGAATCCCCAACTGGATGGCAGACACTCTGTTGGAGAAAAACAGACCAAATTCTTCACATAACGTGGTTGAAAGAGCTTTTTTTGGCTGGAGACAGGCGGGATGGAAAAGCCTGTCTACAGTCTGAAACAGTTGAGAAGGTCTGTTTCTCCCTACAGCAATTTCCCTGGACAGGAATTCTGCCTTCTTACTGGAAATTTCCCCCTGGTACTCAACATAGTGAGAACATAGAGCCAGCCTGTCAGCCTGCTGCCGGGTCTTCTGCCAGCAACACTCCGACTTCTGGGCCCTGATCTTCATCACCTTGAGATCTCCATCAAACCAAGGGGATCTCAAGTGAGAGGATCTGGGTCATATACGGACTGGTGCGATGGCATCTGGAGCTTCAGCAACCACCCTATTATAGGTGGCCACAGCCTCTCCAGTGCCAATTGCACATGACGCATCAACTCTAGATAGGTCAGCCAATGCCAATAATCCCTCTGGGTCAACACCCTTTAAGGGGCGATGGCTGACCATCTCCACAGGGGAGGGACTTTCAGGGGGACCCCAAAGCTGTACTCCATGGTGCTATAGTCAGACCAAACAACCTGACCAATCTTGAGACCCAGCTGGAACATCAGATCGAGTGTGTGGCCATGTTGATGGGTAGCATAGGTAAATGTTTGTGACAGGCCCAGTGATTACATCAACTGGAGGAGATCATAACCAAACCGTGAGGATACATCATTGACCCAAGCATTGAAGTCCCCCAGGATTAAGCACCAGGAGGACACCAACACCTGGTCAACGACAAAGTCCGCTACCTCCTGGAGGAATTCCCCTCCTGCCCCAGGGAGGGTGGTAAATGGGGCTAATCCTACAACCTGCACCTGCACTCCCACACACAGCGATGCACTCAAAAGATCGGGTGTAACCAACTAGGTGCACCGAGAAGCCCAGACTGGATCAAAAGATGATGGTCACTCCCCAACCCCTCCGATCATTCCTTGGACAGTGCGCAACAATATACCCAGCGGGAATGGCAGCCTCAAAAACAGGGCTCGTATCATCACCCAGCTAGGTCTCCATGATGCAAGCCAGGTTGACAGAAGAAATCAAGTCCGCAGAAATAGTGGTCTTACTCCTCATCAACCTGGCATTGCAAAGCACTGCCCAAAGAGGATTAGAGAACACAGCTGATCCTCTAGCTACCTGCCCACTCAGTTTGGTGGGAACCCTGGGTACGGGGACCAAACACATCGGGCCTCTCCCTAGGCTCCATTTACACCCGGGGCATCTCCTGGACCGGACAACATCAATGCTGCTCACTGTCACCTTCTCAGCTGTTCTTGGCACTCGACAAACCAAACACCTCCTAGTAATACTGACCTCCCTACAGCGCCTTGCAGTAATACCAGAAACTGGGAGGTCAGTAAAAAGGTGAAAGTCAAGGAGCCGAGAGGCAGCGTAGGTGATAAGGGGAAGGCCACAGCACCAACACATCTCTTAGCTGGCAAGACCAGTCCCAAGACAGCACCAGATGGAATACAAGGGTGCAACAACAAAAGGAAACCCTCAAATTAACAATCACACACACCACACACACCACCACACAAACAAACACAAAAGTTAAAATACTAACCCACCAACTCAATCGCATACCCTACTTACTACATCCCATCCTCCCACAAAAACTTATACATACCTCCCTACAAACAATACTATCCACCCAAAACAATCTCCAAACCAAGAAGTATCCCGCCAAAACAAATGTAATATTTAGTGCACAGGAGAACAGAAAAACAGGAGTGTCGATAAAACTATTATGCTGCCCAAAGGGCAGCAATCCACAGCTTTAGAAGCCATATACATAGATACATAGATACATAGACAGTGTCGGCAGAAAAGGGCCTATGGCCCACCCAGTCTGCCCATTTGAGCTTGTAAGTTCAGTTTGTTTTCCTAGAAGTCTGTTGCACCTTACCCCTGACCTCCAGAATTACGTTATGTCTATCCCATGCATTCTTAAATCCCGTGATTGTTTCAGCCCCCACCACTTCCTCTGGCAGGGTGTTCCACTTGTCCACCACCTGTTCTGTGAAGAAATTCTTTCTCATGTTTCCTCTGAATCGTCCTCCATCCAACTTCATCCCATGCCCTCTAGCCCTGGAACATCTTTTTCACTTAAAAATAGTGTTTTCCTGCACCCTGTTCCTCCCTGTAAGATACTTGTATGTCTCTATCATATCCCCTCTCTCCCTCCTCTCCTCCAGGGAGTATATGTTCAGTTCCTTCAACCTGTCTTCATAGGACTTGTGATGCAATCCATGCACCATCTTTGTTGCCCTCCTCTGAACCTTCTCTACCCTGTCTATGTCCTTACGTAGGTATGGTCTCCAGAACTGTACACTGTACTCCAGGTGGGGCCTCACTAGTGTCTTGTATAGCGGAATTATGACCTCCCTTTTCCTGCTGGCAATGCCCCTGCCTATACATCCCAGCATCCTATTTGCTTTACCTGCTGCCTTGTCACACTGTTTCCCTACCTTGAGGTCATCAGAGATGATAACCCCAAGATCCCTTTCCTGCTTGGTGCATGCTATATCCTCACCCCCCAACTGATATATTGTGCCAGGGTTTTGTGCCCTATATGCATTATCTTGCACTTTCTTGCATTGAATTTCAACTGCCAAACCCCTGACCATTCTTTCTCAAGTTTCTGCAGGTCGCTTCTCATTCTGTCTACACCCTCTGGTGTGTCTACTCTGTTACAGAGCTTTGTGTCATCAGCGAACAGTGAAATTCTGCCTTCTAGGTCCTGCGCCATGTCACTGATGAAGATGTTGAATAGGACCGGTCCCAGCACTGATCCCTGTGGTACCCCACTGGTCACTCTTCCCTCTGTGGAGTGACAGCCATTTACCACCACCCTCTGTGTCCTGCTACCCAGCCAGTTACCTACCCACCACACTACTGTCCTGCCCACACCCATATTCTCCAGTTTGTGTAATAGTCTTCCATGTGGCACAGTGTCAAAGGCCTTGCTGAAGTCCAGATAGGCCATGTCCACTGCCCTCCCCTGATCCACCTCCCTAGTCACCCAGTCAAAAAATTCAATGAGGTTGGTCTGACATGACCTCCCCCTGGTGAAACCATGCTGCCTTGGGTCCTGTAGTCCATTGACAACCAGATGTTCCACCAATCTCTCCTTCAGTAGTGCTTCCATGATCTTCCCCACTACCGAGGTGAGGCTGACTGGTCTGTAGTTCCCTGTTTCCTCTTTGTTCCCACTTTTGTATAAGGGGACTACATCTGCTGTCCTCCAGTCTTTGGGTACCTCTCCTGTTTCCAGTGATCGGCTAAACAGGATAGCCAGAGGTTCAGCCACCACCTCTCTTAGTTCTTTAAGGACTCTGGGGTGCACCCCATCTGGCCCCATTGCTTTTTCAACTTCCAGTTTCTTCAGGACCCTTTCTCGTGTAAAGGGACTTGTGTCCATTTCTGCACCATTCTCACCCCTTGTACTCCCTTCAGACCCATTACCCTTCTCTTCCTCAGTAAAGACTGAGCAGAAATACCTGTTCAGTATGTCAGCTTTACTGTTGTCTTCCTCCACGCGGCTCCCATCCTCCCCCTTCAGTCTCACTATCCCTCCCTTTGTCTTTCTTTTTTCACTTATGTACCTGTAAAAGGTTTTATATAAGCAGAATAGAACTTAGAAGTTTATAATCCAAATAGATCCAAAAGGTAAGAATTAAACCTTCTCTCACAGGGCCCAAAATCCAAGTCGCAACTGCAAAGACTTTAACCCCCCCCCTCCAAAACTGAGTTAAAGTAAAAGGAAAATGTCTAAGAAGTCCAGGCCCAAGAAGTCTTGCACACTGCCTGTCTGTAGCATGAGACTTTCTACTCCCCAGGCTCATGTATAACATCATAGTATATGCATCCTCAACATCCAAGCTTGCACTTAAAAAGTGGAATATCACTTACAATAAAATCTGTCATTTTGCACTTTCTTCCAACAGGCTTGTTCACCACTGTGAATTATATGCAAGTTTAGAAATGCCCCCAACCCCCTTGCCTTGTGTGACTTATTACCAGGGGATGCTATTTACAAAGTCATAAACAATCAACAGCCTCAGCAACTTGCAGAGTGGTTTAAACCACATTTGAATCCATATCCCTTAAGTTCTTCTGACCTTGGATTACTTGTTATGCCCAAGATAAAAAACAATCTGGGGATGGTAGCATTTCAAAACTTTGCCCCTAGGCTGTGGGATAATATTCCACCTGGAGCCCATACTAGTACTACATATGTGGGTTTCAAAAAAGTGTTTCATAAGCACCTCTTAGTTTTCACTATGTGTAAATGCTCCCTCAATAAATAACTCGACAGCTATGGTGTGAATACTGTGCAAATCTACATATGTACTTAATGGGTGACATACTGTTGTAATGATTTACTTGTGTCAATTTGTATTGCTGTACTTGCTTCAATATGTAAACAGGCCATCAGCTGTAGGTTGAATATGAGTTCCTTCCCCTTCCTTAACTTACTTTTGAATACTTCCTATTGTTGTACTCTCCCAGGCTATACCTGAAAACAGACAGTTTCCATCTAGTGTACCTACCCAGTTAACAAAAATGAACTAACAAAATAAATAAATGAGTAAGGAAGATTTATGAAAAGGGGTGAAAACATTTTCAAGTTAACTTGTGTTTGATGACAGTACGTTATAGTGTTATAGAAGGCCATTCAAGTTTAAATGACTGCATTTCAAATATGACACACTGCAAAATAAATATGACATACTGAGAAGGGTAAATACATGCCAAAATAAATGAGTATGGCACTGAATTAAGTGAGTGTAATACTCATCAACTATGAATATGACATACCAAATTGAGTTTGAGATGTACAGTACTGATGTCAGTAAAATGCATATCAACATGAGTTACACAAAACAATAAGTTACACAACATGAGTTGCACAATACAACACAATAAAATGAGTATTACACATACCATAATAAGTATAGCATACCAAAATATATAACAAAATCACTAAATCATATGGTGAAATGAGTGTAATGCATACCAACATGGGTATAACGCATAACAAAATGGGTATCATACATACCATAATATGTATTGCATAACAAAACATGCAACACAATTGTTAAATCATATGGTGAAATGAGTATAATGCATACCAAAATGGGTCTGATACAGTATGTAACAAAATGATGAGAATAATATACTGGAATTAGTATAACATATATTGAAATGAGCATAATACATAGCAAAATAGGTGTAATACATTATGAAATAAGTATAACAATATTGGACTAGGTATAACACATGCCAAGATGAATAAAAAAAAGATTTTCAGAAGCACATGATGTTGGGGACCAATCATAATGCAATAAGAAAAATGCTTATTAATGTGTCTTAAATTACTCAGGAGCAGGATAGGAGATTTTCAATTGCATTTATTTCAGCTATACCTATACGACTGAGAATAAATAGTAACAATATGCTGCACCGAATAGAATTATTATTTATTTGGTTGTATCACAAACATTTACAGTATGATAATTATGAACTATCTACACAGAAACACAAATTGCCACTGTAGTGTTTATTAGTCAATGGATGAACAAAGACAGTCACATTTTGTTGGGCATACTGTACTAGGTGGACCAATTGGTCCTTATCTGCAGACACACTCTATGTTTCTATGTAAATTAGTTATGTCCCCAGTTCTTTTACTTATTGGACACAATTTAGCATTAGAAGGAAAATTCTGTTTTCTAGCACTTTTTTGTTAATAATCAACCCTTCTAGCAGATTAATTTCTAGAAGTATCTAAGCATATTATTACCCATATTTAAAGAGATGAAGTCTGAAATGTAGGTTGGTGGACCCAAGTGACATTTAAAAATTAGTTGTATAAGTTCAGTATATGTTGAAGCTTTATTAAATGGTAATGATATGGCAAGGCAGTTACTGTATCCATCATACTTTTGTACATATTATTAAAATGCAATATTTGCTGTCCTGCCAGTGCAGAGGTTGGATTTCTGCTTGCGACGCCAGTGATCCGGGTTTGGGAATGAGCACGGGTTGCTGGAGGGCCGGTTGGGAGGAGAAGGATTGAGCATCCAATGGACAGCTCTCCTTCTCCAGGGGAAGGGTAGGGGACTGGTACGGCACCTGCTGCCTCCTAGCAGAGGCTGGGAGTATCACAGAATACATGGCCCAAATGCCAACTGGGGGAGGATCGGACATCGGCATATGCCGTGACGTCACTACTCTACCCCCAACAGAAAAAGGGAAAAAATCACTCGCAGGCCGCTGGATGATGGCTCTCTGTTCCCTGAGTGCCTCCAGGCCTTCCCAGGGCCTCCTGCTCCTCAGTGGTGTCTCTGGGCCCTAGTAGTGTGTGTGTGCTGGGGTTATCCCCGCTCCCCCAGTGCTCTTCCCCCTCGGAGGAGGGGGACCCACCCGGCGAAGGGATACGCTTGGATATCCTGGGGATCAGCTGCCATATGGGGACCAGAGGAGGGCTGCGTAAGGACAGTGGGGCTGGAGGGAGCTTGTGTAGCCCAAAGGAGTGGGGGACACGTGAGCACAGATGGTGGAAAAAAATGCAATATTTTTAATTACCAATCAAGTAGCTTTGTTCAGAAATAAAAAAAAATCTGCATTTAGCTTTAGCCATGTAAATACAGTACCAGTATTGCCCTCAATGTCCAGTAATACTGTAGTAAGGCTACTAGTCTCCAGTAGGCAGACTCTGAGATCCATTTGAGTTACCTATAATATAGGGGTGATACTGCAATGGTATATTACAGACTTACAAATGATAGATAAATATATTAAATTGGGAATACCCATGGAAGGATTACAGCAGCTTTGATGAAGGGGCATTCACTGGTTATAGATAAGCCCTTTTAAACTCCTATAAGATCTGGCAGGTAGACCACCATGTGCAGCACAAATGGGGCAGTACCACCTCTGATGGAAGACCTACATGTGTCACAGACTCGGTCTGTGAGGTTGCTGGAGTTTTACTGCAGGACGAAAAGGGTTTCCCACCCTGAATCATACTTGGAGTAGATCATGATAGACTCTCAGCTGCGCTTTTAAAATTTTAAAGAATTGAAGTGACAAAAAAAAAAAATTGTCAATAAATGTGGCCATCAGGCTGTCACAAATGTAGTGGTAGCAAGTTGCACACTCACCTTAGAGATGAGACAGTTTTGCCTTTAAATTCCTAATAAGTCACCAAGTCTGGCTGGAGGCTGGTCACATTAGCAGGGTAGGGTGCTCATCTCCTGGAGAAGGGCACTTATCTCCTGCAGAGGGAGGAAATGAGCAACATGGTATTTGTGTACAGCTGCAGCATTTGACATGGTCAGACATTTCTAGATATTTTAAAGAGTTTTTTACTGGTGGCCCTACAGTGGTGTTACAAGTAAGCAGGGAATTTCTGTAGCGATATCACAGAAATCTCAGGCAATGTCTGACCATGTCAATTTCTGCAACTGTACCCCCTGCTGGCCGACTAAGGAATAGCATTGATAATGGCAGAAAAGGCAGTCTCATGACTACCTACCTGCCTGCCATCTCTCCATCCAGGCTAGAGGAAGGGTACAGCCATAGCAGATCACTACATTAAGATGGAGGTTGTGGGTAAGCAACCCTGGGGGATAGGAATAAAAAGAATACCGACCAGTGAGATTATCAGTGGCATAAAAAAGATGCAAGGGTCACCAAGTTAAATACATACTCAAACCACTCCACTGAGAGACATTGAGAAACCTAATGTCTCACACATCAGCCTACATTACTTTTTACTATGCAAACATAATCTATACTCTTGAGACCAGTGATAAACAGAGACTAAGTTATCATGCTGCAAAGTATTCATTGCATGACTGCCTGAGGACTTAGCTAGCCCTGGTACTTTAACCACTTCTGGTCTTTGTCAGATCAGTAGTGATTGAAGTGCTAGGGCTAGATAAGTCCTCAGAAGTCATGCAATAAATGTTTTGCAGGATGAGAACTTAGTCTCTGTGTATCATTGGTCTCTAGAGTGCAGATGTTGTGTATGAGTATTTAAGGCTGGCTGCCTCTTTCTAGCACTGCCTGACCTTCTGAAAGCACTGAGTTTGCCTTATCTCTTCTCTACTTCACTTTTCAGTGACTGACTGGCTCATACAATGACAGAAAATATGAATTTACATGCCCAAAACCAGCAACAGGGAGAAAAATACGAAGAATTTGTTAAATAAAACCTTCAAAAATTCCCCCTGCCATTTTGAATGTCTGCTAAATTAATGACCCTGATGCAGGGCTGCAGCAGCAGCATGCACACACTATACTTTCCTCTCTTCTGCGGCAGCACATGATTTTACTGGCCTACCTGCCTGAAACCTCAGTTAACTGTTATTAACTGCAGTAGCTTACTAGAATGGCAAAGCACAGTTTTCAGATGATTTATAAATGTTTCTAATTTATGCGGGATATACAAAAACTCCCTCTGCAGCTAATAAAAAGAAATATAAAGATATCTTTAGAATAGTAAAGTCCACTATAAGAACAGAAAGGAAAACAATTCAAATTTAGAATTTCACATTCAAAAGATAACTATAAATCATTTTACACATACATCAATAGTGCTAAAAACAACACTAAATCTATAAATTCCTTATCAGAGGCTGGTACTGTAATTCAAGATAAACAATATATGGCTAACAAATTCAATACATATTTTGCAATGGTCTTCCGTGAAAAAATTGGAAACTACATACCTTATCTTGCACCAAAATAATGGGCCTGTAGAGTTTAAAAAGGATGACGTTTTAACTGTTCTAAAGACACTCAACAGTAACTCCTCCCCAGGTCCTGATGGAATCCAACCTAAACTACTTAAGGAGTTATCACCAGTCTTATGTCACCCTTTTACAATCCTACTTAATAAATCTATTCAGAGAGGACATGTTCCCACCTTCTGGTGGAATGCTACAGTTGTCCCAATTCACAAAAAAGGTAATAGAAACTTAGTTGCAAACTACCGACCCACTAGTCTTACTGTACCTCTCATGTCTGCAAAGTATTGGAAAAACTACTTAAACAATGTTTTGGCTCAGAACAACAACCACTTAGATTAATAGACTACACTCAACATGGTTTCAAAACATGGAAGTCATGTACCACTAATTTGATTTATTTTTATGCAAATATTAGTAACGGTTTAGACATCAAAAACCTAGTGGATATTGTGCTGCTGGATTTCTACAAAGCTTTTGATAAAGTCCCACACTTTAAATTAATTGAGAAATTATACAAAATGGGATTTAGTCAATATCTACTGAGATAGATTAAGAACTGGTTGGAACATAGATCTCAACGTGTGCTAATAGGAAGTCAATTCTCTGATAGTGGGTATGTAAGTAGTGGGGTCCCCCAGGGATTGGTATTGGGGTTGACATTGTTTAGTCCTTTCATCAGTGACTTGCATTATAATATCAAAAACCACATTAGCAAATTTCTTGATGATACAAAATTGTCTGGGGAAGTTAACTCTGAGTCCAAACAACTTATCTTAAAAAATGAATTGAAATAAATTGAAATTTGGGCCTTAATTAATAACATACAATTCAACACAAGCAAATGCTCAGTTATGCATTTAGGTCGAAATAACCCCACAACTGGATATATGCAAATGGTCAATTATTGAACACAGTTGACACTGAATGTTACCTGGGAATAATGATTAATAAATCATTTTCTTCAGGAACCCACTGTAAAATGGTTGTTCAAACATCAGATTGATTTATAATATTAAAAGAACTTTTGTATCTGGAGATGAACAATGTGTTCTCCTGCTACATAGGACACACATTAGACAATATCTTGACTGTGGCTTTCAGTATTGGTCACCTTATTTGAAAAAAGACATAAGATTATTGAAGGGGGTACAGAGGAGAACCACCAAAATGGTCCCTCAGCTTAAGACCATGTCATACGAGGCAAGATTAGCAGCCTTGGACCTGGTTTCATTAGAAGACAGGAGATCATGGGGTGCTATATTGCTCATATTTAATATATTACAGGAACCAGAACTTATGCAACAATGTGGTCTATCCTATAGTCATAGGCTGCTTAATTTGCGGTCAAACAGCAAACAACTTATAGTGCCTTGTAGCAACACTAAGAAATATGCCCACTATTATACAGTACTGTAAGGGCTGCCAAAACTTGGAAAGCACTGCCACCAAAATTGGTTGACATCTCAACTTTTGACAAGTTTAAGTATGAACTTGATAATTATTTAAGGCAACAGTCATCTTGACAATAATTACCCACAAGAGTGGGAGATGGGCTAGATGAGCCATTAGCCCTTTCCGTCTCTTCAAACTAAGTAACTGAGTAATCGCAAATTACTCTTTTGGTAAATAAATGAAGAGCTTTCTGGAGCCACTTCCTTCTCTGCCAAGATATATCTGGAAACAGCACTAAGGAATGCACAGCTCAAGGACGTCTTGATTTCCAACATTTCTGACTGGCTGCCACAAATTATGTGGCTTTCATGGGCTCAGTGAGTAATCCCCGAAAAAACACACATTGTAAAGGCATCAAAGTGCCAAATGCTTAAATGAAACTGAGCCCCATCAGAACCACATTGCTGATGTCAAACAAGTCAGTTTCCATTGCTTCCACCCAACTTTAATTTGGCATCATCTCACCCTTCAACATGGGTATTAAACATACTTTCTGATAATTCTAAAAATAAATCAATCAGAAGGCTTGGCAACAAGAAAAATATAAAATCGTAACCACAGCAAACAGAATTTTGCTTGTAACACAAAGTATTTCTGTTCAATAACTAAAAGAACTAGGAAAATAATTAATCTGCATAACTTACTTGTCTAAGTGTTGCAGTAACAGCACATCAACAAAAGATGGTTGTCCTCATTCCTGCAATATACTAAAGCATTTTTGGTTTATGTATAGGTTATGCATCATTTTCCCAACTCCAATTATTCTAATAAAACTATGTAAATAATGAAGATATGCAATGCAACATTTAATTTGTACTAATTTTCAATAGCCTGGTTTAAATGAAAACTATTTCAAAAGCTCCTTTCCTACTGCAGAGTTGAATGTACTCAGAATTTAGGCAATTTCCTTAGTATTCTTCTAACTGAATTACAATTGGTTTCCAGTGTCTTGTGTTACTTGAGATGTTTTATCCTCATCTTAATATTTGTTATTCACAGGTCAATATGCAGTGTAGATGATGCCTGCCAACCACATTGGTCAAGCTACCTACTGTAGCAATATCAATGATGCACACCACTCTACCCATCCCTTTTGGACATGTACACCATTACGTGTACATGAGCAGCTGATACAGCACATGAAAGGTTGATGGCACACTTTGGGAAGAGGAATGACTAGGCTGTATGGAAAGTTACTCTTATTAGGCCTCATTTTCCAACCAATCTTGATTAGTGGCAAACTCATAAAATTGAACACTTTATGAATTAAGGCAGGTTGGCTAGGGAGGGTTGTCTGTTCAAAAATGGTGTCAGCCAAGAGCTGGCAACATGTTACAATGTGTTTACCCATAGGAGAATGGGAAAGAGGGTGGAAGGTATCATATAACTGGTAAAAGGCAGAGTGTGGTCAAAAGAATAGTCCTAATCTTCTGGAGAAAGAGAGTTTTTTTAATTGATTTTAATGCAATAAATATTTTTCCCTGAATACCATGGTATATGGAAAATATTTGTTACTCAGATCTGTGTATTGAGTACTCTGGTATTTAAGAATTAATATTTGCCTAGTGTACACCCCTAATTTTCACATACTATACTCATTTTGGTAGGTGTCATATTCAATTTAGTGCATGCCATACTCATTTTAGTAGGAATCAAATGCAATGTGGTACATGATATACTCCTTTCAGAACACTGAATATTCATTTCAGCATGAAACATCTAGATTGATATGTATTTTACCCTGACATACTGTATGGATTATGCTTAATTTAGTATGTATCATATATTCATTATGTGCTATACCCTTTTTGGTACCACTTTAGTATTTTATGAACTCAGTTTGATATGTATTTTTCTCATTTTAATATTTCTTATGCAAATACCATATTCAGTAACTATTCACTTTGGTATGGGTCTTATACATTTCACACTTATTGGACTTTCCGCAGACAAACACTGCAACAGAAATCTGTACCACATAATATTGTTGTACAATATGCACTTCTTAGTATTATGCCCACTTTAAAAACATACCCCTGTCTTATCCCTTATAATCTACAAGGACACATTAATGCCTGGCTACATTATTTCATTTGTGTCAGCCCCTTCCTGTTTGTTAATGAGGGGTTCTTGTAAATGGGTTCACTGTGGATGTGACATTTGGTGCAGATTTCTTTAATTACTATCAATGTGTGCCTCTATATCTTCTGCCACTCCATATGCTCAATATTCTGAAGGGAAATTTGTGCAGTGAAGTCTAGAGGTCATATAGTTTCTGATTGGCTGACTGAGTGTAGAGGGTTCAGTGGACTGACTTTTAGTAACAAGACAGTTCACAGTGTGACTTATGTAACCAAATCCAGTCACAAAAGTTACTGTCACGAAAACCCTACTCTGAACTGTCAGGTCACTAAAATTCTGTCCCAAAAGAATACCTTCAACCCTGCTGGTCGCCTACTGGCACTTATGCTGCAGAAACATCTGCTTGTGTTGCAAGGATCTATGGGCTGTGATAAAGGATGAGATGGAATGTATTTTTGCATTTCATTTTTTTCTAAGGTGCCTCAAAACACTAGGAAATAGAGTAGAAATAATTTGTCATAAACATTCTAAAACAATCACATGATCAACATCCATTGTTGAAAAACATGACTATAACAATAATAAAACATGCCTTTTCAGTAGAAGGCATACAGTAAACAAGTATAGTTTACTGACTACCTCATTTCTGGTTGCATATACAGTTTGCTCTCAAAGGTTGTGTATTTTTACTTAAAATTAAGAAGTGAAATGTAATGTTTAATGATATTTCTGGCTTAGCTTAATATTGCTGATACAGTGCAGTTTCAAAGTAATGTGTATGTGATTCATTACAGTCACATTACAATCATGCATTATAATAAATATATAATATTATTATATAAAGCACAGTTTAAATCAGCTCAGAAAACCCTTTGGTCATGGTATGTAACTGATCATAAGCAAACTTACTAATTAACACTTAACAACAATAGGAAACAGTAAAAAATGCTCATTTTCTTCTGTATTTGCTTTATTGTTAAGATTCTATAACTCCTGCTATGCTATAGCCATTCTTCAAGGTACCCAATCCTCATAAATTTAATTTATAAGCCAATGATGTTTTTATACATTGTCAATCTATCTACCCCTCTTCTGCATCTCATTACTGTCATTAATAAGCACACCGATACATCTCGTTACAAGGTTAATTGGGACAAATCTAAAATCCATCCCCTTTATAAATATGATATCTTGTGGCAGCACATCCCTCAAGGTTGGGCATACAGAAATGATGGCTTTTTATTAAATACTCCCACACAAGATTCAGTTCATAATCACTCATTTATTGTATTTTGGAAGCTGTTCTCTTTGCTATAAAATACCTGCTTTCTTATTTTAACTTGTGCTAGATAATTTCTTGTGCCAAATAATGTTATGATTAGTCTTCCCAAGTATTACAGCATGCACCACCTATCACATTTTTAGATCTGTGGTTTACATAATAAGATACCTTATATCAGTCAGCTTCTGAAATTATTTCTTAAGAAAAACATAATCTGTTTTCCACATGCATTCATATTATCTTAAGAGGAGTTCATCCCTCAAGAATTGCATGTATATGACATGCAGAAGAGGACTTAGAGATAGAGTATTATTTTAATTAACTTTTTGATATGTAAAATAATTTAAGTTGCAAACTGTGTTTGATGAGAGAGTGGAAATCTAATTTTTTTTAGTTGTCAGTGTGCAAAATAATCAGAATTAATAGTACAATTTCATAACTGCTAAAATCTAAGGATTGACAGGAATAGTGGTACAGTACATTTACAGACAAGATGTAGTTCCCTTCTTAATAGCTTTAATTGGTTGCTAGAATAAAGGAATTTCTATTTTATCAGTCTTCCCAAGAATCAGACAGAACAACAGGTTGATTTCCAATGACCTTTTGTTTTGCCAGAGTAACTCAGCTTAACTCCAGTGATCTAGTTGATAACATGAAGACAGGTTTGCTGTCCACAACTTGAGTTACCTTACCGAACTGTAGTCAAGCAGTTACAACACTAAACTTTAAGGTGGGAGATTTATTGGTTCAAATTTGCCCACAACCATTGAGTCCCACTGTAACCTTCAGAAAATCACTTGACCCACATGTGTTTTAGTCAACAGAGCTGTAAAAACAGAACTCTACAGGAAATGAGACCTAATACAGTTACAATTTTGTAGTGCAGCGTGGTTGAAATGATTACTTTGCATCACAGTTCAAGTCTGTAGCCCTTTATACTATACACAAAGGGGTTGCATGGCTTTTCATTTGAATGGTAAAGGGCATTGTGCAAATACAGGGAAAGAGAAAGCCAGAGTAATAAGGGCACCAGCATGCAAATGAGCCTTGGGCTGTATGGAGTCCCTCACCAGCACCCTCACACCTAGTTGAAAGGCACAGTCTCATGTATAATGGTTGAAAGTATTTTGTTGGGTGAAGAGCATAGGTGACACACTGCTACAATGGACAGGGCTAGTGAGGGGGGCACTGGTGCTTTGTCATGAACACATCCCTGTGGCTCTTGAATTCTACCATGTTAGGTGGTGCAAACATGATTTGCATCCTGAACATCTGGAGTATCTAATTTATATAATAGTGCTGAGCACCACTGTTACAGTTTGTACTCCACCCACTGCTTGGCAGCATGTTGTATAGCCTAAAAGTATGGTGGCAGAATGGGGAGGCTTTTGTGCCCTATTATGGTGCACCATACCTTACAATGATGTATCTGCTCCCCATCAGGATACTAACAAAAGAACCTGTAACAGAAGATGAGTTTAAGCCAGATATAATGATATACTATATGATAATGTGCCCTAGTGTTTGGTTTGTCAGTATTGTTGCATTCAGTTCAAAGTTATCTACTAAAGTGGTTTCAAAATGAAAGTCAGCTTTTTGACTATTAGAATACCTCCCTGTGGTTTGCTTCCCAACTGCTAGGAAACGTGGTTCATGTATTTTGGCTTCCAATGTGGATACTGCCATATAAAGTCAGAGCCATTATTTGCTATAGCTGTTTGAAAAAAAAAATAGAACTAATATATTATGTATGTATGTATTTTTGTATGTGTTTTACTAGGGGAATAACATTAAGCAAGGCTCATTTAATTAATAAAGAATTCCAAAATAGTGATAACACACACACACAATTACAGTCATAAACATGGCATATCGTATGGGGGAATGTTATTAGTAAAAATCCAGCTTTTCACAGGGTTGTTGTACCCTTGATATGATATCATGAAGTTGTTATACCATCATGGGTATGTCATATTGATGGTACAACAACACATAATGCGTTCATGCATGCACAATATATCAACCTCAGGTTTTCCAGAATCAGCCATGGAGGTGAGTATTGGACCCTGAACAGACCGGCGGTGACTTATAAAAATAAAAGTAAGGATCCCAACTCACTTTTTTTTGTTCTGTATGTGGACCATACACTATAAAAGATAATGTATGATCCACTGTGGCAACAAACATGTTTTGCCATCTCTAGGTTGCCAAGACAACCAAGACCTCTCAAGCTTCACTCTCGAGGTTTAAACAGTCACTGTGGCAACCTCTTGATGGCAAACATGCTTGCTACCATACATTATCCTCTATATCAACAAAAACATAAAACAAAGCAAAGAATATAGAGAAACTATTTTAGTGTTTAGAAATCTGCTTGGTTTCTGTAATTGTTTGTATCACTGGGGTTCAGGTTTTTTTTTCACCTTTTTTGTGGGGAAGCTAGTTAGAATTTCTTTTCCATGATCTCACACAATCCTTATTAAGGAAGTGTAGGGGGACCCTGCAGAACACTTTCTGATTTTAAATGTAATAAGTTTGTTAACCGATTTCCTTTATTCTGGATGGGCAAGCTCTCAAATCCAGATCTTCTCTGTATCTTCACCAATGGGTAGGATTTTCAAAGGGTTGAGCACAGTTGTAAAGGTGATTTTCACCTCTGTCAGCATCTGACTGACTGTGCCACAACCTGAAAGTCCTATTTTAAAGGCTCCCTGGTTTCTGTGATGGTTTTAATAATTAGTGGCGGCTTGCATAAAAAATGTTTGCATAATTTTATTAATGCAAGAAATTATAGTGTTTTGCAAATTTATAAACCTTTGTCTAAACGTCAAACAATGTTAGACCACCAATTGGGTGATCTAGCATCATCTGAACTTCAGGCATATTAGTGTAATGAAACACTAACATAAAATTCCCATCCTTAACGCACATGTAACTAATGTTGTCTCTTTATATACTGACTTGCACCTTGGACAAAATATGCATTTTTGTTTGAGCATAGTGCTCCCATAGTCTACCCACTGAGACTACTGCCCATGCTTCTTTTAACACAGGCCACCTGCCACTGGGCATCAGGCCAATTCTTGGCCTAGGTTGCTGAGTTAACTAAAGATTAATCCTTTCAGTCCTGGGTTGTGCTCATCATTACTGCTTCTTGCTTTGTTCTTACATGCTTCTCCTTGATCAACAATAAATATTAAACCTTGTCCAGCTCCCCATGTGGATTATTAATTTTTAATTTGTTTATCTCTTCTCACTTCCCAAAATGGGCTATACAAAAGGATTCCCATAACCTAAGATGGTATTCCACGGAGAAAATGATTCTCTTGTGGATAGTATGATGGCATGATGTCCTCTAGAATTGCCATGCCCTGTAGGCATTGGCTTTTAGGACCATTCACTGAAAACCTCTCTTCTGGTTGAAGCTGGAGAAAAAACTTGCATCCCCAGCATTGTCTGATGGATGGTTGTCAACATTCTTCCTGAATAATATTTCTGTGGAAAGGATGGGATCTGGATTCACCTCTAGTCTTTGGGACCCTTGATATACTCTACGTTGAGCAGAATGGGTACCAAGCACCAGGTTCTCACTCTGGGAACTCTATCTCTTTGGCCTCTTTAACTACTTACTGGTTTTCCCTGTTACATTCAACATGAACCAAATCACTGCTGTTCTAAATACTCAGTAGTGGGGGAGTTCTGTGGGGTAAAAACCCTCACGTGGAAGGTGAATACTGTACATGTTGCTGTTTAATACTATAGCTGATATTTTAAGCTCTTTTATTTGCTAGTTTAAAGCAGTACTTAATATCTTTCTTTAGAGAAGTCTATTTAATATCACTTAGGTTTTATTATTTCTTTGCTATTATCACATCATCTGAAAAGTCTATTTCCATTCTCTACCAAATTCCTTTTTGCCTAATCCCATATTTTCTTCCCACTTTGGTCCCTTACATACAGTATCTGCAGTAGTAAATAAATCACTTTTTACTGGAATTGTTGACCCCTGCTCAAGGAGGTATCCTTGAATTCAGATGATCTCTCTAATTTCCATCTATTTAAATCATTCATTTCTGAGCAACATACTGCCAACTATCCACTCACCTGTCCTATAGTGCTGTGCAACATTTCAGTTATACAAGTAAAAGTTGGGCAAAATTATGATTCCGCACCTCTGAAATGTAGTGACATGTCTGTGAAATTCTTGTAAATAACTGCCAACATTTAACTTTCATTTATACTTTTGTACTTTTAAAATGAACCATCCAAATATCACTGTATTTGGCATATTCAAAAGCTTGTACCACATGGATATATTTACATAATTTTAGGTCTATATCTTTAAAGACAACACAGTTATAACCAAATATTCCAAAATTGCTAATTAAATTTTGCATGTAAGGAAACTACAAGATTACAAGCCTGCCTCTATAACTGTAAAACTAGAGCATGCAGTGTCACTAATTTTGGAAGGTGTATGGACCCTAAAAAGGAGGCTGCACATGTCAGCTTTCTAATGCCTCGCTTTAAGGATCACCATATTTCAAGCAGTTAACATGGCAAAATATCATAAGTAATTTCATGATTTAGCATGGAAATCATGGAATTTTTATGAAAGTCATATCCATACATTTTGCCCAGCCATATACCTGACTGTAGAGGGAAGGGGAAGGAAAATGTTGGGTAGAGCTGCAATTAGGAGGATTCATGGGGGACCCCATAGTAAAGGTACTGTAGCAAGAGTGTTGGATGGGTACTGCAGCACCATAATGCTAGTGCAGGTAAACAATTTACTTGCCTGCTGTACAGGTCAAATGAGTGCAATCCATATGCAAGTACTGCAGCTAGAGTGAGGAATCAACTGCTTTTCTACTGGCTAAAAGACATAGGAAAAAAATCCTGAGGACAAAAGGAGGTAATTAACAGACCTATGGATATTCCTAAAGGGAGACTGGTCTTTATTGAGCTTCCCCCAGTCCTTGGTTCTGTGGGAAATAGCATCAGACTAATAGTCATGCTATAGTAACTCTTGCTAAGAGTGTGATAAAAGAGGGAGGGTCTTCTTCTTCTATTTATTTATTTATTTATTTATTTATTTCAATTTAGGATTACAATACCTTTGAACTGAGGCTCTTTTACAAAGGTTTCACATCAGCATGTGCAACAGTCATCATTTTTAGTTACAAACATATAGTCATTGACTTACAGACATGTAATAACCAGTACAAAGACTTGAGTTATGAGCAAGACAAGGAAGGAGGGGTGGTGGGTGGGGAGGAAGTGAGAGTAGGAGATCAAGGGGAAAGGAGAAGCAGGGGTAAGGGGGAGCATGGGAGGTGGTTGGGGCAGGGCAGGAATGGAGATATGGGGGGGAGGTGGGCGAGAGTGGAAGACAGTGCAGCCAGGGGGCCTTGTCAAGGGAATTTGACAGGTAAGGTGCTAGGAGTGCAAAGACTGATTGTAAGTGCTGGGTGCTGGGGCATGTGCAGCTGGAATGGTGGAAAGGTTAAGATGGGTAATTGCAGGATACAAGCAGTGAGAGGCACAGCTTGGACTTGAAGAGGCTGAGTGTTGGAGTGGTTGCTATGTCGCTGCCAAGAGAGTTGAGCCAGTTGGATGCCCGATAGACAAATGATCTTTGTCCTTGGGTCGTGTGACATCATGGGATATGTAGTAGATAGGAATTGGATCTCCTTGGAGTGACGTTCCTATGTCTAGGCTTAAGGAGAGCACAGACACCAGGTGGGGCAAGCCCCATTATAATTTTCTTGGGCGTGATACAGGTTTGGTATTTTATGCATTTGTCCAGTTGAAGCCATCCAGATTGGGAATAAAGGTCACATGTGTGGGTACGCCGATGTGAGCCAGTGATGAGATGACAGGCCTTATTCAGGGAGGTCGCGATACATTTGAGAGCAGTGGTAGTTGCAGACCCATATGTGATAAGACCATAGTCTATGATGCTGACGATGGAGCTTTGGACGGCCACTGACAGTGCTTCTGGAGTCAGGTGTTTCCTGTGCCGGAATAATATGCCCAATCTTCATTGGCAGACTTTGCAACATTGCTGATATAGACAAAGTATGAGAGGTAGGGATCAAGGGTGATGCCGAAGTACTTGAATGATTGTGTTTGCTCTAGGATGGCTCCTTGTTTGGTTGCAATAGAGAGGTGGAGCTGTTTGTTTTTGTTGCGGGGGCTGCAGAAGACCATAGATTTGTATTTTTTTCCTGATTGAGAAGCAGTTTATGATTTAGGAACCAGGATTTGATGGAGGAGAGGGCCCACTGAAGTTTATTTTGTAACTGGATTGGATCAGGGTCCAAGGTGAGGATCACAGTATCGTCGGCGTAGAGAATTATTTGATCTGGGCAGCTGTCCGGTAGTGAGTTTAAGAATAAGCTGACGAGGAGGGGTCCCAGAATGGAGCCCTGGGGGACTCCCGAGCGGACCAGTCTAGGGTCTGAGAGTGTATCAGTGATTCTTACTGTTTGGGACCGTTCTTCACGGTAGCTCTTTAACCAACCAATGGAGTCTGTTGACAGCCCAGTGTTCTGAAGCTGGACAAACAGGAGGCAGTGATTGATGGTGTCGAAGGCTTTAGTTAAGTCAATGTAGATTGATCCTAGTAGTTCACCGGAGTCAAGTGCGTTGTGGATTGTGCCAGTGAATTCAAGTAGGGCTGAGGAGGTGCTGTGACCTTTGTGGAACCCATGTCGTTGCTTGCACAGGATGTTGTACGTATCCAGGTATTCTGTGAGCTGGTCCAAGATGATGTGTTCTAGTGCCTTGGAGAGTGGGGGTAGTAGGGAGTTGGTCTATAGTTATTGTGGGCAATTTTGTCACCACTTTTATGGATTGGGGTGACAGTGGCAGATTTCCATCTATCCAGGAACTGGCTAAGGCTGAGGGAGAGGTTGAAAATTCTGGTCAGAGGACTAAGCACATCAAGTGTGAGAGACAGGATTTTGAGACTGAGGGAGTCATTACTGAATCTTGATTTACCAAGGGCTTTGGCAACATATTTGCATACTTGGTCAGCCTTGACTGCTTTGAAGTAGAAGCAGGGGGAGCTGGTGGGAATAGTGTTTACTGCAGACAGAGGGGCTTCGCCATCTTTGAAGTAGTCCTGGGGTAGGACAGCGATGAGTTCGGTAAAGGCTTTGTTAAAGGTATCCGCGATGGTTTTTGGGTTGAGGGTTGTGGTTTCGTTGATGTTGAGTATTGATGGGGGGATTTGGGTGGATTCCCAGTGAGTTCCTTTATGTTCTTCCAGAATTTCTGACCATTGCCCCAGGAGTTTGTGAGGGCATGCTTATAGTAGGCGGACTTCATTTGCCAGATGGTTTTGGTGCAGTCATTGCGGGCACGTTTGTAGTTTTGGATGTCGTTTTGCCTTCCAGAGTTTCTGGCCAGCTCCCATAAATGGTCTCTTGTTTTTAGCATCCAGAGAAGGTCACCTGTGAGCCAAGGGTTACTGAGTGATTTGACTGTGCATTTCTTAATAGGAGCATACATGTCACAGGCCACAGTGAAGATGTTTATGAAGTGGTCAAGGGCAGTGTTTACGTTGGTTGCATTGAAGATTGGGGACCAGTCTTGATGGAGGAGGTGGGATTTGAGATGAGGAAGGTGACCACTGGGTAGAACCCTGCTGTTGATAGTTTTTGGTGGTTGTTTGATGAATTTATTTGTTCAGGTGCAGCTAACAGGGAAGTGGTCGCTGAGAGAGTCAGGGAGGACGTTAGTGTTAGATATCTACAATGTGTGACTGGTAAGGATCGAGTCCAGAGTGTGCTGGTGCCGGTCCTGTAATTTTTCCTGACTGGTGAGTCAACCATTTGTGTGAGGTTCACTGCAACAATGGTATCCCTATGTGCACCAGCATCAGCCGCAGGCCAGTTGATGTTGAAGTCGCCTAGGAGGATGGATTTGGTGTCCAGTGGGAATGACTTTACAAAGTCAAGAACAGCTGTTCAACCAGTTCCTTGTTCTTTGGGAGGGGTGCAGATGATGGCAACAGTGAGGGTTTTGTTTTGAGCTCCGAGGAGGATTCTCACTGGCAGTATCTGAGCAGTTGTGGCTTGGAGTGAGGTAATGTTGTGGTGCCCCTATATGGAGTCTTTTAGGTAGAGAGCGCAGCCCCCACCTCTTTTGGAGAGGTGATCCAGCCTAAAGATGTTGTAGCCAGGAAGGCTGATTGCATGGTCCGGTACTGATGGCGTGAGCCAGGTTTCAACAACTGCCAGGATGTCAGGGCAGTGTTGGCTAGTGAAGGCCTGTAGGGCATTCATTTTAGGAAGAAGGCTGCAGATGTTAATTGATATAAATGAGAGGGCACCCGAAGGCTTGCTCAGATTAGTGGCTTTAGAGCAGAATGGGCCAGGGTTTGGGTGCACGTTGCCTGACAGCATTAGAAGGAGGAGGAGGACTAGCCTCAAGGAGCTGCAGTGTATTTGTTTAAGGGAATGCTTTCACCTGCTAGCATCTCGGGAAATTGCCGAGCATTGACAATAGTGGGTGAGGGTAAGCGTAGATGGGGGGGACCAGAGTGGAGTGCTAGGACCAGTAGTGTAGGATAGTTTCATGGTGGTAGGATGGACCCTGGGCAAGGGGCAGCCACCAGTGTGCAAACTAGAGGCCATTCAGGGGAAAAAATATCTGCATGCCCAAGATGGCCTGCAGTTGAACCAAGAGGGAAAAGGTACTGGTCAAGATAATGGACAGGGCAACCGGGGGGATTTAAACTAAAAGATAGAGAAGGCAGCTAGTGCAGGGTATCATCAGTGGCAGGAGTTAGATACATGGGTTCACCAATAAAAAACAGAGCTGGGTAGCACAAGCATCGTATACCCCCAGGTGGAGCAAGGAAGCATAGATGGGGAAGAAATTCTCACTTGAATGCAGGTTAGCAAAATTGACAGCTTGAGCACCTAATGTATTTGGAAGATCAAGACTCAGAGGCACTAACAGAGATTTGGTGATGGAAGACAATGACTAGGGCATGAAAAGAATGAATTCTGGCTATTCAAAAGGAATAGGTCTGACAGGAAAAGGAGTAGTTGGCTTTCCTATTAAGGGAGGGTGTCAGTACTGTAAAGAATAAGAAGGATATAAGTGGGTTAAATAATTATAGAAAGTCCATCTGGTCAAGCTCAGAGAAAAGGAATGGGGGTGGGGACTAAATAGTCACAAAGAGGAGCTCTGCAGCATTGCAGCCAGCTCAGCCCAGCAGGGAAAATTAGAGAGCAGTCAAATCAGATTCAGTGGGGATAAGTGCTTTGCAAAATTGCAGTTCCACAGGTGGAATCATGGTCACATTATCTATTCAACTTCCATGAATTTTTGAACACATTTTACCAATTAGTACTCTTCACTATTTCTGCTGTAAATTTAGAACCCCTAAACCACATTTCTCCTGCTTTGTTATTAGGGGTACTTGGATCCTGAAAAAAGTGTCATTTTCATATTTCATAATTCTGGGAATTCCAGTTATGAGTCCAATTGCATTTCACATCTAATTCAGGCATTGAAACAGAATACAGTTCCCTGGCTCATCCTTGGGCCCACTTTTATTGATGGGTACTACACGAGCCATTCTCCAGTACTGGGGCACACAACCAGTCCTCAGAGAAATGTTAAACAAGTCTCCCAGTGGCCCTGCCAGGATTTCTGCCATCTCTCTTAGCACCCTGGGATGGATGCCATCTGGTCCTTGCACCTTGTCCACCCTCAGGGCTCTAAGTCCTTCTAGCACTCTACTCTCTGGGATTTCCTTTTCTGTGAGTTCTGCCCCCTGCCTGTTCCCACTGCTCCTCTCCTCTGTGGCAAAGGCACCTGCTTATTCCTGGTAAATACAGAACAGTAGTAGTCACTGAGTGCTTCTGCCTGTTCCACCCGTTCTCTACCCACCCCTCATCCGCCTTGATCCTAACAATTTGATCCTTACAGGTTCTTTTCTGTCTTATGTACCTTAAGAAATCCTTCTCCCCATATCCCTTGTGCAAGCCTATGCTCTCTAACAGTCCTGGCTGCCTTGCCGATTCACTCACCTCCCTTGACTTCTTCATGTTCTCCTCCATATCTTCCTCTCTTTTGGATCTCATATATTTCCTGAAGGTGGCCCTTTTTTCCTTAACTCTTCCTAACACCTCTCTGCTTAACCAGCTTGGCTTCCTTGTACTGGCCTTCTTGCTTTGGAGCTTTGAACAGGAGTTTGTTGCCTCCACTAACCCAGCTTTGATGTTCCCCAATTTTTAATTGGCATCCATGTGTGGTTGAATTCTGGCCATGTGCCTTTTCAGTATGCTCCCAATCCTGTCAAAGTCTGCCCTCCTGAAATCTATCACCTTGGTCTTGGTACTGGCTGTCTCCTTACTCATCCCAAGTGAGAACCATGCCGTATTGTGGTCTCTCCCTGCAGGGGATCCCCCACTTCTAACCCCTGCATGTTCTACCCATTTGTCAGCACAAGGTTCAGCATGTTTCCTTTCCTGGTTGGTTCCCCTACCATCTGCACCAAGAAGCTGTCCTGGAAAGCTTCCAAAAGGACCTGCTCCCTGCAGTTTGAGGTAGCAGGGGTAGTACACTCCACCCCCCCAGCAGATTGAAGTCTCCTATTATCACGGTTTGACCCTTTGCACAGACCCTCCTTATCTGCTCCCCCATCTCCCTATCAATTTCTTTGCTTTGGGTGGGTAGCCTGTATACCACCCCAGGCCTCACTCTCTTTCCTTTTGAGTCCTGTATCTGTACCTATAAGGCCTCCGTTCTGCCATCCTCCACCTCATCCTTGCTATATGTTATTGCTTCCTTCACATATAATGCTACCCCCCACAGCTTTTGCCCACCCTCTATCCGTACTGTACAATTTTGTGCCCTGGGATCACCAGGTCCCAGTCATGGTACTGGTTGGTCCATGTTTGAGTTATGGCAGCTATGTCTAATTCTCCTTCTGCCAACATTGCCTGTAACTCTGCAACCTTGTTTTGCAGGCTACTTGCATTCAAGGAGACCACCCTCCAATTTGTCCCTCTCCCTTCCCTGCTCCTCTCTAGACCACTCTTACTTGCCCCCTTTCTTGAGTTTGAGATCTCTCTGTTCCCTTTGGCACTGATTTGTGTGTGGGGGGGGGTTATTGGCTTCTCTGTCTTGGAGATTTACTATATTTTCTAAACTTCTACAGGCCCCTCTTAGTTTAATGGCACCTCAGTAACTATTTACTCTCCCAGCTTCCTCTTCAGGGTCACTGTGCCTTCTCTACTCAAATGTAGCCTGTCAAGGACATATATGTTCTTGCTTTCCCATGTAGCACCCCACTGTCCCACCAACCTGTACCCCCTGGACTGACACCATTCTCCCAAC
Organism: Neoceratodus forsteri; assembly: GCA_016271365.2. NCBI lineage: Eukaryota > Metazoa > Chordata > Ceratodontiformes > Ceratodontidae > Neoceratodus > Neoceratodus forsteri. Next base: position 877,883,641 of record CM028129.1, read on the forward strand.
CATGTGTTGAACTCTTCAATCTGCTGCTTCCTGGCTGTGCTGGCACTGGATACTGGAAGAACTTCTGGGAAAGCAATTGATTTCCCTACCTCCTCACATAGTTTTCCCACCTCTCTGCACCTCTTTTGCATCTCCCCAACTGTGTCCCCTGTCAGGTCATTTGTGCCCAGGTGCACCACTATGTGCAGTTTCTCCCTTTCCTTCTCCACATACTTTAGAAGAAACTGTTTTACCATTCCTGCTGTCATGCTTGGCAAGCACTTCACCCATATGCAGCCCTTTCCAGTGCTCTTGCCCCCACCATCTCACCCCTATAAGAATTGAGTCCCCCAAAAGTATGACCCTTCCTCCTCCTTCATGGTGCCCCCTTATGTTTCCCACTAACCTGGCTGCTGCACCCCTCCCTATCTTTGCTACCCATGACTCAATTCTGTCATACTGTTCACATTCTATTCTTCACTCCCCCATCCCCATCCCTCTATACCCACCAGTCAACTTAACCACATTTTCCCTCAGCCCACTGCCCTCCTGTCTACCCACCCCCCTCCCCCAATATTGGGATCATCCTCCTCAGTTCTCATCCCCCTTTGCCTGTCCCCCTTTCCTTCCTTGTCCCATCCCCCTTTCTAACCACCCTAGTATCCACCCTCCTGTGTGAGCCCCCCCCCCTGTTGTCTCCTTCTTCTGGATTGTTAGTTCCATTGCTATCACTCCCCCACTTCTCCAATCCCTTCTCTGAGCTTCCCCCCCTTTCCTGGTCATTTAGGCTTGCCAGCACTGAGAATCTATTACCCCTCTCCCTGATCACTCCCTGAGCCTTCCCACTCTCCCTGTTTGCTGTTTTCCTTTTCTGCCCTGTCCTTGGCTCTGTTTTCTTCTTATTTCTGACCACCATCCAGTTCCCTGACTCTGCTTCCTTTGGCACCTGCTGATATGGTGGTTTTGGTTTGTTTAGTCCCCTCCTGTTCCCTTCCTTTGGCACATCAGTTAGACCTTCTGAGTAAACTCCTTTCTGGTTCCTTGGCTCCAAGCTGTCCACCCCTCTACAGTTCCCCTCTCAGCCATCCAATCTTTTTTTTCAACTGTCCAAGCTGTCTGCATACCAAGTACCCCCAATCCCTCCATTCTATCCTAAGGAAGATGGCTGCCTCACAGCCATTGCATCCCACTACCTTCTTCCATCCCTTCCTGCTCTATCCCTATTCATCTCTCCCTCCCTACTCATTCTCTTTGATCCTACCTGTCCCATCCCCATGCACCCTCCATTTCAATAGGCTCCTCCCTCTATTATCCCACCCCATACTAACTTTACCCAAATTAGACAATTTTTCTTTTTTTCTTTCTTTTTATTTCCTCTATCTCATTTACTCTCGCTGCCTCCCCTCCTTTTACCTTCTTCTGCCTTTCCTTGTATTTGTAGTCCTGGACAATCAAGTCAGATAATTGTTTAGAAGGGGTTGGGATGTGCACCCTTCCCTATAAATCTGGATGAGCCATGGGAGGGTGAGTCAGAGGAGGGAGGGTGGGAGTAACCACATCACCTGTGAGAAACAATCAGCCCCATATCTCCTACTCACTCCTTCCTAGACTTCCACTCTCCCCTGAAGAGAAGTCTGACTAATCAGCATGTTTTCACACATGGCACAGACCCCAGATTTAATCAGCTAGCTCAGTGCAATATATTCTGAACAGGACTCAGTTTTAAACAATTACGTGTTTAAATGGTGTCTGTTCTTTCTTTTCTTCAGTCACAATGGGTGTACCCCAGGAGGTCTATTCTGGGTCCTTTACTATTTAGTTCAACACTTTGCCTGATTCGTGCTCTACATCTCTTATGTTTCTTTATGCAGATGATGCAGTGATCCTCACAAGTGCTGAAAGATGAAATACAGTCCAAAATATTTTAGCTGCTGATTTCTTATAAATGCAGGACTGGTTTAACATTAATAGATTTGTTTTGAATAAGTCTTCTGCGATTGAATGAAAAGAAGTGTGGTGGGTCCTGTTCTGTCACTTCACACAATTAAAGGAAGCAAAATTGAACAGGTCCATTCTTTTAGATATCTGGGCCTTATAGTGGATGACTGCTTGTCTTATGAAAACCAAGTAATACATGTTAATAAAATGGTCCAGCAAAGGCTAGGAGTACTCTACAGGTTAAACTCATTGCTGTTACCCTCAACTAGGTTACTCCTTTCCTAGAGTTTTTCTCACTCCTGTCATAGATCATGGTATACTATTTTACCACTCTGCAGGTGATGGCTTATTGAGTGGGGTTAGAACACTATTAAACCAAAAAGTGCACTTTGCTACACAAATGCCATCTAGAACACATCACTGTGTCCTATTAAATCAAGTTGGTTGGTTGTCACTGGATGCTAGATATCAATTAAGGTTAGGTGTCTAAGCAATAGTAGTATGGGAACACAAGTTAATCAGATCATCAACATTGCTGTATTCCACAAATGAAATCTTCATTAGGTCAGAGATCAATGTTTTACAAACTTCCTATATTTTTTAATGCTATTACATCAGCCCTGGATTGCATACATGTTTCATTACAGTATGTGGCATTAGATATGCTTGAAAAACTACTTTTTGTCTAAGAGTAAATGTACATGTTTTAAATAATTTTGTTAAAGCTTGATGTATTGATTGATTTATATCTGTTTGTAAATCATATGTATTTATGTATGACTGCGTCTCTGGTCGCCCATGAAAATGGGCCTCAGCTCATGATCTTAGCAGATTTTAAATAAACAAAACAAAGTATAAGGAGACCCAAATGGAGGCAGACAGGAATGTATATCTAGAGAAACTAATTGAGGCAGGAAGGTGGGTAGGGAAATCAAAGGCTCAAATTGAGGAAAGGATCACCCAGGAGGTCAATAAGGGGGACAAGACTTTCTTCAGGTATGTTGGCAAAAAGAGGAAGGCAACCGGTATTATAGAGAAAATCAGAAGACAAGGAGGTGGAGACTGTGCAGAAGAGGATTGAAAAAAAGGTAAAATTTTAAATTAGTGCTTCTGCTCGATCTTCACAGTGAAAGAGGGGCAATGAGCTAACATGCATTAATAGGCACTGGGGTGGAGGGGTGTATACAGTTCCATTTACAGAAGAGAAAGTCCACTGGGAGTTGGAAGCCATAAGGGAAAACAAGGCAACTGGACCAGCAGAGATCCACACTTTGATACTCAGGGAACTGAGCACGGTGCTGCTGCCCCTCCAGCAACACTATTTTGCACCTCATTGACACAAGGGTGATTCCAGAGGATTGGAGGTAGGCCGATGTGATCCCCTCTGCACCAGAACGACAGCAGGGAGGAGGCCAGCAACTACAGACTAGTCAGTCTAACATCATGGGTGGGGAAGTTATTGAAGTCCCTTCTGAAGAAGAGATTGATGGAGTATCTAGAGATATCTTGGCTGCAGAACCATTAGAAACATCAGTAACATGGCTTCAAGGGGGGGTCATGTCAAACAAATTTCATAGATTGATTTTACTGTGTAACTAGGGAGGTGGATCAAGGAAGGCAGTGGACATGGCCTATTTCGACTTCAGTAAGGCCTTTGACACCATACCACACTTGAGGCTGATAAAGAAACTTAGCAGCCTGGGGGTGGGGGGAGAAGGTGTTGAGCTGGGTAGCCAACTGGTTGAAAGAAGGAGGCAGAGGGTGGTAGTCACTCAGAGAATGGGAAAGTGACCAGTGGAACACCACAGGGATCAGTACTGGTCCCCATCCTCTTTAGTGTCTTCATAAGTAACATTGCTGAGGAGTTGGAGGGGAAGATAGGTCTCTTTGCAGATGACACAAAAATCTGCAACAGGATGAACACCCAGGAGGGGGAGGGAATGATGCAAAGGGATCTGAAGGAACCAGAGAATGCTCTAGGGAGTGGCAGCTGGTATTCAGTGCCAACAAGTGCAAAGTCACGAACCTAGGGAGGGAAACATGGGGACTAAATATAAGATTGGGAGGTACTTACAGTTACCAAACAAGAGACTGATCTTGGGATGATCACATCTGATGATCTCAAGGTGTCAGGGGCAGTAGGCAAGGTGAGAAGGATTCCAGGGTGCATAGGGAGGGGGGATTTCTAGCAAGAGAAGGGAGGTGGTGTTGCCTCTATATCGCTCACTTGTGAGACCCCCACCTAGAATACTGAGTCCAATTCTGGAGGCTGCACCTCCACAAGGATATTGTCAGGGTGGAAGCAGTCCAGAGAAAGGACTGTTAAAATGGTGCAGGAGTTGCCTGAGAAACCATATCAGGCAATATCCATCCCAACCCAGGACCTACCAGCACAAAGGCCTCCCCACACCACTCTAGGGGTAGACTACTACTAGCAACACTGAATATTTGCAGCCTACCTAAAAAACTCACTCCTCTCCAAGGTTGGGTTGCTCAGCATACACCCACCATCCTAGCCTTCTCAGAGACATGGCTCTCTAATAAAATACCCAATAAGGCAGTCCCCCTCAGTAATTATTCTCTCTTCAGGACCGATAGGGCCAGCAAGAGAAGTGGCGGCTGTGCTATTTATGTTAAATCCCCACTACTTGCCACCAAAGTTTCAACCCCTGTGCCAGAACATGGTGCCCAGACATTAACAGTCAAACTCAGTCTGGGCACCAAAATGCTGTACATAATTTCTGCCTACATCCCCCGAGAAACCAAAAACTAGCCTTTGATTCTATCCTCCGGACAATCTCCAACCTATCCAATACTAGTGAACTCATCTTATTGGGAGACTTCAACATCAACTGGCTATCCCCTACCTCATCCAGCTACAAGGACGCAGCTCTGGCATATGACCTAACCCAAATAGTCACCTCTCCTACCAGAAGGGACACTAGAACTGGGGCCTCCACCCTCATAGACCTTATATTCATAAATAGGCCTCGGAACCTCTCCCAAGCTTCAGTGCTCCCAGATTCAATTAGTGACCACTTTCTGGTGACTAGCTGGTGGACTGGCAAACTCCCCCCTGCCCGCCCGCAAATCTCCATGCAGAGACAGCTAAAAAGAGGGGGTCTACGTAAACTCATAGCCCATCTAGTTACCTGCTACTGGCTCCCTATTTACACCACGCAATCTGTTGACCTAGTGCTCGATCACTTCCTTACCACCTTTAATAAGGCCTGCAACATTTTTGCACCCCTCACCAAACAAGTACAGAAATCCAGACCCACCCCTTGGTTCTCACCCACACTACTTAACATGCTCCAATCGAGGGATAACCTTTGGCATAAGGCCCTAGATTCCCAAAGCACACATGATAGACAATTATACCGAGCAGCCCGCAGTAAATGTACTTGGGCCTTACGACAGGCTAAGGCCTCATACTACCACCAAACTCTTACCTCCTCCTGAGGAGATGGGAAAAAATTCTGGAGAAACATAAAAGAACTAAATGGGAATTCCCACCCCCAACTCTCTATAAATGGAGAAGTCACCAAGACCCTCCACATTCTCGGACCTCTCCCATATCCTCCCTCTTAAATTCTTCCACCCTGTCCCCCCACCTCCCCCGACACTCCTTCTAGCTCAGGTTCACTACCCTTCAGGCTGAGAATCATCTCCAACCAGGAAGCAAAACATTACATTTCCAAAGCAATTTCCAATTCCCGGTACGGCAATGACTCACTAGATCTTAAACTTCTTCGGCTGACACTGGATGTCATACTTCCCCACCTTACAAAAATTCTCAATCTCTCTCTTTCTGCCTTGGTCAGTTTCCCTCAACCTGGAAGAGTGCTTTAATCACTCCCATCCTGAAGAGTGGAGACCCCACGCTCTCAAGCAACTATAGACCTATCTCTATACTACCTCCTCTCTCTAAAGCACTGGAAAAAATAGTCTCTGACCAGTTTACTGAACACCTAACTAGATACAACCTTCTAAGCCACGCACAGCATGGTTTCTGGACAGGCCATAGCACCGTCACCACACTTTCCGAGCTCACCTCGTTCATACATGAGGCCCTAGACTAAGGAGCCATTGCAGGTGCAATCTTTGTGGACCTTACCAAAGCCTTTGACACGGTTAGTCACGATCTGTTGCTTCGTGTTATGCCACAGCTACGTGGTCCCGAGACAATGGCCTGGTTCAAGGACTACCTCTCAGGCCGGTCTCAGCAAGTTAGGTTAATACTACCATCTCCACCCGCAAAGCAGTGAGCTCGGGGTCCCACAGCGGTCTATCCTCAGCCCTCTTCTCTTTTCCCTCTTTTTAAACTCCCTTCCCAAGGCTTGCAGTGGCCATTTGCTTCTCTATGCAGATGACGCAGTACTTTTCTGGAAACACCCGCAACCTAGTGCCCTACAACTAGCCCTACAGGGTTTCTTTGGGGAGCTTGAATCATGATTTGATGAGCACCGACTGATCACCAACTATAAAAAAACAAATCCATGTTATTTGCGCACCGACAAAGCCCACACAGCCATTTGGCACTACTAATTAAAAACACACAAAGAACCCCCCCTTGAACATGTCTCTAATTTCAGATACCTGGGTATCACGTTAGATACCTCTCTCTCTTACCATAGCCACATTCAACTGCTTTCCACCACTGTTAACACTAGAGTGGGAGTCCTCTATAGAGTTAAACACTGTTTACCCCCTCAGGCCTTGCACCTAGCTGAATCTGCCTCAATCCTCTCCCTAATTAATTACGGGATTATGATATATGGATCAGCAGAACCCACCGCTTTACACAGTATTGACACTGTCCTAAATAAAGTCTGCCGACTAGTCACCGGCAGTGACTGTCTTACTCATACATGTGACTTTTATGCCCTGACTGGTTGGCTAAATCTCCAACAAAGACTTCAGTACCACACCTGCATACTGGCAAAAAAAATACAACTCCAGAAAGTCCCACTTGGTCTTCTCCCCATAATCAAAACAGCCCCCTCCAGGCACAATACTCACCTCGCTACTAAACTCTCATTCCAGGTCCCCCACTGTAGGACATCAATGAGTCAAAGATCTCTTCAGTACTGTGCTCCCATGTGGCTTAATGCTGTACCTCCTCAACTCACTCAGACTCTCAGCATTTCCCTGTTCAAAGCAGGCCTCAAAGCCCACCTAATTGAGTCTGCAACCTATGACTGTGGTTAGCTCTGCCCTCCTAAATATGCTACCTAACCCCGTCAACTTCAGACACAGGGTCTTCTTAGACCCCATGACTATGCCTCCCACCATTCTCTAACAAATGATGCCCCAAACACTGCACACCTCTGCCTATGAAAATCTAAGATAGAGCCTGGTATGAAATGCCAGTACTGTTTGTCCAAAAATGAGTGTGTATGTTTTTTCTTGTATACTGCTTTACTACATATGTATCCTTGTATTTCATTCCCCTTCCACCCCTGTAACCGATGTGGAGCCTTTGCAAATGAGTCTGTGACTCAAAGGGTAGTAATTCCGATTTTACGCAATAAATAAATAAATAAATAAAACTCAACATATACTCCCTAGAGGAGAGGAAAGCAATCAGGGCATGCCTGAGACCAACACGTACCTCATTACAGAGAACAGTGTGCAGTAGAGGAGTCTCTTTCACATCAGGAAGAGTTCCAGGACATAATGGCATGCTGTGAAACTTGAGAGGGGGAGTTTCAGATAGATGTGAGCAAATGCTTCTTCATGGAAAGGATAGTGGTTGCCTAGAATAGCCTGCCAGAAGAGGTGGTGGGGCAAAGATGATAAGGAGCTTCAAACATGTGTAGGATAGGCCCATGGTATAATAAATAGAAGCAAGAGAAGAGGGAGGATCACTTGAGACCAAATAGAATCCAGGATATAGTGTAAAGCTGGTAAAATAGTTCAGACTAGTTGGGCCTACCAGTCCTTTTCTGCCAGCACATTCTATGTTTCTAAGTTTGTATATGCTGCCTTAGTCCATCCTTGTGTCATTCTTAATCACCCTCCAAAATCCTCCCCTATTTGCAATGCCTTGCACCTGAATGCTGCTGACTGTTGAGTGCCATTTCTTATTGATGATGCAGGTTGTAATGAAGGCAAAGCTTAAGGTTCTACCTCTTGTCCTGCATTGTCTGATAGCCAATCTCATGACATAAAGGCAGCCAGTGCAGTCACAAGTCCACAAGGGTCCCTGATCCTGACTAAGCCCACTGCTGCTCTGCTGATAATCATGACAGGATGTGACTAATGACTGATTTGTTGTCTCCGCTCACTGTGTCCAGTCCACTGTAATGTCCACTAGTCCTTCAGATTCTGTCTCCTCTTTTTTGTCTCTCCTTCCATCCATGGACCCCTGACCCAACTCCCCACTCATCCATTCCAGATTCGATATAGCTGTTCTTTATCAGTGCCATGATAAGATAACCCATCCTGTTCCTGACCTGAATCCAACCCAGTAGACACACAACTGCAAGGTGCCCAACTGGCTCCAAGGGCTGACGTATTCAAACATCCCTTAGGGAAGCTGAGGAACTATCCAAGCTCCAAGCCTTTTGCTCCTTGTCATCAGTGCTCTATATGCCCCTAAATGTCCTGGGAGGAAAATTTGGTGATGGAAGGCCCACCTGTTTGGCACAAGTGGGCCCTCCATCATCAGGGTTAAGCCCTAAACACCTTATCATATTCAGATAATATATTGTATTAGTTGTTATGTTAATATTTTGGCCTTGTATAATTCTGTGCCTCTACGTATGTTATATACTATTTGTCCTTTGTACTCTGCCCTGAGTTGCCCCTAAAAAAGGAACTACATGGTCTTAGTGGGCCTACCCGGTTACCAAAATCCAAATAAATAAAAGATATTCAGCATCTGGTGGCTTAAGAACTCAGGGTTTTCTGCAAATAGGCCACCTGTCAACCTTCTCACCTCCTCCACCAGTCCAGCTTTCCCATGTCATAGTGCACTAGGCTATGTGGATGGGAGACAGGTAGACTAGCAAAAAGAGCAGATTAACCAGTTAAACTGAGCCGGACATTTTTTCTGGTGTGCCGTACAAGTTGGATCAGATGGGAATCAAGTAATTTAGGAAGTCTAATTTTTTACCCTTGATACCAAAAATTCTGAATTTCAAGATAAAGGGTTGCAAACCAATTCATCTATTCCTGTTCAATGGATTCATAGCAGCCCTATTAGTTATGTGCCATAACCAGGGTCCCTGGTGCTCTGCAGCAGAATTTTCTGATTTCTGTGGCAGGGCTCCTTGGCTTCTGTGGCAGTATTTTTTGATTTCTGCGGCATGATTTATTCACTTCTCTGGCAAAACGCAATCCTGTCATTGGCTAAGTATGATGTGATGTCATCAATGACATCATATACTGAGCATAGAGGAGAGGCTTCAGGATTAACGAAATGGGAAAGAAAGCCTGACACTATGTAAAAACAGTATATTTAAATGACAATTCACTAAAAACAATGAATTCTGTGGCAATATATATATTCTGCAGCATGATGCAAATTATGTGGACAATTCCACAACTGCAGAACCGCAGAATACCAGGGGCCTTGGCTGTAACCCATTGCCACTGGGCATATATGTCATATGTCAGATTTATTCTTTCACTGGCATTGGAGTTATAAGCATTCAAATATTCAAAACATTTTCACAAAACCTAACAAATAATTAATTTGTGATACTATGAGCCACAGTAACATAAAAATTACATAACCAAATCTTGCCATATTTAGGAGTTTCTAAGACTCTTCCAAAAAGGGTTTGCCAGTATTCAGGCATCCAACTCAAAAGATGACTGAGTTGCAGTATAAACAATGAAATCTTTTTGCAAAATTTCACAAATAACTAAAATGTTAGAATTTGAGCAACTGTGTGTTTGAAACTATGTAATGGAATGTCATAATATTTTTCATAATATTTAGCAGATCCATAAATATCTTAATAAAAATTAAGCATGCTATGTCTTCCCTTTGGCAGAGAGTAATAGCGCTACCGCTTGTGATGCTGACAACATAGGTTCTCTAGGAACCACAAAAGAAGGATGGTAGGCACTGGCTGATGTCAGTGTGCCATACGTGAGAGCCCACACAATTATGTGCATGCTGTCATTGCATGGCCATGCCTCCTTAGTGACTGCAACAGAAAACATTCCCTCTGGAGCAGTAGAAGGATGATGCCTCCAAAACATGTCAGGGTAAGTCTCAACAGGCACCTCAGGGTGATCAGGATCCGACAGAAAGTCAGTGCAAATCACCACTGGAAGAAAGCCACAGACTTCAGGTACTGGTGCAGAGTTTCTTTGTTAAGTGCCTCAGGTACAAAAATTAAAATAGGCTCCACAAAGACATAGCTGCATGATTCATTTCACTCTTTAATCAAACTGTTTCTTAAAGGTGATCCCAATCTTTCCTTGTGGGGGGCCCCCTCCGTGAGAGGGAATTCATGGTCCTGCCAGGCTGAGCAGCTTGGGGGATGGGGGGAGGGAGTTTTTGAGTGCTAAAGGCCAATATGGAGTACATCCCCACACTGGTCTGACAGGATAAGCAGAATCTTAAAAAAAATTAAGCAATCCAGTGCTTATGTCTCTAGCTAAAAGGATGGCTAATTTTGAAACAAACAAATTAGCAAAGATGTTTGAAATTTATGAAATTTGGGGCAGAATGGATTTCCAGCAATCTTTTTCTGCCACCACATTATAGGTTTTCCATGTAACAAGGTGTCTGAGGTAGAACCATGCAAACAAATCAGCAAAATGTCATGAAATTCCATGTTGAACTCTAGATTTAGTAGTTGCCGTATTGGTCCTTGCAAGAATAGATCCAGAAGCAATGATTTGATACCTTTTAATGGACCAACATAGATGTAACAACAAGAACAAAGTGCTCTAGCTTTCGGACTAACCAGTCCTTCTTCCGAAGCTCATGGCAGTTGTTTAGAAAATATAATACTTATAACAGCTAGATAATACAGAGAAAAACAGAAAAAAATCCCCATTGGTTTAAAATACTCATTAAAAAAAAAAACAGAAGATGATGTCAGAGAAGTTTAACAGTACAATACTGCCTTCAGCCAGAAAGAACCTTGGGTCAGATTGTGCTTGGTGGAACACACATACAAAGAATCCTACTGTATATAAATTTAATTGACATAAGATAACACTGCTGAAGAGAAACTCCTAAATCAAGCTATGAGTGTCACAGTTAGTATAAGGATGTGATTACTGAAAACCCCACCCAGATTAAAGACAAACTAAGATTGTTATAGGGCTCATGAAATTTCAATGTTAGCATTATAGACAAGAATTTACCAGTAAAGTTGTCTTAAAAACATCAGTGCACACTGTGTGATGTGTAAAACCTAGCTGGACCTGTCACCCAGCTGTATTCTCAAGCTAGATATAAGGCCCAAGAAATTTCAAAAACCTCAGGACTATATAAATGATAATTTAAATATAAATTGATAATATTAGTGTCAAACAAAAAACTCTATTCAAGGAACCTCAAGGAATTAAGACCATGTAGCCTGATATGTACTGATGTCAATATATACTGAGAATGTAGCAACTTGATGTACCTCAAGTGTCTAAAGACTCTGAAAAAGAGATAAAAATGTAATTTCTCTCCTCCTCTTCATACAAACAATACAACCTAACCCACCCCCACATCACAATAATGTGGGCGGGGGAGATACATAGCTTAAATGAGATGTTGTCTCTCTCTCTTTCTCCCCCTTTCTCTCTCTCTCTCTCTCTCTGTCTCCCACAGACACACACACACACACACACACACTCTCTCTCCCTCCTAGTGAACCTATATTAACTTCAGTCATTGCAATTGTTCCCCAAAGGAATTCAACTTGTCATGAAATCCTGAGTAAAAGGGCTTATGTCTCCTAATATCTACAGAGTAAAAATGTAACACTATTTAGCCATACTACTATCTGCAAAGTAACATTTCCAAGGACACTAGATAGAACTACCATGAAATAAACCTGCCACCCTCCCCAGGATAAGGTAACTAGAAGTAAATATAAAGTATATGTGTAAGACCAGAGGTCTAACATACCTACATATCCACAAATTACTACAATATTAGCCTAATGTAAAAAGATCTGTGCATGACCCCCATGTAAATGAGATCACACACCCCAATATGTACAGAGTTACAAAAATTATATATAACAGTATATGATAACACTCCTGCATGTACACTAGCAGGCTGGGTAATCTGAATATGGTGCAATGGAATCAATCCCCACCAAGGCAAAGATAAAAAGTAAGGAGGAATTAATATTCATTATGTGTGTGAAATAAGAATAGTAACACATTATAACTCCATATATCGAAATAGAGACTTACCTCAATGTGACAGCAAGCCCCATATCTGTTATATCACATACCTCACAACACATACCCACACACATACATACACACATGCATCCACATCCCACACATGCTGAAGTCCTATAATATGTCAGTTTGAAGAAGAAAAGGTCTGTGGATGTTAGTTGCTGTAGTGTCCCATAAAGCCAAGATCAACGTTCATCCCATCTGCTACCATATTGAGATGTGAAATAAGTTTAATCTCAAAAGCTCATCTCTGTTGTTTGTTTTTGAGATTTCTTTTTAAGACCATTACTGACATATCTGAGACTGAGTGGTCAGGCTGGGAGAAGTGGTGCCCCACTGGTTTTTCAGTCTTCCTTGCTGTAATAGTATGTCTGTGTGAGTTCATCCTAGTATGGAGCTGTTGGCGTGTCTCTCCTACATAACCTGTTTGTGGACATCTCTTGCACTGAATGAAATAAACAACATGTCGTGACATGCATGTATAACTCCATGCACCTGGAATTGTCTGTTTTGTGATGTAACCACACAATCCGAGGTGAAAATGAGCCCACAAGTCTTACAGGGCGTTGATTGCAGGGTCGTGTGCCATTGTGTGACATGATATTCTGTTCCGGTGAAAGTTTGCTCCTAATAATTAGGCTGGATAAATTTGGTGGTTGTTTAAAAGATAGTAGCGGGAGTTCCTTAAAAATACGATTAAGGGTTTCATCCTCACTAAATATTGGGTGGAGATCTTTAATAATCTTACGCAGATGTTCAAGGTCTGGATGATATGTGACTACTAAGGGTATTCTGTCTGTAGCTGTCTTTTCTTTATATTGAAGTAGTTGTTGTCTTGGTACTTGCGTTGCCCATTCTGTTATCCTGTCAATTTCCCTGGAAGAGTGTCCCTGCTCAATAAAGGTGTTTTTCAACATAGCCAAATGTGTATCTCTGTCATCCTCATTTGAACAAATACGGTGACAACTAAGTGCTTGACTGTATATGACAGATTTTTTTGTATGGTTTGGGTGGTTACTTTTCTTGTGCAGGTATCTCTGTCTGTCTGTTGGCTTCCTGTAAATACATGTATATAAGGTTCCATCCTTAATGATAAGTGTGGTGTCCAGAAAGTTAACCTTGGTGGTGGAGTACTCCCGGGTAAGCTTTATGGTAGGGTGGAGATTATTAAGTTTGTGATGAAAATCTTTGAGTGCATCTGTGCCTTCCATCCAGATGATAAACAAACAACGGAAATAAGCTAGTGGTTTGTGGGGATACTGCCTTAAAAAATCCTCCTCCAAGTCAGCCATAAAGAGGTTAGCATACTGTGGAGCCATTTTGGTGCCCATTGCTGTTCCCATAGTTTGAACATAATGTTTACCATTGAAGTTGAAGTTGTTATGTGTCAAAATGAATTCCATAAGTTCCCCCACCACTCCAGGGTTGATGTTTTGTTCTGGTCCTTTCTCATGTATGTATTTAAAGCATGCTGCAATGCCATCTGTGTGTGGAATATTAGTGTAGTGGGATGTTACATCCATTGTCACTAAAATGGTATCAGGTGGTAAATTCTTACAACCAGAAAGTACATGCAAAAAGTGCATAGTGTCCTGGATATAACTGTCTCTTTCCATAACCAGCGATTTCTAAATGGTCTCTACAAACCCTAAGATGCCCTCAGTCAAGGTACCATTACCAGAGACTATGGGTCTCCCTGGATTGCCAGGTTTATGTATTTAGGCAGCATGTAGAATGTCCCTGGCCTGGGTTCATCGGGGATGAGGTGAGTTAGTTTCTCTCGGACATGGTCAGGAAAAGTTTTAAGTCTCATAGTTCATCTTTATATCTTGTAGTGGGGTCACTCTCCAGTTCTCTGTAGTATGTAAGATCTGTTAGTTGTCTATTAGCTTCAGTAATATAATCCTCTCTGTTTAAAATCACCACTGCAGACCCTTTATCAGCTTTTTTGATGACAATCTTGTGGTTTGATTTCAGTGTCCCAATAGCTCTCCGTTCCAGTGGAGAAAGATTGTAATGTGTTTGTTTTTGGCTGGTAAGGATCTGACCAATGACTTGGTGGAAACAATTAATGTTTTTGTCTAGTTTGTTGTTACGCCCACTTGAGGGGGTAAAATCAGATTCCTTTTTATCTCCCCCAACCACATTATTGTAATGTGGGGTGAGTTAGGTTGTATTGTTTGTATGAAGAGGAGGAGAGAAATTACATTTTTATCTCTTTTTCAGAGTTCTTAGACACTTGTGGTACATCAAGTTGCTACATTCTCAGTATATATTGTCATCAGTACATATCAGGCTACATGGTCTTAATTCCTTGAGGTTCCTCAACTAGAGTTTTTTGTTTGACACTAATATTATCAATTCATATTTAAATTATCATTTATATAGTCCTGAGGTTTTTGAAATTTCTTGGGCCTTATATCTAGCTTGAGAATACAGCTGGGTGACAGGTCCAGCTAGGTTTTACACATCACACAGTGTGCACTGATGTTTTTAAGACATCTTTACTGGTAAATCCTTGTCTATAATGCTAACATTGAAATTTCATGAGCCCTATAACAATCTTAGTTTGTCTTTAATCTGGGTGGGGGTTGCCTTTCAGTAATCACATCCTTATACTAACTGTGACACTCATAGCTTGATTTAGGAGTTTTCTGCTTCAGCAGTGTTATCTTATGTCAATTAAATTTATATGCAGTAGGATTCTTTGTATGTGTGTTCCACCAAGCACAATCTGATACAAGGTTCTTTCTGGCTGAAGGCAGTATTGTACTGTTAAACTTCTCTGACATCATCTTCTGTTTTTTTTTTTTAAATGAGTATTTTAAACCAATGGGGATTTTTTCTGTTTTTCTCTGCATTATCTAGCTGTTATAAGTATTGTATTTTCTAAACAACTGCCATGAGCTTCTGAAGAAGGACTGGTTGGTCCGAAAGCTAGAGCACTTTGTTCTTGTTGTTACCATCTATGTTGGTCCATTAAAAGGTATCAAATCATTTGCTTCTGGATCTATTCTTGCAAGGACCAATACGGCAACTACTAAATCTAGATTTCAACATGGAAGATACCGGAATTCGCCATAGAATATGCCAGTTACATAACATCAAGAAGAAATTGGCACAGCTAGACAGTGACATCTATTTTCTAACCTAGTGCAAGAGGAGAAACATTATCCCTAAAGGTCTTACTATTTGGAATCCATTAAGAAATGCAAACAATTCTACATATGCAGAACAACTTTGTCATAGGACCTCTGAGAAACTGAGAAATCACAGGATTCGCATGTCATATGCCCAAAAAGTTGTTCTTAATAAAGAGTTTGCTGAAATTGTTACCACTCTGGAAAGGGTGTCTGGGGAACCTATTCAGGACATCTTGCAAGAGGTACACATTAACTACCAAAGGACCTTAAGAAAAGCCATGCTTATGAAAAATAGGAAATTGGGTGCCCTTCAACATACCATACTTCCTAACAACCATGAAGGACATAATGGAGTCACTGAACAACAACACAATACTGAATGGGCACCTTTCAGTTGTTAATTTGTCCAACCACACACTGACTACTGGAGAACTAAATGTACTTTCAAAGGGCCTCACTTTCTGCCCAACAAAACCACTGGATAACATACTGTTTTGTGGTGAACTGGAGGAGTACTTCCATAGATTGAGACTTAAAGAATTCTTTCATGGCCAGGAAGAAATCACTGGTAGTGAAGACAGTGCAAACAGCAATAATGTAATGGATAAGAAAAAGGAATCTGATTTTACCCCCTCAAGTGGGCGTAACAAAAAACTAGACAATTACATTAATTATTTCCACCAACAAGTCATTGGTCAGATCCTTACCAGCCAAAAACAAACACATTATAACCTTTCTCCACTGGAATGGAGAGCTACAGGGACACTGAAATCAAACCACAACATTGTCATCAAAAAAGCTGATAAAGGGTCTGCAGTGGTGATTTTAAACAGAGAGGATTAAATTACTGAAGCTAGTAGACAGCTAACAGATCTTACATACTACAGAGAACTGGAAAGTGACCCCACTACAAGATATAAAGTTGAACTACATGACTTAATTAAAACTTTTCCTGACCATGTCCGAGAGAAACTAACTCACCTCATCCCCGATGAACCCAGGCCAGGGACATTCTACATGCTGCCTAAAATACATAAACCTGGCATTCCAGGGAGACCCATAGTCTCTGGTAATGGTACCTTGACTGAGGAGATCTCAGGGTTTGTAGAGACCATTATGAAACTGCTGGTTATGGAAAGAGACAGTTATATCCAGGACACTACGCTCTTTTTGCATGTACTTTCTGCTTATAAGGATTTACCACCTGATACCATTTTAGTGACAATGGATGTAACATCCGTCTACACTAATATTCCACACACAGATGGCATTGCAGCATGCCTTAAATGCATACATGAAAAAGGACCGGAACAAAACATCAACCCTGGAGTGGTGGGGGAACTTACGGAATTCATTTTGACACATAACAACTTCAACTTCAATGGTAAACATTATGTTCAAACTATGGGAACAGTAATGGGTACCAAAATGGCTCCACAGTATGCTAACCTCTTTATGGCTGACTTGGAGGAGGATTTTTTAAGGCAGTATCCCCACAAACCACTAGCTTATTTCCGTTACATTGATGATTTGTTTATCATCTGGATGGAAGGCACAGATGCACTCAAAGATTTTCATCACAAACTTAATCTCCACCCTACCATAAAGCTTACCCTGGAGTACTCTACCACCAAGGTTAACTTTCTGGACACCACAGTTATCATTAAGGATGGAACCTTACATACATGTATTTACAGGAATCCAACAGACAGACAGAGATACCTGCACAAGAAAAGTAACCACTCAAACTATACAAAAAAATCTGTCATATACAGTCAAGCACTTAGTTGTCACCGTATTTGTTCAAATGAGGATGACAGAGATACACATTTGGCTATGTTGAAAAACACCTTTATTGAGCAGGGACACTCTTCAAGGGAAATTGACAGGATAACAGAATGGGCAACGCAAGTACCAAGACAACAACTACTTCAGTATAAAGAAAAGACAGCTACAGACAGAATACCCTTAGTAGTCACATATCATCCAGACCTTGAACGTCTGCGTAAGATTATTAAAGATCTCCACCCAATATTAAGTGAGGATGAAACCCTTAATCGTATTTTTAAGGAACTCCCGCTACTATCTTTTAAACAACCACCAAATTTATCCAGCCTAATTATTAGGAGCAAACTTTCACCAGAATAGAATACCATGTCACACAATGGCACATGACCCTGCAATCAACACCCCTGTAAGACTTGTGGGCTCATTTCTACCTCGGACTGTGTGGTTACATCACAAAATAGACAATTCCAGGTGCATGGGTGTTATACATGCATGTCACGACATGTTGTTTATTTCATTCAGTGCAAGAGATGTCCACAAACAGGTTATGTAGGAGAGACACGCCAATAGCTCTGCACTAGGATGAACTCACACAGACATACTATTACAGCAAGGAAGACTGAAAAACCAGTGGGGCACCACTTCTCCCAGCCTGACCACTCAGTCTCAGCTATGTCAGTAACGGTCTTAAAAGGAAATCTCAAAAACACACAACAGAGACGAGCTTTTGAGATTAAACTTATTTTACATCTCAATATGGTAGCAGATGGGATGAACATTGATCTTGGCTTTATGGGACACAACAGAAATTAACATCCACAGATCTTTTCTTCTTCAAACTGACATATTATAGGACTTCAGCATGTGTGGGATGTGGATGCATGTGTGTATGTATGTGTTCGGGTATGTGTTGTGAGGTATGTGATATAACAGATGTGGGGCTTGCTGTCACATTGAGGTAAGTCTCTATTTAGATATATGGAGTTATAATGTGTTACTATTCTTATTTCACACACATAATGAATATTAATTCCTCCTTACTTTTTATCTTTGCCTGGGGGTTGATTCCATTGCACCATATTCAGATTACCCAGCCTGCTAGTGTACATACAGGAGTGTTATCATATACTGTTACATATGATTTTTGTAACTCTGTACATATTGGGGTGTGTGATCTCATTTACATGGGGGTCCTGCACAGATCTTTTTACATTAGGCTAATATTGTAGTAATTTGTGGATATGTAGGTATGTTAGACGTCTGGTGTTACACATATACTTTATATTTACTTCTAGTTACCTTATCCCGGGGAGGGTGGCAGGTTTATTTCATGGTAGTTCTATCTAGTATCCTTGGAAATGTTACTTTGCAGATAGTAGTACGGTTAAATAGTGTTACATTTTTACTCTGTAGATATTAGGAGACATAAGCCCTTTTACTCAGGATTTCATGACAAGTTGAATTCCTTTGGGAAGCAATTGCAATGACTGAAGTTAATATAGGTTCACTAGGATGGAGAGAGAGAGTGAGTGTGTGTGTGTCTGTGTGTGTGTGTGTCTGTGGGAGAAAGAGAGAGAGAGAGAGAAAAAGGAGGAGAGAGAGAGAGAGAGAGAGACAACATCTCATTTAAGCTATGTATTTCCCCCACCCACATTATTGTGATGTGGGGGTGGGTTAAGTTGTATTGTTTGTATGGAGAGGAGGAGAGAAATTACATTTGTATCTCTTTTTCAGAGTCCTTAGACACTTGTGGTACATCAAGTTGCTACATTCTCAGTATATATTGACATCAGTACATATCAGGCTATATGGTCTTAATTTCTTGAGGTTCCTTGACTAGAGTTTTTTGTTTGACACTAATATTATCAATTTATATTTAAATTATCATTTATATAGTCCTGAGGTTTTTGAAATTTCTTGAGCCTTATATCTAGCTTGAGAATACAGCTGGGTGACAGGTCCAGCTAGGTTTTACACATCACACAGTGTGCACTGATGTTTTTAAGACATCTTTATTGGTAAATTCTTGTCTATAATGCTAACATTGAAATTTCATGAGCCCTATAACAATCTTAGTTTGTCTTTAATCTGGGTGGGGGTTGCCTTTCAGTAATCACATCCTTATACTAACTGTGACACTCATAGCTTGATTTAGGAGTTTTCTGCTTCAGCAGTGTTATCTTATGTCAATTAAATTTATATGCAGTAGGATTCTTTGTATGTGTGTTCCACCAAGCACAATCTGATACAAGGTTCTTTCTGGCTGAAGGCAGTATTGTACTGTTAAACTTCTCTGACATCATCTTCTGTTTTTTTTTTAAATGAGTATTTTAAACCAATGGGAATTTTTTCTGTTTTTCTCTGCATTATCTAGCTGTGATAATTATTGTATTTTCTAAACAACTGCCATGAGCTTCTGAAAAAGGACTGGTTGGTCTGAAAGCTAGAGCACTTTGTTCTTGTTGTTACATCTATGTTGGTCCATTAAAAGGTATCAAATCATTTGCTTCTGGATCTATAAAATTCCATGAAATTTCACAAAATACATGAAATTCTGTGAAAATTTAATGAATGCAAAATTTGTTAATTTTACCCAGCCTCCCTTTCCTTTTACATTATTTTATTTTGATTTCAATCTAGATTTCAAACAGGTCAAGACACTGAGATAGCATTGATCCATGTAGTCATTGATCTTCTCAGGACTAATGACTCAGTCTTTCATTCTATACTAATACTGTTTGACCTGATACCATCATTTATGATATCTTAAGTGACTGACTTAATACATTTGCTGGTATCACTATGGCTGTGCTAGCCTGGTTCTGGTATCATCTGTCTGAATGCTCCTTCTTTGTCTCTGGTGATGGATTTACTTCCTCTATCAAGTCTCT
Organism: Neoceratodus forsteri; assembly: GCA_016271365.2. NCBI lineage: Eukaryota > Metazoa > Chordata > Ceratodontiformes > Ceratodontidae > Neoceratodus > Neoceratodus forsteri. The sequence continues at coordinate 877,903,757 of CM028129.1, forward strand.
CCTGTTTGGGGTCCCTCAGAATTTTCTTGTTACTCCTCTTAATCACCTATCGTTTCTGTCTTGGTCACTTAATCTCCCATTTCAGAGTCAGTTGCTATTTTAGTACTAATGCTACATAACTGCATGTTTCACCTGACATTTTTCAGGATACTGCTTTCTCCTCCTTAACTATCTGTCGCTCGCTTATAAGTGCTTGGCTCATACCTAATTTTTTGCAGCTGAATGTGAAGAATTCTAAAGTTTTGTTTTTTTTCTGGAAAAGAATTCTGCTCTCCAAAGAAATCCCCTCTCATCATTTACTCTCTTAGGCTCTAATCCTGCTCTGTGTACCTGAGAGGAATCTGGGAGTACATCCTGACCCTGAACTGTCCTTCTGAATTCACATAACTTATTCCTGCAAATCAGTGCGTTCTATCATTTGTGAAATATTTTGTTAATAGATCCTCCCTTGACTTTTTTCACAGCAGAAACATTCATTCATGCATTTGTTGCATCCAGTATTGACTACTGAAACTCCCTTCACACTAACCTACCTTCCTCCTTTATCAAAAAGCTTCAAAGAGTACAAAATCTTGAAGCTTGACTCCTTGTAAGAAAATGCAAGTGTCACAGTACTCTTCACTTCAAAGACCTACACTGGTCTCCTGTCAAACAATTCATTCAATAATTACAAAACTGATCTCCTAAAAGTCAAGGCCCATGGTGATCTGTCTCCTGCCTACCTTGCCAATCTGATTTCCCCTTATGTGTCCTGCTCAAGTCATCACTTCACTCTGCTTGCAATAACTATTGTTCACTAGGTCAATTGGCTCCTGTGAGTATGGGTTTAGGATTGAACAAAATGACTGAGCAGTAATATGTGATGGTTGTACAACTGTGTACTTTTGCTTACTCTCTCTCTGTCCATGCTACAGGGTGCCATGTAGACAGGAACCCTTGTGGAAAGGTTCCAGCCCCATGAGGTGTCACATGGAAAAGTTCCTTGTGACCAAAGGCATCTTAGGAAAGAAGGCCCTAAAGAACAATGAATAGAGACAAGCATATCCCACCCAAAGAGGAGAGAGAGACACAGCCAGACTGAGACAAACTGACATAATGAAGGAGAACCACTATCCATAACCAGCTCCTGTGGAAAATGTCTTGTTATGGCCTTTAGTAGAAAGGAAAAAAACCTTCTTTGGAGGAAACCTTTGGGGGCCAAAGAGCTAGCTTACCATCTCTCTAAGCTAGGGGCAGTACTAGTGATGGCTCAGTTACTACAATTTACATACCCAATTAAGAGGAAAGCATTTAGAGTAAGGGCTCTCACTCCATCCCTCTAATGAAAAATGCCATGAGCATGCCATTTAGACAGGAACCCTCATAGAAAGGTTCCAACCCCTTGAGGTGTTACATGGAAGAGTTCCCTGAGACCAAATGCATCTTAGGAAAGAAAGCAGTAAAGAACAATGAAGACAAACAAATATTGTACTGTATATTCAACCCAAAGAGGAGAGAGACACAGCCAGACTGAGACAAACTGAAGTAAGGAAAAACACTTGTGCATAACCAGCTCTTATGGAAAATAGCTTGTTATGACCTTTAGCACAGACATAAAAAGTTTTTGGAGGAAACCTCAGGGGACCAAAGTCCTTGGTCACCATCACTCCAAGCTAGGAACAGTATTAGTGATGTCTCAGCTACTGCAATTTGCACAACCAATTTAGGTGAAAGTAATTAGAGGAAGGGAGCTCATGCCATTGCTCTAATGGAAAATGCCATGAAAGTGGAGTGAGTTAATCTCTACAGCTAAAAAAAGTTCTCCTTGAAGGAGGCTCCCCCAGGGCATGAAAGGAGGAGGAGAGAAATGACCATCAAATGGTAATAACCTGGCCTCCAAACTGAGACAATGGCTAACTGGATAGAAAACTGAGTCTTTGAGGGGAAAGGCAACAGAATCTTTGCTCTTGAGGGGCAGAGCTGTGTTATAGTCAATTCCTTCATTTTTATTCACATCAATCTTTGATTACAATACCTTTGAGTGGGAGACTGCTCTTTTACAAAGGTTCCACATTGAAGAGGCTGGGTATACATACATTGTGGGTTTAGGAGTATCTAGCTAGGTGAGTAAACATAGACAAAATACATTGTAAATAGGAAACAGAGATGGTCTTAACACTAGGATAATTCAGAAAGCAGTAGCAGCCAAGGTGGCATTGTCAGGTAAAAGACAGCAAGCAGCTATCCAGAATGGAGAGTAGAGGGCATTGAATGGGAGGGGGCTCATGATGATTACTTAGGGGGAGATGGGAGAGGAGAGTGCAGGGTATTGCATGGCAAATTGGGGACAATTTGGGGTAGGAGTACAAAGTAGGAGCAGTGAGGAGATGGTAAATGGCCTGAAAGGTGAATAACACTGAGGTCAGAAATAGGGGTGTGTGGAGTAATTAGAAAGTACAGTCACAGGAGCTTTTCTTTAGTAGGTGTTATCTTAACTTGGTCTTGAAAATCCCCAATCTCTGCATGGCATTATGTTCAGTGCTGAGGTTATTGAGCCAAAGTGGTGCCAGGTAGACATATGACCTCTGCCCTTGAGAAGTTCTGCAGCGAGGGAAGGTGAGAACCTGATGGTCAGAGTTCCTGGTGTGGTGTGTGCCTGTGAATATGCTTAATAGGCTTATAACTCCAGGAGGTTGAAGTCTGAGCAGTGATTTTTTAGCTAAGAGGCAGGTTTGGTATTGTATCCTGTTTTCAAGTTGTAGCCACCCAGCTTGCTCATAAAGGCTGCATATGTGCATTAGTCAGGGTGAACTGGTGAGCAGTCTGCAGGCTTTGTTTAGAGCTACTGCTATCCTATGTAGTGAGGTGGGAGTGGCTGAGCTGTATATGACCAATTCATAGTCGATGACAGAGACTACTGTGCTATGGATTGCTGTTTTGAGGGCTTTAGGTGTCAGGCATTTCTTGTGCCTGTGCAGGAGTCCAATTCTTATGTTGACTGTTTTGGCCACATTCTCAATGTGTTCTGCATAGGAGAGGGAACAGTCAAGTGTCACCCCCAGGTATTTGAATGGCTCCACTTGTTAAAAAGAAACCCCTGTGCAGTTAATGATGTTAGTGTAGAACTTCACCCTTGACAGGGATTTGAAGGAAAGAGAAAAACAGACTACACCAGGACTGGGATATTCAGAAATGCACCAGAGGCTGGCGCAAGACCTGTGCAGTGCAATGCCACTGCTCCAAGGCACACTGAGCGCAATATCCAAAAATTGCACTGGGTGGCATGCGCCAGTGCAGCATTGCCGAATATCACACAGATGTACCACAGAGCAGCCAGGGCTGCACCAGGGAGCAACCCAACCTGTGTAATAGCACAACCAGGGATGCGCAATGGGCTGAGGTGCATGTGCCAGGACACATATGGACTGGCAACAGGCACAGCAAGGAGCATGCCACTGGTGTGGAATGTGCCACCACCAGGCTTTCGAGGGTGCCAGGAGTGAGGCATGGAAAGCACACGATGGAACACCACCCAGTGTGCATGGGGATGCAGCAGGCCCCCACCCATGAGCACCACAGTGGTGCACAGAGGTAGGGTGGCACCAATGGCCATTGTTGAAAAAAGACTGGCAACCCCTCACAGGAAGGCATGGAGCATGCCACCCAGACCACAACTGGCAACACACAGGCAAACAGCACACAACGCACGTGCCAAACAACCAGAACATACAGCCCACGGCCATTGCAGGGCACAGCCACTGACCAATGGGTGTACACCACCAGGCCCACCCGCCTAGCCACCCCAGGTGCACCACACAGCCACCATGCACACCACTGCAGCATGGCTCCACACGCCAACCACAAATCAGGCGTGGACACAGATGGTTAACCATAAGAAATGTATTAAGCACGGAAATAAAACACAACCATACTGTATACATATGTACAATGAACAAGGGACAGGGAACAAGGAATGGGGAAGCTATGTACAAAATGGATAAGCCAGGGAAGGGAGGGAAGGGGACAGGGCCAGGTCCAGACAAGGCATCAAGAGAGGAAAGGGAAGGGGGGACAGGGATGTACAAGGGGCATGGGCCAACCTTGCCCTATGGGTGGCCTCACCCCACCACTGCCTGGTGCTGTTGCCTGTGGAAGGACCTCTGAATCATCCTTGCCACCTGCAGTGTGGCAGTGGTAAATTCCAGGATACACCTCAGGAGGCGGGCGTTCACAGCAGGCTGACGGACACCTAGAACAAAGGAGGGTACATGGTATCAGTGTGTGTCTGGAACACCCCAGTCCACCCACTGTGTGCAGCAGACAGTGTGACACATGCCCCTGTGATGGCACCCAGCCACCCACCCACAGTGGGTGCACCCACACATGCAGCCAACCCAAAATACCACAGCCATGGAGAGCACTGCACACCAACACTGCCCATGGCCCACCCACCACCACCATGGCAGACAGGCAACATGGTACAGTGGCAGGATGGCAGCAGCACAGCTGTCACCCGGATGCACCCACAGCCCACCTGCGGCAGCCACACACATGTGTGATAGCCACAGCATGGTGCAATCAACACCGCAGGCAGCACACAGCGTCAATGGCCATGTGCACAGGAGGCTGTGGCCAACCCCCACCCCAGCTGCCTGCCCTGCACAACAAAGTAGCATGTAACTGTGCCTACTTGCATACCATGGTGCACCATGAGCCAGTTTGGCAGCACTGCCTGCATGGACTGCACTCTGGGAAGGTCCCCCTGTGGTGGTCCACCCTGGCCCACCCACAGCACCAGCCAGTCAGGCTCTCCTCTGGTCCTCAGGGCCTAGGATGGAAACATTGAGAAGAGCACATCAGTATCCGGCAACACCATATGCCCCACCAGCACAGCATGCTCCCCAGCCAGCCCAGCTGCAGCGCTGTGTCACAGCGCACACCTGATGCACCACCCCAGGCCACAGGGCACGCAGCCCCGGTGCCCCCCCAGCATAGTGTGCAACCCTGCTGGACCCACAGAACATTGGATGTTCACAGTCACAAGCAATGCACACCTACCTGGATGTGGCATGGCACCCCTCCAGATGCATGCTTGCAGTGCCAAAAGCCTCTATGGGTCCCTTAGCTGCAGGTCCCCATAGCGGTGGTGACACTGTTCAAGACCATTGCGCATGGTGCAAGATTGTGATATTTAGCCAGCATACTCTAATCAGCTCATCAGCCAATCCATGGCGCATTGGGGGTATTTGCATCTCATTACAGTTGCGCATCCACTCATTTGCATGCAATGCACTATAAAGGTGCCTCGGGACAGCACAGGACATGGACTGGTATTGCATCTCTTAGAGGTAGGTCACAACAATGAGGGGAACAAAGGGACAGTGGAATAAGCGTGTGGTGTGGATTGTAGCAGTCACTGACCACATGTCATTACCCACAGGACCGATTGCAAGGATGGTGAGGCGTGTGTGCCTGTACGGAAGAGTATGCTAATCTTTACAAGAGGAGAGCTGGATGCACTGTTCGAGGTGTACCTTGACCGGGAGCCACTGCTGAGTGGCACGACAGGCACCCCACAGGCCAGGACCACAGCATGGAAGGAGGTGGCAGGGGCTGTTAACCAGCAGGGTAGCCATCAGTGGTCTGTGCAGAAGTGCAAGAAGAAGGTTTGCACCGACAGGCACAGAATAAAGGAAAAGGTGGCTGCCATCCAGGCAGCACATGCAGCGACAAGTGGTGATCAGCCCTTCTGTGCCACAGCTGGTGCCAGAGGAGGAGATGGTAGCAGCCAACATGCAGTGTAGCACCGTCAAGGGGATGCCTGGCGGTGGCTTCCAAATAGGTGGAAACCCATCACTGCATGGTAGGTACAGCATCGTCTGGAGCCAGATGGTGGTGGAGGAGGGGGCATGGCTTGAACGACAATGGCATTAATGTGACTGTATTACCTTTCAGCACCAGAGCACCAGCATGTAGTGGCAGGGGTGTGGTGTCCATCTTGGGGGCGAGCATGGCCCAGGAGGACTGGCCTTCCACCTCCACTGGTGTCTGGGGGCCAGATAGGCTGCATCATGACACCACTGTCTGGCCAGATGCCTGTGGTGTGGTGGCAGATGAGGCCCTGGTTGTGTTCCAGTGGGATGCCAGCCATGGCATTCAGTATACAGAGACACAGATCAGGGTGGGGTCTGACACCGATGATGATGTGACCATCATCCATGATAGTGGTTTTGCCATCGAGGGGGAGGCACCCATACCACTCACTCACTCTGGCAGTACAGGCAGTGCCCTGGTGGTGGTCATCCACCCACCGGCCACCACCCCTGGTGTCACTGTGTGTGCCAGCGGTGTGGTGCTGGCCGATGGTGGTGGTGGTGGTGGTGCATCTGCACAGGTGCTGCATGGCACACTGTGGCTGGAGGGGCGGCAGTGGCAGATGGATGGGGACATTGGTGGGGCGGTGCAGTGACTGGTGATGGTGCCCCTGTGATTGTGCAGCCGCAAGAGGACCCTGCTGTGCAGCGCTCATCTGAGCTGGGGGCGGAGCAGTGAGGTCATACACCACCCATGGGTCGGGGCATCACCCAGGATCCCCTGGGCGCTGACCCCTTGCCCGAGCACACCCATCTGCTGTGGGCCTCCATGGAGCAACAGATACTGCTCGTGGCAGGGGTGCATGCACTCTGCTCTGAGATGTGCCAGGCTGCAGAGAAGTGTGAACGGGGCTTTGCACAGCTCCTGGCCAACAACAATCAGCTGCAGGAGGAGATGACCGCAGCCCAGGATCGGTTTACTGCTGTGGTCACAGTCAGCCTAGCACCACTGTCACCATGGTGCATGGCTGGCCACCGCAGATCCCACAGAGTGCATTCTCCACCCCTGGGACATGGCGTTGAGCGACTCCTTTAGTGTCGACATTGGGTTCTGCTGTGCGCATTCTGTGCATGCCTGGGGAGGGCTTGTTCGGGAGCCTGAAGACCCCTGCCAGGACCCAGTCATAGTCCCACAGTAACACTTCTGGGGGACTGTCACAGACACCCACTGTGGTCGTCACACAGCCTGGATCTGCTGGGCAGCCTCGGTGTGGCCGTCCAAGTGTCCGCGGTGGCCATGCAACCATATGGCGGACCTGATCTGCCAGCCTATCTGTCTGCAGTCTGCTACTGCTGCCCTCTGTGCACATTGGTGAGATGTGTGCGTGTGTGTATTATGGATGTGGCATCCATGGTGTGCGATGCGCACAGGCTGTGTGCGCACCCGCCCCCAGCCACTGGCCTGTGTGGCATGTGCATGATGATGCCAGCATGGCACTAACTGAAACTGTGCACTGGTGTTCAGCATCTGACACATGCTGCGTGCCAGCATCCAGGTGCGTGCCTGTGGATGCCAGTGTGCATATGTGTGTGTGTGGGGGGGTGGGGGTGTGTGCTGTGCTGTGCTGCGTGTTGCCATGGGGTCCCATTCCAGGTTGACCCATGCCCAGCCTCCATCCGTTCCTGTCACAGGGCCCTCCCATGCATGCCTGTGCGCTGTGCCACAGGTGCCATTCCGTGCATGGATGCATGTTCACCTACCTGTGTGCACCATAGTGCTCCTCCATGATTGTGTCCTGGTGCTGCTGGGCCATCCTGTTCAGCCGGGGTTCCCTTCATGCAGGGGGGCTGCTGCCCACCACCACATGGCCCAGCGGGCACGTCGTCCCCACTGCTGTTCCCCTCTTTGACCTCGACAGCTATCCCATGGTCGGTGGCCATGTTGTGCAGTATACAGCAGGCCAGGTATAGGCCACAGGCCTTTGAGGGCCTGTACTGTAGGGCACCACCAGACCTGTCCAGGCAATGGAACCATGCCTTCAGCAGACCAAACAAATGCTTGATGATGTTCCGTGTGCTGGCATGTGCCTCACTGTATCACTCCTCATAGAAACATAGAAACATAGACTTTGACGGCAGATAAGGACCGCTTGGCCCACCTAGTCTACCCAGTTCCCTACCTAGAGGATTAGCTGCAGATCCTATTTAACCAACAGCCTATTTCTTCCTACCCCCCACAAAAATTGCCTTATGTCTGTCCCATGCATTCTTGAATTCTCTCACAGTTTTAGACCCCACGACCTCCTCAGGAAGGCTGTTCCATGTGTCCACAACCCTCTCTGTGAAAAAATACTTCCTCACATTGCCCCTGAGCCGTCCCCCCTCTATCTTCAAATTGTGTCCCCTTGTTCTTGCACATCTCTTTTTCTGAAAGATGCTACCCTCTTGGACTTTGTTGATTCCACTGAGGTACTTAAACATTTCTATCATGTCCCCCCTCTCCCTCCTTTCCTCAAGGGTATACATATTAAGCTTCTTTAGTCTCACAGTATGTGGCAGCAATGCATTGAGGAACTGTGTGAGGAGATGTGACGTGGCCAACTGGGTTATGCCTGTGGTGTCCCCTGTTGGTCTCTGGAAGGTGCCCATGGTGAGCAGGCACATGACAGCTGTAACTTTAGCCTCCACCATCAGGGCATGGCTCTGTCTAGTGGGTGCCTGCATCTCCTCACTGCACAGCTCACATAACTGCCTCAGAATCCCCCGGTTCAGGTGATACCAGCCCACAGTCTCTGTATCACTATATTGTTTGAAGGTGGTGTGGGCACGGTAACGCCTGTTCCGAGCATAACACCGACGGACCCTTCCATGGCCACACCACACTGCCTCCTGCCTCCCCACACCCCTCATTACCTCCTCCATCTGAAATATGGCACTGGCCATGACCTCTGCTGTCCAGTCCCCACAGGGCAGCTGACTCCACTGGCCCCCCAAGCTGTGTACTGTGCTGTGTGTGTCTGTGCTCTGAACACACCTGTGTATCCTGACCCTGACTGGTGGCCTGTGGGCTGTGGCCTCCACCTTCCACCTGTCTGGGCATCTGTGCAGCCCCTTCTGAGCTGGGTGTCACAGGCACACACTGTGGCAGTTGCCTGCCCAACTGTCACTCACACACACACACACACACTCCCTCACTGCCTCTGTCCCTCTCTTGCACCTCTCCTGCTGTTCTGCCTGGCCACTCTTTCTCCCTCTCTGCTGATCCCCTCCAGTGCAGGTGTCCTTCCCCTGCTTGCTCCCTCTTTTTATAGGCACAAGTGTGCACCATGCATTTCCCGTTTGCTCCACGCTTACGCCGTTTGTCCAGTGATGAATATCACACTGCACCACTTATTCATGTCTACGCCCCCTGCACCTGTGCATACATGCATTTGGTGCATGGCCACTTGCGCTGCACAGTTGCTGCCACTGAATATCAATCTTGGGCACATTTCATTGTTGCACAGGTGCAACCCTGTTGCACCTTGCACATCTGCTCTGAATATCCCACCCCAGGTATACCACAGGTGGATATAAGGAGAACAGATTTTGAAGGTGCTGCTGATGTTGTCTGCACTGCTAAGGCAGCCTCAAAAGACTCAGAGGCTTTCCCCTTCAGTAGCTGAAGTCATAAATACTACACCATGAGTTGAAGTCAAGTCGATCTGCATGGCTTACATTTTTCTCTGGACATAGGGCATTCTCACCTGAAGGGCAGAAAGAGAAGGATCCTACCCAAGTTGAGGTGACCCACCCTTGAGATATGGACATGAAAGCATCAGAGCTAGACTATCAGCCTACAGGTCAGGGGAGCCAGGTGATATGGACATGGATGGAATGCTTCCCAATACTGTTATGTACAGTTGCAGGAGGCCAGTGCATGAATGATGCAGGAGGTCAGTTGCAGTCCAATGGTGAAACACAATGACTGACAGAGTGAAAGCAGGGTCAGTATGAGCTGATGGTGAAGCCTGACACCTGATTGGAAGGCATGCTATGCCACATAGAAGGAATAAGAATAAGGCTAATCAATGCTTACAGTATAAACATATGGATAAGGCATGAATTAGTGACAAAAACGAACTGATAATAGTGGGCGCCTACCAACCAATCCCATATAGCAGCTGCAGATGAAGGCATGAGAACTGGGTAGATTGTAAGTGCAGCTGGCTGTAGTTACTGTGGCAGATGCTGAGCTAGGCCGACAGGGTGACTGTCTGAGGCAAAGGTCAGTATCCGAACAGGAGAAACACTAGAAACAAATAGTTGCTAAGGAGAAGAAAGAAGTGTTTGAGTAACTGCAAGCGCTCAATGCCATATGGAGAAGCCTGGAGAACAACCACAAGTAATAAGATGATGGTTAGTGCAGCACCATGAGGAGACAAGGCAACACCAGTACAAATGGAGAGCCAGAAGGAAGAACACAATGCATAACAGGAACCTTAAAGGGCAGAGGGGAGCAGACAGAAGTGGTCAGAGCTGTAATGAGCAGAGGAGGCAGGAGTGGCCAAAGTCATACAAGAAGCTAAAAAGGTATTGAGAAGAAATGTCAGAAATAGCACAGGATGAAAACAAACAGAGCAGGAGTTGCAGCAGACTAAAAGGGAGACAGAATACCATGGTGCAGCTGCAAGACTGCAAAGGCACAGGCAGGGTGCATGTGTGTTGGGGGGAGGAGCAGCTGCACAGCTACAACAAAAATGTCAAGCATACAAGGGAGGCTTGGGCATGTGCAGTCATATACCACTCAGAGGGGGCATGGTACACAATGCCTACTGCCCCTCTGAAATGCAGGCAAGCCTTTTGATTTTGTTTTTGTTTCTGACACTGGAATTGCTAAATTTGGAATGTATTTACCCCAGAAATGTGGTCCTTTGACAACCTTATCCATTTCAGATCCTTATTCAAAAAATTGTCATTGTCTACAACCGTTAAGGTTTGTAATGAACTGCATTAGACGATACACTGTATTATTTGTGGACTATGTCAAGGCTTATTGGAGTTACTATATTTTCCACTGTAGTTTCATAAGTTATTTTTTTGGGGATTTGCACACTCTTCTTTGTATTTTTCTTGTAAACTCAATAAAGCATTATGTGATGCACTGTATGAAAGACATTATGAAAAACTAAATTGTAAATACAGTCATTTAATCACAGATTTTGTTTAGAGGGCAAATGGAGGGAGCAAGGTAGTGCTCATGGTGCAGTCATGGTGCTTAATCCTGAGGTTAGTTAGCCCTCCTGTTTAAAGGGCCACTGACCATTCCAATTACTATTGTAATGGAACCTAACTGACCTCTGAATCACCTGATAGGCAAATGCATTAGTTTGCAATGTGTCTTTGCCAGCTCTGTCATTTCTGAAGATCTTGGTTAGCATCTGGCTCTGCTTCCACTTTAAATTAATTTAATGATCAGAGTTTTGCAATGTCTGGGTAACTATGTAACATGCCCATCATTCATTAGTTAGCAGAAATGACAGACTTTTCTGAAAGTCAAAAAGGGGCAAAATATCAAAGAATTCTGGAGAGTAAATTATCCTGTAACTCTTGAAGAGGGCAGATCATCAGGGTCAGGTTTGAGATGAATTGATGGACTAGTATTGAGTGGGCGCCTCTACTGAGTCTGTCTACCAGCCTCCTGACTGTAAACATGTGACTATACATAGCGTTCAACTCCTGTGCCTCTTAAGTGCTCTAAATACAACATTTAATGAATGACAAGCTAATGCACTGATCGTTTGTATTTTTGCATTACTACAATACATACTGTAGATTCTGCTTCAGAGTTAATAAGATAAATGTGTAACTTATTAAACTAAATCTCACTTGGTGCCACATGGTTCCAGGGAGCACTGACATGACATCATGTTTGTAACTGACAAACTATGCAAGTGTTGTTTTACAAGAATCTAGAGGCCATGCCCTTGTGGATTGTAATTTGGTGGAGCATAGCAGAATAAGCATCTGGAAATTATTATTAACAGGCTATGTCCCCAGAGTAAATAAACATTTAATGTTTTCTTAATAAAATATTTCTGTTTTACTTAGTTTTGCAATATAACAACATTTACATAATATTATGGTGATTTGAAAGAATCGATTAAAACCATATTTTTATTGTAAACGTTTAACTAATGTTTCAATTGTCTGTGTGAACTGCAATGAATTTAGAGTTATGTTTAAATTAACTTTTTAAAGAGGCATGATTATTTTGAGTGTTTGTGATCAAAGCCATTACTTTCCATGTATTAATCAGTTTTTACTGGTAAGACAAATATAATTCCACTAAAGAAATTAGCCTAAATCATCAGGTGTCACAAAAAAGTTCGGTTCATCATAACTGAGGTACAGACAATAGTGGTAAAATTCCGGAGAGTCCAATATTTTTAAATGGATTTTAATTTTTTAAATGCTTTTAACCTATGCTCTGTTTATCACAGCCCAATGTATTTAAACTGAAACACTTGTAATCTTGTGACTTGGAGTGTGTGAATTTGTTCTGGCAAATGCTAACAGATCGTTCATATTCACAGGCCCAAATATTCAAACTTTTCTTGTTCAGTATTTGTTATTTGGGCAAACAATAGCTTAAAATGGATTTAAAAGATCTTTCCACATCCTCAGCTGGCCAGTAGTAGTCCTGTGTCCACCTCTACTCCCCAGTCATCCTAATTCACCCAATCTCTGGTCCTTCTGTTGGCAAACAACATTTAGACACACTATTTGGCATCATGTTGACCCATCCCCTCATACCATCTCTCTCAACCTACCATCATCCCTCCCATATCCAACCTACTCCATAGTCAAAAAACATCAGGGCCTACTGTGAGCCAACTCAAAATCACATGATATGGGGAAATTTATGTAAAATCTGGCTGCTCAGTCCTTACAAAATACCTTACCTCACTTATCTGACTCTGGCCCAGTCCCTTCAAGCTCAAAAGAAGTAGCATGTATTGTTGTGTGTCTACTCAATCCTGATAGTAATCAGAATCCTTCTATTCAGCTGCTCAGATGCCCCCCCCCCACTACAGTGTCCAACAGTTGATAACTGATCAACTCCTCAGTGTTGGGCATATGGAGGTTGGAGTTTGGGCAACATAGGCAGAACATAATATACCCCCTATGTGCCTGAGGCTGATCAACTGATCAGTCAACATCTGATGCATCAAAGGGGAACAACTGAGGGGCTAGAGTAGGCAGATACCCATTACTCTCCCATCATGGATTGGGGATCAAGGGTACACTAGACTCATCTACCAAGAATCAATATTAATGGAATCCCACTATTTGGTCATACAGTCAGAGGTAACAGGACCCAGAAGGAACCAGAATTTTTGGGTTGCATGTTGCTGGTACATAACACTGATACACAGCATCATCAATGTGCCCACATGGTATATAGCAGTACTGTCCCCAATTTCCTTAGTTCCATTTTTTCTTGCCTCAGAAGTGAAGTGCTTTTCTCTTCTGGGACCAGAACACCAGTTTGCATACACATAGCATTCTAGTCTAGTCTGTCTTTTTTCTATTTCTGTATTATCCTACAGTACAATTTATTTTTTATTTTGTGTCAGTTTAAGTAGTTTGTATTGTCAAGTTTTCTCAAACCCTTGCCTCATTAGTGATGTCTGAAATGGTTATGGCAGGCAGGGTGTCGGATATGGTAAGTTGCTTTGGCAATAAGGTTGTGTCAGGTCCCCCTCATCTCTAAGTGAGTGTTCTGGTACTGTACTAGGCAATCTTGGGCCTAAGTGTTTAGGCAGTCATCTTGTAGTCAGAAAATAAAAAAGCCCCGTACTGCTTATGCTCACTGTTGATTTTCAGGGACCATTTGAACTCTACTTCATGATCATATAGGAAGAAAAATTAGAAGTGAAGACACAGGTCCAGATCTAGTTGTCATCATTATGACTTGAGGCAGACATCTTCCTTGGAAGCAGAGTTCTGGTATGACCTCATTCATTGCTATTAATGAGGGATTATACTGCACTGGATTTCTTTGCTTTCTCAGAAAAGATTCCTCCTCCTTCTCCTTCTCCTATAACCCCTCTGCCTTCTAGGAATATCTTTGATGAGTACTTAGGTTGATGGGCAACTGCCATAAAGTGATGGGTCATCTGTACTGTTCCAGTTCCTTTGGGTAGGTGCTGCTTTTGTTGTTGGTACTATCATCAGTGATGGCAACAATGCCAGAGTTGGTGCTGGTACTGGCACCACTGTCAGTGCCACTACTGCCTTCAGGGCCAGGGCCTTCTTCAATGCTAGTACAGCCTCCCCATTGCCCTACAAGTGCCAGAGCCAGACTCAGTGCCAGGTGAAGAATGCCCCTTGGATCAGCTAGTTCTTTCCCCCTTATTGTTGGAAGAGTAAGACTACAAGCCTGATCTCACTGATATGAGACTAAAGATTCTGAATAGTATCCTCTAAACCCAGAGGATATTCCACCAGCTCAGACAGTGCATAAACCCCAAAAGGATCTCTCTCTTTTCAGTCAATGTTGAAGAACATGCAAACAGTTCTAAACTTTGAGCCAGTGGCTGTACATAAAACAAAGAATACACAGATGGAGTGTTTTGGTACACCATCACTCCCTATATTGTGGTGCCACCTTTCCAACTTGCTTTAGAGACTCTCAACAAGACAGCCTGGGGCAGACCAGCTTCCATTGTAGCAGGATCCTAGCTTCCAGATAAAAAGTAAATGTTACCCCATAAGAAACTGGTTTACTACACTAACTTTATAGCTAATGCGTTTCTTATCATGGCTAATAATAGTCAATTGCTCTGAAAGAGTGTTCTGCACAGCCACATGAACAGGAGTCTTGAAAGAGTGATATCATGGAAAACAGGTGATTGCTTCAACTACTCTAGGCCTTAAAGTTGTGAGCTACCAGGCCCACATTTTGAGGTACAAATACTCCCTGTGGAACAGGCACAGGGTCTCACATAGATGCTTCTGGAGCCTCCTCAAAGCAGGACCTCTTGATGGTTATTACACAGGGGTTTATGTCTAGTAACCTCCAATTTAGTGCTGATTTGGATGCCTCAGATGCAGTGGCACATACAGTAGCTGCTAGAATTTGTATCCAGAGATATTCTAGACTACATACAGCAGGGTTTGCCTCCAACATCCATGAGATGATTGTGAGTGTTCCATTTAATGCAGCCAATCTCTTTCTTCAGCATGTAGAGGAGGTGCGTAAGAAGTCCAATGAAAAGAAAACATCCCTTAAGAATATGAAGAACAGCCAGGCACCCCCTAAGGGAAATAAAAGATGTGACTTTTTCCATCAAACAACCGTTTCATGGCAAGCCTACCCAATGAGGTTTCCACCAGCAGTTAAGCCTAAGCTCTTCTGGCTATAACAGCAGTAACAATAGAGACATATGCCATAGCAAAATGCACAAATGGTGAAGGTACCCTATGGCAGCTTCTGAAAGAACACTAGCCCCATGTCCACCTCAGCTGCCTGAGGTGAAACTTTCCTCTCCAGTTGGGGGTGACTTGCCATGTTCTATAAATAATGGGAGACCATTACTATGGGCATGTGGGTTGTGAAGACTGTTCAAGAAATCTCCATGACACCATCCTGAATTTTGTGCACCTTGTATACCAAGCATACTGAACATATATTTCTTTTGAAGAGTTGGACAACAACACATAGGCACCATATTGGTATCCATGGTTAATAGTAGCTTCAGTGCTCAGCTATCTTTTTTACCTAATGATTACTCAAATTTTGATTTAATTCACAGTTTTTAATAATATTTATAAAATATCTATAGAAGGCAATAAGTGAGAGATTTGAAATGTGGTGTTAAAATAGTGCAGTTAAGCTAATATGTCTAAAATGTAACCATTAATTATTATTAAGGTGCCTTGGTTTTTGAAAGGTACCATACAAATAAAGTTTATTATTATTATTAATTGATTATTAGAATTCAGACACTTTTTATGATGTCAGTGTCTCATGCACTATTAGAAAGGGCAATATAGGTAGTTTGGGGGTGGATGGGGTGCTCTTGGGTAAGACAGACATTGAGTCTGCTTTGGGGCTGTTACTGGTGCATCCAGATGACAGGGACTTGCTGGGTATGAAATGTGATGGGCTATAGTACACTAATAATTACATGCTAATGGGATATGTCGTTGCATGTGCTGTTTTTAAATGGTTTAGCACATTCCTCAATTTGGCCGCCATGTATAATGCAGGTCAAGTCAGAAATAGTTCACTACTTAGATTACGTATTGTTCTTAGGGCGTGCAGGCACTAAGCACTCTACACTTAGATTAAGTGCTCGTCTGTAGCTTGTAATATTGGTATTTTGGTTGTGGTGGGTCATTTGCTGCATTTTATCCATGTACAACTTTTAACACAAAATGAAATCATTTGCACTAAGCAGTAATTAGATTCTCTTTAGTAGGCCATACTGGTGTCTGGCTCTTTTTTGTTTTCCTACTAAGCAATATACAGTAGGTAGTTAATGGAGGTTTTTCAAGCAGTCTGCAACTACCTTGGAGTGCCCCTGGACATTTAGAAAATGGAGGACCCATGTATCTGACTGTCTTTTTTAGGCATAGAGGTTGACACAGTTGCTATGGAATTCCAGTTGCCTCCAGTAAAAATGGTGGCACTCAGGGCACTCCTTGAACTGGTGGTTATGTCTCTCAAAATCAACATGCATGAATTACAGCAGGTGGTGGGGCACCTCAATTTTTCCTGTAATTCCTGCATCCAGTGGCAAAGGTGGGCTCTGGTTGCACCAAGCCTCATCATAGGCTACCGATGATGGAAGAGATGAGGGAGGACCTGGGGGTGTGGCTGGTGTTTCTAAATTGTTTCAATGGGGTGGCCATTTGACCAGTCAGGAGTTAGACCTGTTCACAGATGCATCGGAAGCTTGAGTTTTGAAGCCTACTTTATGGGAGCATGGTGCTTGGACCTGTGGCCACAGGCCTGGGAAGCAGAAGGACTGCTTAATCAGATCAAGCTGTTGGAATTTTTTCCCATCATAGCGACCCTCATCATATTGGGGCAGCTGAGGGACAAAAAGGTGATATTCTGAACAGACAATACTGGGGTAGTCTATACCATAAATAGTCCATTGGAGTGGAAGGGTCCCCTTAGTACTCTTATGTGGGATTTTGTGCTAAAGTGTCTACTGCTTAACATACAGTTGAAGGGTATGTATGTGCCAGGTGTTGATAGCGGTATTGCTGATGCTGTTTCTCATTCACAGTGGCAGAGATTCCAGAGTCTGGCTCCAGAAATGTAGATGAACCCCAGGAAAGTCCCAGTCTACAGTACCTCTAGGAACTGATGATCCAGAAACCAGGGAGTTACTCTGGTGATCATTAATGCACAGTACATGGGCAGCATAGCAGAAGGGATGGAGAATTTTTTGAGAGTACAGCAGGTCCAGGGGTGGCAGAATATGCACCCTGGTGGATCAGCTGTGCTCATATGTCCTCCACATGAGACAAGAAGTGTCTACGCAGCAGCCCTAGGGCAACACCTAATGGGTTGGCATTGTTTTCCAAGATCACAAGCCAGGTAGACTCCATGCAGGCAATTCTCCATCACAGGATGTTGTAGGCTGGGTCTTGTAGGTCCACAAATGACTGGATGGCAGCTGGCTAATTAGCCCCGTGTTCTTGGCACAAGTTTGGGAAGAGTTCCTGACAGCATGCTTCTCACATTCAGAAGTGTGCTTGTTTAGGACAGCCTTCTTGTTGGCCTTCTGTGGGGCCTGCAGAGTATCTGAGTTTGTTTAGCCAAATAAGGCAGATGGTTTGCCAGTGGACGATGATGTGGTAATGATGGCAGATGGAGTGTGCATCCGGTTGTGCAAAAGCAAGATGAGCAGGTGGCCTGAGGATGCTAGTGCAGCCTGAAAGCACCCCCAGTGATACTGTGGAATGTTTAGACATGGGTTCAGGATTATGTGTCCCATCAGACTCCCCTGGGAGCATCATTTTTCCACCATGATGATGGATCCTTTCCGTCGGTGTTTCAGTTTCGACACATGTTAAGGAAAGCCATGAAGGAACTGGGGGTGGACTCAAAGGAGTTCAATACCCACTACTTCTGCACAGGGGCTGTTTCATATACCAGAGTGGAAGGGCTCACATTCAGCCAAATTCAGTCCCTGGGCCATTGGAAGTTGCATGCATTTGAAAGATGTGTGTCCACTTTTACTCTAAGCCACTGACGTTTCTTGTTAACAGGTGTCAGTTTCTGGGCCAAGCAAGTGTGGCTTTGTGGGCACTCTTACATCCATTGGGTGGCCATCAGAGCAAGGCAGTTACAGGGAGGCACAGACTTGTTTCTGTATCTGAGTCAAGCTCAAGTACTGTATATTGGGTTGGGATGGGGGGATGAGATGGAGTGATCTTCTTCCATAGATCTTGTTTGAAGCTCAGTGGTGAACCCAGTTCAAAACCATCCCTTATGCTCTAGAGAAGTGTACCCCCCATGGTGGCATGTACCCATTCAGTTAGCTCCTATGGGGGATAAGGGGGTGGTTGGTGTGATTTTGATTATTCATTTTATGAATGACTTGAGATGACTATCTTGCTGAACACATCATGCTGACTTAGGTGTAATTGTCATTACATTCTGTTTAATGAAACATGGCTGTGGCCATTTTTTCTCCAAAGCATTTTGTCTGTCCCAGTCAGTTCAGGTGGAAGGAAGGGTTTATGACCTATGTGACAATTAAGGAGTCAGCAAAGAACTGCAGTGGGAAGGGCATTGTCTGTGGGAATAGCCCTGACTGACACCTGAGTTGGCAAGTTAGTTGGGTAGATAGATGCCCACCAGAAGTGGGGGCTAGGCAGGTAGGAGTTCCCTGTAGGCAGGTGGCTTAGGTCTGGAGGGGTGGAGCTTAGGCACATAAATTGGCTAGGTGAATGAGGGAATTTTCTCTTGCTTCTTATCATCCAGTCAGAACCCACCCAAACCCAGCCTCATAAAAGCAGGGCATAGAATTGTGTAAGGTGTTAGAGAGCTCGCTGTCCCATTGGGGGGCCACCTTAGAGTCACCTTAGGGTCAAGAAGGAATTTCCCCATTTTTCCCTTGTTTTTTTCCCAGTTTTCACTTTCTCCAGTGAGAATTAGTACTAGGCAGTTAGGTAGGGTTAGAATTAGATTGTCACAGTCATGTGCAAGTGGTGGCATGGTAGTCTCACAACATTTGTACTATGCAGGTAACAGGGAATCATGCATCTTTGAAGGTGGATCAGCATGAGGTTGTCAAGAGATGATGGCGCAGATGGCCGGAGTTCCTTTTTTGAGTGACAATCAGAAAGATAGCCTCTTTGGGCATTGCCTTCAGGTTGCAGTGCCCTCATTGGGAGGACCACATCAGCACCTGACCCAGAGCTATCCATCATGTCCTGGATGCCAGTTCCGTGATGGTAGCTTGTACCCATTCAGTTAGCTCCTAGGGGGTAAAGGGATGCCATTATGATGATGATTGGTTTGATGAAAGACTTGTCATGACTGCCTTGCTGAGCACATCATCCTGACTTGGCTGTAACTGTCATTTAATTCTGTTTAATAAAACATGGCAGTGGCCATTTTTCTCCAAAATACGTTGTCTGTCTCAGTCTGTTCAGTCAGAGGGAAGGGTTTATGACCAATAAGATAATGTAGAAGTCCTTTTGCCTCTAAAGCCTCAGTCATTGAGCTGGAAGTGTCACTACAGCAAAATTTCAATTGTGTCCCACTCTAGATCCACTCAAACCATCTTAGCCTAAACCACTAAGTGACAGTCTCCATGTCTTTGGGCTCCAGACAACGACTTGGCAAGTCACTCCCTTGTTTTCCATACCCTTGATGGTGTTTTACTTGAAAATGTCCCTCACTTTAAGTACCATATTGCATGTTGTTGGATAGATGCCTTGATTTTTCCACCCATGTTGACACCATATACAAAAAAATCTGCCTGTAATTAGATGCTTTATATATAGAAAAGGTCATGCTTGCCCTTCCTGGGCTGTTGAAAGATCCTCATAGGAATGATCCTTCCAGTGTTTGAGTACTGAAGGTAGAGGTGGTCTATAGTGCCACCTGCAAGTCCACCCTAGCCAGGCTATACCCCCTCTTCCATTCTATTTGTTGCATGCCAGCTCCTCCAGTACTGGTCCCCCTACCAGAACCTTCCTAGTGCCTCTCTTGCATTGCAGTGCCTCTCTTGCTGCACTGTTTTCTGTCAGAATACATGTTTGCCTCCCTCACTTCCTAATTTACTGTTCTTTTACCCTCTATCCCCTCCTTCTACTCACGTCACTCAGGGGTCTACTGCTCCTTCAATGTTTCTTGCTGCAACACCTCTTCTAGTCAATCTGCCTTTTTTGTAAGGTTGACTTATATCTGGAACACCTTTGTTTCAGTCATCTGTCACTCTTTCTCATACCCCGCTCTTAAACAAATCCTTATGGTAGAGGTGTGCTCTGCTTTGTCTTTTAGAGGGCATGAGGGACACTTTTCTATCTCCTTTTTTTCCCTACTGAAAGTCTGTTGCAACAACACTCTTGTATTATTATTTTTACTTCAAGATTATTCATAAAAACTTTAAAAATACCTCTACATTTTTTTTTGCTAAAAAGAAAATTCACAACAGCTTAAAATCTCAGAGCCCATAAGGATGAGTTTTGGGGTGCAGCGTGGAGCAGCTTCATTATTCATTCTGAGGCAAAAAGCCACTCCATGTATGAAAAGACTCCCCCCCCCCATATGCCTCCATTACTAAATGCAAAATGCGGCTTGAAGGTGATAGGGAAATAGATCCAACAGTAAGAAAATGTAAATAAAATTGATATTTCTGTGAAATTTTCCTGGTGCTCCATGAAGACAGTGCTGTACAAGTCAGCTGTGTAAGAATGATTGACAGTTCTGCCCGTGGCACCAAAAGCTTGACAGTTTTATTCAAACTCCCTCTGCAAAAAGAAACAGGGGTTTGCTGATTGTGGCAAGACTGAATCCTTTGCTTTTTTTTTTTTACAGAATGTCAGTGTCTTTAGTTTAATTTTACTATCAGGGAGAGCATGGAGAAATCATTGCCAGTCAGGGCATTGGCTGTGCTCTCTCTCTCTCTCTCTTTGTCAACTCACTGTCTCTCAACCTCATGCACTGATCTCCAGTCAGGGAAATAAATATCCTAAAAATATAACTTGCCTGTCAAATAAATAAATAAATAAGTACACAAAAAACATCAGTCCTGTTAATAAATAAATGTGTTTACAGAGACACAGCATGTCATTGTTTTGTTCTCTCCCCCCCACCCACTTAAGTTCTTTCATTCATTTAACATTGGGCATATTGTTATAAAGATACACTTGAAATATGCAGTACCTTGCTTTAAAGTCATTTAATTTGGGGTTCTGATAAAAAAGTGACTTAAAATCAAATGTTGTATACCTTTGCTAGGGAGGACATCACTGTCTAGCTCCTTTAGGAGCCAGCGGCTTCACAGTCAAACAATTTATACTGAAGCCCAAATGTCAGTCACAAAGAAAGGGAAGGGACCATAGCTCATAAGGTCCAATCACATAATCGTTGTTTTCCTTGCCAAATATGATTAAAAACAAGTATGTTCCTAAAAGAGATGGATTCTGACTGCGCAAGAATATAACTATTTTTTTTTATTTCTGTGTGTATTATACTAGGCTAGGAATTTATTGTATTAGAATAATAGACAGATCATATGACTGGTGGGAGGTGTATAAAGACCCTGAAGACAGGGTGAATTTAAGATTTGCCTGTTGGATGGTCTCAGTATACCCAAAGCCAGGGTGAGAAGAGAACATACAGAGGTGAAAGGTCCTGAAACTCACAGAAGAAAGGGAGCTAAGAGTTTGTTAGGATCCAGATTGTGTGACCACTACAAGAAGTAATGGGTTACTGTTTATGTTTTTCTTTTAGTTTATTATTTTTGTCAAAAAAGCCACACTGTGGTGTGTTGTTGTACCCTGTCTTCACTTTGTATATTATCCATATTTGACACTCTATGACAATCCTCAGTGATAATTACACCCTATTCTGCTTTTGCCTCTAACCCTTTGTGACTTATTCACCACTAAAATCCTTTTTATAGTACCCTCCCTGGATTGTCTAGTTAGTAACTGCCATGACTAACAGCAGTATAGTTTCTTTGTACTTCAGAGACTAATCCTGTATCTCAGCAATGCTGCATTTTCTTTTACTACTGCCACTTTGTATTTCCATGGCACAGCTTATATTAATCTTTAATTTGCACTGCTTCAAAAATAAATTTTGACCATGCTGTTGTTGATCAACTACTGTACTGTTTTATACCATCAATCCCAATTTGTACTACTATTTAAAACCTCACTGAAAACTTATTTATTTACACAGGCATTTCCCAGCTAGTTTTAAATATGTCAGAAAGTTTTCATCAGTATTCTCAGCTGTTTTTGTACATGTATTGTCACATAAGGTGAGTCAGTTGTTTAAAATCACTTCTGTTGTGATAAAAAGGAACTATCATGTAGCAGGCAGTGCTCCCTGGCCTTATGGGACAATCAGTGTAGTAAAAACCGTTGAGAATACTGATAAAAACCTGGTCCAAGCCATATTAAAAGGCACACTCCTTTTATTATTTCAAATGATAAAAGAAATACTAAAGCATGCTCAAAATGAAGAAAGAAAGGTATCATACAAGTCAGAAGATGAGGGGCAATCCAAAACAGAATAAAAAAGAATACGTCAAAATGTTCACTGCTATAATGCATTGCTGCTCAACATGCAATAAAATAATCAAACACCACAATAAAGGCATAAAATTAAATATCATCAAAAAATGTAAATTTAACTTTCTGACATATTAAAAACTAGCCTGGACAAAGGGTACTCATTTGGAGGGTCCAATGCATCAGGGGTAAACATAATACAATCCATAGACATTATGCTTGCTCTGGTAGCTAACATAAAGGGCAATCCCTGTTGGAAGAGGTAAGGCACTTCAAAACATAGGGTAGTTTGTAGGTGAGGAGTCATTGGTGCCTGCATTTCATCAGAACCTGAATCCTGACTGTTATAAACTTTGCACTTGGGGGATGCACTTTAATATCAATGGAACATTAAGTTTAAAAGAAATTAATTGTGGCTACTTTTTTATGGGCAGTATGTTCAGGGACATGGGTTTAGTACCCTTTAGAATTTGTGTAGCCTGCCTTTTGTAGAATTGTTGCTAAACTGTCCTGGATTACTGGATGTGGTTCTGTGCTCCCCTATACAACAAACTCTGGCCAGAGCTGATAGGGCCACAGGAGAGGAATCTGTGTTAAAAATATTGAAATTTTTTAATTTTTCTTTTCATATTTTTACACAAAATTTTCAACACAGCCTTGTGATGACCCTGCCTCATAAAGAAGGAAGAAAAACATTTGACTCCTGGCCTAAAGATGATGTCATGCAAGGACTGCAAAATCAACTTTTGGGCCACAAACACACATTTTGGCAGGAGTTGAACAATGACAGTTGCTAATTCATGAGTCGCTGTACCAAAATGGCTATGTTGAAAAATTTGTGGTAAAAATATTGAATATTACCAAAGTTATGAGCATGCATTTGCAAAATTTAACATAGCCTCATAACTTAATAGGTGAAAATATTAGAATCAAAGAAAACAAAAATGTTTAAAGTATAATACCACCCATATTACATTTATTCAAGGCCAGGAAATGCATTGCTAGTCTTGTTTATGGCATTAAAAAAGTTTCTCTTGGTCCACAGGGAGGAAATTTGGATACAGTTTTACTTAATCAAGCCCTAAATATCAAGATATCAGGGCAGAAAGGGGATTAGGGTGCACTCAGATGGATGGTCAAGAACATTTGTTGTGTACTATATTCTATAAAGACCCTGCCAAAAGAATGCAACACATATGTCAAACAGAGAAAGACCAGCTTGGCATAGATGCTGAATTATTTGGTGCGGTCTTAAACTGCAGCAAGTTCAGTTGTATTGGTATTCATTTTTTAATGGGTGATTGTGAAAAATGTCAGGTGGGTGTCAATTCTGACCCACCTTTTTTCTCCCTTGATGACACAACTGCTGCTTGAAGAAAATGGACTATGTAGACCATTATGATCCATCATATTTTCAATAACCCCAACTTTTTACACTCTGTGGGTCACTGTCCCACATTGGAACACTGAGCTTCTTACTCCTCTCTGAGTACAGACCAAGCCCCCTTTTTGTGTTGACAAAGTCCCCCCCCATCTGCCACTTGCTTAGTGGCAGTGAATTTATGTAGCATATTTATGCAGTCACATAAAAAGCCTACTGACATCCTTTGTAAGCTTCCCTCCATCAGTTTCTTCATATTTCCTCCAGTGTTTACATTTATTGCAGTGGTAAATAGAATGTGTTTAGTACCAAAAATAAAAAGAATCTGCTTGTGGGCTTTCTGTTTAGATACCACTATTAAGGGGAAGCTTCATTTTCAAAATAGGAATACCTGAAAGGATCCAACAGATAATATCCACGTTTATGTTTACAAGTAGTTGTTACCATCGTCTCCCTGTGGAACAAAGCAAAATGGATTAGGAGCAGTGGGGCAAATAATATGGTGTTCAGCAATGGAAAAACTGAAATAAGCAAAAGGATGAGGAGCACCCACATATTCAGAAAGCACCATGACTGCAAAAATATTATTCAGAGTCCTTTATTTAACTAAAGTGCATAGTGCACCCACACATAGTGAGCATAAAAAAGTTATGGCTGAGCCACTCTGAAACTAACATTTCTCCTGACCCCTGCCAGGCATCAAAGTAAATCACTTTGATGACGTCTGGCATGGGCTGGGAGAAACATTAGTTTCAGAACATCTCACCTGCCACTTTTTTATGCTCACTATGTGTGGATGCACAATGCACTTTAGTTAAATAAAGGACTTTGAACAATGTTTTTGTGGTCCTTGTGCTTTCAGCATATGTGGGTGCTCCTCATCCTTTTGCTTATCCTAGTGGAACAGCAGGCTGAGATTGTAGATGATCTCAGTCTTCCCATTTTCAGAGGTATTGACAGGATTGAACATATGGATATGTTCTCCAGCAGGATACAGGCACATGCTCTGAAAGTGACAGATGGCAAGTTTAGGGGTAACATTAGGAAGTATATGTTGTCCCAGAAGGAGGTGGCCTTTAAAATGACCTGCCAATAGAGACTGTGGACATGAAGACAGTAGAGTGGTCCCCAGTGTTGCCCATCCCATAGCTTTTGCCAGCACTGAAACCATCAGTGTGAGAAATCTGCACTATCTCTGCCCATACTTTACCTACCCATGTGGATAAATAGAGGGTTTCAGCCTCTAATGCTGTCAGTCTGCCACATTTCATCAGCACTATATCTATCACAGTACAGAAACCATGGACTGTTTGTTCTACACTGCATCTGCCCCTGTGGATTTATACAGGGCTTCAGTCTCCAGTGGTGCTGGCCCCTTACTGTTCACCAGTCACACACTGTACAGGATGAATCACATTAAACTGTTCCACCAATGAGTTGCTTTAGCATTTCTGATTGAGTTACATAAGTGTTGCTGGATTCGGTACAAAACCTTGCACAAACTGTTTCTTCAGAGTTACCACTCAGTTTTCCATTGTACTGTGATTGGGCTTAAGGTGCATGCCAACTGAGTAGCAAAAATATTTTATAAACATTGCTTTTGAGCTGATTAAATGTTGGAAAACAATACTGTATGAGTTGCCAATGCATTGCCAACTGTAAAAAACAATGCTAAACCAGCTCGTTGGTGGAACAGTTTAATATGACTTGTACTGTACCTGTCACTGTAGATAAACAAAAGGCTTCAGTCCCCAATACTGGTAGTCCCTCACCACTCACAAGGACTTAATGCAGACAGCTTGGAAACCAAGCACAGTCCTTTTCTGCAAGATTCAGAAACTTCACCTGGAAAGCAGTGAACCACACCTACTGGAAAACAGAATGGCTTGATACATGTATCTGTCACTGTGTGTGACCATTCAGTTTCAAGTGGGTCACTGATATTTGCAGTTTGTGCTTCTGTGGAGTTTCTGTTATTGTTCCCTTTTGAGACCACATGCTTACTTCATTTTGTAGTTAGTTAGTATGAGCCTGGCATTTTTGCTTCTTATTTTGCCTTGAGCGGTTGACATTGTTTTTTTTTTCCAAAATTTTCCTGATTTGTGGCACTTGGTTGTGTTTCATCAATTTTCTGAAGATGACCACTTGCCCTAGTATGATTTCCATTTTTTTCTGTATTTAATTACATTACTGCTACACTACGATGTAGACACAGACAGTAAAGGTGTTTTTTTGGAGGAGGGCATATTTCTATTATCGCTCCTTGTATATGTCACATCAGGAACACATATTCTTTTATCCATTGCTGACTCAAATTGCAGTTTGCTCAAAGATTTCCCTCCTTGGTATTTACATTCCTTTGCTGATACTTGCCTCAATTTACACTTTGCATTTTTACTGTGTAATTCTGCAGTGACTTTATTTGACTCACCAATGGATGTGGAGTTTAGAATAATGTCAGGTTCATCAATTGGTATTGAAAGCACCATCGAACCATTTTTTCTGAAATTCTGTTCCCTGTGTCCTTCATTTTTATATTACTGAGAGCTGGACACAATACCTTAGTATCTGTTTCTGAATCGCTGCTACTTTCACTGGATGTTGGATCATCAGTGTTAAACATATCTAATGCCTCCTTAACTGTCTTTAGTGGCTTTCCTGATGATAGTGTGTGTTTTCCCACAGAATTATTCAAAAGCTCTCTAAGGTGATATGTTCTGAGAGACAACACATTGTTTACTAATACTGTACAATAAAAGGACAAATAAAACTATATCTTTGGGGTTACACTGAATTTTATTGAAATGCATGTATGAATAATGATTCTGACATAAAACCACTGTCATTCTTATAATTCTTATGAACATTGAACTAAAAAGAACAGTCATCTACCTTTCACCTATGTTATGGCAGCAGAATTACAATAGACATGGGAAGGAGAGAGAAAGAGAGGGGGGAGTGGAGGGGGAAAGGTGTTCCCAAACCACAACCAGCAGCTTACTCTCTGCATAGTTGTAAAGGACTTAAAGCTCACATGGAAAAGCTTCAGGCTTTATGTTATCTGAACTAATCAACAAGAAAACCCACAGTATTTTTCATGGCCTACTGCACATCAAGGATATATCAATGCGGATTATGTCTGGGTCTGCAAACTAGATTGAAAGGTATTTCCAGTTTTTGTTTTATGTAATTCAGAAGTCTGAAAAACTTTGCAAAATACAACAGAGAGACAGAGAGAGAGAGAGGGCATTCTGCTGTATCCTTACTTTGGCAAGAAAGTGTTTTATAATAAGGGTAATAACTAAACATTTGAAAGGGCAATGTGTTTGGAATAGTAATAGAAAATTATATAAATATATAAAGACAGTAAGAGTTGTGAATTTACTTGCAGTTCTGTAAAAATGCAGGCAATTTGGAGCAGTCTTGAATCACTGTTCTTTACAGTGATTCTTGTGGATATCTTTTAGAATTAATATCCCTTTTTCTGTTTGCTGTGCACACTAGCACGAGTCGAACATTTTTGCTATGTACAGTGTTTTGAGAGGTGTGTTATGGTGGTCCACTGCAGAAGACTCTACAAGGGGCTTGACCAATAATCAGCAAGCTTCATTATGACACTATTCAGGCATGAATGTGCAAGGACTTCAAAGCAATGTGCCAACAGACACATTCATAATGCAGCTCTTTCAGCAAGCACATCTTATCTCCTCATGTGCTCTTAGCCTGCCTGCCTGCACCCTTTCTCCTCAGCATTACAGCAATGGAAACTGAAACAGCTTGTTAAATAGTGGATGCCTATTAAACTGGAGTTTATATGTTTAATCCCTTCAAAATGCAACCACTTGCACATATAAATGCTTAGCATCTAAACATTTTCTTGCTATTATCTACAGTTGGGCAGGTATTCACTTTCAAGGAAGATTCATACCTCATAAATGTCACCCTTTCTCAGCAAGGAATCTCCTAAGATTTACACTTTTTTTAACCTCTTAAGACACTATCTGATAAGCACTGTCTCAAACACGGTTTACTATAACAGAATACATCAGTAAAGAACTGTTATCTTTTGTCACTAATGGTATTATGCTTTTTGGGAAAAATATTTATATTGAGCTACAGCAAACACATACACACACACACACACACACACACACACACACACACACTCACACACTACACACCATCCTCATGACCACAACATTTGAAATAAATACTGTAATCTTATATGTTATAAAACAATAAAGAAACTGTGTATGTCAGTCTTGGATGGTTATGTGGAACACAGCGAAGTTCAG
Source organism: Neoceratodus forsteri (assembly GCA_016271365.2). NCBI lineage: Eukaryota > Metazoa > Chordata > Ceratodontiformes > Ceratodontidae > Neoceratodus > Neoceratodus forsteri. The sequence continues at coordinate 877,931,986 of CM028129.1, forward strand.
TTTACAGTAGATTTCCTTTAAATATTTCTTATCCTATATTTTGTATCCTGGATAACACAGAGGTGATGCTACTTCTCATTCTCATAGGGATCTTCATTTTACACATTTGTGCACTGTATTTACTCAGGACATCCCAGATTAGATGTAATATCTTGTTTTTAGTGGGGTCATGATGTTACCATTTTTATAATGTATTTATTCAGGGCACTACCTCCACCTTGTCTATGTTTTTTCTCAGCTGGGACTTCCAGAACTGGATGCAGTATCCCAGGTGTGATCTCATGAGTGTCTTATACAGAGGTTAAATTATTTTCCTCTTTATACTCCTGATACTCCTCCCTGTGCATCCAAGCATTTGGCTAGCCTAGCCTTTCCAGCTGCCTTATCACACTGCCTAGTTTCTCTTAGGTTCTGTGAGATGATGACTCCCAAGTCCCTTTCCTGCTTTGGGACTGTCAGTACCTCCCCACATAGTTTGTACTTTGTCCCTGGGTTCTTGTACTCTATCTGCATGATCCTGCACTTCTTTGCATTACATCTCAGTTGCCATTCTTCAGGTTTTTATTGTGTTTTGACTCCATATTTCCCCAATTTTCACCCAACTCCCTGTGCCACAGCCGTGCATTCACAAGTGGAGGCACATGCACGCTGTGGTTCTGCAGTGCCTTCCTTCTGCTTGCCACCTTTTTGCCTGTGCTACCCTCAGGCCTCCACCTGGAGGCAGTTGGACTGCAGGGAGTGACAGGGTCCCTCCCCAGGACAGAAGATCTGCCTTGTGGCTGCTCAATCCTACTACCTCCCCCCCAGCCAGCTTTTGATGACCTGGGCTTGGTCCTGAACCTGAGTCACCGGCACAGCATGAGGTGTGGCATGCAGTGGCTCAACCCTCAGTGCCACTGGGCTGGCTCTTCAGTTTTTTAAGGTCTTCCATCATTCTTTCAACACTCCCTGCCATGTTCATCCTGTTGCATACCATTGTATCTTCTGCAAAGAGAAATGCCTTCCCCTCCAGTTCCTCTGCAATGTCCCCAACAAAGACACTGAAGAGGCCCAGCCCCAACACCAGCCCCTGCAGCACCCTGTTCATCACCTCTTCCTCTCCAGAGTAATCCCTGTTTACCACAGCCCTCTGATTCCTGCCATTCAGCCAGTTCTCCACCCACAGAACTATTGTTGGAGCCACCCCTAGGCTGTGTAGTTTGTTAATCAGCCTTCTATGGGGGATGGTGTAAAAGGCCTTTCTGAAGTCCAGATAGGCCATATCCACTGCACCTCCCTGGTCCTGCTTTAGTTACCCAGTCATGCAGTAGATTAGTACAATGAATAAGTGCAAAACACAGTGCTTATCCAAAATATGGTAAAGTTTAGGCTTAGATGTAGAAGTAAATAAATGCCATATAATAACTTCACCAAGCCACAGCAATGGAAATGTTGCCATAATCCTTCACATCAATGCATTCCTGCTGACATCACCAACACATCCCAACAATGACCCGTAACATGCCAACAACAACTGCCACACTTAACTTTATTGTGTGTGGGGGGGCAATGCTCTATGTGTGCAGATAGTGTACTGCTATGTTATACTGTAATATATGTGCATATATGTGTATTTGTATTAGTCAGCATGTATGTATCACAACAATTAGAAAGTGCAGTTAGGATGCTCTTGGGTTAGTGCAGAAAGTGCTAGTCTACATTTCCCCACTATCTAGATCAGTTTCAGCCATCTGCATGTCATTTCTTATTTAACTGAGGTGTCTAGTGCCAACTCCCCACCCTCTGATGTCCCTCAGAGCCTGAAAAGAAGAAAAAGGTCCCTTGATGTCTCTTCTTTTAATCTGCAAATGTTTGTGCAGGTGGTGCACTGCTATATTATACTCACTGGAATATATATGCATATATGTGTATATGTGTGAGTATCACAGCAATTATAAAGTGAAGCTAAGTGGCTCAGTGGTTGGTGCAAAAATTGCTAATCTACATTTCCCCACTATCTAGATCAGTTTCAGCCTTATGCATGTCATTTCTGATTTAAATGAGTCTGTTGCTGCCCTGCTATAACTGTCCTCCCATGCCCAGCCCTTCCCAAGCCCAGCCCATATTAATCTTCTGGCATGGGGATTTGCTCCTAGACCTAGTACAACATCAATACCAGTGGCAAACATCTGGCATTGACAAATGCTTGTTATAAGGGGCTATTACTGTTATCACTGTTACCAAAGTGTTAAATGCAAGTCTGTTTGTCATAACCCCCACAAGTCTATGGAAATAAATGAAGTCTCAGTTTGCATTTGGGTTGCAATTTCATGTTCTTGATTGCTTTCAGAGGCAATTAATTCTACTTCTACTTCAAAACTGGCAGATGCCTGCGTGTGTGTAAAAAATGAAGTTTGTAATATTGACGTGGCAATTTGAACCTCAGATACAGCTTCTATTGCCTTTTGGGTTTTACCCATGCTTCTGTTGTATTTTACTTGAGTGATTAGATACATACTATTTTAAGATGCAGCGTGGGTTACTGGTGTAGGTCTTTTGTGTAGCATTTTATGAAAATCAGGCTACTGAATGTTTTATTTCCATGAAATAATCATTCTTTATATTCAAACATTGTTTTTCCACTTGTGCTGTACTGCTAGGCTGGTTCAATCCATGTGGTGATTTGCACGTGGTTAGCACAGCTTATCATGGCTTTCACACAATTGTGTAGCTTTACTTTTGGGAACCTGCTTAGAGCCAACTTACAAGTATAGACTAGCACCTTATTAGTAAAACCTGTTGATTCTGGATACATATAAAAAACACACAGTTTAGTTTTACTATGCTGTGTATTACCAACTGTGGATTGAGTTCGGTAGGTCTGGTGTGCAGTGCCATATGAGAACTTAAGCTGGCAATGCTTACAAAAAAGAGGGCTTAGAATGATGATTTGCTTGCTGCAGAAAAACTCCATTTGTTTCTAACAATGTACCATTTGCACTCATAACTAATGCAAGTCCAGTAGAAGGCAGTATAGTGCAGTGGTTTAAAGCTCTGAGCTGCAAACCTGAAAACCTGGGTTTGAATCCTACAGCCCCCACTTGAATACTGTGTGACCCTGAGTAAGTCACTTAACTTCCTTGTGCTTCCAGGTCACACCTGTAAACAAGCTTCAGCTTAGTGTGTCTTTCCTGGTAAAAAAAATCAGCATTGAAAGCCTATAATTGCCAGCCCCTGTTCTCATATAGCAATGTACGCAGGACATGCAGAACTTGGTCCTCAATACCTAATAAGTAAAACACTGAACTAAACTGTGCTCCACACTCACATCTCTCACATGTTATTTCTGAAACTGTGGAACATTTTAGAAATAGTCAGCAATAGAAGAGAGAAGCTTCAAAATACAGAGTTGTTGCTTCAGATCTCCATGCATTTGAATCTTTGGTGTTGTTACAGCTAATTTCTGCTATATCGCAGACTACATCTACTTGTAAAAACTAATTTTGCACAAATTTCAATAAAAGCTCATTTGCACAGTATGGAGTTCTTGAGCTGTGCAAATTAGCTGTGATGACACAGCACAGCAGATTTAAATGATATGGAGCTATTCAGCAGCAGTCTGGTCCTGTGACACCTTTAATATTCTGTCATTCTGTTGCAATTTACTGCTGTTTACTGAAATACCCTTAGAGTAAGCATAAACACTGTTTACCAAGTTGGATTCTACACACTGAAGCACTTCAAGGTGGGTGAGGATAACTGATAGTCCAGAGGATTTGTTTCTTAACCTCTAGGTTGCCAAAAGAACTAGAATTAATCTATTTGATTGAGCTCTGGACAGATGTTCAGTCTGCAGCCCAGCAAGGGTTAAATTGAAGGGCTGCAAATACCTGGAAGGATCCTTCTTAAAATGCAATGGAAGTGTTCCATTTGTTTGAACTCTGGACAGATGTTCAGTCTGCAGCCCTGCAAGGGTTAAATTTAATGGCTGCAAAGATGTGGAAGGATCATTTGAAAACTCCAAAGGAAGTTTTCCATGGTCTGAATCCAGTAGCTCATTTTTAGAGATAATGCAAGAGGGCTGTAGACTCCGCCTACCTGCAGCTCTAAAAAGGACATTGAAGCAGTTCAGAGGATACAACACAGTCCCTCCAAATTGATCAGGGGTATGGAGAACAACAACTATGAGGAGTGACCTGGGGCCCTTATATTGTTCATCCTGGAGAAAATACATGGGTCTCAATTCTAAAAGAGCCTTTAGATCACCATAATTTGTGGCATCTATGGCTGCAGTTAACTCTGGGTGTGTCTGGGACTCTGCACCCAATTCTGTAAAAACAGGGCTCTCTGCATCAAAAACCTGGGAGTTGCTGCACCCACAGGCTAGTGCCAAACAGGTGGTGCACCTGTAGAAATTGATGCAGAGATCTGCCCCCCCACATGGTGCAATACTAGAGGGGGTGGGATGATTGGGGGTGGTGAAACATGTTTTCCAGGAGGGGTCCAGGGGCAGAAGGAGCATGGGGGGTGCCATGGGAGAGTTGAGAAGACAGTGGGCATGTGAGGGAGTGATGTGGCACCCGGCGGGGTTGCCATTTATATAACTATTAAACTAATGGGATTGTACCATGGAGGTTTCAGGGACAAACAGTGCTAGAGGGTGGGACTGCTGCTAATGCTGTGCCCACCTCGGGCCATAACACTGTTTGTCCCTGGAACCCCTCCAGTACCATCCTGTTAGCTTAATAGATATATAAACAGCACCCATGCTGGGTGCCACATCACCCTCTTATATGCCCACCATCTCCACAACACCCCAACTGTGCACCTATGCCCCTTCTGCCACAGACCCTACTTTCAGAGCCCCCCCATTCACCACATTGGCACATGGTGCTTAAACCGCCTCTAGGGTGGTCTAAGTCAAGCCTCTTGCTGTACCCTCAGTGGGGCTTACAGAATATAAAAAAAGGAGAGGTGCAGCCTTGCCCATGACACAAGCCACCTTGCGACCTGGTGTATGGGCACTTTTGCAGCAAGGGTGGCAAAAGGGGGCTAGTTTTGCTGCATGGCATCCTGATGTCGCTGGAACCAGTATTTGAGAACTGGGATCACCACAATCTATGACACAAGGTGTCACTTGCATCAACTCCATTTGGTGCAGGCACCTTGTATCATAGTTTTGCTTTTGAGAATTGGGCACACAGTCTCAGTCTTTTGCATACTGAAGGGTATTGACAAAACTGATCAGAGATGTTTCATCTTGTGTTCTCTACTAAGACCTGGGTATCGGTGACATAGCTAGGCATATAGTACATTCCATCTGTACAAATGTACAAAAAGAGCTTCCTTGTTTAAGTGCAGCAGTGCTCTTTTTCCATCTGCTGAGGCTGGGCTGGCTGGAGGGGAAACAGGAGGAAACCTAGAGGGAAACTAAACCAGCCATCTAATTGTAGAGGATGCCAAGTAGATAGAGGGGGGCTGTGAACATTTCAGTATCATAGGCCTTGAGACTGGGAGCAAAAGAGGGAAAGAGATAGAGTGGTACTGCTGCTAGGAGCATGCCATGCAAGCTGTTCCCTACAGACAGACACAGATGAACTACAGTGTGCAAGACAATGGGTCCTATGCACTATGCCTATGTGCTGCATAAACTGGCTGCATAGGCATAGCTATGTGGGATTACCATATGGCAACTTTCCATGAACCCCTCATGGCAGTCACAACCAGGGCAGGGGATAGTTAGGTGCCTGATCTCCTGGCTGCGTAGTGAGCAAGACACCATGGGCTGGCAAGGGGCATGCCAGCACTATGCACCATTCACTAAGGTGCATAGTGCTGCCCACAGTGATGTGGATGATGGCACAGGTTATGGCAGCCAGGAACCTTCCATAACCCACTACATGCACCCATGAGCTGCGTCTGTCAGGTGCAGTGGGACCAGGATATGGTCCTCCATGCTGCCCTGGCCCTCTAGGCAGATGGAGGGGCTAGGGCAGCTGATTGGGTGAGTGCAGTACTGGGATCCAGTGTGTCCCATAGTGCCAAACCTCCCCACCCACACACATGTCCACCCTGACCCCATTAGTGGTGCTCAGATCCCCCCAAACCCAGGTGTGCCCCAACTCCATCAGTATAGCGCATCCCCCTGACATGCGTGCCTGGTATCTGTACATGGCAGTACTGAGTACAACCCCGCTAAGCAGTGCCCCACCCCTGCCTGATGCCAGACCTCCTCCCACCACACATCTGAGCCCAATCCCTGTATGGCAGGAGCACTCCACTCCCCCCATATGTCTTCTGTTCACCAGAATTTTGCAGGTCAGCCATGCCCCCCTAAAAGCCCACACATGTAGCCCAGATCCTGGCAGTGTGCAGGATATCCCCTCATCCCCACAGGTGCCCATGTCCACAAACCCCTGATCTTGGCCCCACAGGGAAATCATAGGTGTCCAGTGGCCCCACCACTCCTGCGGCACTGAGCCCCCCACCCACATACATCATACTGTCCAGTAAGCTCCATGGCTCAGAATGGCCAGCAGCACTGCCCTCCTCACACCTCCATGTCTGCCGGCCATCCAACATCTGCAGGGGGTGTGCAGTCAATGCACACTCTGCCATGTAAGGGATCCACTGAGGGACCCAAGATGGGCATCCAATTGGAAAACCACCCAGGTCTGCAGCTCCACCCCTGTCCACCCCACATGAACCTGCACACTGTGGGGTGGGGCCACAGACAGGTGGCCAGTGGCATGAATGCACTAGGTGTGTACCTGTCCATGGGTGTGGAGATCTGTGGGCAGGGTATGCACCTTTGGCAAATACCTTACGCATCTTCATGCATAAGGGCCTTTTTGCTTGTGTGTGTAGTGAGTAGTGCCAATGAGGAAGGACAACATTAGTAGCAGCAACTTCATAAGTGCATCCCATTCAATGTGACTTGTGAAAAATTGAATGCCTGCTTCACTTACCCACTTCTAAATTCATCCCTGTGACTGGCTACTGACACCTTGATGTTAGAGAATAAGGATTAAACTGATCATTATTTTTGAATGCTTATTTTGTCTTTAATTTGTCTTGCACTTCCCTGTGTACCCTTTTCCCATGATGCTGCTGGAAATTAGCTGTTATGGCTCAGTAGGCCTTTCCTGGTAAAGCATTTTCAATAAATCTATAAATGAAATAACATCATCCAAGATCTGTGGATCTGAGAGTTCAAAATGGACAGCAAAGAGGAGTAGCAAAGAAACGTATATCAGCACAATCTTATGGTAGTCTGAGCACTATTTTTTACTTAAGTATTTTCTGTTGCTACTACATGCTTTTAGTAAAACTAAAAAGAAACTCCATTTTACACTTCCAATGATCATTCTCAATATTCCAAAATAATGCCAATTGACATTTTGATTTATTTTTGAAATCTAATTTTTTTTATCACATTTCATCTCTTTATAACCCATGATGCTTTTACAGTCTGCACTAATTCCATTCTTTCACTGGTCATCAGGTTGGACAGCTATGCCAGGCAGCTCATGCATGCAGTCACAGAGTTGAGCTCATCATGTTATAAGGACGTGTTCAGTCCCCTGCCAGATCCAATGTGGCATTTTAGAGCTTTAACATGAAGCATATGTTACCAGTATGCCATTGGTCTGTCCAAGTTTTTATTTGTATGATAAATTTGCATAAAAATCTGTAGTATCCAATAAATAATGTCAAATCGTACAGTTCTGATATACATGTTAAATAGCAATGCTGGTTATATGTTATATAATAAATACTATTTCAATGGAAAGAAAAAAAAAAGATAGGCCAGTAGCTACATAAAATTCTGAGAAGGATAGCAATAAGATACACACTGATGCATAAGCAATAAAAAGATAAGCCTGAATACTACAAATTACTTTGAAAAGCTGTTGTTAAAGTGAGACAAAAACCTTAAAAATTAATTTAATAGCAAAATATAATCTCCTAAGGCTTACCTTCTAGTCTTTCTATAATTAACAAAATAAAAAGCACAGTTCCCAAATGATCTCCATGCATATAAAACATGAATAACTCATGAAATTAATAAAATTATTCTATATATTTTCAGATTACATTTTGCAGATTTCATCAAATTTGGATGATTCATGTGTAATTTTTTCTCATGGAGCTGAGGGATAAGATGACGTATTTCTCTAATTGTGAGGAACCTTAATAACAAAATACCTCTGATAATTCAAGAGGATTTCTTCAAAAAAGTGCTATACTAAAGATACATTGTACTTTAATACAAGCATTCAAAAATGACAAACCATCTGAACCAAGAAGAGAAATAAAGGAATCTTTTTCTGACATAGGTAATTCAGATAATACATTTTGTGGGAATAAAATAGTAACCCTCCCCAAAACAAATCTGGTTTGTATGTTAAGCTTCACATACTGGCTCAGAGGCAGCACATCTTGTAGCAATGCTAGAAATCTGAGTTCACCCTTGCTGTGCTATTATGCATTAGGCCAATAAATGGAGGGTGCATCAAAGAGATGATGTGCTGCCTTTGTGGAGGAGGGGCTCATACTGCATCTCTCTGCATTACTCTGTAGCCAGATTATGAGTGGGACTGAGTAGGATCCAATGGTTAAATTGTAAGTGTTTAACGGGTGGGGGGACTCTCACTTCTAGATCTTTAAGAAGAGGAGCACTTATCTCCATAAAGTGGAACTATCCTATAGTAGTTAAAGAAAAATAGTGTCAAAAGGAAAGGATGTTCCCAGTTTAATACAGACTCATGAGAGTCGAGGCCCTGGGGAAGTAGCTATATCTGTGAGGTTGTGAGGTTGTGAACCCTCCTCATATCACTGTAATTTGGGAAGCACTGCATTAAGTAAATAATTTATTTGCAAAGTTTCTGCTTCCAGTGTCCTTTGTGCATGCACTGCTAACTTCATTTGGGCTGTCTTGAACTGTAAGAGGTAAGGCACCTCTTTGTGGTGCTGCATAGGCTGGCTGTTGTTTGATCGCAGCAAGTTTCCTTTGGACTGTGTTCTCAGTTTAACTGCAGACTGTTCTTTGTGCATCTTCCTAAGCCATATGCATACTCTTTGGCTACATTTCCAGCACACGGCATCATGGTTATTCAAATCCTTGTGAATGTGATTTGATCACCCATAATGCTTTGCTCTGAATTTGATGCTTGAGAGTACATGTATGGTTGTAAAGATGCATACAAAGCAAACAATCTGGATAGCTCTTCTCTCCTAGCATCCTATTGTGGATCTCATATACTGCATTCCCTGCAAACTGCCTCTGAAATATCCATTTTGAGTACATTTTGAACCACTGGTGTCAGAGAAGGTTCCCGCTTGAATTCCATATGGCTCAAGTTGGTCAGTTTAGCATGGCAGAAAGCCATCAGATGAAGGGCAGGGAATCACTGAAAACACAAAGGGAAAACATTTAAAGACTCAGGTATGTTATATACATTGTAAAAAGCACTCAGGTGTTTTAGAAAATGTGTCTACGTGCTTGACAGTGTTTGTTCAACCTGATGCTCCACATTGCATACAATGATGTAGAAGCTACGTTACCTTTTACCAGCTGTTCTCCAGTCTTAGTTATTTATTTGAAAGTTGGTAACCAGGAGAGGCACACTGAGCCGAGGCTCATTTCCAGTTCTGACCTGGGGGGAAGGGAATAGAAGAAGCATTAAGTACAATACACAATAATAAGTAAATTGTATAAAGATATGGTATAAAGGCTGGTATACAAATAATATGTGTTCACAACACAACATGGAAACATCTGTTCAAGTGCACAAAATTAAAACAGCAATACACATTGTGCAAATAACAATACTGAATCAGGTGAGAGACCTGTGTGGTGGGAGTATGCCTAAACCCACTGGAAGGGAAGTGCAGAGGTGGTGATGAAATGAAAACAATAGGCTGGTAGTGTAGATCCAGCCAGTTGGCTGAGCATGGATGCTAATGACTCCTGGCCAGAGAGGTGTAATAAGGTTGGGTAACAGGAACAGGTGGTTTGGGAAGGAGTTTCAGTTAGTGACTGGGGAGCCTGGGGAGGAGGAGGAGGAGTGGAGGAAGGAGAAGGGGAGCAGGTTACAAGAGTGTGGGGAGTCAACAAGAGAAGGCAGAATGCCTAGCTGAGAAGTGGGGGTAAGGAGTGGTGAAATTGTAATGATTCCAGGAATAGATGGAGCATGGGGTGGGGGGGGGATTGGGTAGAGGAGTGAGGGAAGGTCGAAGGGAAGACAACCAAACCAGTATTTGGATATGAAGGAGGTACAGTGAGTCTGGTGATGTGAGGGCAGGGGAGGATGGATAGGGAGGAGTAGACAGAGCAATGGTGAGTACAAGTTGGGTAGTTTGTGGCAAACAGGCAAAAGGCATTACAGAGGGTGTCCAGTCTGACAAGGGGAAGTGGAGAGAATGGTGCCATAGACCATAGCATCATAGTTGAAAACAGAGAGCACCATTGTGGGGGATTCCATTGAATGCAGCCGAAGCAGTCAGTTGGCATATCCTTTAACCAATTCTACTTTTTTCTGAAATATTTTTTTCTCATTTCCTTACTCCTGTTTATTATTTTAAACTCACACAACTTGCCAATTGCCATAGAATATTAACAGTTTGCAGCGCTTTAACTTTATCTGCCAAACTTCGGTTTCCTGCTGTTTTCCAGTTCTACTAGTAAAGATCACAATAAAAGGGTGAAAGAAATTGAAATGGACACTACACTCCCTGGAAATAGACCAGTTGTGAGGGGAAACAAAAGCTCAAAAAAAAGAGGCTGACATAGCATAGTTAAACACTGCTTATACAGATGTCTATGCTGTCTCCAATTCGTGTCTGGACAAATTGGCACTACAAATGGACTTGCTTCATAACATGATGGCTGACCTTATTTCATCTTTCAGAGAAGTAAAAGAATGTGGTAAAATGAACAAAATACGTATTACAGATTGCTGAATCTAGACTATCCAGTATAGAGGACAATATGAACAAGCACTCCAGGGAAATTATTAACAATTCTTGCAAAATCACCAAATTAGAGGAAAGAATGGAGGATCAAGAAGCAAGAAACAGAAGAAATAACCTTAAGAGTTATTGGTGTTCCAGAGGGCTAGGAAGATACCAATATTATTTCTCTCATCAATAAAATACTAAGTCATTTAGTTGGACCGCCACCTGATCACAACTGCTACATAACAGACAGCGCACACAGATCATTAAAGCTGGCACCAAACAGAAGTGAAAAACCAAGACCCATCACTGTCAGATTTCTGAACTACTAACAAAAGATTTTGTTTTTGAAAGGTCTGTTCATGAAATGTTGTATTGGGAATACCAAGGTGTTAGACTTAAGTTTTTCAATGATGTTCCATATGAACATTTGAAAAACAGGGAAGCTTTCTACAACATTAAAAAGAAGCTCAAACAGTCTGGCTTAAAGTACAGTCTTCTTCATCCCATCACCCTCATGATGTGGTCCCCAGGTGGAGTAAAGACTTACCCTAGTTTTCAAGTAGCAAAAGAGGGCTAGAAAAAGGACATGTCAACTCTTTTTAAAAACTAAAATTTTTCCAAATCCTAATAAGGTGGTTATGTAATTATAAATATAGTTGACATTTTACTGATTTGCTACCACTTCTTTTATTCCTTTTACTATCTACTTTTCCTTATTTTTACATTGCATTACTGGGACTCACTCCTAACTATCTAATATTTTATACTCTGCATCATAGCTATTTCATTGCATGCAATGGTTTAATCAGCAGTCATCCTACTTATTCAAAGCTCTGTGGGACATCCACAATGGGGACCTCACCCACTGGTTTGGAGAGTTTCATTCATCCTGCCTTTCCAGACAGATGGAGGCTTCACTTCGCTGACTCACCACTGGCTCATATACTTGTACCCACAGTATAATTTAAATGTCATGCATGATGTTTAATGTTATCAGGGAGTGATTTCATGCATAGGGTGATTGTACCTTAGGCAGCATTTTATCTTAAACATTTCGTGGGGCTAGTCAGCTAGCAAATATCATTGCAAACTCTGAGATTCCGTATTTAACTGCACTATAGAACATCTGACATAATTCACTGTAAATTAAATGCTACATAACTATTAACGACTGAACTGTGGTAGTTTCATAATGCTTTGGAATAGACTTATGGTTTCTTTTCTTTTCTTTTCTTTAAGTTTTAAGTTTTAACTTATTGTTGAGTGATTATTTTCTAATACTGTATTTGAATAGGTCACCTTTATTATTTTTCCATGTGTTTTGTTTACTCAAAATGCTTTTTTTAAAAATGTTAAGAAGTGCATACATTACCCAATTCCTTTTCCCTTAGCAGGAACCATTTAATGTTTCATTTTCTACCATTTTTGTCTCTCAGGTCATCAGTTGATTCAGTTATATTTAAATATTTTACTGAATTCTGTCACTAGTGCATGATTTAGTCCTCAAGATTTATGGCAATAAATTTTTGATTGGTTAGTATACAGTATAAGTCACATTAAACTTTTCTTCCAGTGAGCTGCTTTAGCATTTCTGACTGAATTGCACAAGTGTTGCTGAATTCAGGACAATGCCCTGCATAAGCTACTTCTTAAGAGTTAGCACAAAGTTTTGCATTGCATTTTGACTAGACTACAGATGCATTCCAACTGAGTTGCAAAAACATTTTACAAACATTGCTCTTGGGCTGGGAAAGCACTGAAAAACTATACAATATGAGATACCAATGCATTGCCAACTGTAAAAAACAAGGCTAAACCAACTCATTGGTGGGACAGTTTAGTTTTACTTGTACACCCGTAATGGTTCAATATTAGGCTACACAAACTAATTAAAAGGAAAAACAAACTCTATAAGAAAAACATTGCAAATAAATATGCAAGAACTTTACTGGCCTTTAAGAAAATTCAGAGGAACTGCAAAAAAGAAATTAGAAATGCTAAGCTAAACACAGAAAGATCTCTTGCTTTACAAGCACAGAAAGGAAATAGTAAAATACTGTTTAGCTATATCAATTCTTTGAAAGAACAGGAATTCAAGGTTGGTCCACTAACTTCAAATGAGTCAGTTCATTTGCATCCAATGGAAATGGCTGAATTTCTCAATTTGCATTTTTGTAAATCCTTTAGTTTAAGAGACAACACTTTTAATTACACAATTCCAGTTAGACTACCTGCAAAATAGACATTTCCCTCGACACTATCAAAAACAAATTCAAGAAAATAACGAAAGGATCCTCCGCAGGCCCTCATGGCATTTCTGGAGGCATCATTTTTTATAATGAAAGAACACCTATGCACACCACTTAAAATCCTATTTGATAAAAGCATAAATACAGGTCTTGCTCCTTCTGAATGGAAAAAAGTAAATGTAATTCTCTTGTTTAAAAAAGGAGAGAAGAGCTTACCAGACAACTACCACCCTATTAGTTTAACTGCCATCTTTTGTAAAATGATGGAATGAATAATAAAAGACGATGTGGCTTCAGTAGTGGCTAATTTAGCTCAATACCAACATGGATTTATTAAAGACCAGTCCAGTACAACTAACCTAGTGAGTTTTTATAACTTCATCAGTGAAAACTTAGATAAGGGTAAACCCTGCATTGTTATTCTTTTAGATTTCAAAAAAGCCTTTGACTATGCACCACACTGGGCTTTAATTCAAAAGCTTCATTCTTGTAACATCAACAGTTTATATATCAAATGGATCTTAAACTGGCTGTCTAACAGGAAACAGAGAGTAGTAATAGACAGACATAAGTCTATCTGGAAAAACGTAGAAAGCAGGGTTCCCCAATGATCAGTTCTGGCCTCTGTAATCTTCCAGATATTTATATCAGATTCATCACATAGTATTCAAAGCAATATTACAAAATATGCAGACGATTGGAATATTGCAAATATATGTATGACCTTTGAAGACCAAGAGGATATACAAGAGGATTTGAGTGGGCTGAAAGCATGGTCAGTAAAATGGAATTTATGTTCCAATTCTTCCAAATGCAGTGTCCTGCATTTTGGAAAACACAATCCAAGAAAACAGTACTTCTTATATGATTCCATATTAGTCAGTAAAGATAGTGAAACAGATCTAGGGATCACTGTTGATTCATATTTAAATTTTGATATTCACATAACAAATACTATCAGTAAGGCCAATAGAACATGGCTGGCTATTCGTCACAATATAACATCAAAAGATCCTGATATCCTATTACCTTTGTATAGCGCATATGTTAGGCCATATTTTGATTATGTTTCACAATTGTGGAGTCCATTCAAAAGAAAAGATATAATCAGAATTGAATGGATACAAAAAAGAGTCACTAAATCTGTCACTTTAAACAAAACCCTTTCATATGAAGACAGATTATTACAATTCAATCTGAAGTCATTAGAGGACTGGAGACTAAGAGGAGATTTTTTATTCATGTGGGATATCATTCATGATTCCTATCTATCAGCTGTGTGTGGCCTTGATTTTAGGCAAGTTTGCAATAATACAAGAGGCCATCCTTTGGAATTAGGAAGAAGTAAATGTAGTACAAAAAAGAGAGCCTATTATTCCTCTCAAAGAATTATTATGCCATGGAACATGTTGCCTCTGACAGTTATTGTTAGTAACAACAAGATAGCTTTCAAAAAATAAACTGGATAATTAAATGAGATCAGGCAACCATTTAACCTACTATATGTAAGCCTTGAAGTTCAATGGGCCTCACAGCCCTTTGTTTCTTTCAGTTGTTAGTATGGTACTGGGATGCTGTGAAGGGATTGCTTTGCATATGTCCTGACAGACTAAAATGGAGGCTAAAATAGTGCTTGCAACCACAAAGAAAGTAATTAACAACAACTAATTTTTCATTTTATCTCATTAATCATGTTTGCAGTTTCATTTGTTTATGGAGGTAAGTACTGGTACAACTGTAGCAGATTTACTTGTGTTAGAACTGAACTCCACACTGTTGATCAACGGCTTCACAGCACGGTGCAGCAGGTATCTTATTTCCTGGTAATACATTTTTAAATCATATAATTTTTTTGTTCAATACTTATTCATTTTGCTCCACTAACATAACAAACAATCATAATGGGCAGACTTTCATCTACACATTGCACATTACACAGATTGTCTTAACTATTTACTGAGTCCATTTTACCATTATCAAGTGGCATTTTATATTTTTGAGACATCCTATGAAGTTTAAGCCTTAACAATAACTCTGATAAGGATACTGTGCACATAATGATACAGTTATAGACATGGAATTGTAAAGTGGGGGACAACTTTTTCTGATTTTGTCTCTGATTTTTTAATATGGTTGGGGCTAGATAGTGTACTGGAGTTGCTTTCACTGTGGGCATTTGGGAATTATTTTAAGGAGTTTGCTAGTAAACTTCTCCTCTTCAAAATTCAGGGATAATTTTTCTTGATGACTTATATTCTGTATTTTATCTATCTAGACATATTTCTTAGCAGTATTATTTATTCCTATTTGGATTTTGGGTTATCTATTTTAGTTATACATTTAGACAAAATTTTAATTGCCATTTACTTTCTTGTTTTCCTCTTTTTTTCATAATCATAGATTTTTTTTTAATCCAGCCATTTAGTTTGTTCCTCTCTTCACAGGCTTTGTTAATGGTGGAAATACTATACATGTGTCAGAGTTTTCTTTCAAGTCTCATGAATTGTTTATATATACCAGCATTAACATTGTTTCTTTCAGGTCTTTTGAATTGTTTTTATATATATCAGCACTAACATGGTTTACAAAAGTGTGAATTACACAAATATAGAATGTCTAAATAAATAGTAAAGTTAATTTAGTCATTCTGTTCACCTGCTCCTTTTGTATATTTTACGCTCTTGTGCCATTATATGCCACATGTCATGCCTAAAAATGGTCCCTCAGATCAGTGCACTTACCCAGTTATCAAAGTCATAAATAACTAAATAAATAAATATGAATAAATAGTCACATGGAATGCCAGGTGCCTCAATGAAAATATAAAGAGATGCAAAGTACTAAAGCATCTTAAAAAGCTAAATACTGATATAGCTTTTTCATTTTTTTTGCAAGAAAGACATATTAGACCAAAAAGATGTTGAACTGATGAGAACAGAGTGAGTGGGTAAAACTTTTGGTGGAAGAGACAGTAATAAAAAGTGGGAGTAATGATTCTAAGTCACAAAAAAAATACCTTTATTATTAAATTGGTTATTGGTGATAAAGATAGGCATTATCTAATAATTAATGGGATATTTAACCTCAGTCCTTTAATTTTGTTAATATATACCGTATGGCACAAGTAAAAGTAATAATCTAAAGTTCTCCCAAATTCTAGATTTACTTAATACTTAATAAATTTCTATCATCAGATATCATCACAGTAGGTGATTCTAATTGCATTCTACACATGCATTTAGATAGGTCCAATAAGCAATACAGACTAACTATGGCTGATAAAGAATTAAAATTTCTAGTTGAATCTTTTGATCTAAGATATGCTTAAAGAATTGTCCATACAAACACCAAGCAGTTCTCCTTTTGGTCACCTGTGCATAACACAGGCTATAGAATTGACCAGATTTTTATTCCTAAAACATTTATCTTTAAAACTGAAAAGTCTGAAATTCATCCTATTCTCATCTCAGACCATGCCCCTGTTTCCATCTATCTAGCCATTCAGATAAAACTGATGGGACCAAAAAGATGACATCTTAATAAATCCTTATTAGACAATAGAGAAGTACAGGAAATAATTAAATCAGAAATCAAACTATTTTTTGACTCTAATGACCCTGCTGATGCACCCTGGTTCACTAATTCAGAGGCTCTTAAATGTGTGATCAGGGGTTTGTTTATTAGTATAGCTTCAAAAAAGAAAAGAGAAAAGCAACTGTTAATTTTACAAAAAATGAAAACCTTACACAATATTAAAATTCAACCACAAACTGACAACTCAAATATGAAAAGGAAAGAGTTCTAATGCCAAAAATGAATATGATGAGTTATTGAAAGAAGAAGCTATCATTGCAATTAGAAAATATGCTACTTCTGGCCCTAAGGCAGAGAAGCTTTCAGCTATAAGACTTAGAAATACTAACAATACTAAAAATATACCTCATATTAAAGATACTGGACAGGATTTTCAAAAGCTTTATATTACCACAAGTATGGGTGCACTGATGATATAGGGCCTGAGGTGATCTAACATGATTTCTCATCCTGTGTTTCAATTGCCACAAATTATACCAACTTTATCTGGTCTTATTTGCTGCAATCCTGGGGGCCCTTTATATGGAGCTTGCACCAGATATTTGACACAAGCTGCTGTAAATCATGAAAAACTGTCTCACCTATGCCTGAGATTGCAAAATTGGTGATGGGGTTGGCACACTCTCAAAATCTAAATGTCATGGTGCAGGGTTTGACACAAGCCCTGTGCCATGTTTTGAAAATCCCACGCACTGTGACTGGCAGCTATTTTACAGATATTAAAAGCATAACTAAGACCTTTCCTAATTACTATGATAGCCTTTAAGCAGAATCAAACATCAACAACTTAGAGAGTAATATTAAGAACTTTTCTGAAAATCTAAACTCACTACCTTGAATAAAGAAATGCAGATGCTGCTAAGTATGTAAATAACTGAAGAAGAAATATTTGATGCTATTTCATAACTTAATAAAAATAAGTCTCCTGACCCTGACAGCTCCCTTATAAATGTTTACCTGACAGTTTCTAAGGAAATTGTGCCTATTCTACCTAAATTATTTATAGAATTGTGGGAAAATAACTCTAGATCTAACCTTTTAAATAAAGCCTTAATCGCAGCTTTGTATAAAAATGGAAAATACCCTGATCTTTTTAGAGTTATTGACCAATCTCACACACTAATTATTAAAATACTCACTATCAGACTTGAAAAAGTTATCTGATCCTTAATAGGCCCTCATCAAACAGATTTTTTCCCATAAAGATCTTTATTGATTATTTTTTTTATCATACACTTGTGTAAAGCATAGGAAGTGGGACAAAGCCCAATTTCTGACAACAATCATATAGAAAAAATAATGTTACACATAATGATCAAAACATGAGGTACAACAATACTCTCCAAACAGGCAATTTGTAACCAGGTCTTAATCTTAAGTAACATTACCCTATTCTCTGAGAATGCCTCCAAGAAAAAGAAGACATATACAGGTTATAAAATAAGAGGAGGCACTGGATCACCTTAAAAACAAAAAAAGGGGGCCCTACAAATACATAATCAACAGGGAAATAGGAATAAAGAGAAAATAACAATAAAATATTAATACTAAAGGGAGAAAAGGATCTGAAGCATTAGGGCAGGGTCTTGCAAAAGTAGGTAGCATCACAGCTAAATGAAAGAGGAGTAACTATATCAGGGATGGAGACACCTTAATCTAAAAGGGAAGCGAGATAAGTAAGAAAACCAACAATAATGTATTATATCATAGTCCCCATAAGGTAACAAGTATAGGAAAAATGGGAGGAGCATCACATAACTTGGCATGATGGATGAGGGCAACATACAAGATGCAATCCACATACTGTATGTGATGCTGGGGGAAGCAAGATAACAATCATAGCAATGAAGTGAGAGGTCAACGGAGGAAATAAAAAGCAGGATCAGAAAAGGGATACAATGGGTTCTGAAAAGAGTACCCAAAACCAGCAGCGGGTGGGTTCACAAATCTATCAATATTGGCTGAAGACCCAAGAAAAAGGGGGGGTCAATAAGAATAATTCTGCCAAAACAAGCATTGCAGTTCACCTGTTAGGTAATCTGGGGAAGTGAAGGTTAGGGAAGGCTCTGTGAAAAGGGGTCCAAATCTCTTCATAGAAAGTTTACAAGCTAGAAAGTGAGCAGTTCTTTCATATCAGGAGGTCAAGCACACAAGGTTAAACCATTCTAGGCATGTGGGTAGGTCAGGATCTCTCCAGTACCGCAACAGTGCTTGTTTGGCAGCCACCAAGGCTCCATTGAGCCAGAGAAGTTGTGGTCTGGTCAGGGTGGAAGTAGGCTGTGGCAGGCCCAAAAGTGTTAACTGGAGATCACAGACTCCTAGGCTAGGAAGTACTGCAGTACATACAGACCACATACTAAACCAATATTGGTCAATGGTAGGACGGGCCCAGAGTATATGGGTTAAAGTAGCATGAGGGGAAGAGCATCTCCAACAGTCACTATGGTTCAACAGACCAACTCAATAAAGCCAAGTGGGGGTTCTGTAAGCTCTATGGAGAATTTTATGTTTGAGATATTTTGCCTGCAATTCATGTGGGGTCAGGTAAGCATTAGGCCAGACTAGAGCTCAGTCTGCAGGGGGAATGGAGATGCCCAACTCAAGTTCCCACTGCTCTCTAGGGCCTGCTGACTCCTGCAAGGGTGTGCTTTGCTGTAAAAAGGACTTAAGTTTAGGCATTAAGTGCTGAGGACTCTGGAGTAATGCAATCCACTGATCAAACAAGGAGAGTGGGGGAAGGACCAAATCTCTGGAATCTTTACACTTAAGAAGGTCCCTGAGTTGGAGAAATTTCCAGAAGTGGGTACGTGGCACTTGGTAAATTCTCAGAAGGTGCTCAAAAGGATAAAGGCTGCCCAAAAAGGGATTGTAAAGATCATTGATCTTGATAATACCTGCAGCCTCCCAGTCAGGCCAAAAGACTGGTACTTCATCTATGGTCAGAGTTGAGTTACACCACAAAGGCCTAACTGGAGAAGTTTGAGGGTTCCAATTAAATATCTTGCTATATTTACTCCAAATATGCCTAGTGTAGCATGCACAGGGTGAAATAGAGGTATGCTATAACCAGTCCAAAAAAATAAAGGCTGAAGCAACAAGAAGTTTCCCCTGCACTAATTCTACCTGGACCCATGTGGGGGTAAAGTGTGTCAATTGAGGGGCATAACATAAGATCGCTTGCCACAGTAAAGTTAAGTCATGGAAGAGTTTTAAATCTGTAAGCCCAAAGCCCCCTTGACTCCAGTGTTTTTGCATTGTAGAAAGGCTGATCTTTGAGGGTTTACCCATCCAAATAAAAGATGTTATTTTGGAGGAAACCTTTTGGAAAAAATTCCCTAGAATGGGAAATGGGCATATTGGTCAAGACATACTGTAATTTTGGGAGGGCACAAGGTTAAGGACATTAACTCTTCTCCAGAGAGATAAAATAAGATATGAGATTTCCACCTCTGGAGATCCGAATCAAGCAAGGCAAGCATCTTGTGGGTGTTGGCTGTAGTGGTCTCCATCAATTTAGAGCAGATGTCTGCACCCAAAATGGTCATTCCCATTGTTGCCCATTGACAGAGAAAAGATGAAAATAAATTAGGAGTACAGGCATCATTAAGAGGGAGTATCTGGGACTTTGTACTATTTAGCTTACACCCAGATAAGGAGAAGTAAGCAGTTAATATTCTGTCCAGACTAAAAGGGAGGGAGAGGGGCTAGTCACAAATAAGGAGATATAGTCTGCAAATAACAATATTTTGTGAGATGTAACACCCACTACAATGCCTGGGAAAAGGGAGTCTGCCCATATTTTACATGCCAAGAGTTCTATCACCAGCAGAAAAAGAAAGCGGGAAGTGGGCAACCTTACTTAGGTCCTCTATGAAGAGAGAAATAGGGCAACAAAACCAAATTAGTTAAAACAGCTGCTTTAGAGGAAGTGATAAGGAGTCGCACCAGGGAGATGAGGTCTTGGGGGAAACCAAATCTACCTAGGACATCAAATAGATATTGCCACTACACCCTATCAAATGCTTTTTCAGCATCCAAAGAAAGAATAACAGCTGGGTGGGGGAGAGAATTGGCCTCCCAGACAAGGTCTAATGTACAATGAATATTGTCTGAGCCCAATCTACCTGGCATGAATCCTACTTGGTCAGTGTAAACTAGCAGGGGAATAAGGGGCTCCATAGGTTTAGCAAGAACATTGGCAAAAATTTTAATATCAGTATTGAGCAAGGATATCAGACAAAATTGTGAGCAGATTATAATGTCTTTATCCTTTTTAAGACTGACAGTGATAATGGCCTGCAAAAATGAAGAAGGAAAGGATCCCTTTTCCCAGGCTTCATTAAACAAAAAGGCAAGGCATGGCACTAACAGGTTGCTGAATGTATGATAAAAATCTGAGGGGGAAACCATCCGGACCTGGAGAATTCCCTCTAGCCAGGCTCTGAATCACTCGAGCTACTTCAGATGCTTGTATGGGTGATGTAAGAGAAGAAAAAAAAGAAGGAGGAACTTAGGGTACATGCAGGTCAGAGAAGAAAGCTGAATATTGGTCTGGGGAAGGTGTCACCTCAGATAAGTACAAGGAGGAATAAAAGTCTTGAAAAACCCTGTTAATATCATTAGTGAAGGTGAGTTTAGAGCCATCGGAGTCATAAATAAAAGGTATGTATGTATCTATCCATGTCCTGTGCTCGGAGCCTAGCAGCTAGAAGCTTTCCTGGTTGTTCTCCTGCCTCCCAGTAGTGCTGATTCAATCTATATAGTGCATAGTCAGTCCGATACTGCAAAATATCTCTGATCTCAGATTTTAATGACCCTATTCTCTCTCTGACAGCAGGGTCCCCATTGCAGGATTGAGCAGTGTTCGGTTCTAGAGCTTTAAGTTCCTGCTCTAATCTCTGCACTATGGAGTCTGGGCTTTCTTCACTGATGAGGCATACATGATCAGTTGACCTCGGAGAACTACCTTAACTGCCTCCCATTGGGCCACTTGGAAGTGTCTGGGTCATCATTACATGAGTAATAATCCAAAATAGCCAGTTGAATCATTTGCACTTCACGTTCCTCTTGCAGTAAAAAAGTATTAAGGCTCCACTTGTTGCACATACTAGACGGGGGCCCCAATGCCAGAGATAGAGAGAGAGAGAGAGAGAGAGAGAGAGAGAGAGAGAGACGCTAATAGGTGCATGATCTGAAATGATTATGTTACCATGACTCATTTCCCATGTTTGTTACATTCAAATAGTGTGTGCATAATACCAACTTCTCATTTATCAATAAAATCACAACTGTGTTTAAACTTCTTGCAAAACCAATTGTTTAGATTATAATAAAATATACCAAGACTTGCCAGGCATAATCTATACAAGATATTCCTATGTAGACCATTTTCACATTGAACCAAATATGGCTCTATGCCCCAATTAATCTTAACAGAGGAATATAAACCCCTTTGGTCAATGTCATGGATACTTGCAAAATCCTGTTGAACAGCTATGTCCTTTAATCTCTGAATGGTTACATTTACAAAACTGTCTGTGTTGGCCAAAACATATAAACTCCCTAGATCTTCACATCCAAATTGGCTTAAAATTCTGTTTAGTCTAGAAAATCATGAATTAAAATGCTCATTACAACCTCATTTATTTAAACATTTCATCTTTTCATTCCAACACAGCCTAAGAAGACTTTTTTTGTTTGCCTTCACAATCTTACCCCAATACTTAATTGCTCTTATCAGAATTCTTATTTTAATTTGAATCATTCCAGCCTCCAGTCTTAAAAAAACAGGAGGGGGAGTCATGGGGGAGGTTCAAAGTAAATCTTAAAACATTGTTCTGAATACTCTCTAAGTTAGCCTTGTCTAAATAAAGGCCCCACACTTCACTACCATATAGCAGTTGGTTCAGGAGTTTGGCTTCAAAAGTTCTCTTTAATGCAACTAAAGAATTATTAGCAAATTTAGTAGCAAGGGAGCACACAGCCCCCATTGTTTTTATTGCAGTTTATTTAACATCTGCCAAATGACTAAACCAGAAAAGATTGTTATCAATTATTACCCCTAGATAACTGAACTCCTTCACTACCTCAAAGTTGCATGGTTCAATTTCCCAAGATTTCTTATTATATTTAGATTTTCCTAACACCAACATTTTTGATTTAATAATATTTAATTCAAAATCCAACTGGTTTAAAGTAGTCATAACACTAGATAATGCACGTTTGAGGCCTAAAGGAGTTCTGGATATAACTAAGGCATTATCTGCATACAACAACACTTGAGTTTCCTCATCATCTAAACTTGGTGCAAAGGTATCAATCAGACTATTTTTTTTATTAGATTCTCAACGTAGAAGCTAAACAATATTGGTGCCAATAAGCAGCCTTGTTTCACTCCAGCTTTAATAGGCACTTCTCTTGATAACGCACCATCTCTCCCATAGCGTATTTCTGTCATTGTGTTTGAGTATAATAGCTTTATAATTTCTGACAATTGGGGGTCAATTTTTAAATCGACCAAAGATTCCCACAGCTTTATTCTATTTATAGAGTAGAATGCACTTGTTATATCCAGAAAGGCTACAAAAAGATTACCTTTTTTATGTATTACATATTTTTCAACCAGAAAATTTAAGGAAAAAATAAGATCAAGTGTACCTTGCCCCTTTATAACCCCCCACAAGTTAGAACAGTGAGTCTTTTTTTTCCTTGACAGTAGCTGTTTATATTCTAAATTCAATTTTTTAAAAGCCCCAAAAACATACCAGGGTGGTTCTTTTGTTCTGATTTTTCCAACTTCCTTAATTATTTTCCTCAGATACTGGCATTCATTATCAAACCAGGATTTGTCCACAGCTAATTCATTATATCTACTTATTCTCTTTTTTCTGCATAAAACAGAGGCAGCAGAGATGATTAACTCATCAAATTCCTTAATTAGGCATTCTGAGTTTATAAGACTACTGTCATTATATGCCAAAGTATTAACCTTAGCCTGAACCATATTTATAACAATATCCGATGCCTCCTTTGAAAATGCATCCCAGTTAATTTTGTTCCCATATTTTATGCACATATGACTATTAGCTTTTATCTCTTCCAACTGGTTAGTAGGATCTTTTTTAAAACCCAAACCTATCAGACATTTAACTGGGTAATGATCACTTTCCCAGGATTTAACAATTTAAAATTGATTGACTAGAGGGTAGTCTGAAGCTTCTATGATACAAAGGTCCCAAACACCTCCTCCATTACTAGTTGGGAAAGTACATTCCCTTCCCAGTTACCTACTGTTCTTCCATTAGGAATTCTACAATTATAACATCCCATAAAATTGAACAAAAACTTTCCATTTCTGGAGGTAGATCTATCCTTGGACTGTCTCAATGGTATATTTAAGATATCATTAATACACCAATTATTTGATGGATCCTCAATTGAACAGCCTATATGTAAATTAAAATCACCAGCCAGGAACATTTTCACCCCAGTAAATCTAGATTTAACAGAGTCAATACTACTACCAATCATGTTTAGTACTTTCTGATAGTTTAAGGTATTTAAGCTTGGTGGAATGTAAAGATTAAAAAATAGCCATTTAACACCATTGTTGGCAATTAGGATGTATAAAAAATATTCATTATATACATTTGCTTCTATTAAGACAAAATCCAGTCTGGCATCCACATAAATTACTTGGACCCCTTTATATCGACCAAACTTTTTTTCTTTATAAGCAGGAGAGGCCCAGGATGAATACCCCTCTAATATTTGGTCATAACAGTTATTATAAAATGGGTAGGCTAAGTCAAGGAATCTGATTGGCTAGTTACCCATACATGAAATCTGTTCCATGCATGGGTAAAAAAAAGAGCTGGCAGTAAAAAGGCCAAGATTCTGGTGCCATAGAATGTTGGCATTTTTACTGGCAGACATCTTGTTCATAAAAGCATTCCCGAAGGTGTTGAGCTTCCTGAAGGGCTTATTGTGGTCCAGCAAGAGTGCGTTGCCTCGGCTCTCTTGGAGATGGCAGCCGCCACCTCTCCGGTTATTACATCTTTACCGCAGAAGACGAGATTGAACAGCTGTGCTGTCTGAACCTTACTGCCTGAACTGGGTTGCGCTCCTGCTGGTGATAGTGGTGGTGGTACGGGAGTTGAAAAAGCACTCATCGTTGAATCTCTCTCAGATGTGCGTCCTTCATCGAGACATGCCGTCGCACCACTCTGGGACTTGCAGTGACGGACGGTTGTTGAGCATGAGGGACGAAGGGCATCACAATGAGTGTAACCACACCACGTCATGGCTCACTAATCTCAGGCTATAAATCACAAGTTGAATGTTCGCTTTTTTTTAACAGTCTCTCCCCCCCTCCAAGCACCTAGAGTTTCATTTCTGGTGTGACGGCATGTCTCGATGAACGACGCATATCTGAGAGAGAGAGATTCAACCATGACTGCTACTTCAACTCCCGTACCACCACCACTGTCACCAGCAGGAGTGCAACCTAGTTCGGGCAGCAAGGTTCAGACAGCACAGCTGTTCGATCTCGTTTCCTGCGTAAAGATTTAATGTAAATCGCGAGTTGAATGTCTGCTTTTTTTAACAGTCCTGGAGTTTCATTTCCACTCACTCCATAACGGGGGGGTGGGAGGAGACTCCGGTATCACAACCAGCACTACTGATGCCACAGAAAGACAAACTGTGTATAGCACCAGCATTATAATGTCATTCTGTATTAGGCGGAAGGACTATTTATCATAAATGTGAACATGCGGATCTGTTTTTTCCACACATTAAAATTATTTTTCTTGCTGTAAAAATTAAAAACAGAAAGTAGCCCATTTTATAATTGCAATAAGACACTCCAGGGTTGTGCATGGAACAGATTTTACACTTGCGTAGGGGCTTCAAGGCACTCGGCACGCCTCGCCTTATTACGCCCTAGCCATGTGGTAAAATCTGTTCCATGCACACCCTGTCATGTCTTATTGCTTACTTATCCCATATTTCCCAAATACTCAGGATTGAAAATGATTTCAACCAATTTAAACATTCCTTATCACTTAATTTATCTTTCAAACCAGCAATATTCCAGCTTAAAATATTAATTAGCCCTTCAAGTGTTTTCTGCTCTAACTGAGCTTGTCAAATGGAATCATTAGTAAGATTCATAGTGCTATTTAAACTTTGCTCTAATGTTAGCACACTCTCCTCCACAGAAACTGTTGAATTTGATGAATTATAGTCCTCGTTAAGTATTATACTACTATTAATTCTGACTCCCAACTGTTTCTGACCTCTTCTAAATTTGATGGTTTCATCATCACCTCTCACATTATGAACCATTTTACCATGTTTTGTAAATGCTGTAATTCTAGGTTGTATACGTGCAATTTACCATTGGTTACATGTCCTATCAGATTCCTATTAGTGTTCCCTAATTGTTACATCAAGTGTAACACCAATACCAAAAAATTTATCCTTAATAGCAAGAATTTTAGATCTCACAGTGGCATTTTTAAATACTACACACACCCAGCCGTTATGATCTCCATTCCTATGTCTATAGGAGGATTTAATGTTCTGCCACTTGATTTTAGTCCGAGCTAGTCCCTTCATCAAGTTATAGGTAGCCAATTTCAAAATATAAAAGTTTTCAGATCTTCCCTTAGGTAAACCATAGATGTACAAAGTAGGTAGCATGTCACCAGCAATAACTGAGCATTCCTTAATAATTTCTCTAGAAACAGGTAAATTTTCTTTAGATGGTGGATGTACAGTATCTGTAATTTTCCCAAACTTTACCTTCTTACTTTGTTTTTACATTCAATTTCTTTACCAAGGATTCATAATTTTTTTGTCTACATCCAACATTACTTTCACAACTAGAAATATTTCCAGAACTGCCCCGGCTGATATTACCATGCCTTTTCTCTTTCATTTTAGTAGGTTTTCCCTTTGACCTTTTTATATTTCCAATCTGACATTTCCTTTCTTCCAAATCCTTTATTAAGTTATCTATCTCTACTATTTCTTTCTTAGAGATTTCATCTGTAAGAGTTCTAATGCTTCTATTTTCATTCTGAGCTAACAAAGAAGTCTTCTCCATGGGTACATTGTTAGCACCAACTGGGCCTAAAGATTTGGATTTGTCAGCAATCATGTCACTGGGGCTAATATCAGGCAGTTTGTTTCCTTGTCTATTCACCACACTGACTTTGGGGTTCTCAAGGAGAGCCTCTTTTTCTTTCATAATTTTTTTTTAGAAAAGTACCAGAGTGACTAATTCCATAAGCTGCTCATTTCCAAACTGAATTTCACTTTTTAGTTCACACAAGGTATTCTCTATGGTCTTATCTGACAGATTTGGAGTCTCAGGCACATATTTATTGTTTAAAGCCCTGTCTTCCTGGGAAGCAAGATTAGTTGATTTTAGCTGTCCTAAATGATCAGATTCCAGGGGATCCATGCATTCCATAAGCAACCCAGTGTTCACAGAATTATTGTTCATTGTATATGGGGTTAAAAAGGATTCAAAATTATTGAGGAAAGAGCCTTTGGATGTTGTTCGGGTTGACTGTTGTAGATTTATATTCTGAGTAGGATCTGCTGTTGCTATAGGTGGAAGTACAGATGAACTTGATATATTCAAATTTAAAGCTATATCTCTATTCCTAGCTGGATCTGACTCATTCATTTTTGCCTTCCCAAATGATTTATTAAATGGTAGTTTCCCATCTTCTACCTTGGGACAACCTTGGCCAGGATTAGATCCCACTAAATCAGATAAATGGAGATCAGGGGCAGATAGATTTACTATGTTAGCTACTCCATATCTCCCTTGATCACTATTATTACAGTTACTGTAATTATATGCTACATCCCTATCATAGCAGCCATTTGGCTCCTCCAAACTGCAAATTTCTTTTAACAGGGGATGAGTTGAAAAAAGGTTGCTATAGGAACCCTCCCCCGATGGTGAGGAGGTTCATTTTGGATGAAAATGTTTGACTATTTTCTTACTACCTCTTAGTTCCATATGAGAGGAAGAGTGGATAAAAAACTGGGTTATTTTTTGATTGCCTGATTTTCCTGCTTTGGGACATACTTTAGAGTTATCTTTCCCAAGATTTTTTTATATTTTTTATATTTTTCCTACTATAAGTCTTAAAATCTTTTTTTTGCTCTTTTCCCCCTTTACCCACTTTAGCTCTTTTACCAGCACATAAAGCAGTATCTGATGTATATGCTATATAAAAAGCAAACAAGAAGAAGAAAGAAAAAAAACACTCTTCCCTCTAACACTGTTAATAGGTGGACAAAGTTCACAATCACTAAAGTGCATTAGTTGTTTCCAGTTCTGCTTTCAATAAAGTACAATTTTCCTTCTGGTAAAAATCTTGAACGATGAAAGTATTACTGCTTTCAGCTCACAAAGGTTCAAAGAAGGAGCCAAAGCAGCTCAGTTCAGGAGACAAAGGACTGAAAGTGGGCTGAAAGCAGGTGTAGTAATCCAAGTCAAGCATAAAGGTATAGTCTCACACAGAAATGCCTTAAAATGCCTTGAAATTCAATCGTTTAGCTTGAACCACGAAGGATTGCCTTAGTAAACACCACTGTTAATAAGATCCCAGCTTCTTTTCCCATATGAATGGAGTTTAACCATCGGATCCTCACAGGCACATATCGTCTCTCTACGGCTCATTTATAAAAAATACTAAAAAAAAGGAGAGCTAGATTATAAAATAGCAGCAGCAATGTCCCCTTGTGGATACTCAGAATTCTACAATTCTAAGATAGCTCTAGTAATGACTCAATAATCTAGCATCAAAAAGTTAATAAAAATCCAGAACACTTGTAGTATAAGTTAAACAGTACAGAAAAGGGAAAACTCAGAAGCGAACAATACTAACTAATAAAACTGCATTAATACACACTGGTATATACACTGAATGAGGACATGAGCGGCGTAACAATGCCTGCAGTATGCCAACAATGAAGCGGAGCTTCAGAATTCAGGAGTCAACACAGTAAAGCATGGCATGTCTCAAAGCTGATTTAACACTTTCTTTTATAAAGCGCAAAAATACAAATGCTTCCAAAAACAAGAAAACTCATTCCAGATACACAGCTCAATGCTGCATGCTCCTCGGTCTCAAGCTTCACTATCTAATGGAATGCCACGCATGCGTTTTTAAGTAGAAATTCATTACGTCATATGAGAATGGGCTAAACAGACTAATTACCAATAGAAAGCTAATTATAGAGGGCTGGTTATAGGCTAATTGGGGTTTATCAGTAGCAGTTGGAAATTATACTATAGCACTGCATAATATGATAAAACAAGTAGAACACATATAAAATCTTAAAATAATTACCAGCAAAACTGGTAACTGATACATTTCTAAAAAACTTCCTCGATTTCTATAACTTAAAAACTTAAGAAGGATATAACACACAAAGACATATGGCACACAAAGACATAAAAATACTCTCCTTAAAAGAATATTGCCCCAGATCAGGATCAAAAAGCACCAAAGTAGATAAAAGCGCTAAAGTCACAACTTGGCTTTAAAATACAGACGTCCTTTAATATTCTTAGAGTTCTTTAAAGTTCTTTAAAGCACCAAACTTCTGGCTTCTGACTTTTTCCAACCTTCTTGTTTCAGCTGTAGAAACCCCAGGTATCGACATTCCTGAAGGGCAGTCTTGCAGTCCACCAGTCAAGCAGCCACGCAGCTACCTCCGCGGGTCCTCCTGTGGAAACAAAACAACACCAGGGAACCACAAGCCAAAGGTGGTACATCACAAGTTTTACTGGAAAGACCCATTAAAAAACTGGTAGTATACCTTTTATAAAATAGTAAAAAGCATAAAATGGGTCCTGCTATGCAACTACTCCACAGTTTGCACAGTTTGCACACAGCGTGCAGATGCACCTTCCTCACTCGACTGTTGTGTCTCAACTAATCAAGCAGAGCATCTGCTGCAGAAGAGGTTCCATGCCATGAACCAAGTACAGCTTGACAACATTCACTAACAATAACATAATATTTCACCAGGCTTACTCTAAAATAAGTAATGCTGTGCTTGTTGTTCATCAGCCTGGGGTATTTACTCCCAGGGAAATGCATACCCCACTTATGTGTTCCTTGCCGATCAGAAATCCATTGCTGCATGACTCAGCATCCAAAAAAGGGAAAACTTCAACTGGACATCTACAGAAGGCTGAGATGAGAGAGGGAGTAGAGCCTGCAAATTTGGAGCAGATCATTAAAAATCTGAACTCTCCTGGCCAAACCGAACATTCTAAATTGTTTAAGCAGTACCCCCAGTAGGTTTGCTAAGGAAGGCATCCTCCACTGAAAGAGTCATAGGCACAGTTTATAACAACCAAGAGGTAACACAAAGCCCCTATGGTAAAGAGAACAATGATGCAGGCCCCCGCAGGTACTCACAGTAAGGCAAACACAACACAAGTTCCTCTAATAATTAGGCCATTCAAATCAAGGAGTAGAATCCAGAGTCATCGGGTACCATGGATCGTTAGTGTTCATAAGCTCAGAGGCAGCAGGGCTGGTAGCCAGGACAGACACAGGAGATCTGGATGGTCCCAAGTGATCTTGCAGGTATTGCTCTGCTTCTTCAGGCATTTGAAACTGAATGTTCTGCCCATTTAGCATCACTAGCAAGGTGGCAGGGTATAGCCGTGCATAGGTAACTCCCCGGTTCCTCAAACCCTGTTTTACCCATGCAAGAGCTTGATGATGATCCAGGACACTCCAGGGATAGTCTTGGTAGAAAGAGAGCTTATTGCCAGAAACTGTCACATCTTTGAGGTTCCTGACAGTACTTAGAATTAAGGGTTTATCCTGGTATCAAAGTAATTTAAAGATAAGCAGTGGAGGTTTCGCACCAGCATGGGAGGAAGGGGCCCGCTGGATCCTATGCGCTCTCTCAATCTCAAAGTCAAATTCAGCAGGGTTGAGTCAGAGCAAAATTGGAAGGTTATCCCAAAGGTAACGAATGGGATTCTTAGCTTCTAGACACTCTGGGAGGCCAATGATACTCAGATTTTTCTGCCGGCTGTAATCTTTTACGTCTTTCAGCTGGGCCATGAGCCAGGCTAAATGTGATTCAGTCTCCTGTAGCTACCGATCATACACATTAGCCCATTGTTCCACCACTGGCACCAAGGATTCCACTTGCGTTATCTGGTCAGTCAAAGTAGCCAGGCTGGCTTACGTAATCGACCACAGTAATTTTGATGGTGTCTACAGTGGTTGCAATTTGTTCTAGAAGAGCTGCTTGCTATGTGGGGTCTAAAGATTGTGAGCCCTGATCTCTGCCCATCACCATCTTGGAGTCTGGGAGCTCCAGTGCAGGTGGAGACTTTGAAATGGAGTTCTTCCTGTTTTGCAGGTATGAAGAGTCAGTGTCTGTAGTGTCTACAGTTTGCATAATAAAGTAGAGTTCCACTGTATAAAAATAACTTGGTTCCCGACAAGATAAAGTAATCAAATGGGTGGGAAGCGAGGAGGGTAGCGCAGTGCAAGGAAGTTATACTGCCATCTTGACCCGAGACTCACGTGACATCTGCCCATCAAACATATTTTTTAAAAGGGATACATGCAGCAGATAATCTCAGGAAGCTCGTACACATTGTTAAAATAGCTGAAAAAAGTAATATATCCATGGCCTTATTCTCTTTGAATGCAAAAAAGGCTTTCAATCATGTTAACTGGGAATATCTCTTTAAAACTTTAAGGCACTGTCTTTTTCAAGAAAGCTTTATATGATTGATAAGGATTCCATATTCCAGTCCTAAGTCAGCAGTTATGGTTAATGGTAACATATCCTCTTACTTTAATATTAAGAGAAGCTCTAAACAAGGGCGTCCCTCTCCCCTATCTTATTTTTGTTATCATCAAAACCACTGTTACAGAGACTAAAACAAGATCAAAACTTACAGAACGTCAATATAAATAGAATAAAATATATTTTTTATACTTATGTGGATGATATTTTATTGTCAGTCTCTCACTCTAAGATGTCCATTCCAAAAATTTTGGAGGTTATTTTAAAATATTGTGCTATCTCTGGTTACAAGATAAACAAAGAAAATTCACAGCTCTTAGCATTAAATAAATATTTTACAATAAATTATGCAAAAGACATTGGTCTGGAATGGGCTAACAATGAAATCACATACTTAGGGATAAAGATATTTAAGTCCTATAGACACTTTCTAAAGCAAAATCTTTTGCAGCTTTAACAAACCATTCACAAGGACCTGTAAAACTGGAATAGGCTTCCTCTAAATATTTGGACCATAACTGAATCCATGGAAATGACCATTTTGCCTAAAATATTGTTGCATTTAAAGCTTATCATGACCTGTATACCTAAAAAAATGGATTCTTATCATTCAAAATTCTATTAATAAAGTTATATGGTGCTACAAAAAAATGCAATCAAGCATATTACAAAAAAATTAGAATCAAGGAACAGGGAGGACTTAAATTATTAGATTTTTACCTTTATTACAGTACCTGGCCTGCAAAGCACATCAGTACAGTTAATGGATTAAAGCTATGAATAAAAACCCTGTTTATATTGCAGAGTGGGTATCTATTAAAAATGACTTTATAATTAAAAATCAAATGTCTATTAAATCTATAATTTTTCTTAACCCTTTACTTTGCAGGAAAATCTCAAACAACCAAATTATTTTAGATGCAGTTAGACAGATTACACTAACTTCAGCCCTATTTGACCTTGAATTTAATAAATCTCCTCAGCAACCACTATGGGGTAATCAAAATCTTACATAGATGGCAGGATTATTGTTAACTCACAATTAGAAAGGAAAAGGTTTGTAAACATTAAAGATTTACTAGAAAATAGCAGAATGCTCTGGTACCCAGTTAGAATAGTGCTACATGAATAGCACCAGCATACAGAGTACAAATTCATGTGGTGCTAGCACAGACAGCAAGAGGGAATTTACAGCACTTTCAGTAAGCGCTCCCCTGGTCACTGTCCATAGTGCTTAGGGCACACAAGGGCACCAGGATCCAGGAAGCTGGCTAAGCTGCTCCCATGGCGTGAAGGGCTTGGGCAGGGCACTGAGCAGCTCGGCCAGCAACATTGGAGACCAGGGTTCTAGTCACGCTATACAATGGTTTAGCGCATACCTTAATGATCACTTACAGTCTGTAAAAATATCTGACCACATCTCCCCTCCTCTACACATATACTCTGGGATCCCTCAAGGATCCATACTTGGCCCGATTCTCTTCTTCATTTTCCTAAATGACCTGCCCTCCACCTGCCCCTCATCTTCTATACATATGTATGCTGATGACACAGTTCTTTTCTCCACAGAGTCCTCACCTGCGGATGTCACCTCCAGGCTCCAATGTGATTTCAATAATGTCCAGAGCTGGTTTCAATCTCACCAACTCTTCCTAAATGCCAAGAAAACTGTGTCCATGACATTCAGCACATATCAGAAACTGTCAAGGCTCCAATCTGCCCCCTCATTCACTACCCTCGACGGGGCATCTATACTTGCCACCGAGTAGTTCAGGTAACTGGGCATATGGCTAGATCAACACCTCACTTTCTCGACCCACATAAATGCCATTATAAAAAAACTTTGCCCCAAGCTCAGTGCTCTATATAGAAACTGCTCCTGCCTCCCACCCCAGGCCAGATGTGAACTGATCCAAAAAATGATCCTCCCGATTTTTGACTATTGCGATATCGTCTATTGCTCTGCTCCTGCCACCTCCCTAGCTAACTTAGATACTCTTTTTAACTCCTCCTGTCAGTTTGCTCTGGATGCCCCTCCCCTTACCCACCACTGTCACCTGTACTGAGCTCTAGCCCTCTTCCCTAACTGCACCACTGCAAATTTCATCTCTAAGTCCTGGCTTGGAACACTCCCTCCCTATCTAAATTCCCTAATCCTCCCCACAACCCACTCCTTCTTGACTTCTAAGAGCCCATGACCACAGAACTCTGACTTTTCCCTGGAGATACACCATTAGTAGGCAGGCCTCCTTCTCCTACCATCTCCCTAAACTGTAGAATGCACTTTCTACACAAATTCGAACCTCTTCCTTGCCTGGCTCATTAAACCAAGATCTACATAACTTCCTCTCTGTAAATTGCACTTGCCCCTAGCTCCCCCCTTTTCTTGTCTCACACCCTGTCTGTGGCCCTGTCTGCCTAGCTATAACCAAATTGATGCACTTATAGTCTCGGAGCCTACCCTGGCTCCAGTTGTGCATGGCTGCTTCTTACCATCTCTCTCTCTCTCTCTCACCCTCTCTTTATATTGTTTTAATCTCCTTAGCCTGCTGACCTAATGCCTGGCTCACCTCACTACCACTTTCATACCTCTCCATCACTTGTTTGCTCTGTGCCATTTTTAATTTTTAATCTGAAGTATGCAAGGCCATAGGTCCCCTTTGCCATTACGTTACCTGCTATTTATTTGCTTTCTTGCTAATTCGTTGTCCACTTACAACCTACATTTTTTATGTTATTGTATAATGTGTGCGTACTCTTTGATGCCATGTAACTCCGATCACCCTTTCCCCTAGGTTGTACCGGGAGACGAGCAACTTGTTGTTCAGTGTACCTTACCTAGTGACACTTTTCAATAAATAAATAAATAATCTGAGACCATTTAGCACTGGGTCATAACAGTGCCAACAATAATAACGCATGCTGTTTGGTATTTTTGTAAGTGACATGCACAAAAATATTAATTAATAAATTTACCAATAACACCAAACTGGGAGATGAGGTAAATTCCTTTCTCAAACATCTACACATTGCAAATGACTTCTTAACAATCGAACAATGGACAATTATAAATGGCACAACATTTAATGTAAACAAATGTGCCGTCATACATTTTGGAAAAAAATAACCCAAATTATTCTACTACTTAAATAATACAGTTATACCTACATCAGAGTCTGAAAGAGATCTTGTGATTATTGTAACTAATCAGTTGACTTCCACCGATCATTGTAAAATGGTCACAAAGAAAACAAATGTAATGATTAAAATGATAATGTGCTTATTTGTATGCAGAACTAAGTAATGTGTATTATCTTTGTATAGAAACTATGTCAGACCACATACAGATTATGGCTCCCCCTTTTGGTGTCCATACCAAAATGGAGACATTTGTCTATTAGAAAGGGTTCAGAAATAGGTTACTAGATTAATTCCTCACTTAAAAAATAAATCATACACTGAGAGAATGTATTGTATTGGACTGGTCTTCTCTCACTAGAAGAAAAAAGACAACGGGGAAATGCATTATTACTATTTAAAATCATAAATTCTCCACAATTAGCATTAGCATGTGGGATCTCACCAAGCCCAAGGCTTAATATTTTGCAATCCCACAATAAACAGCTAAAAATACCTTGGGCTAGAACAAGTAAAAGAGCTCATTATTTTACTATATGGGTGGCCAAGGAATGGAACACGTTGTCACAGAACATACAGTAGTTAACCAAAATACATTTAAATGTTTTAAAACCAATCTACAGAACCACATAATTACAAATAGGACAAGCCCGCGGAGCTGCTCCTGTCTGCCCTGCCTACCCTCACACAGTAAGACCTTTGGGCCGGACGGCCCATGGAGCTGCACCCATCCTCCCTGACGACCCCTGCACAGGTGCGCTCTGGAGGCCACGCTCATATTCCTTTGTCTTAAGAACTTTAAACTTGGCGCCTTTTTTTCTCGACCACCAACTGCTTCTGGTGGCTTACTGGCAAGGATTCCAAGTCCGAGTGGGAACTGAGTTGCTGTGTTTACTTCAGACACTAAGCAGCATCCTGTATAGAATTTAAAACAGAGACAATTTTTTCACTTCATGGCTCCTCCGGTTATTCAGCCACTGGCTTTATGATAGTGTGCTTCAGGGTAGCTGCTGGAATTCATTTAAACAATGCTGCCAAATGTTAGCCTAATTGTGCTCCTTCTTTTATATTTAATTTAAAATGGAGCTTGCTAGTGCCAAAAATGGAGCTTGTTTTTCTATAAAAAAAATTTAAAAAATAGCTGTATTTCAGAGTTCAGGCTGCTCGCTGGACACAGGCTTCCAGTTTGTAATCTGAGAGCAAGCCAGGCTGTTCCCCACAGTCACTTTGTGACTGCTCCCCACCCACCCCAATATCCTCCCACCCTTAGCTGGTGTTTAATTTATATGGAGTGTTCTCGTGAGACTTCGCGTTGCTTTTTTTCTCTATCTCCATTGCTTCTCATTTGTAGTTTATATTAGTCCCCCACTAGAGGTTGCCTGAACTCTTGTTATTCCTTGTGCTGCCCATGCTTCAGTGTTTCTCTGAGTTGTCCTCTCCTTTGGGAGGGTTTGACTCCTCCTGTTCTCTGGCTTACTAATGCTGCATTTTTAGGTAATTTTGCGAATTAGGTGAATACTCAGGGAGCAGCTTAGGCTGCTAAATGAATTAATAAGCTACAAGGACCAATGAGAATTATTACCTCTGCTCTCTCCAAGGCCTCACCATGTGGGGGACTCATTGGCTCCACTATCTGTTCTGTTCTTTCTCTCCTTCATGCCTTGCACAGCATACCAGCCCTCACAATCTTCTATGCAGGGGGAATATAACCTTCCAGTAGGCTGTCATGTGCACCACAACTCATCATATAACTATCTTTGTGCCCTTAAACTCCCTCACCTGCAGCCTTTTACTCGACCTATGTTAAGTGGTGGAACTTGAGCCAAATTGCCCTTGCAAAGCGTGTCCCTTACTCTACCCAGCACTTACTTCTCCTTACATCTTACAGCCAAGGTCTTAGTATTTGCAGTCTTAGAACAGAATAGACCTAAACAAGGGGCCTTATATATTTGGCCTAATACTCTTCATAGATGAATACGGGCAATGGACTACAAATTTAGATTTGCTGTGCTAAGGAAGCTCTTACTTCTCTTTCTGTTGTGCTCAGGAGACATTGAACTCAACCCTAACCCACCAGAAGTCCTTGCATCTCTATCAGACCTAGCAAAGCTTAAAGGAATGTAATTTTTGCATGTAAATGCATGCAACCTGCTAAAGACGTTTACCCTGATCCAGGCTTGGGTCAGTCATGCCACACTGGATGTTCTAGTGGTCTCTGAATCATTGCTCAGACCTGCTATTCCTGACATGGAAATTAACATCCCAGACTATTCATTGTTTAGAGTTGACAGCCACACTAGGGGTGGAGGACTGGCCATCTACATCAAGAACAAATACTCAGTTTCATGCCTAGACTCATTATCCATTGCAAATCAATTTGATTGCCTGTCACTAAAGGTTGAGATATCCTCCTCTACTGTGCTTTGTGTCATAGGTTGCTATAGACCTCTGTTTGCTGGATCCCAAATCCTCACCCATTTAACTACTACTATGGGGCATGGCTCCCTTGAAACAGCTATTCTTGGGGATCTTAACTTTGATTGGCTGTCCAAGGTCTCCACACCACTTAAAGAGTTCTGTGATGCCCATGGGTTGATGCAACTTATTGGCGAGCCTACACTCCCTAATAAGAAGAATCCTGCTAATAGTACACTGCTTGACATCATTTTAGTAAGCAAGCCACACCTATTCTCCCACACTGGAACTTTCTTCTCTGATGTTAGTGACCATTGCATTATTGTCGGCCTAAGATCAGTCCAGAATCCACTATTCTCATCAAGGTTCTCCTCTAAGAGGACTAGACATAACTTTGTTCAGTCTGCCTACCTTAATGACCTAAAATACTCACTGTACTGGCAGGGCTTTTAGCTAACTTGGTCAACTTGGCATATGACATCTTTTCTGAAATTGTGTATGGGGCCTATGGGGCCTTAAATAAGTATGCCCCTCTTGTAAAAGTCAGTGTAAGGAGTAGAGCCTGTTGTTGGTTCTCCTTAGAACGCCAAGCTGCACTGCTGAACAGAAACAAGCTTTAGAAAAAAAGCATGAAAATCAAAGGCCCCTATGGACTGGTGTCACTTCAGGAGAGCTCATAATGCATGTACTAAGATGATAAGAGAAGCTAAGGTATCCTTTTACCACTTGGAACTGGTCTCTGCCACCAACAGCTCATCTAAGTTGTCAAAATCCATTAAGAACATGTCAGGCCATACACTGGGAAACTCTCTGCCTGCAATGATCACCACTGGCAGTGTTACTATCTGTGACAAAATGGAGATCCTGGATGCATTCAACAATCACTTTGCTATGGCAGGGCTGGCATTTGACAACTCCCCTGCATGTTCCTTATGTTCCCAGCTTGGTATACAAAATACTGAACCTCTTCTCACCAACTCAGTTTTCTCCCTTCAGCCTGCTTCATTGAAAGAGGTCAAAGAACTTCTATTACAGTTGGATATCAAGAAAAGCACTGGCGCTGATTCCCTTGACCCATACTTTCTAAAGATTGCCTACCATGTTTTAGCCATGCCAATCACCCATCTATTCAATCTCTCATTGTCTCAGGGGATCCTCCTACCTTTATGTAAAATAGCCCATGTTATCCCTCTGTTTACATCAGGGGACCCCTGTAATCTTAACAATTACAGGCCAATTTCTCTACTTCCTATATTGTCAACATTGTTGGAAAAAACAGTAAGCAAGCAGTTAAGAATCTATGTAGAAGATATGAACCTATTAAACCCAAAAGCAATCTGGCTTCAGAGCAAAGCATAGCACCGTTACGGCCCTAGCCAAAGTGACCAACCATTGGCAGTGAGACCTGGAGAACAGAAATTTTGTCTGTGCAGTGTTCTTAGACCTAAGCAAGACCTTCAACACTGTTGACCATGGTCTGCTCCTCTCCTTCCTGAGAGCCATTGGTCTGGACCCACTATCCTTACATTGGTTTGATGACTACCTCTTTAGCCAGTGGCAGCAGGTTAAGACAGAAGGTGAACTTTCTCCCCTTAAACCCTTACAAAGATGGGTGCCTCAGAGATCGATCCTTGGTCCCTTACTGTTTGCAATCTACATAAACAACATCAACGTCCTCATAACTAAGGCCAATATTCATCTGTTTGCTGATGACATGGTACTTTACCTAAGTCACCCATTGCCGGAAGTTGCCTGTGGAGATCTAAAAGCCAAATTCAATCTACTTCAGAACCAACTCCTAAATAAAAAACTTCTACTAAGTGTTAAAAAAATGAAAGCAATGCTGTTTTCACCCCTTCTCCATGCAGCAAATCCTGCCAGTGCTGGCTGTATTCCACAGATCACCACAATCCTGGGAGAAAACCTAGAATTTGTCAATAAATTCAAGTATTTGGGAGTATGGCTCGACCATAGATGCTCCTTTACAGATCATGTCAAAGATCTGCTAAAAAAACAGAGGCAGAGGCTTGTGCTCTTTTTCAGGATTAATAACTTCCTTACTAGAGATGCCAAGCAATGACTAGTACAAACAATGTTTCTCTCCTTAGTTGACTATGCTGACTTTCTTTATAGTCAGTGCCCTGCCTCTTAACTTGCTAAATTGGACACGTTGTATCACAGGGCTCTGAGATTTATTACTGGCCTATCTTTTTCCACTCACCATTGTGCCCTTTACATTGCCGTGGGGTGGTTCTCCCTTCAGTATAGGAGAAACAGAAATGCTGCACTCTGGACATTCAGAGCTATTATCAAAAAACTTTCCCGATATATCTCTGATTGTCTCCTGCTATGCGAGCTAGGAAATTATGCACTGAGAAGCTACTCCTTCATTTTTCTAAAGGTACCTAAGCTTAAAACATACTTTGGAAGAATGGGCAAAAGTTATGCGCTGCCATTTCTATGGAATAAACTACAAAAAACATTGAAGCTCAGTATTTCTGTCAGTCTATCCACCTTCAAGACATCATGTGCCTGTTCAGTTAAGGAACCTCGCAACTGTTTCCCTCAATCCTGGACAGCCCTGCAGCTGTGGCACATCTAGATGGTGCCCATCTTCTTTACCTTGTCTGGCCTAGTGTCCCTCCCCCCCACATTTCTACTTGTACATTATCGTCCCTGTCTGCTCTCTATGTGTGCTCTCCATTTCCCTCTTCTGTGTCCCTTCTATGGCTCTTACCTCTCCCTCTCGTTACCCTCCAACCCCCACCCTTACTCCCCACCCCCTGCCTTCCACACACCCCTTCCACCTTGATCACACTGACTGGAACATACTGACTGTCTTGTTCTACAAGGTAATGTATGTAACATATTAGTATCTAACTGCCGTCCTCATATAGCTCACCCAGCTTTTGTTGCAGACAACAGTCCTAAAATTAAGAAGGAATTGAACCACTGTTCTCCAAATGTTCTCTTTTTGTGTCATTGTTAAACTTATGTAACTGTGACTGTAAAGTATTATTCAGATGTTATGTTGTTGACTGCTTATAAAGTGTATAGCCTTCATTCCTGTTATAACCAGGTCCATCTTCTAAATGAGCTTTGCTCAATGGTGATCGCCTGGATAAAATAAATAAATATTTTGATTGATTGATTGAGATTGGGGACTCATCTGACCCACTCAAGTGGGAGGACAATCTCGATGGGCTTTTAGCCTTCTTTTGTCCTTAAATAATGCAGTAAATCCGGTAAAGAACTGTGTGGCAATAAAAGCGTCTTTTATTGCCGCGCTGTTCTTGGCTGCACTATTATTGTCAGCACTGTTCTGAGCCAGTGCCGAATGGTCTCAGATTTTCAACTAAGATATGAATTTGATTTAATGCCAGAACAAACTGAGTTACTCTCTCTCCTCAAACAGCGAATTCTCAAAATATATAACCCCAGTAAGCCTCCTTTTTATACAAATGAAGGGACCCAAAGTTTTCTTGTGATATGCAATGCCAAACATACCATTTTGGCCTTTTTGTACTCTTCTCTTAACAAATATAGAGAAGGGATACATGATGCCTTAGACTATTGGAATAGAGTAACTAATGATAAAGCTTTATCCTGGGAATGAGAAAAAAATATGGCAGTTTTCCCATAAAACCTTTTCCTTGTAATGTATGCTGGCTCAGAAACTTAAGATCACAGTGGACAGCCATTTAAACTTCATCAGCAGGGGGAAGTGGGGCTACAAAACCCAGGGCTATATTCACCAGTAAGACCTTACAACCCAACCGTAATTTTTTATTAATTAATGCTAGAAGTCTCACAAACAAATTTGATGAGCTTCAATTAACATTACATGCCTCTAATATTGATATTTGTGTTATTACTGAAACCTGGTGGCAAGAAGAGGATGCTTGGGATAAAAACATCACAGGATACACACTCTACAATAAAGATAGGTCTCATTCCAAAGGTGGGGGTGTGGCCCTGTACATTTCTGATGGCATGTCTTCAGAATGTCTAGGTTCATCTAACTGGGCAGACTTGGAAGTATTGTGGATAAAGATATCCCCACCACAGGCAGCAAAAATCAATATAGGTCTTGTGTATAGACCACCATTTATTGGGGCCCATGAGGATCTTATATTATTAGATTTCATTAACCAATTAACATCAGCCGGGAATGTCATATTGGTAGGTGATTTAAACCTCCCTGGAATTAATTGGGACACACAAATGGCAAATACTGCCATGGAGACCAATTATTTGGATGTATTTAACTTGGCAGGGCTGGAACAGTATGTACTAAATAACACTAAGGGTACCCATATTTTGGACCTGGTTCTGAGTAAACTAAAAAATAGTATTCACAATTGCATGGTGTTGCCCCTGTTGGGTTATAGTGATCACTCTATGGTTAGCTTTAATTATTTGGGATCCCTGGGAAAAATTACTGGCAGAACAACAATATATAAATATGACCAAGTTAATTTTGACTAAATGAGATGTGAGGTAGCTGAATGGAATTGGAAATCAGAGTTTGAAAATCAAACATTATCTGGTACGTGGGAAAGGTTACATAATAAGATTTATACATTGGTCCATAAGCATGTACCTATTATAAATAAGTATGATGGGTCCAAAAAATCCCTTCCCCATGGATGTCCTCTACAGTTAAGAAACTAATTAATTGCAAGAATAAAGCTTATAAAAAGGCCAAGCAGAGTGGAGATCAAATATGCTGGGAATGATATAAAAAATGCTTAAAAGTCACAAACAAAAGCATAGCCTTCACAAAAAAAAATCGAGTACAAATTAGCTACCAGGGTACAGGACAACTACAAATCATTTTATTCATATATAAATAGCAAAAGAGGAGGAAATAGAACAATTGGTCCCCTAAAAGACCTCAATGGGAATCTCATATCAGAAAATCAGGAGATGGCAGAGAAACAAAATAATTATTTTTCCTCTGCCTTTGATAAGGGGTCACAAACAATAAAAAAAATCTGGATAAAAAGGAGTCCCCTGGGCTCAGTCTCATACTAGATGCCACTGATGTGGCTAAAAGACTTAAGAGAATCGATCAAAATAAGGCACAGGGGCTTGATGGAATGCACACTAGGGTAATAAAGGAGTTGGCAGACCTATCGGCAAGCCCAATTACCTGTATCTATCAGAAATCTTTGGATGAGGGTGAGGTCCCTGTGGAATGGAGACAGGCTGTGGTTATCCCCATCCATAAGAAGGGTTCTAGGCAGGAGGTTGAAAACTACAGGCCTATTAGCCTAACTTTGGCCCTGGGGAAAATATTAGAGGGTATTATCAAAGAATATATAACAGATTCTTTAAATATGTCAGGAAATATTGATTATACAAAGCATGGGTTCACCAGGGGTAGGTCATGCCAAACAAATCTCTTGGAATTTTATGGCAAGGTCAGCAAAGCCCTGGACATGGGTAATTCAGTTGATGTTATCTTCCTGGACTTTGCTAAGGCCTTTGATAAAGTTCCATATGAGGAACTGGAAAATGCTTTGAATTGGGACTTCATAATAAAATATCACAGTGGATTGAGTCATGGCTAAGTGGAAGGAGGCAGAGGGTATGC
Organism: Neoceratodus forsteri; assembly: GCA_016271365.2. NCBI lineage: Eukaryota > Metazoa > Chordata > Ceratodontiformes > Ceratodontidae > Neoceratodus > Neoceratodus forsteri. The sequence continues at coordinate 877,974,742 of CM028129.1, forward strand.
ATAAGGGGAGAATACTCTAGTTGAGTGGATGTGACCAACGGGATACCTCAGGGCTCTGTTTTAGGCCCCTGTCTCTTTAATTTATGTATTTCTTCAATGTATGTACAGACAGGGGTGTGGCTTTCAAAATTTGCTAATGACACATGTCTCAGCTACCCAATCAACAACTTAGAAGAAAAGAATATCTTACAAGCAGCCCTTGTAGATCTTGAAATATGGGCTTTAAAGAAGAAATCTACATTTAATTCATGTAAGTGCACAGTTATGCATCTGGGGAAACATAATAAACAATTTAAATACATGCTGGGGACAGGGTACTTAGAGTGGTCCACAATGAAAAAGATCTTGGTATAAGAGTCAGCAACGATCTCAATTTCAAAATGCAGTGCAGTCAGGTTGTTAAAAAAGCAAGTAGTATACAGTGCTGCATTCATAAACACATAAAAAGTGGAGATAAAAAGGTTTTAATCCCCTCTTTATACCTCATTGGTGTATCCCCACATGGAGTATTGTGCACAGTTCTGGACACCAGGCAATAAGGGGAACATCAAAGCCTTAGAGAGGGTTCAGAGGAGGGCCACAAAGAGGATTAAGGAAGTCCAGGGTCTGAGTTATGAGCAGAGGTTGCTAAATTTGGGAATGTTTTCCCTGGAGTTCCTCAGATTACGGGGAGACGTGCCTGATCTACAGTGTCCTTATGGATGTACAAATGTGGGAGCAACTAGGCTTGGTGGTAAAGAAACAGTTGTATAATACCAGAGCTCACCCTTTTCAAATATATAAGGACAAATTTAATATCAAAGAAAGACAATATTGGTTTAATGTTAGGGTGACTGGGACCTGGAATGCGTTGCCTAGTAAGATTGTGACCAGCAAGACGATGAATGAATTTAAAACCAAGCTTGATAAATATCTTATAAGTAAGGGTATTCGGGGATACTCCTAATATAACCATGGTGAACTTAATGAACTTATGTCTTTAAATGCTCAGTTATACCTATGTAACCTTGACAAACTATAAATTACTACAATATAAACCATTGAACACCATATCATAGGAAAAAAAACAGGACTGCAATTGACTGACAACTGTATAAAATGTGGTAAAAAAGAAGCTGACCTGAAACACTTAATGTGGGACTCCCACATAAAAAACAGCTCTGGAACTCCATTAAACTGTACCTAATTGGGCTGTGTGTACTAGTTTTAATTTCCATACATGTATCACTGGTTACTTTCAACCACAACTGGAAGTTTCCTGTGTCGAAAAGTATACTATCTAGTCTCTGCTACAGCAAAATGCATTATCCTTTGACATTGCACTGTTATTTTACCATCCTTGTCAGAATGGAAAGTTGATATTATGGAGGCCCTATTTTGGGGAAAAATAGCTCATGGATATCTGGAGAACTCTGGCATTTTCAAGAAAAAGTGGAATCAATTAACATATTGTACAACTATGTAAATGATCTTAAATAGGACATGAACTCACCTCTCTATAGATTGTGCAGCTCCTTCTCTAACTTAACCTACCAGTAATTATTTTCTACATCTCTTTTCTTGCATATTTTCTATCTCCTTCCTATTCTTATTTCTTTTATTTCCTATTTTCTAAATAATTCTCATTATTGCTAATATAGGTATGGGAAGGAATGACTATGTTATCATTCTGATTTGCTTTAGAAAAGTTTTAAGTCTGGTTTAAAAATCTCTTTTTATGTACAAATGTACTTATTTCTCATTTACATAATAAATATGTTGGTAGATATGTATCACATAGAGATAATTATATGCTTTGTTATTTCACAATAATCTGTTAAATATTTAAACATTTCAATAAACTTTATGGAAGAGAGCTCAATTTGGTAATAAACCACCTGTGGACCTATGGAGATAAGAAGCCTTTGTTGCTGTATAGGTCACCAAGCTTAGGATGGAGTTTTGCATGGATGGCATCAATGTGGGCTGAGAAGTCAAGTTTGCTGTCAAGCTACACACCGAGGTACTTGAAAAACGGTGGCACTTCAAGAGGGTGTGATCCAGTGTGGTAAAACAGGGAGTGCCATGAGTCTGGCCAGTTTCTGACTGATGCCAAAGGACATGGATGCTGTTTCTCTTTTAGTGTTGACCCACAACTGGTTGGATTGGAACCAGTGCAGAACACTGTGGAAGTTCTGCTGGAGCAGGTCTTTCACAACAGTGGTAGAGGGACTGGATATGAAGATGACTGTCTCATCTGCATATACATGAATATGCGAGTTGGCACAGGCAGAGGAGAGGTCATTCAGGAAAATGAAGAAAAGCATGGGACACAGGATGGAACTCTGTAGGACCCCAGCCTAGATGGATAGTGTACTGTAGGTGGCAGGATGCCTAGTACCTGTACTGACTGTTGACAGCCCATGAGGTAGGAAGTGAACCAATCAGCAGTGAGTGCTGAGAGGTCAGCAGAGCTTGCCTTGTCCAGGAGGAGTGGATGGGACATGTAATTGAAGGTTTTGGCCAGATCAATGAAAATGGCAACTGTAATTTGCCCCTAATCTATCCCACAAAAGATGGAATCAGTAGCACACAGCCGGGAGGAGATGGTGGAATTGTAGTTCTGGAAGCCAGACTGGAAGGGGAAAGGAAACCTGTATGATGAGAGGTAGTTAGAGTCTAGAATGTTATCTTGCAGCTTAGAGATGGAGGGAAGAAGGAAGATGGGATGGAAGTTGCCAGGGGAAGAGGAGTCACGCTTTTGTGAAGTGGAATAATTCTGGTCAACTTCCATGCCTGAGGAATAGTACAGAGGGAGAAGAAAAGGTTCAGCAGGTCAGTAAGGGGAGCTGTAATGGTGAGAACTGAGAGGTGGAGGAGCTTGGTGTCCAACCTGTGAGGGATGGACTTGGACAGAATGAGGGAGGAGAGGACAAGTAGGTTTTCAGGATGGTGATGGGGGAAGTGTAAACCCACAGAAGGTTAGGAAGATGAGAAAGGGGAAACAGGAAGAAAAGGAGAGGAGAGGAGGCAGGGGGAGAGGAGAGGGTGCAGGTAGTGAAGAAAACATTGAAGTTAGCAGCAACAGATGAAGGGTTAAAAACAGGTGAACCTTTAACCACATGGTTAGGAGGAGCAGACTGGAGAGTGGAGTCAAAAAGGGAGTGGATTTCTTCCCAGACTTTAGCTGGGGTGTTGTTTTTCACTTAGGTCAAGTTGGAGTTAAGTTATTTTAAGTTGAAAAACAGTTTAAAGTGATTGAATTAAGGACAGTTCAGTTCTACTGGAGCCTAAGTGATGTTTCTGCCTTCTTTAGGTCTTGCGAGCTTCCAGTCATTCATGACATGGTTAGTCTGTATTAAAATAACTAAGAAGGAGGATTCTGAAATTTAGGTAAATTATTTTTGATTTCCTTGCTAGCCTCAAATGCAACCTCCTGTATCTCCATTATTCACTGTTTTTTTATGATTCACCACTTTTGATGGGATTCTACCACAACCACAATCCCCCAACTGTGTACATTTAAGCTGTACCCTTCCTAGAATTTGTGCCCCTACAATTGCAAGTTTTTTTAAATACTCATGCATGCCCCCACACATCTGCTTGATTTGCAGCATTATCACACATCCCTGCTAATGTTACACCTTGAATCCTTTATCAACCATCAATTTATTTTGCTGTTTATTTACCCAGGATAGTCCAAATAAGATGCAGCATCTTTTCAGTAGAGTACTTCTACCCATTTCCACAGCTGACTGGACTAGTGCACTGGGAGGTTAAGTGACTTGTTCAAGGTCACATAGTAAGTATTTCCCTATGGTGGGGTCTGAACCTCTGATGATCTTATTTCCAAGCTGATGCTCTAATCACTAAACCATATTCTCTCTTAGAAATAACTGGCATTATTTTCTACAGCGCCCATACTTTTATCCCACACTTCTCTCCTAAAATGTGCTCCTTTACCCTGTATTTTTCTTCAAATTGTCACCTACAGCAAACCTCCAAATTGGATACTCAACCCATTCCCTAAGATTGGCATACTTATACCTCCCTACCAAGCATTGCAGCCCTTGCCCCAACACCTCTTTCAAACCATATGTCCCCTGCCCCATTCCAAATATAAATACCTTTATCTATGCACCTTTCCTAAAGTTTGTAGTTCCCCCAAATCTGTCCTACCTACCACATGCTCTTCCTCCAGTGTGTACCATTACCACTGTCCCTTCATTTGGAAAGGGGAAGAGAAGGGGAATATATTTTAGAGGGATAAGCAGCAGTAAACTTTAGATGGTTGTATGTGCAGGGGTACCTATGTAGGAATAGGAGGTACACATTTTGTGAGGGGTGCAGGGTAGGAGTTATATATTTTTGAGATTGGTGCAGAGTTGGAGAACATTGCAGGGGGACACAAGTATTGAAAGTTATGTGGAGGCAAAAGATACAACATTAGGAGAGGTGCCATAGTAGGTTTATAAGCTGTGAGAGAATTGCAGAACTACTGTACTGTAGGAATGAAAATGTTAGAAATGTACACGTTTTGGGAGTGGGGTGAATAAAGGCAGGGTACAGGAGAAAGTACAAATCTTGGAGAGAGAGCAGGGTAGTGGAAAAAATGTTGTAGGCAGTACAGGGTAGGGGTATAAATGTTTGGAAGGGTGTTAAGGTAGGGCCGCAAATTGTGGTAGGTGTGCATGAACAGGTGGGAAGCTCTCAAGGGGGTACAAATTCAGGGAGGTGTGTAATTTTTGGAGGAATGCAGAAGTACAACTTTTTGGGAGTGTACCTGTATGTTTGTAATAATTTTAGAAGATACAGTGTTTGGAAAAATATATACAATAATAAGAGGCTGCAGGATATAATTACAACTAATGTAAAGGCATGATGGAGGGAAGAGGGCAAGTCTGAGAAGGATTGTAAAGGTGGGGAAATCCCACATGATAGCTGTGCTCAGTACGGGGGGTGGGCTGACACAAAGGACAGCAAGCCTTGTATAACACTCACTTCCACACAAATGTTTATTGCACATTTTAAACAATGCAGCAGCTTATGGCAGCATACAGCAGCAAACAGTCAGTGTGAGCAATGGATTACCATACAAAAGGGCTAAGTGCATTTCAAATCTCAACCAGGCTGCTCACCATTGCCCCCCACCCCCACCCCCCACACTTTGATTGCCATGAATCTTCATCAGGCAACACTTGCAATAAATGAGTGATGCAACAAAGCATAGGCTGAAACTTGATAATAGACTTGCACCCTGGCTTTATTTTAACTACTGCAGGCTGAGCTCCGTGTTTGTGGAAGTTTGGAATGGTGGGGTTCAGATTTTAGGAGAACTTCATTGTAGAGGTGCACATTTGTGTTGGATTCTAATCTCAGTTGAGGTGAAGGGATACATGTACACAGTTTGGGGGTCTACTTTAATTCCAGCAGGTGAGATGAATTTGAATATAAGAGAGGCTAAGAGAACTGCAAAAGAATGCATTTGAGTGTAAAGGGAAAAAAGGATAAACATTTTCATTTGTAAGAGTCTAACAATTTTGGGGAGAACTAACATTGTCCCTGATCCCCCCAGAAATAATTCACTTCTGCAACTACTGACCTTTGGATGCTCATAGAAACATAGAAACATAGAATTTGATGGCAGATAAGGACCGCTTGGCCCACCCAGTCTGCCCATTTCCCTACCTACTGGATAAGCTGCAGATCCTAGTTAACCAGCAGCCTACTTCTTCCTACCCCCACCCCCCAGAATTGCCTTATGACTATCCCATGCGTGCTTGAATTCCACCACTGATTTTCACTCCATGTCCTCTCCGGAAGGCTGTTTCATGCATCCACAACCCTCTCTGTGAAAAAATACTTCCTTAAATTACCTCTGAGCGCCCCCCATCTTCAAATTGTGCCCTCTTGTTCTTACACACCTCTTTTTTTTGAAAGATGCTACCCTCTTGGACTTTGTTGATTCCCTTGAGGTACTTGAAAGTTTCTATCATGTCCCCCCCTCCCTCCTTTCCTCGAGGCTATACATATTAAGCTCCTTAATGCTCGCTGGCATTATTTATTTTAAAGGCACACTTTATAACATTACATTCCAATAATTCGGTAATCACAATATTCAGCATTTTATCCATCATATCAGTCTATTTTCTTCATTATGGACATAACAGTTCACACACACATCTTCCATTCCATTCCTCTTCCCCTCCTGGTCCTTCTCCTTCGGTATTGCTCTTCTGGGTCCGGACACTGTGATCTGGATTGCTCTTCAGGGTCCGGACACTGTGATCTGGATCCCCTTCTCTCACCGTAACTGGGTACCATCTTTACCTGGACTCCTTCCCCGTTTAGTGCAGACACAGCGATCCGCCCCCTAGCTCTATCTCCCTCCCCTCCCCCCTTTACACCCACGGCTGGGTTCCTTTGCCCCCAGCCCATGGTGTCTCCCCTTTCCTGCCCCTTCCCACAGTCCCACCCTTCGTCCCACCCTTTTCTTGCCCTTTTCAACACTCTCCACCTTCGTCACTCCTGCCGGTGGGCCTCCGCCCAGCCACCGACCCATCTGCTGCCCTTCTGCAGCTCCAGTGAAGCTCCATCTAGCCCCCCGCCCACTAGCTGCCCTTCTGCAGCCCTGGCAGGGCTCCACCTAGCCCCCTAGACCACCTGCTACCCTTCTGCCGCTCCCCCTGGCCCCTAGCAGGGCTCACCTAGGCAATCGTCCTTCTATGGTCTGCCTCCATTTCTGTGTGCCATCCCTATATTCCTTCCTCTTTCTAGCAAAGGGAAGGTAGGTGAGAATTTTTCAGCAAGAAAGAGGGCTTACTTCAGGCTGCTAGCCCTTACATAGTGCCTAAGGACCTCTAGTGGCCCTGCCCCTTGGCCAATGGCCAACGAGACCCTGTCCCCTGTCATAGCCTATCTCCCTGCCCTTCTGTGATCTCACTAACCCTCTCCCCTTCCCCCTCCCCCTCTGCCACTCTTTCTGGCTGTGCCAAAGGACAGATTGGCTTGCCTTTTAATGGCAAGCTTTATTGTCCCTGATCCCCCCCAGAAATAATTCACTTCCGCAACTACTGACCTTTGGATGCTCGCTGGTATTATTTATTTTAAAGGCACACTTTATAATATTACATTCCAATAATTCAGTAATCACAATATTCAGCATTTTATCCACCATATCAGTCTATTTTGTTCATTATGGACATAACAGTCCACACACACATCTTCCATTCCATTCCTCTTCCCCTCCTGGTCCTTCTCCTTCGGTATTGCTCTTCTGGGTCCAGACACTGTGATCCGGATTGCTTTTCGGGGGCCAGACCCTTCTCTCACTGTAACCGGGTACCATCCTTACCCAGACTCCTTCCCCGCTTGGTGCAGACACAGTGATCCACACTCTAGCTCTATCTCCCTCCCCCTGCCCCCTTTACTCCCACAGCTGAGCTCCTTTGTCCCCAGCCTGTGGTGCCACCCCTCCCCCTTTCCTGCCCCCTTCCCCAGTCCCACCTTTTTCCACTGACCCATCTCCAGCTAGCGATGAAGATGGGTCTCCCCTGCAGGCTAGGGTCTCAGGGTCTTTTCTATTCACCTCCCCCCAGGTCCCCGAAGGCCAAAAAGGATAGGCACCTGTAACTACCTCCCAATTTTTGGCGCTCCCTTGCCACTTCTCTCCCTTTTACCCCTTTTGCTTCCTGCCATCCTGCTTTGGGTGATCTTGCCCAGCTGATCACTCCCTGCAGCCCCCAGTGCAATTTTTTTTTTAGGTTCCATACCAATATCCCTCAACAGGGACCCCACAGGACCCCCCAGGTCATTGCCCCCCAAAGTGGACAATAATGCAGTCCACAACAAGGCCCCATTGACCTTATCTTCCTCAGACAAAAATATCCTATCTCCCCAACTACCAGCCTGCCTGAGGCACCCTCCCAGGCCTGAATGCCATCTCTTGTCTGCTGCCCCACAGATGGACACCAATACCAAATTCACCTCTGTTCCCCTGCTTCAGCTGCCTTGCAAATATGCATTCCCACCTGGGACCAACACCCCAACTTAACTAATGGGCCCAACTCATCACCTGCACCACAGGAGTCCCTTCCCCTTGTCCACACCACTTATGTGTCCCTGACCCTCTTCCTTAAGGGATCCCAACCAAGCCCCTTTCCTTCTCCTCTGCAGTCAGCCCCAGATCCTGGCCCTTGGGTGCTGCCCAGTGTCAGGCCATGGCCTTGCCTCCAGCCCTTGCTGTCCTCCCCACCACACCTTCCTGTGGACTTCACTGCACTGTTGTCCTGCTCTGGACTTGGGTGGGCTCGCCCTGCCCCAGTATCACCTTGCTTAGCCTTGCTAGGCATGAATGCCCAGTGTGGAGTTTGGTCCTCCCCATATTCCTGAATAGGCCTTGCCCTGCCTTACCTTGTACCCTGTTGCTGGCATCCCTCGCCACAACCTGCTGCCCGAGGCCCTCCTGCCCAGCAGGCCCCCCACAACTCCTTCCCATGCCTACCTACTGGTGACACCAGGTTCTGCTACTGCCTTCCTGCTCCTTTCATCTTGCCCCCCCTCTTGTTCGGTGCCAAGGCCCCATAAATGGCTGCTCATGGAGCCAAAAACCAGAAGCTAATCTGTGGAAAGGCCCTGCAAACCCATCTGCTACCTCCTTCTGATTCATCTGTATTCTTAGCTGAGACTGGACTGCCACCTGTTTTGGGGCCCTGCCCCTATCTCTGTTGGCCTCTGTCACCTGTTAATAAGATCCACCGCCACTTTAGAGTGCTTCATCAAGATAGGCCTTCCTGCTTCCTGTACACTCATACCCTTGATGCCCTGCTGCTGGGCCATCTTCCCCCCCAACTGCAGCCCCTCTCCTGAGCCTGCCCCCAGCCTCAACTGGAGACCCAGCTCCAGCTGCTCCAACAGCCCTGCCCTTATGCTGGGTGCTCCACAGACCACCATGCTTGACCCCTAAGTTTGTACAGCTGCCCACACTTTGAACTGCGACTATCAGTTATCTGACATTATGACTGTATTTCATTTCCAGAGTACCTGTTTCCTTCCCTGTCATGGTAACAATTTCACTGCCTCTGGTTCCGGATCGTTGAGGCAGCCTATGCATAAGCCTGCTTAATCTGCACAGAAGTTATCCAGGCTGAGACTAATTCCGGAATGGCTCCGAACCTGCTGCGGGCTTGATGCAGATCCCCACTTTACCCAGTTTTGCCCCTTCTGACTGATTTTCCACCTGCGGGCTGACACTCCTTAATGGTGTCCTTCTCCTGCTAATGGCAGTTCCTCCACTCCACAGCTCGATGGTCCAAGCTAAGATGTCCATGTTCCTGAACCCTTATTCCCCTACCACCTCTGCCCTTTTCTACCTGCAGGAGCTCCTTTTGGATCCTGCCACCCCTTTTCATTGCCCCCCCTACTAACTTGACTTATGTGCTCTAAGATTGGGGCTGGCCCTGCCCTTACCTATTGGGCACCGGCTGTCTGCATCCCTCCAGACCTGCAACTGAAACTCCAACAGTGGGAAAAAAACATCTAACACTGACCAACCTCCGCTTACCCAAAGATATGTAAGCCATTCCATCCCACCATCCAGCATGCTGCCCCCTGTGACCACCTACCAGACATCAGATCAGTCCATTGTGCCACCTTCTGCTTAATGTAATACATCCACCCCTTTCTTATTGGATCCTTGTGCCCCGGCTACCCTAATGTCTGTGCTGGGCATCCTCGACCTCCTCGCTTCTTGCTCATCCCACAACTGCAGCCATTGCTGTAAAACCATTAAACCTGGTTAATGCCCATCACCTGAAAGTGCCCTGCCACCTTTCGAACCCACACCCTGTTCTGTCTCTCCATACCTACATATTTGTGCAACCCTGTTCTCTCCCACATTTACACAATCCTGTACTACATATTCTCTCCATACTTGTATATTCAGCCATGCTGTTCTTTGTTTTACTACATATTGCTACACATCTTGTTCTCTCCGGACTTATATATTCCTGCAACCCTGTTCCTTCACACATTTACACACTCCTGTACGACATATTCTCTCCGTACTTGTATATTCCCCCATGCTGTTTTTCTATTACTACTTATTCCTACTCATCCTGTTCTGTCTCTCCCCAATAAGGCCTGCCACATACCGCAGGCCAACCTCTTTTACAACCTCTTGCCCCGGTCCCCTCCCGTGTTCGGTTCCTTGGGGCTGGTGCAGGCTCAGGGGTGTATAATTATGGCTAGCTGGCATGGAGCAGCCCCCCCTTCCAGTTCCTCCTGCACCCGGTCACCTAACTCTTCCCCCAGCGAGCCCCTTCCCATCTTAGCCCCCCAATACGTGCAACAGTCCTTTGTCCCAGAAATGGGCAGTACCAAAACTGCCACCGCCCTGATACACCGTCTCCAATTTCCCTATGTCGACACTGTGCCCTCATAGACCATGCAGGCCACCAGTGGTTTTTCACCATTCCAGGCCTTAACTGGAGTGTCTGCCAAAAGGCCGTAACAGGGCATGCTGCCCTCACCACCTGGCCTCCTTCATGAGCACAGTGGCCTCTGTTCCCCCCATATGGAAAGTTCTACTGCCCCTGTATGTCGCTGCCCCCCCACTGCCCCTCGTCCACCAGCTCCTCCACCTGCAGATGTCCCTGAACTGGCTCTAATCTGGGTGCTACCCCTGGGTGCCACCATTGAATGAGAACTCAGGTGGAGGGCATCCAGCCCCACTGTGCATCCCAGACGGGGTACCACTGACAACCTCACTGCCTCCTGCTACAGTCAGGCATCTTATCCCTGTGTACTCTCTGGGGACCCCAAACCACCCTAAAGCCAACACCATATGGGTACCAGATCGCTGACCACCACTCACTCTTTGCCTTATTTGGCCCCTGGTCACCTGTGTCCCAGAAGCTGGCTACCTGTGGCCCACCCCCAGCCCCCCCAGTTGGCTTACCTGTGGTGGCCTGGCCCCACCACCCTGTTCCCCTTAAACCTGTACTCCCCGATTCATCATAACTCCCCATGGAAGAACCTCATTGGTCTAAATCAAGAACAGTTTCCAAACCCGCTGGTCACAGGGGGGCATCTGTCCCCTCGTACCATGATACTATGTCCCCAGATCCCCTTACCCATTTGCAACTTCCTTAAACATATACATATGCCCATTCCAGCCTGTATTGAAGCATACAAACTATACTTTTTTTTTTTTTATATATACACCCGCTACCCCTCCGGCCCCATACTGCACAGCTGCTATGGCTGGGCCCCTTTTTCATGTTGCCTGCCTCCATACTCCTCCTGGGCTCTTGACGCGCGGTCCACACTGAGTGCTATCTGGGTCTGCTAAAGCTCCTGCAGTCCCGACCTGCCTATGGTCTCCCGGGGCCCTGGTCTGGCTCTCGTGTGTGAAAATCATCTCTTTTAACGAGCCGCATGTGGTCGTCTGGACCAGCACCAACCCTTCTGCTTATCTTGGCTCGCTACCTCTTGTCCCTCCGCTTCTGTGCACACTCGTGGTGCCACATCACAGCAGCTTGTAAAGAGCGTGCTCGCTTTTGCTCCCAGAGCCACTATTCGGTCACTGCCGTTTCTTCATAAATGAGAACTTTACCTCAGGAAGTGGGAAAATACCCTTTGCCCAAGAAATAGCTTACCGACTGCTCTGCTAAATCAGCCTATTCCACCTGCAAAATGGCTTCTCCTGTAGTAAGCCTTGATGTGTCACTTCCACAAGAAAACATCTGCTCCAATCAAAATAACCCCCACCACGCTGCTTGTGTCAGTGCCATGTAACCCACCAAACACCAGACTGCCCCATGTTAAACCACTGCCTATTGTCGGCAAGCACTCGCCACCCTAGACTGACCCAGTGGCCTGACACCAGGGGCCTCCATGCCCACGTGGTTGGGCTTCCTGGCATACCTGCTCCCAGTAACCACATCATCCTTCCACCTTTCCTGTGCCATCCATAAGCACGGTAGTAGCCTACCACAAAATGGCAGCTGTGCCGCTCAGCTGTGCCTCTTGATCCAGCAAACCAGGCACCACCAACCCCCTTGCTTTGCTTCCCTCTCCCCCCAAAATGATCCTCCGCCAGAGGATGAGCATGCCAGCCATTTTTGCCTTGTCCGCTCTATCTCCCCATGTATCCCTGCCAAGCTGTGTACATCCTTAGGTGCCCCACCATGCCTTTGCCCCCCCATGTGGTGGCCATACCATGTGGCAGGCCTCTCTGGCCCCTCCGCTGTGGCCATAACTCCAGAACAGCCCTAGTTGCATGCCGTGGGCCTACCCACGCACTCCAAGCATGCTCCACGTGTATCAGAAAAAGAGATGTGTAAGAACAAGGGGCCACAATTTAAAGTTAGAGGGGGGATGGCTCAAGGGTAATGTGAGGAAATTCTTTTTTCACGGAGAGAGTGGTGGACGCATGGAACCGCCTTCCTGGAGAGGTTGTGAGGTCTAAAACTGGGGGAATTCAAACATGCATGGGACAGACATAAGGCAATTATAGTGGGGGGTTGCAGGAAGTAGGCTGTTGGTTAGCTAGAATCTGCAGCTTATCCAATAGGTAGGGAAATGGGCAGACTGGGTGAACCAAGTGGTCCTTATCTGCCGTCAAAGTCTATGTTTCTATGCTTCTATCCCCCATCCCCCATGGTGGCTGAGACATGCGGCCAGCCCCTCCGGCCCCTTCTTCCTACCAGGCCTCCTTCTCTGGACCCTCGTGCTGCCCTGCACATCAACCATCTTGGGCCTGTCCCCCACTTCCCACTAGAGTGCTCCAGCGTGAAACCCCCCACACCTGGCATCTGTGGCCACATAGGAGGCCATGCTGGCTGCCTCTGCCCATCGATCCTCAGCCCCCAGCCCCTGTGGATGCCAGATCTCACTGCCCTGCAGCACCCGCAAATGCCTCAGTTGTCCTCTCATGTATCCCCTCACCCATCTTGGGGTGGGCCCACGATAGGCCCCACCGGCTCAGTTTGCCGGCTGCCATGCCTAAATGCCCCTGCCGGCTCCATAAGCCACTTCCAGAAACAGAGCTCCCAAACTGCACCCTGTGCTTGGCTCCTGGCAGGAGCTGCTCGCTCCAGTGTAGTATGGCCCGCCGTGCCTCCCCACCCCTGTGGGACTTCACGATCTGCCAACCAGATAAATAGCTCTGTTCTGAAAACCAGCCGGGCCACGTTCTTTGGCTGCAACTGAAATAGTGCTACTAATAGTAGTTCAAACCCTGATCTCTAAGATTGCAGTCCTGTGTCCTAGCCACAAAACTATGCTGGCTGCTCCCATTCCCCTTCTCCTCTCTTCTTCCTATTTTTTTTTTCCAATAAAACGTCCTGCTTCAGGTGGCTACCTGATAAATTCCTGGCCCATACTTCCCTCGCAAAATACATCCTACCTTAGCCCTTCAATCATAACATATTCTACTAGCCCCTACCCTCAGGAATAGTATGGTTAACATAATTTAAAACAGGGGTTCCATTTGGCCAGAAAAGGCCTAAGCTCCCCCTGTAGTGCCTTACCTCTCTGTGCCAGCGATGTGCTCAAAATTTCCAGCAAGTAAGAGGGCTTGCTTAAGGCTGCTAGCCCTTACATAGAACCTAAGGACCCCTAGTGGCCCCGCCCCTTGGCCAATAGCCAGCGAGACCCTGTCTCCTGTCTTAGCCTATCTCCCCGCCCTTCTGTGATCTCACTAACCCTCTCCCTCCTCCCCTTCCCCTTCCCCCTCTGCCACTCTTTCTGGCTGTGCCAAGGGACAAATTGGCTTGCCTTTTAATGGCAAGCATTATTGTAGCCAGAGGGTTAGTGACTGGTCAAGAGAATTTGCCAGATATTTATATATGGTATTTTACTGGTGTAATTCCATGGTTACTGGTCCCCATAAAACAACTGAAAGTAAAAAAAATTGTTTGGTATTTTACAATTTGTTGAGCTGACAGGGCCTTGAGGAAATTTTCGTCTAATTCATATCAGCACTTACACAGGTTTCTGCCAACCAATCCCAAAAAGTCTGTTGGATTTTGTGTGAAACTTCCAAATAAGAGAAAAAACTCAATAGTATTTAAAAATGATAGGGGGTTAGTTGTGTTTAGTTGCAATAAATAAAGTCTGCTGGCCTACATGATGGGCAAACTAGTATATTTAGCATGCACTGCCATGTATCTTTCACAGACTCAGGGACAATGGTACCCAGGAAGAGGTGGTACCGTATATATCTTGGGCTTGATATTCAAAAACACATCCTACCATGTGAAAAACAAGTTTTCAATGGACATGGGGGAGGAGAGCATTTGTTTTTTCAAATCCCCAGATCATCTTTTTACAGCTCAAGGTTTTTATCTATGTAGCCATCCCCTCCCTGCTGTCTAGGGACCTGGTGGTAAAATGGTAGGGGGCACCACACAACAGCAGAACCACATCCAAAAGCAGATCAAAGTTGGCACATACCTGGACATAGATCATAGAGTCCCACAGGTGGTCGCTGAGTGTGGTCAAACCTGAGGTGCAGCTAGAAAGAATCCCAGGCTCTAGGGGCAAGATGGTTACCAGAAAGCAGCATCACAGTTCATAAAATAACAGCAGGAGGCCACACTGAGGAAAAATTTAACAAGAACGAATTAATTTACTGAGGCCAAACAGAATTTCATGGCTCCCAGGAGCTGAGGGCATGGCTAGATCAGTGAGAACTTCTCTTCTGTGGCACAGATGCATGGCACCAATCTTGTGGTCGAGAAGGCCATGATGCTGGATCTCACAGAGCCGAGGGGCTCAGAAACAAAACTGTTTGGCGCAGTTGCAAACCAAAATCTGGAGCACTCTCACCCATCTTCAAATACCAACAGGCTCTACAAGTAAAATTTAAACTTTTATTAAGTATAAAAATGACACGTATCACCTGACACATTTCTGATATACTATCCTTTCTAAAAGGCTGATAAAAAAGTGAACCACACATCTTTATATACATCACAGCTATGACATCATCATTACATCACTAATAAAAACTTTAAAATCATTGGTCTGCATCAATCAACCCATTATGTGCAAAACAACAACACACGTCTATTTAAAGTGCCCACAAAAACAAAGTGCAGACAGGACATAAAACGTGCAAAGAATTAAAAACAAAATTTCAGGACCTCCATGAAATTAAATACAATCTCTATCATATAGCAAAATGTACAAGTTGTATGGCATTCAATCCTTAGTATCTCGGAATCATAAATACATAGGTTTCAGATATATCTTTTCAGAACACTCATCCCTTTATTTACTTTTCTTCTAAATAGGGTTTTTAATTCTATATCAACATTCAGACTTGGTATTTTATTGGCCAACAGTCTTATGATCCATTTTATTAATTTCTTTAAAACCTTAGTTCTGTAATTACCACCTCTGGGGTTAGGGAACACTTTTTCTATCCCTGTGAATTTGAAGCTATGCTCACCTGGGTTTTCTGACATAGCCACATGCAGAGCTGTAGTGTAAGTGATATCTTTTTATGTTTGCTTGCACGCATGTGCAAGAAACACAGTGCCATCATCCGAGTTTTCCAGAGGTGTGTCAGCCTCTTCCAGTTCAGTCAGTGTGTTTGCAGGCACGGTCGCAGTGCACCAATCACTGCTCCAGCTGTCTATCACAGCTGAAAATGCAGTGGCATACAGTTGAAAGGGAGAGCTCCGCTTGAGTGAGCAGAGCTCTCCCCCCTCCACACACACACACACGCATGCACACTGCGTGCTCATGGGCCTTCCCCCCCCCACACTGTACGGCCGACGGGGGTGCCCAGTCCTCCGTCAGCTCCACACACACCCCAAAGCATCCAGGTGCCACGCTGGGAGCCCACCCCAGCATGGTAAAATGTTTAATGGCTGACGGGGGTGCCCAATCTCCGTCGGCTCCACGCCCCCAAAGCATCCAGGTGCCACGCTGGGAGCCCACCCCAGCATGGCAAAATGTTTAATGGTCAGCGGAGGTGCCCAATCCCCATCGGCTCCTGCCCCCCACCAACACCCTTCCAGCTGCCACGCTGGGAGCCCACCCAGCGTGGCAAATGTCCCCGTCATCTTAATTAAAAAACACCGTAAATAAAAGCGGTCCTCGCAGTCTCCCTGCCCCAACCCGCACCCACCACTGCGCACCTGCCCGCCACCCCCCATACTTACTTCCGGAGCTCAGCGCGACGATCTTCAGTGGACCGGGAACACGTCTGCACTCTTCAAAGCCGACCGCGAACTGAGGAAATGCCGGTAAGCTGTATAATGGAATAGATAGGGTTTTTTCAACTTTATTGCATATCTCAGGCATTTTTTGGAATTTTTGCACCAAATTTTCAACATGGGGTTTTTGGGACCCCTTCTCATGAATGCTGTCACTGTCATGGCGTTACTCAGGCCCGAAGGGTGATTTCGCAGCCACTGCATGAAATCACCTTTCTGGAATGATTAACGAAGCGACACTGCAGTGTTCATGAGGTGGGCTTTCAAAAGCCTATTTTGAAAATTTGGTGAAAAATTTAAAATGACTGAATGATGAGCTATGCGCAGTTCCTACGCACGCTTTGTAAGTTCGCGACCTTTCAATATTTTCACTCCAGATTTTCAACATTGCCATTTTACCACACCTTCTTATGAGCAGTACAGTTGTCATTTTTTACATCTCATTCAAAATGTGTTTCCGCTCATGTAGTGCACAATGGCGCAGTCGGTGTGCGAAATCAATGTATGGGACATGTTAAGAAAATCACAGTGACACTGGTCATGAGCAGAGATGTTAAAATGGCTATGTTGAAAATTTGGTGAAAAATTCCCAAAAATGACTGTTATAGGAGCGCACGTTGCGCAGTTCCTACGCACGCTGGCAAGTTTGCGAATTTGTAATATTTGCACACCAGATTTTCAACAGTGCCATTTTACCACACTTCCTTATGAGCAGTGCAGCTACCATTTTTCACATCTCGCCCAAAATGCGTTTCCGCAAATGTAGCGCACAATAGTACAGTCGGTGTGCGAAAACAACGTTTGGGACAGATTAAGAAAATCACAGTGACACTGGTCATGAGCAGAGGTCTTAAAATTGCTATGTTGAAAATTTGGTGACAAAACTCCATAAAATGACTGTGTTATGAGTGAGCATTGTGCAGTTTCCACGCACCCTCGTAAGTTCATGAATTTGTAATATTTTCAGTCCAGATTTTCACCAGTGGCATTTTTCCACACCTCCTTATGAACAGTACAGCTGTCATTTTCCACAACATGGCCGAAATGTGTTTTCACACTTTCAGCACAGAAATGCATGGTCGCTGTGGGAAATCATTGTTCAGGACAGATAAAGAAAATCATACTGACACTGTTCATGATCGGAGGTCCCAAAATGCTTGTGTTAACAATCTGCTATAAAAAAATCCCCAAACTAGTTACATTACGGGTGTGCGTTGCACAGTTTCTATGCACGCTCATGACTTCACCAGTTTTTTTAAGATTTTCACAGCAGATTTTCAACATTGCCATTTTTTACACCTCCCCATGAACAGTACTGCTGTCATTTTTCACATCCTGTTCGGAATGTGTTTTTGCACCTGTGGTGCCAAATGGCATAGTCGCTGTGCAAAAGCAGTTTTTGGCTAACAAACTGATATTGCCACTGTTCATGAGGTGCGGGTCACAAAAAAAACATGTTGAAAATTTGGAGTGAAAATACCAACGAATGCCTGAGGCATTTGGGTTTCCAACCATAATGCCCCACCCTGTAGAGTATGACAGGCATCAGGGGTGTGACTTGGGATTCTTGCCTGTCATGCTCATACCATTCCACCCCCACCCACACCCTGCAGCCAGTGAGAGGCATCAAGGTGTGCCTTGCACTCTTCGGGCCCAAACTTCACCCCATTCTCCTATACCACACCCATCTCACCGTATTTCCTGATAGAATGGGGTGCGATAAGGGCCAAAGACCCCAAGGCACACTGTGACACTTGTCAGTGTCTGCAGGGTAGGGTGTGGTGAAATGGCATGGTCGTTATGCCTGACGACCCAAAGGCACACCCCAATGCCTGTCACTCTCTGCAGGGTGGTGGTGGGGTTGGCTTCAGTTCAATACTTCGCTGCCATTCCTATTATGCAGCTCTGTAACTTCTACACTACCAATGCCAATGCCAGCAAGCAAACATTCGGCATTGACAAATGCTTGTTTCTCTACAGCCCTGATGTACACTCCAACTCTTGTCTTCAACTGTCTTTCTGTTCTTCATAATGTAAAAAGCCCCACAGCTACAATCTGCTTTGTAAATTACCCCTTTGGTACTGCATGTGATTATCTGGCGTATTTCAAATTTCTGTCCATTCCTACCATAAGTAAAATCCTTGCTTTGATTAACATAGCTGCAATAAACACAGTTTTTACACTGCAAGCAACCCTTCATTTTGTTAAGCCATGCCTCATTAGATTTACTTTGAAAATGACTATGTGTGAGATAATCTTTCAATGCAGGGGCTCTTCGGTAAGAAAAAATGGGAGGGGGGCTCAATATTGTTGCACAAACCTCTATCGCTGGCTAAAACTTTCCAATGTTTGTTAAAGATGTTTGCAACTAGGCCAGCATGGGCTGAGTACCCTGTTACAAAGTGAAATCTATTATCTGTTTCTTGTACCCTTTCCTGTGTTTTCAAACATTCAGCTGGATCCATTGCTGTTACTTCCTGACAGGCAGTAGTTACTCGATTATGTGCATAGCCTCATTCTTACAATCTGTTCTCTAACTCAGTAGCCCCTTTCTGAAAGGCTTCTGGTGTGTTGCAGTTCTTTCTTACTGTCAGGAACTGCCCTTTAGGAATGTTACACACAGTATGTGGTGGATGGCAACTTGATGCATGGAGTAATGTGTTGCCATCCACATTTTTTCTAAAAATGTTCATGTTTAATTCCCACATTGCCTTGGTGAGTGTTAAGTCTAAATAATTGACAGAAGTAGGATCTGCTTTAATTACTGAATCTTAGATGCTCATTTGTGGTATGTAAAAATGAAATAAATTCTGCAAGAGTCTCTTGATTACCTCTCCATCTTAACAATATATTGTCAATAAAGCACTTCTACAGTACTATATTGTCTTCATATTTGTTGATAGCATCATTATATACCACATTTGATTCCCGTTTGCCCACAAACAGACTGGCAACAGGTGGCCTCCATTGCTGTGCTTTTTTTCTGTGCATATAGTTCTCCATCAAAGAAACACATTTTTGTAAAAATATGCTCTAACAGTTTCAAATAAAATTCTGTAGGGGGATGTTCAGCATTGTCTCTTAGATTAAGATAGTATGCAACTGCATCTAAGGAGCCCTCATGAGGCATGTTAGTATATAATATCTCAATGTCCAATGTTACCAGGAGACGGTCATCATCTAGATGTGTGTGTGTTCTATCAGATTTAAAACATCCTTTGTATCCTTCACACACGAGGAAAGGTTACTCACATGGGTCTTTAAACAGGAGTCTAAATATTGTGAAGGGGCCTGTCAGGTAGCCAAAGCTGCTCACTATCAGTCTACCAGGTGGTTTCTGTCTATTCTTATGGACTTCCGATAAAATGGTTGTGACAGGATGTTCAGTGGTCACAAACTTTTTTGTAGCCTCTATAATCCAGCCTTCTTAAAATGCCAGATCCGCTGTCTCATCCACTGCAAATTTATAATCCTACATCAGATCTGTGTTTAACTTAGCATAGAAATCTGTGTTATTAAGTTGTCTCAAGATTTCATTTTTATAGTCCTGAACATTCATAATGACTATATTTCTTCCTTTATCTGCTGTTTTGATAATTATTCTGGAGTTTTCTTGCAGAGACTGTAGAGCTATTTTATTCGTTGTTAAGTTGTTATAGTTTAAACATGGCAGATCCTTAAACAGGAATTATAGATCTCTCTCACACATAGGTCTCTAAATACTGAGCCTGCTCATCAGAGGGGTCGGTTGAACACAGACTTAGGCTTGAAATTACTGGCAGAGCAGGTCGAAGGATTGTTTTCTGTAACAGACTCTTTTCTAGAAAAAAGAATTTAAGGTTTAACTTCCTGCATGCCAAATATAAGTTCAGAACAGTTTGTGTCTTATTTAATGGTGTTGTAGGACAGAGACTTAATCCCTTCTGTCATAGTTCCATCTCTTCCTCTGTAAGGGGGTAATCAGAGATATTAATTACTGGCATAGTTTGTTCATTAGTGCTTGGTGTTTCAATGAACCCCATCACTCCCTGCTGTTCTGTCTCCTGTTGTACTGTCTCCCATACTGATTGTGACCTCTTTGTCCGTTGAAGCCTACTCCTCTTCCCCCTTTTTGTCATCTTTCTCTGTACCCACCCCTTGTTTGTTGTTTGTTGAACCTGGGGCTGTGTCTCGGATCTGCTGCAATTTGCACTGGGGGATCTATTCCAGTCTTTCGAGCCTGGCCTCTCCCTAAAAAAGGACCTTGGCGTGACTTCATTTTGCTTTTCAGAGTCACTTCCCTCCATGCTAAAGTTAAAAGACACATGTCTGGTTCTTTTCAAAATGCCTTTTTTACGCTCTTTATTCCAACTGTAGACTCTATTATTCGCATAGTGTTTTTTGTTTTTTGGGAACTTTACTTGTTTGGTGGCTTTTAAATCTCTGTCCAGTTTAATAATGAAATATTGCAGCTTTTGATTAAAAGCTTTGAAATCTGTGTGTGCTTTAAATTTCAATACTCCTAGCTCTTGCTTTTTCAAATCTTCTCTCAGCTGAGTTTCTCTCCCTTTACTATATTTTATAATCAACTGCATACATTTGGTACTTGCCTCATTTAGGATTTTCTCCCACTCTTGCATGAACACTTCATTTTCTCCTCCAAAAGCTGGATCTTTCAATATTCTTAAACCTCGTGGAATACATTGCAACTAGATATATGCTTCCATGTTTGAAATGTTCCAGTATCCCTTCCTCAGTTGCTGAGTCAGTCTCTCCAACCCCTTAAAAGCTTCTCTTAGGGACATAGCTTCTGGTGGTAAAGCTTCCCTCCATTTTCTTCTATGAAAAAGGGGTTGACTGTGCTCACTGTAGCCAGAAGGTGGTCCACATACTGCAGTGGGTTCTCAGTCTGGGATGCCCTAGAAAACATCAAATTGGGTATGGTTTCAAGAGACATTGTGCCTCAACAGTGTTGTTATAACTCATCCTCATTTGGTGGTGAAAAAGGAATTTAAGCAGTGGAACTATTCATATTGCAACCTGTGCAATGACACTAAACAGTTCAGTTCATTCCTTCTCAAAAAGTGTGCACAAGGAAACATGGTGCTCTACAGTTAAAACAAATCACAGCTGCAAACCAAAAACTGGAGCACTCTCACTCATCTTCAAATACCACCAAGCTCTTCAATTCAATTTTAAAGAGGGACTACAGTCAACATTTCTGACATCAATACATTTCAGAATTTGGATCAGCATAGCCCCAGTCAGCCGCATGCCAAAAATGAGATCTCTAAGTTACTTTGTTTAAAGGTTACAAGTCATTTTACAACCCTAGATTCACTGCCTGTTCAAAAAAGCCAGTTTCAGTGAAGAGCTGCTGCTGATGTCATCTCCAGAACTCATAATCTAGTCTTCCCTGTCAACAAGCTTATAAAACCTGTTTCTTCAAACGTTGGAGTTCATGTGCAATAGTTTTCACAAGTAAAACAGGCAGCAACATTTAAAAAAACATTGCCATAAAAACTGGGTGTTTCAGGTTTTGTGAAAAAGTTGACAAATATGTATTTTTATTTATTTTGGTGCCTTTATGTTGTGGTCCTTTTCTCCATGGTTGCTGAATGCTGAATCATAGCACACTGCAGTGAGGTTTAGTTTCAGATTCAGTTTATTTTTATACTGGAAAGGCTTGTGAGCAAAATTTCCTATTTTCACTGATGAGGTTTGCAGACTGAATAATTTACTGATGTGTTGGAAGGCTGTGATCACTCACACCTGTCATTCAATTGGGGTGATTTTTCAGGATGGCACTTTAAAACAATTATTCTACCTCCCTGTAAATGGGGGTGGGAGAGGTAATGCTGTTTTGAAACCTTGCCATGAGTTTCTATGCAGTAGCCAACTCTGCCAACCTAGGGCAAGATATTTAAACAATAAGGCACAACTGGGTGTGGGTTATTGGGGGTTTACCCACACCTTGTGTGGTGTGTCATGAGGCACAGCCGAGTGACACGCCACACAAGAAGTGGGTAAATCCCCAATAACTCACACCCTGGAGTGCCTTATTGTGATTATACAATGGACCCATATGTAAAATGTGTTTAATTATGTTGTTTTAGAAATGCATTTTCTCAGCCGTGGGTAGTGCAGGATTTACCCACGGTCATGTGACATGTTTTGACCAATGAGGTTACAGGATTTTCACACACCATTGTATAATCAAAACTTTTCCCCTGGGCAAAATTAGCACTGCACGGTGGGAAAAAATTAGCCCAGAACCATTTGCATGCCATATTCAAAGGAACAGCTCCATGGCTAAATGAGTTGAATATAGCAAACAGGGCTGAGAGTGCAGTGCAACAACATCCCAGCAAATAAGACAGCACAGAATATAACTACTGAGAGCAGTGCAAACTGCAACAGCAGCCCAGTGCACACAGAGGTGGAGAGAGGTAAGGCTGAACAATGTGGGCAACATGCATGCTAGCAAAGTAGTGGAGCACAACAACAGCAAACAGTGCAGTCCAAATACTTCAGAACCATGTAATGGAAGAAAAAATTACTCACCTTAGTAATTGCTTTTCTTCTCATGGAGTCTTGCTATATTATAACAATAGCAGTCAGCCACTGCAGCTGAACTGCCCCGGAAAGGAAGGAGTTAACTCCAGAGGATCTGGAGTTCTACAGCGCGAGGGCGCTGTGCCAAGGCTCTATCTGGCCAGTTTCAAATGAAACTGTCAGATCTTTACGAAGCTAACACTAGGCAACAAGTCTGTGTGGAAAGCTCTACACTAGCCAAATGGCTACCTACTAGTAGTAATAACAACAATATAAACAACAATAGAAACACCAATAACCATAATAACAATGAATAATGGTATTATTATTATTAGTTTCCCCCCTTGACAAGCACCATTAGGACCCCCTTCCCCCAAAGACTCAAGTCCAGGAAGGGGGCCAATATATTACTTAAACGAACAACCTAGTTCCCTAACCCTAAAAGAAAGAGGGTAAAGGGAAAAACTACAATGGCATGACACAGTGCTTGCACTAATTTGCCACCCCTACCCAAGTAGAAGTTCTGAGAGGGGCAGGGAGGGGTGGTTATATATAGCAAGACTCCATGAGAAGAAAAGCAATTACTAAGGTGAGTAATTTTTCTTCAAACACCATGAAGTCTTGCTATATTATAACAATAGCAGATTACACAGCAGTACCTCCATGGAGGAGGGTCAGGACCTACTTAGGAAATAGGCTCTGAAGCACAGCTGTACCAAACTGAGCATCTCTCCTGGACTGACATCCAGGGAATAATGCTTGCAAAAGTGTGAACTGTCTTCCAGGTAGCAGCTTGACAAATTTCCAGAATGGAATGTCTCTAGCAGCCGCTAGAGATGCAGCTGTACCCCTGGTGGGTGGGCCTCAGTCCTGAGGGGGGTTCTCTACCTAGTTTTTGGTAACAAAATTGGATACAAGAGATAATCCACCTTGCAATTGTCCTCTTAGTGGCAGGTTTCCCTTTGCCAACCTCGCCATAAGTAAGGAAGAGTTGGAGGGATTCGAACCTGTGACCCTTGGTGCGTTCCAAATAGTAGCTTAAGGCTCTTTTGACGTCCAAGCTGTGCAGTCTCCTCTCACCTGAGGAAGAATGCTCAGTGAAAAATACTGGGAGAGAGATGGATTGGTTCAGGTGGAAATCTGAAACCACCTTAGGCAAAAACTTTCTATTAGTCCTGAGGACTACCTTATCTCTGTGGAAAGAAATAAAATCTTCTTCCACTGACAGGGCCTGTAATTCACTTATGCGTCTGGCAGAAGTGATAGCCACTAGGAAAATAGTTTTCCAAGTTAGATACTTGAGCTCTGCTGAGGACAGAGACTCAAAGGGAGGTTGCATTAACTGAGCAATGCAAACATTCAGGTCCCAGGCAGGAGCTGGTTCTGAAAAGGGGGGTTAGTATGAAGTAACCCTTTAAAAAACTTGGAAAACACAGAGTGAGAAGAAAGGGAGGCAGGCTTCCCTGCTGACACAAAAGCAGAGACAGCTGCCAGATGAACCTTCAAGGTAGCTGGCCTAAGGCCTAGGAAATTAGGACCAAATAGTCCAATAAAACGGGAAGATCAGTGGATTCTGGAATAATCTGCCTCAGAGCACCAGATGGAAAACCTCTTCCACTTAGAATTGTAAGTGGTTCTAGTAGAAGGCTTCCTTGAAGCCTTTAAAATATCCAGGACACCTTTGAGAAAGGTGTAAATCAGCAATTCTAACTCCTCAAGAGCCAGGCCTTGAGATGGAGGGATTTGAGGTCCGGATACCACACTCTCCCCTGTGCACAGGCCAGCAAGTCGTGGACTCTGGGCAGGCTCAGGGCAGGGTGGACTGTCAAGGACAGAAGCAGAGGGTACCAGGGCTGTCTGGCCCAATCTGGGCAATCAGAATCACTTTGCAGGGTT
Organism: Neoceratodus forsteri; assembly: GCA_016271365.2. Lineage (NCBI taxonomy): Eukaryota > Metazoa > Chordata > Ceratodontiformes > Ceratodontidae > Neoceratodus > Neoceratodus forsteri. Next base: position 877,999,381 of record CM028129.1, read on the forward strand.
GAGATCTGATTTTCACTAGTACCCTGAAAAGAAGAGGAAAGGGGGAAAGGCATAGAGGAACTTCCTTCCAGTCCAACAAAAGGAGTCCAGGGGACTGGAGCCCAGCACTGGAGGCCTGCAACAAAATAGAGGAAGTTGGTGGTTGTCTGGGGCTGCAAAGATCTATCTTAGGGTGCCCCATCTGGCAAAGACAGACCCCAGCACCTGTGGATTCAGAGCCATTCGTGATGGCCCTGAGAAATTCTGCTGAGGCATCCGCCAGGACATTGTCCTTCCCTGGGAGGTGAACTGCTATCAGGGAGGTGTTCAGGGAGTAGGCCAGAGACCACAACTTCATTGCTTCGGTGCACAAGGCTGATGACCGAGTGCCCCCTTGCTTGTTGATGTACCATATTGTGGTGGTGTTGTCTGTCCTGACTTGAACCACTTTGTTCTGGACAGAAACTGAAAATACCTGAAGAGCTAAAAAGACAGCTATGAGTTCCAAAAGATTGATGTGGAGCAGAGATTCCTGAGGAGACCACACTCCCTGAGTGGACAGGTCACCCAAGTGAGCTCCCCACCCTAACAGGGAGGCATCCGTGGTGAGGGTGAGGGAGGGAAATGGGAATGAAGGAACCCCTTGTTTTAGATTGCTTCGGTCCTGCCACCAGTGGAGGGCCAGGATCAGAGTTTGAGTCACTGGGACCAATTTGGAAAGGGGTCCTTCCTTTGAGACCAATAGACCCTCAAATGGAACTGAATGTCCCTCATCTGGAATCTTGCTCCTTGCACTACAGCTGTGGAAGCAGCCATGTGCCCCAGGAGTTGCAGAAAATGCCTTGCTGGTGAGAGGCTACTGAGGGTAAAGGAGGATGCCAGGGCAATGAGTCTGTCTACCCTTTCTGAGGGAAGAAATGCCCCGGCTAACTTTGTGTTCAATTCTGCACCTATGAAAGATAGGACCTGAACTGGTTCCAGAACTGACTTTGGTAAATTTAGCAGGAATCCAGGAGTGAGAAGCTGCTGGTGACTTGCAAGGGATTTCACTGATCTGGAGACTGACCCACAATGAGCCAGTCGTCCAGGTAGGGAAACACAGCAACCCCTTGCCTTCTTAAGTGAGCCACTACCACAGCTAGACATTTTGTGAATACCCTTGGCGCAGAGGTAAGGCCGAAAGGCATTGCCCTGAACTGGTAGTGGCCTGAGGGCAGTTCGAACCTGAGGTACTTTCGGTGAGAAGACCTGATCAGAACATGAAAATAGGCATCCTTGAGGTCCAGGGAAGCTAGCCAGTCCCCTGGCCTTAGAGAAGGCAATATCATTGCCAGAGTCAACATTTTGAACTTTGGTTTCAAAAGATGCTTGTTCAGGTACCTTAAATCTAGAATGGGCCACCATTCTCCTGTCTTTTTTGGGGTAAGAAAGTATCTTGAATATAGCCCCTTGCCCTGATGGCAAGGAGGGACCCTTTCCACTGCTTTGCAGTCCAGAAGAGAAGAAACCTCTGCTTCCAAAGCAAGGGCTTCTGAAGGATTTGCAGGTGGAAAATGTCTGGCTCTCATCTTTGGAAACTGTTTGAAGCTGAGAACCAGACCCTGGCTTATTACCTACAGAACCCATCTGTCCGAAGTTAAGCACAGCCAGTTCTGGCTGAAATAAGCCAACCTGCCCCCCACTGGTACAGGAGAATCGGCCCTGGGCACCCCATCAGGGTGCCTGCTTGGCAGCAGCCTTAGGCTGAGGGGAGGGGGATGGTTTACTTGTGCCTCGTCTACCCCTGCCTCTGAAGAAACCCCTCTGCTAAAAGCAGAGGAGGCTTGAAATTGGTAAAAGGCCTGTGGAAAGGCCTGCCCTACTCTCTGGAGTGTGCCTTGTGGGAGTGGCATGCCTCCCTTAGCCTGGGCACTTTTGTAGGTAGTTCTGTATTCATCCATCTTTTTCATATAGTTTTCTGTTTGTTCCCCAAACAGAGAATTTCCCACTACAGGAAAATCCATAGCCTTTGACTGAGTATCCTGGGACAGATTAGTGCATCTGAGCCATGCCAACCTACGGAAAGCTACAGAAGTGGCCATGACCCTAGAGGAGACATCATTAACATCAACAGCAGTATGAAATTGAACTTAGAGGCTTCAATGCCATCAGCAGCCACCTGTTCCAACTCACTAGCCAGCTGGCCATGGGCCTGCTTGGCTAACTGCAATATTGTGTCCCATCTATATTTCTGATATCTAGCTACATAAGCCATATAATTTGCCTGCCTGAGTCCCAAAGAAGCTGCCATATACTGTTTTTTCGCCATGGCATCAATCTTCCTGGAATCCTTAGGAGGATGTGAGGCCAGGGGAATATTAGCCTTGTCACAGGCTGCAGCTTGTACCACACCTACATGACTACACTGTTCAGTGAGGAAGTCTGTATCAGAGCCTGACAAAGTATACCTTCTGTCCATTTTTTTTCTACAGGAGGGACAGAATGAGGATTTTTAAATCTTGTTGTTTGCTTCCTAAATGACTTATGCAAAGAAATAGACAACCTCCTAGACTCTGGTATATCCATCATTTCTACAAAATCAGGCTCCTCTTGCTCATCCACAGCCTCCTCTAAAGGAAGCTGGAGGGTTTCTGCAACCTTTTTGTAGAACATAAAATGAGAAGGGGACTCAGAGAGAATAGGAGGAGATTCTAAAGGTCTGTCTGGAGAAATGTCCGGTTCAATGGGCACTTCCAGACCCTCCCAGCCACACATATATTGATCAAATTCCTCCTCCCCCTCCTGTGGTTCATAAAATTCCTCAACATCATACTCCTGAACCACTGGAACTGAACGAACCAACCTTTTACCAACTGTTGGTGGTTCGACAGGTCCCTGAGACAGTGACTGGACAATCTGAATGGCTTTAGCTATCTCTGCAGCAGTTGGAGAGACAATTTTGGACTCCAAACCTACTGATTTCTTTGTCTTTTTAACTGGGACTGGTTCATCTGAACCAGCCTTTCTTTTGCCTGAGGAAGTCTCGCCCTGGTCAGAGGGCACTTCCTCTGGTCCAGTGGGTGCTGGACCGGGCTGGCCATCCAGGTCAGCAGACTTTTTGGCCTCTTCCCTGAGCCAGCCCAATCTCTTTTCCAGGGTGGCTGCAGGGAAATTTTTACACACCTGGCAGTCTGACAGGAGGTGGTCAGCCCCCAGACAATAGACACAAGTGGTGTGTGGGTCAGCCTTGGCAAGGCTTCCCACAGACATTACAGTGTTGAAACCCAGTGGGCCGGTTTTTCTTTTGGGTTTCTCAGACATAATGCCAGCCCTATCCAAAACTTGCCCTTTTGATGGCAGTGCCAGACAGACACCTTATCGGTTCCAATAACCGTGTCACGGGTATTTGAAAAACCTATTTAAAAACCAGGTTTTTAGAACCGATAAGAACCGGAAATGACTTAAAAGCCCAACCAAACACTTCAAACGTTAAAATCAGCAAACCGATCGGTTCAAAACCAAACCGATAATTGAATTTCACACAGACTTTAAATTTGTACTTATGGTTTACCAGATAGAGCCTTTAACCGAATGCGGTAAAATAAATATTTTTGCGGTTCAAATGAACTCAAAAATACTCGCTGAACCGAGAATGAACGAGCTGAAGGAGCTGATCTCCGGGCGACTGTTCAGTGGGGCGGAGTAAAGAATCTGACAGTTTCATTTGAAACTGGCCAGATAGAGCTTTGGCACAGCGCCTTCGCGCTGTAGAACTCCAGATCCTCTGGAGTTAACTCCTTCCTCTCCGGGGCAGTTCAGCTGCAGTGGCTGACTGCTATTGTTATAATATAGCAAGACTTCATGGTGTTTGAACATTACAGTATTGCACAGCGCTAACATGTTTGCATGGCACTGACACATTTGTCTGGCACAATCCCGTTTGCCCAGCATTAAAGTTTGCTATATTCAAAACTGCAATGCAAATGACCCTACTCAGGCAATCCATGGGCAAACAGTCACATTAGCATCCCATTACAGCCTGCTTTGCATGTGGATTGCCCGGCACTGTAACATGGTGCACACAGTTCAACCTGTAGGTCCCACTGGAATTACAGGTCAGCAGCCATGTTTCTGTGCTCACAGCTCCACCTGTAGATCTGACTGGTATTACAGGTCAGTTGCTACATTCATTGTGTGCTCACAACTCACAGAACATTAGCTGCAGTCTTGGTCTGGATACAGATGCAAAGACTAATGTGGCCCAGGGGAGTAGCACTACAGGAATGGGTGGTCATGCTGCATGCCAGAGGCAACTCATTGTTCCTGTAACAGTGTTTATCAGATGGTACAGTACCATAGTAAGCAATACTGTGAGGTACACAGCAATGCCTATGGTGTGTCAGACAACAGTAACTGGTGCTAGCCACACAGTGACAAACACAGCTGGAAGGTGTGGTCTGATAGTAGACACAACAGTCATACTGTCCTGTGACCCTCATGTGCTGCACCAGTGGCATGGGATCCCCACACTACCATACACATGGCTGTCAGCATCTGCAGGGATCCCAGACAGGTGTAGGGTATGTGCTCGGGGGGGGCACACATACCATCATACTGGCACACTGCTGTCAGGAGCATTCCTGTCAGTGGAATATATGCACTGTGTGGATGGCCCCAACTGTGTTGCAGTATCTACTATGTGGTGCAGCCTGGCCACCTGTACACCCTCCTCTCAACACCCTCCATTCCCCCAGGGCAGCATGTATCTGCTGGACTGTGTTGGTGTACTCCAATGGGGGAACTGGAGGTATGTGCTGCATGGATGCACTGCCATGGTGTCCACTTGGTGCTGGGGCACCCACTAATGGCTGGCAGGGTTAGGACTGGTGCCAGATGATGCCCAGATGGGTGGTGTCATCTGTGTGCAGCATGTCTCTGCCATGTATGTGTGCTGTTCATTGTTTTTTATCACCTTATTCACCAGGTAAGCACACTGGGCCAAGGCTCAGTGTCAGGAATGAACCGGAGACAATAACTGTGTGGCTGAGATGCAACGGTGTATAATAAAGACATACAATGTACAACAACACACAATGCACAAATATCACATTAGGTACACATTACAATACCGTACAAATAGTTTGTTGCTGCAAGTGGTATTCTCACTCAGTTGTAACATTTACATGAGTGTTCACTTCACAGCATTGTGGGGGTATTGCATTCCACAGTTTGTGTGCCTATGCATATGGAGTGGCCCAGGGTGGCCGTTCACCCACTCTGCCTCCTCATTGGATGCATACAACCTTGTTCCCCATTGCTGCTGTGTCCACATTTCCCATACTCGGTTTGCCCAGCATTAAGATCACCTTTTAATGGGCAGTAATTTATGCCATGATACATGTCGCGCTAGTGCATGTTGCACGGCACTATACTTTTGAATATACCATTCTGCCTGTATGCATGTCCCCGCCCCTCACTTTGTGCCATGCATACATTATCTCATAGTGCTTGCAGTATCATTTTGTGCTGGTGCTATCTGGCCTTTTGAATATAGCACTCCGGCACAAATGTGATGCAATCGTGGCTCAATTGATTTTCGCCAGGTGCAAAGTTTTGAATATCTGGCCCCTAGAGTTTTCTCCCTGACAGGTTGTTACTTAACCTACATTCAGGCTCATCTTTGTTGTATTCCACATTAAAATGATAACTTTACAAGGGCTAATACTTCCATCACTAGCAGGAATTAATACATATTAGGCCCCTGTTAAAGAGCACCTTTCCTGATAGTCCGAAAAGTTACATCTTGTAGTCATTATGTACAGTACTAGACCTGAAAGGGTGTGTGCATTTCTTATTTTTGGCCAAGTTTTATTCTGCCTTCCATAATTTGGATTTGTTTTTGAGCCCTGATTTAGCCCTGCTGCGCTTGCCTTTGCTGTTCAGCTGCTGGCTCCCGATGGCATCACTGTAGGGCAGACGAGTAACACACTGTATAGTACAGTGCAGTCACAGCAATTTTGCAAGGGAGAACTACCAGTACTCAATGTGCATACTATGGCCCCCTTCTGCAATACACCCTGTTAGCAATGCATTATGCCAAAATCCAAATGCCTTGTCAGTCAAATCAGATCAAATTTATTGGAAAGCAATAGAGAGTAAACTGTCATTTACAATTCCATCCATAAATAGATAACAAAACATATAATGCATACAAATACATGTAAAGTCATTAATTGATATTGTTGTTGGATGGTTTTATTTGTAAAATTTACATTCTTCTGCCTCGGTAACAAAGCATGGGAATTGATAGAAGATAGAGTTGCTGTCAGCATCTTTCCAAGTCCTTTTGACTTTCATTCAAAAATTACCCCATTTTGTGAAAGTCAGGACATGAAACTTATAAGAACAGGAGGCTGAATTACAACTGCTAGAAAAAGACATCTTATAAAACAGAGCAATATTTTGTTGAGAGATAGAGAGAGAGAGAGAGATTGAGATTTAGAGCACCTTTCCCAGTCCTTTTGACTTTCATGAATATATTACCCCTTCTTGCACTGATTCTGGAATTGCATTTTATTCATTTTGCAGAAAGTAAAAACTAATTGCAGAGGACAGTAATGAAACACAATTCCAGAATCAATGCAAGAAGGGGTCATTTATGCATGAAAGTGAAAAGGACTGGGAAAGGTGCTCTTTAAAACTTGTTATAAAGCAGACACTGACAAACAGCAGTGAAGTTACCAACTTCATGCAATACTAGTAGCAATACAACTTCCTAACATACACAGTAGAGTAGCACTCCAAATGGTATCAGCAACCTGGAGGCATGCTGACTCAGCATTCAGCAACCCTGGAGAAATGGACCACATCAAAAAGGCATTAAAAATATGAATTTGTTAACTTTGTTCGAAAACCTGAAATACACAAAGTTTTTATAGAAAAGTTTTTTGAATGTTGCAACCTCTTTTACTTGTAAAAATCATTGCACATAATTTTTAAACTTTGGAGAAACAGATTCTGTAAGCTTGCTGACAGGAAAAGCAAACTGTGAGTTCTAGAGATGACATCATCAGCAGCTCTTCAATGAAACTGGCCTTTTTTGAACAGGTAGTAAAATCAGGGTTACAAAATAGCTCATAACTTTAAAATGAAGTAACACAGAAATCTAATTTTTGGTATGTGATTTATTGGGGGTATGCTTATTCTAAATCTGCAAAGTAAAACTTTTGGCCGGAGTCCCTCTTTAAACATGTATGAAGTATAAAAGCAACACATATCACCTGATGCATTTCGGATACACTATCCTTTCTCAAAGGCTGAAAAATGAGTGAACCACACATCCTTATATACACCATAGCTATGACATCATCATTACATCACTAATAAAAACTTTAAAATCATTGGTCTGCAGACCAATGATTTTAAAGTTTTTATTAGTGCTGTATTGATGATGTCATAGCTATGGTGTATAAAAGAATGTGTGGTTCACTCATTTTTCAGCCTTTGAGAAAGGATAGTGTATCCGAAATGCGTCAAATGAGATGTGTCATTTTTATACTTGATAAAAGTTTAAAATTTACTTGAAGAGCCTGGTGGTATTTGAAGATGGGTGAAAGTGCTCCAGTTTTTGGCTTGCAGCTGTGATTTGTTTTAACTGTAGAGCACCATGTTTCCTTGTGCACACTTTTTGAGAAGGAATGAACAAAACTGTTTGGTAGCAGCACAAACACAGGCTGGTCACAACTCTTACTTCTTGGCCTGCACTAGACAGCAGCTCGACATAAGGCCTACTGCGCTCCCTCTTCCACATGTGCAGTGGCAAGAAACATAGGCTGCAGCACTTCCTATTCCTTTTCTGTCCATCTTGCAACATATGATCTATGGCACCTGGGCCCCCAGCATCCCCTTGCAACATAGACGTGGGCAATCCGAGGGATGCACCAGACAGCAATCAATCTCTCATTGCAGGCTGTCTTCACCGGAGTGGAGTGCCACACATGTATGCGGAGGCGGACTGCCACTACTGCCATCCCCGTGATGCAGGCTGCCACTGCTATGCTGCCCCCTCTGCTCCAGTCTTTAAACCAGGCCAATCACCCAGGAACCAGCCCATCTCCCACACCAGTGTTGTGGTGCATGCTAGTGGGCTCCATTCTCCTTTCTGGGCCATGGATCCCAACCAATTGGCTCAGTTCCAGACATGCCACAGATCCCTGGGCCACACTACTCCCCTCTGAGCAGACTTACAATACTGAGTCAACAAGGCCTGACACCCAGGCCAGGGCTGGTGTCGCAGCTCAAATGGATGTTTTCTGTCTCTCCTTCACCTACAGCCTCTCCCTTTAAGTGGGCAAAACTGCCCTTTAAATATTCCGGCAGGACAGGCCCTGCCTGATGAGTGGTCAGGCCAGCCCCAGTACCAAAAATAGGAGGAGAGGGTCACTTTAGTGAGCATCTCCAAGAGGGGGTACTTAAACTCTTCCCCGCTGTAAACCATTCACCTCCTGGTGAATGGGACACCTGGCTACCACCACTCCAGGGGAAAGATGGGCAACATACGTGAGCTCTCCTGCCCCCCATGGGGAAAAACAGCTGTACAGATAGAGACAGGGACACAACCCCTAAAACCCCAAATGCAGTGCTGCTACCAGGTTTAGGACCCAGCATTCACAAGTTACTGAAACCCCAAAAGCACAAAATCTTCACAAATTAATGCAACAGTAACATGGCAAATAATAAGAAATGATGTAGGACATCCAATACATTGTTTCTTTCCCCCTATTCATGCCAGAGTCACCTCCACACTCACACATGTATACACACACCATCATACCTAGTTAAAACTAATACATACCTAATACACTCCACACAGACAGACATCCCTATTTACACATACCACTCAGTCACCATAGCCCCCCCTCTTCTTACTAAAACCAAAGGACAGATTAACTTATAGTCCATCAGGGGATACAATCCACAGAAACTCAGTGGCACAAGAGTCCAGGGCACGAAACTAGCTTTTCAATAATCAAGCTAAAATTTTTGTCTGTTTCCCTTTACCTAAATATGAATAACAACTATAACATGAACTACAATATTTTAACAGTTAAGAGAGGGAGAAATTGAAAAGATCGCACCCATTTTGAAACAGTCCCACACATGTCCAGGTGTTTAAATAACAGTCCAGAGCATTCTAGAAACAATTACAGTAATTAGTCCAGCAATATAGCACCCTTTTACAGGGTGTGTCCTCCACCATGGGGATAATAAAACTGCAGATCAGGCTAGTTGTTTCAGCGCCAGAAATATCAGTGGATACAATGTAATACTTGATGTGCCTTCACTTGACATCCTGAATTAGCGCAAAATGCTTAAAAAGGGTGAGTCCAGTTCAGACAGAGGAGCTGCAGGGCAACCTAGCCTTCGTGATGGTAGAAGCTGCAGGGGGCCCAGATTGGTGATTTCTCAACTTCAAGCTTGTTCACTGCTCCTCTAAACACCCAGTTCAACCTTTTACTCTCAATCACATCCCAGATTCATTCAGGCACATATGGTAGGTAGGTAGATAAAAGTTTATTTTTATACAGGTAATACATGTAATTTGGACAAAAGTCCAGTTTTCAAGACTGACCTGTACAATCCCTATCTAAAGTACAAGCTATAATTATAACATCAAGCTAGAATTTGCCATAAAAAACATACAAACTTCCAGTATTACATATACATAAACACATCAACATAAAATATAAATGTTACTAATACAGCAACAAATAAGTAAAATAAGTGCTCCCTTCAAACCTATATAAAATACAGGACTTATCAAATTTTACAGCTCATTAAAGTAGTACTTAACAGTTGTAAATATGAGCCTTCAAATCTTTAATAGTGTGAACAAATGTGGAATGATTTTCAATTTCCCTTACATCCGAGGAAAGAGAATTCCAGATTATAGCAGCTTGATGAATTAGGGTCCTATCCCCGTATTTATTTTGTGATTTTTCCATAGTGATCTTATTCAAATGTACTGACCTAGTTAATACTGTTTGTGTGTGTTGATCCACTGGAAACAGCAATTTTGAAATTGGGTGATTAAGACAAGAGTATTTCATTTTACCAACCAGAAGAGGAAGGAAGGAAACATATTCAATTCAGTGCTTTAGAGTAACTGGTAATTGCTACTTTTTCTTTTAAACTTAGATTGTGGGCTTTTACTGACACTGTACTTTCTTTGTTGTCTTTACTTCTAATTGTTTTTGGGCTGTTGAAAATTTAAAACATAGTGGTGGTGTAATTCTGTGCTGTCTTTAATTGCTTCTAATTTTCCCCCTTCCCCCAACTCTTAATTATATGCCCTGTTAAATCTGATTGACAGGAGCTAAACACAGGGTACAGTAAGGGGTGTGAAGTAGGAGGGGCATAAGGGGGAAGAAGCCCACCCTCAGCAAGACAAGTGTTTTGACTCATTTATTTATTTATTGGTTTCTTTTTTTTTTTTTTTAAGAAAATTATCTGAGGATCAGTGGCAGGATTTTTAGGACAGTAAATTAATAAAAAGGGAACCAGGAGAGCTTCAGTAGCAGACAAGTAGTAAAATTGCAGTATAATGTGGGGAGTGGTGCAATGCAGTGGCTGTGGGGCAGCCATATTCAGGCAGACCTTCTGGACACTGAGGTGCTGCCCTATCTACATGCATCTCTCTGGACTGCAGGATGAGGTAGCCAGACTCAGAGCGGAAGTAAACTGGGTCAGGAGTACCATCACCCCTATCCAGAGACCACCCAGTCCAATGCAACTGCCTCAAAGGATGCCGAGAAAGAGGAGCACTTGGATGACAGTGGGCTCAGGGAGGGTTAGATTAGTCAGGCAGAGGCACATCCCAAATCTTATTCCACTCAAGAACTCATATGCCACACTGGCAATTGAGGACAACCAAATAGAGGTACCCAGAGAAGTGGAAGGAAAGAATGTGGAGGTTAGCCAAGGAGGTGACCTCAGAGAGGAAAGCAGTGGACCCCAGAGGAGGACAAAGTGAATCCTGGTGGGGGACTCCATCATAAGAGGAATCCAGCTAGAAACACAGGAGGGGGAGGACAGGGAGGTGAGGTGCTTACCAGGTGCCACGGCATGGAGGGATGGAAGGAAGATCCTGGGGATCACTGGGAAGGCAAGACAGGAGGGTGAGCTGGATGTCATTATCCACCTAGGTACTAATGACCTGGCAAATGGGGAGCCAAAGGAAGTTCAGGAAGAGTTTAGGAATGGGGAGGGTCTCAAGCAAGTAGCTACTTCTGTCACTTTCTCAAGTAACACTACCTGTGAGAGGCAAGGAGAACATAGGAGTGCATGCACAGGAACTTTAACTCATGGTTGAAGAACTGGTGCTGTGAGAAGGAGTTTGGATTCATTGGTGACTGGGGACCCACCTGGAGGATGGAGGTTTGTTCAAACCTGGCCTGCATCCATCCTGGAGGAGAATCAGCACTCAATGATAAGTTTAAATGCTACATTGACAAGCATTTAAAGTAGCAAAGGGGCGTGGCAAGCTAGCAAGGAGGGTACCTACTTGCTCACCCCCCACAGCTAGCAGTGGAACCAGTGAACTAGAGGAGTGGCTATCTCTGCAAAGCAGTGTGCAAAAGATGGAGATTAGTGCCCAAGAGGTGGATAGACAGAAAAGGGGCAAAATTCAGCAGAAGAGCAGACAGCAAGGAGAACCAGGGATAAAGGACAACCAAGGAAGGGGCTGAGTAGAACAGTGAAATAGTCTAGGAGCTCAAATCATGGAAAGCCATGTGTGCAAATGCCAGGAGCCTTAGCAACAAGATGGAAGATCTGGAGGCTGTCATGGTGCAGTCAGACCTGGACATTGTAGCCATCACTGAAACCTGGTGTAATGATAACCACAACTGGAGATGGCATACCACATGCTACAACATATTCAGAAGAGACAGAGCAGGCAGGAAAGGAGGAGATGGCACTGTATGTGAAAAATGACATAAGGCCACAGAGATCCAGGAGGAAACAAAATGGGAGAGATACTCTGGGTTAGCTGGAAAGGAAAATGGAACAGCCATCCGCACAGGTGTGGTCTATAGACCACCAGCCCAGGAGGAAGAAACAGATAGGAGCGGATGCTAGCCATCCAAGGATGGCAGACAAGGAAGTGAGTAGTACTGGTTGGAGACTTCAATATTCCAGACATGGACTGGAGCATCCAGCAGCAGCATCAACTAGGAGCAGATTTATCCTGGACTCCCTTCAGGTGCCTTCCTCAAGCAACTGGTCATGGAACCAACTCGGCAGAAGGCAATACTGGACCTTGTGCTCACAAACAGGGACAGTGTGATGGGGTAACAGTGGGGAGCACCTGGGAACAGTGACCACCCATCATTGTGGTTGAAATCACAGAAGAGCAGAACAAACCACACAAAAACACGTATCCTGGATTTTAGGAGGCAGACTTTGGGAAAATGAGGAGATGCATAAAGAGGCATTAAGGGCAATGGGACAGGAATCAGGGGTTGAGGAACAGTGGGCAGTATTTAAAATGGATTACAAGAACAACAGAATTATGCATTAAGCAGGTTAGCAAAAGGAAAAGGAAGAGGAGACCATTATGGTTTCAAAGAGGTAGCAAAGAAGTGAAAGTCAAAAGGTTGCATTCAGGCAATACAAAAGACACAGGCAGAAAGGATAGGGAGAAGTACCAGGAGAAGCAAGGGAGGCAGGAGATCAGTAAGGAAAGCCAAAGCTCAGACAGAAGAACACATTGCAAAATCAGTGGGTAGAGGGACAAAACCTTTTACAGATACATAAGTGAAAAAGAAAGACAAAGGGAGGGATAGTGAGACTGAAGGGGGATGGGGGCACGTGGAGGATGACAACAGTAAAGCTGACATATTGAACAGGTATTTCTGCTCAGTCTTTACTGAGGAAGAGGAGGGTAATGGGTCTGAAGGGAGTACAAGGGGTGAGAATGGTGCAGAAATGGACACAAGTTCCTTTACACAAGGAAGAGTCCTGAAGGAACTGGAAGTAATAAGAGTTGATAAAGCAATGGGGCCAGATGGGGTGCACCCCAGGGTCCTTAAAGAACTAAGAGGTGGTGGCTGAACCTCTGGCTATCCTGTTTAGCCGATCATTGGAAACAGGGAGTTACCCAAAGACTGGAGGACAGCAGATGTAGTCCCCTTATACAAAAGCGGGAACAAAGAGAAGCAGGGAACTACAGACCAGTCAGCCTCACCTCGGTAGTGGGAAGATCATGGAAGCACTACTGAAGGAGAGATTGGTGGAACATCTGGTTGTCAATGGACTACAGGACCCAAGGCAGCATGGTTTCACCAGGGGAGGTCATGTCAGACCAACCTCGTTGAATTTTTGACTGGGTGACTAGAGAGGTGGATCGGGAGGGCAGTGGACATGGCCTATCTGGACTTCAGCAAGGCCTTTGATACTGTGCCACATAGAGACTATTACACAAACTGGGGAATATGGGTGTGGGCAGGACAGTAGTGTGGTGGGTAGGTAACTGGCTGGGTGGCAGGACACAGAGGCTGGTGGTAAATGGCTGTCACTCCACAGAGGGAAGAGTGACCAGTGGGGTACCACAGGGATCAGTGCTGGGACAGGTCCTATTCAACATCTTCATCAGTGACATTGCACAGGACCTAGAAGGCAGAATTTCACTGTTCACTGATGACACAAAGCTCTATAACAGAGTAGACACACCAGAGGTGTAGACAGAATGAGAAGGACCTGCAGAAACTTGAAGAATGGTCAGGGTTTGGCAGTTGAAATTCAATGCAAAGAAGTGCAAGATAATGCATATGGGGCACAAAACCCTGGCACAATATATCAGTTGGGGGTGAGGATATAGCATGCACCAAGCAGGAAGGGATCTTGGGGTTATCATCTCTGATGACCTCAAGGTAGGGAAACAGTGTGACAAGGCAGCAGGTAAGGCAAATAGGATGCTGGGATATATAGGCAGGGGCATCACCAGTAGGAAAAGGGAGGTCATAATTCCGCTATACAAGATGCTAGTGAGCCCTCACCTGGAGTACAGTGTACAGTTCTGGAGACCATATCTACGTAAGGACATAGACAGGGTACAGAAGGTTCAGAGGAGGGCAACAAAGATGGTGCATGGATTGCATCACAAGTCCTATGAAGACAGGTTGAAGGAACTGAACATGTACTCCTGGAGGAGAGGAGGAGAGAGGGATATGATAGAGACATACAAGTATCTCACAGGGAGGAACAGGGTGCAGGAATACACTATTTTAAGTGAAAAAGATGTTCCAGGACTAGAGGGCATGGGATGAAGTTGGAGGAGGATGATTCAGAGGAAGCGTGAGAAGAATTTCTTCACAGAACGGGTGGTGGACAAGTGGAAGACCCTGCCAGAGGAAGTGGTGGGGGCTGAAACAATCACGGGATTTAAGAATGCATGGGATAGACATAAAGGAATTTTGGAGGTCAGGGGTAAGGGGCAACAGACTTCTAGGAAAATATAAACTGAACTTACAAGATCAAATGGGCAGACTGGGTGGGCCATAGGCCCTTATCTGCTGACACTGTCTATGTATCTATGTATCTATGAATTAAAGTTAACCATTGACAGATATAATTTGTGTCTAAAGGCAACCAATTTAATTTACTTAACAATAGACAATGATGAGTATGATAGTTCCCCTTAAGTACATATCTAGCCACTTGGAAATAAATTTTATCCAACTTAGCCAATAGTGTTTTATTGGCTTTTCTATATATCAGTTTGCCATATCTTAACACTGGAATAATTAACTGTTTGGCTAACTTCTTCCTATCTGTTAATGTTAAACATTCTGTGGTTCTCCTTAAAGCCCCCACCCTTTTATTCACTTTTTTTTACTAAGGCCATAATATGTTGAGAAAAAGACATCTGCTCATCAAAAGTCACTCCCAAATAATTATAATCCTCGACCTATTCCAGTTTAGTTAAATTCTTTGTATAAATTTATAATTTGGATACTCTGCTAGAAACCTGTGATGAACCCACTGCTCCACTTGGGAGCACTCTGGGATGCTATGTACACTGGTCTGAGGGGCCATTCCTTCTTTCAGCCACACTTCGGAGTGGTACTTTATATTCATGGGGTTGTCAGGTAACAGTCCATCCATCTTCTCCCAGTGAAGAATGCACAACAAGGGCAGCTGTGGTGTGCTGTCTGGCAGTGTAAGGTGTGGGCAGTGGTAAGGTTGGGGAATCACCCACTCCATGTCCTAGTACTCAAACACCATCAGTGTGGGCAATTGGCCAGGTGGCAACAAAGGGAGGGGTCTCCATGGGCAGAGTCGCAAGGGCTAGATTTCTATTGCTCCATCCGGTGACTCCTTTTTTGAAGCTGAGGCCCCACAACCTGTAGAGCTGAGAGCCCTGGCAGGCATGGAAGCAGGCCCTGACTACCTGGGCCTGGGGAGCCCGCAGATTTTTCGAGTCTTCCACCCTCTCCCTCTGCCAAGGGGAGGCTCAGGTGCCTTCTGCGGAGAGGGGCTGGGCAGATGACTGTACCCACTCTCCACCTGAATGTCCTCCTCCTTCACAGACCTAGCTTCAAGCACAGAAGGCTGCAGGGGGGGCAGTATCTGATCTTAATTAATCCCAGTCTTCCAGACTGCCAGTGGCTAGAATGGTGGTGGTTGCAGGGGACGTATATGGTGCCCATGGCAGGTTGGCATATAGGGTGGCACAGTATACACATTGGTCATAGAAAGCAATCCTTGAGCACATGAGGAGCACTGGGGCAATTAAACCTCTCCAACTCCTTGGAAGCAACACCGCACAAAACTGTCCATCGGATCCCCCCATCCTGCTTTGATCCAGAGCCAAGACCAAAGCAATGCTGGTACAATCATTAGTGGATCACTGTCTGAAGAATTTTCTGCTATTTTGATTGAATCCCATGGCTCAAGTCTCCTGGCTGCTGATACATTCACCCTCTCACCAAAAAAATGGCAGCCGCCTGCTCAGTCTCCCACAATCCTTGCCTCTGCCTCAGCCAAACAGCATCCACCACAGTCTGGTTAACATAGGATTGCCTATGCAAGTCTGTCCCCACACAGGTGCCAAAGAGTGAAAAAGCATGAAGACCCAGGCAAAATGGCACAGTCCAAGAATAATGCATGCAGAAACCAGGCATCAGTCCACAAAGACGCTGTTGCATGCCCTCCAGACATAAAGATACTGTCATGCACCCAAATTTTAAATCCCAGATGAGTCCCCACTTTCTAGCCCGCTGTCTAGGGGCCCGGTGGTAAAAGGGAGGAGGTGGTTACACCTATATGCTACATTTTTTAAAAATATTTAGCAAATATTAATTACATGTCTCTAGAGCAGAGGTGCACAACATACGGCTCACGGGCCACAGCCGGCCCATGAGATCCTTTTTTGTGGCCCGCAAACAGCAGCACATGTTTTTTTTTTCTATTAATTTTCTTTTTTTTTTTTTGCCATTTTTGGTTTTTTTTTACTTTAACAAGCATTTCCTCCAATCATTTTGTGTACCTCAGTAATCAGTCTCCAGCTTCTCGAAGTAGACACCGCAAAGCCATGTAGTGCACAGACACTGACGCTGTTACTCGTCAATATCTAAATGCCGATTTCTGTTCCAGTCGAGACTAAGATTTTCACAGTAATATTTAAAGATACTTGAATTTATCTAATTTAATAAACTTTCATTACTCAAAATGATAATTTTAATTGATAAAATGCTCCAGAATACTTCTCCTCAACCATGATGATTTCTAGTGGGTGGAGGTTAAAAATGAGGTGATTATTTAGATTAGGGGACACATAGTGCCCCTGTTTCAGAATTCAGCTGATTACAGTAAAACGTCCTCCCACTGACGTCAGTACTCTCCACCCCTACACACATGTCTTGCAATCAGACTGAACGTTCCAAATCCGTTTCTCCACGTCCAGTAAATATATGCCCCAGACTGTCCCCTAAAGTAAGTAAAACCCAAAAATGCAGTTTAATGGGGTGTAACTTTTTTTTTATTAATATCTTCCATGCCACACTCATTCTGATGTTCAGTCCGTAGAAAGCATACGGCTAGAAATATTGTCTCCATGTCTGGTCAGTTCAATAGCAGAGTCAAGATTGATGATCAGTAGTAACCAAGTCGAGACAGATTTGCTTTTTTACAGATGACTAAATAGCCAGCATCAGCATATTACTCGATAAAAAAGCAAATCTGTAAAGAAACAGTAAGTAGTTTAGCGTGAGCGAGTGATTACAAGATTATCAACGCTAACAAGATTAGTCTGTAAAACATAAAGTGGGACAGTGATCAAGTGATAAACTGAATAGAAATCTTTGTTCTGTGGGGGGCACTCCACCCCCCACACACCCCGGCTCCTCAGCGGTGAACAGAAATATAAGTAGAAGTCCGAACAGAATTAAAATTTTAAGAAATAACATAAATCTTTGTCCTGCGGGGGCGTTCCGTTCCCCCCCCCCAGGTCCTCAGCAGTGAACAGAAATATAAGTTAATTGTAAGAAATAACATAAATCTTTGTTGAACCCCCCGGGTCCTCAGCATTCAACACAGCATTAAAAAACAAATAGAGTACTTGTTGATAAATCTTTGTTCTGTGGGGGCACTCAGCCCCCCACGCCCCCCCCCAGCCCAAACAGAAATAAAATTATCTCCTTGTGTGGGGAATGTAAATATTATTATAACAACAATCGCAGCAGTAAATAACAACTACAGTACTTTAATAGAACCAGTGATGTACAGGGATGTACAATTGACACAATGCGCATCGCGACGTATTTCTCCTTAGGCGCTTGCTTCCTGGAGTGTCCCTGAAGTAAATAAATGCCAAAAATGGTGCTGAGAGCCTGGTTCGCATTGACAGGCTCGACAAGCACAACAGAAGTTCCCCTGGTTCTCATCCATGTGTGCGGGTGAGTGTTTCCAACTAGCTTGTTGGACCATGCAGGACATTTAAAATGTTTATTTCACTCATGTAAAACGTTTATTTCACTCAGTTTACTTGATTCCTGGTTGTCATCGACAAACTCAACGGACGGTTTCCTGGTTCGGGGGAGGCATGTTTTCTACAAGCTACAAAGTTCAGGCCATTACCATTTTGGGGGGCAGTGTTTACTTGCAACTGTCTGTAATTAAATTAATCATGGTTATAAAAGGGGGAGTAGTGTTTCACAAGGTGAGGGTTGTGTTTGTGGTTGCTGGCTTGTGTAGTGGTGACAGTCGCAGTGAGTTATGGCAACAATGAAAAAGCGCAAAATAGATTCTGAGCACTGAAAGTTTAATGATGAATGGACAGACAAGTACTGTTTTGTGGTGGACCGTGGCTTGAATATCTGCCTCCTGTGTAAATGGACTGTGGCTGTTCCAAAGGAGTTTAACCTTAAGAGGCACTACGAGACTACACATGCCTCTTTCAATGATTACACTGGAGCACTGAGAAACCAGAAAATAGCTGACCTCAAAAGACAACTATCTTCTCAGCAGCATGTTTTCAAAAAGGCTCAAAAGGAGCATCAGATGCTGACAGAAGTTAGTTATGAAATTTCAGCTATGATTGCAAGGTCATCTCATCTTTTCACAGATGGTGATTTTGTGAAGCAGTGTTTGCTGTCTGCATGTGATAAAATAAATTTATATAGCTGCCTTACTGAAGAAAAGTTCCCCAATATCAGAAATGAGGCACTGAAACTTTCAAGCATGTTTGAAAGCACATTTATTTGTGAACATGCATTTTTGCTACTGAGCTTAAATAAGTCAAAATTAAGAAGCAGGATTAAGGATGAGAATTTGGAAGCTGTTATGCGGCTAGCCACCTCAAAACTAAAACCAGACATTCAGAAGCTGGTGTCCCATGGTTATTGCAACACTTCACATTAATAATTGATAAGTTCTACTTTTGCCATGGAGAGAAATTTAACTTTAATGCTGAGTGACAGATAAATAAACTATTTTTTCTTATTTCAGAATGCACTTCATGGACTACTCATCTGACCATCTGACCGTCTGACCAAGACAGAAGATATGAATGGCAGCTTTAATTTTTTTTTTATTGTCTTTCTTTAGACATTTTTCAAACAATTTCATTAAAGTAAGCAACATTAAAAATCAAATACATTCTAATAGAGTAAAATAAACATATAAATGGTTTGTCTTTCTTTCTCATATAATGAATGTTTATCATACGTCATGTCACTGTTGATAACGGCCGTTGGTCAGTGGCCCTCGACACTGACCATATATCCAAGTCTAGCCCCATACCAAAAAAAGTTGTGCACCACTGCTCTAGAGAGCCCATCATTTGAAAATAGCACTTTTACTCTGGTGAGGCCTTCTTTGGATATCCTGTACTTGTCTTGTCTGAATTAGTTTGTATGTCAAGCTACTCACTGAATATTGTATCTATGTACATGCTAATAAGCAGCGCACCACCTCCATAGAGGTTTCTGGTAAGCTACTGGAACCTATCAGTATCATAATGAAATTGGGTCTAATGTGTGCAACTGAGACTTTCATGACTGAGGGTTCTAATTAACAGAACTTGCAAGAAAGAGATTTCACATTTTTCATATCCATCCTATTGTGTTTATGAACATATGCTTACCACTAAGTGTGATACTTGACTCAATGGCAAATACTCAAAGTGTCTGTTAAGGTCAGGAAGTATGCCAAGCTTATGTTGATACAAAGGTTTCTAATGAAAAGAAAAGATGGGCCTCATTCCCAAAAGATTCCAAGCTTCTTTTTAGATACATCCTCCAGCTCACAGGTTACTTTTAAATAACATTTTCTAGTGGCCATGTTTGTAGAGTACTAACTTCTTATTCCAACTCCCTACCACCTTTCAAAAATACTGTACTCCCCACTGAGCAATACTCGTAACCTTGTATCTGTCTGGTAGTACAGCTGGTTAAGGAACACACTAGGCAGGTGCCCAGTCCCATTCTTAATTTGGTGCTCACCAACTTGGAGATGGTGGGTTGTGTGAGGGTAGGGGAGCTACTGGGGTCCAATAACCATAACTCCATTTGGTTAAGACTGGTCCTCGGGATCAGAATGCCCCTATCAAAAACTGAAGTCCTAGATTTCAGAACAGCAGACTTCAGCTAGATTAGGGAAATGGTCAGAGACAAATTAATCAGGGTGGACAGCATCAAAGGTGTAGAGGAAAGATGGTGAGCAATCAAGGGGACCATTCTTGAGGCAACAAAGTCACGTCTGAGAATTGTGACAAAAAGAAATAGGTACAGGAGACCAATATTGTTCTCATAAATACTCAGAGAAGCAGCGAGGGCCAAGAAAAAGGCCTTCACCAGGAGGTACATGGACAAGCAGGGGAAGGTGGAATAGGGAGAGTACCAAATGAGAGCCAGATATGCTAAAAAGATCATTCAGTAATGACAAGTATAGCATATAGTAAACTTTTTGCTACTGTTCAGGAGAAGATAAAAGATTTAAAACTTTGCAAACCTGTTTGTAAGGGGCTTCCCTATTTTTCAGGACAGAAAAGGTCTCTCTCTCTCTTTCTCTATCTGTCTCTCTCACTACCTTGGGGGGGTCTGAGTAAGAGCCAAAGAGGGTCACGTGACTGCCTGTGCACCAATCGGGGGCCCTCTGGGATGACAGGAAGTCCCACATGGAGGTGGTCCCACAGGTGGGATAAAAGGAAGCACTCCTAATCTGTCTTCACACACGTTCATGTCCCAGCACATGAGTGGAACAGCATAGGAGTAGAACAGATGCAAAGATTTGCATCATAGGCACCTTAGACATAGGCAGGAGGAAGTAGGAAGTGGAGGACTCTGCTGTCAACTAAGGTAAGACACCTGTTCACTCTTTTATTCCCAAACATTTTCCACTACACCTCCTGACTGCAATAAAATCCCCAAACCTTGGAGCAGATTAAAAATCCATTTTAACCAGCATTTTAATAACATTGACTTTTAATCTGCTCCAAGGTCTGAGGTTTAATTACGATCAGAAAAATGCACAATCGAAATAGTATGGAAATGAATGTGGTGAGTTTTTCTTTGGCTCCTTGTAAGAGTTTTTAGCCACCCATGACTCTTTAACTGTTCACTGTTGTTGTTGTATTCACTGCCAGGAAGAGTAGAGAATAAATAGTAGGCCAAAACAGGGAACAAAAGCAACACTCTATCTAGGGTAGGTGTAGAAAGGGGATTAACAAATAGCAAAAGGAGTAAAACTAAAAGCACCCTATAAGCGGTAAAAGGTACACAACCAACTGGTGAAACGAAAAAAGTATGTCAAAACTGGGACTAGGAGCAACACACTATCTAGGCTAGGTGTATAAAGGGATACAACAAACAGCATAACGGGAAAACTAGAAACACCCTATCAAGAGTAAGGGTACAAAGTATTTTCAAGTAACACAGGGAAAGTGAGAACTGGGAATGCTGGGAGTGGTACAGTGCAGTGGCTGTTGGAAAGAGGTTTTTAAAGATACCTTCTGGAGACTGCAGTGCTGCCCCATATGCCTGCATCTCTCTGGGTTGAGGGAGGAGGTTGCTAGACTACAAGCTGAGTTGGCTATGATTCGGAGGACATTTTTCCCCACCCTGAGGCAATCAGATCTGCCACCATTACCTCAGAGGATACCAGGGAGAAGGAATAGCAGGTCTATGTGGATTCTGTAAGGATGGGGTGGTGGGCTCTGAAAGGGTGGGGTGGTAGGATGGAGGCACATTCATCAACTGGTACTATTACAAAATTTCTACACCACTCTGGTGAGGAGAGACTTCCAGGAGGAGGCACCCATGGTAGTGACTAGGGAGGATGTAGGGGTTCTCCATAGTGGAAACCTCTAAGGAAGGTAGAAGAGGACCCCAGAGGAGAAGGAAGCAACTTCTGGTGGGGGACTCGATTGTCAGGGGGATAGATTTGGGAATAGGAAAGGAGGCAAAGAGGGAAGTCAAATTCCTATGAGGTGCCATAACTCATAGAGATAAGAAGGAGATCCTGAGGCTCGTTAGGGCAGCAGGACAGAAGTGGAAGCTGGATATCATTCTCTACCTGGGGACCATTGACCTGTTTAGGGATGGGGCTGGGACAGTAAAGGGGGAGTTTAGGGAACTGGGGAGTGGTCTTATGCATGTGGCACACTCAGTAGCTTTCACTGAGGTGCTGACTGTCTATGATGGAGGAAGAGAGGGATCTCTGCACAAGGAACCTCAACTCATGGTTGAAGAAATGGTGCACTGAGGCAGGGTTCAGCTACATTGGGGACTTGAAATCCACCTGGATGGATGAGGGCCAATACAGAGGTGATGGTATGCATCTGTCTAGGAAGGGAACTGCAGTCCTTGGTGAATGGTTTAAATGTTACTTTGATATACATTTAAACTAGCTTAGGAAGGGGGCACAAGAAATCAGGGAGGCAGAAACTGCCCCCCCCAACATGCTGAAGTAGAGAGTAGAGAGAACCCAAGGGGAGAGAAACCCCCAGGGTGCAAATTAAAAAAGCAAGGTGATAAAAATGAAAGGGGGATGAGACCAGGAGCATTAAAAAGGGAGGGAGGAAGAACAGGGGAAAAAAAGAGAGGGTAACAAACAGAATGCTAACAAAATTTGGAAGATTATGTATCCAGTGCTAGAAGTCTAAGAAATAAGATTTTGGACCTAAAGGCCATCATAGCAGAGGCTGACCTGGATAATGCGACCAATACCAAGTCATGGTGCACTGAAAACCATGACTGGGGCATGATGATACTAGGCTATACTCCTTTCAGGAAAGACAGGCTAGAAAGGAAAGGACAGGGTGTGGTGATTTATGTGAGGGATAGCAAAAAACAACAGAAATATGGGGGACAGAGGCATTGGAATTAGTCTGCAGATGGGGAATGGAACCACTATTCATACTGGTGTGATCTATAGTAGACCTCTGGCTCAAGGGAAGGAGTTAGATAAGGTACTGGTGGAAGCCATTGGCAAAATGTAAGAAAAGGGAGAGATGCTGCAGGTGGGAGACTTCAATCTGCCTGATCTAAATTGAAGCTTTCCAGCTGTGGCTTCAGCTAGAAGCAGGGACATCCTTGACATGCTGCAGGGGGACTTCCTCAGGCAACTAGTCAGTGAACCCACTCATGATGGGGCAGTACTGGACCTTCTACTCACTAACAGGAATAGTGTTGCAGACGTCAAGGTGGGAGACCACCTGGAGACCAATGATCACAATAGAGTGTGGTTCAATTTAAGGACAGTTGTCGAATCAAACCATACAAGGGGGAGGGTCCTGGAGTTCAGGACAGTAGATTTCATAAAGATGAATGAATGCATCAGGGATGACCTGGCAGGGGTGATGACCTGGGGGGTGGAGGAAGAGTAGGTAAAGCAAAAAGGAGCATAGTTAAAGCAACAGACTTCTGTGTCAAGCAAGTGAGCAAAAGGAAGAGGACAAAGAGACAACTATGGTTCTTGAAAGAGGTGGCAGAAGAGGTAACGGCTAAAAGGGTAGCATTCAGAAAGTATAAGGAGAGACAGAGAGAGGAGGATAGGGAAGTGTATCAGGCTAAACAGAGGGAAGCAGGTAACACAGTAAAGAGTGCAAAGGCCTTTTGGAAAGCTGCAATCCTGGCTAATGCAAAACAGCCTCATTCTAAATGCCAGTAAGACCCGGTCCATGCTATTTGAGCCCTCACCAAAGTTCAGATCCTGCCCCACACACCTTACCATTCACTGTTCTGATGGATCTCTCATCTCCATCACAAACTCCTTCAAATACCTTGACATTACCTTGGACCAAGCCCTCAACTTCAACCTACACATCTCTAGCATCTGCAAGACTGTCAACTCCAAAATTGGGCTGGCCTACAAAATGAGGTATATTCTAACTGCTGCTGCCAGGCTTGCAATAGCCCATGGAATCCTACTCCCAAGCCTCACTTACAGTCTCACCCCTACTATCTAACTAGCACCTCCAGTCTGGACAAATGGAACGTGTCATAAAACATCATATGCCGCTTTACGCTCTCCACTCCCAGAATGACTCGCCACTACTCACTGTACTCAAAGCTAGTTGGCTATCCCCTCCCTCTTGCTGCCTATTCATACTTGGCTGTTTGTTGGACCTTGCTTGTACTGTCATTGTTGCATACCTATTTCCTTTGAAAATGAATGTACTGCTAAAAAGTTTTATTACAGTGTAGTTATTTAAATATTTACTACTGTCTACAGCTTGTTTTGCTGTTGTGCCATTATTATGTAACCTCCCAGGTCATGCCTGAAAGCAGTGTTTTTGTCTAGTGCACTTAACTGGTCCACAAAAACTAAATAAATAAATAATAAATAAAGGCACAAACTGAACTGAGAATAGCCCAGGCAGTTAACAAAATATGACAAAACATTTTTTAGCTATGTAAGTGAAAAGAGGAAGACCATCATAGAGATTGTAAGGTTAAAAAGGAAAGGGGAAGACTGTGCAGAGGGGGACCAGGAAAAGGCAGGAATTCTGAACAAATTCTTCTCTTCAGTGTTCACAGAAGGAGAAGAAAGGGAGGGGCCACAAAAAGTAACAGGAGCTTTAAGGGGGGAGGTGGACACTAGTCTTTTTTCGGAGGAGAAAGTCCTGAAGGGACTAGCTAATCTGATAGTAGACAAAGTAGAGGGGCCAGACCTGGTGCATCCAAATGTACTGAGGGAGCTCAGGGAGGTACATCTTGCAGCTCTGACAGTCCTATTTTAACAGCTCACTGGAAACAGGCGTGGTTCAAAAGGACTGCAGGAGGGCATAGAAACATAGAAACACAGAAAAGATGACGGCAGAAGGAGACCAATGGTCCATCAAGTCTGCCCATGAGTTCCCAAGACCTTAGGAGATCCCAGGACCTGCTGATTTAATTCAAGTATACTCTTTATCCCAACGCCATTTGAAAGCTGTCAAGGTCTTAGCTCCCACCACATCCACAGGCAGCCTGTTCCATGGCTCCACTGTCCTTTCTAAGAAATAATGTTTCCTAAGTTCCCTCTTGAATTTCCCACGCTTTAGCTTCCATTCTTGGCCCCTCTTGCTTGAGCTGGAAGCCCGGTTGAGCAGTTCAGAGTAAGGCACTGCATTAATTCCCCTCAGGAACTTGAAGATTTCTATTATGCTCCCTCTTTCCCACCTTGTCTCCAGCAAGTGCATGTTCAATGCCTCAAGATGCCATTCATACCGTAGCCCCTTAAGCCTTTTTATCATTTTGGTTGCCCTTCATTGAATGGTCTCCAATCTGTCCTTGTTTTTCTTAAGATATGGGCTCCAAAACTGGACACAGTATTTCAGGTGGGGCTTCACCAGGGATCTATATAGTGGTAGTATCACCTCCACGTGTCTGTTGTTGAATCCTCTCCCTATACACACCAACATTTTGTCGGCCTTGCTGTACATCGTGTTGTACTGGTGGACCTGTTTTAGGGTGTCACATGATAACTCCTAAATCCCTTTCCTCCTGCAACCCACTGAGTTTGACCCCATTAGGCCAATAGGCTATTCTCTGGGATTTTTTTTGCCTATAGAATCACTTTACACTTCTTGGCATTGAACTTCAGCTGCCAGACACTAGACCATTTTTCCAACCTTTGCAGATCTTTTTGTAGATTCCCTATTGCTTCCTTGCTGTCCACCCTACCACCCAGCTTAGTGTCATCCATGAATAGTGCAATTTTTCCCTGGATACCTTCTCCTATGTCACTGATGAACACATTAAATAGGACTGGACCCAAGACAGAGAGCCCTGAGAGACTCCACTCATCACCTCTCCCTCCTCTGACGTTTCTCCATTAACAACTACTGTCTGCATCCTGCCCTCTAACCTGTTACCTACCCACCTGACAATGCAGTTTGTTACACCCAAGTCCTTTAGCTTCTTCAGCAGGCAGTTACGTGGGATTGAATCAAAGGCCTTGCTGAAGTCAAAATAGAGGAGGTCCACTGGATGACCACTATCCAGTTCCCTAGTCATCCAACTGAGAAATGTAATCAGGTTAGTTTGACATGTTCAGCCTGCCATGAATCCATGCTGTTTGTCATCCTGAAGGCCATTCTTATTCAAATAATCCACTAGGTCTTGCTTAAGCAGGGCCTCCATTTGTTTTCCTAACACAGATGTGAGGCTAACCTGTCTGTAGTTACTGGCTTCCTCCCTACTTCCACCCTTGTGTAGTGGCATCACATCAGGTCTTTTCCAGTCCCTTGGCATGACTCCCGACTGAACGAATGGTTAAACAAATGTGCCAAGGTGTCTGCCAACTCACCAGCCAACTCTTTCATTATCCTTGGATGTATTCCATCCAGTCTAGGAGATTTGTCTTGTTTTATATGCTCAATCATCTCCCTAACCCTGCCTGTGGCAATTATTGGCATTTACATTTGTGGGACACCCCTACCGTGTTCTGTAATGACACTGTCAGGCATTGGGCCACTGTGTTCCATGGTGAACACTGAACAGAAGTATTTGTTCAGAATGGTGGTCTTCTGTCTGTCTTCTTCCACAATCCAATACCCATCTTTAAGTCTAACTATGTATTTATTTTTATTTATTTATTAGTTAATCAAATGTACACCTGTGAGCGAGGTATTCATTTGCAAAGGTTCCTTGTCAGACAAACAGAAGAGTACAACAAATCTTAACACTTCACGCAAACAACAGAACAGTTTACAATAATTCTTGACACTGCACCAGATTTGGGTGAGCAAAGCCTTTGTCAACACAAAACTTTATACATGAATACAGGTCAAAGTGCAATAATTTCAATAGTAAAAGTGCTGAAACTGAGATAGCAGCCGAGGAACTATGCGCTTTTATGGCATGAAGAGTTGGGAATCAGAGACGTAACACACACATGAGAGGTTAGAGATGGGTATTGATAGTGGTAGGTAATGTTGTTAGTGTCTAGTGCTAGTGTGTGACTTGAGAAAGTGCATTCTCACGTAAAAATATTTGACTGTTGTTCTCGGGGAGAGGCCCTGTTCACCTGCCTGCTAGTGAGTGTCTTTTCATCTGTGGACTTTTATCATTTAACTTGTGGATTTAATAAAATGGATTGCCCTGTGGAACTAGTTTGGTATCCATGTTTCATCTAGCCTACTCATCCAGATGTCTGAATGCACTGAACCTTGCTGCCGAGTCTGCTGCTCGTAAGTACATTTGACTTTTGAATTGGCTCAGGTTTACAGTGTGGAAGCTGCCTGGTTCTTTTCTCAATGTGTGTGTGCGTGTGTTTGTCAACTCCCATAACTACCCATCCCCCTTTTTTCCTTTTATCCTGTAAGTACCTGAAGAATTTCTTATTCTCCTCCTTGACTCACCTTGCTATCTGAAGTTCCGCCACCACCTTTGGTTACTTCATTGCTGTCTTTGCCTCCTTATTCTTCCGAACATAATCTTCCCACCCAGGGACAAATGACCTGGCTATAAATGGGATCAGAGTGGTGCAAGAGGAGTTTGTGGAGTTGGGGAGGGGCCTTAGACAAGTAACATGTACGGTAACCTTCTCGGAGGTGCTGCCTGTCTATGGCAAGGATGATGCTAGTGTATTCCACACCATGGAATTCAAAGAATGGTTGAAAAACTGGTATGGAGCTCAGGGTTTTGGCTTCATTGGGGACTGAGGAGCCACCTGGAGGGATGCAGGCTTATACTGGTGCAATGGTCTGGTCCCAGGGGGGATACAGGATCCTAAGTGACAGGTTTAAATGCTTCATTGGCAAGCATTTAAACTAGCCAAGAGGGGAGGCACTGAAAAGGAGCAGGGAAATCCCAGCCTCCCCCCACAAAGCACAGTAGTTAGAGAGGTAAACACCAAGGCAGAAAAGTCAGTAGGGAGCAGGACAGGGATAAATGCAGAAAAAGGAGTTAAGGACAGGGATGGGGCTAAAAGGGGAAAGGCCATAAAAAATAAATGGAAGGTGCTGAGTACCAATGCCCATAGTCTGTACAACAAGCTCCCTGAACTAGGGGCCTTAATGGAAGAGGGATGCTTGGATATTGTGGCAGTCACTGAAACATGGTACACAAAGAACCAAGAGTGGGAAGCCAACATACCAGAATACACAGACTACAGGAGTGACAGGGTGGGTAAAAGAGAAGGAGGAGTAGCTCTCTATATAAAGGAAGGGATTAAAGCAACAGAACTAAAGAGTAAACAGGAAGTTGATGAGTCACTATGGGTCACCCTGGAGACAGGAAATGGCACCACAATCCGCATGGGGGTTGTGTACAGACCTCCATCTCAGGGGGAGGAAATGGACAAGGAAATGATAAAAAGCATCCTTAAAATGGGAGAAAAAGGGGAGATATTGTTGATGGGGGACCTGAATACACCAGATGTTAACTGGAGTACCTTTGCTGCAGGTACATCCAAGAGCAGGGTCATTCTTGATGCCCTACAGGGGGCATGCCTCAGACAGCTAGTGTTGGAACCCACTCGGGAGGGAGCAATCTTAGATCTGGTACTCTCAAATGGGGAAGGAGGAAGGATCTCAGATTTAGAAGTGGGTAGCCATCTGGGAACAAGTGATCACCAAACAGTGTGGTTCACAATAAACACAGCCATAGAATCAAGCCATACAAAAACAAGAGTATTGGACTTTAGGAAGGCTCACTTTGGGAAAATGAGAGAGTGTCTTAGAAAAGCACTAGCAAATGGGCAAGAAGGAGGGGTGGGAGAACACTGGGGAATAATCAGAACAGCCATCACAGAGGCAACAAGCCTTTGTGTGAAGCAAATCAATAAAACAAAATGAAGGAAAAAAACACTATGATTCTCAAAAGAGGTGGCAGGGACGGTTAAGGAGAAAATGATAGGATTCAGGAAATATAACGAAACACAGAAGGAGCAGGACAGAGAACTTTATGAGTTAAAGCAGAAGGAAGCAGGGAAGGCAGTCAGAATAGCAAAGGCACAAACTGAGGAAAAGATAGCCAACTCTGTTAAGAAGGGGGATAAAACTTTTTATAGGTACATTAGGGAGCAAAGAAAGACCAAGGGAGGGATACAGAGACTTAATAAAGGGAGAGAATGTAGGCAGAGGTGACAGTGAAAAGCAGGGATATTGAATGAATATTTCTGCTCAGTATTCACAACAGATGAGGAGGAGGTGCCTAAACCAAAGAAGGAGAAACTCTGAATAGGGGGGTCAATACCAGTCCATTCACAGAAGAAAGGGTTTTGAAAGAACTCTTGAAACTGAGGGTGGACAAAGAAATAGGGCCTGATGGGATTCACCCAAGAATACTAAAAGAATTAAGGGTAGAACTAGTAACACCACTGACTACTCTCTTTAACAAATCATGGGAGGATGGAGTGGTACTTGAGGACTGGAGGAGGGCAAATGTGATTCCACTTCACAAAAGTGGGAGCAGGGCAGAGGCAGGAAACTACAGACCAGTTAGTTTGACTTCATTGGTAGGGAAAATGATGGAATCACTTCTGAAGGAAAGAACTGTTGAGTACCTAGAGGCCAGTGGGGCACAGGACCCAAGGCAGCATGGTTTCACAGCATGAAGGTCATGTCAGACGAACCTAATAGATTTCTTTGACTGGGCGACCAAAGTAGTAGATCAGGAAGGGGCTGTAGATATGGCCTACCTAGATTTTAGCAAGGCATTCAACACAGTCTCATATAAAAGATTAATATACAAGTTAGCCAGCCTTGGAGTAGGTCCCAAGGTGGTAGCCTGGATAAAAAACTGGTTGGACAACAGGACGCAAAAGGTAATAGTAAACGGAGTCCACAGTGAAGAAAGGAGGGTAACTAGCTGGGTACCACAGGGTTCGGCACTCTTTAATATCTTTATAAGTGACATTGGAGAGCATCTGGAAGGAAAGGTATGCCTCTTTGCAGATGACACAAGGATCTGCAATAGAGTTTATACACAAGGTGGAGTGGAAATAATGAAAAGGGACTTGGCAAGGTTGGAGGAATGGTCAAATACGTGGCAACTCAGATTCAATGCAAAGAAGTGCAAGATAATGCATCTGGGAAACAAAAACCCAGGGGAAGAGTACACAGTGGGGGGTGAGTTAATAACAATAACAAAAATCGAAAGAGACCTAGGAGTAATTATATCAGATGACCTAAAGGTGGGCAAGCAATGTGAGAAGGCAGTATGGAGGGCTGGGGGGATACTGGGATGCACAGGGAGAGGCATCAACAGTAGAAAACAGGAAGTTGTTATCCCTTTTTACAAACAGTTAGTGAGACCCCATCTGGAGTACTGCATGCAATTCTGGAGACCCCATCTTCTCAAAGGCATAGACAGAGTGGAAGCTGTTCAGAGGAGGGCAACCACAATGGTGCAAGGTCTGCACCAGAGGACATAAGAGGAGAGACTAAAGCAGCTTAATATGTATACCCTTAAGGAAAGGAGGAAGAGGGGGGACATGATAGAAACTTTCAAGTATCTCAAGGGAATTAACAAGGTACAAGAGGGTAGTATCTTTCAGAAGAAGAGATGTGCAAGAACAAGGGGGCACAATTTGAAGATAGAGGGGGGATGGCTCAGAGGTAATGTTAGAAAGTATTTTTCACAGAGAGAGTTGTGGATGCATGGAACAGCCTTCCTGAGGAGGTTGTGGAGTCAGGAACAGTAGGAGGATTCAAGAATGCATGGGACAGGCATAAGGCAATTCTAGTGGGGGTCAGGAGGAAGTAAGCTGTTGATTAACTAGAATCTGCAGCTTATCCATCAGGTAGGAAAATGGGCAGACTGAGTGGGCCAGTCGGTCCTTATCTGCTGTAAAATTCTATGGTTCCCATTCATTTTCACCCTGTTTCCTTTTAAAGTTGAGGAAAACCTGTCTCTTGGCCCTAATGGCAGTTTTGACTTGGTTAGTGAACCATATGGGATGTTTGTATTTTTTTTTCTTTTTGTCATGGTCTTTACACATCTCTTTGTAGTGTCTAAGACAGTTTGTTTAATTGTTCCCCAATGCCTTCTACCTCCAACTGCTGATGGATTCTAGTTTATCTCTGGCTAGATCCCTCATTTTGTCAAAATTAACCCCTCTGAAATGTAGGACTTCTGCCCTGGACTGAGATTTGATATCCCTCAGGGACAATTCAAACCAAACAGAGTTATGGTCACTGTTAGCCAGCTGCTCACCAACCCTGACAGCCCTGACTATTTCCGAGTTAGTGAACACCACATGCAAGATGGTGTCCAGCCTAGTCAGATCTGTGACTAACTGAATGAGGAGGCAGTCCTGTAAGACTTCTACAACCACTTGAATCCTGGATGGCCTAGCCATTGGGATGCCCCAGTCTATATTAGGCATGTTCAGGTCTCCTACCACCACTGTGTCTCCCTTCTGTGACACTCTTCTAATTTTACCAATAGCTCCCTGTCCTTGTCCTCCACTTGATAGGGGGACCTGTATACAACCCCGATGCGGATCCTCTTCCCTGCAGAAGGACTAAGCTGTACCCACAAGGATTCCACTCCCTCCTTATTGTGGACATCAAATGCTGTGCCCTCTATTCCCTCACTGACATATATCACTACTCATCCCCCCCCCCCGGCTGCCCTTCTATTCCTACTAAATGGAGTATAGCCTGAACTGGGTGATCCCAATCATTTTTTCCAATGCCCAGGTTTCTATGATGGCCAGCAAGTCTATACAAGACTCTGCTTTCCACGTCTGAAGGTCATTTGCCTTGTTATTCAGGCTTCTAGCATTTAGGTACACCCTAGTCCACAAACCAGGAGTCAACTTGTTTCTTCTGCCTGTTCTTTTATTCCTGTGTTCCACACTTCCTTGGTTCCCTTTCTGGTCCCTTAGAGCCTTTTCTGTTTTCTATGATTGAGTCCATAGTGTGATCTAGTGATTTTTGTTTGTGGGGGAGTGACAACTAAGTTCCCATCATTTGTGCTATCACTGATAGGTTTCCTAGTGCCAGATTCCCACTCTCTTAGTTTAAACACCCAAGATACTTGGTACTTGGTAGTTTGGACAAAAGAAGGCCAAAGCCCATTGAGAATGTCCTCCACACAGTGTGGATCATTAATAGAATTATTTTCTGTCCAGAAGCCATTTATCAAGTTTAAGTTTGAATGCATTAATATTCTTGCAGTCAACAATTTCCTGTGGCAGAGAATTCCAGATTTTTGGTGCTCTAACAGTAAAAAACTTCCTTCTTCTGTTTGTTTTTGTTGTCTCGATTTCAATTTGTTTGTTGTGTATTCTAGCTACTATTTTTCTAGATGTAAAAGATAACCCACATAAGCTCATTAGTGTAGCATATTGTAGGATTTTGAATAACTGAAGTAGATCTCCCCTTAGTCTTCTGAATTCAAGTGAATACAACTTTGTTTTTTGAAGCCTAGTTTCATAATTGAAATGAGAAAGATGAGGTATGATTTTAGTAGCCCTTCTTTGAACTTTCTCTATTATTGTGATGTCCTTAGCCAAATAGGGGCTCCACAAGGATGAACCATAGTCCAGATGAGGTCTGACATGGGTCTTATACAGAGTCATTATACATTCTTCAGTTCTGAGAGTGAAAGTGTTATTAATCTTGCATATTAGGGCATTGGCGTGGTTAGCAACCTTGTTAAAGTGATTAAAAAAAGACAACCTATTATCCACAAATATGCCCAAGTCTTTTTCAACAGGTGATTCCCTAAGTGTTATATTATTAAGATAGTATGTTTGTTTGGGATTCTTTTTACCAATGTGTAACACAGAACATTTGGACACGTTAAATGACATCTTATTAGTTGCTGCCCAGGATTCAATCTTTTTAAGATCATTTGTTAGGGTACTCCTGTTAGTTTCGTTATCAACTGGACCTCCTAATTTGGTGTCATCTGCAAATTTAGATAAGATATTCTGTGATGAGATAATAAAATCACTAATGAAAATGCTGAACAGAGTGGGACCCAAGACAGAGCCCTGCAGGACTCCACTTGACACAGTCTTTTCGTCTGACAATTCCCCATTAACCCTTACGGTCTGGGTTCTTTTATAGAGCCAACTATTAACCCAGGACACAATACCTTTAGAGAAACCTAAAGCTACCAGTTTCTTCATTAGTATGGAATGAGAGACCTTGTCGAATGCTTTACTATAATCAAGTAAAATAACGTCCACTGGGATATTTGAATCAAGATATCTACTAACTAAATTGTAAAAAGATAACAGATTTGTTGTGCAGGAATGGCCGGATTTAAATCCGTGCTGAGTGACATCATTTAATTTTAATGCCATCATTTCTTTTTCGATTAAATATTTGATATGCTTTTCTAATAATTTGCATGGGATGGAGGTGAGGCTGATAGGTCTGTAATTTTCTGCCTTGTGGTGCACCCCTTTTTTTAAATATTGGTGTAACAATGACTGTTTTCCAGTCTAGGGGGACATTAGACTCTCTAAGAGATTTGTTAAAGATTATAGTAAGTGGAATAGCGATGTTGTTACATGTTCCCGTAAGAAATTTGGGGGTGATGTTGTCAGGACCTGGGCTTGTTGTTAGCTTCAAGGTATTTAGAAGTTTCAGGGTATCGGAAATGGTGACTGTGTAGCTAAAAGATGTGTTATCATTAGTATATGATATGGGTTCCTTGTCCTGTTCAAAAACAGAGCAAAAGTATTTATTAAACTCAATAGCAGAGACCTTGTCTGAAAGTATGGTTGTATTGTCAATAATTAATGGCCCTATTTTATTTGTGTCTCCCTTTTTGTTATTTAGATATGAATGGAGACTTTTATATGAATCCTTAATGTGAGCGATCTTGAATTCGAGATTCCGTTTGGCCAGGATAATTGATGTTTTTAAGTCTTTAAGTGCTTTCTTATACTTTATAAGTATTCCCTCTGCTTGT
The DNA here is from genome assembly GCA_016271365.2 of Neoceratodus forsteri. NCBI lineage: Eukaryota > Metazoa > Chordata > Ceratodontiformes > Ceratodontidae > Neoceratodus > Neoceratodus forsteri. Next base: position 878,033,202 of record CM028129.1, read on the forward strand.
TCAGGTTGGCACTTTTTTAAAGATGTAAATAATTTTCTTTTGTGAGTGCTAAGTTTTTTAATGTTATTATCGTACCAGGCGGGAACCTTGCCTTTATTGTTATACTTCTTCCTTTCTGGTACATAATTTTTTTCTAGATTGTGTACTATTTCTTTGAAAATGCTCCATGCGTCATTAATTGTAAGAGGTGAAAGTAGAGAATTCCATGGTATAGCTGTAAGATGTTCATTAATTTTTGAGAAATTTGCCTTCTCATACTGTTTAATCATACCATTATTAATAGAATTTTTATGAGCTAGAAGAATGGAGAATTGGATTGTCATGTGATTGCTATTGCCAGAGGGTCTAATACCCTCAGGTTAGTCAAAGAAGCATTCATGTTAGTCAATACTAAATCCAGAATATTATTCCCATGAATGGGTTCTCTGACTTGTTGGGTAAGGCCAAGATCAGTGACAGCTGAAATTACCTATAAGTCATACTGGTTAAGTCCGGAAAGTGTTTCCCAGTTAATAGATGGGAGTCTGAAATCCCCTAGAATTATTACAGACCCTTTTTCTGCTATTTGAGTAATTTCAGAAGAGAGTAGATTGAGATATGCGAAGTCTGAAGAAGGGGGGCGGTAGCAATTGTCAACCAAAATCTGGGGGTGACCTTTAGGTTGCAAATGGACCCAGACACTCTCTGTTAGTATTGGTAGGGAGGATTCAAAAGATGGGATATTGTTTGTGACATAAAGACTAACTCCTCCACCTTTTTTTTCATTAGCTCTGTTTTTATAATAGAGCTTAAACCCAGGGATGTTCATTATCCATTGTTTATCCAGGTTCCCCCATGTCTCAGTAATAGCAATCAGTCCTATATTATTTTCTTGAATCTTCAACTCTAATTCAGCCATTTTTACTTTATTGAGTGATCTTGCATTGAATGATAAAACATTCAGCATTTGTAGAGTATTAAGAGATGGCTTTTTAGGCCCAGTCTCCCCCTTAAGTTTTAGTTTAAATATTTGTTGATAAATGTCAGAAATTGACGGCCGAGAAGAGAACTTCCCCTTCTGCTGAGATGTAAGTCGTCCCAGCAGAAGAGGGAAGGGTTGTCATTGAATTCCTCCCAATGTGTGAGACATGTTATACCCTGTTTAAAGCACCATTTTCGGAGCCACTCATTTAATAATTTTATTTTTTTTTAATGTAATGTGAGGCTCGGGGTACAGGGAGAATTTCAGATATGCCAATGTTACATTCCCTTTCATTTAATAAGTTACAAAGGGCAACTATATCTTGTTTAAGTTGCTGTAGAGGGGTTTTGGTGATATCATTTGTCCCAGGATGGACTTAACCAATGGATTACTACCTGCACATAAGGCAGTTTTGGACATAGCAGTTATGTCTGAAACTCTAGCTCCCCTATAGCTTGAACATGTCCTATTTACTTTATCGGGATTACATATGGTACGATCTATGAATTTGATCATGGAATCACCCAGTACAAAGACCTGTGTAGGAGTAACGTTATGGGGGAGGTATCAGCCTGGGTGTTTGGTAATTCCAAGTTCTGGTTACAAGTATCATCAGCTATGAGAGAACAAAGTGGTTCATATGAATTATGCAACATTATAGAAGGAGGAGTATTAATCCCTTGTATCTGCAAATCAATTCTTTTATTGGATTTTGAAGGTGCAATAGTAGACCAAGTGGTGGCATCAGGGAATGACAAAGGTTCTGGAGGAAGGTAAGAGCACTGGGGGGTTGATGCGGTTTTATGTACTTCATTATGGGTAGATTTAATTCCTGAAGTACCCTGAGAAGTGAGAACAGTCTTATGTACCTCGTTAAGAGGAGAGTTAATTCTTGGTGTGCCCTGGAGTACATTATCATGGGGAGAGGTTATATTATTGGCTTCCAATAGGAGAGACATATGGTCAATATATTCCTCTAAGGCTTCTATTTCTGGGTCAACGACATGTTGAGTAACATCAAGGGTTGTTTCCACTTTACTAAGAGGTCTAGTTACTTCTTCCTGTAGTGATTTAACTAGTATACACCTGTCACAGGTGTAGTTGGCTGTTTGTTTGCCTATAGCATACATCTGACAGGACATACAGCATGTGTTTGCTCTTTTCATTATATTACAGGATAACAATCACTTGATAACAATATATCTTTAAGTATGGTACCTTGGGCTTCCCACTTTTAAAGAACCAGTGATTTTTAAGGATTGGACCGCTATCCCAAAGTCCACGATGGACACAGTAGACACGTGCTTCAACACGCATGTCTCTGCGCATGGCCCCGCGCATGCTCACCCCACTCACTAGTGCGAGTGTTTTAATGCCAGCAAACCAGAAGTTCATCGCCGTACAACTTCCGGTTTCACGCTAGGACAGCAGCGAGTTCAAATTTGTGAAATAATACATTTTAAGCCTTTAAAAAGGCAAAATGAATGATTTAAAGGTATTTCACCACAATAAGGCTATGAGGCACAAAACGCTCAATGTGGGAAGGTGTAAGGTGGAGGATGAGATGCTACAGTCCTCCTGTTTCCCACACTGCCCCTGGACACACAGACCAGGAAGTACACTCGCTCCAGTAAATATTTAAAATAAAACACAAATGCAATATAAAACACAGTGTTAAGCACAGTAAGGTATATAACTCAGCACACACTCTTGAAACTAGCAGAGTGTTATTGACACTTGACACTATAGGACATTGAATTTCTGTCCCAGTGCACTCATTCCTTGCCTGTTTAAGTGAAGACCATCGAACTTGAAAAGTGTTCTCTCCCGGAAGCTCCCCCAGTCACCTATGATATGATAACCATTTTCCTTACACCATTCCTATAACCAGATGTTGCATTCCTTGATCTCCTTCTTCCTGAGCTTGTTCATGCAATCACCTTTTCCCTACAGTGGGAGGATCTCTGAGAATGTCAGGGAGGATGATCAAACTGCCAATCACTCTCCCACCTTTTTGAAATTGTGCTTGGTCTCTTCCACCATTTGCTTTGCTAGGTCATTGGTACGGAGATGGATTAGTACATTGAGCCCCTCTTCTGCCTGGTCTATGATCCTCCCAATATGTTTAGTGTCTCTCTTTGCCAAGGTGCCAGGGAGGCATTGGACCTTCACTGTAGATTTACTCAAGTTGGACTCAACTCCTCTAATTGTTGAGTCCCCCAGAACAAGTGTTTGTTTCCAGTAATCTTTTTTCTGCTTTCTCTTGTGTCCCTCGGTTGCCTTTGTACAGTTCTGCCTTGATGCCTCTACTGATTCAGAATTTGGTTCAGTATTTGCCTTCTCAGAGGCAGGGTCCTGTAGCAACTCCAGGGGTGCAAAGTGATTTGTGATCAAGATGTAATTTGGCAGATGTAGCTTCACATCACAGAAGTGGTAGCAGGGAGGAGGCTGGTAATTATAGGCCAGTCAGCCTGACATCAGTGCTGGGAAAGCTAATGGAAACACTGCTAAAGAAAAAGACTGTGAAATATCTTGAATCCAATGAGTTACAAGACCCAAAGCAGCATGGATTGCTGGGGAGAGTAAAGTCAAATGAATCTGATAGATTTCTATGACTGGGTGTCCAAGGAATTAGATCAGGGTGGAGCAGTGAATGTGGCCCAAACAGATTTCAATAAGGCTTTCAGCACCATTCCACAGAGGACACTAGTAAGCAAGCTGGTAGCTTACAAGTGGGTCACATGGTGGTAAACTGGATAAGAAATTGGTTGGGGTATAGGCGACAGAGTGTGGTGGTAAAAGACATTCACTCTGAGGAAAGGAAGGTGACCAGTAGGGTGTCTCAGGGATTAGTGCTGGGTTCAGTCCCCTTTAATGCCTTCATAAGTGACATTGCAGAGGAGCTGGAAAGGAAGGTCTGCAGATGACACCAAAATTTGCAACAGGGTGGACACTCTGGTGGGGGTGGGGTAGAAAGGATGTGCAGAAGCCTAAGAAACTCAAGGATTGGTCAAAGTACAAAATAATGCACTTAGGGCACAGAAACCTAGGGATGGAGTAAAAAATGGGTGGTATTGGTTACTACCAAACAGGAAAGAGATCTGGGGTAATCATATTGGATAACCTAAGGGGGAGGGGAAATTGTTTACCATGAAAGGCACACTGAGCAAGAGCTTGTTACCAGATGTGACCTGAGAGCACAAGAAAGTTAAGTGACTTGCTCAGGGTCACACAGTATGCAAGTGGGAGCTGATAGGATTCAAACCCAGGTCTCCAGGTTTGCAGCTCAGTGCCCTTAACCACTATGCTACACTGTCTCCAAAAGATGGTCAGGCAGTGCAACTAGGCAGTTGGGAGATTGGTATTACCCCTGTATAAATTGTTGGTAAGACCCCCAACTTCAGTATTTTGTCTAGTTCTGGAGACCACGTCTCCGGAAGGTCATAGACAGAGTGGAGGCAGTCCAAAGGAGGGCAACTAAAATGGTGCAGGGTCTGCACCAAAAGCTTTATGAAGAGAGACTAAAGGACTACAATATATACACACCTTGGAAGAGAGGAGGGTGGAGGGGTTATGATAGAGACTATTAAATACCTCATGGGGATAAGTAAACTACAGGAGGGAAGTATTTTACAGAAAAAAGGAGCTCAAGAACAAGAGGACATGCTATAAAGCTGAAAGGAGGGGTAGATTCAGGAAAGATGTGAGGAAATACTTGACAGAAAGACTGGTGGATTCCTAGAACAGCCTTCCAGTGGAGGTGTTGGGGGAACAGTGGTGGGATTCAAGAATGCATAGGATAGGCATAATGGAATCTTAGTGGAAAGGAAGGGGGGAGGGAGAAAGAGCTGGAGATCGAGTAGGATCTGCGGTGATACTGTAGGCAGGGGAAAATGGGCAGAATGGGTGGTCCAAGTGGTTCTTATCTGCCATCAAATTCTTTATTTCTATATTTCAATGGAAGGCCACCAGTGTTTGTAGTGATTGTGCAACTGTTGTGATACTCTGGCTTGTCTCTTTCTCTAGTTTTCCTTCCTCAGTGGAGGTGCCAGGATAATAGTCTTGAGGCTAAAGGAAAAGTTATAGCCAAAGAGCCATACCAAAGGCAGGGCATGAGGAGGTGAGGGAGGAGGACTTTGAAATTTACTAGGTTGGGGGCTGACGGATTGTGGGTTTTTAAGTAGGGAGAAAGGGGGAGGAGTCTGGCAGACCCCCATTGAACCACAGGGAAACCCTTCTAGATTCAATGGAAGGCTGACAGGGTTTGTAATGATTGTGCAACTGTTGTGATTCTGTGATACTTTAGATTGTCTCTTTCTCTGGTTTTCCACCCTCAGTAGAGGTGCCAGGAGAATAATCTTGAGGCTAAAGGAAAAGTTATAGTCAAAGAGCCAAAAGCACAAAGGAAATGTATGTGATCTGCCTCCTCCAACTCGCAGAAAAGTCCCAATAAAATAGAAGAGGGGGAAAAAAATCCTTGTGGAGGGAACCTCTGGGGATCCAAGGTTATTAGGTTAGCCTTCCCTCCAGGCTATACATTTTGGAGGCTAGTTGTCAATAAGCTTGGTGGATTTCAGAATGTCATTCTCTGATACATGTTTCAAAGCAGGAAGATGTCCAATGACCCATGACCAGGGCTGGGAGAACTCGGTGAAGTTCTGACCCTTATTAAATAAGAACAGGAACACAGTGGAGTTCTGATTTGTTCTGATTAGTTCTGAATTATTATAAATATTTGAAAAAAATTGATTAAAAGCATAAAAGTGTCAAAAGTTGGTCATATTCGACACAGAGGCCAAAAGGAAATTATTTAACGCATTATTAGTATAAAAATGACAGTAAAACTGCTAAATAAAAGCAATAATTAATTATTAATAACTGCTTCATGGCTGGCCTGTACTGGTAGCAATAGCATCCTGCTCATCCTATTTGGACCTGTGACATCAGTGTGCTGAGAGAGATGGAGAGAGAGAGAGACAGACAGACAGACAGACAGATGCAAATACTATTGGACCACAAAGAAATACCAAACACTGCGGCAGCTAAGAATATATATATATTTTTCAATTATTTAACCAGGTGAGACACACTAAGCTGAAATCTTGTTTACAGGTGCAACCTGGGAGCACAGGGAAGTTAAGTGACTTGCTCAGGGTCACACAGTATGCGTGTGGGGGCTGTGGGATTCAAACCCAGGTCTCCAGATTTGCAGCTCAGAGCCTTAAACCACTGCGCTATAATACCTCCCATATTTTTATTTTGCTGCTGCTGTGTGGGTATTATTTTGATGGATTTTCAAGTCAGACCAAACAAGGTGAAATAAATTAATTGTCAAAATGAGCAGCAGTAAGAGCACACCCACTCTACCCATGTGAATGATGCAACTACATTGCATGTCCCAGTGTACTGTGGCATGGTACACTACCTGGTCAAACAGGTGGTAATGTTGTCTATGACTACTTCAACTACTGTTCAACATACAATACATTTATTAAACAGGAAATAAAAGACCTAAACTGATCACCATCCAGGCAGCCAGTTAGTCACATCACATTGGTCAAGTACAGTGCAGTCATAAAAATAAAAGTTGCTACTTCCACCTGAAGACCTAATGACACACAATTACATCCTTCTTAGTTCCTCAATTGCTGCCATACCAAACAATGCCAAATAATTTACATACGTAAAAATTAAAATATAGTAATCTCAGCCCAGTTACTGTAAGTGAGATGTAGTGTTGTTACAGCCAGGCTAGCATACCACACACACACAATAAAGAAATGAATTTACATTTTTCTCTGTAATCACAGCCAAATTTTGGGGACTTGAGAAATATACTATACAATGAGCATTCAGTTTCAGTGTTCAGACTTCTGCTAAGCCATCCGTTGTATGAAAATTAAAACAGTAATACTACAGTACAGTCAAGTTGTGGTAAAATAATAATTTTTAATCTGTTGCTGAGGACAAAAAAGTGACAAGTAGTAGTAGTGAGTACAAAAAGTGACAAGTAGTACTAGAAGACAGCAGCACCCTACCTTTCAGATCAGAGTGGTATACCTAGCACTACCAAGTAAGTGTGACATGAAATGCAGTTGCTTGCTGCATTTGGACTCTGATCCACTGATGGTATTATGTTTCATGTTTCTGTGCTCATTGTGAAAATTAAAATAATGCTGGCCTGGCCTAGTAGTCCATCCTCCTGAGTCCTGACCTGACTCGTTGCAATTAACTGCTGCCTCATGTAGTAGACCGTATTCACAAAAGATTTTTACCACAAGCACAAAATAAATTCTTGAAAGTGTTTTATGGTTAGGGCCTGCTCCCTTAGACTATATGTTTCATTCAGGTATCATGTTTGAAATTAAAGTGAGGAATGTTGACTTTTAGAAATGTCAGGCATTCAGTAATGATGTTACCAGCTGAGCTAAACAATGGTTCTGGACACACGCTAGTCAAAGGGCAATTCATGTACTTCATTGCAATATTTACTAAAGCAGGCCACATACTTTGTTTGGATTTCCAGTATTTCAAAGGATCAGCATTCCTGCTGACATTGGGCTCTGCAAGGTACATTTCAACAATGGTCTGTGCTGAGGCTGTGTTACAAGAGGCAGATAAGGAAGATGTTGCAATTACACCTTCTAAGTGACTCCAGAGACAGAAGCTAAACCAAGTGACTGTGGGACAGTGCTACGTTTGGATGGTGGTGAAGAAGATTTGACTGCAGTGGCTGAGGAGGAAGAAGGAGAAAATGCTGCAAAGGTAGAGGATGGGCCACATGAGTCAGTGCTGTGTCTTGAAGAAGATTATGAATGTGGTGCTGCTGTTGTACTCTGTTCCATGACAGCTTGCACCTAATCAATTATTTCTTGTTTGTTTATCTCAAAAGAAGTGTCATCATCATCACTCAATAGTTGCTTTGATTTGCATTGTGGGTCCAAGTTTGTTGCTTTAATGCAGTACTCAAAATGAAGTATTTTACACAGTTTGTCATCTTCTGCAACTTTTTTATTCAGATGTCTCGTTAGATCTTGTTGTATTCTGGGGGACAACCTGTATGTGTCAGCAGCACCACTGGCAGCCTGTGTGATCATGGAACTGTCTTGGTTCTCGAACTTTTCCCTAATCAGATTCAACTTGAATTTTAAAATTTTTATTAGGGGTATAACCTGACTCAGAGTTGTTGTGTTTGCACTAACCTCTCTGGTGATTTCCTCAAATGGCTGGAGCAGGAAAATTAGAAACTCCAGCATGGCCCACTGTGGTGGAGTAATATAGACATCTGCATCACCAATTTTATTTTCCAAAGTGTATTGTCTGACAGTTTTCTTTTGTTCCAGCAGTCTTTTGAACATATAAAAGGTTGAATTCCATCAAGTAGAAATGTCATGGATAAGTCTGTGCCTAGGAAAAACTGCGCTCCTGTTGTATTTTTTCAAACAAGTGATGGATTTTTTGCTTGAGTGACTGAAATGAGTGCATATTCTTTTAGCAGTGCTAATAAGAACCTTACTATCCCTGTCATCATTGAGAAAACTGTGAACTATTAAATTTAAGCAATGCACAAAGCAGTGGATATGAACAAAGCCCCCCTCCTCCAAGGCCTTCCTTATGTTGGACCCATTATCTGCAACTATAAAGCCAACTGATAGTCCCTGTGAAGTGAGACATTACTGTATTGGTTTTTGGAGCTCTTCATTGGTGTTGTATGAGGTATGTTCAGAGGGAAAATAAAACATTATTAGAACAGCAAAATGCAATGCTTCACTGTCCCCACATGAATTATCAAACATGTCCTATGTACCATGACAGACATGAAGGGTTCAGGCTGATAGCTTGTCCAGATATCTGTTGTGAGATGCACCACCCTCCCAACAGCACTGCACAAGACGTGTCTTAATTTTTTACATATGATATTGTAAACATAGAAACAAAGAAACATGATGACAGAAAAGGACCACCAGGCCTACCTAGTCTGCCTAGGTTGCCTAGACCACTGCTAGGACTTAACTGTAACATAGAAACATAGAAAAATAGAAGTTGATAGTAAAATAAGGACCGCAAAGCCCATCCAGTCTGCCCATTTCTTTTTCTACCTTATGAATGTGCCATCGGCCATTGCTCTGTCAATGGCCTATATCTTCATACTCATCTGTATCACTCCCTTATGCCTATCCCATGCCTGTTTGAAGCTCTGCACTGTATTCATATCCACCACTTCCTGAGGTAGGCCAGTCCATGCATCCACCACCCTTTCTGTGAAAAAGAACTTCCTCACATTACCCCTTAATTGGCCTCCCTCTAATCTCGTGCTGTTTCCTCTTGTCCTGCTATTTTTCTTATATTGAAAGATGTTAGACTCGTTCACCTTGTTAATGCCCTTAAGGTGTTTGAATGTTTCAATCACATCACCTCTCTCCCTCCTTTGCTCTAGGGTATACATATTGAGCTCAGTTAATCTGTCCTCATATGTTTGCTGATGTAGTCCCTGCACCATTTTGGTTGCCCTTCTTTGGACTGCCTCAATTTGGTTAATGTCCTTGTGAAGGTGTGGCCTCCAGTACTGCACTCAGTACTCCATAGCGGGCCTAATCAGTGTCTTGTAAAGATGGATTATTACCTCCCTCTTATGACTTGTGATACCCCTACTATAGTACCCCAACATCCCCCTAGTCTTATCTACTGCTTTAGTGGTCTTCTTGGATGATTTCAGGTCATCGTTGATGATGATGCCCGAGTCTCTTTCTTCCCTTGTGACTGCCAGCAACTCCCCTCCCAGCCTGTAGGTGGCTTCAAGGTTTCTCTTCCCAATGTACATGATCTTGCACTTCTTTGCCTTAAACCCCAGTTGCCACTCTTCTGACCATTTTGCTAGTTTATCCAGATCTCTTCTCATTCTGCCCACCCCATCTGGATCATCTACTGTGTTGTAGATCTTGGTGTCATCTGCAAACAGACAAACCTTACCCTCCAGTCCATCTGCAATGTCACTGATGAAGATATTGAAGAGGACTGGCCCCAGGACTGATCCCTGAGGTACCGAACTTGTGACTTGTATCTCTTCTGACTGTATACCATTTATCACCAATCTCGTTTTTCTGCCCGTCAACCAGTTTACCACCCAGCTGACCAATTTCAGATCCACCCTGAGCCTACCCAGCTTATTAATCAATCTTCCACGTGGAACAGTGTCGAAAGCTTTGCTGAAGTCAAGGTAGGTGACATCAGCTGCTCCCCCTTGGTCCACCACTCTGGTTACCCAGTCAAAGAAATCTATGAGATTAGTTTGACAGGTACAATTAAAAAAGAAAGTGGCTTCAGCTCCTGTTGTGCTAGTGCTAAAGGACAGTAGAGAACAAAAAAGCACAGCACCAACACTTCAATGAATGCAAAATGATTTTACTCACAATTGTAGCATAACAGAGTAAAACACAGTGGCGCCATGCAAGGTGACAACAGCTCCCAAACATGGCGCCACTGTGTTTTACTCAGTTATGCTACAATTGTGAGTAAAATCATTTTGCATTCATTGAAGTGTTGGTGCTGTGCTTTTTTGTTCTCCATTTGTTTGACAGGACCTTCTTTTTGTAAACCCATGCTGTCTTGGATCCTGTGTTCCTATGGATTCCAGGTGTTGCACTATTCTTTCCTTAAGGACTGCCTCCATAATCTTGCCCACTACTGAGGTAAGACTGACTGGTCTGTCATTTCCTGCCTCCTCCCTGCTACCACTCTTGTGGAGCGGGATCACATGAGCCCAACTCCAGTCTTCTGGGACCTCTCCTGTGCTCAGAGATTCACTAAACAGTTCTGCTAATGGCTCTGCTAGTTTCATCCTTAGCTCCTTTAGTACCCTGGGATGTATGTCATCAGATCCCATTGCCTTGTCCACCCTGAGCTTATCGAACTCTTGTAGGACTCTTTCTTTTGTGAAGGGACTAGTGCACACCTCCTTTCCCCCTGTGTCAATGGTGCTGAGCTGTGGGCCCTGCCCTACCTTCTCTTCAGTAAATACTGAACAGAAGTATCTATTTAGGATAGATGCTTTTACATGGTCCTCCTCCTAACATGCTCCCTTATCCCCTTTGATTTTAGCAATACTTCCTCCTTTCATTAATGTATCTATAGAAAGTCTTGTCACCTTCTTTTACTGTTTGTGCTAGTGTTTCCTCAGTTTGAGCCTTTGCCTGCCTTACTGCCTTCCCTGCTTCCTTTAGGGAAGTTTGGTATGCCTCTCTATCTTCATCCTACTGCGTTCCCTTATATTTCCTGAAGGCCAGCCTTTTGGCTCTGACCTTTTCTGCTACTGTTTCTGAGAACCAAAGTGGTTTCCTTCTTCTTTTGCCCTTCCTTTTCTCTCTAACACAATAGGATGTTACTTCAAGTATTGCATCCTTAATGCTTGCCCACTTTGTCTGTACCCCCTCACCTGTATTTCTTTTTGCCATGGCTAGCTTAACTCTGTTGGCCATCTTATCAAAGTCAGCTCCTCTGAAGTCCCACATTTTTTTTGCCTTGGAATGGGATGATTTAGTTCTAGTGGCCAAATTGTACCATACCATGTGATGGTCATTGGCCCCCAGGTGAACTTCTACCTGGAGATCTGAGATCTTTTCCCTGTTAGTCAGTACTAGATCTAGAATAGTCCTGTCTCTTGTGGGTTGTTGTACCAGTTGTTTGAGGCCCTCCCCATGCAGGGAATCCACCATGTATCTAGTTCTGGCAGATATTCCCGCTGGTATTGACCAATCTGTATTTGGCATGTTGAAGTCTCCCATTATCAGAACCTCCCCCTTAACTGTCATGTTTTGTATATCTTCTAACAGTAATGTGTCTATTTCCTCTCCCTGGTCTGGAGGCCTGTACACAACCCCAGTTTGTATGGCTGTCCCATTTCCTGCTTCCAGGGTGACCCACAGTTCTTCTGGCACCCCACCCTTGCCAACAGGCCCCTGTGCCTGTCCCACACCCTCTTGAACCCTCCCACCATCCTCTCTCCGACCACCTTTTCCAGAAGCCTGTTCCTTTTTTCCACCACCCTTTCTGTGAAAAAATGCTTCCTAATGTAAAGATCTGGAATCCCTGTTGTTGAGAAGTATTTCCAAGATGGCATACTATATCAAGGTCTGAGGTACTCCAGCAGCCACCTGAATCCTACATATTAAACCACATTATATAGTGGCAAATCAACAGCTATCATTTCTGAAATTTGTTTGGTTATTGTAACAACAACAGGGTGAGTCGAAGCATATTTTGCTTTACATTCTTATGTTTCTGAGATGGTAAGCTGTCTCCTTTAAGGAGGGTGACTTTTGAACAAATGGACACTTTCAGTAACAGTAGAAATCCTTTGAATGGGAGTAAGTGGTGGCAGAGGTGTTTCTGCAGTGCTGCAGGGGCTGCCACTGCTTTCATCTATTAATGTTACCCTTGAGTGTAGTGAGCTATCACAGTCACTTTCTCTTTGAGACTCACAACAACTGGATATCTCAGTAATGTCATGGCATCTGTCTAGGTGCCTTCTCAGTGCAAATGTTCCCAATGCTCCTTTCTTTTTGCCCATGCTGATTGGCCATTTACAAATGGAGCATGTTGCCACCAACTCATTAGACACACTAATGGAGAAGTATGACCAAACAAAAGATGATATTGGAAGGCACTACACCTCGGTCCCCTTTTCAGGGATTTTCCCCCCAGATTTTTCTTGTGCCTTTTCCTGTTGTGGTTTGTTCCTACTGCCATCCTCCTCCTCAACCAAAACATTTCTGCCTGTTTCTTCCTCATCTGCAATTTCCATCCCCTCCTGTTGTAAGCCTTCTGCTGCCTGATCATTCTTTTCATCTTTATTATTACTACCCTCGGTGGGTTCAACCTCAGAAGAATCAGATGACATTTGTGAGGGACTGGCAGTAGCATAGTATGCAATTGTTCCATTCCCTTGGGTACCTCTGTGGGTGGTACCAACCAACCTTTTGGTTTTAACTACATAACTTTGTTTTTTTACTTGGGACTGATCCGACAGATGAAGCTTTTTTGAGTTCAAGCATTTGCTTGGAAGACAAAACTTTAGATATGAACAAATCACTTTTTGGGGCTTTATTTTATTTTTCCTTTGGAGGCTGACTGCTGTCTTTTGCAGGGTACTGGCTGCATTGACTTCCTAAAAAGAATGCGCCTCATCAAGACTTTCATCCATTTTTTTATTTCTTATTCTAAGTGTAAAAAAAAAAAGATTCCTCTACCTAACGTACTCTGATGACTCCAACCCACAACTATAGGCCAGGGACAGATTTACAGTCATGAGTTGTGAATGTGAATCATGATTGTAGTAGTACCCAGCACACCACAGTCCACAAAAACTTCCTCCTAAGCTTAGCTGACTGACTCCTACTACAGCAACTATTCAGTGACCTACACAACAGTGTAACTTAGAATTTAAATTGGTGATGCAGACATCTGGTGCACAGCAAGATGCACAGTCCTGCATGGCTTGGTTAATGCTTATACATAATGATAAACTAGGAAGCATAACGAGGATGAATAATGGATGAAATGAGTGATGATGATTAATGATGGTGACACTTGTGAGTGCACTTTTATTACTTGTGTTACAGTGTACACAGACTGGTAAAGGTCATAGATTCAAAATATCCCTTGGGTCCCCCACAGCCAGCAGCACAGGCACAGTAACTTGTCTGTTGTTTGTCAGAAAAGTATTTTTTTTATTTGAAATATATAAAACTGTGAATGAATGTTAATGAGTGATGGTTATTGGATGGCACAAGTCAAAGATTCATTCTGCAAGCCTGCTCTTGCTCTGTATACACAGACACATTGAGGCCAGAAAAAGATAAAAAACTTTTATTTGGGATTTCTGGGACTGTAAAATTTCTCGTGTCCCTCCCCCCATAGTCTCTGTCTCTCTCTCCACTGGATCTAGATGGCCCAAGTCAAATATTTATTTTGTCAGCCTGTCCTTGCCCTACACACTCACACAGCCACATTGAGGCCAGGAAAAAAAAAATTATTTGTGATTTCTGGGACTGTAGAATTTCTCTTGCGCTCTCCCCCCATAGTCTGTCTCACTCTCCTCTGGATCTGGATGGTGCAATTCAAAGATTTATTTTGTCAGCCCACCCTTGCCCTATACACACTCACACAGCCATATTGAGGCCAAAAATTAAAAAAAATCTTTTATTTGTGATTTCTGGGACTTTAAAATTTCTCGTGCCCCCATAGTATCTCTCTCTCTCTCTCTCTCTCTCTCTCTCTGTCTCTCTCCTCTGGATCTGGAATGGATGGCACAAGTCAAAGATTTAGTATGTCAGCCTGCCTTTGCCCTACACACACTCACACACAGCCAAATTGAGGCCAGGAAAAAAAAATATTTGGGATTTCTGGGACTGTAAAATTTCTTGTAACCCCCCAGTAGTCTCTCTCTCCCTCCTCTGGATCTGGATGGCACAAGTCAAAGATTTATTTTGCCAGCATGCCCTTGCCCTGTACACATAACTACCTTGAGGCCAGGAAAAAAATGTGTTTAGGATTTCAGGGACTGTAAAATTTCTCATGACCCCCACCCCCATAGTCTCTCTCTCTCTCTCTCCTCTGGATCTGGAATGGCACAAGTCAAAGATTTTGCCAACCTGCTCTTGCTCAGTGTATACACAGCCACATTATCTGAGGCCAGGAAAAGAAAAAAAAACTTTTATTTGGGATTTTCTGGCACTGTAAAATTTATCTTGGGGCCCCAGTAGTCTCCTCCTCTCCTCTCTCCTCTGGATTCTGGAATGGCAAAAGTTGAAGATTTTGTCAGCCTGTCCTTGCTCAGTGTACCAGCCACACTGTCTGAGGCCATGAAAAGGAAAAAACTTTTATTTGGGATTTTCTGTAACTGTAAAATTTCTCTAGGGCCCCCAGTAGACTCTCACTCTGTCTCTCTCTCTCTCTCTCTCTCTTGCTCTTTCACATCTGGAGGATCTTCTGGATTCAATTTCTGGATGGCACAAGTCAAAGATTTATTTTGCCAGCCTGCCCTTGCCCTGTATTACACTGCCTGCCACAATGCCTTTTTTGCCTTGCCTGCCTCCTCCCCAGCAGCCACCCTCTGTCTCTCTCCCTTCTTGGATTCCTCTCGTCTCCCTCCCCCAACAATGACTTTGCACCCCCGCCCCAGTATGTCTCCTCTTCTCTCTCCCCTCTTTCTTTCCTCCCCTCCGGCTTAGCTTAACAAATAGATTTTCTTTCTAATTTATATTTAGTTTCTCTCTGTGGTGTGCAACTGTAGGCTCTGCTCTGCAGCAGCAAACTCCTCCAACCATCCATCAAATCATCTGGGCCCATGTTGCACACTCCCATGGTTAGATACCATGAGTGTTTCACATGACTGACTATCCTGCTCTGTTGTCTGATTGGATGCCGCCAGCCACCTGTACAGATGTGTCAAGCCAGGATGAAGTGCAGAAATGCTGCAGAATATCACCGAATACTGCAATTTACTGCACGTGCAATTATAAGTCAATGACAATTAAGCCCTTTTATCATACAGGATTTTGTGACATGTCATTACTGCAACTTATGCACTTCATCGTGGCTGACACATCTGTACATGGAGTGAGTGTGCTGATGGCATCCCCATGAAAACAGTACACTGAATGATACTCCACTGACCCAGAACCGGACTTCTGCAGAGAAGTCTTATTTTTCCGGGTCCGTGGATTAGAGGTTCAATCTGGGGGTTCAGATCTCAGACAGAACAGTCCACCCAGCCCTACCCATGACTTTGATAATGTGAGCTGGGATGTTCTTTTTGGATACTGAGGTGGCTGTTCCTATTTTAAATGAGTGACCCAAAAAGAAGGAAGCATTAAGACACATATAAAATAGCAGAGTTCTGACATGGAGTATGAACCAGGACATAGTCATAATGGAGTACGACTCAGTATACAGAAGAGGATGAGCAGAATCAGGATGTCTGGACTGAAACAAATCAAATATCTGAATAGGACATCAGGTGGATTTTGTGGCAAAATAATAGATATGGACCCCTTTGATGATTCTGTCAGTCTTGGATCTTGGCAGAGTAAGGATGAATGGATCTGCAGATTGTTTCTCTAGACAGTAATTAGTAAGGTGGGTTGCTAGATTAAAAACTGATGACGGGAGTCATATGATGCAGTCCTCCGAGTAGCTGCTCTTGGACCACACTCCCTCTGTTTCTCTATTTAATTACTTCATCTGCAGTTTATTAACAGTCTTTTCATAACAGTGCTACTACCGAAGGTGGATAGATTGTTATACAGACTTTAATAGGAAGTTTCTGAAGCAAAATCATTCTCTTACCTGCAGTGATGTATTTGGAGATATGTCAGGCACCTCCTCACCATACGCCTCCACAGACGCCAGACAAAAGTAGTAAATTCTCCAAAGGTCTGAGCTCTGCTTCTAGAAAAACTGCTACTGTGAGTCCGGGGTCATCCCCACTTACGGAAGACAATTTCTGGCCAAATTCCAAATGCTAAAATTGGTCATTCAAGAACTAACCACAGAGCTCAAATCTTTGCAGGCTGATCCTGGTGAAGCTATTAAACAAATATCCTATGTGGCATCCCGCACCACTGCTTTAGAGCACTGGCATGATAAAATGGATCCCAATTTCATCTCCCTCTGGCAGAAACTAGAGAAGATCAAGGCCAAGCTAGAAGACTTGGAAGGCCGAAGTTGACGGAATAATATTGTGATCTTTGTCCTCCCCAAGGATGCAGAGGGATCCTCTCCAGTGCTCTTTGCACAGAAACTACTGGCTAAAATGGCAGGCCCATCCCCCAACAACCCAACATACATTGTGGAGAGGGTACATAGATCTCTGCATCATAGACTACCGGAGGGCTTCTCTCCCCTTCCATTTATTATGAAGCTCCTCAATTACATTGATAAACAGCATGTGCTGTCTAAGTTAGGAAGCTTTGTGAAGTTTTGTGGGAAGGCTCCAGAATTTGCCTGTCTCAAGATCTGCCCCTGGCCATCAGACAGAAAAGAGCAGCTTACCACCCACTGGTGACCAAGCTGATAGCAACAGGGTCCACTTCTGAGTCTCTTAGCCAGCTAAACTTTTAGTTCTCCACCAGAATGTCTGGCACTCCTTTGAATAAACAGAACACGCTACTTTGGAGCTTAAGAGGCTTTTTCCAGACTTGTACAGAGACACTTGAAATTTCATTTCTGTAGTTCCTTTTCTTCTGCGGGTTACCTCCCATAGACTGGTTAGGTATCCCTATGTCATGGCTCATCATTTGGTCTCCATACGCACTGGTGATTTTAGTTCACTGCAGCTCACTTGTGTCTGCTTCTGAATGGGGACCCCATGAATTAATTTAGCTCCTTCTGCTTTACAAGACTTTCTGTGCTGCCGGTTTGATGCTCTGCATGCTCCCTCATGCTACTGCTGTAGCCAGTCTGCATGATTATTACTCTGATTTTCTATTTTATAATGTGGCAACTGGACTAATTTTGGATGCAGAAGTGGCAGTGGGGATGAAGTACCTTGATGTTTCAAACATCATCCTACTTCAATTTACGCTGGCACCATGAACTTGCTGCATCCTTCTTTGATGCGACTCTTTTTTGGGGGAACTTTCTGCTTCACTTGTTTTTTCAGCCCTGCAATGTTGCCTATGTGACCTGCTGCATATCTACACATTCACCTGCACTCTCTATATCTGACAGAGGTCAGGCTGCTTGGATGTGGTGTCCCCATGCTCTGTATTATCCTGCTTCAATTTTTGTTGGAGCTGTGATCCTGCAGCAATTTAATTCAATTTGGCTTTCACACCGCTCATATTATACAGTGCAATTTGTTTTTTTTAACCTGGCAAGAGTTTTTTGAAGTAGTCTATATGCCCCACTATGACTGTATTACTTGCGACACTCAAGGCTCTCTACTTTGACTTCCTAAATTGTCTGCGGCAGTTGGATCATCCTCCGAACAAAAGCAAGGGCTAAATACTATGGACACTCATCCCTGAGCTGCTGGTAATAGCTTGGACTGTCTTCCCTGGTTTTTCCTCATTTTTCCTCCTCTATAGCTTGGTGCCCAACAGGTATCCCGATAACTTGCTGCCTCATCATACGGCTTTGATTTGCGCATTAAACTGGGTCAGGGTGGGGTTAATTAATCCAGTGGATTCATCCTTGAATGCAGCTGGATTTCTACTGGTGCATTCTCTCCAGATTTAATCTCATTACACACAGGGGCTCCTGTGAGATGGACGGTCACAGGGAACACTTGAGTTGAGTATACTCTGCTACCGGTTCCATCCTTCCTACCTGATTCGGCTCTTAAGTTGATCTGTTTATGGACCAATTGTCAACAGTCCTGCAACGTTTGCAATCTTGTTTTGTGGACATTCATTGCTGTCTGCCTTATTATTTTTTAGGACAATTACTGTTTATTTAGTCATTTTGCTCATTCCTTTGTTGGCTTAGAAATGGACAGTTAAGTGCTCCATCTAGAGCTTAATTTATGTTCTACCACATGCTTACATGCCATTTTGTTTTGATCACATTAGATGTTGTCCTTAATCCTACAACTGAGGGTTAATTATTCAGGATTATTCCTTTAAATTCCTAGGTACTCAGGCATGTCTTCATTTCTAATGGTCCTATTTGAGGTTTTATAGTTATCCAGTAGCCTTTTTGGTGGGTTGCTGCATGTTATTAGGTATAGAGTGGGGGTGGTGATCTGCGAAGCATAATACTGCTGTTGGGGTGGTCATTATGGACCTGTCCAAGGTGGGGTACCTTACCACCTTTCTGTGGGGTGTTTTTCTGTTTAAGGTCCATTTTTGTTTTGGTAAGGGGTATGTGAATGTTGGGCGGGGCAGGGCAGGGGATTAGAAGGGGTTTGTTCTGTGTTTTTTCGAGAAAGTTAGAAGGGTGGGGTTGGGGAATTTTTTACTGTTGGTGTTATTGGGGCTCGCTTTGCGGATTTATTCTGCAGGTAGAAGGGGTTGGATTGTGGGTGGATGCCACCGAAGGAGGGTTTCTAGTGTTGTTTTCTTGCACTCAAGATATGCTTATTTATTTGCACCTTACTCCTTTTATTCATTCATTTTACTATTCACCATAGCTGCTTATAATTTTTGTACCTGGAATGTTAAAGATATGGAGTCCCCTACTAAAAGATCAAAAATGTTCCTTCATTTACATAAGTTACAAGATGATGTAGCCTTTCTCCAAGAGACTCACCTGCCTCTCTGCCAGGTTCTCCATCTTAGGCATTCCTGGCTGGGAAATGCCTTTCCGTGCTAGCTTTGAGTCCCATAAAAAAGGTGTGGCTGTCTTTATAGCCTGTAGAATACCCTTAGATCTCCTCCAGGAAATAGCAGATCCCCAGGGTCATTATATTATTTTCTGAGCATTGCTTTGTTATCTGGAGGTGATACTGGGTTCTGTTTATGGCCCTAACAGTGATGACCCCCTTTTTTAACTACTCTGATGTCTATTTTAGCCCCATGGAGCTCACTTCCAATTATTCTTGAAGGGGACTGGAACCTGGTTTTCTGCAATGATTTAGATAGAACTGGTCAGCCCCAACAGGCCATATCACCCAGTCAACTGGCTATTCAGGACCTCATGCACTCCTTGGACCTGGTAAATAGAGATGCATCAAATTTAAATTCTGCTGGTGAAGTGAACACGAAGTGGGCACTTTGTGTTGCCAATCCACTACGCAGAGTGGGCAATGCAAAGTGCTCACTTAGGCTTGTCATTACCACTTCACATTAAGGTGGAATGGCAATGTGAAGTAAGGTGAAGTCATTGTTTTTAATGGACTTCGCGTTCCTCATTATGATTCTAAGTGATCCACTTGGTGTTTCAGATTTGGCTGCCCCCCCACACATCACATGGTTTGTAGTACTGTAAGTCACATGCTCTTTAACTAGGCTGGAAGAAAGTGAGTTATACAAGCAGATATTTTTACTTTCTCCTGTGAAGACGGAGAGAGAGTAGTGTGCTTTGTGACTGCTGATACCTTGAGATCAGAGTGAGGAGGAGATTTAAACTTTGATTTAGACCCAACAGCTTTTTTAAAAGCTACAATTTTTTGTCTTTTCTGTACTCTTTTTTACTTAATTTGTTCTTTCTGTAAATTTTATTTTTCTTACCTTTATAAGTAGTTAGTTGTTTGTCTGTGTGACTGTGTGTGTGTTGTGTGACAGTGTGAGTAGTAATTGCTCAGACTGAGGGAGCTCAGTAGGAGATATGGACAAGGGTGAGGGAATGTCTGGGGCAGGGGCAGCTCTGGGAGAGTATGGTAGTGGTAAGCATCATACCGTGCGCATGTGTGGAGGGCATGAGCACCCATTCCTGTTGGACCACTTGAAACTTGTGAGTGCCCCCCCGGAAGCATAAAAACATAGAAACATAGAAGTTTATGACAGATAAGGACTGCAAGGCCCATCTAGTCTGCCCATTAATTTTTCTACCTTATAAATGTGCTCTTGGCCTTTGCTGTCAGTGGCCTATCTATTCATACTCATCTGTATTGCTCCCTTATGCCTATCCCATGCCTGTTTGAAGCCCTGCACTGAATTAATAGCCACCACTTTCTGAGGTAGACCATTCCATGCATCCACCACCCTTTCTGTGAAAAAGAATTTCCTCACATTCCCCCTTAATCAGCCTCCCTCTAATCTCATGCAGTGTCCTCTTGTCCTGCTATTTTTCTTATATTTAAACATGTTAGACTCTTTCACCTTGTTAATGCCCTTCTGTACTCTTTTTTTACTTAATTTGTTCTTTCTGTAAATTTTATTTTTCTTACCTTTATAAGTAGTTAGTTGTTTTTAGTTGTTTGTCTGTGTGACTGTGTGTGTGTGTTGTGTGACAGTGTGAGTAGTAATTGCTTGGACTGAGGAAGCTCAGTAAGAGATATGGACCAGGGTGAGGGAATGACTGGGGCGGGGGCAGCTCTTGGAAAGCAGGATTAGCACTGCCTCCTGTCCTGACTCTGAGGCAGTTGAACCACCACCACCAAGTCCAGGTTCTCTGGAGCAGGATGTGCCTATTCCCCCAGGCCCAGGTGTGGATCTCATCCCTGTTCAGCACTGTGACCAGCCGGCTGCCAGTTCATCTGGCCATCCCCTGCCTGTGCCTGGTCCTCCCCACACCTCCATTGTTTGGCAGTTTTTTACTGTGTGGGGGGCAGCAGTGTGGTCAAGTGCCACCTACATGAGGTGGAGGTGTGCTGTGGCACTGGGGGACTCACCTGGGGACTGAGGGCCAGTGAACCCATATGCTTAATCACCAGCAGTTGGAGTGGCAGGCTGCCACAGAATGAACCATGCCTGCACCTGCTGGCCATTCTGTGGCAGAGGGTGCAGCTGTGCATTGCAGCATCCCTAAGAGGAGAAGGGCCACAGCAGCACCTGCTGCTCCACCAGCACCCAACCCCCCCACCACCAGCAAGTCAGCCTGTAGAATGTGTGGACCCCAGAGAACTGCGTGTAACACAGGCTGACTTAGCAGTTCTCTGGAGTACTGTTAAGGAGAACAATGAGAGGGTGAGTGTTGTGGAGCAGTGGCTGGATTGCATAGAGGGACATCAGTTGCAAATTATGTCCATGCTGGAACTGCTGCTGGATCACCATAGGATCCCACATTATTTTTTTTTCCTCACACCATGTGCCCCCTACACCTTCCTTGCTGTGTTATAAAATGTATTCCTCCACCATCCCCAACCCTTGTATGTAATTATGCCCTTTTTTGTTGTCTTCCATATGCGTGACACTTTGTATTCTGAGCAGTGCAAGTATACTGTGCTAAACTGCATGTGTGCAGTCAGTCTTCTTTCCAGTCTGCGTATGTACTGCAGACACTGTCCAACTCCCTGATTTAAAAACATTTATTAATGAGTACAATGGTGGGATGGTGGATCCTGGAGAGATGCTACAAAATAGGCTTACAATACATCCAAGTAACTAGTAAAAAAATTAATGTGATTTGTGACGTGATCATAAATCATGATTTGTGACTGCATTTGTGACCGTGATGATGATGAAAGGTGAATGCCTATGGCTGTACTTCCCCGGGCCCCAATGAGGTGTGGCACAAAACTCTCCGACTTGAAAACAAACATTAATGAGTACAATGGTGGGGTGATGAAGCCTGGAGAGATACTACAAAACAGGCTTACAATACATCAAAGTAACTATTTAAAAAAATGATGTGATTCTTGACATGATCGTAAATCGTGATTTGTGACTGCATTTGTGACTGTGATGATGAAGAATGTGATTTGTATCACGAGTGACTCGTGATGATGGTCCTGACTAAAAAACGCATATTAATGAGCACAATGTTCATTCAGAATTATGCACCACACCTGTCCAGTACTCTGAAGGGAAGCCAAAGAAACAACTTTGACTGAAGTCAGAGATGGAGATTGGGCCCTAAAGAGATGCAAATGCACAGACAGATTAAGATTGCGCTGCACACTGGAGAGATGCAGATGCAAAGGCACAACACCTAACCAGTGCTCACCATCATAAATTCAAATCTGGAAAAGAATACCTTTTCTGGTTGGGGCGGGCCACAGAGAGGGCAGTGTACTGCACTGCTGCGGTAACAGTCACTAGTACTAGTACCAGTAAAGATACCATAAAGAAGTACAAAAATTACACAGCTGCAGTGGATAGCAGGTTCACATTGCTGAAATTATGTGGCACAATAAAAGATGTCTGATTTGAAGACAAGCATCACACACATACTCACACACACACACTAAGTAATGCATAGCAAACTGAAAACTCCAGTAATATAACCACATATTTTAAAGAAACTAAAATTATGCATTGCTGCACCACAACAATCAGCAAAAAAATGGCAAGAATTATTGAAAATATTACTGTGTGTACATTAACAGAGTTATACAGGAAAAATATCACCACAAGAGAAAGCACTGTCTTTTTCTTCAAGTTAATCTATCTACACCACAGATTCACCCCTCCCCAAAGAACACTTCCACTGTCTCTCAGTATACAGACTGAATGTTGTATATTAACATTCAAAATCCTCACACAAACAATAAACGCTCGATGATATGAGCAAAGAAGGGTTTCCTGTAATCGATGAACTAAAGTTCCAGCAAAAAAAAAGACTCAAAAAGGCTTTTTTAACAGCTTTTAGAAGGTTTGAATTGCAGAGAGCTCTCAAAGCAGATTGTCTCCTACAGTTTCATACACATACTACCCCAAACTGAGGCTATGCAGAACAATCTAGAGCCCATATGACTTGAAATCCCATGAATCACTGCAAAATTCACCTTTGGAGCTTAAAAACAAGGCGAAGTGAGGTGAAGTACATTGTTTTCAATGCACTTTGCCTTAAGAATTGGTTGGAGTAGTGGTTTGGGAAGGCGGAGTAACACAAAGTTATTGTTTTCAATGGACTTCATGTTACCCATTTGTAACGTGAAGTACTCCGCTTTGCGTTGTGGAGCACTCCGCGAATTCACCTTCACTCCACGGAGCACTCCATGGAGTGAATTGGGGCCACTTCACCCATCACCATTGGTAGACCTATGGAGGGCATTGAACCTGGACCACTGAGAATATTCCTTCCACTTCCCACCACATAATTCCTTTTCTAGGATTGATTACTTTTTGTTAGGAGTAGGCCACCTTCCTGGGATTGCTTTATGTCATTACTCTGCTACGGTCTTATTGGACCACAACTCTGCTTTCATTCAGCTCAATCTCACCCCTTCCTTAACTAGAGATAAGGTCTGGTATTTAAACAACCAGTTCCTCAAGTTGGATGAGTTTCTGCACATCTCCAATCTTTTATCAACACTTTTATGGAATTTAATTCCCCTTCTATGCTCAAACTTGATGTTGGGTGGGGAGCCTTGAAATGTGCCCTTCGAGGGGAATTAATTAATTTGGCTACTAAGCAGAAGAAATAAACTTCCACTGCTCTTTTTTCCTTGTTAGCTCATATACAATCCATTGAGGAGCACATTTCACAGGTCTCTCCTCAAGCAGAGTGAGAACAGTTAGAATCTCTCAGATTTCAATACAATATGCTGCTGGGAGAAAAGGCTGAGCATCTTATTTTACACTCTAAAGTAAATTATTTTGATCAAGGGGAGAGCACTGGGAAGTTATTGGCCCTTCGTTTACATTCCCAAGCAATGGATAGAAGTGTCACCTCAGTCCACTCAGATTCTGGCCAGCTCCTTACCTCACCGTGAGATATTGTTGAAACTTTTAAAATCTTCTATCAACAATTATATGCTCTCCCTTCTCTTCCCTTTTGTCAAACTCAGTTTGAATCTTTCCTCCAGGATGTTGCCCTTCCTCAAGTGGTTGATTCTCAAGTGGCTATCCTAAAAGCACCATTGACCCTACTTGAGATTTCCCAGACCACTGACTCCCTGGCTTCTGATAAGGCCCCATGCCCAGATGGGTTTACCACCAACTTTTATGAAGCCATTAAGGACCACGTAGCTCCCATTGAATACTTACAACTATATTTTCAAGGAGGGCTTGTCTGATCCCTCTCTGACTGCTGCCATTATTGTCATTCTTCCTAAACCTGGAAGAAACCCACTGTTGGTCTCCAACTACAGGCCAATATCACTTAACAACATGAATTTCAAAATCTTAGCTAAGATATTGGCTTGTAGATTGGGATTGGTATGGGACTCATTGATTAGTAAGGAACAGGTGGACTTTGTAAGTGGTAGGCTTTCTGCTGACCATCTCCGGAAATTGTCTTACCTTTTTTCAGCATCCAGTGACTCCTCCACTCCTGTGGTCTTAGTGTCTCTGGACACCAAAAAGGCCTTTGATAGGGACTTATAGGACTACTTGTTTTCTCTTTTACCCAAATATCACATTCCTTGAGAATTCATACAATGGGTCAAGGTGCTCTATTCCTCTCAGCCAGCCCATGTACTTTGTAATGGTGTTTTATCCTCACCATTTTCTCTCCATCAACGTACCAGGCATGGATGCCCCCTTTCACCATACCTATTTAATCGTTTTCTAGAGCCTCTGATTCATATATTTAATTCTTCTCCCCAAGTCTCTGGCATTTCAATTGGAAACATGTATTATAAACTATCAGTGTATGTAGATTATATACTGTTGCATGTTCCCTCTCCAGTCACATCCCTATCTGCTGCCCTACAGACTATTTCCCAGTTTGGTTTTATTTCTAACTACAAATTAAACCTTACTAAAACTGAAATTATGCCGCTCAATAGTGCAACCCTAAAGGCAGACATTGAACACCTTAGCCTTTTCTGGAAGAAGGATAGATTGAAATATTTGGGAATTTATCTTAGCACCTCCCCTCATAAGATGAAGCAATTTAATCTTGACTCCATGGTTTCCCATCTTTAAGTGGACTTGGATTATTGATTTATGCTATCCCTCTCCTTGTAGGGCTGACTGAACATCATTAAAATGATTGTTCTACCCCATTTACTATACCCCCTCCAGATGCACAACCAGGCCCTCCCCCAAGGTTTGCCCAGGTTCACAGGATTCTCACCTCCTTTCTATGGCAAGGTAAGACAGGCCATTGGGCTTTTTCCAAATTAATGTGCACTAAACAAGATGGAGGCCTATAAGCCCCCAATTTTGTTTCTGTACTCTTTGGCCTCACATCTTGTTAGGCTTTTCTACTGGTTGAAACCACCTAGGGACAATCTCTTTAGACTATACATTGCACATTGGGTAGATATCGAGCACTTCTTGTGTTCTATAAGTGGTTTGGATATTAGATCACTTCCCTCTCTCCCCTGGAGGAAACTTCCCTGATCCCTGCAGGATACACACCTAGGAGCATCCCTTCAGATTCACTCACAGCTTTGCTCCCTACTTAAGAGTTTTCCATACAAAGATACCTCCCAGCCCTTATTTGGGAACCCTAATCTTCTGATAGCTGGATGGATGCTTTCAAGAAGATTCTGGCCTGTTTTTGGAGTGGACACAGTTGGAGATCTTATATTCAATCAGAAACTGCTCTCCTTTCAGGAAGCAAGCATCCTATATCATTGGCCTATTACCTCTGCTTTCTGATTTTTTTCAACTATCCCACCTGCTTTTACAATTGTTTGGTAATGGGCCATGACTTAGTCCCTTTAGTACTTCAGTCCTTCCCTTTTTTCACTCAGTCCCCTCTACCTATCTAATGCCCTACTATTATTGATCTTTACAAACTTATCTGGTCTCCAAGGAGGGTTCAAGGTATTATTGGTGGGACCAGGCTCTTTCAGTTTCTATCTTTTCTAGAAATTGATTGATCATCTGGAAGCATCTATATGCACTGATAAAGTGGGATTGATACCGTTTTATGCAATTCCAGATCATCTATAATCTTTATTACACTTCGGTTAAATTGCATAGAATGGGCCGACTACCCACCGATACCTGCTCCAGATGCAGTAAAGAGCCTGGGACCATGTTGCATATTTTGTGGTTATGCGAGACAGTGATCCCCTTCTGGACTTCAATTCAAACCCATCTTGCTCCCCTATTGGGACTATCTGATGCCTTCCTACCTGAAATATGTATTTTAGGTGACTATACGGATAACCTGATTGGCAACCAGAGGTCACACATGGCTTTGATTTCAGCATGTGCCAAAAAGTTTATTCTTCAGCACTGGCTTGACCAGTGCACTCCAAGCTATCTAGAATAGCATAAAGAGATTTTATTTGCATTACAAACACAGTGCCTCATATCGAGTATGTCGAACAAGCTATCTAAATATAAACATATTTGGGAACCTTTGTACATTCTAGTAACTATGTAATTACATACTCAATGTTCCCTGAAATTATCCATGGCAGTTTGGTGCAATTTAAGTCTGATATCCATGTATGGTTTTATTTTATTCTCTCCAGTGGCAGTGTTGGGGGGGGGAGGGAGTGGGGATTATATGTAAATTGTAAAATGAATGTTTTGTTTTTCTCTTCTTTCTGTCTATGACCTCTGCCTCATTTATTTGTGCATATCTTGGCTTCCTCACATATTTACTTGAGGTCCTTGGTTTAATAAAGTTTATTCAATTTAAAAAAAAACTGATGATGGCAATGTAAATACTCCAAGCCGCAAGCATCCAAAGAAGGTTAGGGTCATAGTTGCTTTTAAATTCAGGTCTGCAACAGGTCAGAAGAATGCATTTCTTAGGAGACACATTAATTGAGCATATAGATTACAGATTATGGGTTTTCTTGGGGAAGAGTCTGGAGGAGTCTTTTTCTTTATACCTTGGAAAAAGGTTTTGATTGCTGGGTTAGAGAGATATGATATTGGATTGTCAGGCCGGGAAGACATCAAGATAAACTGAATTCCAGAAATACATTGTTTAATTGATGTGGCTGATAAATGGAAAGTCTGAAAGCAGTAAGATGCAAACAATAAAATGAGAGAAGTAGAAGAGTGGAATGGGTTCACATTTTGTGCAACACAAAAAATAGAAACATTTTTCCAGGCTGTTTTATAAGCTGTTAAAGCAGAGAAAGCCAGGGATTTCCACATAATTAGTGAGGCTTCACTTAGGAGTTGAGTTAAGTCATTTGAAGTTCCTGAAATGTTGGTGGGAGGGTCATCTCCTGATCTGCTTATGGGAAGACAGCTCTGAATTGCTGAAATTGGAATCGAGAAAGGCAATCAGCTAGGACATTAGAAGAACCAGGTGTATGTAGACACAATGAATGGTAAAGTTTTACCATAGAGAGGTCCATGTTAATCATCTCCGGAAGTTCATTATAGAATGAGAGAAAGAACATCCTTTATTTATGATGGTTACAGCTGCCTGGTTGTCTGTGTAAATGGTTACCGCTTTATTGTTTCATGTGGGGCCCCAAGTGAGTGTGACTGTTACAATTGGGTAGATTTCAAACAAAGCTGAACTTGAGTAGAACTGAGGAAGGTTATCAGTTTCTAGAGGCCAAACACAGGCAAACCAAACAGTTTTATGGATGGCAGCAAAGCCAAATGAATGAGTTGCATCAGTAAATACAGAGATATGATTTGAAGGGGATGGATTCTTGCAAAACATTGCTATTACATTTCATTCTGCTAGGAAAAGGGACCACATGGCTAGGTCTGAATGGGCTGCAGCGTTAATAGTTACATGATGGTGCAAAGGTATAACTGAATGAACTAGAGAGAGTGGGTACTAAGTAAAATTCCAGCCCTGTGGAATAATTCTCATAGAGAAAGTGAAATAGCCAAACAGAGAAAGACAGTCTCTTTTTGTACAGGATGTTTCTTGGAAAACAGAGAAACTAGGTTTAAGATTCTGTGTAATGTCTCTTAAGGGAGACAGACTTGCATTTTAATAGTATCTAATTTGATACCTAAGAACTGTGAAGTATGAATGGGTCCTTCTGATTTGTCATCTGCCAAAGGAATGTTAAAAGGGTGGGGAATAGTTGCTGAAGGCAGGTGATGCTCAAGGCTGAAGGAGATGCAGGGGAATCTATGGGAAGGAAATTGTCCAAGTGATGCAAAACAAATGCCCATCTAAACACGTTCAACAGAATCCAACACAAGGAACTTGAGAAGGTATCAAGGAGACTTGGACTACTTCTACATCCAAAAGGTAAACAAACTGCAAAATAGCACTTATTCCTCCAGCATATTCCATAAACATGCTACAGGGAAGGGAGAATTGGTAACAGTTTGAAGGCATCTGTGATATCTGCTTTAGTCAACCAAGCACCGTGACTAGCAAGTTTAATTAATTACATAGCATTGTCAATTCATGCATAGGAAAGTTAATAATCTTCAGATAGAATGAGATAATTAATGATTGGATCTGTTGTGGAATGAGGAGCTGGCAAGTCAATTATCAGACATTTCTTTCCTGAATACTTTCAGTGACTATTCCTATAGGGCTTATATTAAATGATGAAAAACGGAGTGCTCTGAAGGGACCAGTTAAATACCCTTTTGACAATTCTTTAACCAGCAGTGTAGCCACAACTTGGGGTTCAGCAATAGTAGATTTAAGATTGGGGCACTGGAGAGATGCGGTAGGACAGCAAAAAGTCCAGTGTGAAATCCATTGGAAAGACCCAAAATTAGGAATTGCACTAGAGATTCAGAAGGATGAGTTGACAACAGCTGATATAAATAAGAATTTGTTGACTGGTATAGATAGATGTGCATAGTGTCATTTGTCACCTGGAGCATGGACAGAATTATCTTTATGATGACAGACCAATTTTGAATGTGCTACCCTACAATGACTACAAAAGTGAAGAAGTGTGCAGGATGGAGCGAAGCAGATGATTTCAATGAAATTATTACAAACTGGTCTTCCAGCAGAAAAAAACTATTTGATGCCCCTTTTTATCCAAGAGAGAATGATTTGTAATGATCATAAAAATGTGTGCCACCATAATGAATGGCTAGATCAATGAGATATAATAGAAGTTCAGTTCTTCATGCCTGGATGAGAATTCCTCATGAAAACAATTTTGTGATAAATGGCAAAGGCAGCAACAAATTCCACAACCATTAAATTCTTTACCAGTCAAGGGTCTTTAGCCTTCAGTTCCATGGAGACATCACTGCAAAAAGCAATCCTATTTTCCATTGTTTCATGGGACGGTGTAAGAAGGGTTACTAGACTGACATTTTTCCTTTCAATATTGTCCTTCCTGACATGATATGGAACCAGGTGGGTAAGGCAAGCAGCAGATGGGAATTAGATCTGAGAAGTTGGAGTAGTACCTGAGATGGTTGTAAGTGGGATGGCATTTGAAAACTTGTAGATGGTCTGGATGATGGAGGTATAGTTGACAAGGCAGAGGCCAGTGATGCAGAAATGACCTGCGGTGACACTAAAGCAGCTTCCAGAGCTTGCTGGTCATCAAAAGCAGGCTGATATTTTAAAGTTGCAGATGGTCTGGATTCTAAAGCTCCTACTCTGCATCAAGGTTTGAAATGGTGGAGTTGACATGGAGCAACAAGTCATGAAGCTCTGAAAACTGGGAAGAAGCTGGAGGTTGCTCGGGAGCTGGAGAGACAATAGGAGTGGTGGTGGGAAAAGGGTTAGCAGAAATAGCAGCTATGTAAAGATTAAACAATTCCTACTTTTTTGGCTGAAGCAGAAAAAGGAACTTAAAGATGGAGGAAGGCATCTATGAGTTTGGGAACTGTCCATTCTTTTATAGTTTGCCTGGATTTAGAAGTTACCTTCCTGCGGGTAGATGCAGGATCATCCGAATCTTCATGGTCTGATGAACCAGTAGTTCCATCCTTAGGCTGAGATATTGCAGCTAGACAATAATGAAAATCATAAATGAAAATGAAAACTCTCAGTAAAAGCCTGTCATGACGGAGTAACTGCTAAGGGTGGATGACCCCCAGCGTCCCAAGCAAGGCTCATAGAGGGAACCCGGTTCCAACTACAGGTTGAGGCTAGGCACATGGCTGCACAATAGATAGTGCATCTTAAGGCCATTGCACTACCATTACAATACCTATCCAGGAGCTCACACATGATTACCAAGTTAGTCCTGAATGAGAATGAAGAGCTCCAATCAGCACCCACCGGAACATGTCGTAGAAGGTCCAAGGGAGAGTGACTCCATTTGCACACCAAAGTTAGTAATAAGGCTTGGAGGTTGCAGGACAAAACACCCAAAGAAAACAAGGCCAATTGAATAAGGAACAAGGAGAAATTTCCAGAAATATAGCATAGATGGGCAAGGTGGAGGAGAAAGGAAACAATGAAAACAAACCTAACAGCCAAAAGAATAACCAGAGTATAATCCAGAATGGCTGCCCCAGCAGCAGGGTGGCAGGCAGGCAACACAAGAGCAGAACCAACAACAGCAAGGAAATGGGACAGAGGGGACACAGAACACAGTAACATAGGAAGAGAAGCACAGTAGGAGGTAAAGCAGTTGAACAGTTAAGCAATAGGAGAGACAAAGAAAGAGCTGCAGATGAGCAATGGGGGGGCAGGGAGCAAAATGAGCAACAGAGCTGCAAGAATGCAAAAATAAAATGGGTGGCAGTGTCACAAGTAGGGAAAAGGGGGGAGGCAGAAGGAGAGGAGGAGGAACAGGAGGAAGAAGGAGCAAGACAGGTGGAGTTGATTTGGAGCAGCACATCCACAGGGAAAGGGGGGCAGAGACAGAAGGAGTGACAGGGTTGCAAGCAAAGAAGGAAACAGAGAAAGGGGGGAAACACCACAGTGAAGCCACAAACAGAGACAGAGGAGCACAGAGCAGGAGCACACATAGAAGCAAATAACACAAGAAAATGGTAGAACAACACAAGAAAAGAGAAACAGTGAAGAGCAAACAGCGGAGCCAAGAAGCACATGAACAACGGGTACATGAAACCTACTAGGCAGGGGGCTGATGGATTGTGGTTCTTCAAGTAGGGAGAAAGGAAAGGAGGAGTCTGGTCTCCCCCCCCCCCATTGAACCACAGGGGAAACCCTTTTAGTTTCTATGAGGATGGTCAGGGAGGCAAAGGCAGACACAGAGCTGCATATTGTAGAGGGGGTCATGGGTGGTGAAAAACAATTATTCAGCTGTAATAAAGAAAGTAAGAAGGGAGGGGGTATTGTTAGGCTACAGTAAGGCGGAGGGTTATAGAGGAAGATCAACAAAAAGCAGTCATTCTTAATGATTACTTGTGCTTTGTTTTTAAAAGGGAAGACAGTGGGCCCTTGCCTGAAAGTGACATCAAGGTGGCTGTCAGGGGTATGCCTGAAATGAGGCAGCCAGTCTTTAACAGTGAAGGGGTTGACAAAGTGCTAGATGCTCTAAAGGTAGATGAGGTCCCAGGGCTGGATCAGATGCACCTGAGGATCCTCAAACAATTGGCAATGAAACTAGCTGTACCCCTAGTAGAGCTATTCAATACTGTAGCTCAGTTCTGACAGAGGAACTGTTGAAAGACTGTCACGTAGCTGATGTAGTTCCACTATGCAAGTGGGGGACAAGGAGCAACCAGGGAATTATACACCTGTCAGCCTTACCTCTGTGGTGGATATACTGATCAAGTCACTGGTCAAAAAGGCTTCTAGACTACCGAGAGAGCAACAGTCTACAGTATAATAAACAGTATGGATTTGTGGCAGGAAGGTCTTTTAAGACCAATC
This sequence comes from Neoceratodus forsteri, assembly GCA_016271365.2. Classification (NCBI taxonomy): domain Eukaryota; kingdom Metazoa; phylum Chordata; order Ceratodontiformes; family Ceratodontidae; genus Neoceratodus; species Neoceratodus forsteri. The sequence continues at coordinate 878,065,315 of CM028129.1, forward strand.
TGATAGTGTTCTTTGACTGGGTAACAAAGGTGGTCGACAAGTGCCACCCTGTGGAATTACCCTACTTCGATTTCAGCAAGGCTTTCAACTTGGTGTCACACAGAAGGCTGCTGAGGAAGTTGAAGGACCTAGGCATGGTTAGGGTCATAGCTACTGTAGGTGGGTGGGAAACTGAAGGAGAGACAGCAGATGGTGGTGATAAAATGTGTCACATTATAAAAGAGGGAGGTCACGAGTGGGTTATCTCAGGAATCAGTCATGGGTCCTGTCCTCTTCAATATGTTCATCAGCAACATTGGAGAGGGCATCCTCGGCACATTCTGAATCTTCACAGATGACATAGAGCTTTGGTAGGGTAGATAGTGACAATGGGAATAGCGATATGCAGAGGGATCAACAAAGACTAGAGAGGTGGTCTAAGGTTTGGCAATTGAAATTCAACACCAAAAAGTGCCAGGTTATGCACCTAGGGAACAAAAACTAGGACAGAGTACTGGATCAGAGAGGTAAAACTGAGCACTACACTAGAAGAAATGAACTTTAGAGTCATTAGTGATTCCCTCAAACAATCAAGCCAGTATAACAAGGCCTATAGTAAGGCTAGTAGGATGCTGGGTGTATTGAAAGGGGTATTGACAGTTGGAAAAGAGAGGTATTACTACCTCTATATAGGTCATTGACAAAGCTGCACCTGGAATACTGTGCTCTGTTCTGAAGTCCTCACCTAATGAAAGACAAGGACAGGCTGGAAACTGTGCAGTGCAGGGTGACCAAGATGATTCCGGGCCAACAGGACAGATCTTATGAAGATCATCTCAAGCACTGAACATGTGCTCAGTGGAGATCAGGCTAGAAAGGTGGGAATATGATAGAGACCCGCATGTTTCAGGGGGAATAAACAAAGTGAACTTCGGGGAACTATTCAGAAGGAGTAAAGATTCAAGAACCCGAGGTCATGAGTGTAAACTGGTGGGGGGGGGGTAGGTTTAAGAGAGATGTGAGGAAGTTCAATTTTACAGAAAGGATTGTGGAGCCATGGAACTGTCTGCTAGCTGATGTGGTGGATGCCAAGACCATAAATGGTTTCAAGCATGGCTGGGAGAGAATGAAGTGTGTGATGGTTACTCTGGTCAATACAGAGGGGAGCAGAGGGGTGGACAGATAGAACCCTGTATGGATAATAGGGAACTACAGGAACTAAAGGGACCCTTGGTATTTTTCTGGTGTCATAGTCTATTCTTCTATGTTTCTATCTATGAAAACATGTTCAGGTAAAACAATGCCTTTATCATTCATACAGTACCCAAGAACCTTGTTACTTGAAAACTAATGGGCCAATCAAGCCTCCAATCTTTCCACTCCCCTCCCAACCCCACATCCCACAGTTACTTCAAAAACATTACAAATTGTATTTAACACATCCATACTGATAAGCACAGTACAGAAGTACAGTTTAAAACCTGTCTTCAAATACAGACGCGTCTCTATTTTTTGCCATAGCACAGATTCTGCTCTTACCAGAAGGGACGTCAGGTCAGCTGTTCCTAAATGTGTTTTCTTAAACACACAGGGCTTAACCATATTCCACTAAACAGACCTTCCAGGCTCACTGTTTTATTATAAGCTGTCCACTGGGAAATGAATCACAGAAGAACAGGCATGACAGCAAAAGGCAACATCTGAGAATTACTGATAAAGTGCAGGACTGCCAAGCTGCCAGTCCAAAGAAAGGCCTGTCAAGCCACCAGTTCTCGCCTTCAGTGACACTTTCTAGTTTCATGCTGCAGAGCAAGTGCTTTCTGGCTGTGTGCCTTCCATGCATCAGACAGGTGAAAAAAAGGTTGGTTTAGCTGTTGGTTTCTACTCTTCCTCTATGCCTCTTGTGGGAGAAGACAAAAAGCTGGAAAAGTGAGCCAACTTGTTTAAAATGTTCTCACTACAGATAGGCTATGGGGAGAAGTACAGGATTTCTGAACATTTCTCCAAGTGCCCTCACTTTTGTTAATCAATTAAATCTTCCAGCTATGGGAAAAATAAATATACCTGGAGGTGACAGATATGAACTAGGGTACAATGCTCCAAATAAAACTTCAAGTATCAGATTGTATCTATTAATAAGTACACAAGACTGCTGCCAACACCACCATGAGCAGGCTAGCTTATCACCCCTATACACAGCCCAGTTGAGGAGAGATTACTTTATAAAATGTGAATGGAAAATCCAGCATACTAACTGGTCATTATCTGTGCATTAGATGTGTCTAATATCTAACAAGTCCTGCCAAACTGGACATAGCAGCCGTTACAGATCAATGTATACATTTTTTGAGCTTTATGGCCCCCCGTGTTCTGCCAGTCTGGATTACACTGCACTGCAATAGTGCTGCACCATGAATTGTACTGGAACAGGGACACAGATACATTCAAACAGATTGCCAAGTACAGTGCCAGCACTAACACAGCTGAATATCATGCCACAGTGCAGCAGTGCAAAGGCCACTGGCACAGCACTAACAGCGCTGAACATAACACAGCACTGGGTCACAGGTGCAGCACTAATAGCTATGAAAATAGCACAGTGCTGGACACCAGTGCAGCGCTAATAGTGCTGAATAAGGCACTGCACAATACCCAACACAGTGCATCAGCAGTGGCCTAACCGCCCCCCCCCCCAACAAGGGTGCAAAACATATAGTAGATATAGTATAAAACTGTAAAAATTGGCAAGTCTGTGTCCCCACCCCTCCCTATCCACACTGGCGTACCCTAAGGCTCAGTGTTTGGACCCATTCTCTTCACTTTCTAAATAACCTCCCCTCAGCATGTTCATCAGCATCCATACATATGTATGCTGATGACACTTTTTATATTTGCCTTTGGTTCCTCCCATGCTGACCGGACAAACAGACTTCAGTTGAACGTCAACAAAATCCAGCACTGGTTCTACTCTAATCAGATTTCTTTAAATGAAAAGAAAACAGTCTCTATGACCTTTGGTATAAGACAAAAACTCTCTATAGACCTTTATCCCCACCCACCTATCACACCCTGGAATGGTCTGTCCTTGATAACATCACATCGTTCAAGTACCTTGGGGTGTGGCTTGACCATCACCTAGAAGTCTCTGCACGTGTGGATTCCATCCACAAAAGCTCCACCCAAAACTTGGTGTTAGTCTACTTCAAAAAAAACTGAGCTACCTTTGGGTACCTACGCAAGCCCTCGCTCCTCAAATTTCTGCTCCCACCTCCCTTCTCTCCCAGCTCTCTTTGCTGCTCCTGACTACCTACCTCTAGGGCATGCCCCAGCGTCCCACTAGCTTGGAGGTCTAACTTACTCCACCCCTGCCCTGCTGCCAGGGTGTGACCTCAAAACTGCACACTAAAGTAAATACCCAGGCTTTCCTGCAAGACAGCACCCTAAAGCGCCCACACTTCTCCCTCTGGGGGGGACAAAGGGTCACTCATTTACTGGGTCATGAGCAACAGACTGGATAATATTGTACACTCTGGGATACTCCCTGATGCCATCTCAGATCACTCCCCAACCTACTGCATATGGGTCTTCAACTTGCCCAAAGTCCCCAACAGAGTGATCCAGATGAGGGACTATTCCAAACTTATACCCAATGACTACCTCGAGGATCTACGACGTGTCGACTGGTCTAGGGTCACTGCCACAAATGACCTTGTAGCAGCCCTTGATCATTTCCTTGCCATATTTGTCCCCTTGCAAAACAGGCATGCACCCCTCACAAAAAGGAGGGTGTGAGGCACAGTCATGAAGTGGCTCCATGGAGGCCTTTTCTCACTCATGAAGCAGAGAGACAAATGCTGGGTGAAACACAAGATCTCCAGCAATGACAATGACCTAATTGAATATCGGCAACTCAGAAACTCCTCCAAGAGAGCCATACTTGCTGCCAAAATGAGTACTGCAAATCTGCCCTGCTAACCTCGGCCAACAACCCCCGGCGCTTTTGGAAAAATGTCAAAAACCTTGTTGGAGGGTCTGCCAAGGTACAGCTCACCGACATGCATATCGGGGGGACCAACTGTAATAACCCCCAAACCATCACCACTGCTTTTAACTGCATGTTCTCAGACCTGCCAGCTCCCCCTCCCTCCCGACTCTCTGCCCCAAAACCACTGAGTGGGCACCCCCCCTCATCCACCCTTCTACCTCAAATGGATCTCAGTTGGTGAGACCCAGGTACTCCTTGCTGGTCTCTCACACCACACGGGGGCTGGACATGACAGCCTTGAACCTAAACTTCTTAGCCTGGGGGCTCCCCTCCTCACCCGGCTGGTTGCTCATATGTTCAATTCTTCTCTTATTTCGGGGATCATCCCTGATGTATGGAAGGTTGCCAAGGTTGTCCCTGTTTACAAACAAGGCAACCCCAAAGATATTAATAATTATCACCCCATCTCAATACTGTCTGCCACCTGCAAGCTCCTTGAAAAGGCAGTTGCTTCTCAACTCTCCCACTACCTCCAGAGTTATGCTGTTCTCTCCCCTGCCCGGCATGGCTTCAGAAAAGGGCACAGTACACCGACTGCGCTTGCTGTGGTTACCTCTGAGATCAGGTCCATGACAGACCAAGGCAATATGACCGGGGCCATATTCGTCAATCTTTCTAAGGCCTTCGATCAGGTTGACCATTCCCTCCTCCACTCCACTCTGCATTCTCTCGGATTCTTCCACAGAGCCCTTGACTGGCAATCCAACTACCTTGCGGGTAGGCAGCAATACACCTGCTTCAATCGCACCCTCTCAGCCCTCTCCCCAGTTAACTGCGGGGTACCCCAGGGATCTGTCCTTGGACCTATTCTGTTTTCCCTGTTCATTAATGAACTGCCCTCCTCTACTACTCATGGGCTCTCACATCCATTCGTGGATGACCTCATCATCCTGACCAGCTCCCAGGATATTACTATCATCGACTCCCGGCTTAATTCCAATTTCGATCATATCCAGAACTGGCTTGAGGGCCACAAGCTTATCGTTAACCTGAAGAAGACCCAGGCCATGGTCTTTGGCTCTGTATCTAAAACCTCTTCCTGCCCGGCACCTCTAAAAATCTATGCAGCTAATGGCTCCCTCCTGCAGGTCATTGACTCTGTCAAGTATCTAGGGGTTACCCTTAATCCACAACTGGAGCTCACCACGCATATTCAGAATGTATGTAAAGCCACGAATGGCAAGCTTGGCCTTGTCTACAGAGCCAAGGACTGCCTCACCCCAGCTGCTCGGCTTGCCATAGCCAGGGGGATACTCCTTCCCACGCTTTGTTATGGGCTCATTGCCTTTGTTCCTGCCCCAAACTCTAGCCTTGTGAAATGGGACACTGCTTACAACAATATATGCCACTTCACACTCTCTGCCCCTTGCCTAATGCATTGCTGTGAGCTCTACTCATGGCTGGAGTGGCTCCCCCTGAAAAGCACCGCACCTTTGTCCTTGGCAACTTCGTAGATAACATAGTTAGAACAGCCACTCCCTCTGCACTCGCCCTTCTCCTTAAACATGCAACCCCTGCCTACCATTTAAGATCTAGTGCTGCACAGGCCCGCCTGGTTCCCAAGACCCGCACCCTCACAGGTGACCTGGCCTTCTCCGTCCATGTGCCAAGAATGTGGAACTCCCTTCCCGCCCGAGTTCGTGCCTCTCCCTCCCACCCCTGCTTCAAAACATCCCTATGGCGCTTCCTCAAAACTGCCTCGGCCTGTCTGTGTTCCATATAGACCCAGCGTACTCTCTCCTTCCCCCCGATTCTCTGAGGGAGCTGCCCTGTGAGCAGTTGCACCAGCCACTGTTAAATCTCTGCTGATAACCTTCATAAGGCACTTACCGTTCCCCTGTTGGAGAGGCAATCCTGTCATATCAGTACCCGCCTCCTTTCTGCATAGTTCTTTCATTTCTCTCTCATGTTAGGCGCTCATGTCAGGCAATTACATACAATTACGTTCAACAATTTTGATGTTACTTTCTTTCGTGTTGTTCTCTGATGTTATTTCAAGCTGTGACTTGATATTATTCTACCTCCCAATGCTGTTATGTAACTTGTTGCTAGACTGCTTACCTGACCATTTTTGAGCCTGTTGTACATAAGCTGTACCTCCCACTTGTTGGAGCCTGTGGTTCCTATATGTTACCTCAACTCTGTATTATGTTTCCCGGTTACTCTGTAACTCTCCCGGGTCACACCTGAAAGTAGGCACTTGGATGTCTAGTGTGCTTACCTGGTTAATAAAAGCAAACAAATAAATAAATTCCTCTGACAGCCCGAAGAGCCATTGGACAGAGAATGATTCTCCCCTTCTTTGACTATGGTGACACTATCTATGGTAGTGCTCCCAAGTCTACCCTGGCCAGACTTGACCCCCTCTTCCTCTGCTTCTACAGCTTTGTCCTTGGTTGCCCTGCTCATACCCACCACTGTCACCTCTATACCTCCCTTTCCTTTCCTTCTCTTGAAGCCAGATGGCTTGCCCATGGCTCCTCCCTTATTACTAAGCACTTGCTGAGCTCCTTCTCTTCTTACCTCTCATCTCTTCTCTCATCTCCTTCTAGCTCCTCCTATTCCCTCTGCAACTCTAGTCACCACACACTAACTCTCCCATCTAGGTGGACCTCGGCTGGCCAAGTTGCTTTCTCATTCTGTCTTCCCAAACTGTGGAATACCCTCCCTCTCCCTATCTGCTCTGCAACCTCCATCTGCTCTTTTTCCAGTCTTCTTCATGACTTCACTGCTCCCTCCTGTAACTGCCCCTGAGTCCTTTCCCTCTTTCCACTCTTAGATCTCCCTCTCATTCTCAGATCTCCCCTCTCTCCCCTCTTTCCCCCTTCTAATCCCTCCCCTACCTTCCCTGTGCCACTTCTTCCACCTTAACCCACCCCTCCTGACATCATGCTAGCACTCTACCTCTCCACTTGCTGCTCTACCTTCTCTTATTTCCTCCTCTCTAGCTCTTCTTCCCTTAGATGGTCAGCCCTTTTGGCTGCTATGTCCTCTGCTGGTTCTCTCCCCTGTTCTAGAATGCTACTGTCATTTACTGCTGTTGCTTTGATTCTGTAAATTAACTTTGTAAATGTTTTGTGCCTTTCAGTGTATAATTCTATGTTTATTATATGGTATAATGTATATGTTTGTGCTTTTATACTATTCTGTAAATATTTTGTATTCTGAATGAGCATCTATATATTCCCTGTTACCATCTCCCCCCAGGACCCATCTGGAAATGAGTTGTTTACAGCTCAGTATGTCTCTCCTGGTGAAACTTTTAAAATAAATAAATAAATAATAAATGGATGAACATCAACAGAACAGAAAACCAGAAAGGTATATAAAGAGGAATGAAACACAAAAATCCATACAGCATCATGGCGCAGGCTGCTGGCCACACTGCAACATGGGCAGCCATGCTGCCTGTCCCTCCATCACTGTAGTTATGCAGTCCATGGCAGCTACCACCCTGCCCAGTACTGCTGCAGTTCTCTGAATTACTGCCTCCACAGCCCAGACCCTGCCACGGAGCACCTGCAGCATCATGATCTATCAGCTGAGCGGGTCATCGTGCCCTTGCAACAAAGAGCATCCAGAGCTTGGTTGGTGGTCCTGTAGGCACCTATGGAAGGAAGGAAGGAACACAGATTCAGTCAGGCACCTAGTACATGGGACTCCAGACCCTCAGGGGCATGCCAGACAGCAGTGCAGTAGATTTGGACATGGAATGCCATGCCAGATACAAGTAAACAGATACAGGCCTCCGTGAAGGTAGTACGCATGGAGCATACTGAGGATACCCATGTGTGCCCATACAATTGCAAAGGACACAGGGACAGGGGTAGCTACAAGGCCTGATGCAGGTAGGCATGAAACACATGAAAAGGCTCAGGTAGGTGCCATATAGTGGCCACAAAGCACAGCTTACCATCAGTTGGGGTGCACACACGCAGTGGCCTTTACCCATTCCAGCAACAGCCATCCACTTCAAGGACACCATATTGTACATGGGGAATGCAGGCCATGACCCAGGTGAACCAAAAACAGGTGCAGTCACCCAGCTATGTGGTCCACAGCTGCAACAAGCCTGGCAGACTGCTGATGTGGAATGTAACACACTGTTGTGAAGGTGCTGGCCTGAACAGCATGTCAACAGGGTGGTGGCTGAAAGAGCCCCCAAATAGCATTGGGGCAGCAACAGCAGGGGGCAAACCTATAGCCCAGCAATGTACAGCAGGCAACTGGGCCCCTGCAACACCCCTGACAGACTTACTCAACACGGTAGGGGACATGTGAATGGTACACATCTTAGCATGGCTATGCTTCTCAGTTCAGCACACACAGGCTACAGGGTGGGACACGTGGTGCAGCACTGTGCACTGCACTACAATGGTGAATCCAAGGCAATACTTTGTGGCAGTCAAAGCAAACTAGGGCAGCAGTACAGCCACCCTGTCTCGCAGACATTTTCTATGCAGTAACCATACACAGGAAAACACACAAGACATATACTAGACATAAATGACACAACAGTGGTATGCAACCAACAGCATGTGGCATCCCAGTGGAGTAACAATCATACAATGGCACTGGTTGGATTGGACAGTAGGTATACCCATGAGCACTGTGCATGATTCAGACATGCTCCACCCACCGATTAATTTGCATGCCATCCGGTAATTGGAGTACATGATCCTGCACTCATGCTGCAAACTGCAAGATACTTATGGTGTCAAGCTGGCAGAGCAGCCAGCACCCTCTCCAAAACGGACCCCAAAATTCCTGGCAGCTGCCTGCCATGCAGGCCTTGCCCCATGCTCCCTTACTTCAGACCTGGTTGCTGTGGAGGGAAGGAAGGGGGATATCAGAACAATACCAGGCAACAGATGGCATGCCAGTGTACAGGCCTGCAGAAGAAGTACCATGTAAACATTGTAGGCATAAAGGGCAACATTGGATAGGAGCCCACAGGAACTCAGTTCCACCACCTCGTAAACCTTTGTATGACATTTCCATCACCTCTTTCATCCTTCTCAGTTGACTACTATAGGAAAGGTCCACCACCTAGAAATGACAGTTCCACCATCTAAACATACAGATGTGAGAATTCCCCCCACCTAAACACTTCCAATGTAACCAATGGCAGAGACGAGCAGCTATTTACAGTGGTTATACCACACAGATGCCTGGTGACACACAGGCCCAGCTGCTGGACCCAGATACAGTGTGGCAGACACCAAAGGTCTTTCCCATCACCCCCATTTGCATGGTACTGTCACAACAAATAGGTGTGTGGTATGCGGCTGTACAGATGACCCGTGCCTGCAGTCCTGTCACAAAGCACGGTATCATGCATCCCCCAGACTACACAGATGTGTACTGTTGCAGTGCTGCCATTCACACACACGTATGATGCCATCCCCGACCCACATGATGTGAAGCATCGAACATATCCCATTGGTGCACCCAAGGTCTGATATGTCCTATATGCCCACAGACAGCCTACCCCGGTAATGTGCTGTGTCCTGGCATCATATCAGGAGGACCATACCATGCCCTGTGAGGAGGCCAGCAGTGGTTGGAGGAGTATACAACCCAGGTACACAGGGCGTGACCATGCAGGATCCCACAGGGACTCTGTACCACCAATGCTGTATTTGCAGTATCATAGTGGCAATGCCATTGCCATCCACACCATTGTCTATGCTGCTCAAGATGCCTATTAATGAAGGTTACACCACCCAGCTAGCCAGAGATGTGTGTGCCCCCACCTACACAGTGTACCATATCCTCTGCAGGTGGGTGATATGGGCTCATAGTGCCCATGAACCATCCCAGTGACCTATGTGGTGCCACATGCCTTGGGTGGGTGCAGTGTACACCACTGTATATGATCTGCACAGTATCCATGTGCACATAACACATTCTGACAACAGAAGGAGACCAACACTGGATGCCAGTGGGAATGATAGGAACAAGGCGGTGTCTGACAGGGTGCCTGATTGTATACCAGGGACAGACAGACTTTTACATAGACTAGTAAGACTTTACCGACTAAGACATGTACTACCTGTGCACTGCAATAATTGGCATGGTCCTATCCAGTGAGGAACCATGCAACACTGTCAGTGGAACAGGACAACCAAGTGAATAGGGTGTCTAGGCCTGCCTGGAATTTTCTGTATACAAATACAGGTCTTTACTACTACTAGTACCACTACTACCACTACTGTACAAATGGCTGTACTCACCTGTCTATGGCACACTGCCACCTTGACCATTTCCCGCAGGTGGCATGACTCCCAATTGTACAGGTCACTGTACCTGTGCAGACACTGATCTCTCTGTCTGCTCTATACCTGTCCTTTTTCCTAGCCAACAGTCCATTCAGTCCCACACTTCACATTGAGGCTTAGCTGACCCTTCCTCTGCTTCCCCAGCAGCAGGTCCTCCATGGCCATCACCAGCTCTACCAGGATAAACAGCTCATCAGAGGGCCACCATGTGTCCCTTTGGTGAGCCCTTCTTACACCTTGTCATCTACCCAACTCAGCACTCCTGGCTAGAGTAGGCTGGCTCAGAGGGCAGAGACACCTATGTTTGACCTGCCTCCATGCTGGTGACCAGGGCTCGGGGACAAACTAGGGTTGCTTGGGGGTTGGCCTGGGTGAGGATGATCAAGCATCCCAGTGAATGCTCTCCTACTCCAGGGAGGAAGGGAAGGCAGGCTGCTCTGCTTTAATACTGCCACCTAGGTGACCTTTGGTGGTGGTGTAATTTGGAGAAGCAGTTCCTGGTGTGGGATGCTCTGTGACAAAAGATGTCAGTACGTCTTCTGACATGCACATGTTCGGCTGTTGCCTCCATGGAGTATTGATCTGCCAGGGGAACCAAAAGAACACAGGAAAATACCACCAGCAGCAGGATACTGCCCCATGATTCCTAGTAGACCTTGCACCGCCTACTAAACAAAAAGGTCATCAGACTTAACATGGCACTGGGGTGGGGGGAGGTTGGGGGTACCCATACAGAAAAAGAAGGGTAAATTTACAATAGTTTTATTTTCAGATTCCCATCATTTTTCAGTATTCATACCATTCATCTCTTCATTTTCCATTCTCCATCTATACCCTTCATTGTTTACTCCCCATATCCCTTCAACTACCCTTCAAATGATCCATCTTTCTGTGCATTTTATTATGGACCATTCATTTTATCTTTTTTACTAAAAGATCCCTTCATTAACCCTTCATATTATGAACTGAATATATCTGTAATCTTCTTTTAATTTTTTTCTGTTTTCACATACATCTCAGATCCTTCATTTTACAGTTGTTTCTTATTTTTTTTTACTGCCATGTGAATGGTCACAAAAAGAAAGCTTTTTTTTAATTTCATATTGTCTTATTAAAATGTTTAATGTGGTCTGTGCAGCATATCCATGAACAAAACAAGTTTTCAGGTAAAAACTTCATTTTCCAGCATTTCCAATCTGTAATGTATACATAGTTGTTGTATCAAATTTTTTCACCATGTATAATACACATTTTAAATTGAAAACATTTTGTTGTAGAATGTAAGAAAAATCCTTACCCATTCTGTGAACCAAAACAATGATGAAAAGTTATACAATCAATACCAACAGGGTTGTCGTTATTAGCCTATATCAGTCTTCTTGTGGTGCATGTAGTTTAACATCTTAAATTTCTTTCAACCTCCTGAAAGTGTTGCTATAGTGCATACAGTATGTGTACAAAATTGTATATCAGTTACAGAAATCTCATGGAGACAAATCAATACTGTAAGAATGCAAGTATTATACAACAGAAAATGGGTTATAGAGACCCTTCTTTCCGTTTTTCTGTAGTCTACATTAATTTTATGTAAATAATAGTCCCATTTTCATTCTTTTTGGCAAAGAAATCCCTGCACTCAAATTGAATGTTGAACTAGAAAGCAGTACTATTTTTTTCCCTTGCTTATTGGGGAAAAGAACACTCCCTGACCCCGGATGTGCATTCCTGAAATGTCATATAATTCATTTTTGTTTGTTTTGTCCATTTTGTGAGCTTCCTATTACTACTGCTGGTTCTGCAGCTTACTTGAAGGTGTGTCCCAGTTTTTCAGCAGTGTGCTGTTCCCACTACTGGCAAACCATGCTACCGGGCTCTGCTCAAGATATCTGTACCATCTCTGCTTACAGCTCATTGACCATGCACCCTGATCAGCTGTTTGCAATCTTTTGGAACTGACATTGCTGTTTTTACTGTTACCTGCTCTCCTGGTCTCTCTTCAGCTGCCCTGTCCCCATTTCTTCAACAAGTGGTAAGTGTTGATGAGTCGGTTCAAGAGAGACTGGAATAGGAGATCTGTTAAAAATGGCAATGTGAGCCGGCCTGGTGGTGCTGATGGTTGAGGTGCTGGATACCACACCTTGCCCCATTCTGGTGACCTATGTTCGGGAATGGGCATGGGTCACTGGGGGTTGGCAGGGGGGAGAAGGATCGAGCATCTAGAGGACTTCTCTCCTTCTCCAGGGAGGGTAGGCAGTTGGTCCTGACATTGATCACCCCCTGGCAGAGGCTGAGAGGCACGGTGTCACACTGTAATGTGGGTGGAGCTGGGACAGACGCTCGCTGGTAGCATCATTGTATGTTCCCAGCTCCAGGGGAATAAACAATAGAAAAATTCCACCAGCCCCTGTGTATGTGCCAGGGCTCAGTGCCCAACCCTCCAGCCACATCAAGTTCTGCTTTGGTGGCCCCACTTGGGGGGGGGGGTATCCCCGGGTGATGGTATGGGTTGCTGAGCCCAGAGCAAGCCTGTTCGTGGGGCTAGGGGTGATTGGCAGGGCAAAAATACAAATAAAAAAAAAAGGCAATGTGAGTTTCAAAAGATCACCAACAGCTTGTTGGGGACCGGATGTGTGGTTGTTTATTAGTGAGCACAGTTGATATTAATGTCTGCATGAAGCCCCATTGCAGATTTTGTCAGAAGTCTGTGTGTGAAGTCTTTTGATAAGCCTGGAGCAATGTCGTTAAGTACATAGCCAGTTGTTGGAAGTGATATATATCCAGCTGTTAGAAGTGATACCCCAAATGTCAACAAGAACAAAAAAAAGTTATTCTTTTCCCCTTTTCCTTTATGTTAACCTTATGGGGTGGTGGGCCCTATTCCTCACCCTACTCCCAAGTCCGACAAAGTCTGCTTTAACTGACAGTCTTGTATTTAAACATCACTGCAGTAGTGGTGGTTGAGATATGTGCATGGCATGAAAATAAAAAATGAAACTTTTTCAGCAGTGGTCTGTGTGTTAATTTCAGTAAAGAAATGGTATGTTTATCATTTTTGGTGTTGTCATTTTAATGTGTATTTTGTGTTTGTCAATCTGCTCCAAAACCCTTTTGTGAATGAAAAATAAAGTCATTGTGTATGATGTGGCAAAAGGTTAAGAAATGCTGCTGTGTTTGAGTGACATTATACCCATTCACAATAGCATTCTAAAAATCTTAATTCCTTGTGCTATGTACTGTGCTTCCCACAATGCTGTTATTTAACTCTCATCCATCTACTCACACTTTCTTTCATTATTGCATTAATAATAAAAAAAAACATTCCACACTGCAAGGTTTTATAACATGGGCCCTTAAAATGTGCAAGGCTATTGGTGGACTGACTGTGCATGGCCATACATTAATCTCTGCTATACCAACAGCTAGAGTGAGTAGGTGTTATCTGAAATCCTTACTCATGTATGGTTGTAAGGTATATGTATGGTGTAGTCGAAACTTGTTGATGTGCGGTATGTTGGTGAAGTCCCAAACTCTGTCCCCTGTCACTGAGTCAGTGACTGTTTTCCTTGTAACAGTTGCGGGTCACTGCCTCTTGTGCCATGGGTTCCAGTATGCTGCCATGGTCACTGGGGAGACCAGGGAGTATATCCCACCAACCCAGATGGATAGTGGAGTAGTGAGCGATCACAGATCTGAAACGGCAGTGACAACAGGGAAAGCCATGAGTAGCAGGCCCTGGACCAGGGAACAGGGGAGCAGGCACCGAGCATCAGTTAGGAAGGCAGATGGAGTGATGGCAAGGGCTGCAGGAGTACCAGCCAGTTACCTGAGAAGAGTGGCTGTATTGCATGCACAGACAGAAGAGGATCACAGAACAGTGGAGGATGCACAGCACGGGACCAGGGAACAGAGGAGCAGGCATGGGGCAGCAGTGCGGAGATGGGCTGGAGAGACAGAAAGGGCTGCATGACTACAGGGGAGTTGGCCAAGAAGAGCGGGCTTATCACCTGCACTTACAGAATGGCAGGCTGCAGGATTACCGGTGAGCTGCAGGAGAAGAGTGGCTGTATTGGCTGTGCCAATAGGACAGGAGCATTTGCCAGCCACCTACCTACATGTATCACAAAAAATTCTTACCAGTCGGCAGGCATAATCTTCACTGATCAAACAGCATAAACGTACGTGCGTCCAAATAACATAAGTATTTACAAAACCAACAAAATTAATAAACATACCTGTGTCCAAATACATTTTTAGTTACATTAAGCAGGGACTACTCTATTGTGTGTCAATGTAAGTGGAAGGATACTACTTTCACACGATAAACTTTTCTATATTTTAAAGAAAATAGGTAACATTTTTGAAACTTGTATGAGCTTATGTTATAAGTGCAATAACCTACTCCAGGGTGTGTGGTTATTGGAGATTAATCAACCCCCCTGGGTGCTGTGAGGACATTCATGCTTTGCTCTCATGCCTCACATTGCACCCAGGCTATTATTGCATACTTATGCAATCATGAAGTCCCTTGTAGCCAAAAGTACAATGTACAAGTTGTAAGATTTTGTGGTGTAGGTTATCTTAATTTTGCTCTATTGATCACAGCCACGTATTCCCCCCACTTCTTATTCTTCATGCCCTGCCCGTGCAAACCTGTTTTGTGATGTTGCTATTTTGAGTGCAGGGATGTGTTCCATTGACTATTATAGGGCCTGATTTTCACATGCTGCATTTAATACTTTACTGTTCTGGTTCCAGTCAAACAAGGCCACCGCTCACATAACAAGAGTATCATTAGTTAAACAGTGGCCTTGTTTTATCTGAATGTGAAAAATGAAGTAAGAAAAAAAATGTACAAATCAGTCCTTATAGTAATCTATTTAGTAGGTCCCTATCCTGTCTGTGTAGATTATCATTGTAGATGTTAGCGTGGTAGCACCCTGAATACTAGGAATTATGAGGAATCTTACCATCTCTTGCATCTTCAAATCTAGCAACTTGTGAGCCTGGCACCCTCAACACAGTTTTTTTTGCAAATCATTAGGAAAGGTGCTCTTTAAATGTATTTTAAATCAGAACAAAACTGGTATCGTTTGAAGTGCAAGTTATAGTATGCAGTTGCCACCAATCACAAGGTAGTATTTAAAGGGATGTTGTGTTTGTGATTCTGATACACACCAGGCAGTGGTTCAAATGAATTTAGTTACTGGAGATTTGCACAACTACAAATTGATAATGATAATCAACCCACCCAAACTTAAAGTGAATTCCTACATACTTTCTGATGTAATAAATATTCCTTATTGATGTAATTCAGTTTCTGGCATACCTATTTGGAGGCATACAAATATATGAATTTTTCTCCAATTTAACAAAATTGCACACCTTCTTTATCCCTACAATTGGCACTAGCTCGGCACTGTTCAAATTTTCTTGGACTTCTGTAATGTACTCGTTCATCTTGGAGCACAGTTGAAGTGGATGTGCCAGAGCGACATTATGTGTAATATCCCAGATATCCTTGAACTGAAGGAAACAGATGACAGAGCAATACTTTCTAACCTCACCTACATCATACAAAACCACAGTCTTGTTCCTCTGAACCAGTCCTGAGTACTCCAAACCATATACATAAAAAACATGCTTCTTAAAGCTAAGTCTTAGGAAACATTTAACTATTTCCTTATTGACTGCATAATGTAATGCACGCAGGTTAGCTTCTTCATTAGACAGTGTTCTCCTAGTTATGGATCCCATTGTAATGATGTCATCCTGTATTTTAAATTGTTCTACTCTTTTCTGACCACTCATAAGCTCATCGCACAATTGAGATTCAACTAAACCTTTAATGATGTATTTGTTATTCATTGCAGGGATAGTCTGCATAAGATTGACAGTATGTAAAATTTGACTGTCTACGCCTTGAGTGCCATGGATATTTATTACGATAAAGCCATTTAGCTACTCAAATATAAAGCAGTTATTCATGAACAGTGGACAAGCTGCCCGAACACTATCTGCCAAATGAAGAAGCTGGTGTACATTGATTGTATGAAATCTCTGTCTGCAACCAAGGTTCAGAAATGAGTTCTGGAGCTGGAGGGCAGGCTGGGAGAGGAGGCTTGAGCTTCCAGGGACTGTTCACCTTTACCGAGGGGAGGGGGGATCCAGGGCTTGGCATTTGACTGACCTCAGGTGGAGGCCCGAGAAACAGCAAGCCCAGCCATCAGAGAGGGACCTGCATGATGGATGTCGGTGGTCTGTGCCTTGACATCAGGGCACACATTGCGCACAAACAAGGAAAAACACCCGCAGCACTCAAAGGTAGACAGAGCACCAGGCCCCAATCCCCAATGCCCCTACTTGCCCTAGTGACTGACGTCCTTATGAAACTCAAGAATTTGGGGTGCTAGCCCCCCACCTTGTCCCAGCCTGGGGGCCATCCATGGCTACATGAAGGACAGACCGACCCAGGATACAGGTAGGAGGCAGGGACTAGAAAGGCCACAGGCATCTCCAATGGGAGTGGAGTGCTGCAAGAGGGGGGAATAGAAATAGAAAGTAAAAAAAAAGAAATCTCTGTCCGTACAGCTCTGCAGCATATTTGCAAAAGCAATGAAGACAATCCTCTGCAATGTGTATATCTATAGGTGTTATGGATTCCTTGGATGACAAAAAAACAGCCCTGACCAGCAAGCAAAAGTGTGTGTAATATTCAGTACTTAGAATATCTGATAGAACTGTAATACCCCAGTAAAGGAGGAAATTCCTGAATTCCGATGCCTTCCAAGACTCCTAGGTAGTATAGTTACTGAAAAGAGATGCTTTATATTTTTGAGGCGACTGTCTACTACCCTTTCCTTGTTATAAAATGAGTAGCATTCATCCTTGTGTTACGGAGTGAACCATGCCATTAAAAGCTATTTAATCACTCCAAGAAATATGCCATGCATGCTATCATGTATGAAACCATGCACCACATCAAAGTACTTCAAGTGCATAAACTAAAATGGCCCTTTGTGGCCATTCATAATGTACGTTCTCTCCTGAGATTGGATTTTATGGACTGCTGATTGCACATCATGATGAATGCTTTCATTTGTCCGTGTCAGACATTTTGGATCTCCTTCACTATATGGATAAACACGCCATGTGCCACCCGCATCCGTTTTATATGTTTCACTTTTCTGAAGTCAGTACCAGCAGACATATGAGCCATTAAACTGGATGGAGTTGCTAACAAGGCATCTTGCTGACAAATCACATGTGCACATCAACAATGCTAATCTACAGACAAAGGGGTTCCCCTGGTAATCCTTCAGTTCTACCCCATTATCAAATTATTGCAGCTCACTGAATAGTTGTTTCAAAATGAACCACATATATGGCTTTTTGGCCAAGAGCCATACCCTATAAAATATCATATTTTCTTTTTTTTGTCTGTGTGATGGGCAATTCATTTACCAATAAATACACTGGCCACATTCAGATGTGATGATTTAAAGATTGCAACACCATCTGTATTACATGGAAATAAAATATTCTTTGGTGAATTCAAAATACCTCCCTCATAAGGTTCCCCAGAAAAAGGGGAGATATTGTTAATGGGGGACCTGAATATGCCAGATGTTAACTAGAACACCTTTTCTGCAGGCACATCCAGGAGCAGGGTCATCCTTGATGCCCTACAGGGGGCATGCCTCAGACAGCTAGTATTGGAACCCATTCAGAAGGGAGCAATCTTAGACCTGGTACCCTGAAATGGGGACAGAAAAAGGATCTCAGATTTAGAAATGGGCAGCCATCTGGGAACAAGCGACCACCAAACAGTTTAGTTCACAATAAACATAGCCATAGAGTCAAGCCATACAAAAGCAAGAGTACTGAACTTTAGGAGGGCTGACTTTGGGAAAATGAGAGCATGACTCAGAAAAGCACTAGACAACAGGCAAGGAGGAAAAGCAGCGGAACAATGGGGAATAATCAAAACAGCAATCACAGAGGCAACAAACCTTCATGTGAAGCAAATCAATAAAACAAAATGAAGGAAAAAAACACTATGGTTCTCAAAAGTGGTGGCAGGGAAGGTTAAGGTGAAAAGGATAGCATTCAGGAAATATAAGGAAACACAGAAAGAGCAGGACAGGGAATGTTATCACTTAAAGCAGAAGGAGGCAGGCAAGGCAGTTAGAATAGAAAAGGCCCAAGCCGAGGAAAAGATAGCCAATTCTGTTACAAAGGGGGATGAAACCTTTATAGATACATAAGGGAGTGAAGAAAGGCCAAGGGAGGGATACGGAGACTTAATAAAAGAGAGGGAATGTGGACAGAGGGTGATAGTGAAAAAGCAGGGATACTGAATAAATATTTCTGCTCAGTATTTACAACAGAAGAGGAGAGGAGGTACCTAAACCAATCAAGAGAAACACTCTGGATAGGGGGGTCACTACCAGTCCATTCACAGAAGAAAGAGTTTTGAAAAAACTCTTGAAACTGAGGGTGGACAAAGCAATGGGGCCTGATGGGATTCACCCCAGAATTCTAAGAGAACTAAGGGTAGAACTAGTGACACCACTGGCTACTCTCTTTAACAAATCATAGGAGGATGGGGTGGTACCTGAGGACTGAAGGATGTGTTTCCACTTCACAAAA
This sequence comes from Neoceratodus forsteri, assembly GCA_016271365.2. Lineage (NCBI taxonomy): Eukaryota > Metazoa > Chordata > Ceratodontiformes > Ceratodontidae > Neoceratodus > Neoceratodus forsteri. The sequence goes on from CM028129.1 coordinate 878,084,269, forward strand.
GTGGGAGCAGGGCAGAGGCGGGAAACTATAGACTGGTTAGTTTGACCTTAGTGGTATGGAAAATTATGGAATCACTTCTGAAGGAAAGAATTGTTGAGTACCTAGAGGCCAGTGGGGCACAGGACCCAAGGCAGCATGGATTCACAGTGGGAAGGTCATGTCAGATGAATCTGATAGATTTCTTTGACTGGGTGACCAAGGTAGTAGACCGGGGGGGCTGTGGATATGGCCTACCTAAATTTTATCAAGGCATTTGACACAGTCCTACACAAAAGATTAATATACAAGTTAGCCAGCCTTGGAGTGGCTCACAAGACGGTAGCCTGAATAAAAAATTGGCTGGACAACAGGATGCAAAGGGAAATAGTAAACAGAGTTCACAGTGAAGAAAGGAGGGTAACTAGTTCATGGTTCAGTACTGGGACCGGTCCTCTTTAATGTCTTTATAAGTGACATTGGAGAGCACCTGGAAGGAAAAGTATGTCTCTTCGCAGACAACAAAAAAATCTGCAACAAGGTTGATACACAAGGTGGGGTGGAAAGGCTGTAAAGCGACGGCAAGGTTGGAGGAATGGTCAAATGTATGGCAGCTCAGATTCAATGCAAAGAAGTGCAAGGTAATGATCCTGGGAAACAAAAACCCAGGGGAAGAGTTCTCAATGTGGGGTGAGATACTAACAACAAAAATTGAAAGAGACCTGGGAGTAATTATATCAGATGACCTTAAGGTGGGCATGCAATGTGAGAAGGCAGTAAGAAGGGCTGGGGATACTGGGATGCATAGGGAAAGGCATCAACAGTAGAAAACAGGAAGTTGTTATCCCTCTGTTCAGACAGTTAGTGAGACCCCATCTGGAGTACAGTGTGCAGTTCTGGAGACCCCCATCTCTGCAAAAACATAAAGTGGAGGCTGTTCAGAGGAGGGCAACCAAAATGATGCAGGGTCTGCACCAGAAGACATAGGAAGAGAGACTAAAGCAGCTTAATATGTATACCTTCAAGGAAAGGAGGGAGAAGGGGGATATGATAGAAACTTTCAAGTACCTCAAGGGAATTAACAAAGTCCAAGAGGGTAGTATCTTTCAGAAAAAGAGACGTGCGATTGGGATCATGAGATGCACTCACCCTGAGAAGATGTGTGGCTGCTCTGCTCCCTCTCCTACCCTCTTAAAAATTTATTTAATATCTGCTACACAACAAAACTCTCTGCTGATCGATCATCGCAACACCTTATAGCTTGGAGATACTTGTGAATCTCATTTATCCAGGGAAAAAAAGTTTTCAAAGCTCCAATGGAGGTGGAAATGCACCAAGGCCTCCCTGTTTGTATGCCTTCTCAAACGCCAGATAAAATGGCTAAGTGGGTGAAAACCCAGGCCGCATCTACAAGTAAAATGCAATGGCAGCTAACAGCCCTGCACCACTAACAGAGGATAGATTTCTCGCTGAAATGGAACTGCTTAAACAAGCCCTTCTGGAGTTTGCAACAGAACTTAAAAGTATGAAGATAGATTTAAAAGAAACAAACACAAAGATCTCCGATGTTGCAACAAGAACTACTTCATTAGAAGGCTGGCAGTCTCGTCTAAACTCCGAAATAGTGGCACTCAGACACAAAGTAAGCAAAGTGTAAGCTAAACTCGAAGACCACGAGGGTCGAAACAGGAGGAATAACTTAGTTATATTTGGCTTGCCAGAAGAAGCCGAAGGATCTTCCACGATCCTTTTCACACAAAAGCTCTTATTAAAAATTGCTGGCCCTCTGCCAAATTCCACCATTTATCATGTGGAACAGGCTCACAGGTCGTTAAAGCCCAGACCCCCTGTCGGAGCCAAACCCAGATCATTCATTGTCCGATTGTTAAGTTTTATAGATCAGCAGCATATTCTGTTCAATGCTAAAGAATTGCAGGAGATAAAATGGGAAGAGGCCCCCCTGAGAATCTCATAGGATCTACTGGTAGCCACCTGGCAGAAACGAGCCGAATACCATCCTTCAGTAACCAAGCTGATAGCTGCCGGAATTTAATTCAAAATGATATATCCTGCCAAGTTATCGGTCCAATATCAGGGAAGTTGGAGATCATTCGAAAATGCAGAACAAGCTTCAGAATACCTTGCTGTCATGTTCCCTGATTTATTTGCACACCATTGACCCTGCAACCTCAAAAGTCTGGTAAGAAAAGGCTTTATCATGGTAAAATAACTTTACCAGAGAATTTGTTGATGTTTGTTTTAGATCTGAAGGTATTTTCAAAAGGCTGGAGAGGCTAACTGAAGAGAAAATGAACACATCTGCTTTCCTGGTGTTGAAGTTGTTTTAACGAGCAGACACTGCCTAGTCTCACTTCTAAGAGAATTAACTGCTTGGTGGCTGGTCTCCTACGTAAATGAGCTTGCCTACGTGGCTTAATTCTTTAGTTCTCCTGTTCGGCATCAAATGCAGTGGATTTAATTTAGATTGGTAGCTGTGGAGTGAAAACGGGACGGTGTTCTTCAGTACTGCTGCTGGACTGCTCGAACTTGCTCAAGTACATGTGGGTTTCTTTGTTGGCACAAAAATACTATGGCAGCTATTCATAGAAGACCAGACTCAGTAAAGAAGCAGCAGCTGACCAGTATCTGCATAGACTGATTAGATTTGGACTCAAGAATATGTGAGTGTTTACTCTGTGTTCTCCTCTTTTTTTTTCCTTTTTCCAGGCCTTCAAGTAAACCAGGCATGCTAAGCCCTGACATATAACTTACTACTAAGCTCTTAATGTCCCTAATAAAAGACGAGGAGATATATTATCTTCCCCTTCCCTACATTCCTCCTTCCTTCCCTCCCTCCCTGAATAGTTCCTCTTCCTCCCCCTTTTTTCTTTTTTTATACATAGATATAACTGATTAGGGAAGGTTTATGTTATATAAGGGAAGAATAGAAATGTTACATGTGTTAGCCTTTAAGCTGAAATTACTGTATGCATGCATGGAAGTGTGGATTGTTTTCATGTGCTCTTAAGTGATATAGTTTACCCCAGGAGTTTAATTGGGGATTGTGATGTTGTAATGTTGGGGGGTGTTTCTGGGAGGGCTGGGGAGGGAGTAGAGTTGTGCTGCAGCATCAGGGCAGAAGCAGACATGTCTTTACAATTGGGGGAAGAGCTCCCACTCTAGACTCCATGGTTAGGGGTCAAGATTTCCTCTTTTTTTATTTTGGTTACAGGGGCTCAGGGGATTATTATCTTGTTTTTTTTTCAAAGGGAAATGACATACCGAGAAGGGGGGAGGATTTAAAAGATTTGGGAGGGATGGGGACATCCATAGGTAACTGGGTCATATTGTTTATGTCTTTGTTAATTTTTTATACTCTTGCACACAAGGATATCATTTTTCTGGATGCTCAATTAAAACGACGGGATACAATTTCTGTTCATGGAACGTCAAAGGCGCTCAGACACCTGCCAAGAGAACGAACATTTTATTGCACCTTCTTAGTCTTCAAGTAGATATAGCTTTTCTACAGGAGACACATCTCCTGTCTACTCAAACTATTTTTTTTCATAGATGTTGGGTAAGACAGACTTTTGGCTCTGGTCTGAACTCCTGACAAAGGGGGACTGCCATACTTATTGCAGGAAAGATACCATTTCATTTATTACAAGAAGTGTCGGATCCAGAAGGTCGCTACATTATTATTAGAGTGATCTTAGGACAATCAGAGATGATTCTAGGATCCATTTATGGTCCTAATTCAGAGAACCCTAATCATTTTATGAACTTAATGACAATACTAGCTACATGGCCAATGTTGCCAATAGTTCTGGGGGGTGATTGGAACCAAGTCCTGTCAAATAAATTAGACAACTCAGGTAACCCTAAACTTTCCCTGTCACTAGGACAGAAAGCCTTGCATGAGTTAATACATTCATTAAGCCTTACTGATCCCTGGAGAATAACCTGCTCTAAGAAGAAGGAATTCTCATTCCATTCTCTCCCACATCATTCATTTTCACGTTTAGATTATTTCCTTATAAGTGCTGAACATCTCAGTGGGGTGGTATCAGTTTACCACTCCTCTCAGGTTTTTTCTGATCATCATGTGGTGTAGTTAATATTAAATGTTGCACCTAACATTCATAAGAATAAGTTATGGAAAATTAATAATCAACTCTTAAAATCTAAAGATACTACTCGACGTTTACAATCTTTTATTTCAGACTTCATGGACTATAACTCCCCATCTATGTCTAAAATGGATGTTTTATGGTGCACCTTAAAATGTGCTTTAAGAGGAGAACTGATACGTATAGCATTGAAGTGTAAAAAACAACATCATACCCTTTCCTTTTTATTTAACCAGATCACAATAGCTGAAGCCAACTTATCAGCTTCATCCCCGGAGGAGGATTGGGAAACAGCAGAATCCTTGCGGGCACAATATAATTTACTGCTAGCCAAAAAAGCTGAATTTCACATGCTTAGGTCTAAGATATCTTATTTTGACCAAGGAGAAAGAGCTGGGAAGTTCCTGGCCCTCCGGCTTCGGTTCCAAACAACAGATAGAATTATTACTTCTATTTATTCTCCAACAGGTAATATTCTCACCTCCCCCATGGACATTAGTAAAGCCTATCAAGATTATTATAATTGTTTATATACACCACCCACCTTCTCATTCTCCTTTTCTCAGCAAAGGCCAGATTCCTTTATAAGAGATATTAATATCCCAACACTTTCTGAACCCCAAATTCTCATTTTAAAGGCCCCTATAACAATTAAAGAAATAGTTGATGCCATTGAATCACTCCCCTTAGATAAAGCGCCCAGCCCAGATGGTTTCTCCTCAAACTTTTATAAAACATTTAAAAATATAATAGCACCTATTTTTCTGAACACCTTCCAATACCTTTATGCTAATGGCATATCTGACTTCTCCCTTACCCAGGCCACTATAGTAGTCCTTCCCAAACCAGGTGAAGACCCTCTGCTCATCATTAACTACAGACCCATCTCTCTCTTAATAATGTGGACATAAAAATCCTCACCAGTCTGGGACTCACTGATTAGTCGTGAGCAGGTGGGCTTCCTTAAAGACCACCTTTCCTCTGACCATCTCCGGAAGGTGACCTATCTCTTTTCTGTGTCCATGGATTCCCTTACACCTGCTGTTTTGGTGTCCTTGGATGCAGAAAAAGCTTTTGAAAGGGTGTTGTGGGATTACCTCTTTTCATTACTCCTTAAATAAGGTATTCCTCAGGAATTTATAAATTGGGTTAAAATACTCTATTCTTCCCCCTCTGCAAGAGTCCAGTGTAATAGTGTGCTTTCCACTCCTTTTTTTTTTTAAAGCAAGGGATGCGGCAGGGTTGTCCTCTTTCACCTTACCTATTTAATCTTTTCCTAGAGCCCCTTATAAGAAAACTGAACTCCTCCCCATTAATTTCTGGTATTAAGATAGGTGATACGGAATACAAACTCTCCGCATATGCAGATGATTTCCTGTTACATATTTCATCCCCTTCACAATCTCTCCCAGCAGCATTCACAATAATTTCTCAGTTCAGCACTCTCTCCAACTATAAACTGAATTGGGAGAAGACAGAAGTCTTTCCCCTTAATAAATATTCACAGAAGGCAGAAGTTGTAAATCTGGGTTTACAATGAACAGACAAACTTAGATACCTAGGAATTAATCTCCACTCTTCCCCCCAAGTGATGAAGAAACTCAACCTTGATACCCTTGTTAATACTTTAAAAGAAGATATTAAATGCTGGTCCCGACTACCTTTGTCCCTGTGGGGCAGAATGAGTATAATAAAAATGAATATTCTACCCCGTATACTATACCCGTTACAAATGTACAATTGGGCTTTGCTGAATTCCTGGTTTCTGCAGTTTCAAAAAATAATTATTTCCTTTTTATGGGCAGGTAAAAAGTCTAGATATAGCTATATTAAGCATACACATCAAAAAATGGATGGCGGCTTACAGGCCCCAAATTTTTATCGATATTATTTAGTGATACACTTAACAAGGATGAGGTATTGGTTAATTTCCCCTAGCCCCTCTCCCGATTACCATTATTGTCCCCTCTGGTTAGATATAGAGCACGCCTTATGTTTAGCACAAGAGGTGAATCCCAGAGCCCTCCCTTTCCTCACTAGGAAGAATCTTCCCAACAAACTAAAAGACTCCCCGTTGGGTTCCATGCTCGAAATACAACGGCAGTTTAATAATTTTCTTAAGACAGTGGGCCATAAGGATTTAACACAACCCCTTTTTAATAACCCTAACTTTTTTAATTTCGGGTAAACTTCTCAAAAGTTTTTAATTTTGGCCTAATATGGGAGTTGAGAAGACTGAGGACTTGGTTATCAATCATAAATTGATGCTGTTCTAAGAAGCCAGCACTCTTTATAAATGGTCCTCAGTATATGTATTTAAATATCTGCAGATTTCCCATATGTTAATGAAGCACTTTGGTCCAACACTTTGTCATCTATGCTAGGACCATGTATTCAATCCCTTCTGACTTCCCATTTAATAGCATATGCATATACCTTCTTGCAGAGCACACTGGCCCAGTTAGAAAATCAAAGATGTTATTGGTGGGTCCAGTCATTGCCAGCAATTACGTATTCTAGAAGTTGGGCGAGAATCTGGAAACATTTATATAGATATATTAAATGGGATAGATATAGATTTATGCAGTTTCAAATCAATCATAATTTGTTTTATACCACGGTTAAGCTACAGCAGATAGGTGCCTTGACTTCTAAGCTCTGTACCAGGTGTGCAAAGTTTCCAGGAGACTTGCTGCACATATTGTGGACATGTGAGAGAGTTTCTTCATTCTGGAACAGCATCAAATCCTGCTTGGACCAATTAATGTCTCTGTCAGATAAGTTTAGCCTGGAGATTTGTATTCTAGGATGTTATGCCACTCTTCAGGGTCGATCTCAATGATCACATATAGCATTAATCTCAGCATGTGCCAAAAAAATATTACTCTAGCATTGGAAAGATGCAATTACCCCCTCTTACACTGAATGGTATTGAGAAATAATGTTTGCTATACAAGCAGAGCAAGTTGTAGTGGGGATGTCTAATAATATGGAAAAATTCAAACAAATTTGGGATCCCTACTAAGCTTGTTGCTGATCTGGAATGAATAGGGCAAACTTAACATTAGAGCCCCTTGTATCCTGTGACAGTTTCAGAGATCTTGAGGTGTAATATATAAGGTATAAAATGCAGTATTACCTATCGGCAGTCGGGGTGGGTAGGGAAGGGGGTGGGATACAGGCATTTGCCTATCCTGTTGCTCCTTATACAGCTGGCAATAATTCAAAACAGGTAAAATTTTCTTTGTGTAAATGCTTGTAATGTAAACAGACTACAATGTATGTTGGATGCCTGTAAACATTGTGGAGAAAAACCTAATAAAATACATTTAATAAAAAAAAAAAGAAAAAGAGATGTGCAAGAACAAGGGGGCTCAATTTGAAGATGGGGGTGATGGCTCAGAGGTAATGTTAGAAAGTATTTTTTCCTGGACAAGGTTGTGGATGCATGGAACGGCCTTCTTGAGGAGGTTGTGGAGTCAAGAACAGTGGGAGAATTCAAGAATGTATGGGACAGGCATAAAGCAATTCTAGTTGGGGGTAGGATGAAGTAAGCTGTTGGTTAACTAGAATCTGCAGTTTATCCATCAGGTAGGGAAATGGTCAGACTAGGTGGGCCAAGTGGTCCTTATCTGCCATCAAAGTCTGTGTTCTTATGTTTCTATGATATGATATCATTACTGCTGAATATTGTCATAGGCAATACTGGAATAAATCATGTTGCCCAGGCCTACATGGCAAATGAATAAAATATATGACAGGTTATGGATCTATTGTGTTTTGTCTGACACCAAAAGGCGTAATCCAGTAGATACTCCTGAGGTGCTGGATCAAATAGAGAAGTGAGAAAACTCAATCAGTGGTTTGAGTTATGACAACTGGATTTGACAGTGTAACTCCATGAACCTAGACCAAATAAACACAGAGGTGGTGTATAGGTGAAAATGTACATAGGGTCATTAAACTTGAAATGTACCTTGTGCTTGTCATATCATATCACCACAAGGTTGCAGTGTGAGAATGAATCACTAGGCAGGTTCAGCGGAATGATGGTTTGTGTGGTCACATGAATCATAAGCAGAAGGATATAGGTGGTGTTACCTATGGCAGTGAGCACTGATTACTGGTTGTCATCCATGGAGGAGATTAGAGCATCAGAAGGACAGCTATCCTCTCTAGTGTGGTCTGTGGCTCCCCGGCATATGCAACTGCCACTTTAGGCTAGTGGTGGTATGACGGTTGAAGATCAAGGCAGCCTGGGATGTAGGAGACGGCACATCTCTGGGGAAGCTTGCTGTCACTGCACGTCCATGCCTCTGTGTGAAATGTCACTCAAGAAAATGGAAAGACCACTGTTCCTCTGAGGATGTACATGTAAGTTACAGAACCTCACAAAGTGGTGACCAAGCACACAGATGTGATCTAAAAAATGATATGTTTATCATGTAAACACATAGAAACCAAGATTGTGTTTTCAAGGACAGTTCAAACAAATCATGTTATACATGGGACATACATGCTACACCTCCTGCGGTGAAGCCTGTGTTGCCTCGCTTGTGTCTACCATCCTTACTGCATTCAAGTATGAAGAAACATATTCTGCTTAAACATGAGTCACATATACCGCTGTATTTGTATTACCAAACTCATGTACAATATTCAGTAATTCATATCACTGTCATGCAACATATCTTATTTCTGCCATTTAATAGGACATCAATAGGATTATGTTATTATCTATGGTACATTTTTACTGGCTGTAACAGTCTATCTGGTGGTGCTGTGGACTCCATTAAGTATTTGTGCATCAGAAAAGGGGAAACAGTTGATAGGCCGCACTTGGATGGTCATGTGGTTCGTATCTGCTGACAAGTATGTAAATATTCATATTTGCCATCCTATCCTTCTGTACCTTATTTGTACTGGGTTGTATTGCAATGTTCACAATCTCCACACTTGACAGGTCTACTGCATAATCAAAATGGCTATGAATCTCTGTCTAATGGCTATGCATGCCAGGTGTAACAAAGCTGGTGGAACATGGATGGACGGTTGCTCTATGTGGAGTTAAGGAAGGCCTTCAGCAATGTCTCACATAGAAGGCTGACCAATTTTGCAGTTAGGGGTAGGTCTAAAAATACTTCAGTGTGTGGAGAACGTGCTTGCATTCAGTAGCCAAATCTTTGTGGTAAATGGGTAACACAATGGTGAACAAAGGTTGAAGACTTTGATACTGCATGTTTCAGTATCGCAGCCAGTCATCTTCAGTTCCTTCACTGGTGACACTGTGGAGGGACTGGAGGGGACAGTGTGCATATTGCTGGATCAGATAAACATCTGCAATAAGATGGATACGCCATGAGTTTTTGACAGCCTGAAGACGGACCAATAAAAAATGCATGGATAGTCTATACTTCAGACGCTGTGATGCAATGCAGATTAGTACAATATCATGAACATTTCTATCCACAACAATGTTCTGGCAACATATGAACTGGGGTTGGGGGGTGGGGATACTGGCAGTCAAAAAGCAGGAAATAGACCTGGGAGTCACCAACTGGCATAACACAAAGGTAGCTACCATGTGTGACAAGGTGATAGGAAAGGATAGCTGAATAGTAGTATGTAGATAGGTGTGTTACCACTGCAAAGAGCTAACTAATAATACCCCCATAAAGGACAATAGTAAGACCCCACTTTGAGTAGTTCATGCAGTTCTTGAGGCCACATCTGGGAAAGGACATGGACCTGGTGGAGGCAGTGTTTAGTGTAACAGGATTGTTGCATTGTCTACATAGTAAAACCTATGGTAGTAAACTAAAGGACAGAAATCTGTTTTACTAGCCAATGCATCCTGTTGGTAGGTAATTCAAAGAGAATAAAAAAACACACTGGTTCTCAAGAGAGGTGGCAGGGAAGGTGTAAGGAGATCAAAGGTGCAGAGTGAATAAAGATTAGCAAAGACAGTGAAGATAGTGGAAAAGGCATTCTATAGGTACATTAGTGAAATAAGTAATACCGGGGGGTGGGGGTGGTATTGTAAGGTTCAAAGGGAATACAGGGGACTGTAAGGAGGGAGACATGGAAATGGAAGAAATACCAAACAAATGCTTCTGTTCAGTATTCAATAAAGACTGGGAGGGTCCGGAACCACAGCTGTGTTGAATCCATGAAGGGTGGAGGGAAGAGGTAAACATAAGTCCATTAGTCATTAGGAAAGGAGGCAGGGGGGCTGCAGTCTGAAGACTGAAGTGCTGCACACTTCAGCAGACTAGATAGACCAATCTGCTTCTATCTGCTGGCAATTTAGTATGTTCTCATTAACAGTGGAGATAGAGTCCTTGGTGAAATCACAAAACTGAAGGTGGACAAAGCAATACGGCCAGATGGCATGTACCAGATGATATTAATCAAGCTCCAAAGAGAGCTATTGGTGCCTTTGGCAGCGTTGTTCAATAACTTAACACACACAAAGTAGTTGTTCCAGCAGGACTGTTAGGGAGCACACGTAGTCCCTTTACACTAAAAATTTAGTCGGGGGGGTTCAGGGAACTATGTGCCAATTAATCTCACCACAGTAGTGTTTAAGATCATGGATGCGTTGCTTAAAGAAAGAGTAGTGACACACCTGGAATCCAGTGGTGCCCATGATTGAGGCAACATGGATTCACAACAGGAAGATCGTGTCATATGAATCTGACTGATATTTTACACCTACCTCAATTTCAGTGAAGCCTTCGACACCATCCCACATAAACGGCTGCTCAACTAAATGAGTAGTCTGGGCATGGATTACCAGGTGGTCAACTTGGTTAGTAACTAGCTAATGGACAGGAATCAGGGGGTTCTGGTAAATGGGATCCAATCAGGAGAGATGTGGGTGATCAGCATGATACCACAGTTATCAGTCCTTGGGCCAGTCCGGTTTAATGTCTTCATTAGTGACATTGTGGTTGGACTGGAGGGAAAGGTCTGTCTCTTTGCAGATGACACCAAGATCTGCAATATGGTGGATACTCTGGACTTGTTGGAGGGTATGAGGAGGTACCAGTGGAAGCTTGATAAACAGTCTAAGGTATGGCAAATGAGGTTCAGTTCCAAAAACTGCAAAATAATGCACCTCTAAAGAGGGAACCATTGATTATGGAGGCACTCCTTAAGGAAATGATAGTGCAACACCTGGAATCCATATCAGCACAGGATCCAAGACAGCATGAGTTTACAACAGGAAGGTCCTGACAAACTAATCTCATAGATTTCTTTGACTGGGTAACCAGAGTGGTGGACCAAGAGGGAGCAGTAGATGTCACCTACCTTGACTTCAGCAAAACTTTCGATACTGTTCCACATAGAAGATTGATTAATAAGCTGTGTAGGCTCGAGCTGGGTCAGAAGTTGGTCTACCGGGTGGCAAACTGGTTGGTGGGCAGAAAACAGAGAGTGGTGGTAAATGGTATACAGTTAGAAGAAATGAAAGTCACAAGAGGGGTACTGCAGGGATCAGTCCTGGGGCCTGTCCTCTTCAATATCTTCATCAGTGATATTGCAGATGGACTGGAGGGTAAGGTTTGTCTATTTGCAGATGACACCAAGATCTGCAACAGAGTAAATGATCCAGATGGGGTGGGCAGAATAAGAAGAGATCTGGATAAACTGACAAAATGGTTGAAAGAGTGGCAACTGGGGTTTAACGCAAAAAAGTGCAAGATGATGCACATTGGGAAGAGAAACCCTGAAGCCATCTACAGGTTGGGAGGGGAGTTGCTGGCAATCACAAGGGAAGAAAGAGACTTAGGCATCATCATCATAGATGACCTGAAATCATCCAAGCAAACCACTAAAGCAGTAGGTAGGGCTAGGGGGATGTTGGGGTGTATTAGTAGGGATATACAAATAGTAAGAGGGAGGTAATAATCCCTCATTACAAGACACTGGTTAGGCCCCATCTGGAGTACTGTGTGCAGTACTGGAGGCCTCACCTGCACAAGGACATTAACAAAATGGAGGCAGTCCAGAGAAGGGCAACCAAAATGGTGCAGGGACTGCATCAGAAGACATATGAGGACAGATTAATGGAGCTCAATATGTATACCCTAGAGCAAAGGAGGGAGAGAGGTGATATGATCAAAACATTCAAACATCTTAAGGGCATTAACAATGTAAAAGAGTCTAACATGTTTCAATGTAAGAAAAATAGCAGGACAAGAGGACACAGCATGAGATTAGAGGGAGGCCGATTAAGGGGGAATGTGAGGAAGTTCTTTTTCAGAGAAAGGGTGGTGGCTGCATGGAACAGCCCACCTCATGAAGTGGTGGATATGAATACAGTGCAGGGCTTCAAACAGGCATGGGATAGGCATAAGGTAGCAATACAGATGAGTATGACTAGATAGACCATTGACAGAGTACAGGCCTATGGCACATTCATAAGGTAGAAAAAATGGGTGGACTGGATGGGCCTTGCAGTCCTTATCTGCCATCAACTTCTATGTTTCTATGATAGAGCTACTGGGTATGGTGGTGAGGGGAATTGAATCACATTTAACATGGAAGAAAGGGATCTGGGGTTAGCATTTCAGATTACTTAAATTTGTTCAAGAAGGGCACAAAGGCCGCAAGGAAGATCAGCGGCATGCTGAGGTGCATGGGCAAAGGTATCAGTAGCAGAAGGAACAAATTAGTGATGCCATTGCACAGATCACTAGTGAGGCCTCACCTACAGACTGCTGTGCAATTCTGGAGCCTGCATCTTGGTATTGAATTTGACAGGGTGGAGGCCTTCAACAAAAGGTTGACTAAGATGGTAAAGGGCTTGCACCAGAAAACATCAGGAGAGACTACAAGACCTTAATATCTATTCGTTGGAGGAGTGGATTGATCCATGGGACATGATAAAAACATTCAAGTACCTTAAGGGCATAAAGAAGGTGTGGGGGGGAGACTTGTAAGCAATAAGCCCCTCCAGGGTGCGTGTTAGACATTTTAACACACAGCTAGGAGGCGTAGTGAGGCACGAGGCCACCGGCCGAGTGTGTCCAGCTCTCCCTAGCTGTGCCAATGTTAAAGTCTAATACACCTCTGGAGGCAATACAGCTATGAAATGGATATCTTTAGTGAAAGTGCATTTAGTAGGCTAAATTTCCAATTTAAATTAGGAAAAAACAAATATGTTGGTATCACTTTTAATAAAATAGTTCCTCCACCTAAGTGTCTTGTGTTTTTTTTTCTGCACTGAAGGAATTTTGTCCTAGAAAGGCTTCTGTACTTTAAGTATTCACCCTCCTCCATGCTGTGTGGAGATGAGAAAAAAAAAGATTAAAATCCAGCTGTTTGGCTTGTTTTATGTATAATTTAAAGTTACAATTTTAAGAGCGAGCGGGCTGGCAGAGAGACAGAGCGAGCACGCGGGCAGGCAGGTACAGAGATACAGTGAGTGTTAGTGAGATCGTGGTTGTTCCTTTTTTTTTTAATAGATGAACGAGCAGGCAGGCTGGGAGAGACATTGTGGCTGTATCTTTCTTTTTTTCATTAAATTCAAAGATGGATCTTAAGGAGCAAGTGGCCAGGCTGGTGGAGAGATTGCAGCTGTTCTGATTTTTTTTCTCATTCATGACCAAGCAGGTGGGCTGTGAGAGACATCACAGTTGCTTGTTTCATGCTTCATTCAGAGATTTAACAGACTGAGGTGATGTTAAAAGAAGGTCAGATGTATTCATTGTATTTTTTTGTTGGCAGACTGAAAATACAGCCTGGCATGTCACTTGCAGTTGGTTAAAAATAAGATGGCTGACTTTCACTTTGCCAGCATTCTAACTGGCATATTTATAAAAAATCAGTGCCCACAGGGCACTGCTGGTCCTTCTTCCTGTGCGTAAGAAGAAATATCACACAGGTATGCACCAATCAGGATACTTAAATTCTAATGCCCATTTCATAAGTTCCAGAAACAGACATGTACAAGAACAAGGGGTCATGATATTAAATTTGAAGGTGACAGGCTGAGCTGAAATGCAACAAATTTTTTCTTCATAGACAGGGTGGTGGAGACATGGAGTATACTGCCATCGGAGGTGTTGGGGCTGAGCAAAGTGGAGTTTTGTAAAGATGCACGTGACAGGCATAATTGTGCATTACAGGTTTGAAGTTTGTGTGAAAACCCATTGATCAGTTATTGTCAGCTGCTGTAAAGAAGTGCAGGGCTTTCAGCATACTTGATGGGCCTGGTTGTCATAAACTGATTACAATTTATATGTATCACCTGGAGAAGTGGTATATGATACATACATTCAAAAACCTCACTGGTATAAACAGAGTGGTGGAAGGGATCATCTTTCATAACACTATATGCTGACGTGTAAGTGTGCATAGTATGAAGATAGATGAGGGAAGTCACTGAGGTAATGTGATGAGTGTCTGGAGTGCAAGGAGTGAAAGGAAGAAAAATACTGAACAAAAGGAGACAACGAGGCAGGTAGAAAAGCGATGTTTGTATGTACATGTAGGACAGAGGAGTTGAAGGATCCTTGGGATATATTATAATAGGAATTAGGCAGTGTTAAATAGATGCTTTGAATTAAGACAGTATTTAAAATAGTAAGCAGCAAAACAGTGGAGGTGTAGATGGTAGCAATTTAAATAAGTAAATGCTGATTAATCAGATAAGAGTTAATTAGTAGTATTTAGTTGCAGTACAGATTGTGTAGTTACATAGGATGTTAACAAATACATTATTATAGAGTGCTATCTATCTGGAAGGTGTTTTTCAGAAGGAAGTATTAGAATTGGACTGTAGAATTTACAATATAATATGTGAGTGAAATCCAGTGTAAACTAGATAAGTAGCAAGGTTTGGGGATTTCAAACATGAAACTGAGTATAGACGCTGAAAAGGAATATTGCAAAAAAATGGACACCAATATGATTAGATTGGAAGGGGGAGAATTAGGGTTAAGATGTTTGATATGTAAGAAAATATCAACAGAAGTGGTAAATGAAGTGCTATTGTACACTTGTCAGGAGTGTATACTAATTAAAGAATTGAGGCAACTTAATTTGGACTTGGAAATGAAATTAGCTTCATTACAGCAGCAGAGCATAACCCAACACTTACAAGAACAGTGTCATGAGCAGGATAATGGGGCAGGAAATAATGAACCCCCCAATAAAGGCAACATGAAAAGAGTGAGATATACTGATGGTGAAGGGTGGGAGATGGAAAACAGAAAATATAAGAAAGGAAGAAGAGCCATGAGATTTACATTGGAGACAAATAATAAATATGAGCAATTGATTAATTTAGACGATAGTCAATCACAAGAGGAAATTGATGAAACACATATAGAATTGGAATTAGGTTGTAATGGAAAAAATCACAGAGAAACAGGAAAAAGATACAAACTAACAGATATAAGAAAAGGAATATTGATGATCATGAAGATAATGATGAAAGAACAAAGAAAGGAGTAGAGAATGACAGGACTGATGATGATGATGACAGTAGAAAAAGGAAAACTGGAAAAAATCGGGATTTAGTGGACAATTGGCAAAATATAGGAATTTTTCAGCACATAGACAAACAAAATGTATTACAGGAAAATGCAGAGCAGAGAGGGGAAGAGGAACCTCAAGTAGCAGAAATGATAGACACAGAACTACAAGGGGAAGGAGAAATGATGATAGATCCAAATAAACAAATTAATGCTTATGTTTTAGGTGACTCAATAGTCAAATACACAGATAGGTATACATCATGGGGGAATAAAGAATATATAACAACTAGCTACTTCTTGGGAGCAAAAATTAAAGATGTGCAAGAAATGTTACCTAATATTGTCAAAAATGAAACAGGTGAAAATTTATTAATTTTACGCTTAGGAGTAAATAACATTAAACACCAAAATATAAGTAGTATTAAGCAAGAATTTTTGAATATGAAACAGGAAGCAAACAGATTGAGATGTAAAGTATATTTTTCAGAGATACTTCCAATGCCAAGAGAAAATCATGATGTTCAGAATAAGATAAGAGAAGTAAATATTTGGATGAGATTGGGGACACTGAAGGAGGGGATAGGTTATTTGACTCATTGGGAACAATTTATAAATTAACCAAGTTATTTCTATAGGGATGGGTTGCATTTATCAAAAAAAAAAGAAGTAGAAAATTCGGATTAGAATTAAAGAAGGTTTTAGACACTCATTTAAACTAATATTACTGAGTAGAGGGGTAAGAAAATCGAGGATTATATCAGTGGATGCATCTAAATAAAACAATGATCAACAGAAAGATATAGAAAATAGATAAATAGTATGACATATAATGGATTGAAGGTATGGTCTCTGAATGTGAGAAGTTTAAATCTAGTAAAGAAAGCTGAATTGGAAATAAGACTCAAGACAAAGTCAATAGATATATGTAGTATAACAAACATGGTGGGAGAAGGATTCAAAGTGGAATCGTGAAACAGAAGGATATGAAATGTATTCAAAGGAAAGAGGAAGTAAGAAAGGAGGAGGTATTGCTATTTATGTGAGGTAGGGAATTATGAGCACTTTGTACAACAAATATGATGAACAAGATGAAATAGAATTATTATGGGTAGTAATACAACAAGCACAAACACAAAAGAAATTTTTGTTAGGCTTATTTTACTGGCCACCAAATTCTAGTAGAATACATGGTGACTATATAGAAAAAGAGATCAGACAGATAGCAATGCAGGGAGATGTAATCATTTTGGGGGCCTTCAACTTAACGGATATAAATTGGGATAATAAAACTGCAAAAAATGCTGTGCATAGAAGATGTTTAGAAATGATGGATGAAGTAGGACTAACTCAACTGGTTTATAAGCCAACAAAAAGAGGTAGTATTTTGGATTGGATTATAACCAATTGTGAGGAATTAATAACTAAAATAAATATTATAGAAAATTTAAGTAATAACGACCATGGGGTAGTTCAATTTTACATACAAAAGTATAGAAAATTGAACCTAAAAGGTAGTACAATAATAAGAAATAATAAAAAGGCTAAATTTCATATGATAACAAGCATTTGTCAATGTCAAATGCTTGCTTGCTGGTATGAGCATTAGAAATGCAGGAGTTAGATACAGAATAGGAATGGCAGTGAAATATGGAAGTTCACATGATGTCCACCTCCATCCTGTAGAGATGGACAGGATTTGGGGTAAGTGTTTGGGTCATACCCCATGATGATCAAGCCGTGTCACCTCACCATATTCTGCAGACACTGACAGGTGTTGAGCTAGGCGTTAGGGTGTTTGACTTTACAGTCACCCCATTACATAAGGACATATGGTGAAATGGGTGCAGCATAGGAGAATGGGGTGAAGTGTTGGGCTGAAGAGTCCAAAGTACAGCTCGATGCCTGTCAGTTGGGGGGTGGAGGTGGGATGGCATAAGCAGTACAGGCAGCAATTCAAAGGCACACTCCAATGCCTGTCTGTCTGTACAGGGTAGCATGTTATGGTTAGAAACTGCAATGCCTCAGGCGTTTGTTGGTATTTACAGTACAAATTTTGAACATGGCCTTTTTGTGACCCCACCTCATGAAAGCATTTGGGACCTCTTGTCATGAACAGTGGCAGTGTGATTTTGTCAATGTGTCCTGAATAATTACTTTGTACAGCGACACTGCTATTCTGCGCCACATGTAAAAAAAAAAGATTGGGCAGGATGTGAAGAATGACAGCTGTACCATCCATAGGGAGGTATGAAGAGATGGCAATGTTGAAAATGTGTAGTGGGAATATTAAAAATGCTCGCAGTTTCGAGCATACGTGCAAACCGTGCAATGCATGCACATAACACAGTCATTTTATGGAGTTTCGTCACCAGATTTTCAGCATAAGCATTGTACGACCTGTGCTCATGAACAGTGTCACTGTGATTTTGTTAATGTGTCCTGAACACTGATTTCCCATAGTAACCATGGTATTCTGCACCAGGATGGCAAAAACACATTTCGACCAGGAAGTGAAAAATGACAGCTGCACTGTTCATAAGGAGATGCAGAAAAATTGCAATGTTGAAAATTTGGAGTGAAAATATTACAAATGTGCAAAGTTCTAAGCGTACGTGGAAACTGCGCAATGCATGTTCATTACGCAGTCATTTTATGGACTTTCATCACCAAATTTTCAACATAGGCATTTTAACACCTCTGTCATTTTTGTAATGTGTCCCGAACAGTGATTTCTCACAGCAACTGTGCTATTCTGCCTTGGAAGTGTGAAAACAGATTTTGACCAGGACATGAAAAATGACAACTGTGCTGTTCATAAGGAGGTGTGGAAAAATGGCAATGTTGAAAATATGGCATGAATATATTGCAAATGTGCGAAGTTACGAGTGTGCATGAAAAGTGCGCAATGCACACTCGTAACACGGTCATTTTATGGACTTTTGTCACCAAATTTTCAACATAGCCATTTTAGGACCTCTGCTAATGAACAGTGTCAATATAATTTTGCTAATGTGTCCCAAACACAGATTTCCCATAAAGACTGAGCTATTTTGTGCCCGGAGTGCAAAAACACATTTGGGCTGGGATGTGAAAAATGACTGCTGTACTGTTAATAAGGAGGTGCAGACAAATGGCAGTGCTGACAATGTGGAGCATAAATATTGCTAATGTGCGAAGGTATGAGCATGTGTGGAACCTGCGCAATGCACACTCGTAACACAGTCATTTCATGGACTTTTCTCACCAAATTTTCAACATATGCATTTTAGGACCTCTGCTACTGAACAGTGTCAGTGTAATTTTCATAATGTGTCCCAAATATGGATTTCCCACAGCGACAGCACTATTCTGCCATGGAAGTGTAGAATCACAATTCTGCCGATATGTGAAAAATGACAGCTGCACTGTTCGTAAGGAGGTGCGGACAAACTGTAGTGTTGACAATCTGGAGTGAAAGTATTGCAAATGTGTGAAGGTACAAGTGTGCATGGAAACTGCGCAACGCAGGCTCATAACACAAGTCATTTTATGGACTTTTCTCACCAAATTTTCAACATAGGCATTTTAGAACCTCTGCTAATGAAGGGGGTCACTGTGCTTTTCTTAATCTGTCCCAAACATTGATTTCGCACACCGACTGCGCAATTGTGTGCAACATGCACGGAAACACATTTTGGGTGAGATGTGAAAAATGACAGCTGTACTGTTCATAAGTAGGTGTGATAAAATGGCAATGTTGAAAATCTGGAGTGCAGATGTTACAAATTCACAAACTTACGAGTGTACGTAGGAACTGCGCAATGCACTCTCATAAAACAGTCATTTTTAGGAATTTGTTCACCAAATTTGCAACATAGGCTTTTTGAGAGCCCACCTTATGAACACTTGCACTGTCATTTTGTTAATCAACCCCAAAAGGTGATTTTGTGCAGTGACCGCAAAATCACCCTTCGGGCCTGATTAACGCCATGACAGTGACAGAATTCATGAGGAGGGGTCCCAAAAACCTCATGTTGAAAATTTGGTGCCAAAATTCCAAAAAAATGCCTGAGATATGCAGCAAAGTTGAAAAAACCCTATTTACTCCATTATACAGCTTACCGGCATTTCCTCTGTTTGCTGTCGGCTTTGAAGAGTGCAGACGTGTTCCCAGTCCACTGAAGATCATCGCACCAGACTCCAGAGGTAATTATGGGGTTAGGAGGGTGTGGAGAGGCAGGGTGTACAGTGGGTGGGCACGGGTTGTGGAAGGGGGAATGGGAGACCGCAAGGGACTGTTTTTTTTACAGGGAAAAGACAACACAGGATGGTTTTAACTTCATAGGCATTTGGCATGCTGGGGTGGGCTCCCAGCATGCCAAGGGAGTATTTTGTTGTGGGGCCAACTGTAGCCGATGGGGGATTGGGCACCCCCATTGGCACACAACAAAAGGGGGGGCGACATCATGCCGATGAGGATTGGGCACCCCCGTCAGCACACAACTAAAGTGGGGACCATTATACTGATGGGGATTGGGCACCCCTGTCAGCACACAGCAAAAGGGGGGGAACTTATGCTGACGGGGATTGGACACCCTGTTGACAGACAAGGAAAAGGGGTGGGGGGTTACATCATGCCGACGGGGAGTGGGCTCCCCCCATAGGTAAAATACCTGGGTCACTGCAGCTGGCAGGGATTGGGGCCCCTGCTAGCAAACAAAGACTGTTTAGGGGGCACACTCTGCCAAAGGGGATTGGGCACCCCCTCAGCAAGGGGCTGGCTACCTAATACTGTTTATGAATGCAGTGGCAAGCCACCCACCATGGTCACAAACAGTATTAGGCTAGCTAATGTTCCGCCCTTCAATGACGGGTCACTTCCTCATTGCAGCAGAATGACTGATGCTGCAATGATGAGGCAGCCTCTGATTGCAGCAGTGAAAATGTTAAAACTTGGTGCACTTTTGGAAGACCGGTGTCATAGGCACACTGTGCCTCCATTGGTCCACCAGTGCCAAACCCCAAATGCAGTGCCTCCCTTGGCTGTAACAGTGCCACGCCTCCACAACCTCTTCTCTCCTAAGCTGTCACATAATGTTTCTTGTGCATGCATAAGCAAACATAAAAATGAAGTTGGAAAAATGGGACTGAAAGAGTTCATTTTAGGATAGAACAGTGGAAGAAATGTGGGAGATAATAAAAAGTAAAATACAAAAGTTGGAAGATAAATATGTCCCTAAAAAGAAAATATACACTAAAAAGAGAAAATAACATAAGTGGTGTACAAAGACAATAATAAAGTTATGTAAAGACAAAAAAAAGGTTTATGACAACATGAAAAATTTAGGGACAGAAGATGCTATTAAGGAATATAAAGTAATATTGAAGATGTTAAAATCCAAAATAAAAGAAGAAAGGAAAAGATTAGAAATACACTTAGTATATAGGAAGGATAATGGAAAGGGATTATATTCTTACATAAATAATAATAAGAAAATGTCAGGGCAATTAGGATCCTTGCATATAGATGGTAGTGAAGTTACTGAAGTAAAGAAAATAGTAGAACATCTAAACCAATATTTTTGTTCGGTATATAATGACAAAGAAAAGGAAGAGATTAAAGTCAATACTAATATAAAAAAAGAATTAAGGATTGAAGTAACAACAGATGAAATTCAAAAAATTTTGACAGAGTTAAAACCATACAAATTGGCAGATCCAGATCTATTGCATCCAAGGCTGTTAAAAGAAATTACTACACAGATAGCACCCCCTGTAGCAAATTTAATAAATAGGTCATTTATTACCGGGGAGATACCTGCTGATTGGAGAACTGCAACAGTGATACCAATCTATAAAAAAAAGGGAATAAATACCTCTATGATAAATTATAGACCAGTAAGCCTAATAGCAGTTCTGTGTAAAGTGGCAGAAGGCATTCTGAGAGACAAGCTAAAGGAAGATCTAAAGGTTTTAAAATTGAATGATGAAAAACAACACAGGTTCAAAAAGAATAGGTCATCTTTATTAAATCAACTTATAGTTTCCAAATACATCAATAAAACAACAGCTAAAAATAACCCTTGGATATTTTCTTCATTGACTTTCAGAAAGCTTTCGATAAAGTACCACATAATCAACTTATTACAAAAATGGTAAAAATTGGTGTGGATAGTAGGTTGATTAGATGGGTACAGAGCTGGCTGAGAGATAGAAAACAGGCAGTAAGGATAAGAGGCGCTATGTCAGGTCTAGAGGAAGTTACAAGTGGAGTTCCACAGGGTTCGGTGTTAGGCCTATATTATTTTCATTATACACAGGAGATATACAGTATGGTATCCAGAACCTTATGGTGAAATTTGCAGATGATGTAAAACTGGGAGGGCAGGTGGGCTTAATGGAAGAAATTAAACATATGGAGATTGATCTAAAACAAATAGAGAAATGATCAAGACACAATAGAATGACTTTAAGTATGGAAAAGTGTAGAGTTATGCATGTGGGGAAAAATAACCTAAAACATGTGTATTACTTAAATGGAAATAAAATAGAAGTGACAAACAAAGAAAAGAACTGTGAAATAATAGTTGATGATGGAATGACATTCAAGACACAAAGGTCAGAAGTTATTAGGAGAATGAATTATAAGATAAAAAATATAAGAAAAAGTTTTGTAAATAGAACTAAACAATGTCTTGTACCATTGTACAGGGCATATGTAAGGCATTATTTAGATTATGGATCACCAGTATGGAGCCCATATATGAAAGGTAAAAAAATGGATTGGAAAAAGTTCAAAGAACATATACTAGGATGATATTGACAGAGAAAGGTAGTGGGTATGAGGAAAGACTAGATCGGTTAAAGATGTTTACATTGGAAGACAGAAGAAAAAGGGGGGACTTATTACAATTATTTAAAATCATGAAGGACCCAGAATTAATGGAAGGCTTGGGGATAGAAATAGTGGATAAACCACAAGGTTTAAGAAAACACAAGCATCAAATAAAAACAGAGATGGTTAAAAGGAATTCTAGATATTATTCTTTTGTACAGAGAACAGCTAGAATTTGGAATGTACTGCTAGATTATATTATAAATAGTGAAAACTTGGAACAATTTCAAAGAGAAATAGATAAGCTAATATGCTTTAGGAATTAAATTGTACCCGCTTTGCAGGAAATGGTATAATGGGACATGGTGCCTTCTTGCATTCTATCACCCAGTATAAGACCCAGTATAAGTAATTTATCATAGAGGACGGCATGGTCTTTTATACTGGCATATCAGAGTAGATGCTGTGGAGTAAAACAGTCACAGGTATCACAGTTGATAGGGGACTGACAGTGCAGACTTGGTGTGCCTACAGATCTATGCTGACAAATTCTGTCTACAGTATCTATGGATTTAACAGCTTAAATATTTAACTTTATCAGGTGTCAGTGGCAACTGGTATGAAAACAACTTTCACTAAAACTACAACCTTGTCAAATGACTGAGTTTCATTACCTGTGTCAGAGTTGGGACACCCCTTTATTTTTGTTTATTATATTTAGTGACATCATGAGATATTTCTTTCTCTGCCCCTTTATTCTGAAAAACCTACTGCAGTAGTGCTTATTTCTTGTATTTTTTTTCTACTTTCACCTTTCTATCATGATGGGGTGGCCTCCCATTATGATATCTTAATCTAACTGCCACGCTTTATATTCCTTCCCCCTGTCTCAGTGATGTGATTTTTTTTGTTTTTATTTTAGTTTGGGTAATGCAGCTGTAAGAAGGCTCAGAAGCATGTGAGCCACGCCGCATTCAACAATAAAGTGCACAAGTTGTGTAATGCCTGAAAGGCAGCTAGAAAGTCCTATCTACACATCTGAAACAGGCATTGAAGTAATAAGTACAGGGCTGCCTGCACAGACAGAAATAAAAGGAAATCACTAGGCTTTCAAGTGAGTGACAGAAAAAGGGGCTCCATTAGGTTTTAGTTGGGCTAGACCATAATAGCTTTAAAGCAGCCCATAATATCTAGAACACCTGGATGAACTACTAAGTCTGCAGCTCACAATAACAAGTAGTTCTAAGAACCAGCTAGCAAAGCTCCAAATGAGAATAATTACCTGTAAAACATAATCATTATTTAATGAATAGAACTTGTGCAAGGGAAACATGTTCTTTTTGGATTAAAACTTCCTTTTTCTTTGGTACTGACACATTATCTTGCCACATTGGATGTGTATATTTTAGTTGTATTCCTACCTCTCCCGGGTTGGTCATGTCATGGACAGCACTGCATCTCTAAGGACCAGTAGCCCACATCTGAAGCTTATTTATAATGAGCAGAGGAATGAGGACAACACCTTGTGGAAGGGGACTAAGATCACTAATTGTCAATTAAGCCTTTTCTTGCTTTCAGAATAGGTCTAGGAGATGGGCATAACAGCAGATAAATGTTATTACTGAATAAAATAATTTGTGGTCATGCAGATCCCCCTACATAATGTATTAGCAATGAAATTCAATGTATTATAATAGAGGGTGGATTAGCTGACCTATGATGTCAGAGCATACACCTATATAAGGTGACTGTTTAGTTGAAGGAATCAGATAGTCTTTGAGCACAGAGGATAGTAGAGGTGCTGGATGGAAGTACATCTACTATGTGGCAGTGCTTCACTGTTAAGAAGTACTGAAGTTTCTCAGGTTGAGAAAAAGCCAGATGGTGCTTTATTTGATTTATTTTATTTCTTTTTGAAGTGATTTATTTTGAAATTTATAATTCAATTTCACAAGTTCTGTGTGTTCCTTAAAGAAACAGTGTGTCTGACTTATCACTTCCCACACACGCTCACAAATTTGGTGTCAGCAGTGGGATATTCTGGTTGTCCAAGTTTTCCGGGGGGAAACCAGTTTTTGTACCAGACCTGGTACAGTGATAAGTTGAGATGATGGCAACAGGTACAGATGACACAAAGAAGGGTGCAGTGGCCCGGTCATAGACAGAGAAGACAGGTGAACACCTGCATCCTAGTTTGAAGACTTCAGTAAGGCGAAAGTTACCAAAGAAACAGTCCACTAGTAATGGTGAAGAAGAACGACAGCAAAGATGACCAGAGGTAGATGACACCCTCCTGAGGGCCTTTCGGATCTGCTACACTGGTTGGCAGTTCGCCAGTTGGAAATCGAATGCCAGAGGGACACTGATGCACAGGAAAGAGAGAGAGAGAGCACCGGTGCCAAGATATGAGGTGGGCAGAAACTTTACAACTAATTCAGACCATGGAGGCTGGACAGGGAAATGGGGGAAATAATAACACTACCTCCAACAATTACCAAGACATTAAACTAACTAGGATGACTGTCAATGAAGATATTGAGTCATACCTAACCACATTTGAGAGAGTTGCTAAAGCATGTGACTGGCCTAAATCCCAATGGGTAGTTTGATTAGCCTCCAACCTCTCCGGGAAGGCCCAGTTAGCGTACAGGAATATGGATCCCCGTCTTGCAGAGGACTACGACATGGTGAAATAGGAAAATCTTAAAAGATATGACATTAATGCTGAGACATATCGGCAGCATTTTCATGCCTTGAAACATTCCCTCCATGATCCTCCTCGGGAAACATATATAAGGCTCAGAGAACTATGTAATAAATGGATTCAGCCAGAAGGAAAGTCTTGAACGGACATTATAGAACTTTTTGTACTGGCACAATTTTTACAAATCTTGCCAAATGAGGTCCAGATCTGGATCAAAGAACATAATCCAGAGTCCACTGAAATAACTGTGACACTGGCTGAGGACTTTCTGACAGATCATCAACCTTTCAGAAAAGGAGGGCAGAGACAATCTGAATCCCCAACAAAACCACCGACTGGTCAGGTAGAAATGTTCAGAATGCCTATCCTAAAAAGGAAGAGTGGGAGAGAAGAGGGAGGAGTGGACAAAGAATGAGAACTGTTCCATCTAACATTGTATGTCATAATTGTAAAGGACTAGGGCATATTGCCAGTTTTTGTCCATCAAAGAAAACAGATATGGCACACTTAGCTTTATTAAATTCTGGGTATATATTTTCTGATATTATTATAAAAGGGAAAAATGTCATGGGACTTTTGGATTCTGGTAGTTAGAATACTATGATTAGGGAAGATTGAGTATCTACAATGCAACGAGGGGCTCCTATGCATGTTATTTCTGTGCAAGGTGATTCACACCAATACCCTACTGTACGACTGTCTATGGGAATACAGGAGGGTAACATCTGACATTTCTGCTGGTGTAGTCCCACATCTCCCTGTCCCAGTAGTGATTGGGTATGACTATCCTGGGTTTGCCTCACTACTACTGTAACAAGAAGCTGTCTCAGCTGTAACTACAAGGGCCCAGAGTTAAGAAGATATTATGCTAAGAAAAGTGTTTCCCTTTGAAGGAGAAGTAGTCAACCCCCCTGGGAAGGATAGAAAAACCTGTAAAGCAAAGAAATTATTAAAACACAAGTGGCAACAGGAACAACAGGGAGTGAAGATAGAAAATAATTCTGTATTTGTTAAGGCAGAAATGAAAGAACAACAGAAAAAGGATGTCTCTCTGCAACCATTCTTTTTACAGGTGGGGAAAACAGAGAAAGCAGGTACCCCTGAAATACAGGAGAAAAATGGGTTATTGTATAGAGTTTGTACCAACTCAACTACCCAAGAAACAGTGGCCCAATTAATAGTACCCCAATGTTACAGACAGGATATTTTAGCAGTGGGGCATGATGTTCCTTGGGCTGGGCACACAGGGAGAGACAAAACTTCCAGTAAAATACTGCAAAGATTCTTTTGGCCTTGGATACATGGGGACATAGCTCAAAACTGTCAGGAATGCCCTAAATGTCAAATCACCGCCCAAGCGACTAGAAAGGAGGTAATGCCACTTAATCCCTTGCCACTAGTGACTACGCCTTTTGAGAGAATTGGAATGGACATTGTGGGCCCTATTGATAAAAATAAAAAGGGAAACAAATTCATCTTGGTGGTGTATGATTATGCCACCAAGTATCCCGAAGCTATACCCATGAGAACGGTCATGACCAAAAGAATCGCAGAGGAACTGGTGAAACTTTTTAGTAGAGTTGGAATACCTAAAGAGATTCTCACTGACAGAGGAGCTATCTTTAACACTGAACTACTAAGGGAACTATACCGCCTTTTGGGGATAGTAGCTATAAGAACCTCTCCCTATCATCCCCAGATGGATGGTTTAGTTGAGAGGTTTAATCAAACCCTTAAGCATATGATAAAGAAATTCATACATGAAGAGGGGCATGATTGGGATTTATATCTTCCCTTCCTTCTCTTTGCCTACCAGGAGATTCCCCAAGCATCCATAGGGTTCGCACCTTTTGAACTTTTATTTGGAAGAAACCCTGGGACCCCTGGATGTGGTTAAAGAGTGCTGGGAGGACAACACAGAACTAAAATCTCAGGAATAGGAAGTATATAAAACAATTAAGACAAAGATTTGTGCTATATACTGAAAAACTCATGAGATGGGAGGTAAGGCACAAATCCAGTAAAAACAATACTATGATCAGTCTTGTTGAAAATAAATTCTTCTCTCCTGGAACAGGTATTGTTACTTTGCTCACTTCTACACATAAGCTTTTAATGAAATGGCAAGGACCCTACAAAATAATTAGACAAACAGGGCCTGTTACTTATGAAATTGAAAACCCGGGCAAAAGACAAAAAAAAAATTTACCATGCCAACCTATTAAAACGTTGGCACGAAAAAGGAACTACAGGGGTGAGTTTCTCCGTAATTCCAGAACCCAGAGAAACTGAAATAGAGTTGGCATATGGCAGACTGGAAAAGACAACGGGAGTAGATGATGTTATCATAAACCCAGAACTTAATGTATAACAAACACAGGCAGTAAGGTCCTTGTTGAATGAGTTTATCAAAACATTCACTAATACCCCGGGCATGGCTAAAGGTGTAGAACATCACATATGCATTGGTGCTAAACCCATAAGGAAAAAGGCATACAGACTCCCAGAACCCCTTAGCGAGGAGGTAAAAAAGGAGATACAGAAACTAAGATTGTTACAGTTTATAGAACCTTCTAAGAGTCCATGGGGTTCCCCTATGGTAATTGTCCCAAAAAAGGAAGGAGGAATTAGACTGTGCTTGGACTTTAGGGGCTTAAATCAGGTGGCACAGTTTGATGCTTATCCTATGCCATGTGTAGACGATATAGTGGATAGAACTGGCAAAGCCACTTATATCTCTACACTAGACCACACAAAAGGCTATTGGCAGATCCCCTGAAAAGAATCCGCCAAGGACAAAACTGCTTTTAGTACTCCCATGGGTCTTTTCCTGTTTTGAATCATGCTTTTTAGGCTACATGGGGCCCCGGCTACCTTCCAGCAGTTTATGGACCAGGTACTGGCACCTCATAACACCTATTGTGCAGTGTACCTGGATGACGTGGTTGTCTTTAATTCATCCTGGGAAACTTATTTACAAAATCTTCAAGCAGTTTTCTCTTCTATCCAACACGCAGGACTAACTATCAACCCCACAAAATGTACTGTTGTGATGAAAGAGACAAGATATCTTGGTTTCATACTGGGAAGTGGCCGTATTAAGCCAGAGATATCAAAGGTGGAAGCAGTAGCCCAGTGTCCCATACCCAGCACCAAGAAACACGTACAGTCTTTCTTGAGTCTTGCCGGGTATTACAGAAGATTCATTCCCAACTTTACTTCTGTTGCTTCTCCATTGACAGGTTTAACTAAAAAGAAGCTTGGGAATCAGATAAAATGGACTTCTGAATGTGAGGAAGCATTTAATAAAATTAAGGCAGCCCTATGCTCCTCCCCAGTGCTGTGTAGTCCTGACTTTGCATACCCATTCGAGGTACATACAGATACCTCAGGATCAGGTATGGGGCAGTGCTGAGCCAAATGATAGATGGATAGGAACATCCTGTAATATATATTTCAAGGAAACTCCATGATAGGGAACAAATGTATGCTACCATCGAGCAAGAATGTCTGGCAGCCAAGTGGGCCATTGAGTCCTTGAAATTTTATTTATGGGGTGCCCCATTTACTTTAATAACTGATCACAATCCTGTCTGCTTCCTATCACAGATGAAGGACAAAAATAATAGAATCATGAGATGGTACCTGGCCCTGCAAACTTATATTTTACAGTACAACACAGAGCAGGCTCAGCTCTTATGAATGCAGACTTTTTGTCCAGACATGGGGCGGGAGTAGGTACCACCAGCCCTAAAACAGATAATTGAAAATCTGTATCAGTGTTTAACACATAGGAAAGAAGGTTAAGAGATACAGTCATGACACCCCAGGGCTATTTAATAAATGTGGACTTTTATGCTTTTGCCGATCCACATCTCTCTGTAAAAATAATTCTAATGTTTGAAATAGGTGCACTGGGGTGGAGCTTTCAAAGAGAGGGTGGGTGAAAGCTCCATCCTGCCCTCAGGGATTGGGTAGGTTGTCTTGAAAACCCCCGGATTTATTGAAACAAATCGTAGTTTTCCACTTAACATTGGGGATGTGTCAGAGTTGGGACCCCCCCTTTTTTTTTGTTTATTATATTTAGTGACATAATGAGACATTTCTTTCTCTGCCCCTTTATTCTGAAAAACCTACTGCAGTAGTGCTTATTTCTTGTATTTTTTCTACTTTCACCTTTCTATCATGATGGGATGGCCTCCCATTATGATATCTTAATCTAATTGCCCCGCTTTATATTCCTTCCCCCTGTCTCAGTGATGTGATTTTATTGTTTTTATTTTAGTTTGGGTAATGCAGCTGTAAGAAGGCTCAGAAGCATGCGAGCCACGCTGCATTCAACAATAAAGTGCACAAGTTGTGTAATGCCTGAAAGGCAGCTAGAAAGTCCTATCTACACATCTGAAACAGGCATTGAAGTAATAAGTACAGGGGTGCCTGCACAGACAGAAATAAAAGGAAATCACTAGCCTTTCAAGTGAGTGACAGGAAAAGGGGCTCCATTAGGCTTTAGTTGGGCTATACCATGATAGCTTTAAAGCAGCCCATAATATCTAGAACACCCGGATGAACTACTAAGTCTACAGCTCACAATAACAAGTAGTTCTAAGAACCAGCTAGCAAAGCTCCAAATGAGAATAATTACCTGTAAAACATAATCATTATTTAATAAATAGAACTTGTGCAAGGGAAACATGTTCTTTTTGGATTAAAACTTCTTTTTTCTTTGGCACTAACACATTCTCTTGCCATACTGGATGTGTATATTATAGTTGTATTCTTACCTCTCCCAGGTTGGTCATGTCATGGACAGCACTGCATCTCCAAGGACCAGTAGCCCACATCTGAAGCTTATTTATACTGAGCAGAGGAATGAGGACAACACCTTGTGGGAGGGGACTAAGATCACTAATTGTCAATTAAGCCTTTTCTTGCTTTCAGAATAGGTCTGGGAGATGGACATAACAGTAGATAAATGTTATTGCTGAATAAAATAATCTGTGATCATGCAGATCCTCCTACATGATGTATTAGCGTAGAAATTTGATGTATTAGAATAGAGGGTGGATCAGCTGACCTATGATGTCAGAGCATACACCTATATAAGGTGACTGTTTAGTTGAAGGACTCAGATAGTCTTTGAGCACAGAGGATAGTAGAGGTGCTGGATGGAAGTACATCTACTATGTGGCAGTGCTTCACTGTTAAGAAGTACTGAAGTTTCTCAGGTTGAGAAAAAGCCAGATGGTGCTTTATTTGATTTATTTTATTTCTTTTTGAAGTGATTTGTTTTGAAATTTATAATTAAATTTCACACTAGCTCTGTGTGTTCCTTAAAGAAACAGTGTGTCTGACTTATCACTTCCCACACACGCTCACAACCTGTTCCCTGTATGGCTCATGACCCTTTCTGCTCTCTTCAGTCAACTCCGCCATACTTTTCAATAGATCATGGATTGTCTGTGGTGTCAAGAAGAACGTTCAGTGAGTAGCTTCAATATACACTCTTCATTTTTCCTTTTTATTACATTTTCTGTGATATGTCAAAAAAGGCAATGCTACGGTTGTCCGGTAGAACCACTTAATAAAAAGCACAGTGGATTACACAGTTATATTCATAGCATTATTTTACCTCAGTATTCCAGTCATCAGCTGCAACCTGTTATGACAGTGCAAGGGCAAACAGACCTCTAATGCTCTCACCAATAGCCACTTGTCAGAACTTAATGATGCCAATGCCTTCTTGCTTGCTGTGAACCAAGTGAAGGACACTTATTTATGTCGTCACTCACTGTTGTATAAATAAAATATAACAAATGTATCATTGTTTACATAGAAATGTATTGACAAAAGCATTAAAATGTTGTTATTTTTTATTTTATTACACAGGAAATGAACCAGCACAACCTGTTTCCAGTGATGCCTGCCACACACCCAAGTAAGGAGCAAACAGTACTAAAGCACAGCAACCAGTATACACACTGATCAATCATCCCTCAATGTTCTTTGTGTGTGTGTTTAATTAATAGGATTGCCAATGAAAGGCAACCAGAATTGTCCGATGGCAGCCCTGAAGGAATGGGAAGGGGGTGAGCTAAGAACAGGAAGGCAGCATAGAAAGGGAAGGGGGAGGGGGAGGAAGAGGGACTAGGCTGGGAAGGGACGGAGTCAGGTGATGCCAGAGTTGACAGACAGAAGGGGAAGGGGACAGGTGGGGTCATGACTGACAGGTGCAAAAGGTGTGATGCATACACCGGTGGGGCCCCACGATTGTTGGGGGCATGGCTTGGAGGGGCCCTCGCATGGGGTCCTTTGGGGGTTTATACGGCCAGGTATTAGGGGGCTCTGCCTCTTTCTGCTGGGATTTTTAATTTGCAGCCTCAGCACAGAGTCTGGAAATTTTCTTGAGGCATTTACACCACAAAGAAAGGTAAGGTAACTCTGGGACCTAGCCAGCTAGGCCCTCAAAAAGTTCTTATTGTTTGGTGCTTTACAAGAGGGCACTATTGTTCACTAGAAGTTAATGTTTATGGGGCTGGATAGGCTATCCTGCACTCATTTACAAAGAATCCATTTTGTGCTGTTTGGGTATTTTGGTTGTGTTTAGGGTTGGGCCTGATGGCCACAGGGCTGGCAAGCCTTAATCCATCAGCGGATTATGCAGTTTTTCAAAAAACAAAAAGAAGTACAAGATAAGATGATGATGTGAAGAATCCCAAAGAAATCGCAACAGGTGGTGCAAGACAGGGCCACCTTTTAGAACAGTTTTCATTCTGCACCCATTGGGAAGACTGCATTTGGTCAGGTGACGGAATTTTTGTGGCAGTTTGGGGGCAGTCTCAACATGGCTTGGGGGGTTTGTTAGTTTAGTTGAGCTCTCCTGCATCCAAGGGCTAGGACTGAGAAATCATTTCAATAGGGGAGGAGGACCTGGGGTTTGTTTTTGGATTTTGTTTGCTTGCAGGTGGCAGAGCGCAATGGGAAAGCATATTGAGCTGGTGAAAGGTGAGTGCGCTGATCGTCAGAAGAAAAAAGCGAACCACAGTGGGGTTTTGTTGGGGTAGAGGGCCCTGAGGCAAAAACGGGGGATTTTCTTCTTGTTCCTGGGTCACAGGGCTAGCGACCGCAAAGGTAGACATGCAGTGGGCAGTGGGACCAGGCCGCAGGTTGTGGCGTCTGATGTCACACCACATGGTCAAGAAAGGGGATGTGGATTGCTGGTTTCTCCATGCACACAGCAACTTCTGCTACAAATCAGGGCCTAATGCAGGGGGGTATGTAGACTGTGTCACAGTGGAGCTGTGGGATTTGAAGCAGAGATCGATGTTTGGTTTCAGTGGGGATTTTCGGTCTGCTGCTAAGGGGGACACATCATAGCAGGTCTTGTCTGTTAAGTCGAATTGCAGCTTCAGGATTTAATTTGATGTTGACATTTTTTATGTGTGGCAGGAGGTGGGTCAGGAGCATTTATTCTCGGCATGTCGTGGAGGGGGGGGACCCTGAGCAGCAACAGGGATATGCTTGGAGCTCCCAGGGCAAGGAAAACATTTAGCCATTTTGGGTTTTTAAAAAGAAAAAAAAGGAGAAGAGGGGGGCAAGTATTGGCCTTTGAGAAGGAGGGTCTAGGAAAAGGGATCATGGCCACTTGGCTGAGGATAACGGCCCAGTTCAGTCCAGCGTTGATGCAGCAAGTGCGGGCTCCTGAAGGAACAGGGATTGCAACCGTGATGGGAGGGAAAGAGGAATCGAGCAGAGGGCGGGGGCAGGGGATCATCCCTGGGCCACAAAACAGTGTCACAACTGGTATGGACCTGAGAGGGCCAGCTTACGGGAAGAGCAATACAAGAGCCTCTGTTGACATGGCTTGGAGCCCAGGGATGCTAGCTGCTGTGGCTAGGTGTGTCCACAAAGGGGGTAAAGGATCCAGAGCTCTCTTTCAGACCTCCGAGTGTCGGGGCACAGCAGGCCTTGAGGCCAGGGAGGCTCCCTGGGGAGTGAAAGAAAAGGAGCTTGGGGTACCAGTGGGGTGACAAAAAGGGGGCCCTGGAGAGGATATCTATTGGCATGCATGGGGGGGGACACAGTACAGCCCGGCAAAAAAAAATATGGGGGTAAAAAAGGACAACAGGCTCCTTGGTATTGCATTGCTGACAAGAAGGTTTAACATATGGATGTATGGAGCACCCTACAGACCAAAACCAGGTGCCAAGGGACTGGCAGGGTATCAGCAGTCCTTGTAAGTTGGGAGAATGGTGGAGCCATCACAGCATGAGGGGACTGGGGGGGGGAGAAGGATTACAGAACCACATTTCCTCATCCCTCTTTCTGTTCTACAGCATCTGTTACAGGAATGGCAACCAGGAAGCAACCCCTGGCCATCTCCAGTTCTCAACTATTTTCGGAGGCCATGGTACTGATGGGGAAGATGACAGAACTTATCGAGAGGGCTCAGAGGAGAGACGAGGAGGAGGCAGCAGAGCAAAACAGGAAGCAGCCAGCAGGGCCCCAGGGCAAGGGCACAGGCGGAAAATGCCTGAGGAGGCCAACATCATCCCCAGAACCGGTTCCTTTATCTGACCCCGTACCAGAACCATCAGATCCAGACACAGGAGCGGGTAAGGGGCTGGGCGAGCCTACATGGGAAGGCAGCCTAAAAGACTATCTGGATGGGCTATTGACAGAAATGGTAGAAAAAGGACTGGATACCATGGAGAGGGTTTTGGAGGAATTTAAAAAGGAAAAGGGGTAAGCGGGGCAGGGGTTGGTGCAGTTGGGGGAAGGAAACTATACAATGCCCCGCCAGGGTGCTCACTGGGAGACCATGTCCAGCCTCCATTAAGGAGAAGATATGGAAAGGGGAATATGTGGACATATTCAACCTCTTGGATAAAAAGACAGCCAAGAAGTACAAATGAAAAGAGAAAGTGGGGAACTCGAAGATGGTGGTTGCATTAGCAGTGGTAGACCATAAGGAAGAGGAGGTCAATTACAAGGGGAAGAACTTAGACACATGGCAGGTGGGTTTCTTGATCTATAGCACCCTTTTATTGGAGAAACAACCGGAGCTATCCATTCCTCTGTTGACTTACACAGCCATTATCAGGGATATGTACAAGGCCCAAAAAGGTTGCAGGTGGTTGGAATATGATGAGGCTTTCCAGCAACCAATGGCCACAAGGGAAGACCTGCAGTGGGACTGCACACACTCGGAATTATGGGTCATGACTTTGTCCAGCCAGGCTGGAGGGGCAACAGAAGGGGCCAGAAAGACGACTCCCCTGGTGAGGATGAAATCCTGCTCATCATATAACTGAGCTTCGAGCACCTGGGCCAATTGCAAATTTAAACATATTTGCTCAAAATGTAGCAGGCAGCACCCAGTAGTGAAATGTAAGGAGAACAATGAGTGGTTTGGTGCATCAGCGGGTCAGGAGCAGTCCTTTTGGGGGGAGCAGGGGAGGAGGGGAGGGCACAACAGTGGATGGGGGGTCGGGGTAAAGTGGCAGGGAGTAGAGGTGACTACAATTCCAACTATGAATGGAGTTGAGTGGCCAGGGGGCAGGGGCACTGAGATGGGGGTTCCAGTTGGCCAGGACTTCCATCAAGGCTGGGATGGTGGAGGTCTGGACAGCAGGATACCCAGATGAACAGCAGGAAGCGATGCTTAGACATGGTTTCTCAAAAGGGTTTACACTAACATTCCAAGTGGTTAGGAGACAGGCATCAGCAAAAATTTGGCATTGGTCGGAGGACAAGAGGAGGTGGATCACAGAAAGATTGCTAAGGAGATAAGCTCGGTAGGGTGGAGGGGTCTTTTGGCAGTCCTCCATGTGCAGAGTTCCAGATCTCCCCTCTGGGGATAGTACCAAAAAAACAACTGGTGGAATTCCACTTGGTCCACCATTTGTCCTATCCAGAGGGTTTAGCAGTGAATGACGGCATAGCAGATGAACACAGTGCCGTGTCCCATGCCTCACTGGACACTGCAATACTGTTCATTAGGGTACTGGATGGGGCATGACTGGCAAAGACAGATATTGAGTCCACCTTTAGGCTGTTGTCTGTGCATCCAGAGGACTGGTATCTGCTGGGGTTCCAATTCAGTGGGGGCATTTACTTTGATAAGGCCATGCCGATGGGATGCTCTGTAGCATACTCAACATTTGAGACATTCAGCACCTGGGTGCAATGGGGGTTTGGGCACCGGTATGGGCACAAAAGGGTAGTACATTACCTGGATGATTTTTTGTTCACTGGGGAAACAGAAGGGAAAGTGGTTGGGATGCTGCAGGACTTTCAACACATGTGCAAGATGATTGGGATCCCTTTAGCAGAGAACAAGACGAGAGGGCTGGCCAGGGCATTAGAATTTTTGGGAACTGAAATAGACACAGTGGGAGAATGTTTCAGTCTACCTCAAGGCAAAGTGGGCTGGCTTAAGGAACTCCTCGGCAGGGTGTGGGCAAGAAGGAGGGTACCGCTAGTAGTTGTGCAACAGTTGTTGGGACACCTAAATTTTGCCTGTAAGGCCATCCTCATGGGCAGGGTTTTTATGCGGTGGCTGGCATGAGCCACAGGGAAGGCCAAGAGGCTGCACAATTGGGTGGACATTACAAAAGGAGTAAACGATGACTTGGCAGTGTGGGAAACCTTCTTGAATGACTATAATGAGGTGACTTTTTGGCAGGAAGAGTGGGTAGAAAAAGATGCATTGCAACTATATACAGATGCATCGGGGGTTCTGGGCATGGGGGCATACTTTAGGGGAAGGTAGACTTTTGAAGCCTGGCCAGACAGCTGGTGAGACAAGGGGCTGCTGATGGATATCACTCTGTTAGAAATCTTCCCAATCTGGGTAGCTCTAACATTGTGGAGCAAAGGGTTTTTGAACAAGAAGGTTTTGTTGTGGTGCGACAATAAAGGCGTGGTGGAGGTCATCAATAGGCGAAAGGGATCCATGGACACGGTAACCCAGGTATTGAGACAGCTGGTGCTGCTAGGCCTGAGATTGAACTGCATATTTAGAGCTGGGCATGTGGAAGGGATCTGGAATGAGATCGCTGACAACCTTTCATGTTTGCAGTTGGGCAGGTTCAGGAAACTGGCCCCTCAAGCAGTGGTGGTGAGAACAATGGTGCTAGAACATCTATGGGAGATTGGATGGCAAAAGCCCGAATGCTGTGCTGGAACTTATGGTTGGGTAACACTCTGAAAGCCTACGAAGGTGCATGGGAAGCCTTCCAGGGGTTTCAGTCACAGCAGGGCACAATGGTCGGTCTGCCCATCACCAAAGAGCAGGTAATCAGGTTCATGGTGGACTGATGGGAAAACAGAAGAGCTCCTTCATCCATGGCAGTCCATTTACTTGGTATTTGGTTGGGCCTGCAGCACCAGGGATTGGCCGGAGCCTACCACCAGCAGGCGGGTACAGCGCATGCTGTTAGGGTGGAGGAAGGGATGGGACCCGTAGTCAGACTCCCGTAGGCCCATCACCCCAGATATTTTATCTGCAGTCTTGAGGGCATTAAATGTAATATGCACCTCGGCCAATGAGGCCTGCCTGTCCCAGGCATTTTTTTACCCTTATGTAGAAAGGGTCCTTCTGAGTGGGGCAGGTGGTGCCCAAGAACAAAAGAAATATTGTGGGAGGCCTGCAGTGGGGAGAGGTTCATTTTAGCAAAGAAAGTTTGTGTATTTGGCTATGGCATTTGAAAACTGACCAATTGAGCCAGGGACTCATGTACAGGTCAAGCGAGTCTGGGGGATCAGGGGGTGTGTGGTCCAGGTGATGGAAAAATACCAGGCCGTTCGCCCCTGGGGCATGGGCCCCTGGTTCCAACATGGAGAAGGTGGACTGGTCACTTGCTACCAGGTGGAGGGGCTCTTGAAAAGGGCACTAGCATTCAAAGGTCAAGACCAAGCACAATTCACCACTCATTCATTTGGGATTGGGGCGGCCTCCACCCTGGCCTGGGAGGGGGTATTGAAAGAAGAAATAAAAGAGCTGGGAAGATGGAGATCTGCCTGTTACAAATGGTATGTCAGAACCTGAATTAATTATGTTTTCTTGTCTTTCCTTGTGTCAGCAGGTGCATGCAGGAATAAGTCCATATGGATTGTGGGGCACTCATGCATATATTGGGTGGAAAGGCACACAGCAGTTGGACAACAGGGCATCAAATTCCTGAAGGGACCAAGGAACTCACAGATTCAGTGGAAAGGGGTCCGGGGCATGCATTGGGCCCAGTTGCTTCCACTGATCGAAGAGCTAGTATTGGTCTGGGGAAAACTGGACATCTTGGTGATCCACCTTGGGGAAGGGAATGACCAGGGAAGAATGCCTTGGGGAAGTTTATTACAAGTGGTTCAGGCCGATCTACGGGCCTTAAAAACAAAGTGGCCAGGGGTGGAAATAGTCTGGTCTGAGATCATATCCTGATAGGTGTGGCGACATGCACTCCACACCGGGGCAATTGAGAGGGCCCACAAGAGGATTAACCGTAGAGTAGTGGGGTGTATGAGGAAGGTAGGGGGCAGCTACATAGCTCACAAAGGAATCAACTGTAACAAACCAGGGTTGTATAGGGGGATGGGGTCCATCTCTCAGAGGTGGGCATGGCCTGTTGTTTGCTACCCTTCTGGTAGGTAGGGGCAACTAGGCTAGGTGAGATATAATAGGGGCCCCACAAGGGGGGGAAGCCCCACCATCCAATGCAAGCTGGAGATTGGGGCTAATGGAATGGGAGTCAAGGGAAGGGCATGGGGCAAAGGGGGGAGGGGTAGGTTACACGGGTCAGGGGCATGGCACCTGGACATGCTTAGAAGGTGGGGAGAGTTAGAGAAGGGCTAGGGGTTGGGTTAAGACATTGAGATCTAGCCTAGGAAGGTAGGCAGGACTGATCGATGGTGGGGGGTCAGATGGTGCATCTGGACCCTATGAAGGAAGGATCAAAAAGATGAAGACCAGGATGGACCAAAGAGGATTCAATGCAACATTGAATGGAATTGTATGGACTATGAAGGAATAACTGTTATGTTGATGTTTTCTGATTAACTTTCTGTAAGATATGTTAATGTTGTAAATAAATTAATTGTCTTTAGTGCACCCAAAACCAGGTATGTACATTGAATCATTTCAGAAGGGATGATCAGAAGACAAATAGGATTGCCAATGAAAGGTGACCAGAATTGTCAGATGGCAGCCCTGAAGGAATGGGGGAGTGGGTGAGTTAAGAACAGGAAGGCAGCATAGAAAGGGGAGGAAAGGGGACTAGGCTGTGAAGGGGTGGAGCTAGGTGATGTCAGAATTGACAGACAGATAGAAGGGGAGGGGACAGGTGAGGTCATGATTGACAGGTGCAAAGGGTGTGATGTGTACACCCGTGGGGCCCCAGGATTGGTTGGGGTCATGGCTTGGAGGGTTCCTTGCATGGGGTCCTTTGGGTGTTTATAAGGCCAGGGATGAGGTGGTTCTGCCTCTTTCTGCTGGGATTTTTAATTTCCCACCCATCCACCCCATCATGAGGAACAGAGGGGGACGGAGTGGGACAAGGGAGAACTAGGCTGCAGCCAAAGGTGGAAGGAATGTGGGTCCTGGAACAGGTGGAAGGTACCTGCTGGAGTTGGAGGATGGTGTGGGAGGGAGAATGGGAGTTGGTGGAAGGGAGAGAGCAGAGGGGGCAAAGGGAGCAGAGGGGAGAGGGGGGTAGGTTACATGGGTCAGGGGCATGGCACCTGGATGTGCTTAGAAGGTGGGGAGGGTTAGGGAAAGTAAGGGGTCAAGTTAAGACATCCAGATGTAGCCTAGGAAGGTAGGCAGGACTGATTGATGGTGGTGAGGGGTCTGATGTCTCATCTGGACCCTGAGAAGGAAGGACCAAAAAGGTGAATACCAGGATGAACTAAGGAGGATTCAATGCAAGAGTGAAATGAAGTTAATGGACTATGAAGAAACAACTGTTATGTTGATGTTTTCTGATTAATTATGTAAATAAATGAATTGCCTTTTGTGCACCCAAAACCAGGTGTGGACATTGAGTCATTTTGGAAGGGTTGGTCAGAAGACAAATATTGTATATGTCCAACTGTGTGCCTCTCTTTACTTACTGGTTTCTTCTAAACAGACACACATGGACAAGCGTGAACCACTGCTATCTACCAGTAATACCAAGCTACGTGCTCCCTGCTTCCACCCCCA
Source organism: Neoceratodus forsteri (assembly GCA_016271365.2). Classification (NCBI taxonomy): domain Eukaryota; kingdom Metazoa; phylum Chordata; order Ceratodontiformes; family Ceratodontidae; genus Neoceratodus; species Neoceratodus forsteri. The sequence goes on from CM028129.1 coordinate 878,123,582, forward strand.
CCAACACAACGCCCCCCCCACACACACACACACACACACATACACCTCGAAGTTCAGCAAGCCCTCAGCATGGGCAGCCACCATCCAAAAGCCATCACAGGCAGCTCCAACATCCATGGACACAACACAGCCCTTGTCCATTTGTGTATAGTTCCTCCATCTGTGAGACTGCCAAGCAACACACATGATTGGTCCTACGCCACAACCAACATGGCAGTCTTGGTCTCTCTTTCCAGGCAGCATGGTACATTGTCTAGGGCTATAAGCTGAAAATCTGAAGACCTGATTTTGCACCCTACAGCACCCACTTGCTGTGTGTGAGCAAGTCATTATAATTTGTGCTCATGTCGCACCTAGACACTAGTACCAGTTTACTGTGCCTACCCTGGTTAAACAATTTCCCCTTCCCTTTTCCCTTCCCTATACCACCAAGATGGTCAATTTCCAAACACATGGCTGCCTCCACTACTCAGTCACACACACCCACACACACACACATATGCACAAACACTTTGCGGTCACAAAATGGACAAGCTTAGGTGTAGGCTACAACAGGTGGTAGTGTGGGGCTAGGGGTGAATTCTCTCAACACAGAAGCCAGTGACGAGTGGAGTGCTGCACGACTCTGTGCTGTGGCTGATGCTGTTTGTTCTATTCATATTGGACATCTCACACTGATTTGGGAGTTGGATCAGTTTGTTCACAGTCGATACTCAAATGGGGGTGGCAGTAGACAAGGTGGAAGGGTAAAAAAACAACTGCAGAGGAGTGGTAGTTGAAGTGGCACCTTGGTTTCAACACAAAGAGGTGCGAAGTTATGCATTTCTGTGGCAAGAACATGAGGAGAGAATACTGTGTGTGTGTGCAGGGTGAGGCTGATGTCCACAGAGGAAGATAAGTACTTATGGGTAGTGTTAACTGCTGTATGAAGGAAAGGTGCAGCTACGGCTAACAAGGTGATGTGTATTACAAGTGGATTCTCATCAAGGCATAGTTAAGTGATTCTTCGCCTCTACAGGTCTTTGGACAGTCTCCACTTTGAGTGCTGCGTGCAGTACTGGCAGCCATATCTATCGAAGAATGTTATGCTGCTAGAGGTGGTGTAGTGGAGAGCGACAAAAACTTACGGTGGATGGGAGGAAAAGCCTACAAGGACAGGCTAAGCGAGGTGAATATGTACACCATGGAGGAGAGGAGCAAAAGGGGGGTATGATTGAAACTTTTAAGTACCTGAAGGGGATCAACAAACCTGGTGTGGTTGGGTTAAAGGGAACAGGAAATCACTTCTAACTGACAGCTGTTTATCAAGTACTTACTTTCAGAAATGATATGCATTCCCAAACAAAGGTGATATTAACAATCATTTGTCCATGCCGAATGTTTGCTTGCTGATATTAGCATTGGACATGCAGGAGTTAGACAGATGCAGAATAGGAATTTCACAAAATTTTCAACATTGGCATTTTTTGATCTCTGCTCATGAACACTGTCACTATGATTTTCTTAATCTGTCTCGAATGTTGATTTCCCTCAGCGACGGTGCCATTGTGCGCCAGATGTGCAAAAACACATTTCAGGCAGAATTTGAAAAATGTCAGCTGTACTATTCATAAGGAGGTGTGCAAAATTGACAATGTTGAAAATTTTGAGTGAAAATATTACAAATTCTCAAAGTTACGAGTGTGTGTGGAAACTATGCAATGCACGCTCATAACATTGTCATTTTATGGACGTTTATCACCAAATTTTCAACATAGGCATTTAGGGCCTCTGCTCATGAACAGGGTCACTGTGATTTTCTTAATCTGTCCCAAACACAGATTTCCTACAGCGCCAGAAGTGCGAAAACACATTTTGGCCAGGATGTGAAAAATAACAATTGTACTATTCATAAGGAGGTGTGAAAAAATGCCAGTGTTGAAAATCTGGAGCGAAAATATTACAAATTCTCAAAGTTACAAGTGTGCGTGGGAACTGTACAACACATGCTCGTAACACAGTCATTTTTTGGAATTGCTTCACCAAATTTGCAACATAGGCTTTTTGGGAGTGCACCTCATTGAGTGACACTGTCGTTTCGTTAATCGGTCCCAAAAGGTGATTCTGCACAGTGACCAAGAAATCACTTTTCGGGACTGAATAACCAGACGACAGTCACTGAATTCATGAGATGGGGTCCTAAGAACCCCATGTTGAAAATTTGGTGTCAAAACTCAAGAAAATAGCAGAGATATCCACATAAACTGAAAAATCCCATTTATGTCATTATACAGCTTACCGGCATTTCTTCAGTTCGTGGTCGGTTTTGAAGAGTGCAGGCATGTTCCCCGTCCATCAAGATCATCGCATCAGGGTCCGGAGGTAAGTACGGGGTGAGCGGGTGTGGGAGGTGAGTAGTGCGAGAGGGTGGGTGGGTTGGGAGGGGCATTGCACTCAATGAGGGATTTTTTTCTTTTTACAGGGGAAAAAAGGAAGGTTTTCTTTTTTTCCAGGTGGTTTGGTATGCTGGGGTGGGCACCCAGCATGCCACCTGGTGTTTGTTGGTGGGCTGTAGCTGATGGGGATTGCACCCCATCAGCACAAAGTGTTTGGGGGGCAGGAGTCAAGGGGATTGGGGCACCTCTTTGGCACAACAAATGGGGGACATTATGCCGATGAGACTGGCCCCCATCAGCAAATTAACTTGGAAGGGGCATGCTGACAGGGGATTGGGCACCCCATCGCTTTCATGGGACTGTGAGAGGCAGATGGTGGTAGCTGCAACCATATTAATTTAAAACAACTGTGGGGACATTATGCCAACGGAGATTGGGCTACCCTGTCAGCAAATGAACTGGGGAGGAGGCATGCCAACAGGGGGACTGGGCACCCCCATCGGCTTTCATGAGGACTGAGAGACAGCCTGCGACAGCCACAGCTTGACGTCAATATGCAAATTGCATACACATTGACGCCAATGTGCAATATGCGTACATGTTACCATCACTGATTGCAGCAGTGGTTTTCTTTCAGCTGCATGCCACTGCATCTGAACTGCTGTCATAGATGTCTCTGCCATTCATTGGTGTGGTGTGGTTGTGCCTGCAAAATGGATCGGGGCATTGGCAGAGCAGGCGGCACACCTCCAAAAAGTTGTATGGTGGCACTATGTTTCTTGCGCGTACGCGCAAGCAAACATAAAAACTATATTTTCCATTGTTTTATTGTGATGGGCAACCTTCTGTTACAGTTCACTTCATGGAGCTAGTAATTCTGAGTTTTTACTATGTCATGGTTTTTGTACAGAATGCCAAACATGAGCTCATGTCCTATCAGAACCGTGTGCTTTGCACAAACTGTGACATAGTTAAAACTACATCACACAGATTCCATGAGAGAACTGTAAAAGAAAGCTGCTAGCTGCACACTGGAGCACACTTGATATACCATAAGGCCTGTTTCTACTGACAGATCTCTGTCACAAATACAATTGCCCTAGTACCTGCTGCTGCCAGTGCTAGTCTCCAGAGTGCCCAATCTAGCCCAAATCAATTCACTTAATTAAATCTTAATTGACTTATTGATTGTTTCTGAATAATGTGGTCCCGGCATTGCCAGTGGGAAAAGTATGCATGTACACTTACAAAACCGCTTCTGACTTTACTGTGTTGTGTGCTATAGCACATGATTAAAAGTTAATCTGATCTGGCCCATAGGTGTGGCGGTTAGATTTCCACTTGCGATGCAGATGACCCATGTTTGTGAATGGACACAAGTTGTTGGAGGGCCAGCTGGGGGAGAAGGCTTGAGTGTCCAATGACTGATTGCCTTCTCCGGGGGGGGGGGTGGATGCAGTGTGGCACCTGCTATCTCCCGGTGGAGACCTGGAGTATGGCAGTGGGCTGACATGTGTATAAGGATGTGGTGGGCATCATGGAGAAAAGAGAAAAACTCTCCTCTGCTCAACTGGATGATGGCCATCTGGTCCCTCTGCTGCCACTAGTGCCATGGTCAGGCACCCAAGAGACCACCTCAGCAGCCCCCAAGTGGCCAAATACCTAGTTGCACTGCATGGCTTCCATCAGCATCTTTCCCTGGAGAATGGTTAGTCTGGGTTACCCTGAAGGTGGTTGCCATTTAAGGTGGTGGACAGCGGCAATGGGCGGGGGCACAAGTGAGCATGGGAGAGACCATAGATGGCCCAAAGGAGAAGCCTACGGGGGTAGAGACGGTAGGTGGAAAAAAATATATATGTTCAGAAACAGAAACTTTGTACTAGTGAACATGCATACCTTTCCCTTTCCCACTGTCAAAGCCATTATTCAGAAGTAATCAATAAGGCAATTCAGACATATTTGCATGCATTAAGAAAGCTTAAGATGAAAAAGACCTAACGAGGTCCATTATGAACATTCAATTGACTTGTAGGTCTTCCTGTTTCATATAGTTAGCTGAACAGGCCCTCAGAATACTCATGGGCAAATGTGGTGACCTCCGCAGCCCCCTCCCTCCCCAGCAGCACCCCCCTGCTCCCCCCCGCCCAGCAACACATTTTCATCTATCAAATGTTGTTGTCTGAAGTAGTGGAATAATTATACAATACAGTATTACACAATTAAACAACCCACCCCACCCAAAAAAACACTGCTTGATAACTTGCACTGCACTGATCACAGTGGAAGTATAGAAAAATGAGCTGTGTCACCTACACCTCAGCGACTCATGCCAGCTTGTTGTGATGAGCACTGCTCCAAAAGATAGAACAGTATGTACTTATGAGACATCATGAATTAATGCACATCCCCAGCCCATCCCTCCCCTGCAGCCCCCGCTCCCCAGCAACACATTTTCAACTATCAGATGTTGTCTGAAGTAGTGGAATAGTTATATAACACAATATTACACAATTAAACAACCCCCTCACCCCCCAAAAAAAAACACTGCCTGATAACTTGCACTGCACTGATCACAGTAAAAATAAAATGGGAAATATAGAAAAATTAGCTGTGTCACTTACACCTCAGGAACTAACACCCATGAACTTATGCCAGCTTGTTGTGATAAGTATCGCTCCAAAAGATAGAACAGTATGTACTTACTTTGTTAAGTAAATAAACAAATGCAGCACCACTATGAATGTTAGCTGTAAAGGGCACCATGTCATCCCACACTCCCCTGACATATCCCATTCTCCCCTGACATATCTCATAATGCAGCGCAACACGCATGCTCAGAACAGCTTCTGTCCACCATTTCATGATACGCAGCGGTTGTAGCGTGGTTACGAGTCGTGCATTTGGGCTCAGGTGTTCTGTTGTGGTGACTGCCATGGAAAGATAAAAAAAGTACCATTTAGAAAAAGCTATGTGGCAATTCTGCCTAATGGGATCATTCTCGATGACTGTTTGGTGTCTGTGAGCCAGCAGCAGTACAGTACAGATGGAAAGTACATTTTATGTACTGTACTGCATTGAATGCATCATAAAGCTATTGGGGAAATGGACAGCGTTTTCGGTGGCTGACTTGGATGTGAGGGTGGGTTAACACTACATATCAAGGTACATTTTCTGTGCTGTACTGGTTTTGATTGGGGAAATCACCACTCCTCTGGGGCTATCATTTTGAAAACAACTTTTCTTTTTCAGTGTTTTGTGATGCAGACTTTATGTTGGATGGGAGGGCAGGTTAGCACTAGCATGCCCCATGGTGGAGGGTGTGTGGGATGTGAGGGCGGTTGCAGCATGCTGATTAGAAAGCCTATATTTTTCTTGATTAGAAAACTGGCAGTTACTCCAGTGTCGGGGATGGGAGTTGAGCAGTAGCCTGATTTATTATACCCCTCCCTATCATCTGTGCAATAAGCTCCGCAATTTTCCTCTTAGAATGCAGGCAGGATCTATTTGCTGTTTTTACTGCACTGCTGTAGATGGCACGTAGTCAGAGTTTGTACTGGGGTGGGGGGGGTATGAAGAACTGTGCTCCTTTAGTTCATGGGTCATTTAAGGCAGATTATGCCACTCGAACCTGCAATCTTTGATGGTCACATGGCAATATGACTTTTACTTTTCTTGACTAGCACCATGAAGAAATGTATATTATTCTTTGATACACTGTTATTTGCTGTGCAGCCTGCACGTGTAGCTCATCACAAAATGGTGCCGGATGAATTCATTTAACCTCGATTTGATAACACAAGTGCCAGTTTTCTGCATACTACAATAGCTATATAGCTTTTTATTACAATGATGTTTCTGTCTAAAAAACACCTATGCTGATGCAGGACCATCTCTCTGATTTTAACAATCCATGCCATGAAATAAATCATTAATTATTTGTAGTGTTTTATGCTTGATGTTCTTAAAATAAATTATGTTCATTATGCAATCAGCAAAACACTACCAAATCTGACTTTGGGGGAAAAAAAATAAGAAAGGGAATTTTAGTCAGCAGAGGCCATAGCCACAGCTCGTTAGCACCCTGTGAGCACAAGGATATAACAGTTACCCAGGGTGATACAGTATAGAACTATAAGGGTTGATGGATATTCGATCACAGGTCTCCAGGTGCTTATTTCAGTGCCCAGACCACAATGTTATACTGCCTCCATGGAGAAGGGTATTAAAAGTTGTATTTTAATTTCATTGACGGGATGTGCAGTGAAATACAGACCTCTCATCTGACCATTAAAATACTCATCCCAAACTTAACAATAATGTTATTCACCGAAATTTGTCAAAATACCATAAGGGTATGCATAGAGCATAAGCATGAGAAGTACTTGAAAATTGAAATGTTCAGATTAAAAAGTTGTGAATGGCAGCTTAAAATATATGCTGAAAGCCCAATGTTTGACACACTCAAACAATCAACTGACAGCTCTACTGTAAGCTGTCATTCACTGATGGCATAGTTGCCGGGCAGCCAAGGAGGACCGAGGGTGGAATTCACTGCCTGGATACACATTGGCACTGCTGGGACAGACAGGTAGGGTAGGGTGGGCATGCCTATGAGAGTGGGTGTGGGGGGGGGAGACCACTGGTCCACCAGTGATTGTGGTGGTGCAATATGCCATGGGGTCTGGTCGGGAAGGGGGTAAACTACACTAACAGGGTGGGAATTCTTATTATTACTGCTATGGGGTTACGGGCATGGGGGGGCCATGAGACTACCATGGAAGGAAATGTTATTATTGGTGCAACAGGCGGGGAGAGGGATCCAGTAGACTACCAGGGAGGGACATTTTATTATAACTGCTACAGAACTATGCCAGCCCAGTGGCGCTGAGGTTTGAGGCACTGGAAGCCTTACCTCTTGCCAAGCTGACGAACTGTGTTCAGGAATGAGCACTGGCCGCTGGTGGTCAGCAGGGGAGGAGAAGGATCGACCATCCATTGGACTGCTCTACTTCTCCGGGGACGGGGGACACCAGCACTCAGTGCACTACTGGCCCTAGTGGAGGCTGGTGGCTGGTGTGCTGAGGCTACAATATGGGAAGGCAAGGCAGACACTCGGAGGAATGTGTATGAGAGCATGCACGTTCACTCCTTGTGACGTCATTGCACATCCTTGGCTAGGGAGAACAGAAAAACAAGAGGAAAAAAGTGGTCATGGCATGCTTCATGGCAGTCAATCCCTGCAGGCACCACCCCTGCAGCCAGCAGCAATATACCTCCAGCACCAGAATCTTGTGTGAAGTGGGTTGAGGGATCTCTGCCTCCCCACCATGGGGGGAAAGCCATGGGGCAGCTGGAGAATGAGCCGCGAGTGGGGGACGGGGCTGGGGGATCTGACAGGAAGTACCTCCACCAGGGACCAGAAAGATAAATAAATAAATAAATAAATAACTGCTACAGGGCTACGAGCGAGTGGGGGGAGGCCACTAGACTACCAGGGGTGGAAATTTTATTATTCCTGCTATAGGGCTACGGGTGTGGAGAAGGGTCCATGACACTACCATGGAGTGAAATGTTATTATTAGTGCTACAGGTGGGAAGGGGGGGTCCAGTAGACTATCAGGGAGAGAAATTATAACTGCTACTGGGCTACAAGTAGAGAGGGGTGTCCACTAGACTACTGGGGTGGAAATTTTATTATTACTGCTACGGGGCTACGGGCATGGAGGGGGGGTCCATGAGACTACCATGGAGGGAAATTTTATTATTGGTGCTACAGATGAGGGGGGTCCAGTAGATTACCAGGAAGGGAAATTTTATTATAACTGCTATGGGGCTGTGAGCAGAGAGGGGGAGTCCACTAGATTACCTGGGGTGAAAATGTTATTATTACTGCTACAGGTTGGGAAGGGGGTCCATGAGAGTACCATAGAGGGAAATTTTATTATTAATGCTACGGGGCTATGGGCGGGGAGACTACGGGCCATCCTTGTTGCATCACCTCTTTGAATATTTGTTGTGGCTTGGAGCATCCTTGTGCTTCGTAGTGCACAACTGAGATGCGCCAACGATCTCCTTTGGTTAATTCACCACCTTAAATTTCCAACCATACTGACATTCCAGCTCAGTATCATCCTCAACATGGGTTGGAAGCGCTTCTCCAGTCATGATATGGTGACCACCACAGCCCTCCTCTCACCTAGGTGGAGAGCACCCATATGGTTGAACTGTGAGCATTCACTGAAATATCACATGTTGTCAAGTCACAGAGGTAAGAGGAAGAGGTCTGTGCTGGTCACCGTATCAGGATAATGAGAGGGGTGATGGCTGACTAAGGTGGAGCCGGGGTAGTGCAGATGTAGATGTTGGATGACAACATGGTGATACTGGAATTAGAAGGCTCAGGGGCAAAGAGAACACTGTGAACTCTATTTTACATGTTCTGCACAAGCCATCATGGAGGAACGCCATGGTGGGATACTAGTGGTGGGCACATAAAAATTGTCTGTGATTCATAAAAACATAGAAATTGTCAGCAGGCCTACAGTATGAAGTCTGCCCGAGGGCCCTATTCATTGTATGTGGCCAATGACCTATGTGATCAATGTCTTTTTGTCCCTCCTTCCCTACTACATTGTGTAACCATGGACCAACAGGTAATTAGTTTTGTAATATTTGCACACACAGTTAGGCATTGGGTACCGCCACTTGAAATCAAGAAATTCCTTATGGGGGTTGGGGATGATAAGTAAGGAAAAGGAAACAAAACACCCAGAGTTAGCAGATGTATAATTGAGGTCCAATGTTGTTCACACGTTGGTACACTTGTCTGATGGTGGTGGTGGCCAGCATTCCAAGAGCCTAAGCAGCCATGGTACATAATGATTAGGTAATCAATTGCAGTGGGTAAGGCAACCAGTCCAGATGTCATCCACTGCTGGTTGCTGAGGGAGATGGCAGGGATCATGGCAGTGCTTTAGGTAGACTTGTTCAGTGCCTCCCTTTAGATGGCATGGGTGTCCCAGTCATGAGCCAGGGAACTACAGGCAGCTGAGCTTCACCTCAATCCTGTTGAAGCTTATAGAGACTATCCACAAGGAGAAGCTACCAACATTCCTGGTGTTCTTCATACCCATATTCAGGTGGTTCAATCACAGGGCTCCTGGACACTACTGGAAGCTGGTCTTTACATCAACGTCATGTAAATGTAGGGTGTTTTGTACGCCTTACAGGCATTCAAGAACTTACTCCTCTGACAGGGCTGGGGTGGTTAAAAAGAATGATTGAGTTGGACCCACTAGTGTGAAAAATGTGAGTATAAAGAGGAACCATCTGGGTCAAAACAATATCATAGTCAGATTGGGATTGGGCACTGTGGAAGGGCATTCCCCTTCAGCCAGTCCACAATAGAGAGTTGTGGAATACCATGGTGGACACCATGAGTACAATCACTGCTCTGGCACATGGATAGAAGCTTCCCTCAAACATTTTAGAAGATGTAGTCTTAAGATGTGATGACCTGTGGTTAGACCTGTTTGCTTCTGGGTGACGTGACAACCTGCCTCTGTACTGCTTTCTAGAGCACAGTCCTGGAACCTTATGACTGACTGCCTTATGGCTGTACTGGACAGAAAAATTTCTTTACTCTTTCACACATTTTCCCCTAGTACAGAGAGTCTCCTAAAAATGGTCATGGTCGGGGTGTCTATGATCCTCATAGCACCCTTCTGGTCAAGGCGGATCTAGTTCCCCTTGCTGTTGCCAGTATCAGTTCAGGATCCTCTTAGCATTATTAGTGTTAAGGCTGTTCTCCAGTCTCAGAGAACTGTTTGAGTCGGCAGGAGCACTTTGTCCATGCCATTTGTTCTCCTTCTGTATAGTGCGAGCAAGGGCCAAGGGGTGGGGGCTCTTTTCTTTTAGGCAGTATTTCTACAGAAGATGCAGACTGTTACCAGTCAGTCAATCATTGTGCAGTGGGGCAGTTAGCTACTGATTTCTATGGTGCTCACATTTCATTGGCTAGAAACCCCGGTCTCATAAGGTGAGACACAAGTACTTTCAGTCTAAATGGGAGCAATAGATGCAAGATGATATAAGGGGGATGAGTTAAGGGGGGAGAGAGAGAGACTCAGATACTTGAAGTAAAGGTCAATTTTGGGGGAGGGAGGAAAGTTGATTGATTTCAAAAAAGTTCCTATAATTTGTTACTGCAGCTGACCACCTCCAAAAACTCGTGGCATAGCAGTTGTCACACCATCTCCCTCAACTCCCCTATCCCCTGTGCAGTGTTGGGAAGTTACTTTTTCTATTACTTTCTATTTTTTTTACAAACGTGAGCCAGGAAGCTCTGAGCAGTCACTAGCAAGGATGGAGAAGTACTAGACAAAGTAATACACCTAACAGTTACTTATTTCTTTGTATACATAAACAATACAAAAATAATAAAAAACTATAACGGATGACATTTATTTGAAAGTAATAGGTTAGTTACTAGTTACTTTCAAAATAAATATAAATAGAATAATGGATAGCTAACTGGGTATTACTGGTGAGTAATGCCATCGAGAGGTTCTGGACACATAGGAACCTCGAGATCGAAGCTTGAGAGGTTCCCGTGTCCAGAACCTTGAGATGGTATCTCACAAGTAATGCCCAGTTACCTATCTATTATTTTTTTTATTATATGGATCCGACTTTTTTTTTTAATCATTTTGCTGTGACTGGTCGGCTGTTTATTTATTTGCTTTGTTAACCAGGTAGGCACACTAGACAACAAGTGCCTATTTTCAGGTGCGACCCGGGAGGATTACAATACAGAAGAAAAAAAATTTATGGTACAGCAAATTACAAAACAGCAAACAGGGTACATTGACATGGTAACACATGGGCCCACGGAACTGTCACACTGTGTAGCCTGGTCTACCTGTCTTCCCCGACACACACACATGCATAACAAACATTTCATTTTCTTTTACCTCTTGTTTTTGGGGAATGGGTGAGCAGAGGCTCAGTGAGATACATTTTTGTTTGTAGAAACGCCAAAAAAACTGTGAAGTTTCATCACTGTGGACTCCACATAGTGTCATCTCGCTAAGCGAGAATCTGCTGCCATGTTTTTTAAACTGTTTTGGCAGAAAATGTGTCAATTGGAAGGCACACTTAAAAGACATGACAAGATAGACTTGAGCTTACACTGTTCATCTTGGGTGATAATACTATCGTTAAGGTCCTGAATGATAATATTATGGCTCCTGAACGATAGTGTTATCACTAGGGAACAGTGGTATTATCACTCCAGGAGCAATTCTATTACCAGGATTTTTGATATGCTTTATTTTATTTATTTATTTTATTTATTTATTTAAGAGATTTACCAGATAAGCATACTGAGTGGGATCCGTTCATTTCCAGATGCGACCTGGAGGTGATGGTATTAATTTAACAATCCATATAATAAAATAATTTACAGTTACGTATTACTTTTGTATTAAAAGACATAAATAATTGTAACTGTAAAGTGTATTACTTTTCTAGTACTTCTCCATCCTTGCTAGTGACTGCACAGAGCTTTCGGGAACAAGTTTCCAAAAGTAATAGAAAGTAATAGAAAAGGTAACTTACCCAATACTGCCCCTGTGTAAATCTTGAAACACTGACTCCCTGTTGGAATGGAGACAACACCAAGTGAGCTGGGTTACTTATGGTTATGTGCTGTAGCTGTCCATCCATCCTGTGTAGTGTTTCCACCACCCCCAGTAGACTGGGCAAATCCTGCAGTCGAGTCCCTGACAGTCCGTTGGAAAAAAAAAAGTTGAGCTGGACTCCAAGATGATAATTTGATTACCCATAAGTACTGTAATTTCCCAGCCGTGTCCATCCATCATAATGGTCATCCCTCCCCCCCATCACTCATGCAAATGCCTGCCCCAGTCCTCCGGTCCTAGTATTCCCCCCCCCGCTTGCCCTTGTAAATGTTTGTAAAACTGAGAACATGCTTGTCCTTTGGTGGGAACCCAACATGCTCCCCCATCCCACCCCATTTACATTCCACCTCACCACAACTCCTCACCATGGTTGGCCAGTGCTCCGTTCATCTTGATATGGTAACCAGCACAGCCCTCTTCTCATCTCCACAGCTGGTAGCAGTATGAGCTAGTGGTACTCATTCACCAAAAGCTGATATGACGGCCAGACATGGAGGTGACAGGTGCTGCGCCAATCACAGAATCAAACTGATAGAATGGTCAGTCGACCATGGTGAGGAAGGGGGGGTGCAGGCAGGGATGTGGAATGTCAGCAGGTTGTGAATGGGTGGAACATGTTGGTGGGAGGGAGCACACCACTGGACCACCAGGGACTCCATTTTAAAGCATTTGCATGGGCAATCTGGGAGGACCACTATGGCAGGAGGATAGGAGCAGACACATACAACCGGTGAGGGTGGGGGAGATGGACACTTCTCCTTTCATGGATAAGTGGGTACTAAAGGAGTTAACAAAGCTCAAAGTGGGCAAAGTTATGGGTCTGGATGTCATACATCCAATGCTACTGAAAGACCTTAAAATGGAACTGGCAGCCACACCAGCAGTCCTCTTCACTGAGTCTCTAAACACTGGCGTTGTCCCAAAGGACAGTAAAAGGGTACATGGGGTCCCTCTTCAGTAGAGCAACAGCAAAGAGGATGCAGGGAACTACAGGCCACTTACTCTCATGTCAGTGGTGGGCAAGATCATGCATACACTTCTTAAAGAAGTAATTGTGGAATATAGGGATCACATTGTGATGCATGATCCGAGGCAACATGGATTCACAGCCGGGTGGTCATCTCACACAAATATGTATTTGACTGGGTGACAAACTTTGTGGACCGTGGTGGGGCATTGTATGCCACTACTTGGATTTTGGCAAATCCTTTGATATCATTCAGCATATAAGGTTGGCTAACAAGCTGTGTAGACTCGGTGTGGGCCACAAGGTGGTGAAGTTGGTTAGTAACTGGCTGAGGGACTGAATGCAGAGGATGGTAGTAGATGAAAGCCAGTTGGAGTAAAGGGATGCTGCCAGCGTAGTACCATATGGTTCAGTTCTGGTGCCAGTCCTCTTTGATATCTTAATAAAACACATTGCAGCATGGCTGGAGGGGAAGGTTTTCCTGCTTGCATATGACACAAAAAAAAGTAAAATGGTTCATGACACAGAGGGAGTGTTAATGAGAAGATACATCTTTACAGAAGTTGGAAAGATGTTCAGTGGTGTGGGATGCATGACTATAGAGGTTTTAAGGTGCTGAAATATATAGTCTGACTACATAGGTAATAGGGTTGGGCCGTCTGTGTACATCAAATAGAATTCCTCATGAAATAATTAAATTACTTGTTTTCACATAGAAGGGCATTATTTGAATACCATCATAATGAACAGAAATGTTGTTCCAGTCCTTTTCTCAGACTGTGAAATTGTTGTTAAGGCAGTCCATGACCTGGTTGTTTCCTTAAAGGATGGAATCCAAATTAGTTGCCATGTCAAGGCCGATTTTGAGGTGGTGAACATTGATGAAGCGGGCTCCATCTCGAGGGTACTTCAATCCTTTGATGGAGTAGTGTTAGGACTGCCAACAAGTAAATTCTTTCAACCCCATTTCCAAATTGGTGACTATGAACATGTTTTCTTAGAACATAGAAACACAGAATTTGATGGCAGATAAGGACCACTTGGCCCACCCAGTCTGTCCATTTCCCTACCTAATGGATAAGCTGCAGATCCTAGTTAACCAACAGCCTACTTCTTCCTACTTCCACCCCCTAGAATTGCCTTATGACTGTCCCATTCATTCTTGAATTCCACCACTATTTTTTACTCCACAACCTCCTCTGAAAGGCCATTCCATGCATCCACAATCCTCTTCTGTGTCACAGGGAAATGATTTAGCGTTTATCCTGGTTTATTGCTTAAATACTTAATATTGAGACAACAGTACCCAGGATATCAATGGAAATGCTGTGGGGAGTTGATGTTGCCTGTGGACACCAGGGAGAAGTTGCAGGGAAGAGAAGAGGGAGAGGGAGAGGGTGTTAATGGATACAACAAAGAACTTGTAGGGAAGGTAAGAAAGAAGGTTACCACTGGTGCCACAGGGCACCAGAGAAAAGTTATGTATATGTAGATATGATTGTGGTGCCACTGGACAACATGGCAAACTTAACGATAAGCGAAGAAGAGGGGGAGGTCAGTAGATCTCAGCAGGGGTTGAATTTTAGGAAAAAAGTGGTACTCTTGATGGAATAACATTATCACAATTTGACTGTTCCATCATGAAATTTGATGGTATCCCCAGTTTACATAGGTTTTAATAGACTGACAGATACAATATTAGAATTTCACTGATTTTTATTGCAACAACCAGAAAGAAACACACTTGAGAACAGGAAATGTTAGTATGTCTATTTTTTTAATCCATCTAGATTCTTGGAGGCCTGCCCCATCCCATCATGGCTCCTGTCCTGATGTGCTCATTTCCTACATGAACACCCTGGATTGTGGCATGGCCATAGTTGCACCAGCATGGCTGCTGTCCTGACATGAGTTTTTACTACCTAACCTCCTCCATGGACCCAGGTTCTAGCATTGCCATGTCATGTCTTCCCACCAACCGCAACCCCAATGGATCTTGTCTGATGTGCACTTGTCTTACCTATGTCCTGCCTTCTACCCCAATAGATCCTGTCCACCACAATGCATGGATCATGGCCTGACATGCATCCCAATTAACTATTTTATGCAGTCGCACAGCAGAGAAAATGGTAACAATTTACACTGTCCACAAGTTATTACTATGGTTAATGGGGAGGTGGAAGGACTCTGTCTACTCACCTTTTTCCAATTAATCACTGTTTTCAAGTGGTACCCATGCTTTCACCTTTTGCCACCAATCTTGTCTCCACCAAAGTCGCAGAGAGTTCAAAAGTATATGACTGAAATCCTTAAAGAAGCATACCACATATACAAAATAACATTCTCAGCTGAGGTCTCAAATGTCAGCACTCTCTCCCCTTAGTCCTTTGCAATAACATTTCAGAGAGTGTGAAACAGAGAGAGAGAGAGAGACCCCCATGGTGAAACTGTTCAGATACTATTACCAGTGTAATTTAATAGACATTTTCTTTGCATATTTGAGAATGTTGTGTGAGTTGATAAGTGGACGAGGCTTGGAGAGGGATTATGGGGCTGGTATCGATTGGGAGAATTTTTTCCTTTTTTTACATGAGCCACAATGGGCAAGTTATGAGGAAATCACACTGACACCAGGCAGTAGGCAGTTTGCATCATGTACCAAGCCCATGATCTTCTGCCAAAAGATTCCTTTCCTGATATGGACCTGTCCTGCTTGCCCTGAAGAAAGCTGAAGATTAAGGACCTGTGCTTATCCCAGGGCAGGTAAGCAGGTGGCACAAGTGGAGTACTAAGTGCAACCTTTGTTATGATTCGTAATGCTACGCAACATATATGAAATTTCAGTGGGCAGGTTGCACGCACTTGCTTTATCAGTAGTACTGTATCATACACAAAAATTCTAGTCTACATATTTTCATGTTTCAGCATATGAGGTCCAACTGAAACATATTCTGCCACTAGTCCCCAAATGCCAAAATGGCCCAATTGAATGATTCCAGTGTGAATTTGGTAGGGGTGGCAGTGATGCTTGGTTCTGCTTTGCTGGCTGTGACACTCCAAAATAAAACATAACAAGATAAGCATCAGCCATCAACTGTTTTATTAACATGCTTGCCATAACTACCAGTAATTTGATGTGCTTTATGATATTTCAGCAAAAACATCTGCATCAATAGCATTGCATTATCTGAACGACAAGAAGAAGAAACACAAGTTACCATTTTCTGAGTTGTCCAGTGTTCTTTGAAGTTTTGCAAGACAAAAGCAGGAATCGGGACAAAGAGGTTGTGCCTTGAAGTTCAGGAAAGCACTTGACGACTTAACTAATGATTCAATAAATCAGACTACCCCAACTTTAGGTAATTTAGAGTGAATGTGGTCACATTTCAGTGTATCGGTGCCATCACACACGTAGTCATTGAACAAGTTTCTTCATGCTGATAGCTATATTTTGGAAAAATATCTTTCTGCCAATGATGACATAGTATATATAGCACTGCTCCCAATTCAACCATAGCCACAGTGGATCCAATTTTACTCCTTTTGATGCTTTTTCTCAATACTGCATACTTTGCACACACCTCTGCCACATGTGCTCCTACCTGCTGCTCCCCTCTGTTGCAGACCAATACCATGTTCACTGTGCCTCATTCATCTGTTAATACTTGACATGCTACCTCACATCTTGCAGGGTTCATTTCAGATATTTATCTATGTGGGATGATGACACACTGGGTATAAAAAGTGAATTTCAAAGTAAAAAAAAAATGGGTCATGTTCTGCTGAATCCAGAATTCTCAAACTGCAGTTTGAAACCATTATAACTGTAAGCAGGTTGTCACCAAGTGAGAAGAGATGGTTAAAAACTTAAAACTGTGTGCCAAGTGTCCCAATAACCCACTCTTACGTGAACAATGCCCCTAGGTGAAATCTCAGCTTCCTCTGCCCGCACCCCTTCATCCGAAGGCCTTACAAGCTGTACCATTGTTTTATTACACTTAACTGAAAGAAGTCCTTCTGTGGGAAATTCACCTTATACTGCTTCTTATAAGCACAGAATTGCCTCCCTTTCACAGCTCAGTATGTATTTCCTGTTAAAACATCTTTCATGAAAATATGTAACTGTTTTTGGTGATTAAAACAGTAAGTGCTTCCACTTGGTGATGTGACTACAGTTCAGGAGCACATTTATTTTTGGACTATGCCAGGAATGGTTTCTGCCAAAAGACAAACATTCTGTATGGTGTGGGAAGTAACAGACAGGTTGTGTGGGAGTGACTGAGCAACGGAGTGTGTGTGTGTGCATGTGTACATGTGTGAGTGTGTGTGTGTGTAACTGTGTGTGCGACTGTGTGAGTATAACTGTGAGAGTGTGAGTATGTGTGTGCAAGTGTGAGTGTGTGAGTGTGAGTGTGAGTGTAAGTCTGCGAGTGCAAGTGTGAGTGCAAGCGTGTGAGTGTGTAAGTGTGTGTGTGTGTATGTGTGTGTGTGTGTGTGTGTGTGTGTGTGTGTGTGTGTGAGACTGTGAGTGTGTGTGACTATGTGAGAGACTGTGGATGTGTGAGACTGTGAGTGTGCATGAGAGAGCCACTCATGATCTTTCTTAGGCATACTGTATCACATTGTTTTTGTTCAAAGAACAGAAGGAATGAATCATAGTGTTCAAGACTGTGTTTATTCAATGCTCACATCTTTATCTTATTTTCTTTTCTTCTCAGACAGTGCTTCAGAAAATGTGATTGCAATGAAGAAAAAGAAGAAAAAAACATATTACCAGGGTAAGTAGAAAAAGGTTACATTGCAATTCCATCCATTGTTTCAGTATGGCAACATTACATGGACATTGAAAGACAGTGGGACATATCACTTTGTGAGCTGGCATGCTATTAGAAAAAAGGATGCAAAATCAATTTTTAAGTCACCTTTGCACACCATGCCATTTTGTGCAACCCTGCTTTTGACAATAAGATGCAGCCACCATGTGGCTACATTGTATCGTAGCAACATGCATGCAGCCTTTGCTTGGTATGTTTTGTTAGTGTGGTGTTAAAAAACTCCACACACCAGAACCTGTCTTAGAATTGAGGAAACAAGTAAATTTGTGAGTATGTCAGAGCAAGTGAGAGTGTGTGTGAGAGAGAGACAGACAGTGGGTGTCTGTGTGTGAGCGACTGAGTGTGTGTGAGCGACTGAGTGTGTGTGTGAGCGATTGTGTGTGAGCTTTGTGTGTGTGTGTGTGTGTGTGTGTGTGTGTGTGTGTGTGTGTGTGACACTCATAATCTTTTTGTCCTATACTCATTGTTTGCACGCGCACAATAGAAAGACTGAATCATAGTGTTAAAGATTAGGTAACATGCTGGACCATGTACTGTCGAATGGGGAGGCAGTGAGGGAAATAAGGGTTAAAGCACCAATGGCTGATACCAAGATTGCTATCAAGATGAGTAGAGAGCATGGAGGTTCAGTAACAAGGGTTACTGAGGCTACAGAGTCCTGCACCAGGACTCAGATCAAGTAGAACATATTCAGGGAGCCGCCCTCACTCAACAGCGAAGTAATGGATGGGGTCAGGGCAAAGAACGATGCTTTCCAGAGATTCAGGAGGACAGGGAAGGGAGAGGACAGGGAATCATATTTGAAGTGGTCCAAGGTGGTGACCAAACAGGTAAGGGAAGCCATAGCTTACCTAGAGTTCAGGTTAACTCTGGGTATTTAGGGAGGGGATAGGGAAGGAATTTTGAGAGATGTAAGGTAAAAGAGGAAGTGCACAGACCACATAGTCCGGATAAAGAGGGGTGGGGAGTGAGTGAAAAGGGGTGAGGAACAAGCGGAGGAACTGAAAGAATTCTTTTCCTTCATGTTCACGCAGGACAATGGTGGTCCACAACCTCTGTGTACTGGGACGGTGTGGTTTCAGGAGGGGAGGGTTGACGGACAGAAGTACTGAGGAAAGTAGAGTACTGTAGAGTCTGAGGATACTAAGAGTCAACAAGGCACCAAGACCTTATGCTATTTACTCCAGAATGCTGAGTGAGATGGCAGAGGTGCTGGCCGGGAAAATGGCAGATGTGTTCAGTACCTCCCTGGACATGGGGTGTGTGCCTCAAGACTGGAGGGTTGCTTATGTGGTGCACATTCACAAGAGTGAACCTAGGGATGAGCAGGGCAACTACCTTCCTGTCAGTCTCGCTTCCATATTGGGTAAACGTATGGTGGCAATACTGAAAGAGAGGCTGGTGACATTTCTAGAGGGCAATGCCCTCCAGTATGGGTGGCAGCAGGGGTTCATCTCTGGGAAGTCTTGTCAGACAAATCTTATAGAATAGTACAACTGGGTGACAAGAGCTAGATAAGAGGCAGGCTGTGGCTGTCCTGTATTGGGATTTCTGCAAGGCCTTTGATTCAGTGCCTCATGGGCAACTGGGGGGTAGCTAACGTCCATGGGGTGGGGACAAAGGTGGCAAACTGGATAGGGAACTAGTTGTGGTGGAGGCAGCAACTGATGGTTGTGGGTTGGGGGGAGGCTCAACAACAAGGCCAGTGACAAGTGGAGTATTGCAGGGCTTTGTGATGGGCCCAGTGCTGCTTGGGCTTTTCATTTCAGATATCTCCCACTGAGTGGGGAGAAAGGTTAGCCTATTTGCAGATGATACCAAAATGGGGGCTCTAGTGGACCAAGAGGAAGGATGGAAGCAAACAAATGAACTGGTGGAGTGGTCGGAGAGATGGCAGCTGGGCCTCACTGCGATGAAGTGCAAGGTGATGCACTTCATGGAAAAGGACCCAAGGAGAGACTATTGGTTGGGAGGTGTGAGGCTGGGGATCACTAAGGAAGAAAAGGACCTATGAATGTTGGTAACAGGAAGCATGAACAACTCAGCTCAATGCAGGAAAGCTGCAGCTAAGGCCAACAAAATGCTGGGGTGTTTCACAAGGGGACTCTCGTCCAGGCATAGGGAGGTAATCATGCCACTTTACAGGTCATTTGTCAGGCCACACTTGGATTACTGTCTGCAGTACTGGTGTCTGTATATGAGGAAGGACATTCAATTGGTGGAGGGGGTGCAACAGAGGGCAACAAAAATGTTGCGGGGTATGGAGGGCAGAGTCTATGAGGACAAGCTATGCAAACTGAGTATGTACACCCTAGAGGAGAGGAGAGATGGGGGGGGTTATGATTGAAAGATTACCGTATTTGAATGTGATAAAGCAGGATCTGATGGGTTGTTTCAGCTGAGGAAGGATAGGGGCACGAGGCGGCATGGGCTAATATTAGAGGGTGGAAGATTTAAGAGACAGAGATAAGGAGACATTACTTCATGGAGAGGCTGGTGACTAGGTGCAATGCCATACCAGAAAGGGTAATAACATAAACAGTGGGAAGCTTTAAAAGGGCATGAGACAGAGACCGGGGAAAGTCTGGGTGGAAGGTGCTGAGAATGCCCTAAATAGGACAGAAGGGGAGGTGGTGGGACAGCTGCAGTTTAGGGTGTGAGCTGCACACTTGATGAGACTTGGCTAGACCATGAGGTCTGTTTCTGCTCGCCAGTTAATATGTTTGTATGTTCCTAGACTGTGTTTATCCGATGACTACATCATTGCCTTATTATCTTTTTTTCTCAGATGATCCTTCAAAAAATGACATTGTAGTGAAGAAAAAGAATAAAACATCTCACAATTGTAAGTAGAAAACAGATAATAATGTAATTCAGTCCAGAGTTGCTCTATGGCACCATCACGTAGACGTTGAAAGACAGTGGGACAAATCAGTTTGTCAGCTTGGTCAGCCAAAAGCATTCAACATTTGTTAGCCAAACCAAATTTTTAAGTGCCCATTGTCCACCTGGCTACCTGATTTGACCAACCCTGCTTGCAACAATGAGATGCAGCCACCATGTGGCTCCATTGCATCACAGCAACATGCAGGCAACCTTTGTTTAGGTGCTGTTCAAAGCATCACCACACCAGCACCTGTCATGGAAACATAGAACTTGTCAGCAGATAAGGACTGACTGCCCAATCTGGTCTGCCCATAACACCTGGCACTGGATTACTGCTTCCAACCCACCAGCTGCTATGCCTGCATGGTTCCACGTGCCTGTCCCAAGCATAGTTGAATCCATCCACTTTGCTCACTCCCACTACTTCATGAGGCAGACCATTCCATGCCTCCAACACCCTCTCAGTGAAGAAGAACGTCTCACAATCCATCTTATTCTCACATCTTCCAATTAAAGGGCATGGTCCCTTGTTCTTGTACTCCTCCTGTAATGGAAAATGCCTTCCCATGCCTTGTTTATACCCTTGAGGCACTTCAATGTTTCTATTACTGTATGTCCCATCTTTCCTTATCTCCAAGCAAGTACATGTCGATATCCATTAATCTTGCATTAAGTCTTGTGTTTCAAGCCATGTACCATCATAGTCGTCATTCTCTGTACTTTCTCCAGCCTGTAAATGCCCTTACAAAGCTGCAGCCACCATAACTGAACACAGTACTCCAAGTGAGACTTGGACATGGTTTTATATAATGGCATCGCTACCTCTTCCTTGTGCAGGAGATACCCACTGGCTATACACCCCAGCATGCCACTGGCACTTTCAGCTGCCTTAGTAATGTGCTGTGACATTTTCAGGTCATCTTAAATGATAACCCCAATGTCCCTTTCCTCCTTTGTGACTGTCAGCAACTCCCCCACACCCACACACCTCCACAATTCTGTAACTTCCACCATGGTTTCTTTATCCAGTTTGCATATTTTTGCACTTCTCAAATGTTACCATGTTCATCCTCATTTTCTCCATGCCCTCTGGGGTATTCACTATGTTACAGATCATGTTGTCATCTTCAAATAGGCATACCTTTCACTCCACCACCTCTGCAATGTTGATAATGAAGACAGTGAAGAGGACTGGTCCAAGTATTGATCCATGAGGCACCATACTACACCCCATTTATCACCATTCTCTGCCTCTTGTCTGTTACCCAGTTTCTAACTCAGTTTACCACCCTGTTTCCCATGTCCAGCCTATGCTGCTTGTTTACGTGCCTCCTATGTGGGACAGTGTAAAAGGGTTTGCGGAAATCAAGGTAGGAGACTTTCACTGCTCCACCATGATTTACTTCCTTTGTCACCCGGTAGAAGAAATCAAACAGGTTTGTTTGACATGACCTCGCCGGTGTGACTCTGTGTTTTCCACAGTCCTGGGATCTGATGGCTTCTGGATGCCCCACTATCCTTTCTTTAAGCAATGTCTACATGATCTTCACCACTACAACCATGAGGCCGATAGTTCCCTGACTACTCCCTGCATTAAGATTTGTATAGAGGTACTACATCTGCCCTCCTCCAAACCTCTGGTACCGCTCCTGTGTTGAATGATCGGTGAACATGGCTGCCAGAGGTTCTGCTGTCTACCTTCGCAGTTCCCTTATCTTTGGGTGCATGCCATGTGGTTCCATCATTTTGTACAACTTCAGTTTAGTGAGCTGTGGCCGTACTCTTTTGCCATGTAAATGTACTGTTGTCCCCCTCTTCAGCCCCTTGCCAACTGTTGTACTGCTGTCTGCAGAACCGTGCTCCCACCTCCATCACCTATCTGGCCTTGGAGTTACAGCTTCCTGTTTATTGCTCTCCTACCCTCAAATTAGTGCCTTTGGGTAGCCAGTCCTTACCATCATTAATTCTCAAGCTCTGTTGGTATGGGGATTGCCATGCTCGACAGTGCATGGACTGATGTCAATGGAGTGTTGCATCAAACAACAGTCTAGATTTGTCTTCTTGATTTCCCCCTTGAGAGCCATGACACACACTGTCATGCCAAAGCCTGCCACAGATCCCATTCTTATTCAGCTTGGGATGCCAGACCCCCACTTCCACCATAGAAAAGTGCAGTTAGAGGTCATGATGCTTTACTCATTATGTCCTGTGATGTGGTACTTGATCTTGAGAGTACTGTGAAGAAATACTACCACCCCTCTTCTCCACAGCACCATTAAACAGGCACATATGTCTCTGACATAGTACCTCGAATATATTTTTTTAAATGACAGCCTTCAAGAGTGTGTCTTACTGAAATACCACATTAATGTAAAAGTAGTTAACAGATTTCATGTAGTCACTTGCATTAATGAATTTTTTTCACTAAATTGTTTTTACTGTTGCTACTCTGTGAAGCATTTTGTCACTTTGTTATACCTAACAGGTACTGACACAGTTTGTGGTAAATATTTGCTTTCAATTGCAGAACATACAATAAGCAAACAGAAGCTCTTCACAATAAAAGTAACAGAAATGGCATCATTTGCAGGGGTACATGTGGATGGAGGGAAAAGAAATGGAACTCAGACTGAGATGGACTACAGCAGGACCATGCATGAAATGAACATGACTCAGTCTTCAAATATTTTGCACATTTTGAGATATAGGAATGAGAATGTGTCCCATGGTACACATCAAGAAAGCAATGTGACGCAGTCTTCAGAAGTTGTGAAAAGTGGACCTTTGAATTTGAATATGTGACATGATACACAACATGACAAGAACCTGAATCTATTTTATGATGGAGTAAACAATTTTGTGCTTCAGAATGTATCACGTAATGAAGCAGATGAAATCAATGTCACGTATTGTGATGGATGGAACAATTCTACAAATACAAATGATAGTACATTGCATAATGCACGTGAGGTTAATGTGACAGTTTTATAATGCATTGAGCAATTCACATAGGAATGAGACTGTGTCTAGTAAAACAGCCTTTGAAATCAACACACCACGGGAAAGTAATGTTACACCATATTGTGACAGAAATTCCTCACGTAGAAATGAAAATACATTTCATAATGTACATGAGGTCAACGCGATGCAGTTATGTAATGCATTCAACAATTCACAGAGAACTGAGACTGTGTCTACTAAAACTGACTGTGAAATTAACACATCACATGAAAGTAATGTTACACCGTATTTCGACGGAAATTCCTCACATAGAAATGACAATATAATTCATAATACACGTGAGGTCAACTGGATGCAGTTTTCTAATGTGTTCAGCAATTCACAGAGAACTGAGACTGTGTTGAGTAAAACAACCCATGAAATCAACACTATCTTTGCTGATGGTAATTCTTTTCACACTGATGCACTTGAAAACCAGAAGTTACCACAGTGTGAAAATCTCAGCTTTATGAAAACATCCTAGTTTGAAATCAGAAGAAATGTGACACTGAGTGAAGTTGCATGTGATGCCATGACATTTAAGTGTGACAATGTAGAGTCATTCAACAATGAAAGAAACTCAGAAATTGATAATGAGAATGAATCGAACAATACTCAGCATAGACATGCATCTGCTTTTTATAACATGATGTCCACTGTACAGAGTAAGAACATTATAATACGTGTTAGAAGTTGTAACATTCAGGTTTCATGATTGAATAAGGAGGAAGAGTTTTTGTGTTGACAAGTATGTTACATGAATGTCAACACTGTAAAACAATGAACATATTGTGGTAAACTTTGAAAACTGTAGGCCCCCCTCCATCACTGGCAAACTCACCTGCTACTGGCAGAAGGTGAAGCTTGATCACCACAAGGATGTTCTGTTACGTGTACTATTGATACTTGTACTATTGACATTCAGCATTCAAATTCAAACAGGTCATACATGTTGAGCTGTTTTCAACTTTTTTTTACGCCTCTTAGGTTTTTAACTGAGTACCAGGTGTTGACTGCATTCCACCACCCAGCCCAGTGAATGGCCAGTCACATTGATTTATGGGTTCACCTTTTAAACAGAAGCATGTGGGTGGGTGAGCTGCAAGGTGTGGTCCTGTGATAACTGCAGGAGACCACGAGTGAAGCGGGGAAGGTGCCTTATTATTATCAGGGGCCAAATGCATGGAAATTACATGCATGTCCATACTGATGTACATGCATGCTAACACACAGGCAAAATTTGATGGTTCCACCAGTAATGCCATATTGCCCCAGGTACATGGAAGGCAAGTGGTTAGACTCACAGTAGCCACTTCCAGTGGGATAACAGCTATCCTTAAATAGCAGGTGACATGTTCAGGAGAACTTTAACAACATTTAGACTATGTCCAGCTTGTATTTCCCATTAGTGCTATATTTCTTCTTCCACATTATGTATTAAAAAGTTAATCTGAAGGAAAACAATATCTTTGCTTGAGAACAGTTCACCTATTCTTGATGCTTTCTCCCTACCTAATGTCTAAGAACTTCTTGTGATATCACAGCAACTACCATGGCAACAGATGTTGATGTCACAAGAGAGACTTATGACTTAAAGTAGGGATTAAGCTATAGAGGCAGATTGACTCTAAAGGAAATGTAATGGATAAATGTAATATTTATGCAAATATACTTAGTACTGAATAATGAGAGGAGAAATATATAACATATTAATAAAATGCATGCAGAATTGTACAGAATAATGTTGCCTGTTTTTAGGCATGCTTTTAATGTTTTTCTGAGGCGTCAGTAGGTCATTCAGTTTTGACACTATGGCCTCCCTCGCACCACCAGCGTCAAAATGGTATACCTCGCGAAAGCGACACCATTACAGCGAACTATGTCAATGCCGACAACATCGACAATTCACTGTAATGGTGCGCCAGAGGCGTACGAACATACGAAGAAGCCAGCAGAAGATGGCCATTTGGTCTATCAAGTCTGCTCATATTGCAGGGTCCACAGCTTGAGCTAGTGTCCCTGGCCTACCTCCCCTCTCCTCCCATCCTCCCTACCCATGACCACTATCCTCTCCCTATGCCTGTCCCAGCCTCTCTTAAAGCTGACCACTATCTTCAACGAGATGAACTCTTCTGGCAGTGCATTCCAAGTGTCCACCACCCTCTCAGTGAAGAAGTGCTTCCTGACCTCCATCCTAAACCTCCCACCCTCCAGATTAAGACTGTGCCCCCTCGTGTTATGGTTGCCACTCAGCTTAAAGAGACTCTCCTTATCAATCTTATTTATCCCTTTCAAGTACTTGATGGACCCAGTCATGCCCACCCCATCTCTCCTGTCTTCCAGGGAGTACATGTTCAATGCCCTCAACCTCGCCTCACATGCCTTACTCTGCTGACCAGCTATAATCTTTGTATCCCTATTCTGGACCTTCTATAGCAGGTTAATGTCCTTTTTGAGGTGTGGGCAACAGTACTGAACTCCATACTCTAGATGTGGTCTTATCAGTGACCTGTACAAGGGCAGTATAACCTAGTTGGGTACTTCAGGTCACTAGTGACCATCCCTCCCATAATCTTCTCCTCCTCTGATGCAAATACTCAGACCCCACCAAGGTAGTACTCTGTACTGGGATTCTGGGCTCCAATATGCATAACTTTGCATTTTTTGGCATTGAAGCAAAGCTGCTAGATCCTGGACCACCTCCCTAGCTTTTCCAGATATTCCTGTAGGTCCTGTATCCCTTCAGCTGTGTCCGTTCTCCCACAGAGCTTGGTGTCATCCACAGATAGGCACATTTTGCCCTTAATGCCATCTCCAGTGTCATTGATGAAGACATTGAATAACACTGGCCCCAGCACTGAGCCCTGCAGGACCCCACTGGTTACCTGTCTGGTGCCAGATAACACTCCCCCACAGCCACCCTCTGGCCTGGGCACACTGTCTCCTGGTCCTGCACCCCCTCCCCAAATCAACTCTGACACAGAGTTGATTATATTTAGAATGTGGGGTGCAGGGACAGAGCCCAATGCATGGGGGGTTCAGGGGGCAAAGCTCCCCCGATAGAAAACAGAGACCGGCAGTACTTTGGGATTTATGTCAACCATAACTTGTGGTCGATCCCATCACTCTGATGTTGGTCGACAAAATTGTCATTGAACTGGCATCATAAAGTCCATCAAAATGAACCATTGACAAATCAGGAACACAGGTCACTGATGTAGAAGATAGTACAGCACTGCAGTATGCCATGCCACTTTGCCCCCCTTGTATTCCTTTGCTTGAAAATTGGTGTTGCCTACTCAGCCATTACTTTTGGGATAAATGTAACAGCCTGCAGGTATTACAGGCTTTGAAAATGTTCAAGAAGGTATGGTACTGTTATCACACTACAGTGAAATAGGAGTGTTTGGATATTGATACATGTTGACAAACTTTAATTACCATTTATATTAAGCACATTTGCTACATGATAAAGTACTTACAAATATTGTCTTTACAGGTTTGTTTCGTGAGAACAAAATCTGTGACTCCTGTAGGAAGTCAGTTGGAAAGTTGTTAAAATCACTGGATAATCTGTTGGAAAACTTTGGAGACCCTGTTCTGGACCAAAGCATTGATGAATTCCAATGTACACCTACTCCAAGGTTTCAAAGTTCTCCAGCAATTGGCAAGAACATGGTTAGTACTCTCTTGACCATTGGATACTATTTTCATTTAATAACCATGCAGACTAAAATTTTTACTTTAAAATTATGAAACTTTTCTGGGACTATTTGGATTTTATAGCATCAGATAGCTTAGTTGTCAGTTGCAGTGACAGAAATCAAGGGGAGCTGGTTAGCACCTGCAAATTCAATAGTTGCATATGGAGCTCTTAGTGAGAGAGGATGAATGTTGCTAGCTGCAGCATTTTCATGGAACATTTGAAGCTGCATAGAGAGAGGTCATGGAGAGCGTGATCGGAAAAATAACAAATGCTTCACAGAACATGAACTGGAAATGATCCTAACATCAATCGAAAATAGGGGTGGGCTTGTAAATGCAGTGGTATACTTGAAAAATGCAGTATCACTTTTGCCATAATGTGGTGAGGTACCAAATGGGTGGACAGGTGAGAAAATAATCTCACACTCTATGTTATGAGGCAGCAGCAGTATAGTCCTGAAATAAAACATTGGCATCCGTATAAACCACCATAACTTTCTATCCTTTGGAGTACAATTATTGTGGTATTTTACAATATTTTTGATAGTTGGAAACTTGGAGACTAACAAACAGCAGCAGTTGAAGCAAAAGAAATTCCAGCAAACAATTTACATACTCAAGTTATACAGAAGTAAGACTGGTCATTGGCGAAGTATGTTAGTGTATTTTTCATTAACAGATTCTGCCATGCTATTTCATTTAGCAAATGTGTAACACAATCAAAAAAGTGCCTCCTTATGCCTGTCTCCATTTACAACTGCACCTTTACCAATTAGTAGTTTTACATTGATAATGTGTTGGTCATTATTATTTGGGTTATTAAATGGATGTGTACCTGGCAGATGTACATATAAGTAATATTTATACAAGATTACTATAAAGAAATGCATTGTTTATCATTCGTTGTTCTTACATTTCATTTACTTTCTAAGACGTCACAAAGCATTATTCTATGTTAAAGGGGAACTGTCATCAACAGTATTTCTTAATGTCTCAAAGTCCATAAAAAGCTAATTTGAGTGAGCCATTGTATTCATGTGTGAGTCTCTGCAGTCCATAGTTATTCATATGCAAATCAGCCTGTAATTAAGGGCTGGGGGCAACCATATGTTTTACGCTCCTGACAGCAAATGACATCGACAAGGAGCTTAGCCCTCCATTTATTTCAGGTTAAATAGGAAATCATGTGTTTTATTAAGTGTGTTTCAAGGTGTTATTACAACACTTTCTACATTTATAATAATTGTTTTGTATGTGCATTGAAACTGATAAGTTATCACCTTTACATTTCAAACAATTAGTAGTATTAATCCATCTTTAGGATTTCTTTAACCTCTAGTCTATACTGCCAGCTGATCATTAAAAACTACACCTATCTCAAGGCTGGCTCTGTGTTGTCAACAGGTATTGGGGCCCATATCAGGATTTCTAAACCCTGGCTGTGTTCATGTCAGTACAGATTTCTGGGGCTGCCACAACATCGACTTCTGTCTTACTCCATTCCCTCTCTTACAGCCTTTTCTCTTACAATTTTGGATGTGAACTCAGGTCTACAAGATGCAAATGTTGCTACTTACCTACTGGCATAGTATCATTGGGCCAGCCTTGAAATGTGTAGTTTTGGATTTACAGCTGGCAGTATAGCCTAGAGGTTAAAACCAAGAACTGTGAACAAGCTCCTTTCATCCAACAGAATGGGTTTTTATTCCAACATGCTCTTCTTGTATATTGTGTGACCAGAACAAGTCACCTAACCTCCCTGTGGTCCCAAAACACACCCAGAAATAAGCTGTAGTTGTGTGCCTTTCCTGGACAAAGACAGTAAAAACTATCTGAACATGTGTTATGATTCTGAAAATATTATACTCTTTCTATCCAGATTTGACTTGAAAAGAAAAAAAATGGGACACCATTAATAGTTTATTAATTGCAAAAACACATAGTTGGACAACATTGTTAAAACATGCATAATCGGAACTGCATTATTAAAATAT
The DNA here is from genome assembly GCA_016271365.2 of Neoceratodus forsteri. NCBI lineage: Eukaryota > Metazoa > Chordata > Ceratodontiformes > Ceratodontidae > Neoceratodus > Neoceratodus forsteri. The sequence goes on from CM028129.1 coordinate 878,153,045, forward strand.
AGAATAATATACAGTATGGGTGTGTGTGTGTGTGTAACCAGAATTTTACATATACACACACAAGGCATGGGATGCTACATTAACCCCAAGGGCAAAGTCCAAGGAGTTTATACAAGCATCCTACAGCAAGGGTGTGTGCACAATTCTGGTTTTTACACCCACCCAAGCATATAATATTTTATTTAATTAATGGTGATAATTTTTTTCCCTTTCTGCACAGTTAAGTTAGTGCAGCACTTCTCTCAGAGATAGACACACACACACACACTTCACACATACACTTGCACACACAGACGTGAGTATGCGCGTGCGCACACACACAGCCTGTCTCTCCCTTTTTTCTTTTTTCTTTTACATTACAATGGGAATGGCATTCTGTAAAGTTGAGGTCCATTGGCAGAGTTGCAGCATGTAAGACAAGCTTGAAGGGCAAGAGGGGCAGGATCAACCAGACTCATTTGTTTCCTTTACAGTAGAAAATCTCATTCCATCCAAAGTATTTCAGTAAGAAACTGTTATACTTTTAACTTCATCAAAAAAAGTAAAATACTCTTTTAATAATGCATTTCAGGTTATCCATGTTTTAACAATGTTGTCCATCTTTGTGTTTTTGCAACTAATAAACAATTAATGGTGTCCTCATTTTTTTCTTTTCAAGTCAACATGCTCAGATTGTTTTCACTGTCTTTGCCTGGGAAAGGCACACAACTACAGTACAGCTTGTTTCTAGGTGTTTTGGGACCACAGGGAGGATAAGTGACTTGCTCTGGTCACACAATATACAATTAGAGCATGTTGGAATCAAACCCCATTCTGCTGGATGAACAAAGCTTGTTCACAGCTCTTTGCTTTAACCTCTAGGCTATGCTACCAGCTGTTAATTAAAAACTACACATTTCAAGGCTGGTCCTATGATGCCAGGCCAGTAGGTATGTAGCCACATTTGTGTCTTGTAGACCAGAGTTCACATCTGAAATTGTAAGAGTGAGAGAATGGAATAAGACAGAGGTTGGTGTTGTGGCAGACCCAGAAATCTGCACTGCCATGAACAAAGCCAGGTTTTAGACATCCTGATACAGTATGGTACCCCAATACCTGTTGACACCACAGAGTCAGCCTTGAGTTGTGTAGTTTTTAATGATTAGCTGGCAGTATAGCCTACAGGTTAAAGCAATCCTAAAGATGAGTTATTTTTACTAACAGTTTGAATGGTAGAGGTGATGACTCACTAGTTTCAATGTACATACAAAACAATTATTATAAATGTAGAAAGTGTTGTAACAATACCTTAAACTCACTTATTGAAACATGCAATTTCCTATTTAACCTACAGTAAATAAAGGGCCAAGTTCCTCAGCGACATCATTTCCTGTCAGGAGTCTAAAACACATGGCTGCCCCCCAGCCCTTAATTACAGGCTGATTTACATATGAATAACTCTGGACTGCAAAGACTCACACATAAATACAATGGCTCACTCAAATTAGTTTTTTATTTACTTTCAGACATTAAGAAACCCTGCTGATGACAGTTCCCCTTTAATGTCAAATCCTGCATTTTCAGGAGTACATACAGATCTGCTGGAACAAGCCACTACTGAGGAACTTTTCATGGTTCTTCGTTCATGCCTGCCACATGCTTCTTTGACACCTGTAGTTGAGCCACAGTTATGGAGTTCTTCTTTTACTTTGGTATTTTAATTGTGACAGTTTCAGTCATTCCATATTTATATGCATTACTGTACCAATAACTAAGACAGCATCATTTCATCATCACAGTTTCTGGTTGTCTTTAAATCTGCATATGCCATAGACTGTGTACATCCAACAGTAATGTGTGAAGTCTGCCCTTGCATCCAAGACTACACATAATGACAACACTACCACCTCTGGTGGAACTAGAATGGACAGACACCCTCTGACACAGGGAAGGAGGGGGTCTTCAAATTCTAAAGAAATGCCTCATTGAGATTTCCTGGGACTTACTTCACAGTTGATAGCTTGGTGAGTGGTTGTGCTGCTGTCACTGCTGTACTGGTAGGCCAGGGGGAAAAATTACAGCTATTCAAATATCCTTAACATACTTGGTCATAGAATGTGTGTATAAGCCACATTGCTTGTATACTATAGAAGTATAATATAGAACTACTGAGTATTACTACCTTATATGTATACTATGATTTTTCTAAAAGCATTTTATTGTATTGCAGGCAAGCCTGAAACTGCTCATTGAAGACCCAGACAATCCCAATGTGTTCAGTAGATGCCTAGTCATCTTGGCTGATGTTCATCTGGCACTGAAAAATGCAATGGCCTTCAAGAATCCAGCGGTGAAACTACTAAACAAACTGGAAGGAGTGATCTTCATGAAGACAGAGTTAGTAGATACAAAATGAGTCTTGTCACTGGATACTGATAAACTGGATGGAATAAAAGGTAGGTGCATGCATTTGTATTCTTAGGTTTGTGCTCCTGGCTTTGGGATGTGATTGCCCACAGTCTGTACCCGTTGATATTACTCCAAGATGACGCACAGTATGTGACCTATGCAAGGCCACCTATGGTGGGGTTCCACCAGGGGAAGAGGGTGGGAGTTGGAGAGACAAAGATTAACCCGAGGCTCAAGCCAATTACACCTGGAGTGTGATTCAAAAGACTGTATGGGGGGTGTCATAGAGCTCCAGGGTGTTTGCATGGTTAAGTACCATATCACAGACATACAATGACGTGAGCGCACAGCAGATTATGATTAAACTTTGTTCAGAAAAGAGGTACTGTAGAGCTATTAAATATTAATGTGACATCTTTAATCATAGACTTTACTGTGCATATGGGAATATGTAGTTCCAATATTCCAGACTATATAAATAGTGTCTTGAAAAAATAGGATATTTGCAATAGATTTGTAACAGACATCACCTATTTGTTTAACAGCATTTACATTAAACATTTTTTATCAAAATCCTATTATAGTTTATTGCAAAGCAAATGTGACACTCAAATATCTTTCGTAATTAAATCAGGTATTATGAAATTCCTCTCAAAAGAATACATTCACAAAATGGCAAAGGAGCACAACTTTGAAGAAATAAGTGAAAAACAGTTTAAAGCCATAGTGCAAAACAAGATTTGCAATTCAAGGAGAGCAGAAATGAAAAGTAAGCAGCATAAAACCATCATTAGAATCTGATGGCAGATAAAGACTGCTTGGCCCACCTAGTTTGTCCATTTCCCTACCTAATGAATAAGCTGCAGATAATGGTTAACCAATAGCCTACTTCCTCCTACCCCCCACTAGAATTGCCTTATGTCTGTCCCATGCATTCTTGAATTCCCCCACTGTTTTTGACTCTATGACCCCCTCAGGAAGGCTGTTCCATGCATCTACAACCCTCTCTGTGAAGAAATACTTCCTCATATTACCTCTGAGACTTCCCCCCTCTATCTTCAAATTGTGCCCCCTTATTCTTGCACATCTTGTTTTCTGAAAGATGCTACCCTCTTGGACTTTGTTGATTCAGTTCCATGTGATAACGGTGAAAGCCTAAAGATGACTGCCGTTATCGCAAAGTCACAGTGCTGAAAGTTTTTTTGGCACTGTGGCACCACAGTGCACAGGAAAATGGCACCAGGGACTTAGTTTTTATTGTTTTCTGTGGGGGGGGGCTGTGCCCCACTACTAAAGGATTCTCAGCTCCAAGGGGTGTAAGTGTGTGTGTGGGGGGGTGAAAACATTAAAAATAAAAGGTTTGGGCCGGGCGCAACAAAATGGCACAGGCACTTGGACTCGAAACCAGTACCCCATGCACTGACACCAGCAACTGACCCACCAAGCCACAGAGTTGACTCAGCAACTCACTGGGGCACCACCCCTCACGTCCCCTTCCTCCCCTCGCTGTACATCCCCACTCCCCCTGCGAGCATACATATAGCAACATCCTGTCACTATATTGGCCCCCCCATCCATTTGCGTTACCAGACCATGGCCATCCCTGTAATGTGCTGGGAAGGAGTCACCATTATTGTAGGTGCCCTTTCCCCAATGCCATTATCACAGGCTACCGTTGATTCCCTTGAGGTATTTAAAAGATTCTATTATGTCCCTCCTCTCCCTCCTTTCCTCGAGGTTATACATCTTATGCTCCTTTAGTCTTTCTTCATATGTCTTCTGGTGCAGATCTGTCACCATTTTGTTTACCCTCTTCTGGACAGCCTCCACCCTGTTTATGTCTTCACAGAGATGGGGTCTCCAGAACTGTCACAGTACTCCAGATGTGATCTTACCAACTGTCTGTACAGAGGGACAATAACTTCCTGTTTTCTACTGGTGATGCCTCTCCCTATGCATCCCAGTATCCCCCAACCTTCCGTACTACCTTCTCACATTGCTGGACCACCTTTAGGTCATCTGATATGACTACCCCCAGGTCCCTTTCCATTTTTGTTGTTGTCAGTATCTCACCCCCATTGTGTACTCGTCCACTGGGTTTTTGTTTCCCAGGTGCATTACTTTGAACTTCTTTGCACTGAATCTAAGCAGCCATACATTTGACCATTCCTCCAACCTTGCCAAGTCACTTTTCATCCTTTCCACCCCACCTTGAGTATCAACCCTGTTGCAGAGCGTTGTGTCATCTGCAAAGAGACATACTTTTCCTTCTAGTCCTTCTGCAATGTCACTTATAAAGACATTAAAAATGACTGGCCCCAGTACTAAACCCTGAGGTACCCCACTAGTACCCCCTTCTTCACTGTGGATTCCATTTACTATTACCCTCTGTTTCCTGTTGTCCAGTCAGTGTTTTACCCAGGCTATCACCCTGTTACCCACTCCCAGGCTGGCTGATTTGTTTATTAATCTTTTGTGTGGGACTGTGTCAAATGTCTTGCTAAAGTCTAGGTAGGCCATGTCCACAGTCCCTCCCTGGTCTACTACTTTGGTCACCCAGTCAAAGAAATCAGTTAGATTTGTTTGACATGAACTTCCCACTGTGAATCCATGCTGCCTTGGGTCCTGTGCCCCACTGGCCTCTAGGTACTAACAATTCTTTCCTTCAGAAGTGATTCCATAATTTTCCCTACCACTGAGGTCAAACTGACAGTTCTGCAGTTTCCTGCCTCTGCCTCTGCCTTGCTCCCACTTTTGTGAAGGGGAATCACATCCTCCCTTCTCCAGTCCTCAGGTACCACACCATGCTCTCATGATTTATTAAAAAGGGTAGTCAGTGGTGTTACTAGTTCTTCCCTTAGTTCTTTTAGAATTCTGGAGAAATCCCATCAGGATCCATTGCACATCAAAGTCTATGATTAAAGATGTCACATTAATATTCAGTAGCTCAACAGTACCTCTTTTCTGAGCAAAGTTTAATCATAACCTGTTGTGCGCTGACATTATTGTATGTCTGTGATATGGTACTTAACCATGCAAACACCCTGGAGCTCTATGACACCCCCATACAGTCTTTTGAATCACACTCCAGATGTAATTGCTTTGAGCCTCTGGTTAATTTTTGTCTCTCCAACTCCCACCGTCTTTCCCTGGTGGAACCCCACCATAGGTGGCATTGCACAGGTCACATACTGTGCGTCATCTTGGAGTAATATCAATGGGTACAGACTGTGGGCAATCACATCCCAAAGCCAGGAGCACAAACCTAAGAATAAAAATGCATGCACCTACCTTTTATTCCATCCAGTTTATCAGTATCCAATGACAAGACCCCTTTTGCATCTGCTAACTCTGTCTTCATGAAGACCAGTCCTACCAGTTTGTTTAGTAGTTTCACCACTGGACTCTTGAAGGCCATTGCATTTGTCAGTGGCAGACGAATATCAGCCAAGTTGACCAGGCATTTCTGAACCTATTGGGATTGTCTGGGTCTTCAATGAGTGGTTTCAGACTTGCCTGCAATACAATCAAATGCTTTTAGAAAAATAATAGTATACATATAAGGTTGTAATATTCAATAGTTCTATATCATACTTGTGTACTATACAAGCATTGTGGCTTATACACACATGCTATGACCAAGTTGTTCTTTAAAGAGAAGGTGCACACTGTCATGTTTCCATACACAACAAGCATATATGATAGCTGATGTGATACAGTGTTGGCTGGTATTAAAAATGGCATGCAGTCCTACTGGGTGATAGGAGGAAGTAAGGTGTTGGTTAACTAGGATCTGCAGCTTATCTGTTAGGTAGAAAAATGGGCAGACTAGGTGGGCCAAGCAGTCCTTATCTGCCATCAAATTCTATGTTTCTAAGTATGTCACAGAAACTTGAATAGCTGTAATTTTTCCCATGGCCTACCTGTACAGCAGTGACAGCAGCATAACCACTCACCACACTATCAACTGTGAAGTAAGTCCCAGGAAACTTAATGAGGCATTTCTGTAGAATTTGAAGACCCCCTCCTTCCCTTTGTCAGAGGGTGTCTGTCCATTCAAGTTCCACCAGAGGTGGTAGTGTTATCATTATGTGTAGTCTTGGATGCAAGGGCAGACTTCACACATTACTGTTGGATGTACACAGTCTATGGCATATGCAGATTTAAAGACAACCAGAAACTATAATGATAAAATAATGCTGTCTTAGCTATAGGTACAGTAATGCATATAAATATGGAATGGCTGAAACTGTAACAATTAAAATATAAAAGTAAAAGAAGAACTCCATAACTGTGGCTCAACTACAGGTGCTGAAGAAGCATCTGGCAGGCATGAACCAAGAACCATGAAAAGCTCCTCAGTAGTGGCATGTTCCAGCAGACCTGGATGTATTCTTGAAAATGCAGGATTTGACATTAAAGGGGAACTGTCATCAGCAGGGTTTCTTAATGTCTGAAAGTCAATAAAAAGCTGATTTAGAGTAAAGCATGGTGAATCGATTTTGCATCTGTGAATTTTGTCAAAGAACATTACATAGCTGATTCACAGTGTGTTTCACTGAAGAACATTGTCTTAAAGAACAGAACATTTCAGTTACTGAAGTTAGACATGTCTCTACTCCATAGATGATTCCAAGTTGATGGGACTGCATTTCAGTCTTGCACTTAATTTGTTATACATTATGGGGCATTTGAATTAAAGGACTTGTTAGACACTTTTGGAAATTTATGTTTACTTATGAAAGACTTATTCTAGAGGCATGGATGTCTTACTCACAGTTAATGAGCACATTCGGGATCAAGTACGCACTTTTGTTTTCAAGGTCGGGGACATAACTATTTTTTTTTTACATGAGTAATACCACAGATTATTACATTGCTTTTCAATTAACCTTTACATTGCAAGTATGAAGCATCATTATCTGCACCAAGGTCATATGCCGATAACATTTCTTTTAAAGTAAACATTATTTTGTAGATGAATGAACTGTATTTTGACTCTGTGGAGTGAGGCCTTATGAAAGTGATATGACCCTGAGCTAGCACATTTTCTGAGGTATTTATATGGAGAGCTTGAGGGGGGGGCTACTCCATTTACATGAATGGGGATGTTTTAAAACTGCATTTTTTTTCTTAGTTGAAAAGCACATTTGGAAAACATCAAGACCACCACTTTGCTACTACAGGGATGGATAACACTTTCAGAAGGTACCACAAAGTGCAAGGGAGCAGCATGGCTTGGCTCCATGGAGACAAAATAAGATTCCTTCACTTAAAGCATCAAAGCTGCTAGAAACAATTTGTGGCACACAGTACTTCATCATGCTTTTTTAGGAGAGAATCGGGATGGGTTGAGCTTTAAAGAGAAGGTGCACACTGTCGTGTTTCCATACACAACAAACATATATGATAGCTGATATGATACAGTGTTGGTTGGTATGCAGTTCACTTAAGTAAAAAATTTACAGCACTTCTAATTTTTATCAAAGGAAAAAGAAAGCCTAATCCTAAACCTGCTTACACAAACATAGCCAGGCACCCGTAGCCACAATTTGTGATGTCAGAAAATGAGAGGTGTGTGTGTGCTCCATTGACTTATATGAGCGCAATTTTTATATAGCTTTTAGTACTATTTACAGTTGAGATACAAACAAAGTGACAGCACCAGTAACAGTACCTGTTACTCAGTCGGTCACATTTTTCAAAATCGCACTGCTAAATAGTAATAAAAGCTATATAAAAATTGCAGTCTTACAAGTCAATGCAGCATACACACAACCCTCATTTTCAAACATCACAAATGGGAGCTGTGGGTGCCTGATTGTCATTGTGTCAACAGGTTCAGAAAGTGGATCTGTTTTTCCAGGATTAAAAATTACGAGTGCTGAAACTTTTTTACTGCACTGAAAAGCATAGAATTTTTAATACTCCTCAAATCTGAAGCAGGTCAGCTATCATATATGTTTATTGGGGATGGAAACATGACAGCGTACACAGTCCACTAATGCAGGCCAATTCAAAAGTAGGAAAGACAGACAAAACATTTAAAACCTACAGTGCAAGTATGTTTAATTTTCATGTAGAATTTAACAGAAACTAAATTCAGGTTTACATTTTTGGAGTATGTTAAAGGAAAATTCCGATATAAGGTATCGGGCTTCATACACCAATACCTTATAGCAGCATGATCTGACTGTTGCCATTTTTTAAATTTTTATCATCCTCCTTTTAAAATGGAAAGGCAATGTAACTGGCACCAAGCTCACAGCTAGCCACTAACTTCCAATTTCCTTGTGAGCCTTGTATGCTCGATGGTCTAAGTGATGCCTTTAAATTTACTCTACGAGGGCATAAAGTGACTGAAAACTGGCTGTTAAAATACTCTTCATAGACTTGTATGGGGCTTTACCACCTGCTCTCCCTGGCATAATGTCACAAAATCTTAGAGTGCTGGGGCGAAGCAGGGATAGTCAGGCTCACAGGGAACTTGGAAGGGATCGGTTGGCCGTGGGCAAGATGCAACTTACGATCACTTCCCATTTTAAAAGGAGGATGATAACAATTAAAAAAATGGCACCAGTGAGCTCACATTGCTATAAGGTATTAGACAATGAAGCCCAATACCTTATGGCACTAAGTCAGAAATTCACTTTAAAATTAGGTCCAAATGATGAATGACTACAAGAGCACCAGGGACACTGGGCATAACCAGATAGCGTGCTATGCTGGAAATGAAGTGATATTTTGTTGGGATACTTCATAATAGTTGAAATAAACTGAATTTCTTTGTAACATGGCAATTAATATTTTTTTTTATTTAGTTGTTTAACCAGGTATAGCACACTAAGCTGAAAGCTTTTTTACAGGAGCGACCTGGGAGAACAAGTATAAGCAGAAATAGTAAGCAATTGACCAAAACACATCATCTGACCAAAACAGAACCATGCATTAACTACTTAGATACCCTGTGGTGCAATACTAAGTTGAGCCACATGGTTATATCTTTAATGTTCAGCATCAGTGATTACCCACCCACCGACCCGGTTGACACTGTACATAGTTGCCTGGTCCACACAGAAATCGACACCAAGCAGCCACAAAATTAAAAATGCAGACAGGAACTAAATCTGGACAGTGGCAGAAATGTAGATAGTAATATGCATGGGACAGAAGCGCAAGCCGAATCATTACAACAAAGCCCCATAAAGAACAGATCAGAATTGCCCAGAAACAACAGTTTAACAGGAAATACACCCCTTGCAAATAATATATTTAGTCTTTTGAACTTCTCCATAAATGGGCAAGTAAACTTTATTACAGACCCTCCAAGAAATAGAGCTCTTCTCTCTGTGATGTGCACAATGCCTACTCGAAAGCACTTTCTTGCTCACAATTTCAGAGCTGCTGACAGACAGGATTGCAGAGAAACATTTTTATTTAAACATGGTGGGTGGGATATTCAGACTGCGCCAAAAAGATGCGCAATAGCGGAAGCAGGTGCAAGAGCAGTGCGCCATTGCACAATGGGCGTGATATTCAAACCAAGCGCAAGCCAAGGTGTGCCTGCGCAACACAGCTGAATATCATGCCTGATGCACCATGGTGCAACTAGGGATGCACAGTGGAGCAGGGCTGATGTGCAATAGCACACCCAGGGATGCACATGGACAAGGACAAGAAGCAGGACTGCACTAGCCATGGAGGTGCCATGCGTGGAGGAGCATGCAGCAGGCCAGACAGACCAATGCCCCCCAGGGCAAGGCCCCCCATGAGCTGCACAACCAGAGGTGAGCTGAATGGGCCACCAGCCCATGTACCCCAGCACTGATCCAACAGCAGATGTGGGCCAGCAGTCCACACACGCAGGACAAGGTGCCCCAGTACTGTCCCCCAGCAAACCGAGACCACAACACAAGGAGGGCCAGGACCCTCCCATGTCACAGCACCTCACCAATGCCGACCACCCCCTGTACAGCAATCCCGAGATACCCAGCCAGAAGCACGACCAAACAGTGCATGGCACTGAAGGTATGCCACCACCATCACCGTGACAATGCAACCCAGTGCCCCATGGCACCATGCACTACAACCCCACCATGACCCCCCCACAGCACAGCAAGGATGTCAACCTGGCATCAGTACCCAAGGGACCCCGCTTGTGACAAGGCCTACCTTGGACGCCACCACCAGCAGGACGGCACCCCGCACACCCACCCATGCACACACTCTGTCCCAGCACTGGCTCCACCAGACAGCACAGCAGCCTACTGTGGCACATGGAGGCATGCACCACACAGGAGGCAACATAGGGCACAAACAAACCCCCCACCCAGTCTCAAGGGTACCCCATCAAATAGCCACGCATAGCAGGGCAACAGATTCTGCTGTCATGAGTCCAATGGTGCTGTATACCCACAGCCTACTCACCACCATGGTGCTGGTGAGCCAGCCATGTGGTGTTGCCACCATGATCCAGGCCACCGCCAGCATGCAGCTGAAACCCATGTGACAGTCACCAGACCACAGGCACCACCCAGACACCATAGACCGAATGGAGGGGGACATCAACAGCACTGCCCACAGTGTCACTGGAGGCAGATGTGCAATAGACTGGGAGTCAGGATGCCAGCTGCTAGGGCACCATGCCCGGAGGGTGGCTGGCATGGACTGCCACCAATGTCACGTCAGCAACCATGCATGCAGTGGTGGGGTCGGAATGACCATGCATACCACAGACATGCAAGGGACACAGCCTCATGGGCCAGGCACACAGTGCCAGGGGTGACTGGGACACAGCACATGCACCAGAGACCGCTGCACACAGTCAAACAGTGCACAGGGCACAACACACATACCCCAGACAGTGACCATGGCCCCCACCCACACCAGTAGAGGATCCCTGGCAGACACACCCACGGCCAGGCCAGCACCACCCCCCCAGTCACCATACACACCACTGCAGCAAGGCACCAAACACCCACTGCAAATCAGAGACCAACACAATCATAGTATGAAAAGCATATATATTGGAACAGGTAACATAATCAACAGGAACTATTTACAATGCTATATACAAAGTGGGGGAGGGGAAGTACAAGGCTACAACTTTTGGGAGGATGGGCAGCAGGCAAAGGGAATAGCAAGGAGGGGGACAAAGGGGTGTGAGGTACAGTCCAGGAAGGGAAAGGAACAGTGCAGGTGCCACAGGCCCTACTGGTGGCCCCTCTCATCTCTGTGCTCCCTGTGGCACTTTCTGTGCCACCGCTATTCACTCCTCTCCATACCCTGCAGCAGCTCCAGTGTGGCCCGGATGACCTGCAGGATTTCCTGTATATGATGTTTCAGGGTCGTCCAGTGTTGTCCACCTAGGACAATGGAGCAGAATCAGTACGTGTGACTGGCCAGACCAACGCAACCCACCCAATGTGCATGGCACACAGCTGTGGCCTGTACCCCTGTGATGGAATGTGACCACCCACAGTGGTGCACCCACATGACCCACCTACCCAGGCACCCAAAGCCATGCAAACTGCTGCATACCCCCACCGCCCATGCACTGCACAGCACCATCCTGGCCATACGGTGTCATGGCTATGTAGTGTGATGGCAGTGGCACAGCCAGGCACCCAGTGCATACACAGCCCACCTGTGACACCCACCCACATGTGCAGACCCACAGGACATGCGGAGGGCACCGTCCGATGTGCACTGCTGTAGGGGCCATGTGCAGGGGGCCATGCTCCACCACCACCCCTGCAACCCACCATGCACAGATGTAAGTGAAAACATGGCACTCACCTGCGTCCTGGTCAGCAGGGCACTGCTGACCCCTGGCACCACCACTGTGCTCTGCCTGCAAGGTCACACCTCCATTGCCAACTTGCCGTCCTTGCTCCCGGGCCAACCGGGCCCTACAGCTATCCTCTGGGCCTACAATGCAAACATGGAGAGAGTACCATCAGTACACATCAGAACCATAGCCCCCCCGTTTGCTGTGTGCATGCCCGCACAGCTCAGCCATGATGCGGTGGTGCAGGGTGTACACAAAGCACCCCCAACACCAGCAATACAGGTACCGGCCCCCCCCAGTGGCACGGTCTGCCGACCACCATGATACCAGGACAGAAGGATACTACTAGTGTTGTGAAAGAGCACCTAACTGGCCGTGGCACTGTGTCCCACTGGGCATGCACCTGCAGTCACCCTAGGTGGTTGGGGTCCCACTGCTGGAGGTCCCATAGTGGTGGTGACACTGCTCAGCGGTCCTGCTGCTCCCCGTAGCCTCTTCCAGGCCTTCTGCCACCTCCTGCCACACCACTGTCTGTGGCCTCAGGAGGGATACCTGGCCAAAGACGGCACCTGCATGGGGCTCCACTAGACTGTGCAATTGGGGGGCAGCCATGCATACACATGGTGCCTAGAGGGCAAAGGTCAGTCACAGGGTCAAGGGTCTGTCCACGCACAGAATGCCACAGTGCTATTGGTAAGCCCTGCATGTAGCACGGTAGGGTGCATGTGTGTGTCACCATGCAGTGGCCTACTGCACTGTGGCACCATGGCACAAGTGCCCCTCTGGGCATATAGCGCACATGTGCCACAGGCACAGTAGTGGACATGCCCTTTACTGCCTCCCATGCACAGCGTGTCAGCAGCACCACTAGCATCGGCATCAACATCACAGGCATGCGTGGTGTGGTGCTGATTGCACATATCACAGTGGTGCACCACAGCCTGAGCATGCTCAACACCATTGAGCAAGGCGCAACACCATGATATCCAGCCAGGTTATGCAAATCAGCTTATGAACAATTCCACGGTGCATTCACTGCATTTGCATCCCATTACAGTTGTGCCTGTCCTCATTTGCATGTGTTGGGCTATAAAAATGCGACCTGAAATTGCATGGGCTATGGATCAGTATTGCAGTCCTTTGAGGTAGGTGGCATACTGTTGGGACATGGGGACAGTGGTCTGGGAGGGCTGTATGGGACTGCACAGTCCAAGGTAACACCTGTCCATCCCCCAGGCATGAGCATGACCAAGCAAGAGGATGAAGAGGAGCAGGGAAGGGTGCGGAAGAGGAGGCCCAACTTTACCAGGGCATAATCCGAAGGCCCTGTTTGAGGCATACCTTGACAGGGAGCCGCTGCAGAGTGGACAGAGGGGAACACCACGGGCCCATGCAGCAGCATGGGGTGAGGTGGCACGTGCCGTCAACCAGCAGGGCAGCCACCAGCAGTCCATGCAGGAGTGCAAGTAAAAGGTTGGTATGGACAGAAGGTGGATAAAAGATAAGGTGGCCACCATCAGGGTGACACGTGCTGCCACCGGTGGGGACCAGCAGGACATACCCCACCTGACACCACAGGAGGAGCAGGTGGCCAGCAGCATGCAGTGTAGTGCCGTCAAGGGTGTTCCTGGTGGTGGCTTCCAGACAGGAAGCAGCCCATCACTACATGGCAGGTCCGGTGCTGGCAGTGTGTAGGTGAAAGGGGGGGCAGGCCCCAGGGACAGGCAGAACCACTAAGGGTACTGTGTTCCTTTACAGCTCCTGAGCATCTGCATGGGGCAGTGGTGGTGGGTGTGTCCACAGAGGGGGAAGCCCTGGACATGGTGGAGCACCCATCCACCTCCACAGGTGTTTGCGGAACCGACCATCTGCAGCCCTGCATGTCTGTCCAGACTGATGCCAGTGGTGCAGGTGTGGACATGGCCTTGGCTGTGTCCCAATTTGACACCGCCCTCGGTGTCCAGTGTGCTGAGACACAGATCGGGGCTGGTTCTAGCACTGATAATGACGTGACACACATCCCGGACAATCATGTATGTGGGACACAGGATGGTCCCACAGATGGCATCTGCTCAGGCGGTTCTGCGGGTAGTGCTGGTATGGCTGCCTGCACAACAGACCATTCTCAGGCTGTGTCTGCAGGCTCCAGTGGGGCAGCACTGGTGTGTGGCTAGGATGGTGGGTCTGTCGTTGCCACTGCGGTCGCACCAGTGTTGCCTGGCGATCGGCAGCCGGAGGGGCAGTGGCAGCAGCTGGCCATTGTCAACATGGGGACAGGGGCAGGGGGTGGTGGCAGTGCACTGCGTGTGGACGTACCCCAGAATGGCAGCACTGTGTGGCACCCACTGTTGAGGGGCACTGTGCAGCAGGGCCAGGAACACTATGGGGGACAACATGCTGAACATGTAGATGACACTTTACGCGACCACAGCCATCTTCTCCAGGCCTCAGTGGATCAGCAGATGCGGCTCATAGTGGCAGTGGATGTGCTCTGTGCTGTGCTATGCCAGGCAGAAAAGCGGCGCAGCAGGGACCATGCCCTGCTCCTGGCAGAGTTGGCTCAGCAGCAGGCAGATGTGACCATTGCCATCAACAGGCAGACCACTGCAATGGTGACTGTCATGGCTACACTGGCCAACCGGATGGGTGCCCAGCCACCGCACACCCTGCAGAGTGCCATGTCTACACCCTGTTCCAGGCATCCTGTGACCCCTGCTATGTCAGTGCCGGGTTTGGCTGTGGGCATACCTAGCATGCCTGGTGCAGGCATGTTTGGTGGCCTGCAGACCCCTGCATGGACATGGTCATGTTCACGCAGCAACACCCCTGGGGGCCCTTCAATGCCACCCCATGAGGTCACTGGTCAGTCTGGCATGGCTGGCAGGTTTCAGCGGGGCCACCCATGCATCCATGGCAGCTGTGGTACTGTACAGCATGACTGACCCATCCTCCTCCATGGCCACTGTCTGCCACTGCTCTGTGTGCACTGTGGTGTTGTTTAGTGCATTGCATGGGTGAGGAGCCCAGCCATGCACACACATGGTCCCTGTACACTCCCTCCCACTGCTGGCCACTGTGACGTGTGCATGATGATGCCTGTGTAGCACTGTCTGCCACTGTGCAATGGTGCTCAGCATCTGAGGCACGCACAGTGCCAGCCACTGGGCGTGGTAGTCTGTGGTTCTGTGTGGGTGTGGGGGTGCCTGTTGGGGTGGGCATGCCTTTTGCCCTGTGGGCATGGGTTGTGGTGTGTGTGTGCATGTGTGTGCATGCTGTGTGCAGCCCTGCTTGTCCCTGCCTTTGAGTGTGGTCCCCCGCCTATTCCTATACCCCAACACCATCCTCCCCTGGTGTCCACCCCTGCTTGTCTGTGGGCTGTGCCCTTGCCCTTGGTGGTTGCATGTGGCCCTGTTGACCTACCTGTGTTGTCCAAAGTGCTCCTCTGTGGTAGTGTCCCAGTGCTGCTGTACCATCCGGGCCAGCCAGGGGTCCCTTCATCCAGGGGGTGGCTACCCAAGACCAGCTGGACTGGTGTCCTCTTTGGCCCCACTGCTGTCCCCCTCCTTGACCTCAACAGCTATCCCACAGTCAGTGGCCATGTTGTGCAGGATACAGCAGGTCAGGAATAGCCCACTGGCCTTTCAGGGGCTGTACTGTAGGGTACCGCCTGATGTGTGCAGGCAATGGAACCCAACCTTCAGCAGCCCGGACATCCACTCAATGACATTCCATGTTGTGGTGTGTGCCTCATTGTACTGTTGCTGTGCTGGGGTCATGGGGCGCTGGTATGGTGTGAGTAGCCAGGGCCGTAGCAGGTAACTACTGTCACCTGTGTGTAGAGGGGAGTTGTTAGCGTGGTGGTCTGCGACACTGAGCCATGGACCATCATGGCCATTCCCCATGGCATCCCTGCCAATGCTCCACACACCCCTACGTCTACACCCATCGTCCAGCGTGCTATGCATACTTACCTACCAGATGGCCAGTGGGGATGTCCCCACTCTCGAACCTATGGCACAGGGCGTACTGATGCCAGATGAAGGCATCATGTGCTCCTCCAGGGTGCCTGGCACAGACATTAATTATGCACCCTCTGGCATCACACACCGCCTGGCAGTTGACACTTGGGTAGCCCTTGCAGTTGATGTACGCCACCCCCTCTGGGCCAGGTGGCATGCAGATGCCTACATGGGTGCAGTCTATGGCCCTGAGCATGCCAGGCAACCATGCTAACCTGTGGAACTCCTGTATGTGTGCTGTGCACTCTGCCTGTGTGCTTGGAAAATGGATGTACTCCGGAGCAAGTGGCAGCAGTGTGCTGCGGAATTATGTGAGTAGGTGTGACGTGGCTGACTGGCTTATGCCTGTCATGTCCGCTGTTGGTCTCTGAAAGGTGCCCTTGGTGAGCAGACACATGACGGCTGTGACCTTAGTCTCCACAGACAGCGCATGGCTCTGTTGTGTGGGTGCCTGCATCTCTTCACTGCACAACTCACAGAGCTGCCTCAGAATTGCCCAGTTCAGGCAGTACCAGCCCGCAATCTCAGTGTCACTGTACTGTTCGAAGGTGGTGTGGGCTAGGTACAGCCTGTTCTGGGCGTATCACTGATGGGCCCTTCCACAGCTGTGCCTCCCTGCTGCCTGCCTTCTCACACCCCTCATTACCGCCTCCATCTGGAAGATAGCACTGGCCATGTCCCTGGCTGGTGTCCCTCCCGAGCGGCTGTCTACCTGGCTCCCCCGCTGTGTGTTACTGGTGCTGCCCCTGCCCCAGGTACACCTTTGGCTGTTCACCTCTGTGTGCCCTGCCACTTGCCACTGCCCTCTATCCTCTGTGGCATGCTCAGGCCCTCTCATGCACACACACACACACACACACACACACACACACCTTCTCTCACTTGCGCACACTTCCGGTGGGCCCTGTCCACCTCCTGGCCACACCTGCCCCCTGCTTCCTGTCTTGCCTTCCTGCCATTCTGTCTCCACGCTTCCCTGCTCTGGCTCCTCTGTGGTGCATTCATCTTCCTCTCTCTTGCTCCCTTTAATTTTGGCTCATTTCTGCTGTCACGCAACTTCCCCTTGCTCTGCTACTGCGCACGTCACCTACTGATGAATATCCCATTGCGCACATTATTCCTGGTTCCGCCCCCTGCAGTTGCACATGCATTCATTTCTGTTGCGCTGCGGTGCATTGCGAGTTGTGCTGTTCTGCCACTCCTGCTGAATATCGCACTATGGCGCATTTCTGCTCTTGCGCGGGTGCATCCCTATTGCGCATAGCGCAGCTGCTCTGAATATCCCACCCAGTGTGTTTAGATCCACTATAATCATTGGATAGTTTTGTTTGTAATAAAAATGTTACAGCAACCACTGGGTTTAATCATGCGGTAGTAATGATCCCAATAATGGGTTAGCACAAAATATGCTGATGACAGTATGTAGTCCCACAGTTTTAGCCCACAACAGCACTATGTAACAAGTTAGTTGCACAGTTCCAGAATAAAGTTATTACAGTTTTCAACATGAGAATACAAGTTTTATACCACTATTAACAAAATGCAGCATAAACTCTGTTACTATGTTAGCAGTCACAATATCAGTAAGCATAGTTTGTGTTTTTCAATTGTTACCAGTAAAAGAATCACATAAATTTCATAACATCATAATGTGTTACTGTTTTATAGCAATGTTTGTGTGTTTTAATGGGATATTTGCTACCAGCAGTTGTCATCTTACAAGCACATTAATTCAAGAGACAGAAGGCATTTACCTAAGCAATAACCCACTCCAGGGTGTGGGGTTACTGGGGATTAATTAACCCCTTGGGTACATTGTGAGGAATGACGGCAAAGCCTGAGTGTCCTCACAGAACCCTGGATGTTGATTAATCCCGATTATACAATGGCAAGAGAAAATCCTGGTCCCTGATTGGTCAGATTGACACTGGAACCTCAATATTATCCCAGCATAACATCCCGGTCCTAGTCCCAGCTGACTCATGACCATAATAAACATTTAAAAAAAATATCCCTCCACTGTCTACACTGTATTAGTTTCAGTACTGCTCACTGTGCTTGTTTACGCTGTTCCCCATCCCACTCTGAATCGGCACTCAGTGCCCCCCCCCCCGCTAAACTTTCAAAACCAAACTAAATCGCCTCACTGCTCTCCCATGCCATTCTGGTTAAAAAATACATATATGACCCCCTCCGTCATTGTGAGCGGCTTCACGGCAGTAGTGCCTGTTACCAAGATTGTTTCCATAGTGAGCGAGTGCATAATTCACACCACGCTTCATTCACTTACCTCAATGGCATTTCCTCAGTTCCATGGAGCAGCGAGGAGTCCATATGTGCCATCTACCAACATAAATCATTTTTCTCCCTTTATCTGTTTTTCAAGTTAAAAAAAATGGGGCTGGGAAGGTGGGTGACAATCTCTTACAGTCAGGAACAAGAAAGAGAGCTTACTGTGGCACATTGCAGAGCCACAATAACTGCAGTTCCACATACTGGCAGTCAATCAGCACTATTTTTCTTAAATGTATACTTCCCCATTCAAAAACATAGGAAAAATATACTTAAAAATTTACTTTTTTCATATTTTTTTGTTTATTTTACACAGGAGCCATTGTATAATAGGAATAATGCCCTCCAGGGTGGGTGTTATGCTGGGATAACATCCCTTCTTGGGTGTGGGATGCACCAGGCCAGTGGCCTCAGGCCCAACCACATGAGGCAGAATGTTATCCCAGCATAAAACCCACCCTGTCGGGCATTATTCCTTTGGTAACCCCACACTCTGGAGTGGGTTATTGTGCTTATAACATGGGCTTGTATAAGTTTGAAAAATGTTATTTATTTTCTGTAAAATACAGCAAAGTCCCCCGTGTGAATGTGGTATTCTTCCACTTACATTGCCACTCAATAAAGTAGTCCCTGCAGTAATTGTGCTGTTTTCATTGCTGCCTGATGCCTGCTCCCCTGTTCTCTGGACCTGTTCGGTCCCCACTCAACTGTTGGCGATATGGCCGCTCTTCTCCAGCAACTCACAGGTGCTCCTGCAGCCCTTGCCATCGCTGCAGACACTCTACTTAGTATTGCTGCTTTTCTCCAGCAACTTGCCGGTAATCCTGCAGCACTTGCCATTTCTCTGGCCGCTCTTCTCAATACCGCTGCTCTTCTACAGCAGCTCCCCAGTACTCCTGCAGCCCTTGCCATCGCTTTTTCTCCATTAACTCGCCAGTGCTTCTGCAGCCCTTGACGTCACTCCAGCCACTCTTCTCACTATCGCTGCTCTTCTCTGGTAGCTCACCAGTACTCCTGTGGCCCTTGCCGCCCCTGCAGCTGCTCTCATCAGTATCACTGCTCTTCTCCAGCAACTCACTGGTACTGCTGTAGCAGTTGCCCTCTCTCAGGCCACTGGCTGCTATACTCAGTGCCAACTCTGTTCTCCGGCAACTCCCCAGTACTCCTGCAACGCTTGCCATTGCTCTTTCTCTGTAACTCACCAGTAATCCCACAGCCCTTGCCATCACTTTGGTCACTCTCCTCACTATTGCCGCTCTTCTTCAGCAACTCGCCAGTACTTCTGCAGCCCTGGCCATCACTGTGGCCACTCTCCTCAGTATTGCCGTTCTTCTCTGGCAACTCCAAGGTACTCCTACAGCACTTGCTGTTGCTCTTTCTCCATTAACTTGCCAGTACTCCTGAAGCCCTTACCATCATTTCAGCTGCTCTCCTCATTACCACCGCTCTTCTCCTGGCAACTTGACGGCCCTTGCTCTCACTGCAGCCACGCTCCTCAGTATCCCCACTCTTTTCTGGCAACTTGATGGTACTTCTGCAGACCTTTCCATCTCTCTGGCCATTGGCCGCTCTCCTCAGTACTGCAGCTCTTCTACAGCAGCTCCCCAATACTCCTGCAATCCTTGACATTGCTCCTTCTCTGGCAACTAGTTAGTACTCCTTCAGCCCTTGCCATCACTCTGGCTGCTCCTCACTATCACCAATCTTCTCTGGCAACTCACCAGTACTCCTGCAGCCCTTGCCATCACTTCAACCACTCTCCTCACTGCTGCTCATTGCCCACCCTAGGACAGGCAGTGATCTGCAAGTGTTACCATGGAAAAGAGTCACCAACTCTGTGACAGGGGATGGAACTGGGGAGTTCACCAACATACTGCACATCAACAAGTTCTGACTACAGCATCCATATGCCTTACAGATAGATGTGAGTAGGGATTTTGGCTAACACCTACTTGTTCTAGCTGTTGGTATAAGAGATTAATGTATAGCCATGCAGAGTCAATCCACCAATAGCCTCACACATTTTAAGGTGCCCATGTTATAATAGGAATTAATGGACAGTTGTGTGGTTGGGGTACTCAGCATTCAGCCTCGTGCACCAACCACCAACAACCATGCATTTATTCCTAGTAAATGCCTCCTTTCTCGTGGCTTAATGCTAACATAAATATTTCAGAATGCTGATAACAATTGACATGGTGTATGGTAAGCATATACAACAGCATCTAGTAAGATATATACGTATATTGATTACCTTCAATTTATTTTATTCAACATTTGATAACTGGCATTGTTTTATTTATATTGATCAACCTTATTTACTTTTTATTCATACATTGCCGCTTATGGAAATATGTCATTTACATTTGTACATTAATAAGGACTAATGTTTTTTGAAAGACTGTATTAAAGGTGTTAACTGAATCAGTTTATGGTGCAGGCAGCATACATCAAGCCTGAAATGTGCTTTTCTAATAAGACAAGCTTACTACATAATTGAACTGCAGTAGAACTGTGACTTGTAAACACTGCTTGAACTGAACTGAAATTATGTAACTTCTGTAACTGCTCAAAAAGTCAAAGTAAAATTCACATTTTAAATGCATTTTTCAGAGTGTGTGCTTTATTGGATGTTAACATTTATTACCAGTATTTATGTTTTCTTTTTGAAGGCTAATTTGCATTTTTTGTGCAATTTTTGAAGGGCATTTGAGAACAAATTGAGATGTTTTTCACTGGATAAAAACCGATGTTCGAAGTCAAATAGAATGCAATTTGAAGAGCTACGAAAAAAATTAAAAAAACTGAAGAATACTTGAATTGAATTTGAAGGCATTCATTTTAGGTAAAAAAGAAGGGTGTTTAAGGTACAATTGAAGGTCTTGTTCGTAACAGTTTTTTTATACTCTTTAACTATTCTTTTTGAAGGCTAATTAGCATTTTTCATGCACTTTTTGAAAGGCATTTGAGAACAAATTGAGACATTTTTCAATGGATAAAACCTGATGTTTAAAGTACAATTGAAGTCAGTTTCAATTATCTCAAAAACATGAAAACAACTGGACCAGTTTTAAAAAAACTGAAGATTAATTGAATTGAATTTGAAGGCCTTCATTTTCTGTTTGGATACCCTCCAAGGCCCTGCCACAGGAGGCAATCTGTGGAGGACTCAGTGGCACCAAAGGGAAATGCCACAGATGCAGGGCGTGACCAGGGGGTTACAAGATATGTGGGTGCAGTAGGGCCCACACAGTCAGGGGCCCACTGCCTCAGATGTCAGCATTAAAAAGCCTTTTATTGTCACAGACAAACTTGCAGTTTTCTATTTGTACATTGTTTTTCCATTTGAATTTGTGGCTTTCAGCAGTGGCAGCAATGGAGTCTGTTCTGCAGATTCAGACTCCAGTTTCATGGGATGGGGAATACAGATCAAAGCAGCAATAGGGCCCCATTACTCAAAAAATCTGATCTTGGTGCTGCTGTCTCCAGGAGCAGGGACAATTACATAGTTCAGTTCCTTGATCCTGGTGTAATACGAATGCTCAGTGGGACTGATACAAAAGAGCCTACTCTATAAATATTTAATATGAGCTAATGGTTATTTTACACTTTTTGCTGGGTAGGTAGGGCCCCACAGAATATTTTGTAGCGGAGCCCTACAAGTCATTGGCACAGCCCTGCATAGATGGTGGGTGATGAGGTTGAATGATTCATGAGGGCTGAAAGGGGCTTGTTGGTGGAGTGAGAGGAAAAATAAAATACTCCTGGCTAGAGCTCCACAGCACATCCTTCCCTCAGCACAGTCTGTTGGGTTCTTTGTGTGTGGTCACCATTAGTGCAGTACATTTCGGCTATTGCTCAGTGCTAATGTCATTTTGTGCACTACAGTCTATAGGTGTTTTCAAGTGGGGGATGTGTGGGTTGCAAACAGATATGCATGCGTTTCACAGTCACCGTATGCACATGCATAGCAAGAGGTTGCACATGCACAGTCATACAGTTGTATGCAGGGCTAATTCATAGCACAGCCATATGACATCAGGCCTGCACCACACCGGTTGCTGGTATTAGTACTATGTCAGTGCAGCCCTTATGCAATAGCGCACAACACTAAAGCACAGTATTGAAACAATGTATACAAATGGCTTCATTACTGAGCCCAGATGCTAAGGCCTGTTCCATACCCTACCAGAACATCTGATGTCCTGTAAGATAGTGAGCAGTTTCAAAAGGGGGTGGGACAGAGTAAGGGGAAGGGATACGGTGATAGGGGGTGGGAGGGGCAGTTGCAAGATGACATGCTAGCTGCACACCCAGGCAGACTTGATAGACCATGTTGCCTGTTTCTGCTGGCAATTTCGTATGTTTGCATGTTCATTACTGGAATATATTAGTTCATTTTCATTAATTTACATCCCCTGACAGGACTGGGCACTTATAAAAGGAGTAGCCAGTTACACCGAGCCACGGAGGAGAATTGCTGGTACTGCAACCAGCGAGAGGTGTGCTTGTCTTACAAGTGTTCTCTGTACACATTCCACAGATATGTGTGGCTGCTGCAGGGACTGAATGTTGGAGGAGGCTGAAGTTCACAGAGGCCAAGCATCTAGTCCTAGCACAGGTCTATGTGACCAGGAAGTATCTCCTGTTCCACTAGAGGGCACTCAAGCAGAGCAGGAGCAGGCCTGGTGGGAGGCTGGTGACACTGCCAATACTGAGGGCCATCTCTCTCTGACCACAGAGAAGTGCCAGAAGAGGGTAAGAGGTATACAGGTCCACACCCAAGAGTACCTTGTGCAGGTGTAGGCAAGCCTGCAAGGTACAAGGTGGACTATCTGTGGCAGCCACCCTGATGGCAGCAGAAGCAATGCCTACAACATTGCAGCCCATGTCTATATCAGGTGAGTTACTAACTCTGAGAGTCAGAGATAACCATCTCAGGAATGTAAGTTACTGTAGTAGTTCCTGCACATTGCAGTGCTGTGGATATTCATGATGAAAAGGAGGGCCTGGCACAGAGGTGATGGATGATCTGCATATCGCTATCTTGTTGGTGTTTCCCATGCACACACTGGTTCATGGGTGATGTGTATGATGTGTACAGCTCTGAGGGTGTGAGGGCACTGCACTGGCAACATGATTATGGACAGCCATAGTATGCCAGTCCTGCATGCCAGCTTTGTGTCATAACACTGCAATATGCATTTCTTGTCCATGTCTTTATCTCACAACAGCCCAGTCTCTGTTTGCCAAGGGGGTGGTGGTGATGAGGAGGATAAGCAATGCCCTGGGTTAGCACCATGAATGGTGGCAGGAGGCAAGACCATGGAATGCACAGTGGCTGTGGAGGAGGAGCTAGAAGATGACAGACAGATGCAGCTTGAGGAGGGCCATGGGCAACCTGAAGATGGCAATGGTAATTAAGAGGACCGGGATGCTGGCAGCAGTCTACAGATCTTGGGACTGTCCCCTGTGCTACCACATGGTGTTTCTGATCCCACATGCCTGGTCATCCATGTGGCACAGCAACCAGCCTCTCCCAGCCCACCATCATGCTGCTGGACCTGGTCCCCCATGTTTCTGTTGC
Source organism: Neoceratodus forsteri (assembly GCA_016271365.2). Taxonomy (NCBI): domain Eukaryota; kingdom Metazoa; phylum Chordata; order Ceratodontiformes; family Ceratodontidae; genus Neoceratodus; species Neoceratodus forsteri. The sequence continues at coordinate 878,177,121 of CM028129.1, forward strand.
CAGCAGATCGTTGTAAATAGCTAGCTGCTGCAGGCCACCATGGGGGCCTAGGAGGGTAACCAGGAGATGTTGCAGCACATGAGAGGCATGCTGCAGGCACAGATGGAGAGAGAGCTGCTATCTGCCATGCAGAACTCCTGGCCTCCATGGGTCACCTGCAGGAACCAGTGGCAGAAGGACTTGGAGGCCTGTCCCCTGTCATGTCCAAACATGCAGCTGCTATCCGTGACATGGCCAGAGAGTGCTGGAGCCAGAGCATCACCAGTGTACACCCAAACAGTGCACACCACTGTGGCCAGCATTGGGTGGTGACCCCTCACACCCCTCATATCCCTGGTCATGGCCTCGTGGTTACCATGGCCACAACACCTCAAGTCCATGGATGGGGCTATGGGTAGCCAATATCTCCAAAATGTCTCATACTTCTGCAGGGATGGCTATCACCCTTGCAGGCCCTCTGTACATGCGACCAGTGTTTTCTCCATGTCCAGGGAAAGCACACTGCCAACCTCTTATGGCACAGTGGCACACACATGTGTCAGTAGCCCCACTTGCCAGGACTGCTTTACTCTTTTGAGTAGCCTCCCTTATCTAGATGGCATTTTTCCTTTGTTCTTTTTCCTTGCCAGGTTGGCTTTTTCCCTTTGCTTACCCCAGCTTTGCCAGGACAGCTTTGTTCTTGTGTATAGCCCCCCCTCCCCCGCCAGGCTGGCTTAGTTTTTAGGGCCGCGTGGGTGGAGCCCTGCAGTCCTCTTGGAAGGACTAGTAGAAAAGCAGCTTGCGAATGAACAACCTCATATGGCAACAAAAGTCACCAACTTTGCATTTGTACTACTTGACCTCAAGCAAAAGCAAAACAAAAGAGAAGCCAAACAGAAATATGAGCATCTGTAGCAAAAGGTTTTAGCCACTGTTGTGCACTCACTTACATTACTTTGCCTTTTACTTACTGTATTTTTTTCAAATATTTAACTTGAAAAGCCCAGCTCCTACCTTCCTGGTAAGAGCCAAGCGGCTGACACAGATCAGCCCCAAAATCTCTCTCTCCCCCCCCCCCCAGAGGCAGCAGTGATTGGAACAAGCACCTAGCCAAGTGCAGAATCTTTTGGGTGACTTGAAATGGCTAGCCACACACCTCAATTGCCAACCCCATGATACACAGTGCGGGAACAATTGTCTGTTTTCGGAAAGGCACAGAAGGGGGCAGACAAATAGCCGCAGATCTCCAGCTCCAGTTCTGTGTCCCCGAGTGCTGCTGTCCCTCCTGACCATGTATCTACCAAGATTTTGTGACAGGAGAAGAGTCATTAAGTTCCCTGTGCTGTAGTTGTTGAAACAACAAGAAATAAACAAAACAGATACCTGCAGAGCTGAGATACAGTGTCTCTGATTGCGGCATGGCTCCTGGAGGTCACACACAGACAGAAACTCCTTCATCTGTGCAGGCATAACTTTTGTTATAGACCTCACTCCCACAGTATTCTTAAGTCCCTCAGTGTTCAGTATTCTGGTGTCCCTCAGTGCTCAATGCTGATAAGGTCACAGAAGGCCCCCAGAAGATCCCTTGGCAGCCACAGTGGCACTGTACCGGTGCAAGCCACAGATAGGGAGCACAGGGATGCACCAGTGCAAGCGCAGTTGTGCTAGGTGCATCACCCACTATATTCAGCCCGGGTCATGTAAATGAGGCCATAATATATGCAAGGTGCAAATGGGCCATTTGTATGTCATTATGGCCCCATTTGCATGCCTTGTGCAGAGCAGCCCAGCAACTTGCACCCGGTGCCCTGCACAGCATGACATGGGCAGTGGGGATCCTGGGGCGTCCTCCGCCCCGCAGCCGTGATCACGCAGTATATGCTGAATGATATATCCCTGGTAGTGTAGTGTCCTCCCCGAGTCCTCAAGTCCCCGATAATGAAAAAACATGATCATCCCTGGTGGTCTAGTGGTCCCCCCTCCTACCCGAGTCCCCATTTCCCCAGTCGATTCACAGATTTGGGACTGTCTAGTACAGTATGCCATGTAAGCCCATTGGTCCACACTGCAGACCAATGGGTTTACAGCCCATACTGTACCTGTCATTCGGCAAGCAGCCAGGTGGTATGTGGGCGGGATGCTGCTGCCTGCTGATGATGGGGGGAGCAGGATGGGCAAGGGATTCTGTGTGGATGGGACAGGTGGGTGATGCCACTGGATAACCAGGGCATTTCATTATAGGGTTTTACTGTGATTGTGGCAACAGGCATGGGGGGTTCCACTAGACCACCAGGGATGGTCATAATGTCATAGATCAGGGAATCATGGACTCGAGTGGGAGAGGGGATCGCTAGACCACCAGGAATGGTCATGTCTTTTCATTATCTGGCACTCGGGGACTTGGGGGGGGCACTTGACCACCAGGGATCAGTGTGCGCTTGCGGATGGTGTTCTGGGCGGGCCAGTAGCCACTTACGGCTGGGCTGCTGTGTTGCACCCTGCAATACTACAGCCTGCCTGTGGGTGGCCAGGAGATGCTCCTACTCTGTACAGGCTCAACTTTGAGCCCCCCTATGTGGCACAGTGCAAGGCTGCACCATCATATGCTCCACACACATCCATGATATCCATACACATCCTGCTCTTGTGGGAACTGTATATATATGTTACATTCAGGTTGTGTTATGTATATCTTTCTTGTACATGTGACTTGGAATGTAAATACTTTGTTCCTATCAGTATTGTAAACATGTTGTTCCTTTTGTATTATGTATATTTATATGTACAGTAACTGTACAATTTTCCCTGTCAACAGCAGGTCCACCTTGTAAATGCACTTACTCAATGGTGATCTCCTGGACAAATAAAGATTTCATTGATTGATTGATTGATATGTGCCGCACATCCTAGGCTGAATATCAGGATGTGCCACATATCCATGGGTATGCCACCTGCATCTGCACCACATAGGATTACATTGTGGCCCAGCACATCAGGATTTGCCCTGTGCTGGGCAGCCCTTTCAATATCCTGCTGGGGCGCAATGCGGGGTTGTGCCACTGCAACTCTGTTGTGCCAGGCACAACCCCTTTGAATATCTGGGCCCCAGTGTTCTGCTGTTGTAAAAGCTGTGAAAAATTACAAGATGTCTGGAAAAAAGTGCTGCAAGTTTGGATTTTTTTTTTGTTTTCTTTTTAATTTTTATAGTAAATTATTATGCTTTCTGGAGCGGAAATTATATTGACATTGTTCACATTTCCGTAAACCTAGAGATAGTCAAATCAAATCAGCTATTTTTAGACAGAAAGTTGCAGTCCTTCGGTTCATGTTTATATCAGTTGAAATCACACTCGGCAGTACATGCCAGGGTTTATCAGCAAATTGTCAATGGCACTCTTATAACATACAGTTTATTAATGATACACATTTATTGGCACCGTGAGATAAAAACTACTGTTCAGAATTTTTTTTTTTTTTATTTGGATGGATTAAATATTCTGTTCTTTATGTTTCTTCAAGTTATATTGATTTCATAGATAGTCTGAAGATAAATAGACTTACGTCCATAATGCTTGCTTTTTATAAGTAAGCAACTAACCCTAATTAAGATTTATGTAAAACCCCTGCATTTAACCTGATCATTCATAATGTTATCCAAGTTATGTTTAAAAGTGTTCATATCTTTACTTCCAATAACTACCTCAGGTAGCACATTCCATGCTGAAATCACCCTTTGACTGAACCAATGTTTCCTAAGTATCGAGTTCCATTTTCTAAGTAGAGTTGCTTAGAGTGTTTCCTACTGCTAACTCTACTGTGGTTTAAAACTAGGCCTAGCTCAGTTCTAAAGGTGCTATCTTTGATTGCTCTGAATAACATACACAAGTCCTCCCCATGCCTTCTATATTGTAAAGATTACAGATTAAGTGTTGTTAATCTTTCCTGATAAGATTTCACCTTTAAGCAGGTTATGGACCTAGTCATTCTTCTTTGCACTGCTTCCACTCTGCTTACATCTTCTTTGTTATATGGGGACCAAATCTGAACACAGTATTCGAGGTGAGGCCTGACCAATGCTACATACAGGGGGAGCATCACCTCCTTGGCTCGACTAGATATGTGCCTGAAAATACAATTCAGTATTTGATTTGCTTTTTTCACTTGGTCCCTACAAAGTATGTTAAATTTAAGGTCAGAGCTGATAGTTACACCAAGATCCCTTTCACAGAGTGTTTCAATTAAAGGTTCATTATTTAGAAAGTACTTGCACTGTCTGCTTTGGGAACCCAAATGCATGACTTTACACTTACTAATAGTTAATGACAATTTGCTATCCTTAGTCCATGAAAAGATATGGTCCAAAGCTATTTGCAATGCAGTGGTACTTTCTATAGCATTTACCACCACTCCCAAGCGACAGTCATCTGCAAATTTAGATGAACAAATATTTGAGAGCTCCAGTTGTAATGAGGAAATGTATATGTTAAAAAGAATCAGACCCAGGACCGACCCCTTGGGCACCCCACTAGTGACCCGAGCCCATTCCGAAAAGACACCGTTAACCATCACTCTCTGCTGACACCGTTTCAACCAGTTAGCAATCCAACATATTATATTGCTACTCAGGTTAAGGTCCCTTAATGTTTTAACCAGCTCTGGATGGAGCAATTTGTCGAATGCTTTGGCAAAATCCAGGAATATTACATCCACTGGATTTTTGTTATCTATTTCCCTACTGACATTTTCATAAAAGGACAAAAACATTGTTTGAAAAGACCTAGACTTAGTAAAACCATGTTGGCATGGGTCCACAAGTCCCAATGCAAGTAGGTGCTGATGTATATAATTTTAGTTATACCCTCCAAAACTTTATCCAATAGTGATGTTAGACTAATTGGTCTAAAATTTTCAGGTTTTGTCTGGGGTCATTTTTTTAGAAGGAGTACCACTGTGGCAATCCTCCAACCCAGTGGTATATCACCCAAGTCCAAGAACTGTTGGAATATATGCGTCAGGAGTAAAAATATATGATCCACAAGTTCATGCAGGACTTGAGGTTGTATGTCATCTGGCCCAGGAGATTTATTAACTGGTAAGTTTTTCAGTCTTTCATGGACATCTGCTGGACCAATAGTTTTTTGTCCTGGTATGGGTAATGGTATATCCTCCAAGGTGTTTACAGTATTATTATTAAACACTGTACAAAAATAGTTGTTTTGCAGACCAGCCATCTCTTTATTATTAGTAGGTAGCCCCAAGCTATTTATAAATGTGCCAACTTAATTTGTAGCTCCCCTTAGGCTGCTGATGTGGGGAAAAAACAGCTTTTTTTATTATCACAAATCTTAGTGGCCAATGTTATTTCCTGTTGTGCTTTGGAATACTTAATATTTGTTTTGATTTTCTTAACCTAGGCCCTATAAACTGGAATTAAATGATGATTACCACCCTTAATACTTTTAAATAGTTTATTCTTTTTATTGATTATTTTTTTGATAAAGGGCTTCATCCATCTAGGGGTTGTTTTTTTATTAGTATATTTTTTTTCTACTAGATATATACATCAACTGTGTGGTCTGAGAAATCTCTGGCCCAATCCCACTTTGCCAAATTGTTCTTGATAGCATTAAAACTGGCCTTTCTAAAGTTACATTTTTTTGTAACTCCCATCCCAATTTGCCTAACTTGGCCCTGAATCTGGAATTTCATACTTATGTGAGCACTATTACCCACTGGTGCTATAGTGCTGACATTAGCCACTCTACTATTCATATTGGATAGAATGATATCCAGTGTTTTGTCATACCTGGTGGTGAAGGGAACTATTTGTACAAGCCCTAACTGTGCTATAAGATCAAGGTAGGCGTTATCTGTTTTACTTTGCCCAGTGTGTGTTATCCAATCAATGCTGGGCAGATTGAAATCTCCTAATATCAAGATATTATCAGCTGAGTTCGATTCACTGATATGCTTTGATAATTTGGTATCATTTTCTAAGGATTTGGAAGGTGGCCTGTACACTAAGCCCAATCTTATAGAGGCACCGACCATGGGATGTAATTTAACCCAAAGTACTTCTAGATCTTCAACACCTTCAGGACTCTCCTCAGCTTTTATGAAATCAAGGATGTAGATAGCCAATCCTCCGCCTGTTTTGTATTTCCTATTTTTTATGAAACACCTGTATCCTGGTATATTTTTTCCCATGTGTCCTTCTCATTTCCCCATGTCTCAGTGACACATGCTATATGAATGTCCTGGATGGCCAAAATTACTTTGAATTCCTCAAACTTGTTAGACAAACTTTTGGCATTGGTTAATAAACCTTTCCATTTGGTATTTAGGTTAGTAGGGCATGTGTTACCATGGCTTAGTGTATTCCCACCCTCCCTAATTCCCAGTTTAAATGGAACCTTAGTACTTCATTGGATTTTTTTTCCTACTACTCGAGTACCAAAGTGATTTAAATGCAACCCATCATTTTTAAAACAAGGCTTGTTAGAAAAAGTAGTTGCATTATCCATGAAACTAATATTTTGTTGGTGACACATTTGACATAACCAAGTATTTAAGGTTAAGATTGACCTACTCCTGCAAGAGTACATTCCCCCTGTAAGTAATACCCCAGAGATTATTACCTCACCCCTTCTTTCTTTTATCCAGTCAACAATATTAATATAGTTGGTTTGAAGGTCTGACCAATTTTTAGTGGGTAAATCATTAGTGCCAATGTGTAAAAGTACAATGGGTTCAGTGGTGTTTTCCAAAAGGCCTTCCAAAAGTCTAGAGACATCTTTCACACGAGCCCCTGGAAGTGTGCTGACTGTTGTATTAGCCTTTCTCCCCTGGCAAACTAAAGAATCAACCCCTCTAAGAATGGAATCCCAAATTACCACTATATCCCTAACTTTGGGTGGTTGCGTAGAAGAAGAGCCTTGTCTAGCAGAATACAGGCTGGGACTATAGGCTGGGCCTGTACCATCATTGTTGATGTTTTTAATTCATCAACGTTTTCTTGGGCCACAACATCTTCCACCAGCACTTCAAATGTATTAGTCAGGGGCAAAGGAGATACAAACTGTACAGGCTCTGTATAAGTAGGTAGAATATTTAATCCAATGTCATTGCTAAAGTCCATGGTAATTAAATTAGGTATCAGATTGATTGATTTAGACATGGCTTCATCTATGAAGTTCTCTAAATGGTTTATTTCTCTATGTGTTTCTAAGTGCTGTACTAAGGGAGCTATTTCTCATTGCAGGGTTTCAATCTGAAGACATTTAGTACAAGTAAAATCAGGATATGGTGGTTCCTCAGTATACATATTGCACTGTACACAAATCTTTTTTTTACTTTGCTCCATTTTGCCTTATTTTGAGATATTTTTAGTTGATTAGTGTGATCTTGCAACACAAGCTAATATCAATCGGTAAGGTCAGTTACCTTGATAATATTCCTTGCCACTCCAAAACAAGAGTTATCCCCAGCCCCAGTGTCCACAACAGACATGCGACGATGTGCATGTCTCTGTACATGACTCCACACGTGCAAACGTGTGCCTTGCACATGCTAGCTCAGCTTGCTGTAGGGTGGGTTTAAATGCTGCTGAACCCGGAAATATCGGCTCAGGGTCACAGAAACCCTTGCAGCCCAATATGCTGAATTACCATAAGTTAGGTGTTATAGTACTACAGACAATCAAGCACATAAAATCAAATGTTTCCCAAAAGTAAAGAGTAGTCCTATATAATGCCACACATACAGTGTACATGGAGGCACCAGAATTCTCTTCCCACATATATTATAGGGCTCAGTAGTATTTCACAAGTTTCATTTATAAAAGTCTACAGCTGCATTTAAATTGCACACCTTGTGTGTTGTGGTTTCTGCCTCACTGGCAACTCTCTTTGATGTTTATATAGTGACTCAAAAAATTATTTCTTATAACACAAAGGCACTAATTGATGAAGCACACATTCCATAGTACTCTGCCATTTAGATACATAGATACCAAGATGTGGATGGCAGAAAAGGGCTCTTAGACCATCCAGACTGCCCACTCTATATAACTATTCTTTTTTTTTGTAGTGTACCTTTACTAACAATAAGTTCAGCCACACCACACATCCCCATCATCCCCATCCCCAGGACATATGTCTGTTCCATGTTCCCCACCTAAATGACCCCCCCCCCCAGGGAAAGGACTACTTTAAGACTGTGCAACTCCTCTGGCACAGTTGAAGATTTGGTGATGGAGTGTGGGGCACGATCAGTGTTGTAGGGCCTGTGAAGTGCAGCAGACAGTACTCTGCATGGCTAGGACTTTTTTTTTGTTTGTTTGTTTTTTTCTCCTCAGCCCTCAGATGTCACATAGGCCTGACTGACACACTTTGTAAGGTGGGACACTTCACCAACCTCTCCCAGCTGACCCTCTAATAACCCAGGCTTTCTCCTGAACCTGGGTCACCAGCATTGCAAGTAATAGTGCTATCACTGCACCAACAGACTGGCTCTCTACCTAACTAGTCCGCATTGCCATAGTGGCAGTCCTTCCCTTTGTTATTATTCCCCTTTTTCCTAAATAACCTCACATGCCTATCCCATTTGCACTTGAAGCTGCTGATCGATTTGGCCTGTACTTCTTCCTCTGGTAGCTTATTCTACATGTTCTCATCTCTTTCTTTGAAAAAGTGCTTATAGCCATCCTTTTTGAATCTCCTCCCTGCCAGCGTTAATGAATTCTGTCTTGTCCTGTGTTAGTACTCAAGGAGAAAAGTTCCTTAGTGTTCACTGTATTTATCCTGTGCAGGTACATGTATGCCTCAATCACAGTCACCCCTTTCCCTCCTCTCCTCAAGGGTGTAAATCATTTTCTACTAGGCCATGGGCCATCTTATTTGCCCTATCCTATACTGACTCCACCTTCTTGCAGTCCTTTCTCAGGTGACAGTACCTTGCACAGTATTCCAGGTATGTTCTTACCAGTGACCTGTAAAGGATCCTCTTCCGACTTTTGTTGATTATACCTTCCCTGTACATCCTAGACATCCTGGCATTCTGTTTGCTTTACTCACCATTCTTTTGCAGTGTGCAGATATTTATAGGGTCTCCAATATTTATCACCTCTAAATCCCTTTTGTTTGTAGTGCTGTCCACTGCCATCCCACTCGTTTCTGATTGCACTCGAGTTCCTTTTCCAAATGTGCATTACATTAGTTTTTTCAGTGTTGAAGTTCAGCTGTCAGATCTTTGACCAGTTCTCCAACCTGCCTGTATTCTCCCTTAGTTGCATTCTCCCTTCCTTCATATCTACCCCGTGTAGCTCTCTGTGCAGTCTGTGAAGTAGAAACAAAGATCTGCACAAGGGAAGACACAAAAAAGGATTGGCATAAGAAGGCCCCAATGGCTGTTTTAAAGGAATTCTTGCCAATATACTCATAATTCAACAGTGAGTTGAAACATAAAAACATAGAATTTGTTGGCAGATAAGGATCACTTGGATTGCCCAGTCTGCCCATTTTTGAACCTGCCAATACTGCCACCATACACCATGTCTGATCCTATCTGTTCCCCCCACATCTGCTTTTTTAACAAGATTCCTTTGTGCCTATCCCATTTATCCTTGAATCCCACCACTGTTTTCACCTCACCACCTCCACTGGAAGACTGTTCCAGGTGTCCACTACTTTTTCAATGAAGAAGTACTGCCTCACATCCCTCCTAAATTTCCCCCTCCAGCTTCATTGCATGCTGCCCTGTTCTTGTGCTCCTTCTCTTCTGCAAAATACTGCCCTCCTGTATCTTATTCACCCCTATGAAGTATTTGTAGGTCTCTATCATGCCCTTTCCTCCTTATCTCTTCTAGGGTGCACATACTGAGACTACTGCCTTGTTGCACTGCCTCACTAGTTTGAGGTCATCATATATCATTTGCCACCTTAAGGTCATCAGATATTATTATCCCAAGTTCTCTTACCTGTTTAGTGACCGTCAATGCCTCTTTCTAATTTTATACATTGCCTCTGTGTTCCTATGTCCTTGGTGCATGATTTTGCACTTTTTTGCATTGAAACTCAGCTGCCATACTCTTGACCACTCCTCAAGTTTTCTCAGGTCTCTGCTTATTCTGTCTGCCTATGTGTTTTTTTTTTTTTTAGATGGCTTATGTATTCTGTTCCGTATGTTGCTTCAACTTTTGTTGATGTTTATATAGAGACTCTAAAATATATTTCTTATAGCACAAAAGTACTAAGTAATTGATGGAGCACACATTCCATAATGCTCTGCCATTTAGATATAAATATACAAACATGTGGGCAGCAGAAAAGGGCTCTTTGACCATCCAGTCTGCCCACTCTACCTAATTCTTTTTTTTCATAGTGTACTTTTACTAACAATTGATTCAACCAAGCTGCCATACCCTTCACCACTCCTCAAGTTTTCTCAGGTCTGTACTTACTATCTTTACCTCCTACAGAGTATCTTTCCTATCGCAGATTTTGGTGTCTTCTGCAAGGAGGTATACTTTCCTTTCCAGCTCTTTTGCAATGCCACTCTTTTTTCCATGCAGATTTTTATCCTCAGGTCACCCCAATATGCCCCCTTCTGCCTGGTCTCCCAGTCCTGTCACCCAATTTTCCCAGGACTTACTGTACCTTTTCACTGAAGTCCTGGCTTGCTGAACTATGATGAGAGCCCAGTCACTCATAACTTGGTATTTTCAATATTTTTACCCCAAATTCCTCAACTTCAGCCCTATTGACTCTGGACAGAGTTTGTTTGTATAGCCACTCCTTGTCAGGACAGCCTTATTCTTTTGTATGGTCCCCCTTGCCAGGATGGCTTTTTCCTTTTTTGTAGCCCAGCCTTTCAGGACAGCTTTATTTTTTTTTTCTTTAGCTCCCCACCTTATCAAGGTGGCACTTTTCCTTTGTTTACCCCCACTTGCCAGGGCAGCATTTTTCCTTTGTTTACCCTACACCTTCTGTTCAGTCTGCTATTATCCATTTATTACACACACTTTCATTTATATGCCTTTACCAGTTTTGTTCCCATTTGTGCACTATGGTTATCATTACATGTTACATTCACATTCCATCATTACTCTCTCCGGTGTCCTTTATTTTATTTTTTTGCAAGTCAGTAAATTTTATTGAATCCTGTGTCCTTTATACTCACCATCTCGGTGAGATATGCTCTGCAATAAGCCTTGACTGGTAGATTCTGGACCTCCTGGCCAGATTTAGGGCTTCCTAGTGAGTTGCTCCTTCATCCCCTGTTCCACTTCCTCCACATCCACTGCAGTTTGCCTTCGGGGGCCTGCAGGCATGTTCCAGAGTTCAGTGCCATTCTGTGTAGTATGCAGCAGGCAAGGAAAATGCCACAGGCCTTGTGCATGGTGTATTGTAGGACACCACTGTATCTATTCTGGTATCTGAACTGCATTTTGAGCATGTATATAGAGTACATGCTCAAGGATGTTGCAGGTTTCAATGTGTGCTGCATTATAACTGTCTTTTGCAATGGTTGTGGGATGTTTGACAGGTAAACAGCCATGGATATAGGGGATATGCACTGTCCCCAGTGTAGAGAGAGTCCATCTGTTAGTGTCTTCAGTGATTGGTATATTCAATGTTAAGGGTTAGGGCTTATACTCAACAATGGGTGTGACCCAACGTTCAATTCTCTGGTGCCGGATGGAGGTATGCCAGGAGAAAGTGTCATAGAAACCTCTGGGCTACTGTGCCAGGACATTGCTGATGTGCTCTAGGGCATCATACAACATCTGGCAATTGACTAGAAAACCCAGCTATGCAGGTAAGCCTCTACTCTATCGCTTGGGGTGCATTCATGGTCACATGGGTACAGCCAATGGCACCCAGGGTTATTGGTATGTGCATCACTCAACAGAACTGATGCATGGTTGCTGTACACTCTGCAGGTGTGCTAAGATATATGAAAAACTCCCCAGCATGAGGCAGCAAAACATTGAAGAACTGGCTCAACAGGCATGAAGTGGTAGTCTGTGAGATACCAGTGTTATCACCCACCTGTATCTGGAATGTTCTGGAAATCTGTGAGCGCAGTTCTGCAGTAATCTTCAGTTCAATGGATATTGCATGGCTGGGTTGGGTCTGTGTCTGGAGCTAATCATGCAGCAGCTCACACGGCTGCATGAACATGGCCCTGTTGAGCCTGTACTAACCCATGACCTGCTCATCACTGAGCTCTAGGAAGATCACTTGGAGCTGGTACTGTTAACTAAACATCATCTCTAGGACTTATGCTGTGGCCTGGGGGGCAATTCTCCCTCTTGTCATCCTCCAGGACAGCCTGCATCTGGTACACAGGTGAGTCATGGCTCTGGTTTTCTCTCCACCTGTGTGTCTATGCTGGGATAAGGGTAGCCTTTAATTGTCATCATTTGGTTAGTGCCAATTAGTGATAACTGACATTCCCACAGCTTTAATGATTTGAAATATCGCTATGTACATCTTATTCAGAAATCCTCCCCCGTTCCTGCACTGCACATATTAATTTTGCACTGTGGAGCTATTGTCCCTGAGTGGCACAGTGGTCATTGCTGAATATCAGTTCACTCATGTTGTAGAGAAAAACATGTTGCCAATGCTGATTATGGCTTCAGCAACAAGCTGCCCAGCATTACAGTGCAAGGCATTATGTTTCCTGAGAGTTATAGTGCCAAAACGCCCTTCAAGGAAACAGGCAGTTTTTGGGAGGGCTTTGTTCCCTGCACCCCCAAAACTAAATATAATCTCTTCCAGGGTGGGCATACCCCAGAGGGGGTAGAAACTGTGTGGGGGCAAAGGGTGATATGAGTGAGGGGTGATCTAAAATCAAGATTGCCCTTTCACTATTGCCCTTGTTGCAGTGCTGTAATTACAGCAACAAAATTCAGTTGCCGTCCTAACAGTGTACCCTAAATATCATTGCCATGCACTGTGCTATTACTTGTAGTGCTGTGTTAACTGTTTGAAGAATGGCCTAACAATTTTTTTATAGTTTAAAGCACCGCCATTTGGTTTATATGCTAATCAGTCACACAGCCATGGTCCAGCACATTCCTACTATTTCTACTGAGATTTGCTACTGTCGTGTTAGAAATTTAAAAAAAATTATTGGAAATTAAATAACCTTAGCAAGTTAGGACAAAGGGAAGGGAAGGGGAGGAGGGGTAGCAATAATAGTCAGAAACTACATTGCCATAGGAGGAGTGGAGGAGGCAGAGGGAACTGTGAAGGTGATTTGGGTCACCATGATAGCAAGGGGGGCAAGAGAGTAAAATAGGAGTGGTGTATAGACCCCCTGCACTGGCAGAGGAGCTGGAGGAGAGTCTGGTGGCAGAGGTTGGGAGACACTGCAGATTGGGAAGGGGAAGAGTGGTGGTGCTGGGGGACTTAAACATGCCAGGAACAGACTGGGAGACTATGACATCCTCGGTGGCCAGGGAACAGAGGTTGTTGGATGTCTTTCAGGATGCGTTCCTAACTCAGCAGGTGGGGGAACTGACCAGGTAGGAGTGGATACTGGATGTGGTCCTAACAGACAGTGACCAGATTGGGGGCCTGGAAGTAAGGGACCCATTGGCGGGGAGCGACCATGCCACTGTCTGGTTCTGCCTAAACCTAGGAGGGGTAGAAGGCTGCACAAAGACAGAGGTAACTGACTTCAGGGGGTGGATTTCAAGGAAATGGGAAGGATCCTTAAGGAGCACTTGGATGGATTGGGCCAGACATGGGTGCTGACAGTAGGTGGGAAATCATCAGGAGGGTTGCAGGATGCTACCAGCACCTGCACAAGAGTAAGACAAAAATGCAGTAGGGCCCAAAAACCCTGCTGGTAGACCAGGGAGGTTCAGGAGGTGGTTAGGGGAAAGAAGGCAGCCTATAACCATTCAAGTGCTCAAGGAGTGAAAGGGACCAAGGGGAGTACGAGCTGATGGCCAGAAGGGCCACTAGGGTGGTGAGGCTGGCTAAGGCAAGGAAGGAGCAGCACCTGGCCAGGGAAATTAGAAGAGGGAACAAGGAGTTCTTTAGATACATTGGGGAAAAACGAAGGGTGAAGGGGCAGATTAGCAGGATTAAAACAAAGTAAGGATGGGCACAAGACCTGGGGGAGCAGGCTGAGGTACTAAATGAGTGTTTCACCTTAGTTTTAACAAAGGAAAATGAGGGTGCTGCATCATACATGGGAGGAGATGGTGAAACTGAGGAGAGGGGGACCCTTACTGATTGGCAGGTCTGGGAAGGGAGGTCATCACTGGCAAGCGGGGGAAGGCAAAGCAGGGGGACGAGGTAGCTATGGTGGAAATCATGGCAGAGAGAAAGAGGGAAGCACTCAGGTCCCTTAAGACAGAGAAAGCACCAGGGCCGGATAAATTACATTCCAGAGTGTTGAAGGAACTGGTGGATGTCCTGGCGAAACCCCTGGTGGAGCTCTTCTGCATCTCTCTGAGGATAGGGTGGATGCCCCAGGACTGGAAGGTGGCACATATAATGCCTATCCACAAGAGGGGATCAAGAAAGGTGGAAGGGAACTACAGACCCATCAGCCTGACATCGGTGGTGGGAAAGGTGATGGAGGGCATTGTCAAGGACAGACTGAGGGGAACCTGGAAAAGTTTGGGAGTCTGGATGATAGACAGCATGGATTTGTCCCAAGGAAATCATGTCAGACAAACCTTGTGGAGTTCTATGACTGGGTGATGAGTGCCTTAGACCTGAGTAGACCAGTGGACTTCCTCTTTCTTGACTTCAGCAAGGCATTTGACTCTGTTCCTCATGGGGACCTGTTGGATAATGTGGGAGAAATGGGGGTGGGGAAGCAGTTGATCAGATAGATAGGAAATTGGCTCCAGAACTGGACCCAGAGGGATATGGTTGGAGGGATAGTGTCATCCCCAAGGAGGGTCATTGGTGGAGTCCCTCAGGGATCAGTCCTTGGGCCCCTCCAGTTCAACACCTATGTCTCTGACATTATGAAGGGTATCAGAGTGAAATGAGTCTCTTTGCAGATGACTCAAAACTGGGGGTGGTGGTGGATGGGGAGGAGGGGGGGTGCCCTACAGAGGGACCTGGAGGCTCTGGACAGGTGGTCTAGAAAGCGGAAGCTGAGGTTCAGTGCAGGAAAATGCAAGGTACTGCACCTGGGAGGCAGAAACCCAGGTCAAGTGTACATCCTGGGGGGGGGGGATGCTATAAGTCTCGATGGCTGAGAGGGACCTGGGGTGGTGGTGGATGTCAAGATGAACAGCTCGGAGACTTGTAGGAGGGCAGCAGCAAAAGCCAACAGGATGCTTGGATGCATCATTAGGGGACTCACCTCCAGAAGGATGGAAGTGATACTCCCACTGTATAACTGCTTGGTGAGGCTTCACTTTGAGTTTTGGAGGCCACATTTAAAGAGGGACATTGAACTCCTGGAGAGGGTCCAGAGGAGGGCAACCAAAATGACTTTGGGCTTGGAGGATAGGACCTATGGGGAGAGGCTCAAAGAGCTAAATATGTACACATTGGAATAGAGAAGTGACCGGGGGGACATGATAGAGGTCTTCAGGTACATGAAGAGGGTAAATAGGGAGGAGCAGTCAGGGTGCTCCAAAGGAAGGAGGGGGGGCAACTAGAGGTATGGGTGGAAGCTGAAGGGGGATTCGGGGAGAAAGGAGGAGGTGCTACTTCACTGAGAGGGTGGTGGAGCCATGAAATGCGCTGCCCAGGGGGCTGGTGGAGGCAGAAACAGTGGAGGGGTTTAAGAGGGGGTGGGACAGGTACAGGGGAAGGCTTCTGGAGACAAAAATCAGTGCAGCGAGAATATCCGGGGCTGAGAAGGCAGAGGCCAGAGAGGGAGAGGGGGGCAGCAAGGTCAGCTCCCAGGATGGGGGCTGACCAAATGAGCAGACACGAAAGACTGTTAGGTCTATTCTGCTGGCATTTTAGTATATTAGTATATTACTATATTAGTCAGTTAGCAGTTTTTTTCAGTCTATTTTTATGCAGCTGACTTGCCTCAATCAGCCCCATCTAATGGTGATCCCCCTAGCTGCACCAACCACCATCTCAGGACTTACCCCATCTTCTTACTTACCACCATGAGTGGGTGGATGCCAAGGGTGATGGTACAGGGCCTGTGGGGTTGCCATTATCATCTGCCATTTGAATGTTTTTTCCTCCTGGCTTGTTTCCAGAGGTTGGGAATTGCAATATGTCATGGATGTGCGACATGAAGATGTGGCACTCACTTGGTAACAACGCCCATCCCTCTGAGAGGTGACCACTTACTATGACACCTAGCATCTGCTAGGTGTCATCGTTGCAGTATCACACACCATCCCCCCTCCTCGAAAGAGAAGAGCCATCACCAGATACTCACTCCTCCTTCCTCAGACCAATACCCAAGTGGCCCTGGTCCATTCCTGAACCTGATGCTTCAGTGTGTAAGCAGGTGTGGCATCCAATACCTCAACCCTTCTTACCACTAGACCACACAAAGCAGTTTTTTCATTTGTTTTTCTGAATGATTTCCTCCTTCCCAGCCATAGCTCACTTGTTCAGTTAATGCATACTAGTAGTGAAAGCCACTCACTTAGCTAATAAGAGAAACCTGAAATATCTAGGTATTGTTTAGTCAAATTCTTATATTGCTGCCTTCATTTAAACTAGTGAGAGTCTTGATTGGTGCCTATTTCATTCTTTTTTCTATATCTCCAAAGCCATTACCGTGCTTTCGATTTGAAGATGCAGTCTCATGCTTCTGCACTGTATGCAATCCTTTTACATTTAACCACTTTGATAAAAAAAAAAAAAGTAAAAATAACTGTAATCAATATCAATGCACACAAACTGTTTGTCCTGTTAACTGTTCCTCTGTGCCTCTGCTCCATGGACGGGGACAAATGCACTCTAATGTACCGGATAAGCCTTGCAGTAAATGTCAGCTACATATAAAACAATAGGAAATGTGCCAAAAAGCAAAAACAAACCAACTGTAGCTCATACAGGCTGAAAGACTATTTTATCAAGAACTAAGCTAAACTTTTAAAAGTACATGTTTAAACACTTTTCTTATATTCCTAAACACATGTAAAAAAATCCATTTCAGGAGTCCAGTAAGACACTCTGTAGATATGCATTAGACAGTTCTAATGCACATCGCCCTAACAGTGTGTTAGAACTGTTGTAATGCAGACGCTGTCAAGTCTTATTACTTACCGAAGCCTAATGTTAAAGAGAGAGTTTGGCAAAGAGTACTCAACTGAAGAATTAGAATGAGCATATCCTCAAAAAGCCTCATGCAAAAAATGAGGGGCTGGATTTTTAAACATCTCAGAAATTGGCACAGGTCCAGGATAAACTTGCACAAGTGGGTATTCACTTGTGGAGCCACATTTTTTTCCCACATGCACCACATTTTCAAAGATGGAGCCATTTAACTGCCAGATCTATGTTTTATGACAGCTTTGCAGCTGTTTTTGGTGCACCTACAGCAAAATGTTTTGTATGGTTGGGCCAGGCATATAACCCTAAGCAGTTGCACTTGCCATCCCTGCAAAGCATGGGCTGAAAATGGGAATGTCTGTGGAGTAGGTGCAGAGATTTATTTCTGCACTGGCAGCTGCAGAGTGGGACTTAGTCCCAAAATGGCTGAAAATCTGACCCAATACCTAAGTTATTCCTTTAAATATTACAAGCCATTTTGTAACCCAACTTTCACTGCCTGTTGCACTGAATAATGCCAATCATGTTTGCTTGCTTGTATTTGCTGTGTAGTTGTTGAGCACAGATAGCATAGCAGATAAAAGTAAGAAACTAAAAACATAAATTCTAATAGTGAAATGATTATGATTGGGAAATGAAGAGGTTCACAAATAACAGTGTTGTTTTCTTAGATTGTGATTCTAAATATTCAAGATAGCATTTTTATTGCCCCCAGTGTTTGAACACGGCAGGTGTTCATCAAATTCCACTCAAAACATGATTTTGTAGAAGGACTGCAAGAAAAGGCTGGGAAGAGATTTGAAAATGACACCTGTCATGTTCATGAGGTGGAATACAGTAATAAAAAGATTATAGTGAGTCTAAAATATGGGTTCAAAATGTTTAAAAAAATGCAATGTTGTAAGTAAACATTAACCTTTATTCATAACTTTGCTGTTTTTTGAGATTTTAGCTTCACGTTTTCAACACAATCCTTTATCCCCACCTTATGATAATGACAGCTGTCATTTATGAAATCCTGCCCAAAATGTCATTTTGGAGCACAAGTGTAAAAAGACATTTTGGGTGTGATTTGAAAAATGACACCTGCAGTCCTGCCATATATTGAAAATTTGGGTCAAAATCTAAAAAGAAAAATAGAAAAGTTATGAATAAACATTGAAAAGTTTCAAAATTAATGTTATAACTTTTTTGTTGTTTAAGATTTTGACCCTAAATTTTCAACGTAGTGTTTTTATGACTCCACCTTATTATTAAGACAGGTATAATTTTTGAAATCCAGTACAAAAGGTGATTTTTTGTGAAGCAAATGCAAATATGTGTTTTAGAGGGGATTTGAAAATTACACCTCTCTCACTCATGAGGTGGATAAGGCCATGCTGATAATTTGTGGTGAAAATGCTACAAACTTTAAAAGTTATGAGTAAAAGTTCAAAATGCATTAAAAAGCCATAAACAAGACTTGATTTCAGTGAGTTCACAGTCAAAACATAATGGGAACGATGATGGATGCTTTTCTTTTTTCAGGGAGCCAACACTGGAGATTGGGTATACTCTCCAACAAGTGCATAGGATGAGGTAACTAGGAAATAAAGTCTCCCAACTGATGTCAGGATGGAGGCAAAGCTGGCAATATAAGGCCCTGAGTGATTACCCTTCTCTGCCAGATATGCTGTATTGGAAGGATGTGCAGTTGCCCCTAGACCAAAAGCCTCTGCCATGGGGGGAACACCATGGAGGAAGTGAGGAGAGGTGAGTCACGATGGGCTGGGAGGCTGCCAGGAGCAATCAGAGGACTGGACAACCAAAGGGGCTAAACAATCTCAGTTTAAAAATTATACATTAAAAAACCCTCCATCTCTCCCCAAATGGCAAGAACTAGTCCTATGGCCACCCCCTAGTAGTCTGCCACTCCACCATCACCCTGTACAGTTATTAAATACAACTGCCTTTCAAGCACAGTGTCAACCCCTTCCCAACTCCTTTGTGTATCTTTATAATTCCACCTCTGTACTCAAATGGTTTTTGAAGTCAAGTACTGTAGCTCCCCACTCCTTATCCCCAAACAATTATTGCGGATAATATTACAAAATATACCTGCTGCTTAGTGATCACCCCACTAACACACAGCATGGTACTATTTTTCTCTAATGCTGACAGGTGGCACCAGGTCTGGGGGGTACAATGCGGAGGAGACTTGCCAATTTTCCTAGCATCACTCAGTGATATGTAGGCCACCCCCTCCTTCAAATTCCCCCTGGGAAAGAAGTAGAGCACCACCTCCTTGGTCTACTACAAGGATAGGAATCAGAAAACAGCCTCCACCCCCCGACTGAGAAGAATTGCAGTTAGAACTCATGGTTATGAGGCTGCATGTCTGCAGAGACCTGTGCTTGTGCCTCAACCTAAGTCACTCATGATAGCAATATGTGCTACCACTGGATCATTGATGTGGCTCCAGAAATCATCCTGACATATTTCCAATACATTATCACTGGTATTTAAACCTTTAAGAGTTGTTTTTAATTGATGTTTTAATTCAGTCATTATTTAGAAATAAAATCTTATTCTGACATCTTTAAAATAGTACAAACAAGCCAGCCCAGTAACATAATGGTAGCACCACCACTCGCTATGTCAGCGACCTAAGTTTGGTAATGGACCTGGGTTGCTCAGGGACTGACATGGGGAAGGAGAGAGAATTGAGCGTGCCAAGAACAGCTCTCCTCCTTCAGGGGATAGCATCTCCCACTGGTTGGCTGCCACCAAGAGAAATATGGGTGGCAGCACAGCAGACACCATACAGAGGTATGAGGTCCCACAAGCAGATACTGGGAGGTGTCTTCATAGAAATGAAGAAGGCATATGCATTATTGTATACCTGTGGCTTCATGGGGAAGGACAAACAGGGAGGAAACCATCAATTGTAGCTGGATGGTGGACTGGCCCCCCCTGCGGACCACACACCAGTGACAGGGTGCCTCCGACACTAGATCCTGCTGTGGCAGGGATGGCAACTAGTGCTGTGTGGATTGTGGAATTCCACTGATGAAATTAGAATGTAATGACCATTCCACCAGCAGAATTTCCACCAGAATTTCATCGGTTCTTCTCCAGAATTCCACCTGCTCCAATCCAGGGAATAATATTCTGCTGAACAGCATTTCCATAGAAAATCATTCTATAACCATTTATGTAGAACATTTATGCAGATTTTGAGATCTGTGGAATAATATTCCATGGAACAGCATTTTTTCCACAAATAATCATTCCCCAATAATTTCAGCAGAAAATATTGAGATCTGTGGAATAAAATTCCATGGAAATGTTGTAGAAAAACTCATGCAGCATTTTTCTACTGCAGAATTATGCCATTCCATTTCCGGCAAAATTTGGCTGAACTTCAGTGGAATTTTGAAAATTCCACAAAATTTAATTCTACCAAAATTAGAAAATTCTGCTCAGCACTAGTGGCCACCCCTGAAAGCCCCACCGCAAAGAGAAAGCTGTGGGAAAAGTCAGAGCAGGTAACTCCCAGAGATGCTGATGGGGCTGGGAGACTAGTGCAGAGGGGAGACAGGTCAACAGTATGGAGCAGAAACAATAGATTGAAAAAATATACAAACTGGAGGCCAGTAGATGGCTCAGTGGTAGCACGTTAGGCTACTGTGTTGGCGACCCAGGATCAGAGGTGAGCTTAGAATGATGGCAGTTGGTTGACACACTGTGAAAGAGCTGCCTCTGGTAGTGCATTCCAGACAGGGAGGGTGGTGCCACAATCTACCATCATAGCAACCCCTACTATGGGTCATGGAAATTGTTTCTATACAAGAACATTTTGCTTGTACATAAGGACTGCCTTAGGCTGGGTGTGGCAACAGTCAGTCATGAAAGGGTCAGAGGTGAAAACAAACAAAAAAAAATAGTGTCCATTTGAGTAATGGCAGCATTGATTTCAGTCCCTACACTCCTCACTACTCCAACATGTGAAGCACACTGAAGGGGAGAATGCATCCCCTGAAGCTGGTCATAAGGAAATTGTTGACTGGGAACAAGTGGAGAAAAGTAGGAGAGTGGCTAGGGATGGAAATTTGCCACCATAAAGCTTGATTGCTGTGGGACTGAATATGGGAAAATTGTACCAACAAGAATCTCTGTGCTTTATAGCTTTATAAACTAGAGAGTTGCAGTTGTTTCTAGGTATATGACATGTTCTCCAAAGTTGAGTTGAAACATTTGATTTTAATAACCATGTTTCTGGTTTAAATTCATTCCTGTGTTGGCTTGTTTAGAATATACAAATGTATTCTGCATACGTGAAACAGCCACTGACGCCTTTGGTAAAATGTTGGAAAACATAACATTTAGACATAATTCAGCTTGTATTTTGTATATCTTGTTTTGATTTCTCCTCTCCATTAATTATCACTGAAAAAGTCCAACAAAAAAACAAAATATTTTCCCTTAGAGTTTATCTTCCTCTATAACTTATTCCCTACTTGAAATTATAATGCTCTGTTGTGACATCATATAACTTTTACCCTATTTGAAATTATAATGCTCTGTTGTGACATCACAGGCTGTTGCCATGGGAATAACAGTGATGTCACAAGCAGGGTATTTCTGCATCGGTTGGGGGAAGAAGCAATAGCAGCTGATGAACCCTCAAGAAAAAACTGTCCTGTTTTCATTCATATGACTTCAGTAATACACAATGGAGGTAAGAAATACAGAACTAATGAGAAGTATAAGCTGCTTTGTGTTCAAATATTGATTTTCAAATGTGTTTCTCGAGATGTTGGAGGCTGTTTAACAGAACCTGAAATATACTTAAACAAAACCTCTCAGTGTGTTTAAAATATAGCAACATGATTGTAACTCATTGACATATATACATTGACATTGTTTGAGACCAATATCTCTATAACCATTAGAAGGGCAAATGTGGTCCCTCTGAACAAGAGTAGAAGCAGAGAGAAGGCCAGCAATTACAGACCAGTCAGTCTCACATCAGTAGTGGGGAAGTTAATGGAGTCCATGCTGAAGATGAAACTGATGGAGTACCTGTAGAGATATGGGCTGTAGGACCACTGGCAGCCCAGCTTCATGGAGGGAGGTCCTGTGACACAAATTTCATAGACTCTTTGACAACTGGGTAACTAGGAAGGTGGATTAGGGGAGGACAGTGGATGTGGCCTATCTGGACTTCAGTAGGGCAGTTAACACTGTGCCACACAGGAGACTGATAAAGAAACTTAGCAACCGGGGGGGTTGGTATCAAACTGGTTTCAAGATAGGAGGCAGAGGGTGTGGTAAATGGCAGTAACTCAGAGGATGGGAGAGTGATTACTAGAGTACCATGGGGATTAGTACTGGAACCTGTCCTTTTCAATGTCTTCATAACTGACATTGCTGAGAAAATGGAGGTCAAGGTGTGTCTCTTTGCAGGTGACACAAAAATCTTCAACAGGGTGGACACCCAGGAGGAGTTGAAGAGAATGCAAAGGGATATGGGGCAATCAGAGGACTGGTCTAGGGAGTGGCAGCTGGGTTTCAATGCCAAAAAGTGTGAAACTCATAGACCTCTGGCAGGGTAACCTGGGAACTGTGTATAAGATGGGCGGCAGTTACAATTACCAAGCAAGAGAGGAACCTTGGGGTGATCATATCAAATAATTTCAAGGTGACAGGGCTGTACAACAGGGCAGTAGACAAGGTGAGCTAGATGCTGGAGTGCATAGAGAGGGGGATCTCTAGAAGGAGAAGGGAGATGGTGTTGCTTCTGTATCACTAACTTGTGAGACCCCACCTGGAGTACTGCATTCAGTTCTGGAGGCCGCAACTCTGTAAGGACACAGGGTGGAAGGCTACTAAAATTATGCAGGGGTTGCACGAGAAGCCATACTAAGAGAGACTACAGGACCTCAACATGTATTCCATGGAGGGGAGGAGAGGAGAGTGAGAAGTGGCATGATTGAGATCTACAAGTACCTCATGGAGGTGAAAAAAGTGTAGGAGAGGAGCCTCTTTCAAAGGAGGGGGAGCACAAGAACACGAGTGTATGCTATGAAGCTTGTGGGAGGGGAATTTCAGATGTATGTGAGGAAATATGTTTTCACAGAAAGAGTGGCTGTTGCCTGGAATAGCTTGCCAGAAAAAGTGGTAGGAGTGAAGACAGTGGGGAGCTTCAAACATGTGTGGGATAGGCACGTGGGTATAATAAGTACAAGTAAGGGAGGTGGGAGGGATACTGCAACCAAGTATGGTCCAGGGTATAGCATTAGGCTGGGAAAATACTGTAGTAGTAAGTAAGTAAATCTTTATTTCTTTAGCACCCAATCCCTTTGGATCTGGGGGCTTTACGAAGAGGTGTAAGAGACATACAAAGATACATACAGGGTCAAAAATAAATACAAACAATAAATAAATCAATAATAAGATCAGGCTGTAGCTAAATAAAAAAGGCTTCTTTAAAGAGGTGTGCCTTCAAACTCTTCTTGAAACCCTCCACTGATGGGGCCTCCCTCAGAGGTCTGGGGAGCGAGTTCTAGAGGGCCAAGCTGGCTGCCTCAAATGCATGGTCTCCCAAGGTTTTCAGCCTAGCCTCAGTACTGCCAGGAGGCCCTTAGTGTAGGAGCAGAGTGAGCGCTAAGGGAGGGCAGGGGTCAGGAGGTCACTCAAGTAGCCAGGGCCTGAGTTGTATAGGGCCTTACAGGTGAGCAAGCCTACCTTGAAAATGAACCTCCATCTAACAGGCAGCCAGTGCAGGTCACACAGGACTAGGGTCACACAACATAACCACCTAAGAAGTGCATTATTCTCTTATGACCATACACCTTGTAGTGTGTTACCCCATGTATAAAATTGGCTTTCATTTATTAAAAAAATTTAGCTCAGGTGATTTGTGCAATTGTAAAAGAACACTCAATGGTCATGTGATGTATTTTGACCAATGTGTTTACAGAATTTTTATTACCTGTTTTATAATATACATTATAAACTGGATCAAAAAAAATCAAGGAAGTTGATTGGCTGACAACTCTTTGAAGCCGTGATGATATCTAGCTACATCATCACGGCTTAAAAAAGCCTCCAGCCACCAGCCTCCTCACCGGCAACAAATTCCTTTCAGCGCAATGTTGCCCAGGTCCCGCCACCTGGAACAAATATGTCCTACAGACGGCTGCTGTTAAAAATAATAAATCACACAGCAAATCCTTGGCAAGAAATGCAAACTGAATAAATGACACTGCCCCCAACTGACCATACACAAAAACAGTCACCCGATATCCCCAAACTACTGCCCAACACCACCACATCAAATAAAAGCTACCAATGGCCACTTACCATATCGAGTATGACGGCACTGCAACTCTCTAGCAACTCCTCAAATCAAACATAAGGAAACAACCCCAAACCTCACCACACTGTGCCTGCTTTTCTTCCCCACACATTTGCATCACCAAGTCAGCAGCTTCACCTTTCAACAACCACTCTGGGCAACTTACTGTAACAAATCCCTTGTCATTCAGATCGCTGCTTCATCCTTGCCACACATAAACTTTTCAGAAAAATAAAATAAAACCATACACATCTTCACTGAGACATCAGGACTAAGGTCCAAGGCAAAAACAACACAGTTCAATTCCTGGTGCTGACTGAGAGACACACAGTGCACCTCCTCCAGGAACTCAACTTACAATAGTGCCACCTGCTGTCTAGAGGTCTTCAGGAACTATTTTATTAAAATGTATTCCTCCAACACCTCAAAGAATGCATTTTCAGATGGATTTAAGTTTTTTTTTATTTTCTTTTTACTGATAAAATTTTATTCCAGTTCATAATAGCAATAAGTCACTACAGGGTGTGGGTATGTCATGGGATAGCGTCACTTCTCGGATGGTTGGACGCACTCGGCCTGCGACCTTGTGCCCAACCACCCGAGGCATAATGATATCCCATGATATACCACACCCTGTCGTGCCTTATTGCTTAATTATACAATGGCATGTAAAGATTTTTGAGCAATGACTGGTCAGTGCCCACCTTCACCAGTGATGTTATCTCAGTATAACATCACTGTATGAATGTCAGGCACACCTGGACTGCACCAAAAAAAGAAGAAATCATTCCATCCTGTTCCCTGCTTCCCACCCACCACCAGCATCAATGAATAGTCAAGGTTTGACAAACTCAACACCCCCATCCCCCGAGTCCCTCGCTGTATCACTTAAATACACAGCCACATTAAAAACGAAGGACATTTTTTTTTCTCTTTAGACATCTGCTGCATAGCATTGCACTTAAGAATTGTCAGCACACATGCTTGCCTGCTCAGATTCCAGCTTCTCTGAAAAGCCACATGCAGTGGCGATATTTAAAACATGCAGAAGTGGCGATATTGTGGCAAAATTTAAAACAAAATATTTCTTCATGTGTTGCAGTTTGACCAACCGCAGTCCATAAAAACTTACAATCCTTTGTCTGGTTTCCCCACTCTACACAATCATCTATTAATGGTGCTTGTTCCATACACTTCCCGCTCCCAAAAGTAACGTCCGACACTGCCCCAGTACCAAAACTAGTGGCCGACAAAATATCCTCGCAATGTAAAGCAAAACCAAGTATAAGCCCTTACTCAGACTGGGAACATAGAGACTAGACACTGGTGCTTGGGAACAACTAAGGAGATGAAGGGAACACAAAGTAATGGAGCTAGGGGGCATGGCATTACATAAGAGCTCCACCTAGTGGAAAAATGCAGAACAGGAACTTTTGTTCTAAGACTTCTTCTACACTGAAAAAAAGTAAAAACAATTTAAGAAATAATTTTTTTAACATTATTTCCTCTACAAAAAAGTGAGCCATTGTATAATAGCAATAATGCACACCAGGGTGTCTGTCTTGCTGGAATAACAAACATCACCTCTTGGGTGCTGAATGCACTCGGCATGTGGCCACATGCCTCAACCACCCAAGGCATGACATTATCCCAGCACGACACAAACCCTGTTGTGCATTATTGCTTAAATAATGCATACCCTTGGGTGTCTAACTGCAATTGCAAAATGTGTCACAATTGTACAATAAGTGCCGATGACAAAGGTTCACAAATAAGCCTGGATCTTCAGGGGCAGGTTGGATGGAGAAGGATTGAGTATCCCAGGACATGCTGTCCTCCTCAGGGAAGAATGGGTCACTGTCATCACTACAATATTGCCACTTGGGTGACCACAGGTGGCAGTGTAGTTGAGGGTGCCAGGGGAGGGACAGACACAGGCCAGAGGTTCAGCACAGCAGCACACTCAATGTGCACACTTGCCTAGGACTTCCCATGTGTGCCTCTGTCTGTGGGGTTGTGGAGAAATTATGGAAAATGGCCTCATTGCCCAAAGGATGATAGACCTGGTGGACCAAAGAGGACTGGTTCTGGACCCCACAGCTAGTCACCTGATGAAGACACTGCAGTCTGAGGAATACAGCCCCTCTACCCAACCCAAGGGCACAACTGAGGCAGTATGAAGGTAGACAGCTGTTGGAGGAACAGGGTCCAGCGGAGCCTGGGTTACTGAGGGAGTTTGGGCAATGGTGTGTGACGGGCATTAACAAAGAATGAAAAAAAAAGTGACAATAAGTAAAAGACAAGTTTGGTGTTAAACAGAGAATAATGGCTATGCAACAGTGTGTTATGGATTTTTGTTTATTCACCCAAGGTGTATGATGACCCATACACCTCAAGAGTGAAGCTCTAGAGGTTTAAGAGTGAAGCTCTAGAGTTTTATGAGGTCATCACACACTGAGGGTGGGTAAAAAAAATCCATAGCACACAGTTGCATAGATTTTATTTTTTATAATTACTGGTGCAGGGAGTTTTTTTTCCTTCAACACTTGAAATGACAGTCAGAGACACTTATACAATTTAATGCTGGTACAGGGAATTCTGTCACACACACACACACACACACACACACACACACACACACACACCACGCACTTTCTGTCCAGTACGGACATTGTTTAGCTTAGTTTTTTTTTTATTATTTTTCCTTTAAAAAATAAAAGTGTTGAACCATGGTAATGTTGCAGTTTAGAAGTGATGCATGGCAGGCACAGTCTTACTGGTGATAGTGCTGGGTCAGACTCACAGTTTCCTGAACCTGACACACAGCAGGATCAAGCAGAAACAATTTAAAAATTCTAAAGGCAGGATCAACCAGATAAATTCAAATAAAAAATAACTTAAAAAAGAGTCTTACTGTAAATGAAAGTATCAGTTTCTGTAGCGGCCCGCCACTAAGCAAAAAACAGAGCTGCCATGTTTGTGAAACTATTTAGCCTGTCAGCACACACAGT
Source organism: Neoceratodus forsteri (assembly GCA_016271365.2). NCBI lineage: Eukaryota > Metazoa > Chordata > Ceratodontiformes > Ceratodontidae > Neoceratodus > Neoceratodus forsteri. The sequence continues at coordinate 878,204,687 of CM028129.1, forward strand.
TGGAACCAATGAGGTAGCGTGATGAATGTAACTGACGGGACAGAAACTGCTGTAATAACTGGGTAATCTGGTTATTACGGTGTTTGAAACTTGTCTCTGACCCGTGCATGAAAGTGGGTCACCAGTAATTCTAATGTTTTTTGTTGTCATTTTAAAATATATTCTTAAACCACAGAGAAAATAACTGCTATAACTTCCAGGTAAGTAGAATTCACTCAGAATTTAAGGTTGCTATGGATTGCAAGAATTAAAAATTATGCTAAATTACACACACACACACACACTGTCTCTCTCTCTTTCTCTCTCGGGAGATAAATTCAGTTTTTTACTAACATTTCTTCAACAAGTCCCATACTGATGAAAAATTTGCACAGAGGGTTTCCGGTTTATAGTTTGCAGATAATTCTCCCCTGTGGAAGGATTTGTAAGGATCTGAAGCACTGTGGTTGATTTTGTCTGTCTTGCCTGGTTTCTGTCACAATAAAGCATTTTATCATGAGGCTGTATGCAGCTAACCTTTGGAACTTTTTGCTGGTGTTCTTTTCATATTGCTGCATTATCTGTCTCTCTGTGCCTGGTTCCCCATTTGGATTTGTACCAATAATTCTTACAGTATCTTAATTTGAATTACATCTTCTAAACCATGACTTAACTGCAGTTCAACACTTTTATTTTTTTTAAAGAAAAAAAATGACTAAACAATGTCCAAAAGCTGCAGTTTGTGCTTTGAAGAAGTTAAAGGAGGTGAGCCCAGTCACTAATGGGGATAGTGAATTCCATGCTTTGATAGCTCTAGTCTAGATACAAACAAGCATTGTCAAAGGGCCATTTTCCTAAAGGGCACATGCAGTTTATTAATTATCACTCCTGGATTGAGTATGGTTTTTGTTGTCAGCTGCAGTAAAGAGGTCACGAACACTGGGGAGCATTTGGCATAGTAACATACTTTTGCATAAGTGGGCTGAGATGTAGGAAGCTCTGAGATGAAAAGAGAGCCAATTGGAAGCAGTGTAGAGGTTGCATCAGTGGGTATAGGAATTTAAGTTCAGTGCAGATCTGCATGTGTGGATAAGGCAACGCCGATTTTTTTCTAGAACTACACTATTTTTTCTCAAATCACACTATTCTCTCTTGCCTCTGCTATTCCCTCAACCCTCCTCTCATGGCCTATGTTCAGCTGATAAATCCCTGCTGCTTGTTCCCCTATGCAAAAGTTCCAAAGGTGCCTCTGCCTTTTCTCACTCGGCGACCAAGCTCTGGAACCCCCTGCCTCTAGATATCTGCTTATCTCCAAATCATGCCCACTTCAAAAACAAGTATTGCTCCTACATCTTCAGCCAGGTCTCCTGTTCCTATTTTAACCCACCCTGACTCTCACTTACCTCCTTATACCTCACCAGCCCTCTATGCTACTTACTATCTCCCCTTATTGTTCTTCCTAGCTACCTTGTCCAACACAGCACTTTCTCTCATTGTTACCGCTAACTAGGCACATTCAATTGCTTATTTTTCTATTTCCTATTAAGTAAATCCCAGCCAATGTTTACCTGTACCTTGACTTGTTTGCAATAATATACCCAAGTTTTTATGATGTCTACATCCTACTTACTGTTTTATTGCTTCACTGTATAACCTGTATCCTGTAACCAATGTATCCCTTGTTATTCCTGTATCCCTGTGACTTCTGTAACCTGTAACCCTAGTTATCCCTATATCCTTATGACCTCTGTAATCTCCCAGGTCATGACTGATAATAGTCACTTCTGGCTACAGCACCTACCCAGTAAACAAAAACTAAATGAAAATAAATAAATAAATTAGAGACAGAGTAGATCATTGAACCATAGTTGATGACCTCACTGGTTACGTTTAGTCTATTTTGGTACAAGCCTTTGGAGGATACATTTGACAGCTGAGTCAACATTAGGGGAAAAGGACAGAGTAGGGTCCAAGTACATTAGATTCCTAGGAACTTGAAAATCTGGACTTATTTAATAGTCACCATTCAGGATGGTAATGTGTGGGCCAGAGTTTCCTTCAGGGCATGGGTATTCTCAAACATTTTTTTTTTATTACAAGGTTTAGTGGTGAACCAGCTGCACCCCTTGTTACAGTCAAATTATAGATTTTCTCAAGGGTTCCACATCCCAATGGGTTATAAAACTTTCTGTGTCATCTGCGTATAATAATAATTTGGAATAGACACAGACCGTTGGGACTTGATTAACAAATAGGATTAACAAAAGTGGTCCCAGGATAGAGCCTTGTGGTACTCCAGTGGTAAAAGGTTGTAGACCAGAGAACACATTGCCACACTTTGCCTTTTGAGTTCTGTTGATGAGGTAGTCAGAGAACCATGTAGTTGCCTCAGTCAGTAGACATATTGGATGGCATGACTTACTAGATCAAATACCTTAGAAAATCAATGAGGCAGCACAGACATATTCTCCTTTGTCCAAGACCTCATGGAGATCCTTGGTAAACTCAGTCAGTACAGTGGTTGTACTATGCATCTTCCAAAAGCTGTGCTGTTTAGCGGTGAGGAGATTATGTGTAGTAATGTAGCTCATCAGCTGGTCACTGATTATTTTTTCCAGGGCCTAGGACACTGGGGAGAAAACTGAGATAGGCCTGTAGTTAGTGACAACCATAATGTCCCCTGATTTAAATACAGGAACCACATTAGCTTGCTTCCGGACATCTGGGATGAAGTTGAATTGAAAAGCAAAATTGAACAATTTTTGGATAAGCAAAGTCAGCTCAGCAATAGCCATTTTGAGCAGCTTGGTGTCTATCGAGTCTGGTCCAACTATTGTTTTAGTATTGAGTCTGGTCCAACTGTTGTTTTAGTATTGGAGTTCTGTAGGTATTTGCAGACTATTGGAGGGGTTATCCTTCTAAAGTAGAATTAGGGTCTGGGTATACCTGAGAAGTCAGGGTGGTGATAAGCAACAGGCAATGTTCCAGTTAGCAGGTACATGTCTATGTTGACAAAGAAGTTAAAGCAATCTGCAATGACTTGGGGTCAGTGTTGTTAGTGAAATAAATTTTCAGTATGGTGGAGTATAACAGCTTTTCCTACCAAGGACACCATTGATGTTTTCCAATAGCTTCCTGGGGTCACTGCAGGATTTTTGGAGTCTTATTTTACTGTAGTCAAGTTTGGCTTTTCTTGGTATTACTAATGCTAATTTTATATATATTCACATCAATACATCTGCCTCCTGACATCCCCCATATGGTGACTCCCCATCAGTCCCACCACTGACCAACCAGGTCAACAAGACAGAAGGTGGCTTGCCACCTGGATTAGTGCAGGGCCTGTGGGAAAGTGAAGCAGCTGGGGATATTTTCCTCTATATTCACCACTGGGAAGGTAACGTGCAATGACGTGGATCATCTGCCAATGTCCCCATTACATTCTGCTACTCCCACTGACAACCAGCATTCACAAGGTGATAGTCAGGTAGTGGAATACAGGTTACCCACACCCTGAGACAGTAGAGCTGTCCTCCAGAAACCCAATCCTACTTCACCTGGCAGACTACCAGTAACATGAGTCCATTTGCAAACTGGGTCACCAGTGTGGTGGCTGGTAAGGTGCCAGTGCCTCAACCATCTGTGCCACTGGTCTGTGTTAATTTTGTGGCATAGTAGCAGTCTCAGTCATGTGTTAACAACATGAAACCTCTGTATGTCGGCATTTTCCCTGTTTGCACAATTTTCTAGTATTAAATAATCTATGCACCTTATTAAATGCTCTGTTCAGTTTCTGCCAATTGCATGAATAGGACAGTTAGATTGAATGATTGTGTGGCTGCATTCCAGTTCCGTAGTGCAAGCTTGGGACTGGCAACTAGTGTTGTCAAAATTAGTTCTGAAAAGATTAAAACCCTTTTAGAACCCAGTAGTTTGAGTTCTCATTTGGAACTAGAACACACATGTGTTCTAAGTATTAAGGGTTCTAAATGTAACACCCCCCCCCAAATGGGGGCTTTCCTTATTGCCCACTTGTTTCCTGTAGCTCTCATTTTCTGGAGACCTCCAGTTCTGCCTCTGATGCTTGCAGGTCTCTCCGGGTGTTCCCCTAATGTTGTTCTCAAGTATCACTGCTGCTGCCCAGGTCCTTTGGTGGGCTCTATGACACCATTCAACAATTAACTCATCGACTGACATCACAGCACCAGGCTCCATGTAGACCATGATTTGCAGTCAGCAGGGAGCCACGAACATCACAATGTGCTTTTTCTTTGGGGGTGAAACTCCCCGAACCCTCCCACAAGGGGTGGTTCTGCCCAACCCCCTCATATTCCTGGGGACTCCTCAATCAGTTACACCATCTGACACGGAAATAGGTGGCTCCCATTGCAATAATCCCATCACCATAGCAAACACTTTCAATAGCATGTTCTCTGACCTCTCCCCCTATACCAGCGCTCTGCCACCAGCTGCCTCCACTGCTGACACTGTGCCTCTTACTGACTCTGCCACCTTCACAAGTGACTCAAAACCTATATCACACCTCCCTCTATTTCAAAGCTATTACCAGCTCTCAGGTTCTGAACCATCTAAAAAATTATCTGAATACACTAGTCCTGGCTCTGACCAACTTGAACCTGCCTTTTAAAACTAGCTGCACTTTATCTCTAAACCACTAGCAAGAATTTTCACCTTGTCCTTCACCAGCAGTGCAGTCCCAGAACTATGGAAAATGGCCAGGATCTCCTCTATCTTCAAAAGGAACAAAAGATATCTCTAATTACAGGCCTATTGCAATACTATCCCACTCAGCAAAATCCTTGAAAAACTGGTTGCCATACAGATCCAGGAATTCCTCGAAACTACCAAGCAGCTCAATGATGCACAACATGGGTTCAGAAAAACACAGTACTACACGGCTCTAGCCAAAATCACCACCCACATCCTCACTGGTATGGATCAAGGAAAGCTCACAGGGGCTGTCTTTATAGACCTAACCAAGGCATTTGACCTAGTTGACCACCCCCTGCTCCTATCCTCCCTAAGGAAAATAGGCTGCTCCTCCCCTGTACTTGAATGGTTCAGGAGCTACCTGACCAACAGGTCCCAGGCTGTTAAATTCAACTCAGCCATCTCCTCCACTGTGGTAACGAACATTGGAGTGCCCCAAGGCTCCATTCTGGGTCCTCTTCTATTCACTCTATTCATCAATAACCTCCCAGATGAAATACCTGCCTGTTCCTCGCTCCTCTACGCGCAGACGACTTAGTTATCTATGCCAGCTCACCCAATGTAGAGCAAATTAACACCTCGCTTAATAGAGCCTACTCCAGTGCCCAGAATTGGTTAAACTCCCACCGCCTCATTCTGAATTCCTCCAAAACCAATGCCATGCTACTCGGCACCACTCAAAAGATCCGAAGGTGCTCTACTCCCCTGAGCATCCTTGATTTAAATGGAAATCCTCTGCAGATAGTTGCCTCCTTTCGTTACTTGGGCATCCTACTAGATCAATCGCTTGACTTAAACCTTCATATCCAAGCCACTTGCAAAAACGTAAACTGCAAGTTAGGGGCAGCCTACAGAACTAGCTATATGCTTACCTCCTCCGCTAAACTTGCCATAGCCAGGGGGATCCTGCTACCAACGCTTTACCTACTGTGCGCCTATACTTACCTCTGCCCACAAATCTGCGCTGCACAAATGGGATGTTACATACAATAACATATGCCGATACGCCTCACAATCCCCATGACTTCTTCATCACTGCCAGCTATATGAGGACCTTGGGTGGCTCTCCCCCTCGGCCATCAGGAGCTACTTCCTGGCCTGCCTAAATGATTCTATACTGAGACAAAGTCAGCCTGCTGCACTGGCGAAGCTCCTTCTATCGATTCCAAACATGGCTCAGATCTGCTGATAAAGACCTGCTGGAAATTCTCGCTGCCCCTTTCGTAAAGGAACAGGCCAGTTCCAACACGCGCCCTATGTTATGGAACCAGCTCCCTCTGGACCTCAGGCAAGCACCCTCGCATCCCTCTTTCAAGCGTGGGCTGAGACTACACCTGGCCATTTCAGATTCATGCACCTGCTTTGATCCTACCTGATCCTGAATCTTCCTGCCCCTACTCCCCCCCCCCTGCTACTGGTTTCCATACTACCCTCCTTTTGTTCTCTCCCTAAATCAACCCTCTCCTCAAACTCACCTATCGTTATCTTAAATTATAATTATGTATGGTTTTATGAATGTATGCACTTACTTACTACTACCTACATTACTGTTGTATCTTGTACTGTTTTTATCCTCTGCGCTACCTAGGCACTGCCCAAACTTGCCACAGGTGGATGTTGGTACTGTAAGGCCTCACCTCCTCCCTCCCCTTCACTTGTCCTCCATTACCGCAAGATGTCCATGGCCAGTGACTGCCACCGGCCCTTATGCCCAGCCTCGGAACCACGAGCCTGGCTCCACCTACCCGCCTCCTACCGCTAAAGCCGTATTTCAAGCCGCCTTTACTCCCCACCCACCCCTTCCATTTTCTTCTTCCCTGACAGTGGTACCATGAACCTGGCGTCCCTCTAGCCTGCTGCCGGGATGTCTCTGACATCCTCTCTTACTTCCCTGGGCACCCTGCTGCTGCTCTGGCTGGCTGCTGACGGACGACAGATTACAGCTCCTTCCACCCTACCTCCCGTCTCTTATCCTCTGCGTCTACCTGAGCACTGCCCAAACTTGCCACAGGTGGATGTTAGTAAAATAAAGCCTCACCTTCTCCCTCCCCTTCTCTTGTCTACCATTTGCCGCAGGATGTCCAAGGCCAGAGACTGCCACCGGCCCTCATGTCCAGCCTCGGAACCACAACCCCAGCTGCACCTACACGCCTCCTACCGCCAAAGCCGTATTTCATGCCGCCCTTTCCTCCCATCCACCCCTCCCATATTCTTCATCCCTGACTGTGGGGCCATGAACCTGGCATCCCTCTAGCCTACCGCCGGGATGTCTCTGGCATCCTCCCTTACTTCCCCTGGGTCCCCCTGCTGCTGCTCAGGCTGGCTGTTGCCGGCCACCAGGTTACGGCTCCTTCTACCCCTCCTCCTGACTTTTCTCGCTACTGGGTGCTCTATATGTTTCCCATATATGGCCCGCCCACCCCCGATATACACTGGCCGACTACTTCTCCCGCTATTCCTGTTGCCTGCACCCTTCCCTGTCAGTCCACATCATCCTGCCTGGCTGGGGAACCACAAACCCGGCAGTCTCCATACACATTCCTCGGTAAAGCCGTAAGCAGTCCTTTTGGCCCTATACTCCCTTCCTTACCCCTTACCTGTACCAACACTCCCCTGTAAACACCTCCTTGCTCTTGGCCTGCTGGTCACTGCTTAGTATAGCCTAAATCATGTTAGACTAGCTGGAACCGCCTCTATATGTCTGGAATGTACTTGTATGGTTGTTGCCTCAATTGTATTGTTGCTTCCATGTGTTATGATGTATTGTACTCTCCCGGGTCGTGCCTGAAAATAGACACCTGCTGGCTAGCGCACCTACCCGGTAAACAAAAACTAAATAAATAAATATTTTTAGATTCCAACTCTGAGTCAGAGTTGGTTCAGGAAGGGGGTGCTGGATGGTGAAAAGTGTTGCTGGGTCCCAGGCAAACTTCTATAGTGACATGGCACTGTTGTTGATATCAATGCATGTTGCTGTAGAAGTGTCACTGTATGGGGGGCATACCCCTTTGGTGTGCCTCAGGTGTTCCCCAGTCCCCGCAGCAGCCCTGTATGTCATTTAAGACTATTTGTGGCATAAGGGATGAGTCACGAGCACTGCTGTTCTCAGTTGCACTCCTGTGCAGTGAGGCACTCATGCATGCGTGAAGGAGCACTTTTTAATTTTACTGACTGATTTTTTTTTTTGCTCTAACAGAAGGTGGTTCAGTGGTCTTGGCCCCTGGAGAAGCCACAGTGGGGACTGGTGACCAGAACAAGGGCCAAAAGAGTCCATTTTGCTTAATAAATAAAAAGCGCTCCAAGCTCTATGGACAGAGGTTAATGAATATTAAAATTGAGCCCTCATGAATATTGATGAGGCACCTGTCTGCTGCAGTGGACTGTACTTTTCAATAGCAGTGACAGGAGGAAGAGACCAATAAAATTTAAAATAAGGGCAACATTCAACAGGGCACAAAAGGGGCTAAGAAACTGTGGGGAAATAATACAAATTAAATAACTGTACAGGCTGCACCAGACTTCTAAAATGGGACCCTTATGAGCTGCCTGTCTGCAGCTTGTGGACTGCATATTTAAGCAGCAGCAACAGGCTAAGGACTGCCATAAAATATTCAAGAGTGGCAGTGTTTAAGAGGGCACCATAGTGGCAATTGAACAGTGGGACAAAGAATTATATTAAATAATTTAGCTGGCTGCACCAGAACTTTTAGTTTGGGACACAGATGGACTGCAGGGGGGACTGTATCAAGTTGTAGCCATTTTGGGCAGCCATCAACCAATCACAAAGCCAGGATTCCAGTACAAGGATTGTTGGGACAGTGCAAGAGACTCTTGGGACTTTGCCAAGTCCTTGTGGGAGAAAAGCAGGGACCTAATCCAGATGCCAAAACAGGAGGTATATTATGCATTGAGGAAGGCTAATGAATACTGTATTTTTTTTTTAAATCACCTTTATTCATTTTCAGTAGACCAGACAGACAAACAAACATACACATACCTGGCCAAGCCAGGGACACAACCCAATACTGGCTGTGCAAACTATGTACATCCCCTATGTACAAGCACACTGGAGAGCCGCCCCACATTGTGGTCAAGTTCCAGAATCAATAGTGCCTTAATATGGTACGCTGACCAGTGTTAGAGTACACCCTTCCCCTCATTGACTCAATCTTCCCTTATATGTCCACTTGCAAGGGTATTATATCCTACGGCCCCCAAAGGAGTCTGACTCCTGCAGGACGGCTTCCCAATGTGTCCCTTGGAAAGAGAGAGATAGTCCCCAGCCCCTTAAGCCTCTGCAGACCAAAACCAGTCCCCTTTTATCTTGGTAATGGACCCAGTATGACCCCAATTTTGACCATCTAGGAAATTTTAAAATCCAAATATTACCAAGAATATTGGGGATAATAAAGGAAAAAGCATAGGCTAATGAATACTGTATTAATTTTACAGACTGACAAGTGCTTTCAGTCAATTTCTTTTGGACTGATCAGTGGATTCAGATAATAGGGAGCCCTAGAAGGACTCCATAAAATACAGGGTTTTTCAGGCTGAGCTCAGTGTTTGAGCAGGAAACCCTTGACAGGGAGGGGGCTAAGGCCCCAAGCTAAATGAAATGGGCCTAGTCATTTCAATGAAAGCCCCTCCACAGGGGAGGGGGGCTTCTACCTCTGCCAGAGAGAAAGAGTGGCTGCAAGCAGCAAAATTCATCAGCCTGGGGCTTGTCAGAAATTGTCCTCCAGGGCTAGCATCTGCCTTTTCATGTTTTTGGGAAAATGAGGGTGCAATCTGAACTTTCAGCTGTGAAAGAGCTGCACACATATGCTGCTTCAGCAGTGAGACTGCTGAAGAAATGTTTACAGTAATTTCCAGAAAAGGAAAGCGTTGAATTTGTCGAGTGAGTAACCAACGGCTTGCATTATCATGACATTTTACAGTACCCCATGGTACACCTTTGAGATGTTGAGATCCTGCTTGGGGACGAGAAGCCCAGAAAGCCCAGAAGTGCCTATCATTTGTCTGCACCCTGCGTTAACCAACGTTCAAGAGAGGGTGAACCTCTGTTGAAAAGTGACCAAGAAATGGTCCAGTATTTTATGACTGTTGATTGTGACTGTTTATAGTACCTACAGACTGGAGGGAGGTTCTCTAGCAAAGCAGAACTATCCTAACAGTGCCTGGGAGGCCAGTGAAAGCTGTGAATATCCAAGTTGGAGCTGCTAATGCCAGCAAAGCCACAAGCGACAGTCATGTTGTGCATTTAAGCTGGAGAGAAGTGATGGTATCAGTTTGCTAACCAGTAAAGTTTGCTTAATGGTGGGGAGCCATGCCTCAAGCTCCATCTGTTTTTAAGAGCATTAAGGAAAAGGATTTGTCTTGCCTGGACTGTGAGAATCTGGGTCACCATAGCTTTAGGGAGCAAGTACCCTTGTGGAAGTCTGTATCTGAAAGCTAAATGGACCATGGTGGCCATGCTGGCTCATGGTTGAGGTGACTGTGACCATTTACAGTAAATGTAAATGTGTCAATATAAATGTGCTGAGTGCAACAAAGAGACTTCAGATTGGCCTGGAAGACAGCCTGGTAGTGTACCAGCTATGCACTGCCATATTCGCTTCCCCTTGAGGGGCATAGCCTAGACGTGGGTGTCAGAAGCATGCCGATCCCAGCCTGGTCTGTACCAGAAAAAGTTTTCCGCCCATGAAGATGCACACTCCAAAAGAAGCTAGAGATGCTTTCCACCTATAAAACCTATAAGATCCTGTAGTCATTTAGGAGGTTCCTGGCTGTAAGCCTTTGCACAGCATCTTGGTATCCAGAGGCAGAGCCCACATTCTGCCACTACCTGAATTGCCTTGTGTAGCCTGATTTTGATTTTGCCAATGAGGACTTTAAAACTGTGAGTAGGCAGAGACCCCTCTACAACACTGTGAGCAACTGTAAACAGTTTGTGTTAGAGAGAAAAGGAAGTGCAAACATTGTGTTAAGAGAGAAAAGGAAGTGCAAAAGAAGAAGGAAACCACTTTGGTTCTCAAAAACAGTAGCAGAAAAGGTCAGAGCCAAAAGGCTGGCCTTCAGGAAATATAAGGGAATGCAGTGGCATAAAGACAGGAAGGCATACCAAACTTCCCTAAAGGAAGCAGGGAAGGTAGTAATGCAGGCAAAGGCCCAAACTGAAGAAACACTAGCACAAACAGTAAAAGAAGGGGACAAGACTTTCTATAGATACATTAGTGAAAGGAGAAAGTCCAGAGGGGGTATTGCTAAGATCAAAGGGGATAAGGGGGCATGTAAGGAGGAGGACCATGTAAAAGCATTTATCCTAAGTAGATACTTCTGCTCAGTATTTACTAAACAGAAGGTAGGACAGGGCCCACAGCTCAGCACCATGGACACAGGGGGAAGGAGGTGTGTACTAGTCCCTACACAAAAGAAAGGGTCCTACAAGAGCTCGATAAGCTCAGGGTGGACAAGGCAATGGGATCTTATGGCATACATCCCAGGGTACTAAAGGAGCTAAGGGTGTAACTAGCAGAGCCATTACCAGAGCTGTTTAGTGAGTCTCTACACTCAGGAGAGGTCCTCGAAGGCTGGAGAAGGGCTCATGTGATCCCGCTACACAACAGTGGTAGCAGGAAGGAGGCAGGGAACTACAGACCAGTCAGTTTTACCTCATTAGTAGGCAAGATTATGGAGACACTCCTTAAGGAAAGGATAATGCAACATCTGGAATCCATAGGAACACAGGATCCAAGACAGCATGGGTTTACAAAAGGAAGGTCCTGACAAACTAATCTCATAGATTTCTTTAACTGCATAACCAGAGTGGTGGACCAAGGAGGAGCAGTTGATGTTGCCTACCTTGACTTCAGCAAAGCTTTCGATACTGTTCTACATAGAAGATTGATTAATAATCTGTGTAGGCTCGGGGTGGGTCAGAAGGTGGTCAACTGAGTGGCAAACTGGTTGCCAGGCAGAAAACAGAGAGTGATGGTAAACGGTATACAGTCAGAAGAGATGCAAGTCACAAGTGGGGTACCTCAGGGATCAGTCCTGGGGCCAGTCCTCTTCAATATCTTCATCAGTGACATTGCAGATGGACTGGAGGCTAAGGTTTGTCTGTTTGCAGATGACACCAAGATCTGCAACAGAGTAGAAGATCTAGACGGGATGGGCAGAATGAGAAGAGAGCTGGATAAACTAGCAAAATGGTCGTAAGAGTGGCAACTGGGGTTTAATGCAAAGAAGTGCAAGATCATGCACGTAGGGAAGAGACACACGCTGAAGCCACCTGTAGGCTGGGAGGGGAGTTGCTGGCAGTCACAAGGAAAGAAAGAGACTTGGGCACCATCATCACCGATGACCTGAAATCATCCAAGCAGACCACTAAAGCAGTAGGTAAGGCTAGGGGGATGCTGGGGTGTATTAGTAGAGGTGTCACAAGTCAGAAGAGGGAGGTAATTATCCCTCTTTACAAGACACTGGTTAGGCCCCATCTGGAGTACTACAAGCAATACTGGAGGCCACACCTTCAAAAGGGCATTAACCAAATTGAGGCAATCTAGAGAAGGGCAACCAAAATGGTGCAGGGACTGCATCAGAAAACATATGAGGACAGATTAACAGAGATTAACGGAGCTCGATATGTATACCCTAGAGCAAAGGAGGGAGAGAGGTGATATGATCGAAACATTAAAACACCTTAAGGGCATTAACAAGGTGAACAAGTCTAACATGTTTCAGTATAAGAAAAACATCAGGACAAGAGGGCACAGCAGGTGATTAGAGGGATACCGATTAAGAGGTAAAGTGAGGAAGTTCTTTTTCACAGAAAGGGTGATGGATGCATGGAATGACCTACCGCAGGAAGTGTTGAATATGAATATAGTGCAGGGCTTCAAACAGGCATAGAATAGGCATAAGGGAGCAATACGGATGAGTATGAGTATGAATAGGTAGGCCATTGACAGAGCAAAGGCCGATGGCACATTCATAAGGCAGAAAAAGAAATGGGCAGACTGGATGGGCCTTGCGGTCCTTGTCTGCTGTCTACTTCTGTGTTTCTATGTTTCTAAGTTCTTCTATGTGTACCAGGCCAAAGTATTCAAGTTTAAAGTCTATTTTCAGAATCAGTCAGGATCAGTTACTGATAATCAAAAGGAAGCATGCCCACTTGATTTTTTTCCTCCATGGGCCCCAACTCAGATGGCCATCACAGCTGCACTGCACCACGGGCCTACATTTTAACATTCTAGTACTGGGTACTCAGATAAAGGTTTTGGGATTGCAGGGTCCTAATACAGTTTGGGGACTGGTGCCATTGTGGGCATGGGGCATGTATAATCTAAATGTTTAAAGCAGCTAGCTAGATAGATAGCCAGAAAGAAACTGAATACATTGGGGTTGGTGGGTGGCCACTGTGTTTACTGTTTTAATTTAAAATGAATAATGATTATCATATACCAATTGCAATATTTAATCAAATCAAATCACTCCAATCAAAGTTATCAAATGTAAATAGCAGAACCTCTGCACCCATTTACCCTTTTCTAACCCTCACCCCATGTTAATAAATTGTTGTTACTGTTGTTGCATAATCTTGGTGTGTGAGCATATTATTAGAGAGAGAGTCAGCAATTCACCAATGTTTGAAATGTGGGGTTTTAAATTGTGGGTCATGTTTGGGGTGGCGCTATGGCATTGTATGTGGGTGCAGCTTCCTAAAGAGTTGTACCAGGTTTAATCTAGCCCACGGAAGTATACTCTGGGTGGAGGCACTGCACATTTGTGTTATCTTGGGAAAGAACCAGTTTTAAAGTAAAGTACAAACCCAGGCCCCTCAACCTTGGTCTGGCCAGCTAAGGCAGGGATAGTGTAGCCCATCAGATACCCGGCAACAAGGTTACATAAATACTTTATGCAGCACTTTTGTGTTCAGACGTTTCAAAAACCAGAGATGACAGCTGAGAAAACAAATTAATTATTTGGAATTATCTCCTAAAATGTTTTAGAGAGAGACAATATGAAAATGTGCTGCAGATACCAATTTCAATAAAAAAGAAATGAAATGAAGAAAATTAATATGCAGATGTGCCAAATGCATGGAACTGTGACATTTGACATTTGCATTTTGTGAGGCACAGTGTGTTTCTCTTTTTTTCATGTGCAGTGAAACAGTATTATTGTTGTGCTAAGAGGACAGGATTTTTATTCATGTTTTTTTTTTTTTCTCATCTCAGTGTCTTTATTTGTTCTTTCTCTCCAGCCCTGTACAAAAATAGAATAACAGACAGGAAATCATAAGTAACAAGGCGGTAATTCCATTGAGGGATTCTGGTAACATCATAAATCATTTATTTTATTTATTTAGCTTTTGTTAACCAGGGAAGTGCACTAGCCATGAAATGACTATTTTCAAGCACGACCCGGGAGAGTACAGACATGCAGAAACGTAACAGGATAACAATGTATAAGTGCTTTACATACAATGAGTTAAAGAGGATACAATACAGTATATCGGAACATTCAAAGTAAAGCACTTTACATACAATGAGTTAAAGTGGATACAATATATCAGAGACATACAGAGTAGACCATTCATAAGTTCATAGGTGCCTACCTATGCAATGAATAGAGAGGACATTGGACAATAAATTATCAGGTGACATATCATATAACCAGAACAAGGTACACAAAAACAGGTAGTACAACAAGAAGAAATAACCATTGAGAGCAGGGGGTGTCATTAAGGAAAAGGTCAGTAAGTGAGGAAAAGGGGAGCAAGCCATGAAATTAGATTATATGAGTGTATGTAAGTGTAAGGGAGATGCCTGCAATACAAGATTGTATATGGGCAGGGAAAGAGAGCAGAGACAGGCTGAGGCAATAAGAGGGTTATATAGAGGTGAGGAAATACTATTGTATGGCGAGAGACATCAGTCATTAGGTAGGGTGAAAGCAGGAACAGGTATCAGCAATCAGCAGATTTGAGCACAGTTTTCTCTTAAACCATGTATGGGAGCTAGAAAGTCTAATGCTGAGGGGAAGGGAATTCCACAGCTGTGGAGCTGCATGCTCAAATGCAACAGTTCCTTTCCTAGTGCAGCACCTCAGCAAATTCAGAAAGGATTTATCAGCTGATCGTAGACCATGGAGTGTGTCCTGAGGAACAAGCATAGCTGCAAGACACCTAGGGGTCTGATTTCAAATTATCGAATCAATAAGAGAGCCATCCTACTAGCTAATGGAGAGAGCCAACCAAGATCATTATAAAGTTGACAGTGGGGGGGTTTAAGCCGAGGAGCAAAAGAGGCATAGGAGACATATGTTGTTATGCGTAATATCCCATCTGAGTAGGTCAGTTTTATGAGCAGCCGCAAATAGGGGAGCCCCATAAGTTAGGGTGGGGAGCAGAATCCCCCTCACAATGGCCATTTTAGCCGATAGCATGAGCATATAACTAGTCTTATATGCAACACCCAGTTTGGAGTTGACAGCTCTGCAAACAGACTGTACATGAAGATTAAGATCAAGAGATTAACTAGCAGGATGCCCAAGTACTTGAAAGAGGTCGCACATTCCAGTAATAGACCTTCTAATTCCTGCACCATCAGTGCTGTTGTGCAAGTCCAGAGCTTTGGGGCCAATCCAAGCAGCATGGCTTTAGTTTTGCTAGTGCTGACAGTCAGTTTGTGATCGTATAGCCAGTTTTGAATATTGTTAAAGTCAGAGGAAAGGGTTACATTGATAGTGTCTATATTAGTAGAACTTGTATAGATGGCAAGATCATCAGCATATAGAATAGCAGAGCAGGATTTTAGAGCAGCTCCAATGTTATTTATATAAAGAGAGAATAGAAAGGGCCCTAGGATGGAGCCCTGAGGTATACCAATGTTAATGGTGGTACTGTTCGATAGAGAGGAATTACATTTCACCACTTGAGTTCTATTTGTCTGGTAGCTTCCGTACCAGTCAACAACACAGGAGGAGAAATGCAGATGTCGAAGTGAGGAGAGAAGCAAAGTGTGATCAACAAGGTCAAAAGCCTTTGTGAGGTCAATAAAGATAGCCCCAGTCAGATTCCCAGTATCCATTTTTGAAAAAGTGTCTGTGGTGAATTTAAGGAGTACAGTCGTTGTGCTATGTCCTTTTCTGAAGCCATGTTGGGTATCTGAGAGCAGACTGTGCTTAAGTAGGTAGTCAGTTGTCTGAGTTGCGACAATTTTCTCCAGGATTATGCTCAGTACCGAGAGTATGGCAATTGGTCTTTTCATGACAACCCTAGGATCCCCTTTTTTAAGTACAGGTGTGCTCCCAGCAGCTTTCCAGAGGTCAGGGACCATTCCACCTGAAAGTGATAATGTATACATTTTGGACAGCGGTAATGCAATAAAGGGAGCTGCAGGTTTCAAGAGGTGGGGTTCCAGGGAGTCTGAGCCAGAGCTGGTATGATCAGAGATGGACCTCAGGAACTTCAGGACTTTGTTTCTAGACACAGCCTCAAAATAGAATGGAGGAGTATAAGGAGGCACAGGGGACAACACTTCCAGCTTATCCAGACAGGTTCCTGATGAGGAGTTGGAGGACACTGCAGTGGGATTGAAGAAAGAGATATATTGGGAGAGATCAGAGAAATGCAGGTTGAAAGAATTAGCTATGGTATGTGAGTCATTGCAATGAACATAATTTATCAGCATATCACCAGGGGGTTGTTGACTGTGAGGATCCTAGGAAGGATTTGATGTGTGATCAGAATTTTCTGGGATCATTGGCTGAGTTAATCAGTAGGTCTTTACAGTACTTGCTCTTAGCAGCTCTGACTTGTCTTTTGCATGAATTCCGTAGCATACATTAAGCGTTGAAATCTGTGTGCTGGCCTGATGTTTTGTAGCGCTTCCAGAGTTTATCTCTAAGGTGCAAACTTTTGAGCAAGTCTTTGTTTAGCCATCTTGTTTGTTTACCCCTCACTCTCCAGGTGATCTTTGGGGCATGTGTACATTGAACCATAAGGAATTTAGTGATGAAGAGGTTAGGAGCCTCCTGAGAACAGTATGATAGATAGATCTCCAACCAATCAATTCTGGATACGTCATACAGAAACACCTCTTGGTCTAGGTGAGCAAAGTTTGTGAAAGTGATGAGATGTGGTGGAGGAGATGGATGTGCCCCCAAGGACAGAATGCAGAAAGTAGAAGAGTGGTCAGTTAAGGCATCAGCAAGAGTACCAGTGGCTGAGATATGTTCAGTCCGGTTTACCAGCACCCAATCCAAAAGTGTGCCTAGTGGTGATGAAGACAGACTTCTAGTTGGCACTGTTACCATCTGATGCAGGTTGTAGCTACGAGTCAGAGACTGAAGAGAACTGAGAGCTGCCCCAAGCCAGTTTAAGTTTAGGTCCCCTAAGATGACAACCTCATTATGATTAAAATTCTGAGAGGTATTTTCCAACAGGTACTCTAAACCCGCAATCCCTCCCACTGGGGAGTTATATGCACAGATAACATACAATTTCTTGGCTCCCAAAGCAAGGGTAGCATGCAAGTATTCATATACCGATTGAGCATCTTTGATAGTGAGAAGAGAGATACAGTCAGATTATTTTTGTAGTACAGAGTAACTCCACCACCATGTTTGTTCAATTTCCTATCCCTTCGAATAATAGAGTAATTTGGCAGGGATCAGAGGAAGTCAGTAATCAATGGTTTTAGCCAGGTCTCAGTGAGACAGAGGATATCAGGATTGTACAGTTTGACCCATGACTCCAGTTCCACAAAATGACACATCAAACTTCTTATATTTAAGTGTGCAATTAACAGCCCATGTTTGGACATACTATGTATGTCATCTGCTGAGAAGTAAGCAGTATTTGTCTCTATATCCCCAGATAGCAGAATGGCAATGAAAGCAATGCTTGAGTGGCTTGTGATGTCACCAGAATCCCAGAATGGAATGACAAACTTAGTTACTGCTAGTTTCTTATCTGTTATTTTTTTGTAATATATGGAGCACTCCAAAATTCGATCTCATAATACCACTGATCCGATGTCAAAACTATGCAATTTTGACTTTATGATGTCAGAACAATAATATTATGAGTGTAGCTGATTGTTTCTGGAGGACACAGGCTTGGTCCCACCCACCCCATGTGCACCTCTTCCTTTATACCAGGGGTTCTGACATCACTTCCCAAAAAGGGCAATGGGCATACATACACCTGTCATATGTTTATGAGCTCAGCACACTGCGTAGAGGGTAAACGCATGCATACACTAAAAAAAAATTTGGATTTCTTCAGCCTGTGTTTATTTAAATTAGACCTGTTCTGAGAGTCACAGATAGAACTGCTTTAGATTTCTTCAGCCTGTGTTTACATATTTTAGAATTTTATATTTTTATAGGTATTTTATAGTTATGTATAACTGGAGGCTAGTAGAGGCTGGGCCAGGAGAATGTGAGGGAATAGGTACATGTGTGGGAAGCAGGATAGTGGTAAACTGCAATAGCTATGGGGCAGCAGTCTTTCTGGGGGTGATGTTGAGAAAAGGGGGATGTCCTGTGTGAAAGAGCCTGGAGCAGCAAAGGGGTGAAATAAGGCTGCTCAAATGGGAGCTGGGGAGGATGGGCTGGGAAGTAAGAGGAGCAGAGCAGTGGAGAGAAAGGCAGAAGGGTGATGCCCAGGGGAGTGATGGCATCAAGCAGGGGATGGGAGTGAGGAGGAGTACTCAGTATACAGAAGTATCTCATCCTCAGAGGTGTAGGGAGTAAAGGGCAGAGGAATGGGAAGTGGTAAAGGGAAGGGGTGGGAATGTGAGAGTAGCATCAGGGGTGGGAAATTCTAAAGGGGTGCATTTATTGAATAGGTTTGCACCACTGTGTGGAGGGAGGGGGCAGTGGGAGGTAAGGTAGAAGGTCAGGTTGAGCCATGATTGAGAGTAGGAGTACAAGGGAGGGGGAGGGAACTAATCAGGGTGGGCAGGGAAGAGGAGGCAGGCAAAACAGAGTGGAGGATGAGGGAGAGAGAGAGAGAAAAGGAAAGGAAGAGGGGAGGGGAAACTGAAAGCAGATACAGATAGTAAGAAGGGAAGGGGCAGATTGGAAGATGGAGAAACAGTTAAGGGGATACATTGTGGATGTGGAGATAAGTTCACCAGGGTGCAGAGGGAACAATTAGCTGGGAAAGTAGCTAGAACCAAAGATGAGAAAGAAAGAAAGGGCGGGGAGCACAGATGCAGGGGATGGATGGGTGGCAATCATAAGGGACTCCATAATTAAGGGTATTCACTAGGGAAGGAAAGGGGACCCAAATGCAAGCAGGAGGATGGTTTGTATGCCAGGGATGACAGCGGGGAAGGTGGGCCCAAGAATAAGGGAAATAGTAAAGGAGACTGGAGGAAAACCTAACTTCATTATAAATCTGGGAACCAATGACCTATCTGGGGAGGAGGTTGAGGTAGTGCAAAGTAGGCTTAGGGAGTTAGGGAAGATCTGCAGGGAGGAAGGAAGTTTTCTGGCCTTCTCCCGAGATGATACCAGTACCAAGGGCCAGCACAGCCATGAAAAGAAGAATAGAGGATTTTAATGACTGGATGAGGAAATGGTGCAGGGAGGAGATGTTCATCTGTATTGGGGACTGGGAGGAGACCTGGTCAAACAAAGCACTCTTTTCAGCAGACAGGCTACACCTCAGTAGGGAGGATCTGAGGGTACTCAGGGACAAACTGGGGGAATACATAACTACTACACTTAATTTAAACTTCTGGAGGGGACAGTAGGCATGCAGGTCCATAGATTATGAGAGGAGGAGATCAGTGAACCTTTCCCCCACAGTGATGGAACAGGTCTGGAGGGAGGAGGTGGAAGGGGCAAGAACACAATTAGCAAAGGGTGGAGGGTTGAGAAACACATAACAAGGGTACATGGAGGGGTGAACACATAGGGGATAAATGTGAATAGAAGAATAGAGGGAAAAGCAAGGTCAGATTCTAGGTGGAGGGTGGTGTCTATGAATGCACGGAGTCTTGGAAACAAGATGAATGACCTGCAGGCACTATTAGCAGACAGGAGGGTAGACATAGCTGCAGTAACCAAGACTTGTGCAACATCACACCATGACTAAGACCTTGCAATCCCTGGATATAAACTATACAGGAGGGACAGGGTAGGCAGGAAGGGGGGGAGGGGTGGCAGTTTATATCAGGGAGGGAATAACTTGCACGAGGGAGGAGTCAAAGAAAGTGATAGTGCAGGCATTATGGGTTCAAAGGTCCAACAGAGGGAGAAAGGTGAGGTTGGGTGCGGTTTACAGACCACCCATTCAGGATGAGGAGAGGGACAGGGAACTGAGCTCACAAATATTGGAAGCTGCAGGAAAAGGAGAGGTGGTAATTATAGAGGACTTCAGCCTGCCCAAGATGGACTGGGGCATGCCATCCACAACATGTGCTAGGAGTGAGGTGATCCTGGAAGGACTGCAGAGTGGGTTCCTGACTCAGGGCATCACTGAACCAAAAAGTGCTGAAGCAATTCTTGATCTGGAGCTCACAAATGGGGAGCATGTACAGGAAATAATGATCAGGGATCCACTGCATGGAAGTGATCATTGCACAGTGTGGTTCCAGTTGAATATGGGCAGGGAAAGCATCCTGACTAAGACCAAAATCTTGGATTTTAGGAAGGCGGACTTCAGAAAAATGGGCAAAGTGCTAAGGAGCCATCTGGCGGGCATCAGAGCAGATATGGGGATAGACAAAAGGTAGTCCATCATTAAGAAAGGAATACTGGTTGCCACTGATGAGTGTGTTAGGCTCAGGGGGAAGAACACAAGGCCAAAGTGTCCAGTTGGTTCAGTTCTGGGGCTGCCCAGGCAGTAAGGAAAAAGAGGTTGGCCTATAGAAAATTCATGAAGACCAAGAGAGTGGTGGATAGGGAAAATTACCAAAGGTTGGCTAGTGAGGCAAGTAAGGAAGTCTGGTGAGCAAAGGCACAGAAGGAGCTGCAGATAGCTGAAGGAAATACTTTCCTCATGTGTACTACCTACTGAAACCATTGTAATTTGTTATTCTTATGACTTGATGTGGAACCTCTGTAAAAGTAGCACGGGGTCATAATGTTGCAAGACATTATGCTGCTCCACCCCCGACACCCTACGTTAAGGGGGGGCTGCACCCCTGGACTCCCTCACTAAAGATTCTCAACTCTGGAAGTACAACTCGAGCGCACAAGTCCAAAAAATTTAATGTTTGAGGACCGGGATTCAAACCCGGTCCCAGATGCAGTGCCTGGGTTCCTACTGCTGTGGCTCAGTCCTGTGAGCCACGGCAGCTGCTCATCAGAACCTGCTCCCAACACAGGTCTTATCCTCTGCCTGGGACAGTGCTACTGGTGCAATACCGTGTACAGCAGTATACACAGTATTGCACCAGTAGCGGTAGCATACTGCGCTGTACCAGGTTAGCCAAAATGTTGTACGCTATTAAGCGTGAGACATTATGACCCGGTAGGTGTAAAAGAGCCCTTGGCTCAAAGGTCTTTCCAATTTGTTAAATAAATAAATTCATTAATTAATTAAGAAGGGGGAGAAGGCTTTCTTTCATTATATAAGTGAGAAAAGGGACAAGAAGGAAGGGATTGTTAGGCTTAAGAAAGGGGTGGAGTGGGTGGAGGATAATGGGGGACAAGTAGAGATGCTAAATGAATACAGTATGCACTGCTTGTAATGGACTTGTTTGACATAAGATATTCTGTCCATTACAAGCGGCATCCGTTACATCAATAAAGCTTATCTGTGCTAGGTACAGTACCTTTTAAAATCAGCGTGGTGCAAGAATGCAGAAGAGACTGTTCCCCAAGAGCTCTGGACTTAAATCCGCTCCACTCTCATAGCAAGCACACTCCCCTCACAAGAAAAATACCACTGGAATTAGGTTTAAACTTATCTGTGCCAGGTACCTTATAAAAAACAGCATGGTGCAAGAATGCATTACAGCCAGTAGAAGGCATCGAGGAACTACGAGCCAATCTCCTGTGTGGAAGGAAAGAAGAGATTGATTTCCAAGAGTTCCATTCTGACAGCAAGCATGCTCCCCCAACCTGAAATGCCACAGGGATTAGGTTTACAATTATATGTGCCACAGCTGCTGATCAGAAGCCCACAGGTGAGACAGGGAAGTGTTTTAGCTAACCTGCTGATGCTGCATAATTCAGGGCTGCTATAATCACTGTCCAGTGGGTGAGAGGTACCATCTTTGCAAACTCTTTTCACTAAGAGTTGCTATGAGGCTGCTCCATTCACACCCTTACTCCTTGCTCTCTCCATCTGAATACACTGATTTACTGATAAATAGCATGTTTCATGCTCAACTGAGGTGTCAAAGTAGCAGCAATTTAGCCACTCAGCAGCCACTAAATGTGGAATTTCAGGTCCGCTTAATCGGGTGATTTTATTATAGAGCCATATAACAAATGGCTTTTGGCATGGGGGAATTGTCCATTAGAAGCGGAAGTCCGCTACAAGCATGTTCATTACATTTGGCGCATACTGTACTTCTGTTCTGTCTTCACCAGGGAAAATGATAGACCAGTGTCTTCAGGAGGGAAAAGAGGAGCAGGGGGAGGGGAACACTGATGTAATGATAGAGGAGGATAGAGTGAGGAAGGGGATGCTGGCATTGAAGGTGGACAAATCATCAGGCCCAGACAGAGTACATCCAAGAGTACTAAAGGAACTGGCTATGGAGTTGGCAGAGCCACTGGCAGACCTATTTAATAGTTCACTAGAGTCAGACATGGTACCACAGGACTGGAGAACAGCACATGTAGTACACCTCCACAAAAGCGGTCCTAATGATGACCCAAGGAATTACAGACTAGTCAGTCTGACCTCCATTGTGGGCAAGCTCATGGAGACTATACTAAAGGAAAGGTTGGTGGAATATCTAAAGGAGCATGGTCTCCAGGATGAAAGGGAGCATGTGTTCATGGGGCAGATTGTGTCAAACAAATCTGATTGCCTTCTTTGACTGTGTCACTAAGACAGTAGACAGGGGCCAAGTGGTAGACATCCTCTATCTTGATTTCAGCAAGGCATTTGACTCTGTGACCGACAAAAGATCGATCAGTAAGTTGGAGGATCTTGGGGATGGGGAAAAGATGGCCAGATGGGTGGAAGACTGGGTGAGGGACAGAACCCAGAGGGTGGTTGTTGGGGGAGAGTTATCTGGCACCAGAGAGGTAATCAGTGGAGTCCTGCAGGGCTTGGTTCTGGGGCTGGTGTTATTCAATGTCTTCATGAATGACGCTGGAGATGTCATTAAGGGCAAAAGGTGCCTATTCGTGGATGACACCAAGCTCTGTGGGAGAGTGGACACAGCTGAAGGGATACAGGACCTACAGGAAGATCTGGAAAAGTTGGGGTGGTGGTCCAGGATCTGGCAGCTTGGCTTCAATGCCAAGAAATGCAAAGTTATGCATATTGGAGCCACAAATCCCAGGACAGAGTACTACCTGGGTGGAGTCTGAGTATCTGCATCAGACGAGGAGAAGGAACTGGGAGTGATGATCACTAGTGACCTGAAGCACTCCATGCAGTGCAAGAAAGCAGCAGCAAAGGCAAACAAGATGCTGGGATGCATATCTAGGAAGATCAGTAGTAGGAGAGAGGAGGTAATACTGCACTTGTATATGTCACTGGGGAGGCCGCATCTAGAGTGTGGAGTTCAGTACTGGTGCCCACACCTCAAAAAGGACATTAATCTGCTGGAGAAGGTCCAGAGGAGGACTACAAAGATGATAGCTGGTCAGCAGGGTAAGGCATACGAAGAGAGATTAAGGGCACCGAACATGTACTCCCTGGAAGACAGGAGAGAGGGGACTTGATTGGGACATTCAAGAACTTGAAAGGGATAAATAAGGTTGATAAGGAGAGTCTCTTTAAGCTGAGTGGCAACCATAACACGAGGGGGCACAGTCTTAAGCTGGAGGGTGGGAGGTTTAGAAGGGAGGTGAGGAAGCACTTCTTCACAGAGAGGGTGGTGGACTCTTTGCATACGCTGCTGGAAGAGGTAATTTAATTGAAGACAGTGGGCAGCTGTAAGAGAGGCTGTGATAGGCATTGGGAGAAGGTAAGGATCATGGGTAGGGAGGATGGGAGGAGTGGGGAAGGAGGGTAGGAACATTAGCTCAAGCTGTGGACCCTGCAATGCGAGCAGACTTAATAGACCAAAAGGCCTTCTTCTGTTGGCTGCTTCGTATGTTCGTATGTTCATATGTTTGATATCACTGATTCCCTACTGGAAAATATTACACCCATATATTGCGAAAGAGTTTGAGTTCTAAAGAAAATTTAAACCCTAGAATTATTTGCAAAGTTCTAAACCACAACCAAAACACAGAACTTCTGTGGATTCTGACAACCTTACTGGCAACCCCCATAACACCTCGTGTCTGCACCACTAGGTTACAGTCCTTCTTGGTTTTCCCACACAATCTACCAATGAGTCACGTTACTGTAGCCATATAGGTGGGTTGTGAGACAGAATTTTAAACCAAGTGTAACCCCTCACCCCTGCCTTTTTGCAAACAATGGGTGGTATGCTGATGAAGCTGACAGCAGTACCAGGTGGGGACTGGGTTTGGAGAGGACTAGGTTACTCAGCACAAGGGCTAGGTTTGGCTACTCTGCACAGGGGCACCCAAGTAAATACGAACACAGAAAGTAATAACTGTAATGTCCAATACCAGGAATGGGATTCTAAAATGTGGCTTTATTCACATCCAAGCAGAACAAAACAAAGCACAGACAGACCCCCACAGGGCTACACTTCTGGTAATGCAGATTAAGAATCAGAACACTTCCTCAACACTTCAGCCCTCAGGCTCTGAACCCACCAAGCACACAGCCTGGACTTGCGTGCTGCTTTGGGTACACAGCCCAAGCTTGTACACTATTCTGGGATTTCCCTGGCTTGGCTCCCCTGCCGGCCACTCAAACACCTTCCATTTGACATGGACACATTTTCTGGTGGCTCTCTAAACCACCTAAGAGCCTTCGACTCCATAAGGGAAACTTCCTTTTAACCCCACATCTGGGTACTTTCCTCAGCACTGGCCAAGTGCCTGAGGGAAAGTAAAAGGGCCACAAAGCAAATCCATAGAGGTGAATTTGGTTACTACTGATGGTAGGTCTCCCACCTCTCGCTTCCACAATTCAAACCCGGCCATTTCTCTGGACATTAAACATCTCTTTCTGAAAAGCTTGGCAGTGTAGATTAAAGGGTAAATGCATAGCACATTTCCTCTACATGTCTTGGCTTTCCCATTGTGCTAGACTTGAACATACTTCTACTTGGCTTAGCCTATTCCTCTAGGCCTCCCACTGATTAAGCAGTCCAATCCTCACTTTACAACACTTCAGGTGAAACATGGGCCCTATGTCAGAGCAGACTCATCCTTTGGTTGCAGGTGCTCCACAGGCGATTCTTCACAGGAATCTCTTTCCCACAGATTCTGGTGCTGCAGCACAACTTGGAATAAGGCAGCTTCTTCCCTAGCCAGAACCAGGAGGGTTGCCCCTGGAATGACATCAAACCTTTTCACCCCCTTCCCCTCAGGGATGGGGCACAGGGACCAGTAACAGCGGTCTCCACCACTTCACGGACAGCTTACTGTGTTCCTCTTTTGGTGGAAACACACACCTCCCCTAACAGTAGATCTATATCAGAGCTTTAGGCTCAAAGAGCCTGTGCACAGACTGCTGTGCTCCTCTCTTCAAGACTGCTCACACACAACTCCCCTCAAAAACTCCCAACATTCTAACCTAACTCCCAACTGCAAATTCCAGTGTAGCTCATGCAGCTGCGAGAGTTCTATGGTGATGTCATCCCTCAGTCTCAGCTGAGACTGAGAACAGAGTGAGACAGGGTGAAATCCATTTAACTGGAGTTTCACAAGCTGTCTTCCCTGCCTACCACTAGGTCTTACTGAGATTCTAGTAACCCTGGTTAACAGGGGGGTTACACAACTGTACAGTATATTTCACTTGGATGCTACCTGCTCTAAATGAGTGCCCAATCCCTTGTATCAGGAATGAGATTTCAAAGGTAGACAAGGTGAGGGAGAATATTGAATAGCTGTGTGTTTAGAGGCTACATATTTGCTAGCAGCTGAAAAGAAAGAACCCAGTTTGAAGGTGGAGCTCAGCCAGACTGAGTAAGCACTGAGAATGAACTGAAACAACTGCTTATATAATTGGAGTGGTTGATGTTAAACAACATGTACAAAATGAATAACTTTCAAAAAATACTTGGCAAATGAAGCACAGTGGGGTCTAAGAATATTGAAATTGTTCTCTGAGGGTTTGGAGGAATTTCACAATAGAAATGAGTGGGAAGCTATTTTCGGTAAATGCTCTAGGAATCTGATACAGGTGAATATATAACAGGATTCCCAGAAGCATTCAAACATGAACACAGAGATATGTGTCCTTTCCTTGAGACAGAAATCAGTGGCTTCCTGAATAATCCAAGTTTCCCTGAACTGAATGAAAATTAAAACTGAGACTGGCAAACCACAAAGCAGACTTGATATAGAGAAACTTAAAAGACACAGGGTTGAGTTCACTGAGGGCAGAATTTATTCCTGGCACCAAGATCATTCAGCTGAGGTCAATCACATTTTCATAAGAGACACAGTAATACCTTTAATATTAGCGGTCAAGAAACAGGCCCCTCGACATCCATTGAGTCAAAGGGCAGTTCACTGGAACCAGGATGGATCATCAGTGGAAGACCACAAGACTGTATCTTTTTAATCAAAATGCAAGAACAAGCTCAAGAAAAAGAAAGGGGATAGGAAAAAGAAAAGAACTGGGAAACATGGATAGGCAGGTGAGGATGGAAGAATCAAAAAAGAGCTTTAGAGATCAAAGAAGATAACAAGTAAAAACAATTAACCTAACAGACTTGAAAGTCACTAGAGAACCGCTAAATTTACTAGCAAAAGGATTTCATTGGTTCTAACAAGTAAACCAGATAACTTTACAGGTGCAAAGAAGCAGTTTTCACACCTCTAGATGCACTCACGCTGTCCTGTTTGTATCTACATAATATTCTGATACATTTTTGACCTTTATGTTAAAGTAATAATCTAAGTTTGTTGCCTTTGTAACTATCCTGTATTCCTCGCTCCTCAGCAGTTGCTGCTCTCATTTTTCATACTGCCTGAACATTCTATGACATTAATAACACCATTCCATGCCCGTCAGATGAATAGCATAGAATGGTGTTATTGCTGTCATAGAATGTTTTAGAAATTTGAAAAGAAAGAGCAGTAACTGGTGAGGAGAGTGGAACTCTATGTAGATCTGAGGGCATCCCAAGGCTAGATTATTTATCGAAAATTGGTCAGACGTATCAATACATAATGTAACCGGCATGGAAAGTAAGATGGAAGGGCAGTTAGCTATGCAAAAACAATTTCCTATCACATTTGAGATACAGGTGGATTTATTAGGATTGTTCAGGAACAAAATTATATCTGTGTGATTTCTTTGGAAAAAGAGAAAACAGCACTTTAAACATGGGGAGAACAGGATCAGTAATGGAGGAAGAAGAAAAGACTTGACCGCACTCTTGATAGAACTCAGTGAAAGTCCTGAACCAGTTTAGATTTCAGGCTGTTACATATCACCTGATGTCCCATTCTTTGTTGAAAATGAGAACTTGGAGAAATGGACTAAACAGGACATGAATAATTTATATGTTCATGAAAAGCTGTATAATAAAGTTCTAGATACAGGTCAGAATTTTAACAACTGCTGGTTATACAATATAAATAGTTCTGATTTTCAAAAAAATGAGGCAGAGTCTACTTAATCCAAACTACAATTTATGCTATGTACATTTTAACCCACCAATTAGGGTTTTGAAACAGTGGTCCACAGAGAAGTACAGTTCTCTTAAAACTCAGGAATTGTATACCAGAAAACAATTGCCTACCCAGGAAGAAAAAACCCTTAATAAGTTTGTGAATTTAAATAATATTATAATCAAACTAGAAGACAAAGGGGCAGTATTATCCTATTGTTCTCTATTTTCTATAGGTGTAACCCCCGTACCACTTATAACAAGCTAAACACCCCCTGTTAAATCTGGCACTGGTACCCACAATATGGCATACCATTACTTTTAACATAAACTTCAATGATTGGTACCACCCTTGGCATTTCTAGAGGAAGAGGGGTGGGGGTACAAGAACAAATCACATCAACCTGTTGTAAAATTACAACCCAGGTCCAGGGTAGAGGCTGCTAGGCATATGCTAGATCTAAATTGCCGAGGGGGCCCTAGTAATTCCAACACCAGAAGCAAGAATCAGAATGTCCAGAACAGGAACTGGGATTGTGCAGAATGACTTTATTTAATAGATGGTAAACTAAAGCAGGTAGTGGACCCCCATGGGTTTGTCAAGGCAGGACAGGTACATTTCACAAACTCTCCTGGCATGCAGTACAGTTCAAGAACACAGAAAAACACTTCTTCCCTTTTCCAAATGGTGCACATAGTGAACACCTGGCCATGCACCTGAACATTTTCCTCCCGTGAGTGCACACATGTAAAACTAAGCCACACACTCAGAACTCTTCTTCGAAAATAAGTGCAATTAAGTGAATCTCAGCCAGGCACCTAAACCTGCTGCACTGGCCTTTTCTCAGGTAAAAAAACTGGTGCCCTTTATGAACCAGTTAGCCCTGACTTGTAAGCATCCAGATGGAGTTCCTCCAAACATTTGTCCCAACTGACAGTCTCTGCCATTCCTTCAAGGTTAGACCAGTGAAACTCCCTTTCCCCACTAAAATGCTAGAGGTCACACATTTTCCATTTCTGTCACTCACTGGGGTGACAACAGTACAACTTCACTCTCCTGGATGAACATTTTGCAGAACTTCACTCTCCTGGGTGAACTACGGGCACCAACAGGTATGATCTAGCCTATCTATGGGCACACATACCCCAGAAACGATTCCACTAAATGTGTAGAGAACTTATCTCCTAAAAACAGTACTTACTGACCAGTTATTCCTTCCCCTAGGCAGGGAGCAACTAAAAAAACACATTTTTCTTGGATAGCATGTCAGAACAGTCTTTCAAAAGTTATTTTCCAAAAGGCAGCTGAAACACACAAAGGATCTTTAGGGGATTGCTCCTTGGACCCACTGAGAAAAGCAATTTCTTCCATGTCACTGGGAGTAGAAATCAGGAAATCCTGCTGTAGAAAGGTCTCCACCACTTCACTGGAAACTGGAAATTGTACTCCACACTAGCATGAGAAGTTCTAGGACCACAACTCAGAGACCACTGGCAGACCTCCTGCCACTCTCACTCCACCCTGAAACTCACTCCAACACTAACTGCACATTCTAAGACTCCCCAGAGCAGCTGTACACAGGAAAGGGTTATGCTGCTGCGAGAGTTCTAAATGACATAATCACTCTTCCCTCAGGCTAGCTGAGTAAACAATGATGTCATTGTGTAAGAAGCCCTAATGAGCTCTCTATCAGCTGCCTGCTACCTGCCTAGTACTAATACTGATAGGATTCTAGTAACTCTAGGGGACTGGGTGGTTACACTCACAGCAACCAGACCACTGGCTGCCCACAGCCAGAATACTGCCTAGTATCAAGCCATCCTTGCTCTGATGCTTCCTCCGTGGAGAGTTGATCAGGTTCTCCCCTACCATGTGCCAAGCACAGGCAGGCTACATTAAAGGACAGAGGCTTTCTGAAGAAACTTCAGCTCCAACCCTACTACTGTACTATCTATGGATTCTCAGTGGCTCCAATAACTGCCTGTAGCATGTCCTAACAGACAACATTAGTGACCACTATTTAGAATCAAGACCACCAACTTGCCTTCCCCCTAGCCCTTTAGAGGAAATCTATCTGACCCATGCTACCTACCAGGTGCCCAAACCCCCAAAATGTTTACACCAACACATCTGTAAAATGAAAAAAACGTTAGACATTGTACTACATAGTTACACAAGCCTAACAATTCTATGCAAACTAGGACTCTGACGAGTCCCAAAAAATCTTCTTCAGGTCTTCTTGTCTTCTTCCAGGAACACCTGCAAAAGAAAACACTGCAAAACACATTTCTGCACACAACTACAACCTGTAGAACCAAAACGGTGACCAAAACACCCTCCCACTGGATACTGCAGAAGCCCAGAAAGCATTTTTTAAAAGGGTTCTCCTATAAAAGTAAACATAAAAGCATTAACAAAAACATTTGTTTTTTTTTGGGGGGGGGCCTGCAAAGTCCAAAATCTAGGGAAGGGTCCAGAGTGCAGGGCAACTACAAATAGAGTTTCTCCTAGGCTGGAGCCTGCTGAAGCACAGTTTTGGGACAGGCACAAGGTCTGCTAGCATTGCAGTCCAGATCAAGAAAGAAAATTGATGAATAAAGTTCCAAGCACATCTTCAATTGCAGAAAAACAGTCAAATTAAAATGAAAAAAGTATCTTATTAGTTTTTAGGTAACAAAAGAATATCAACATAACCTCTCTGGACCTGCGGCCTGATGATCTTTGGTTGCTGAGTAGACAAAATCTTCAGATTAGATGCTTCCACAACCTCTTACTGAATCTGGACTGGAAACCTTCTCCAACTGCTGGGCTGATGAACCTGGATGTTGTTGCAGACAAACCTGAATGCTGCTGGAGCCAAACCTGGATGCTGCTGCAGTTGAACCTGGATCACCAGAAGAGTGGCACCTCCATCCTTGGTTGCTGCCTCCTCATTGGCAGATTGCTGGGCTGACATGGCTGCATTCACTTTTGGCAAGTGGACACGATTTCAGGTGAATGGCACAAATTCAGGGGTAGTACCACTCAAGATGTGGGGCATAAACTGTTACCCCATCTGGATGCACACTAAGAATATTGTAGAATGTCTCTTGGCCAGTTTTGTTCACTACTCTCACAGAGCCAATTAACAAGATCCTGCCACACTTCCAGAATTGCAGTCTTTCATTACATACTTTAATTCAGACCCACTTGTTTACTCTAGGATGCAGGTTGGCACTCACTTCCTCCCACAACCAGGCATACTTGTTTTTCTCAATTTCTTCCCAGATTTGATGAGAGGATATAAAGGTCCATACTTGGCCTCAGCTCATCTACGAACAATTCTCTCCTCTTTGCAGCTTTGACCAACTCCAAACCAGTAGCATGGCTTGAGGGTGGCCAGTCCTGGTTGAGCCAGCTTTTGGCACACAGTGCAGAGTAAAAGTAGTCTGCTTCTGCACTCAGGGGTACATCTCTAGAGCCTTCCTCCATACAGACATCAGGAGGCTCCATAGAAGCCAATGACAATGGTGACTCTTTGGGTCCCACTGCAGCCATTGAAGCTTCTTCTTCTTCCACACATTCTACCCAGGAGCTGAAGATTGCTTCCCAGCCCCCGACAGTGTCCATTCTCCACTGTCTTCAGAGGCATTGGCCTCCCAATAACACACTTCCTCCACCTCGGACTTTCCCACGAGACTTGGGCTTGGACCTTCCACCCAAGGATCTGCTGAACCTGCAGCTGCAGCGTCCAACTCCACACTCTGCAGCGTTGAACTTTAAACTTCTTCTGGGCCTTGCAAAGCATCGACACAGACTGTCCAAGAACTCATTGACAAACTCTTATGGGATATCTCTGACTGCACCCAGCCTGCTGCTGTTCTGATATGACAGGGTTCCCTGCCAGTGTCCAAGTAGGAGCTACATGGATGTGTTTTGTTTTAGCTACCATTGTGCCACCTGACTTGCTCATCTCAAACTGCTTTCAGCAGTCTGTGCAATGTGGGATTGGTAAAACATATCTCCCAGGCTTCAGGTATACAACACACACATTAACTGCAAAGTTTGGCAAAGCCATCTCAGCTGGTGCTGGTGATCAATCGTACAAATGCTCAAAATTAGCTAGCACTTGTTCTTGTTGGGCTACACCCACCCTGGCATGGAGCAGGTAGTGAAGGGGTTACTGTGCCATGTTCTGCAAATTAAACACACAAGTCCCAAAATACTGCTTTTGCAATTACCCTGAGATCTGGCTTTAACACACTGGTACAGTTCACGAATAGGCTGCCTGGCTGCTGCATTTGTATTCCATAACATTTCATTTCATTTAAAAAGAGATCCAACAAAAACTTTTTGTTGAGGACGTGAGGTCAGCACTTACACCATGGCATTAGATGCACCAAGTAGAAATTGATTAATTTAAAAAGTCCACGGCAAAACATCCACTTCTCAAAGACTGTGTACTGTCAATAATACATAGAAAGCAGTACAGCTCACCACTTAATGTTAGCAGGGTCAGCTGGATTGGAAAACAGCGTATTGCACACTTGCAGCTTCAGTTCTGTTGTGAATCAACTCCTGTGGTGCCCGCAAAGTACAGTACATTCTGCCAAATACTGGTAGAGTGCTTAAGTATCGACCAGCATTAGGTCATCGTCAGAGCTAATGCTGGTCGATACGTAAGTGCTCTAACAGGAAGTGTGTGGCTTAGCAGGCATCTCAGCAGTGCACCAGCATTTTTCAGTTTAATTTTGGAAGTTTGTTTCTGTCCTAATTATGTGTGCTGGCTATCTTCTGCTTTATACTCCATTTGGGGTTAGGTCGAAGTTATGACCTGTTTTTGGCAGAATGTACCACGCAGGCATCTAATGCTATTTAATGCCATGGTGTAAGTGCTGACCTCACTTCTTCAACAAAAAGTTTTTGTTGGATCTGTTTACACATTTTCAGCTCTGCAGTATTGTTCGGTACACTTCCCTGTTACAAATAGTGAGCCCACTACTTTCCAGTTTGGGAGTGTTGTGCAGTTTGTAATTTCATTTCATTTTATTTTTTATCCACTTGAGTCTGATAAGCATAACTGCCCGTGTTCACAGACGACAAGCATTACATAAAAACAATTACAAAATACAATACAAACATTAGCAAAAACCACTTGAAACTTTGTTTGGATTTGAAAACACTGGTCTAAAATGGTGCTACATTGTTTACATTGCTAACTACACCCCAACATGGTGACTGCAACTTTTCATCACACTCAGTTTAAAATTGCTAGGATTCTGGTTGGATGTTTTGCATTTCAACTGATTTTCTCAAAGCACAAATTCACTTTACTCTTTTCAATCCATCACATTTACTATCACTTGGTCCTGAAGGATCATTTGTCTTAAAGTTCACTCTCTTTGCAACAGTACTTTCACACACACAGTCCAAGATTTTAATGTTCACAAAATTCTCTCTTTCAGTACTTTTGCTGCATTTCCTCTTACATTTCTTACAGTTTTCCAACCTTTAGCACCACAGTTATTTACTTTTGCAAAGGGTATTGCCGGCAGTAGCAGGTTTCCACCATCGATGTAATACGGCCTGCTGCCAACTCAAGGAAGGCTTCTGGGGTGAAACGGTCTAGCGGTCCCACCGATTGTAGCTATGATCTCCTCGATTACTATCCAGACAGTTGAAATACAGGTTGAGACCAGTTTTACTGCGAAAAGTATGAATTGCTGGTTCAGAAGTGTTTCTGTTGTAAGCGATTCCTCCTGCTGCTGAACGAACTACACGCTGCTCACACACTGCTGGCCGCTCCTCCTCAAATGTTCCATAACTCTGAGACTCAGGCTAGGGCAGGGCTTAGGTGCACTGGGACCAATCTCACTACACCATGCAAATGAGCTCTCTCTCTCTCTCTCTCTCTCACAGCTGCACTGCTGCACAGCAATCATCGAGAAGGCAAACTTTAAGCTGCAAACTGTCACTTTTTTTTCTCAGCTGGAAATTTCAGTGAGGCAAGCATTTTAAGGCATTTTCACTCCATACTTAGTGCATTTTCCTTAGCGACTCCCACAGTTTTCATTGTACACACTTAAAATTTTCTGAGCACTTAGAAAACATTTTCCTTTAAGTCCACAACTACTTTTCTCTGGAAATTTTTAACTTTTAAACAGTTTTTTAAACACTTTAATGGCAAGGCAAGGGCAATCATTACTCAGTTCCAGCAGTCCACATAGGTTTATAGGTTCATAGGTTCATACAACTTCAGAAGGCCGATGGCCTATAAGGAACTCACCACCTTTGGGTTTCAAGGGTGGAAAGAGTATTTTCTGTTACCCATGTAATCATCAACACATTTCTTAAATAAGTAAA
Source organism: Neoceratodus forsteri (assembly GCA_016271365.2). NCBI lineage: Eukaryota > Metazoa > Chordata > Ceratodontiformes > Ceratodontidae > Neoceratodus > Neoceratodus forsteri. The sequence goes on from CM028129.1 coordinate 878,238,599, forward strand.
TATTATCATTCTCAACAATAGTACTTGGCAGTGAATTCCAAACAGCTTGTACTCTGAGTGAACAAATGACACCTTGATGTTTTATTTATTTCCAACTCTAAATTTTAAATTATGAGATTTTATGTTGCTATTTCCCATATGCCTAACAAGGTCTATTGTCTCCAAAATTGAGTCATCCTGAATAGCTTTAAATGCAAGACAGATGTCACCTCTGAGTTTTCTGTATTCCACAGAGTATACTCCTAAACTATGTAATCTTTTGCCATAAGCAAGGTTGTCCATGTTTTTAACTCTTTTTGTGACCTTTCTTTGCACTTTTTCAATCAATTATTTTTCCTCCTATAGTAGAAGGAGCACAAAATGGAGCACAATATTCTAGGTGTGGTCTAACCAGGCTTGATTACGTAAGCATTAAGCCATGACAGAGGTGTGCTCTAATGCTGGATTGATGCATGGGGGGGGCAGTGCATGCCGGAGGCCCAGGGCCGAGGGCTACCACCTGTCCCCCCATGCATCAATCGCATTAGAGCACACCGACGGAGTGGCTTAATGCGCTTGTAACAGGGCAGAAGGCTCCTGGAGGGATGCTGAGTGATGCAGTGTGACAGCGATACAAGAGGACACGGAGGCATGCTAATTTTAACATATTTTGTTACAATAGCAGAAAGACGTGCACTACACCTTACATACATAGTGATGTGGTCAACTACGGCTGCTGGTGTACTTGCAGTGAAAGGAACACGTAAGAGTTCTATAATGTGCTGCTGTCTTCCGTCTGAGTATTCTGCTGTAAGTCGTGCTGGGAGGTCTGCATCTCGCATTTCAGTGGCTCGGAGCGCAGCGGCCACCGCGCGGGGCATCTCGGGTGTCCCTACTTCCTGGTCCCGCTTGGATTGCTGCTCGGGTGCATTGTGTTCCACCTGCTCTCTGTGCTATGCTGCCCGCCATGGTCTCCACTTTGCCGCTCTGAACAGTGTGCGCCACGGGATGCTTCGCCCCCTCTGGATGTCCTATGAATGTCCTGCGGGAGTGGAGCGTCACAGGAGCCGCTCATCGCGCTGCTCGTCTCCCTTGCACATCACGCCCAGTGCTGCTAGGCAGGGGGTCTGGCTGACAGCGGTAGTGCCGAAGCAAGCATGGCATGTACCCTGGGTTAATACTCACTTCGGATGCCGTCTCGTGACCGTGCTACGCCTATCAGATCGCGCCATCACAGGCACACTATTAATGCCGTGTTACAAAAAGGATTAATGACTCAGGCTCTCTACTTTTAATGTGTTTGAAAATGCAGCCCAAGATGCTTTGGCATTTTTTAACAGTTTTTTTGGTGTGCATATCTGAAGTAAATTTATCAGTAATAATAGTACCTACATTTTTTCATTAGCAGTCACCTACAATGTTATGCTGTTTAGCATATAGCTTGTATGTGGGTTATTGTGACCCAAATGCATCACCTTGCACTTGTTCTCATTAAACAAAATTCTGTATTCAGCAGCCATTTTAGCCAAATTATTGAAGTTTTATTGGAACTTGTCTGCTGATTGCTGATCATTAATGATTCATCCTACCATACAGTCATCAGCATACTTATAAATCCAAGCATTATTTGATGTTTGCATTGTAGAGACCAATATATTAAACAGGGTGGGACCCAGGATGGACCCCTGAGGTATCCCACTAGTCACCTGTCCCCAAGTGGACATGTACCCTCTTACTGCCACCCTCTGATGTCTATTCTCCAACCAGGATATGACCCACCTTATAATGTTTGGATGAAACTTAAGTTTAATCAACTGATCAACCAGAATTTTGTGTGATACTGTGTAGAACGCTTTCGCATATTTCAGAAAGTCTATGTCTACACACAATCCTTTATCAAGAGCTTCACTCACTGGCTCAAAAAAATTTATGAGATTAGTCAAACAGGATCTTCCAGGAAAGAAACCATATTGTGAAATATATATATATATTGTATATCCATTATTTTGTATGTGAGTTAACATTCACTGCGGGTAAGAGCCTTTCAAGTATTTTTCCAATGACAGAGGTCAAGCTAATTGGTCTATAATTATTAACCTCATGTCTATTACCCCCTTTATGGACTGGTGTGACCAAAGCTATATTCCATTCTGGTAGAGTTCTATCTTCTTTTATGGATGCATTAAAGAGGCGTGTCGGTGGTCCCAATAGTTCATGAGATAATCCTTTTATAAATTTGGGGGTTATTCCATCAGCCCTGCAGAGCTGTTTGGCTTGATGAATTTAATGACAGTCATTACCTCCTGTGTTGTAAAGGCGGTGCAGTCCTCATTATTTGTTGTAATATCTTTATTGATATACTTCTTTGGTTTAAATACATTTAGGAAATATTTATTTAATTCAAGGGCCATCTCTGCATCATCATTTATTATTCCATTTTCAGTTAGTAAGGGTCCTACACAATTATGGTTACCTCTCACAGAGCCTATATAGTTGTAAAAAAAAATTGTTGTCTTTGGTTGTGGTTGCCAGGTTTAATTCTAAGTTTTCCTTAGCGTTCCTAAACAATCTCTTAGTTTTATTCACCATTTTTTTTAAATTGTTCCCAGTTCCTATCAGTAGGATTTTTTTGTATTTAGTATAAGATTTCCTCTTTTTTCGTATATTTCTTTTGATGTTTTTATTCCACCATAATGGGACTCTGTGGTTGTTATTATATTTTAGTCTTGCAGGTATCCAGTGCTGAATACAGAAATGTATTTTTATGGTTTAGTGTTTCCCACATTTCTAACAGACCATGATTACATAATTCGTTTTCCCATCTCCATGTTGATTAATATTATTCATGCTGTTGTGGTCAGCTTTATGAAAATCTTTGATTTTAGTTATCCCACATTTATGATCATTGTTTATGTTTAATTGTACCATTTTGTGGTCGCTATCACCCAAAGGTTGAGACATTTTGGGTGCAGACACTCCATCTTCTATATTAGTAAAAATTAGGTCCAAGATATTACTTTGTCTTGTGGTCTCTTTCACCAAGTGCTCTAGATTGTTTTGAATAACAATATTAATTAATTTTTATTCTAGTTGTCTTGATCCCTCATGTGTAGACCAACTTATTGATGGGAGACTAAAGTCTTCCATAAGGATACGATCATTGGTTATGTCCATGTTTTCTATTTCAGCAAGAAATAAATTATTTTCATCAATGTCCAGACATGAGTAATGGTATCCTAGGCCTATGGTAAGGGTTTTGTTGGGAAGCTGGAGTTGAGACCAAATTAGTTCATTTTCATTATTTGGACAAATTTGTGGTCTGATTTCATACCCCTTATGTTTATTGTCTATATAGAGGGCTATGCCACAACCTCTCTTAACTTTACAATTTTCTTTTGTAATTTTAGTGTAGCCTGCTACCTCAGTGCCCCAGTCATCATTCCTGATTTATGTCTCAATAATACCACAAATAACAATCTCTTTGGAGATTAGGATGTATTCTAATTCATCTATTTTGTTTCTTAACTACAGGCATTTATGAGAAGGATCTTGAGCTCATTATTTGAATTACTTTTCTTCAAGTTTCAAGTCAAACACACAAGCAGCATATTTTTTCACTCTCCTTTTCATAGAAACTCAGGCAGCAAAAGACTTTCAGGTGGCATTTTCCTTGGCGCAACTTTGATTTCTGGTAAACAATCTTCTGTTTGGGTGCATGGCCACCAGACAGGAAGATCCTAGACATACCCTCAGCATTACCGCTCACCCAAAACATATCCCTATGGACGAGCCCCCATTTTTTGTAACCCTTGTACCACTTATAACAAGTTAGAACCCCCCCCATTAAATCTGACAGTGGAACCCACAATATGGTATACCATTATTTTTAACATAAACTTCGAAGGTTCATACCACCCTTGGTGTTAGGATGTGTGAAGCACACATTAAGCATGGGACTTAATGTTAAATGCCACCCATTTAAGACAACATAAAACCTGCATGTAGCAAATTGTTGCACTGGCATGTAATGCCTCTCAGTCAGAGAAATTAGTTAGTCTTGGGCTTGTCCTCATGAAGAGAACATTTGCTGTACACAATAAATGTTTATTCTTTATTTTATGCATTCATCCAGTTATTCATACAGTCCAGCATGGGGTCCTCACCAGCAGCGGCTGAAGGGTCTGGCAGACCACAGAGAAGGTAAGAGGTCTTTTAGTGGTAGACCAATACCAAAAACACCACAGATGTATACCAGGCTAATTTCTAGAGGAAGATAGGTGGAGGAACAAGAACAAATCACATGAACCTTTTGCAAAATTACAACCCAGGTCCAGGGTAGAGATTGCTAGGCATATGCTAGATCTAAACTGCTGAGAGTGCCCCAGTAATTCCAACACCAGAAGCAAGAATCAGAAAGTCTGGAACAGGAACTGGGATTGTGCAGTATGGCTTTATTTAATAGATGGTAAACTAAAGCAGATAGTGGATCCCCATGGGTCAGTCAAGGCAGGACAGGTACATTTCACAAACTTTTGTGGCATGCAGTACAGTTCAAGAACACACAAAAAAACTTCTTCCCATTTCCAAATGGTGCACATAGTGGATACCTGGCCATGCAACTGAACATTTTCCTCCCATGAGTGCACACATACGAAACTAAGCCACACACTCAGAACTCTTCTTCAAAAATAAGAGCAATTAAGTGAATCTCAACCACGCACCTAAACCTGCTGCACTGGCCTTTGCTCAGGTAAAAAAAAATGGTGCTCTTTATGAACCAGTTAGCCCTGACTTGTAAGCATCCAGATGGAGTTCCTCCCACCCTTTTCCCCAACCAGCAGTCTCTGCCATTCCTTCTGGGTTACACTGAAACCCCCTTTCCCCACTGAAATGCTAGAGGTCACACATTTTCCATTTCTGTCACTCACTGGGGTGACCACAGTACAACTTCACTCTCCTGGGTGAACATTTTGCAGAATTTCACTCTCCTGGGTGAACTACGGGCACTGACAGGTGTGATCTAGCCTTTCTATGGACACACACACCCCAGAAGCAATTCCCCTAAATGTGTGGAGAACTTGTCTCCTAAAAAACAGTACTTACTGACTAGTTACTCCTACTACTGGGTAGGGAGCAACTAATTAAATTACCTTTTCTTTGATAGCATGTCAGTATATTCTCTCAAAAGTTATTTTCCCAAAGACAGCTGAAACACACAAAGGATCTTTAGGGGATTGCCTCTTGGACCCACTGAGAAAAGCATTTCCTTCCACTTCACTGGGAGAAGAAATCAGGAATTCCTGCTGTAGAAAGGTATCTACCTCTTCACTGGAAGCTGGAAATTGTACTCCACACTAGGGTGAGAAGTTCTAGGCCCTCAACTCAAAGCCCACTGGCAGACCTTCTGCCACTCTCACTCCACACTGAGACTCACTCTGACACTAACTGAACATTCTAAGAGTCCCAGAGCAGCTGTACATAGGAAAGGGTTATGCTGCTGTAAGAGTTCTAAATGACATAATCACGCTTCCCTCAGGATAGCTGAGCAAATAATGATATCATTGTATAAGAATTCATAAGATTCATAAGATTGGAATCAGGTTAATAGCTTTAGCCATTATTGACCTGCACCACTCACTATTGCATCAAAAAACAATGTATTGAAAAGTATGAATCCAAAGCCCCCTTAAACTGTTGCATCATCTCACTTGATATCACTGATATTGGGAGGGAATTCCATGTATTCACTACCCTTTGGGAAAACCAATTACCACTTTTTTTTTTATAATGAGATCCCCTTAACATCTTGTTATGGCCTCGAACCTGAATATTATCTGGTCTCAATTTCAGGCCAAGGCATTCCCACAGATCTGGTTCCTTAAAAGCCCTGTGTACCAGGCACATATCACCCTGCAGCCTTCTGTAAGATAAGGAATACATCCCCAGATCTCTCAACCTCTCCTCATATGGCAACGTACCAATGTCCATTATGAGCCTTGTTGCCCTGCACGGAACCCCCTCCAATCTTTTCGCCTCACATCTAGAATAAGGTGACCAAAACTGGCAATAGTACTCCAAGTGTGATCTAACCAGAGACATATGCATGGGGACCACAACTTCTCTAGATCTACTTGAGATATTTAGTTTTATTGATGCCAGAATGCTGTACCTCTTTTTAGTTATATGGGTACAATGTTCTTTAAAATTCAGGTCTCCATTAACAAAAATACACAGATCTTTCTCAATACGGTTTTAACAAGTCTGTTTCCCGCAATATAGTAATCATACTTTTTATTGTTTTTCCCAAAATGCATTATTTTTCATTTTCCCATGTTCAGCCTTAATCTATTTTTTTTTTTGCTAGCTTCTTCAACAATTTGATCAATATGGTGCTGGAATGTAGCTGCATCTGACTTACAAGTAATCAATGCCCCCACTTTTATATTGTCTGCAAACTTTGTTAGCCAAGTTTGATTACTGGATGTAATAGAAGCTATTAAAATATTAAATAGAGTGGGTCCAAGCACAGAGCCTTGAGGCATTCCACTCATTATATTAGACCAAGTGGAAGAATAACCTTTTATGAGCACCCTCTGTCTTTTGGTTAACCAAGCCACTACCCATCGTACTACCGTCCCATTTAATCCATGACCCCTTAAACAATGTATTAATTCAACATGAGATATACTATCGAAAACTTTTTCAAAATCCACATAAAGTATATCTATTGGGATATTATTTTCCAAGGCTAAACTAACTGGTTCGAAAAAACACAGCAGGTTAGTTAGACATGATCTACCTTTTCTGAAACCATGCTGGTGGATGTCAATTTCCCCTTTTGTCTGTAAATGTCTCTCTATTTCCTCTTTCACAATTGATTCAACAGTCTTGCTCAGCACAGAGGTGAGACTGATTGGACAATAATTGCTGCAGGATGATTTTGGGCCCTTTTTATGGCTCGGAGTGATGTTGGCCAGGGCCCAATCCTCAGTGACTGTTCCTTCATCTAAAGACTTTTGGATATTATAGGGTGGAGGGGCATACAAATTACATTGTCCATTTCTTTCAGGAATCTAGGATGTAAATCATCTGGTCCCTGGGATTTAGTGGGATTAAGACTAAGAAGCTTCTCTTTTATCACATATGGTGTTATTTTAACTGTAGAGGCAACAACCTCAGAATTCTGCTTTATACTACCTTTATCTTGCTAATACACACTCACAAAGTATGAATTAAAGGCTTCTGACATTTCCTGACAATCACTTATCTCAACCCCACCATGTTTAATTGGTCCAAAAGTATTGTTACTTTTCCTTAGACTTCCTATATACTGGACTTTTACAGCTAGTCTTCTTCCCATTGATTTCTTTTAATTTCTAATTGTTTTTTTTTTTTAGTGCACGCAGTTTAATCTTGTATCATGCTCTATCTGTGTCTGTACCATGTACTTTTGCCCTCTTATAGGCTCTGTTTTTGGACCTTAGTAATGTCCTTATTTTGTTGTTAAACCATTGTGGTGCCCTGCCCTTTTTATAGTACTTAGCCTTAGTTGGTATATAACTAACAACCAGGCTATGTATAAAGTGCTTAAATATACTCTATCTTTGATCTACATTTTATCTCTAAACTCAGTCACCCAATCCCAATCTGCTATCAACCTTTTGAGCAACAAATAGTTTGCCTTTTCATACTGCTTCACACAAGTGTACCCCTTTGTATTCCTTAACAATTGTAATTTGAAATTTGACCATATTGTGGTCACTTTCTATTAATGGTTCCCTTACCAAACAGTCACAGATTAATTCCCCCATGTTACTTAAAACCAAATCCAGACAATGTGTGTCTCTAGTATTTCTTGTTATATCATTTTCCACATTTAGAATATCCAAAGACTCAAGGAATTATGTCTCAGGTAGAGTTTTTGTTGTACCATTTACCCAGCTTATTCCAGGAAAATTAAAATCTGCCATAATCAAAACATGTTTTGCTGGATCTTGTTCTCTAATGCACTCAATGAATTCAGTAGTTTTCTCCTTAACAAGGGATGGTGCTCTATAGCATGCTCCCACTATTATCTTTTCATCCCTTTGTGGGTTTAGCTGTACCCGTATTTGTTCAATGTCTTTGTCTATCTTATATGGTAATTCAATGGCAGTGGTATCATGCCTGATATACAGTGCCACTCCTCTGCCCTGCCTATCACTCCTATCCTTCTGGAATAACTAATAACCAGTAATCTCTTGAGCCCAATCAACACCATGCCACCAGGTTTTGGTGACTGCACAAATTGCTACATCTTCAGAATGTAAGATAAACTCCAACACCTCTCTCTTTTTATGTAAACTCTGAGCATTTACCAAAAGAGATTTCTAATTGTCTGTTTTTGACTGTTCCATTTGCATCTGGCCATGTTTTCTTTCCCCACCTCCCAGACCCCCCTTAATTAGTTTAAATAGGGGGTTCATGACTCCATTTACCCTTTCTGCCAGGACACTTGTTCCTAATTTATTTAAATGGAGTCCATCTACTGCATATAGTCTATGGGCTGTTTCAAATCTATGCCAGTGTTGGAGGTATGTATAGCCTTCTCTTGTACACCACCCCTTGAATCAACCATTTAATCTCTTAATTTCTGATATTCCAAATTTACCTGCTCTTGCAACTAACACTGGAGGTAGACAAGGCACCAGGGTCAGATGGTATCCACCCCAGGGTGCCGAGGGAGATGACGGAAGTGTTGGCAGAGCCACTGGCAGATCTGTAGAGCACCTCACTGGAGTCGGGATATGTGCCACTGGACTGGAAGATGGCAAATGTAGTACCATTACACAAGAGCGGGCCAAGGGATGAACCAGGTAATTATTGTCTGGTAAGTCTCACCTCCATAGTGTGCAGACTCATGGAAATGATACTAAAGGAAAGACTGGTGTTGTACCTGGAGGAAAATGGCCTCCAGGATGTGAGGCAGCATGGATTTATTTCAAGGAAGTCTTGTCAAACCAACCTCACCCAATATTATGACTGGGTTACAGGTGAACTGGATAAGGGTTATGTGGTGGATGTTCTTTACTTGGACTTCAGCAAGGCCTTTGATTTGGTGCCTCATGTGTGGCTTGGGGAGAAGCTAACTGGTGTAGGGGGTAGGGGCAAAAATTATGAACTGGATTACAAGCTGGCTGAGTGGCAGGCTGCAATGGGTGGTGGTGAGAGGGGAGCTCTCAACTCCAAGGCCGGTGATGAGTGGGGTACCACAGGGCTCTGTGTTGGGGCCATCATTGTTTGGGCTCTTCATATCAGACTCTGCACATGGGGTGGTGAGCAAGGTAAGTCTGTTAACTGATGACACCAAAATTGGAGCAGTGGTGGATAGAGAGGAGGGATGGAAGCAGCTGCAGGGGGACCTATGCAAGCGAGGGGAATGGTCAGAGAGGTGGCAGCTGGGGTTCAATGCAAAGAAGGGTAAGGTTATGCACTTTGGGGTGAAGAACCCAAGGAGAGAATATTGACTGGGGGGGGTTAAGTTGGGGATCACTGAGGAGGAGAAGGACCTAGGGGTAATGATAACAGGGACCATGAACAACACTGCCCAGTGCAGGAGAGTGACTGCAAAAGTGAACAAAATGCTGGGGTGCATAGTGAGGGGATTTTCATCCAGGTGAAGAGAGGTGATCTTACCTCTCTACAGGTCACTGGTAAGGCCGCACTTAGAGTACTGCGTGCAGTTTTGGAAACCATACCTAAAGCATGATATCAGGCTACTGGAGGGGGTGCAGAGGAGAGCAACAAAGATGATACATGGAATGGAGGGGAGACACTGTGACAGCAGGCTAGGAGACCTGAATATGTACACCATGGAGAATAGAAGGGACAGGGGAGACACAATAGAGACATTCAAGTATCTGAGGGGAATCAATAAGGATGGGGCAGATGGGGTCTTTAAGTTAAGGAGGGGGAGGGTCAACAGGGGGCACAGGCTAAGAATAGAGGTGGAAAGATTTAGGAAGGAAATGAGAAGACACTATTTCACAGAGAGGGTGGTAGCAAAATGGAACATCCTACCAGAATGTGTGGTATCATGTAAATCTGTGAACAGCTTCAAAGGGCATGGGACAGGGAATGGGGGAGAGTGAGAGTGGGGGAGGTGGGGGTGGCAGTGGGATTACAAAGGGGAGGGGTGGGGCAGCTGCAAACTAGGGGTGTTGGCTGCACACTCGAGCAGTCTTAGACAGACCGGGTGGTCTGTTTCTGCTGGCACATTCATATGTTTGTATGTTCATATGGTAATATTTCTGAAATGACAAGTGTACACTTTTGATTTGTAAAAAAGGTATCCACTTCCTCGAAAGCTTGTTGAATTTCAGTTAATGTTCTTTTCCCGATATCATTAGTTTCAAGATGCATAATTACCAAAGGCTCAAAAGCATGTTTAAGAAAACCTGGTAGCATAGTTTTCACATCACATATACCTGCCCTGGACAAGCTAGATGCTGTGACATTAGATGTTCTCCTTTTTGTTATAATCTTATCTAAATATTTAAGTATGGAGTTTCCTATGATTACCACATCTTTCAAACTCTCAATGGGCTGTTGTACATTAGAGTCCAGTATGTTATAGCCTACATTAGTTTCACAAGCCTGCATCCCTCTGTTTGCAGAGGGTACGACAGTGGATGTAAGGTGTTCCTGTGACTGCCTCCCAGAATTCTTATCATGTGTTCCTACTGTTTTAGTTAAGATGTCATCTTGGGGGACCAATTTTCCATGTAACAATGCTGGAATAACCACACTTTCCTTGTGTTTGTTCAGGGACTGATCTGTTACACCCGATCAGGGATTTCCTAATCCATTTGTTTCCATCTGCTGATTGCTATTCTGCCTGCAGTTAATTACATTATCTGTTGCTGTATCTGGTTCTAAGGCCTCATAGTGATTTGAGATTTGTATTTGTGCAATAATTTCCCTAAGTTATTTTTTGGGCCCCTTAGTGACTTGACTCCATTCATCTATATCTACTTGTCCACTATCTGAGTCATGCTCTTCTAGTCTACATTTTCTTTTATACATTGGCCCTTTATTTATACTTGTTCTAGTCAAGAGGTCTACATTAGTATGTAAGATATAATCTGTAGCTGTAACAAACTGTTCTAACTCTTCTGTCCCTTACTGTATTTCCTTTTCTATTTGCAACTGCCTAATTCTAGATGTAAGCTCTTCCATTGTTGCACACTTCTTGCAAACATTCTGCTTAAGCAGGTCTTCTGTTCCCCACATGTAGCACCATGCAAAGTGCTGCCATATCCCTTCCCCTACCTCCTCATTTGCTATTACTACATTCCCATGTTGTCCCACCATGCCTACCTTACTGCTAATCTGCCGTGCCATTTCCCCTACTTCCCCAGCTGACATGGCAGACGCAGCTAAGCTGTTTGCCTTAGCTGTGTCACCTTTGCTGTGCCCGCCAATGCTGGGCTCACTGACACTCACCATCTATACTCCTATAATAGTCAATGGAGTGGAAGTTGGGAGCCCCTTCCTACGCTGCAGCAATGTCATCCCCCAATGTGCTGGTATGGAGGTGAACATCAGGAATGCAGTATTCCCCAGCAATAAAACTAGCAGCCTCCCCAGAGCTTAGTGCTAATGTTGTAAAAGGCAGCTGACACTACAGGCATCTGCTGGAGCATGGCTTCTCCTTGTATTTTGTAGAGTGGACCCAGAAGGAGCAGCAGAACTAGGTTCTGGTTCCAACACGCTGCAGCAAAAGCCCCAAAGCCAACAATAAGCTTTCCAATCTGTTGAACTTCCCTTAAAAAGGCACACAATCAGAGGCTGGGCAAGAAAAGAAAAGAAATGCCACAATAAGCTCCAAAACTACTCAGCCTGTATAGCCCCTTCCTGCGCTGCAGCAATAGCATCCCCCGATGTGCTGGCACGGAGGTGAATGTCAGGAATGCTATATTCCCCAGCAGTAAAAGTAGCAGCCTCCCCAGAGATTAATGCTGTTTGTTTTAAAAGGCAGCTGACACTGCAGGCATCTGCTACAGTGTGGCTTCTCCTCATATTTTCTAGCCCTAATGAGCTCCCTACCAGCTACCTGCTACCTGCCTAGCACTAATACTGATAAGATTCTAGTAACCCCAGGGGACTGGGTGGGTACATAGGGATTGTGTTAATGAACTTGCTGGAAATATGAGCAACTATAACAACTGATTTCACATCCAACCAATTTATTTAAAGCAGAACTTTTTTAACTACTGGTGCATGCTAAAAGTACTGGTTTTATCTTGAAAGCTGAGTTTGAATTTTTGTGGCCAGAACACTCAGTGGTCCCCAGTCTGTATGTTGTACCTTACATAAATAAGAATTTGACATCACTGCCAGGTCGACCTATTGTCTCTGGGGTAGGATCTCTCACAGACCACATCTCAAAATGTATGGATTTTTTTCAGAAGGATTGCGCCATAGCTCTGATTTTCTACTTCAGAAACAAGATGGACACATTAAATAACTTCAGTGATTTTGAATGGTATGATTGACTGTGGGTGAGAATCAATGAGAATGCCCTACACACCTCCATTAAGCATAGGGATGACATTAAGGCTTGGGAGTTCCTATTAAGAAACAACCCTAAGCATGACTTCTTCCCTATGTCCTTCATTTCAGAAACACTAACAATAAAGTCACAATTATTTTTAATTTAATGAATACTTTCCTTGTAACTCTGTGGAACAGCAATGAAGGGTTCTATGGCACCTTCATTTGCAATACTTTTTCTTGGTTTATAGGAGCAGGATCTGGTTCTAAATAGATTGTTCAACCCACACATCTGCCAGATTGTCAAATGGTTTAGGTGCATTGTCAATGTGGTATGTGTGTGGAAGAGCACTGAAAGGGATGCAGAATAGTTTACTGAGTGGCTTAATTGCATTTATATCAGTTTAAGATTTACTAGTACTATCAGTCCTGACCAACTCGATGTCTTACATATTGCACTGTCTAGAACTGACTGTAAGTAGTTACTGTATGCATGAAGGACATTTGCAAACCTACAGTACTGCTACAAACAATCTCCTTGGGGCAGACAGTGCCCACCCTAAGCCCCTGGTTATCTCTATACCATTTGGACAATACTTGTGGATCAGAAGAAATTGTTCTCTGGTGGAGTTTGCAGTACAAGCAGAACAATGGGCACCTAGAGTAAATGTGGGGTAAGGGGCTATGAGAGTTTGCTGGAAACAGCCTGCACAAAAGCAAGAAATGAAGACAGCAGGAAATGTCTAGTTCCAAAAGCTAAAGTGAATGAGGGCAATGAACACTGCAGATTTGTCATTGATTTTAATCAAATAAGCAATGTTTGGATGAATAATAAGTAAATAAAGGGAAAAAATGAAATGATCTATCTTGAGAGAAGACCTTGCCTTCTATAGACATAAAGGAAATTCCAAGGAAAACATTCAGAAGATGACAGAGACTGAGAAGAAGTTGTCCACAGTGAGTACTTGTCAGAATGAACACAAAAAAGTCAGCAGGAACCAGCTGTGGAAATAACCCACCGGTATGTGAAATTTTAGCCACTGCAATGTGAACAGAGAAAATAAATTAAACTACTGGATGTGAAAAGAAAGAAACAGTAGAAATCAGGGAGTTTGTACATTGTTCAACATCTTTTGGGGTTTATTTACTCTGATGTTGGTGTCCTAAACCTTATGTAGCCAGAAAAAAATGTTCACTTAAGGTTCAAATTCAAGAACACTAAAACACAATCAAAGGTAACAGGGATAGTTCTGTGGGTTTACATTTTAAAGAGAGACATGGCATTGATCCCAGCCAACTGCAATCTATGGGATTAGACTGAATCCCCTCAGCAAGAAAAGGGACAGGTTCACAGATCTTTTGCAGAAAGAGAGTTGCTGGATCTGTTTACTGGGATATCTGAAATAAAATGGCCTAAATGAGGACTGGGACCTCAAGCCCTTTTGTAGATGTGACTACCTAAATTTACTATCTGGCCATTTTCCACCACCCCCTCCAATTTGGAGGTTTTCCATTGTGATTTTTTTTCAATGAATATTATATGTTACTGCTTGCAGCTATTTGATATTATAGTTTATCATGTTAATAACTGAAATTTGTCCATTCTCTCTTTCTCTACCATTTCTGTTTTTGTACTGTATACCCTTCCTTACCACTTTGTTTGTTTCCTTGTGATTTGTGTCCAGTCTTCCCCTGTCCCTTTGAGCCCCCCCCCCACTGTCTCCTGTCTTACTTTTATTTATGATATTTTCTGGGGATGCTGATTGTTATTTGTGAAATGGATCCCCGTTACATATACTGGTGGCCATGATTCATGTGTATTGGGTGATCAAAGCAAGTGCCAATGATGTCAGGATCACAGCAGGTGGCAATGATATTAGGAGTGACTCCTAAATTCACTCTTTTTGGTAACACTTTAAATGTCCTTAACTACACTGAAACTGCAGCATAGCTACAATGTAACTACTATGTAACTTCTGTGTAGTTACATGTTACTCCAATGTAGTAGTTAACTAGTTTCAAATTTACAGTTTGCTACAGTTACACAATTTGCATGAACTGGTAGTTACCGCAATTACTTTTGCCTTCTTTCTGCCTCAAATCAGTTCTGTCTGGCAAATGTAACTATATATGTTGCACTTTGCAACAGCTGTTACATGTGTAGTTATACTTCCAGCACAAATCAATTTTTCTGTTGCACTTTGCAACAGTTGTTACATGTGTAGTTATACTTCCAGCATAAATCAATTTGTTCCAAAAGAGAGACAGTTGTGGTTGCAGGTGTAACTACCATGTCATCCAGTTTGTATAACTACACACCTGGAAGGGTCCCTACCTGTGTATCCTTCATCACCCACCACCACTCCACACAGCATACTGGTGGTAAAGCATGGAATGTAGCCATGCCGCACCCCCAGCCATCAACCCACCTGAGCCGTAACAGGCCAGGAGGACGGGTGTAGAAGAGGTGTGTGTCAATGCCACAGAAGCAGCACATTTCTTAGTAACTACAGCACTGTTACAAGCCAAAAGGTAATTATGTAAATGATTTTTATTGTATAAGTAAACAATGTAGTTGTATGGCAATTAAGAATATTAGCTTGCATGCTTATTAAGCAGTAAGTGCATGAGGGAATGA
This sequence comes from Neoceratodus forsteri, assembly GCA_016271365.2. Classification (NCBI taxonomy): domain Eukaryota; kingdom Metazoa; phylum Chordata; order Ceratodontiformes; family Ceratodontidae; genus Neoceratodus; species Neoceratodus forsteri. The sequence goes on from CM028129.1 coordinate 878,253,750, forward strand.
TTTCTGAAGGAAAGCATACATCAGAACTACAGCATTGACATTCAATGTAAGTGTATAGTTACACCTGTCTTCATATGCTTTATTTTAAGTGTCAGTTTCTGCTTACTTACTTTGCAAATACATGTTAGTTAGGAATTAACTGTGGAAACAATGCCACAGAAGCAGCACATTCCTTACTAACTACAGCACTGTTACACCGTCTTCTTGCGCTTTATTTTAAATGTCAGTTTCTGCATACTTACTTTGCAAATATATGTTAGGAATTAACTGTGGAATCAATGGCACATAAGCAGCATGTTCCTTAGTAACTACAGCACTGTTAAAAGTCAATAAGTAATCATGTAAATTAATTATGTTTTATTGTATTGCAGTTTATAATGTTAAATTGCATGTTTGTTTTTAGTTCTTTTTTTGGGGGGCTGCAAAGTATATAAGTGGTGGTTTGGGGATTCTAACCCAGTTCTCCTGGTTTGCAGGTCACTGCTTTTAACCACTATGCTATACTGCAGAAACTTCATGAGGGAATGATTTCTGAAGGATAATTTTAAGTGTGAGTAATTACACTGTAACTACTGTGTAACTACACTGTAACTGCACTACTATGTAGTTGTTAACTAGTTTCAAAATGGGTGTTGTGTACTTACATAATTTTAAACATGCTGCTTCTGTGAGATTGACCCATATCTCTACTGCACCCACACATGTCCTGCTGCTGCCCAGGTGGGTGGGTGGCTGGAGGTGGGGCATGGCTATCCTTCAATGAGAGTCCTAATTCATCTGTACCTTAGACAGAACTGTCCCATTGTAGAATGCTGAACAGTCATAAGACTGACTAATTATATATAATGTATATTGTACCCACACTTTAGTTGCTACTCTGTTGTGTTTCAACTGTATTGTTGCACTTAATTGTACCTATCTGTACTCAGTATATTCACTGTATTCTATTTTCGGTACCTTTCTCTGTTAATGTAAGTGTATTGTCTGTATTACCTATGTACCATCTTTATGGCCTGGGTCATGCCTGAAAATGGTCCACTGAATCAGAGCACCTACCAGGTAAACAAAGAAACAAAAAGGCAAACAAACAAATAAATAAATAAATATCACTGATCTGCTTTATGGAGTGATGATGGGTGATGCCAGATACACATGCTAGGATGCTTCCTTAGCCATTACATGCCCTTCACACTAGCTGAATGAGGTGGCAGCCATGGCACCATCATTCATACTAACCTACCACAGCCCCCGACTATACTAAGAGGGCTTGGGGCATAGTGGTGAAGACGTGCATGTAATGGCTTAGGAAAAGTCCCTGCATGTATATCTGGCACCACCCATCATTACTTCACACAGCAGATCAGTGGTATATCTATATTTGTTTGTTTACCGGGTGGGCCATGGAGGCTGTAAGGGAAGTAAGGGTGGTGGACCCAGTGGCAGGGAGTGACCACCAATCCATGTGGTTCATGCTCAACATGGGAAGGGAGGCAATGGGTACAGGGACCATGGTGGTTGACTTCAGAAAGGCTGACTTCAGTAGGATGGGTGCGATCTTAGGGGAGTACCTAGCAGGAATTCAATCATACTGGGATGCAAACCAGAAATGGGAAAAAATTAAATTGAGGCTTGTGGAGGCTACTGGAACCTGTACTAAACTGTGGAGCAAGAAGGGAAGAGCTAAGAAGCCAAGCTTGATGAGTAGGGAAGTTTTCAATAAGGTGTGTTCAAAAAGAGCAGCACTCCGTAGATACACGAAATCTAGGCAGGGGGAAGATAGGAAGGAGTACATGAGGAAGTCCAGAGAAGTTACCAAGAGTGTTATAGTGGCCAAGGCCTCCAGGGAACTGAGGCTGACTCAGGGAATCAAAGACAGGGAAAAGGACTTCTTCTGATACATCAGGGAAAGAAGAAGCTGCAAGGAACAGATAGCGCAGATCAAGATAGATGTGGGGGTAGGCAGAGAAAGGAGCAGAACAGGCAGAAGCACTGAATGAGTGCTACTGTTTTGTATTCATGAGGGAGAAGGGTGGAAGCTTCCACATGGAATGGGGAGGGTAGGCAGGGGGAGGAGGTGACAGATGGGGTAATCACTGAGGTCAAGAAACAGGAGGGTCTGAGGGCTCTGAGGGTGGATAAGGCATCAGGACTGGACAGCATACATCCCAGTGTGCTGAGAGAACTGGCAGAGGTTCTGGTGGGACCACTGGCAGACCTATTCAATACCTCCCTAGACACAGGGTGCATGCCACAAGACTGGAGGATGACCAACATGGTCTCCCTCCACAAAAGTGGCCCTAAGGATGAACGAGGCAATTACAGATCTTTAAGTCTGACATCCATCGTGGGGAAGCTGATGGAGACAATCCTGAAGGAGAGGCTGGTGACATTTCTGGAGGATAATGGACCCCAGGACAGTCATCAACATGGGTTTTGTCTCAGGAAGGTCCTGTCAGACTAACCTAGTTAAGTACTATGACTGGGTAACAAGGGAATTGGACAAACGTCATGCAGTGGATGTCATATTTTTGGACTTCACCAAGGCCATTGATTCAGTGCTGCATGGGAGGTTAGGGGAGAAATTGAGGTATGTGGGGATTGGGACTAAGATGGTTAACTGAATTGAAAACTGGCTACAGAGAAGACAGCAGAGAGTAGTGATGGGGGGAGCTCTTGTCTCCAAGGACAGTGACAAGCAGGTGCCACAGAGATTGGTACTGGGGCCGGTGTTCTTTGGGATATTCATAGCAGATGTCTCGCATGGAATCTGGAATAAGATTAGCCTCTTCACTGATGATAACATGTTGGGGGTGTTGGTGAGTGACAGAGGGATTGCAGGGACTGCAGTATGACCTAACTAAACTGGAACCATGGCCAGAAGAGTGGCAGCTGGGGTTCAATGCTAAAAAGTGCAAGCTGATGCCCTTTGGATTGAAGAATCCAGGGAGGAGCTATCAGCTGTGTGGAGTACAGCTAGGTACCACCAAGGAGGAAAAGTATCTAGAGGTGATTGTAACTGGGAAATTGAACAACTCAGGGCAGTGCAGGAAGGTGGCAGCAAAGGCCAACAGGATGTTGGGGTGTATTGTGAGAAGAATCTCCTCCAGACACAGGGAGGTGATTCTGCCTCTCTACAGGTCACTGGTCAGACCACACCTGGAGTACTGCATGGAGTACTGGCACCCCTATCTAAAGAAGGATATCAGACTACTGGAAGGGGTACAGCACAGAGCAACTAAGATGATTCAGGGACTGGGGGAAAGGCCATATGAGGAGAGGCTGCATGAGCTGAGTATGTACTCCTTGGAAGACAGGAGAGATTAGGGGGATATGATTGAGACCTTCAAGTACTTAAAGGGGATTAACATGACAGGAACAGAAGGGTTATTGAAGTTAAAGAGGAGGAGAGACATGAGAGGTTATGGTCTTAGATTGGAGGGGGGAAGATGCAGGGGGAAAATGAGGAGACACTTTTTCATGGAGAGGGCTGTGGCAGAATGGAACTCTCTGCTAGAGGAAGTGGTATCCTACAAGACAGTGGAGGGTTTCAAAAGAGGATGGGACAGGGTGAGATGGGGGGTACTGTGAAGGATTGAGGGGTAGCTGCAAGGTAGGAGTGCTAGCTGTTCATTCGAGCAGACTTGATAGACCATGTGGCCTGTTTCTGCTGGCAAATTTTGTATGTTCGTAGGTGCACTGATCCAATCAACCATTTTCAGGCATGACCCGAGCCATAAAGATGGTGCATAGATAATACAGACAATACACTTACATTAACAAAGAAATGTACAAGAAATAGAATACATTGAATATATTGAGTACAGATAGGGACAACTAAGTGCAAGAATACAACTGAAACACAATAAAGTAGCAGCAAAAGTGTGGGAGCAATATACATTATGTACAGTCAGTCTTATGACTGTTCAGCATTGTACAACAGGACAGTTTAGTCATAGGTAAAGAAGAATTAGGACTCTCTTCCAAAGTTAGCCATACCCCACCCTTAGCCACCTACCTGGGCAGCAGCAGGACAGGGGTGCGGTGTAGTGGAAGTGTTTGTCAGTCTCACAGAGGCAACACATTTAATGTTATGGAAGTACACAACACGCATTGTGAAACTAGTTAACAACTACATAGTAGTGCAGTTACAGTGTAGTTATACAGTAGTTACAGTGTAGTTAATGACACTTAAAATTACCCTTTAGAAATCATTCCCTCATGAAGTTACTGCAGAATAGCGTTGTGGTTAAAAGCACTTACCTGCAAACCAGGAGAATTGAATTCGAACCCCAGAGCCACCACTTGTATACTGTGCAACCCCCCCAAAAAAAAACTAATACTTAACATGCAATCTAACATTGTAAATTGCTATACAATAAAAAATAATTAATTTACATAATTACTTAATGACTTTTAACAGTGCTGTAGTTAGTAAGGAACGTGCTGCTTCTGTGGCATTGTTTCAACAGTTAATTCCTAACTATCATGTATTTGCAAAGTAAATACGTAGAAACTGACACTTAAAATAAAGCATACAAAGAAGGGTGTAATTACTATATACTTACATTGAATGTCAATGCTGTAGTTCTGATGTATGCTTTCCTTCAGAAATCATTTCATCATGCACTTACTGCGTAATAAACATGCAGTCTAATATTCTTAATTGCTATACAACTGCATTGTTTACTTATACAATAAAAAACATTTACATAATTGCTTATTGGCTTGTAACAGTGCTGTAGTTACTAAGAAAAGTGCTGCTTCTGTGGCATTGACCCACGCCTCTTCTACACCCACACTCCTGGCCTGCTACTGTCCGGGTGGGTGGCTGGGGTGGTCATAGCTACATGCCATGCTTTATCACCAATCTGCTGTGTGGAGTGGTGGGGGGGTGACAAAGGATACACTGGTAGGGACCTTTCCTTACTTCTAACAAACACACAGGAGTGCAGCATGCATATTTTATGGAACACATAAAAACAAGGGTGAGAAAGAATAAGTGCCTCAGCTGGGACTTGATCCCAGGCTGCCCAGAATACCATTCTGATTGTACTAACCAGCTGCGCCACTGAGACAACTGGAACCTGGGATGTTCCTGGGCACATTACTCTTTCTCAAATGCACAACCCAATGGCAACACAAATATTTTACTTCTAACAAACGCACAGGAGTATGGCGTGCATATTTTATATTCCTGCAGAAAACAGCGCAAAAGTTACTAGCAGACAGCGGAACTGGAAAGGAGTGAAAACGGCATCACCAATGGCATAGAAACAATTGACTAGGCCGCAATGTTGCAGATGAAATTTCTTCAGCAATTGTGATGTGCTGCACTCTCGACGGCAGGAGAAGCAGAACTGAGGTGGAGGAAGAACTGGTGGCTGTTGCTGGCCTACCCACGAGCACCATGTAATGCATCAGTCTCGATGGTGGCACCACCTCTGGTGCCTGGTCCTCCCCCTAAAAAAAAAATGCTCCCGTGGGGGTGCTGCACCTCCAGCTGTCACCCAATCAGTGATGAATGTTGAAGACTGACACAGGGAAGATCGGTAGTACTGTGCTGTAGTTACACAATTCGCATGAAGTGGTAGCTATTGCAATTACTGCTACCTCCCTTCTGCCTCAAATCAATTCTTTCTGTCAAATGTATCTATGTATGTTGCACTTTGCAACAGCTGTTAAATGTGTAGTAACACTTCCAGCATAAATCAATTTTTCTGTTGCACTTTGCAACAGCTGTTACATGTGTAGTTACACTTCCAGCATAAATCAATTTATGCCAAAAGAGAAATGGTTGTAGTTGCATGTGTAACTACCACTTCATGCAAACTGTATAACTGCACACCAGTCAAATGTGAAAGTAATTAACAACTACACAGTATTTATAGTGCAATAAAAGTGTAGTTACTTCATAGAAATGTGTGTAACTACATAATACGCAAATGTGAAACTAATTACCAACTACATTGTAGTTACATGTAGCTACACAGTGCTTACATAGCAGCTGCATTACACTGTAGTTATACAGTGATTACAATGCACTTAAGGACACTTAAAGTGTTACCCTCTTTTCTTATACTGTTTTCATTACTTGTCTAATAAATATAAGCGGCTAAAAATCCTGCCTTAATTCAGTGCTATAAAATGGTTTATTATAGTAACTGGGATTGTAGAAATTAGATTGTATGTGATTTCAATATCCTGTTTTAGAGAGTGTTTGCCATTAGATGTAGTATGGGTTCTACTCCTACCATCACTTCTGCATTACTGCTGCACTTGGATTGTGTAACCGTCATTAAATGTTCACAAAGGGAGCAGTTCCTATATTTATGATGTGTTCCATACAGCACTTGCTTTTAAATGTCATTTTTTCACTGAATTTATGCCCACTATGTTTGGCTCCACCTTTGGTGACTGTTTGAGGGGTGGGTCAGGGGTGTAGCCAGATATTTCCATTTTGTACACACTTTCTCCAACTCCTGCCCCCTTAAAAAATGTACACACCTTTTCCAACTGCTGCCCCCAATTTCAAAGCAAATCAGATAATCAGATGACTTAACTAATCTCTTGGGAAGCAAAAAGAAACCTCAGCTCAACCCCAGTCAGAGGCAGAAAAATGACCATACGCTAGTCGTAAATGTAAAAAACAATGTACTTATTAAGAATAAAAACAGTAGCACCGCTCCAAGACTCCTCATCTATGTTTCACATTGCCCTTGAAACTTTTTCAAGACATTCTTGTACTGCGGCTCCCCCATGAGAAACCGGAGCCATGTTCTTTGTATGACATTTAACTAATCTTTAAACAGGTTGTACACATATACAGTATATAGTATGTTCTAAACAATAGAAGTTTAAACAAATACAAACACGAAGTAGCCTACACTAAATCTAATGCTACAGATTGTAATGATAGTGATAACAAAAAGGTATATGGATTGAGACAGGTACTCAAAAAAACTGTACACAAATGTGTACAGTGAGTATGCCTGCCTACACTCTTGGGGCGGGTCACTGTTGAATTGTGTTCATTTTATATATGTTAATTAATTTATTGCCAAAATGTCTGTTTGCAGCATTAGATGACTGTCCTATAAAAGCATGGCTACCACACTAGGAGCCAACCCCCTGATGAAGCTCCATTTGGGAGGTGCACCAGGGCACATGTCTGTAGCCTGGAGGCAGCTTCAGTCCTGTGCTAAACCAACACTGTTAACAACATATGAACTCTGCAAGTGTGCTTTTGCACTGTTTGCACAAATTTTGGTACTAAATAAAATCTGCACCATATTAAATCTTCTGCTGACTTGCCATCGGTTACATGAGAAGAACTGTTGAAAGGTTAAATAGCTGCATTCCAGTTCTGTGTCAACTTGTATGGACCCAGTTGGTATGCCCCCAGGATGGTGACACTATTACAGCGGAAACGTTGATACCGACAACATCGACGTTTTCACTGTAATAGTCAGCTCAAGAATCCAGCACTCTCTCTCCTGGTCCTGCACTCCCTCCTTGATCCAACTGTGACTCGGAGTTAGAATCCTTTAGATTGGGGAGTGCAAAGGGCAGAGCCCACCACATGAGGGGTTCGGGTGACAAAGCCCCTGATGAAAAAACAGCCAGGATCTCCAGTCAGATTTATGTCAACCACAAGTTGCACTCGACATAAATCCGTTGCTATGATGGCAGTCGATAACTTAATTGTTGAACCAACATCGTAGAGCCGACCCGCTTTATCTATTTTTTGAATATTGATAATGTTCCTACTTGGAAAATGTATGAAAGGTTATCAGCGAGAGCTAGCTTCCAATAAAAATGTGACTAAATGCTCAGATTTAGTTTGTAAGGACACTCCTACAGAACTCTGACTTCCTTAGAATTATAATATTGTACATTGAGAGATTTGTGTCGTTATAGGTTTCCATAAATGTTACAATACACTGTACATAGTGAATAACACTTTTTAGGTTATAGTAACCATCTCAGGTTTGTTTTTCAGTATCTCCCTTTTGCCACACTCTCTGCTTCCAAGACAAGTACAGTTGTCATATACAGTATGTATAGAACACTAAGTACTGAAAGTGTCAATACATTGCAGACATTAGACAATTCTCAGTTATGAACTGCTGAAAATAAAGACATTGTAAAATGATGAGGTACATGTCTTTAAAAAAAACACTGAAAATGGCAGTAACAAAATTAAAAAAAAATTTTGAGAGACATTTCAGCTTAAAATTCATGCATTTTCTGAATTTATTTTCTGAAACGAATTCAAATATGTGAATCAAAACACACACCACTTATCAATATAGAAACATAGAAGTTGTCGGCAGATAAGGACCTCTTAGCCCACATAGTCTGCTCTCATTTTGCTACCTACCATGCCATTGCAGACCCTACTTGGGCTCTGTTTTGCACCTCCCCCCCATGCCTCACTTCTAAGATCCCCCTGTATGTATCCCATGCTTTTTTGACTCCTGTAACCATTTGAGCCACCACCACCTCCATTGGGAGGTTGTTCCAAGCATCTACCACCCTCTCTATGAAGAAGTACTTCCTCACATTTCCACTCAGCCTCCCCCCCCCGCCAGCTTCATAGTGTGACCCCTTGTCCCCAAGCACCTCTTTCTCTGAAATATGCTCCCTTCCTGTACCTTCTTTATAACTGTGAGGTACTGTATTGGAATGTTTCTATCATATCCCTCTTTCCTTCTTCTAAGAAATACATATTTAACTCCTTAATCATGTCTTGTAGGGCTTCTGAAGCAGTCCCTGCACCATTTTTGTTGCCCTCCTCTGTACTGCCTCCACCCTGTCCATGCCCTTTCGGAGGTGTGGCCTCCAGACCTGGACATAGCACTCGAGGTGTGGCCTCACTAGTGATCTATACAGGTTTATTATTACCTCCCTCTTTCTGCTAGTGATACCTCTGCCTCTGCATCTAAGCATCCTGCTTGCCTTTTCCATTGCCTTGTCACACTGATTAGCTACGTTCAGGTCATCAGATATGATTACCCCAAGGTCCTTTTCCTTTTTTGTTACTGCTAGTACTTCTCTTCCCAGTTGCTAAGTTGCCCTTGGGTTTCTGTGCCCCAAGTGCATGATTTTGCACATATTTGCATTGAAGCTCAGCTGCCAAACCTGTGACCATTCTTCCAGCTTTTTTTAGATCAACTGTCACCCCCCATCCCCACCCGTTTGTCTACTGTATTGCAGATTTTGTGTCATCCATGAACAGGTATACATTTTCTTCCAGTCCTTCTGCAATGTTGCTTATAAAGATGTTGAAGAGGACTGGGCCTAATACTGACCCTTGTGGCACCCCACTGGTCACTTTGTCCTCTCCAGAATGGACTCCATTTACCACAACTATCTGACTCCTATTGTGCAGCCAGTGCTCTCTACCCATCTTAATATATTATGACTTACTCCCAGGCTTCTCAGCATGTGCACCAGTCTTCTATGTGGAACAGTGTCAAAGACCTTACTGAAGTTCAGGTAGTCCTGGTACACCACTCTTCCCTGACCCACTTCCTTGGTGACCCAGTCAAAGAACTTGATTATTTTTTTCTGGCAAGACTTCCCCCTGTGAACCCATGTTGCCTTAGATCCTGAAGACCATTGGAGACCAGGTATTCCCCAATTATTTCCTTCAATAGTGATTCCATTACTTTGCCCCCTTCCAAAGTCAGATTGACAGGCCTATAATTTCCAGCTTCCTCTCTGTTCCCATTTTTGTGGAGTGGGACTACTGTACATCGGCCCTCCTCCAATCTCCCAGGACCACACCTATTTCTAGTCACAGGTTGAACAGGGCTGTCGGAGGTGCAGCCAGGTCCTCCATGAGTTCCCTCGGTACCTGGGATGTACCCCGTCTAGTCCCATTGTCTTGTCTACTTTTAACTGTTTCAATTCCCTTAGGACTTTTTCCACTGTAAAAGAAACAATATGTATAATTATTTAATGTTTTCTTAATACTCAAATAACCATAAGTCACCTATTCATCATCCATCATTCAATGACTGCAAGGCCACTTTCTCAAAGTGGAAGAGTGGTATTATCTGTGCACAACATCAAGAAGAACATGCTTTTAATACAGCTAGAGTTAAGTCATGTTCCTGCTTTTGACATATATGGTCTGCAGAGCAGACATAATTTATCATTAAACTGTGCAATAGATACACACATCTGTGTATGAATAAAGATATGTCAAAGATTTTTTATTTATTTAAACTTCCCTGCTGATTACGCTTCTATAAACAAAGGAAAACTCTGAACTTTCCTGTCTAGTCATTTGTTGCATTAATTTAGTTCTATATTGTTTCACCCATTTTTCACTCTTCTAGGTCAAAGAACCAATTACAACATTTTTATATAGAGATATACAGTGGGGGTGGGAGACAATAAGAATTTAAATTAGGGAGTTGTTGAAGATGGAGCAGTTGAAATGGGTAGGCTCAGAGATACAGCAGTGTGAGTAATAGGGACTAAATGCTGTGAACTAATTTGGGGGGAAAAGTGGATTACCAGTTAATATTAAAGTCATCCAAAACCAGGAGCTCACTAGAGACTGTTAGTGTAGAGATATAAGATAGTAGGTCAAAAAAAGAATGTTGTTTGGACTGATTGTTTTATTCTTTGGTAACCAGATAAGGTCCACTGGGCACTAAGGCCACTTAGAGGCTGACCTAGGAGCACTGGGAAGGTTAGGTTTTTTGCACAGAGTCACACAGTATGCAAGTTGAGGTTGTGGGAATCAAACCCAGGTCTGCTGGATATACCAAGCTAGTTCACAGCTCATTGCTTTAACCTCAGAAAGCTACAGTATACTGCGCTAATCTCTAGGCTATACTACCACCTGAATAAGGATGCCCATTCCCACTTTTAATTCAAAAATGTATATCAGTCTGGGGCAAGAATGCACCTTTTAAGTGAGTTTGTGTTAAAAGCTCACATCTGCCTTGGGTCTCTGCTGAACATTTCTCCTGTCTAAAATCTCATGACTCTGCTTGCCATTTCCACAGACCTCCAGCTCTCCTGTGGATTTTGCTTATTACAAGCAACTTTAAAACACTTGCACTAAAGCTACCAGGCTGCTCAAAGTGGAATTATTGGCTTCCAGCGTAACTGCCAAAGTTCTAAAAGGCTGGCCACTCCTTATCTGAGACACTTGCACAGTCAACCATTCTATTCCTTACACTGAGTGAGTCTACCATTTCTAACCCAGCTCTGGTCACCTTTACATTTAACAAATTATTCTCCACCTGTGCTCTTTCTCTACTACAGTACACTCCCCTTCTTCATACCCTTCCTCTTCCTCTTCCTCTTCCTCTTCCTCTTCCTCTTCCTCTTCCTCTCCTTCTCCCTCTTCTCTAGCCCATTCTCTTTGTTCACTTTCTCTCCCACCGTATCTGCAGCTACTCTTTCAGCTCCTTCAGCTCTTAACCCTTTAAAATGCAATAGCCCTAATGTATTTGATCCCAAACTCTTCCAACTCTCTGTATCGGCTGTGGAATCCTTTGCCTCTGGTTTCTCAAACTTTCGTTTACTACTGGTACATTTCCTGGTATCTGGAAGAGAGTCAACATTACCCTCTCTACTAAGGTGGCACCCCCTTATCGCCAAGACTTTACCAACATTTCTGTTTCACCCCTGCTCTACCCAAACTTCAAGAGCACTTGTTCTTTCCTAGCTCTCTCCCTTCCTTGACTCCTCCTGTTTGTACAGTTCTCTCCAGTCTGTCTTCCAGAACACTCATTCCACTTTCTCATCCCCTGTCCATCTCAAGGAATGGGATGGATTAGGGACTGATCATCACTGCCATTCTTGTTAACTTGGACTAAGCCTTAAACTCTGTTGTTCAGCTCTTCCTTTTTGACAGGCTGTCTGGTGCTGCTGGTCAAGCTGACATTGTGGTTAAATGGTTCAAGTCTAACCTAGTAGACAGGTTGCAAATTACCCTTGTAGACAACTCCCCCCCTCGCCCTCTTCTGTTCAGGTGCACCATAGGGTTTAGTCCATGGCCCCATCATGTTCTCAATTTTCCTTATTGACCTTCCCAATGCATGCATCTCCTTCTACAGTATATTTACATGAATATGGATGACACTGTGTTCTTTGCCTGTGACTCCTCTTATTCTGAGCTAGCTGCTCAGCTCCAGCATGACTTCAATAGTATCAAACACTGGTTCTGCACCAAACACCTTTTGGTCAATGCCAAGAAGATTGTTTTCATGTCCTTTGGTACCAGGCAATGGGTGGCCTGTATTCAGTCACAATCAGCCTTCACAACCCTGGATAGTTCACAACTGGAGAAACTCTTCTACTTCAGATACCTATGTGTCTGGTTCGGTAGTCATCTTTACTTTTCCTGTAACTTGCCAATCCAGAAGAAGCCCACCTCCAAACTGGGAGTGCACTACAGGAACAAAGATTACCCCACTCTCTGTTAGTGTGAAATTGTCCTAAAAGTTATCCCTCCAGAGTTTGACTATGGAGATGTGGTATACTGTATAGTGCTGCCTCCAAATCCACCATAGCCAAATTAGACCCTCTGTTCTACTAATGCTGTCACTTTATCCTTGACTACCATCTATTCACTCATCACTGTTCTCTTCATTCCTCACTCTCACATCCCTCTCTCAAGGGCAGACACTTGTCTCAATGTGACACTTCCTTTTCTAAAGTCTGTCTGAGTCCATTCTCAGCTACCTCAGCTACAGCTCATCTCGTCCCTTCCTCTTCTCCTATCACCTCAGAAACTCTGACCTCCACATTATGCCTCTCTGCCTTGTAATAAGACCCCAATGGGGCAGGCTACCCTTTTTTGGAATCACACAGCTTTGCTCTAGCCTCCCTCCCTGCATTCAGTCTTTCTCATCTTACATTGTTCTGAAATGCCTCTTCTGGGACAATGCTCCTCTGTCTGTTCTTGCATCTGACCTCCAACTTCTTTATACTACCTCCCGACATACACCCCTTTCTTTTGGGTGTGTTTTTACCAGTATGTGTTTCACTTCCCTTTTCTCCCACATTTATATGTTTGCCTCTATCCATTCCTTTATTGAATGCAGCACCTTAATGTTGCACTCATGTTTGCTGCAACTAGCTTGTATTTAATTGTTCCTTCTAAAATTGTCCTGTTTATCACTAGTCTTCTTTGCATGGGGTATATGTTTTATACAGCTTCACTAATTGCTTTATTGTACAAGTTATTTACTGATGTTGTAACTTCCCCTTGTATATAATTCTTGTATTTAGACTGCAGAGCCAGAGGTAGTTTAATGTTCTGCACATTTTTGTATTTTGTATCTTGTTTATCTATATTACAAAAAATACAAAGAAGAACCTAAGAAATTGATTCCCTTGCTCCTTTGTTGTTTAATTTCTTTGTAGGAGACCAGAATATTACCAAAATCCAGAGTAATCAAAAATAAATTTGGTATCTACTCCAAACATTTATATTCTCCATTCCAATGTACTTTTATGCAAGTAGCATTTATTCTACATTAATCAAGTCATATTGTTATACATATTTTGTAGGTGGTAAATTCTTAATACAAGTCCTGTTGATACATTCAAAGTCTGTAAATCCTTCTTCCTAGTGTCACTGTTGTATGCATATATGTACAAGTATTTTACTATGTAGAGGTTAATGGTTTCGTGTCTTGGATCCTTTCTTCAGAGCTTATGGCTAATCTATAATACAATGAATAAAAAATCAGAAAATGAGGACTAGATATTACATTCATTAAATAAGAAAAAGTTTTTAAATTGTGGCTGGCCTATGGAAGAAACATACTGAATACTATGTAATGTGAGCTAAAGGACTCATAGCACCATTTAACCTATATAGAAATGAACTAATTAATTGGTACCATTTTTAAAGACAATATTTGAAATAATGATAGAATAAATTATTGCCATATTTCAGGCTTGCTGTTTCTTTATTTCTAGAGGCCTTGGTGTATCTTTTACACCCTTGTATGTATAAAATAAAAAAAAAACATGAAATTGCATTCATAAATTAAGATTCATATAAACTTTCATGAAATCACTCCCCTGTCAATGGGGCTTATGTCTGAGTTTTTTTTAATCAACAGTTTAGCAGAGTATAACATTCTTATAGTTAAGTGCACATATATTTTTAAGCTTGCTGCAACAAGAATCACTTCAGTGCATCTAGCAAACCCCTCAAACTGTCTATTTGGGTATTAAAATTCCATCAAAATAAATGATAAAACCATCATTCTCTTATGTGGTTAAAAAATCATTTTAAATCTATTTTTAAAAGGATATTGTATATAGTGCAAAGACTCCGTATACACTTGTTATATCCACTAACTTTAATTCATTTTACTCATTTGGTGTGTTATCTTTCAAAATCCTCATAAATATCCACCCTCACCCAATTCACAGTGCAGTTAGTCATGAAACATTGCCAGAAGTTTAAAAACTTGTGTCTTGTCAGCATGAACTAAGCTTGAGTGTTGCTGACATTCACGGACACCATTGTGGAGGACATCATTCTTGCATGGAAGCTTCATTATGCTCTGGCTTCTTGTGCTTGGAGGGGGAATAATAACATCTGCAGAGCATTGTATTCCCATTGTACTCATCGTACTCTCTTTGTCATACAGACCCACACACCTTCACTATCCCGTGCCCCCTATTGACAGCAGGCCAGTCTGCCTTCTGCTACAGACTTCCCTTACTGTGGAACAAGCTTCCCATTGATCTTCACCAATCCTGCTCTGTCTCTTCAGTCAAAAGACTCCTCAAATGTCTCCCCTTCTCCCAGTGTGCACAATGCACACAAACATCCATCGCTACCCTGAGCTGCCCCCCTTCAATTCTAGGTTAAGTCTTACCTATTATTTTGGTCTATTCCCTGCTTTGTTTTGTTATTAGTTCTTTTTTATGTATTATTATTGTACGCAATTCCTAATCTTTGGTTCTTTATACTGTGTATATATTTTGATTTTTTCTTCCCTGCTGCTTTTCAACAAATGTACAAATGTATATCTTTGTTACCTAATTTGTTAGTATTTCTCATTATATATTCGATTTGTTTTTGTCCTTCTCAAATATTGTACAATTGCATTATCCTGTGTTTCCCACTTCCCTGAGTTGCACCTGGAAATGAGCCTCCACTCAGTGTGCCTTTCCCGGTCACCAAATCTTAAGTAAATAAATAAATTGTGAAGTCAACCATCATTATGTCATGTGTCAATTACACTCAGCATATTGCAGTGCTGGATTCTGAATGGAAATCATCTCCCTGACAAATATAATATATTGTTTGGTGCAATGCTGTTCAGCATGGAAATCCATGACTAAAACAGCACTGTTGTGCTGCAGTAGTGACATTGCAATGCTGTTGTGCTGCACTAGTGACATCAGTAATGCAGCACAACAGAATAGAATACACCTACATGACTGACTAGCTCAAGCCTCAGCTTCTGTCATTAGAGTCGTTAGCACTGTTCCCAATCTATACCCTGTCCACCATTCATCGCTCTGCTGAAAATGTCATCTGTTAAAACTGCAATTCTTCTGAGTTTTTTTGTATCCACAGCACAGTAATCATGTCAGATAGTGAATAAAGACTCAGTGGAGTGAGTAGCAAAAAGACACATGTTCAAAGCAGCATAAATTTTGATCATACTCTAATAGACTGCATTTTTTCAATGTTTGTGTTTTTTCACTAATGTTTTTTAGTGGTTCAATAAATTTAATGCAGCAGTAATGAAACAGATTCAGTCACTTTGAGCAAAGAAAAACACGCATTATAAAAGATTGGGTATGGTTCTCCATACACAAACAAGGTTATGTCTGAATCTCAAGGTTGCCATGGCAACCAGGGAATCTCTGAAACTGTGCTGTCAAGGTTTTTGGTTGCCATGGCAAGCTGTCAATTCAGACACAGCCATATTGTGTATGGAGATCCATATACAGCCCTCTATATTGTTCTAGAGTGTACTGGTGACCAACATGAGATAACTTGCCCAACATTACCACCAACACAGGAATGGAAGAGGAGCATCTATGGGTGACGTTTACTAATATATAATAAATATTAACTGTGCAAAAATTATTACATTCTGATTAATTTAAATGAAAATATTGTTCTAAAGATAAGAACTATGGGAAGTGGGATCCCAGTATACATGAAATAAATGATTGAAAAACTATTATATAAATAAATTGCAAAAAACGTTGTTAGTGCATCAGTTAGGGTTAAAGCAACACAATCAGGGAAATGTGGTGTTACAGTTTCCATCTCTAACACCCCCCCACCCTTCACAGATGAATAGTCATTGGAGGCAGCATTGGGGCCATCAACCCTAATGCACACCCTATTCCATTAGAAAATAAGCTGGGTTGGTGCAGCATTGGAGAATGGGATAAGCATTAGGGCTGACAACACCAATGCCACCCTCGATGCATCTTCATCTGTGAAAGGTGGTGGGGTGTTAGGGTTGGAAACCCTAATGCCACATTTCCCAACTTTTGTTGCATGAACCCTAACTGATGAATTAACAGATTTTTTTGTAATTTATTTCCTTACTTTTTGAGACAGTGTAATTGTATCCTAATGTGCTTATCAGAGCGCAGGGCCCAGAGGGCCCTGCACTCTGATTCTTCCATAGAAGCATATATGTACATAGCTATGGGAGCCCATTCCTCCATAGATGCATTTATGTACTTACCTGTGGATACCTGCACTTCCATTTATAGGCCAAGAGTGATACAATTGTCCTCATAGCGAAGTAATTACCCCACATGATGTACTCAGTGGTGAAAAAATTCAAATATCCACTGAAACTTAATTCAGCACAACTGCAATGTCAATTCTGCATTGCAGGTGTGAAAACTAGTTCCAGCTAGGATTTGAAAAATGACAGTTGTGGCATACATTTGGTGGGGTAATAAGAATTCTGTGTTCCCAATCTGGGGTCAGAATATTTTAAATTGACAAAGTTAAGAGAGTGCATTGCACAATTCCAACAAACTGTCATAACTCTGCCATTTTTGACATTTTGACCCCTAATTTTTAACATGGACTTTTGAGGACCCCACCTCATGAACAATATGATTGTCATTATGCAAATCCCACCCAAAAAGTGAATTCACCAATCCATTACTAAATCACCTTTCATGCAAGAGCTGAGTAATGATATTTGTTTTGTTCATAAGGTGAGATCCCCAAAAGGCCATGTTGAAAATGTGGGGTCAAAATCTCAAGAGACAGCAAAGTTATGGAACAAAGTTATCCTTTTTCGTGAGATGCCATAATCCTTTTTTGTGATGTGAAAAAGAATTATCACATCCAAAGAAAAAGGAATTAGCCCGATGAAAAAGAATTAGGGACTTCACCAATCAGATGGCTCTGCCAGTATTCCTTTTTCACCAGACAAATTCCTTTTTCATGAGATCTCAAAATCCCTTTTCAAATCACAAAAAAGGATTCTGCCATCTCAGGAAAAAGGAATTTGCTACTGAAAAAGGATCTGGTCATCTCAGGAAAAAGGATGTAAGAAAGTCATCCTTTTCCGTGAAATGTCCAAATCCTTTTTTATCAACAAATTCCTTTTTCATGAGCTGTCCTAATCCTTTTTCATGATGCAAAAAAGGATTAGGACTTCTCTGACCAGATGGCCCTGCTGGTATTCCTTTTTCACCATATGAAATTCTTTTTCATGAGGTGTCAAAATCCTTTTTCCCATCACGAAAAAGAATTATGACATCTCACGAAAAAGGATTACTGGCAGGTAATTCTCTGGTCAGAGAAGTCCTAATCCTTTCTCGCATCATAAAAAAGGAATATGTCATCTCACAAAAATGGAATTTACTGGCAAAAAAGGATTTGATCATCTCACGAAAAAGGATTTAAGAAAGTCATCCATTTTTGTGAGATGTCCTAATCCTTTTCTGTGATGTGAAAAAGGATTTTGACACCTCATGAAAAAGGAATGGAAGCGAGTCATGAAAAAGGATTTTAAAACATAAAAATAAGCATTCTGAGGCCACATAAAATTGAAGTAAAGGCACACAACAATAAATTATGTCCTGATGAACTATATACATACTTGGATGTCTGCAGAAGATATCCCTGGGCAGAGTTATGACTGTTTGGGCTAAAAAAGAAAACCAAGATGGCGGCTGACGAAAAAGGAATTTTTTCTTATGAAAAAGGATTCTAAATATCCTTTTTTGTGAGCTGTCAAAAACCTTTTTTGTCAGACCAAAATCCTTTTTTGGTCCATGCAGCTATCCAAAAGACTGAACTGAGCTTGCTCAGAACCCACAATTTCAAAATCTAATAACTTTAGAATGGATTAATATTTTTTCACCAAACCAGTGCTGGCTTATTCTTTTTTTGGGGGGAGGGGGCAAGCTCTTTCTGGTTTGAAAATTTCAGACAAAATTCAAAATCGATTGACTGAAGCACAATTTGGAAAAAACAGTCAAAAAAAGGCAAATTATCATGTTTTTTCACAATGTGCAGTGCAAAGTCCGCTAATCCAGTTGAGATGACACTTTGTATGTCAGGAGAGCTGCCCCACAGGACAGTACATACCAAATTTTGCGCAAATCCATTGAACGGTTGCAAAGTTATTAAAGTGCAAAACTTCAGGTTCAACATTAAAGTGCCTACTCAACCCTAACTAAAAGGGTGCAACCGCACCCCTATAATACAGAAGAACAATTTGCAGGATAACCTAGATCAGGGAATCCTCCCACATATCTCCTTGCTAATTCTATGTATGACCAGAATAAACTGTAATATTCGCTGTTCATTAGAATACAGTACATTCATTATTCCATGTAAATGCTGATTAGTTATGAAAATAGGTACTCGGACCACGTTTATAGTACTATAAGAGTGCTGATCATTTCAATTGTTCATTGAGTCCATTAGCTCAATTTTCAAAGCACCCTGCAATCATTGCAATATGCAGCAATGTAGGGCTGTGGCAAGCTCCAAGTGCATCAGGGACCCTACACCTAATTTTGTAAAAATAGGGGTCTTTGCACTGAAGACCTGGGAGCTGCCACAACCACAGAGTGGTGCCACATATGTGGAGCACCTGCAAGGTTTGATGGAAGAACCCATCACCCCCCAAGCACAACCCTAGCTGACCTGCAGAAATTGGGGGTGCTATTCCCAGAAGGTAGGGACTGGGGGCTGATAGAACCCTGGTGGTGCCATGGGAGGCAAGGGGGGCATGGCAGCAGTGGGAGGGAAGTGTGGAGGCATCAGAGGGAGATGCCATGCAACTTGCCATGCAGTCAATTGGGTCAGGTTGGGTGGGGGTTAGATGCATCTGGACCAGCATGTTTCTTACCTCAGTAGACAGCAGCCCTGGCATCAGCAGTCCACCATAGGTGGCCGATGGCAGTGGGTGCAGGTTGTGGGGTACAGGTGGAGGCCAGGGTTGGGCCCTAGGCACTATAACATGGCCAACTTACATACCCCCCATGTGGTGGCAGGTGGATGCCTGGCTACAATGCTGGGGACTGTGGGTCCTGTGGAGCAGGTGCCAAGGCTACTGTCCGCTGGGGTACAGAACATGCTGGTCTGGATGTGCCCCCCCAACTAGCCCAATTGGCTTTGTGGCAAGCTGCATGACATCTCCCCTGGGTGCCTCCACACTTCCTTCCCACTTCTGCCATTCCCCTCTCACTCCCATAGCACCACCAGGGCTCCATCAATCCCCAGACACCGCTTCCTGGTCCCTCCAATAGCTGCCCTGCTAGGCAATGGTGCACGACCCTTAGACCACCTTCTGGGTTATCTGAGGCTTCTTGAATTGAAAAAAAGGGGATGGTGCAGCCCCGCAGTGGTGCAACCACCCTTGCGACAAGGAGCACGGGTGCTTCTAGCACAAGGGTGACACAGGGGGGCTTTGACGCATGGCATTCTGATTTCATTGCAACCGACATTTAAACATTGGGATAGTCAGAAACTATGATGCAAGGTGCCACTTGCATCATGCCCATTGGAGCCAGCACCTTGTGTCATAGTTTTACTTTTGAAAATCAGGTCCCATATCTTTGTTTGTAGAGTATATATAAGTAGTATAGCCACCAGGCTTCTCTGTATAGCAGTAAACTGTCCTTGTCTCCCCCTTTCTGGGTGTATTTACTTTTTCTATTCCTAAAAAATCTCAGTGTGGATATTTGGTGACTCTGTTCTGTGTAATGTCTCATTAGGGGCGAGTTCTTATCTTTTTTATCTACTTATTTAACTTTTCATATTTAATTTACTTGTAAGCTTTTCCTTACTTGTCATACCCGGTAGGATCCTGTCCTCATTAGCTTTTACAAGGGTTCTGGGAACACAGCATTTGTCCACGAATCCTTAAGTGTCTAAAAAAATGCCTTCCCACTAAGCCCAGTCGCTACTACTCTGAAGTTTTCTGAAACATTTTGCTAAATGTAGGGAGTGAGAAGAGTATTAATTCTTGTAGGTGGTAATGGGAGAGTGGTTTATTATTAAAACAATTAGATCAGTAAGGAATCAGATGACCAAAAACCAAAATCTGCACACCTTACTTAAACTGAAAAACATCAAGTGACAACTAAGGAAGCAATGTGACAGCTCTGGTCCATGGATTATTTCTTGTCCATGTTTATTATTAATATTTCCCTAAAGGTTAATGGGCCTCCACCACAGGCTTGAAAGCACTGTAATGCCAAAATGTCTAATCTTAGTTGCCGTGACACACCATGGTACTTGTAAATGGAAGCCTCCTGCTCAGAATACCAAGGAAGTGTTCATGAATTGTTGGTACAATACCACTGTAATCAGTGTGGCCCTCCAACACCTCGCATACAAAACAAACAGTGGGAGGATTTATGGGATGCACATCTGGTAGCCATTGCCCCACAAGGAACTGAAACACTGGAGAGGTAGGTGAGTGATGGTCCACTGCATATTGTACTTTTACAAGACCAAATGTACTTGTAGGCAGAGGCGAGGGCTGAGTTTGAATCAGCCTAGAAATGAGTATGTGAATTAACTGCAGTAACTCTAATGGTGGTTTCAAAGAGTTGGTGTGTGGTAGTGTGCTCAATAATGAATGCTAAAAAGACAAAGAACTTCAGCAGGAAAGCACTGAGGTGAGGTTACTTAAAAAGGGTATTGGCAGCAAAGGCCAGATTTGAAAGAAGTAAAAAATTACATATACTCCCAAAATGGAAAGCATTTTTGGATGTACTGTATAGCAAATCACTAAGAACATTAAGGCTGGTTCTGCTTTAAGCAGGAATACATTGAGCCAAAGGGCCTCTCACACAATCTGCACAGACTGAGACTAGAAGACACAGACACATGCTTCATCCAATTCAGAAATCAACACTGTGCCTCATGTGCATCTCTTCCCAGGGGGAAATTAATCTGCCCTCATGTGGTCTTACAGGTTTGGGTCATAGTACACCCAAAATAAGAAACAAGTTAAAAAGAAAAAAAAGACCTCGGCACAAAGCACTACTGCAAGGGTTGCCCAAAACGTACATAGCAACAAAGTTAGGTTTCAAAGAAATACAAGATCACACATACCTCCATAATGCAAAGCATTGTGGGATATATATGCAAATCACCATGAACATTTAGGCTGGTTCTGCATTAACTAGGAGTGCATGGTGCTAAAGGGCCCATCACACAATCTGCAAAGGCTTACAACGGGAGATATAGAAACGTGCTTCCACCTAACCAAAACTCATCAGAGTGCCTCATCTGTATCTTACAGCAGGGAAAACAAAACAGCTCTTATATGGTCTTACAGGTTTAGCTTATAGTAGGCCCAAAATAAGAAAGCATGCTAAAATGACAAAGAATCTCAGTGCGAAAGCACTAAGGCAAGGGATATCAAAAAGGGTATTGAAGAATAAAGTTTATAATAAACCTGTAATGAGTGTATACCTTTTTTATTGAAATTTATTATTTTATTGATTTTCTCCATTACAAACTTAAATGACATGACACTGTTACAGGAGCAGTAAAAAACTAAATTTATATACATGAAAACAGAAACAGAAAGAACAGTTACATGTCCCCACCCCCATTATCTCCCTCCCCCCACTACCAACCCACTACCCCCCTATACCTCAGATACTGCCCTTCTACTCTTCCCTCCCACCTCCCCTCTCATAATTCAGCTTAGATGTACACATTTACCCCTAAACACACTAAGGGCAATATACCATTCAGGGAAAGGCATTGGACTGAGGCAGAGGATGGGAGACATAATGTTCTCACAAAAGGAGACAGGGTGCTCTGAGTGGCTTTTAGTCCACCTGTACTCTTAGAAACATAGACTTTGACTGCAGATAAGGACCGCATGGACCACCTAGTCTGCACATTTCCCTACCTACAGGTTAAGCTGCAGATCCTAGTTAAGCAACAGCCTATTTCTTCTTACCCCCCACAAGAATTGCCTTATGTCTGTCCCATGTATTCTTGAATTCTCCCACAGTTTTAGAGCCCATAACCTCCTCAGGAAGGCTGTTCCATGGATCCACCACCCTCTCTGTGAAAAAATACTTCCTCACATTGCCCCTGAACCCCCCCCCATCTTTAAATTGTGTCCCTTTGTTCTTGCACAACTGTTTTTCTGAAAGATGCTACCCTCTTGGACTTTGCTGATTCCACTGAGGTACTTAAAAGTTTCTATCATGTCCCTCCTCTCCCTCCTTTCCTCAAGGGTATACATATTAAGCTCCTTTAGTCTCTCCTCGTATGGCTTCTCTTGAAGACCCTGCACCATTTTAGCTGCCCTCCTCTGAACTGCCTCTATCCTGTCTATGTCCTTGAAGAGATGGGGTCTCCAGAACTGGAGGCAGTATTCCAGATGGTGTCTCACCAACTGCCTGTACAGATGGATAACAACTTCCTGTTTTCTGCTGGTGATGCCTCTCCCTATACATCCCAGTATACCGCGAGCCATCGCTACTGCCTTCTCACATTGCTTGCTAACCTTAAGGTCATCTGATATGATTACCCCCAGGTCCCTTTCCATTTTTGTTGTTGTTACTACTCTCCCACCCCATTGTGTAACCTTCCCCTGGGTTTTTGTTTCCCAGGTGCATTATTTTGCACTTCTTTGCATTGAATCAAAGCTGCCATACTTCTGACCATTCCTCCAACCTTGCCAAATCCCTTCTCATCCTTTCAATGCCGCCTCATGTATCAATCCTGTTGCAGATCTTTGTGTCATCTGCAAAGAGGCATACTTTTCCTTCCAGTCCCTCTGCAATGTCACTTATAAAGACATTTAAAAGGACTGGACCCAGTACTGAACCCTGTGGTACCCCACTAGTAACCCCCTCTTTCTTCAGAGTGGACTCCATTTACAATTACCTTCTGTGTCCTGTTGTCCAGCCAATGTTTTACCCAGGCTACCACCCTGGGACCCACTCCCAGGCTGGTCAATTTGGCAATTAATCTTTTGTGTGGGACTGTGTCAATTGCCTTGCTAAAGTCTAGGTAGGCCATGTCCACAGCCCTTCCCTGGTCTACTACTTTGGTCAGCAAGTCAAATAAATCAATTAGATTCATCTGACATGACCTTCCTGCTGTGAACCCATGCTGCCTTGGGTCCTGTGCCCCACTGGCCTCTAGGTACTCAACAGTTCTTTTCTTCAGAAGTGATTCCATCACTTTCCCTACCACAGAGGTCAAAGTGACAGGTCTGTAGTTTCCTGCCTCTGTCTTGCTCCCACTTTTGTGAAGGGGAATTACATCCACCTTCCTCCAGTCCTCAGGAACCACACCATCCTCCCATGATTTGTTAAGAAGGTTAGGCAGTGGTTTCAATAGTTCTACCCTTAATTCTTTTACAATTCTAGGGTGAATTCCATCAGGCCCCATCACTTTGTTCATCTTCAGTTTTAGGAGTTCTTTCAGTGAAAGGACTGGGATCGGCTCCCCTATCAAGAGTGCTTCTGTTAATTGGATTAGGCACCTCCCCCTCCTCCTCTTTTGTGAATACTGAGCAGAAATATTCATTCAGTATCCCTGCTTTTTCACTGTCCCTCTCTGCCCACCCACCGTCCATTCTATTCAGCCTCACTATCCCTCCCTTTGTCTTTCTATGCTCCCTGATGTAACTATAAAAGGTTTTATCCCTTCTTAACTGAGTTGGCTATCTTTTCTCAGTTTGGGCCTTTGCTATTCTGACTTCTCTCCTGCTTCCTTCTGCCTTAACTGGTACAGCTCTCTGTCCTTCTCCTTCTGTGTTTCCTTATACTTCCTGAATGCTATCTTTTTCTCCCTGACTTTCCCCGCCCTCTCTTTTGAGAACCATAGTGGCTTTTTCTTTTATTTTGATTTGTTTATTTGCTTCACACAAAGGCTTGTTGCCTCTGTGATGACAGTTTTGATGTTTCCCCATTGTTGTTCCACCCCTCCTTCTAGCTTGTTTGCTAGTGCTTTTCTAAGGCACTCTCCCATTTTGCCAAAGTCAGCTCTCCTGAAGTCCAGTACTCTCTCTTTTGTATGGCTTGACTCTGTAGCTGAGTTTATCGTGAACCACACAGCTTGATGATCATTTGTTCCCAGATGGCAACCAACTTCTAGATCTGAGATCCTTTCACTGTCCTCATTTGAGAGTATGAGGTCTAAGATTGCTCCCTCATGAGTGGGTTCTGAAACTAGCTGTCTGAGGCATGCCACCTGTAGGGCATCGAGAATGGCCCTGCTCTTGGATGTGGCTGCAGCAAATGTGCTCCAGTTAGCATCTGGCATATTCAGGTCTCCCATTAACAGTACCTCCCCTTTCTCTGCCATCCTAAGAATGCCTTCTATCATATCCTTGTCCTTTCCCTCCATCTGACATGGGGGTCTATATCCAACCCCTGTGTGGATTGTGGTGCCATTTCCAGTCTTTAAGGTGACCCGCAGTGCCTCCTCTCCTCCTTGTTTACGCTTTTGTTC
Organism: Neoceratodus forsteri; assembly: GCA_016271365.2. Classification (NCBI taxonomy): domain Eukaryota; kingdom Metazoa; phylum Chordata; order Ceratodontiformes; family Ceratodontidae; genus Neoceratodus; species Neoceratodus forsteri. The sequence continues at coordinate 878,278,693 of CM028129.1, forward strand.
GGTTGCTTTTATCCCTTCCTTTACATACTGGAAGCATGTAAATTGCATGCATCCTGGCCCAGATCTTTTTATATCTAGAGGAGGGACGTCCCCGGTCTACCTTGAATTGTTCCACACGGAAGTTACACAAAAATTCTTGAAGCCATTCTATATAAGGAATCTTTTGAGCATCAATCCAGTGCCTTAATATCATAGAAACATAGAATTTGACAGCAGATTAGGGCCGCTTGGCCCACCCAGTCTGCCCATTTCCCTACCTAATGGATAAGCTGCAGATCCTAGTTAATCAGCAGCCTACTTCTTTCTACTTCCACCCCCTAGAATTGCTTTATGACTGTCCCATGCATGCTTGAATTCAACCATTGTTTTTGACTCCACAACCTCCTCGGAAGGTCGTTCCATGCATCCATAACCCTCTCTGTGAAAAAACACTTCCTTACATTACCACTGAGTCGCGCCCCCCTAGTTTCAAATTGTGCCCCCTTGTTCTTGCACACCTCTTTTTTTGTAAGATGCTACCCTGTTGGACTTTGTTGATTCCCTTGAGGTACTTGAAAGTTTCTATCATGTCCCCCCTCTCCCTCCTTTCCTAGAGGCTATACATAGTTGCTCTCCTCTGGACAGCTTCCATCTTATCTATGTCCTTGCAGAGATTGGGTCTCCAGAACTGCACACAGTACTCCAGATGGGGTCTCACCAGCTGTCTGTACAGAGGGATAATAACTTCCTGTTTTCTACTGGTGATGCCTCTCCCTATGCATCCCAGTATCCCCCAGCCCTCCTTACTGCCCTCTCACATTGCTTGCCCACCTTTAAGTCATCTGATATGACTACCCCCAGGTCCCTTTCTATTTTTGTTGTTGTTAGTATCTCACCCCCCAATGTGTACTCTTCCCCTGGGTTTCTGTTTCCCAGGTGCATTACCTTGCACTACTTAGCATTAAATCTAAGCTGCCATACATTTGACCATTCCTCTAACCTTGCCAAGTCCTTTCTCATCCTTTCCACCCCACCTTGTGCATCAACTCTATTGCAGATCTTTGTGTCATCTGCAAAGAGACATACTTTTCCTTCCAGTCCCTCTGCAATGTCACTTATAAAGACATTGAAGAGGACCAGTCCTAATACTGAACCCTGCGGCACCCCACTAGTAACACCGCTTTCTTCAGAGTAGACTCCATTCACTATTACCCTCTGTGTCCTGTTCTCCATCCAATTCTTTACCCAGGCTATCATCTTGGTACCCACTCCCAGGCTGGCTAACTTGTATATTAATCTTTTGTGTGGGACTGAGTCAAATGCCTTGCTAAAGTCTAGGTAGGCCATGTCCACAGCCCCTCCATGATCTACTACTTTGGTCATCCATTCAAAGAAATCTATTAGATTTGTCTGGCATGACCTTCCTGCTGTAAACTCATGCTGCCTTGGGTCCTGTGCCCCTCTGGCCTCTAGGTACTCGACAGTTCTTTCCTTCAGAAGTGATTCCATCATTTTCCCTATCACTGAGGTTAAACTAACAGGTCTATAGTGTCCTGCTTCTGCCCTGCTCCCACTTTTGTGAAGGAGAATCACATCTGCCCTCCTCCAGTCCTCAGGTACCACCCCATCCTCCCATGATTTGTTAAAGAGGGTAGTCAGTGGTTTCACTAGTTCTACCCTTAGTTCTTTTAGAATTCTGGGATGAATCCCATCAGGGCCCATTGCTTTGTCCACCTACAGTTTTAAGAGTTCCTTCAGAACCCTTTCTTCTGTAAATGGGCTGGTATCAACTTCTGTATCCAGAGTATTTCAATTGCTTGTTTTAGGTACCTCCCTCTTTTCATTTGTAAATACTGAGCAAAAATATTTGTTTAGTATCTCTGCCTTTTCACTGTCACCCTCTGCCCACCCCCTCCTCTTTATTAAGCCTCACTATCCCTCCCTTAGTGTTCCTTCACTCCCTGAAGTACCTAAAAAATGTTTTATCCCACTTCTTAACTGAGTTGGCTATCTTTTCCTCAGTTCAGGCCTTTGCTGTTCTGACTGCCTTTCCAGCTTCCTTTTGCTTTAACTGATGCAATTCTCTGTCCTGTTTCTTCTGTGATTCCTTGTACTTTCTGAATGCCTTCTTTTTCACTTGAACCTTCACTGCCACCTCCTTTGAGAAGCATAGTGGTTTCTTACATCATTTTGTTTTGTTTATTTGCTTCACACAAAGGCTTGTTACCTCTGTGATGGCAGTTTTTATTATTCCCCATTGTTCTTCCACCCCTCCTTCCTGCCCATTTGCTAGTGCATTCCTTAAGCACTCACCCATTTTGGCAAAGTCAGCCCTCCTGAAGTCCAGTACTTTTGCCTTTGTATGGCTTGACTCTATTGCTGTGTTTATTGTGAACTATACTGGTCGATGGTCACTAGTTCCCAGATGGCTACCCACTTCTACATCGGTGATCCTCTCTCCATCTCCATTTGAGAGGACCAGGTCTAAGATTGCTCCCTCTCGCATCTTAAGTGTCAATGCAATCATTGCCATGTGGTATGTACGTACTCTGACCTTGACTTTGGAATAATCCCCAATGAGGCACATCTCCGGAATGAACAGCTCATCATGTCCTATCAACAGATCAGCCTTATCCTGGATTTCCATCCAGAGATCCTGGACAGAGGGACAGTCCCAGAAAATATGTTTCAGTGAACCCTCTTCCAGCTTGCATCTGTTACAAGTTGGAGTACGGACCTTGCCAATTTTGAAAAGTTTGATTGGAGTCCAATTTGTATCTTGTAGAATTTGAAATTGTGTGAGTCTCAATCTATCTTGAGACATATAAATGTAGGTTCCTTCTTATATTTTATTCCAGTTAATGTTAGGATTCGGGAACTGCCTAGCCCAATATTTGGGCCTTCCATCCTGATTAGTGGATGTCAAGTCAAGAAAGGAACTGTATACCTGGGATATTGCATGAGGAAGGTGAACAGCCTTCACCAAGGTCTAAAAAAAATCAGAAAACTTAGCCTCTTCAACATTTTCTTTTAATCTGGCTTAGAAGATGAGTTGCCTGGTAGATCTTGAACATCTGTCCTTGATTGAGGGAGAATTTGTTAATAATAGCGATCACTGATAGACACTCCCCCTCCCCATCCAAAAGGTCTCTTATTCTCGCAACTTGAAACTGGGGAATCCAAAGTTTGGGAATCTATTTGCCACCTATCCTAAAGCTTGGGTTTTCTACCAATGGTTGATTCCAGTCTCGTGTGTGATTATATTTTAAAAAAGCACACAGCTGAGCATGGCATATTACAGAAACCCCTATGGGAGAATGAGAGAGACTAGCCAGAAGATTTTTCTGTGTACTATATAGTATCGTAGATATGGGCAACTTAGCTGCAGCTAGCACCTTTCTTTCTAGAGATAATCACGGTAGAACATACAACAGCAGGGACAGTGTCTCTTCACTGGACAGCCATTTTATGTACTTGCTGACCTGACTGACCCAGAGGTAGCCACCAATATGTGGTAGTCTCAAGCCACCTCTGTTCTTGGGAGCCATTAATTTCTGGTAAGCTCTTTTAGGCAGCCTACCTGCCCATATGAAGGATGAAATTATAGATTGGGCTTTCCTGAACCATTTGATGGGTAACCATATATTAAGCATGTGCAAAGGATAGAAAATCCTGGGTAGAATGTTCATTTTAACAACACTGATGCTGCCCCAAAGGAAGATAGGGAGAGATGTCCACCTGGTTAGGTCTTGTTGTATAATGTGGAGAGTTTTCCCAAGGTTTAGCTTCCGCATTAGGGAGTCAGATTTGGCAAGAAAAATGCCCAGGTACTTCAAACATTTAGGAGTCCATTGAAGCCCCAAGTGCACCATATCAGTCTTTAACAATCTTTAATTAAGGGGAAAAACCATGCTCTTATCCAGATTAATTTTATAATTACAGTAGGTGCAGAATTCTGAAATAAATTGCGAGGCCACCCCAAATGCCACTGCAGAGTTAATAGAATGAAGCAGAATATGGTCTGCTTATGCCGAGAGTTTGAAATAAAAACCCTGAAGGGGAGTGTCAGTTATCGAAGGGGTGCCTCTAAGCTTAGAGAACAGAGGTTACAAATAAATGTTAAAAAGAAGTGGGGATAATGGACACCCTTGACGAGTCCCCAAGTGGAGAGAGAACCTATCCGAGAAAACCCCATTACAATAAATATGGGTCTTTGGGTTCTTTTAGAAGTAGGAGACCCAGCCAATAAATTTCTTCGGGAACCCACATTTTTCCATTGTGCTAAATAGAAAGTCCCAGTCCACTCTGTTGAAGGCTTTCTCCACATCCAGGGACAGCAAATCAGCCGGTGTGTCAGAGTCCCTGTATACAGAGAAAATGTGTGACAGTTTTAGCAAGTGATCCGAAGAGTTTCTCCCCCTCATAAAACCCACTTGATCTGGGTGAATTATGGAGGGCAGAACCCTAACCAGTCTATTTGCTAATAATTTTGTTATGATTTTCATGTCATAATTCAATAATGAAATGGGTCTATAATTGGTTACCTCTTCTGGGTTCCTCCCTGGTTTATGTAGCACAGTAATTAAGGCCTCCAAAAAACTATCATCCATATCGTTCACCTCTAGAAACTATTTGAACAATCGACCTAACCAGGGGGTTAATTGTTTATGCAAAGATTTGTAAAAATTCAGGGAAAACCTGTCAGGACTGGGGGCCTTATCGGAAGGGAGAGAGTTTATTATATTCCCAATTTCTGTTTCAGTTATTGGAACCAGCAGTTCTAACTGCTGGGCCTCTGATAGTTTTGACAAAGGGAGGGCCACAAGGTACTTTGCTATCTTTTGTTTCCCAGTGGGGTTAGGTATTGGGCTGTACAAGTCTTGGTAATAGCTAGCAAATTCCTGAACTATCCTTTTGGGGTTCAGTTGTATGGTGTAATCTTGCCTGGACCTAATATCCCTGACTATTCTTGAAGCTTCTTGAGACTTTAATCAGAGAGCCAGCAGTCTACCTGCTTTTTCACCCTGGTCCACATAATTATCTTTTGTTCACAGTATAGCATACTCAGCTCTTTCAAGTAAAAGGGAACTGTATTGAGCCCTTAAGCCCAGTAGCCTATTTCTATCTCCTTCCGGCGTAGCAGGTGATAAGTCTCTTTCTATCAAACGTGTATCTCAGAGTAGGGTGAGATCTTTCTGTTCTCTAATCTTCTTTTTATAAGAAACTGTTCTAATCAGTACCCCCCTCCGGACACATTTCAAGGCACACCATTCTAGGTCAATTCTACCTGTATAGTCAAGATTAGATGCTGTATATTTATCAATGGCCTCCGAGATGTCCCTAATAACTACCTCATCTCTCAGTCATTGATTATTCAATTTCCAACTGGTCTCTTTTGGCACATTAGGGGTAAGATTTAGTGAACACCACACCACTGCATGGTCTGAAATAACTCCTGGCTCTGTGGTGCAATCTATAACCCCTGGTAAAAAATTATGACTAATTAAAAAGTAATCAGTTCTGGTAGATGTACCATGTACATTAGATCAAAATGTGTACTCTCTCGATGAGGGATATAAGACCCTCCAGGGATCAACCAGGTCCAATTGGTCCACCATGTCCCTGATGGCTCTCTGTGCAGGTGAGAGACCAGATCTTCTAACTCCTGATCTGTCCAGGTCAGGGTTAAAAGACAGGTTCCAGTCTCCTCCTAAAATCAGAGGAAGGGAAGCATAGGGGAGCAGGGTTGTTAATAAATTGGAAAAAAGGGCCAGAGAGTCAGAGTTAGGGCCATATATACAACATAATGCCATGTCTGTACTATCTAGTATCCCCTTCAAGATTAAGTACCTACTATTTGGGTCTCATATACAATGCTCACAATTGAATAGGGCATTTCTTGCAAATAATATGGCCATCCCTTTACTTTGCATGCTGTCCCCTGCATTAAAGATCTGACCCACAAATTGTCTTCTGAAGAGGGGGGCCTCTGATTCCAGTAGGTGGGTTTCTTGTAGAAATGTACTGTAACAGCCCCTTTAAGATGTTGTAAATGCTTCAGGATTTGGTAACGTTTAACCTTTTTTCTAGCACCCCTGATGTTCCAAGTAAGCATTTTCATGCTACCCGCCATTTAGTGTCCCATGCTCATCATGTCTTAAATCCAGATAGAATGTTTTGCCCCTTGATCTTAGTAACATCCAGCCGAGGTCACCCTCCCTCCCCCATCCCTAATCCCCAGTATCCCCCCCAAAAAATAACACAGATCCCTCCTTTGACCCATTGGCCCCCACAACCCTGTTTAATCGTGAGTTGTAAGAAAAATGTAGTTACCCCCTTCCCCACCAACATAATCTTATTATGGTACGTGATGAACAGATACAATGATCAACACCTCCTCCCTCCTGCTCACCCGTGTCTGTGTTACCCTGTTTAGGAAATTAAGTGATTACAGAAAATACATTGCTATCCTAATGTCCTGTTCAATTTCCAGCACTAATATTAAAACATGAAGCAGTGCAACAGGCACAATGAACACATAAAATATGGATTGTTAGGACTGAAGACTTTCAGCTCTCTGTATTTTTGCCATTAATCCCTCTTTTAGGCTCATGTTTGATCCTTAAACAGAATCAAAAATATAACAAAACTTAGAAACAGGCAATTAGGGTATGTTAGGATGCCCCTTTCTGCCTTCTGTGAGTATATTACCTCTGTAAATGTTATCAGGGTACCGGACAGTCTAGCACTCTCTGTGGCCTTGTAAAGTTAAACTGCGACTACCCCTTCAGAATCTCACTATATCAGAAGAAAAGAGTGAAAACTTTTAAACTTGTCAAGCTTTGTCTAAAATAAAGCTAAATTTCAGATCACAGACAACCAGTTTACATAGTTAGTCTGAGCATATTGTCCAGAAAATGTCTGAAAGTTATCTTTAAGCCTTCTGTGATTTGACAGAGGGAGATTCGCAGACTTCAGCCTTAACCCCTCCACTACACGCATTTAAACCAGCACACATCCACTTTTGTGTACTGAAAACACAAATAAAAATCAATTTTGAAATTCCCAATGTCTCCAAGCAGTGTTACAGGTGGCAGCACCACTGCTGAATGATACTTATCTCAGGCCCTCTTCTCGTTCAACAATCCTTGAACAGATTTGGCATGGCAGTCCTCAGAGTAATCTCCGCTGCCTTCAGGTCTTCAAAACTGGTCCAGGTACCATCAAGCAGGACTTGGAACTTCACTGGGTATAACATTTTGAACTTTTCCCACACTGGTAACAGTTTATTTACAAGGAGATAAAATTGGGCTCTGCGCTCATGTACAGACACTGGTAAGTCTTGAGTGACTCTTAGCTTAGCTTCTCCCCATTTGATTTCTTCCAGGCTCTAGACTTTCATCAGGAAATGCTGCCTTTCTAAGTAATTGAGAAAGCATAGTAGTAGTGGTCTAGGGGGTGCATCCTCTGCTGGCATAGGGCGCAATGATCTGTGAGCCCTTTCAATTGAATATTCAGATCCATACGGAGAAGGGCCTGTCAGCTTTGCCACCAGCTTTTGAATAAACAGGACTGTGTCTGTTCCCTCTTTCTTCTCTGGCAGGCCAATAATTACAATGTTGTTGCACCTGCTGTGCCCTTCCAGGTCTTCGATTTTGGCTTCTAGATGAGCCATTTTCTGCCTGTTTGGCACAAGCTCCAGTTCTAATCTGCCCAAGTGCTTTTCTACAGAAACTATATGCACTTCATTGTCCCCCCACTCATGTAGAAATATTTTCCTAAGCCATGGCCATGGATACGAACTCCGAAGTCAACGAGCAGAGTTCATCATGGAAGGGCTTAAATTCCAGCAAAAACTGATCCACTGTAAGTACATTAGGATCCTGAGGTTGAGATGAGCAATCGGCTGAGGTAGATTGCGGCCTGTTTTTTTTGCTGGCCTTTTCCGGCATGGAGGGAGGCATGTGTTTGGTCAGTGCTTGCCTCATCTCTGCTTCCATGCTAAGCTGGAAAACTGCAGACTTGTGATGTAGGGTATTTCTTGTCACTTAAGAATCATAAATCATATCATTTGAGGTAAGAAAATAAAGTTTTTTCCAAGATTTAGAACACGGAGCGAGCAGGAGACATTTGGAGTGCTGCTACTCGTGACCCTGCATCAAGTGATCCCCCATAATGAGTGTATACCTTATTTTTCTTTAACATAAATCATCAAAAGGAATGAAGTACATGGGATTTGTTGCATAACAGGAAAAATATGACTTGTAAACAAAGTGCCATGTGAGTTGTTTATGAGCTTAAAATTGTGAATGAAGCATCATTTTTTTGCAGAAAGTTCATGCACATTCTCTGATAGCCACTTTATTTACGATCAAGAGTGAATAATCGAATGCCATTATTTATTTATTTGCTTTTGGTAACTGGGTGGGTACACTAGACACAAGAATGCCTATTTTCAGGCATGACCCGGGAGAGAACAGTTTGAAAAATACATAAGTGTACATGTGACGCAGCACATGCAGTAATAGAGCACAAACAAAGTAAACAAGTTTATAAGTGATGCAGCTACAATACAGTTTGTACTGGTAAATGCAACTCAAAAACAATGTGAGAAAGCAGGCATTGCAAGTGATAGCATACATAAAACAAAACAATACAAAACAATTTAAGTACCAGGTTGTGGTTGATGAAGAACGAGGAGAAGAAGGAAGAGTGGTGGGAAGCACGGAGAAAAGGGTTGGAAAAAGGAGGGAGAGAGAGAGAGAGGACATGAAAGGAGGGAGTCTAAGAGAGGTGGGAAGGAGGTGTCAGAGGAGTAGATTAACTTGGAAGAGGGCAGAGAATGGATGGTCTAAGGTAGATTAAAGTAGGTGCAGGTGCTGGTAGCCCGCAGATGCTCACAGTGAAGTTGCTTGAAACTGGCATGGGAGGTCGCTTGACGAATTGTGTGAGGTAGGAAGTTCCAGTATTTTGGAGCTGTGTAAGAGAAAGCACATGCACCCATGTTAGTTCTGCATCCAGGGATGTGAAGAGGTGCTTGGCCTGTAGATCGCAATCCATAGGAGAGGGCTTGTGAGTGCAGCAGGGAGGCAAGGGATAGGGGGAGGCCTGATCTGGCGATGCAGTCAATTAGAGTGCCAAAAGACTGGAGTCAGTGGGTAGAGGAACAAGGCCATTTAAGGTCAGTATAGAGCTGGCAATGGTGTTTGTAACGTGGGGATGCAGAGGCATAGCTGCAGATGCTATTATAGGTGGTGTCCCATTTATGGAGGGAGGATTTGGAGGCTGATTGGAAGGTAACTGAGCCATAGGCCAGGGCTGTGAGCAAGAAACCTTGCATCATAGCTAGTCTGGCCTAGTGGGTAATGGCATAGCTAGTTCTGTAGGCACTTCCTAGCTTAGCATTCACAGACTTGCAGATGGTTGTTATGTGCAGGTCAAAGTCTAGAGAGTCATCAAGTGTAACACCCAGATATTTGAAAGATCTAGTGCTGTCCAGAGGGAAGCCATCAGCACACAATATTTTTAGGGCATGATGATTCATCTTAAGCCTGGCAGTCAAGCCATAGAGCATGGAGTATGTCTTGCTAGTGTTGAGAGCAAGTTTGTTTTCAGTTAGCCAGGACTGAATATTAGCGAAGTCCGAATCAAGAGGGTGGTTCAAGTCAGCAGCATTTCTAGCACTGTGGTAAATAACTAGGTCATCATTGTAGAGCAGAGACGAGCAGTTTGGTGCAAGAAGTGGTAAGTCATTAATGAAAATTGAGAAAAGCGAGGGGCTAAGTATGGAGCCTTGGGGCACTCCAACATGTATGGGGGACAGAGATCTGATATGGCTGAGTTGAAAACTACAGCCTGCTTCCTGTCTGATAGATAGCTTTTGAACCAAGCTACTACATCAGAGGAGAAGCCTAGGGAGCATAGTTTATCAAAAAGAAGGGTATGGTTTACCAGGTCAAAAGCCTTTGTTAGATTGATGAAAACCACACCTGTCAGGAGGCCTAAGTCCATAGAGGCATAGATGTCATTTGTGAGTTTTAGGAGGGCAGTGGAGGTGCTGTGGCCTTTGAGGAAGCCATGCTGGGAGCATGATAGAAGGCTGTACTTCTGAAGATATTCTATTGATTGGGTGGCCACTAGTTTTTCCAGGAATTTGCTGAGCATGGACAGAATTGCTATGGGATGGTAGTTCTTAATTTCCTTAGGATTATATATCTGAGGATTGTAATCATGATGGTGAGCATGATTAGTGTCTTACTTGATGATTCCTGTTGAATAGTATATATAAAAAATACTTCAAAAGAGGTGAAATTGTAAGTATTAAAAAATAAGAAAATAAAACAGTTGCTTCCTAATTTTGGTATGTGGTATCACAGTTTATTATGGTGTATGAGATTATAAATGGACCCTTTTCTTTATACTGTAGCTTTAACAGTCATCTTAACCAAGCAGTTTTAAGACAAAGTATGACTAGTTAAGTAATACACTAAAGGAATGCATTACAATCAATGTGCTGTCCTGGTGGGTATCCAGGCGGAAGTAAAAGAACCCAATGCACTCTTCGCAAAAAAAGATTTGGGGATTTTTTTTAAAAAGAAAATATCAAAGCAAAATCATACAACATAAAATATACATAATAATAAGTAACTTTGTCAAAAGAAAACAAAAGAGAACAAAATACATTCATTTCACAAATTAAATTACCTTTCCTTCAGGTCTTACATTTCTTCACATGTTATAGGATCACTCATACTATTTTTAATTATATCTAAGAAAAGAAAGGAGATTACAACCCTGAAATCTAAACCTTCCTAATTATCATCCATACATTCTAAGTTGAACTAAATTTTTTTTAACCTAAGTGGCACTATCTAAGACTATCTGACCTATAGTCTTGATCAGTCTTTTTGTCTACCAGTTGCCTATTCTTTTAAATTTAATAAACGATGTAAATCCTTTCCACCACCTGTTCAGTCCATCTGATGAATAGAGAGATACGTCATTCTGGTAAACAGATCTTATTGCTGATTCACATAATATACTACAAGTCTCATGCGTCATTATCTGTTGCTGTAGCACCCATTGGCATCTGGCTTGCCAAAGATAAAACTTTAAGCAACGGAAGAAAACTACTAAGTATCACTATGAAATGTACTTTCCAAAGAAGAATAGTCTCGAAGAACTAATATATTATAAGAAAGCCCAGTCAACCATGAGAAATTCCATTTTTTGCTAGGTATTGCCACTTGGGAACAACTTGAAAAAAAATGTTCCATCGACCCCTCCTGAGCCCAGCAGGAGTTATAAGGGCAACATCGCTCTTCCTAATCCTTGTGTTTACTGTTCCCACAAATGTTTAATCTTCCATAGGAAGACAGCCAAAGGATTTCCCACATATGGGTGGGGCTTCCTATTGTTCAATTGTGCTAGGATTCTCTTTGTCTGGGGGGAGGGCAGTTTGTAAACTTAGGCTCAGTAGGTTTAGATTGCTGCATAGCTAAATTATATAAGTGTGGCCCTGAATATTGTAATATCTGGGATTTAGAAACACCCCATTTATATAGTTTTTGAGCTGCTGATTTTAAATACTCTGGAACCTGAAGGCGCAGTATTACTTTAGTTGGGGACCCTTCCCATGAGTGAAAATACTGAGCAAGATTATTGCATATCCATTTGTGGGATAAACTAATTGAAGGGGTAAGACCTAATTTTAATGTTTGGGAAATGAACAAGGTATGAAAAAAAATAATGTGGTCAACCATCCCTAAGCCTCCATTACTGTTAGGTAGATAGTTATATGCTTTTTTTTATGGGATTTAGCCTGATGCTCCACAGTATTTGAAAGAAATAACTGTACAATAGTGTTTCCAAAGTAGCAGGTGGAGGAAACATCATAGCAATGTATAACATACATGGGGTTAAGAACTGTTTTATAATTTGAATTCTTTTTAGTTTTGAAATTTTTTATCCCTTCCATCTGTGAACTTTATTTTCACAAGTACTCATAGCCAATTCCCAGTTTTGAAGGGGTAAGATTTGAGGACCAAACAGAATACCAAGTATTGTAATTGGTTCTGACACAATAGGGATACCATATATAGAAGACTGTGATGGATCTGGTGGCTCTATGTATACTCCTCTACATTTATCTCTCTTTAGTCATGCATTGGATATGGCTGCATATGTATGCATTTCTTGTAAAAAAAGAAGTATACTATTTGAGTCAGAAAAAAATAGACATCATCTGTGTATGCTAAAACTTTCAGTTCATCTCCACTACTACTCCCTGTGAGACCTTTCCATTGTTGATTACTAATCAGTCTCCTAATAAATGGATCTAGAGAAAAAATATATAAAAGGGGACTCAGTGGGCACCTTTGTGTAACTTCTACTGACATTTTTAAACCCAAGGTAATGTGGCCTTGGATAATAGGTCATACTGTGGCTGAGGAGTAAAGTAGTTGTAACCATTCAATGAAAGGAGATGGGATTCCATATGCCCTTAGTGTAAGAAATAAAAAATAATTATTAACCTTATCAAAGGCCTTGCTTTGGTCTAATAACAAAAGAATTCCAGTTAGTTTCTGGGATGTATAAAATTTTTTTAGTTCTGTGATTACCATAAGGGAGTGTTGTATTTTTCAGTCTGGAATGCCACATAACTGAGAAGAGTGAATCAGAGGTTTGGCAAGTTTTCTTAAGCACTTGTTTAAGATTTGTGATAACATTATAAAGTCTGCATTTAGGATGCTGATTGTTCTCCAGTTCTGGATGATATGTTTATCTCCTAATTTAAATAAAAATGTAATAAGTCCTATGGTAAAATATCCAGGAACTACTTTATTTCTAAGAAAAAATTAAAACACTTTTTCCAGAGAGGCAGCTATTTCCTTTGCAAAGAATTTATAAAATTCATAGGGTTGGCCATCTGCTCCTGGAGATGCACCTAACTTTTGGGTGCTAATAAGTAATTCTATCTCAGAAGCTTAGATGGGTTGTACTAAATTTTGGGCATTACTTGGGGAACCTGGTTGGTGGACCATAGTTAAATAAGAATTAATTTCTGAATCTGAATGAGGCTAGTTTAACTTAAAAGATTTTAAATGGTTAGTAATTATATCATATAATTGACCTTCAAAGTATACTAAATGTCCTTTCTCATCTTTTAAGCAAGAAAAAGAAGTGGATTCCTTCCTAGATTTACATGCTTCGAAGGGATCCCCTATAGGTGTTCTTTGGGTCCCATATTGTAATTCTGCTCTAGTGTTCTTGTCACAGTCATATTGACATAATCTCATTTGATGTTTAAGATTATCTATCTGTGTAGAAAAATCATATCTTGAAATTGGTATAGGGAAATTAAATATTGTAATTGAGTACGGAGTTTTATATAAGTAAAAAATTTATTACGTTCTTTATTTCTCCCAAACTTCTGAAACCATTGTTTTATATCCTCTTTAGTGTCTGCCCACCATGATCCCATAGCATCACAGAGATCAAATACTGATGCTCTGGCCCATAACAATTTTAAAATTCCTGACTGTACTATGGGATCTGAATGTACTGATGTGTTCAGTTTCCACCTGTTTTGTTTAGCATCAATATTAGTAGTTCCCTGTATTGTAATTTTAAGAAGCGTGTGGTCAGTAACTTCTGATGGCTGGCTCTCAAGTGGAATTGGCTGAATATTCTTAGATACAAAGAAATGATCTGTAGTGGTTGTAGATTTCCCTCTCTTGTATGTAAAAGTGGGTCCTGAGACCAGATAATCTGCACAGTTTGAAAGGTCAGCAGTGTTAATGCATTTTTCTAAAGCATTGGAATCACAATTTTTTTTTTAACCAACTGACTGCTGGTCTGTTTTTTGGAAACCACAATTAAAGTCTCCTCCTAAAAATATAGTTCTTGATGTTACAAGACAGGGTTGCAATGAAGCTAGAAGGGAAACCCTATCTGCTTTAGATTGGGGACCATAAACCATAATATATCTCTTGGGGATTTGTTCCAAAATCCCATCTAGAATTAGCAGTCTCCCTGAAATTAAATCAATTAATTTGGAGAGGTGGAAAGATAAATCTTGAAAAAAATGTCCCACCTCATCGGCCCTGTCTAAACCAAAGGACCAAAGGACCAATAGGAGGGTACCCAACACCATTCTGTCTGAAAAAGTCTAACATGAGCTGGGGATGACATCCATGTTTCTTGAAGAAAACTAACACTGAATTTTTGTTAATGTACTGTAAATATTGAAATACTGACTGCCTCTTTTTGTAATTCAGTATACTACAAGTATTTATGGAGACAACGCAATGCATTCCCAAGAACTCTTTTTCTTTTATATTCAACATTTTCCATTTTGGAATCTGGGTTCCCAGAGTTCTGGGAGGTGGTATCCAGTTCCCTTACCTCCATGTCCGAGTCACCCCAGTTTGAGTTTGCAAGAACTGCAAAGTTATTTTCAGTTACCACTTCATGTGGATCTGGGTCATTCTTAAGATTTCTAGTGGACCATCTCCTACTTAAATGAACAGACTATGGATTTGGAGGAGGCATATCTATTGTGTTTTCCTGCTGTTTTTCCACTGGGGGGTCCTCATAGCACATGGATTGTAGGTTTAAATCAGAATGTTTGGTGGAGGTGTCATCCTCCAACCTAGAAACACTATCCGTAGCTTAGGTAGTGTGATCTGGAATAGTTTCCTGCTGAGTTTCCTGAAAGGTGAAAATGTCAGGTGTCTGAGGTCTAGATAAGGTTTTCTCAGGAGATGCTGTGACTTCCTTAGCTTTTTGGATTAGGGAGTCAGGGTTAATTGAATTAGTTTTTTTTTTGCTGCCCATGGGCAATCAGCGAAACTGTGCCCATATTCTTCACACAAGTCACATTTCATGTGATTAGCACATTGTACACTTATATGGCCTATTTCTCTGCAGTTGTCACATCAGGGTTTATCGCAAACACTAGATAAGTGTGTGTGGGCCCAATGCTTGTAGCAGGCTCAAGGTTGCCCTGTGTAAAAACAGAGACCTCTATCTTGACCTAGCAAAAAGGAGTTAGGTATGTGGCAGATACCTTCCTCATTTTTACGTAGTTTTACTTTAAATTTCCACCCCTGTCCAGAATAGTTCTGCATCTAATAAAGCAGGGCGCTGAGAACTTCACATTTTGTTGGAGCCAGTACACACCTTAATTATGAAACATGACTGCCACAAACTTGATCAAGGGAGGCCTGAAGAGATATTTTGATTAGCCAGAGTAAGAGCTGTCCTTTTATGTTTTAAACCTTCTTTCCCTGTTAGTTTATGTGACAGTGTTTTCACCAAAAAAAGAGATCACAATTATACCTGCTTGGTCCACTGCATTTTTTTGATAGACAATCAATTTTTCAGGTGTGGCGGGTGGTTCTCCTGACATCCTGGGTATTGGGTAGTCACTGGTTACAGTACAGGTACTAGACAGACAGGCTTGTTTGGCCAAAAGGCCCATTTTAGTTTGTGCCTTATTTTCTCCTTGGTCATGAATTAATTTTTAGAAGGGCAGCAGTGATTTCTTGCTGTCTTGCTTGCAGTTGTTTTTCTTTCTCTTGTAGTTTGGCTTACAGAGTTACATCATTTGCATCCTGAGTTTCTTGTACTGAATCCATAGTAGAAATTGATGGGACACTTACATCAGTGTCTGGCTGAACAAGATCCTTTTTTTTTACCTGTTTCCATTATAAGTTCTTCAGAACCATTTGAGTCAAAAAAAATGTTCAGTCTTGAGCAAAGCCGAGGCTGGGGAGGAGACCCACTCCCCAGCCTCCCGAATGTCCATCCTCTCTGGAGACACACCGGAACTGTCAATCATACCAGGATTGCTTAATCATACTGACAGTCAGCAGCTCCCTCTACTGATGAGTATGGGAATTTCTCCGCGTCCTGGCAAATATTCCCCTTCCCATAAATCAGTTCTTGAAAGGTTCAGACAAAGGTGCTATAGCCATGCTCTCTTGAATGGTGCATTGGAGAAGGTAAGGAACCAAACACAGAAAGAGTTAGTACAATCAGAGGATGTTTTTAGAAAATAAAAAAGAGATGACTATGGGGGCCCTATTACCTTTTCTTTAGAATATAATAAAATATCAGGGCAGGTACGAAATGTTATTTGGAGAAATAGGGACATCCTGAAGTGGGATACTAGTTTGAAAGAGCTGGTATGTGATGCATCAAGAATTACATTTAGAAAAAAATGCTAGACTTCATGATAAGCCAGTACATAGTCAATTTTATAACAAAGAGGATCCACAGGACTCGTGGTTACCCTCTAGACCTAAAGGGATGTTCAAATGCAAAAGGTGTACTATCTGCCAGTATATGCAAACAGGTCATGAACTTCCTTTATCTAATGGAGAAAAAATACTAATGAAGGACTTCATTTCATGCAGCACTACATTTGTACTTTACATCTTGTGGTGTGGTTACAATTTATTGTATATTGGTAAGACTGTTGGGACACTTAAAGACCATATAAAAGAACATATACGCTCGACTGTGTACCAAAGTACTGATACTACTGTAGGCAGACACTTCCTATAGTCACATAATTCTGACATAAGTAGTTTTAGTTTCATGGCCTTGGAATAGGTGCAAAGGCCAGTGAGAGGTATTGACAGACCTAATCTATTGCTCCAGAGAAAGAGAGAGAGAGAGAGAGAGAGAGAGAGAGAGAGCTTTTGAATTTTAAAGTTGATACTGTTCAACCTAAAAGTTTGAATGAGAGACGGGATTTAAAACCATTTCTGAGAGCTAGGAAATAATCACAAATGCAGCCTTAACCTGCATTGGAATTTCACCCCCCCCCCCCCAGCTATCATCCAATGGGGAGCATATCATCAATTGTTTGTAATAATAATATCTTTATGATTGTTACTGTGATATTTATTATGTTACATATGTTTTGTTTTCTTTTGTAGGATATATACCTACTTCTTCCCTCATATTTTCTGGAACAGTTGACCATGAGACGTAATTTTGATATTTCTTTCTCCTTTTCTATCTGCAGTTAGCTGTGAGCTTCCAAAAATCTGTGCCTTTTTACTATCATCTTTTGGACTTTTATGCTGAAATAATTTTGAATTTACTAAGTAGATCTCTATTTTAGAAGATCCCAGTGGTTCCTAGAGCTTTTTTAGTAATGAATAGTTATTGGTCCATTAAGGGGCATTACAGCACAGTGGTTTAAGGCTCTGAGCTAGAAACCTAGAGACCTGGGTTTGAATTCCACAGCCCCCAATTCCATACTGTGTGACCCTTAGCAAGACACCTAACTTCTTTGTGTTCCCAGTTCACACCTGGAAACAAGCTTTGGCCTAGTGTGCCTCTCCTGGTTAAACAATTTCTCTTTCTTCTTTCCTTCCCTAGTTATAAAGTTAATTGTGTAGTAATTGAACTTACAATTTTTCTTTAGGCACTCCTCCTGGTTTGTAATACAACTGTTTAAAACTAAGTTGCAAATAGCAAGGACTGGCACTGAATATTATTATTTTGTATAAACGTTTTTTTGAATGATTTTATGTATCCAATCACAAGTGGTGTTATTGGTGAAGTCATGACTTGCAATGTGTTTAAAAATGAGCAATGTTCCTTTGTAAAGGTGTATGACCCCTTGGAAGGCTGATTGCAAAGGCACTAGGGGCTTCCAGCTATGGGTGATTACTGAACTGTTGTACTGTATGTTCACAGAATAAATGCTGAATTCTAGCTAATACAGCAGTTTCCAGTGTGTATTTCCTGCTGATTCTAGCTGTGCTGCTTTCTGGACTTTCAAGCTCCTAAAGAGGGCATCTGGCCAAAATTCCTAACATCAGTAAATTCAGAATTTGGATCAGCATATTTCCAATCAGTCACATGCCAAAAATGAGATTTCTAAGTTACTTTGTTTAAAAGTTACAGGTCCTTCTGTAACCCTAAATTTACTGCCTGTTTGAAAAAGTCAGTTTCAGTAAAGAGCTACTGATGATGTCACAACCAGAACTCATAGCTTAGTCCATCTTGCAAACTACCTTACATGACTTATTTCTCCCACATTACATAAAACTGCATTGGTATTAAACATATGGAAAAGAAAAGCTGACAAGGGGTGAGTCAGGGCATGCATTTCCATAATGTGCAGATGCAAGGTAAAGTACTTAAGAATGTGATTGAAGGGGGTTAAATACATTGGCAAACTTGGTTTCAGAATGACAAAAATACATGCAATTTTTATAGTAGTGCAGGGATGAGACTTCAAAATGTCACCTGACTGCAACTGTGGAATGCAGCAGTGATACAATCTCAGAAAGTAGGTGGGACATGCAGTTTTGGAAGGTGGCATGGATGCTAAAATTCTTAATGTGGTGGTGTCATATAGTGTTAAAATGTAGCAGAGATACACAATTTTGAAGTGCGGGAGACACATAGTTGTGGAAGGTGGTAGGGATATGTGATTTCCTAATGTGTCTAGGATGGATTAATTTGGCATGTGGTGCAGTGATGCAAAATTTCAAAAGTGTGATTGGTATGCTTGATTTCAGATTGTGGTGGCAACATTCAATTTCAGAATGCAGTGTGGACACGAAATCTTAGAAAGTGGCAGTGATGCAGTTTCAGAATCTGATAGCCACATGGAATTTCAGAATGAGGCAGGGATGCATAATTTTAGAATGTAACTTGAGTATGCATTTTATGAATTGGTAGTGACACTCATCTTCAGAATGTGGTGGGATGTGCAGTTTCGTAAAAAGGTGGGAGTGCACATTTTCAGAATGTGACAATGACAGGCAATACTGGAGCATGAACATTTACACACAATTTCAGAAAGTGGCAGGCAAGCACAATTTTAGATGTAGAAAAGATATACCGTTTTGGAATGTGATAGTGACATACAATTTCAGAATGTGGCAGTGACGATCAGTTTTGGAATGTGGCATTGACACACAGTTTTGGAATGTGGCATTGACGCACAGTTTTGGAATGTGGCATTGACACACAGTTTTGGAATGTAATGGTGATACACAATTTCAGAATGTGGCAGTGACATGCAATTTCAGAATGTGATTGACGAGCGGTTTCGGAATGTGGCTGATGCACAGTTTGAGAATGTGGCTGATGCACAGTTTCAGAATGTGGTGATGACGATAAATTTTGGAATGCGACACTGCCTCACGACTTCAGAATGCAATGCTGCCAAATGACTTTGGAATGCGGTGGTGACACATAACTTTGGAATGCAGTGGTGATGCACAACTTCAGAATGCATCAGTAATGCATGACTCCGGAATGCGACAATGACGCACGACTTCAGAATGTGGTGGTGATGCATAACTTCGGAAAACAGCAGTTATGCATGACTTCAGAATGCGGCAGTGATGCACAAGTTCAGAATGCTTCGGAATGTGGTGATGAAGCACGACTTCAGAATGCGGTGGTGACACATGGCTTCGGAATGCATTAGAGACACATGACTTCAGAATGTGGTGGTGCCACATGACTTCGGAGTGTGGTGGTGACACATGACTTTGGAATGTGGTGGTGATGCATGATTCCGAATGTGGCACTGCCATATGAATTTGGAATGTGGTGATGACGCATGACTCCGGAATGTGGCAGTGTCGCAAAACTTTGGAATGTGGCAGTGATGCACAACTTTGGAATGTGGCGGTGATGCACAACTTCAGAATGTGGCAGTAGTGTACAGTTTCAGAATGCGGCAGTGACACACAGTTCTGGAATGCAGCGGTGATGATCAGTTTCAGAATTTGATGATGACACTCAGTTTCATAATGTGGCAGTGATGTACAATTTTGCAATGTGACAGTGATGTGCATTTTCAGAATGTGGTGGTCATGCACAGTTCCAGAATGTGGCAATGACACAATTTTGGAATGTGATGGTGACAGTTTCAGAATGTGGCAGTGAAACACAACTTTGGAATGTGGTGTGGATCTGCAATTTTGGAATGTGGCGAGGATGCACTATTTTGTAATATGGCTGGCAAGCTCAATGTTGGATTGGGTTAGGAATGTGATGCACAAGTTTTAAATGTGGTGGAAGCATACAATTCCAAAATGTGGCATGGACAAGCAGATTCAAAACAAAATGGTGTGTCCTGCCGTATTCCAACTGTGTACATCCTTACTTATATTCCAGAATTGCCAGTCCCCACTAAATTCTTCAATGTGTGTCCCTGTCACATTCTGAGAGTGAGTGTCCCACCGCACTGCGACATGGCACATTCCTGCCACATGCTGAGATTACATGCCCCCCCCACATTCTAAAATTGTACATCACATTGACAGTCTATACCTTTGTTCAACGCTGCATTCCAAAACCACCTCCTGATGCATTCTAATGTACATTACCATGAATCTGAACATTCTGGAAATGCAAGCACTGCAGGCAACCCTGTGTCAGTTTTCATTTTTTTAAATAAACACGATAGCTACATTTTCGATAACTGTGAAGAAATAAGTCCTATAAGGTTGCTGAGGACTAGTCTATGAGTTTTGGTTGTGACATCATCAGTGGCTTTTCACTGAAACTGACTTTTTTGAACAGGGAGTGAAATCAGTGTTACACAATAACTCATAACTTTAAAAAGAAGTAACGTAGAAACCTAATTTTTGGTATGAGATTCATTGGGGGTAAGCTGATTCTAATTCTGCAATGTAATACTTTTGACCAGACTCCCTCTTTAAGAAAGAATCCTGATCCTGAAAAATTAGCTTTATATAGTACATTCATTTATAAGCATACTACAATGGCAACAGGAAGAAGAATGTAAAGACTCATCATTTATCAACAGGAATTGTATTGAGGACTTAAAACTTATAAACAAGGCCACTGATTTATGGTGATTAAAATAAATAAATTCCATTTTCAAGACTTGAAATTCCAGAAATTGCACTGGTGACTGTAAGTATAATTTCCAGATTTTACCCGGATTCTACTGTCAATGTTTTTTTTTCCTTTTTATTATTATTTTTACCTCCTCCTCTGCAGAGTGGGCTGGCAGATCATCCGGCTGCTGGTGTCCGCACCACTGGACCCAGGTCTGGTCAGCAACTTTCTCTCCTCCACGCAGGCTGGCACACAGAGTATACCCTCCATGGGGACCCAGATCCAATACCTGGGGGGTGCACCTCTCTAGTCCTGGGGACGTGATGCCTGGCCATCAGCCGCCATGACCGCCCTGTGATTTTTTGCCTGGTTTTCTCCCTACTGGAGCTGGACATGTGATGATCTTAGCGCAGTATGTGCTGACATCTGCTGCATGCAACCCACATCTGTGCACCTCACCTGTAGCGCCCCTGACTTCTGTCAGTTGCTGCTGCAGAGTGATGCAATCTCTTTACCCATCCCAGAGAGAAGAAAGCTGTCATGGGATGCTCCATTCTTCCTCTCCCCTGCTGACCCCTGTTGACCCAAGTCCATTCCCAAACCTGGGTCACCGGCATAGCATGAGGTGTGGAGTCTAGCACCTCAACCCTCAGCACCAGTGGGCTGAAGCCTACTGTCATACTTTTACTATGTGTGTAAATAATCAGAATAAAAAAAGGTTTAGTATATAGACCATTAAATGAAGCACATGGAAAATGGCACAGGAAGCAATTATAAGAAAAATACAAGTTCTGTACATTTACTGATCTTATATAAAACATCAAATTCTGTGAAATTCTTTGTTTTTACTGGTGTGCAGGCAGTCTAAATTCCAGAATTTTACCCACCTGTACTATATCATTTAGTCCATATTTTGTGATTAAACTTTTAAGCCTTTATATCCAAAAGGATTTCCTCTACAAAATGATTTTATCTCAGTTCCTCCTGTCCTAGGTGGTTATAATTTTTCAATACCCACTTATCTCAACATTGTTAATAGAAGATTTGCACTGTGAAATATCTGGCTGTAAGTGACTTCATATCATTCCATTGCATAAAACTCACATGATCACAGACTCTAACTCCTAATTGTCAACACAGAGGTATCACGTCAGAAAAATGACACCCTCACAGTGAAATACCACAACAGCAACAAATCTCGCCGGGTTGAGATATTTCACTGTGGGAGTCCGCTGTGACCCTACACCACAACTCCAGGTGTTGCACCCCCATCCCAAACCAACTCTGACTCAGAGTTGGTTATTTAAAGATGGGGTGGTGCGGGGAGCTTCACCCCCTACAGAAAAACACCCCACCACCGAAAAACACTTTCCCCAGTTGGGTACAATGCTGACTGTCGTCATTGTTCATGTCGATGTTGGGGCCATCGATATCGACGGTGTCAGTGTACAGTGGTGGAATCCCCAGTAGAAGCTCCGGTTGGAATGAAGCACTGGGTCTCATCGCCAGCACCATCATCTCACAAGCCACACTTTTTTGCAAGGCGTGTGAAGCTAATATAAACTTTGCACTGTATTTTGAGAATGTTACTTATGACAGAAACATAGAAACATAGAATCTATTAGCAGAAAAGGACAGTTTGGCCCACCCAGTCTAGCAGATGGTCCCTTTCTAGTCTGTCTCCGCAGACCCCAACTGGTCTCTGGTGACCATCCCTTCTCCATGCCCATTCCCTAATATTCCCTTTAGATGGTGAACTTGGATGCACAATATTTATGTCAGTTCCTATTTCCCATTCTCACCAGTAAAATGGTGTGAAAATTTAAACCCTGATTCCAGCCGGCCCATCAGCACAGCGGTTGGATTTCTACTTGTGATGCCAGTGACCTGGGCTTGGGAATGGACCCAGATGCTGGAGGGCTGGCTGGGGAGAGAAGGTAAGGTAAGGTAAAATGTATTTATATAAGGCGCCCTTCCATAGCTCAGGGCGCCTTTACAAAATTTTCAACATAACAATAAATTTGAAATCCATAATAATTAAAACACATTTAAACATCACAGACATTAAGTTTCCAGGAATACTTGTTCAAATAAAAAAGTTTTCAAGGTTTTTTTAAATCCTTCTACAGTCAGACTATCACTTATCTGATGAGGTAGAGAATTCCACAGGGTAGGTGCCATAAAGGCAAAAGTTCTTCCACCAGATGTTTTCAGGGTTATCCTGGGAATCTCTAGCAATCCCTCATCAGAAGATCAGAGGGAACAGGAGGGACAGTAAGAAAACAGTTCT
This sequence comes from Neoceratodus forsteri, assembly GCA_016271365.2. NCBI lineage: Eukaryota > Metazoa > Chordata > Ceratodontiformes > Ceratodontidae > Neoceratodus > Neoceratodus forsteri. The sequence continues at coordinate 878,301,815 of CM028129.1, forward strand.
TTCAGGTAGTGGGGTCCCAACCCGTGTAGGGCCTTATAGGTCAGCAGCATGACCTTGAAGGTGATCTGCCACTGTACAGGCAGCCAGTGCAGTTCATGCAGCACAGGTGCTAAATGACTGGATCTAGGGCTTCACGTCAAAAACCTGGCCGCTGCATTCTGCACCAGCTGCAAGCGGCAGATATCCACTCCCGACAACCCTAGGTAGAGGGCATTGCAGTAGTCAAGATGACTGACAACTAAGGCGTGGATCAGGATAGGAAGATCTTCAAGTGGGACCAGGTGTTTCACCCGTGCTATATTCCTTAGATGGAAGAAGGAAGATTTGACTACAGCCAACATCTGTGCCCTCAGGGTCAGGCCCTCATCAAACATAACACCAAGGTTACGCACCTGGCCTGAGGCCATAAGCAGGGTTCCCTCAAGAAATAAACCTGAGGATTTCCCCTCCCATGAACCTAACATCCTCACACATGAGTCCACTACCAATACCTCTGTTTTACTTGAGTTCAACCTAAGCCAACTGGTACTCATCCAGTTCTGTATCTCCAGCAGGCAGTTCTTAAACACTGTGATTGAATCAGACTCCTGCCCGGGCACAAAAGACATGTAGATCTGAGAATCATCAGTATATCAATGAAAACTCAGCCCATACCATCTTATAATGTCCCCCAATTGGAGCATATACATCACAAATAACATGGGAAACAACACCGAACCCTGTGGCACTCCACAGGGCAGGCAGTGAGAGGCCAAGGAATAAATCCCTGACACCACTCTCTGAATCCTGCCCTCAAGGAAAGATTGAAACCAACTGTGGACCACTCCTCTTAGTCCACAGAAAAGCCACAGGTGCTTGAGCAACATTCCATGATCTTTGGTGTCAAATGCTGCTGAGAGATCAAGGAGAACCAAGATGGAATGAGCTGTCTGATCTCTCGCCATCAGGAGATCATTTAGTACCTGTACAAGAGCTGTCTTAGTGCTATGCCATTTCCTGAAGCAAGACTGGAGAGGATCATAGATACTGTGGTTGGTTAAATGATCCTCCAGCTGCAAAGTGACCACTTTCTCGATAACCTTCCTTAAAAAGGGAAGATTCGAGACCAGTCTGTAGTTTGCTGAGCAGTCAGGATCAAGGGAGGGTTTTTTAAGAAAGAGGTGAACTACTGCTTCCTTTAAGGGATCTGGAAAGATCACTCTCTCCAATGAAGCCACCACTATCCCAGTCAGGATCAGGCCAATGGCCTCTACACACCCCACTAGTAGATGAGTAGGGCCCGGATCCAGACTACAGTAGGTTGGACGCAAAATCTGGACAGTCCTCACTATATCCATGATCTTAAAATGATCCAACAATCTAAGCTTGTCCACCTCCAGGTGACCTTTCCGCCAGCATCTCTCTAATCTTCGACCCTGTCTCTTCAACCACGGATCTCCCCAGTAAACCATGAAGCCCCCGGGCAAAGAGTACAGGGGTGAACACGAGTTGGAGCAATGACATCCAGAACCTCCACAACTGCCTTATTACAGGCCAACACTAGGGGCCCTGGGTCAGTGCTATCCATTGGCAATCCCGAGAAGTCCAGCTCCATCATTAGGCCCTCCGAGGTAACTCCTTCCAAAGGACAGAACTCTACTATCTCCTTAGGGGCAGGCCTCTTTCAGGGAGTTGTGAAACTGAACCTCAAGGCTTGATGGTCAGGCCAACCAATAGGCTCCACCTTCACATTGGAGATTTCCATCCCCAGATGGAATATCAAGTCCAATGAATGTCCCCCTCATGAGTTGCCAATGTAACAACCCATGTCAGGCCCAGTGAATCCATCAATTGGAGGAAGTTTTGTCCAAAAAGTGAGAGTTCGTCGTTGACCCAGGTATTGAAGTCCCTCAAAATTAACCATCGAGGGGACTCCAATAACCTCTCAGTGACAAAGTCCACAGCCTCCCTCAAGAATTCCCTCCCATCACCTGGTGGATGATAAATGAGAAGGATCCTGTAGCCTGTATCTGCACCCACAATCCACTCAAAGGAATTGGTACAGCCAACTGGCACCTCCCTGAGATCCAGTTCCTGTCTAAAACAGACTGCAACCCCCGCCCCCTACGGTCCACTTTCAGGCAGTGAATCACTGATAACTTGGCTGGAACCACAGACTCTAAAGTAGAGCCCACATTTTCATCTAGCTAGGTCTCGGTGATGCAAGCCAGGTCAACAGACACAACAAGATCCGCCACTACTGGGGTCTTATTCCTGATAGACCTGGCATTGCTTAACACCACCCGAAAGGGACGAGAGTCCAAGGATGACTCAACCTCCTGCCTGACCAAGTCAGTGCACTTGGGTATGGGCACAAAGCAAGGTAGGCCTTGATCCTGAATCCATTTCACCCCAGGGCATCTCCTTGTTCTAACTGTCTCTATCCACCCACTCCATTCCCATCCCCCACCAAGAGTTCCAGGATCTCCTATTCCTTATACTCCTCCATCTCAATACACCAAAAACTCTGCAATTTTTATAAAATTCTGGAGGAAGTGAAGGGTATTCAAATGGACGGAGAGCCTTTAGTCTTGAGGGGGAGCACCACCTGACTGTATACTTAACACCCCAACACATAATTTAAATAATCTAAATAACACTATGTCTACTTTACAACCCCCACACAGCCTACACTTTCTCCCTTTTATATTTAAAAAAAAACATGTAATTATCAAACCCCCTATCAAACCAACCTTTCAAATAATAAAAACTCACCCTTTCATAATTTTAATACTAACCCCTCCCATCTCTCTCTCATAGACAGGGCAGGAGTTAAAGCAAAAAATAATTAAATAACACTAAATAAAATTAATATTAAACTAACCCAACCTTATTCCCCTCACAATAACACACCACGGATAATAACTAAATCAGATAAACTAAAGGAGCAGTCATCAGCAAGTCTCTTCACAAATATACTGGCAATGGCACCACAATACGCACAGGGGTTGTATACAGACCCCCTTCTCAGGGGGAGGAAATGGACAGGGAAATGATAGAAAGTATACTTAGAATGGCAGAAAAAGGGGAGATATTGCTGATGGGTGATCTGAATATGCCAGATGTTAACTGGAGTGCAGTTGCAGCTGCCACTTCGAAGAATGCAGTTATTCTAGATGCCCTACAGGGGGCATGCCTTAGACAACTAGTACTGGAGCCCACTCGAGAGGGATCAATATTAGACTTGATTCTCTCAAATGGAGATGGAGAGAGGATTACAGATGTAGAAGTGGGTAGCCATCTGGGAACTAGCGACCATCGAACAGTATGGTTCACAATAAACACAGCAATAGAGTCAAGCCATACAAAGACAAAAGTACTGTACTTTAGGAGGGCTGACTTTGCCAAAATGGGTGAGTGCCTAAGGAATGCACTAGCAAATGGGCAGGAAGGAGGGGTGGAAGAACAATGGGGAATAATAAAAACTGCCATCACAGAGGTAACGAGCCTTTGTGTGAAGCAAATAAACAAAACAAGACGATGTAAGAAACCACTATGGTTCTCAAAGGAAGTGGCAGTGAAGGTTCAAGAGAAAAGAAAGCATTCAGGAAGTACAAGGAATCGAGAAGGAGCAGGACAGAGAACTGTATCAGTTAAAGCAAAGGAGGCTGGGAAGGCAGTCAGAACAGCAAAGGCCCAAACCGAGGAAAAGATAGCCAACTCAGTTAAGAAGGGGATAAAACCTTTTATAGGTACATCAGGGACCGAAGGAAGACCAAGGAGGGATAGTGAGGCTTAATAAAGGGGAGGAGGGTGGGCAGAGGGAGACTGTGAAAGGCAGAGATACTAAACAAATATTTTTGCTCAGTATTTACAAAGGAAGAGGGAGGTACATAAAACAAACAGTAGTAACACGCTGGATACAGAAGTTGATACCGCCCATTTACAGAAGAAAGGATTCTGAAAGAACTCTTAAAACTGAAGGTGGACAAAGCAATGGGGCCTGATGGGATTCATCCCAGAATTCTAAAAGAACTAAGGGTAGAACTAGTGACACCACTGACTACCCTTTTAACAAATCATGGGAGGATGGGGTGGTACCGAGGACTGGAGGAGGGCAGATGTGATTCCTTCACAAAAGTGGGAGCAAGGCAGAGCGGGAAACTATAGACCTGTTAGTTTAACCTCAGTGATAGGAAAATGATGGAATCACTTCTAAAGGAAAGAATTGTCAGTATCTAGAGGCCAGAGGGCACAGGACCCAGGCAACATGGATTCACAGCGGAAGGTCATGCCAGACAAATCTGATAGATTTCTTTGACTGTGTGACCAAAGTAGTAGATCAGGGAGGGGCTGTGGACGTGGCCTACCTAGACTTTAGCAAGGCATTTGACACAGTCCCACACAAAGATTAATATACAAGTTAGCCAGCCTGGGAGTGGGTCCCAAGATGACAGCCTGGGTAAAGAATTGGCTGGAGAATAGGACACAGAGAGTAATAGTAAATGGAGTCCACTCAGAAGAAAGGAGGGTTACTAGTGGGGTACCTCAGGTTCAGTATTAGGACCGGTCCTCTTCAATGTCTTTATAAGCGACATTGCAGAAGGACTGGAAGGAAAAGTATGTCTCTTTGCAGATGACACTAAGATCTGCAACAGAGTTGATGCACAGGGTGGGGTGGAAAGGATGAGAAGGGACTTGGCAAGGTTAGAGGAATGGTCAAATGTATGGCAGCTTAGATTCAATGCTAAGAAGTGCAAGGTAATGCACCTGGGAAACAAAAACCCAGGGGAAGAGTACACAATGGGGGGTGAGATACTAACAACAACAAAAATGGAGAGGGACCTGGGGGTAGTCATATCAGATGACCTAAAGATGGGCAAGCAATGTGAGAGGGCAGCAAGGAGGGGCGGGGATACTGGGATGCATAGGAGAGGCATCACCAGTAGAAAACAGGAAGTTATTATCCCTCTGTACAGACAGCTGGTGAGACCCCATCTGAGTACTGTGTGCAGTTCTGGAGACCCAATCTCTGCAAAGACATAGACAGGATGGAAGCTGTCCAGAGGAGGGCACTAAAATGGTGCAGGGTCTGCACCGAAGACATATGAAGAGAGACTTAAGGAGCTTAATATGTATAGCCTCAAGGAAAGGAGGAGAGGGGGGACATGATAGAAACTTTCAAGTACCTCAAGGGAATCAACAAAGTCCAAGAGGGTAGCATCTTTCAAAAAAAGAGGTGTGCAGGAACAAGAGGGCACAATTTGAAGATAGAGGGGGGGCGGCTCAGAGGTAATTTAAGGAAGTATTTCTTCACAGAGAGGGTTGTGGATGCATGGAACGGTCTTCTGGAGGAGGTTATGGAGTCAAATCAGTGATGGAATTCAAGAATGCATGGGATAGTCATAAGGCAATTCTAGGGGTTGGGGGTAGGAAAAAGTAGGCTGCTGGTTAACTAGGATCTGCAGCTTATCCATTAGGTAGGGAAATGGGTAGACTGGGAGGACCAAGCAGTCCTTATCTGCTGTCATATTCTATGTTTCTATGTTGCACAGTCCAGGACATGGTGCTGTGGTATGCTAAGTTGGGGTAATGAAGGATTCTTGTCTGCGTACTGTTACCACTGTGCTGTTATTGGTATCTGCCATTACTAGCCTGCTACTGTTTGTTTGTTTGGAGTTGGGGGGGTACTAGTAGTTTACTGATGGCAATTATTAAGAACTGTAATTAAGAACCTGTCTGATCATCCCAAAGTCTTTATTTCTAATGATCTGTGGAATCAGGAATGCTACTTTTGAGTCATAAAGAAAAAGAAGGAACAGTTCTATCCTGCGAAAGCCCTGATAGCCCCATAAACTTCATTTATGGGACTAACATGGGTAATGTAGCATTCTTGTCTGTATGCTGTTAACAGTATCTGCCATTATCTGCATCGTCACATGCTGTTTTTTATTTGTTTGTTGGCGGGGGATTGCTAGTAGTTTACTGATGGGAGAGAACAGCTGCTGCACATCACAGCCAGCAGTGATTAGAAGCTACCTTAAGTAGAAGCCGCAAGCTATGCTGAGGATGGTTTCTATTGCATTATCTTTTTTCAGTGGCAGTTTCTAATCAAAGACAGCTTCTAATAGATGGTGGCTTCAAATCAATGGAATAAGGTATGTCAACCTATCACCTGTGATACAGCAGGGGTAGTTTATCTAGCTATATGATCATATTGGAGCCTATGCTCCAATGGGTGGGAATTATGCTCCAAAGGTGCATAACCCTCTCATGCAGTTCTGTACCTGTGGACAGGTGGTTGCCCCTGGTACTCACCAAAGGCCACCACCTGCCTTTATATCCATCCCCCAGTGTGCAGGACTCCACAGGGCAGACCAGGGAGGAGTTGTGGACCCAGCCGAGCATCCAACTGGATGCCAGGCATAGGCCACAAAGTGGATCCCTTGTGCAGCAGGGCATGGGTCCAGGTGCGTGAATGACACCAGCAGCCACCCAGACCTGCATGCCTATGCACCACAAGGTGGCATCCCACATGGCTGGACCTTTAGAGCACTGCTGCACCTCCCCACCAACACATAAGGGGGCAACCCCAATTCCTGTGCAGCAAGCCCCCCCCAGATGTGGCCCGGACCCACACACCCAACCCCTGGTCCATCAACCCCCACTCACAGTGGTAGTCATAGATACCCCCCCATCCCTTGTGACACTGACAACCTGACCTCAAACCTGCAAAGTTGGTGCCATAGCCGGAAGGCCAGCGGCACAGCCCTCCACACACCTCCTTGGCTGTCGGCCATCCAAGTACTTGTATACGCTCTTCTCTTTAAGTATCCTAACAGTCATACCAATAAAAAAATAAATTGCAACCACACCACGAGATGTAAACTACAAATGTAGTGCTGCATGAAATGAAGTCCTTAATTAGTATATTCTCTCCATTAGGTAAAGGAAGTTCATGACCTGTTTGTATATATTGGCAGATATTACACCTTTTGCATTTGAACACCCCTTTAGATCTGGATGGTAGCCATGAGCCCTGGGGATCATCTTTTTTATAAAATTGACTATGCACCAGCTTGTCATGAAGGCTAGCAGTATTTCTAAATGTAATTCTTGGTGTATCACATACCAGCTCTTTCAAACTATTATCGCCATTTCAGGATGTCTCAATTTCTCCAAATAACATTTCCTACCTGTTCTTCCAGGAGAAATGGTCTCCAGAATTAGGCACAGTGCTCTAGGTGGGACAGCAATCTATATAGATGCAACAGCATCTCCCTCTTTCTGATGGAGACAACCTTTCTTATGCATCCCAGCATCCCACTAGCACTCCAAACTGCCTTGTTGCACTGCCAGGTCGCCTTTAGGTCATCAGATATGATTACCTCCAGGTCTCTTTCCTCCTTGGTATTCCTCAATGTCACTCTACCCATTTTGTATTCCATCCCTGGGTTTTTGTGCTCCAAGTGCATTATTTTCCACTTTTTCACACTGAAACCCAGTTGCCGTACCCTTGACCATTCCTCTGATTTTCTCAGGTCTCTGCTCATCTTTTCCTCATCCCCCCCCCCCAAGTGTTCATCCTATTGCATATTGTGGTGTCATCCACAGAGAGGCAGACCTTCCCTTGAAGTTCCTCTGCAATGTCATTTATAAAGCATTAAAAAGGACTGGTCCCAACACTGATCCCTGAGGCACCCCGCTGGGCACCCTTAATTCCACAGAGTGAAATCTCTTTACCAACACCCTCTGTCGCCTATCCCTAACCAATTTCTTATTCAGTTTACTGCCTTTGGACCCACTGCTAAGCTACCCTGCTCGCTTACTTGTCTTCTGTGAAGAATGGTGTCAGTCAAACGCCTTACTGAAATCTGGGAAGGCCGCATTCACCACTCCAGCATAATTTAATTCCTTGGTCACCCAGTCAAGGAAATCTATCAGATTAATTTAATATGACTTCCCCTCCCATGTAACCATGCTGCTTTAGGTCTTGTAACCTATTCAAAATATTCTACAATCCTTTCCTTCAGCAGTGATTCCATTAACTTTCCCAATCACCGATGTCAGGCTGACTGGCCTATAATTGCCAGCCTCGTACTACCTGCTACCACATTTATGTAGTGGGAACTCTTTTATCTGTCAAAATATCATGCCTGCTGGCATTCCTTGCTTTCTCTTTGAAATTTCTGAGTAATTCAACCCAATAACCCTATGTTCCCTTGATCTAAATCAAAATTTAAAGACACTGAAGCAGGCATGGATGTTCGACCTAAACCCAGAGTTACATTCAGTCAGGATAGTTGCCTTTAGGATAAATTGGTCCAGAGTAAATTAGAACCTGAACCCAGAGGTGGACTTGACTAGCTTCCACAAAGACCTAAATGTTATTTGAAATTTTCAAGATGAAACATTTTTGCAGATCTGCCCACAAGGGCAACAAGTTCAAGTGTCTTGGCAATGGTTACATTGTAGCTGAAATCAGCGAATGTACAGTATCACAGGTGATACATCATGTGTTATGCATGCTCTTTGGTGCACCTTCAATATGCTTTATGTGTGCAGGACCATTCACCCTCTGAACACAAGAACATGGGAGCACATGTGCCCGTTTATTAACCATAAGCATGATACCCCTGCTGGACGGCATTTTTTCAAACATGCTCCTGATTCAGATGCCTTGAAATTTATGGGTCTGGAATGGGTACCACAACTCAAGAACAGTGGAACAGGTTTAATATGCCACTTTGAAAGAAAGCATCTGGATCTTTAAACTTAAGAGTGTTAAACCATGTGCTTTGAATGATCAGTGAGATCTCAAGCCCTTTCTGTAAATTTAACTATTTCCTACTGCCCCGTGATGCTCAACAGGAGCTGTTGTTAGTATTCCTATTGTAGATATTTAGACTGAATAACATTATGCTTTGTGTCATGTATGTATCTAATATACTTCTCTTCTTATGTTTCGCTTTCCTCTAGGGTCTCTCTTTGCTTATTCAAGTTTATTCAAGTTCAAGTTTATTATAGGAAAACTCCATTGAGCAAGCTCATTCACAAGGAGGTCCTAGGACATGTATACAGTTACTATACATGGTACATGTAATAAATAATGCTCAAGTAAAACATAAACGGTAATAATTATAGGCATAACCTAAAGAAAAATTGTAAGTAACAAAAGGACAGACAACAGAGGCTAGTGGATACATAAGGTGGATGGAATATATAAGAAGGATGCAAGGGAGGAGAGGAGAGAAGAGGGGAAGAGAAGGAGGGGATCCGGGGGTGGGAGAGAAGTGATGGATGATCTTAAAGAGAGCGAGGAAGGAGGGAAAGGAGGACAAGGGAGGTGAGTGGAAAGGATGGGATGGGAGAGATAAGTGGAGATAAGGACATAGTGGGGAGTAAGGAGGGTGAAAAATATTGAAGGAAAGGTCAGAGTCCAGAAGGGGCTAGAAACAGCTACAAATATCTTTTAGTTTGGTTGCAGCAAAGGTTTTTCAGGAGTTGACAGCGACTAAGATAAAGAGTTTCAGTGTAGACTGAAGCTGGTTCCAAATAGATGGAAGGGCATGGGAAATGGCATGTTTGCCAAAGGAGGTACAAGTCCCAGACACATCAAGGAGGATAAAGTTTGCCTTTCTAAGGGAATATGAACTGTAGGAGATGTGAATTAGAGATGTTAAATAGGTCGGTAGTTTGTTCAAGAGGATTTTAAGAGTCCATGTGCCAGCATGGAGCAATCATTTAATAGTGAGCGACATCTAGCCAACAGACGCATACAGATCACAATGGTGAGTCCGGTAAAGGGAGTTGATGATGAACTGCAGTGCACTATGGTAGAGGATGTCCAATTTACATAGATTTGAGGCTGCAGTAGAATTGTAGATTATGTCTCCATAGTCTAGTAAGGGGAGAAATGTGGCCTGAACAAGCCTGGTTCGAATCTCAGGAGGAAAGAGGGACTTATTTCTAAAGAAAAAAAAACTAGCCTGGCTTTTAACTTACAGGTCAGGTAATCAAGGTGGTCATTAAAGCTGAGCTTATAGTCTAACCATAGGCCAAGATATTTGAATTTGGATATGACCTCAAGTGGTTCACCTAGGGAGGTGAAAAAAAAGTCCTTGGGGAGGTCAATGGGAGTGGTGTAGGACGGATTGAGAGTGAAGATCATAGCCTTGGTTTTCTTGGCATTGAGGAGGAGTTTTGCATTAATAAGGTTAAGCTCAAGCTGAGCAAAACCAGCTTGTAATATGTCTCTTACTTCAGTTAGGGTTGAACCCAAGGTGTACAGTACTGTGTCATCCGCAAAGAAATGTAAATTGGAGTTGGTTATGTTGAAGTCAAGATTATTGATGTAAGGCCAGTCCACTGGCACAGGGGCAGGATGCCGACCTGGGTTGCCAGAGGGCCAGCTGGGAGGGATTGAGCATCCGGCGATGGCTCTCCCTCTCCATGGGGAAGGGTGGTAGAGTGTCTGGTGTTACAGCAACACCTGGTGGAGGCCAGGAGTACCATATCCATGCTGACACCAACATGTTCGGGGGCAGGGTGGACACTGGCTGTCATTGTACTTCCTCACCCCCATACAACAGGGGAAAACAATGTAGCAGCTGATCGCCTTTATGATGCCCACCCACTGCTCTAATCACTCCCAGGCTGGCTCCCTGATCTATTCCGACATTTGTGGCACTGTAGGAGCCACTGCCATAACCCTGAGCCAGGTGGTTTCAGGGAGCCATGGCTACTGTGTGACACGGGAGCAGGAGGGTCCATGACCGAGTGGAGAACTGGCGAAGGTGAAGCTGCAAAAAAAAAAGATTATTGATGTAAATAGAAAAAAGAATAGGGCCTAGAATGGAGCCTTGCAGAACTCCCCTAGTGGTCAGCATGGGGGCTGAAAAAAGGCTGTCTGCCTTGACTTTCTGTGTTCTCCCTGTTAGGTAACTAGTGAACCACTGGGCAGTAGAGGAGGTGGCACCTAAGTTAGTAAGGCTACTGAATACCAAATTGTGGTCAACGGTATCAAACACCTTACTAAGGTCTAGGAAGACTGCACTGGTGATCTTCTTAGAGTTCAGAGCTGGAACCCAGTCATTAGTAACTTTAGCCAAGGCTGTGATGGTACTATGATTAGGCCAAAAGCCAGATTGAGCTGGGTTAAGAAGTGAGAAGGTTTCGATATGTTGTTTTAGCTGGGTGTAGAATAATTTTTCAAAGACTTTCAAAAGGATGGGCAGTATGGAAATTGGTCAGCAGTTATTTAAATTGTATGGGTCACCTGATTTGAATAAAGGAAGGCTATGGGTGGATTTCTAGCAGGATGGTACCGTGGCAGTGGTAATAGAAAGATTGAATATATGGAGAATGAGGACTGTGAGATGGAAGTAGCCTAATTTTATGAAGAATTATTCAAGATCATCGTTCCCAGCACTTTTCTTGGAATCTAAATTGAGAAGCGAGTCTTCAACTTCTTTGAAGTTGATCAGAAACAGCTGGAAGAGGTAAGGTGGGTTAGAGGGTTTAGGAATAGTACTGGCCTGACGATTTGCAAGACCTGCATAGGGAGAAGAGTCGAAAGCTAGGCCAGCGGTAGCAAAATGGGAGTCAAATTCTTCAACAATTTAACTATTACTTTCGACAACTATGCCATTAGTGTGAATCTTGGTTGAAATGGAGGAAGCAGCCTACCGACCTTCAATAGATTTAAGGGTCCTCCAAATTTTGTGGGCATTCCCATTTGCCTGTTCTAATGTGGTGACGTAGAAATTTGCTTTGGCAGAATTAACACATTTAACACAGGCGTTCCTCACTGCTCAAAAAGCCTGCCAGTCAGAAGGGCACTTGGAATGCCTGGCCTGGGCCCAGAGTTTATCAAGGTTTGTGAGTCTTGAGGTCTGAATTAAACCAGGGGTGAGAGATTTTGCGCACATGAGATTTAATAAATGGGGCACGCTTATTGGCCAGAGTGGCAATGTTGTTATTGAGGATAGAGATGGCCTCATCCACCATTTTAGCAAGACAGAGATCTTGCTAGCTAATGTTACCCAGGTCTGACAAATAATTCGCAGCATTGAATTTATGGTAAGATGGTTTTGTTAGAAGCTTGGGTTGGTAGCAACCCCTAGTTTGTGATCTTGTACACACTACAACCCCGTGATTGCTCATGTCATTGTGGAAAACAGCAGAGTACAGAATTTTATGAGGATGGGTGGTTAATATAACATTGAGGAGGGAACTACAGTATAGGGGTTGTTTAAGGTATAGATCCTAGTGAGCTAATTGACTATTTGTGAGAGGCAAATCTCGCCACAGAGGGATTTCAGGCTGTGTGATTTAGGGGTGAGCCAGCTTAAACTGAGATCCCTGAGGATTATGGTTTCATTGTTGGCAGTGGTGACTAGGGATTTAAGGGCATTGAGGATGTCAGTGCCATCAGCAGGGGGCCTGTAGCCACCAATAATAGTGATACATTCCGTGGAAGGGAGGTAAAGCTTCAAGGATACGATTTTATATTCCTTGGGTTTAGATTTACAACAGATGTCACTAATAGTATACTTTGTTTTAGAATAGACAGCCAACCCCCCCACCCCCATATCCTTGTCTGCTCTAAACAATTTATAGCCAGGCAGTGATATTTATTGGTCAGTATTAACCTTTTTAAGACAAGTCTGTGATAATGATAAGATCAGGTTCAGTGTGAGTGGCCCAAACTTGTAACTGGCTAAATTTCTTTGTCAAGCTTTGGATATTGACCAGCATAATTTTGAGTCCAGAGGTGGTAGCAAACTCAGAAGGTGATGTAAGCGGTAGTGGAGGGCCAGGATTCAGCACCACATTGCCCTAACAGAGGAGGAGCAACAGCAGTCGTTTCTTTAGGGAGTGTTTGAGGGATACAAGCAATTTTTTCCTTTGGGATAATCCGTAAGTTGATGAAAAGGATACTGTTTTAGTACAAGGGGAGGGGGAACTGAAATGATAGTTAATTGAGATGAGAGAAAGTGCTTAGATGGACATAGGCGAGGGGAGGAGATAAGGGAAGGTGGGGGAATGAGGAGGAGGAGAAAAGGGAGGAAGCATACTGAAAGTAGAAAGGTGCCATATAAGGGGGCTACAAAGGATGTAAGGGAGAGTTCTAGGGCTGGACTAGAGCCCTTGTTGGTATTCTGGAAGGATACTTTAGATATGCTGTGAAACAAAAGTATTATAAAAATAGTATGAAGCGCCATACCACCAAGAGGGTGTCAGCTGCCGAATCAAGATTAGCAGCTGAAGGAGTAGCAAAGGAGCAGAAATGTGTTTGAGGAGCTGAGCACAAAGTAGGGGCAGGGGAGGGCTTAATATGTAAAACAGAAAGCATTAGAACCCTAAAGGTGAAGATACATGGATAATAGGAGTAAAGACACTTAAAGAAATTGACGCAAATGGCACAACCAATTAGAGAGTTGGAGGCAGGAATAGTCCCAGGAGAAAGAGTATTTAATAAAGGTCAGGGCAGAGGAGGGTGAGAGGGACAAATTATTAGTTGTTACAGGTGCAGTAGTTCAAATGAAGGAAAAAGCACCTAGCCAGGCCAGTAAGCTTCCCTGGAGAAAAATTAATTCAAAGCAAGCAGGGCTGTGCTATCCAATAAGGGGAAGCAGTGAATCAGCCTCAGCCAATTCTTGGGAGGCTGCCAGTCCAGAGGAGCCAATCAAATTTCAGGCATACAAGCCTGCTAGACCCATACCTGAAGTTCCTTTTTGGTGGGTGGGGGGCTGGAAGAATGCGGCCACCCGAGAAAGAGAGCCAGGATGCTGCCATCGATAGCCCTGGAGGGCTTCAACTGGAAAGGAGAGAAAAGCAAAAAAGGTCAGTAAATACAGGAAATGCTACATGGGTAGTGAGGAGGCAAGTCAGAAAACAAGACAAAGCAAGGTGGGAGTAGATGAGAAGAGTGGGCGTTTGTAAAAGGAGTAGAGGAGGGGAGCCATTAGGGAGAAGGGGGAGGAAGAAAAGGAGGGGGGATCTGGTTAGCTGGCACCTCAGGGACAAAAGCAAGGTAGGAGGCACTTAAAAAAACTAGAAATCAGAATTGTTAGCCTTAAGCAGCCGAGAAGCTGGTAGGAACGGGGGGACGAGTAGATGGCAAAGATATAGGGCTAGTCTGCAAGTAGAAATTTCTGACTCAGCCAAAATGGAGGAAAGCAGTAAAGGAGAATGAGAGCGAGAGAGAGAGAGAGAGAGAAACATACTGTAGATGCCAAGAGTGGGTGGGCAGCAGGCGGGTAAGGGGGGAGGAAGAGTAGGTCACAGAGTCAAGGCAGGGCTAAGGGGAGAGAGACAACTTTACCTGCACAGACCGGGAGGGTCTGTAACTAGGTAGTGGCAGTGGGAGAGGTCAAAAAGTGGAAAAAAAAGACAAGAGGTAAAGAATTGTACAGAACAGTATTAGGAGCAGGGCAGACCCAGAGACAGGTAATACAAATGCAGTTAACAGTACATACTCTTTACTAGTCTTAGCTGGACTAAATGTAAGTGAAGCAAATTATGCAGAGTCAGAAAACAACTTGTTCAAACACGCAGGTTGCTAAGTTGCACAAAAGAATGAATTCCGCATGCACAATAATGAATTAAGTCCAAATTATTAGTTGTTACAGGCGCGATAGTTCAATCTGAGGAAAAAGCGCCTAGCCAGGCTGTCTGGGACTAGCTCACATACTGATCCTCCACCCACCATAAAAAGCATCAGCTTGTAAATGGAATTACACAACTGAAAAATGGGCCAATTGGATGGTGTGACTGGTCAAGTCTGTCTTTCTTTCCTTCTGCCTGATGAGAGATTGCATTTTCAGTGAAGAACATGACACATTGGTATGGTCATTTTGGACAATGTCGCTTTAAAAACTTAGGGCTATTCCATAGCTTGTTTAAATGTATTTAGCTTACAGTATGTAGCTAATCAACTTTCCACATCATTTACTAGCAATACCGTTCTTGTCTGAAATTATTATGCTTTTCTTTTAACCTGTACATATGTGTGGTTCATAGCTCAGTGCTTATGTAACATATAGTTGAATGATGAATATGATTGTTGGACACAGAGGCCAGTATAGAGAAGACAATGTTTACTAGGTAATAGTATAGACTGTATCATGCTTAAGTACTTGGATGCTTGAAATGAGTTGTTTAGATAATCTTTGATGGTTTTGGCCTTTCTCTGTTTCCCACCTGTAAGAAGGAAGCTTGGATTAGAATTATAAAGCCCCCCCGGTGGGATAAGAGTGCCGCAGAAGGAAGAGGTGTCGGGGATGATGGTGGGGAATGTGACTCGCTATAAGCAGAGGGAGACAGCTGTCATTAAATAGGCTGAGGGGAGGAGTTTCTTCTCATTACAATCCCTGGCTACCCCTGCAATTATGTGTGGTTCATAGCTCAGTGCTTATGTAACATATAGTTGAATGATGAATATGACTGTTGGATACAGAGGCCAGTACAGAGAAGACGTTTACTAGGTAATAGTATAGAATGCATCATGCTTAGATACTTGGATGCTTGAAATGAGTCGTTTAGATAATCTTTGATGGTTTTGGCCTTTCTCTGTATCCCACCTGTAGGAAGGGGGCTTGGATTAGAATTATAAAGCCCCAAAAAGAAATAAATATCAACGATTGTTCTATAACTGAATGCTGAAGAAGTTGTGCATATTTAATGATAAGAATAGATGATCACCTCCTCCAACTCCGGAGAGTGTGGCCAGTAGCATTCAGGAGAGGAAAAACCCCCTTGGGGGGGGGAACCTCTGAGGACCCATGGCTACTGACCTGCCCGTCCTTCTGGGCATACTAAAGGAGAGAAATCCTAATTAAATTAATTAATCAGCTAAATCTGAATTCTAATTATAGAATTCAATCCACATGAATGGAGCTTAAGAAGAACTGAATTATAAATGCCTAGTGAAGAATTTCCTTTTAATAAAGTCTGAGTCCGAGAATCCATGGATAATTCGGAGTGCTGGAGAGTAGATATATTGAAGAACTGTCTTCCATACTTCTGTTGATAGAGGGCATAATCCATTGAATTGAATGATGGTGGATGAAGTTGATGACTGATGAACTCAATACAGGATACCAGAAGATAGTTGCATCCAAGCTTTGACATCAATGAGGCAAGACGAATAGAAGTAGTATGATTTCCAGGTTTTCTAATAATATAGAGCTTGTATGATACGAGGCATGAGAGAAGGCTTGAGGCCAGGCTATCAAGTGACAAATCCAGTTCTGATAAAAAGTGTAGTCTTAGGTATTGAATGAAGCAGCGGCTGGAGAGTTGAGGTGGAGAACTGGCAGGCTGTATAGGATAATCAGAGATACTGATGCAAGGTTATGAAGCATCCAAGGAGTAGAATATGAGCCCAAAAAAAGGAAGAAGTCGATTTGACTGTGAATCCGGAGCAAGGTAGTAGGAGCAGGAGTGCAGCAATGAAGGAAATGAGAAGGAACAGGACGTGGCAACCAGCCTCTGAGGAAGCGTATCTGAACCAACTGCAGATGAATAGGTGAGAGGCAGCTGATTCCAGTAGGGGAAGTGCAGCCAGACCCAGGAACATCTGCTGGCAGAAGTCGAGTGAGGAAGTCCTTCGATGCACAGGAATCCATCAGCTGGAGAGGTACGAAATGCATGGAAGAGACTGATGTTGAAATAGGCAACTGTGCGAGGAATAATAATGAGAGCTGAGATATGCAAAGTTCAAGGCAGGAAGTAGCGAAGTCATAGGCATGGATGTGGTAGAGCACAAACAGGATAATGAAGGTCTGCAGGAGACATCAACGGAGTCCTGGAAGGAAGCAGCAGCAAGTCCACGACAGAGGTAACAGGGCAAAACATCCAAGAGAAAAGCCCCGGATGCTGCCGTATGAGCACTGAGATAGTCTGACAGGTGGAGCGCAGGGACCATTCACTATCCATAGAAGCAGGAGCTACTGACAGGAAGGGAGAGCAGGAGATGAGACTAACTGAGAGTCCTGAAGGGAAAGCAGCAAATTCCATGGCTTGAGGCGGCACGAGCAGGTAGGCAGAAGTAGAATGGGAATCTCCAGGCCCTGAGCTGGGCAAGGCAGAAGTAGAACATAAGCAGATGAACCTCCCAGCCTGAAGTGCGAGGGCAGGATGTAGAAGCAGAGGAGTATGAGGCAAATCCCCTAGCTCGAGAAGGCAAGGTGTAGGAACAAGCGAGTAGTAGGGAAACCTCCCAGCCCGACAGGCGAAGGCAGGTTGCAGAGGCAGGAATCAGTATTCACTGCTCCCAGCCCGATGGGCAAGGCAGGTAGCAGAGCAAACGGACGTAATGCAATGGAAACATTGAACTGCAAGTAATGCTGAGTGTCTTCGTCCAACATGGAGCTGTCGCAGTAAATATGGAAACAGAGGTAGACTGAGGCCAGGTCAGGCGGAGCGCAGTAGAATGCAATGCAGTGTAGCCATGAGGACCCCAATTCTTGGAGGGTGAATCACAATAGGAAGCATGCTGCACAATGGAGACATAGGAGCAGGGAAGCAGAGCCAGCGTCCAAAGAAGAGGTGAGGAACGGTGACATACCAAAGTGAAATCCAGAGTGAGGAGCTCCAGGGATGCCAACTGCGGCAGGAGGGAGGCATGTAGGAGGAGAAATGAATCAGGAAGCTGTGAACTGATGAGTGGAGTAAAATAGCATACCTGTAATCTGAAGGGTGGAACATGACCTAGAAGGATGCAAATGAATAGCAAGACCCCACTCAAGACATTCGGGGAATGAGCAAGGCGATTTTTAGTCCACGGAAGCTGGCATAGGCAGCCGAGCCAGTAGTAGGGCAGCTGCAAGTTAAGGAGGGAGAGCAAGCCCTATGTGGCCAGCATGTAGTACGTAGTATGTATAGGATTGGTAAGAACAAGCTGTAGCACAAAGAGACAGAAGCTATCATACAGGCAGAGCCAGCAGCGGCACGAAGTAAAGTCCATCACTGAAGCCAAGTCCATGAAGCTGCCCAGGATGAGCGACCAACCAGCATGTCCAATCTGCAGGCAAGGGTTGAGGTAGAAGCAGAATGAGGTGAGGAAGGGTGTCCCGCAGGAGCATACAGGCTGCACAAGTGAAGCGGATTGAGCAATAACAGAGCAGGTGCCGCGGAAACCAAACATGCGGCTAAGCAACAGGCAAAGCTGAAGGGAAGCACGTCCGAGAGGCAGCCGCTGAATGATGTCCAGAACTGTAGAAGTGGTGGCTGCACACGGAATCCAGAGAGTGAGGTAGGGCAGGAGGTGCAAGCACTGGAGCAGGCATCCAGGGCAGTGGCAAGGGTACCCAAACCACAGGAGGTGAACAAGAAGCGGCGACGGACTAGGCATGGAGTCAGGCTGCCTGAAGGGAGACGACCAGAGGACTAAACAAAAGCACGTGGAGGCAGGTAGAGCAAACACAGCAAGGTAGAACAGAGCCAAACAAATAGAACATCCACAGAGAAGGAAACAAATGGGGGGTGAGAGGAAAGCAGGAAATGCAGCAGAAAGGAGCAGGGAAACAGACTGCAGGAGGAGAAGCAAGAGCCAAACGGAACCGGGAAAAGAACAAACTGTTGGGGGGGGGGAGACAAGAAAAACAAACAGCAGGACTGATGGCAGGACAGGCTCACAGGCAGCCACAGACCAGCAACGACCAAACAGTGAATGTGACTCGCACTAAACAGAGTGGGAGACAGCTGCTTTGCTTAAATAGGCTGAGGGGGAGGAGCTCTTCCCCCACGTAATCCCGGGCTACTGCCTGAAATTGATTTTTTGCACCAGTTTTGATAGTTGAAAAATACTATTCAAATTAATTGTCATGCATATGTATTAGCTGGACCTTTACAATGCAAACATTCTTTCATCAAGCCGTGCTCCTGATGAAGGTGTGTTTGAGTCAAAGCACAGTGGCAAGTGGTTTAGGCTGCACGATTTTGTTTTTGTGAGCACCATTATTTGGAGTTGCATGCAATAAAAAAACACCTTTTGTAACGACTTCCGGTGACGCCAACGTAAAGTATGGCAGCTTGAATCAGTGCTCTTCTGCCTAGTGGAAATCTAATGTAATCTACCTGTCAATAATCAGCATTCTGATGCATTTCATGACTACATTTGAAGAAGACAATACAAAGATATGGGTGGCTCTAAAAAATCGACTTCCAAGGACTCGCACCAACAAAAATAGAAGCCGTTGGAAATGAGGCCTTGATCCCAGAGCCCAATGCCATACCAGTCATCTGTGCTCACTGTGGAGTCAGCAGACAAGGAGGAAGACTATGGCTGTGAGGCAAATGCCCTTCTTAGAAGATCGGAGAACCAAAACATTCTGAAACTGCTTCACAGAATCGATAATAAGGTATCAGGAAAACAGAAAGATCCGACGTGAATGGAACAGAGAACAGTAACAATTGAAACCCACATGGATACCCTCCAAGATGAGCATATGGCCTATGGTCAATCTATTGCCTATTTGTATAGGAGAGAAAGAGAACTCATGGCCAGGGCTGAAGATGCGGAGGCTCATTCTCACAGAACTAACATTCGTGTTTTCAGAGTACCAGAGGGAGCGGGGACAAGACAATGTGGAGCAGTTCATGGCCTTGTGGCTGCAACAGGAGCTGGACTTGGCACCTGATTTTGGCTAGGGGATCGAGCCCGCTCATTGTGCACTGGTGCTGAAAACCAAACAAGGTGCCCCCCCCCCCCGATCCATTATAATTAAGTTCCTGTGTTATCTCACAAAAGAAAAAGTCCTGAAACTGGCCTGGGCTATAAAAAGACCTAAATCTAGATGGGCAGAAAGTTTATATAGACCAGGACTTTTCCCCTCACCTCCAATCCCAATGCAAGAAAGTGCTTTCAGTAGTTAAACAATTAAGGGAGAAGGGGGACAAAAGCACAACTTTGGCATCCAGCCCAGTTATGGGTCCAAGATAACGAGGGACCGAAGATCTTTGAAAATCTTCTGGCTGCAGTTCCATTTTCACAAGCTAAGGAGATTGCTTTGCCCAACCTGCAGGAAGAAACAGCAGACAGAGAAGTTGAAGAACTTCTATGGAAATCGCCCGCATCAGAGCCAACTCAAATAAACAATGTGCCAGTAGTCTCTTACCTCTACACTGAATTATCCAGATAGAGTAAAACAAAGAAATTGCCTGAGGCTGTATGGAACAATGAGTGACTCTTGCTTTATCGGTGGCTCTTAGAAGCGAGCGAATAGTTCATCAGAGGTGATTTCTGGGACTGATGTGACATCTTTTCCAGGCAGCTTTGAGGAAGAGACATTTTGAGAAACATTGGTAGTAATAAGTAACTCCTCAAATATACCTTTCTACCGTGCCTGCTATACATGGGTTGAGAGTGTTTTTATCAGGTCGGGCATTACTATACTGGAGGATGAATTTCTGCATGACTGCTTAACTGAAGACAAAGCTTTCGGTCCCCTCCAATTACGATCCCTTATCTGGATCTTCTTCTGCCCTGCAAGTGTGCAATTGCTCATCTCTTCCACCAGGATCCTCTGAATACCGTTGAGCTCCACTCTGCTTATAATCATTTCTTCAGTAAGACTCAATTTCCATTTACAAATGGACTGTGTGACAAATGTCTATATGTGGACTTTTTAGTGTTCATATACAACTTTTCAGTATTTGGGGGGGAGGAACGGAAAGGGATGGAGCGAGATATAATGATACTGGCTTAAAATGTTGAAAGCTTTCCAGGAACAGCATCAGGGTCTCTAATTATACTTAATTTCCTATCTCACCACTCCCCAACGTTATAGTAGGTGGGCATCTCATATACCATAAGCATTTTAAGGTCACCTTTGCCAAGCACTGGAAGAAGGCTTGGTACTTGGCCTGGAAAATGGCTACAGTCATACCCCTACCAAAAGGAGGAGACCCCCTACTCCCCAGAAAACTATAGACCCATCTCCCTGCTCCAAATTTTGGCCAAATTACAGGAACGGCTAGTCATGTCCCAGCTCACCCCCTACCTAGAAGCCTCCTTTTATACCCCATTCCAATCAGGATTCCGTAAATCCCACTCCACTACCACCTTCCTGCTACGTGTCACTGGTGACATTCTCACTGGCATGGACAAAGGTCACGTCACCTCAGCCATCTTCATAGACCTAGCAAAAGCTTTTGATACTGTCTCTCATTCCCTACTCCTCTCAAAACTCTCCAATGCAGGGATCTCTGAGTCAGCCATTGGTTGGTTCCATGACTATCTAGCAGACAGGAAACAAACAGTCAAACTGGCCTCTCACACCTCAAACCCCCTACCAGTCACTACTGGTGTCCCACAAGGATCTGTCCTAGGCCTACTACTTTTTTCCATTTTTTTAAATTACATCGCATCAGCATGTTCCCACTCATCTATCCAAATGTATGTGGACAACACTGTCCTGTATGCCTCTGGTCCTACCACGCAAAACGTAGCAACCCTACTCCAGGAGGATTTCTATGCTATCCAGTGCTGGCTGAGGACAAACCAGCTATTCCTAAACCCCAAAAAAATAGTATCACAAACATTCGGATCCCAACAAAGGCTCTCACACCAAACTCCCTGCCCCCCTTTCAAAACCTCGGAAGGGAC
Source organism: Neoceratodus forsteri (assembly GCA_016271365.2). Taxonomy (NCBI): domain Eukaryota; kingdom Metazoa; phylum Chordata; order Ceratodontiformes; family Ceratodontidae; genus Neoceratodus; species Neoceratodus forsteri. The sequence continues at coordinate 878,323,410 of CM028129.1, forward strand.
CCCCCAGACAATTGTACTTCCTTCAGATATCTAGACATCTGGCTAGACCAGCACCTAGATTTTACCTTTCATATCGACTCACTACACAAGAGACTACTCCCCAAGCTAGGTGCTCTATTCCGCAACAGAAAATGCCCCCCTACACAAACTAGGCACGCCATTGTCCAAAAAATTATTCTCCCTGTTTTCGACTATGGCGACATAGTCTACTCCATTGCCCCCCACGTCCGCTCTGGCCAGCCTAGACACCATGTTCCACTCTTTCTGCCAGTTCATTCTAGATTGTCTGCAATCCACTCACCATTGCAACCTATACAGCTCTACTACCCTGCCGTCCCTCCATGATCATAGACAAATAAACTGCGCTAGGTTCACTGCCAAATTCTGGTCCCACTCCCTCCCCCCTTATCTGGCATCTACCCTCTCCCAACAATCCCCTCCTGCGTACTCCCTCAGGAATACGGACCCAAGACTGCTGCACATCCCTTTTATGCGTACTACCAAAGGCCAGGCCTCCTTTAGTTACCGAATCCCACAGATTTGGAATGTACTGCCAGCCTCCATAAGACATGCACAGAACACCTACCAATGCAACCTTCTACTTAGAACCCACTTCTCTTCCAGCTGCTCCTGCTATAACTAACTTCTCAAATTATTATTCTTGTTGTACTACAAGTGTATATGTAATGAATATTGACCTTCTCGCTCTGTACAATGGATATATGAACCCTTGTCTGTATTCTCTAAATCAAATGTTTATAGGAAAGCCTTGGCTTCTCAAAATGTTCTGCTTATTGTATCTATATTCTATGTATTGTTATTGGGTCTCGGCCCCCAGGTCGCATCTGGAATTGAGCTTTTAGCTCAGTATGCTTTCCTGGTAAATCTCGTAAATAAAAAAATAAATAAATAATGTTTACTCTTACTACAGTTGGTTTATATTGATTTGACAGATTCACCTGTATTTTAGAATATAAGACTTGGGCACAGAATGCTAAACACAAATAAGTGGGCATGTGATGGTTGCTGAGTTTTTGGCAGAGTGGAATTCTCCCTGACACTCCACATCCAGGAATGTAAATTTTAACCCAGCATTTACTGGCTGGAGTTTCGCTTGTCCAATTTGCAGCATTATACCACCGGGCAGGCTCTGGTTTGGGGCCCCCGGAACTACACCTTGAGGGAAGCAGCTTGGTGGTGATTGGCAACTTGCTGATCTACCCAAACCCTTTTCACCCCCAGATTTTGGGAGTACTCTTGTGGCAGATACTACATTTTGGTGCCCAGCTGGCACCCTGTTTCTAACTCTGCTACATAGAGTAGCTGCAATGTTCTCTATTTGTTACTGTTTAATATTACCTACTGTTTGTTTAGTGTCTTCTGCATATGCTGTTTTTTATGCATTTTTCTATTTCTCTGGTTACACCCAGGATGGTCATTATTTGTGCAGAGGGAATAAAGGACTGTTGGAAGGGGAGGTGGAGTGTGGGGGGGGGGAGTGTCTCAACACTTTTTCCCTTTTGATTATTGTATATGGATTTCCTAACTATATGCTCCCTGAATGTTAAGGGAATTAATAATGTTGTTACAAGATTCCATATCCTGCAAGAGCTTAATAGAGCCCATTGTAATATAGCTTGTCTAAAGGATACTAAGCTCTCCGAGCTTGAACATTCGAAGCTCTGTAGAATGTGGGTGGGGAATGCATACTCAGACTCTCATCCCAAGTCCAAGAAGGCTGGGGTAGCAATTTTAATCTGTAGGGGGCTTCCCTTCCAGACCACATATTACCATGCAGAGGGCTCAGGCAGGTTGGTCTTGCTGTAAGGAGTGCTGAGGGGTCGACCCCTCCATATTACGTCTGTATTTGTCCCCACACCCTCTACAGGCAAATGTTTTCACCACCTTTTTCAACTTTTGTCCACTCTCCCAGAGGGGCAAATTATTTGTGTATGGGATTGGAATTGTGTAGAGGACTCAACCCTAAACAGGAACCCCGTACACCAAAAGGGTCAGGCAGCTTGTTCACGACTACTTAAGACTTTGAGAACAGATTGAGGCTTTGTGGACCTCTGGTGTTTACAGAACCTAATACAGTCTGAATTTACTTTTTTCAGCTACCACCTCCTCCTACTCTAGACTGGATAGGGTGTATACCCAAAAGAAGTGGGCTCACATTTTTCAGGATATTCAGACACATCTAATAATGATGTCAGACCATGCTATGCTTTCCTGCAGGGTGGGATGGGGATCAATGGGAGAGAGAGGGCCCTGGTGGCCGAATGTAGTCCTTCTTCATGATGAAGCCTTTGTGAATTCCATGAAGGAAGTTATTGAACAATACATTGTAGAAAATAGGAAAGGGGATACTTCCTGTAAATATATATGGGATGGACTAAAGGCGGTGGCTAGAGGCCATGCTATTTCTTATGCATCATTTAAGAACAAGCAGCATCAACGGTTAATTAAATCAACTAAAGATAAATTAGCCCATAAAGAGGCTGAACATAAAAAATCATGGGACCCCACCCTTTTACCTACTTTAACTAAAGCCAGGGAAGAGTATGATAGATTAATTTTGTGGAAAACTGAAAATGCCCTTGGATTTACCCACCAGAAATATTATGAATGGGGGGATAAGGTGTGCAGGCTTTTGGCCCTCTGTGTAATGAAACAAGAGGTGGATAGATACAGCACCAGAATTAAAACTGAGGATAAAGACCAACTCTTTTCTACCTCCCCAGTCCAAATAGCAGAACGTTCTGAAGGTATTATGCACACTTGTACGGCAGGGAGCAAAATCCAACAGATGCAGAGAAGGTGGTTGAATTTCTCAGGGATCTGACCCTATCCTGGTTAACAGATGCCCAGAGGGAATCTCTGGAGTCTCCCTTCATTGAAGCAGATATTTTGGCCATGGTTAAATCATTTAACTCCTAGAATACACCTGTAGGTGGCAGCAAATGTACTGCAGTGTGTCCTAGAACGACTACAGAAGTCACCTACAGACTTCCTGTGTGTCCTAGTAACATCTGGAGATGTCACACATGTTTTAATATTACAGTACTTACCAGCCAGAATTGATTAGAATTGACTGCATAGCACCATTAGAAAGGTAACGTTTTGTTGAACAACTTTGCCACTGACACTTTGTGTGTATCATGTTCACTTTAGAAGTTATTTACATTTGTTTATAACATGGTGTATATGGCAGACATTTTGTCCATCAAGAACCACCTAAGCATGTTGAAGAAAACACATATTCTATGTGTCTCAGCCAGTATAAAACAAAAACCAAATTGAGCACAGTTGATTCCATAGCACCGTTGGAAAGGCAATTGTGTGTGGAACAACTTTGCTGCTGATATGTTGGGTGTATCATGTATACTTTAGGAGTTATATGCATTTGTTTATGGTATGGTGTGTATGGTTCAGATTCAACCCTCAAACCTCACCAATGCACCTTGACTAAAATGGGGGAAAATGATGTTTAATACTACAGAAATAGCTGTTTTTTTACAAACAAATTATTGAAACTACATCTAATGTCTGGAAGCTTAATTTGGTGTTGCTATGTTACATATTTCCCAACAAAAAAAAAGGCTTATAGTGCATGTTTTAGGGGGGAAAAATATTTATTTTGCTGTTTCCACTAGCATAGAAAAAAAACTAAATGATCTATTATTACTTGCATACCACTGTTGGAAAGGTAATTTTATGCTGAACAAGTTTGCCACTCATACTTTGTGTCTAGCACTTATGGTTTTTGTGCTATTAGCATTTGTTTGTTGCATGCTGATTGTGGCTTGTTTTTGTTTAGAAAGGCCCAGGATTCACTGTTAACATTATACAGGAGACAAGTGCTGCAGCTTCAGAGAGCTCCTGTGGAGGCAATGAGTTAAGGTTAATAAGGCCCCGTGCCCCGATGGTTTTCCCATCAAATTTTATAAAGTTTTTGCCCAGGATCTGATGCCCCTTCTAATGAAGGTCTGTAATAAGGCTCATGAACGGGCGACATCTGACTCTTGCTATTCGGCTCTGATTTTGGTACTGCCTAGGCCTGGAATAGATCCCAGTGCTGTTTGAGCTACTGCCCCATTTCCCTACTTAATACAGATGCAAAGATTTTTGCAAAAGCGATTGGCACCAGACTACAAGCTATAATAACCCAACTGATAGATCAGGATCAGACTGGATTTATCCCTGGAAAGCACATCCAGGATAACATCCATCTTCTTCACAACACCATGGCAGCCGCCAAACACTTTGCGTCTGATATGCTGAGGACGATAATATTGATCGATGCTGAGAAGGCATTTGATCACCTGGATTGGCTGTATCTGGATGGAGCTTTAGGAAAATTCAGTTTTGGGGATTTATTTTTTTTTTTTATCTCATTTAGTTTTTGTTGACCAGGTAAGAGCACTAGACAGATTCTGCCTATTTTCAGGTATGACCAATGAATGCCAACTGACCTTGAGCCAGATTAAGCTGTTGGTGATATTTTTAGTGAATGGGGGGAGATTTGGCCAGGGCACTGGGGAAATTCCCCTACTTTTCCAGCAGGGGGCTTGACTTCCTGGAAGCAGATTGGAGGAGCCCAGTTGGGAGCTGGACAGAGGAGGAAGTGCTGATGTGGCAGGAGACATAGAACAATTAATGGAGACAGAAAAACAAGATGTGGAAAGACAGGAGCAAAGCTTGAATGGCAATAAACCTTTTACACCTGTTTCTAAAAGTATAGCAGAAACCTCAGCAGATGTTACGGATGTTGCACAGACTGCTGCAATGTCAGCATTACAAATTCAAAACCTAATGCAAGAAAAGAAGAATGTTTTGCCCTGAAACAGTTCACCCTAAAACAAGCTTTGTTGTTGGCGCAGCAACCGGAGCATAATGCAAGACAAAATCCTGCATGTCAGTCAGCAATAGTATTTTCTGCAAAAGAACCATCTTGAGATGCAAGCAGCGCATTTACAGTGGCGTGAAAAAGTATTTGCCCCCTTCCTGATTTTCTCTATTATTGCATATTTGTCACACTGGATGTTTTCAGGTCTTTAGAGAAAATGTAATATTAGATAAAGGGAACCTGAGTGAACAAATAACACTTGTTTTTTTTTTAATTTCACTTATTTAATGAAAAAAAGTTAACCAACACCAACTGGCACTGTGTGAAAAAGTAATTGCCCCCTTACACTTAATAACTGGTTATGCCACATTTAGCTGCAATGACTGCAACCAAACACTTCCTATAATTCAATATCAGTCTTTCACATCGCTGTGGAGGATTTAACCCACTCTTCCTCGCAGAACTGCTTTAATTCAGTAACATTTGGTAGGTTTTCGAGCATGACCTGCTCGTTTCAGGTCCTGCCACAGCATCTCTATTGGGTTTAAGTCTGGACTTTGACTAGGCCACTCCAAAACTTTAATTTTACTTCTTTTTTAGCCATTCTGATGTGGACTTGCTTTTGTGTTTTGGATCATTGTCTTGCTGCATGGCCCAACTACGCTTCAGCTTCAGCTGACAGAAGGATGACCGGACATTCTCCTTAAGAATTTTCTGGTACAGAGCAGAATTCATGGTTCCTTTAATTATGGCAAGTCATCCAGGTCCTTAGGCAGCAAAGCATCCCCACACCATCACACTACCACCACCATGTTTGACTGTTGGTATGGTGTTCTTACTGTGGAATGCTGTGTTTGCTTTACGCGAGATGTTATGGGATCCATGTCATCCAAAAAAGTTCCACTTTGGACTCATCTGTCCATAGAACATTTTCCCAAAAGGCTTGTGGATCATCCAGGTGCTTCTTGGCAAATGAGAGATGAGCATTTATGTTCTTCTTGGTTAGCAGTGGTTTCCGCCTTGCTACTCTCACATGAAGCCCATTTTTGCCCAGTCTCTTTCTGATTGTGGAGTCGTGAACACTGACCTTAGCTGAGGCAAGAGAAGCCTGCAGTTCTTTGGATGTTGTTTTGGATCCTTTGAGACTTCCTGAATGATTTTAAGCTGCGCCCTTGGAGTAATTTTGGCAGGCCACCCACTCCTGGGAAGATTCACTACTGTTCCAAGTGTTCCCCATTTGGAGATTATGGCTCTCACTGTGGTTCGATGGAGTCCCAGAGCCTTAGAAATAGCTTTGTAACCCTTTCCAGACTGATAGAGGGCAACAAATTTTTTTCTGATCTTTTCAGGAACTTCCTTTGATCATGGCATAATGTGCTTGTTGAATCTTTGTGCTGGCAATGTGACTCTGATGGTAAGGGTCAAAATAAGTGAGATTTATATTGAGCAGGACTGGCTGTAATCAAGCCTGGCTGTGTTCAATCAGCTGACTCTAATTATCCCTTTAATTGGGTTGATTTAACTAGAGGGCAATTACTTTTTCACACAGTGCCCGTGGTGTTGGTTAACTTTTTTCATTAAATAAATGAAATAAGTAAAAAAAAAAGTGTTATTTGTTCACTCAGGTTCCCTTTATCTAATATTATATTTTGTCTAAAGACCTGAAAACATCCAGTGTGACAAATATGCAATAACAGAGAAAATCAGGAAGGGGGCAAATACTTTTTCACGCCACTGTAATACAGCTGTTCCCTCAATGATGCCTAAAGCTGTCAGTAAGGCCAGTGAAAGTAGTGCAAATACGATGTGTTGAGTCATGAGACTGAGTGTGCACCGGGAATGGCAAGTGCAGACGGTGGGTCTGGCCTAAGACACCCCTCATCTACCATGAACATAACAGACTCTTGAACTGTCAACTGTGCCCTGGAAGGAGTGGGCTGGGTTCGTTCTGAAGTGGGACAATGGATGTCAGGACAGACACCCATCACAATCACCTCACGACCAAAAATTAGGTAAATTCAGAACTCTCTACTGCACAGACAGTGAATGGGGATATTGCAGCAATTTTACCGAACTGTCCTCTAATACTACCAGAGGAACTGCAGTTAACTAATAATCCTGTTACAAGTACCTGCTAATGTTTCTTCTGTACCTGATACTGCTAATTTGTCTATAGAAACAGTTGCATCAGAAGCACCACTTCAACAGATTAATAGAACTTCATCCCGACCATTTGCTTCTTTATTTCATCAAGACATTTTTCCAGCAAAACGGCATAATGCCGTGAGACTATTGTATAAAGGTGGAATGGACTCATTACTGGACTGAGTGTTTGTTGCTAGATCTTTGTTAAAAGAGTCGATTAATTTTTTGCAAATGAAATGAATGCACTTATCCATGTTTCAGGCGAGACCACATTTGATATTAGTTTTAAGTTGAATACAGAGGTTTTGGTTAAAATATCAAGTGTTGAAGCAAACTCCATTATGGACCCCATCTGATGCCATACCCTTGACAAAGCCCGCTTGCAAAACCATTGCGGTTTTGTTTCAGAATGAGAGAGTAAGTGTCACAGACCTGACATACTGGCTTAAGCAGAGTTGTTCTGTGTTAGAAGCTCCGGAAGCCATTTTGGATTCCGAGCACATTTGGACAGAGGGATGAAGGGTGAAAGTCATGTTGCACACTACAGATACTGGTCTAAGACATCTTCCTAACTGTTTTTTTTAGGCAGGGATAGGGGATTGCTCTTTTATGCAGGCCAGCCAAAGCCTGCTACAAATGTGGTTTCACCTCTCACCTCAGTAATGTATGTGACCAGGTTAAATGCACACTATGCCAGGAGCTAGGCCACACTAGTGGAAATTGCCTTAATGAACCCAAATGTAATCTCTGTGATTCCTTAGGCCACACTTATCAGAGCTGTACATGGGCAGCCCATAATAAAGCTGACTCTACTGGTGATGAGAGCAGCGTTTACTGATTTCTGTTGCTCAGAGAGAATCTCCCCCCCACACACACGTCAAGGCCAGAACCCTAGGGTTCAGACCTCTCTTCCAGATCCTCCCAGAGTACTCCCCTTCACACAGAGGAATTGAGGTGACCCCTCTTACACCAGGCCAGAATGACGAAGGTAATAAAGTTGTCCCCATGGAAGAGGTAGCAACCACTTCAACAGACTCAGTAGTAATGCCCCCCCCCCACAAGTGACGAAAAGATCTGCCAGAAGGACTTTGTCCTCAGAACAACCTGCCCCTAAGGTTTCTAGAACATCTGAACTACCACTGCACAATAGGTATGAGGCTTTCCAAGCTACCTCTGAAATTTCAGCTGCAGATTCAGAAGACTCCTCCCTTTGGTCTTCACAAATTGACCCTCTATCTGAGTCTGAGGTGCAGCAGGAGAAACCAAAGGGGAAAACAAAGGAAGTCAAAAAGAATCAAAAAGTAACCTCCTTGAAAGTTTTTTATCCCTGTTATTCTTAGTTTTCCCTAAACACACTATTTAGTTTCTTGGATGTCACCTGTTTCTTTGGCTATTGGTTCTATAGAAACATAGAAACATAGACTTTGATGGCAGATAAGGACCGCTTGGCCCACCTAGTCTGCCCACTTCCCTACCTACAGGATAGGCCGCAGATCCTAGTTAACCAACAGCCTATTTCTACCTACCCCCCATAAGAATTGCCTTATGTCTGTCCCATGCATTCTTGAATTCTCCCACAGTTTTAGACCCCACAACCTCCTCAGGAAGGCAGTTCCATGCATCCACTACCCTCTCTGTGAAAAAACACTTTCTCACATTGCCCCGGAACTGCACCCCCTTTATCTTTAAATTGTGTCCCCTTGTTCTTGCATGTCTCTTTTTCTGAAACATACTACCCTCTTGGACTTTGTTGATTCCACTGAGGTGCTTTAAAGTTTCCATTATGTCCCCCCTCTCCCTTCTTTCCTCAGGGGTATTCATATTAAGCTCCTTTAGTCTCTCCTCGTATGGTTTCTCTTGCAGACCCTGCACCATTTTAGTTATCCTCCTCTGGACTGCCTCTATCCTGTCTATGTCCTTGAAGAGATGGGATCTCCAGAACTGGACTCAGTACTCCAGATGGGGTCTCACTAACTGTCTGTACAGAGGGATAACAACTTCCTGTTTTCTGCTGGTGGTGCCTCTCCCTATGCATCCCAGTATACCCCCAGCCCTCCCTACTGCCTTCTCACATTGCTTACTAACCTTAAGATCATCTGATATGAATACCCCCAGGTCCCTTTCCTTTTTGTTGTTGTTACTACCTCCCCCATTGTATAATCTTCCCCTGGGTTCTTGTTTCCCAGGTGCATTATTTTGCACTTCTTTGCATTGAATCCTAGCTGCCATACTTCTGACCATTCCTCCAACCTTGCCAAGTCCCTTCTCATCCTTTCCATGCCTCCTTGTGTATCAACCCTGTTGCAGATCTTTGTGTCATCTGCAAAGAGGCATACTTTTCCTTCCAGTCCCTCTGCAATGTCATTTATAAAGACATCAAAAAGGGCTGGACCCAGTATTGAACCCTGCAGTACCCCACTAGTAACCCCTCTTTCTTCAGAGTGGACTCCATTTACAATTACCTTTTGTGTCCTGTTGTCCAGCCAATGTTTTACCCAGACTACCACCCTGGGACCCACTCCCAGGCTGGTTAATTTGACTACTAATGTTTTGTGTGGGACTGTGTCAAATGCCTTGCTAAAGTCTAGGTAGTCCTTGTCCACAGCCCCTCCCTGGTCTACTACTTTGGTCACCCAGTCAAAGAAATCTATTAGATTCGTCTGACATGACCTTCCCGCTGTGAACCCATGCTGCCTTGGGTCCTGTGCCCCACTGGCCTCAAGGTACTCAACAATCCTTTCCTTCAGAAGTGACTCCATCGCTTTCCCTATTAAAGTAAATAGTATGAAAAGTAGTAGGAAAATAAGCATAGTTTCATCCTATCTACTCTCAAGCCATTTTGACATCTTATTCTTACAGAACACATGACTCCACACCACAACTGAAATTGGAACAAATGTTAAAATGTGGCATATTGGTCCTTCATACTGGTCTATTGGCACAGATACCTGTTAGGGAGTAGGGTTTCTTTTTAAATCCGGTGTTCAAGTGCAATTGATAAAACTAATAGACTTAGTCCCAGGCAGGGTGTTAATTCTTGAAACAAAAATTTCAGGGCAGTATTATAGGTTCATTAACGTCTATGATCCGCAAACTAAAGCAGGCAGGATTGCACTGTTTAAAGCCATACAACCATATCTGGTGTCTTCCCAAGCAGTCATATTTGGAGGATATTTTAATTGTGGACTAGATAAGCATGATAGAGGTAAAAATACAAAAACAAACAAAATATTTTGTGATATGTCAACTTTGAAAAACATTATTGCTACTTCCAATCTACGCAATGCATACATGTCCTTTGATATTAGAATACACCCAACTTTTCAAAATGGACAATTAGCCACCAGAATAGATTTCTTTTTTATCTCAGCTAATCTAGCTATTTCATCATTCCAGATAATAGAAGTATAACTTTCAGATCATAAAATACTTAATTTGCTAATTGGGTCCCAACAGAGCACGTTTCGGGGTCCTGGCATCTGGAAATTTAACTCTTCCCTGTTATTAAACATGGGAATGTCTCGAAATATTAATTATTTCATTTCTATGAAGAAATCTAATCTAGAAATGCATGACAACCCTGCCCACTGGTGGGAAGATACAAAAAGTGCACTTAGATGGTTTTTAAAATCTGAAAGTAAAAAAAATAGAGACACAGTATATATACAATACCTGCAGCAGAGACAGCAACTTCAGAAATTGCAAACCTTAGCTAGAAGTACAAAACATGATTTTTTAGCTCAAATTAAGCTTTTAAAGCAAGAAATGCACAGTTTTCATTTAAAACAGCAAGAAAGCCTGCAATACCAGTAACATGTTAGTATACAAGGAAAATAGAAAGCATATGTCCCTACATACATGTGAAAGATAGAATAAAGCAGAAACAGGTAGACCACCTTATGGATTCAGACAGTGCACTTTTTTCAAACAAAGATGATTTATTAAGACCGGTTATGCAGCATGCAACAAAACTTTTTACTCAGACGTATCCTCTAATAGGTAGAGTGCAAGATTTTTTTAAATACAGCTCATATACCGGTATGCCCCTCAATTGTGTTGGAGGAACTCACCAGAGATATCACAGCTGTAGAAGCAGAGACTGCAGTTCAAGCATTACATAATAATAAAGCACCGGGACCAGATGGCTTTGACTTCTGAATTATACAAAATGTTAGGAGCCTCTATTTCAAAAGAGCTAGCTGCAGCTTTTACATATATGCTAAGGCAGGATGCTATTCGATTATAAATGGCAAAAGGAATGTTATTTTTTTTTGTTTAAGAAAGGGAACAGAGCTAATATGTCAAAATGGAGACCTGTCAGTGGCTCAGCAGGTAACACACTTGCCTCTGAGTCTGAGAGATGAGTAGGCTGTGGGTTCTATCTCCACACCAGGCACTTGGGTTACTATCCCAATACTGACACTGTAGTGCGGCATGAGGAGGGTGCTGTACTCCTGAGGTGCCGTCTTTCAGATGAGACATTAAACCGAGGTCCCATCTGCCTGTTCTGGTGGTAGATCAGGTGGATGCTAAAGATCCCATGGCACTTCTCAAAAAGAGCAGGGGAATTTCCCCGGTGCCCTGGCCAAATTTCTTCTACTCACGAAAAATACCACCAACAGCTTAATCTGGTTTAAGGTCAGTTGGCATTCATCTGTATCCCCTTCCCCCGGGTCGTGCCTGAAAATAGGCAGAATTTGTCTAGTGCACTTACCTGGTCAACAAAAACTAAAAAAACAAAATACTGATTTTAAAATGTTATCAAAAATATTATGCACCAGGTTGTTACAAGCTGCCATTTACCTTATTTCACCTACACAATCCTGTTCTATTCCAGAACAGAAAATGAGTGACCATCTCCTATTATTAAGGGAATTAATAGAGAGGGACAATAGTACAGGAGTAGAAGGATTTCTTCTTTCTCTAGACCAAAAGCAAGCATTTGATACAGTAGAGCATCAATACTTATGGGAAATGCTTGCTTATTATGGGTCACCGGCCTCCTTTATATAATGGCTCAAAGCTTTATATATTACAGCAACAGTCACACCCAATATAAATGGATGGATGGGACCAATGATTCGTATAAGGAGAGGAGTAAGACAAGGCTGTCCACTTAGCCCCTGCTATATGTTTTAGCATTGACCTTCTTCTTAGAGTGCTTAACTCTACCCCACTACTTGCACATATACAAATAGATACCTATACTTTGCCACACATAGCACTAGCATATGCAGATGACATTACCATTTTGACAAAAACGAAGGCCTCTGGGGAACAGGTGATAGATATATGTCATAAGTTCAGACGGTTATCAGGAACTACTTTAAACCTTGAGAAAAGAATAGGGACACAATTAGGTAAGCCTGATTCTTTAGTACCATCCTTAGCTGGTATTACTTTCACCCAGGAACCCATAAAAATATGAGGGATTCTTTTTTGGTCTGGGCAGCTGGATATTCTTAATTGGGAACCTAAGATTCGCCAGGCACAGGGCATAGTCCAGAACTGGAATAAGTGGCAGATGAGCAAGAAAAAGAGGGTGCACCTGGTGAAAACCTTCTTACTACCTATTTTTTTTTTACATATTAGCACTTTATTTCCCCCTCCAAAAACAATGGAAGCTACTTTATACAGCATCTTTTTCCAAACTGTATGGTGAAGTAGATTAAACCCACTAAAAAGAAATATATTATATCTTCCTAGGAATAAAGAAGGTATAGGCATTGTGAATCCTATTGTCATGTTTTGCTGCTTATATATCATAGTAAATTTGAGACCGTTACTAAGAAAAGGCTGTCGAGGGGGGTCTGATAAAGGAGGTAATCTGTCTCCACTCCCCAGGGAGCTGGAGGAATGCGGGAAAAGGCTGACTGGTAAGGTGCTGACCAAGGGAAGATGGAATCCCCATGGGAATGCGAGCAAAGAAAATGGAAGTATACAGAAAGGGTGGAAGGCAGTCCTGCTAAATGCCAGGAGCTTAGGCAATAAAATGCCTGAGCTCCAGGTGATGCTAACTGAGAGAGAGGTGGATGTGGCAGCAGTCACCGGGACCTGGGCCACCACAGGGCATGACTAGGGCCTGAACCTGGAGGGTTACACCATGTTCAGGAAGGATGGGGGAGGGAAGGGGAGGAGGGGTAGCAATAATAGTCCAAAACAGCATTGGCATAGAAGGAGTGGAGGAGGCGGAGGGAACTGTGCAGGTGATTTGGGTCACCTTGATAACAAGGGGGGGGCAAGAGAGTAAAAATAGGAGTGGTGTATAGACCCCCTGCACTGGTGGAGGAGCTGGAGGAGAGTCTGGTGGCAGACGCTGGGAGACACTGCAGTTTGGGCAGGGGAAAGGTGGTGGTGTTGGGGGACTTAAACATGCCAGGAATGGACTGGGAGACTATGACATCCTCGGTGGCCAGGGAACAGAGGTTGTTGGATGTCTTTCAGGGCATGTTCCTAACTCAGCAGGTGGAGGAACCGACCAGAGAAGCGTGGATAGTGGACCTGGTCCTGGCAGACAGTGACCAGACTGGGGGCCTGGAGGTAAGGGACCCGTTGGTGAGGAGCGACCATGCCACGGTCTGGTTCTGCCTGAACCTAGGAGGGATAGAAGGCTGCACAAAGACAGAGGTAACTGACTTCAGGGGGGCAGATTTCAAGGAATGGGATTGGGCCAGACATGGATGCTGACAGTAGGTGGGAAATCATCAGGAGGGGGGTGCAGAATGCTACCAGCACCTGCGTAAGAGTAAGACGAAAATGCGATAGAGGCCAAAAATCCTGCTGGTGGACCAGGGAGGTTCAGGAGGTGGTGAGGGGAAAGAAGGCAGCTTATAGGCATTTCAAGTGCTCAAGGAGTGAAAGAGATCGAGGGGAGTATGAGCTGATGGCCAGAAGGGCCACTAGGGTTGTGAGGACGGCTAAGACAAGGAAGGAGCAGAACCTGGCCAGGGAAATTAGGAGAGGGAACAAGGGGTTCTTTAGATACACTGGTGAAAAATGAAGGGTGAAGAGGCAGATTAGTAGGATTAAAACAGGGGAGGGATGGGCACAAGACCCAGGGGAGCAGGCTGAGGTACTAAATGAGTACTTCACCTCAGTTTTCACCAAGGAAAAAGTGGGGGCTGCATCATACTTGAGAGGAGACAGTGAAACTGAGGGGGGGATCCTTACCAATCGGCGGGTCTGGGGAGGGGGGGGCCATCACTGGCAGGAGGGAGGAAGGCAAAGCAGGGGGATGAGGTAGCGGAGGTGGAAATCATGACAGAGACAGTGAGGGAAGCCCTCAGGTCCCTTAAGACAGAGAAAGCACTGGGGCCAGATAAATTACATCCCAGAGTGCTGAAGGAACTGGCAGATGTCCTGGCAAAACCCCTGGTGAAGCTTTTCAGCATATCTCTGAGGACAGAGTGGGTGCCCCAGGACTGGAAGGTGGTGCATATAGTGTCTATCCACAAGGGAGGATCAAGGGAGGTGGCAGAGAACTACAGGCCCATCAGCCTGACATCGGTGATGGGCAAGGTGATGGAGGGCATTGTCAAGGAGAGGTTGAGGGGGACCTGGAAAAGTCAGGGTGCCTGGACGATAGACAGCATGGATTCGTCTCAGGGAAATCATGTCAGACAAACCTTGTGGAGTTCTATGACTGGGTGTCGAGTGCCTTGGACCTGGGTAGACCAGTGGATGTCCTCTTTCTTGACTTCAGCAAGGTGTTTGACTCTGTTTCTCATGGGGGCCTGTTGGATAAGCTGGGAGAAATGGGGGTGGGGAACCAGATGATCAGATGGATAGGAAATTGGCTCCAGGACTGGACCCAGAGAGTTGTGGTTGGTGGGATAGTCTTATCCCCAAGGATGGTCATTAGTGGGGTCCCTCAGGGATCAGTCCTTGTGCCCCTCCTGTTCAACGCCTACATCTCTGACATAAGGAAGGGTATCAGGAGTGAGATGAGTCTCTTTGCGGATGACTCAAAACTGTGGGAGGTGTGGATGGGGTGGAGGGGAGGGGAGGGTGACCCTACAGGGGGACCTGGAGGCTCTGGAAAAGTGGTCTAGAAAGTGGAAGCTGAGGTTCAATGCAGGGAAGTTCCAACTCTCTCTGTGCACCGTGCCCTCCTAGCCTTTCTCCTACCTCCTCCCTCCCTTCCCCTACCTTCGCCTCTACCTGGTGTATATTTTTATTTTTTTTCTTCCGTTATTTCCTCCTGCAACCCTAGATAACCTGCTTTATCTTCCTATAGACACTTCTATGTATGTAAATACTCTGTAATCCGTACAATATCTGTATAATTCAATGTACATATGAACTTCTTTTTTTTTTCTCTCTGTAAACAGTATTATCTGTACTGCCTTGTAAATACCTGTGTTGACCTGTACATACAATTGTTCATGCTCCACCCAGGTCCATCTTGCAAATAAGCTTCTGCTCAACGATGAACGCCTGATTAAATAAAGACTTGATTGATTGATTGATTGATTGATTCATTGAAATGCAAGGTACTGCACCTGGAAGCCAGAAACCTCGGCCAAGGATACACTCGGGGGGGAGGGGGTGCTGCAAGTCTCAATGGCTGAAAGGGACCTGGGGGTGGTGGTGGATGTCAAGATGAACAACTCTGAGACTTGTAGAAGGGCAGCGGCCAAGGTCAATAGGATGCTGGGATGCATCGCTAGGGGGATCACCTCCAGAAGGAGGGAAGTGATACTCCCTCTGTATAACTGCTTGGTGAGGCCGCACCACGAGTACTGCATGCAGTTTTGGAGGCCACACTTAAAGAGGGACATTGAACTCCTGGGGAGGGTCCGGAGGAGGGCAACCAAGATGATCTGGGGCTTTGGGAACAGGACCTATGGGGAGAGGCTTGAAGAGCTAAATATGTACAAATTGGAAGAGAGAAGGGACCGGGGACATGATAGAGGTCTTCAGGTACATGAAGGGGGTAAATAGGGAAGGAGCAGTCAGGGTGGTCTGAAGGAAGGGGGGGCAACTAGAGGGCATGGGTGGAAGCTGGAGGGGGGAGATTCAGGGGAGAAAGGAGGAGGTGCTGCTTCACTGAGAGGGTGGTAGAGCCATGGAATGCACTGCCTAGGGGGCTGTTGGAGGCAGAGATGGTAGACGGGTTCAAGAGGGGGTGAGACAGATGCAGAGGAAGGGTTCTGGAAGCAAAGTCCTGTGCAGCAAGAGTATCCAGGACTGGGAAGGGAGAAGCCAGAGACGGCAAGGGGGCAGCAAGTTCAGCTCCCAGAGTGGAGGCTGACCAAATGAGCAGACACAAAAGACCATTAGGCCTATTCTGCTGGCATTTTAGTATGTTAGTATGAATAACTTTGACTTGGAAACCTTTATATGATATTTCTTGCAGTACATGGTTCACTCAATGGTCCACTGCTTCTTTGAAGCAAATAAAATACACAAACATAAGTTTACTATGTGTACGAGATATTTTTGTTAAAATTAAAAGTTGGCAAATTACAACTAATATGGTCCTGACTCTACACAGGAAGTTTCTCTATAGGCAAATTATACAGGGAATGTTTTGTGAACAGGTTACCCTTCCTAGTTGCCCTGAAGCTTTGCTTCCAACGTTATTGGATTATTTAAATAACCCGAGAATACCAGACAAAATGTGGAACATACAGTGGTTGTGTTGCCATAACAGACCTAATGTAAAGGCCAACCAGAGGCATAAGCAGGTACCAGAAAGATTGTGCTCTATACCCCTAATGTATACAGCAGTTAGAAACCGTATCTCATCTTTTTTTTTTTCCTGTTCATACATTTCGCCATTTTGGATCTTATTAGAACAAAAATGGAATATGCCTATATTTCAGGCTGTGCATTTATATACAATATTGTATGGACATTTTGATAAAGCTTGGGGTGCATGGGACACCTCTACATTACAAGTAATCTTCACAGTTGTGAAGTGGTATGTTTGGAATGTACGTTGCTGGTTTCCATTACAACAGAAGAATGTAACTCTTGTAGAGTAGATAGAAAAAATTACCTGGGAGTTGAAATTAATTTATCATAAAGAACTGAAAGAAAAAGTACAAACTGGGGTATTTCACTCTTGCAGAAATCTCCCTTGGATCGCTGACTCGGAAACACCCATTACTTAAGGATAACTGTTTGCTTATATTTTCTTTTTTCTCTTGCTCGTAGTATATAGAATGTTAAGGGGAATTTTACCAGGGATGTGGTAACTATTTTGATAAGATGCTATTTTGATAAGATGCATCCAGATTACATGATGGGTTTTCATAAATTCTTTTTTTTCCTTCCTTTTCTTTGTTTTCTTTATGTTAATTTTATGCTTTATGTACTTACATACGTATCGATATATTGTTTTCTTTTGTTTATTTTGTATGCTTTACAATAAGATCTAAATACCCCTACTCTGTAGTATAGGGTGCTATGACAGTGTGAGTGGATGGCCAGTTCAGTCTGTGTGGAGCCCTTCACAGATGCAGGTGAGGTGGGGGAATCGGTCTCCTCCCTTGCCTCGGAAATAATGGAGACCAGCATTTCTGCACAATGTTTGGAAACTCAACAAACTTCACATGGGACTGTACCTGACATTGAGTTGTTGGCCGAGCAGAATGAGATTTCTTCTAATGTGGCTGCTTTGATAGAGGAAAGTACTATGTGCTCAGTGGAGGAACTGCTGAGGGAATTGCACAAGGAGGAACGCTGCTATGCAGCATGACATGCTGGACTAGAAGCCGAAATCAGAAGAAAGTTGTGGATGCCCCTGTGGAGTCAGAATATCAGAGGGCTGTTCCGCTGGCTGAGGAAATGGAACTTGAAGGACCCACAGCTCCAAACACTGTCTGTTGAGTACCAGGATTAGTGGAGCAAGACAAACTAAAGATTCGAGGTACTGTGGTTGCAGGGAGAAATAATGACGAGAACAGTGGGCTAAGCACCAAGCCAAAATTATTGTATAAACTGGGACTGTGTGCACAACACAAAGCATCCAAAGGAGATGCTTAGCAGCACACATTTGTTCTACATATGTCTTCTGCTGCAAGGCCTGTGTTTCCAAGGGCCAAACTGCACTCAAATACTGGAAAGCTGAAAAAGCATGTGAAGGAGAAAAGACAATCCAAAGGTTCAAGACTGTCTTTTCAGACTGGGGAGGGGCAGTAACACCCCCTCCTCGAATGGTACACAGGAGTCAGATCCCCCAATTCAAGCAGGGCTGACAGCTGATACACCAACATGAACCACGACAGCCCTTGAACAGGCTGGTTGGGTTAAAACCCTAGATGGCAAGGGATGGGATGCAAACCTCCTGGGGACTTCTAAGGCTGTGTCTGAACAGCTGCTTGCTATGATCCTCAATACAGAGGTACTGGAGATGGTGACATTAGCATCAGACTCACAGATCCACCCTGGACAACTAGAAGGCCCTTCTGGCCAAGACACCGATACCACAGGTACCCCAGACATTTTACATAAAATACAGATGTTAGAAGGGGATGAGTCTAGCAATGGCATCCCTGCTCAGAATGTAATGCAATCATCACAAGACATGGAGGGCCCAGCAAGGGACCTGGGGGAGAAGGAGGTGGTTCCACCACAACAGGCTGCCCAACAAGGTGAGGGTTCAGTGCCTATACAGGATTTCTCCCCAAATGTCTGGCAAACAAATGTAAGGGAGCGTTTATTTCCAGATGCAACAAGACATTTCAGAATCTGCAAAGAGAAGGAATGTGGCTTGCTTGAAATACAGAGGGGGACTTGAAGTGGCTCCTGACCATATATATGTGGGTGTCTCTCTCATCAAGGAGAGTATGAAATTCTATGCATATGAAGTGTATGCTTTAATCCATATGTTGGGTGATACGTTGTATGACATCAGCTTCAAACACCCTTCTGGCCTTGAACGATTTTGGAAGCAATGTCAGCTTTTAAAAAATACCCCACTTTGGCAGCCATTTGTAGCTATCCGTCTTATGAAACCCTCCTTTAAAAGAATCACAGTGATGTTTCGTAATGAAGGGGTCAATGTGGTAGACATCATGTTTGGGTTAAAACAGAAGAGCACAATTAATGGGTATCCAGAGTCCATTTTGAATGACAAGCACTTTTGGACAGGGGGATGGCACTATAAAGTCACTCTGAAACAAATCAGTGGGGAACCCCAACACCTACCCAACTGCTTCTTTTTGGGATGGGATGGGATGGGGTGTAGTGTTTTACGCTGGGCAGCCCTGGGCATGCTACAGGTGTGGGGACATTGGGCACTTGAGCAATGCCTGTGACAAATTGAAATGTGGCCTCTGTGGAATTGTGGGCCATGGTAGTGATCAATGCCCAAATCTCATGCGATGTAACCTTTGTGAAGACCAGGGACACACCTTCCGTAACTGCTCCTGGGCCTCTCAGAACAGTTTGGACTAAGTGCTTAGGGCCAAACAAGATATCTATGTGACACTGGCCCAAAAAGACAGATTGAAAATGCTAACAACTTCACTGGAAGTTTGTACATTGCATACAGATAATCACAGGACCATCACAGATACCAGTGAAGTGGACTCTGAGGTGGTGGATGATCCACTGCCTGCACCCTCCCATGCTCCAGTTAGAGATGAGTGCAATAATGTGGGTGCAGCACAGGTTCCCCCACCTGATGAATTCATTCCACATGAAAATCCTCAGGCAGACATACTGCAGGCTGTGACATCCACAGCTATGGTAGTCTCTGAAATAGTGGAGCAGGATGCCACTGAGGCACAAGTCATGCCCCCACCTGCACAGACAGCAGGTACCTCTTTCAAGATGGTCACCAGATTGAAAGTAGGACTAAAATCACTGCTTCCAGCTATGTTGCCGGATGAGAGGGAACCAATATTGGTGCAAAACCAATATGCTGCATTACAAGACCAGAACTGGATTACTTCTAAGGGAGAATCGGATGTCTCTTCCATGGCATCATCACAGGCAGACATTGCCATGGACATAGACAAAAGTAACCCACAGCAGAAAAAAAAATGAAAAAAAAAGGAGATGACCACACTTTAACTGAAAAAAATGTTTTTGATGTCTTTTTTTTTTACATCCTTTTCATGGCTGTCCTTAATATCTTAACATGCAATGTTAACAGTGTAAAATCTATAGCTAAGAGGCAGGTTATTTTTTCAGTATTGAATGATTTAAAGGGGGATATTATTCTCTTGCAGGACACTCGTTTACACACCATTCCTGAAATTATGGTGGTACAAAAAGATTGGAGATGGGGGTTCTCATTGTGGTCGGTGGGGAGGAGACTTGTTCTGGGTTGGGGTTCTTATTTCCTAATTCTTCAGTGGCAATTACAAAGGTATGGCAGCTTAGATTCAATGCTAAGTGCAAGGTAATGCACCTGGAAACAAAAACCAGGGAAGAGTACACAATGGGGGTGAGATACTAACAACAACAAAATGGAAAGGGACCTGGGGTAGTCATATCAGATGACCTAAAGGTTGGCAAGCAATGTGAGAGAGCAGCAAGGAGGGCTGGGGGATACTGGGATGCATAGGGAGGCATCACCAGTAGAAAACAAGAAGTTATTATCCCTCTGTACAGACAGCTGGTCAGACCCCATCTGGAGTACTGCGTGCAGTTCTGGAGACCCAATCTCTGCAAAGACATAGACAGGATGGAAGCTGTCCAGAGAGGGCAACTAAAATG
This sequence comes from Neoceratodus forsteri, assembly GCA_016271365.2. Classification (NCBI taxonomy): domain Eukaryota; kingdom Metazoa; phylum Chordata; order Ceratodontiformes; family Ceratodontidae; genus Neoceratodus; species Neoceratodus forsteri. The sequence continues at coordinate 878,344,078 of CM028129.1, forward strand.
GTGCAGGGTCTGCACTGGAAGACATATGAAGAGAGACTTAGGAGCTTAATATGTATAGCCTCGAGGAAAGGAGGAGAGGGGGGACATGATAGAAACTTTCAAATACCTCAAGGGAATCAACAAAGTCCAAGAGGGTAGCATTTTTCAAAAAGAGGTGTGCAAGAACAAGGGGCACAATTTGAAGATAGAGGGCAGCTCAGAGGTAATTTAAGGAAGTATTTGTTCACAGAGAAGGTTGTGGATGCATGGAACGGCCTTCCGGAGGAAGGTTGTGGAGTCAAAAACAGTGGTGGAATTCAAGCATGCATGGGACAGTCATAAGGCAATTCTAGGGGTGGGGCAGGAAGAAGTAGGCTGCTGGTTAACTAGGATCTGCAGCTTATCCATTAGGTAGAGGAAATGGGCAGACTGGTGGGCCAAGCGGTCCTTATCTGCCGTCAAATTCTATGTTTCTATGTTAAGGTGATTGATGTTGGTCCAGGAAGCAGTGGTAATTGATGTTATCTATGCTTCAACAGCTTTAAGCCTCTCATTAATGTGTATGCTTCACAGGTAAAAGGCAGAGCGTACCAGGCTTTTACATCAGTTGGAACCTTACCTGCATACATCTAAACTGACCCTGTGGGGGGTTGATTTTACTTGTGGGCTGCCAAAAAGGGGCTGGGGGAGGAAGTTGATAAAAATACTTTGTGACACAAATTTGTTAAACTCTATTTTATGGTGTTTGGGGTTCAAAGATGTATATGACATTCTGGGTACCACACCTATGCATACCTTTTACAAGGGACTGCTGTCTTCTAGGATAGATTTTTGGTTTGTTCCAGACAAAACCCCTATTAGGGACTCTAGGATAATACTCCTGGAAACATCAGACCACATGGCAGTGTGGGTTACCATCAATTTAGCACAACACACACAAATAGGATGAGGCTTTTGGAGAATTAATGTGACTCTCATGCAGGAGGACACTGTTCAGAGGGAAATTAAAGAATTATTGACAGCTGGATGGTCAGTACAATGTCTTTATGACAACCTGGTGGACTGGTGGGAAGAAACTAAGTGGGACATTAAGCAATTGATGATACACATCTCACAACATATTGTTAGGACACAATACACTACATATTTGGGTTGGAGAGCATGATACTTGTGACTTCTGACCCAAATGAGGGAAACGGGATGGGATCTCACTCTACAGATTGATGACTTGAAAAAGAAAATGGTCCAGTTCCAATATGATAGAGAAAAATCTCTTTGTACGAAACAAATATTTGGGACACAAAGGGCTAGACAACATGTTAACCCCTTAGACAGTCATTTGTAATGGATTAAAAACAGGGTAATGGCCTCATTACAGGATAATACAGGTAGAATAGTGTCAGATATATCATCCACTAGGATGGTTGTACAAAAGCATGTCCAATCTAAATTCCAGCAATAAGATACTATGGATTCACACCCTTTTCCAGTATCTCTTAATTTGCCACAGGTCATAGAGAAGGATAAGGAATCACTGTGTGACCCATTTCAGATTTTTAAGATTGAGACTGCCATCAAGTCCCTGTAGGCTGATACTGCACTGGGACCTGATGGTATACCGAATGAATTTTATAAATTATTTTCAGAATCCTTGGCTCCTGTGTTGTGCAACGTATATAATGCCCTATCACTGGTAGGGAGGATGGGTTCTAGCATGCAGGAGGGTGTGATTTTTTTTTTGTTTAAAGCTGGCAACCTCACTGAAATCACACATTGGAGACCTCTGAGTCTGCTGACAGCATATTATAAAATCTTGGCTAAACTTATTACTGTCAGATTGGCATAGGCAGCAACATATTTGATTTTGGAGATGCAAACCTGTGTGATCCCAGGGAGAAACCTAAATCAAAACTTAATGTTTCTTAGAGACATAGTAGCACATAGCCTGGATATGACTCTGGAGGGTTACAGTTTATCAACTGACCAGGAAACAGCATTTGACTCTATTAAACAAATATTTGTGGCAGGTTTTGCACAGTTATGGTATACCAGAGGAGTTTCTTGCCATGATACAACTTTTGTATAGGAGGCCCAGTTGAGACCCTTGGTAAATGGATATTTAGAGACACCTATGTATTTATGGAATGGAGTGAGGCAGGGGTGCCCATTGAGCCCCCTGTTATATGTGTTTTGTTTGGACCCGATTTTATGGATGATTGAATGGGATCCTCAAATAGCCCCGGTAACACAGTCTGGAGGATCACCTCTCACGAAAGTTTCAGCTTATGCAGATGATGTTGTAGCAGTGGTAGCAGACTTACAGTCTGGTGCGCATGCTTTGGATGTTTTTCAAGATAATCATAAGTTTACAGGGATTGCTATTACCTATAGAAAGAGTGCTGCTTTAGCACTAGGGGGTACAGACATCTCAGCTGCTTTTGTTATACTAGTGACTAAGGAACCTATTAAGATATTAGGCTTATATTTCGGGGATAGCAATGCAGCTCAGAGTAACTGGGAAAGGAAATTGTGCATTGCACAGTCCAAAGTACAACAGTAGAAGTCTTGGTCTATGACCAAGAAAAAGAGGATTTATTTGTTACGTAGCTATATTGTCCCTATTTTCTTGAATGTGGCACATATTTTTCCGTTACCATTTCCACTCCATGAAACACTCCTTAGCACCTTTTTTCCACTACTTTGGGGTAGTAGATTGAACCCAGTGAAACGTAACCATACTTACAGAGGTTGGACAGAAGGGGGTTTGGATATAATACAACCAATCGTTTTCTTTTTAGTATACTGTATTTTTTTGCACCAATATTAAGCCCTTATTTATTGGAACAATAAGTGCATGGACCCCGATGGTATAACAATGGAAGGAGGCATTTTTTTCTGCTTGGGGTAGGGAGAAATGGAACCCTTCAGGTAAGTGTTTACCAGATTATGTGCAAGTAAGTCTTAAATATATTTGGTTATGGAAAATTGGGTCTGTCTGGTTTTAGGGGGTCCCCAGGAAACAGTTTTATAAAGAAATTGTGGGGGCATGTTATCATGAAGACCATGTTTTTGTGGTGGGCCCTCACATACAGATAAAATACCTCTTGGAAGCTATGTTGAATAAGAGGATTCCACCAAAGATGCAAGATACAATGTGGTTATGTGGTCATAGGAAACTGAATGTGAGGGCCAACCACAAACATAAGGTAGTTACTGAACGTATGTATTTAAAGGTAGAATGTCATGAAATGGTGGAGACAATGCAACATTTATTCTTTGACTGCCCATTTATACAGCCTTTGTGGAAACTGTTGGATGACTATTGGGTGTGAAATGTTTTACAGTTATGACATATGATATGTTATTATATGACCATCTACCTGCGGTTTGGCTAAAATGGAACAGGAGTACAGTATATATGATATTTGCATGCCTAAAGTGAGTTATTTGGCATGTCCAGGGCCAAGCTTTTTTGAAAGGGGAAGAGGTGACCCCGCAGGACCTCCTTTTTAAGCTACAATCTGAATTAGATGCTGTGTATCAGTATGAACATCATACTATTGGTGAGGCCGCATGTAGTCAGTACTGGAAAGGGATTGATTGGGTTGGCTAGAAAGACATAAGGCAACAGCTGAATTTGTTTTCATGTTTTCTGTCTTATAATTTTTTCTGTCAGCTTTAACTTTTTTTTGTTTTAGATTGTTTCATGCTTATTTAGAAGGGAATACAGTTGTGCTCTACTATGTTTTGAAGTTAGATGGGTAGGAGGGGGGTATGTTTGAAACACTGAGTTTTGATCTTTATGATATACAGTATGATATGATTTATGAAAACATGCACATATATTTTTTGATTCTTTTTCTTGCTGTTCTGGTATGCATTAATACCTTTCGTTTGAGTTTTCGTTTAGAGTAAGTTTTGTTATCCTGCATTTACCAACTATTTTATGATGTTTTGTTTTTGTATTCTATTAAAAAATTCCCCTACTCTTTTCAAGAAGTGCCATGGGAACTTTAACATTCACCTGGACTACAACCAGAACAGACAGATGGGATGTCGGTTTAAAGTCTCATCCAAAAGATGGAACCTCAGGAGTGCAGCACCCCCCTCATGCTGCACTACAGTGTCATTGGGATTTAACCCAAGTGCCTGGTGTGGGGATAGATCTCACAGCCTCAGAGGCATGTGTGCTACCTGCTGAGCCACTGACACTGATTGCTAAGCCACTGAAACTGATCAAATGGGATAAATTCCATAATTGGATACACACTATACATAGACACCCACACGCAAAAGTTAAAGTAAATGGGACTATTTCCTCTTCCTTTAATATAGAGTGGGGTACTCTTTTCACCCTTAGCCTAGAACCCCTTGCAGCTTTAATTAGGCAGTCACCTGAGTTTCAGGGAATTCAGGTTGAAGGGGAGGAAATTAAGATTTCCCTTTATACTGATGATATGCTTTTATACGTTACAGACCCAGTACAGGCAGTGCCAAAACTTCTTAAATTGATTAAATCTTTTGGTTCAGTATCGGGCTTTAAGACCAATAAAACCAAGACTGAAATGCTTCCAACAGGGCTGTACAGGGGTCTCTTACCAATGAACATTGAGGGCTTGAAGTGGGTGACTTCAGGGTTTCGGTATTAAGGGATTTGGATCCTAGGGGATATTTCTAAATTATTTCATACTAATCATCAAAAATTTCTTTTGGAGGTACAGGCAAACTGTAATAGGTGGAGGGAACTTCCATTATCCTTCATAGGTCGAACTGAGATGATACAAATGAACGTCCTGCCACACTTCCTTTTTATTTTTGCATCTGTTCCCTTGCTTCCCCCAATCTTATACTGAAAGGTGCTTAAGTCAACCCTCTCCAAATTTATCTGGGTGGAGGAAAGGCCCAGTATCTAATGGGATATTTTGAAGGCACCCAAGAGGCTGGGTGGATTGGGGTTACCAGACTTCCAAAGGTATTATCGGGCTTTACAATTACAATTTTTGATGCCACACCTGGCTGCGGTGGACCCTCCAATGTGGGTGGTGCTATAAAGGGATACATACTGTCCAGCAAGATTGGGTGACCCTATGTTTATAGATGGACCAAGCCTTAAACTATTGGATTTGGGGAACTCCTGGGCTGGCACACTGAAACAGTCCTGGTGAGAGGTACAGTATGTTGAAGATACAGATTTACTCTCAGTCTGGACATGGCCACCACCCTTCAAGCATGTCTTGATTTCACCCCTTTCAAGAAGGATAGCAGATTCCAGAGAATGGAGAGATTGGGCCTTTCCCATTTGGGTAATTTGTTCCAAAGAGGGTCCCTTAAATCATTTCCCCAGCTATCCAGTGAATTCAGCCTACCCCCTGGAGATCTTTTTCAGTATTTACAAATCAGGCATTACTTATCAAGTGGGGATAGGACAGCACAATTAACCAGTCCTGCTAACCCTCTTAGATCTCTTCCTTATCCCAGTCCCTCCATGTTGGGGTTCAGATCTCTTAGATTGTTGGACTACTGTCTGACCTGGAAACAGACCAATTGGCAGTAGTAAAAGCATCCTGGCAATCTGAAGCAGGGATATACAGTAGGTGGGTGACCAGGAGTGGATGTAGATCTGGGAGGGAATATTACAAGACTACTGCATCTCCCTCATGGCAGGAGTTCCAATGATGCCTGATGGTCCAGTACTTTTGTACCCTGGTGATTACTAAGCACTGTGGGACTCACCTCAGATCTATGCTGGAGGGGATGTGGGGACAGAGGTACCCACACACATATTTTTGGGGCTTGCTTGCCTGAAACTCATTATTTATTGGAAACAGGTAGGGGAGGCACTGGCAAAGGTGTTGGGGATTAAAATACCATCCCTAGCCCAAACTTGGATTCTGGGTCTTCCCCGTAACACATTAACAAGCAACTCTAAAAGGTATTTTTTCTATATTATGATAGTGGCAGCTAACAAAGCTGTTATGCAACATTGGCTCACTGCCACTCTGCCCACTGTCGAGACCTGGTATGCTAACTGTCTATGTATCCTGGAGATGGGGAAGCTCACATCCAAGATCAGATTTCAGAAAGACAGCTTTTTGAGCAAATGGCTTCCATTTTTTCACTATCAAGCTGAGACAGAAGATAGAGATATATCGGAAATTTTGGCTGAACAGGACTGATAGTTTATTAGTAGGTGAGTAGGGTTTCATGCCCACTACTCTCACCTTTTCTCACAGCTAATATTGAGAGGTTCCCCATCAATGTATGGCTGGGAGGGGGACACTTGACCATCTTCCTCCCTATCTCCTCCTCTTAACGTTAATTAAGGTAAGATAAACTATTGACTGTTTAATTTCCTGGGATAAATTTGGATTTGTTCTTCTTTTTTTTCATTTTTCTGTTTGTTTTTCTTCTTTATACATTTGTATTGTACTTTTCCATGTTTTGACTATACTGCAGGCATAGAGACACAATGGCTAATAAGAGAAAGCTTAATAAGAATTGTTAAGTTTAATCAGAATGTCTTTTGAACATACTTTAAACTTAGTAATCATTTACTTGATTTTATGCACACCATGTTGTAAACTTTTTCTTATCTATATGCTTTGTGTTGTAGTGTTATTGTTGAAAAAATTGAAAAGCTTAATAACATTTTATTTAAAAAAAACACCTTTGTATTTAGGCTGACTGCTTCCCGGTTTCATTCACTTTCCATGAGTGCTTAGGATCTTCCTGCAGAAAATCAGTGATATGGAGTTGCCAAGCTTGAGGATGGGCAGGGAGTACTGGATTGGGGGGAAATGAGTGGATAATTTGTTCAGAACTTGGAAGAGTGGTTAAGGTTCTTCTGGAGTGAGAATGTAAAGTGATCAGATTTCTCCAAGACTGATGGCTTTGGTACAAGCATTGTGAAGGATCCAATAATTTAACAGGGTGGCAGGGGAACTGGTTCTCTTATAGGACCAACAGGCCAGATCATGAGCTTGAAGGCAGGCCAGCAGCTCAGCAGAGATCAAGGGAAGGTAAGAACCTCGGACCCTGGTTTTCCTTAGAGGAACATGGTAGTCCAGGACAGCCATAAATTTGTTATGGAAGGAATTAAGGGCTGAGTTGATACTGGTTGCTGTAGGGATATGGGACCAGTTAGTAACTTGACAGATCTGCATGAAGGAAAGATAAATCCAGTGACCTGTAGGACTGCAGGAGGATAATTTGGGGGTGATCTATGGAGCGATAGATCTTATGCATACAGTAGACCATATGATGGTCACTGAGTGCATCTGGGAAGATACCTACATCCTTACTTCTGTGGGATGAAAGGAGAGTACCCAGTCCAGTAAAATGTGGTTCAAGGATTTCTGATTAAGGTGGGTGGGGTGTGAAATTAGTTGGGTTGCTAGAAACATTTAATATTCTGGCTAAGTTTGTTACTGAGGGAGAGAGCCAATTAGTGTAAAAGTCCCAAGTATCAGCAACTCAGCAGAAAAGAAGTAGAAGCAGATGGAGGAGAGGAGCTCAGGGACAGAAGCTTGGGGTAAGCTAGAGCAGCAGTACACTCTTGCAACAAAAAGTGTGACTGTGTAGAGGGAAGAGACTGATAGTACCGGCACAAATTGGATTCCAGAGGAGAAGTAGCTTGCAGTACTTCATCTTCTGTTGGGGTGATCCTGACTTGCTATGGAGTTACCAGGTATGGACCTTGGGAAGAGCCAATACTCTGAGACAATGAGAACATCCAGCCTGAGAGTGACCATGAAGGGCAGCAATAGATCCAGCTTCTGGAGGAGGCATTTAGGTGGGCAACTTGCAGTCCATTGGGAAACTGCATAGGTCAGGCATGGGCAGGACCAGCATTAAGCTCAATGTCTCCTGTCACCAGAAGTAGAAAGAAAACAAGGAGCTTAAGGAACCAGGGAGCTACTTGAAGGGAAGGGGTGAGAGATGGCAAAGGGACAGAGAGGGAGGGCGGGAGGAGGGGAGAGGAGGAACAAGAAAGTTCCAAGTGAAACACAGAAACCTAGATTTTGCTGGCAGCTAAGGACTGCTAGAACCACCAACTCTGCCCATTTTTTCTTGTCTATTTTATACTGCAGATTCTACTTGATCTCTAGCACATTCACCCCACTTCCATTTCCCTAAGATTCCATTATGCCTGTCCCATGTATTCTTGAAACCCAGAACTGTTTTTGCTCTGACCACCTCTGCTGGAAGACTTTTCTAAGAATCCACTACTCATTCTGTGAAGAAGTACTGAATTTTCCCCTCTCCAACTTCTTACCATGTCCCCTTGACCTTGAGCACCTTTTTTTCGGAAAAATATTTCCCTCCTGTACCTTATTTACTCCCTGTGTGGTATTTAAAGGTCTCTCCCATATCCCACACTCACTCTCATCTCCTCCAGGGTGTACATATATGCATATACATATACATGGGAGACAGTATAGCACAGTGGTTTAAGGCTCTGAGCTGCAAATCTGGAGACCTAGGTTTGAATCCCACAGCCCCACTTGCATACTGTGTGACCCTGAGCTAATCACTTAACTTCCCTGTGCTCCCAGGTTGCACCTGGAAATAAGATTTCAGCTTAGTGTGTCACTCCTGGTTAAACAACTGAAAAAAAAATCTAGGTCCTCAAGTCTCTCCTTATAGAGCTACTGATGCAAACTCTGTACCATTTTAGTTGTCCTATTCTGGACTCCCAGTGGAGCCAAAAGTAATGTAAAAGGGAGCCTAGAGGACATCAGGAAAAGTGGGGAAGGGAAAAAAGAGATAAGGACGGGCAGGTGGGGGTGGGAGTGAAGTGGAAAGAATAGGAGTGAAAAGGGAGAGGGAATTGGATGGAGAAAGGCTGCTGCAGGAGTAGTGAGCAAACTGGAATGGAGCTCATCAAAGCTCCAAAGGGTCAGTTAGGCAGTGGGAAGGAGAGGAGCTCATCAGAGCTCAACAGGACACTGAAGGGGCACAACTGAAGCAGGTGGCTGAGCAATTGGAGGGGAGCTCATTTGGAGCTCAGTTTGGAGTTGGAGATGATTTAATTTAATTTCACGGAGCTCAAACAGAGCACTACTGGACTTGTTTTTTTTTTTTTTTAATAATCTTCCCACCCACCCACCCTCTCCCATCCCCATGTTATATTAAATGCTCAGCTGAGCAGGAGGAGCAAACAGGATCTGTCCATAGGAGGGTTAACAGTCTGGGGGGCAAATAAAAAAAATTCAAAAAGGACGAGGGGTAGTGGTAGAGGTTATTGTGCATTCAGTCTGTGCATGGGGTTTGATTATACATTAAGTCTGTCTGGTATCAGTATATACACACTGTCAGATCTAGGAAAAGTCAGGGTGGGTGCTATCTAGGTGAGCGGGGGGGGCCTTGGTACAGTCAAGGGGATATGCTATCTACTTGTAGTTGGTCGGATGTGATGTCTAGTAAATGGGGTAGAGCTTAGCAGGTTCTCTGTGTCTAGATCACTGAAGGATTAGGCTAAAGGGTTCAAAACAGATGCTCTACAGGGGTGAGCCTACTGCCTCAATTACACAAGCAGCTTATAGGTATAGGCCACTTAAAGCAGGGAATTTACTAAGAGAAAGCAGGGCATGGGGGGGTTGGTGTCCAGGAGATTGCAAGGGAATACTGATGTCAGCACTGAGAGAGCAGAAGGGAAGGGAGAGATAGCAGAAGAAGAATGAATTATACAGAGGCTGGAGAGGGCATGTGCAGGGGACTCAAAGGATGGGGATGGGAGTTCCAGGGGAACAAAGGAGGCCAGGAGGAATAGTTAGGTGTAACGGATGTGGGGGCAGCAGTGTTTATGGAAATGCTATGGAGAATAAGGGAATGTCCAGTATGTAATAAGATTGATGCAAATAGGGAGCAGAGATAAATTGTGGAGGTTGGGAAAATGAGGCATGATGGGGGGAGGGGGGAACTACATCTACGATGGCATCAGGGAGAGCCAGGTTGGTATACCGAATGGATAGCAGGAGAGCAGGGTATAGATGGTGATATCAAGGAATGGGGACCAGGGCAGGTTGTGGGGGTGGCAGGAGGTGAGGAGGAAGGGGAAGGAGGGTCAGAGGATGGGAGCTCAGAGAAAGGCCAGTACCTGGACTCCTAGGGGCAAAAGAGCTGCCACTGAAGGGGGTACTAATGTGTCCAACAGGGTACACTCCTTTATCAACTATGATGGACCGGGGGCTCAAGAGAGATTTGAGGAAAAATCAAGTAGGGGGCATGGAACAGGGACAGAAAGAGGGGAAGGAGGGCTAGAACCAAGGTTAGGGAGGGACTGACAGGGCAGGGTTCAGCCAGAGATAAAGGAATAGAGACAGAGAGAGGGAGAGAGGGCAGTAAGGCAGGCAAAGGCCCAAACCAAAGAAACACTAGCACAAACAGTAAAAGAAGGTGACAAGACTTTCTATAGATACATTAGTGAAAGGAGAAAGTCCATAGGGGGTATTGCTAAGATCAAAGGAGATAAGGGTGTGTGTGAGGAGGAGGACCATGCAAAAGCATCTATCCTAAATAGATACTTCTGCTCAGTATTTACTGAAGAGAAGGTAGAGCAGGGCCCACAGTTCAGTACCATGGACACAGGGGGGATGGAGGTGTGCACTAGTCCCTTCACAAAAGAAAGGGTCCTACAATAGCTTGATAAGCTCAAGGTGGACAAGGCAATGGGACCTGATGGCATATATCCCAGGGTACTAAAGGAGCTAAAGGTGGAACTAGCAGAGCCATTATCAGAACTGTTTAGTGAGTTTCTGAGCACAGAAGAGGTTCCAGAAGACTGGAGAAGGGCTCATGTGATCCCGCTCTAAAAGAGTGGTAGCGGGGAGGAGGCAGGGAACTACAGACCAGTCAGTCTTACCTCAGTAGTGGGCAAGATTATGGAGGCACTCCTTAAGGAAAGGATAGTGCAACACCTGGAATTCATAGGAGCACAGGATCCAAGGCAGCTTGGGTTTACGAAAGGAAGGTCCTGTCAAACTAATCTCTTAGATTTCTTTAACTTGGGTAACCAGATTGGTGGACCAAGGGGGAGCAGTTGATGTCACCTACCCTTGACTTCAGCAAAGCTTCATACTGTTCCACATAGAAGATTGATTAATCAGCTGGGTAGGCTCGGGTGGGTCAGAAGTTGGTCAACTGGGTGGCAAACTGGTTGATGGACAGAAAATAGAGAGTGGTGGTAAACAGTAAACAGTCAGAAGAGATGCAAGTCACAAGTGGGGTATCTCGGATCAGTCCTGGGGCCAGTCCTCTTCAATATCTTCAGCAGTGACGTTGCAGATGGACTGGAGGGTAAGGTTTGTCTGTTTGCAGATGACACCAAGATCTGCAACAGAGTAGATGATCCAGATGGGGTGGGCAAAATGAGAAGAAATCTGGATTAACCAGCAAAATGGTTCGAAGAGTAGCAACTGGGGTTCAACGCAAAGAAGTGCAAGATCATGCACATAGGGAAGAGAAACCCTGAAGCCACCTATAGGCTGGGAGGGAAGTTGCTGGCAGTCACAAGGAAAGAAAGAGGCTTGGGCATCATCATCACCGATGACCTGAAATCATCAAGCAGACCACTAAAGCATTAGGGGCATTGAGGGATGTTAGATTGTGCTAGTAGGGAGGTATCAAAAGTCGAAGAGGGAGGTAATAAACCTCTCATAGGTCACCGAATAGTTCCATCTGAGTACTGGCGTCTGGAGGCCACCTTCACAAGGACATTAACCAAATTGAGGCAGTCCAGAGAAGGGCAACCAAAATGGTGCAGGGAGTGCATCAGAAAACATATGAGGACAGATTACTGGAGCTCAATATTTATACCCTGGAGCAAAGGAGGGAGAAAGGTGATATGATTGAAACATTCAAACACCTTAAGGGCAGTAACAAGGTGAAAGAGTCTAACATGTTTCAATATAAGAAAAATAGCAGGACAAAAGGACACAGCATGAGATTTGAGGGGCTGATTAAGGGGTAATGTGAGGAAGTTTTTTTTCACATAAAGGGTGGTGGATGCATGGAATGGCCTACCTCAGGAAGTGGTGGATATGAATACAGTGCAGGGCTTCAAACAGGCATGGGATAGGCATAAGGGAGCAATACAGGTGAGTGTGAATAGATAGGCCATAGACAGAGCAAAGGCCGATAGCACATTTATAAGGTAGAAAAAGAAATGGTCAGACTGTATGGGCCTTGCGGTCCTTATCTGCCATCACCTTCTGTGTATGTTATATAAGAAGAACTAAAGCAGGAGAGGATGTGGTGAGCAAAAATGGGGAAGATAAAAGAGAGGTACAGAGTGAACAAAAGAGGTAGGAAACTAGCATGGGGGTTTAGAAGGAGAGGGGGAGCACAAGAGGAGCTAGGAGAGGAACAGGGGGAGCACACAGGCAGGGAGGCCAGAGGGGTTTGAATACAGAAACAGAGGGAGAGAGAGGAGAGGAGATGTGAAAAAGTCAGAATCACTAGATGGGGAGAGGAGGAGAGTAGAAATATGGAGACAGCAGGGGGGGCAAGCAGGGACTGCAGATCAGGGGGTTGCTAATGGGGAATAAGGGTAGGGAGGGTAGGATTGCTAGGAGCAGACTCATATTATTTATTTATTTATTGAAATGTTTTACCAGGAAGGCACACTGAACAACAAGTTGCTTGTCTCCTGGTGTGGCCTGGGAGGGTACAATTGGATGAAGAATTAGACATGCAGTTTACCAATTAGCATATCCGAGAAATTAAACATTCAGTTACATTTGTAACAAGACATACAGTTAAAAAATAACATAAATAATTATACAATTGCATTTGTGACATAACATACAGTTAAATATATCATACCTGTGGAATATGCATTTAATTACAAGTGGCATATCTCAGGAACATAGTACAGAAATTTAATGCAGCCCTGGAGCCAACTCCTTGGAGGAATGGATCATAGTTAAGAGGCAGATCATTTAGCAATTATTGAATGAATTAGGTGCAGTGAGGGGGACATCAAGGAGGGTAGAGGGGTAGACAGGGGAAACCACCTGGGGGAAGAAGAGGATAATGATGGGGGACATTACCGGAGCAAAGTGAGAAAAAAAAAATCAGTTGTGAGAGGCAAGTTAACACAAGGCTAGTGCAATCCGGGAGCACCTCAGACAGTACAAAAAGTGCAAGTTATTAGCTCAAGTGAACTAATTCCTTTGTTTAAGTGCAATGGGGTGGGGGGGCTGAGGAGGTGGGGTAAAGGATAGGGTAGGGTAGGATGAGTCATACCTGGAACTGGCCCCTTCAGAGTGCAGAGATCGCTGCCAGTGGCAGAATGAGGTGAGTACTTAAAATAAGGGGCAGGAGTAGGCAAGGACAAGGTGGATAGAGATAGTAGAGGGGATGGTAAAGGGAAGGAGGAAGAGGGGTCGGAGAAACCAGCCTAAGACTAGGCCTATTCAGAATGCTGAGAACCCTGCCAAAGAGCAGAGTCAGGCAAGGACGAGTTAGTTAGAAAGGATGGAGGGGAAAGGAGAGGGAAGGAAGAGTCATTTCCCAGTGCTGGACCACTCCAGGATGCCGAGAACCCTGCCTGGGCAGAACTAGGTGAGGACACATTGGGAAGAGAGAAAAGAAAGGATGAAGGGGAAGGAGGGAAGAGGAGGCAAAGAAGAATCTTGCCTAAGACTAGGCCACTCCAAGATGCTGAGAACCCTGCCAGAGCTTAGAATCAGGCGAGGAATACTGGCTGGGGAAAGGACAGAGGGGAGGAAGGAAGAGTATCACTCAGCAAGGACCCCATAGGATACAAAGAACCTTCCATCGGATAGAATTAGGTGAGGACAAGTTGGGCAGAGGGAAATAGGGGGGATAGAAGAGGAAAGGAAAAAAAGGAGGGAGGTAAGAAACTTACCTGAGAGTAGACATTGCCAGGGTGCTAAGAATCCCAACAGAGGGCAGATTTAGGCAAGGACAAGTTAGGTAGAAAGGAGAGAGGGGGAGTAGAGGGGAGGAGGAGGCGGCTTGTCCAGTGCTAGATCCCTCCAGGATGCTGAGAACCCTGCCAGAGGTCAAAACTAAGCAGGGGCAAGTTGGTAATAGAAGAAGGTTAGGGGTTGGAGTGGGGGGGTAAGCGGTGAAGGGAGAGGAGAGCATGCTGAGAAGTTGACTTGGGGGGAGGAAGGTTTTATATGGGATGTGAGTCATGGAGAGGAGCAGAAGTATAGGAGGACAGTTAAGAAGGGTTAAAGCAGTAGCAGTTAGATGAAAGAAAGTTGTGTATGGTAGAGGCAAAGGAATAGGAGGAGAAGGAGTGCCACATTTGGGGTGGGGGTCCAGGTTTGCTGGAAATGATGGGTGAAGCCTGATTGACTGAGAGTGGTTTGACAGGGGACCAACAAAGTGCATGCGTCAGAGGATCTGAGGGAATGGGGGAGAGAGTGAACATGAGAGGTAGGAGGGAAGTTCTACTAACCAAAATTTAGAAGTGAGTTTGGCACAATGAGTGAGGCACCTGTTGGCATGGGGTGGGAAGGAACAGGGTGTGGTATAGGTCACAGTGACATGTGCGTGATGGAGCACCAAGGTCAAAAGGACAGAAGGAGTTAAACAGAGTATCCAATCTGGTTAGGGAGGATTTGGGAGCGGCACCATAGACTATATCACAGTAGTCGAAAATGGGGAGGATCATCACCTGGACTAGTTCACGCCAGGCCGTAGCAGGGATGCAACTATGCTTCCTGAATAAGGCACCAAGCTTGGGGCACAGTTTTTTCAGGATGGTGTCAATGTGGCCAGAGAAGTTGAGGTGTTAGTCCAACCAAACCCCAAGGTATCTGAATGAGGAGGTGTCCTCCAGGATTGTCACATCAAGGGTATGGAAAGAAGGTAAAGGGTGGAGACTAGAGAGTCTCTGACTAGTGCCAAAGGTCTTGAAGACAGTCTTTTTGGCATTTAGGAATAGTTCATGTGAGGCAAACCATAGCTGAACCTGGTAGAAGTCATGCTGAAGGGTGGTTGCTACATCAGCAGGGCATTTGCCAGAGGAGAACAAGACGGGTTTGTCAGCATACATATGGATAGAGGGGGAGCATACTGAGGACAAGTCATTTAGGAAGATGGAGAAGAGAATGGGTCCAAACACCAAGCCCTGTGGGATGCCTGTGGAAATTGGGAGGGGAGGAGAGATTGCATCCTGGATCTTCACTTATTGTGTTCTGCCTGAGAAGTAAGCTCTAAACCAGTTTTGGGCAGAAGTAGACAACCCAGCAGCCATAATGGAGTCAAGAAGTAGGGCATGGGAGACTGTGTCGAAAGCCTTGATGAGGTCGACAAAGATGGCAGAGGTAGTGTGGCCATTATCCATCCAGGTGAGGATGGAGTCATTGACCCTGAGTAGGAAGGTGGTAGTGGAGTGGTTCTTCTGAAAGCCAGATCGGAAAGGGGTGAAAAAGGAAGAGTCAGCGGGGAAGGATGTTAGTTGAGAGAGGACCAGGTGTTTTTGGAACTTAGCAAGGACAGGGAGAAGGAAGATTGGGTACTAATTTGCAGGGGAGGAGGGGTCACCACCCTTTGGGAGAGGGAGAGGGAGAACCACTGCATGTTTCCAGGATGAAGGGGCAGATGAGGATGAGAAGGAGAGATTTAGGATTATGGAGAGAGGGTAGGCTATAGCAGAAGCTGAAAGGTGGAGGAGTTTAGGGTCAAGGTCATCTGATGATGAGCCTTTAGAAGGATTAAGAGAGAGAAGGGCAGGTAGTGTTTCCTCTGGTGAGACAGCAGAAAAGGAGAAGGGAGGGTCGGCATGGAAGTGTTGAGTTATGGGTGTGGAGAATGAAGAGGGGGAAGGTTAGAGGGGAAGGACTTTAGAAGTGCTGTGGCACAGGAGGTATAATAGGAGTTAAACTCTTGAGCTGCTACACATGGTTCGGAGACCAATGAGTTGTTTATTTTAAGCACAGGGGAGGCATATGTGAAGGGGGGAGAATAGGGCATGGACCACTTTCCAGAATTTGAGGGGGAATTGATGTTTTTGAGACAAGATTATTTAAAATATTCAGACTTGGCAAGTCTGGTAGCTTTTGTGCAGGCATTACTTAACATGCGATACCTGGCATAGTCTGGGGGAAGTTGGGAAGCCTCCAAGCTCTGCCTTGCTCCCTGAAACAGGTCACTAACTCAGGGGAGACCCAGGGTTGATGGTTGCCATGAACTCTAGCATGTTTGAATGGAACATAGGAGTTCCATGTAATTAGGAGATTAAGTTTTAAGGAGCTGAAGGAGAGGAGTTGCAGAATTTTGTGTGGCGGTTTAGGTCTATAGACTTTCCTGACTATGAAGATTCGTTAGCTAGGCAGGGGAGAGGGAGAAGATCATGGTCTTCAGGGACTCAATTATTAAAGGGATACATTGGATCAGAAAGGGGGCTATCTATAGAAGGAGGTCAATCTTTTGTAAAACAAGGGATGGAGGCAGGACGGGAGATGCAAACAATCAGGGAGCATGCAAGGGTGGTGGAAGGGAAACCACATCTAGTAATTTGTTTGGGAATAAATGATCTGACAAGCAATGAAGTGAAGGAGGTTCAAAGCAGGTTTAGGGTGCTGGTGAGAGGCTACAAGGAGGAGGCGAGATCCTTGGTGGTCTCAGAAATCTTGCCAGTCCCCTGTGCCAGCACAGCTGGACAAAAAAGAATTAGATAGTTCAATGACTGGCTCAGGGAATGGTGTGGGAAAGAAAGATTTGCCTGTTTAGGGGAGTAGGGGAAATATGGGAGGATGAGGACTTATATGCTAAGGACAGGCTTCATCTTAGCAACACGGGGGAGCAAGAACAATGAGAGGGGTCTACAAGGTTATATAGACAAGGTTTTAAGTGGGGAAGGTTAAACTGGTAAGGGGGAGTACAAGGCTAGGAAGAGGGAGGGGTTTATAGGTAGAGGGAATAGCCTAGCTAACACTCCCCCGCATAAAGGGATAGGTAGGAAAATGAGAGGGAGAGAGGTGGCAGGGAAGAGGGGGTATATGATGGAAAGGATTGTCTACAAATGCCAGGAGTTTAGGGAACAGAATGGTGGACTTGGAGGTCATAATGGTGGATGAGAACCTGGACATTGTGGCCATAATGAAGACCTGGTGGTCGGAACATCAGATATGGGAAGTGCATATCCCAGGGTATAGACTTTTTAGGAAGGACAGGATGGATAAAAAGGGGGGAGGGGTAGCATTGTATATCAAGGATCACATCAGGGTAATGGAGGAGCAGGAGGAACAAAGGGTGATGGAGCTCCTATGGGTCACACTGGAAAAGCGGTCTGCTGCATCAAGACTGGGTGTGATTTACAGATCTCCTATGCAGGGGGGAGGAAGTGGGCAAGCAGCTGTTGCAGGAGGTTCAAAGGCTGGCACTTGGGGGAAACTACTGCTGGTGGGGGTCCTTAACCTCCCCAGTATTGACTGGGAAATCCCGTCAGCAGCATCAGCCAGAAGCAGAGAGATCCTGGAGTCCCTCCAGGGAACTTTCATGCAGCAGCTGATAAAGAAACCCACTTGGAGTGGTAACATACTGGACGTGGTCCTTACCAATGGGGAAAGTGTGGATGAAGTCATAGTTGAGGGCAGCCTAGGGCCAAGCGACCACAACACAGTAAGTTTTAGGGTAACTTCAGGGAAGGAAAGGGGCCAGACCTGAATGAAGGTTCTGGACTTCAGGCGAGTGGACACTGCCAGAATGAGGGAGATATTCAGGGAAGAAATGGTTGGGAAAGAGGAAATAGGGGGTGTAGAGGAACTGTGGGAAGCAATCAAGCGGGGGTTTAATGAAAGCCTCTGAACTCTGCATCAAGAAGTTAGAAAAAAAGAAAAAAGAAAGAGGCTGCTCTGGTTCGCCAGGGGGCAATCAGAGAAAGGAAAAGAGTGTTCAGGACATATAAGAGGACCCAGAGGAAAGAGGACAGGGAGATTTACAGGGAGAAGCTGAGGGGGGCAGGACATAAAATTAGGAGGGCAAAAGCAAATACAGAGGAGAGAATTGCTATACAGGCCAAGTGGGGAGACAAACCTTTTTTTAGGTATGTGGAAGAGAAGAGGAAGGCAAGGCAGAAAATAATAAGACTGAGAGGGGAGGGAGGAATCCAAGTGGAGGAGGACTTTGAGAAGGCAGAAGTGCTCACTAGGTACTTCTGCTCGGTCTTCACGGAATAGGGGTAAGGAAGGGGACCGGAGTTAAGGGAGAGGGGAATGGGGGACAAAAGACTAGATCCTATCCTCTTCAGTGATGACAGGATAAGAGAGGAACTAGGAAGATTGAGGGTGGATAAGGCAATGGGCCTGAACGCCCTACACCATAGAGTACTCCAGGAACTAAGGGAGGAGCTGGGTGTACCTCTGGCGAGGCTGTTCAACTTGGCCCTGGGTATAGGGTTGGTGCCTGAAGAATGGAAGAGGGCAGACGTGCTGTCACTTTACAAGGGTGGCAGTAGGGAGGAGGCAGAAAATTATCATCTTGTCAGACTCACCTCGGTGGTGGGCAAGGTGATGGAGGTGCTATTTAAGGAAACGGTAGTCAGTTATTGCAGACAGCGGATACAGGATCTGGGCTGTATTAAGCCATGGGCAACACAGGCACTAGCCTAGGGCCCCGACCTGCCAGGGGACCCCAGCAATCCCAAAATATATTTACTACGTATCTATTTATTTCTGCTGAGTTTCATTTTTTTGTAATGGACTTGGCTGCTGAGTAATTTGAGCAATGCAGGAGCTGAACTGCGATGTGAATCACACCTCCCTGATTAGGTGTTAAGTACAGCTGATAGCTCCATTGGGCTCCAGCAAGACTGACCTTTAAGATGTAAACAGGCCCTTTTCCTTTGATTTGTCTGCTTGAATGTGAATCTCACCTCCCTGATTAGGTGTTAAGTACAGCTGCTAGTTTCAGGGGGCTCCAGCCAGACTGGTCTTTGAGGTGAAAACAGGTCCTTTTCCTTTGCTTTGTCTCCCAACCCCCTGGTATCCGAAGTGAGAAGAAGTGGCTAGAAAGATGCTGGTGTTCCTGAAATCTTAAATGGGGGCCCTATGCTGTAGCTTTTCTACTACTTGCCTCACTTTGTGCATTTGAAGGGGCCCGTATCATTTGTACTGTAAGGATCGGAGAGCCACACCTACTTATTGGAGAGCCTTTTTCAAGTTTCAGGTGCTTCTCATTAGCACATAGATGTTCAGTGACATGCCCTGGCCCTGTGTTACATAGTATGCAGATAGAGGCTGTGGTTCACAAATCCAAGTGTTCTGAGTCTACATGTTTTCCAGGTTTGTCAGCACAACAGTCATCGCACACTGCACACACACACATACACACACACACACAAAATAATAGTTCAGACTCAAGATAGATGATTCCACAGAGTTTTAATCTCAGCACTTGGAGTACAGCCTACATAGGCCGGGGACATAGAGACCCACAGCAAGAACCTTCTAACTTTTCACCAAACCTTTGGCTTTTTCAAAGATAGTGCCATCCAATGCATGAGATACTTAAATAGCCACGGACCAATACAGTCACATGATAATGTGCATATAGTTAAAGTGATATTGCATTTTTTCTATAGTGTCTTCTATATATAAGAATTAATATATTAGTGACATATAAGAAAGCCCAAGGATTACATACAAAACCTACACAACACATTTAAATGCTTACTTTTATCCACTCTGTGATACCCTTTGGCCTTATCTATTATTTGTAGTAGTCATTTAATTCACATTTTGGTGTGTAATACTGACCTTAGAAAAAGATAAATTTAATTACATAACAGATTTTAACCTCTGGCTTACAAAGGGCATTTCTAGTGTTGCTCAGATAGTGCCGCTGTGGTTCCATCAGTGATCCGTCAGATGGCGGCACTATTCAAGTTGGATCTGTCCCGGGATCCAGCCAAATCTGGAGGTTGGATCCCGGGTTGGATCCTGCATTATCTGGCACTGGATCCAGGGATCTGGTGTTAGATCCAGGGAACTGATACTGGATCCCTGGATCTGGCACTGGATCCCTGGATCTATCTATTGGATAATACAGGATCTGACTAGGGATCTGATGGCCTGATCCACAGGCAGATAGTGGACGTATCTGACAGATCCACTATCCTGCCTCAAAGGGCAGATAACAGTGGATCTGGATTTGTCCAGATCCATCTGAGCAACACTGGGTATTTCTTACTTAGAGTAATGTACAGAGGATAGACCTAAGTAAAAAAATGAACAATGACCGGCCCGATAGTGCTGAGGGCTGAGGCGCTGGTTGCCGCACCTCGCGCCATGCCTGCAATCTAGGTTTGGAAGCAAGCTCGGGTTGCTGGGGGTCAGCATGGAAGGGAGAGGATGAAGCATCCAATGGACAGCTCTCCTCTCCTGGGGCAGGTAGAGGCACAGAGACTGACGTAGTCTGACACCTAGCGGAGGCTGGATGTTGACATGTCCAGCCTGTTAGCTTGGGGATGGGTAGGCGGGGCAGCCGATGGGCATGCTGCATGTGGACGCATGCACTGTATGCCCTCTGCTGGCATTGCATGCCCTGCCTCTGAGGAAAAAAAAGGAAAATGGGGCACCCCAGTCACTGTGGCTTGATGGCATCCGAGTTGCACCCACACCGGCTTTGGTGGGGACCACTAAGTGCAGATCTGGTGTAGGTGGGGAAATTGGTCAACCCCTGCCACCCCCACTACTAGGGGTTAAGATATGGGGTAATTGGGTGGTTGCCTTCACTGAAGACCGGTGTGGGGGTGGATGGAGGCCAGAGGAAGGGATACAGTGACTCCAAGGTCAACTGGGGGGCACCAGGGGAGAAAGAATACTAAAAAAAAAAAAAAGAACAAGCAGGGAGGTGTGGAAACAACTTTAGTCAGAAAACCAAAGAGACCGTAATACAGTATTTATGGCAAGTAGCTTCCACCCCAGACACATAATCAAAAACATCCCTAAAATTCAATACTATAGAATAAAGAAAAACTGCAGTGTTGCATCAGATGTGGAGAAGGAACTTGAGATTCATAAAAATCGTTTTCTGGAAAAGGGATATTCTGCGGATACTTTGACCAAACCAAGGAAAGTGTGCAATAAGATAGGAAGGGGAATTAATGACCAAAACAAAAAAAATGGAAAAGGAAATATACAATCAAATAAACTTTGTAACAACATTCAGTACTAGATCATGAAAGATATAATAAACAAACATTGGAAAGTCCTGGCTGCTAACTGCAGACTGGCGGAAACAACACAGGTTCCCCCAGGAATGTCGTACCGTAAAAGCCAGAAACCTGAGGGACATGATGGTTAGTTCAGCACACAACGTGGAAACTCTAAGAAACTGGCTACCTCCCCCTCCCCCAGGGGCTGTAGGAATGTGGGAACTACAGCAGCAGCTGTAAGGACATACATGAATGCAGTATGTTTAGAAATCCTCTAACTGGAAAAATGCACAACATAAATCAACTCATCACTTGTAACTACGTATGTTATCTACGTGTCATTTTGTACAAGCACACGTACTATGTAGGTAAGACAAAACAAAGGTGGAAGGAAAGGATAGGGGAATATTTGAGAGCTTTTAGAAATGGAAACCAATGACAGTGTACATGAAAAATGTGGAAAATAAAGAAGAGCACATTTTAAAGTTCATTGGTTTGGAGTATGTGATACTAGGCCCAAGAGGAGGGCGTAGAGATGATCTAATAAGTCTGAGAGAGAACTATTGGATTTTTATGATGGGGGCTTATACAGGCAATGGATAGAATGACCACATAGAATTAAAACTGTTTCTAAAGAATAGGCGATGAATTAATTGACTATGCATTTTCACTTTATTTTTTCTAGGAAAAAATGTGTTAAGAGTCATTAGGAACATGAAATATAGAATGTACATGAAGTGGCATTCTTCATTTTCTGTAACTCCAAATCTCTCCTTTCTGTACTATGAGACTTCTTTTTACCTAAAAAAATGGTCTGTAAGAATTCCATGTTTTTCTTGAGATTCCCCAAGTAAACATATGTGTCTGTCTATTGAACCACATTTAATCCGTCCACTAGATAAGTCTGAAATTAGACTCCAGTACTTTTTCCTTTTTTACCGTTCCCCTGTGCTTTTTCTTACCTCTCTCTAGCCCCCCCCCACCAAATAACTAGAAGTTCAGCCCCCCATCCTCTTTTTTCTCCTCAGTATGTAGGTCTGCTTCCTAAATAGAACCCAAAGAAAGTTTGTTGCATGGCCAAAAAATGAAATAAGGCTGTACAAGATAAAAAGGTTTTCCTGTATATAACCATAAGAATCTTTGCTCTCAAACTCACTTTTTCTGTCCTCTGTACATTACTCTAAGTGAAAAATGCCCTTTGTAAGACAGAGATTAAAATCTGTTATGTAATTAAAATTGTCCTTTTCTAAGGTCATTATTACACACCAGTGTGTGATTTAAATGACTATTAAAAAATAGATTAAGCCAGAGGGGATCACAGAGTGGATAAAAGGGAGCTTTTAAATGTGTTGTGCAGGCACCTCTCTAGGCTGAGGGAGGAGGCTGCTCATCTTCAAGTTGAGTTGGCCAGGATTCAGGGGACCTCCTCTCCCACACAAGGCCCACCAGGGCTACCGCCGCTGCCTCAGAGGTTGCCAGGAAAGAGGAGTGGTTGGATCACAGTGGGCTCAGGGAGGGTGAGGGTGCTGGAAGAGAGGTGCATCCCTCCAGTTGTACCTCTCCACAATTCATGCGCCATTCTGGCAGAGTTTGGATCCTCTAGGGAGGCACCCGCTGTGGAGACCAAGGAGGATGCTGTGAACCTCCACCATGGAGACCCACAGGAGGGTGGCATGGGACCCCAGAAGGAAAGGAAACAACTCCTGGTGGGGGACTCCATTATTAGGAGGGTAGAACTGGGGGAGGGAGGGGAGAGGGAGATAAGCTGCCTGCCTGGTGCCATGGCTTGGAGGGACAGGGAGCGAATCCTCAGGATTGCGGGAGCAGCTGTACAGGGGAGGGAGCTGGATGTCATTGTCCACCTAGGGACAAATGATCTGGCTGGAAAAGGGATCCAAGCAGTGCAGTAGGAGTTTATGGAGTAGGGGAGGGGTCTTAGACTAGTAGCATGCACGGTAACCTTCTTGGAGGTGCTGCCTATCTATGGCATGGGTGAGGCTAGGGTGCACCACATCATGGGATTAAATCAATGGTTGAAAAACTGGTGCAGAGCTCAGGGTTTTGGCTTCACTGGGGACTGGGGGTTCACCTGAAGGGATGCAGGCCTATACTGGTGCGATGGTCTTATCTGTCCAGAAGGGGAACCAGGATCCTAGGTGGTAAATTTAAATGCTTCATTGGCAAGCATTTATTTATTAGGCTTGTGAGGAGTGCACTAGAAATCACTGACAAGCATTTCAACAAGCCAAGGGGAGGCACTGAAAAGAGTAGGGAATCCAGCCACACAACACCAGCCCCACCACCAAAAAACAAGGTAGTTAGTGAGGTAAACACCAAGAAAGAAGTTGACAGGAAGAAGGGCAGGGGTAAATGGAGAAAAAGGCAAAGGCAGTAAGGACAGGGATGGGGCAAAAAGGGGTAAGGCCATCAAATAAATGGAGGGTAATGAGTACCAATGTCCATAGTCTAGGTAACAAGCTCCCTGAACTGGTGGCCTTGATGGAAGAGGGATGCCTGGATATCGTGGCAGTCACAGTAACATGGTATACAGAGAACCATGACAGGCGTGTCAACATACCAAGGTACACAATCTACAGGAGGGACAGGGAGGGTAGAAGAGGAGGAGTAGCTCTCTACATAAGGAAAGGGATCAAAGCAATGGAACAAAAGGGTAAACAGGGAGGAGAGGAGGCACTTTGGGTCACCCTGAAGACTGGAAATGGCACCACAATCTGCACAAGGGTTATATACAGACCCCCATCTCAGGGGAGGAAATGGACAAGGACATGATAGAAGGCATCTTTAGGATGCCAGAGAAAGGGGAGATATTGTTGATAGGGGACTTGAATGTGCCAGATGTTAACTGGAGCACCTTTGCTGCAGCCACATCTAAGAGCGTGGTCATTCTTGATGCCCTACAGGGGGCATGCTGCAGACCAGCTAGTGCTGGAACCCACTTGGGAGGGAGGGAGCAATCTTAGACCTGGTCCTCTCAAACAGAGACAGAGAGAGGATCTCAGATCTAGAAGTGGGTAGCCATCTGGGAACAAGTGACCATGAAACAGTGTGGTACACAATAAACTCAGCCACATAGTCAAGCCATACAAAAGTGAGGGTGCTGGACTTTAGGAGGGCTGACTTTGTCAAAATGGGAGAGTGCCTCAGAAAAGCACTAGCAAACAGGCAAGAAGGAGGGGAGCAGCAACAATGGGGAAACATCAAAACTGCCAACACAGAGGCAACAAGCCTTTGTGTGAAGCAAGTTAACAAATCAAAATGAAAGAAAAAAACACTATGGTTCTCAAAAGAAGTGGCGGGGAAGGTTAAGGAGGAACAGACAGCATTCAGGAAGTATAAGGAAACACAGAAGGAGCAGGACAGAGAACTGTACTAGTTAAAGCAGAAGGAAGCGGGGAAGGCAATCAGAATAGCAAAGGCCCAAACTGAGGAAAAGATAGCCAACTCAATTAAGAAGGTGGATAAAACCTTTTATAGGTACATTAGGGAGCAAAGAAAGACAAAGGGAGAGATAGTGAGACTTAAGAAAGCGGATGGTGGGTGGACAAAGAGGGACAGTGAAAAAGCAGGGATATTGAATGAATACTTAACATAGAAACATAGAATTTGATGGCAGATAAGGACTGGTTGGCCCACCTAGTATGCTTCTTCTGCTACTTCTGCTCAGTATTCATAAAAGAAGAGCAGGGGGAGGTACCTAATCCAATCAATATAAGTACTTTGGATAGGGGGTCAATACCAGTCCTTTCACAGAAGAAAGAGTTCTGAAAGAACTCCTAAAACTAAAGGTGGACAAAGCAATGGGGCCTAATGGGATTCACCCCAGAATTCTAAAAAAACTAAGGGGAGAACTAGTGACACCATTGACTGCCCTTTTTAACAAATTATAGGAGGATGGTGTAGTACCTGAGGACTGAAGGAGGGTGGATATGGTTCTTAAGTGATAATGCGAAGTGCCGAGCGGTGACTTGCGTGCTCAGCGATGTCAGAGCTGGTGAGAACAATTTCACCATCCTGACATCCTCGGCGCATGGAAGAACGCCACCGGGATTTAAATACTTTGCCCCCCCACACCACTCCCACTCAAGGGCTTTATTCCCCACTTTCTACCTAAAATTATCAACTCTAGGGAGTGAATGTTGGGAGGGTGCAAAAGCAAAATAAATGCAAGTTCTGGGCCAGGTGTAACAAAAATGCAGTAGCACCTGGACCCAGACCGGAACCCAGAGCTCCAAGCACTGCAAGCAGAGGCCAACCCCCAACACCACGGTGCAGCTCAGCAGCTGACTGCAGCACCACCCCCTACATCCTCTCTACCCCCTCCCAGGCCACGCTAGCCATGCTCACTCCCACCCCGCGCACGCACACATATAGTGATATCTTATCGTTTGGGTCGCCCACAACCCTACATCCAGTCACCCTCCCTGCCCCCATCTCCACAAGGACATAGGCAGGATGGAGGCTGTCCAGAGGAGAGCAACTAAAATGGTGCATGGTCTGCACCAGAAGCCACAGAAGGAGATACTAAAGGAGCTTAATATGTATACCCTTGAGGAAAGGAGGGAGAGGGGGGACATGATAGAAACTTTTAACTACCTCAAGGGAATCAACAAAGTCTAAGAGGGTAGCATCTTTCAGAAAAAGAGATGTGCAAGAACAAGGGGACACAATTTGAAGATAGAGGGGGGATGGCTCAAGGGCAATGTGAGGAAGTATATTTTCACAGAGAGTGTGGTGGATGCATGGAACAGCCTTCCTGAGGAGGTCATGGGGTCAAAAAGAGTTTGGAAATTCAAGAATGCATGGGACAGACATAAGGCAATTCTTGTGGGGGGTAGGAAGAAGTAGGCTGTTGGTTAACTATGATCTGCAGCTTATCCAATATGTAGGGAAATGGGCAGACTAAGTGGGCCAAGCGGTCCTTATCTCCCATCAAAGTTTACGTTTCTATGTTTTGTACATAATTCTTGATGCTTACTTATATGTCACTAATATATTTATTCTTAGATGCTATAGAAAAATATGCACTATCACTTTAACTATATGCATATGACAATATATGCTTATGACAATGTGACTTTATTGGTCCATGGCTGTTTAAGTACCTCATGCACTAAATGGCACTATCTTCGAAAAAGCCAAAGGTTAATGAAATGTTAGAAGGTTCTTGCTGTGGGTCTCTTCGTCCCAGGACTATATAGGCTGCACTCCATGTGGTGAGATTAAAACTCTGTGGAATCATCTGCCTTAAATCTGAACTATTATTTTGTGTGTGTGTGCGATGTTCCATAACTGGTGTGCTGAGAAAGTATACATAGTTGTCATTGAGCACCCAGACCCCAGGTTGCAGCTCAGTTCTACCCAAGTTTTCTAGGTTCTTGGCTTGGGGCTATAGCTACTATGCTATACTGCCTAATGTATTAGTTTTTACACTCCTTGACTGGAAGTGGATTATCATTGTTCAATGCAATGCTCCTCTCAGGGAAAATCAGTAGGAGGGTTCATGGCTGAATTCAGATTAGAGCGATAAGTGTCATTAGAAGTATCATCAAAGTTATGAAACAATGAAAATAATGGGTCTGAATTTGCTAAGTCCTTTAATGAGACTGTATTGCAATTCACAAACAGTAGGGCAAAAACTAAACTTTAACACCACTTACAAAACCACATTTTAATGACACGAAGTAGCAAAGAGGCTACAGTGCTATAGACAGGCGTACAATGTTGTCAGTGGCATCAGTGGACTTTAGATCATATTTGTTTAATTTGCAGGCAATTGTATATGTTATGGAGCTGTATAAATACAATACCACCCCTATTATGTACAGTTGACTGTAGATTAAACAAAACAGTATCTGAAGGCCACCACTAACCCTGACTATTATAAGTCTTTCTATAGCACTACAACCCTTCCCTATGTGGTTTTGTGGGTGGGGCTGTAAAATTGTACTTGCAGTAAGTTAAGTAGTGTAAGAAAGGTGGCACTCATGCATGCTGAGAGTAGTCTTGCAAATACAGTGATCCCCAAATTATCCGCCAAATGTTTGTACGAAACAATAGCTATTCAGTTGCTCCTTAGTATCTCGTACTCTTGATTATCCACCCAATTTTGCTTGTACAAAAATGGGTGGATAGTCAAGAGTGCACTGTAGAGTATCAGACTGAAATCAAACACTATGTGACATTTGTGGAAAAGGGAGAGGAGAGAATGGTGTGCACTGTCACTAATATGATTTTAAGAGAGGGGAAGAGAAGGGTAGGAACTTTGATTTGTATTCTGTTGCCCATTCTCTTTACATATAAACTGTATCCTAACATGAAATATAGTTTGTATGTAAATGGATTCCCAAGGTGTCTTACAGTCTGTGACAGGGTCCCTTTGCAGCAAAGGAGCATGGTCACAGCGAGAGGGGGCCCCAGATTTACCTAGGACCTAGGGGCCCAGGTTAGTTTAAGCTGGCCCTGTACAGAATGACAGACAGCATTGCTTCATGCAGTGGAGGTCATGCCAGATGAACCTAATTGAGTTTTGAGATTGGGTGACAAGGGTGGTTGATCAGGAAGGGGTGGTGGACATGGCCTACCTGAACTTCAGAAAGGCTTTCAACACAACCCTACTCAGAAGTATGGTAAATAAGCTGGAATTTTTAAGGGTGGGATCAAAAATAACAAGGTGGGTGGAGAACTGGTTGAGGGACAAAAGCCGGAGGGTGATGGTATATGGGGTGCATTCCAGGGAGGTAAGGGTGACAAGAGCGGTGCCCAAGGGGTTGATACCAGGACCCATCCTTTTTAATATCTATATAAGTGATACTGTGGTGGGACTGGGGGGGTGCCTATTTGCAGATTATACAAAGATCTGCAACAGGGTGGACACCCCGGGAGGGATGGTGGAGGCAATGAGGGCGGACCTAAAGATCCTAGAGGGGTGGTTGGAAATGAGGCAGCTGAAATTCAGTGCCAAAAAGTGCACAGTAATTCACATCTGGCGTAATAACCCACAAGTCATTCACACACTGGGGAGGGAGAGTAAGACAACTGAGCAAGAAAGCGACCTGGGGATTATAATCTTGGACAACCTTAAAGTGGGGAAACAATGCACTAAGGTGGTGGGCAAAGCAAATAGAATGTTAGTATCCATAGGGAGGGGTATAACTAGCAGATGGAACGAGGTGCTGATGCCACTTTATAAAACCATGGTGAAGCCCCACCTGGAGTATGGGGTCCAGTTCTGGAGACCTCACCTGTGTAAGGATATAGATGGGATTGAAAGGTTTTAGAGCAGGGCAACCAAGATGGTGCACAGTACACATAGGAAACCCTATGAGGTGGATTGACAGTATTCAATCTGTACCCACTGGAGATTAGAAGAGAGCAGTGGAACATGATAGAAATGTTTAAGTACATGAAGGGGATACACAGAGTGAAGGAGGGGAGCTTATTTACAAGAAAAGCAGGTGTTAAAACTAGGGTTATCGTCTAAGATTGGTAGGAGGAAGGTACAAGGACAAGGTGAGGGGATGTTACTTCACTGAGAGGGTGGTAGTGTCCTGGAATAGACTGCCAGAAAAGTGGTGGGAGCTGAAATGGTGCAGGGATTCAAAAGGGCATGGGACAGACATGAGGGGCCTGCCAGAGGTCGGAGTGGGATGTTTCCGGACAAAGGGGATGAGTTGGGAGGTGGGGTAAGAGGTAGACTCGATGGGCCAGCTGGTCCTTTTCTGCTGCCAGAATTCTATGATTCTATGAAAGGGAGCAAAAGGAGATGAAGAAGGGAGGATGCCTAGGGTGTTGAAAACATAGTGGAAGTGTTCAGCAGTGCGGGAAACACCAGGGGGCAAAGAGGAAGGTGACTCTGACAGGCAGGTGTTGAAGGGAGCAAAGGCATGACCCAGACAGAAAATCTTACTGGTTTGCCCACATAGGGAGGATAACCAGTCGGAGGTGGGGTGGCTATTCCTATATAGTGTGGAAACCTTGACGCACAAAATTAAGGAGGATATGGGCTTCACTCAGATAGCGCGGAAGCCTTACTGAACAATTTAGGGGGGATTTGAGCTGTACTCAAATAGGGTGGAAGCCTTAATGAACAATTTAGGGAGGGAAATGGTGAAATCCTATAGGGAAATTGGGGGTGGTGGTGCGGGTTACACCCATGTTGAGTGGAAGCCTTAAAATACAAATTGGGGGGGGGTATGAATAACTAAATAGGTGAGATGGGGAAATAAGCACAGCAGCCAGAACTGGTACAAAAGTAATTAACAACATCAGCATATGGTGGATAGCTAAAACCAGGCTATTAGCACTAGCAGCTTAGCTGTTTACAGTTCTTGATAATAAGCAGAAGTGCCAGATAAATGCATATTAGCCCCAACAGCAGTATAAGGTGAACAAATATGCCCCATTAAGTGGGAAAAAGCGTAGATTGCAGTACCCTACCTAGTAGCACAAGCAGCACATTACAGGTTGCAATACATTACCTTCTCTAAGAAAGAAAGGTTTAAGTCAGGTCAGTTCATTTGATCCTGCACCCCTAGAGAGCCCCAGCGTGTTGAGGTCCAGCACTAGTGGCCCAGCAAATGTGGGAGCCCTCAAGGAGTGTCACTATAGGGGAGATGCCAGGACACCAGGAGACTCTGCCTGACTTCTACACTGCAGTCTGCAAGTATGTACTGTAACCTGTGTTGGTCCTTCAGAACCAGTCAGTCCTCCATCAAGCATGATCTCAGCCAAGCATGCCCCAATCTCAGCACACGTCTTTTCAACTGGCACAGTAAACATGTACTAAGAGATGGACGCAAAAAAGGCACAATGGTGTGTACTGTGATTGAAAGTGCTTTATCATAGCCCTCCACCACTGTGTTGACACAATCCTCACAGGTGTCTAACATCATAAGATGATGGAGCTGACCCAGTTGCTTGGTGGGCTGGCACCCTACATCATGTTGGCAACCCAGGTTCGGGAACAGAACAGGGTCACGCAGGAGCAGCTGGGGAAGGAAGATTGAGCATCTATAGACTGCTCTCCTCTTTTTGGAAGGGGGGCAGTGCATACCACTGCTTGGCTGCCACCTAGCAGGGATAGGTGGCACAGCAGCGGGTGCCCAAATCAAAAACTGAAGTCAAGCATTGTAGCGTGCAATGCCTTCAATCAGGGCACAGTGGGAAGCTGTTGCTGAGGGTAAAAAGCAGCATTTCTTGATTTCGACAAGCTTTTCAGTGGTGTGGCTGGTGCTGCCTTAAGCTGCTACTGGGGTGATTCTGGTACTTGCTAAACATTGTCTTTGCTGCAGTTCACTGATAATCCAGGGGGCAATCCACAAGAAGGGAACAGCAACAGAGGGCTGAGCCATCTTCACTTCAACTGGATTACCACGTGACCAAATGTGACCAATCAGGGCACAGCAGGAAACTTGCTGAGGATAAAAAGCAGCATTTTTGTGGCTTCTCTCTGCTTTTAAGCTGATGCCCTGCACTGTCTTAAGTTGCTGCTTGGGTGATTCTGGTACTTACTAATTACTGTTTTTTTCTGAAGTTTGCTATTAATAAAGGGGGTGATCCACTTTAAGGGAACAGGAAGAGACAGCAAAGCCATCCTAAGCTAGACATCAATCTGACCAAATGTGGAAAATTGGGGCACAGTACCATGTTGTTTGCTATGGATGAAAAGTGGCATTTTGTGACTTCAGTATGCTTTTCAGCCAGGAGGCTAGCACTACAGTAAGCTGCTCCTGGGGTGATTCTGGTACTTACTAAACACAGTTTGCTGTTAATCCAGGGGTGATCTATAGGATGGGAAAAGCAAGAGATAGCTGTGCTAACTTCAGCCGGATAACCATGTGTCCAAACAAGGCCTGTCAGAGCACAGCAGGAATCTGTTTACTGAGGATAAAAAGCAGCATTTTGTGACTTCAACCTTTAACCTGGGAGGCTAGTGTTACCTTAAGCTGCTAATGGTGTGGTTCTGTTATTTACATAATATTTTTTTCAGCAGTGTACTGTTAATCTAGGGGTGAGCTACAGGAAGGGAACAGGGGGAGAGGGCTGAGCAATCTTGAACCGGAGGACCACCTGGCCAAACGCAGCCTGTCACAGCACAGCAGAAAGCTGTTTGTTGAAGACAAAAGCAGCACTTTGAGACTTCAATGTGCTTTACAGCCAGGAGTCAGATGATGCCTTAAACTGCAACTCTGGAATGATTCTGGTATTTACTAAACATCATTTGTTCTGCAGTTTGCTGTTAATCCAGAGGGTGATCCACAGGAAGGGAACAGGAAAAGAGAGCTAAAGCATCTTGAACCGGGTGATTGTGTAACTAAACAAGTCCATTCAGGGCACAATAGGAAGCTGCTTGCTGAAAAAATTGGAGCATTGTCAGACTTCCATGTACTTTTCAACTGGGAGACAAGCACTACCTTAAGCTGCTGCTTGGGTTATTCTGATATTTATTGAATACTATTTATCTGCAATTTACTGTTAATCCATGGGGCAATCCAAAGGAAGGGAACAGGAAGAGAGTGCTGAGCCATCTTGAATGGGGCAACTGCTTGACCAAACACAGACAATCAGGACATGACATGAAGCTGTTGCTGAATGAAAAAAGCAGCATTTATTGACTTTGGAGAGTTTCTGGGCCGCTAGGCTGGCGCTGACTTAAGCTGCTACTATGGTGCTTCTGGTACTTACTAAACACTATTTTTTTCTGCTGTTTGCTGTTAATCCAGGCGCTGATCCACAGAAGTGGAGCAGGAAGAGAGGGCAGAGCTATCATGAACTGGGCAACTGCAAGGCTAAACGAGGCCATTAGGGCACAGCAGGAAGCTGTTGCTTGGGATAAAAAGCAGCATTTTGTGACATTGGAGTGCTTTTAGGCTGGGAGGCCGGTGTTGCCTTAAGCTGCTCCTCTGGTGGTTCTGGTAATTACTAACATTGTTTTTTTTCTGTAGTTTTCTGTTAATCCAGGGGGTGATACACAGAAATGGAACAAGAAAAGAGGACTGAGCCATCATGAACTAGCAGCTGCAAGACTAAACAAGATCAATCGGGGCACAGCAGGAAACTTGCTTAGGACCAAAAGCAGAGTTTTGAGACTTAGGCGCTAGGGATGGGCAGACTGTTCAGCTCAAAATCAGCCCTCCCAGGTCTAAAACAGTCCAGCAGACCTGGGTAGATAAGGACTCTTTAACTGGAGTCTTGTACCTGGTCCATTTCCTTTTTCCAGACACTTTAGTACTGAAAAAACAAAATTCCCACTCCCATCTACCTAGGGACACCATTCAGATCTACAGAATATGCCTCAGAATGTTTTAATTTTTGTTTAGGTTAGCATGCTGCCTGCCACCATGCACTGGCATTCCTTCTGCTCTATCTCAGCTACATGAGGAGCAGTCCACAGAGCAAATAGAGGTTGGAGGCCAGCTGGAATGTATTTAGTGTGCTGGTGTGTGCTTGATGGCAGTTGAGGTGATACCAGAGGATTAAGGACCCCGCTTGTATGAAAAAAATATTTCAATACAATATGGTACTTACGGGGCTAGCAACTTCATGCACAAGCCTCCACAGACTGAAATGGCATATAAAGTCACACCCAGCATTGTCAGTTTAGCAAAAAAGCTATTTATTGCACACAGTCTAGTCACACAATTTGAGAAAGCATGAAATACAGTATTGCACAAGCTCAAAAAGTTCTAAAAAAAAACAAGACATTCAGCGATTCAACATTGTGTTAGTCTCTGTAAAATGTTTATCCCAAGGTAAGGGCCGGTAATGAATTGAGTCTCTGTAAACTTTTCTTGCTTCTGTGAGCCGATACACCTCAAAACATCTTACTGCAAACAATGTCATAGGTTTGCTAAGTTTTCAGAAAAGGATGAAAATGGGTCTCTTTCAATCTCTGAAATAACTTTACGTGGGGGCGCTCCGCCCCCCTTGCCCCCCGGGTACACCAATGAAGTATTTGTGCTGTTAAACATTATTGTAATATATTTTTTGTATTTGGGGGGCTCCGTCCCCACACCCTCCATTATTTTGTTTTATATTATAATAGTTTTATAGTTATTTCAATGTACCACTCATGGTGGGCATGTACTGCCAACCTCCAATGCTCTGGAGGGCAGAGCAGTGCTATGTGGACTGCATCTGAAAGTGCCATAATTATCCGCGAACGCAAGAGGGATCCTTAATCCTTTGATATCCCTGTGGTTGAGAGGGAGGGCAGCAGACAATCGAGAAAGACTATGGGCAGGTGGTCAAGCGACAGTACTGGCACAGTGATCAAGCGCGAGTGCAGGGGCAGTGGTGAAGTGGCTAGCTCTGTGGTATCTACAGAGCTGGGTATGCTGGCCTAAAGTACAGGAACAACAAAGAAAATTGAGCATTCAAGATGGTGGTTGGGTGGGCAGTCGAGCGCATGGGAGAGGACAGAGAGCAACAGGTTTGTGACTTCAGTTTTACAATAAATATTGTGCAAGACAAGTGTGGACTTCCAGAGAGGAAGAGGGTGTTAGATATTGTTTCACAGAACTGGTCTGTTGTATAAAAGTTGCTACCCACAAACAGGAAGATACTTACTGTCTCAGTATGTAATCTCAAACTTTAAAGCAACAATTTTAAATATCTATGATGCTAACACAAAATTAGACAAAATTATACACTGCCCAAATCAAGGCAGTTTCCAGCGTTTTTTATTGCATGAACATATTTGATGATTGACCCACATTATGAGGTTGCTACTCTCTTAATTAAAGGAATGAGTTAAAAAAAAGAGAGAGAGTGAGACACAGCCTGGACCCACTGAACTGCATTGCTAATCTTTTCATTTTATGAGTAAGGCTTGGTTCAGATAAATGGAGACTTTATCACTGCAGGGGACCGTTGGCAGAAATTGAGATGGACAACCGGGCAGGCAGAGTTGTATATACTGGGGAAGGGGCATTTCAGCAGATAAGGAGGGGGTATGGATGTATATTCTGGGACAATGTGAATGTTGGATGATGAGGAGTTTTATACTGGGCAAGATGAGTAGGATTGTAATTTTTGCATGGCAAAAACTGGTCAATTTCACGGCACATTGCGGTCAAAAAATAGATATTTATTTAAAACAGAAATCCACACCGAGAAGTGCTCCTGATTGATCTCCCAACTGATCTTGTGCTTCCAGACATCTGTGTAATGCTTGACAGAAAGCAGGAGACATCAAGAGACTATGATATTTCCACGGCAACGTTCCACAGTGGTTGCAGTGAGACACCTGCAGCAATGCTGTCGAGGAAGAGTTGTGAATGGGGTGGTTGTTAGCTGGAGTTTTTATGAGAAAGGAAGTGAGTTTGAGTTGTGGAGAACACTAGAGAGGAGCTGGGTGGCTGACACAGGAAAAGTATCGAGGGAGGGAGAGCAGCATGCCATTTTCAGAAGCTGGAGAAATGTGGCAGATAATCTGCTTTTAAAATGCTACTCAAAGACTGTAACACGAGTGGTTAGCTTTTAAAATTGTCAGCTAATTTGAATGTGCTTCCAAGCCTTCAGCCATTTTCCATCTCTGGCAGTCCACTGTCTTACTGTTTACATACTTTCCTCCTTTCCGGTAAGGCTCAATAAATAAAAAATACACGTTATGTAGTCCTGTAGTCCTGCTCGTGAGCGCGTAACAGCAACCTTGTCATTCGATACAGTACATACCACAACTGGGGGGATTTTCATAGGGGACTACCAATTTTATGGTAATCATGAAATCTGTAACCCCCGTGAAATAATTACAGCCCTAATGATGAGTGTGTTTGCATGAGCACGCAGAGGTCCATAGCAGAATAAAATAGGAGACAGAAAAGAAGAATGCACATAATGGAGTCAAAAACACAGACAAATAACCTCTGGTTAGAATTGTAACACCCCTGGCTTCACACCCTCTTTTTTGTCTAGGGGTCCTGATGGTAAGCAACGGTTGGGGGGGGTTGTAAACACCGAAAACTTTCCAGGGAGCTAAAGCCAGAGGTATAAAAAAAACAAGGCCTGACCTCATCTTGGTTCTGTTAGCACAGTGCACTGTGCAACATCTCCACCTACCCACCTCTTCCTTCTTGCTGCAACATGAGGCCGACCTATGGGGAAGAAATGGAGATCTAAACAGCATCCTTCATCCAAGGAATAAATCAAGGAGTTCATTCAATAGATTTCAGCACTCATGGAGCAGAAACAACAATAGACATTTTTAATTCTAATCTTCATTTTAAAATTAATAAATAAATAATTAGCTCAGCTCCATGGAGCCAGGATACTAAAGCATACGTAGGGTAATACTTGAGAGGCAGTAGCAGTATTAGATGATACTAGTGCATTCACAAGGCCAAGACAGTTAGACCATGCGCAGACTCCATGCAGTTACCCAAAGCCATTTCAAAGCTCAGGACCTTACAGGGTGCAAAATACAAGACATACAGTCCCAGAGGAAGTACCTTACTCCCTCAATCCAGATTAAACCAACACCGGAGTTACAGCCTTTATACCTTCCATGGCCACCCTGCACACAATCCTATAACCACCAGCTCATCGCCCTATTTTTGTACCTGGAAAATGGTGCCAGATTTACATTTGGAATGGATGAACATGGCTTCCTCCTTCCCGGTTACTCTGTATGTACATTTCATTAACGGGTGTAACACAGGTCCTGGCCCAAACACTGACATGGCAGGCCTGATACATGTGCAATCCCCAAAATGCACCCTCCAGCCATCCTGAAGCAAAGTGCCACACCGGGTACTGGCCCTCTGGAGCTGTCATCTCCAGAGAAGCCCTGCCGTGGCCCTGCCACCACCACGACAGCCCCACAGTCATATCTTGCTTGTTGGAGCACCAGGCCTCCCGAACTCAGCCATATCCTGACCTTCCTCCAGCTGCTGTCCTTCCCAATGCTGAGCTCCCAGATCCTGGTCCCCATGGTCACCACACTCCTGGCACCCTTCCTTTCTGAAATTAATTGAAAAAATGCATAGCCTCGACGCTCACAAGGGCAGACTTCTCGCACCAAGGGGTGTTAGACCCCAACCCTACTTGCCATACATTATGCCCGATGGTTCCCCACCAAAAATGACTCCTCCCTCTTTTATACCTGAACCTGGAGCAACACTCTCCCTTCCACAGGGTGGGACACTCGGATGCTCCAAGTCAGGACCCTAACCAACCAGGGAGAGCACAGGTTAGTAAGCGAGGGGTGGCTTACAGAAATATACTTAAATTCCTATTTTTAGTGCATTTAGTGATTCTTTTTTAGGTATGAACATTATTCCCTAAAGGTTCTAATTTGAATCAGAACTAATCAGGACTCTGATCTGGATCCTGGTCCTAATAATAAGGGTCAGTACCTTTTCGGGTCTGCCCATCCCTATTAGGCACGCCTTTCAGCCAGGAGGCCGGCGTTGCCTTAAGATGCTATTGAGGTGATTCTGGTACTTACTAAACACTGTTCTTTCTGCAGTTTGCTGTTAATACAGGGTGTGATCCACACCACAGTAAAGGAAAAGGAAGAGACAACAGAGCCAGCTTGAACCAGGTGACACCTGACCAAATGAGACCAATCAGGGAACAGCAGGAAGCTGTTGCTGAGAACATAAGCAGCATTTTGTGACAGGCACACTTTTAAGTTAGGAGGCTGGTGCTGCCTTAAACTGCTACTGGGGTGATTCTGGTACTTACTAAACTTTGTTTTTTCTGCAGTTTGCTGTTAATCCAGGTGGCAATCCATGAGAAGAGAGGGCTGAGCCATCTTGAACCAGGTAACTGCATGACCAAACACAGCCAGTCAGAGCCCAGCAGGAAGCAGTTATTGAGGATAAAAAACATTGTTTTGTGACTTTGGTGCACTTTTAAGCTGGGAGGTCAGTGCTGCCTTAAACTGCTACTGGGGTGATTTTTGTACTTACTAAACACTGTTTTTTCTGAAGTTTGCTGTTAATCCAGGGGTATGATCCACAGGAAGGGGATAGAAAAAGAGGGCTGAGCTATCTTGAATTAGGTGACCACGTTATCACATGCAGTGAGACACCTGCAGCAGGGCTCTCAAGGAAGAGTTATGAATGAGGCAGTTGTTAGCCAGCGTTTTTATGAGGAAGGAAGTGAGTTTGAGTTGTGGAGAGCATGAGAGAGAAGCTGGGTAGTGGAGACAGGAAAGGTATCGAGGAAGGGAGAGCAGCATGCCATTTTTGGAAGCTGGCGAAGTGTGGCAGATAATCTGCTTTTAAAATGCTACTCAAAGACTGTAATTGAGTTTGCTTCTTGCAGTGACTTGACTGGCATGTTTGGCCCTCTCTTCCTATCCCCTTCCTGTGGATCATCACCTGGATTAACAACAAACTTGAGAAAAAAACAATGTTTAGTAAGTACAAAAATCACCCCAGTAGCAGCTTAAAAGCCTCCCAGTTTAAAAGTGCACCAAAGTCACAAAACAGTGTTTTTTATTCTCAGTAACTGCTTATACAACAGGAAGCTGCATCCTGAGGATGAAAAGCAGCACTTTGTAACTTAGAGGCACTTTTCAGCAGGGAGGCTGGTGCTGCCTTGAGTTGTTACTGGGGTGGATCTGGCACTCACTAGACATGTTTTTTTTTTCTGCAGTTTGCTGTTAATCCAGAGGTTGGTCCACAGGAAGGGAACAGGAAGAGAGGGCTAAACCAACTTGAATCAGATACTACTTGACCAAACATGCCAGTCAAGTCACAGCAAGAAGCTGTTTGCTTAGAAAGAAAAGCAACATTTTGTGGCTTTGTTGCACTTTTTAGCTGGGAGGTCAGTGCTGCCTAAAGCTGCTGCTGGCATGATTCTGGTTCCTACTGACCATGTTTTTTTCCTGCAGTGTGCTGTTAATCCAAGGGGCAAGCCACATGAAGGGAAGAGGAAGACAGGACTGAACCATCCTGAACTGGGCAACTGCTTGACCAAATGCAGCCAATCAGGGTAGTTGCTTATGAGGATAAAAAGCAATATTTTGTGACTTTGGCATTCTTTTCAGCCTTAAGGCTGGTGCTGCTTTGACTTGCTACTAGGGTGAGTCTGGCACTTACTAAATATTTATTTTTCTGCAGTTTGCTGTTAATCAAGGAGGTGAACCACAGGATGTGAACAGGAAGTTAGGGCTGAGCCATCTTGTACCTGGTGATTACATGACCAAATGCAGCTAATCAGGGCACAGCAGGAAGCTGCTTGTTCAGGATAAAAACAACATTTTGTGACTTGGGTGCACTTTCAAAATGGGAGGCCAGCGCTTCCTTATAAGCTGCTACTGAGGTGATTCTGATACTTACTGAACATTGTTTTGCTGCAGTTTGCTGTAATCCAGGGGCTGATCCACAGGAAGGGAACAGGAAGAGAGGCCTGTGCCATCTTAAATTGGGTGACCACATGAGTAACAAGAGCTAATCAGAGCACAGCAGAAAGCTGATTGCTTAGGATAAAAGCACAGCTGCTCCAGTATGTCCCAGCATGCTCCAGTCCCAGTACATGAGTGGAACAGAGGAGAAGTAGGACATCTGCCTTAGTAGTGTCCATAGGACTTCTGCAGTCTTACTGCAGTCTGCAGGGCATCCTGCAGGGGGGGCACCAGACAAAGGTAAGGAGGTATTGCATTACTGGTTACCTTTTACTAAACACAGCAGCTAAGAAAAGGTAACTACAAGTTGCAGCCATACTACAACTGTGAAAGGATTACTGGGCAACCAGGATAAGTAGTAGTAGTAGGTTTTATTTATATTGCCACCCATCCCCAGAGGTGCAGGGTGTCTTACAGATAGTGCAGAATAATAATAACATATCAAGTTAAATAAAATAATACATTACTCATGTACTAAGCAGTTAAGGTAGGTGTGTTAGAAAAGGGAAAACAAGAGCTGTCCCGGTGGTGCTGAGGGTTGAGGTACTGGATGCCTTACCTCGCGGCACACTGGTGACCTGGGTTTGGGAATGGACTAGGGTCTCTTAGGGACTGGCTGGGGGATGAAGGACTGAGTGTCCGGAGGACTGCTCTCCTTCCTCAGGGTGGGGGGATTTGCACTTACCGCTGTCGGCAGACACCTAGCAGTGGCTGGGGGTCAGCGCATGCACGCGGCCACATAAAGGGGTTGACCCACATCCAGGGCAACTGGCTGCCTTCATGGAGGAGAAGACTGCCTGCCCACCCATTGCACAGATGTGGGTGTAGGTGAAAACTGGAGGAAAATGCTGGGGCTCGACAGGACCCGTGATGGCCTGATAGCACCAGTGAGTCCACCCCCATCATCAGATTTGACTTACCGGGGTAGGGGGGAATGACAGCACACCCTGCCTTGGCCCTGTTGAGCATGGGGGGAATCTGCAGGGGAATCCTGGGGGGTGAACAAGCTGGCCGGAGGATGAACCCCCCCCTCAAGGGAGGGGTCATAGCCCCCTGTCGAACCTGCGGAGGAGGAAAAAGTATAAATTAAAAAAAAAGAAAAGGGAAAACAAGAGACACACTGTCTAAAGTAGGGGAACAGATCAGTTTCAAGGAAGCTAAAGGAAGTTTGAAAGGACACTAAGCCAAGGAATCAAACATCATGGGAGTGCTGCAGTGCAATGGGTGTGGAACCACATTCTTTCAGGACACTTTCTGGAGACTGATGTGTTATCTCATCTTTATGCACCTCTCTGGGTTTTGGGCAGAGGTTGCTGAACTCTGGGCCAAACTGGCAAGGATTCAAAGGACTTTCTGCCCCACCCAGGGGCCACAAAGTCTGTTGCTGCTCCCACAGAGGATGCCTAGGCAGAGGCAGAGCAGATGGATCCTGGTGGGCTTCAGGAGGGTAGAGGTGGCAGGAAGGGTGCCTGCTTCTCAGTCTATACCACTGTGGAATTCCTTTCCTGTACTGGCAAGACAGGGCAGCTAAAGGGAGGCACCAATTACAGTGGGTGGGGAGGAAGTGGGGTCCTCAGCAGTGGGGCCCCAATGATGGAAGACGAGGCTCCCAGCTCAAGAAGAAGCAGCTTCTGATGGGGGGCTTAATTGATAGGGAAGATAGACTTGAAAACAATGGGGAAAAGCGTGAAAGAGGTGAAGTGCCTGAGAGATGCTTCAGCCTGGAGGGATGGAGAGCAAATCCAGTGGATTCCTAGGGCAACAAGAGATGTAATTGAGCTAGACATCATTGTCCACCTGGGGACAAATGACCTGGTAAAGAGCAGGGATGGGGTAGTGCAGTGTATCTTTAGTGAGCTGGCAAGGGGCCTCGAGCAGGTGCCATGCCCAATGACTTTTGCTGAGGTGTTCCCAGTGTATGGCCTAAGAGAGGAAAGGGTACTCTGCAGCAGGGCATTTATCAATTTGTTGAAGGAATGGTGCATGGAAGAGGAATTTTGCTACACTTGAAAATGGAGGCTAGCCTGGAAGGCTATGAACATCAATAGGGGAGATGGCCTGCATCCTTCCAGGAAGGGGACTGTAGTCCTTGATGTAAGATTTAAATGGTACTTGGATAAGCATTTAAACTAGCCAGGGGAGAAGCTGTAATACCAAGGGAGGAAGCAGATCCCACCATGATGCTGGAGCATCAGGGAAGGAGGGAGAGACCAAGGGGAGTAAACTCCCTAGGGCAGGATTAGAAGAAAACAGTGGTGGGGACAATACGGATGAAAAGGCTGGTATAAATCAGATAATCAAAAGTAATAAATTAAACAAGACAGGGAATGAAGAATGTAATAAGGGAAGAGGTGAGCCAAGGGAGCTTGAGGGAAACATCATAGGCATGAAGAGGGGGGAGCAGGGAAGCAAGCAGGTAGGCAGAAAGGTGTGGAGAGCTATATGCACCAATGCACGGAGTCTTGGAAACTAAATTCCACACTTGGAAGTTATCATGGAGGAGGCTAGCATGTATTTTATTGCCATAACAGAGTTGTGCTGCATGGAGCACCAGGACTGGGGCATGGCCATACCTGGCTACAGTATGTTCAGTAGAGAGAGGGCAGGGGGGAGGGAAGGAGGGGTTGTACTATATGTGAGGGAGGGAGTCATGGCCACAGAGGTACAGGGGCACCAGGAGTAAAAGAAAGGGCTGGAGGTGCTCTGGGCCATTCTGGAGACTGACTCTGGGGCCAGTATTTGTACAGGGGTAGTGTGCAGACCTCAAGCACAGGAAGAGGAGTTGGATAAGGCACTTGGAGAACCATCATTAGGATGGCAAGTAATTGGGAGGTGCTGCTTATTGGTGACTTTAATCTGGCAGACATGGGGTGAAGTCTTCCAACTATGGATTAAGCAAGGAGCAGGGCCATCACTTGACTCCCTACAAGGGACGGGGCAGTGCTGGATCTCGTGCTTGAAAACAGAGATAGCATTGCAGACGTCACAGTGAGCAATCCCTTAGATACCATTGATCACCATACAGTGGGGTTTAACCTAAAGACAAGAGCAAAAGTTAACCACACAATGACAAGGGTCCTGGACTTAAAGAGGACAGGAAATTATTTCTAATTGGTAGCTGTTTATAATGTTCCAGTTTACAGAAATGTTATTCATAAGCCTAAATAATCCATATGTAACTGTACCTGAATAAAAAGTGATATGAAAAACGGTATATTGCATTGTTTTGTTTTTATGGTCAGCATTCTGTTGCAGTTCTCTTTATAGAACCAGTGATCTAGAGTTTTAACTATCTCATACTTTGAGGAAAGAACTCTAAGCATGGTTCTGATAGGACAATAGCTCATGTTTAGCATTCTGAACTCAAACCATGACATAGTAAGCACTCCAAATTACTGGTTCCAGGAAAAGAACTGTTCAGAATGTTGTTCATAAAAAGAAAACAATTGAAACACAGTTTTTCACATCAGTGTTTATTAAGGTACAGTAAAATATGGTTAATTTGGAGGCAAATTTATCATTTCTCTTACTAGGAACATTGCGAACTTCTACCGATTTGCACAGATTTCCTGTCCCCTTTAAGAATGGTGAATGTTAATGGAATAGGAGACTGCCTCAGAAACTGCCTCATGGGGAGAATTGCCAGAGAGGAGGTAGAGGCACAGTGGAGAAAAATAAGGTGAGCATAATTAAGGCAACCAGCCTCTGCATGAAGGAAGTAAATAATAGCAGAGGAAAAAAGAGACTGTTATGGTTCTCTAGAGAAGCGGCCAGCAGCATTCAGGAGGTATAAGAAAACACAGAGGGAGGGATACAGCAAGGTATAACAAGTAAACTAGATGGACACAGGAAAAGTGGTTTGGGAAGCAAAACTGCAGACAGAGCAAAACATAGCTAAAGAGGTCACTAACAAGGATAACACTTTCTTCAGATATAGAAGTCAGAAGATGAAAGCAAGGGTAGGGATAGTGAGGATTAGAAGGGCGTAATGGGGAGGACTGCATAGAACAGGATCAAGAAAAAGCTGCCATCCTAAATAGGTACTTCTGCTCAATCTTCAAAATTGGAGGTGGAGGGGGTGGAGGGATGGTTGAACCACCAAGGAGTAGCAGGAATGGGGAGAGGTGGACACAAGTTTATTTTCTAAGGAAAGTCCTTAGAGGATTTGCAGCTCTGAAGGTGAACAAGGTTATGAGACCAGCTGGGATACACCCAAAGGTACTAAAAAACTCAGGAAAGTGCTAGCTACCCCACTGGTTGCCTTATTGAAGAGTTCACTGGAAATAGATGTGGTTCCAGAGGACTGAAAATGAGCTGATGTGGTTCATCTACATAAGAGTGGCAGCAGGGAAGAGGCTAGCAACTATAGGTGAGTCAGTCTTACTTCAGTAGTGGGGAAATTAATAGAAACCTGCTTAAGGGAAGACTAGTAGAGTTTCTTTAATCCAACAGACTGTAAGACCACAAGCAGAATAGATTCTTGGGGGGTGGGTGGGGAAAAGTAGGAGGTGAAGCTAAACGAATATGATAGATTTAGTTGACTGAGTGACCAGGGAAATAGATCAGGGCAGGGCAACTGGCGTGGCCTATCTGTATTTTATCAAGGCCTTCGACACTGTGCCACACAGCACAGTGATAAAACAATTAGGCAACCTTATGGTGGGATCGAAAGTGGTGAACTAGGTTAGAGACCTACAAGTACCTCATAGAGATGAACAGCATGCAGGTGGGGAGTCTCTTTCAAATGAAAAGGAGCACCAGGACCAGGGGCATGCAATGAAGCTGGGGGGTGGAGTTTAAGAGATATGAGAGGAAATACTACTTAACTAAAAGGATGGCAGATGCTGGAACAGAGTACCAATGGAATTGTAGGAGGTGAAAACAGGGGTATATGAGTAAATAGGCAGGGAGTAGGAAAGGTTGCCAAAGACCACTGGGGGTTTACAGAAACAGATTAGACAGGGAACAGCTGGCAGACTGGATGGGCCATGTGGTCCTTTTCTGCTGACAAATTCTCTGTTTCTTTGTCTCAGGAGGGCAGATTTTAAAGAAATGGAAGACTGCCTCAGAAATTGCCCTTATGGAGGTGAGGATTGCCAGTGAGAAGTAGAGGCATGGTGGGGAGGGATAAGGGAGGGTATAATTAGGGTAAAAAAAAACTGCATGAAAGAGGTAAGCAAAAGGAGAAGGAAAGTAGATCGTTATGGTTCTTCAAAGAAGTGGCAAGGGTGATTAATAAAAAAAGATTGTATTCAAGAGGTACAAATTAAAGGGGGGGCAGGGACATGTACCAAGCAAGGCAGAAGGAAGTATTTAAGGCAGTTAGAAGAGCAAAGGTGCAGACAGAAGAAAAGATTGCTAGAGTGCTGACTAAAAGGCATAGGATTTTTTCAGATAAGTAAGTGAGAAGAAACAAGAAAGAGGAGGGATAGTGAGGATTAGATGGGCAGAAGGCAAAGACTATGCAGAAGAAGACCACTAAAAAGTAGACAATTTAAACAAGTACTTGTGTTCAGTCTTCACAGTAGAGGGAGGAGGTGACAGACCACTTGGGAGAAGCAAGAATAGGGGACAGATAGGTGAATACAAGTCCATTTTCAGAGGAAACATTCCTGAATGGGCTCACAGTCCTGAAGGTGGTTAAGGCTATGGGACCAGATTGGGATGCACCCCAGAGTACTGAAAGCTCAGGGAGGTGCTAGCTGCCCCACTGATACTCTTATCCAACAGCTCACTGGAAATAGGTGTGGTTTTGAATGAGTGGAGAAGGAATAATATGGTCCCTCTAGATAAGAGTGGCACCTGGGAGGAAGCTGGAAATTATAGGCATGTTAGTCTAACTTCAGTCATGAGGAAATTAAAGCAGAATTGTCATCATTCCCCCAACAAAAACATGGGACCTATAGGTCCCAATCAGGTAAATCACACTGGTGGTAATTTTTAAAAATAAGTTATAAAGTTTTTATTTGTAATTTATCTGATTGATCCTGCAATGCTCTGCCCACCATTAGTATTTCAGAATCCCCCATGGCAAGCCCTTTGATGAAGCAACTGACGGGATGAACCACAAAGGACTCCTATGTGACAGCATGGTGCTTAGGAATTACCAAAGGATATACAGTGCATGTTTATGCTTCTTACTCTGGTACCAATCAACTGAAGAAAGCACTAAACGTGAGGTCCAGATTGGTAAATTTGAGTTAGAAACTATTTAGTGGATAACAAGCAGAGGTTGGTGGTTAATGACACTGACTCTAAGGATGAGAGAGTGACCAGCGGTGTACCACAGAGTTAAATACTGGGACCAGTCCTTTTCAATGTGTTCATAGGGGCCATTTAAGAAGAACTGGAGGGTAAGGTATACCTTTTTGCAGATGACAAAAAAATCTGCAATAGGGTTGGCACTCAAGAAGGGGTGGAGAAAATACATAGGGATCTAGGGAAATTG
This sequence comes from Neoceratodus forsteri, assembly GCA_016271365.2. Lineage (NCBI taxonomy): Eukaryota > Metazoa > Chordata > Ceratodontiformes > Ceratodontidae > Neoceratodus > Neoceratodus forsteri. Next base: position 878,389,018 of record CM028129.1, read on the forward strand.
AAGGTCTGTAAAAAGGCATGACCATTGGGGTTCAATGCCAAAAGTGCAAAATTATGCACCTATGGCACTGGAGTCCCGGTGCTGAGTATAAGATGGGGGGACTGACAGTCACTAGAGAGGAAGAGAACCTTGGGTTATTATATCAAAGGACCTCAAGGTGGCAGAGCAGTGCGACAAAGCTGTGGGCAGGGCTATTGGAATACTAAGGTGCATAATGAGGGGTATCACCATCAGGAGTAGGGAGGTGCTGCTGCCACTGTGTTCCTCCCTGGTACACCTACCTGGAGAACTGTATCCAGTTTTAGAGACCACACCTCAGAAAGGACAGACAGGGTGGAGGTGATGCAGAGGAGGGCAACTAAGATGGTGCAGGGTTTGTAAGTGAAGCCTTATGAGGACAGATTGGGGAATCTCAACATGTACACTCTGGAAGAGAGGTGAGAGAAGTGACATACTTGAAACCTGCAAGTACCTCACAGAAGTGATCAGGGGCAGGGTGCAAGTAAGAATCAGCACCAGGGCCAGGGGACATAGCATGAAGCTGGGAGGGTGAGTTCAGGAGCGATGTGAGGAAACATTTCTTCACTGAAAGGGTGGTAAATGTCAGGAACAGACTGCTGGCTGAAGTGATGGAGGCTAGAATGATTGGGGTTTTAAGCATACATGGGATAAACATAGGGGTATATTAGAATAGAGGCATGGAGGGAGGGGTCACCAGAGATGAGATAGGTTCTTTGGATACAGAATAGGCAGGGATCACTTGTTCAGACTGGATGGGCCAAGCAGTCCTTTTCTGACAACAAATTCTATGTTTCTATGCATTGTGGGTCAGTGTCCACATATGCGAATTGGACATATGTCTGGGTCATGCCCCCTTAATGGCATTCAGCATGTTCTATATGTTGTGTGGACATGTGCGCAGAGTATGTATGCATGCTAGGTACAGTAGTGCACTGCATGGATCTGAGTGTGGCCATCTTCCATGGCTTTGTCACAGAAGTGTCTATGCACTTTCTCTATACTGCTATGTAGCATACCCAAAGTTGTACTGTAGATCAGGCCCTAACTGTGGAGCCTCTTATTTTTTATGTAGGCATTTGTCCTCAGGCAAAGGGCATACCCCATGGTGAGCTCCCATACCCACCCTCCACTTGTTCCTCTGATCACACTGATTAGATTCCATGGTGTGTGGCTCCAGAACCTCACTGGCCTGGCCTTCATCAAGTTGACTTCATACCCTTGGATTTCAATCCCTTCTTTAAGGTATGATATGTACTTAGTCTTCCCTTTGTCTTAATAAGTAAACATTTGACATTAAATCAGAGCCACTGATCCTTTGACCTCATCTGTTTTGGATGCTCACACTCTCCTACTTGAAGAATTACAATGTGTTGCTGTGGAAACAATCAGCACTGAGATGCAAACCTGCAGAATTAGGTTTGAGTCCCACAACCACCACTTGCATACTGTGTGACAATGAGCAAGTTACTTAATTTCCATGTGCTCCAAGGACACACCTGAAAAACAAGTCTTAATTTAGTGTATCTTTCCTGGACAAAAATTATAAAATAGATTATGTCATAAACAGACGATTATTATGTCAGCTGTAAACAAACAACCTGAGTAGAGAAGTCTGAGAGACAGTGTTCCTGATTTCATGTTCATTCACATAGTTAATATGCAGAATGGAGAAGCTAAACAGAGAAAATATATGACCTATAAGCTGTAATGTGTCCAGCTTTTATGTTTTTCTGTTCCCCCTATATCATCAGAGGCTCTTTAAGTTGCCAGTTTACAGCTCCATCACAAAATGCCCATGCCTATAAAACCAGGTCAGAAATAAGAAGGAAATCCATATATATAGTGTCCATCACATCCCATCATCTTCAATGGGGTCATGCGCTGTGTCTTTTTAAAAGAGGTTTACATATGCCTAATAATAGGAATATGATAAATTGAGCACTCCTCTCCAGACCTCTTAAAATGGAATGCATTGAAAAAATAATAGGGATATAATTAATTGCAGTCATATTCTTGTAAAATGCTTGTAGAAAAATTACACCTTTTCCGATTAACATGAAATATAAGTGTCAAATTTGCAATAAAATTTTGATCAATAAAACAATAACCATGTTGTTAAAAGCGGATGTAGAGAGGTGTTCATGGCAACATATTTTAGAGGTTACTAACCCTTTTAAAATAAACGGATCTCATCTTTAAACTATGTCATTTAAATCATTAAAATGTTTTTGTATACAATTATAATCAGGCGATAAATTGCAGCCATTGGATGGATTAAACTGCACTGTTTGACCTCATAAATCTGGGTTTGTCATAGCTCTAGAAAATGCTTGTGTAACAATCAGTTGATTGCAGGTAGTAGCAGCTGAATGCATGTTAACTGGAAAATATGAACGTGATAGGGTAATTCACAATTCAGCAGTATAAGTTTAGAAAAATTATGTTTCTGACAGATTATTGTGCTTTTTAATTTCATCCTTTTTGAGAACTCATATAATTGCTTCATTTGACATATTTAAAAAAAGTCACAGTAAGAATTTCATTTTCAACATTACTTACAGCAGATGAAACTGCCACTTTTGTAAAAGTCTATGATTGTGTCTGTTTCAGCCTATGATATAGATACCAATCAGGTTATGCTGCGGGAGCAAACAAGTGGAACAGGCAGATTGAGAACAGGTAAACTCCAGGGAGGACAAGTCAGACTGGAAGCATAAATCAAATAAATGCTGATAATAAACTTTTGGTTAGCCTCATCATGAATTGTTTTCTGCTGTCATCTCTAATTTTTGGATTACTTTCTACTTGCAGTTAATGTGGCAGTTTATCTATATCTCCATTATGGTCTCTTTCTGTCTCTTTCCATAAGGTGCCCACTTCTCAATTTCCTTGGCAATTTATTGCACATCCAACCATTAAACATGCCCAGCCCATCTCAAGGTTCTCTTCTTGGCAGTTTCCCCTTAAGTGCCACTATCACATTCCTGCCTGAAGTTTCATGTTGTATACTCTCTTTTGACATCAGGTAACAAAAAATATCCTCTGTATCTCCTCACAAACCTACCCAGTCCTTGATTAGTCTCATATTCAAGGTCTAGTTCTCGGAATCATGCAGTACCACTGTTACAACTGCTGAAATGTATGCCTTAAAGGGGAATATTGTTGATAAGTGACCACAATATTTTGAAATCCGATGAAAATTTTGCTTAAATGGGGCATTTAGCCTACCTGCAACTAGCAGCTGTCCAGAGATATTGATGACTGTTTGCTATGTTGATAGAACATTGCCACAAATTCTAGAACCTTATGATGTCGCTGACTTCAATATGGTTAGGCACAAAACTTTACCTGCAGTGGCATCATATGTTTCTAAAAATGGTGGCAGTGTAGTATCAACATGCAGCAGACTTAATAATCAATACGTCTGGATTGCACCAGCTAAAGGTAAGCTTGCCATGTAATTCAAAAGAGATTTAATTTGCTTTCAAACTATGCTTGTCTCTCTTCTTAAATTGTCCCCTTTAAGTTTTTCCTTGGTGCTAACAATTGTGTGAAGGGGTAATTATAGGGCAAGACACCATCTTATACCCCCACCAAGTGCCCTTGGAAGTTGCAGTGACTTCTAGGTTTGGCGGTTATTCCTGTAATACCCTGTATGTAAAGTGCTTCCACCCAGAGATGTTAGGTAGTCGGTTAGCTGACAAATGAGTCCTATGCAGTTCCTCGTTAGTGTGACTGCCTCCACAAAATACCCCACAGCAGGATTGTACTTGTCAGACAATAAAAATGCCAGAATAACATTAACAGACACATTTATTACAGCACTAGCTCCTTAAATGAAAATGGGTCAATACAGGTATTCTTCACTCTGTTCACTCTCAGTTACGGGCCCAGGTAGGCAGGGGCAGGAGGGTGACAAGTTGTTACTTAGGCAAACCCTTCCAGGGCTAGCAATATGACAAGTTCCACTTAGTTGCCATTAACAAGGCCCAGCTAGGTACAGCTTCTTTCATTACCACCATGCAAGTACTGTACACAGCCCTAACTACAGCAGATCACTTGTTTTGGAAGCTGTGACCCTCTACCACCTAGAAACAGGATTTTGATGAAACACTGAGTGCTCATTTTCAGCAGTCCTTGGATACCCAGTATTGAAACATAGCAGGTCCATTGATGTTGCCACTGGCTGGCTGGTGTCGGTGCACTTAAACTTAAACAAAAGCAGTCAATTTTCTCAAATACCACAGACTTTGCAATTGCTTTCATTGCAATTACCCCTATTTTTTTATAAATATCTTTATTAACCAGTCTGTGCATACAGTTGTACATAATAAAAATTGCACAGTTATACATTCACAATGTTGGATCTTCATTATACATAAATATGTCTTGAAGTTAAATCTCACAGTAGAAGTTTTATCTTCCACCAGGATCCTCTCACACGGTACAGCACATTGGGAGGAAGGCAAGCTGGGATCAACATAGTTAATATATCAGTGATGTAAGTAGTGATGTAGTTATACTCATTCAATGGAAACCTTGAGCCCGGTGGGGGGGGAGCAATGGGGGAGATCTCCATCTTGTGGATTTTGTTAACTATGTCTCACCATAGGAGACCATGGGGGGGAGGGTAAGCGTAAGTCTGGTGATAGTTTTTTTGACTACGGTTATCAGAATCCCCATCAGGTATTGTGTGAGTGGATTTTATGGGCCCTTGAGTTATTGGAGTAGGAGGAACATCTCCACAGTTAGGATAACCAGAGTACTAAACAGCTCACTCAATTCCAGTTCCAAGTACAGTACTGTAAGAAGGGAGTCAGTGTAGGGCACATCCAGACTATCTGGGTAAGATGTGCCATGGAACCCCCACCTTTTCTCCAGCATGAGGTATCCCATGTTGTCAAGTAGTGTGTTGTTACTATTGGTGTCTAACGAACCTTTCGAGGTGCTTTCAAGCATATTCCCTCCATTGCTGGCAGTTTAACATTTTTGTGGTGAGTTGGTATGCTTTGTGCCATTCTGATTCTGGAATACCTATGTTCAGCTCTGTCTCCCAGTCCATAATTGTATCCAGAGGAGTGAAGCCTGAGCAGTCTAGCAGGGATTTATAGAGATGAGATATCATGTAGTATGTCACTCCTATCTGCAAGAAAGTTAAGAAATATTTAACTTTGGAGGGATGACACTCCAGAATATGGGCAATTAGTGGTAAAGTACCAAAGCAGTGCCTTAGCTGTAGGTATCTATAAAAGTCAGTCTGGCAGAGCACAAACGTTACCTGCAGCTCTAAGAAAGACTTAATTGTAGCCCCAGTCATAAGCTGGTATAGGTATTACAGGGAGTGGTGTTCTCAGCTGCAGAAGACAAGGTCTATGTGGTTGAGATGAAAATGCTGTAACAGAACAACAGAACTGAAGAGAGAGAAGGAATGGTGTTAGAAGAAGGTTTTTCTTTTCTTTTTTGCATTATTTGTTTTTTCCCCCATGCTTGCTCAGATGCTGCCACTCCTTCAGGCTTTCCTAGGATCCCTCCTTCCCTCTGCACTCCCCTCTGAAGTCCTGACCCCTCCGCAGGTTCCACATAACAGCCTACCTCATAGTATCCCAGTGTTTCCCTTCACCGGACAGGTCTCCCTCCTCCAAGGAGGAATGCACCAGTGGAGGGGAGGCACCAGCACTTCTTTTTCTAGGCCACGGGGCACTGCTGAGGCCTGCGGGGAGCAGCTTCTTGGAGGAGGCAGATGGGCAGAGGATTTGGAGGCTGTCATCCGGCAAGCATCAAGCCATTTTCCTCCTTACGTTGTGGAGGACAGTGTAGTGATGGCAAGGCATATGCCAGTGTCCTCTCCTCCATCCTGTTGTGAGTTACTCCTGTGCATCCTGCATTGCTCCCAGCCTCTGCTAGGAGCCAGCAGGTGCCAGATCTATCCCACACCCTCCCTCTGGAGAAGGAAAGCTGTCCATAGGATGCTCTATCCTCCTCCCCTCCACCGGCTCTCCAGTGACCAGGGCTCATTCCCCAACCTGGGTCGCTGGCATCACAAGCAGAAATCCAACCGCTGCACTGATGGGCCAGTGAAGATTTGTCTTAATCATATGCCACACCTTTATCTGACATCTCAGCCACAAGTTGAGAGGGTGCCTATCTGTGATCATGTATTCCTTATGGTACATGGCTCTTATAAATGCCTGGTTGGGGAAAAGCCTCACATTCTATTCTGAGCTATTTTATAAGTGTTCTTCCCATGTGGCGGACGAGTATATATCACAGGTCAGAGGCCCAATAATATAGTTTCAGGTGTGGCAATGCAAGACCTCCTTTGTCTCTGGGAAGATGGAGGGTCTATAGTTTAATGCATGGTCTCTGACTTTTCCATATGAAATGTGATATGTCCCTATTCCAGAGCCTGAAGGATGAGAGATTAAGAGAGAGCAGGCCATCTTGGAACAAGTATGGGGCTTGTGGTAGCATTACCATGCAGATCACTTCTATGCATCCTGATAGACTAGGAAGGACTGTATTATAGTTTGTCAGGTCCTGCATCATTGAAGGTGAAAGGCAGATAGTTTTCTGCATAGGAGTCCTCAGGACACCTAATATTAAATATTCTTAGATATTCCAGTTTGGCCAGTTCCCCTCAGAAAGGGACATTTTTCTCTGGTCTGTCGTGTCAGGAAAAAGTTAAATCACAGTGATTCAGTTTTAGTGGTGTTAGTTTTGTAGCCCAGGATCTTGCAGAAGTCCTGTATGGTCATGAATACTAGGTGAACAAAGGTTTGCAGCTTCAACACAGGATTTACCTGGGGTGCTGTGTTGGGTGGCTAAGCCCAACACAATGTCTGACCTACCACCTTGTCCAGGTTGATAAGGTATCACGCCACTATTTTTGGTCTTTGTTTCCTTAGGTACCCACGCATCTTAACACAAATAAGTAGTGTTACCGGTGATGATTGTTTTATTTATATGCACTTAATACTGAGTTTGTTAATTTTTTTTCTAATTATGTATGTATCACTTTAGCATGGTCTGTATAAAGGTATCTCTGAGTATCTTAGACACACACCCTGATGGAGGCCCATTTGGAGGGCTGAAGTGCTTGGATAAAAGTGATGGTGGAGCACGTTTGAATAAAATGTACTGTTTGCTATAGCCTGGCTCTTGATTGTCCTTTACTGATTTGGAGTGCTTAAAACCTTTTTTTTTTTATGTACTTGTGTTGGGCTTATCCAGCTGCTACAGCACCCCTGGTAAATCCTGTGTCACACCTGCAAACTTTTGTTCACCTTGGATTGTTGGAGTTTTTCAGGTGCAGCCAGTCTCCCGATGGAGATACCTGATAATCAGTACTTCAGACAACCTTAACTAAGGTAACAGTTACCTGGAACAGACATTGAATTACTTTAATCTTCAGTTTCCAGGCTGAATACACTTTGGAAATTTATGGGCAAACAGGTGCTTCATAACTGCTACGAATTAGGATGAAGGAACGATGGCAGCTGCTATTAACACAGAGGAGGAGGAAGCAATTGATTGTTTGGAAGATCATGCTGCTACCCTGAGGTGACAAGAGGAATGAGACTTTCATTGGAGACAGAAAGGACAAACTCAATGGTACAGGATGAGATTAAATTCTGTTTCTACAATTGGAAAAGCTTATAGCGTAAAGGAACTGAACAAATATTAAAATTAAATAACTCTAGAGAACTATCTAAACAAGGACTGGTCTCCATGGGGTCTCAGATCAGAGAAGAAACCCTTTTGCTGTTTTGATGATCTGATTTTGAAGCTGAGTGGGGAAAAAGTGAGTGAAGAATGTACAAAGCTTATATGAAGGCACTAAAAAGCAAAGACGAGAGAAAGAGACTTGGCAGTAACTGAAGGAGAAATTGAAACAGTTCAGGAAACTTTAAAGCACCTTAAAAAACAGAAAGACTTCACATCACTCAGAAAAAGTACTCCTAGAATATGAATATAATAGAGACTGAGCGAATAAAAAGAAAGCAGACAAAACTACAAAGAGATTCAGGTGAGTTTGAAAGAAACACAGTTTTTAAATGAGATCCCCCAGTAAACCCCAACAGTCCACAACAGAGGGGGAGATCTAAAAGTCAGCAGCGCTAAAGAAATTGGAGGGAACTCTCCAAATCTAAAAATAATAAGAAGCAAAATCAAAGCAAAAAGTATGTTTCAGTACGTCAGGAGGTGGTACAGTAGTAATTCCTGACAAAACTCCAAGTAGCTCAAATCAGGATCTTTTTTTTTTATTGAAGACAAGTGGGTGGCCAGCCTCCACCTATATCACACAAACAGACACAACAAGAAAAAAACAAGGATTCAAGTGAAAAACCCATTAAGGAAGAAGAGGAAGGGGCAAAGGACAGGCCAAGAAGGAACCTCAAAAGTTCCACAACGAAAAAACGGTATTAAGTTTAACACAGATTGAGCTAACAGAAACATTAACTAAAGTTTTGGAGAAAGGTCTCTCCTTCTGTTCCAGTCTACCTGTGGACTTGTTCAATATTAAGACTGACTTCTACAAACTAGTCATAAAATGTAAATTAAAATACTTTTTCAAAACAAAGCAAAATATGAGGAGAACAGAGGAGATGCTGAACTTTGAACTGTCCAAAACAGAAGATGCAGGCACTGAAATGGAAAAACCTCTATTTCAGGACACTGAAAGACAGTGAAAATCTTGGTATAAACTGCTTACTTGATTGTCCCAATTTGGATGAATTACTGACTCATTATGCTGAGACAGAAATTGATGAGAGTGGTGAAGAAATCGCCATAATCAAACAAAGTGGGAAGTTTAAAACTAACTCCACCTTTACACCCCAGGTACATAACCCTGCTATTTCCACTTTTGGAAAACTAGTTTTAAATGATTTAAATAAACTAGTAAATAATGCAAACTTTAATAGAAATTGGAATTTATCTAAAGTGGAACAGCAGGCATTAGAAGAATTGCAAACAACAAAAGGTGTGGTGAGCAAAAAATCTGACAAGGGGGAAATATTGTACTTATGAACAAGAGCTTCTATGTAAGTAAAATGATGGAGTTGTTAAAAGACAGGAACACATATGAACCACTAAGGGGGAATCCTACAGCTAAATATCTACTTACACTCCACACACTAAGTGATGGAGTATATGCTGATTTGATTTAAAAGGTGATGAAACTACATTTATAAAACCCAATTTTCCCATTATTCCGACTTTTTATGTACTGCCTAAAATTCATAACGATTTAGAATCACCACCACTCTGTCCTATTATATCTGAAATTAATTCCATTACTTACAACCTAGGAAAATACATTTTCTAAAGCAATATGTTATCATCAAATCATATATCAGGGATACTGTGCACTTTTTACAAAAAATGCAGGGACAGGCCTGGAAAGACATACAATTGGCTGTCTATAGATGTTGTCAGCCTCTACACGTCCATCTACCACACAGTAGGGTTGGAAGCAGTGGGACACTTTTTAACTATACCAACCTTAGGAGATACAGTGCCCAAATATTTTTTACTAAAAGCATTAGAATCTGTGTTGGAATACAATTACTTTGTTTTCAACAAGCAAGTCTATCATCAAATATGTGGCACGGCCATGGGTGCCTCAATGGCACTCTCCTACGCAAATATAACACTTGGCAAGTGGGAAAATGAATTTATCTGGAACACCTAGGCAAACCTATACATCAGTAAAGTGGCACGGTGGCACCACTTTGTTGATGAAAATATTTGTATATGGGATGGTAGTCAGGATAAATTTTATCTATTTATGTCATATATTAACAATACATCTGACAGTTTCAGATTTACAAGTGATTTTGAAAAGAAAAATATTCCATTTTTGGATGTTGAGTTAAAAGTTAATGACAGTGGGGTAATAGAGATAGCTGGGTACAGAAAACCAACAGCTGCCAAAGCAATACTTCATGCCACTAGTGCACACCTACAAAAATTGCTTGATTCCATTCCATACGTCCAACTAATTCAGACAAAAAGAAATTGCTCACACGAGGGTGAATTTGAGGTATCGGCCCAAGATATGTTGCAGAGATTTAGAAAGCGAGGTTAGAAAGAAGCCATACTGTCTGACTCCCTAGAAAAAGTTTAAACCCTGGACAGAAATTCATTGTTAAAACCAAAACTAAGGGATAACAGAGAAAACAAATGTATTACATTCTCTGCTAACGTTAATTACATTTCAGGAAGGCTTGGGAAAATCATACGCAAACATTGGCATGTTCTAAAAACAGACTCACGTTTAAAGGATGAAATTGGAGAAAAACCTAGATTTACTTTCAGAAGAGCAAAACATTTAAAATACTGGTAAAAAGCCACTTCAAATCACAGGGACAAAGAATACAGATGTGGCTTCCTCCAAAACCCAAAGGATTCATAGCCTGGGACTCTTTGTCAACGGAGCTGCAGTGGACCCCCTTCCCTGAAGAGATATCCACCAGCCCTAAAATGCAGGGGCACTTTGCCCATGGATCTGCTGTGGACCCCCCTGCTGAAATATCCACCAGCCCTAAAACACAGGGGCTTTTTGCCCATGGAGCTGCTGTGGACCTCCCTGCTGAGATATCCACCAGCCCTAAAATGCAGGGGAACTTTGCCCACAGAGCTGCTGTAGACCACCCCCCTCCCCCGCTGAGATATCTATCAGCCCTAAAATGCAGGGGCTCTTTGCCTATGGAGCTGCTGTGGACCCCCCTCACTGCCGAGATATCCACCAGGTACTGGAACAGATGGTTTAGCCCTCATTTCGAAATTTGGCACCTTTTATGCTTGTGCTTTGTTCAAAAACTGCTGCCACTGCAAGCTACATACTTTGACTACATAATATTTTCTTGGCTAAACTAGTCTGTAGCTGCTCAGTGCGCTCTCCGAGACTGCCTAATTTTGAACTCACTCTCACTCACAGAATGCTGTATTTAATATGAAGCAGCAGCACTTAGTCTCTGAGCTAATTTTAGAGACCCTACCTGAACAATGCTCAGTGCTCTGGCGGCTGCCTTGCTCTGACTGTGCAGTGACACGGCTATCTCGTCGGCTCTCTGGACTACAAACCGCACAGAAAGTATAATCTGTGCAGGTACCCTCTCTGATGCAATAAGTGATCACTCATCAATCTACTGTATCTGGCGCTCCACTAGTAGACCATCTCCTCCTCCAAAACTTATCACCTTCCATAACCTGGCTAACTTTAACCTTACTCAGTTCATGCACGATCTCTCCATGATTAACTGGTCACCCATCTACACCTCTACCAATGCCCAGGCAGCCCTTGCCCCCTTCGTGGCCAGGTCTGGTCCTCTCCAAGGCACCCATGCTCCCTGCATCACACATCACTTTCGTGGAACTCAAACAAGATGGTTAACTAAAGACCTTCTCACCCAAATAAGAGCAAGGGACAAATCATGGCAGCATTTCAAAGCCTCAGGGTGTCAGTCTGACTATGATGGCTACAGACAATTAAGAAATACATGCAAAAGAAACATTTGACTAGCGAAAAGCTCTTTCTGCAAAGACTTACTAACAAAAGCTGCCGGTGACTCCAAGAAGTTCTGGTCAACCATAAAAACTCTCCTTGAAGCTAGGCATACAGTCACTGCTAGTGATATGTTGCTAAATGGCATACACTGCAATAACCCTGCCACCATTGTAAACTACTTCAATCACCATGTCTCTGACCTTTCTACCTACTTGGACTCTTTCCCATCAATACACATTGTTTCCCCCACAAGGGATACCAAACCTCTGCTCACATATCCTCCATTTAGATTTTGGACCACCACAAAAGCTGAAGTTCTAAAGCTGCTACTCTCCATCCCTGACAGTACCAGCTTGGGATCTGATGGTTTGGAGCCTAGGCTCCTGAAAGCTGCTGCACCTCTCATAGCCTCCCACCTAACAAAAGTTTTCGACCTTTCACTATGCCATGGCACAGTTCCTAATACTTGGAAAATAGCTAAAAATGACTCCCCTTCCTAAAAAAGGCAATCCTAAAGAAATCAATAATTACCATCCCATAGCTATCCTCTCTGTGCTTAGCACAATCTTGGAAAAATTAGTGGCAACTCAATCCATAGATTATCTTCAGAAGCACAGTCTTCTTTCTTGCTCCCAGCATGTTTTCTGCAAAGGCCACAGCACTTCCACCACAATCCTAAAAATCACAAATGACATCTATGCTTCTATGGATTCTGGCCTCCTCACAGGCATGATTTTCATCGATTTAACTAAGGCATTCAATCTGGTTAATCATCCCCTTCTCCTTGCAAAACTATGTTCCCTAGGTTTCTCTTCCAATGTAGTGGCCTGGTTTAATAGCTATCTGATCGATAGGAAACAAGCTGTAGTATTCAACTCAGCCATATCTGACCTCTTGCCTATGCATGTTGGCATTCCACAAGGCTCCATACTTGGCCCCTTGCTTTTCTCAATCTTCATAAACAACCTCCCGCTGTTCGCACCAATCTGCTCATCTCTACTCTATGCAGATGACCTTGTCATCTACCACAGTGCAAGAAATATCTCAGATATAAACCACTCTCTTGCTTTGGATTTCTTAAGTATTGAGTCCTGGCTAATAGAGAACAACCTCGTTCTCAATATAAGCAAGTCACAGTCCATGCTGTTTGGCTTACTTGCAAGACATAAAGCAAACAAAACGTCCCTCAAATTATCATGTGCTGATGGTTCCCCACTGGTTAGCACTAGCTCCTTTAAATATCTGGGCATTCTTCTTGATGAATCTCTAGACTTTGATCTGCATATCACCACCACCTGTAAATCCATCAATGCCAAGATAGGAGGTGCCAGCCGGCCCAGTGGCCCTGAGGGTTGAGGCGCTGGATGCCACACCTCATGCCACACTGGCGACCCAGGTTTGGGAACAAGCCCGGGCCATCGGGGGTCAGCAGGGGAGAGAGAGGATCAAGCATCCGATGGACGGCTCTCCTCTCTCGGTGGTGGGATCTATAGCCCGGTGCAACAGTGGCCCCCAGTGGAAACCGGTGGCACTGCCATGTGCTCAGGTGCGTACAGTTGGGAACAACGTTGGGCAGCCATCTCCAGACATGGGTGGGAGCACCTACGTCATGGGCTGATGACATTGCATGCCTTATATGGGGGGGTACCAGAATAAGGGGAAAACTCGGCACCGAGGATCAGGCGATGGCACCAGTCCCCCATGCCCATAGTTGGGCTCTCCTCAACTGGCCTTGATTTCCACGGCCACTCCCCATCCAATACAGGAGACTGACGTGATGAGAGGCACCCAGGTAGGAGGAGGGCAACCCACCCCGAATAGGGTTAGCCAGAGGTGCTGGCATCGGAAGGGAGGGAGAGAGAGCCGCAGTTCAAGGGACCTCAGACGGGGCAGGAAAAAAGATTGAATGCCTGAGAGAAGGACCTTGGGGCCATGACTGGAGGGAAAAAGAGCTGACAAAAAAAAAGATAGGAGGTGCCTACTGTACTCGCTATGCCCTCACCCCATCGGCAAGACTAACTGTGGCACAAGACTTTCTGCTCCCAGCCCTGATCTATGGGTCAGCCACCTACCTCGCTGCCACAAAGACCTCCTTCCACAAATGGGACACTACTTATAATTCAATCTGCCGTTATGCCTCTGCATCTCCATGTTACAGGCACCATTGCCAGCTTTATGCTGACCTAAATTGGCCCAGCCCCTCTGTCCATCGGCTTCAGTCTTATGGCTCTCTAATTGATGGTATTGCTAGATCAGGCCTCCCCAATCTCTCACCTCTCTGCTTCACTCACAACCCCTCTCCTATGGGCTTCGATCTACAGACCAAGCCCCTCTCCATATCCCCAGATGCAAATCCAATATGGGTGCACGTGCTTTCTCACACATGGCTCCAAAGTACTGGAACTCCATACCCCAAACTATTCATCAAGCTCCTACCCATGCTAGCTTCAAGAAACTACACCGTGATCATCTGCGGGCTACTAGTCCCTGCACTTGCTTTCATCCTCCATAGACTATCCTTCTCCTACCCCCTGTGACCAGAAGCAACAAATTTTATGACACCTCTCTCCACCTCTCTCATAACTATTGTAATCTCTCAATCATCCCATACCCTCTTCCTCTGTTTCCCACCACTCTCCCTTCCCTCTCCTCCCAGCTTCTACTCTCCCTAAACCTAATGGTCATATAATGGCACTTATTGCATACTGCACATGTTTAGAATATCAATTTTCTCTCACATGCTTTGCATTTCTTGCTTTCTTTTGATTGTCAAAACCGTACTGACTGTATCATGCTGAAAATTTGTATCTGATTGTATGTGGTCCTCATCCTTACTATGTTACATTATCTCATGTGCTGCATCACATGTACACTTATGTATGTCCTCATGTATCCTTCCGGGTCATGCCTGAAAATAGGCATTTCCTCCGCCTAGTGCACCCACCCGGTTACCAAAAGCAAATAAATAAATAAATAATAAGTGTGGGCATTGTAATGTGTGCAAATATGCAAATGAGGGAGACACCTATACACATCACAATAACCAATCAAAGATCGCCATAAATAACTTCATAACGTGTGACAGGTTTTGTGGTGTACATAAAATGGTGCTCTTGTAAATTTAACTGTATTGGCAGAACAGTAAGACCAGTCAAAACTTGTATTCAGGAACACATTAGGGTAGTAATTAATCAGAGCAACAGGAGTCCAGTAGGAACACACTTTGCCTCATTCGACAACTCCAATCCCCCTTATATCAAATTTATGGCCTTAAAAACAGTCTCACCTCTTGAAAAAGTTGGAGATATACTAAACAGACTTAACCAAAAGGAAACAAGATGGATTGTGTCACTAAATACAGTACAACCATTTGGACTAAAAGGGGAAGTTGATTTTGCACCCTACATAAAGGAAACATAGTATTCCATAGTCAGGTAAACATCTGAATGCCCTGAAGAAAATTAATTACTGCTCAGTGTAAAAGACAAGCTTTTCACCTGTGTTTCCTGTTTTAGTTTGTCCAATTGATGTGCTTTGGTAAATATCAGTTTGATTTAATAAATGGTATCTTTTGTTCTCGTCTAGGGCACGAAGCTCACAGTAGTGGAAATCCCCCCAGACTTGGGAATTTTCAAGTTTATAGAAATTGGGACTTTGGACTTAAAGTTTCCACCCAAAACTGTAAAATTAAAATAATCTGTGAATAAGTTCTTTTACACACAATTACATTTAGTCCCTGGTACTTATTCTGTTTTTCCTTGCATGTTTTTAGTTTTTCAGCCACCCCCACTTTTTAGCATCACCATTTCCCCTCTTTTCTACCTTCCCATCTGGTTTCCATCTCTTATTCACATCATGCTACTACACACCTTCGCTTATTCTTTTCACTGCTATTTTTTTACTTTTGCAATTATTCCCACTCTTGATCTTTTGGCCTCCCACCTTTTCTAGGGTGATAAGGTATCACCCTACTTTTCTTGGTCTTTGTTTCCTTGGGCACCCAAGCCTGTTAACACAAGTAAGTAGTGTTACCAGTGACGATTGTTTTATTTATATGCACTTAAAACTGAGTTTTTTAATTTTCTTATTTCTAATTATGTGTGTATCGCTTTAACGTGGTCTATATAGAAACATAGAAACATAGAATTTGATGGCAGATAAGGACCACTTGGTCCACCTAGTCTGTCCATTTCCCTACCTAACGGATAAGCTACAGATCCTAGTTAACCAACAGCCTATTTCCTCCTACCACCCACTAGAATTGCCTTATGTCTGTCCCATGCATTCTTGAATTCTCCCACTGTTTTTGATTCTATGACCTCCTCAGGAAGGTTGTTCCATGCATCTACAACCCTCTCTGTGAATAAATACTTCCTGACATTACCTCTGAGCCATCCCCCCCATCTTCACATTATTCCCCCTTGTTCTTGCACATCTCTTATTTTGAAAGATGCTACCCTCTCGGACTTTGTTGATTCCCGTGAGGTATTTGAAAGTTTCTATCATGTTCCCCCCTTCCTCCTTTCCTCGAGGCTATACATCTTAAGCTCCTTTAGTCTTTCTTCATATGTCTTCTGGTGCAGACCCTGCACCATTTTGGTTGCCCTCCTCTGGACAGCCTCCACCCTGTCTATGTCTTTGCGGAGATTGGGTCTCCAGAATTGTACTCAGTACTCCTGATGCGGTCTTACCAACTGTCTGTACAGGGGGCCAACAACTTCTTGTTTTCTACTGGTGATGCCTCTCCTTGTGCATCCCAGTATCCCCCAGCCCTCCTTACTGCCTTCTCACATTGCTGGCCCATCTTTAGGTCATCTGATATGACTACCCCCAGGTCCCTTTCCATTTTTGTTGTTGTCAGTATCTCACTCCCTGTTGTGCACTCTTGCCCTGGGTTTTTGTCTCCCAGGTGCATTACTTTGCACTTCTTTGCATTGAATCTCAGCTGCCATACATTTGACCATTCCTCCAACCTTGTCAAGTCCCTTTTCATCCTTTCCACCCCACCTTGTGTATCAACCCTGTTGCAAGTCTTTGTGTCATCTGCAAAGAGGCATACCTTTCCCTCCAGTCCCTCAGCAATGTCACTTATAAAGACATTAAAGGACCTGCCAGTACTGATCCTGTGGTACCCACTAGTAGACCCTCCTTGCTTCACTGTGGACTCCATTTACTATTACCGCTGTGTCCTGTTGTGCAACCATGTTTTACCCAGGCTACCACCATGGGACCCACTCCCAGGCTGGCTAATTTGTTTATTAATCTTTTGTGCAGGACTGTGTCAAATGCCTTGCTAAAGTCTAGGTAGGCCATGTCCACAGCCCCTGCCTGGTCTACTACTTTGGTCACCCAGTCAAAGAAATCAATTAGATTTGTCTGACATGACCTTCCTGCTGTGAATCCATGCTGCCTTGGGTCCTGTGCCCCACTGGCCTCTAGGTACTCAACAATTCTTTCCTTCAGAAGTGATTCCATCATTTTCCCTACCACTGAGGTGAAACTGACAAGTCTGTAGTTTTCTGCCGCAGTCTTGCACCCACTTTTGTGAAGGGGAATCACATCCACCCTTCCCCAGTACTCAGGTACCACACCATCCTCCCATGATTTATTAAAAAGGGTAGTCAGTGGTGTTACTACTTCTTTCCTTAGTTCTTTTAGAATTCTGGGGTGAACCCCATCAGGCCCCTTTGCTTTATCCACCTTCAGTTTTAAGAGTTCTTTTAGAACCCTTTCTTCTGCGAAAGGACTATTATCCACCCCCCTATCCAGAGTGCTTATATTGACCGGATTAGGTCTTTCCCCCTGCTTTTCCATTGTGAATACTGAGCAGAAATATTTGTTGAGTGTCCCTGCTTTTTCACTGTTGCTCTCTGCCCAACCACATTCCTCTTTATTCAGCCTCAGTATCCCTGCCTTCATCTTTCTTTGCTCCCTAATGTACCTATAAAAGGTTTTATCCCTCTTCTTAACCGAGTTGGCTATCTTTTCCTCAGTTTGGGCTTTTGCTATTCTGACTGCCTTCTCCACTTCCTTCCGCTTCAGCTGGTACAGTTCTCTGTCCTGCTCCTTCTGTGTTTCGTTATACTTCTTGAATACTATCTTTTTCTCCCTTACTTTCCCCACCACTTCTTTTGAGAACCACAGTGTTTTTTTCTTTCATTTTGATTTGTTTATTTGCTTCACACAAAGGCTTGTTGCCTCCATGATGGCAGTTTTGATGTTTTCCCCATTGTTATTACACCCCACCTTCTTGCTTGTTTGCTAGTGCTTTTCTGAGGCACTCTCCCATTTTGACAAAATCAGCCCTCCTGAAGTCCAGTACCTTCTCTTTTGTGTGGCTTGACTGTACAGCTAAGTTTATCATGAACCACACTGTTTGATGGTCGCTTGTTCCTAGATGGCTACCCACTTCAAGATCAGAGATCCTCTCTCCTTCCCCGCTTGAGAGTACTAGGTCTAAGATTGCTCCCTCATGAGTGGGTTCCAAAACTAGCTGTCTGAGGCATGCCCCCTGTAGGGCATAGAGAATGGCCCTGCTCTTGGTTGTGGCTGCAGCAAAGGTGCTCCAGTTAACATATGGCATATTTAGGTCCCCCATCAGCAATATCTTGCCTTTCTCTGCCATCCCAAGGATGCTTTCTATCATTTCCTTGTCCATTTCCTCCCCCTGAGAGGGGGGGTCTGTTTACAACCCCTGTGTGGATTTTGGAACCATTTCCAGTCTCCAGGGTGACCCACAGTGCCTCCTCTCCTCCCTGTTTACCCTTTAGTTCTGTTGCTTTGATCCCTTCCCTTACATAGAGAGCTACTCCTCCTCCTCTTCTTCCCTCCCTGTTCCTCCTGTAGATTGTGTACCCTGGTATGTTGACATCCCAGCCATGGTTCTCTGTGTACCATGTTTCTGAGACTGCCATGATATCCAGGCATCCAACTTCCGTCAAGGCCACCATTTCGGGGAGCTTTTTACCTAGATTACGGGCATTGGTACTCATTACCCTCCATTTTTTTCTGGTTTTATTTCTTTTTGCCCCATCCCTGTCCTTACTGCCTTTGTCTTTTTCTCCATTTACTCCTGCCCTTATCCCTATTGACTGCTCTATCTTGGTGTTTACCTCACTAACTACCCTGACTTTTGGTGGGGCTAGGATTTCCCTTCTCCTTTTCAGTGCCTCCCCCCTTGGCTAGTTTAAATGCTTGCCAATGAAGCATTTAAACCTATCACCTAGGATCCTGGTTCCCTTCCAGGATAGATGCAGACCATTGCACTTGTATAGGCCTGCATCACTCCAGGTGGAATCCCAGTCCTCAATGAAGCCAAATCCAAATAAAAGTGTGTCTCTGAGTATCTTAGACACCCCCCCGATGAAGGTGCATTTGGAGGGCTGAAGTGCTGGGATAAGAGTGATTGTGGAGCATGTGAGAATAAAATTAACTGTTTGCTAAAGCCTGGCTCTTGATCATCCTTTACTAGTTTGGAGTGCTTGAAACCTTTTTTTTTTTTTTTTGATGGCCATGAATACTGCAGTGATGGACTCCTCTGACTGTCTGAGGTAGAGCAGAACATCATCCACATATAAGGCTTTGCAGTGTTCCTCTCTAGCAGTCAACACCCCAGTTATCTTCTGAGTTTCCCTTAAGGTCCATGCGAGGGGCTCAATATGGAGGGTGAAAAGCAGGGGTGATTGGGGGTAACCTTGCCTGGTGCATCCATGAGGGAGAAGTCTACAGAGTGGTGGCCATTTATTTTGACACACACCTGATATGAGTTATATATATGCTGGAACAGGACAATAAGGGGAAGGGGGAAATCTAGTTGCCCAGTACAGCATACAAGCATTGCCATGACCAGGTCAAACAACTCAGCATTAAGATGCAACAGGACAGAGGGGTATGCTCATCTCTGCATCTCGTGCACTAAATATAATGGGTACATTGTGTTATCTGTTATCTTGCGAGAATACATAAACTGGGTTTGTTCTAAGCCTATAAACTGTGGGAGTAGCCCATTCAGCTGACATGACAGGAAAGACATACAAAATTTATTGTCAGCATTAAGTACCAATATCAGCCTATATGAGGGACAAAGTTGTGGGTTTTGCCTGGTTTAGGGATGACTGATATAAAGGCAAAATCCTGGAAGGGGTGGAGTGCCTTCTTAGCGGATGGAATTCATAGCCTGTAACAGTATAGGCATCATTTGTTCCTTGAAAGACTTATAGAACTCTGAACATTAGCTTTCACCAAATGCAAATTTGGCATCTGGTCATCCTAAGTGACAACAACCATGCTGGGTGCTGCAGGGTTATACTTAAAGTGATTTTCCAAAGTTAAAGAGAACATTTCAAAATATAGTAATCAGACCCAATTATGCATCTATTTATTTATGCCCCTCCATTCATAATCACGTAAGACATTTATGTGAAAACAGAATCTTAGTCTCCCAGATATCATCTCATCATTTAGCTTTTACCTCATAGTCTTTTGTTTGTCACATCACAATCTGTTTATGCAGACATTTTTCTGAAGTCCCAAACAGGGTATTTTGAGAGAAATGCAAGAGGATGGAATAAAATCTAGGGGACTGACATACTTTTTTCATGTACAGTAAATGAACATAGTAATAAAGTTTAAGAGAGATAAATTCTGAAAATTATCATTCAGAATCTGGAAATACCACACAATCACTAAGATTTGGGAGAGTTTTCACCCTGACATCACATTTCCCCTTCTTTTGTGACTTTGTACTGCAACCTTTACTGGTGCCTAAACATTGCAGTCTTCTTTTTTTGCAACGGATACATTTTGGTGGACTTTGTTAGTGAAAAATAGTATCCCATTCTTGACACTTAGTGTAACTGTTTATACAATTGTCACATTTTCCTTTTCAAAGATTTTTGTGTGTGGCATTCTTGAGGAAGTAGGTAGCCCATTTGTCTTTGACTTCTGTTGAATAGTGCCTCATTGACACTCAAGTCACAAGTTCTCAATTCCATCCTTGCTAGAAAATAGCAAACATGACAAAACATCCACATTAGGTTGGTGTGCATAGGGAACCACCCAATAAATCAGGATATCTAAGGGACCAGATAGTAAACTATTGGAACATATTCAATTTATTTATTACACATGATGGTTTTGGATAACACACTTGTTTCTCAGAATTCATGGATAGTCTTCACTTTCCAAATAATGTGAAAAAGAGCAGCTAGTATCTGCCTAACCCTAATCCAAGTACAGTTAGACATAATTTAAAACACCAGGACATTATTGTTCAGAAAATACCTGGATCTCTTATCCAAAAAGTAAATCTGAAGGTCAGTTCCAGAGACTTTGGTACCCCTTATTTATGCATACATTGGTAATATAATAAGAATGTAATATATGGATTGTTAAAATAATACCCCAAAAAGCATATAAAAAAATCCTTGTAATACACTGCTCTCTTTCCCATAATACTACCCTTCCTGAAGTGATAATAGTATTGTTCACTGCTGATAATACTATCGTTTGTGCTGATAATTCTATTGTTTCAGCTTCAAATGATAGTATTATCACTGAAACTCCACAGTGCATGCGCCAGTCTCCCTGCCACACAAACACGGTTGCCATGGTGCCACGTTCAGTCCGTGCACCCAATGTATAAAACGTGCAATGCCATTGGCAGACTTTCTGAGGTAGGCAGAACCAAATGTAAAACATGATGGATATTTACCCGCTTAGCTTAGATAACTCGAAGTTATGGCCAGTTCGTTTTTTGTTTTTATTTCCTCAGAAAAGTGGATTACCTGCCAAACGAACAAAGAAAGTAAATGGTAGGACTACCAAATTAAAGTAAAAGCTTTCATCACAAATGTGGGTCAGGCACAACTGCAATACTGTCTGTGGGTGGTCGTCCGAGAGCGAGCACTTCTTCAGTGCAACAGGCGGCCAGCCCAGGTCACAGAAATTTTAAAAAGCAGCGCATTTTTCGAATCGGATCCATATATTACAAAAATTAAAAAATAGTTTACAGTAAATTATTCGGCTGAAATTCCATCTCGAGGTTCTGGGGACATAGAAACCTCTCGAGCTTTGCTCTCGAGGTTATCTATGTCCCCAGAACCTGTCGATGGAATTACAGCCTTGTAATTCACTGTAACCTATCTATTATTCTATTTGTTGTTCATAAGAAATGGATACACAGTTGAGTCAGGTGACCATTTACAATGGGTCCCAAATGCAGAAGGATCTGGTTACATCTTGAAGAGGGTGCAGTTTATACCAGGGATGGGTGAGTCAGCTGTGACCTAGTTCTGATTCCGACTCTGATTTTTTACCAAAAGGTTCTGATTTACTCTGATGAATTGTAGACCAATTTTAGTCTATTTGAAGTATGAGAAATGCATCAGTATTATTATTTTAGATCCCCCTCTTAAAAAAATAAATTAACAAAATGTACCCTTTTTCGTTAAAAAACAATTGTGTCTGTATTTTCCTGTCATTTTACAAGGTCGGCAAGCAGCCAACAGCAATACAATAAATTGATTTTTGTTCCTGCCAACCTTGTGTGTCAGCCACTACATGACATTCATATGAAAGAGTGGGCTGGATTCCCAAAACTCTTGAAAATCCCACAGCTGTGGAAAAAACTCAGCACAAGTGGGTTGCCACTTGTAGAACTGCAATTTCTTCCATAGCTACGGTATTCTGAAACGTGGAGCCAGATTTTGACCGGCTCCATGATTTATGACAATTTGCATGTGGTGTTGCTGTGGAAATCCCCTCAGCTATGGAAAATATTATGGCTGGTGGGACAGGCCGTAAAATCTGCTACAGCTGCTGTAGATGTGAATGGCAATCTCCATAGCTGCAAAAATGTTTGTGAATCCAGCCCAGTGTGTGCAGGTCATTTGGAGCTTTGCAGTGAAAAGAGGCAGTGTGTCAAACATTAATCAGAAAAAGAGAGTGAGTCCAATGAATTCAACAGCAGAAAGACAACAGCAGAGTGCAGACAGACCTTCACAGAGTCTGGCATGGTTTTTTGGTGGGAGAAATGCAGCATGAGCAGGATATGTGATGGGGCCCCAGCAATCTCTCCCACCCTTTCTTTATTTGTAATTATTTTGCTTGATAACTTGGTGTTATAGCAAGCATCATGGGCTCCAACCCTTATCACTTGTGTTTTCTAACTTACTTTTTTTTTCATCTAGTTGACCTTGCCCCCCCCACTCCCCAGCGTATTTATTTTTATTGAGCTGTTTTCCTATACTGCTGTTTTATACAGCTGTTTGGCACCAACTGCCACTTACTCCTGCCATGAAGCCCACGTGACGTGTCAGTCCCTAGCCCCATTGCTGCCCCCATCATCAACTCACCCTGGGTTCCCAAATTAAAAACACATTGGGCTGCATATTCAAAAGGGTTATGCCATACGCAACAGGGTTGCACTTGCGCAAGTCTGTAATTGTGCCATTCTGCCATATTCAGCAGGAGGCAGTTGCGCCCCCCAAGGCAAGTTGAGCAACAGCGCAATGCAAATGAATGCATGGCTGAACTGGAAGGGGAGGAACCATGCATAGACTGCACAGCCTGATATTCAGCAGGCTGTGCAGAGTTGTGCAGGCGCAACCCCCAACCTGCGCCTGCAGCACTGACCCCCCAAAAAAGGAGTAAGTCGGAGGCCACCCACAGGTGAGCTGCCGCATTGCAGGGTGCAACACAGCAGCTACCACCTGTGGCTGGCCTCAATCTACTCCTGTGCCCCCCTGCAGCCCAATCATGGGTAAAAGTGTAAAAATCCCCCACTCCCCGACTGGCCCGATCGCGGGCAAAGTGTAAAATCCTCCCTCCCCGACTGGCCCGATCGTGGGCATAAGTTAAATAACCCCCACTAGCCCGATTGCGGACATAGCCAAATAAACCCCCCACACTAGCCCGATCATGGGCATAATTGTAAAATACCCCTCACCAGCCCGATCGTGGGCAGCACAGAGTCCAACCCCCCCAAGGACATATCCCTGGTGGTCCAGTGGACCACTAAGCCCAATTGTGGGCTACAAAATGTTGTAACACCCCCCAAGAACAGATCCCTGGTGGTCCAGTGGACCACTAAGCCCGTGTGGGCTGCAAAATTTTGCAACACCCCCAAGATCATATCCTGGTGATCTTATCCCCACCCCACCCACCCACAAGTCCAACCACCTGCTCCCTCCCAGCAGCGGTGGGCGGCAGCATCCCACCGCCTGCCACCCTGCTGCCCACCGACTGACTGCCCGGTAGGGACTCTTGCGACCATTGTGCAGAGCAAGAGCCAATGGGCATGCAGCCCATACTGCACAAGGCAGTCCAGATATGTGAATGAAAGAATTCAGTCACATATCTGGACTTCTGCTACAATATGACTACACCGATAGGCTCTTGCTGTGCACAATGGCGTGCAGCCTACCGGCAGTCAGTCGGCAGGTGGCGGGGCGGCAGGCGGGTGGGATGCTGCAACCCGCCGCTGCCCTGGGGACGGGGTGGTGGGCTTCATGGGTGGGGTGGGGGACACTAGATCACCAGGGATCTGTTTTGGGGGGTTGCAACATTTTGCTGCCGCGATCAGACTTAGCGGTCCACTGGACCACCAGGGAAATGTTCTTGGGGGTGTTGGACTCTGTGCTGCACGATCAGGGCTGGTGCGGGGTATTTTACAATTATGTCTGCGGTCGGGCTAGTGGGGGAGTTATTTAAGCTATGCCCATGATTAGGCTAGTGGGGGGTTTATTTAAGCTTGCGCTCGCGATCGGGCTAGTGGGGAGCGAGCTTAGCTTATGCCCGTGATTGGGCTAGTGGGGGGGTTTATTTAAGCTTATGCCCGTGATCGGGCCAGTCAGGGGGAGGGGGATTTTTATGCTTTTGCCCATGATCGGGCTGCAGGGGGCGTCGGTCCCTGATGGTTGCTGCCTGGCAGGGCGCCAGGTGCAAGTCCTTGTGGATCGGCACACCTGCATGCTAATGGCATGCAAATGGGTCCATAAATAGATGCAAATGCCCCCCCCACGTCTTGCATGAATTATGGCCCCATTTGCATGTCACCTTTTGAATATGGGAAATTTGCACATGGCGCAATGGTACTTGCGCAACCGCAACTTGAATGCTCCACTCTGACCACTTGCGGTGGCTCAATAGCGCAACTCCTTTGAATATCGCCCCTGCCACACCCCTGCACAACTATTTTGTGCAGCGCAAGGGCTTGCGCCACAAAATAGTGCAGTTTGAATATCCAGCCCATAAAGTATTATATATGATATAATATACACAGTGACCGCAAATGATTTTTTTACTTGATTTTTCTGTTATGGTTGCTGACCTTTTTCCTTTGAATTCAAACAAATAAATCACTAAATTAAATAATATCATCACCTTCATCTTCAAACACCACCAAAGAAGTATCTTTAGTAGGAGACACCTGTTGCAGCTGTTCATCATCATCGCTTTTATATTCCTGCCACTTTTTACTGAACTGGTAAGAGAATTTGTTGAGACTGACTTTTAGCAAGGTAAGGTGCTATACATTTCCAAGAGTAAGCCTTGTGTGGGCCATCAGAACTAACATTTCCAGCTGTGCTAACTATACACTCACATTAATCACTAGTGGGAGGGCAACTAAGAAGCAAAAAAGCATAAGTAAAAGCAAAGGTAGATAGTGCAAGCCATATGTTTTTCTTTTCCGGACAGTACTCAAAAGAGAGTCATCAGTAATATTAATGAGTGGTTCTCATAAATAGACATCCACAGTATCAGACAAACACAAACAAGGTGCTCCACAACAGACACATCTGAATTATCAGTTTCCATGAGTTTTGACCCAAAAATGTGAGAGTCATCTGTTTGCTTTTCTGAATGATATGCCTTTTTCATGGGCTATGAAAGAGGACTTTGTGAATGATTACCCAATGTTGTTGAAGGAGTACATGGTGGCACTAAATGGAACTGATTGCTGTTACCACTAATAGATGTTGCATCATCAGATGCAGCATCCACATCACCTGATTCATGTGTATTGTCAAATATAGTCCCATCCTTTTCCTGCGCAGTTGCTGAAACCAGCATGTTTTTGTATTCAAGATGAGTCACCAAGATCTGAAGGAGGCAGTTGCTGCAACTTAGACCTAGGGTCAAGAAGAGTAAAAAGAAGAAAATGTTTGTCTGTTGTGATATTGTGAAGTCTTCTACAATTTCAGATTTGCTGTATCAGTGAGAGATACACCAAATTTTTCTCCTCAGTGGTTAAAACCTCTACACAGCCTCCGGAGTTCCTTGTGCAATAAATTTATGATGGGAATAGTCTTACTTAGAGTAGCATTCTCTTTGCTAATCTGTTGAGCTGCTTCCTCAAAGGGAGTCAAGTGCAATATAAGATGCTCCATGAGACACCACTGGAATTAATTCAACACAACACCATCTTCTACGTTCTGCTCCTTGGTATGTTCATGTACTGCCTCCTTTCATGTGAGAAATCTCTCACACATATAAAACATTGAGTTCCATCTTGTTGGAACATGTTTTAGTTGCTGCACTGGGAAGCCATTCTTCTGGAGGTCAGCCAAGATATCACGTGATTTTACAAAGTGACTAAAATGCTCACAGATTTTCTTTGCAGCTCCCACTAGTGTTACAGTACTGTTGTCACTGGAAAGAAAAGCTCATACTAACAAATTTAATGAGTTTGCAAAGTACAGAATGTGAGTAAAACTGCCATGTTTAATGCACTGACAATATTGGTGCCATTGTCTCTAACCACAAATTCAGTAGTGAGTCCCAGGGACTCTAGCCACTCAGAAATTTTGTCACACAACTCTTCCAAAATATTGTCACCACTGTGATACTTACAAAACATGCTAACACAAAGAGCTGCCATTCATTGTCTACCTTCTTGTACAATTCTGCTTGTGGTGGTGTTTGAAGACAATAACACCCAATGTGCTGTGATGCACATAAAATCAGTGGTTTGATAACTCGTCCACATGTCTGTGATCAGGTTCACAGAGCCACATTCACTGTCTTGAAGAGTCAATTTTATTTTACTTTGTATACATTCGTACATTTTGGGAACAGCCACAGTGTCAAAATATTTACAGCTTGGTACATTGTAACCGGGAGCAAAATATTTTATAAGGGCTCTAGAACCATCATTCTCCACACAGTTGTTTCAGGTTCTTGGCAATAGATTCACCTATTAACTGCTTAATTTTTAACGTGACTTGATGTGATGTGCTGTAGACAGTTTTTAGTTCAAACATTGCAGTAATGGTCTGCTGTTCAGTTTGTATAGAGGGGCCAAAAAACATAGGATTGCAGTGGTGAAGCTGTAGCTTATCCAAATACTTTTGTCAGTGAAGTCAAACATTGTTGTCTGTAGGATTATTTTCATCCCTTGCTCAGGACTGCTGCCCAGCTGAATGGTTGGATATGTTCTTAGAAAATGCCTTTTTATTAGGGATGGGCAGATAGTCAAAAATCACTAGATAACGGGTCCAGATAATTTTAGAATACAATCTGACTGGGTCGGATTAAAGTCAGGTCAGATACCACCCCTTAAAAAAACTATTGAAAACAAAGGCAGGACATCATTAATAAACGTTTTGCTAAAGCTTTACAAACAAGCACCACCACAAACAACATTTAAAAATGTTGGATGCTCTCACCTTGGCTTCTGTAAAGCTTCTGTAAAAGTTTAACACTTATGGCAAGCACATTAACACGTGCTTTTAGCGGTTCATTACAAACTCGTTAAGAACTTATCACTGGCCAGGCAGCTACAGCAATCTGACCCACACTCAGGACAGAAATCCAACCGGACTGGTTCAAAGCTCACATCCTAATATACCGGTCGGGTCATGACATCAGGTTGGATATCCACCCATCCCTACTTTTTAGTGATGTTGTCCCAAACCGGACCCTCCCCTTTTCCCCTGCTAACTTCCCAATGACAAAAGGTGCAGACAGCAACAAATTCATTTTTGGGACTTGTCTGAAAATAGCTCCTCACAACTGAGGTGAAATGTTTTGTCGCATTCCAGGAACTGCATCAGTTTTGGTGGCAGTTGTGTCTGGCCCTGATTCATGTACACTGTGACTGTCTCCAGAAGAGATCCTAGCTGGTTTCACTGTACCATGATTATTGATTCTCTTTTTTCCACTACTGGATGTGGCTACTGGTGGTGCATGCTAGTTGTGTTTTTATCTTTTTGGGTGGGTAAACCAAGGAGGTATCTTCTACCTCATCAGTATCACATTCTGATTCCTCACCTTTGGAAGAGTGTAACTGTGATACGTCGTGATCGTGATCTTGTTTTTGTACATTTACAACCTCTTCTTCATCAGAGGTACTGCTTTGTGATGAAGGAGCCCGATACACATGAGTGGCATATTATGGAGTGCCACATCTAGTGGTAGTGCAAAGATGGACTCAAAGAGTCATGGGAACAGCACCAGTCAAGGCTAACAGAGCATTTAAATAAACTAGCCTTCTGTGACAGTGTTCCTGATTCAAACAAAATAGTGTAAAGTCTCAATGGTTGTCAAGGCAGGTATAGTGCAGTGGTAGTTTTATTCATGTAAATAAGTGCAGATAATACAGTACAAATCCAGATCAGTACCCAAATGGCAGTAAAACATGGTGTAGTAAACACTTCCTCCTTTTTCCTCCCCGGTATATCTTTGAGAAAGGATGTTCAGTCCGAAACGCATCAGGTGACTCCATGGCGACTCATTCTGGTGACATCATGAGGGAGCAGGGAGGAAGTATTAGCTACACCGTGTTTTACTGCCATTCGGATACTGATGTGGATTTGTACTGTATTATCTGTGCTTATTCGCATAAATAAGGCTACCACTGCACTTTACCTGACTTGGTAACCAGTGAGTCTTTACACTGTTCTGTTTGAATCAGGAACTTTGTCACAGAAGGCTAGTTTATTTAAACACTTTGTGAGCCTTGACTGGTCCCATGACTCTTTGAGTCCACCTTTGCACTGGCTTATTCTCTGACTGTGGTACAGCCTTTCCCTGGTCTGGTTGTACCATTCCTTTATGCACGTCTAGTGGTACTAGATAGACCCTTTTCCTTAATCATTGACTTTCTATTATTTCTAGGTCTAAGTGTTTTGGCTACCTGTTTTTGTGTTTTATTTTATCTGATTTTTCCAGCAATGCTGACAGTGCTGCATTACTTTGATCAGGGGGTCACCAACTTCTTTTCTTTTTCTGCATGTGTTTCTTCATCTTTTTCTAGTTGTGTTGCTTCATTTTCATCGGTTGTATTAATGACATCTTCAGCAGTGAATTTCAGTTTTTTTCTGAGTTTGCTTTCAGGAAATATTTATATTATTATGTATACCAGTTTCAGCCATACTGCTGGTGTTGGCCTCATGTTCCATTTCCATAACAGACTCTTGATTCTAAATCCATTTTTGGGGGTCAACTTAACTGCTTACTTCACAGTATTAGTTCAGATGCAGAGACAGGGAACACAGTGCCTGAAATGTGACACCCCAATCTCAAGATACATGAGGCACTATATGACCTAGTAGTAGTTCAGGCACAGAGATGGGCAACACAGAATCTGAGATGTGACATCCCCCTCTCGAGATATGTGAGGCACTAAATGACCTAGTAGTAGTAGTTCAGGCACAGAGATGGGCAACACAGAATCTGAGATGTGACATCCCCCTCTCGAGATATGTGAGGCACTAAATGACCTAGTAGTAGTAGTTCAGGCACAGAGGTGGTCAACGCAGAGTCTGAGATGTGACACCCCCACCTCTCAAAATGCATGAGGCACTATATGGCCTAGTAGTAGTAGTCTAGGCACAGAGATGGGCAACACAGAGTCTGAGACAGTATGACCATTCAAGGCAGCACCGAGATAATCAACACAGTGTCTGACATATGGGTGACCCTCCCCTTCAACAACTGTATGGCACTATAAGCCACCCCTCAAAATTACTGAGGCACTACGACCTTCAGACAGAGTCCTCCTGTCACATCTGACTCTTCTGCTCTTCCTGTATTTTTTAATTTTTATTTTCTGCACTCTGCTGTTGTCTGCTGTTGAATTTGTTGGTCTCTCTCTCTATCTCTCTTTCTGTCACAAAACAGGTGTTTTTTAATTTTTTTACTGTGGAGTCTGCAACGTCTGCACTCTGCTGTTGTCTACTCTGATCTCTGCTGTTGAATTTGTTGGCCACTCTACTCTCTTTCTAACAGAAAAAAATCCTTTTTTTTTTAAATAAGAGTACTCTGCAGTCTCTTACAGGTGCAGTGTATGAAGGTGGCAGCCAAGGCTAATAAGATGCTGGGGTGCATTGCCAGGGGATCACCTCTAGGAGCGAGGAAGTCATTCCGCCAGTGTACATGTTGCTCATGAGGCTCACTTGGAGTACTGTGAGCCGTTCTGGTGCCCCCATTTAAAGAAGGAGATCAAACTACTGGAGGGTGCTGAGCACAGGGTGACTAAGATGATCCTTGGGATGGGGGACAAGCCACATGAGGAAAGACTGGTGGAGCTCAACATGTGTTCCCTGGAGGATAGAAAGGAGAGAGGGGATATGATTGAGACCTTTAAATACTTAAAAGGCCTGAATAGGGTCAGTACTAAGGGTATGTTTAGATTAAAGAGGAACAGGATGACAAGGGGACACAGTCTGAAATTGGAGAGTGGAAGGTTCAGGAGGGAAATGAAGAGATACTACATCACGGAAAGGGTGGTAGCAAGGTGGAATGCACTGCCTGAGGAGGTGACATCTTTGGAATAAGCTGTCAGTTTTAAGAAGGTGTGTGAAAGGGTCAAAGGCAAGGTCAAAACTATGGGGGAAGCTGCCTGGCATAACAGCAGGTCAGGTGGGGCCATTTATCCTTAAATGCGCAGGGAGCGAATGGGACAAACCTCATATAATGGTGCAACTGGGCATGAATGACCTGGGAGGAAGCACAGTCAGGGAGGTGCAAGAGTGGGTCAGTAAGGTGGGGAACCTTTGTGAGAAAGCAGGGCACTCAGTTGCATTCTCAGAGATTCTCCCTGTACCCCGTACCCAGGGCTAGCTCAGACAGGAAGCAGAGGATAGGGAGCTTAACACATGGTTGGGGAAATGGTGTCAGTCCAAGGGGTACGGTCTGGTGGGGGAGTGGGGTGGAACATGAAAAAACAAGAACCAGTATGCCCCAGACAGGCTACATCTGAGTAGGGAAGGCACAGAGGTCCTGAAGCAGAGGCTGGGGGAGTATATGGAAACTGAGATGCAGTTAAACTATGTGGGGAAGGGCAGAAGTTTGGAAGACAAGTTATGTTTCCAGGCCAGGGAAGCCATTAGGCCTCCCCCTGAGTCAATAGGAAGGAGACGGGGGGATTCAAAGAGGTGGGATAATAAGAATGGTCTTAAAATGGGCAAGGAGGGAAGGGGGACATACTGGAAGGTGGTGTCCTTGAGTGCAAGGAGCCTGGGAAACAAGTTCACTGAGTTGCAGGCACTGATAGCAGAAGTGGGGCTGGACATAGCTGCGATCACCCAAACATGGGCCACCCATTACCAGGACTGGGACCTGGTGATCCCAGGGTACAAGCTGTACCAGAAGGACAGGGGGAAGTGGGAGGGGTGGCTATTTATGTAAAGGAGAAAATATGAAGTAACAGGGAGGAGGGAGAGGAGGGCAGGACAGAGGCCTTATGGGTACAGATCCAGGACTCAAAGGCAGGAAGGTAAGGTTGGGGGTGGTGTATAGGCCACCAACTCAAAACAAGGAGATTGACAGGGAGCTGGGAAAGTAGATAAGGAGAGTCAGTGCAAAGGATCACACAGTGATAGTGGGGGCTTCAGTATGCTGGGGGTGAAGTGGGGCACCCCTGCCACCTTGAATGTCAGGGAACAGGTCCTCCTAGATGCTTTCCAGGATAGCTTCCTCTTGCAGATGATAAGAGAGCCAACCAGGGAAGGAAACATACCAGACCTTGTGCTGACAAATGGAGAGAACATCCAGGAGTTGGGAGTGGAGGATCCCTTGGCAGGGAGCAATCACTGCACAGTGTGGTTCTCAATAAATATGGGTAAGGAGATAGACAAAACCAGAACAAGGGTGATAGACTAGACATCAAGTAGATGGACTTTGGAAGGATGAGGGACATATTAGAGGGGCACCTCACCAGTATCCAAATACACATGGATGCTAATCAGAAATGGGGAATTATCAAACGTGGGTTAGCAGAGGCTACTGACTTGCGTTCAAAGCTACAAAGTAAGAAGGTCAGGTCTAAGAGGCCAGGTTGTTGAGCAGGGTGGTGTTATGGAGGGTTAAGGAGAAAAAGGCTTCCTTCAGAAAATACATGAGATCCAAAAGGGAAAAGGATAGAGAGGAGTACAAGAAGAAATCAGGAGAGGTGAGCAGATTGGTTAGGACAGCCAAGGCAGCAATGGAGAGTAGGCTGGCACAGGAAATCAGAGAAGAAGAAAAGGATTTCTTCAAGTGCATAAGAGAAAGAATAAGCTGTAAGGATCAGAATGTAAGGATCAAGATAGATGGGGGGGTGGGCACAGAAGGGTGAAGTAGGCAGAGGTGCTAAATGACTACTTCTGTTCTGTGTTTACCAGGGAGAAAGCTAGGACCAATACCACCAGGGAAGGGAG
Source organism: Neoceratodus forsteri (assembly GCA_016271365.2). Taxonomy (NCBI): domain Eukaryota; kingdom Metazoa; phylum Chordata; order Ceratodontiformes; family Ceratodontidae; genus Neoceratodus; species Neoceratodus forsteri. Next base: position 878,421,193 of record CM028129.1, read on the forward strand.
GGGTGGGGACGGGGGGGGCAGAGTTAACAGAAGATGCAATCTCACAGAGCAGAGTGCTGGAAGGCCTTGGGGTCTTGAGGGTGGACAAGGCACCAGGACCAGATGGCATACACCCCAAGGTCCTGAGGGATATGGTAGAGGTCCTGGCAGGATGGCTGGCAGACTATTTTAACACCTCCCTGGAGGCTAGTTGTGTGCCTCAGGACTAGAGGATGGCACATGTAGTGCCCATCCATAAAAATGTGCCCAAGAATGAGCCAAGGAACTACAGGCCAGTCAGCCTCACCTCCATTGTCGGGAAGTTTATGGAAACCATCCTCAAGGAGAGGCTGGTGGCCTTTCTGGAGGAGAACAGGATCCAGGATACCAGGCAGCATGGGTTTGTCTGAGGTAGCTCCTGTCAGACAAATATGGTTGACATCTATGACTGGGTAACTAGGGCAATTGACAGTGGCCAGGCAGTAGATGTCCTATACTTGGACTTCAGCAAGGCCTTTGATTCAGTGCCACACAGGAGGTTGATTAGCAAACTGGGTTACCTGGGGCAGGGAAAAAAGCTGGTGGAGTGGGTCAAAAACTGGCTGTGGGATAGGTAACATAGGGTAGTTGTGAAGGGAGGACTCTCAACTCCAAGTGATCAGTACTGGATCAAGTGATGTTTGGCATCTTTATTGCTGACATAGCAGATGGGGTTAAGAATAAGATCAGCCTATTTGCAAATGACACAAAGACTGATGTGGTGGTGGACAACACAGAGGGGAGGCTGGGACTACAGGAGGATCTGGAGAAACTCAAACACTGGTCGATCACATGGCAGCTGGGTTTCAACATGAAGAAGTGCAAAGTGATGCACTTGGGAGCCAGAAACCAAAAGTTTTCCTACAGGCTGGGGGAGGGCACAGTTAGCCACTACAGAGGAGGAGAAGGAGTTCTTGGGGTGCTAATCACGGGGCAAATGAACCAATCAGCACAGTGTAGGAAGGTGGCAGTGAAAGCTAATAATATGCAGAGGTGTACTGCCAGGTGAATAACCTCCCAGAGGAGGGAGGTTATACTACCACTGTACAGGTCGTTGGTTAGACCGAACCTGGAATACTGTGTGCAGTCCTGGTGGCCTTACTTAAATAAAGATGTCAAGCTGCTGGAGGGGGTACAATGCAGAGCAACTAAGATGATCATAGGAATGGAGGGTCAAACCCTACTAGGACAGACTGAGGGAGCTCAACATGTACTCCCTGGGGGAGAGGAGGGATGGGGGGGAAATTATCAAAACCTTCGAATATATGAGGGGAATAAATAAGGTTAGTACAGAGAGGATCTGTCTGAAATTGAACGGGGAAGATTCAAGAGAGGAATGAGGAGGCACTACTTCACAGAAAGGGTGGTGGCTGGGTGAAGTGCCCTACCAGAGGAGGTGGTAACCTTAAAGTTGGTGAACAGTTTTAAGAAAGGGTGGGACAGGGTCAGGGGAAAGGTCACTACTGTACAGGGGGGAAGCTGCAGAGTAATTAACTGTTGGCTGCACACGCGAGCAGATTCTATAGACTGTAAGGCCTCTATCTGCTGGCATATTTGATATGTATGTATGTTCGTGTTGGGAGGGGTGAGTCAAGAGAAGAGCGCGATAACTCAGATGGAAGGGCATGGGATGGGGGGAAGCTGCAGTAGTAGACTGGGAGCTGTGCAATCGAGCGGACTCAATAGACCATATGGCCTGTATCTACAGGCAATTTCATATGTTCGTATGTCAGCTGCAATGTCTGCACTCTGTTGTTGAATTCATAGGTCTCTCAGTCTCTACTCTTCATCTCTCCCTCTTTAACAAAATGATTTTTGCTGGTTTTTTGGGGTGAATCTACACACACACACACACACACACACACACATATGACTTTCTCCGTTAAATGCAAAGCCCCAAATGCGCTCGATACTCAGTTTCTAGTGATGTCCTGTGGTGGCTGACACAGAGGATTGGCTAGAACATGTGTCAATCATAGAACAGAGACCCTCGTTGGTAGGCTGTCTTCCATACAGCAGGGTATGCGTGTTTCCCTTTGTTGGTCATGGTCAGGTTCAGGGACTCAGGACTCTACGGCAGAAATCGGGGTAAGAAAAGAAACACTTTTTTTTTGTTTTCTGCATATTTCTGCACCCTGCCCAGACTTTTCCATGCAGAACTGGTCGTGAGAGTGTTATTCTGGATCTGATGGCATTTCCTAACTGGGTCAACTCTGCAGTTCTGGTCAAGCCACAGAAATCCTGTCACACTCAGTTTTCCCAGTCAGAGCTGGGTTGGCCTGGTCCAGGGAGTTCAGAACTGCACCAACTTATACATTATAGTTTAAGTACAAACATAGATTTTTCAGCACAATCACAGCAATATTTAATGATTCACATATTCCTCACATGGGGAGAGGCCCTCAATACCCAACTGTTGGAGAGCAATAGATTACAGTTACCTTACAGGTATGGCTCACGTGGATAGATGAAACCCCATCAGATTAAGCATGTGGCAGAGGTTAGTATGGTATTTATTCACCCATGTTATGGGGTCTTCGAACTTGTTCAGGTATAGCAGGGCCACTGGATAGGCCCACCAAGATGAAACGTCTTGTTTTTAGGTGGGGCATTTGTCTCTTGGCAACGAGGATAAAATCTCAGTACATACAAATTTAGAATGCACACATGTAAGCACTACTTAGGAAAAATCCCAAACCAGTTCAGTACAAGTGTCCTTATATTTCCTTATGAAATTTCCCCTGGCAAGAGTGGCCTATAATAACTGGTGATACCTGCTATCAACCCGTTTTTGAGAACTGTAAAAAGTCGTATCAGAAAAAAGTCATATCAACCCGTAGGTTGATACGACTTTTACAGTCTCGCGCCAAGAAGCCTGCAGCACTCGCATTCCAAACTGAACAGTTTCAAACACAGCAAAAGCAACACGGAGACCCGCTGCCAAAACTCTCCTACTTCCTTACTAGTAGGCTTGCATTGCGCTAACGTTTATGTGATGTCAGTCTTTGAATAGCGTGGGGGCGTGCCTATTAGGAAGTAGAAAGCGTTTTCGTCTCGCGTCTCCTCGTAGTGGTAATATTTATATTTAATTTGTTTTGGTGCCAGTTATTATAAAAAATAAAACATATGTAGGGAATAGAAATTAAGTTTTTCCACACACCCTCATTGTGTGATAATACTTAAACCTCTCGAGCTTCACTCTCGAGGTTTACATATTATCACACAACTTGGGTGTGTGAAAAAACTCCATATCAACTCCCTACATATGCATTATTCTCTATGTATTGGTCAGGGCTAGGGTTTATTTAGAAAACAATGTAGAGCTATCTAGGTACAGTAGCATCGAGATGGTAGCTAGCAGTGGTCAGGTTTGATGTTTCCTGGGGAGGCAGTGCAAAGTTGCCTGTGTACAGCGTCACTGAAAGGATGACATGCACTGGTCAAGGTTACAATTTCTTTGGGAAACAGTGTAGAGTTGTCTGTGTATAGTATATATATGAGAGGGCAGCCAGCACCTTGACAAGGTGGTCTGTATTTGTCAGGTGTGAAGTTTCTTGATGAAACAGAGTTGCCTATGTACAGTAGCATCCAGAAGGTGGCCTACACTGATCAGAGTTGTGGTTTCTTGAGAAAGTAGTTACCTGTGTACAGCAGTATCAAGAAGGTGGCCTGTACTGGTCAGGGTAGGGTTTCTTGAGGAAGCAGTTTGGAACTACCTGTGTACAATAGTAACAAGAGGATGGTCTGCCCTTTAGAAGGTGGGATGCTCTGGTCAGGTTGAGGTTTTTTTGAGGGTGCTGTGTAGAGTTACCTATATAGATTGATATTGAAAAGTTGGCCTGCACTTGTCAGGAATGGAATTTCTTGGGGAAGCAGTTTAGCGTTGCCCATGTACTTAAATTTTTTTTAAACTTAATTTTAGTTCAAACATACAAAAGGAGCACAAAACATCACGTCCAACTAAGACAAACAATATTAGTCTTCAGATACATAGATGCAACAGGGGCCTAGATATTCAAAGTAGTTGTGCAATGCGTAAGTAAGTTGTGCCAGCGCAATACCTGAAATGTACTCTGGTGCCATATTCAAAGCCTGGAAATGCACTGCACAATTCCAGTTGTGTCTCGATGCAATGATACTGATATGTAGTTCAAATAGAGGTGGATCGACCATAAATACACGATGCAACTGCATATTCAGCCCAAACACACTGCGCAACTGTGGAGCAATTCACGGACTGTGCAGCACAAAGTTGAGCACAAATAGGTGAGGCTCAGCTGCACACACTCACAGGCAGAGACCAGGAGAAGTAGTGAATAATGGATGCTACAGCCTTCCTGATGGTGCAGGTAATGAGGGGGGTGAGGAGGAGGGAGGAACAACAGCGTGGCTGTGGAAGGGCTCGTTGGCTGTACGCCCAACATAGATGGTACCGTGCCCAGCTCACATTTGAGAGCTATAGTGACACAGATATAGTGGACCAGTACTACCTCAACAGGGCAATTCTGAGGCAGCTCTGTGCGCTGTGCCATAATGAACTGCAGGCACCTACCAGAAGGAGCCATGCCATATCAGTGGAGACCAAGATGACAGTGGCAATCTGCCTGCTCGCTATGGGCACCTTCCAGAAACCAGAGGGTGCCACCGCTGGCACAACCCAGTCACATCCTGCCTCCTCACCCAGTTCCTCAACACTCTGCTGCCACATGCTTTGGAGTTCATCTTATTCCCAAGCACACAGGCAGAGCATACAACAAACATATAATAAACATACAAGACTTCCACAGGGTGGCATGCGGGTCTTTGGCATGCTCAAAATGCGTTTCTATTGCCTAGACAGATCTGGTGGTGCACTACAATATAGCCCTGAGAAAGCCTGTGGCATATTCCTGTCCTGTTGCATGCTGCACAACATGGCCATTGACTGTGGAATACCTGTACAGGTTGAAGAGGGAGACAGTACAGATGATGAGATGGAGGACCAGTGGGATGGGGGTGGGCAGCCTGCCATGGAGAGGAGGGATTCCAGGCTAGCCATGCATGCCAGGCAGCACAGGGACACCATAGTGGAGTAGCACTATGGGAACGGCAGGTGAGTAACACACAGGTAAGCAGGGCATGCACCAAACACACATGCATGGACATAGAGGGATGCATGCATGCAGGGATACATGGACACACACCAGCATACAGGTCGCCACACAGACATGCACAAGCACCCCCCCAACACACACATGGACCAGAACAGTCCATCGCCATATGTTGCATGCCCATGACCACACATGCATGCTGTCACATGCATCTGTACAGCTAGAGGCCACCCTGCAGGGCACACAGCACCAGGCAGAGGTGCATGCAGCACAACACCCAGTGACACAGACACAAACAGCAGTACCACAGGCCATGGCATGGATCAGAGGTTATTCGCTGGCATGCGTGCATCGTCAACACAGTGGTGCACTCATCACACCCATGCCACATGGCACAGCACCACTGCCCATGCACATGCCTGCTGTGTTTCTGGCCATGTGTGTGCCACAGCATGTGATAAGGGCCACAGCCAACCATGTACATGACTGGCACCAGAAGCAGGGGACTGGAATGGCCGTGCACCCATCTGAACTACCGTGCAGAACCATGACTGCCATGGGGGCGGCCACGCCCTGACTGTGTGGACACCACAGGCAGCTCAACAGCCACAGGAGGTGTTGCCGCCACATCCACAGGGGTAGAGGCCTGAGAAAGTGACCGGGTCCTCACAGGTGAGTACAAATAGTCAAATAGACTGTTGCCAGGTATGTTGGGGATGGGAAGGGCAGGGGGCAGCGTTAGCCTCAATGGGGTCACCAGATGCTGAGCTCTGGGTGTGCTTTAGTGCTACGGGGAGTCCTGCACACCCTGCTGTGACCAGTGGACACCAGCAAAGTGGAGCCCGCAGCAATGGTCTCTGCAGTGTGGTCCAGCAAGGTGGACATTGCCTTCTGCAGTTGCTGGATCTCGCCTATTAGCTGGACACAGAGGGATGCATGCACACAGGGATACTTGGACACACACCAGCATATAGATGGCCACACAAACATGCACAGGCAGCCTCCAACACACACATGGACCAGAACAGTCTGTCACCATATGGTGCATGCCCATGACCACACATGCATGCCTTCACATGTATCTGTACAGCAAGAGGCCACACTGCAGGGCACACAGCACCAGGCAGAGGCACATGCAGCATTGCACTCAGTGACATGGACATGAACAGCAGTACTGCAGGCCGTGGCATGGATCAGAGGTTATTCGCTGGCAAGCATGCATCGCCAGCACAGTAGTGCACTCATCACACCCATGCCACATGGCACAGCACCAGTGCCCACATACATGCCTGCTGTGACTCTGGCCATCTGTGTGCCACAGCATACAATATGGGCCACAGCCAGCCATGTGCACAACTGGCATCGGAAGCAGGGGGCTGGACTGGGCAGTGCAACCATCAGGACTACTGTGCAAAACCACGACCACCATGGGGGCAACCATGCCCTGACTGTGTGGGTGCCACAGGTGGCTCAACAGCCACAGGGGGTGTTGCCACCACATCCACAGGGGTAGAGGCCTGAGAAAGTGACCGGGTCCTCATGGGTGTGCACAAACAGTTGAACAGACTGTTGCCAGGTGTGATGTGGATGGGAAGGGAAGCGGGCAGCATCAGCCTCGATAGGGTCACCAGACACCAAGCCCTTGGTGTGCTTGTAATGCTACGGGGAGTCCTGCACACCCTGCTGTGACCCATGGACACCAGTGAAGCGAAGCCCATAGCAATGGACTCTGCAATAGGGTCCAACAAGGTGGTCATGGCAACTCGCAGTTGCCATATCTCACCTATCAGCTGGGCATGTCCTATGGCACCGAGCTTAGACAGTTGGTGCACCTCAACCTGCAGCACATGCATCTGTGCCCGGAGCATAGCCTGGTGTTCTACGGAGTCCCGCAGGAGCCAGGTGTGCTTACCTAGCATATCAGCGTCTGGCGTATCATGGTCCTGACGCCGATATGTGGGGGGTGTGCCAGCCTGCTGTGCTGCATCCCTCACCGGGAATGCCACACAGGAATCCAAAGATGGGTTGGAGACAGGGTGTGGGCATCGATGGAGGCTTCTGAGGAGTGCTGCACAGTGTCCCCGCAGGCTGTAGCAGTGCAACAGCAGCCAACTGGACCTGGCCGGCAGTACCAGTGTTCACACCTGCGTGCTTCTCACCAGGCCACACCAGCAGCAGTGGCCCTTGCTGCCATGAGGCCACCCTTGGGGGGGTGCAAGTGTGGTCCCTGGACCGCCAGCGCTGCCTGCCACTGTCTGTGGGACTACAGGAAGGATGGGGGGTGTTGACACCCACGCCAGCCAGGATCAGTGTTAGGTCATCATCATTGTCGAGGTCCAAGTCATCCAGCATTGCTGGCACCAGCACAAGGAGGCTGTCCTGCAGGAGGATGTCACCCAGGGGGTCGTCGTCATCATTAAGGCCAAGTAGGACAGTCAATCCCAGGTCTGGATGGCACCCCCTGCGGCGGCCACCACGTCAATGGACATTGATGGCACAGCATTGTCCTGTGCCACAGTCATGGATCTGGACTGCACAGCACTCCTGATGCGTGATGGAGCTGTAAGACAGAATGGAGAATGGTTAGTGTGTCCCTGAAGCATTTCAGGCAGGCAGCTATACAGTGGAATGACAGGATGTGTGCCACAGGTGTGCTTGCACTGGCTTGGGTATACTCACAGTGCTGTGATGGGCTGCCACCCATTTGGAACCCACTCACCAGGACACCCGCAACAGATGCCTGGGTGAAGGTGGATGCCAGCAGCTTCTCCTCCTCCAGATTGAGGACGGGTGCTGTGGCGGGTCCACCACCTATTCTGTGTAACGATGTCCTTTTGGCTGCCACCTTCTCTTTTGTCCTGCACCTATCTATGCCCATCTTCTTCTTGCACTCCTGGGGAGTGTGGTTGTGGAGTCCATGGACATTGACATACCTGGCCACCTCCTCCCAGCCCATTGCCCACTCCTGTGCAGTCCCAGTGGCCCCACTCAGGAGATCCTCCCTGTCTAAATATGCCTCTACCAGGGCCTGCTTTTCTTCTTTCATAAAGTTGGGCCTGTGTTTCCTGGCTGGCCCCTGCTCCTCCGCACTCTCTGAATCTAACATTCTGCCAGATCAGTGGTATGTTAGCATCCCTTGTTGCTGTGCTACATAAACAGTCTGGCAGTGCAATACAGCTATCAGCAATCTGAATGTAAACACACTTACCTCCAGGTTGCAATTCCTGTCAGTGACCTGAGTTGTGTGGGGTCACTTAAAAGCTTCAACTCATGCAAATGAGGTGTGAAGCAACCTGTAAAGGGATGCTAATGTGCTGACCTTCTCCATGCATTGGATCATGGGGCAATTTGCATAATCTGGCTGAATATTACAGAATTGCAACCGAGTGCGTGATGTGCAACAGGATTGCACCTGAGCAATTCACCAGCGCATTTCCCACGCATGTGCAATATGCATTACCACACTTGTCATGCACACGGCCCACTGTGCTCTGTCCATCACTGTGTATCATGTGTAATGCTGTGCTGCACATGCTTGTCCTACTACCCAAGCGGGCATCCTGTGCCATTAGCCATCACAGTGCACATGCGGTTCATGCATCATTGGTTCGTGGTGTGAGTGGCAATGCATGACCTTCACAAGATGGTGCTGATGCATGGATGCACAGATGTGGGTCATATAGGTGATGCCAGTCTCCCACCCGAACATCAGGCACTGCGCATGTGCAGTACTGTGCTATGGTTCCCAGTGGTGCATGCCTATCACGCATGTACATGCTTTGCAGTAGTATGCAGGGTGCAGCAGTGGACTAGGGACACAATTCAGCAGCACACCACATTCTGGGCCTAGTTTGTTGCACAGTCAGTATGGTACATGCAATGAGTCTGTGACCGAGGCCAGGAACTGGAGCGAGGTTGAGATGATAAACCTCATTGCAGTAGTTGCCTTTGTGGAGGGGCAGTTGTTTGGGAAGGAGGAGCTGCAGGATGCACAGTCCCAGGTGTGGGCCCATATGGCAGAATGCCTGGAAAGGCACAGTGGTGTCCCAAAACAGGTGACCAGTACTGTCACTGTTATGATGATCTGTGATGACTGGATCCTGATAACTTGAGGTGACTGCAGGACCGTGCCTGATGTGGTTTGATCCCCCAAGCGGGTATGTATGAGTGTGCATTGTACATGCCAGTTCTGACTACTAGTGAGGGCATTTGGGTGTGGGGCTGGTGTGCGTGCACCTGCACGCACAGAGAGGGGGATGCCTTGTGTGGCTGTGTTGGTGCAGTTGTGGGGAAGAGCTGTGTGGTGTGTGTTTCAGTGATGCCCTGTGACAGTATGCCTCCAGGTTGTGTCCTTACTGCGGTCCCTCTTCACAGCATGGTGTTCTGCAGCATGGTGCATCATGTCAGGCTTGCATGAGTGTGGGCAGGGTGTTTGGTGGTTGTCATATGTCTCATTGTCCCCTCTCTTTGTGTTTCCTATTCAGGGTTCACGGAGCACAGGTGGACCAGGGAGGAGGCCGATAGGAACAGGGGTCAGCCCATCGCTGGTGCAGCAGCTGAACAGGCTTGCCAGGCACCAGGTAAGTGTGTGACATTCGCTGCTGTCCTCAGTACCTGGGTTTGGGTGTCAGTGGGGGCACATTCTACACTTGGGCCATTGCATGCATGCTGTGCATGCACATGTCTTGGTGTTCAGGCACTGTTGCCAGCATTTGCTGGCAGCATGTGGTTGTCACATCGGCTTCAGTGTGCTGTTCCAGTGTTGTTGTTACAGGAGTTGGCTGTGTGTGACCCACAGTGCACACATGGGTGTGCTGCAGGGCCTACATGTCTGTCGTACATGGTGCCATCTGTGCCTCGCTGCTGGTGACGTGTGCACTAGTCTCAGTGCTGGATACTCCCTGGCCAGCATACCCATCCTTGTGTAGCACTGGTTCCCAGACCACTGTCAGTGTACACTGTGCATGTACTATTGGTGGACATGTCCATGGGTTCACCAGGTCACAGTCCTATACTCACACAGTTCAGAGGTGAGGGGCATCCGTTGTGTGTGACCCGTCACTCAATTGCTGTTCTGTGTTTCCCCTCATAGGTTGACCACGCCCAGGGAGAGGATGATATAATGTGGGCATCCTGGGCAGAGGTGTCCTGCAACTGCAACAGCTGGTCTATAGGATGTACCAGAGGCAGGCGGTGCACATATGCCTGTCACTGAGGATGCTGGCAGCAACGCATATGCTTGTGGTGGAGGTGTGAAGACTGCGGTGGGTGTTGAGGTGGCTGCATTGTTAGGACTGTATATAATTGTACATAGCCCCAGTTGTTCTGCCTCACATCCCTATTTCCCATGCACCTTGTTGTACCCCTCCCATTACTCTCCCATCCTACTGCCTTCACCGTGGATTGTTGCTGTGTTATTCCTTTGCACCCCTGTTGGGTTTTATCTTTAGCTAATCCTCTTTGATGGACCTCAGTTTCTGTTCCTCTTCCCATATGTTTTCCGTCTGGTTCTGTTTTGGTTGTATTTTTGTTCTGATTCCTCATTAAAACATTTTTGCATATCTGCCTGAGTGTTTCTGTGTCTCCCTCACATGGCTGTTACTGCACAGTGCTGTATTTGACCATGTTTGTGGTCTGGAGGGGCCATGGCATGGTCCTTCATGTGTCTGCGGTTGGACTCCTGTTAACACCTGCACCCTGGCCTGGTGCTTCCATGTGTGCCAGTCATAGAAATATAGAAACATAGACTTTGAAGGCAGATAAGGACCGCTTGGCCCACCTAGTCTACCCATTTCCCTACCTACAGGATAAGCTGCAGATCCTAGTTAACCAACAGCCTATTTCTTCCTACACCCACAAAAATTGCCTTATGTCTGTTCCATGCATCCTTGAATTCTCCCACAGTTTTAGACCCCACAACCTCCACAGGAAGGCTGTTCCATGCATCCACCACCCTCTCTGTGAAACAATACTTCCTCACATTGCCCTTGAACTGACCCCCATCTTCAAATTGTCTCCCCTTATTCCTGCACATCTCTTTTTCTGAAAGATGCTACCCTCTTGGACTTTGTTGATTCCACTGAGGTACTTAAAAGTTTCTATCATGTTCCCCCTCTCCCTCCTTTCCTCAAGAGTATACATATTAAGACATCAAATCACCCATATGTTGGGGTGAGGGGCTGGCCCTGCACCTGCCATGGTGTCCTGTGCCCATATCCACATGCCCAGCATGTTGCCCTACCCTGCTGTGTTCCTCTTCCCCATGCTGCTGTGCTGCGTGGTGCCTTACGCTGTCTCTCTGTGTGCCTGTTCAGCGAGTGCTGCCTACCGCCATGTTCCCGTCTTCCACTGTGCCTGTGGACCACTGTGCCTGCCCATTGCCTTTGCATGATGGTACCAGTGCTTCACTATTCCATGTTGACTGCTGGGTCACAGCTCCAGGGGGGCCCACTCCCTGCAGCCCCCTATGCTGTGGGCATTGTGGGCATGGTCCAATTTGTTGCCCAGGCCTGTGTGTTGTTCTGCACCCTGTCCATGGGTGTTGGGCTCTGCATGCTTTCTGTGCCATCTGACACTCCTTTGCCACTGTGATTGTGCCCTGCCTCCACTGCCATGGCCCTGTGCCTTTGTGCAGCCCTGGCTCTGTTCCCTGTTCCCTGGTGCATCTTACTCCATTTGCTGTATTCAGCCTACACTGCTATTCCAGCGCATGTCAAATTGCCTCTGCACAAGTCTGATTGCACCATGGCACATCTTTGCAATGTTCAGTGTATTTTGTGCACCATATTTCTGTGGCGCATCTGCTGAATATTGCAGTTTTGTGCCGTGGTGCATCATGATTGCTCTACTCATCCACTTGCGCATGTTCTGGGTGCACTTTTGAATATCTAGGCCAAGGTGTACAGAAGAAGCTGTATATACAAAACACCAAAAATGACTAATAATAATGCCATTTTAAAATCATAGTCCAGATAAAAAATGCTTTCAATAACTCATGATCATTTCTAGCTGAAACAGCTTAAGCTATAGCTATATTAGAACATAGGGCTCTATGATGCTGGTTCGACAGCTAAGTTGTCAACCGCCATCACAGCAATCGATTTATGTTGACCGCAACTTGCGGTTGACATAAATCCAACTGGAGACCCCAGCTGTTTTTTCATCATGATGGCGGGCTCTTCAACCCGAACCCCCTGATCTATAGGATTCTAACATTGAGTTAGAGTTGGATCAGAGAGGGGCTGTGAGACTGGGAAAGACAGTGCAGGGGCTCTGGGCAGACTATTACAGCAAAAACGTCAATGTTATCGGCATCGATGTTTTCGCTGTAATAGTGTCACCATACAACAGGGCATACCAGAACATAGAAATCCAGGAGCTAGGGGCATTAACTCATTGCCCACTTATCTAAAGAGTGCTATGGTGTTCTTGCTATCTGAAGGAGGACGTTCAACCTTTCCCATTTGTGCTTGTACCCAGGCATAAATAGTGTGTCAGAGGCTGGCTATAAATTTTTCCATTCTAAGAATGGTAATCATTTCGGCATACCATTCTTTAAAAGAGGGGGGATGGTTATCTGCTCAATGCTATAAGATAACCAATTTGGCCAATGCAGAAATAAGGGTGATATGATATTGTTGTGGGCCTATTAATTGAGAGTCACCTATACCCAAGAGATAAAGTTCAGTTGAAAATGCCTCTTGCAATCCTAAAGGTGGGTGTAAATGGGGCCAAATTTGAGTCCAGAAGGGCTGAATTTAGGGCAGTCCCATAAACATGTCACAGGGTACCCTGCTGCGACCTGCATCTCTGACATAAAGGGCCAGGGAGGTTCCCGATCTCAAACAGGCAGTGTGGCGTATAGTAAGCATTATGTAAAATCCTACTATATTAATGGCAATTTGTCTAGCTTTACACACTTAAAATGTATTACTAAGGGGACACTGACCCCCAAAATTGAACACTAGTGGGAAATTCCCCACCCACGTACTTTCAAACAACAAGCCTTTTTAGCCTCACCCATGCATTAGTTGTTATCTGGGTATAACCAGTTCCATTTAATGACCAGAAACCACTATGCATCAAGCTTGAAAGAAGTTATGGAACTTTTTGTAATATGCAGCTGTTTTTAATGTTTCTAAATTAAAAAAAATATGTACAACTAAATGATTCACGTTTAACTGTACATGAAAAAAGGGTATAGGGAAACTATATTTTGGATTGTTTTGTTTTTATGGTTAATATTTTTTACTCTTCAATTCATGTAACCAGTCATTTAGAGTCTAAGTTATAACTGCTGTACAGAACTGTAGGCACTGCTCTGATTAGTCAACAGCTCATGTTTAGCATTCTGTACACAAACCATGACATAGTATGTACAGAACTGCAAGAACTGCTCTGATTAGTCAACGGCTCATGCTCATCATTCTGTTCACAAACCATGACATACCGTAGTATGCACAGAACTGCAAGAACTGCTCTGATTGGCCAACAGTTCATGCTTAGCACTCTGTGCACAAACCATGACAGAGTAAAAAGTCCCAATTCCTGGTTCCCTAAAGAGAATTATACTGCACGCTGTCCATAACATACAGAATAATGTATGGGAGCACATACACAACGAGGCTGTTTTATCACCGTGTGCTTACTATGACAACAGAGTGACCTCAAGAGTGAAGCTCGAGAGGTTCCTGTCATCATGGTAACCATGAGGTGGGGAAAAAGCCTTGCTGTGTATTTTGGGACTGCATACATTATTTTATATAGTGTATAGTGCAAGGAAAACACAAACCAGCAAGTTAGTATCACAAAACTTTACTAGAACACTTGAAAACATAAACTGAAACATTTCTCAGACTATGCTCATGTACACAATATCTTTTCAGGTTCAGCAGCTCATTTACAAATGGCTTTGCTCTGAACAGTAGCACTTGCAACTTCTCCTTATTGTCCCCTCATCAGTCTTCCATACCTGAGCATGCAACTGCAAAAGAAAATTTCAGTTACTCGCCGTGTCCTTTGACTGGTCATTTAGCTACTTCAATTGCTTCTGCCTAACACCCTCCTGCCCCACTGCCATGCAGTCACTCTGTGCATCAAGGCAGTTTACAATTTTAGGACTCTTAATCACTTTTTTTTTTTTTTTACAAATTTAGTGCTTTAGCATTCACTGGTGTTTGGCCTTTTTCTTAAAAGCGCTACTCGCCATGTACATCACTAGAGTTTGAACAGTGGTAGCGCAACCTACAATCAGCTGATTGGGAGCATTTTCATGTGGTGTCCCTACTACAGCAGAATGAAAAGTAATTCCACTGCAGTAGGAATGGCACTTGTGCAACAAAATGACTTTTTACAGGACATGGAATTCCGTGCTGAACTAAAGATCACCACACAATATAATACAAAACTTAGTGCTTCACAACAATGTTTATTTATGTATATTGCTTAATATAGATTATTCAGAGGTATAGATTTTATTTATGGAAACAGAAACACTGCAAACAGCTGTCAATTAGCACACCTTTATCATCCCCAATGATGAACAGCATCTCAGAAAAAAACAAAGAAACTTGGAAATATTATTTCTGGCCTTGATGGAACTATCATCAGTATAACAGAGTGCATAGTCTTAAAATATCTATCTGATCAGCACATTTTATAATGTTATTGGACATACCTGTTTGCAAAGGAGGCATATACCTTCTTGTTATAAAGAACAATCAGAATCATAAGTCTTAGGTTCCTTTGAAGTGGATTAGAATTGCAAACATATGGCTGCATCTTTCTGTTAAAACATGCTAGCATTGTTTTTCACCAGATTTCAAGTAGTTGATAAGAGAAAATTAAACCTAGGTGTCATTGTTTAATTATTGTGCCGTTCTTAAGCAAATATGTTAGTACAGTGTTACAAAGGTTGATATTAGTTCAGAAAATGGTAGGGCAAAACAATTACAACATGGGCTAAAGACATCGCTGTTTGCTTTCTACAGTGTCTTATGATGTTTTATGTTTATAACACTTCTAAGTGAAATAAATTTTACTGCTGATTATTAATGCATTTGGCATGGTTCCACAAATAGTTCTGGGAACTGTGTTTGATCATTAGCTGTGTAAACTGGTGCATTGCCAACAATCAAGACGGGTGATTAGTTGTTGAAGAATAAACAATGCAAGGACTCTGGGTACTGTACAGCTAACCTTTAGGACAGAACAGAGTATAATGTTCCATTTTTCAGCACTAATAATGTATGTAGTTGGTAGATTGTTTTGGAGACAGACACTTGATTTATTTCGGCTGTGATTTTGAACTGCAGAGGTTTAAATAAAGAAGTAAACTGTTGTAACACTATGATGTTTAAATGGGAAAAAAGGCATGCACAGGGTTCCATACAGATAGTTGTATCAACTTAATACACACCTAAAGCACAGAGTTAAATGTAGCTAAAGTTTCCATGTTTTATCTTATATCTTATAACAACCTTAATCAGACTAATTATGGTGAAAGGGGTTTGTCATGTTAGCCCACAGGATAAATACAAAACTTGTTTATTTGGTGGATAGGATACTTTTATCAGGCTAAGGAAAAATTTAAAACACAAGCTTTTGAGGTCATTAGTACTGTTCTTTCATCAGGTATCACAAAACACATTTTGCAAGACATAGTAATACATTGGCATTAGTGCTCTATTCTTTAACAGAGAAGCAATGAAGTTTAAATTTGCTGGTGTAGTGAATGCGAAGTGGCTAACTTCAAGTTCACAGATCACCATGCGAAATTCCCATAAAGAGGTCAAAAGTTTCCTTTATGTACTTCGCATTGGCCACTTTGTGTTCATTTCAAGTTGTAGTTGGACTAGGCAAAGTTGGTAATAAACAGGACACTGGTCACATTTCTGACTGTCTCTGCAGGTCTGCAGGTCACATGATTCAGAGAGAAACTTAAATAGGCAGGAAGTGAGTGTTTTCCTTTCACTTTCTCTTGCAGAAAGAGTTGTGCACATCACTGATCTGTTTAGAGTACTTTGTGTGTATGGGTTGTTGGTGATTGCAGAGTGCAAAACTTGCTTGATTTTGCTTCTTTCAGTTTAAACCTTTTTAGATTTAATTTCTTAATTAGTGTAGGAAGTTTAAGTTAATTTTACAGACTTTTTTTGGTTTAAAAAGGTTTTTGTGAGTACTTTGTTTTTGGTAGAGTTCTAGTACTTGTACTAGTTTTTTTTGTGATGGATCATTGGTGTGGCAGGAAAAGCGGTGGCCAGCAGGGGCCATGGATGTGGGGTGGCCTTGTCTGCCCAGTTATGTTAAACAGGGCCACTTTTGTGCCCTGAAGTGCATGTACAGCCAGCACTGCAGCAGCAGCAGTCTGCCAACATAAGCCGCAGCAGCAGCTGGAGGAGCAGCAGCAGCAGCAGCCAGATGCGCAGCAGCTGGATGAGCAGCAACAACAACCGGAGCAGATTGTTGCTCCTCCACCACCACCAGCAGCAGCACAGCAGGTGGCCAGCCGTGATCCCCCCACTGCCTGTATTGGGCCCTGCATGGAGCTCTCCCATGTGGGAGTTCTTCCCATGTCTCCCTGGGGACCCCACTGTTGTGCAGTGAAAACTGTGCCAGATGTTTGTCCGTTGTGGGCCCAAGGGTGGGCACCTTGGCACTGGTGGTCAGTGAACCCACATAGTTGTCCATCAATGGGTCGAATGGAAGGCTAAGCTGCAGGACTCAGCAGCCACTAGTGCAGCAGTAGCCAAAGCACCTCATCTGCCTGTGCGTCAGCACAGGGAAATGCAGGCAGCAGAGGTGGAGGTTCTTGAAGCTGCACCCGAGAAGATGACGCACAGCATTCTGTGATCGTGGCGGACCTGGCTGTGCTGTGGGAGGAGGTCAATGCTATGCAAATGGTGGTGGAGGTGGCCGTGCAATGTCTCTCATATTAAGAAGCAGTATGAGGAGATAATAAGCTTGCTGTGTAATACATTAGTGGTGGTCAGCAACTGCCCCAAAAGGCCCCTTGAAAAATTATTTTGTATGTCAATTTAAATCCCCCCCAAGCGTCTCCTCTAGTTTGATTTTTTTTTCCTAATTAATATTTTTGTTTTGATGCCCACTAAGTATGTAATTTATGCTCAGTTAATGTTTTATTTGCCATTTGTATTATGTGTTACTTAAAGGGGACAGGAATTGATTACTTACATGCAGTTGTTTGAAATGTCTCTATTTTCATAAATTAGATTAATTCCTGTAAAGGATCTGTTTTTAACTGTGCCTGAATGAAAGCTGAAGCTGTCAGTTGTGTTTTTTGTTGTTTTCTTTGTATGGGCAACATTCTGTGCATTTCCTTTCTTGGAACCAAAAATTTGGAGTTTTGACTATGTCACTTCATGGTTTCAGAACTGTGGGTACTGTACTGATAAGTTCATGCTCACATGTCTAAAACCATGAAGTGACATAATCAAAACTCAAGTGTGGTTCCATGAAAATGCAAAGAATATTTTCCACACAAAGAAAACATCATAAAACACAGCTGACAGCTTCAGCTTTTATTCAGGCTTTTATTCAGGCACAGTTAAATACAGCTCCTTTAGAGGTATGAATATAATTCATGAAAACAGAGACATTACAAGCAGTTGCACATAATTAAGCAGTTCCTGTCCCCTTTAATTTACTTTATGTCTTACATGACTGATGGCATGCAAAATGACGGACGCTGCGCTGAGCTGTACCATAACACCACCTAGCATGCCCCCCAACAATGTGCTATTTTGTGTTTTAATTTCCCCATTTTTTTCATGAAAAGCCCAGCTGAAAATCAGTACCAGTCCAGAAATGCATCATAGTGGGTTAAATGACATCATTGCATTGTGCCGACACTATCTGCTGGTGCCGGTGGTTTTGGCCCTTTCTTTTCATTTCATGAAAAGTCTCGATGAAAAATAACCACATGAAAAACTGTTCAGAAAAGTCACAAGTATTTCTTGACACACTGCTAAAAGTGTGCACTTAGAGCCAGAACTCTGCATAAGTGTTCCAAGTGAGAAAATGGCATGTTAGCACTTGCTGCTGTTGTTGTCCGTCTGTTTTGTGCCGCTGCTGATGTACAGTGTGTTGTTAAATGATGATAGCCTCAGATGACCATGGGGTTGAACTATAATTTGAAGTTCTGGGAAATTCTTCTGCTGCGCTGACTCAAACATGCTGTGCTATGTGTGTGTATTCATACCAACACTGTTAAGTTAGTGTATGTGTCACTGTCGTTTTTTTCAGAGACACTGCCATTTTACTTTGTATTGAATCTTGTTTTTTCTTGTAAGCACTGCACAGTCTGTTGTGTTATTCCTTTGCAGGCAATCATCATCATACATATCAAATGTTTCCCCTTCACCAGTGTGTTGGCCATGGTCGCATTCACATGTCATACATATGTGCCGCCATCTAATGTGGTACTGTAACATTTTTATTTTTTACCGGGGGGGGGGTACTGCTGTGAGGGAGTGACTTATAAGCATTTCTCATTACTGTTCTTTTCTTTTACATTCTCAGGTTACAGCACACAGATTAATGACTGTAGTGATGAAACCATGTTGCCACTGCACATGTGTTCCATATGTGTTTGATTGTTAACTTCGGCTGTATGAACAATGTCAATCCATGAAAGGTAAGGTATTTTTTTTGTGGGGGGGGGTTGCATGGGTCATTTGGAAAACAATTTTTTATTAATATTTTTGCCTTCTTTCCAGGTCTTCAGTGTATCCAAATTGTTGTCCATCTTCAGATTGGAACATACCGCCAGTCCACAATACCTCGATGCTACCTGCAAACAGATGAAAAAGAAATTATTCTGAGTTCATTCCAGTACTGCATTCAGAATCAGTACCCCTTGGAGCTGTTCCTGTCTTTTTTTATATCCATCATCTGGCCTGTATGTCACCACTGTTAAATACTTTACACTGGTGGAAAACAAGGGAAACAAAATAACAAAAGGAAAGCAACCCTTGCAATACTCAATGCCAAAGTTGTACCCACTTGGACATTTTTTCCGTGACTGCATCAGCAGCCTTAATGGTACACTGTTTTACACTGCACCAGGATGGCCTGCTTCACCTACATTATTTAGCACCACCATCATCATCATGACCAGGTACAAACATAGATGTGATTCTCCTGCTTAGTATGTTGGATAAAAAAAAATGTTAAAGTTGTGTGATTCATGATTGTGAAGATGAAGATAGTGATTTGTCTCATGACTCGTGAATCTTTGATCATGACTTGACAATGAGTGCAATGCTCAAAGTGAAATATGTACCACACTGGTACTCTGAACACTACTTGAACATTTAAAGTCATCCTCCTCATGCCTGTGGCAAACCTCCAGTGTTAATTCACAGCTTTTACCTACGTGGCTACTTGCTGTTACTTGAGGACTGGCTGGCAGATTTTATTTCAGACACACACACAGAATTTATTTCACACACCAACTACACTAAGGTCTTGTGACTCGTGATCGTGACATGATGTGACTCAGTCATGTTGAACTTCCTGGAACTGTGTAATGTTCGTACCGAGATAACATCTACCAGATTAAATAGGTCTGGCTTCCTGTGAGGACAAAGATTCAAGTAGGGCATCCTACAGAATGTGAACACAAACAGGAGTATCATACTAGACCAAGGATCTCGAGTGATGTGACATGATAACAGGGTATCCCCCAGTCCTGATTCATGATGAAACCGAAGATTAAAAAAAACAAAAAACAATTTTAGACCAAAAAAAGTTAAAGTTGTGTGATTCGTGATCATGAAGATGAAGAATGTGATTTGTTTCGTGACTCGTGATTGTGACATGACAATGAGTACAACGTTTGAAGTGAAATATGCACCACACTGGTACTCTGAACACTACTTGAATATTCAAAGTCCTCCTCCTCATACCTGTGGTAAACCTCCAGTGTTAATTCTCAGCTACTTGCTGTTACTTGAGGACTAGCTGGCAGATTTTATTTCAGACACACACACAGAATTTAGTTCACAAACCACCTACGCTAAGGGTGATGCTGCAGGCACTGCTGTCACCAACATAGATTCAGGGACGTTGCCTGGCCCTATCCTTCTCTGACACAGTACTTTTTCCTTTCAAGGATTTATTTATTTATTTATTCCATGTGATGTGACAAAATGCCTTGCCCACAGACCCAAAGCTTATACCCCACTGACTTAAATGACTCATACGCCACAGTCAGGAACACCTTTGCCTAGCTGTGTCTTTGTGGGCATTTAGATTACACAGTTACTAAGAAAATAAATAAGTTTCTTGCAAACAGTTATTTTTTCTAATTTTATGGGTTGCTAACAAATTCAGCTTGCATGCTATCCTGTGGAGGACATGTTCCAAGTCCAATCACAACCTCAATATGATCATCCACTATTTTTTCTTCAACATTTGAATCAGTGGATGGCCCAGGCATAACTCAACAGCACTGGAAACATGAGATTGTGACTGTGAGTTATCGTCAGGATCAGAATCATGTTCAACTACTGTGGGGATGGGGATGAGAGTGTGACATCAACTACACTCTGACTTGCATCTTTGGATTCCGCAATATTTTGGCAACCTGTTAACTTGTCACAGGTTGAACTTGGGGTAATATTCATGCCATCACTAACTTCACTACCACCACCAGCGGGGACAACAGCATCTCCAACCAACACTGAAGCAACTAATTAAGCTGTGAAAAACACAGTCGGAGAAATCCCTTTACTGCCATCAACTATGCCCTTATGCTGTGTACTACCATGCACACATCCACAGCCACTCCTTCCACTGGCAGGAGTGCTATGTCAAGCAATTTCTCTGCATGCATGTCTCTGCGGGCATTTTTGGGGATTACATAGAAAATTAACAACAAATTTAGATTTCTGAACTTTGGGGTGGATGGAAGCCAAAAAACTACAACATTGGCTTACAGATGGAGATTGGGCCCTAAACAGATGCAGACACACAGATAGATGGAGACTGAGCACTTGAGATGCAGCTGCACAGGCACAGGAACACCTTAACCAGTGGCCAAAAATCCAAAACTGGACAAATAATACTTTCTTTTGCTGGGGGGCAGCTGCAGTACCAGTCCACTGCCTAGATAGAATGAAGCAGTAAAAAATACAGCAGGTGGATACGAGCTTCAGAGTGCTGCGATTATGGTGTGGTGCAATAAAATGTGTCTGACTTGATGACACGCACACACACACACTAAAGATAATGTGCAGAAAATTTAACAGTTCAGTACACTACAACCAAATCTTTTAAACCAACTGAAAAAGGGCACAGCACCACAGCAAACAGCAACAAATTATATAAGCTTACTGCAAGTATTAATGTGTGTACATGAACACAGAAATACTCACACTCTAGCTACCCAACAACAGTTAGAAAGACTGCCTTTCTCACTGTGAATCTCCCTTCATCACAAATCCGCCCATCCCCCAAAGTACACTTCTACAGTGTCTGTGAATACACAGCAATGTTCTAAATGAACATTCAAAAAGCACACAAAAACAATAAACACTCGATGATATAAGCACAGGAGGGTTTCCTACAATCGATGTAGTAAATTTTGACCAATATAATTGGATCACAAGTGATTTTTTAAAGCTTTTTTGATGGTTTGATTCTCAGAGCTCTGACAGCAAGCTGTCTCCAGCTTTTCACTACACACACTATGCAGAACTGAGGCTGTGCAAGACAATATAGAGCCCATGTGACCTGCCATCCCATGAATCTATGCAAAATTCACCTCACATAGCTATAAACTGGCGAAGCAAAGTGAAGTACATTCAAATCAATTGCACTTTGTATTAAAATTAAGTGGAATGCTGCATTACAAGGTGAAGTAACGCATAGTGCATTGAAAACAAAACACTTTGTGTTCAAATGTAAAGGTGAAGTGCTCCAGTTCGTGTTGCGGAGCACTACATGGATTAAGGAACAATACAGAAGTGTTCCTCATAGCGAAGTGGGGGCACTTCACCCACCTCTATTCACTAACAATTCTTCACCTTAAAAGGGCACTGTCCCATGATTTGTCAATTTTTGTTGCATTAGATATTAGCTCATGTGTAAGATTCAGTGTGTGTGATTCAGTTTATGCATTAGTCTAATGAAGCCTTATTGTCTGACTTTCTTTGACATCCTGCCTTTCTAATTTGCTGTCACTATGTGGTTGTGGAATATAACTGGGTATCTAGAGGTTGTGGACATATCTTTCACAGAGTAAAAGAAAGTGGCATACAAACTCTTTTGAATGTCCTACCAAGTAAGATTTTGCTTAAGAAGTTATTTCTGATCAGGGCACACATTTTCTTAGCCCTTATGACAAGTTTGTGAGAGAAGTTGGTGCTCATCAACTTAGAGTCTCCCCATACCACCCAGAAACTAATGGTCTGGTTGAACACTCTGATGCCATGCTTTAAACAATGATAAGAGCATTTACAGATCAACATGATTGGGGTTGGGAAAAATATTTATTCCATCTGCCATTTACTTATTGGGAAGCCCCTTAAGAGTAGGTAGGGTTTTTTCCCTTTAAGCTTTTGTTTGACTCCAGGGTAAGGGTCTAGATCTAGTCAGAGATGAATGGTAGAGTGAACATGCTTCCCAAGTGTTCTGCCATGGCATGCATCCAGAACTTCAGATTATGGCTCAGAGTTCATAAAGCTTGCCCAAGATCACCTAGCCACTGGACAACATTGTCAGAAAACAGTATGACAATGGTGACAGAGCCTAGGAGTATGACATGAGACAACATGTAATGGTGCTTTTCCCTGTCTGACAAAATAAATTACAGACAGCCTGGGAGGGTTCCTGTTCACTGGTACAAAAGGTTAATGGCATAAATGAGTTGATGAGTTGCTCAACAGGAGATGCAAGTAGATGGTATATAATAAAAACATGATAGAGCCTTTTCGTGATGGAATAAATCATCCTAGCTGTGTGTGGCTATTGAAAGGAGGAGATGGAAGTGGATTTCCTATTTGAAATACTTGAGTAAGTTCAGAGAGGTCCTCTGTGACCCCCATCACTGTCTCCAAGCAGCTAATGCCTGAACAGGCAGTTGAAATGAATGAGGTGCTGCAATAATTCAGAGACATGTTCACTGGATGACCATGTTTATATCACACTGGCTGAACACCATGTGAACACAGGGGACACAGAACACATTAATTTAGCCAGTCTATAAGAGGCACATTTACTTTACCAGGAAAGTAGCTTTGCTGTCTGCTCCACTCAAATACCACTCCTCCTGCTATACTCCTGCCATGTAGGTACACAGTCGTCCATCTGCATCAGTGCAGATCCAGGTGACATTGCACTCAGCACTTCTAGAAATCTGGTCAACATTTCCACCAGGGGTATTCTGGCCAGTTATTCAACAGACTTGGCACAGGATGCCACGGTGCTGCACCAGTGTAGACAGAGCAGCATGGTTACACACTAGCTCAATATGCCTGCACCAATACATGAACCATCAGAAATGCTGATTGTGTTGTGGCATAGTGGAGCAACATACAGTGCTCTGGCAGCCATTTACACTGCTAAATCTGCACCAGTATGATTCATCTGCTTTGCTAGCAATGTTGCAGATCCAATAGTGTAAACGCACCTATTGTCCTAGAGGGGTGAAACAGGCAGGTGAATTGAAAGCAGTGCTGGCCAAAATTAGAAAAATCCGTTTTGTGCACTTTTCACCAAATTGTGCCAGCAATATGTTTAAAACGGGTGATTTTGATACAAATTGCACCTTTTAAAAAAATCATATTTTTAAAAATGCAATTTGGAAGAAATGGCATTACCTGCTGAAATTGTGCATATTTAAGAACTCACATTTTAAAAATGTGCAATTTGAGAAGATGGTACATTTTGAATAAAAAGGCATTGGAAAAATTACACCAGATTTTGGAACCATTTTGCAAAGACTGTGCAAATGCAAAATCAGCTATATTGCACAATTTTGCAAGCATAGAAAAAAAATCACCCAGCACTACCTGAGAGTGTGAGTTTCAGACCTGTCATGAAAACAAGTTAAGAAACCTAAATGAAATGAGGTCAATAGGTGGCAACTAACTGCATGCATGAAAAGCATATTTTGGCTCTGCCAAGGAAATAGTATTTCACATTTTGTGGAGGAGGGAGATGTAACAATACCCTCCACCTCAAATGGACATTACATTTCTTTTCCATATGGATTCCAAATATACTTGCTTCTGTCTGCCAAGCAATTGCAAAGGGTTAAACTATAAAAGGGTATAGGTAAGGCATAGGCATAGATATAGGAATAATCTATTTATAGGCAGGTAAGACTCATTTCTGTTTATTTTGTTTTGCATTTGAATTGAGTCTGTTTAAGCTTGCTTCTGTAGCTTTAAAGATCAGCTGATGTAATCAAGGCAGGCAAGTCACTGCTGTATGTGTCTCACAGTCTAAGAGGAGGTTGAGTAGTCTGCAACACTGATGATGCAAGGCAGACTGGCCTTAATACAGACTGCCCCTCTCCCTCTCTGTCATGCACTCCTCCCATTATCTGTCTTCTAATTGTACATTTGGAATTATTTATTTATTTATTAGGTTTTTGGTAACTGGGTAAGTACGCTAGACAGCAGTGTGCCTATTTTCAGGTACAACCTGGGAGGTTACATTTCTCAAGCACAATAACAAAATAATAGTTACATAAACATTTCCACAAGGGTAGATTACAGTTACATACAGTGTATGCCCCAAAATAAAAAATAAATATGGGGAATTGACCTTCTTAAATCAGCTCTATAAAGCCTGAAATCATATTGATTGTGAGTAGAAAGAACTAACTAAGGCACCTAAAATTGTTATGCAGCAAATGAATAAAAAAACATTGGATGGCTGTTATTATAAAATGGGGAAAGGATTTCAAGCAATCTGATTGGTTGTTAGTCGTGCATTAACTGTGTCTAATGCACAGTTAAAACTAGAACCCCCATTTAGAATACACAGGCCCATTTTATAAGTGTAATAAGCCACTCCAGGGATGTGCATTAATATGGCCTCATGCCTCACTACGTCCCTCTAGCTGTGCATTAGAACTGTCTAATGCACACCCCATAATGTCTTATTGCTTACATGTTTGCTTAAACCTGGGAAGGGGTAAATGCTTAAAACTGGGGTTTGGCTAATATCTTATAGTAATTTGTAAATGTATGTTTTTAGAGTGTGTGTGAGTGTGTGTGTGTGTGTGTGTGTGTGTTGCGCGTACATACTGTTGCACTGTGATATATTTAAAATTATCTGTATTATGATGCAATTAATCTGTGATGCATTTTAATAATTGTACACAAGATCATCTTGAGAACAGGTCCGTTGGACCTAATGATGGTTTATGGCAACGTCCTGTATGAAAATAAACATTTTACTTCTACTACTTCTGAAAAACACAGCATTGCAATAGGTAAAGCAAGGCAAGGCAATTTTTATTTAAAAAGATGTCCAATCCCAGAGGTTCCGGGCGTCGTACAAAATAAAATAGACAAATAAACAGACACAGCTAAACTCAAAGTAAATATAATTTTGACATTGATTTCCATAAATAATAAAATAAGATGAATTTATCTAACAGATAATAAAACAGGGTGGCTGGGGACTGAGATCAAGACCATAGCATAATGATCTTACTTAAAAGGCTATGTCGGGAAAAGTCTGGGTGAACAGGAGGGCCTTGAGGTGGGCCTTGAATACCTCCAAAGACAGGGCCTCCCTAACCCCAAGGGGTAGCATATTCTACAAGATGGGGCTGGTGACACTAAAAGCCCTGTTGCCAGTCATTTTTAGCCTCATCCTGGGAATCACCAGGAGGCCCCTAAAGGAGGATAGATGGGGATGACCCAAGACAGTCAGTGTAAGAAGGTCCCTCAGGTAACCAGAGCCCTGGCCATGTAGGGCCTTATAGGTGAGAAGACCCACATTAAAGAGGATCCTCCACCTGACCGGCGGCCAGTGCAGCTCACACAGTACCAATATAATATGGCAATATTTAGGCTGCCCCATAAGTATCCTGGCAGCTGGATTCATTGCCTAAAGAATTCGAATGCTTATCCCTTAAAATAGCTCTCCCCAACATGGCAGCTTTTCAACTAGTTGGCTGCTATAGGCCCCCCTCTGCCGGTCATAAGCTCCTAATCCATCTGGGAAACATAATCAAATTGGGCCCTGAAGATACCATTATTCTAGGTGACCTGAATTTAAACTGGATCTCCAAAGCAGCTGCACCCCTAGTATCTTTTTGTGACACATATGGGTTTACTCAACTAATAGATGAACCGACAAGAATTAACTTAAAAAACAGAAGTAACAGCACCCTACTTGACATTATGCTGGTAAACAAACCCCATCTGTTCTCACATGTTGGAGTGCTTTTCAGTGACATAAGTGATCACTGTCTTATAGCAGGGATAAGATCATCAGGCAAACCAACTAACCCTGCAAAATTCCTCCCAAGAGGTCTAAAAAACCTTAATATCGAGGATATCTCCACGATCTATGCCATTCTGCGCGCTGGCAAGAGTTCTACCTTACAGGTTCTGTGGAAACAGCACTTCAGGTGTTAAACAGCATAATCACAGGTGCCCTCAATACTCATGCACCAATCACTAGTGTTAGAACAAAAAGCAAATCTTGCCACTGGTTTTTAGCCGACCTTAAATCTGCACTGCTTGAAAGAGATAAACTATGGAAAAGGGCAAGAAAGACCAAGGAACCAAATGACTGGCTGCTGTTCAGAAAAGCCAGAAATAGCTGCACCAAAAAAGTGAGGGATGCCAAGGCTGCCTTCTATACAGCTGAACTTGATGCCTCCTACCTCAACCAGCTAGATTCTGAGGGCACCATCAGGGGATCCTAGGGCAGGATTCTAGCACTTCTCTGCCATCCCAAGTGCACCTTAATAAAGTTGCTATCACTGACAAGCGAGAGGTATTAGATGCATTCAACAATCATTTCACTACGGCTGGCCTTGCTTTTGATTCCTCTCCAGCTAATCTACTGCGATCACAACTTAAATTCCAATCTATTGAGGCTCAGAAGGCTGATTCTTCATTCTCATTCAAGCCAATTTTACTGAAACAAGTAGAGGACCTATTGCTGCATTTAGACACTAATAAAAGTGCAGGTGCAGACTCTCTGGACCCCTATTTTCTAAAATTGCAATACGTAAGCTTGCAGTTCCTTTAACACATCTTTTAATCTATCCTTATCCTCTGGTTCTATTCCTTCACTGTGGAAGACAGCACAAGTGTTTCCCTCCTTAAATCAGGGACCCCACGGACCTCAACAATTATAGACCCATATCCATCCTACCAGTGCTTTCCAAACTGCTAGAAAAATTAGTGAGCATCCACTAAGAGACTACCTCGATGTTAATAATCTCCTAAACCCTGCTCAATCTGGGTTTAGGACCAGGCATAGCACCATTTCTGCACTAGCAAAAGTTACAAACGACTGGCAAACTGAGTTAGACAAAAAAAACAGTGTCTGTGCTGTATTTCTGGATCTAAACAAAGCCTTCGATACAGTGGATCATGAGCTGCTAATCTCTTCACTGCACTCCATAGGCCTAGATCCAACCTCTCTTAAGTGGTTCAGATGTTACCTCACTGATAGAATGCAGCCGGTGAAAATGAAGGCAACCTATCCTCATCAAAACCACTCCTAAGAGGAGTATCTCAAGGATCTATCCTGGGCCCTATCCTTTTTGCCATTTACATTAACAACATTGATTCTAACCTCACCAAAGCCAATGTTCACCTCTTTGCAGATGACACTGTCTTATATGTCAGTACCCCTCACCAACAAAGGCCTGTGAAATACTACAATCAGAGTTCTCCCTGTTGCAATACCAACTACTTGAAAAAAAACTCCTATTAAATGCTAAGAAGACAAAAGCTATGCTCTTCTCCACCAATATATATACTACCACTTTCTCACCAAGCATCCCTCCCCAACTATCCACCATCCTTGGAGAAAGCCTTGACTATGTTGACAAATTCAAATACTTAGGGGTATGGATTGACAACAGACTTGACTATACTCAGCATATTGAAGAACTCCTGAAAAAACTCCGACAGAGGCTCGGCCTTTTCTTCAGAATCAAGCATTATTTAACCAGAGAGTCAAAACAGAGACTAATCCAGGCCTCATTTCTATCACTCATCGACTATACAGATTTCCTATATGGCCAATGTACTATTTCCTACTTAAGTAAACTGGATACCTTGTACCACAGAGCTCTAAGATTCATCACAGATCTTCCCTTCAACACTCATCATTGCTCTATCTATGCTGCAGTAGGTTGGACATCCTTACACCTCAGAAGGAACAAAAATGCTGCTTTATGGATTTACAAAGTTCTGTCTAACAATCTTCCATCCTATATCTTAGATTGCTTTACACTGGCTACAGCTACGTCATATGCCTTAAGAAGCAACAGCCTCATCACTTTGAAGATACCAAAAGCCTGCACCCGGCATGGGAGATCTGCAATCAGCTACTCTCTAGCATTTGCTTGGAATTCTCTGCAGAAGACCATACAGTTGACCACCTTTATACCTATAGCATCCTTTAGAAAGCTATACACAAGTCTCTTCCCTGAGATATGCAACTGCTTTCACAAGGCCTAGTCCAATCACACCACTTACCCCCCCACTTCTTTTCTTTTCTTTCTTTCTATGCAGCTTTGCTACACCATTGCCAAAACCTCTTCTGCTTCTCCTGGTGCTTACCTTTTTCCCATTCACTCACTACTAGTTGTTTGAGTTCCTATCCAAATACTCCCACCAGCCCCCCATGTCTTCTCTTTTCAGAGGTTACTTCAACAACCCCAACACTTTCCCACTTTTCAGTCATAACTGTCTGATTTAGTCTATTCTGGAGCTTGAAATCTCTGGCTACCCTGCTGGTATTTATGTTTATATTATTGCATCTGCTCATTTAGAACGTTTTTTGTATATGTCTGTTATTGTACCTTCGTGTTGTTTCTTGACCTATCAATGTCCATCTTGTAAATGAGCTTTGCTCAATGATGTCCGCCTGAATAAATAAAGATTTTGATTGATTGATTGATTCTGCACCAGCTGCAGTCTGTGGAGAGATCCTCCCATGACCCCGATGTAGAGCGCATTGCAGTAGTCAAGCCTTGATATAACCAAGGCATGTATCAAAGTGAGGACATCTAGAGGTGTCACAAGGGGCTTTGTCCTGGCAACATTCCAGAGATGGAAAAAACAGGAGTGGACAGTGGAAGACACCTGTGCCTCCATCATCAAATCGCTGTCCAGAATGACACCAAGATTCCCCACCTCAAGGTGGCCTTCAATGGGACAGATCCCAGAACAAGTCCAGTCTCTGTGCCAGAGGCCATCCTATCCACATTCTGTTAGACTCCACCACCAATACCTCCATTTTATCAGGGTTCAGCCACAACCAGCTGTAGGCTATCCAGTCATTGATCTTTGCAAGGTGGCTGTTTAGCACATCTGCCGCTTTGGATGTTCCTGGGGCAAAGGACAAGTATAGATGGGTATCATCAGCATAGCAATGAAACCCCAGACCATGCTTCCTAATGATCCTCCCCAGGGACAGCATTTACAAGGCAAACAACATTGGGGACAAGACTGAGCCCTGAGGAACTATGCACGACTGGAGACCAGAGGTGGAGGAGAAATTCCCCATCACAACCCTTTGCCTCCTATTGGTTAAAAATGACTCGAACCAGCAGATGACAATGCCAATGAGTCCACAGAATTCCCTGAGGTGGTCAAGCAGCACACAATGATCTACATTGTCAAATGCTGAGGAGAGTTCTAGGAGAACAAGAATTGTCCTTTCCCCTCGATCTCTGGCTGAGGATATCATTCTGCACCTGAATGAGTGCAGTTCCTGTGCTATGCCTCACCCAAAACCCTGACTGGAGGGGTTAATATAACTCATGGGTCACAAGGTGATCCTCCACTGAAGCACCACTACCGTCTCCAGAATCATAGCCAAAAATGGGAGGTTGGAGATGGAATGGTAATTTGCCTTGACCTCCAGGTCCAAAGATGGTTTCTTAAGGAGCGGTCCCACCAATGCCTTCTTCAAGGCATCGGGGACCCCCCAACAGAGAGCACTGGATAATCAAGGCAAACACTGGGCCAACAGCATTGATGCATCTCATCAAGAAATGATTTAGCACCAAGTCCAGTTCACAAAAAGTGTGCTTCAGATTGGTTGCTACCTCAGTGACTTCACTTACCTTCACCGGTCTATACTCTCCCCAGCCACACGGAGTGCACTCAGGACACTTCGGGTGACCACTGTCAGCTCTGGACTGACTGACTGAGGGAATTCCCCACTGGATAACGAACACTCTGTCCTAGAAGAACCAAGCAAACTCTTCACATTCAGCATTAGAAAAGGCCTTCTTCAGCTGTATACAGGCAGGATGAAGTAGCCTGTCCACAGTCCAAAAAAGTACTGCTGGTTGGTTCTTCCTGGCAGCAATCTCCCTGGACAGAAATTTTGCCTTCTTCCAGTTGATTGCCTTCTGGTATGCATTATAATACACACGCAGGGCCAGTTTGTCCTCCTCCAGCCAGGTCTTCCTCCAGCAGCGCTACAACCTCTGACCCTTCCTCTTCAACTCCTTGAGCTCCCCATCAAACCATGAGGATCTCAAGTAGGAAGATTCGGGTCATACACAGATAGGTGTGAGGGAGTCAATGGCATCCAATAGCACCCTATTATAAGTGCCAACAGCACCACCAATGCCACTAACGCATGCATTGCCCACACTAGATAGATCGGCTACCACCAAAAAGCCCTCCAGGGTCAATCCCCGCAAAAGGTGGTAGCTCATCATCTCTGTAGGGGGATGGCATCTGGTGGGTGCCCCAAGCATGAACCGCACCATGCAGTGATCGGACCATGTCACCTGATCAGTTTTGAGATAATTTATTTCAAGCCCCAGTGAGAACACCAAGTCCAAAGTGTGCCCACCCTGGTGGGTCGTGGAGGAAACTACTTGCGATGGGCCCAACGATGACATGGTCTGGAGGAGGTTATAACCAACTCAAGATAATTCATTGTCGGCCCAAACATTGAAATCCCCCATAACAATACATCTGGGGGCTTCCAATGTTTCACTGACAATGAAGCTGGCAACCTTCTGCAGGAAATCTCTTTCTGCCCTGGGGGGGCAGTAAATCAGGAGAATCCTGCAGCCTGCACCCAGACCCCACGGATAGCCACACACTCAAAGGAACCTGGGGTTCTCACTGGGTGCACGGTAGGGTTACCACCTTTGGATGAGGTAAAAACCGGATCCGAAACCACACCCCAAACTCTGCCTCTGGCTCCACCCCTTTTTTATGACTGGCGAGTATATCACTCCTCCAAAGTCATTTGTAAAGTTGGAATAGACATTACTAGTGATAGGAAATTATTGTTATACTGTTATTTATTTGATTTATTTATTCAGTTATTTTTATTCTTTGGCAACCAGGTTACCTCCCATAGGCCACATAGCCCATTTTACAGGAGTGACCCAGGAGCACAGGAAGGTTAAGTGACTTGCTTAGGGTCACACAGTATTTAAGTGGAGGTTGTGGGAATCAAACTCAGGTCTGCTGGATGTGCCAAGCTCAGCCCTCTGTTAAACACTCTTCCATTTTCCTTTCCATGTCAGCCATGTATTCTGATTCTTTGACCAATTTTTGATAACTTAATTATCAGTGCTTGTGGTACCCTGAATACTGCACTGTGTCCCCCTTTACCTCAGCAGCTACTGCTGTTTCTTTTCATATTTCTAAGACATTCCACAATTTCAGATACACCATTCCATGCTGTTTATCTGAATGACCTGTCAAAGTGTAGCTAATATCGTGGAATGTTCAGGTAATACAAAAAATTAGAGCAAATGTAGTGATAAAGCAATAAAAGTTAGATTATTAATTTAACAAAAACGGGTTTAAAACTTACCATAATACAGAACAAACAAAAAGAAACACAGGAGAGCACATACAGGTGCAAAAACTGTTACCTGTCATAGCAGTAAAAGACCATACATAAAATTCAGAGTGGAAAAGTATAGATTAATGTATTGCTAATGATCTTAATGGCCATACTTTACACCTGTAAGACAGTCTGGTTTTACAAACAAAGGTAGGTCTGAATGACTGTGACAGCAGAACTTCTTTGTAACCTGGACATGTAATGCAGCCAAAACAGTGAATGATTTGATACATCAGTTTTAAGAGTATATGAACACTCAAAATGGTCAAAAACCAGACTGCATGTAACCAAAACCAGATAACCAGATAAGGACCCTAAAAAATGGATTATCTGGTCAAAAACCATATAGGTGGCAACCCTAGTGCATGGTGAAGCCCAAGTCAGATCTAAAAAAGATGGCTACCCCACCACCCCTACATTCCTTTCTGGGGCAGTGCACAATGGTATACCAAGAAGGGACGGCAGCCTCAGAAACTGGGCCAGCATAGTCCCCAATCCAGGTTTCCATAATGCAAGCCAGATCGACCAAGGAAACTAAGCCTGCAATAATGGCAGTCTTGTTCCTGATCGATCTGGCATTGCAAAGCAGTGCCTGCAGGGAAGTACATTACAGCAGTTAAGTGCAGGAAACAGGTAATCATGCAGATAGCTCTGATTGTTTTTTACAAACAACTGAACAACAGCTGTAAGGAGAGACCTTAGATACACTGGTTAACAGTATGTAGTGCAGGGTGGATAATTGGGGTACACTCAGAGAGTATACATGCACAACCAGATTATTTTTACAGGCAGTAGAGCAGTGCAGTAGAGCAGTGATTGTCTGTGGTTGTTGAATCAGGTTGTTCTGGAATACATATAGATAAGTGCAATGGCTGGCATTGACTTAATTAGAGTCGGTCAGTGGGTATTAGTTGCCAAATGATGAGGAGTGGAAATGTGTTGAAACATAGGGGTTGGGGAGCAAAGAGCTAGGAGACAGAGGTCAGGTGAGTGGGCAGTAGTTTGGATTAGGGAGGCTAGGGGTCGTGGGGGTTGGAAGCACTTGCAGGTCATGGATTGCATGGGATGGGCTTTATGGGTCAATTTGAAAGTCAGAGTGGAGGTGTTGCCGCCTACTGATTGAGGAAGAGCGTTCCAGTGTCTAGGCGTGAAGTATGAGAAGGCCTGTTCACCCATTTTGGTAGTGGACCTGGGTGTGTCGAGTAGGGTGGGGTTGCGAGATCTGAGGGAGTAGGCAGCATTGGTGCTAGGAGGAGGTGGGATGACAATAACAGGAGAGGTGGGGACTGAAGTTGCATATGTATGAAGCAGCCTAGGGTGAAAGATCTTGATGCCGAGAGGGGATAGCCACCCTAGGGAGTTATAGAGTACACAGTGGTGAATGAGGTGAGGGGGTGAAAAGGCAAAGCAGCAAACATTATTATAGGTGATGTCCCACTTCTGCAAGGAACTTGAGGGGGCATTGAAGATAAGTAGGGACCCATACTGTAAGCAGGGGAGAAGTAAGCCCTGGGCAATGGTCTTCTGGGCTAGGAGTGTGAGAAGATGCTTAAGGTGGTAGACCATTCCAATGCGAGTGTTAGTGACTTTACATTGGTTGGTGATGTGGAGGTGGAAATCTAAGCTGGGGTCAAGGGTGATGCCTAGGTATTTGAATTCTTGGACTGAGGAGAGAGGGGAGCCATTTATGCCCCTGATATCTAGGGGGAGAAGGCAGGAAGCTCGACTGATCCAGGATCTAAATAACATCACTTGGGATTTTGCAGCATTGAGAACCAGGTTGTTTTCCACTAGCCATTTTTGTATGTGGGAGAAGTCATTATTTAGCTGTGAATTGAGGTGTTGGGTGCTTTGGGTGCTGTAATAGAGGATTATGTTGTCTGCATACATTATGACAGAGGAAGAAGTGGTGATGGTAAGAAGATGATCTGTGAAAATGGAAAAAAGGAGTTGGCCAGGGAGAGACATACCTCTCAACTGTACCACATTACGAGGAACGTTCCTCATTTCACTTCACAAAAGCTCCCTGTTCCACATTGTGAGGACTTGTTCCACATTCAATATTGACATTTAAAAGCAAAAATCTATAGTAAATGATGCAAAAAATATATTCTTCAATTAATAACAGACATTCTGAACATAAATGGCAACATTTTAACAGTATTCTGAGCCTCCTAGATAAAGATTTGATTAAGCGTTCCACATTTTGCTCATTTGTTCCACATTTTGAGAGGCAATGTTCCACATTTGGGGGACGAAAGGTTGAGAGGTATGGGGAGAGACTCTGTGGGACACCCTGGGTGATGGAAAGTTCATGGAGGAAGCTGAGACGAATTTGACAAACTGCCTTCATTCAGACAGGTAGTTTGCAAACCAGGATGTGGCGTGGGGAGATACACCCATGGCAGCTACCTTCTGAGTGAGAAGGGAGTGGTCTATGAGGTCAAAAGCTTTGGATAGGTGTATGAAAATGCTCCCATGAGTGAGCCCTGATACATGGCTCTTTTGATTTCATTGGAGAATTTAATGAGGGTAGATGATGAGCTATGGCCCTTGCGTAAGCTATGCTGGCAAGGGGTGAGCAGGTTATAGGAGTGTAGATAGTCTGTAAGTTGGGAAGCAACTATTTTTTGAAGAGCTTGCTGAGGAGGGGCAGTAAAGCAATGGGACAGTATTAGGATATATTATTTGAAACCCCTTTTTTAGGGACTGGGACAACCCTGGCTATTTTTCAGAGAGATGGGACTATGCCGGAGGTGAAGGATAGATTTTAGATGTGGATGATGGGTATGGTGAGTTGCTGTGCCCCAGCTTCTAGGATCCTGGTCTCGATCCCATTAATTTATAAACTATACCAATATATAGGGATTTGACATAAGTCTAATATGGGCATTTTTCAGGGGAAGAACAATATCAGAGGTTATAATTAGAGTTGTTACAATAGTGACACAGTTGGTGTGTGTTTTGGGAAAAAGGAAAGTGGTTATTTGCACACTTGTTTAACAGTGGCAATATTTGTATTAATTTTAGGTATATTATACTGCAATACATTCAAAAAGTGGAATGCAATGTTAGGAGGGCACTAATTGGAGTGAGTTGCTCCTTTATATATGTATAAAAACATTTTTTAATGATATGTTTATGTAAATATGTTTGTGGACAGCAATTTTGATATGTATATTTATGTATTTAATAGGAGTTTAAAGGCACTTCCTGATGAAGCCTACTCGATTGTAGGTGAAACGTTGAATATGGGCCTTATGAAAGATGAATAAAATAATTTTATAGACCAACAAAAGTGCTGTCAACTATCATTTGTTGCGCCCCCAGTCTGTGCTCTAATTTAGAGACTTTTACTCAATCTCATTAGGGCCAGGTGTGACTTTCAGTGGAAAGAATTTAAGGAGATGCAGGACTTCACACCTTGAGACAACCTTCTGGTAGAAGGGAGAGTGGGTTGTTGGGGGGGATTAGGGTCTTGGATGGGGGGGACAGAGACAAAGTGAGCATTGAAGGCATTGGCTATAGTGAGGGGATTGTTGCAGTGCAGTCTGTTTGTGATGATATCAGTAGTTGAGGATTGTGAAGAAGTACCCAGGAGCCCTTTCAAGTGATCCCAGAAAGTGCTTGAGTTGCCAACGGAGGCAGAGAGCTTTACTTTGCAGAAGGAGCTTTCAGCTTGCCATTTGTCTCTTTTGCAGTGATTACACAGAGCACAGTATTTTTGCCAATACTGGGGATCAGACGATGCCTTGTAGGATTGCCGGAGACTATCTTTTTCTTTATAGAAGGAGAGGGAGAGGAGGTTGCTATGGAGCCAAGGGGTAGCAGAGCCCCAAACTTTCCTTCTAGTGATTGGGAATAGTCTATCTTGTAGATTGGTGATGTGTGTTTGGATGATTTCTAGGGCAGTGTTTACACTGGAGGTGGCTAGGAGAGGCACCAGTCTATGAGTTGGAGCTCAGCTTGAGTGTGACAGGGTCTAGGTTGGCAAGGTTTCTGAAGGTGAGGACTTTGGGAGGAATTTTTGGGGTATGGGCTTTCCAAAGGCAGTAGGTGGGGGAGTGATCACTTTTCTGAGTCTGGTAGAATGCAAGACTCTATGATCATGTCTGGACAATTGGTGAGCATCCAGTCTAACAAAGTGGAGTATGCGCCTCTTGGGGAGGAGCATGTTGGGTTAGAGATGATTTGGGATAGGCAGGCTCTGCTTATGAGCACTTCATATGAATTTCATTTGGGACTGAACCAGTCAAGACTGAGATCATCAATAGCAATTGTATCTTGCTGGCCAATGGAGGGTAGAATGTAGTTGATGAGTGCAGTTAGACCTATGGTGCCACCTTTTTGTGGGATGTATATGTATACAATGTGTAATTTTTTGGCATAGCTAGTTGTGAGAGTGGCATGTAGGAACTCACAGTCAGACGCGTAACTGGTGTTGTGTGGGACCAAGGATAGGGTGAGGTGTGACCTAATGTATATGAGAAGGCCACCTCCGTGCTTGGAGGAGGGGCAGTCAAGCCAGAGGAAAAGTAGTTTGTGAGGTTGTAAAAGCGTTGGGTGTGGAGGGCTTGAGCCAGGATTCAGAGATCCTGAATATGTCAGGAAAGTAGTGCACTGTCCAGGTATCAAGGTTGGTCTTGTTTGCCATAAAGCTGCAAATGTTTAGGTGAGCAATTTTAATACCTTTGAGGCCAACCCAGGGTGGTGGGCAGCAGGGGACTTGGGTTTGTTTCCACATTCCAGCAAGGGAGAGGTACAGGACATGTGTCCAGAGGGAGGTTAGTTTTTGGGAGCTAAGCCAGGTGTGTTCAACCATGGGGGATCTCATTTTGTGGGAGGGCAGCTGTGATAACTTCATTTTAGAGTATACTAGACATGAAGGGTAGGATGTTTTCTGTGAAGTTGCCATTAAATTGGATAAGTAGAAGCCATTGGGTGTGAGTGGGGTAAGATGCATAGAATGGGCACTGGTTAATGGCAATAAGTCTGCCAGGAAGAGGGATAAGAGGAGTTTGGGCATCAGAGTGGAAAGGAGTGTACACGGGAGTATGACTGAATGCTGAAACTCGGAATCCTGACATTCAGGATCCTGAGACTGGCTGCCCAACACACACCTGCCCAACAGATGAAAGTTGGTGCCAGCAGGGGTAAGGCAGCGGATGTGATGAACCACTACCTTGCCTCTAGCCGTGCACCACAAGATAGGAAAAAATCCAGTGGTTGGTACAGCTGCTCCTGTGGTGTGGAGAGCTAAGCCTCTAGCAGCTCGGCCACCAGTGAGCTGAGACCTGGGTTCTATTCCAGAAGGTAACTTTTTTGTGTGGTGCCATTTTGCCCTCCCCCCATAAATTGTTGTAACCTACTCCAAGGTCCACTACCCCTCGGAGTTGGTTATTTTAGTTATGGGAGTGTGGGGGTCAGTCTTCTGACAGTCTATCTCCTAAACTCGAACTTATGGAGTTCGGGAGACTGACTGTTGGGATTTCGTAGTAGTTCTGTGTATGCCTGGCAGTATGGCAAAGCATGTCTGGGTGGTGGTTCATTTGTTCCTTGGAAGAGAAAGGGGTGAGAGATCTCTTCTTGTACAGCAAGTTGGCAAGGAGAGTGAGAAACCCAGAGTTTATGACCATGTCAGGTGGAGCCATTGGAGGTTTAAATATGTGCTGTAGGAACAGGATAGACTAGGGAGGCAGCCTGCACAGGGAATTGAAACAGGGATTAAGATTAGAGTGGTGGCGTGAATTATGTTGGTTGAGAAAAGCAGGCATTTAGTGCCATCTGGTGGTGGTGCCAGTTGAGAAGGAGCTAATGTGTTTTTGGGGAGATAGAGAAAATCTCTTGATAGAGCAATCATGTGACTGCAATATCCTATAAAGCTAGAACCAGCCAAGGGTGGGGGTGGTGGGAGGTGGGTGGGGAGCCACTGCTCAGCGATGGCAGGAAATTACTGGGCCCACCATCTGAGCTGTCTGTGCTAGTCCACCAGAGAGCATGTACCTGACTGCTGGTGGAGGCGTGCGGCAGGGAGCTCCGTAGGCAGCGACGGCCGCAGAATGTTGTGAGAAAGAAGAAGAGAGGAGATGGGGATTAGTGAAGGCAAGAGGACAATGAAAATGATTAAATTCAAGTTAGGAAATGG
Organism: Neoceratodus forsteri; assembly: GCA_016271365.2. NCBI lineage: Eukaryota > Metazoa > Chordata > Ceratodontiformes > Ceratodontidae > Neoceratodus > Neoceratodus forsteri. The sequence continues at coordinate 878,459,503 of CM028129.1, forward strand.
GGTGGGAGCTGGAAGGTGGGAGGGAGCTAAGCACAGGAGCCAGAGGTGAGCTTGCTGTAGGGGGGGCTCTGTACTGAGAAAATATTTAAACACTGAAATTCTGCTTTAAAATAATTACATTGGGGCACTAAAGTGAGTAAGCATTTCAAACATTGAAATCCTGCTTTTTAAATTAAATCTCTGCTTTCTGCTTAGAACCACTGCGTGACTGGACATTTCATGCAGGGCTCAACAGAGGCAATAATTAAATTTAAGACAAAATCAGCTTTAATCACATATAGATAAACACAGGTAATTGTGAGCCGCTACTAGCTCCTACAATTCTAAATGAATTAAATAATGCTGGCCAATCTATTCAGATCACTGCAGGGTTCTCATATTAGCTGGGAGAGTCTAAGTAAAAAGGCACCACATTCAAATTACTTGGCACACCATCTGAGCCACCTGTGCTAGTCCATGAAAGAGTGTGTACTTGATTGCTGATGTGGGTGGGTGGCTGGGAGCTCCATACACAGCAACAACCACAGAGTGCTGATTTTTGGTGAGGGAGGGTATCAGGGAGTGCCACACATGGCAATGGCTGCAGAATGCTGACTGCTGGCGGGGGCGGGCAGTAGGGATCTCCATAAGCAACAATGGCAGCAGAATACTGATTGATGGTGGGGGCTGATGGTAGGGAGCTCCTTACATGGCAACAGCCACAGAATGCTGTGAGAAAGCATACATTTGTCTTAGGGCAGGGTACACCTGAGGCATCCGGTAGGAACACAGCTGGCCCTCCTCCAAGAAGAGGACTGGAGCCAGGGAGAACAGCTATATAAAAAATGATATTTTGGAGACTTCTGAGGGTTGGGCTAGGGATCATGTGGACTCAAAATATGGTGTTAAGAGGTGGCCATTTTTTTTAGACATAATGGGCTCATACGGGACTGATTCAAGGGGCTTGTTTCAAGGAGAAATGGCACAAAGGGCTCCTTGCACCACACCTTGTACCAGTCCTGATTTTGTTATGCACCCTGCACCGCTAGGGGGACTGCCTGTGCCAATCATGCTTGTGGCATCCTTGTGACAGCTGCACCAGTGTGACATGGCAGAGGGGGCTTGTGCTCTAGATCAGTGCTGCAGTATACCCTAAAGTGAGATTTTGGAAGTGCCCCAAAGGGCCCAAAGCCCTCAGCTGTTAGACCAGACTGGAGCTGGTCTAACATGACGTGCACCGCTCCTTGAGTCATTGCTGGGTGGGGGTGACCCTGTGCCCCTGGGGAAGATGCGCTCACAGTGCCCGACACCTGCCAGAACACTGCTGGGGCAGTTGGTGGTCCATGATAGGTATGAGCCTGTGGTGACAGTGGCACATTTGCTGCCCCCAAAATGGACCTCCACTGTGTGATGGCAGCCATTCACTGGCCCTGTCGGGGGAAATTGCACCCCATTCCCCCATCCTGACCGTTTCACCTCCTGTGAGCCATGTCATGCAAAAGACAACCTGCCAACCACCTGGCAACTGGCCGGTGGGTCACTGTCACTGTCAGCTGCTGCCACAAGTGCATCTTGTAGCTTGTGGCGTTCCCATCCAAAGCATCATTTCTGTGGCACACGGGTCAGTTTTTGGCAAATTCGGAGACTTTGGTGCTGGGACCACTCTTCTTGCAAAATTTGGCACAGGGTCCCCGGCACACCCAAGTTTGCTCCAGATGGCAGTTTGGCACGCGGTGCACTGATCTAAGGGGTCTCTTTTAAAACTGAGCCCAGTGACTCTTGGAGAGTGGGAGAGGTGGAGGAACCTGGCTTGAAACTGGAACCAGATCACTACCCAAATGCTGCTAGCTTTTGTACTAAACTAGTAAAACTCATCTTTGCCCTGCCTGCTGGCTGGTATTTGAGAAGGTAATATTTAAATAAATCACACCAGTTGGGCGGTGAATTTTTCCAATCACTAGCCCACCCCTGGCTAATGACTGCAAAACTTAATTTTGACCCCTGGGTTGAGAGTAGATAACTGGAGTGGGAAGTGGGTTGGCCAAGGGGCTAGTGCTGGCACTTGTGGAGGGGCATTTTTTTTTTACTTTTTTATTGCCAAATAATCAAATACAAGTATCTGAGTGTCTGGGGATACTGAACATAATTACGTGCCAAGAAGTAGAAAAAAGAAGTCACACATCCTCATATGATGTTACCCCTATATGATAAGAAGATGGAGGAGGAATGTGATAGAGGTATACAAGTACCTCCATGGGATAAATAGACAGAGAGTAGTTAAGACCAGGGTAGCTCAATGAAGCCGATAGGTTTTAGATGTAGGAAGGACATCAGAAAGCTTTTCTTTTTTTAGCCTTTGGTAACCGGGTAAGGCCCACTAGGCACAAGTGCCTGTTTTCAGGGGCTACCTGGGAGCACTGGGCAGTTAAGTGACTTGCTCAGAGTCACACAGTATGCAAGTGGAGGTTGTGAGAATCAAACTCAGGTCTGGTCTGCTGGATATATCAAGCTTGTTTACACCTCGTTAATCTAACCTCTAGGCTATACTGCTATCACAAAGAGGCCAGTAGAGGAGGTGGAATAGAATACCAAAGGAGGTAGTCTGTGTGAAATCAATAGGGTGATTCAGACATGGTGGGACAGAAATATGGATCTGGAAATAGGGTTGCCACATTTGGAAGAGGCAAAATTCCAGATCCTAAGCTCTGGCCCTAGCCCCACCCCTTTTCATGACTCATTATGAATCGTTCCTCCTAGATGGCCATTTGTTATATAAAAAAAAAGACAACACTTAAAGCAGCAGTTCCACAAAAATGTTAAGATACAGCACTGTGCCTGTTAAAGTTACTTTCCTATGTTCTTCCAAGTTAGGGCTGGCTGTATAGCCTAGAGGTTAGAGGAATGAGGTATGAACGAGCTTGGTACATCCAGCAGACCAGACCTGTTTGATTCTCACAACTTCCACTTGCAAACTGTGTGACTCTGAGCAAGTCACTTAACTTCCCAGTGCTCCCAGGTTGCCCCTGAAAACAGGCACTTGTGCCTAGTGGGCCTTACCTGGTTACCAAAGACTAAAATTAATTTATTTACTTGCATAATTATTTAATGACATTGGTTTACCAGATAAACATACAGAGATAAAAGAAATCCCATTTACAGATATGATCTGGGGAGGAGACGAGGGAGATAATGTAAATAGCATACAACAGTATACAAGGCACATTATATAATAATACATAATAAATTGTTTCCTTTAATGTGTACTTCATATATTTTACTGGCTCTGTTTCCTGTTCATGTCCACAGTATTATTTTAAAGCCAAAAAAGTGGCCATATATTTTTTTCTTTAGGAAAAAAATAATTTAAAACATTTAAAAATGCCTTAATTCTGTTAGAGATGAAAATGTTTACCAGCAAATGAAAGTGGAAGACAACTGGCACTGTTACTGTTACAAAAGGTGGGGGCAGCTCTGCTGCTATGCCACTTTGAGATGCAGTGAAAAAGATTAGGTTAAGTAAGTGCTAATGGTGTTAATAGCCATACTTTACACCTCCCAGGCTGACTGCTTTCACTAACAAATTGCTAGATTAGAAACAGAACCTATACCTGGACATGCAGCTGAAATAATCAATGATATGACAACTTTTGTTTCAAAACTATGTGAGCACTCAAAATGGCTCAAAATCCTGATCAGCACAGAGCAAAACTGGATTACCCGATAGGGACCCTGAAAACCTGATCACCAGGTAAAAAACCTGACAGCTAGCAACCCTATCTGGAAATGACAATGGAGCAAGAGAAGGGGGTTAAGGAGGAGTGAAGAGCCACTTAGGCCTCAAACATCCACATTATATAAATAGGTCTGGGCATACATGATGGGCCACAGGGCCTTTTTCTCTTGACAACTTCTATAGTTCCATGTTTAAAGGGTTTATACTTTGAGTCTCAGTGACATACCTCTATTTATCAGTGCTGACAAAAAATACACCAGTTTTGCTGAACACTACTACCTGTGCATTTACTCAAATGCACGGTGTGTGTGCTTCACTGGTTTTTGTTTTTGGTTCCCTAAACTGTTTTCTGGGATGCACCATGTTCGCAGAGTGGCTCTTGCTCCTTTTTTCACTTCCCAGTTTACTCTAGCCATATCCTTTGGATCATATTTGATCCCTACTATTATGATTTCTGATGGGGCCACAGGGACACTACCAAGTTGTCTGAAACCCAAATCTTTAGTTGACTCTAAGCATAAGGCAATACTTTTTGTAAGATTTACTTTGACACCTGACACCTGTGTATAGTTCTGTAGGATATGCTTTGTTTTAATACATAAGCTTGTATCCCCCATAAAAGGATGCATATCATTTTCATATGCACATTCCTTTGTTTGTGTGGTGACAACCGAGAATGAGAGTCCCTGAATTTCTAGAAAGCAACCAAACTTTCCAATATGTCCAGACAAAAATATATAAAAGGGAGCTCAGGGGACAGCCCTGGTAGATGCCTCTTGCAATACTGATTTTCTTACCTAAGAAACCATTAATCAATGGAGTGAATTGTGCCTTGCTGTAGTCTAATCCAGAATACTGTGAAATTTCAAAGGTTGTAATAAAAAATCATGTGATAACTGACAAAATGTTTCTCCTGGTCAATGGCTAGCAGAACACCCTGAACTTTATTCGTATTACCCCTAGCCACCACCACCTTTATTGTAATTCATTTCTCACCCAAATTTCGTCCCAATACTGTGCAGGTCTGTTCTGGGGAGATGACCTTGTGTGCGATCTTACTTAACCAACCACGTAATATTCTATTAAGAATCTTTTGAGTCCCATTCACTAGGACTATAGGTATCCAATTCCCAATTTACAATCATTCCCCCCTCTATACAATATTATTAAAATGTGCTGAGTCATATTCTCAGATGATCTTAGACTCTCCAATATATTGTAGATATCTTTCGGTATAGGACTCAGTACTGATGAGAATTTTTTTATCAAATTTTGCACTTATACCATTGAGGCAGGAGACCCATTATGCCTCATTGATGTACAAGCCTATCCAACTTCATCTGTTGTAACTGGGGAACCAAATTATTTTCTTCCAAGGCAGTCATCTGAGGATAATTCAAATATTCCTCTATTTTAACCTGAACTAGATTTCTGTGCCAAATGATTCTCCTGAAAATTGTTCTATAACTGACATGACTGTAGCCAAGCCCTTGTGAACTTTGCCGACTGTATCCTTGATAGCTAAACAAACAAAGATTTGTGGGAGTTCCTATCCTGGAACCTGTTAAAGATATCAAGGGACTGTTTTGTTCCCTGAACACTTAAATGCTTTCCTGCCTTAAGTGATTTGTCCGTATTAGCCTGAACTGCCTTCAGTTTACTTTTATTTGCAATTTAGGCTGCACATTAATCTGTCTAAATTTTGAAGGGATATTAATTTGAATAACTGAGCACTTAACTGTACATATGTGAAATATTACTTTATACCCTTCAATTTCCCTTGACCCTGAAAAAATTTGCAGCTGGCCTGGTGGAGCTGGTGTTTGAGGCAGTAGATGGAACACCTCATGCCATGTCAGTGACCCAGGTTCGGGAACGAGCTTGGGCCATCAAGGGCTGGTAAGGGAGAGAAAGCATCAAGCATCCAGAGGGCTGCTCTTCTCGCTCAGGGAGGGAGGAGAGGAGGGTTATTGTCCTGTCTATGGAGTGCCCTCTGGTGGAGGCTAGGGGGTGGCACAGGCTGGGAAGATAAGCAGCTGGCAGTTGTGGTGTGCCCCCCCACACATACACGGGAGTGCATTGAAATGGGAGAGATCACCAGAAAAAAGGAAAATTGTGGTTGAGAGGCTTCATAAAGCCTTGCCCCCATCCTGCTGATCCACTGCCGCCACCTCCCCAAATTTGTAATATGCTCTGGGGAGGGGGGAAGCTCCTTTCCCAGCCCCTCCATGTGGAGCAAGCCATGGAGAGTCTTGGGGTTGGTTGGGGTAGTTAGGCTCGTGGGTGGGTGGTTTGGGGTGGAGCTCCGCCCCCAGTGTGCAGGAGGAAAAATGGAAATAAATTTATTTTTTTTTAAATTCTTACTTTGTGTCCACCCACCAAGCTAGTAAATTCTCAAAACAACAAACAACTGATATCAGTGTTCTAAATAAATCACTGCAGCCTGTTGCAACTTCCTTCTCATTAATGAGGGATGTATTCAACCACCATTTCTATACAGCTATTTCTCATCACTCTTTTTGAACAGCCGCCATCATAACCTGTACCTCAAATTGGTCTGATGAGTCTCAGACAATAATCCTTGCTTCCTGTATGTCTACATTACCAGATGCCAGGATATACTCTATGTAGGAAGAAATTGGTCCTCTTTGGTAGGCATGACCACCCCCGGGGAATCATCCTATATGCATCCCATAATCTGGCAGATTCCACCATCTGTTATAAAAAATTTGTGTCACAGTATAATTTCTGTGTTTTACCCATTTTGTCTCTGGCTACTCATGGGAAAATAAAATCCCCTCCTAGGATAACTGTTCTGGCCATATATAAATATAGTTGTGCCTGCTGAAAAAGTGTCACCCTGGAAGTTTTATTCTTGGAGGCATATATTAACCTATCTATAGGAAATTATCCTGCCTTTCCACATCTATAACCAAAGTGCTCTCATGATCTATGTCTATCAATGTAGAGATTTTAGCGTCAATAGATTTAAATAGTATCCCAACCCCAAAGCGGGGTCCTCCCATATTGACCATTCTGAGGGGCCACAAGACCAGGCCTTTTGTGCCTGATAAATGTCTCCTTTAGATCTAAGCCTAGTATCTTGTGACAGGATTATCTGTGATCCCAAGTCAGCCAATGAGGAAAATGTTGTTAATCTCCTCTTGTGGTTTCTTATGCTAGTAACATTAAGGACTGTATGTCATCCCAGTGACGCTGAGGGTTGAGGCACTGGGTGCTACGCAGGCTTTATTGCACATCCTCTTCCTGGGGCACTAAGCATGAAAGCCCCATGCATATGAACAGCATGATGCCCCTGGTGGGCTGCCACAACTCCAGCCAAACAAAGCCCTGCATAAGTCAGGACGGGGGCTACAGGATGATGTGGTCTCTCCCCCATTCCCCTGCGGGGGGGCCCTCCATGGGGGGCAAGCCACGGTCCTCCCCACCTTGCAGCCATGGCAGACGCTGTTCAGTAGGTGTGTTGAGAGCTTGCATACAGGGCAGACTAGGGTATAAGCAGTCCTCTGCTGTGAGCATGGAAATACAAATAGAATTTACAAAAAAAAAACATTAAGGACTGTAAGAAAAAAACTAACCACCAAAGAAGACTACCCACAGGTAATATGTTACTATTTACTAGTTAGAGATACTCTCTTCCTTCTACTCCTTTTTTAAGAACTTGCTCACTCTAAGATTGAGTCATCTGTATCTGAGAAGTCTTTTTGGGATAATGACACAGGTGATGCTTCAGAGTCTCCATCATCCCCCTCTGTATCTCCCTCTGTTGTCTTCAGGGCTTCATTGCAATTCTAAGTAGCCACTGGGTCTTTCTTAGCTATTTTGGACCATGGATGAAGGCAGACATTTCTTCTTTTTCTCACAATTACTGTAAAGTCCTCTGATGGAAGGGTGGGGGGCGGCATGATACCTTGGATGTTCATTTCTTCAGGGTCTTGATATTCTGACCCCTGAGCTGACTGTATCTCCTGCTGTGGTTCAACCTGGAGGGATAATGCCCTATGTTGCTGATTGTCAATGTCATTAAACAGAGGCCCTTGTATAACAGTAGTTCCTGCCACCGAAGTACTGTCTGAATGTGAATCAGGGTTATCTTCTGAGTTATCTTCAAGGTCAGATCTTTGCTGTTCCATTCTTGTAGGTGGGTTAATGTCCCTAGAACACCTTTCTTGATCTTTTGAATGAGGCCTCCTTCTTTGTACCTCATCCACCATGTCTTCCTGGTCATAAAAGCACCCTTTATTGTGGGCCACCCATGGGCATTGCATATATGGGTGTCTTAGATCTTTGCATAGGTTGTAACATACTGGGTTTTGACAGAAAATATTACAACGTCCGTGCCTTAGGCATAGATTGTGCACCAGGGTGCCACACAGTGATGAAAGTGAATAGGGACGCACAGGAACTCCGTTCCTGTACCTTTTTTGCAGCAGGAACTGAGTTCCTGTACTTCTTCCCACTGATACTGAAACTGAAATTCTTAAACTAGCAACATAGTAACTGTTTCTGGACCTGTGATCTGCAATAAGGGTTTCCATAACAACATTTGACTTGTACAACAATGCTATTTTCCTAGAAATACTTCAATATCTCTAACTAAATCTACTAGTGCCAAATTAAATAGTTGTGTCTTGACACCATTATCCTTTAGATTGAGGATCTTCATTCTGCATTTCATAATTGCCAGTGCATGAGTTCCTGTACTTCTTGTCTACCACTTGCACCACTGGTGCCACAGGCATTGCTGAGGCGACCAAGTGACCCACATCTGTGACATGTTTAGGGATGGCCCACATAAAAACAAAATCTTCTGTCTCCACCAATATAAAAACAACTAGAGAGATACTGTGTCCCTTGTTCATTCATTCACTCTGGGTTTCTTATTTCCTATCCCCCCATCCAAATATCCTCAGAGTCCAAGATGGGGATTAGATGGTCCTGGACATCTGTGTGCTGCTTAACCCAATTCAAAATGTTAGCAATGTTGATTGGCTCCTTCATTTTTGCAGTTAATCTTTTTTATTGAGTGTCATGAAATATAACTCATTACAGTACATGTACATCTTTATTCATTTACAATGTTTAACAATTGTTCAAAACCTTAGCAGCTTGTTATGAGCATACAAATTCACACATGCCCCCACAATGCAAAGCATCATGGGCTGCATATGCAAATCACCACAGAATGTCATGCTGGTCCAACTTTAAGCAGAATTGCATGGTGCCGAAAGGCCTCTCACACAGTTTGCAAAGGGTGTTAACAGAAGACATAGACACGTGTTTCAGTTCTACCAGGACTCATCAGTATGCCTCGTCTGTTTGACACCCCAGTGGAATGGACCAGCTACCCTTAAGGCAGTGTGCCTTGGATATATTGTGGTGAACCCATTAAAATAAAAAACATTTAAAAGACAAAAGAACCTCTGTCGCAAACACTGAGGCAAGGGTTACCCAAAGGGCATTTGGCTGGGAAGCCAAGTTTCAAGAAAATACAAAATCACACATGCCCCCACAATGCAAAGCATCATGGGCTGCATATGCAAATCACCACAGAATGTTATGCTGGTCCAACTTTAAGCAGAATTGCATGGTGCGAAGGCCTCTCACACAGTTTGCAAGGGTGTTAACAGAAGACATAGACCGTGTTTGGTCCTACCAGGACTCATCAGTATGCCTCGTCTGTTTGACACCCCAGTGGAATGGACCAGCTACCCTTAAGGTAGTGTGCCTTGGATATATTGTGGTGAACCCATTAAAATAAAAAACATTTAAAAGACAAAGAACCTCTGTGCGCAAACACTGAGGCAAGGGTTACCCCAAAGGGCATTTGGCTGGGAAGCCAAGTTTCAAGAAAATACAAAATCACACATGCCCCCACAATGCAAAGCATCATGGGCTGCATATGCAAATCACCACAGAATGTTATGCTGGTCCAACTTTAAGCAGAATTGCATGGTGCCGAAAGGCCTCTCACACATTTGCAAAGGGTGTTAACAGAAGACATAGACACGTGTTTCATCCTACCAGGACTCATCAGTATGCCTCATCTGTTTGACACCCCAGTGGAATGGACCAGCTACCCTTAAGGCAGTGTGCCTTGGATATATTATGGTGAACCATTAAAATAAAAAACATTTAAAAGACAAAGAACCTCTATTGCAAACACTGAGGCAAGGGTTACCCAAAGGGCATTTGGCTGGGAAGCCAAGTTTCAAGAAAATACAAAATCACATGCCCCCACAATGCAAAGCATCATGGGCTGCATATGCAAATCACCACAGAATGTCATGCTGGTCCAACTTTAAGCAGAACTGCATGGTGCGAAGAGCCTCTCACACAGTTTGCAAGGGTGTTAACAGAAGACATAGACACGTGTTTAGTCTACCAGGACTCATCAGTATGCTCGTCTGTTTGACACCCCAGTGGAATGGACCAGCTACCCTTAAGGCAGTGTGCCTTGGATATATTGTGGTGAACCCATTAAAATAAAAAAACATTTAAAGACAAAGAACCTCTGTGCAAACACTGAGGCAGGTTACCCAAAGGGCATTTGGCTGGGAAGCCAAGTTTCAAGAAAATACAAAATCACACATCCCCCAAAATGCAAAGCATCATAGGCTGCATATGCAAATCACCACAGAATGTTATGCTGGTCCAACTTTAAGCAGAATTGCATGGTGCCGAAAGGCCTCACACAGTTTGCAAGGGTGCTAACAGAAGACATAGACACGTGTTTCGTCCTACCAGGACTCATCAGTATGCCTCGTCTGTTTGACACCCCAGTGGAATGGACCAGCTACCCTTAAGGCAGTGTGCCTTGGATATATTTTGTTATGAGCATGTTTAGTCTAATGGATTCAGAGGGAGCATTTGTGAGGGTGTCTTTAGTACTGGTTACTATATGTTATCACAACTGACAGATACCATTCCTAGATCTTTATGTTGTGGTTTTACAGATATTGGCCTGGGGTAGAATTCATCTATGCTGTCCTTGTAGTTCCCAGGGTAGGGATTCAAGATGGCTTTAGGAGGTTCTTTCTCCAGTGTGTGGTGGCTCCCCCACCTTTGTTTGCCATATATTGCAAGTAAGGACCCCAAACTTCTTGGTACCTGGATGTTGTTTGCTGAGAGAAGAATAGCAACCTGGAGTTCATTGCCAGGCCTTTCATAGCTTCATACCACTCACTTAGGGGTGGGGCATTAACTGTTCTCCACCTCATCAGCAAGAGCCTTTTGGCTTCCACTGAAGCCTGTATTAGCCATTGCAGTTGTGTCTTCTTTAATGGCCCACTTGGGGGGTTCAGACCCAGCAGGATCAAGGAGGGGGATGTCGGCACATCCTTACCTAAGATGTCTGAGCAGGCCTTGATCATTTGTCCCCAAAAGCCTCTAATGGTAGGGCACTCCCACAGTAGGTGCAGCAGGTTGGCTCCTGTAGCATCACACCTGCAACACTGGTCTGTGGATAGTAGGCCCATCTTGTGTAACACTGTGGGAGTGCAGTACCACAGACGCAAGATTTGCCTGAGGGGGTTGAGACTATGTGCAGGGATCTGGAGAAACTGGAGGAATCATCCAAGGAGTGACAATTGTCCTTCAATACAAAAGAGTGCAAGATTATGCACTTAGGCAGGAAAAAATTAGGGAGCAGAATACTAGATGGAGGGGTATGCCCTGGAGGTAACCAAGCTGAAAGGAGACCTTGGTATAATCATTTTGTGGGACTGGAAGGTGACAAAGCAATGTGAGAAGGTGGTGGCAAGGGCCAGCAGGATGCCGGGTTGTGCTAATAGGGGAATCACTAGCAGGAGTAGGGAGGTCATAATACCCTTGTACAGACAACGGGTCAGGCACATCTTGAATATGGAGTCCAGTTCTGGAGGCCATACCTCAAGAATGATGTGGATAGATTGGAGCATGTCCAGAGGAGGGCAATAAAAATGGTGAAGGGCCTCAATCATTTGTCATATGAGGAATGGCTGAAGGATCTAAACATATACTCCGTAGAACAAAGAAGGAAAAGGGGGAACATGATTGAGTCCTTCAAATATATCGAGGGTATTAACAGGGTGTCAGCATGGAACATCTTCCAGCTAAAGAGGCAATCAAAAATGAGGGAGCATGATATGTAGATAGTAGGGAGGAAGTTCAGAGGTGACATTAAAAAATTCTACTTCATATAGAGGGTGGTGGATAACTGGAACAAACTCCCAGAGGAGGAGGAGGAGGTGGTAGGGGCAAGAACTGTGGGGGGATTCAAGGCACGTGGGATAGACACAAGGGTCTTTTGGATCTGGGAGGGGGACAGTAGGAAATTGCAAAGTCCTAGCAGCTAGTTAAGCACACTGGGCAGACTGGGTGGGCCAGGCGGGCCTTTTTTGCTGACACATTTCTATGTTTTCATGTTTGCCACCATGCTTTAACCTGTTGGGATGGGTCTGTGCTCTCTTGTTTGATCATTCTCTTTATTCTCCCTGACAGGACCTTATGGCTATTAAGCCATGCTAGAAGTGGGAGGTGGTGTTTGGGGTTGTTCTGGTCCCTCCTGCATGTCAGACATGTACATTTCTGGTTTTGCCAAGTGGTAATCAGGCTCCTGACCTGCAGGTATCTCCAGAATTCTAATCTAGGTATGTTATAGAAAAGATGCAGTTCTTGGAAAGACAGAAGAGTACGGGTGTCTGGGTCCAGTAAGTCTTTAATCCAATGAATCTGTTTGCTTTTTCATGGCTCCCAGTCTAACACTTTTTTCTATCAGTAGGTGGGGATTCCTCCAGAAATGGGTATATATTCCAGGATGCAGGCATATATTAGCTAGTTTCCCCACCTTCTGTACTGCGGCATAGGCTGCCTTAATTGTTAACCATCCACACAATTTTTGGGGGAGTAGATCAAATAAATATATGGCTGGGTGTGCTCCTTCTAGTACTGATGTTTCAATCCATACCCATGCTGGGGTGTTGTCCTTTGAGTCCCCAAACATCCTGATTGACATGGCCACTAATGCTGCTAAGGAGTAGCAATGGAAGTGCAGTAAGTTCTATCCACTTCTATCTTTCTGTGTCCTCATTTTTGCCCAACTGAATCTGGGTCTACCCTTTCCCATAGGAACCTGTGTATTACGCCGTTCAATTTCTTGAATTATATTTCCAGGATTTCTACTGGGAGATGTGCTAGGACATAGTAGAGTCTTGAGACTGCCATCATTTTTATGGCTCCTATCTTGCTAGACAAGGATAAATTTAAGTGCGTCCACCTGTCTGTTTCCTTCTGGAGGGACTGTATCAAGGGGTTCAGGTTGTTAGGGATCAATTTGTGTAAGCTGTTTGGTATATGTATGCCTAGGTATCTGATGCCTATAGTCTTACATGGTAGGACTGCATCCAGCACTCTGGGGCATCTGGATTTTGTTAAGTGGATGTATTTCAGATTTGTTGATGTTTATGCATAGGCCAGAGATGGAAGCAAAGGATTGTAGGGTATGTGAGATGTGTGGAAGGCACTCGTCTATGTCATCTGTCAGGATTAAGCAATCATCCATATACAACTTTGTGCAGAAGTCTGAGTCTCCCACTCTAATACCCCTGATCTGCAAGTTGGACCATAAGGCATCAGCCAGAGGCTCCATGTCTAGCACAAATAATAGGATGACAGAGGGCAGCCCTGTCTGTTTTCCCTATGCAGCTGGAATGGGTTAGGCAGGATGCTGTTAGTTAGTAATCTGGCTGACGGGTTCTGATACAGAGTGTGTATTCATATACAGAAATTACCAAAGTTACCCTGCTCCAGCACTGCGTGCAAGTATTCCCACTTCACAGAATTGAATGCTTTTTCAAAATCTACTGCAATGGCTGCTGCTGGTGTGGGAAGACTGCCCACAGCCTGGATCAGGGTAATCAGTGATCTGATGTGGTCAATGCTAGGTCAGCCCTTTACAACTGTGAGCAAAACACCAGATTTTCAACATAGTCTTTTTAGGCTTGTTCAGGATGCTACCTGATGACTAAAGGCTATGGCATTATGCAAATGTGGCCCAGAAGGCAATATCACAGTCACTTTGTAAAATCACCTTTCAGGAAGGATGAGAACATTTTCAATGTTGTTGTTCATGAGGTGGGTTATGAGGAGACTATGTTGGAAGTTTGACAGTCAAAGTGTTGAAAAAAAGTTACGAGCATGCATTGACATTTTTCTATGCTTGTTCATAACTTTGGTAATTTTCAATGTTTTGGTCACAGATTTTCAACATAGCTATTTTTTGACATCACTTCATGAACATATCAGCTGCCATTTTTCAAATGTAACTGCATTTGCCTAGTCTCCAGAGTCTTTGCGAATCAGTGGTGGGGTCTTTCTTTGAGTTGTTAACCCTAAGCCCACCCTGTTCCCTGAGCAAACAAGGCCAGATACGATCTCCTTTTTTCACACAGGGCCTGGAGGGCCCTGCAGGTCCTGCCTGAAGAAAGCTACAGTAGCCCATAATATAGGCGACTAAGATTGAGTGACTCTCATATGAGTGACTCAGTCTCAGAACCTGTGATGTGAGCTACCCTGAAAGGGTAGCAATGGAAGAAGAGCAAAAAAAAAAAATTAAATGTGAGGAAATATTTTTTCACAGAGAGGGTAGTGGACGCATGAAACAGCCTTAATGAGGATGTCGTGGGGTCTAAAACTGTGGGATAATTCAGGAATGCATGGAACAGGCATAAGGCAATTCTTGTGGGGGGTAGAAAGAAATAGGCTGTTGGTTAACTAGGATGTGCAGCTTATCCTGTAGGTAGAGAAATGGGCAGGCTAGGTGGGCCAAGAGGTCCTTATCTGCCATCAAAGTCTAAGTTTCTATGAATCCCACTTGGGACAGTTGCATTAAGTAGGGGAGGAACTGTTCTAACCTGGCTGCTAGAGCCTTTGCTACAATTTTGGTGTCTGCATTTATTAAGGAAATGAGGTGAAAATTGGTGGAGTTAGTGGGGTCTTTCCTTTCTTTAGGCAGCACAGTAATTATGGCCTCCTGGAGGGTATCAGGGAGCTTCTGGCAAATATGTGCCTCCAGTAGCATGCACAGCATTGGTGTTGTTATAAATTCAATCACTGCCTGGTAAAAGTCCACTGGGTAACCATCACTTCCTAGGAATGTATGTGGGGTCATGGCTAGGATGGCTTGAGTTCCTGCTCTGTACTGGGGGCATCAAGTTATTCTCATTGCTCATCTGTGAGTTTGGGAAGAAGAAGGTTGGTCATAAATTTGTCAAAGGTTTGTCTATCCCAGTTTATATGTGAATCATACAAATTCTTGTAAAAGGCCAGCATTATCTTATTAATGTTCTTTGGGGAGGTGACCTTCTTGCCTGTATTGTCAGCTGGCTGGATTATATGCCTGTCTGCCTGTTGCTTCTTAAGTTGGAAGGCTAAGAGTTTACTATTTTTTCCCACAGGCCCAGTACTTAAATTTGGTTCTTTGTATATGCTGCTCAGCCTTCCTGGTTGCCAGAAAGTTCAGTTTTATTCTAAGGGAGGTCATCTGATAGATGAGTGAAGAGTTGTTTAATTGTCTAGCATCTTTTTTGTAAATATCCTCTTTATCTTTTAGGTCCTTTTCTAAGCTTATGACCTCCCTTTCTCTTTGCTTCCTATGGAATGAGGCACAACTTACAATTTCCCCTCTCATTGTATCCTCATACCCTTCCCATATCCCAGTTGGGGTTGCTGACACAGGGGGATTATCTAAGAAATAATTTTGGGTCTCCTTACCAGACATTCCTTGCAGTCCTTGTCTTGAAACAGTAGTGGATATAGCCACCATTGTGTGGATTTTGGCTGAGATCCCTCTAACATGTAGGAAAGAGTAATGGAGTTGTGGTCTGACATATAAATGGGGGCAACTGAAGTCTGTGTGACCTTTGTGGTAACATTTGGGGAGGTGAACCAATAGTCAAATTTACTTGCCATAGCCTTTGCTGCCAAAAATAGGTATACTCCCCCCCCAGCTGTTCTGCCCTACAAATATTTGTCAGTTGGTGCAGTGTCATCAGACTTTTTAGTGCTGCTAGTGAGTGTACATGAGGCTCAAGTCTGGAGTTGGACCTGTCCAGGAAGTGTTCCAAGATGAGGTTCAGGTCCCCTCCCAGGATAACATCAGGGTTGTCAAAGGTCAAGTCCAGACTGACCTGTGACACTCAATAAATAAAATCTGGTCTATCTTCATTAGGGGCATACAGGTTTACTAACAGGAGGGGTCCTTTGGGGGTCACCAGTTTTACCACCACTCACCCTCCCTCCTTGTCCATCTGGTTTGGTTTCCATTACTTTCCATTTCAGGCTTTTATAGCTCAGGACTGAGACTCTGCTTTTACAGTTTTGGACACACTGTGTGCCTGACACCCCACACATTCATCTTTTAGCTTGATAGCCTCTTCTTCCACCAGTTTGGTTTCCAGATGGAAGGCAATCTGCCTTTTTAGTTTCTTAAGGTGGGACAGCACCTTTTTCCTTTTTATGGTGGAGCTTAGGCCCCTCACATTCCATGAGGTGGCCTTTATAGTTGCACAGCTATCCATATTCATATTTTTTGCGCTCCGTCCTCTCATTAGGAGATGCTGTCCCATCTGCTACATTCCTACTTACTGCATATTTTGCATATCTCCCTGTTTGCTCATAATTTCCCTGTCCCATCCAATGTATCTTTACTCTGTAAATGACCGCCTCTGTTAACTGTGATCCCTCTTCAATGCTCCTGCTATGTGACACTCTATATCTTTGCCCTTCTTGAACATGTTATGTACTCTGGTGACAAGCTAGCTCTGTAGACCTCTGCCCTGGGTAGGAGGCATGGGATCCTCAGAACCAGCTTTATCCATGAAGCTAGCAATTGGGCATTTTTGTTAGACAACACAACAATACATAATAACAAATGCAGCAATTTATCATAACCCTTTCTGGCTCAAGTCCTTGGAACCATAAAGCCTGTAGATCCAGTCCGACTGCCTCCTATCAGGCAGACAATGACTCGGGGGGGGGGTTGGGTGCTAACACATTCCCAAAAACCTTGATCTATTTCCAAATTACTTTGTAACAGTAACATTAGTGAACAACAACTTAGGGGAATTAAAGAACCCCCCCAGATCTTGTAGGATTAATTTTGAGGTTCTGGACCTATCCTATGTGCTGCCTTCTCTGTGCATGCAGGGGGCAGCCTAGGGCACCATTCCTGTAATGTGGGGATGTGCCCTCTTCTATCCTTAGGGTGTGCAATATACCATTCACCCCTCCTTCCCCATCCCAGCAGCCCACAGGGCTGCCTATCCCCTGTCTTGCCTTAGGAGGTGGTATAATTTATCCTGATCTTGTTGGATAAAGAGGCATTACAATATATTCCTCCTTTAGTCTTTTGTAGAGGGGTGATACTGAGCTCTCCTGGCCTTCCCCTCTGTGCTTCAGTGAGGAGGAGGAAGAGGGTGAAGTGAAGGTATCGTCTACCTGCATCATCCCTATTTTGACAGGATAGTTACAAGGTCCTGTCTGTTCCTGCATGTCCTGTCTTACTGTATATCAGAACAAAAGTTAGTAAGGTTACTTGAGCAAAAAGCTCATCACACAAATTCAGTCAATTTTTTTTTCTTTTTCTTTTTCTTTTTTCAAAGTCAGTACGATAGGTCCCAATGTTTCACCTGGATAAGGCTTCATCTGGGTAGCTATTAATATATACATATCATATTTTAGTATATTCATAATTTTATACATTTTTAATATTTTCATTTTTCTCAATTATATTCTTAGTTACATTTTCAATAGAAGGATATTAAAAAAAACATTGGACACTCTGTACATTATTTTCCATATTGTTATTCAACTTACTGGTACTGAATAATACAAGTATTTACATATTTACATTTTTGCCCACACACAATTGGCTAACAATAATCAATTGGCATATAAAATGCTGCCTGACCTTTTAACTTGGCCGTGCAGCTCTGACATCTGCTGGTAATTCTGTCTGCATCCACAAGTTTGTTACTATCTTTGAATGTAAGAAAATATTTTTTCAGTATGCAAAATTTCTATCAAAAATATTGAACTAGTGATTAATGACTTTTTGTTTAGAAATCACCTGTTTCATCAGCCTGTTATATGTGCATTGCTTTTGCATTCCTTATTTTTCTTTCCAACAATTTTCAAAAATTCCTGTAAATGTATAAACAATGAAAGCTTAATCTTAACTTATGTTGGTGTTTTTATATAATAATCTTGACTAATTATACATCATTACCTTGGTTACATTTGATTTCACCTTCACTCTGTTGAAAGATGAATTCCTATTTCATGCTGTTAACATTAGGGTTGTTTAGACTGACAAATTCCAAACAGAGGTGGACTTACAATGAGTTTACATAAATCTGAGACTGAAATAACAATTTTCTAGTTTAGAAGTTACAAACCCAGAAAAAACTAATCTAAGACTGGCACTTGGCATCAGATCAGCATACATGCCAATGGTAGGCCAGAATAACATGGTTGAATCTTACATACAAACAACTGAGCATAAAATAAGAAGCTTACTTCAAACAGGAGAGAAAAAAGCTAAACAGAACTTATCAAAAAATGAAAAAATAGCATTACAGGCATTAGAACATGACAAGACTACTGTAGTAAAACCTGCCGATGAAGGAGGTGCAACAGTTTTTCAAGATGTTACTCAATATAGCAACATGTGCCTTGACTTGTTAAATGTAGAGGAGAACTACACAAAACTTAACAATGACCCACTACCACACATACAGCTAGAGATTCACCAACTTTTGGAAGAGAAGACAACAAATAAGTGGTTTAGAGATTGGGAAACTGAAATGTTAACTATAAAATTTCCCATCACACCACTTTTCTACACCCTCCACAAAATCCATAAAAACTTGGAAAATCCACTTGGAAGACCCATAGTGTCTGGTATTGATTCAGTCATGGAACTGCTCTCCAAGTTTGTTAATTTTCATTTACAGCCTCTGATCGAGGCAATTCCAACCTACATCAAGTACACCACATATGTAATACATATAATAAATTAATTTAATCAAAAAGAGAGCCCAATTAATTGTACACTAGTCACTATAGATGTATATGAACTTTACACTTTCATACCACATATACTGTAGGTGGCATTAAGGCAATGGGAGAAATACTTGATACCAGACCAGAAGGCGCTAAGCCAAAAACTCAAGTGCTAAAAGAAATAGCGAGACAAATTTTATTTTAACTACTTTCAGTTTGTTCAACAATTTTTTTGGCAAATCAAGGGAACTGCCAGGGGTAACACCATGTCACCAGGGTATGCAAATGCATACATGCACCAGCTTGAGAAAAAAAAAAAACATTCTGCACACCACACAAGAAGGAAATCTGTATACAACAAATATCAGGTTTTGGCAACATTTTATTGATGATGTTCTGATGATTTGGGAAGGAGATGAACAAAATCTTAAGGAGTTTTAGGAATACTTAAATTCAAGAAATGAAAATTTAAGGTTCACATTTAACACCAGTAAACAATAAATGGATTTCTTAGACATCATGATCTATAAAGGGGAAAGAAAACTTGAAACCAAATTATTCAGAAAAAAAAACTGACAGAAACATGGCATTACACACCAGAAGCTTCCACCCAAAAAAAAACTGGTGGAAAGTACACCATATTCCCAGCTATTGAGAGCTGAAAGGAACTGTAGCCAGGAAAGAGGGTACAAAACAGAAGAAAAACAATAACAGAAAGGTTCAAAGAAAGACAGTATAAACATGAAACCCTTAAAAAAGCACAGGGGAAGGTTAATGTAATCTCTGGAGCAAGTACCCTGACAAAAAAGGAGAAAAATACAACTGAAGAAAATGTTACCTTCAGTACATAACATAATGTTTATAAGCCTGAAATAAGAAAAGTCATATTGGAAAATTGGAATATTATACAAGACAACCCAGGAACAACATTCATTTTCCCAATGAAACCATTTGTAACCTCTAAAAAGGCACCAACAATCAGGGATAGATTAGTACATGCTCAACATCAACCAACAATGAAAAAAATGGGCAACTCTTACTAGGCCTACTTAAAATTGGTACGTACCCTTGTAGGAGGTGTGTGGCATGTGGGCACACATCCAAAAAACCTGAATTTCAGCACCCACATACTGGAAAGGGACATACTATTAGATCACACATAACATGCAACACCGAAGGAGTGGTGTACATCCTGCAGTGTCCCTGTGACAATTTGTATATGGGAAAAATGTTGAGAGCTTTAAAGTCCAGAATATCTGAACACAAAAGTAGAATAAGGAACAAGAACAAGAACTCTCCCATAGCCAGGCACTATATGGAAAGAAGGCACACAGCCATCTGGATCAGATTCTGGGGCTTGGAACAAGTCCCAGAATCACAAAGAGGAGGAAATTATAACAAAAAATGTAAAACATAAAGAAATGTGGTGGATATTTGAGCTGTATACTCTTGGTCAGCCTTGGGGCTTGAATCAAGATACAAACTGGCAAGCATGCTGGTAAGGAAAAGTAAAGTAAAACAGAAGGAGTTATTAGGTCCCATCTGCCTGGATTGGTGGTAGTTCAGGTGGATGCTAAAGATCCCATGGCACTTATCGAAAAGAGTAGGGGAAGTTTATTAAACAAAAGAAACATAACATCACAAAAAAAAAATCAAAGAAACAGAAAAATTGAAATCACCATTAATAAATCATAACAACAGTAGAAATATTTTGAAACAAAAAAATTATTCCATAATTTGTCAAATTTGTCCTAAGAAAATCTACGTACATCATTTTCTTTAACAGAGAACAATCTCGTTTCAATTTGTGAGATAATAACAGAATTTGACACATTTTGTTGTTGCAAAATAAATTGACAGTAAGACTGCCATAAATAATATTGAATAAAACCAAAAAAAAACATTCAAGGTGTTTTTATGATAGACTTTCCATATCCCTGTGTAATTCCCCAAAACCAAAGTTTTATAAGAAATGAGCTGTAAACCAGGCAGATTCCAATGAACTGCAGCATCCTGACAAAATTGATGAGTATGAGGACAATCAATGAAAAAACGTAACATACTTTCCTCAACATTACAGCACGTAAGCCTAGGACAATATCTATCTGTTTGAGGCTGGTATTTTAAGTTTCCCCGAACCCCTAATCTCCCTTGGGCTGAAATCCAGACACTATCCCAAATATAAACAGGAAGCCTAAAGTCAGAGAGTTTGTGTAAAGCAAAAATAATTTTAGAAGGAACACAATGAGGAAAAAGGAGATAAATCTGCTGTACGTCATAAACTATATGGGGATAAAATGATTTCCTATTCAAGGTCAACGGTGTTTGAAACAGAACTTTCCATTGCTGTATTTTCTTCATTGTAGCTATCCCATAAGAGGGCAGAAAGTCAGAAGTCAATATTTGTGGAGGTAAAAGGACCCATTTTGCAAAAAACTGTTTCCAATGAAAATGGGACCACTCTTGCCATATCATAGTAACAGAAGTCCATAAATAACTTAAGGAAGTGAAAAAATACAAAGAATGATAAAAAACAAGTTGGTTTATCATATGCAAACCCCCTTTCTGAACTGGTAAATAAATAATCTCTTTTTTTACAGGATTTAAATGATTACCCCAAACCATTTGAAAAAATAAACTTAAAATTCTAGTTTCTAAGTTAACCGGAGGGGGGTAGAGATAACTTAAAAAAGAAAATACAGGAAATAAAAATTTCTTAATAATCATAATTCATGTTTTCTTTCGAAATTTCCATTGTTTCCACATATTCACTTTGAGTTCGCCAACCCGTAATTTTTGTTCCCAGTTATAGGAAGCCAAATCCTCATGTCCAAACCAAACACCCAAAATTTTGTGAGGAGTGGTGACAAGAGGAATACCTAGACTGTTTCCAATCCGAGTGTTTATATGGCCTAAAGAAAAGATAAAACTTTTCCCTTTATTAAGGCAAGCCCCAGAAGTTTTCCCATGACAATGAAATGTTTCCAGTGCCAACTGTAAGGAAATAGTGTCTTGTATTAATAGAGTGACATCATCAGCATATGCCGTTATTTTCTCAGGAGGTAATGAAGGCAAAGGGGCTATACCCCTGATACATTGTTCTCATTGGATATGTCTAATGACTGGGTCAATAGCAAAAGTATATAAAAGAGGACTTAAAGGGAAGCTCTGTCTGACACCTTTTTCAAGAGGGATCTCAGAACCAAAAATATCATTAACAGTGGGAATTATAGTAGCATCAGTGTACAATAAAGCAATCCATTGTACGAATCTTAAAGGAATACCATATTGTAATAATAAGGAAAAAAGATACCCATGCCTAACCTGATCAAAAGCCTTAGCCTGATCTAAAGCTACCACATAACCTGAAACAGTCCCATATTTACCTGCCTCAAATATTTCTCTTAAAAGATATAAATTATGTTGGATTTTCCAGTTGGGAATTGTACATGTTTGAGCTGGATGAATGAGAGAATCAGCAACTTGCAATAATCTATTATTAAGGATTTTTGCCAAAATCTTATAATCACTGTTTAAAAGACTAAATGGACGCCAATTAGATAGCACGGTTTTATCCCCTTTTTTATATAGAAAATAAAGCAGAGAAGTACTAAATTCAGGAATTTGGAAATCAGAGGCCAATATAAAATTAAAAAAAACAGGTAGAAAATAACTCATAAATGAAATAAAGGTTTTATAAAAAATCATTAGGAATCCCATCAATCCTGGCCGAAGTTCCAGAAGTAAGTTGTTTAATCACTACTTCCACTTCTGCCAAAGAAATAGTTTCTAGCAGGATTTGTCACAGAGAATCCTCTACTTGGGGAAATGGAGAAAAAAATTCCTCTAAAGGGGTCAAAGTAGGTTCCACAGTATCACTAAAGGTGGAGGCAATAATTTGTTGCACAATAGACAACATTCCCAAATCAGTGGTAACCAAAGTACCATCATTACTAAGAAGACTAGACATTAAAGTGTTATTCAATCTTTGTTTACATGCCTGGTATGGGTCAGATGCAGGTTGATTTTTTTTGTACCATATCTAAATTCCATTTCTAAAGATTTAGCCCTATCATATTGATACTGCTGCATTTGTTGTTTTATTGCAACAATCTGAGATTTAAATTTCACACTATCAAGTGGGGGAAAGGGCATTAGTTTATATAACTGATTCCTAAGTTGTAAATATCGCAAGTAATCAGAATTAGCCTTTCTCCGACCAAAACTAAGTAACACATTTTTTAATTCTAATTTGGTATCCACCCACCAATCATAAATATTGTCATAGAAACACAAAGTAGAATTCCTAGCTTCCAAAAACACCTCTATACATAGGGTACAGTCTGGTGAATTTAAGAGGGACATATTCAAATGCAATCTTTGTATAATAGAAAAAACTTTAGTAGGGATATCGATCAGGCTAAGAGTACATAACAAAAGCCAATGATCAGAGAATTCAGTAGGGGTAGTGACATAAAAAATTGGTTTAATATGTTTTGAAAAAAAAACATATCTATTCTTGTAGCTTAAATGTGCTTATGATATGTAGCTCCACTATCAGATGTATGCAAACATCTATAAGTATCTACTAAACCTGCATCCGAAAAAATGCATTGCGAAGTATGAGAATCACAGTACATATTCTTTTGTACATCCCTCTTAAATTTGAGATCTATATCACAATTAAAATCCCCACCCCAAATAATATGTTTTCTGGTATATAAAAAAGGTTTTATGCTATCAAATAATTCAATTCTAGCCATTTTTACCTGTGGGGCATATAGGTTAATTAAGTGAAAAGAAAAATCACCAAATGTGCAATCAAGTATTAAGGTATGCCCTGGTTGTAGATCTATGAGTCTAGTAATATGAAATAGTGTAGATTTAGATCAAATTCCAATACCATCAGCTGCATCTAAATTGAAGGACCAAAATGAAGGGTCCCGCCGCCATCTCTTCTTAACTTGATTGATTTCATATAAGCAAGTTAATCTAGTTTCCTGAAGAAAAAGAATGTCTATCTTAAGAGAGTCAAAATAAGAGAAGACAGAAACCTGTTTCTTATAATTTTTCAGGCTGCATACATTAAATGACCCAATCCTTAAGGTAGCCATCAACATCATTAGGAAAAGAGAAATTAAGAGCCCCCTTTTTGACTGAGACTAGTTTTTCTCTTTTTTCCTTTTTTCCCTTTCTTGTCTTTAGAAAGTTCCATGGATTTACTATCCTCATCCTCAGTTACCATTTCAGATTTATGTGAAGTATCATATTCCAAGTCTGAGTCCCCTAAATCATCCTGTAAAGGCAAAAAAATATTGTCTGTAGGTATAGGGGCTGGGGTTGGTCTCTTAAGAGAGGCCCTGGTGAATCTGTGATTTTTAACAGTCTCAAACATAGGACGAGGCATGGGACTAACAATAGATGTTTCTGTCACAACAGAAGAAGCTATACAAGGAGTAGTGGTAACAATATCAGAACTTCCTCTAGGTTGAGCAGATAGGGAAGGGCTAGTACCACCTGCTATTTTGTCAGATTGAAGTAAAGAGTCAGAATGAGAAATCTCTTCCTCAGAAGAATGAGAGGGAGCTGAGAAAGTAGAGTCCCTCCTTTTCTCCTGTGCTTTGTTAACAAGATCATCCTGATCCCACCCTTCTATCCTATTACGTTTAGCCCAAGGACATTGATGAAAAGCATGTCCCTTTTCATCGCATAAATTACACTGAAAAATATTTTCACAAAGATCTACCGAATGCCCATACCCCCCCCACAAGGAACATTTAAGCATGTCACAAGAACTGCTAATATGAGTTTCACCCCACATTTATAGCAAGCTCTTGGTTGTCCACCATAAAAACAGACCCCTCTGTCTTTACCCAGAAAAAAGCTATTTGGCAAATGAATAATGTCAGAATTAACTTGAAAAAGTTTCACTTTAAATTTCTACCCTTCAGTCCAGATACCTTCCAAATCAAGAATGGCTTCTGGAGGGCCTAGAATATCACAGTGATTCTGTAGCCAGTGATAAATATCACTGACATTGACCCCTTCATTATGAAACATGATGGTGATATGTCTAATTTGTGGCTTAGTAAGAGGGATTGCATAAAAGGGGGTCCAGAGAGGAGTAGATTTCAGGGTAGAATATTTATCTCAGAATTTTTCTAAGCTGTTATTGTGCTTAAAGCTAACATCAAAAGAATCCTCTCCTGAAATGTGAATAAGGGCATAAATACCTGCAGAGAAAAAATGCATAGAACCCATCAAAAGCTGCTTACCTACATAATATCTATCTGGATGCTCAGAAAGCCCCCCCATAACGCAATCTCACTGCATTGTGCCTGGGAGCTTGTTCTAACTTATTTTTAAACAATTCAGACATAGGAATGCAATGAGATTTTTGTGCATTTGATAAATCAGAGTGTAAAGTTTCAGGACCAGCTTTTTCCTTTCCAGTATTCTCACCCTGCCTTGAGGACGTGCTGGGCACAGAAAAGGCCAAAGCCAGATCCTCAATTGGATGTGCATCCCCAGACAAAACTGCAGTATTTGTAGGAAATCCAATACCTGAGCTCAGGGAAGAAACCTTGGTGGCATGCATCATAGAGATAGGGTTGATAGAAGGAGTAGAACCCCAGTCTGGATCCGAATCCATTGCCCAGATGCTGCACGCTTCCAGCCAGAAGTTTGAAGAGCCTCATCGACTGACCAGTAGGTGAGAAAATCCCCAGAGTCCAATGTTAGTCCAAATTGCCATCGCACAACTTGCGACGTGGAACAGGCTGCCTGTGGAGAACAGAGACACTAGAATGCTGTAGTGATGGTGTAGAGCCTTGAAGTCATGCTGTTGTATGAGACACAATCACGTCCAAAGATGCTGTCTCAGAAGAAAAACTCTGTGCACTTGATAAGGCAAAAAACAGCTTGCCCATGGAAGTAGAGAGTTTAAATTCTGGTACTTTCTCCAAAACTGGTAAACCACCAGTGGTCTCCTGTATGTCTTGTTGTACCATTGACGTAGAAGGTAAAGGCACAGTTTTCTCTCTAATGGGAGATGTAGAGCTGTCAGAAACAATGATCTCCATAGGTAAAGCATCTGTATCCAGTAACACGTCCTGCTGCATGACAAGTTGAGCATCATCTGCCATCACACAGACCAGCTCCAACACCTCCCCCTACTGACAGCAAAGCAGTAGGGGAATTTCTCCGGTGTCCTGGGCAAATTTCCCTCATTCACTAAAAATACCACCAACAGCTTAAGCTGGTTCAAGGTCAGTTGCCATTCATCTGTATCCCCCTCCCTGGGTCGTGCCTAAAAATAGGCAGAATTTGTCTAGTGCATTTACTCGGTCAACAAAAACTAAATAAAAAAAAAAAATGTTTGCCTGCATGCATGTGCAAGAAACATAGTGCCATTATCAGAGTTTTCAGAAGTGTGGCAGCCATCTTCCAATTCAGTCAGTGTGTTTGCAGGCGTGGCCCCAGTTCTCCAATGAACACCACAGCTGTCAATGACAGCAGTTGAAAATGCAATGCCGTACAGTTGAAAGGGAGAGCTCTGCTTCAGTGGCAGGCTCCCCCCTCCCTGCCTTATACCGCACATTGCGTGCTTGTACTCCCCACGCACACACTGTATGTCCGATGGGGGTGCCCAATCCTCCGTCAGCTCCAACCCCCAACAGCCTTTCCTGCTGCCACGCTGAGGAGCTCACCCCAGCATGGCAAATGTCCCACATCGTTAGCCTTCCAGCTGCAATGCTTGGAGCCACCCCAGCATGGCAATAGATCGTATGGCCGATGGGGGTGCCCAATCCCCTGTTGGCTCCACTGACCCCCACAAGCAGCCTTCCAGCTGCCACGCTGGCAGCCCACCCCATCATGGCAAATGTCCCGTGTCTTCAGCCTTCCAGCTGCTATGCTGGGAGCCCACCCCAGTGTGGCAAATGTCCCACATCATTCAAGAAAGAAACAACAACCTGTAAACAAAAAAAATTCTCTTGGCGGTCTCCGCGGTTTCCCTGCCCACTTGCACCCACCCTCTGCACAATCTGCCTCCCCACCCCCCCACCTCACCCCATACCTACCTCTGGAGCTCGGCACGGTGATCTTCAGTGGACCGGGAACATGTCTTCACTCTTCAAAGCCGACCGCGAACTGAGGAAATGCTGGTAAGCTGTATAATGCAGCCAGTAGGGATTTTTCAACTTTAATGCATATCTCGGGCATTTTTTGGAATTTCGGCACCAAATTTTCAACATTGGGTTTTTGAGACCCCTCCTCATGAATTGTTGAACTGTCATGGCGTTAATCAAGCCTGAAGGGTGATTTCGCAGTCACTGTGCAGAATCACCTTTTGGGACTGATTAACAAAACAACAGTGCCAGTGTTCATAAGGAGGGCTCTCAAAAGTCTATGTTGCAAATTTGGTGAAAAATTCTAAAAATTACTGTTTTATGAGCTTGCTTTGCGCAGTTCTTACGCACACTCGTAAGTTCGCAAATTGTTAATATTTGCACTCCAGATTTTCAATATTGCCATTTTGCCACACCTCCTTATGAGCAGTATAGCTGTCATTTTTTCACATCTTGCCCAAAATGTGTTTCTGCACATGTAGCGCACATGGGCGCAGTCAGTGTGTGAAAGCAATGTTTGGGACAGATTAAGAAAATCACAGTGACACTGTTCACGAGCAGAGGTCTTAAAATAGCTATGTTGAGAATTTGGTGACAAAAGTCCATAAAATGACTGTTACGAGTGAGCATTGTGCAGTTTCCATGCACCCTTATAAGTTCATGAATTTGTAATATTTTCAGTCCAGATTTTCACCAGTGGCATTTTTCCACACTTCCTTATGAGCAGTACAGCTGTCATTTTTCACAACATGGCTGAAGTGTGTTTTCACACTTTCAGCACAGAAATGCATGGTCGCTGTGGGAAATCATTGTTCGGGACAGATAAAGTCACAGTGACACTGTTCATGAGCAGAGGTCTTAAAATAGCTATGTTGAGAATTTGGTGACAAAAGTCCATAAAATGACTGTTACGAGTGAGCATTGTGCAGTTTCCATGCACCCTTATAAGTTCATGAATTTGTAATATTTTCAGTCCAGATTTTCACCAGTGGCATTTTTCCACACTTCCTTATGAGCAGTACAGCTGTCATTTTTCACAGCATGGCTGAAATATGTTTTCACACTTTCAGTGCAGAAATGCGTGGTCACTGTGGGAAATCATTGTTTGGGACAGATAAAGAAAGTCACAGTGACACTGTTCATGATTGGAGGTCCCAAAATGCCTGTGTTGACAATCTGCTGTAAAAAAAAATCCCCAAACTAATTACATTATGGGTGTACGTTGCACAGTTTCTACGCACGCTCGTGACTTCACCAGTTTTTTTAATATTTTCACTGCAGATTTTCAACATTGCCATGAAAATACCAATGAATGCCTGAGGCGTTGGGGTTTCTGATCATAGCACCCCACCCTGTAGAGAATGACAGGCATCAGGGGTGTGACTTGGGATTCCCACCTGTAATGCTCATACCATTCCACACCCTGCAGCCAGTGAGAGGCATTGAGGTGTGCCTTGGACTCTTTAGCCTGAAAGTTCACCCCATTCTCTTATACCACACCCATCTCACCATATTTCCTGATGGAATGGGGTGCACATAAGGGTCAAAGACCCCAAGGCACACTGTGACACTTGTCGGTGTCGGCAGAGTAGGGTGTGGTGAAATGGCATGGCCATTATGCCTGACAACCCAAAGGCACACCCCAATGCCTGTCAGTCTTTGAAGGGTGGTGGTGGGGTTGGCTTCAGTTCAATACTTCACTGCCATTCCTATTATGCAGCTCTTTTACTCCTACACTACCAATGCCAATGCCAGCAAGCAAACATTCAGCATTGACAAATGCTTATTTTATGTATAAAACTATATAAGGTAAAAGCAGTGATAATATGGCTCTTGAACATATTGACAGAGCGCCACATTTCATCCCTCACCAATGCTTAATCTCTTTGCCTCGTAAATATCATTTGCACATAAGAGAAATTAATCTGAAGAAAGAATAAATTATTTTGAAAGGAAAGTAAAAAGAATAATATGATGATAAATTTTGAAGGAATTTTAAAACAATGTGAATATGTGAGACTATCTCAATAAGACACTGAGAGCAAAGAGAACCATTTGGCCAAGAAAAATTCAAAACAGAAAGCTTTACACAAAAGGAACAAAAATAATGAACTCCTACTGAAGACCTCATACTTCCTCCATATTAGTAAATTTATCTACTTGATAGTAGAAATAGAACTAGTGTGACGCCCAAGAAAATTCACCCCCCCATTAAAGGGACCCCAGTGTAAACAAGAACAAAACATTTTGCATTTGGTAACACTGGTGAAGAGATTACGCATAGGGACAAAACAAATGTTAGAACACTAAATTTGAGCACAGCAGGCAAACTTATGAAGAAATGTAGTTTTTTTATACTGTACAACCCAGAAAGCCCCTTGTATGCTCAAGCTGGAAAATGTTCAGACAAAAATGCCTGTGGGGGAAGCATGGTTGCTTAGCAACCACATCACCATAGCGATGTGAGACTGCTCCCAGATGTGGTCACATGACCTCCCCCACATGAATAAGAGGAGGTGGGCAGTGCTTGCTTCCCTGTTGCTGGATCAGATACAGTTGCTCCACACCAAACCTGATGTAAACAAAGTAAGTTTAACTCTTTCTCGATTGATGTGAACAGGGAAAGTGTTATTAATAAGTTCAATGTCCTGCGCAGCCAGTATAGTGTTATGCTTGTGCAACTGTGTTAGTTTAGTTTTGGCCATTCATACTCTATTCCAGAGGAATTACCACTCTGTAGGGGTATGAAAGGCAAGGAACCCTCAGAGAGGGTTCCACCCCAGAGGTGCCATGGGACAATTCCCGTGGCTAAAGGTACCTCAGGAATCCCCCTAAGGACAGAGTGCTGCCACTGGGGAAGGGTGGGAGGATGGTGGGGCAAAGAAAAAGTACTTCACAATGAGGCTGAGAGGAACTGCTTATATAGCTCAGGAAGTGGGAGTGGCTGGCTGCTTGGCCATCGAACTCCAGGCATAGCCTTTCCAATTAAGAGAAGGAAGATCAACACTTTGTAACTAATAACTGAATTAAATCAGACTGCAGTTGAAGTGGTGACTCTCTGATGCAGTTGTAATGATTTTATAAAAGGGAAAGACAGTCTAAGACTAGAGATAAAAATAAAACAAGAACAGAAAGAAAAAAAAAAAACAGTACAGTTGAGAAACAACATGAATGAGAACAGAATATTTCAAATGCTATTTTAACACAAGATAAAGTGCTGCAGAATGTAAAAGGCAACAAGCGCTTAACTTGATTACAGTAATGAACCTGTTATCTAAACAAGGTGTTGAACTAGTTAAGTAATGATGCCCTTCAACAAAGGCTAAATGAAAGACTGTAATAGCTGCCATAGAAATAAAACACAAGAAAAAACACAAGCAAGGAGGAACTTAAATCTTGCGATTGTTTTCAGGCAACTTTTTATCTTGGTGTGAACAGCATGAAATAGGAATTCGCTTTCCAACAGAGTGAAGGCAAAATCAAATGCAACCAAGGTAATGATGTATAGTTAGTCAAGATTATTATATAAAAACACCAACATAAGTTAAGGTTAAGCTTTCATTGTTTATATATTGACAGGAATTTTTGAAAAATGTTGGAAAGAAAAATAAGGAATGCAAAACCAATGCACAGATAACAGGCTGATGAAACAGGTGATTTCTAAACAAAGTCATTAATCACTAGTTGAATGTTTTTGCTAGAAATGTTCATGCTGAAATTATTCATACATTCAAAGATGGTAACAAACTTGTGGATGCAGACAGAAATACTGGCAGATGACAGAGCCACACGGCCAAGTTAAAAGGTCAGGCAGCATTTTATATGCCAATTGATTACTGTTAGCCAATTATCTGTGGGCAAAAATGTAAATATGTAAATACTTGTATTATTCAATACCAGTAAGTTGAATAACAATATGGAAATTAATGTAAAGCCTATATGATGTTTTTTGATACCCTTCTATTAAAAATGCAATTAAGAATATAATTGAGAACAATGAAAATATTAAAAATGTGTAAACATTATGAATATATTAAAATACGATATGTGTGTATTAATAGAACCCCAGATGAAGCCTTATCCAGGTGAAACATTGGGACCTATTGTACAGACTTTGCAAAAAGAAAAATAAAGAAAAGTTAAAGACTGAATAGATTTCTGCTGAAGTGATGGAAACCATAATGGCGTGCAACTCTTGCAGAGGAATTTCTGGGATATCCAGGTCAGCTAAAAATGTACAAGCTGAATGGTGTGTAGAACTAGGTCCAAAGGTAGATGTTAAATAGTGATGAAGTGCAATTAAAATGTCATCCTTTTCGTGAGCAGATTTCCTGAGCCATCCATTAAACTAATAATGTTTCTTCTTGGACCATGCCTTTACAGCTCTCAAAAATGTTTCCTGTCCCCAGCTTACCTTGGGTGCTGCTGTGATGTTCCATATAAAGCGACTTTTCCCTGTTATACTGGAACGTCACTATTTTGTCTTTAACTAAAGCTATTTGATTGAAATAGTCTGTAGTTTCTGCATGCATTAATTAAGGTGAGTAGTTTAGTCAACTGAATATGTAATGCAAGGTATTCCTTGTATTCAGTTTGTTTAGCTTTCCTAGATGTTTGCTGGAACAGCTGTTTTAAGTCCATTTTGGTACTTTCCCACCAGACCTCCAGATCATCTTATAAACATTCAACCAGTTGTCGGGCATGCAGTAACTCCTGAACCTTGCCAACTGTGTTAGGAAGCTCCAATAAGGAGTTATTAAGTCTCCAAATCCCCCTCCCTGTATTTACTGTATTAACCTCATTGCCACCAAAGGTACCACCCACCAGCAAGTGGTCATACAGTTCTACAAGAGTAACCCGGATGTTGTGGGTTAGAATGTGAGAAGATATAAAAATAAAATCTTTGCTATTTGCCAGAGTAGCTCTATAGTAGGTAACTTTTCCTGTTGAGCGCTTAGTGAGATACATATCCTGCAAGGTTGCATCCTGTAGAAGCTTATTTAAAAAATTAGTATCACAAAATAGCTCTGTGGTATGTGCTCCTCTAGCCATGGTAGCCAAGCCACAATTAAAGTCCCCACCAAATAATGGAAATCTGGAGGTGTATGAGTACATTTGAATTTGTTTAGTTAAAAGAATTATATCCTTCATTTGAGTAGGATAAATATTTATAAGCCGAAACTGAGCTCCTTCAAAAAAGGACATCAAGTAACAAGGTATATCCTGGAGCAATATCTGTGAACTTTTGAACCTTGAAGGATGTGCCCCTAAGTAAAATTCCCACCCCATCAGAAGTATTGGAGCCAAAGGATCAAAAGTATGGACCCCAACACCAATGTTTGTTCATCGGATAATGACAGATGTACTAATTATTCTAGTTTCTTGAACAAAATAAATATCATATGTCGACTCTTTAAGGATAGAAAAAATCACTCCACTTCTTCTTACATTCATAACACAATGTACATTTAATTTGGCTAGTTTGATGGCTGGAGCCATTCATAAATATAGGGAGAGGAATCATAGTCCAGGTTTGGGTTTCAGGGTCCAGTAAAGCCCTGCTTCTAGTATTCATCTTGGATTTCTTCTGTAGTGTTTTCGTAGTGCTGTTCTGTGAGGTATCATCTTCCATGTCAATGGGCACAGGGGAGGTGGGAGGACTGGATGGAGGAATGGTCTGAATCCTAACTACCATTAGAGTCCATCTTTTCAGAATCTAAGATGTCATATCTGTTTCCCAGAGGGAAGAGCACAGATTTCGAGGCATGTTTCAAGGGTTTTGGTTTGAAATTGAGTTGTCTCAGACAGCGTTTTCTGGTGACCACTGTCATGTCTTGGGGGGCATCATATCAACCTCCTGTATATTCTGGGAAACTGGAGTCATGGCAATCTCAGAGTCTGATGTAGTGGATGGGAAAAGCAGGGAGGCATCCTGATGGACTGGTTCTGGAGGCAGTACAATTTCTGGAGGAAAGGGGGAGAAGACTGGTGTCTGTGCAGTTGACTGTAACACTGGTGGGTCTTTGTGAGGTGTGTCAAGTGAGTGAGCAAGAATGGTAGCTACTTCCCTGTCTTCATGTTGGATTAACACTTGTTGGGCAGAGTTCAGAATCCATTCTTGTGTCAGTCGGTCTTGCATCGGCCTGTTGCCCCTGTTGTGGGTGGCCCGTTGGCAATTCTGATATGAGTATCCAATCTCCTCACAATGGTTACATTGGAAAGCACTGATGCAACGAGAGCTGATGTGATCAAACTCTAGGCATAGATTGCAGTAAATCTTGTCACAGGCATTGCTTAAATGAAACTCAGCGCTGCACTTGAAACAGGTTTTTGGATGACCATGGTAAAAGCACTGCTCTCCATCTTGGCCTAGATAGAAAATACTGGGAAGGTGTTGCAGATCTGATAAATTATGACACAGCTTTATCTTTAATCTCTGGTTACCAGTCCAGATATTTTCTGTACCTATAATAGGTATGGGGTCTCCTATTATGTCACAGTGCTGCGCCTGCCAGTATTTTACATCTCCCCAGCCATCATATCCCTTTTTGTGTACTATGACCTTAATACTCTTGTCAGTTAAGCGCAATCTCTCAGTGCCTTCTCCCCCTCTCAGTACATTGCAAGTCTTGCTATGTATTTTGTATAGTATTCCATTACAACCCCTGTGTCTGCTATTTATCATATTTTTTAACTATATTTGTAACATTTCTGTATTAAGTTTCTGAAACATGATGTATCTGAATCATAATACACTACCTCCTTTGTCTGTGTCTGAACCATGATGTACTACCTCCTGTGTCTGTGTTTTCACACCCAGGTCATGCCTGAAAAAGGCAATCATTGCCAGTGCATTTACTTGGCCAACAAAGTTAAATAAATAAATAAATATACGCTGACCCCCTCATTCCGGAAGGGAATAGTGATGGTGCAGATGACAGGCTTGGTTCAGGGAATTACCTGAAAAGGGAGCCATAATGGAGTGTGCTTGAGAATGTTATATTGGGCACAAAATTGGTCCAAATTAGTAGTAGTCTTAAAGCTGATATAAAAAAATTGTTCACTGGAAGCGTGAATGAGTGAATATATCTCATCTGAGATATAATGTAGAGAATCTTTCAGTAAGGCTTTCCCGACATAAGCCCTGTCATGTGGCAGTTCAAGTCAACCCTTGCATAACAAGTGGACCTCATACTGGCACTGCAGAGGCTAGTGCATTAGGAAAAACATTAGGATTCCGACAAGTCCTCCATGTCTGAGCGGGGTCTTGTCATTGGGTTATCTGGTTCAAGGTACTTTATGGAAGGGCAGCTGCTGATTAAGCCTGCTCCACACAGTCAGCCAGGAAATAATTGTACTGTTTCCTTGTAAAGAAATGTTAGAGGTTGCAAGAGACATGGCAGCTGGGTCCAAGGACATGTCAGAGGAAGCGCCATCAGCATTGACATGTAGTTCATTTGGCAGGGATGTAGGAACATCAGAAACTGCAACATTTACCTGCACTACGGAAGCTGGAGCTGGCTGGTCAGGTGCTGCAAGGCCATCTGGAGCAGTGAGGGACGGCACAAAAAGAGTTATAACAGACTGTATATAGAAACATAGAAATAGACTTTGATGGCAGATAAGGACAGCTTGGCCAACCTAGTCTGCTCATTTTCCTATCTATTGGATAAGCTGCAGATCCTAGTTAACCAACAGCCTACTTCCTCCTACCCTCTACTATAATTGCCTTATGTCTGTCCCATGCATTCTTGAATTCCCCACTGTTTTTGACCCCACAACCTCCTCAGGAAGGCTGTCCCATGTGTCCACCACCCTCTCCATGAAAAAATACTTCCCCATGTTGCCCCTGAGCCATCCCCCATCTAACTTCAAATTGTGCCACCCTTGTTCTTGCACATCTCTTTTTCTGAATGATGCTCTCCTCTTGGATTTTATTGATTCCCTTGAGGTAGCTGAAAGTTTCTATCATGTCCCCCCTCTCCCTCCTTTCCTCAAGGGTATACATATTAAGCTCTTTTAGACTCTCTTTGTAGGGCTTCTGGTGCAGACCCAGCACCATTGTAGTTGCCGTCCTCTGTACTGCTTCTATCCTGTCTATGTCCTTGTGGAGATGGGGTCTCCAGAACTGCACGTAGTACTCCAGATGTGGTCTCACCAACTGCCTGTACAGAGGGATAACAACTTCTTGTTTTCTATTGGTGATGCCTCTCCCTAGGCATCCCAGTATCACCCAGCCCTCCTTACTGCCTTCTCACATTGCTCGCTACCTTAAAGTCATCTGATGTGACTATCCCCAGGTCCCTTTCCATTTTTGTTGTTGTTAGTACCTCCATTCCTATTGTTTACTCTTTCTCTGGGTTTTTGTTTCCTAGGTGCATTACTTTGCACTTTTTTACATTGAATCTAGCTGCCATAATTTTGACCATTTCTCCAACGTTGCCAAATCCCTTCTCATCCTTTCCACCCTCCCTTGCATATCAACCATGTTGCAGATCTTTGTGTCATCTACAAAGAGGCATAATTTTCCTTCCTCTCCCTCTGCAATGTCATCTATAAAGAATTTAAAGAGAACCGGTCCCAGTACTGAACCCTGCGGTACACCACTAGTAACCCCCCTTTCTTCAGAGTGTACTCCATTTACTATTACCCTCTGCATCCTGTTGTCCAGCCAATTTGTTACCCAGGCTACCACCCTGGGACCCAATCCAGGCTGTAGCTGTCCAACATGTAGGGATGCAGCTTGCAGGGGTGTGGGGGGGGGCAGGAAAACCAGCATTCAAAAGTATAGGGGAGGCAAGAACTAAGGGTGGTTGTGAGTCAGACTGCATCTCAAACAATGCCTCCAGTAAGGGAGATGCAGAAATTTGCAGCCCCTGAAATGATGTAGAGGGAACTGGTTCACATGGAATCTGTCGGTACCACTGACCGATCAAGTCCATATTCCATCCTGCATTGGTCAGTGCAGATACCGAAGACCAAATCTGTGAGGAGTATGCAGAGGAAAGGGATTTTCCCTGGCCTTTCCTAACCCCCAGGGATTTCTCTAACTTATTTCTTTGCTGTGGAAAATCATGAACTTTGCCCCTGCAGACACTTGCTTCAGATCTAGAGAACCTTGAGGAAGGCTGGAGACAAAATTGGCTGGACTCTGGTTTGGGAAGTTCAAATGCATTTCAGACAGGCTGCAGTTAAAACAGAGGAAGATAAGGAACCTACAGGTTCTGACTGGACAGAGTTAAGTACATAGAAACATAGAAATTGACGGCAGATAAGGATCACTAGGCCCATCCAGTCTGCCCATATTCCCTACCTGCATCAGCGGCCACTGACCCTACTTGGTCATCAGCTTCAGCCTCTCCTTCCCACCTCTAGGGTTCCCTTATGCCTATTCCATGCATATTTGAATTCCCCCACTGTGCAAGCTCCCACCACCTCCTGGGGTAGACTATTTTGTGCATCCACCACCCTTTCTGTGAAGAAAAACTTCCTCACATTCCCCTTTATCCTGCCCTCCTCCAATCTCATACCATGCCCCCTTGTCCTTGTACATTTCCTATACTATAAGAAGTCACCCACTTGCACTTTGTTTATGCTGTTAAGATACTTGAAGGTTTCTATCATATTTCCTCATTCCCACTTCTCTTCCGGTGTATACATATTGAGGTCTTTTACTCTCTCCTCATATGTCTTCTGGTGCAAGCCCTGCACCATCTTAGTCGCCCTTCTCTGAACCGCCTCCACCCTGTCTATGTCCTTACAAAGATGCGGCCTCCAGAACTGTACACCATACTCCAGATGAGGTCTCACCAGTGTTATGTACAGTGGTATCACTACCTCCCTTTTTCTGCTAGTGATACCCATTCTTACAATCTCAACATTCCACTAGCCCTCCCTACAGTCTTTGTACACTGTTTGGCCACCTTTAGGTCATCTGAAAGGATTATCCCTAAATTCCGGTCTTCCCTGGTGACCATCAGCAATTAACCCCCCCAATCCTGTAACTGTCTGCAGGGTTTGTGTGTCCCAGGTGCATGATTTTGCATTTCATTGCATTACATTTTAGTTGCCACACTTTGGACCATTTTCTCCAGCTTTCCTAGATACTTCCTAATGTTCTCAACCCATCTGGAGTGTCTACCCTATTTCAGATCTTGGTGCCATCTGCAAATAGGCAAACCTTCCCTTCTAGCCCTTCACCAATGCCACTCATGAACATATTAAAAAGGACTGGCCCCAGGACTGATCCTTGAGGCAATCACTAGTCACCCCCCTTTCCTCGGATTGGATCCCATTTACCACCACCCTCTGCTTTCTGTCCCTCAACCAGTTTCTAACCCAGTTCCCCACCTTGTGGTCTACACCCAGGTTACCAAACTTGTTAACCAGTCTTTTATGTGGAACATTTTTGAAGGCCTTGCTGAAATTGAAGTAGGCAACATCCACTGCTCCTCCGATCCCCCTCCTTCATCACAAAGTCAAAAAAATCTATCAGACTTGTTTGACATGACCTTCTTGCTGTGAATCCATGCTGCCTCAGATCCTGTGCTCTTTTGGATTCTAAATATTCCACAATCCTTTCCTTAAGCAGTGCCTCCATAATGTTTCCCACTACTGAGGTGAGGCTGACTGGCCTATAGTTTTCTGCTTCCTCTCTGCTTCCATTTTTGTGAAGAGGGACTTCATGTGCCCTCCTCCAGAAGACTAGATTTGCCGGCCAAGGCACCTAGCTTCATCTGAGCGCTTTTCTTCTGGGTTGCTTGAAAGGACAGAGCAAAGAACCTTACCAGAGCAGGTGGAAGACTAGGTTTGCTGGCCAAGGCACCTAGCTTCACCTGATCTCTTTTCTTCTGGGTTGCTTGAAAGGACAGAGCAAAGAACCTTACCAGAGCAAGGAAAAGGATTAAGGCTTCTTTTGGCTAGGCAGATTTACTGTGTGTTGTTATTTTTATTTTGTACTCTCAGGGATTGTTACTGGTGGTTGCTAACATTTTAATGCTTTATTTTTCTCTGATTCAAACTGTTGTTGCTGGGTATACCTTCTGCTGCATTATTACAGGGTATGCCTACAACTGTGTACTTATAGATTACTGCTGTAATCTTCTGATTCAAATTGTCTTTTGCAAGGTATATCTTCTGTTACTGCTTTAGTTTTCTCTGTAGCAAAGTGTTTCTTACAGGGTTTATCTTCTGTGAAATTATTACAGGTGGTGCTTACATTTTTGTGACTTTTTATCATTAGGCTAAGCAAAATTATTGTTTGCCACTGATTCAAATTGTCTTTTGCAAGGTAAATCTTCTGTTATTGCTTTAGTTTTCTCTGTAGCAAAGTGTTTCTTACAGGGTATATCTTCTGTGAAATTATTACAGGTGGTGCTTACATTTTTGTGACTTTTTATCATTAGACTAAGCAAAATTACTTTTTGCCACTATTTTATTTTATTAATTGTTTTTGCTGAAAGTTTTTTTTGTTTGTCTCAGAGGTGTTGCAGTCTCCTTCTCACATTGAAGGAGCTAATTGCTTTCCTCCCCAGCTCTTCCAGGGGATTACGTGTGTATCTGGGGGTTGGAGCTGACAAACTGTCAGTAACTTCCAACAGAGGGAAGGGTTAAAAGGTCAGGTTATTGATATCTTGGAAGTGGAAGACTAGGTTTGCTGGCCAATTCACATAGCTTCACCTGATCTATTTTCTTCTAGGTTGCTTGAAAGGACAGAGCAAAGAACCTTACCAGAGCAAGGAAAAGGATTAAGGCTTCTTTTGGCTAGGCATATTTACTGTGTGTTGTTGTTTTTATTTTTGTACTCACAGGGACTGTTACTGGTTGTTGCTAACATTTTATTGCTTCATTTTTCTCTGATTCAGGATGTTGTTGCTGGGGATACCTTTTGCTGCATTATCACAGGGTGTGCCTACAGGTGTGTGCTAACAGATTACTGCTGTAATTTTCTGATTCAAATTGTTTTTACATAGAAACATAAACTTTGAAAGCAGATAAGAACCACTTGGCCCATCCAGTCTGCCCATTTCCCTACCTACTGGATAAGCTGCAGATTTTAGTTAAACAGCCTACTTCCTGCCACCCCCCAATATAATTGCCTTATATCGGTCCCATGCATGTTTGAATTCCTCCACTGTTTTAGGCCCCATAGCATCTCCAGAAAGGCAGTTCCATGCATCCACCACTCTCTCC
The DNA here is from genome assembly GCA_016271365.2 of Neoceratodus forsteri. Lineage (NCBI taxonomy): Eukaryota > Metazoa > Chordata > Ceratodontiformes > Ceratodontidae > Neoceratodus > Neoceratodus forsteri. The sequence goes on from CM028129.1 coordinate 878,498,599, forward strand.
ATGAAAATAAAATGTCCTCACATTACCCCTGAACCATCCCCATCTGTCTTTACATTGTGCCCCCTTGTTCTTACACATCTCTTTTTCTGAAAGATGCTACCCTCCTGGACTTTGTTGATTCCCTTGAGGTACTTGAACATTTTTATCATGTCCCCCCGTCCCTCCTTTCATCAAGGGTATACATATTAAGCTCTCTCTCAGTCTCTCCTCATATGGTTTCTGATGCAGACCCTTCAACATTTTAGTTGCCCTCCTCTGGCTTCCATCCTGTCTATGTCCTTCCATTGATGAGGTCTCCAAAACTGCACACAGTACTCCAGATGGGGTCTCACCAACCATCTGTACAGAGGGATAACCACTTCCCTTAATCTACTTGTGATACCCCTTCCTATGCATCCCAGTATCCCCCTGGCTCACCTTGCTGACTTCTCACATTGCTTACCCACCTTTAGATCATCTGATATGACTACCCCCAGGTCTCTTTCCATTTTTGTTGTTGTTAGTACATCCCCTGCTATTGTATACTCTTCTCCTGGGTTTTTGTTTCCCAGGTGCATTACTTTGCACTTCTTTGCATTGAATCTAAGTTGCCATATGTCTGACCATTCCTCCAACCTTGCCCAGTCCCTTCTCATCCTTTCTATCCCCCTTGTGTATCAACTCTGTTACAGATCTTTGCGTCATCTGCAAAGAAGCATACCTTTCCCTCCAGACCCTCAGCAATGTCACCTATAAATATGTTAAAGAGGACTGGACCCAGTACTGAGCCCTGAGGTACTCCACTAGTGACCCCCTTTCTTAGGAATGTGTTCCATTCACTACCTTCTGTGTCCTGTTGTACAGCCAGTTTGCTACCCAGGCTACCACCCTGGGACCCACTCCCAGGCTGGCTCACTTGATTATCAATCTTTTGTGCGGGACTGTGTCAAATGCCTTGCTAAAGTCTAGGTAGGCCATATCCACAGCCCCTCCCTGGTCCATTACTTTGGTAACCCAGTCAAATAAATCTATTAGATTTGTCTGACATGACCTTTCTGCTGTAAATCCATGCTGCTTTTGGTACTGTGCCCCACTGGCCTCTAGGTGCTCAACAATTATTTCTTTCAGAAGTGATTCCATCATTTTCCCTACCACAGAGGTCAAACTTACAGGTCTGTAGTTTCCTGCTTCTGCCTTGCTCCCACTTTTGTGAAGGGGAATAACATCTGCCCTCCTCCAGTCCTCAGGTACCACCCCATCCTCCCATGATTTGTTAAAATGTGGTCAGTGGTGTCACTAGGTCCTCCCTTAGTTCTTTTAGGATTCTGGGGTGAATCCTGTCAGGCCTCATTGCTTTGTCCAACTTGAGTTTTAGGAGTTCTTTCAGGACTCTTTCTTCTGTAAATGGACTGGTGTCAACCCTCCTACTCAGAGTGCTTCTATTGTCTGGTTTAGGTAACTTCTCCTCATCTTCTTTTGTGAATACTGAGCAAAAGTATTCATTCAGTAACTCTGCCTTTTCACTGTCTCCCTCTGGCCACCTCCCCTCCCCTCTCCCTTATTAATCTTCACTATTACTCCCTTAACCTTTCTATGCTCCCTAATGTACCTATAAAAGGTTTTATCCCCCTTCTTAACTGAATTGCCTATTTTTTCCTCAGTTTGGGCTTTTGCTGTTCTGACTGCCTTCCCCACTTCTTTCTGCTTTAATTGATACATTTCCCTGTCGTGCTCCTTCTGTGATTCCTTATACTTTTTGAATGCAGCCTTTTTCTCCTTAACCTTCCCTTCCACTTCTTTTGAGAACCATAGTGTTTTTTTTACTCTGCTTTTTTTTCTTTATCTGTTTCACACAAAGGCTTGTTGCCTCTATGATGGCAGTTTTGATTTTTCTCCATTGTTCTTCCACCCCTCCTTTTTGGCCATTTGCTAGTGTATTCCTCAGGTATTCACCCATTTTGCCAAAGTCAGCCCTTCTAAAGTCCAATATGCTTGTTTTTATATGGCTCGTCTCCATGGTTGTGCCTGTTGTGAAGCACACTGTGCAGTGGTCACTTGTTCCCAAATGTCTACTGACTTCTAAATTTGTGATCTTCTCTCCATTTGAGAGTACCAGGTCTAGTATTGCTCCCTCCTGAGTGGGTTTCAACACTAGCTGTCTAAGGCCTGCCCCCTGCAGGGCATCGAGAATGACCCTGCTCTTGGATGTCACTGCAGTACATATCATCCAGTTAACATCTGGCATATTCAGGTCCCCCATCAACAGTAACTACCCTTTTTCAGCTATTTTGAGAATGTCCTTTTACAAGGTATATCTTCTGTTACTGCTTTATTTTCCTCTGTAGCAAAGTGTTTCTTATAGGGTACATCTTCTGTGAAATTATTACAGGTGGTGCTTTACAGGTTTTACGGTTTTATCTATCATTAGATAAAAAACACAGTTCCACCACAGCACTGCTGGAATATACTGACTATGCGCACAAGACGCTGAATGGAGGCAAATTGGTGGGGTCCATCTTCATTAACCTCACCAAAGCCTTCGACACCGTCAACCACCCTCTACTAGTATGCCAGCTCCAAAGACTGGATGTGGCACCAAACACCATGAATTGGTTCAATGACTACCTAACACACAGGAGCCAGCGAGTCAAAAGCGGGCAGACATTATCCAACTCCAGAGATGTACTCCTAAGAGTCCCTCAAGGATCAATTCTAGGGCCCCTGCTTTTCAGGCTCTTTGTAAATGACCTACCCACAGCCTGTGACACCAAACTTATTCTGTATGTGGACGATGCCATGCTGCTGAGCAGCACCTCCTCTCAAGTTGCCCTACAAACAGAACTTCAGAACTCTTTCAATAAACTCGAGGACTGGTTCAGTAGGCAAAAGCTGCTACTAAATTACAAGAAAACCAAGGCCATGCTACAATCCAGCCCCTACAACAAACACAAGCATGCTCCCCTTGTAATCACCAACAAGGCTGGTGAGCAGATTGAGCAGGTACTTTTGTTCAAGTACCTTGAAGTCGCCATTGATGACTCCTCTCACTTATACGCATCACGTAGACTCCCTTGTCAAAGTGGTAAACACAAAGATCGGGGTGCTCTATAGGCATAAGAAATCCCTCATCCCAGAAGCACTCTGAATCTCAGTCTCCAGCTCCATACTCTCTACGATAGACTACAGGCTGGTGGTCTTTGGAGCTGCTACTGATACCATGCTCAAAAGGGTCCAAATTGCACTCAATAAGGCATGCTGCCTCACCCTCTGCGCAGATCACTACATTCATACTTGCATCTTGTATGAATGTACAAACTGGCTAAAAGATAGGATCAAATACCAAACTTGCCTCCTGGGAAAGAAGACACTCCTCAGAAAAACACCACCCTATATAGGAAACCTGCTCGAGGCTTCTCTCTCAACACTCATCACCAGATGGAGGAAGAATGGAGCACTGTCCATACCATTCCACTGAACCTCACTAGGGCAGTGTGCTTTCTCCTATTGGACACCCCTCTGGAAAAATTAATTGCCAGTGTAATTACAAACAAACAGCCTGTCTCAATTCAAAGTAGGCCTCAAACAGCACCTAATGTCTAACTCAAAATGCACCTGCTTCTCAGGCCCCACTTGATAGACAGGCCTACCCTCAAGGTAACACCCAGCAGGGCTACCTAGAGAACCCTGCCTCTATTCCAGCCTAGCCAAGGGCTTAAGTAAGCTATAAGTTCTCTTTAAACGCACTTGGTACTACCTCCCCCAACCCCCCCCACACATACACCATACTCTAGAAAGCCCTCTGGAGCTGTTCCCCCCATCACAGCCCCTCCGTTTCACTATCCCCCCACCTCTCGCTCTCTGCGGTTGGTTTCAAACCCAATCCCCTTGTTTCACTGTCATCCAGCCTCTCGCCATCTGGGATAGCATTAAACCCTATGCAGTTACTCTGCCATAGTCTATCAATGGATTTGGAGGTTTCAAGGGGTGTGCTACCTAGGGCAACCGTTTAGAAATAGCTTAGTACTCAATTACAACTGCTTGTTTTTTTTTTCCTATTTGTCTAATTGTCATGTAATCGCTCTTTAATGCCTAATGATCAGGCCTCTGTAACCACTGAATATGTGTATTGTCTTATTGTCCATCCTGACGTGGAACCTTTGTAAAAGAGCTCACACTCAAAGGTCTTTCTGAAATACTTATTAAACAATTAAACAATTAGGATAAGTCTTCAGGACCACTGCATTTGTTGCTGTCTAATTGTTTCTACTCTTACCTTCTTGTTTCTTTTGTTCATGGTTCTTCTTTTTCAGCAGGGGAAGGGCCCAGCCACTCACTCCCATCCCCAACCACCCCACACTACACTCAATTTATACGGCAGCACAGTTGTGACACTTCCTGCAGCAAAGCAGGAAGGGGTGGATCAGAGGAGAATCCACATGGTGTCCTCATTTACAGGAGCAGTAGTAATTTAACTTGTTATAACAAGTTATACAAAAACAAACAAACAAAAACACAAAATTAAACATTTGCTTTCATGTTCTTCCTTCTAATTACTCTGACCAGGTTATAAGCCCAGCAACTTATCTGGAATGGATATTATTAACTGCAGGTATAGCAGAACACTTTTCAGAAGGGCAGTTTTAGAGGATTTAGGACACTGTCCTACATGCTGGGCCATTGGAGATTTGAGGCTCAGCTCCAGGCAGCATGGGCAGAGATTGTGTGCCTCAAATTGCATATTCAAGAGGAAATATATTATAAGAACTGGCCGCCATTTCCCCAACATCAAACAGGAGCACCTGGACCACAGAGGGTAGTTGGTCCAGGAGGTTGGCAGTTGGTTAGGATGGGAAAATCGTGTGCCCCATCATTTGGTGCTCTCCAACATATCACCTCCACAAACCATATAAAAACTACAAACAGGTATCTGCCTCTACAGTATCTCTGAAATCAAACAAAGGGGCAGAGGTCACTGCAGAGCAGGACACTGTAGCACAGGAGTTAGCACAACAAAACTCACCCAAAACAGGAATCAAAACAAAAAAACAAAAGGAAATCCAAAAAATCTTCTGATCATAGGAGACTCCATGATTTGGGGAGTTGATACTTTTCTCCAGCCAGGGGTATTGGTCAGATGTCTCCCAGGTACATCAGCGTGGAGAGACATTGACCGCATTGCTATAATTGTTCAGGAAGCAGAAGAAAACATTGACTCCTGGCACAGATAAGGACTAATGATCTCACCAGCTGGTCAGTTGTGGAAACCAAGGAACACCTGACCAGGCTGGGTGACAAACTATTATCCATTTTGTCCAGAATCTCCTTCTCTGAGGTCCTGCCAGTCTGGGAGAGGGGGGCAGATGGATGGAATGTCAGAGAAGGGGAGATAGGGGAGTTAAACTTATGGCTTAAGGGCTGGTGCCAGGAAAAAGGATGCAAATTTGTAGGGAACTGGCAACAGTTTTGTGAGTGAAAGTTCTTTAAATTTTATGGCCTTCATCTGACTAAGGAGGGAGTCAGTGCATTGTGGCAGAAGTCTGATGTCTTTGCAGAATATTTAAACTAGCAAATGGGGAGAGGGGTGCAGCACCCCACACGTTGAATGGAAAGAACACCCCCCTCCCAGCTAGTGGTCAAACAGGAGTGCAGCATGTTTATAGTTCATTTGCATCACCAGGTAAGGAAAAGGTCCAGCTCCCCATATGATGCACAGGGGAAATGCCAGACCTCTCCCAGCAACTAACACACTGAAATCTGGCCAATGGAAAATCATGTACACAAATGCTCACAGTCTGGGAAACAAGATCCCAGACCTGCAGGCAATAATGACAGAGGTTAAACTGGACATAGTAGCCATTAGTGAGACATGGTTTACCAGTAACCACACTTGGGAGACTTCAGTACCTGGCTATGTACTGTTCAGAAGAGACCGAGGTGCAAAAAGAGGGGGTGAAGTGGCCCTTTATGTCAATGAAAATGTCAAAGCTACAGAAATTTAGAACACACATAAGGAGCCAGAAGAACTGTGGGTCACTCAGGAAACAGGAAATGGCACAGCCATATGAACTGGGGTTGTGTACAGGCCTCCAGACTTGGGGGAGGACATAGATGCGTCACCGTTAGAAGATATACAAAACATGGCAGCTAAAGGTGAGGTTCTGATAATGGGAGACTTCAACATGCCAGATACAGATTGTTCAATACCAGCAGGAACATCATGGGTATCATAGGTATCATAGGTTTATTCAGAGTGAAGAAGGCTAGTAATCGTCCATACAGTTGACCACTAAATAACTTGCTGATAACTCGCAATATCATTTCCAATCAGGAATCTATCCAGACTAGCTTTAAAAGCCTGCATGCTTCCACTGGTTACCACCTCCAGTGGTAGTCTATTCCAGATAGGCACAACTCTTACACTAAACCAGTGCTTTCTCCTAGTGGTCTTATATTTCTCCCTTGTTAACTGTAACAAATGTGCTCTGATTTGATAAGGTTGATCTCGTAGCCTTAAGTCCAGAAGCTCCCTTAGATATCTATCCATGATTGCCCTATATACCATGCACATGTCTCCCCCCAGTCTTCAATATTCCAACATGTACATCCCCAGTTTGATCAGCCTATCCTGGTAGTCCATACCTTGTACCTCATTGATCATCTGGATAGCCCTTCTCTGAACCTTCTTCAGTGTCATAATTCCCTTTTTATAACCTGGGAACCAAAACTGTGTACAGTACTCCATATGCAGCCTCATCAGTGACCCGTACAAGGGCAACAAGACCTCCTTCTTCTTATTCTTTATGTGTCTGGTTATGCAGCTCAATATGCTGCCTGCTTTTTTGACCACCTGGCTACCGTGCTAACTAAATTTAAAATCATTTGAGACCCTAATACCGAGGTCCCTTTCATCTGTAACTTCTCCTAGTAGATGTCCATTTAGACTGTAGGTAGCCCCTGCATTATTTCTGCCAAAATGCATGACCTTGCACTTATCCACATTAAAATTCAGCCTTGAGTCCTGTGCACAGCCCTGTATTCTAATTAGGGTTTCCTGTAGTTTGGCAATTTCCAGGTTGTTATTAACCATGTAGCCTAATCAAGTGTAATCAGCAAACTTAGCTTCCCACACACCCCCTCCGGCTGTCATTGAATGTATGTATACATTAAAGAGGCAAGGACCCAACACAGATCCCTGTGGGACCCCACTCATCACCCCGACCATCTAGAGTTACAACCCCTAATTGTCACTCTCTGCCTTCTATCTTGCAACCAAGAGCTAATCCAATGTGTTATGTTCCCCTGGATGCCATGTTCTATCAGGGCATCCACTAGTTCACCATGTGGAACCTTATCAAAGGCCTTGGAAAAGACCAGAAAAATGACATCCACCAGGCTACCCACATCCAAGGCCCTATTGACATTCTTATAAAATCCCAGTAGGTTTGTTTGACATGAACTACCATGTTTAAAATCATGTTGTACACTGTCAATATCCCTATTTGCTGTATATCCAGTTGTATGTGATCCTTAATAGCCCCTTCTAATACCTTGCCAAGAATTGAGGTCAGGCTTATTGGTCGACAGTTGCTAAAATCCTGTCTGGAACCCTTCTTGAAGATAGGGATTACATTTGCCTCTTTCCATGCATCTGCCACTTCTCTCTGATCCAAGGGAGCCTGAAAGAGGTAGATTAGCGGTCCGGCCAAAACTTCAGCTAGTTCAATAACTGCTTTAGGATGGATTCAATCTGGTCCCAGGGATTTACCAGGATTTAAGTTGAACAATCTGTTTTTGATATCTTTCTTTTTTAATTCAGTCATACAATTGTTTTCATGATGTTGTTTTTTTGCCCACAATCTTGTTCTTATATACTGATAAGAAATAGTTGTTATGCCTTTCAGCCATAAGTGCATTATCTTGTATCATACTATCATTTGCATCTTTAATTGCACCTATCCCTTGTGGTCCCCCTTTTATACAACTAACATAGTTGTAAAAGGTTTTATAGTTATCTTTAATTTTGTCAGCCAGTTTGAATTCATATTCTCTTTTGGCTTTTAAGATACTTTTTTTGGTATTTTTAAGTAGATATCTATAATTACTCCTGTCCTTCTCATGGCTACTTTTTTTAGCCTTGGCATAAGTTCTGTTTTTTTTTATTTATCAGTTTCTTAATTCTGCCAGTCATCCAAACAGGAATATTCCCTGATTTATTATATTTCCTTTTGCAGGGAATATGTTTGTCAGTAATCTGATTTATCTTCCCTGCCAGAGCATCCAGCATTAAGGAAACAGATCTAGACACATGGTGGATTCCCTGCAGAAGGAGGGACTCAAACAACTGGTACAACAATCCACAAGAGACAGGGCTATCCTAGGTCTAGTACTTACTAACAGGGAAAGGAACACAGATTGCCAGGTGGAAGGTCACTTGGGGGCCAGAGACCATTACATAGTATGGTTCAATTTGGCCACTAGAACTAAATCATCCCATTCCAAGGCAAAAATATGGGACTTCAGAGGAGCTGACTTTTATAAGATGGCCAACAGAGTTAAGCTAGTCCTGGCAAAAGAAATACAGGTGAGGGGTACAGGTAAAGTGGGCAAGCATTAAAGATGCAATACTTGAAGCAACATCCCATTGTGTTAGAGAGAAAAGGAAGTAAAAAGAAGAAGGAAACCACTTTGGTTCTCAAAACAGTAGCAGAAAAGGTCAGAGCCAAAAGGCTGGCCTTCAGAAAATATAAGGAACGCAGCAGGATGAAAATAGGGAGGCATACCAAACTTCCCTAAGGGAAGCAGGAAAGGCAGTAAGGCAGGCAAAGGCCCAAACCAAGGAAACACTAGCACAAACAGTAAAAGAAGGTGACAAGACTTTCTATAGATACATTAGTGAAAGGAGAAAGTCCAGAGGGGGTATTGCAAAGATCAAAGCGGATAAGGGGGCATGTGAGGAGGAGGACCATGTAAAAGCATCTGTCATAAATAGATACTTCTGCTCAGTATTTACTGAAGAAAAGGTAGGGCAGGGCCCACAGCTCTGCACCATGGACACAGGGGAAGGGAGGTGTACACTAGTCCCTTCACAAAAGAAAGGGTCCTAGAAGAGCTCGATAAGCTCAGGGTGGACAAGGCAATGGGACCTGATGACATACATCCCAGGGTACTAAAAGAGCTAAGGGTGGAACTAGCAGAGCCATTAGCAGAACTGTTCAGTGAGTCTCTGAGCACAGGAGAGGTCCCAGAAGACTGGAGAAAGGCTCATGTGATCCCATTCCACAAGAATGGTAGCAGGGAGGAGGCAGGGAACTACAGACCAGTCAGTCTTACCTCAGTAGTGGGCAAGATTATGGAGACACTCCTTAAGGAAAGGATAGTGCAACACCTGGAATCCATAGGAGCACAGGATCCAAGACAGCATGGGTTTACATAAGGAAGGTCCTGTAAACTAATCTCATAGATTCCTTTGACTGGGTAACCAGAGTGGTGGACCAAGGGGGAGCAGCTGTCACCTACCTTGACTTCAGCAAAGCTTTCGATGCTGTTCCACATAGAAGATTGATTATTTAGCTGGGTAGGCTCGGGTGGGTCAGAAGTTATTCGACTGGGTGGCAAACTGGTTGATAGGCAGAAAACAGAGAGTGGTGGTAAACGGTATATAGTCAGAAGAGCTGCAGGTCACAAGTGAGGTACCGCAGGGATCAGTCCTGGGGCCATTTCTCTTCAATATCTTCATCAGTGACATTGCAGATGGACTGGGGGGTAAGGTTTGTCTGTTTGCAGATGACACCAAGATCTGCAACAGAATAGATGATCCAGATGGGGTGGGCACAATGAGAAGAGATCTGGATAAACTAGCAAAATGGTCAGAAGAGTGGCAGCTGTGGTTTAATGCAACGAAGTGCAAGATCATGTACATGGGGAAGAGAAACCCTGAAGCCACCTATAGGCTGGGAGGGGAGTTGCTGGCAGTCACAAGGGAAGAAAAAGACTTGGGCGTCATCATCACCGATGACCTGAAATCATCTAAGCAGACCACTAAAGCAGTAGGTATGGCTAGAGGGATGTTGTGATGTATTAGTAGGGGTATCACAAGTCAGAAGAGGGAGGTAATAATCCCTCTTTACAAAACATTGGTTAGGCCCCATCTGGAGTACTGTGTGCAGTATTGGAGGCCACACCTTCACAAGGACATTAACCAAATTGAGGCAGTCCAGAGAAGGGCAACCAAAATGGTGCAGGGAGTGCATCAGAAAACATATGAGGACAGATTAATGGAGCTCAATATGTATACCCTAGAGCAAAGGAGGGAGAGAGGTGATATGATCAAAACATTCAAACACCTTAAGGGCATTAACAAGGTGAGAGAGTCTAACATGTTTCAATATAAGAAAAATAGCAGGACAAGAGGACACAGCATGAGATTAGAGGAAGGCTGATTAAGGGGTAATGTGAGGAAGTTCTTTTTCACAGAAAGGGTGGTGGATACATGGAATGGCCTACCTCAAGAAGTGGTGGATATGAATACAGTGCAGGGTTTTAAATAGGCATAAGGGAGCTATACAGATGAGTATGAATAGATAGGCCATTGACAGTGCAAAGGCCAATGACACATTCATAAAGTAGAAAAAGAAATGGGCAGACTGGAAGGGCCTTGCGGTCTTTCTCTGCCATTTACTTTTATGTTTCTATGTTTTTATGTTTCTGGAACCACTCCTATATTGAGCGACTCATTTAACAGGGCTACCAGCAGTGTGGCTAGCACCATCTGTAGTTCCTTTAATATCCTAGGGTGTATACCATCTGGTCCCATTGCTTTGGCCACCCTCAGTTTTGTGAGTTCCTCTAGGAATCTCTCATCTTTAAATGGACTGGTGTTCAGCTCCTTCCCCCTTTTGTTTCTGATGACTAGTGTTGGTCCCCGTCCCTCCTTCTCTTCAGTGAATATTGAACAGGAATATTTATTCACTATTGATGCTTTTCCTAGGTCTTCCTCCACACACTCCCTTTCTTCCCCTCTGAGCCTTACAATCCCACCCCTGGCCTTCCTTCTTTCACTAATGTACCTATAGAATGCCTTGTCCCCTTTCTTTACAGTCTGTGCTAATCTTTCCTCTGTTTGCACCTTTATCATCCTAACTGCTTTCCCTGCTTCCCTCTGTCTTTTTATGTATATTACCTATCCTCTTCTTCCTGTGTCTCCTTGTATTTTCTGAAAGCCACATTTTTGGCCAGCTCTTTTGAGAACCATAATGGTTTATTCCTTCTCTTGCCTTGTTTCTCAGTCTAATGCACTGATCTGTCACCTCCACTATGGCTCCTTTTAGGTATGCCCACTGCTCCTCAACCCACCCCATGAATCCTTCCTCACTGGGGCTTCTTTGATACATATCCCCATCCTAGCAAAGTCCACCCTCCTGAAATCCAAGGCCCTCACCTTTGTGTGGCTTGACTGTGACGCTATACCTATATTAAGTCACACCATGTGGTGGTTGCTGGACCCGAGGTGACCATCCATCAGGACTTCCATGATTCTGTATTCATTGGTCAGTACTAGGTCCAGAATCACCTTGTCCCTGGTGGGCTCTAGTACTGACTGTCTGAGGCCTGCCCCCTACAAGTATTCCATGATGTCTCAGCTCCTGGCTAAGGTAGCCGCCAGGATGGTCCAATCCACATCTGGCATATTAAAATCACCCAGCAGCAGTACCTCACCTTTTTCTGCCTTCTTGTGTATTTCTTCCACTAGCACCCTATCCACCTCCTCCTACTGTGCTGGAGGCCTGGAGATCACTCTTGTGTGAATTGCTGTGACATTGCCTGACTCAAGGGTGACCCACAGTGCCTTCGCCTCCACCTACCTACCCTGTTTTGCCATTGCTTTTAATACATTCCCTGATATAAAGGACCCCACCCCCCCCCTTTTTACCCTCCCTATCCCTCCTGAACAGAGCATAACCTGATACACTTACCTCCCAGTCAGTTTCCAGTGTACCGTGTCTTGGCAATTGCCACTAGGTCAAGGTCAGTCTCTGCCATCAAGGCCACTAGGTCCGGGATTTTATTTCCCATACTGTTGGCATTTGTATACATGGCCTTGCATGTTTCACTACCTGTCCACCTTTATTCCCGCTTTTGCTTTCTTGTCCAGACTTTCCAACGCCTTTATTTTCTTTTGCTACCTCCCTTCCTCTGCCATACCCCTTATAACGAGTTCAGTTATATTTATTAACAAACTATGCTCCTGATCTCCCTGCCGGCTTCTCTAACCTGTGGGGGGTGGACTGTTTGTGTCTCCCTGCTCCCATCCACCCCCCCACCTTGGCTAGTTTAAACGCCTGCCAAGGAAGCATTTAAACCATTCATAGTGACAGCCATCCCTTCCCTGGATGAATGAAGGCCATTGCCCTTGTACAGGCCCACATTGCTCCAGGTGGGTCCCCAGTCTCCAATGAAGTCCAAACCCTTTTCTCTGCACCAGCCCACCAACCAAGTGTTGAACTTTCTGATGCGGAGATTCATAGTCTCCCCCCTGTAATGGACCGGCAGCACCTCTGAGAATGTCACAGAGCCTGCTACCTCTCCAAGGCACCTTCCTAACTCCCTGAAGTTCTCCTACACCTGGTCTATGCTTGCCTCTTCCATGGCTAGGTCATTTGTCCCCAGCTGGACAATGACCTTCAGCCCCCCCCTTGCTACTATTGTAGCAATGCTCTGGATCTGCCCCTTCCCTCCAAGCTGTGCCTCCTGGAAGGAAATTGACCTCCATTTCCAGCCCACTACCTGTGCCCAGATCTATTCCCCAGACTATTGAGTCCCCCACCAGGAGTAACTTCCTCTTCCTCTTGGGTCCTCTACCTCCTGCCCTTGGGTCTCCCTCCTGGAGAATCCGCTCATCCTCCCTGGGTAGCAACCTTGGGTTCCCTTGTGGGACTCTCCCACTCCTCCAGGACATCATCGTAAATTTTAAGTTGGACTGGATAGGGGATGTGCCTCAGACCCCCCCCATCCTCCCTGAGCACACCATAGTCCAGCCAGCCCTCTGACTGGACATCTATTGCAGTAGTGGATGTGGACATGGTGGCCTCTGTGTGTGGGGAAAGGTTGTCAGTACTCCAGCCAGCTCGGTCTGGAGACTAGTAACCTCCGCTCTCAGCCCAGAGAGGTGCCTGCATATGGAGCAGCACCGTAGTACCCAGAAAATCTTCCTGAAGACTGCTGCCTCACACCCACTGCACTGCACCACTCCCTGCATCTTTCTTTTCTGTTCTGTCAGTGTCCCCTCCTTTAATCCCATTTAAACCCTCCTGCTGCTATAGTAAGATTCCTGTTTTTTTCTTCTTCTTCTTCTCTATCTTCTTTCTCCTTCCTCTTCTTCTTCTCTCTTCTCTCTCTCTCTCTCTCTCACTCTCTCCTACTGTTTTCTATGTTAGCACTGTCTTATTGAAAGAGATCCCCCCCAAACTGCTCTGTTAGTATATCAGAGAGGCTGCCTTACTTCATTGTGCTTAGCCCAATGCTCCTGTGCCAGCTGTGCTGTGATATGCTAGGAGACAGCAGCAGTCCCTGTGATGCTCCTGTGTCACAGGTTTTGACAACAGCTAAGGAAACGTGAGGCTGTCCAGGCCCTGCTAGCAGAGTATTGCAGTCTGAGTTGGGGCGTTGTAGCAGCAATCTTTCTCACTCTCGCAGGAAAATTGCTTCTTCCTCTGCAATGAGGGAAAGTAGATGCTTCTTATTCTGTAGCAGGGCTTATTGCAGATAGTCGTCTTCTACAGAAAAAAACAGCAGCGTTATGCTGTTGGAACTCTGATGGTGAGGGCTAGTCATAATCCATCAGTAGCAGGATCCTTGAATCTTGACAAATAGCCATACACTGTACTCTGTTTTCAAACAAGGAATCCAAAGGACAGGTGTTTGGGACAGATGCTTACTTCCCCGAAACTGGTTTATGCAATTGTCCAAGACTGTGTGTGGCTGTTGATGTGTGAAATGGCCACCACTACCCATTCAGTTGCTTCATTACCAGTTTCATCCCATTGCTTGCAAAACTCTCTGGGATACAACGTGTGTATGAAAAGCTCTATACATGTGCTGATTCATTGTCTTCTTCAACTATTATCCAGCAAATATTGCTATCAAAAATGTTTTAAACTACTGTATAAAGGTCAACATATCAAAGAGACTGCACACCCTTACGCATCTACAGAGGGGTGTTTGCTTGGGGGGGGTGTTGCACAGATGTCCTGCTCTGCACATGCCAGAACTTCTGTGTATCCACAACCCTGGTAGCTGGCTCTGTCTGCATCTGATCCCAAAGCTGCTTGCCTGGCTATACGCTATACGGGCAGCCGGAACAGGTAGCAGGGGTTGATATGTTCCTCATCTTTTTGAAGATCCATGAGGGGCTGGGGATAGTACCAGCAAGGCTGGAAATTATTTTAATTATTGTTACATTCTGTAGGGAACATGGCAGTCCTTAGAGAACTGCAGTGTCTCATCATCCCCACTCCCTGTGGAGGCAGAGATCCACCTGCAGCTTGGCACAGGCATTCCATTATAGTGGCAGTCAGTGTCAGTGGCTCAGCAGATAGCACACTCACTCCTGAGGCTAGGAGCTCAGAAGGCTGTGGGTTCTGCCCCCACACCAGGCACTTGGGTTAAATCCCAATACTGACACTGTAGTGCAGCATGAGGGGGGTGCTGCACTCCTGAGGTGCCATCTTTTGGATAAGATGTTGAACCGAGGTCCCATCTGCATGTTCTGGTGGTAGTTAGAAACATAGAAACATAGAATTTGACAGCAGATAAGGACCGCTTGGCCTACCTAGTCTGCCCATTTCCCTACCTAACAGATAAGCAGCAGATCCTAGTTAACCAACAGCCTACTTCCTCCTACCCACCATTAGAATTGCCTTATGTCTGTCCCATGCATTCTTGAATTCTCCCACTGTTTTTGACTCTATGACCTCCTCAGGAAGGCTGTTCCACGCATCTACAACCCTCTCTGTGAAGAAATACTTCCTCACATTACCTCTGAGCCGTCCCCCCTCTATCTTCAAATTGTGCCCCCTTGTTCTTGCACTTCTCTTTTTTTGAAAGATGCTACCCTCTTGGACTTTGTTGATTCCCTTGAGGTATTTGAAAGTTTCTATCATGTCCCCCCACTCCCTCCTTTCCTCGAGGCTATACATCTTAAGCTCCTTTAGTCTTTCACATATGTCTTCTGGTGCAGACCCTGCACCATTTTGGTTGCCCTCCTCTGGACAGCCTCCACCCTGTCTATGTCTTTGTGGAGATGGGGTCTCCAGGACTGTACACAGTACTCCAGATGCGGTCTTACCAACTGTCTGTACAGAGGGCCAACAACTTTCTGTTTTCTACTGGTGATTCCTCTCCCTGTGCATCCCAGTATCCCCCAGCCCTCCTTACTGCCTTCTCACATTGCTGGCCCACCTTTGGGTCGTCTGATATGACTACCCCCAGGTCTCTTTCCATTTTTGTTGTTGTTAGTATCTCACCCCCAATTGTGTGCTCTTGCCCTGCGGTTTTTGTTTCCCAGGTGCATTACTTTGCACTTCTTTGCATGGAATCTAAGCTGCCATACATTTGACCATTCCTCCAACCTTGCCCAGTCCCTTTTCATCCTTTCCACCCCACCTTGCCTATCAACCCTGTTGCAAATCTTTGTGTCATCTGCAAAGGGACATACCTTCCCCTCTAGTCCCTTTGCAATGTCACTTCTAAAGACATTAAAAAGGACCGGCCCTAGTACTGAACCCTGTGGTACCCCACTAGTAACCCTCCTTTATTCACTGTGGGCTCCATTTCCTATTACCCACTGAGCCCTGTTGTCCAGCCAGTGTTTTACCTAGGCTATCACCCTGGGACCCACTCCCAGGCTGGCTAATTTGTGTACTAATCTTTTGTGCAGGACTGTGTCAAATGCCTTGCTAATGTCTAGGTAGACCATGTCCACAGCCTCTCCCTGGTCTACTACTTTGGTCACCCAGTCAAAGAAATCAATTAGATTTGTTATGCATGACCTTCCCACTCTGAATCCAAGCTGCCTTGGGTCCTGTGCCCCACTGACCTCTAGGTACTCAACAATTCTTTCCTTTAGAAGTGATTCCATAATTTTCCCTTCAACTGAGGTCAAACTGACAGGTCTGTAGTTTCCTGCCTCTGTCTTGCTCCCACTTTTATGAAGGGGAATCACATCCACCCTTCTCCAGTCCTCAGGTACCACACCATCCTCCCATGATTTATTAAAAATTGTAGTCAGTGGTGTTACTAGTTCTTCCCTTAGTTCTTTTAGAATTTTGGGGTGAATCCCATCAGGCCCCATTGCTTTATCCACCTTCAGTTTTAAGAGTTCTTTCAGAACCCTTTCTTTTGTGAAAGGACTAGTATTAACCCCCCTATCCAGAGTGCTTCTATTGACTGGATTAGGTCTCTCCCCCTGCTTTTCCATTGTGAATACTGAGCAGAAATATTCATTCGATATCCCTGCTTTTTCACTGTCGTTCTCTGCCCAACCACCTTCCTCTTTATTTAGCCTCAGTATCCCTGCCTTCGACTTTCTTTGCTCCCTAATGTACCTATAAAAGGTTTTATCCCCCTTCTTAACCGAGTTGGCTATCTTTTCCTCAGTTTGGGTCTTTGCTATTCTGACTGCCTTCCCCACTTCCTTCTGCTTTAACTGGCACAGTTCTCTGTCCTGCTTCTTCTGTGTTTCCTTATACTACCTGAATGCTATATTTTTCTCCCTTACCTTCCCCGCCACTTCTTTTGAGAACCATAGTGTTTTTTTCTTTCATTTTGATTTGTTTATTTGCTTAACACAAAGGCTTGTTGCCTCTGTGATGGCAGTTTTGATGTTTCCCCATTGTTGCTCCATCCACACCTTCTTGCCTGTTTGCCAGTGCTTTTCTGAGGCACTCTCCGGTTTTGACAAAATCAGTCCTCCTGAAGTCTAGTACCTTCACTTTTGTGTGGCTTGACTCTACAGCTAAGTTTATCGTGAACCACACTGTTTGGTGGTCGCTTGTTCCCGGATGGCTACCCACTTCAAGATCAGAGATCATCTCTCCTTCCCCATTTTGGAGT
Organism: Neoceratodus forsteri; assembly: GCA_016271365.2. Classification (NCBI taxonomy): domain Eukaryota; kingdom Metazoa; phylum Chordata; order Ceratodontiformes; family Ceratodontidae; genus Neoceratodus; species Neoceratodus forsteri. Next base: position 878,515,687 of record CM028129.1, read on the forward strand.
ACCAGGTCTAAGATTGCTCCCTCCCGAGTGGGTTCCAAAACTAGCTGTCTGAGGCATGCCCCCTGTAGGGCATCGAGAATGACCCTGCTCTTGGATGTGGCTGCAGCAAAGGTGCTCCAGTTAACATTTGGCATATTCAGGTCCCCCATCAGCAATATTTCATCTTTTCTCTGCCATCCCAAGGATGTCTTCTGTCATTTTCCTTGTCCACTTCCTCCCCCCCGTGACAGGGGTCTGTATACAACCCCTGTGTGGATTGTGGAGTCATTTCCAGTCTCCAGGGTGACTCACAATGCCTCCTCTCCTCCATGTTTACCCTTTAGTTCTGTTGCTTGGATCTCTTCCCTTATATAGAGAGCTACTCCTCCTCCTCCTCCTCCTCTTCTTCCCTCCCTGTCCCTCCTGTAGATTGTGTACCCTGGTATGTTGACATCCCAGTCATGATTCTCTGGGTACCATGTTTCTGTGACTGCCACGTTATCCAGGCATCCCTCTTCCATCAAGGCCACCATTTCGGGAAGATTTTTACCTAGACTACGGGCATTGGTACTCATTACCCTCCATCTTTTTCTGGCTTTATTTCTTTTGTCCCCATCCCTGTAATTACTGCCTTTGTCTTTTTCTCCATTTACCCCTGCCCTTATCCCTATCAACTGCTCTATCTTGGTGTTTACCTCACTAACTACCCTGACTTTTGGGGCGGCTAGGAGTTCCCTTCTCCTTTTCAGTGCCTCCGCCCTTGGCTAGTTTGAATGCTTGCCAATGAAGCATGTAAACCTATCACCTAGGATCCTAGTTCCCCTCCAGGATCGATGCAGACCATTGCACTTGTATAGGCCTGCATCCCTCCAGGTGGAGCCCCAGTCCCCAATGAATCCAAATTCCTGAGCTCTGCACCAGTTTTTCAACCAGTCATTGAATCCCATGGTGGATGTTAAAGATCCCATGGCACTTCTAGAAAAGAGTAGCCGAATTTCCTCGGTGCCTTGGCCAAATTTCCTTCCATTCACTAAAATGCCACCAACAGTTTAATCTGGTTCAAGGTCAGTTGGCATTCATCTGTATCCCCCTCCTCCAGGTCATGCCTGAAAATAAGCAGAATTTGTCTAGTGCACTTACCCGGTCAAGAACAAGTAATTCAATAAATAAATTAATATGGACAGCATCTGTTCTATGCAGAATTTAGTGACAGCTGAAACTCTGTTGTACCACTGATTTAACATCAGACTGCTTTTGTACTACTACTCTGATGTCAGATCAATGATAAAACAGCAAACCACAGCCAGCAGCATGTGTCACAATATTAAAAAAAGATTTGTCTATCACTGTTCATAACAAAGCAAGGGCAACTTACAAATAAACACAATGGCAGCTGTTACTATTGGCAACACCCGTGGTGGCTGCACTAAATTCATAGAACATGTTTTTTGTATTTTAAGATGTATTAGAGAATAGACACTGTCCATTTACTATAAAAACAGTAGATGACCTGTCATACACAACAAGATCAGGATTCTATCACAGGCTCCTGATGAAATCGGGGACTACTCCAGCTGTGCTGTCATGGTCACTGATTTCATCAGGAGCCCTCAATGGAATCCAGAGCTTGTTGTGTTTGACATGTCATCTACTATTCTATTTGTATGTCCATAGTGTGGAATAGCATTACCCCTCAACCACCCCGGCCCCATGTGGGGATCCACACCATCAGGGCAGGAAGGTAGGGCTGGTGGATACTGACAAGCCACCAGCTCACAACTGTATGTCAATGTACTTCAGAGATGTATGATTCATGCATATCTTGGATGCCTTTGAGGATCAGGCCATAAATTGATATCTGTCTTATATCAAAGACATTTGACTTCAGTTGAGTGCTAGCTTTTCTGTTAAGGAAGTATTTTTTTTACCACTGCACATACAGTACTCAATTATATAGAACTTACCCATTAGGCTTACCTTGTGTTGTGTTCCTCTGAATTTTCATTTTTCAGTCATGAAAGGTCTGTATTTAAACTCCTCCACAAAGGAACACTTTTTGTTTATGGTGCGCCAATACATGATATTTGACTTATAGTATGTTAAAATACAATTTATTTTATTGTCTAAACGTATACTGTTATTTTCAAAATGAATATAAAACCCTAAAATAGCCTCAGTATGCCCCTGGCCATGAGTTAGAAATGTCTAATGAACACCCTGAAAATGTCTTATTGAACTTATAAAATGGGACTCTGTATTTTACATGTTTGCTAAAATTAAAATTATTAAGTGTAAATAAAACAAAAGTAAAATCTTTGTATAAATGTGTCATAAAATAGTTCTTCTGCCTGATTGCATTTTTTATAAGTAGGACATTTTTTCCTGTTAAGGACTCTACAGTAGTAATTTTTCCTGAGTCCATCTCAGTAGTTTGGTGTGTATACCATCTTTTCACTTTTTGCTCCCCCTGGTCTGGTTGATCAGGGCTTTCCTTGGCCCTTGTACCCCTTCTCTTTGTGTTCTTCAGGTACCTGGTTTTCTCTGGATATGTTCATGAAACACTACAGAGTGAATACTCTGAGTTCTGCAAATGAAGCTGTGGGTGCAAGGTACTGCAGGTAGCTGACAAAAAGGCATAAGAAGTTGAGGTTTAGTAAAATACTTTCCCTCCCATGTAAGCTTTTTGTACTGCTTCTTACATCCTAGCAGTTATGACTAAACTAGGTCAAAGTGTGGAATGTCACAGAGAAAAGAAATGCAACTGATTTTAATTTCTTCTTTTTTTTTGTTAGTTCCAGTGTTGTCACTAGGGCCCATCTGAAAACATTTGTCTCACAGAATATTTTCAGCAGCATAGTTTTTTGATTTGGTATACTGCCTTAACCTTTGAGCGTCATACACCATGTTACACTGTTTGGGAAACAAAGTTCTATTCTGATTGTTTATGTTGCATCCTTCTTGATTCATGTAGATGTATTTTCCTGCCATTGAGAAAGTTAATGATCTGAACATTACAGTGTTGGATCATATGTGTCCAGCATTGATTTGTGGAGCTAAAAGGTGTTTAATTGGTTGTTAATAGCTGTTCAACCAACATCTGCATTACAGGGCAATATATTGAAATGGGGACCAAAGAGTACTTGGAATACTGAGGAAGCAAAGCTTCATGATGGTGTTACAGCTTTGAAAGTCAGCCTCTCCCTGGTGATGAATTATTTAATACACAGTAGCTATGAGTTAACTATGTATTGATACTAGCACTAACATATACAATAATGAATGAGGAAGTGGTACTTAATGGGAATTTAATGGTGGCCCGAGGTGTGGGATGCTACATAAACCCCGAGGGTGAAGCCCGAGGGGTTGACTAAAGCATCCCACACCAAGGGCGACCATTACATTTGAGTTTAAGTCACTTCCTCATTTGTTATTATATATAATTGCTGGTCAGCAATTTTTTTTTACATTTAGATTTATCTCGCTGTTGCAATCAGTGCTTACCGCATTTGAGCATGTCAGATCTCTTCCCGCTGCCACTTGTTGTTCAATGTGGCTGTTGAATAGTAGGATTAACCAGATAAAATTTGTACATGTTTGAGGAGAAAGCAACGAGCAGTAATTTGAAAAAAAACAGATGGACAGATGAAATGAATGGAAAACCGTTGAAGTTGGTTGGTCTGGTGTGGTGGCTCCTCGCTATGCAGAAGAAGAAGCCACCATGTTTTTCAACACGTTAGCCTGCCTAGCAGTAGGAGAACAGACAGTCAGGTAGTGGCTGCTCTTCAGTGACTCGGCATCTGCTCGCCGTTATAACCCTCGGGTTATAATAGCAAATAATAACTCAGTCACTACATATGAAAAATTGCTGACCAGTTATTATAGAAACATAATTGCATTATGTTGGATTTATTATTTATTTCAAATGTTTCATCAGGAAAGACACACTGAGCTGCTAACAGCTCATTTCCAGATGTGTGCTTGTGGGAGGGGGAAGGGTGGACAATGAGAAACACTAAGAACAATATTACAAAAATAACAATGTTGCAATTATAGGTGAATAAGCAAAATAAATAATTGTGCAAAGACAAGGACTGCAAAAATACAATAAAGTGCTGGAGGATAACTGCATTTGCAGTTACAACACAATGAAGTGCTGGAAGATAACAACATTTCCAATGTGCAGAGGCAATACTGAGTTAAGGGTGGGAGCAAAGGTTGTCAACTGGGGAGGGTGAAGAGGGGACTACCCTAATGTAAGTGCAGGGCAAATGGAGAGCAGAGGAAAGAGGGTGGTGGGCAGCAGCACAGGGATGAGTACCAGGGACAGCTGATAAAATGAGTAGTGAAGTCATGGAGAAGGGAGGAGAAGGAGTGGTGGGAAGAGGCAGAGAAGATGGTAAAGGGGAGAGAATACCATAGTTTGGGGAAATGCAATGAGAAGGCAGCTTAACCAGCACTAGATTTCCTTGAAGGGGGTGTGAAAGAATGATAGCCAGAGTTGTAAAGGCAGTTAGAAGTGAGTTTGGGGAAGTGAGGAGGGTAGCAAGGTAGGAGGGAAAGGAGCCAAGCCAGTATTTAGACATGAAGGATGCACAAATGTGTGAGGTGTCAGACCTCAGGGAAGGGGAAGGAGAGGAAGGAGTACAGGCAGCTGTGGTACATGCTGGGTGGGGTCCAGAGTAAAGTGGCAAAAGGATTAAAATAGTGGATCCAGTCTAGCCAGGGTGGACTTGGAAGCAACATTGTCTACCATGGCACCATAGTGGTAGATGGTGAGTATCATCTTTGCCATGCAGGAAATTATATGAACCCTTTACTCCTGTAAGTTTGGGGTATATCTTCTTGTGCATGACATCCACGTGCTCTGAGAAATCAAGGTACTGGTCTAGCCAGATCCTGAGGTACTAGCCCGAGAGGACATCCTCAATTACTACACCATCCAGGGTAAGGAAGGAGGGGAGATGGATGAGCCTGGCGAGTCTCTACCTAGTGTCAGAAGTCATTAGGATAATTTTTTTGGCACTGTGGGACAGAAGATTTGTCAGGAAGCAGTGTTGAATGTTAGTGAAGTCTAGTTGGACCCTGGCCATAAGATCAGAGGCAGAGGAGCTGGAGGCAAAAAGTACAGTGTCATCTGTGTACATATGAATGAACGCAGAGGAGCAAGCAGCAGGGAGGTCATTCAGCAGGATGGAAAAGAGTACTGGGCCTAATATAACCTCTTCTTTATTACTCCAGGACATGAGGCAGCATAGTTTTGTGTCAGGGCAGTCCTGCCAGATGAATCTAATTGACTACTGCAACTAGTTTTCCAACCATCCGTTCCCCTTCTCCCTAACCCCAAGATCTGTCAACTTTCTGATCAACCACTTATGGGGTACAGAGTCAAAGGCCTTGCTTAAGTCCAGGTAAAGGATGTCCACCACTTGGTCCCTGTCTACTGTTTTAGGGAAACAAAGAAAACAGTTCCACAGGAAATGGATGATTGTCCATATTAAATATTGGATAGCTGCCTCTCCGATGTGTGTACACTGTTGTTGTTGTCTTCTCCCAAACCCAAAAAAACGAAACTGTGAGGGCGCTCCTAGCACACATTAATCCACAGACAGTCTTCTTTTATATTTTCAAACTTCTTTTTTATTATCTTAAAATGTGGCAATCCTCAACGTTTCACCAAGTGTCTTGGCTCTATCAAGAGATGCCCTTATAGAAATATATAAATAAACAATATTAAAAAGACTGTCTATACCATAATTTATATATTTTTTTATAACTTTTTCACATATACACAAAATATACATTAAATATATATTATGTCAATTCCACTGATTCCACTTACTTCATGAATTTTGTTGAACTCTCTACTGTTGTTAATACCATTTGCATGAATTTCTGATCCTATACAGAACAATATCAAAATGATTTTTTTTTTTGTATTTATGATGGCTATATTACTTACATAATCTAACCCATCACCTTAAAACACCCAATACACCATACCATAACACACTCTATCAATCATATTTCACATAAGTGCTTTATAAGTACCTGTTCAATCTCTATAAATATTTGTGAATGCACAAGTACGTGCAATAAATGTGTTATATTTTAATATGTTTTTAAAAAAGTAAGACAGTAACCAGAAAGATAAATGAATTGAAATATATGTTACTGTTGTTTTAGCTGAGAAAGATGCTTGAAGAGATAAGAAAAGCTGAGGCCACGTAAAAGGGCACACTTTTGAAATATTTATAGAGATTGAACAGGTACTTATAAAGCACTTATGTGAAATATTATGGATAGAGCGTGTTATGTTATGGTATGGTGTATTGGGTGTTTTAAGGTGATGGGTTAGATTATGTAAGTAATATAGCCATCATAAATACAAAAAAAAAAAAATCATTTTGATATTGTTCTGTATAGGATCAGAAATTCATGCAAATGGTATTAACAACAGTAGAAAGTTCAACAAAATTCATGAAGTAAGTGGAATCAGTGGAGTTGACATAATATATATTTAATGTATATTTGTGTATATGTGAAAAGTTAGAAAAAATATATATAAATTATGGTATAGACAGTCTTTTAATATTGTTTATTTATATATTTCTATAAGGGCATCTCTTGATAAAGCCAAGACACTTGGTGAAACGTTGACGATTGCCACATTTTAAGATAATAAAAAAGAAGTTTGAAAATATAAAAGAAGACTGTCTGTGGATTAATGTGTGTTAGGAGCGCCCTCACAGTTTCGTTTTCTTGGGTTTGGGAGAAGACAACAACAATACTGTTTTAGGGACCCAGTCAAAGAAGTCCATCAGATTTGTTTGACATGATCTACCTCCCATAAACCCATGCTGCCTCTGATCCTGGAGATCATGCTCATCCTGATGCTCCACTAACATTTCCTTAAGTATGGTCTCCATGAGCTTGCACATGACTGAAGTCACACTGACCAGTCTGTAATTCCCTGTAGTACATAAAAAAAATAATTTGTGCTGCAGTACATTGATAATACATCAATAAGTAGTTGATGATTTTGTTTCATTAATATCATATAGAAAGGAGTCAGTATAATAAAAACATGGGAAATGCTAAAAGGCAAAAGACCATAGGTCCATCATGTTCATCTCATGTGATCCAGTAAGCTGCATCATTCTGTATCATGTGAAATACCTGTAACCACTATTAAATGGAAGTGTTACAGCACCAGTAAATTGTCTATATATTGACACTATGAACAGGAAAACCAGCTATAGCAGAAACCTCTGGCAACACAAGGTCAAGTGATCTATCCATTCCTCCTGAGCATACTAATTCAGCTCTGAGGTATGCAATTTGTTTCCTTCTCCCTCCTAACAAATTAAATCATGTCAGGCAATGTTATTCTCAAGAAAGAACTGCTCCAACTTGGGTTCGGAAAAGGGATGGCCATCTATGCTGTTCAGTGTCTTAACCTCAAGTTGGTCTGATCCTCTGGTAGTCCCATGCCCCATAAATTGTTAATTTGTAAATATGTATTTCTCCTCTCCATTCCTATCTACAACAATGGTGTTTTTAGTTGCATCAGCACTTCTGCCTGCTGATGCCCTTCTAGAAGTTATTTCTGGCTCTGGCTCTGTGGTTGCTTCAGGTGAGGTCCTACTCCTATGTTACCTCAATACCTTTTGGTTGTGCCCCTCACCTAAAAATACCTCTTGCTACTGCAAAACATCTCTTACTATTGCAGATATCCCAGCACTTAACCTCATCTGATACATTAATGAATATATATATATATATATATATATATATATAAACCTCAGGTCTCCAGGTCAAACCCAATATTGACTGTATCCTGGCTACCCACCTCCAGGAGATAGTTTCAGTGGGCCAGATATCTTTCACAACCATTTCTCATTTTCTGTGTAAGGAAAATCCAATGGCCCAATGTTTTTTCTAAACCCAGTCTTTCCCACTGTGTACCCACTATGGACCTTACATCCTCACAGACTGATCTTTTGTCAGATTTTGTATCTTACTTATCTTCATTATTATTAGTTAATGCTGTTTGCACATCAGTTATTTTGGAAAGTTTTTAATTGTTCACTATTTTCAAAGTTGATTTACTTTTTCTTATTTATTGCTGTATTCAGCCTCCTCCCGCCTGTTAGATCAGTGTGCCTTTCCTGGCTAAATAGTTTCACTAAAAATGATAAATAAACATGTTACATAGAAACATAAAAAGTGTTGACAGAAAAGGAACAGCAGGCCATTCCAGTCTTCTCTATTGTCCATGCCTTACACTACACCCTGGACCATACTTAATCAAAGGTGTTCCTCCCTCCCCCCACCTCACTTATACCCATGTGCCAATCCCACACATGTTTAAAGCTCCCCACTGCCTTTGCCCCTACAATCTCTTCTGGCAGGCTGTTCCAGATGTCTACCACCATTTCTGTGAAGAAGTATTTCCTCACATCTATCTTAAACTCTACCCCTCACATTTTAAAGCATGCCTTCATGTACTAGTGTTCTTCCTCCTCTGAAAGAGGCTCCCCTTCACTTTGTTCATCCCTGTGAGGTACTAATAAAGTAGGTCTCAATCATATCCCCACTTGCTTTCCTGCCTTCCAGGGAGTACATGATGAGCTCTGCAACCTCTCCTCATATGGCTTCTTGTGCAAACCACATACCATTTTAGTAGCCCTCCTCTGGAGTGTCTCCACCCTACTGATGTCCTTGCAGAGGTGCAGCTCCCAGAACTGGATGTAATACTCCAGGTGGGGTTTTACCACTGAACGATACAGAGAGAACATTACGTTGTAAGTTTCAAAATGGATTTTCAGCTCAGGTCCTTTTTCTGTGTTGCTTCCCAGCTCCAAACCACACATCCACTACAGTGCTGCTGAATCCCAGAGGGTGGTCAGTATTGTACTTTTATGGATATGTGGTTTGGAGCTAGGCACTAACTTAGGAAAAAAATCACTCTGTTCTCTTGTCTTACCATAAATATAAGGTCAGGTGTTAATGTTATATTCAAATTTGGTATGATGGACACTCAATGCCTAAATTTGAAATTCACTACATTCTAAGGACAATGTATGAACACATATCAGACCTTAAAGCTCACATAGACTCAGAAACTGTTATTCTTAATATTAACTGACATCATGGGGATAACTGTCCAAGTGTAACACACACGTTCTGAACTATGTATCCTATTATGACAGGTGACCATTGTTAGCAACTCATTTTGAAGTTGTGTCAAATGCTGCGATAACCATATGTGATATCACACCCTGTTATTATGTCATTTCAGTCTTACATTTTTTAACAGATAGGCCTGTATCATGAACTTGCAGGCAAACATCTTTCTGTTTTTGCTTGTGCTTCACTCACTGTCTAAGGTAGGCAGCAGTTTTTTTACTTTTTGTTTTTAAAGTCTAGCTCTCAAAAAAATTTTTTTGTACATTTTTACTTGCACCCTCTCTCAGTCATGCTCACACTCACCGTTCACACCAAAAATACCTGTACCAGTTATAGAAAGTAAAACACAGGCAAGTGTGTGTGTGTGTCTATGAGCTTTTTACACACCCTCAGTGTGCGATGACAATATATTCCTCTTAAACTTTGCTCTTTAGGTTTATGGGTCATCACACACCTCAGATATGTTAAAAAAAACTCATAACACACACCTGCCTATAAATTTGATTTCTTGAAACCCTTTCCTATTTCTTAGCAGCATGCATATCATTCTATATGACATTGCTTCAAAATACAATAAATTGTTAAGTTAAAAAACTAACTTCTACTTTCAGCCCACCATAGCTCAACATATCACTTATTCTTTTGTCACTGAAATCTGACACACTGACTCTCAAGATGTGGGAAAATGTGGGACACTGGCCTTCATAATGTTAAATATGTGACCTAACATGAACATGCATGCTCAGAACTCTGTTGTACCCTATGCTTTTATTTGTGTGAAGTTTAATTATCTTTACAGTCTATCATTTATTGCATATTCTGTGCATGTAAGTACTTTTTTCATCTGGGACAACTGTGGGACAGAGCAATTCTGAGGGGTAAAATAAGGGACATTACTCATAATGTGGGACAGTTGAGAGGTACAGTATGTAGCTTAAAGTGATTGCCACATAATTATGGTTCATCCTTCTTGTAAGTCATCAGTATGATACAGTTGTCATTTCAGATAGAGACATTATCATCATTAGAAATAAATCATTAGCACAGTCACATAAAGTACCCAAGAAACAGATTTTGGAGATGGGGCAAAGGAAAATTCATATGCAAAGCATCTTGGTTACTCTCTGCTTTGTACTAAAGCTAAAAGTTACTATACTTAAATAGCATGGACCCCTAAGGGAAATCATTGGCATGAAGTTTCATCTATCTCATATAAAATCTGAATTAATGAGTCTATGACAGTCATGCCTGTGTTTTCTCTTGCAGTGTCTTGAAGGTCTTGCCTAGTAGGAGATGTGGTAGCTCGGCAGGTTACCAGATTAAATAATTTGAATCAATAAATATTTTATTCAAATCAATATACTGTATTTGATGTAGTGTAAGGCCACATAAGACTATGTCACAGTACACATGCAAATCTCTATGGAAACCCGAACCATAAAGTAGTCACTCTGGAATATAAAGAGCATGAGGCATTTTATATTTTGTCAAATACAGTAAAAACACAAATAAAGTACAATGAGAAATGTAAATGGTGTTGTAGCATTTATTGATGTTTTATTAATATCCCATAAACCTACTGTGTTTTTTCATGTGTAATTGCATTTACAGGTACCTGCACTGTTCATTTGAGATGGCATTGGAACAAGAGTTGTGAGCTATTTTGTTGGCACATAAATAATACAATTACAGAGCACAGAAAGTTGGATATTTATGTTGAAGTTACAGAAGGGAGTTTCAGATTTTACTAGTGTTACAATAATTTTCACTCAGAATGGTAAAGTACTGATGAATCCAGTGGCTATAGTTACAGGAACATGCATGTAGCAAACTGTATAGTTTCCATACTGATCAGTGTAAATACTTCCTTATTAATATTCTGTTTCAAAAAGTATAACATTTTGACCTTGAAGTTTCCCAAGTTTCTTATGAGAATGGTGCTGAAGGTGATTTAAGACAGAACATGATTACTTACCATTTGACTTTGTATTGAAGGAAACACTTGAAGCCACCTGAGGCAAGCCACTTGTAAAGTAGCACATATTTGCCTTTAGCTTTACCTGCAGCTACACGTAAAGTTGTATTACACAGATTTCAGAGGTATGAGTACTTTGTGCCATCTGGACATGGCAGGGGAATTGGGCCTGTGGAAGCTCAAGACCTGTGTCAGTGTTCTCACAGAAGGCCTGTTTATGAACAGATGTTATGTGGTGTTTTTCTCAAAGAATGGGCTCTGGAGAGAGACCATGTCTATCAACGACTGAGGTATTATGTGTAGCTACCATTTTTAACCTTGAAGAAGACTATCATTAATTCTATGCTGAATTTTTTTATGATTATTTCTTAAACACACAAGGAGAGGAAGTACTGTTGTATGTGGTGGAGAGTTTTCTGTATTTCAAGAAGCTGTACTTTTTAAATACTTTTCCTGTCAATGCAACCTAATGAAACCTGATTCAGTAGAAGATATTATGCGAATATCTCAGTACAGGAGATGATCTGGGGTGGAAAACCCTACATTTGATGATAAACAGCAGATGTGTCAAACTGCTTATCATTTTCTGTGTATGAGGCCCATTGCTTTGAAACAATTTGGATTTGATGCTGCTTTAGTTGATACACAGCAGATACAAGATCCCAAATGTGTTTGGGTTATTTTTTTAATTAGGTAAACTGTAAGCAAGTGCCACAAAATAGAGTAACTAGAGATAAAAGGTAATTGCAACTGTTTTACATTTACAGTGAAATGTGTTCATTAATACAGCATAGATCTGGAATATTTAGGTCTCACCATCACATGCATCAGCTATACTATAAATATCTCATAAAGGGACACAGTAATATACAAAAAAGAAATGATACACTCTTACTCTAGTAAATATTGAGGCCTTTGTGTGTGACCTGTTGACTGACAGCACATTTTGCATAGTATATTTTTTCATTTTCCCTTAGCTTTTTTATTATTTATTCAATAAAGCCTCCCTTTCTTGCTGACAGCAGTTGTATTTATAAAGCTAATTCCTGCACTGCAAAATGTTTATCACTTTATAAACTAAAAGCTAATGTTTTATTTATGTGCAATGATGAGAGAAAAAGGAAACTGAATTGATGTTTACCTAACAAGCTGCAAAATACGTGTTGTAGCATAATAGTGTAGTTCATAAGCATTTCAGCTTGTGATTGCTGGTATCAACATTTGAACGCAGAGGGAACTTAGGCAGACATAGCACGTATACAAGAGCAGTTTAGGTCTACATCTATAAAACTAACATCTGTTTAAGAATACATTGTATTTAAAAATAACTGTACAGTGATCAGCTGGTTAAGTACAGTTAGCCAGATGTCGTTCTCAAGTGCCAGATGGGACAATAAAACCAAGATTGAAAATTAAAAACACTGTGAAAGGTCAAATCAATTAAGCAACCTGCTAGGCTTGGCATATGACAGTTAAAAGTAAGTTGAAACTACTCAAGAAGTGAGCAATGAGAAAATGAATCTGTTTAGCTTCATCCTGGCATTGAAGAGTTCCAAGTTCACCTCGGTCATAAAGTATGCACTCTGGTACTCTGCTTCATTGGAAGTTTGAGTCCAAGCATCTCTGCATATGATGATAAAAAATTGCTACATGTAACCTTTCTTGGTAACAGTACAGTATGCTCTTTGCAAAGCTTGCAGCCTCGTCAGAGTTAAACACTATTGTTTGACATGCCAAGGCTGGTATGAAAGGCAAAGGACAAGAGTGATAAAACGAGAATGATGTTTATTTTTAACACAACTTTAGTTCTGTTTCTCTTTGTGTCATTTAGCACCTTGCTTATTTATCTGGTACTATAAGTGCAGTGCAATGAAAACAAAAATCACACAGGAAAGCCAAGTCCTTCACAGAAGACTAAACAAATCTTTATACAATTTTACAGCATGATGTAAGACATAAAGTTAAAACTAAGGTAGTTATTGATTTCCATTGTTGAACTCTATGCAGAATAATATATGGTCAGCTGAAAATTAAAAAGTTGAAGCTTCATAGAGGGATTTTCTTGACACCATAAGCCATGCACGCAAAAGTTAAGTGATCAGTCAAAGTGATCAAAATCCCGTGATGTACATATTGTCTTGTTTACAGTTTGCCTATTTTGTTTTAAATTTGTATATATGGCAACTTGAAAGTAATAAAAATAAACTTGTTGGAAGGCAGTGTGGTCTAGTGGCAAGAGCACAGACTTGATAATCAAGAAACCTAGTTTTAAATTCCATGAAAGAGATAAAGATTTACTTTAAGCGCTTACTCTATGTGATCTTTAGAAAGTCACTTGACCTTTTGTGCTGTGGCCCACACAGTTGTAAAGATTGGGAAGAAGCTATACTCTAATGTAAACCATATGTTCACACTTGGGCTAATTTTGTTAGATAAACTGTTAAATGGGGCTTGCCCAGTAGTGCAGTGGCGCATTACCATTTACTATGCCAGTGATCCAGGTTCAGGAATAGACTTGAGTCACTCGAGTGCTGGCCATGAAAGGGAGGATTGAACATCCCGAGGATAACTCTCCTTCCTCAGGGCAGAGGACGCTGCTTCCTGCTACTTGACTGACATCTAGTGGGGGCCAGATGGCAGCATATTGGCAGCACATACCTGGAGAGAGGGGCAACCACAGGTCATCAAGCATGCATGTGTGTATTATTGCATGCCAGCACCACTGGGGAGTAAACCAGGAGCTAGAGGAAAACCCTGCTCCATAATTGCAGCAGCACCCTCCACAGGCCCACACACAAAAGAAATGGCAAACCATCTCCCACTAACATGGCCCTGGGCAGCTGGTGGATAACTGGTAAGTCAATGAGAAGTTCAGTAATGGGGCTGGTGGTCAGTGCTGTTGGGTGAGCCAAGGGACAAGAAACAACTTGGAAAAAAACCTGTAAGAAAAACATTGGGGGGGATTTGTTTTGCTGGTAGTTTTAGCAGTTTAATCGTGTTCTTGCTGCCTTTTAGAGAGTGTCATTCTTAGTTATGTCTTTTAGGCCCAGGGTTGTCATTAGTGGCCTTATTGGGACAATTTTTAATGGCGCAGTAAGGGATGCTGTGACCATCTCAAAAATGGTCAAAGATCCTTGGTCACATAGTAGTTTATTTAGAAGTAAAATGTGTATAAAGGTGGATGCAGGAAAAATATGAATATGAGAAACCTTTTGCCTTTTGTTTCATTGAAACATGGACAAAGGCTGCACTCACCCATAGAATTTGTGAATTATAGTTGAACTTATGAAAAAAAGAAAGGCCGGCAGAAGGACCAAAGGTCTATTGAGTCTGCTCGATGTGGAGGTCATGCGCATATGCTGCATTTTGCTTCATCTCCCCTCTTCTGTCACCATAACCTTCCCCTTTAATCTACCCCACTTTCTTTTAAACCCCCCAGCTGTACTGTGATTTACTACGCCTCTGGTAGTGCATTCCATTATGCCACCACTCTTTCAGTGAAGAATTGCCTTCTGGCCTCCTCCCTGTACCTCCCCCATTAATTTGTAGTTCTGCCCTCTGGTGTTTCTGTTCTCACATTTGCAAACAAAAAATATCCCCTATATTAACCTTGCTTTGAACTTGTTAATGCCTTTAAGGTACAGTATTTGAAGGTTTTGATAATATTCCCACTCTCTCTTCTCTACTACAGTAAGTACATAAGAACATAAAAATGTGATGACAGAAGGGGACCATGAGATCTATCTAGTCTACCCAATTTGTCCACCCCCTACCTTGTTATTTTCCTAGATTACCACAGTTCAGGTTCACCAGCCTGTTTTCATACAAGATATCTTGCTGCCCCTGAATCATCTTGGTAGCCCTCTGTACTGCCTCCATCTGGTTTATGTGTTTCACAATGTAAGGGTTCCAGTACTGCACATGGTCCTGCAGATGCAGATGCACCTTGGACCTCTACATGGACAGAATGATTGCTTTCCTCCTGCTAGAACCGCCTTGCTATGCAACCAAGCATCCAGTTCACCTCCACCGCATTTGTGCACTGCTTGGATAGTTTCAGGTCCATTGTAATTGCTTCACTCCCCAAGAGTGTACTCAGCCCTATGGTTCTTACGCACTATGTGCATTACATAGAAACATAGAAACATAGACTTTGACAGCAGATAAGGACCGCTTGGCCCATCTAGTCTGCCCATTTCCCTACCTACAGGATAGGCCGCAGATCCTAGTTAACCGGCAGCCTATTTCCTCCTACCCCCGACAAGAATTGCCTTATGTCTGTCCCATGCATTCTTGAATTCTCCCACAGTTTTAGACCCCACAACCTCCTCAGGAAGGCTGTTCCATGCATCCACTACCCTCTCTGTAAAATAATACTTCCTCACATTGCCCCTGAATCGCACCCCCCTCTATCTTTAAATTGTGTCCCCTTGTTCTTGCACTTCTCTTTTTCTGAAAGATGCTACCTTCTTGGACTTTGTTGATTCCACTGAAGTACTTAAACATTTCTATCATGTCCCCCTCTCCTTCTTTCCTCAAGGTATACATCTTAAGCTCCTTTAGTCTCTCCTCATACGGCTTCTCTTGCAGACCCTGCACCATTTTAGTTGCCCTCTTCTGGACTGCCTCTATCCTGTCTATGTCCTTGAGGAGATGGGGTCTCCAGAACTGGATGCAGTACTCCAGATGGGGTCTCACCAACTGTCTGTACAAAGGGATAACAACTTCCTGTTTTCTGCTGCTGATGCCTCTCCCTATGCATCCCAGTATACCCCCAGCCCTCCCTACTGCCTTCTCACATTGCTTGCTAACCTTAAGGTCATTTGATATGATTACCCCCAAGTCCATTTCCTTTTTTGTTGTTGTTACTAACCCCCCCCCATTGTGTATTCCTGCCCTGGGTTCTTGTTTCCCAGGTGCATTATTTTGCACTTCTTTGCTCTGAATCCTAGCTGCCATACTTCTGACCATTCCTCCAACCTTGCCAAGTCCCTTCTCATCCTTTCCATGCCTCCTTGTGTATCAACCCTGTTGCACATCTTTGTGTCCTCTGCAAAGAGGCATACTTTTCCTTCTAGTCCCTCTGCAATGTCACTTATGAAGACATTAAAAAGGACTGGACCCAATACTGAACTCTGCGGTACCCCACTAGTAACTCCTCTTTCTTCAGAAGTGGACTCCATTTAGAATTACCTTCTGTATCCTGTTGTCCAGCCAATGTTTTACCCAGGCTACTACCCTGGGACCCTCTCCCAGGCTGGTTAATTTGACTATTAATCTTTTGTTGTGTGGGACTGTGTCAAATGCCTTGCTAAAGTCTAGGTAGGCATGTCCACAGCCCCTCCCTGGTCTACTACTTTGGTCACCCAGTCAAAGAAATCTATTAGAGTCATCTGACATGACCTTCCTGCTGTGAACCCATGCTGCCTTGGGTCCTGTGCCTTACTGGCCTCTAGGTACTCAACTGTTCTTTCCTTCAGAAGTGACTCCATCACTTTCCCTACCACAGAGGTCAGACTGACAGGTCTGTAGTTTCCTGCCTCTGTCTTGGTCCCACTTTTGTGAAGGGGAATCACATCTGCCTTCCTCCAGTCCTCGGGTACCACACCATCCTCCCATGATTTATTAAAAAGAATAGCCAGTGGTTTCAATAGCTCCCCCCTCAATTCTTTTAGAATTATGGGGTGAATTCCATCAGGCCCCATTACTTTGCCCACCTTCAGTTTTAGGAGTTCCTGCAGAACCCTTTCTTCTGTGAAAGGACTGGGATCGACCCCCCTATCAAGAGTGCTTCTGTTAATTGGATTAGGCACTTTCCCCTCCTCTTTTGTGAATACTGAGCAGAAACATTCATTCAGTATCCCTGCTTTTTCACTATTGCCCTCTGCCCACTCACCGTTCATTCTATTCAGCCTCACTATCCCTCTCTTTCTCTTTCTACGCTCACTGATGTACCTATAAAAATTGTTATCCCCCTTCTTAACCGAGTTGGCTATCTTTTCCTCAGTTTGAGCCTTTGCTATTCTGACTTCCCTCCCTGTTTCCTTCTGCCTTAACTGGTACAGCTCTCTGTCCTGCTCCTTCTGTGTTTCCTTATACTTCCGGATTGCTATCTTTTTCTTCCTGACTTTCACAGCCACCTATTTTGAGAACCATAGTGGCTTTTCTTTCATTTTGATTTGTTTATTTGCTTCACACAAAGGCTTGTTGCCTCTGTGATGGCAGTTTTGATGATTCCCCATTGTTGCTCCACACCTCCTTCTAGCCTGTTTGCTAGTGCTTTTCTGAGGCACTCTCCCATCTTGCCAAAGTCAGCCCTCCTAAAGTCCAGTACCCTCACTTTTGTATGGCTTGACTCTGTAGCTGAGTTTAACGTGAACCACACTGTTTGATGGTCACTTGTTCCCAGATGTCAACCCACTTCTAGATCTGAGATCCTCTCACTGCCCCGTTTGAGAGTACGAGGTCTAAGATTGCTCCCTCATGAGTGGGCTCTGAAACTAGCTGTCTGAGGCCTGCCACCTGTAGGGCATCAAGAATGGCCCTGCTCTTGGATGTGGCTGCAGCAAATGTGCTCCAGTTAACATCTGGCATATTCAGGTCTCTCATCAACAGTATCTCCCCTTTCTCTGCAATTCTAAGAATGCCTTCTATCATATCCTTGTCCATCCTTTCCCCCTGATATGGGGGTCTGTACACAACCCCTGTGCGGATTGTGGTGCCCTTTCCAGTCTCCAAGGTGACCCACAGTGCCTCCTCTCCTCCATGTTTACTCTTTGTTCAGTTGTTTTATCCCTCCTTTACATAGAGAGCTACTCCTCCCCTCTTCTCCCCTGCCTGTCTCTCTCTGTAGGTTATGTACCCTGGTACATTAACATCCCAGTCATGGTTCTCTGTGTACCATGTTTCTGTGACTGCTACGAATATCCAGGCATCCTCTTCCATCAAGGCCACCAGCTCAGGGAGCTTGTTGCCCAGACTATGGGCATTGGTACTCATTACCCTCCATTTCCTGATGACCTTACTCCTTTTTGCCCCATCCCTGTCCTTCTTGCCTTTATCACCTTCTCCATTTACACCTGCCCTTCTCCCTATCGACACATCTATGTTGGTGTTTACCGTACTTACTACCATGATTTTGGGGGGGGGCTAGGATTTCCCTGCTCCTTTCCAGTGCCTGTACCCCTTGGCTAGTTTAAATGATTGCCAATGAAGCATTTAAACCTATCACCTAGGATCCTGGTTCCCCTCCTGGACAGATGCAGCCCATCATGCCAGTATAGGCTTGCACCACTCCAGGTGGACCCCCAGTCCCCAATGAAGCCAAATCCCTGAGCTCCACACCAGTTTTTCAACCACTGATTGAATCCCATGGTGCGGAACACCCTAGCTTCTCCTATGCCATAGATGGGTAGCACCTCCGAGAAGGTTACCGTGCATGCTACTTGTCTAAGGCCCCTCCCCAATTCCACAAACTCTTTCTGCACTTCTCTAATCCCTTTCTTAGCCAGATCATTTGTCCCAAGGTGGACAATGACATCCAGCTCCCTCCCCTGTGCAGCTGCTCTGGCAATCCTGAGGATTCGCTCCCTGTCCCTCCAAGCCATGGTGCCAGGCAGGCACCTTACTTCCCTCTCCCCTTCCTCCCCCAGTTCTACCTTCCTAACAATGGAGTCCCCAACAGGAGTTGTTTCCTTCCCTGTGGGGTCCCCTGCCACCCTCCTGTGGGTCTCCTTTGTGGAGGTTCCCAGCATCCTCCTTGGTCTCCACTGTGGGTGCCTCCATAGAGGAACCACACTTTGCCAGAATGGCATAGAAATTGTGGAGAGGTACAACTGGAGGAATGCACCTCTGTTCCACCACCCTCACCCTCCCTGAGCCCACTGTGGTCCAACTGCTCCTCTTTCTTGGCAACCTCTGAGGCAATGGCAGTGGCACTGGTGGTCCCTGGATGGAAGAGGAAGTCCCACAAATCCTGGCTGACTCAGCCTGGAGATGAGCAACCTCCTCCCTCAGCCCAGAGAGGTGCCTATAAACCGCATCCTCCAGAATGTCTCCTGGAAGACTGCTGCTCCACAGCCACTGTACTGCACCACTCCCATCATGTCTTATTTATGGCCCCTTAACTGTTTGCAATCCTTACTCTTTCCTTTGTTTTTTCTCTCTCTCCTTACTTTCTGCCTGTGTGCCCTTTAAGCTCCTGATTGTCCTGTTCTGAGACAAGAATATCCTATATTTCTGTAGACCCTTACTTGCTCAGAGGCAGACCTCCAGCAGCTAGGAGGGGGCCAGAGAGCTACTCTTGCCCTTCTAGGATGGTGGTTCTTTGGTGGCTCTGTGATCACTCACCTCCTGCTCCCAAACAGGAAGTTCCTGTTGTCAGTCAAATCCTGTGCCTATAAAAGTAGAACTAGCTTTGGGTGGGAGGGTGGGGGGAGGGCAATATAGTCCCAGTAGAGAAGTCCAGTCACACAGCAGTCCTTCCTCCTGGTGTCTTCAGCCAAGCTATTAGCAGAATCTTTCTAAGCCAGTCTTTAAATGTAGCTTCCTTCTAGCTGAGCCACTCCCCCTACTTACTAGATCTTTCTACAAGTAATTTAAACCTCACAGATATCAAGTCCTTTCAATCACCTGAGATTTACACCTAGATAACTGTTCAGATAACCATTCAGTTCAGTTAACTCAGACAAACACACACACTTTTTTTTTGTTTTGTTTGTTAGTTTTTTTTACTCTAAATTAAAGGTCCAAGTACAAGAGTTCTACTTCTTTAGTCCCAGTAGAGAAGTCCAGTCACACAGCAGTCCTTCCTCCTGGTGTCTTCTTACCTTGCACCTTTTAGCATTGAATTCCAGACTCTGTTCCAACCTTGCTAGGTCCTCCCTTAAATCCCATACATCCTCCTCAGTGTCCACCCTCCTGCAGAAGTATTATCTGTGAAACAACATATCTTGCCTTTGATGCCATCTACAAAGTTGTTGATGAACACATTCATCAGGCCTGGACCCAGCACTGATCCTTGTGGGACATCACAAGTAACTTCTCTCATCCTGGAGTGCTCCTTCCCTACCAACAACAGCTGCATTCCACCCCTAGCCAGTTTGTCACCAACCTGGTTAGTTTCTGCCCTCTCCCCATATTTGCTAGTTTTTCAAACAACCTCTTGTGGAGGACTGAGTCAATGGCCTTGCTGAAGTCCATGTACAGTATGTCCATCACTTGACTTTTGTCTACTACTATATTGACCTAACCAAAGAAGCTGATTAAATTTGTTTGGAATGACCTCCCTGCCATAAATCCATGATGTGTGCAATACTGGAGCCTGTTTTCCACAAGGAATGCAAACAACTTTTCCTTTGGGATGGTTTGAGTTTATTATATATTTCTTAGCCTGATACCAAACGTCAATATGACATTTTGTGGCTTCATTCCTCTTCTTCAAAAGGCGGTGTTCCTACTGCTTTAATTTATTTTCAATATTAGACAGTTAAACTGGAACTAAATTATTCAAACCTTCACATGACTCCTCAGTGTCATCTTAGCTATTGCTATTGGCTATACACTTTAGTGTTTCTTACAGTATTGGATTTCCACTGTGCCAAAAAGGGGAGGGTCTGCATATTGCCCTACCAGTCCCTATTTCTAATTCCATGGAAATCTGCTACTATAAGAAGCACTGAATTGTATAATACTGACTATAAATTAAAGTACCAGGAATACCACTTGTGAAGAAGTGGTATACTTTTATTTATTAAATTTTCGGTTTGAATACCTATGAGTCAGAGACTCTTTCACACAGGTTCCACATCAATTACAACATTACAGTAAATACAGAGAGAACAGAGTCAGAAACTCTTTAACAAAGGTAATACACAGCATCAATTATAACAATACACAATGTAAAGGCAACAAGAGAATCCTACAGTAACCATAGTGACACTAGACGAGTAGCAGTAGGAAAGTTGATAGTTAGTAAAACTAAGTGAATACAGATTAAATAAGATTCAAATTGGTGTCACTGTTGCAGTCATGGGCTGGATTAGCAGGACTACTGGTGTTGAGGGTAGCCAGAGATTGGCTCTATCTAATGGTAGAAGTAGCCAGAGGCAGGCTTTGTCAAGGGGGGCAGTCAGCTGGAGACTTAGGCTGGCAGATGTAAATGAAAGGGTAACAGTCTGATACAGGGTAGGAGGTAGTTAGGGTGGGTGAAGGGAGAACAGGGGAAGTGGGGGAAACAAAACAGGGCTACACATAGATAGCATTAGCTAGGTGGAGCAGTTGCAGCTGCTGTGCAAGACCAGGTGCTGTTTGAGAAGATGCTTGAAAGTACCAAGCTTGAGTACCACAGCCGTGTTGATAGGGAGATCATTAAGCCATGTAGGAGCCAAGTAACTGAAGGAGCATTGGGCTAGGGTGGTGTGGCAGAAAGGGACATGGAAATTTAACCTGGTGGTACTACTGATGCTGTGTGAGTGCGGGGCGACAGTGAGAAAGTGTTGGGATTTTGGAGGAGTAAGGCCCATGCTGATTTTTTTTGCATATAAGCAGGTGTGGAATTGGAGTCTGTCCCTAAGGTTCAACCAATTGTTTCTGGTGTATACTGTAGGTTGCACGTATGTGTCCAGTGATGCACACCCATTACCAGGAGACAGGCTTTGTTGAGGGCAGTGCTAATTCTTTTGTGGGATGATTCTGTGGCAGTGCCATAAATAACTAGGCCATAGTTCACAATTGACAGTATGGAGCTAATTACTGCCATCATGAGCACACCTTGGGTCATATTGTTTCTATGCCTGTAGAGGATGCCTAGCCTACAGTTAACTGCTTTTGAGACAATGTTGATGTGCTCTTTGAATGAAAGGGCAATGCTGAGTGTAATTCCAAGGTATTTAAAGGACTGAACTTGTTCAATTGGGATATTGAGGTTGTTTAGGATGGTAAGTGAAACAGATTGTAGTTTATTATGGGGGCTAGAGAACAGCATGGACTTAATCTTTTTATAGTTCATGATAAGTTTGTAGGTTGCGAACCAGTCTTCAACTGCTGTGAAGTTGTGTTCTAAGTCAGAGGTGAGAGTGTGTGGGTCAGGGAGGCTTGTGAAGAGTTCTGCATCATCCACATAAAGCAGTAGGTCACCAGGGCTGGCCTGAGGGAAAGAGTTCAGAAAAAAGATGAATAATAAAGGGCCTAATACAGAGGCTTGGGGTACTCCAGAATGGACAGGTAGACTGGAGGATAGTGGATCACAAATTTTTACCTGTTCTGATCTATCCTTCAGGTAATTTTTTAACCAATCCACCATCTCGGAGGAGACCCCAGTGATGCTAAGTTAGTCAATAAGAAGGGTGTGATGTACTGTGTCAAAGGCCTTAGTGAGGTCAATGTACACTGACTCCACTAAGTGCCCATGGTCAAGGGTTTTGTGTATGAAGTTGATGTATTCAAGCAGAGTAGAGGTGGTGCTGTGATTTTTCCTGAAGCCATGTTGTTCAGGGCATTGAATGTTGTGCTTATTAAATATTCCATGAACTGGTCTGCGACTATCTATTCCACGGCTTTAGAAAGGGGAGGTAAGATTGAGATGGGACAGTAATTGGAGTGAAGGGCTCTGTCTCCACTCTTATGGATGGGGGTCACTACAGCAGCTTTCCAGTGAGCAGGGAATTGCCCAAGACACAGGGACACATTCAGAATGTTAGTGAGGGGTGCTAGGACAGCTTCCAAAGCCATATGTAGCAGCTTCAGGTCTAGAGAGTCACTGCTATAGTGAGATTTGCCTAGAACCTTGAGTAGGTATTTTCTGGCAGTGCTGGTGGAGACTGTTTTGAGGTAGAAGGGTGGATTTGTTGTCAGGGGGTCAGCATCCTTAAGGCAGATGGGGGGGGGTGAGAGAGTGAAAGAAGTTAAGAGGAAGTACACCACTGAGGTCCAAGAAAGATTTGTTAAAGATGTTGTTTGTCTGCTGTGAATCTTGGATGGTAGTATAATCAAGATTGTTCATGGTGGAAGGGGTTTTAATGGGCTTACCAGTAAGTTGTTTTATATTATCCCAAAACTTCCTTCTGTCACCCAGGAGTTTGAGAGCATATCCTTGTAATGGTCCTTTTTTGCTTGCCTGACGGCCTGGGTTCAGGAGTTTCTGGCCATTCTACTTGGGCCAGATTAATGGCAGTGTTAGCATCTTTGCAGATGTCATCCTTGGGTGCCATCCAATTTATATTGAAGTCCCCAAGGAGTCCTATTTCAGAACTGGGAGGAAGTTTGTAGAGGCAGTCAATTATTGCTGCAAAACCATTGGATTGATCATGAGGTGGAATGTAACAAGCGATGATAGTTTGTGATTTTCTGTGAGGTCCCAGAAGCAATTTAAACGCAAGTGCTTGGGAGCTACTGCCAGTAACTATCTTAGGGAGAGCGTGTCCATGAAGGGAGGCTTTAAGATAAATTGCTCAACCCCCTCCCCTTTTACCAGTCCTGTCATCTCTGAATAGCATGTAGACATCCAGTTGCATGGCACTGTCAGGAACCTTGGGGGACAGCCACGTTTCTACAACCATTAGAACGTCAGGTTGGTGTTGGGACACCCACACCTGGAAGAGATTGATTTTTTTGGTGGAGACTTCTGATGTTTAAGGATGCCAGTTTAATGGTGCCAAATATGGTGCTATGCATCTGGGGGAGCTGCACTGATCCAGGGTTAGGGTGGACATTTCCCCAACAATAGTAGGAGTAGCAAGAAATTCCACATTATGATGAGTTTGAGTGCCTTGAGGATGGATAGAGGTTTGTGGTTTCTGGGTTTACATGCTAATGTGAGTGTAGGTGGATGAGAGAGGTGGGGGAGCATTAGAAGAAAGAGGGGAAGGGGGACTTTAGCAGTATTAGTCAAATGATTAACCAGGGGATGGGGTGGGATGTGGGACAGTATCGGCTGCGGAAGCAACAGGGATACACCGCACAGGGGGTGGATTGTGTGCCTCAGTCAGCTGTTTGGTAGCCAGGCATTGGAGGGGTAAACATACTAGCAGAAGAGCTAGGATTACTAGTTAACTAAGCGAGACCATCCTTGGGAGATTAGATCAACTGGTGCCTGGTAGAGAACAGAGATGATACATTAGTTCCCACTTATTGAGAAGAAAATAGAAAACTGACTAATATTGAGGATAAGTGCCTTCTTCCCAGATGTCAAGATTCACAGCCCTGTTGTCAGGGGTTGATAAGATATTCAGCAGTGTGTGCACCTTTATGAGTTGGAGAAGTAGTGGGTCAGGTAGTATATCTAATAGAGCATGGGGGAGGGAGTTGGTGGGTGAGAGAAAATTCAAGTTAGGATCAGTCACTGGCAACACAGGCTCCAAAGCCAAAATTCCAAAAGTTAGGCTGAACTCTATGTATGTAGCTCTCTGCTGTAAATTAAGTAAATGCAGGCAAAGAGCTCAGATCCATGTATTTTTTTTCTTAGTATGTGGCTCTCTGCTGTAGATTAAATTAATGCAGGCAGAGAGCTCAGCTCAGTTCCACAGCAGCAAATATTGAGCAGAGCTGGGCAGAGTGAAAGCTTAACCTGTGCAGGGATAGAAGCCAAACAATTCAGCTACAGGGTTTAGGATGAGCTGTGGATGGTTTACTGCACCAATGGTGTGGAGGGCATCAAAATTCATACTGTGGTCAGGTCAGTGGCTCATACCTGAAGTCAGGAGGGGAGCAGGCAGATGGCAGAGCCAGCAGGGATCGAACTACAGTTGCAGTTCAAATAAGGAGAAGTTCAGCCCATTCAGGGCACGGCTGATCCCCTGAAGTCAGGAGGGGAGCAGGTGGGTGGCAGAGCCAGCAGGGATTGTACCGCAATCACGGTTCAAATAAGGAGGAGTTCAGTCCATTAAAGGGCACGGCTGATACCCTGAAGTCGGGAGGGGAACAAGGAGGTGGCAGAGCCAGCAGGAATCGAATCTCAATTGTGGTTCGAATATGGAGGAGTTCAACCCATTCAGGGCATGGCTGATCCCCTGATACATTCAAGAAATGCCAGTTTGATGTTTGGTGTCTGGCCATAATATTTATAATAAACAGAATTAAATACTATGGGTGAGTGTGATGCCTTTCTCCACATTTCATTGATTTCTCATGTCCAATCAGACACCTTCACACTTTGCTTGTTTATCTGTTTCCCATAGGAAACCTGGTCTCCTGTATCTCCCACAATACTTACTTTTTTAGCATTTCAGTGAATGAAGATAAGATAATGACATATGGTTTTCCATTGTACCTTTCATGCACACTGTGTCTTAGAGTCCTTTGGAAGTCATGAGCAGTTGTATCAGCCATTAGGAGTTAGAGTGACCAAGGCTGAGGAATGCCCAAGCATCTTAAGCACAGATCAAATGGGACAAAGAGGGAAAGGATGTTAAGCAAAAGGTTGGAATGAACTTATTTAAGGTCACATAATAAATTGTAGCAGTAGGTGAAAGTCAAGTCTGGGTGTCTAAGTTTTCAACACATAATTTGAAATGAACGCCTGTCTTAGTCATGTAAAATGCTTTTTTATCTATCTTTAAAGAGCTGGTAACATGCTCAGGAGAACTTTAACAAAATGTAATATTTAGACACAGTCCAGCTTATATTTTCCATTAGTGCTGTGTTCTTTCTCCTCATTATTTATTACTGAGGTTATTTGTATGAAAACAGGGCCTTTGCTCCTGAAGAGTTTATCTATTCCAGCTGCTTTTTCCCTACCTGAAGTCATAAAACACTGCTTGTCATATCACAGTTTCTCCCATAGCAACAGATTGTGATATCACAACAGAGGATTATGACCAAGGCCACTGATTTTCGGTTTTAACCGGAAAACCCGGTAAAATTTCGGAATCAGAGCTACCTGAACACCGGTAAAAACAAAGATTTCATGGAATCTGTCATTTTATATCAGATCAGTAAATCTACAAAAACTTGTATTTTTCTTTTAATTCCTTCCTGTACTATTTTCAGTTTGCTTTATTTAATGCTATATATATGAAGCCTTCTTTTATTATGATTATTTATGCACATACTAAAAGAATGATAGCAGAATCCCGGTAAAATCCGGAAATTAGAGTAACAATCACCGGTGCAATTCCGGAATCTGAAGGCTTGAAAACAGAATTTCACTGTTTTAATCATCGTAAATCAGTGGCCTTGATTATGACTTGAAGTAGGGAGTAAGCTACAGAGGCAGATGGACTAAAATGGAACTCTAAGGGAACATTATCATATATTCATGCAAATTTCTTTAGCAATAAATAATGGGGATGAGAAATATACAAAATATTAATGGAATGCAGGCAGAATTGTACCTAATTATTATGTTTTTTAGTTTCCTTTGAGGTGTCACTAGCTCTTTAAATAAACTGAGTAGTGAAATAATTGTTATGCAATCTAGGACCTCTGCCCATTTTGAGATGGGCATAACACTCTCTGTCCCCGCATAGGGCAAATAACAGTTTTTGAGATTTACCTCTTGTAGTGAATAACACCACTTTACCTTGGAGCATGACTGTATATTATCACATTCCTTCTAATGTAAAGTTCAAACTTAGATTTTTTTTCCTTGAAATTAAATATCTTGGTGAATAACAGGATAACTATTACAATAGTGGCAGCATCCAATTAAAAGTGTGTTGTGTCCTCTGTGGTCCCATTGGCTGCTGGGTTACTTTAACTTGAAAGGACATGAAACCTATACACAGGGAAAGGTTGTAATTCACTGTTATAACTTCATACCTGTATATTAACATGTTTATATTTACTGGTGAGTGATTCTGAACCACTGCCAGCGAGTGCCCAACAGCTCCATAAATCTTTTAATGTTTTCTGCAGCATGTATTAGTCAGTATAAATTGCTAAATGAATGCACTGACACCTCAATATGTTTAAAACATAAAGAAAAGTTTATGTTCTTAAAAAGAATACTAAACTGATAAACTATTGTAAGCGTTGCCTAAACTTACAAGCATCTGCCCCGTACACTACTAAACAGATTCTATAAAGTGAGCTACAGCAAATCAATATTAAATAAACCCAGAAAAAATATATTTTTTTGTTTCTGGCTGTAGAATAATGCAGCTTAATCAACAGCTGTTTAACGTGCTCTGCCAGCTATTCACCCACTTTGGTACAAGAAAAAATAGGCAGATAGAGTGGTGAATAATTGAGTTTTAGTAAAATGTTGTTAAAGTGTTTAATGACCATAATTTGTACTGTAGGTACTATACACTATTTCTGAAATCACATATTTAAACAATAAATCTGGAGGTTATTGGGGTTGGCAGATAGCATAACAAACTGTGAATGAGCTGACGACATCTAGCAGACCTGGGTTTGAGTCCCACAACCTCCACTTGTATACTGTGCAAGTCTGAGCAAGTCACTTAACCTCCACAGTGCTCCTGGGTTGTACCTCAAAACAGGTACTTGTGCCTAGTGGGCCTTACGTGGTTACCAAAAAATTTTAAAAAATACCAATATACTTATACTGCATCATACAGTAGTTAGGGTACCCTGTAATTTACCTTTGTTTTACTCCGGGTGCAATGATTGTGTTTAGTTAAAGAAAAACGTTCAGATACATTTTGTGTTTTATAAGCTTGTTTTTAGACTTTAGTCAGGTTTTTATTGTAGTCTTTGCATGTGAGCATCTATGGGGTAGTTGCTAAGAGTGAGATCACTGTTAGCAACTAGCTTATTCAAGTTTAAAATCGGCAGGGCCCTGCAAAGATTCTCAGCTGTTTCAATCAAAACTAGTCTGAATGAAAGTATGCTCACAAGGAAAAACTTCCCCTGCCACTTACAAAAAGGCTTCATAGTTAGCACCCCATTTAAGCGAATGGTATAATTTGCACCTTTTATCCAATCTTTTGTTTCAGTCTGTGTTTCAACCAAATGTTTTCTGATAGACTGCTTCAACACAGAGCAAATGTTAAGTGCTTAAGTGTACTTATGCTTGGCCAGTGGATTTTGAAACCAAACAAGACAAGGATTCAAAAGAAATCAATGTCACATTAAACCCTTGCCCTACCTTGCACTGCATTGTTTTGGCCAAACCCAAGTCTGCATGCAAAATTGTCAATAAATTTGACAGTATTTTATTAAAAAAGTTAATACTTTTTTACACAGTTCAATATAAAAACTCAAAAATTGCAAGAAATTGCGGAACATGTCAGTTTTTGCGGAGAATGGTGTAAATTGTGGATTCCACAAAAAATTGCGGGCACAATTTTCCAGTGGCCCTGGTCATAGGTAACAAAATAAGTTAAATAAGTCTCTCTAATAACACCTAAAAGCAGTCCCTACTGTCTTGGCAGTTGAGACTTCTCTACACCTATAAAGACCCACAGAATATTGGGATCCATGTTCCTCTTATTCTTTTTTCCATATACATTTTATCTCCTGAGCTCTCCAGCAGCCCACTTCTAACCGACCCCTTCCCCCCAGCTCTGTCACCTGCTCCTCCAGGACTTAATTTTACCAGTGTCCTCTGCCACAGGAATGTTGTGCCCAGCCACCGGTGCAGTACTTGTGGAAGGTCGGTTGTCATCCTGCTGCCTGGGGTGGTTTTCTTCTGATTTTCTCCCTGGGCCCAAGAATGTGCAATGGTTGCAATGTCCATGCTCTGCTTCTGCAAAGACAGCCCTGACATTCTGAACATGGGATCTCTTCCCTATGTGGTGGTGTGCATGTGTGTGCACCCAGCCACCGTTGGGTATCAGACAAGCAGTATGTCACACTAATCCCCCTCTCCCAGGAAGGAGAGATGTCTAGGGATGCTCAATCCTTCCTCTCCCAGCCATTCCCCAAGCAACCCGAGTCCATTCCCTACCCTGGGTCACCAGTGTGGCAGGAAGTAAAGCACCCAGCACCTCAGCCCTCCACACCACCAGGCTGGCTCACATGTACAGTACCTCTTCTTGGTAATTGGTCAAGGCACAATTGATATTTTCCACTTGGATATCAGTTTTCATCTCAGAAATGCATTATTTGAAGGCCTGTTTTATGATACCTACATGAATATTTCCATAAGAGCAAATATATTACTAAACTGATTGTATCACTTCGCTGCATTGATTTAATATATAAAATTATGCTTGCTTCATTTTCAAATTCTGGCAGGTTACCTTACCCTGCTGCCTTTTCTTCTCACCAACATACTCCACTTCCTTCTGTGCCCTAAGATGCTCTGATTACTGCTCCTTTCTCCCCACCATTGCAAAAATTCCACTAGTCAAGCTGCTTTCTCACACAGGATCCTTCAACAAGGATCCTCCTCCTCCTCTTCCTCTTCCTCTTCTTCTTAATAGAGAACTGTGTTGAACCCGAAAGTCTTGTTGTTTCCTATAAATGTTTTCTTTAAAATATTGGATCCTATTCTAATTTTTGTTTTTGGACTTTATTAGCCTTTTTGTAAGATCAGGGGGCATTTCTGTTTCACATACTGGTGGTGACTACCATTTTAATACTGTATGATGCAAATAATTTTCCTTACAATTGCAGAGTGCTACAGTAGGACATGGATGCATTGTAACAACAATGTACGGCAAGAACAAGACCAAGGAAATGAACAACACAATACAGTTCCAAAATGGTCCTTTCCAGAAGTGTGTAAATCAGAAAAAACTCAGTGAATTTAATGACGGGGTAAGAACAGAATATGAACCATTTGTTAAAATCTCTTTTTCAGAAATGGGAGCTTACAGGTTAAATACAGCTTTCCTTTAAGCCTTTGCTCTGTGAGCTAACAATCCTCATCTGAAACTACCATGTATGGTCGATTCATCCCTGGACATAATATCGCGGTAACAATGACGTGGATATAATGTCATGGGGACAAATGCATGCCAACTAAAATGTTACGGGTAATACATTGCAGTGGATGAATAGTTGCCACACATTTAGATAGCAGGACAAATTGCTGTGAATCCTTATCAGTTGAAAACATTAAAACTTAAATATCCAGATAAAATAAACTGTACTGGCTTGAAAACTTACATATCCAGAGTAAATAAACTCCACTGGTTTGGATGCAGTAAACCCATGCAACTTGATGAAGCTTCTCTTGTCACAGTACAACCATCTTAAGCTTCCCCCACATTTAAAGGTACACCCACTTTAAAAGCACATAAAAATAGGAGACAGTTCCAAAGAACAAAATACAGTTTATTATGAATTAATAGAAAGGTGGTGTTTAAAAGCATTTAAAAGTATATTACATTTATAGCATTTAAAAAGTGAATAAGTTTTATTCTAAATGATTAAGAGGCTAAAGTGCAAATATTAAACATGTTACAAAGTAGCAGCTGATGGATAGCAAAGCATTGGCAGTGGATATACAGTATAATTATGCCATATTGATTTCTATGACTGTTACAGATGCAGCAAAGTTAAATTCCACCCATGAAGTGGACCCGAAATGGCCCACTTCAAGTTACCATTCTGCTATGTGAAGCACCCATTTAAAACCCTCATTTCACCACTTTGCATTGTAATTATGACTTTGCGTTGCTCAGTCTGCCTTATTTCATTTGGAAGTGGAGTGAGAATTCACAGGCAGCCAACATACATCACATGGGTTACACAGTGTAGGTCACAGGCTTCAGGCAGGCAGGCAGTGACTCATGCTTGATAAAGAGTTTCACTTTTGCCTTGTAGTAGGAGAAAGAGGTTATCTGTAGAGATACAGTGAAGTTAAATTCCACCAGCGATGCAGACGCGAAGTAGACCACTTTGCATTAGTTTATGGCTCTGCGAAGTGCCCATTGAAAGTGCTACTTCACCACTTTGCCTTGTGATGCTGGTGATAATATCTTTGCATTGCTCACTCACTTGCTGACATCTTTATTTCTGTTAGAACAGGGCAAGACAGGAATGTTTTTAGTTACGTGTTACAGTTACATGCATTGAGTGAATAATTGCAGGATAATTTTTAGACTTTCTTTTGAGCATAGGTAGAGTTGTTCCAATGTCGGACTGTTTTAGGTCCCAACCCAGACTAAACCTGCCTGTATAAAGATATGTTAATAGGCTAAGTGCTGACCTGTCCCTTTTAAATACTTTTCCCCATTTTCAATCTGTTTGATTGACTAGATGAGTGCCCCTGATACAGTTATTAACTGTTTACTTGAACTGCAGTGCTGCCGAAATACTCTTGGATTACCTGATTAAGAAAATGTGATGGTCCACTTGTTGGATCACCATCCAGTGAGAGAGGACACTGTCTGTTCATGTGCTTCAAGTTTTTGTGGTGCTATGTGTGTGGTACCTGACTGTGGTCTATTTGGCTACAGTGCCGGCAGTCTCAGAGAAGCCCCTGAGACAAAATTCTCACTTACAGCAATGTACCCCATTGGATCATCTTAGCTGATTTTTTTTAAAGAAGGGCTAACCCTTTCTCCTTTGAGGCAGCAGCTTTCTGTTTTGGGCCTTACTGATGTTGAAGTGAACTGGACCGGGGTTCTGGTGGATCAGTCATTCAGGACTGCAGGAAGCAAGGTTGGACTTTTTATTTCATTTATTTATTACCATGGTAAGGGAGCCCTGGTACAGAACATACAGGGGTAGTCATGTGAAAGGTTGACTCAATAACAGTTGCAAATTAAATCTGATTTAGTTTATATATAAGGTTTTGCTCAGAACATTACCTTTTTCAATTTCAAATCAGCTAATTTATTGTTGTGAAGACACAACTAAGAGAGTTCTGGTGCTCACTACTTCTCAGGACTCAGAATTCCTTTGTTTCACAATTTAGCAGCTGAACTACAGTATTTCAACAATTTTCTTTCCTTTATGGATTGGGATTATACATTCTAAACATCATCAGTCAGACAGTCTGAGCATTACCATGCAACCTGTAACTAGTTTTACAAGGCTGTTTATAAGTTTTATGGTGTGAATCGTGATGCATGGGTGTGTGAATTGTTTTGTAATTTAATAATGAGAGTGTGAAAGATTGTGAGAGAGGGTCATGGAAGTTGTGGTTTGTTTTAACTGGGTGGTTTTGTTTGGTTAGGGGGTTTGTGGTCATTGTCTCCTGTGTTTTAAGTGTTATGATGTATTTTAAGTTCTGAGCATAACTTCACCTACTCCTTGGATCAGCTATGGCAATTATGTCCATTTGGGAGATATCCTTGTGCCCCATCTGAGGTAGCTCACTGCTTCAGGGGGCTGTGAATCTTTAAAAGGTTAAAAAATGCCCATTCACATCCCATTGAAATGTAGCAGTGGCTCCAAACAAACTTCAGGAGGAGAACAAAAGCCAAGCTGAAATAAACAAAGAACTGCCATGAGTAAATTCAATGCTGTGATTTATTGGTGAGCACTGTGTGGAGAGTAAAGCACCTAACACCCCAGTGCTTTGAACCCAGAACAATTTTTCTTAGGGGCAGGGTCTGGTTCAAGGGTTAGGAAATTTATACAGCAGAAGTGAAGAACCAGACCTCCAAAACATCAATAGAGTACCACAGATATATTTAAATAGCTTATGCAAATTTCCATAATAATTTAATCATAAAATGCATGTAAGTTCAGAAAAGTGAAAATAGAACCAAATATATACTAATCAAATATATATAATCTAAGAGTGAACCCAAACACTTTCTAAAAGGAAATTCCTGAAAACAATTACTGTTTTGAAAAAGGCAGCAAGACATGGAATAACCAGGTCACTTATATGAATTCATTTTCAGTATTTATTTGTTTATTTCAGCATGGCTTTTATTGTTGCTAATCCTTAGAAGGCACTGCCTCTATCATGGATCTGGTCTGAGGATAGATACGGGAGAGGGAAGGATAGAATGTGTGAGGTAAAGGAGATGGCTGGGGAGTAAGTGGAATTCAGACATAGGTATTCCAAGTTTGATTTAAATCCCAAGGGCCTCCTGTGAACCCAGCAGACCTTCTGCAAGGTCCTCCCCACTTGGGGTATAGGCAATAGCTCATAAAGGATACAGAAAAAAGAAATCAAAGAATTCGATGGATGGCTATGGAGTTGGTGTCAGATGAAGGGCTACCATTTCATCAGAGCATGGGGAGACTTCTGGGAAAGGAAGTTCTTCAGGTACAATGGCCTGCACCTGACAAGAGAGGGAATATGCACTCTAGGTCAGAAGTTGGATGTCACTATCTGGTAGTTAAACTAGGAGGGGGGAAGCCAGAGGCAGACGATCCCAGAGAAGAGGGGAACTTGGCCGTCACTCCCTCAACAGCAGGTATGACACATGAAAAGCAGAAAATTACAAACAGTAATACAATGGCTGGACATATCACCCAATCTGAGGGGGACAGCATAATGAAGCTGGATAGAACATACAAAAATGAGAACACTAAGAAGACTGGAAGCAAAACTTGGAGAGGCATGTATACTAATGCTAGTAGCCTGGCAAACAAAATCCTGGACCTGATGGCCGAAATGGCTGAGGCAGAGTTGAATTTTGTGGCTGTCACTGAGACATGGTACTCAGACAGCTATGCCTGGGGTATAGAGATACTGGGGTATAACCTATACTGGAGAGACTGGAGTGAAAAAAAGGGGGAGGTGTGGCAATGTGCATTAAGGAAGGAATCAAGGCAACAGAGATACGGGGGGTCAGATAGGGGCATAGGTTCTGTGCATAACACTGAAGTCAGGTAGGGGGATGGTAATCCAAACAGGGGTGGTCTACAGACTTCCAGGATGGGGGAGGAAATGGATAAGGAACAACTGGAATCCATATACAAAATGATGGAAAGAAGGAATGTACTAGTTATGGGGGACTTCAAGTATGTCCATCAACTGGAAAACATATGCTGCAGCCACATCAAAGAGTAGGGCCATCCTGGAAGCTCTGCAAGGGGCAGGACTCAGGCAACTAGTGACAGAGCACAAAAAGGAGAGAGCAGTTGTAGACCTGGGGATAGAGTTACAAAGGTGCATGCAGGCAACCATCTAGTGTCCAGTGATTATAGAAACATAGAATTTGATGGCAGATAAGGATCGCTTGGCCCACCCAGTCTGCCCATTTCCCTACCCATTGGATAAGCTGCAGACCTTAGTTAACCAACAGCCTACTTCTTCCTACCCCAACCCCCTAGAATTGCCTTATGACTGTCCCATGCATGCTTGAATTCCACCAGTTTTTGACTCCACAACCTCCTTCAGAAGGCTGTTCCATGCATCCACAACCCTCTCTGTGAAAAAATACTTCCTTACATTACCTCTGAGCTGCCCCCCCATCTTAAAATTGTGCCCCCTTGTTCTTGCACACCTCTTTTTCAGAAAGATGCTACCCTCTTGGACTTTGTTGATTCCTTTGAGATACCTGAAAGTTTCTATCATGTCCCCCCACCTCCTTTCTTCGAGGCTATACATATTAAGCTCCTTAAATCTCTCTTCATATGTCTTCCAGTGCAGACACTGCACCATTTTAGATGCCCTCTTCTGGACTGCCTCCATCCTGTTTATGTCTTTGTGGAGACTGGGTCTCCTGAACTGCATGCAGTACTCCAGATGGGGTCTCACCAGCTGTCTGTACAGAGGGATAACAACTTCCTGTTTTCTACTGGTGATGCCTCTCCCTATGAAACATAGAAACATAGAAGTTGACGGCAGATAAGGAATGCAAGGCCCATCCAGTCTGCCCATTTCTTTTTCTACCTTATGAATGTGCCTTAAGCCTTTGCTCTGTCAATGGCCTATCTATTCATACTCATCTGTATTGCTCCTTATGCCTATCCCATCCCTGTTTGAAGCCCTGCATTGCATTCATATCCACCACTTCCTGAGGTAGGCGGTTCTATGCATCCACCACCATTTCTGTGAAAAAGAACTTCTTCACATTAGCCCTTAATCGGCCTCCCTCTAATCTCATGCTGTGTCCTCTTGTCCTGCTATTTTTCTTATATTGAAACATGTTAGACTCTTTCACCTTGTTAATGCCCTTAAGGTGTTTGAATGTTTCAATCATATCACCTCTCTCCCTCCTTTGCCCTAGGGTATACATATTGAGTTCAGTTAATCTGTCTTCATATGTTTTCTGATGCAGTCCTGGCACCATTTTGGTTGCCCTTCTCTGGATTACCTCAATTTGGTTAATGTCCTTGTGAAGGTATGGCCTCCAGTACTGCACGCAGTACTCCAGGCGGGGTCTAACAAGTGTCTGGTAAAGAGGGATTATTACCTCCCTCTTCCAACTTGTGATACCCCTACTAATACACCCCAGCATCCCTCTAGCCTTACCTACTGCTTTAGAGGTCTGCTTGGATGATTTCAGGTGATTGGTGATGATGACGCCCAAGTCTCTTTCTTCCCTTGTGACTGCCAGCAACTCCCCTCCCAGCCTATAGGTGGCTTCGAGGTTTCTCTTCCCTATGTGCATAATCTTGCACTTCTTTGCGTTAAACCCCAGTTGCCACTCTTCCTACCATTTTGCTAGTTTATACAGATCTCTTCTCATTCTGCCAACCCCATCTGGATCATCTACTCTGTTGCAGATCTTGGTGTCATCTGCAAACAGACAAACCTTACCCTTCAGTTCATCTGCAATGTCACTGATGAAGATATTGAAGAGGACTGGCCCCAGGACTGATCCCTGAGGTGCCCCACTTGTGACTTGCATCTCTTCTGACTGTATACCATTTACCACCACTCTCTGTTTTCTGCCCATCAACCAGTTTGCCACCCAGTTGACCAACATCTGACCCATCCCGAGCCTACCCAGCTTATTAATCAATCTTCTATGTGGAACAGTATCGAAAGCTTTGCAGA
This sequence comes from Neoceratodus forsteri, assembly GCA_016271365.2. Classification (NCBI taxonomy): domain Eukaryota; kingdom Metazoa; phylum Chordata; order Ceratodontiformes; family Ceratodontidae; genus Neoceratodus; species Neoceratodus forsteri. Next base: position 878,551,596 of record CM028129.1, read on the forward strand.
AGTCAAGGTAAGCAACATCAACTGCTCCCCCTTGGTCCACCACTCTGGTTACCCAGTCAAAGAAATATGAGATTAGTTTGACAGGACCTTCCTTTTGTAAGCCCATGGTGTCTTGGATTCTGTGCGACTATGGATTCCAGGTGTTGCACTATCCATTCATTAAGGAGTGTCTCCATAATCTTGCCCACTACTGAGGTAAGACTGACTGGTCTGTAGTTCCCTGCCTCCTCCCTGCTACCACTCTTGTGGAGCGGGATCACATGAGCCCTTCTCCAGTCTTCTGGGACCTCTCCAGTGCTCAGAGACTCACTAAACAGTTCTGCTAATTGCTCTGCTAGTTCCATTCTTAGCTCCTTTAGTACCCTGGGATGTATGCCATCAGGTCCCATTGCCATGTCCACCCTGAGCTTATTGAGCTCTTGTAGGACCCTTTTTTTGTGAAGGGACTAGTTCACACCTCCCTCCCCCGTGTCAATGGTGCAGAGCTGTGGGCCCTGCCCTACCTTCTCTTCAGTAAATACTGAGCAGAAGTATCTATTTAGGATAGATGCTTTTACATGGTCCTCCTCCTCACATGTCCCCTTATCCCCTTTCATCTTAGCAATACCCCCTCTGGACTTTCTCCTTTCACTAATGTATCTATTGAAAGTCTTGTCACCTTCTTTTACTGTTTGTGCTAGTGTTTCTTCAGTGTGGGCCTTTGCCTACTTACTGCCTTTCCTGCTTCCCTTAGGAAAGTTTGGTATGCCTCCCTATCTTCATCCTGCTGCATTCCCCTATATTTCCTGAAGGCCAGCTTTTTGGCTCTGACTTTTTCTGCTACTGTGTTTGAGAATCAAAGTTGATTCCTTCTTCTTTTGCACTTCCTTTTTTCACTACCACAATGGGAGGTTGCTTCAAGTATTGAATCTTTAATGCTTGCCCTCTTTGGCTGTACCCCCTCACCTGTATTTCTTTTTTGCCAGGGCTAGCTTAACTCTGTTGGCCATCTTATAAAAGTCAGCTCCTCTGAAGTCCCATATTTTTGCCTTGGAATGAGATGATTGTGTTCTAGTGGCCAAACTTAACCATACCATGTGATGGTCACTGGCACCCAGGTGACCTTCGACCTGGAGATCTCTGATCCTTTCCCTGTTAGTCAGTACTAGATCTAGGACAGCCTGTCTCTTGTGGGTTGTTGTACCAGTTGTTTGAGGCCCTCCCCCTGCAGGGAATCCACCATGTGTCTAATTCTGACAGATGTCTCTGCTGGTATTGACCAATCTGTATCTGACATGTTGAAGTCTCCCATTATCAGAACCTCCCCTTTAGCTGTCATGTTTTGTATATCTTCTAACAGTAACTTATCTATGTCCTCCCCCTGGTCTGGAGGCCTGTACACACACCCGAGTTCATATGGCTGTCCCATTTCTGTTTCCTGGATGACCCACAGTTCTTCTGGCTCCTTATGTGTATTCTGAATTTCTGTGACTTTGATATTTTCATTGACATAAAGGCCCACTCCCTCCCCCCCTTTTTGCACCTCCGTCTCTTCTGAATGGTACATAACCAGGTACTGAAGTCTCCCAAGTGTGGTTACTGGTAAACCATGTCTTGCTAATGGCTACTATGTCCAGTTTAGCCTCTGTCATTATTGCCTGCAGGTCTGGGATCTTGTTTCCCAGACTGCGAGCATTTAAGTACATGATTTTTCCATTGGTCAGATTTCGGAGTGTTAGTTGTAGTGTGAGGTCCGACATTTCCCCTGTGCTTCGTATGGGGAGTCAGACCTTTTTCTTTACCTGGTGGTGCAAATGAACTACAAACATGCTGAACTCCTGTTTGACCACTAGCTGAGGGGGGAGGGGTGTTCTTCCCATTCGACGTTTCGGGTGCTGCACCTCTCTCCCCATTTGCTAGTTTAAATATTCTGCAAAGACATCAAACTTCTGCCCCAAAGCACTGACTCCTTCCTTAGTCAGATGCAGTCCATCAAATTTAAAGAACTTTCGCTCCCAAAACTGTTGCCAGTTCCCTACAAATTTGTGTCCTTTTTCCTGGCACCAGCCCTTGAGCCACATGTTTAGCAACCCTATCTCCCCTTCTCTGAACTTCCGTCCATCTGTCCCCCTCTCTGAGGCTGGCAGAATCTCAGAGACAAGATGCCGGATGAAATGGATGATAGTTCGTCACCCAGCCTGGTTAGATGTTCTTTGGTATCCTCAACTGACCGGCTGGTGAGATCATTAGTCCCTATGTGTACCAGGACATCAATGTTTTCTCCTGCTTCCTGAACAATTTTAGCAATGTGGTCAGTGTCTCTGCATGCTGATGTACCTGGGAGACATCTGACCATTATCCCTGGCTGGAGATATGTATCAGCTCTCTGAATCATGGAGTCTTCGATGATCAGAAGTTTTTTGGAGTTCCTTTTTGCTTTTTTTTTGTTTTAGTTCCTGTTTGGGTGAGTTTTGTTGTGCTAGCTCCTGTGCTGCAGTATCCTCTGCCACTTTGTTTGATTTCGGAGATAGAGGCAGATACCTGTTTGTAATTTTTATATGGTTTGTGGAGGTGATATGTTGGAGAGCACCAAGTGATGGGCACCAGATTTGCCCATCCTAACCACCTGCCAACCTCCCAGACCAACTACCCTCTGTGGTTGAGGTGCTTCTGTTGGATGTTGGGGAAATGGCAGGTGGTTCTTATAATATATTTCCTCTTGAATATGCAATTTGAGGTGCGCAATCTCTGCCCATGCTGCCTGGAGCTGAGCCCTTAGATCTCCAATGGCCCAATATGTATGACAATGTCCTAAATCCTGTAAAACTGCCCTTCTGAAAAGTGTTCCACAGTACCTGCTGTGAATTATATCCATTCTAGGTAATGCATCCCAGTATCCCCCCAGCCCTCCTAACTGCCATCTCACATTGCTTGCCCACCTTTAGGTCATCTGATATGAGTACCCCCAGGTCCCTTTCCATTTTTTTTGTTGTTAGTATCTCACCCCTCATTGTGTACTCTTCCCCTTGGTTTTTGTTTCCCAGGTGCATTACCTTGCAGTTCTTAGCATTGAATCTAAGCTGCCATACATTTGACCATTCCTCCAACCTTTCCAAGTCCTTCTCATCCTTTCTACCCCACCTCGTGTATCAACTCTGTTGCAGATCTTTGTGTCATCTGCAGAGAGACATACTTTTCCTTCCAGTCCCTCTGCAATGTCACTTATAAAGACACTGAAGAGGACTGGTCCTAGTACTGAACCCTGCGGTACCCCAATAGTAACCCCCCTTTCTTCAGAGTGGACTCCATTTACTATTACCCTCTGTGTCCTGTTCTCCAGCCAATTCTTTACCCAGGCTGCCATCTTGGGACCCACTCCCGGGCTGGCTAATTTGTGTATTAATCTTTTGTGTGTGACTGTGTCAAATGCCTTGCTAAAGTCTAGGTAGGCAATGTCCACAGCCCTCTCTGATCTACTACTTTGGTCACTCAGTCAAAGAAATCAATTAGATTTGTATGACATGACCTTCCCACTGTGAATCCATGCTGTCTTGGGTCCTGTGCCCCTCTAGCCTCTAGGTACTTGACAATTCTTTCCTTCAGAAGTGATTCCATCATTTTCCCTCTCACTGAGGTTAAACTAACAGGTCTGTAGTTGCCTGCTTCTGCCCTGCTCCCACTTCTGTGAAATGGAATCACTTCTGCCCTCCTCCAGTCCTCAGGTACCACCCCATCCTCCCATGATTTGTTAAAGAGGGTAGTCAGTGGTGTCATTAGTTCTACCCTTAGTTCTTTTAGAATTCTGGGATGAATCCCATCAGGCCCCATTGCTTTGTCCACCTTCAGTTTTAGGAGTTCTTTCAGAACCCTTTCTTCTGTAAATGGGCTGGTATCAACTTCTGTATCCAGAGAGTTTCTGTTGTTTGGTTTAGGTACCTCCCCCTCTTCATTTATGAATACTAAGCAAAAATATTTGTTTAGTATCTCTACCTTTTCATAGTCACCCTCTGCCCATCCCCCTCCCCTTTATTAAGCCTCACTATCCTTCCCTTGCTCTTCCTTCACTCCCTGATGTACCTATAAAAGGTTTTATCCCCCTTCTTAACTGTGTTGGCTATCTTTTTCTCGGTTTGGACATTTGCTGTTCTGACTGCCTTCCCAGCTTCCTTTTGCTTTAACTGATACAATTCTCTGTCCTGCTCCTTCTGTGATTCCTTGTACTTCCTGAATGCTTTCTTTTTCTCCCTAACCTTCCCTGCCACCTCCTTTGAGAACCACAGTGGTTTCTTACATCGTTGTGTTTTGTTTATTTGCTTCACACAAAGGCTTTTTGCCTCTGTGATGGCAGTTTTGATTATTCCCCATTGTTCTTCCACCACTCCTTCCTGCCCATTTGCTAGTGCATTCCTTAGACACTCACCCATTTTGGAAAAGTCAGCCCTACTGAAGTCCAGTACCTTTGCCTTTGTATGGCTTGACTCGACTGCTGTGTATATTGTGAACCATACTTTTCTATGGTCACTAGTTCCCAGATGGCTACCCACTTCTAAATCTGTGATCCTCTTGCCATCTCCATTTGAGAGTACCAGGTCTAAGATTACTCCTCTCGAGTGGGTTCCAATACTATTTGTCTAAGGCATGCCCCCTGTAGGGCATCTAGAATGACCCCACTCATAGAAGTGGCTACTGCAAATGTACTCCAAGTAACATCTGGCATATTCAGATCCCTCATCAGCAATATCTCCCCTTTTTCTGCCATTCTAAGGATACTTCCTATCATTTCCTTGTCCATGTCCTCCCCCTGAGATGGTGGTCTGTATACAACCCCTGTGCAGATTATGGTGCCATTGTCTGTCTCCAAATTGACCCACAGTGCTTCCTGTCCTCCCTGTTTACCCTTTTGTTCTGTAGCATTGATTCCTTCCCTTATGTAGAGAGCTACTCCTCCTCCTCTATTACCCTCCATGTCCCTCCTGTAGATAGTGTTTCATGGTATGTTCATGTCCCAGTCATGGTTTTGTGTGTACCATGTTTCTGTGACTGCCATGATATCCAGATGTTCCTCCTCCATCAAGGCCACTAATTCAGGAAGCTTGTTACCCAGACTATGGGCTTTAGTACTCATTGCTCTCCATTTTTTGATGGCTTTACCACTTGTAGCACTATCTCTGTCCTCATTGACTTTGTCTTCTCCATTCACCCCTGTCCTGCTCCCCACTGACCTTAGTACCTTGGTCAGGTACCTTGATTACTGCAAGGTGTGGCATTCCATGGAAAAAGAGAAGGAGACCTGCCACTCAAAGGTACCATTCATGGATTTCAGAAGGGTAGATTTCACAAAGATGGGGGAATGTCTTATGTGAGCATTGCAGAGAAGGAAGGGGGAGACAGTGGACAAGCAATGGACAAAACTAAAGAGGGGAATTGATGTGCATCAGGCAGGTAAGGAAGTAAAAGAGAAGGAAGAAACCTCTATGGTTCACCAATAGATATGCAGCAAAGTAAAATTCTGCATGTGAAGTGGACACTTCATGTTAGTATTCCGCTACTCGAAGTGCCCATTTTAAACCCTCACTTCACCACTTTCCATTATAATTATGACTTTGTGTTGTGTACTCCACCTTATTTCACTTTAAGGCAGGGTGAGACTTCACAGGCAGCCCACACACATCACATGGCTTACACAGAGTAGGTCACATGCTTCAGGCACGCAGGCAGGAAGTTACGTTCAAAAACACTCTCCAATGTGGGCTGACTTACACGTTTTGCATGGGGTGTGACAAATGGCTCTGCGAATGGCCGGGGGTGGGGTATGGATGTGTGATGAATCAAGGTGCACAGGTGACAAGTCCACAAATGAAGTTATTTTCCCCATTTTACATACAGGGGTTGATGTACCACTTGCACTAGACATACTGCATTGACCACCACCACCACCACCACTGCTACTCTGACCACCACTTGACAAGATTTCTAAATCATAATCCCCCCCAAGTAATCCTCTGGTGTTATTTCATTGCTACTGCAGACATTCCTACTTGGTCTTACACTCATGGAAGGGGATAACATGTTCAGTAAGGTTGATGATGAGGGTGAATGCCCCACTATGGCATTAGCTGCCATCTGGTGCCAGATCCACAGTGCCATGTGCCTTTCCTAAGATGTGTATGCTGGCCCCCCCATGCCCAGATGACTCCCTTTTTACCTGAACTCACATATGCATGGTAAAGCTGGCAGATTGCAACTGACTCATCATTTGCATCTTGGACAAAAAAAATCCCAAACAAGGAATTGTGATCCCCTACTTTTAGCATGCCCCTGATGCTGCTTATTGGACTCCAGTTTTTAAAACCTGAAATGGGGGGTGTGCTATATGATTTTTCAGGCTGGACACACCTGAACTCCAACTGACCACCATGACTACCTATGATTATCACTGGATCATCATTATCATCATCAACAGGAACCACTAAATCACAATTCTTTTGAGGAGGGAGGATTTAACGCCAACAGACCCAAACACAGCCACCTTGACTTTCTTTTTCTCCAACTCCCAACAGGGATCACTGACATCATCATCATATTCATCAACATCATCCGCATCCACATTTTTGGCTTGGATGCTGTCATGTGGAAAATATGTTCCAACTACAGCATCATCATCATCATCACCCAATATTTTTGCACCACACTTTGAATCATTGAATGGCAAAGGCATGACCTCAACAGTGCTGGAAGAAATGCAACATTGTGAGTTATCGTCGCCAGGATCAGAATCAAGTTCAGCTACCATGGGGATGTTAATGGGGAGTATGACATCATCTACAATGTCAGTCACAGCTTTAGACTCAACTATATTTTTGAAATGGTTAACTGGTCAGAAGTGAAACTTGAGGCAGCAATACTCATGCCAGCAGAAACTGCACTAATGCCACCAGCTGGGACATCATCTCCTCCAACTATGAGTGAAGCTCCAGATTGCACTGTAAAAAACACTGATAGAGAAATCCCTTTACTGACATCAGCTATGCACTTCTGTGTACTACCACACCCATGGACAATCTTGCCACTGGCAGCAGTGCCTTGGCCAGAAACAGCTTTGCTTGCACGTATCTTTGCAGGCATTTTGGTGGATCATCAAGAAAATTCTAAACAAATTTAGATTTCTGAACTTTCAGTCTGGGTAGGTGGATGTGAAGCCAAAAAAAACAACTGTGGCTTGCAGATGGAGATTGGGCACTAAACAGATGCAAAAGCACAGACTGATTAAGACTGCAGTGCGTAATCAAGAAGAGATGCAGACGCAAAGTCACAACAACACCTTAAACAGTGCTCACAAGTCACAATGCAACCTAGAAAAGAATACCTTTTGCCGGTGGGGGGTGCAGTGCACTGCAGTAACAGTCCGAAACCAAGATACCACAAAGCAGTACAAAATCACGTAGGTGCAGTGGATAGAAGGTTTACACTGCTGCAATTATTCTGTGGCACAATAAAATGTGTCTGATTTGATGGCACGAATCGCACACACACAGACACATACTACAAGTAATGCATAGCAAATTGAAAACTTGAGTAATATAACCAAATATTTTAAACAAACTGAAATTATGCACTGCTGCACCACAATAATCAGCCAAAAAAAGTCAAGAATTACTAAAAATATTACTGTGTGTACATTAGCACAGTTATACAAGAAAAATATTACCAAAATAGAAAGACTGCCTTTTTCTCTCAGATAATCTACCTCCACCACAGATATGCCCCTCCCCCAAAGCACACTTCATGTGTCTGTCAGTACACAGACTGAATGTTCTAAATTAACATTCAAAATCCACACAACAATAAACACTCAATGATAAGAGTACAGGAGGGTTTCCTACAATTGATGTACTACATTTTAATCAAAAAATGGCTCAAAAATGCTTTTTTAACAGACTTTAGAGGGTTGAATCGTAGAACTCTGACAGCAAACTGTGTACAGCTACCACTACACATACACTACACAGAACTGAGGCTGTGCAGAACAGTCTGGAGCCCATGTGAACTGCAGTCCCATGAATCACTGCAAAATTCACCTCGGAGCTCAATAGCAAGGTGAAGTGATGCACAGTACATTGATTTCTATGTACTTCATATTAAAATTGGTGCAGAATTGGTTGGGGGGAAGGCGGAGTAATGCAAAGTCATTGTTATCAATGGACTTCGAGTTCCTCATTATGATATGAAGTACTTCACTTTATGTTGCAGATTACTTTGCAAATTCCATATTACTCTGCCAATTGCTTCGCGGAGTGAATTTTGGCCACTTAGCCCACCTCTATTCACCAATGAGCTACTGTAGATAGGAGGGTGAATGAAAAGAGGAAGGCATTCAGAAAATACAAAGAAACACATGGAGAAGATGATAGGGAAGCATACATGGAAAAACTGAAGGAAGCTGGAAAGGCAGTTAGAAGGGCCAAAGCAAGTATAAAGGAAAGGATAGCACAGATGATAAAAAAAGGGGACAATACCTTTTTAAGGGGAGGGATAGTAAGGCTTAAAAGGGAAAGAGGAGGATCTGCGGAGGAAGATCAGGAAAAGGCAGAAATCCTGAATAAATATTCCTGCTCAGTATTTATGAAGGAAGGAGAGGGAGAGGGAGAGAGTTCACCATTGAGACAGAGAAATGTACATTTGCAGGGGGTAAATATCAGCCCATCTACAAAAGAGAGAGTCATAAAAGAGCTAGAAAAGCTAAAAACAGACAACACAATGGGACCGGATGAAATTCACACCAGATTACTAAAAGAGCTCAGAAGTTGCCCAGTAGAATTATTTAGTAAATCATTGGAGACAGCAGTAGTCCTGGCAGACTGGAGAGGGCAAACATTGTCCCTATCCACAAGAGTGGCAGTACGGAGGGGGTGGGAAATTATAGGCTGGTCAGCCTAACCTCAATGGCGAGGAAAGTGATGGAGACCTTACTAAAGGAAAGACTCGTGGAATTCCTGGAATCCAGTGGACAGCAGGAACCTAAACAGCATGGTTTCATGGCAGGTAGGTCCTGTCCAAACCTGATAGAATTCTTCAATTGGGTAACCAGATTGGTGGACCTGGGGAGGGGGGAGGGGGGCTGTAAATGTTGCCTATCTGGTATATAGTAAGTCCTTCGACTCCATTCCACATAGAAGGCTAATGAACAAGTTGAGCAGGCTGGGTGTGGGGCACAGGGTAGTGAACTGTGTTAGAAACTGGCCAAGCAGGAGGATACAGAGGGTGGTAGTAAATGGAGCTCAATCCAAGGAAAGGGAGGTGATGAGTGGGGTGACCCAGGGATAAGTGCTGGGGCCAGTCTTCTTTAATGTCATCATATGCAACATTGCAGAGGGAATGGAGGGAAAAGTGTGTCTATCTGCAGATGACAAAAAGATCAGCAATAGATTAGATACACCAGAGGGGGTGGAAAGGGTGAGAAGAGACCTGGGAGAGCTAGAAGAATGGTCAAGGGTGTGGCAGCTGAAATTTAATGCTAATAAATGCAAAGTTATGCACATGGGGCACAGGAATCCAGGAGAAAGATACTCAATGGGGTGGGGGGGATTGCTGACAACCACCACACAGGAAAGGGATTTGGGACTGATTAGAACAGATGACCTGAAGGCTGCCAGACAGAGTGAGAAAGCTGTAAGGAAGGCCAGTGGTATGTTGAGGGTGCATAGGGAGGGGTCTCTCCAGTAGAAAAAGGGAAGTGGTGATGCCACTTTACAAATCACTGTTGAGGCCTCATCTGGAATATTGCATATAGTTCTGGAGGCTACACCTCAGAAAGCACCTAGACAAAATAGAGACAGTCCAAAGGAGGGCTACAAAGATGGTACAGAAGCTGCACCAAAAAACATACGAGGAACAGCGAGCAGACCTCGACATATATTCGCTGGAGATGAGAAGGGAAAGGGGGATTATGATAGAGACTTTTAAATACCTCAAGGGTTTTAATAGGCCCAGGTGAGAAGCCTCTTTCAGAAAAAAGAATGCTCAAAAACAAAGGGTCATGATATGAGGCTACAGGGAGGTAGAATCAGAGGGAATGTGAGGAAGTACTTCTTCACTAAAAGGGTGGTGGAAGACTGGAACAGCCTCTCCAAGGAAGTGGTAGGGGTGGAAACAGTGAAGTCATTCAAGAATGCATTGGATAGGCATAAGGGAACCCCAGCACTAGCACAGAAAGGGTAGCCAGGGAAGGGGGGGTAGGGAATAGGAAATATTGGCAGACTAGATGGGCCTTTCAGTCCTCATCTGCCATCAAATTCTATGTATCTATCCTGCAGCCAGATGACTAGGGGACTAGTTGACTTGGCTCCTCCCCTTTGACATGCTGTGTGTAATGCCTGATCACTGCAGAATATAACCATGGTGATAGAGGCTTTCATTGTGAACTCTGTGGCCAACCTGGTATGTATCATGGAAACCTGGCTTGGGGAAGATGCCAGTCCAGCACTGGAGTCATCTCTTCTGGATGGATATTCAGTGGTACATTGCCTGAGGTGGGAGTGTGATGGAGGGTTGGCCATCTGTTTAGGATCCATGTTGAGACTTGTGGCATACCACTGGTTATTTGAATGCATGGCAGTATGTTGTGGGCTAGGTACAGGCTGCAGGATCATTCTTGTGTATCTGTCTCCAGGGCATGGGTATGAATTTCTGCAGGAACTGATGGATGATCTAGTCATAGATTCCTCCAGGTTTTGGGTGCTGGGGGACTTCAATGTCTGGGTCAGTGATCAGACATCACATTTTGGACAACAGTTCCTCAAGTTGATGACATTATTGGGCTTCACACAAGTGTTTGCTACTGGGACCTATCAACAGGGCCATGCCATGGACCTGATCTTTGAATTGGAGCTTGACATTTCCAATGTCAATATTGAGCCATTAATTTTGTTGGATTATGTCAGTGAGTTCATTTGTGGGGCCCTGGCTGAAGTGGACAACTCAGGCATGATGGAATCTTGAGCTGCTGAAAGCTATAATGTGGCTCTTACTTCAGCTTTAGACTCCAAAACCCTCTACTGTGGTCACCCCTTAGTATCCCACAACAGCTTACCATGGTATTGTGATTCGTTACAGGGGTAAAAGATAAAGAGATGGAGGTTGTGGCATTCTTCATGGAAATCCACTTCTCCAGAGGACAGATTGGTGCTGAGGACTCATTATCATGAGTATCAGTGGGCAATCACAGTGAAACAGACAGAGTTCATGTCACAAGGCATTGCTGCTGGGGAAAAACAGACCAGCTCAGCACTTCTGCACCATGGACAGTTTATTAAATAGGCTTGGCTCTAACCCAGAAGGGCACTGTCAGCAAACAGTATGAGGAGTTTAACCTGTTCTTCCTAGAAAAGGCAAACAGAAATATAGAATTTGATGGCAGATGGAGATGAAAGGTCCGTCTAGTCAGCCCTTACTATACTACCTCACCCCAACTGACCTACTGTGCTGGTGGGCTGTTACCCCCTATTCCATTTACCACTAACCTGTGTCGCCTCCTTTGGGGATTATGAATCCCCATGACCTGTCCAAACCATGCTTAAAGAGGGACTGAGGCCAACATTTTTGATATCAATTTAGAATTTGGATCAGCATATGCTCAATTTGCCCCATGCCGAAAACCAGATCTGTAAGTTACTTTGTTTAAAAGTTACAAGTCATTTTGTAACCCTTAATTCACTGTCTGTTCAAAAAAGCCAGTTTCAGAGAAGAGCTACTGATGGTGTCATCTCCTGAACTTACAACCTAGTACTCTCTGCAAGCTACCTTATATGACTTATTTCTGATTATGTTTCTTTAAACTGCAGTTGTATTAAACATTTGAAAAATGAAAACTAACACTGGGTGGTTCAACACATGCACTTCCATAACATGTAGATGCAAGGTACACTACTTCAGAATGTGATGGAAGGGTGGAATGCAGCAGCAAACATGGCTTTAGAATGACAAAGTTGTGTGCAATTTTTAGAACACTGCAGGTATGGGATTAAAATGTCACCAGCTATAACTGTGGAATGCAGCAATGACACAATCTCAGGAAGTATCTGGAACATAATTTCAGAATGCGGTGGTGATGCATAAATTTAGAATGTGGTACTGACATGCAATTTCAGAGTGCGGCAGTGACACACAGGTTCAGAATGCAGTGGTGACACACAATTTCAGAATTCAGTGGTGATTCACAATTTCAGAATGTGGCAGTGCCACACAGGTTTGGAATGCAGTGATGATGCACAATTTCAGAATGCAGTGGTGACGCACAATTTCAGAATGCAGTGGTAATGCACAATTTTGGAATGCCGTGGTGACATGCAGTTTTGGAATGCAGTGGTGACATGCAATTTTGGAATGCGGTAGTGATGCACAGGTTCAGAATGTGGCGGTGATGCACAGGTTCGGAATGTGGCATTGACACACAGGTTTGGAATATGGCAGTGATGTACAGGTTCAAATGCAGCAGTGATGCACAGTTTTGGAATGCAGTACTTATGCACAGGTTCAGAATGTAGAGGTGATACACAGGTTTGGAATGCATTGGTGACAGGCAATTTCGGAATGTGGTGGTGACATACAGTTTTGAAATGTGGTGGTGACACATAGTTTCAGCATGTGGCAGTGACTTTCAATTTTGGAATGTGGTGGTGATGCATATTTTCAGAATGTGACAGTGATGCACAATTTGGGAACATGACAGTGACAATTTTGGAAAGTGGCATTAAAATACAACTTGGCAGAGATGTGCAAGTTTAGAATTTGGCAGGGATGCACCATAGAAACATAGACTTTGACAGCAGATAAGGACCACTTGGCCCACCCAGTCTGCCCATTTCCCTACCTATTGGATAAGCTGCAGATTCTAGTTAACCAACAGCCTACTTCCTGCAACCCCCCACTATAATTGCCTTATGTCTGTTCCATGCACGTTTGAATTCCCCCACTGTTTTAGACCCCACAACCTCTCCAGGAAGGCAGTGCCATGCATCCACCACTCTCTCCATGAAAAAGAATTTCCTCACATTACCCCTGAGTCATCCCCCCTCTAACTTTAAATTGTGCCCCCTTGTTCTTACACATCTCTTTTTCTGAAATATGCTACCCTCCTGGACTTTGTTGATTTCCTTGAGGTACGTAAAAGTTTCTATCATGTCCCCCCTGTCCTTCCTTTCATCAAGGGTATACGTATTAAGTTCTCTCAGTCTCTCTCTTCATATGGTTTCTGATGTAGACCCTGCACCATTTTAGTTGCCCTCCTCTGGACTGCTTCCATCCTGTCTATGTCCTTGCATAGATAAGGTCTCCAAAATTGCACACAGTACTCCAGATGGGGTCTCACCAACTGTCTGTACAGAGGGATAACCACTTCCCTTTTTCTACTTGTGATGCCCCTCCCTATGCATCCCAGTATCCCCCTGGCTCTCCTTACTGACTTCTCACATTGCTTACCCACCTTTAGGTCATCTGATATGACTACACCCAGATCCCTTTCCATTATTGTTGTTGTTAGTACCTCCCCTGCTATTGTGTACTCTTCTCCTGGATTTTTATTTCCCAGGTGGCATTACTTTGCACTTCTTTGCATTGAATCTAAGTTGCCATATGTCTGACCATTCCTCCAACCTTGCCAAGTCCCTTCTCATCCTTTCTACCCCCCCTTGTGTATCAACTCTGTTACAGATCTTTGTGTCATCTGCAAAGCAGCATACCTTTCCTTCCAGACCCTCTGCCATGTCACCTATAAAGACGTTAAAGAGGACTGGACCCAGTACTGAGCCCTGAGGTACTCCACTAGTAACCCCCCTTTCTTCAGAATGTGTTCCACTCACTATTACCTTCTGTGTCCTGTTGTGCAGCCAGTTTGCTACCCAGGCTACCACCCTGGGACCCACTCCAAGGCTGGATAACTTGATTATTAATCTTTTTGTGCGGGACTGTGTCAAATGCCTTGCTAAAGTCTAGGTAGGCCATATCCACAGACCCTCCCTGGTCTATTACTTTGGTCGCCCAGTCAAATAAATCGATTAGATTCATCTGACATGACCTTCCTGCTGTGAATCCATGGTGCTTTGGGTCCTGTGCCCCGCTGGCCTCTAGGTACTGAACAATTCTTTCTTTCAGAAGTGATTCCATCATTTTCCCCACAACTGAGGTCAAACTAACAGGTCTATAGTTTCCTGCTTCTGCCTTGCTCCCACTTTTGTGAAGGGGAATCACATCTGCCCTCCTCCAGTCCTAAGGTACCACCTCATCTTCCCATGATTTGTTAAAAAGTGTGGTTAGTGGTGTGATTAGGTACTCCCTTAGCTCTTTTAGGATTCTAGGGTGAATCCCATCAGGCCCCATTGCTTTGTCCACCTTGAGTTTTAGGAGTTCTTTCAGGACTCTTTCTTCTGTAAATGGACTGGTGTCAACCCCACTACCCAGAGTGCTTCTATTGTTTGGTTTAGGTAACTCCTCCTCTTCTTCTTTTGTGAATACTGAGCAAAAGTATTAATTAAGTATCTCTGCCTTTTCACTGTCTCCCTCTGCCCACCTCCCCTCTCCTTTATTAATCTTCATTATCCCTCCCTTAACCTTTCTATGCTCCCTAATGTACCTATAAAAGGTTTTATCCCCCTTCTTAACTGAGTTGGCTATTTTTTCCTCAGTTTGGGCCTTTGCTTTTCTGACTGCCTTCCCCACTTCTTTCTGCTTTAATTGATACAGTTCCCTGTCATGCTCCTTCTGTGGTTCCTTATACTTTTTGAATGCAGCCTTTTTCTCCTTAACCTTCCCTGACACCTCTTTTGAGAACCATAGGGGTTTTCATTCCGCTTTGTTTTCTTTATTTGTTTCACACAAAGGCTTGTTGCCTCCATGATGGCAGTTTTGATTTTTCGCCATTGTTCTTCCACCCCTCCTTTCTGGCCATTTGCTAATGCATTCCTCAGGTATTCACCCATTATGCCAAAGTCAGCCCTTCTGAAGTCCGGTATCCTTGTCTTTGTATGGCTTGTCTCTATGGTTGTGTTTATTGTGAAGCACACTGCAGTGGTCGCTTGTTCCCAGATGTCTACTGACTTCTAAATTTGTGATCCTCTCTCCATTTGAGAGTACCAGGTCTAATATTGCTCCCTCCCGAGTGGGTTCCACCACTAGCTGTCTAAGGCATGCCCCCTGTAGGGCATCGAGAATGTCCCTGCTCTTGGATGCGGCTGCAGTCCATGTCATCCAGTTAACATCTGGCATATTTAGGTCCCCCATCAACAGTATCTCCCCTTTTTCAACCATTTTGAGAATGCCTCTATCATTTTCTTGTCCATTTCCTCCCCTTGAGATGGGGGTCTGTATACAACCGCTGTGCGGATTGTGATGCCATTCCCTGTCTTCAAAGTGACCCAGAGTGCTTCATATCAGAATGTGGCAAGGATGCATAATTTTAGAATGTGGCTGGGACGTATAATGTTGGAATGTGGAGGGGATGTGATGCACAATTTTGAAATATGGTGGGTGTGATCAGTTCTGGAATGTGGCAGAGACAAGCAGTTTCGGAATACCATGGCATGTCCTGTTATATTTTGACAGCATGCATCCCCACTATATTCTGAAATTGCCAGATCCCACCAAATTCCTCAATGTGTGTCTCTGTCACATTCTGAGACTGGTTGTCTCACCACATTTTGAGATGGCACATCCCTGCCACATTCTGAAACTGCATGTCCCTTCCCATTTTAAAATTGTGCACTACCACAACATTCTATGCCTTGGTTCAGTGCTGCATTCCAAAACCACCTCCTGACATGTTCTAAAGTACAGTGCTATGCATTTGAACATTCTGGAAATGTAAGCACTGCAGCTAACTCGTGTCAATTTTTTGTTTCTAAAAGATTACAATGGCTGCAATTTCATAAATTTTGGAAAAGCAAGTCCTGTTCGGTTGCTGACTGTGAGGACTGGACTGTGACTTCAGAAGATGACATCATCAGTGTCTCTTCACTGAAACTGGCTTTTTTGAAACTTTAAAACAAAGTAACGTAGAAACCTAATTTTTGGTATGAGATTTATTGGGGGTATGCTTATTCTAATTCTGCAATGCAGTACTTTTGACAGGAGTCCCTCTTTAAACAATTTAAGGTAACCACCCCCACCATGTCCATTGGCAGTCTGTTCCACAGTTCCACCACCGTCTTAGTAAAGTAGAACTTGTTAACATTTACCTTGAACATATGCCCTACCCCATCAACCTCCAGTCATGCCACCAGAGACTTGTTGATTTTACACATAGGACATTGTTATTCACCTTATTCACTTTTGGCACTATGCACGAACTGGGCAGGGGTATGTGGAAAAGTCACATACCCTGTTCATGCTCCTGCGTTTTGTGGACAGGAGTGCCCATATCAGCATTCCCCAATGCCGGCCACCTGTCCATGACTTCTCACCCTAGCATGCAGGTATCCACAGGGTGGCTAGGGATGGAGTTGCAGACCTGGGCAGGCATCCAGTGGGATGCCTGCCCGGGATCCACTAGTGGATCCCATGTGCTGCTATGCGGAGGCCCAGGATTGTGCATGCCACTCCATGCAGCATGGCCCCTACAGCCAGTCAGTCCACTGGCCCAGCCACAGTGAACAGCACCCTCTCAGCACACTGCAGGTCCCCGGCATCAGAACCCACCTCCTGCCCATAACATCTGCTGTGCCCCAGCACCATTGTCTGTACCACTGTGACCCTGTAGGGGTCATGTGTCATGGTCCAACCTCCATGCAACATCCTGGTGCCACTGCATGTCAAGCCTTATGGGAACTCACCCAACCCACAGCAACTGCCCTCACCAGCTGCCTAGTGGTCAGGGACAGCATGGAGAACACTGTCAGCTCCCCCAGTGACCAGAGGGTGGTGACCATGGGGGCACACAGAGGGTTATGGCAGGGTTTACCCTGGCATATCCTGCACCACCCTCCACACCCACATGGCTAACACTACACAGGTTTGTACATACTGCATAGTGCTGGCATGCCTCCAGAATGCCCCCAGCATGGTGCTGTCCATGGCCATTGGGGATCAGGTGTGGTGGGTCTATGTGCATCCCCTTGAAGCATGCCACATGGGGGGGTGCAATGGGTGCAGAGTGGCTACGCACCACAGATATGCGTGCGTATCCACTCCACACCATTTGTGCATAGCACCCTAGTTTGTACCTCTGAAAAACTTACAGGTCTCAGTCATGTCCCCTGTTCTTGCCTAGCCTCCAACAAATACATGTTTAGGGCTTATAGTTGTTAATCATAGGATCTGCCCTGTTGGCCTTAGATCATCTTGGTGACCATTTGCTGTACTGACTGTAAGCTGTCAATGTCTTTCCTTAGGTAAGGACTCCAGAACTGGACACAGTACTCCAGGAGAGACCTCACTAGGGATCTGTAAAGTGACAGAATCACCTCACTTCTAGTGTCAAAACTCATCCTTAGACACAACAGCAACCTCGATGCTTTGCTGTAAGCTTTGTTGTATTGACTCATTTGCTTGAGGGGGTCACTAATGATGACCTCCAAATTCCTCTCCTCTGCTGATGTTGCCATTCTAACCCCTCCCATCCAGTATTCTCTGCTTGGATTCTGTCCCCCTAAGTGCAGTACTTTGCATTTCATGGTGCTGAATCTCATCTGCCAGACCTTAGATTACCTCTCTAGTTTCTCTAGATCCTTCTGGGGCACCCACATCCCTTCCTCATGATCCACTCTGCCAGATTGTTTTGTGTTATCAGCAGAGACACAACTTTCCTCTGATGTCCTCACCACTACCCCTTATGAATATATTAAAAAAGACAGGTTCCAGAACTGATCCCTGTGGCATTCCACTCATGACCTCCTTGTCTCATGGTTTAGCTCTGTTCAACACTTTCCTCTGGTGCTCCCCAAGCCAGCTTCCTACTCACCTAACTAAATCCTGTTCTACTCCCAAGTCCTCCAATTTCTTCAGCAGTTTCCAGTGTGGTATTGAATCAAAGGCTTTGATGAAGTAGAAGTAGAGCAAATCTGATTCCTGTCTTTTGTTAATCTCCTTGGTGACCCATTTAAAAAAGTTAGTATCATGTTGGTCTGGCATGGTTTCCCTGACACAAACCCATGCTGCTTGCCATCCTGCAGACTGTTGTCTTCTAAGTAGGTCACCAGGTTTTCTTGACTATGTTTTATGTCATCTTACCTGCAATAGAGGTAAAGCTGACAGGCCAGTCATTATCTGTATCTTCCCTAACCCCCCCCACCCCTTGTGGAGTGATATAGATCAGTGGATTTCCAATCCAATAGCACCACTCTATATCTTAGTGATTCATAAAATATACATGTTATGGCACTGCCTGTTCTGTGGCCAGTTCCCTAAGTACCCATGGGTGCAGGCCATCTGGTCCTAGTGCCTTGTCAATCATGACCTATAAGACCCTACACGGTCAGGGATCGGGGTACATGCAAGATCTCCTTCGACCTTACTGCCCTCTCTGCCCATTCTGCTCCACTGACGAGGGTTTGCTAGAGATTCTCAGGGTTCGTCTTCAGTCATCTGGGGCCAGAGCTTTTTCTTTTATGGCCCCAACCCTGTGGAATTCTCTATCGCGTCAGATTAGAGAGTGCCTGTCCATGGAGTCATTTAAGGTGTCTCTGAAAAGTTATCTGTTTGAATTAATGTTTGAATAGGTCTACTGCTGTTTTTATTGTTTTTATGCCGTTATTTATTATGTTTGATGTTATTTTGATGTGTAATTGCGCTTTGATATGTAGAAAAGTGCATTATAAATAAATTTTGGTTTGATTTGATGAGAGCTGCTAGGTAAATCAGATTATGATGGGGATTTCCGCATGTGACAAGTTCTGGGGCAGTAGTGTTGAGTCTGGGATGGACAGAGGCAACCATCTGCCTTTGTGAGAGTTTGAGCTAGTGTTGTTGGATGAGGTGTACTAAGTGATCTTGAGTCTAATTCCCACCTATTGTTTACTGGATCTTGTGCTTACCAGGCTGCGTTTTGGGTGCTAGGAAACCTTTGGACTAATTATTGCTGAGATTGTCAAGTGTTCACTTAAGGAGAGTGTCTTCTCAGCAGTCTGAAAAAAGATGGCAAGATGGTGAGGCCCCTCCCAAAGGAACCATCAATGAAGCCTGATGTATCCACAAATTACAGACCTGTCATGAACCATTCCTTTTGGGAAAATTATTAAGAAAATGGAGGCAGTACATTTGGAGATACATCTAGAGTAATACAAGATCTATGAACCTCTCCAATCAGGATGCAAACCTCTGCACAGTATGGAGATGGCTTTCATTATAGCATAAAATGATCTCAAGGCAAAAGACAGAGTAGAGCATTCCATGCTGGCCCTTCTTGATCTTTCATTGACATTTGACACAGTGGACCATTGGATTTCATTGGCACTACCTTGCACCAGCATGTTGTTGTGGTTGCTTGAGTCTTTCTTTTCAGGGAGGGTGCAGCAGTTAGCCATGGATAATTCCATCTCCAAGGCAGCTGCCCTGTCCTGTGGTGTGCTGAAGGTCTTTATCCTGGCCACAATGTTGTTTACCATGTACATGATTCTATTGTATGAGATTATTCAGTGGTATGGCATGGGGGGTTAACTGCTATGTGGCTAATATACATCTGTATCTGCCTTACCTGTATGCCTAATGAGACAAATGCTGCCTCTGTGTTGAGCATTTGTCAGAGGAAATCAATGACTGGATGGCTGCCAGCTGGCTCACTCTCAAAACATGTAAGAAAGAGGTGTTACTGATCAAATCTGGTCCCTGTGGGCTGGTAATGAAGGATGATACAACCACTGTTCCCTTATTGTCTGGTAGTACACTTGGAGCTGTGAATAGGGTGATGAATATATGAGTTGTTGTGGACCACAAGCTGTCACTTATCATGTGTCAGAGGCAGAATGCTGTGGACCAGTTGGTTGTAGGGACATCACTGTCGCTATTTCTGCATATCTTGCCGGTGTTCATGAACTACACTAGCTGCCATTCAGTGGTGTGTCAGCTTCAGAAATGGCTTGTTGATTTACATGTCCCTGCATAGTTTTGGCAATGGCTATCTAGAAATTCTCCTGACCATATATGGTCCTGTCCACCCTCCGTTTTCCACAGAGGTGGGCTTGCTATCCATTCCCCACTTCAGATGGAAGTTGTCAGGAGGCAGAGCTATTGGGGTGGCTTCCCCATTGTTTTGGAACAGTCTTCCATTATGTATCCACCATGCCACCTTGGTGGAAATTTTAGAAGGACACTCAAACCTCACTTATTTATGTTAGCCTACTGTGATAGTTTATGAACTGTCTTTATTTTTATTTTTGTAGTGTGCTTTAGTTTATTATTTTGCAGTTACTTTGCTGCTGTCTTTTAAGGCAACCAGAGCTGCAGGGATTTGGCACCATATAAATAAACTTACTTTGCCTTGTTTACTAAATTTGTTGAGTTTATAAATTGATTTACTATTTAAAGTGGTAGTAGAATCAAAAATAGCAGACAGGAAATACTACAAATTTTAAAAGTAGTCAGTTGTAACTGCTTATTTCTGAAGTATTTTTCTTTTTCTGTTTGCTCATTAGAAAGTTTCCTGTGTGAGAGCATTATGCTAGATGCGTGGAATAGCACTCTGCCTGTCAGCAGACATAACAAGTTCTATTCCCTCCACTACATCATCAGCACTGCGGCCTCACTAACTGTGGCATTACAGGCACTGACCTGGCAGCTACTGAGTGGCTTTTCCTGAGTAGCTGTGATGTCACAGTCAGTGAGGTCATAATGCTGATGATGTAGTGAGGGGACTCAAACTAGATATGTCAGCTGCCTGGCAGAGTGTTGTTCCACAGACCACACCTACCAAAATCAGGTAAAAAAATCTTCTAATTACCCAAAAGGAAAAGAAAAAACACATCAGATATAAAAGGTAATAATTTACTGCTTTTAAAACTAATATTAATTTTAGGTAGTACACTAGTTCTTTAATGCACCAGAAGTGATCTTTGTTACAGTCCTGAAGAAGCTGACTGTAGCACAGAAACATGTAGGATGAGGAAAGATAAAGGTTGATACTGTATCATCACTACCAGCTCTTTGCCTAGGTGAATCACATTAATAACAGGTTTTCTTTCTGCCACCATAGTGAGATACACATTCTTCTTACTTTGCACCTTCAGTTAACAGTAGTACAATATGTGATCTCTTTAGCGTGTTTTGTGTACACTTTCTGCCAACTGCTGTCCCTCTCACACTAGTTACTTTTTATACACATCACAGCTGCCATAGTTGGCAAATGGCATCAGATGTGGTCTGGGATTACTCCTTGCCAATGGCTTAATGTAATCAAAATGACTTTTTGTAGCTGTACGCATATTTGGGTGTTTCAGGTTCTCTGCCTAGTGATTTATGATGACGTATGTGAAGGTTCTATTAGTTTTAATTAAGTATTATTTCTCAATACTTAAATTGAATTCATATATATATATATATATATATATATATATATATTGTTTTGTACAGCTACTATTAGGATATCTGTACTACATAACACTTACTGCACTTTATTAGCTCTTTCTACTGCACTTTGTTGTCAGCATTTTTTATACGTACCTCCCACAGGATATACCTGGAAACCAGTTGTTCACAGCTTAGTGTGTTCTTTCCTGAATAATATATTTCGAATAAGTAAACATATGTTACCATAGACAGTGGTATTATAGTCTATAAGCAGCACATTTCACAGGAAGATTTGTTCATCTATTTCTCTACACTGATTGCAAAATAATCAAGAGATAGCTAAAGCCAACAACAGCTGCTTTGGCTTTACATTAGCCTTATGCGTTTTTTCTTCACTGGCATGGCAAGCAGTAGTGCTACTGCTGCAGTTAGGCTGGAAGCTTAATGTTTAAGCTTTTATTGTATTTGTGGTTTGCTGTAATACAATACAACCTTTCACATTAAGGCCATTTTTGTCTGTTGTGTCAGCCCCCCTCCACACACACACCCACACACACACACACACACACACACACACACACACACACTTTGTATAAAAGCTGAGTGAAAGGAATGGAGACAAGCACAAACCTTCCTCGCACCACCTTAGCTGGATACCACCTTAATGATTACTATGAGTGTACACTCCATTTCATTCAGACAGTGACCAGCTATGCTGGTAAGAAGAGGTGGCATACAGTGACGTTTCTGATTGATTAATGCCACAGCTATGTAATTATTTCTTAAGCAAGGCAAATGATGGACCCAGACACTTCTGACATAGTGGGTATCTAGGTGATATGTAAGCACACATGGACAAAATGCATCATGGTTTCTTCAGAGCTGTTATGCATTGTGAGTGCAAAACATCTACTTTTTTGTCATTAAATATACTTTATGAAGAATAAAGGCATAACAGTAAACTAAAAACTAGAACAGATCTATAACTAAACACACAATGCAAAAAGAAATGCAGTATTAACTATCCCTCAGAACCCCCCCCCACCACCATCCCTTCCGCATCCAAAACCAACCCCCTTCCCCCTCTGGGCATATCCAACTCCCTAAGGGAGATAACAATACAAAAACTAACAAGCTATAGACAGATCTCAAAGAAATAAGGGATTTGGTATCAGGAAGGGGAAATTGTTTATAAGGAAAGGCACACTAAGCCAGAGCTTGCTTCTAGGTGTGATCTGCGAGCACAAGGAAGTTAAGTGACTTGCTCAGGGTCACACAATATGCAAGTGGGAGCTGATGGGATTCAAACCCAGGTCTCCAGGATTGCAGCTTAGTGGTCTTAACCACTATGCTATACTGCCTCCTATCACCCAGAAGTAAGCTTACCCACAACTGCCTCAAATGGGCCAATAAGGGGTATAATGTCTACCATTTATCTCAAAAGTGCTCCAATTGGTGATGCATGGAGGCAATTTGCTTTTCTATCATTTAGGCCTGAAGAATCTCTTGGTGCCACTCACAGTACGAAGGGGTAATGTCATCCAACCAGTGACGTGCAATAATTAATTTAGCCGTTATAGAGATCATAGCCATGTGGACTTTTCGTGGCCCAAAAAGGTCGGAAAGGCAAAGGCTCTCTAGGCAGATGTCTGGTATAAAGTAAGTCTCCAGGCCCAGGAAAGGATCCAAGGACATTCTAATAGCCTCCCAAAGTGGAGAGCTTTTGTCACAATCCCACAAAAAGTGCTTGAGATAGCCATCGGCCTTCCTACATCTAGTATGTTATGGAAAGGGAATCTTCCCCATCTGGTGCACTCACATGGGTGTATAATACAGATTATGCAATACCTTAAATTGAAAGAGGCACAAAACATCTACTTGAAGAAGGATTTGTACTCTACGACTGACAACCACAGCAAAAGGTGATGAGTGCAACTCTCCATTTGTCTTCCTTCTCACCTTTCAGAAAAAGAACACATAATTAACACCCTCCTCCCCATCCACCCACTCAGCACCCACCCTCCTGTCCCCCAGCCCCACAAACAACACACAAAAAATACCCCCACCTCTGTGGTACCCACCTTACATAGAAACATAGAAGTTGATGGCAGATAAGGACCACAGGGCCCATCCATTCTGTCCATTTTTCTACGTTATGAATATGCCATAGGCCTTCACTTTGTCAATGACCTATTTATTCATACTCATCTGTATTGCTCCCTTATGCCTATCCCAAGCCTGTTTGAAGCCCTGCATTGTATTCATATCCACCACTTCCTGAGTTAGGTCTTTCCATGCACCCACCACCATTTCTGTGAAAAAGAACTTCCTCACATTACCCCTTAATCGGCCTCCCTCTAATCTCATGCTGTATCCTCTTGTCCTGCTATTTTTCTCATATTGAAACATGTTAGACTCTTTTACCTTGTTAATGCCCTCAAGATATTTGAATGCTTCGATCATATTACCTCTCTCCCTCCTTTCCTCTAGGGTATACATATTGAGCTCCATTAATCTGACCTCATATGTTTTCTGATGCAGACCCTGCACCATTTTGGTTGGCCTTCTCTGGACTGCCTCCATTTTGTTAATGTCCTTGTGCAGGTGAGGCCTCCAGTGCTGCATGCAGTACTCCAGATGGTGCCTAACCAGTATCTTGTAAAGAAGGATTATTACCTCCATCTTGTGACTTATGATACCCCTACTAATACACTGCAACATCCCTCTAGCCTTATCTACTGCTTTAGTGGTCTGCTTGGATGATTTTAGGTAATCTGTGATGATGATGTCCATGTTTCTTTCTTCCCTTGTGATTGCCAGAAACTCCCTTCCCAACCTATAGGTAGCTTCAGGGTTTCTCTTCCCTATGTGCATGATCTTGCACTTCTTTGCATTAAACCCCAGTTGCCACTTTTTAGACCATTTTGCTAGTTTTTCCAGATCTCTTCTCATTCTGCCCACCCCATCTGGATCATCTACTCTGTTGCAGATCCTAGTGTCATCTGCAAACAGGCAAACCTTACCCTCCAGTCCATCTGCAATGTCACTAATGAAGATATTGAAGAGGACTGGCCCCAGGACTGATCCCTGAGGTTCCCCACTTGTGACTTGCATCTCTTCTGACTGTATACTGTTTAAAACTACTCTCTGTTTTATGCCCATCAACCAGTTTGCCACCCAGTTGACCAACTTCTGACCCACCCCGAGCCTACCCAGCTTATTAATCAATCTTCTATGTGGAACGGTATTGAAAGCTTTGCTGAAGTCAAGGTAGGTGACATCAACTGCACCCCCTTGGACCACCACTTTTGTTACCCAGTCAAAGAAATCTTTGAGATTAGTTTGACAGAACCTTCCTGTTGTAAATCCATGCTGTCTTGAATCCTGTGCTCCTATGGATTCCAGGTGTTGCACTATCCTATCCTTAAGGAGTGCCTCTATAATCTTGCCCACTACTGAGGTAAGACTGACTGGTCTGTAGTTCCCTGCCTCCTCTCTGCTGCCACTCTTGTGGAGTGGGATCACATGAGACCTTCTCCAGTCTTCTGGGACCTCTCCTGTGCTCAGAGACTCACTAAACAGTTCTACTTGTGGCTCTGCTAGTTTCACCCTTAGCCCCTTTAGTACACTGGGATGTATGCCATCAGGTCCCATTGCCTTGTCCACCCTGAGCTTAGCGAGCTCTTGGAGGACCCTCTCTTTTGTGAAGGGACTTGTGCACACCTCTCTTCCCACTGTGTTCGTGGTGCTGAGCTGTGGGCCCTGCCCTACCTTCTCCTCAGTAAATACTGAGCAGAAGTATCACTTTAGGATAGATACTTTTCCTTAGTCCTCCTTCACACACTCCCCCTTATCCTGTTTGATTGTAGGAATACCCCCTCTGGACTTTCTGCTTTCAGTAATGTAACTACAGAAAGTCTTGTCCCCTTCATTTACTGTTTGTGCTAGTGTTTCCTTGGTTTGGGCCTTTGTCTGCCTTACTGCCTTCCCTGCTTCCCTTAGGAAAGTTTGTTATGCCTCCCTATCTTCGTCCCACTGTGTTTCCTTATATTTCCTGAAGGCCAACCTTTCGGCTTAGACCTTTTCTGCTACTGTTTTTGAGAACCAAAGAGGTTTCCTCCTTCTTTTGCCCTTGCTTTTCTCCCTAACACAATGGGATGTTGCTTCAAGTATTGCATCCTTAATGTTTGCCCACTTTGGCTGTACCCCCTCACCTGTATTTCTTCTTGCCAGCTCTAGCTTAACTCTCCTAGCCATCTTATCAATGTCAGCTCCTCTGCAGTCCCATATTTTTGCCTTGGAATGGGATGATTATGTTCTAGTGGCCAAATTGAACCATACCATGTGATGGCCACTGGTCCCCAGGTGACCTTCTACCTGGAAATCTGTGATCCTTTCCCCATCAGTCAATACTAGATCCAGGATAGCCCTGTCTCTTGTGGGTTGTTGTACCAGTTGTTTGAGGCCCTCCCTCTGCAGGGAATCTACTATGTGCTTAGTTCTGGTGGATGCTTCAGCTGGTATTGACCACTTTCCTCCATTGTACACCACAGAGGCACCCACAGAAAGGATACAAAATGGAGGGGGATGGTGACCAGGACAGACCCTCATCTCACCACCTTGGCCAGCTACCATCAGAGTGAATGGATGAATGAATGAATGAATGAATGAATGAAATGGAAATGCATACTGATAGTATTTGATTACTGTAAGTGCATATTCCCATTCATTGAGACAATGGCCAACCAAGGAGATGAAAGCAGTGTCTGTGCTAGATGCATGCCCTCCTCTCTATCATATCCTTTCTGTGGGTGCCACTGTGGCATCAGTGGCTGAAAGTGGTGGATGATTAGTGGGTGGAGGAGGGGTTTGTTAATTATATCTTCTTTTCATAAGCAGGAGGAGGGTGCCTGGGTTATGGGTCAGTGGGTGGGGGGCAGGGATACATTCATGATGATGGTTGAGGCTTGAGGTGTGTTGTGTGCTACTAGAGGCTGGTGAAGTAAAATTGCTTTTTTAACAGGGAAAACGTTTTCTAAAAAAGGTATTTCACATGGTGAAATGCTTGTAGAAATGCCAACTCCTCATTATCTAATCTATTCATAATGCAAAATATTGTACTTTGCCAACAATATACCAGTGAAGTAAAAAATAGCAGCATGCTTTTTGCTCACACTTAAAGATCACATATAAATCTTTCTTACATGTAATCTCTTTCGGGATACTTTTGGGCAGGTAGGCGGTGGCAGGAGGGGTCACACATAGTGATGCAGCGAATTAATAATTTGTCATGGAAGTTAGTGAAATCAGGGTAACTTCACAGTACACATAGCAGGGCAAATGTTTCCCAACTTCACTCTGCTCTGCCATGCAAAGTTTGTTCATTTTTTAAAGTCTGCACATATAAAAAAAACACTTCACCCAATTCTTTTCTCACCCCTTTCCAACCAACCCATTTTAATAAAGTAAACCATTTCCCCCCACTTTCAGAGCATACATACCTCCCTCCTCCCCAATACCATAATGCAGTTCTATAGCAACACCTAACTTGCTGACCAAGTGTTGCCATTGAATCATATCACTCTTTCATTCATTTGAGGCAGGAAGGCCAGCCAGGGAGGTTATCTGATGTGTTTGGTGACAGATGGTTTCTCTTCACAGGTACCATGGACTCAAGACAGGCTGATCATATTCTTTATTTTTAGGGTGTTGGGGAGAGTGGGGGAGGAGTGGGAGAGGGGTTGTGCCAGAGGTTGTGGGGAGGAAGTGTGGTTATTGTTTGTAAAGGGTCAGGTCGAAAGGGCAGGAGTGTAGGGGTACATCACGTACCTTGGTACAAGAACATTGACCATTCGTTATACTAATTCTAATAGGACTGGATGAGAAGGGAGGTACATTATGAGGGTCTACAAGGATGGTATCAGGGAGTTTTCTTTATTGAACTGGGCTGGAAGGTAGGCTTAACTGCTGAGATGTCACTAGGCACTGTCTTCACCAGCCAAAGTAAACACTCTTCCCGGTGAAGTACCACTATACATAGCACTGCACACCTCTACTGCTGCCCACCAGGTGCATGACTTGATTGAACTTCATTACAGCACGTTTAACACTATGTGACTGGCTGCTGCTTTGTGCAGCCCCTCAAGTAGCAATGTGCAAACTTTGCCGGGCAAATACTACACAAAACAATACTTTACTCATGAAGTACCACTTTGCAGAGTACTTTCACTTCCTTTTTCTATTTATTTTTAAAAAGTCCCCTTCCCCAACCCTCTTGTAGAATGCATAGCACCTCTTACCCCCACCCAGCCCTATATAGTTTCAATCAATCAATCAATCAATCAAAATCTTTATTTATCCAGGCAAACATCATTGAGCAGAGCTCTTTTACAAGATGGACCTGGTTAGAACAGGGTAGGGTAACATCCATCATAAAAACATATAAATACATGTAAATAAGTATATAAACACAAACACAATGGTGCAGTCATAGGGGAGTTGAATGATAAAAGGAAGACAAGGCAAGCCATAACAGAGGAGGATTCAAATACAAGGGGCAGGTCCACCATTGAACCATGCAACTGTATATAAACCATGTTCTCTGTATAGAAGTACCAGTTAGTTCATTTACCAGGGGAAGTCACTAGTACTAGCCATGAAAATGGCTTGGACAAACCACCAACTAATGGCAGATGGGGTACCAGGAGGGGTATGTAATATGTAAGTGAAGGATAAACATTGTGAGAAGTGAAGTCCCAAGGATAGGTCGGTAGAACTGATGTGGCAGTTGGGGCCTACGGGGAGAGGGAAAGGGGAGTTAGGACTTTTATAGTATGATTGCATGTAGATTGTGGATGAGTGCAGTATAGAGTTGTGAAAAGAAGGCTGGAGAAAGTGGGAAGATAGAACACTATCAAAAGGAGGACAGAGTCATCAAGGTGTTACATGAAAGCATGATGACAGACCAGGGCCAAGGAGGAGACAAGCACTAGAAGTAATTTGTTCATGGTTAAATGGTATAGGTTAGCATGATGACTATTCATGGTCATGGGAAACAATTTCACTGATCAGTTCTGAGACGTGAATATAAGAGCTTGAAAGATGAGATGCCGATGGGTGACCTCAGTTTCAGTTTTTTTTGCAATTTATTCCACAAGGAGGACAGCGTAAAGTTTATAGCAGCCCTGCCAAAGCGAGAGTTAACTTTGGGAACCATCAGTAGGACAGATTGGCAACTTCTCAAGGTGTAATTGCCTATTGGTTTCATAGGAAGACAGTCTGTAATGTATTGGGGCAGCTTTTTGGAGATGGCTCTAAGGGTTCATAAGGCTGCATTTTTATCACACCTGAATTGAAGAGAACTCCACCCCACTGATTGATATAGGGAGCATTGGTGAGTGGAATAAGGCAGGCCTGTGATGAACCTCAAAGCTCTATGATATAATGTGTCAAGTTTGGTGAGGTAGGAAATGGGACAGTGACTGTAGAGGATGTCAGCATAATCTGTCAAGGATAGAAAGGTTGCTTGTGCCAGCTGTAGTTTGGCATCTCTAGTTAAGAAGTGGGCTATCCTAAAGAACAGGCCAAGTCTCTGTCGTAATTTTTTGAGTAATTCTTCAACATGCTGTATAAAGGAGAGCCTATGGTCCAGCCATACTCCCAGGTATTTGAATTTAGGGACACATTCCTACTTCTCACCAAGAATTGTAGAAATCTGTGGCACAGGATCTGATAGGGCTGAACTTACCAGTTGGGCAGAGGGAGAAAAGAGCATTGCTTTTGTTTTCTTGGCATTAAGTAATAGTTTTTTGTTTAGGAGTTGGTGTTGCAGCTGGTTGAACTCAGATTGAAGGTCATTACATGCAGATTGTAATGACGGGCGGCTTACATAAGGAACTGTGTCATCTGCAGACAGATGAATGTTGGCCTTAGTTATACTTTCATCAATATTGTTGATGTATATTGCAAATAAGATCAGTCCTAAGATAGAACCCTAGGGAACACCTTTTGGGAGAGGTTTGAGAGTTGAGAGATCTCCTTCCACTTTCACCTGCTGGAAACGATCAGAGAGGTAGTTGTTGAACCACTGTAAAGATAATGAGTCAGCACCTAGTGAGGTCAGGGAAGAGAGCAGCAGAGAATGGTCGACAGTGTCGAAGGCCTTGCTCAGGTCCAAGAATACGGCGCAGGTGTAATTTCTGTTGCCTAGCTCTCTTTGCCAGTCATTAGTCATTTTGGTAAGTGCTGTGATGGTGCTGTGTTTAGCTCTAAACCCTAATTGGACTGGATTAAGCAGATTATTAGCTTCTAGGTACTGCCTCAACTGGTTACTTATGACTTTTTCCAGTAATTTTGACAAGACCGGGAGAATCAAATTGGTCCGTAATTATTTAGATCACAGGGATTTGCGGACTTGAACAGGGGTATGATGTGCGCTGTTTTTCATATTGAAGGAATGGATCCTTGAGTTAATGATAGGTGAAATAAATGGGTTATGTGCACAGCTAACGCATGGATGGCCACCTTCAAAAAATATGGGTCGAGGGTATCCGCACCAGCACTTTTTTTTACATCCAGTTTTAGCAATAGGTCTTCAACTTCTTTCAGAGTAGTAGGATGCAAGGAGAAGACTGAATCAGTGATGCTAGGATCTGCACCTTGATTATCCACCTGAGAGCTTATCAAATTCGCAGGGGAATTGTCGAAGGCTAAGTCTGCAGTCGCAAAATGGTTATTGAAGGCATCCAGAACGTCCAGTCTGTCACTAATGGTGTTATTGTTTAAGGAGATTTCATCAGGTAGTGAGCCACCGGACGTTTGACAAGACAAGTCCTTGACAGTTTTCAAAAAATTTGTAGGATTTTTGGAGGCAGAGAGAAATTCAGAATGATAGTATGCAGCTTTTGTATCTCTAACCACTCTAGTACATGAGTTTCATGCCCTTTTGAACTTGCACCAGTTGACAGCAGACTGGGTTTTGAGTGCTTTTTTCTATAGGTTATCTCTTTCAGTCAATGCAGATTTTAATAGTGGTGTGAACCAATGACATGCATTTTTTGCTATTCGCACCTTAACTATAGGGGCATATTTATTTAGGGCATCTAGGATAATTTTGCTGAATATGTCGAATGCTGGCTGCATGTTTTTTGCCAAATAGAACTCTTGCCAATACAAGGAGTGTTTCAGTTCATTTATGTAGGCAGTGAGATCAAAGTTCCGTCTAGATCTCTTGGCAGCAAACTTTGGCGAAGTAGTAAGTTTGTTACTTGATCTTATGCAAGCAATAAATGAGTGATCACTGATATCACTGAAGAAGGTGCCGCCAAAAAAGAAGAGATGTAGTTTATTCACTAGGATAACATCTAGCAGGGAGCTGTTATCCACGTTCTTTTTATTTACTCATGTTGATTCAACCATGTGTTGCGATAATCCATAGGTGTCACAGAAAGCTACGAGAGGAGTGGTGGTTTCAGATAGCCAGTCTAAATTAAGATCCCCAAGAATAATTATTTCTGAGGATTGTTGTTCAATGATATTACTCAGATGAGGTAACAATTGTAGATTGGCAAAAGGAGGACTATAGCACCCTATGATACATAATGTTGAAGTGTGCGAGATGGTGACTTGAAGAGACAGACATTCATAAGCATTTGCAACAGATAAAGCACTCAAACAGGATGCTGTATACCTATCCTTGACATAGATGGCAACCCCTCCACCCCTGGAGGGTCTGTCTGCTCTAAATAGTAAATAGTTAGGGATATTGACTTCCCTGTCAGAGGTGGCTGGTCTAAGTCAGGTTTCTGAAACCACTAGGATGTCTGGTTGAGTATGGAGGACCCTGGCCTGGATCATGGAGAACTTTTTTAACAGACTGCATACATTAATGTGGAGAAAACTCATGCCTTTCAGTGTGGCAAGGTCAGAGGGTGATGTGATTGCAGCTGGTGGCCCCGGATTGAGCTCCACATTTCTGTGCACAGGAGAAGGATAAAAGTTTTCTTGGCGTGACAATAGTAAAGTTCGTACTGGTAACCCCTTTACGTCATTGTGGTCCATCGTCTTGGGGGGGCATGCCCCAAAATTTTTTGCCCTTCCCACTAAGGGTGGTAGAGATGAGTACTCTGACTGCTATCTGTAGAGGTGACACCTCTATGATGTTGGTGGAAGTCAAAAGCTGAGGTGGTAATTCATTTCGTGTACCAGTGTTAAAGGTAATATGAAAATAGTGTTGAAGAATTGGGGAGTTGAAAAGGCATATATCCATGTAGGGACAGGAACTAGTTACAGAGCAGATCAGATTAGTATCCACAGTAATAAAGGCTTGAGGTAGCATATATTGGGCATGCGATATGAGATAGAAGAAGGACCGGAACAGGATCCACGATTTGACACACATAGTGGAATAAGGATGGGGGGGAGCTAGAGAGGAGTGAGCTAGAAAGCTGGGGTGGGGTTTATGTGTATTTAATCAAGTCTGGGAAGGGTGGGTGAAAAAATTGGCAGCTAGGGCTCCCTTTTTGGAGGTAAGCAGTCCCTGAGGGCAAGTCCGTACCTGCATTTATGTGAGGGGCTGGTGGCTTGAGACCTGGACTGCGGGTGGCAGTCTGGCAGGTCGGGTTCATCAGAGAACCACGACTGTGGCTTTCATACTACCTGGAAGAAGAAGGCAGAGGAGAATTAAATAAGAAAGTCAGAGGGGTTGGGGCTGCTTGTGGAGCTGAAAATAAATTCAGACTGGCTTAAACGGGGGGTGTTGCAGACCAAGATGTTAGGCAAGCTGCCTCCAAGTCTGAGTGAGCAATAACAGGACTATTTAAAACACAATACTAGCATAAAAAGATGAAGGGGGGGGGTTTCAAAGGCCTGAGCTGAGATCACTACTGGTCTTATGAGGAACACAATACAGGCATTTGCATTAAATCCGAAAACTTCAGCTATAAAATACAAACAAGACAGTTTTAACAGAAAACATAATCTAGCACAATATAATCAAACATTAACAGTGCAGAGCTATATGGAGCCAATCGGAGTGCTCCTGGGGCTGACTGCAGCCAGTGGGCCACAGCAGTAAAAGACTCTGGATTTAAGCCCAGAGACAACTGTTCTCATGTAAAGAAAGCAAAAATTGGAAGCTAGGGCTCCCTTCCTGGACATAATCAGTCCCTGACGGCAAGTCTGTATCTGCGTTTCTGTGAGGGGCTGGTGGCTTCAGACCTGGACTGCGGGTGGCAGTCTGGCAGGTCGGGTTCATCAGAGAACCACGGCTGTGGCTCTCAGACTACCTGCGTTTCTGTGAGGGGCTGGTGGCTTCAGACCTGGACTGCAGATGGCAGTCTGGCAGGTCGGGTTCATCAGAGAACCAAGCCTGTGGCTCTCAGACTACCTGCGTTTCTGTGAGGGGCTGGTGGCTTCAGACCTGGACTGCGGGTGGCAGTCTGGCAGGTCGGGTTCATCAGAGAACCATGGCTGTGGCTGTCAGACTTCAGAGATGGGGACACAGCACAGCAGAGTAGATAGTCAGAACCCTTCCCTTCAACTCACTAGCAATACCTAATCCCATTCTCAACCCCTTCCCCCATCTACCCTCCACTCCACCCATGACACTACAAGAAGAAATGATACATTCTGAAGAAAGGGATGGTGACTGCTGTAGAGTCTACTCTTAACACCTCAGACAGCTGCTGTCTGATTTAATTGGAGTCCATGCTTATAGTAATCAGCTGTTTTTACTTTGCACACACACTCCTATTCATTGAGATGGTGACTGGCCAAAATGGTGAAAGAAGGGTGTGCCAGTCCCTTTCCCTACCTTCAAAATGTATCCTTTTTTCTTGGGGTGTTATAGATTGATGGAGGATGGATAGATGCTGCTAAATGGGGTGAGGGAGGTGTCTGACTGACTTAGCTATGACTGGGTGGAAGGTTATGAACTGGCTTGGGTATTGTAAGCCAGAGAGGAAAAGGGTTCTGCTTAATATATTTGCTGGAGCTGGGGGTGGAGTAGAGTGGCGTGGATGCTATTTAGCAGGTAAGGAAATGGGGTATGTATTAAATCTGTGTAGGGTTGGGTGGGAGGAGAAAGTGATATGGAGTGCTTCATGAGGGTGGGGGGAAAGGAATGTTTGTTTTTTCTTTAAGACACATAAACCTGAACTTTGCCCTATGTATTGCTAGTGAAGTGCCAATTTTGCCAGACCTAAATATAACACGAAGTTTGGCAATTCATCAACAGATCACTGGGCAGAAAGATTTACAACACTCCTACTGCCCACGAGGAGTGTTGTGAAGTCTTACTTCACTGGAGAATTGTTGGCAAAGTGCCACACTTTGCCCTAAACCTAGCAATGTGAAGTTAGCATTTCACCAGCAATTTGCTGGGTGAAGTAACACAAAGGTAAAATTGAAAAAAAAACTCCCACAACCCACTGTACTACCGAAAGCCCCACCCTCCTTCCCCCACCCAGACCTGACTGTAGGTACCAGGTCAATATAGTATAGCAAGAACTGCATGACTCAAACTGTACCGTGTAAAGTGCAAAAGCATTTAGAGCAACAGGGGTATAACAGCTGCAGGGAATTACCTCTACCTCTGTCACTCTGCGCTGATACTTGTAAGGTATCAAGTTGCCGTGTGTGTGGTGCCTTGTCAAGCCACTCCTATGGTGAAGTGGCTAAAGCACCAGCACATGGAAGGGTTGGAGACCCAGGACCATCGTTCAGTTCCCCCCAAGTCTCCTGGTGTTGCATCTTTATTGTGTGCTTTTTTTAACAGACTTGAATTTTTCTGTGTCACGAGTTTCTCCCCATCCCTGAAGTCCACAACCTCTTGGAGTTGGTTACTTTAATTCCAGGATGTGCAGGGGAAAAGCCACCCCACTTGGTAAAAAACAGAAATTTTCTTTATTTTGGATGGTGTGTGCTGTTTGGGGTTTAGTTAGTGTTTTCACTGATGTTATTTCAGCACACGCTGTTTTGCTTATGGCACTGATTGCCGCACAGTTTTTGTGTGCAACAATATGACCCCCTGCCCTGACTGTAATAGTACCCTTCCTTCTACACCCATCCTTCAGAAATAAGACAACATGTATTTAATAAATGACATCCTTCTCTTTCCCAACCTTCTCCCCCCAGCCCCACAGAAATGACAAACCACCCCACAACCCACTCAGCACCTTTCGCCACCCTGGCAGCTAGCATCCACCTGACCCAAAGGAGCAAAAGAAACTTGACAGCAAATCAGCAAAGGATAGTTACTGACAGAAACCCACCTCTCACCACCTTGGCCAGCTGCCATCCAGATTAATGGAAGCACACATTTTTAGTAAAATGCAATAAGTGTGTGCTTCTATTCATTTTGAAGGTGGCCAGCTGAGATGATGAGAGAAGGATCTATGCTGGTCCCATCATCTTCAGACTCACCACTGAGTTTCCTTTGCTCCTTTTGGTCAGTGGGTACTGGCTTCAAGACAGGAGTTGAGGATGCCAACTGATTGGGGGAAGGTGGATTTGTCTTTTTTTTTGTGCTGAGATAAGGAGGAGGAGGAGGATAGCCCTCCTCCCCCACTGAGTGGGTGAGTCAGGGAGGTGTGTTATTTATTATATTAAAGTTGTCTTTTTTCCAAGGGGCAGAGGGAGGAGGGGCGTTGCATGGTTGCTGAACAGGGGGAGGGAAGGGGGGTACTACTATATTTAGCTCTGGGTGGGAGCAGAAGTTGGGTTTTTCAGTGCTTCAGTGAGTGGGTAGAGGGATATTTACATTTTTCTAAGTGGCCACGCTGGCCAGAAGACACCACGGCTCTGCAAAGTGACACTTTGTGAGTGAAGTCTCACATCATATAAAGTGTTTGCCTGGTGAAGTGCTACACAAAGTGACACTTCACTGATGAAGCTGGCACTTTAAAGGTAGTGCTACATATAGTGAAATTCAAAGACCTCACCCACATCTATGTATAGAGATCCCATACAAGTCCTAATTACATATGTTCTTTATGGGGACATCTGTAGACAGGCAGGCAATGGCAGAGGGACACTTGAAATTAGTTCACAATTCACTGGGCAATTTTTATGTTGCTTGCACGCATGTGCAAGAAACATAGTGCCATCATCGGAGATTTCGGAGGTGTGTCACCTCCTCCTCCAATTCAGTCAGTGTGCTGGCAGGTGCGGCCCATGTAAGCCAATGCATTTTGGAGCTGTCTATGACATGCTCCAAAATGCAGTGGCATACAGTTGAAAGCGGGAGCTATGCTTCAGTGAGCAGCGATAAGAGGCTGCTCAAGTGCAGCTCCCCCCCCACCCGCAGGTGTGCGCGCCCCCGCACACACTGTATAGACGACGGGTGCCCAATCCCTGTCGGCTGAGTTACATCCCCAGTAGTAGGTGCCACGCTGAGGAGCCCACCCCAGCGTGGCGAGTCCTTTGCCGACGGGGTGCTCATCCCCGGCCGGCTGAGCTCTGTCAGCCTTGTGCCACGCTTGGGAGCCCACCCCAGCGTGGCAAACGCCCCGACACCCTCCCGACCCCTCTCCCACAACCCGCACCCACCCACTGGCGACCCAGCCTCCCCACACACCTCCCTCACCCCTCACCCCATACTTACCTCTGGACTCTGGCGCTACGATCTTCGGTGGACCGGGAACACGTCTGCACTCTTCAAAGCCGACCGCGAACTGAGGAAATGCCGGTAAGCTGTATAATGGGCTAGATAGGGGGTTTCAACTTTGTTGCATATCTCAGGCATTTTGGGAATTTTTGCACAAATTTTCAACATGGGGTTTTAACCCTTCTCATGAATGATGTCACTGTCATGGTAAGATTTAGTCCGGCGTGATTTCACAGTGACCAAGAGTATCAGGAAATCACCCTTCGGGCCTGAATAACACCATGACAGTGACATCACTCATGAGAAGGGTTCCCAAAAACCCCATGTTAGAAATTTGGTGCCAAAATTCCAAATAGTGACTGTTTTTCGAGCATGCGTTGCACAGTTCCTACGCAGGCTCATAAGTTCGCGAAATTTCAATATTTTCACTCCAAATTTTCAACATTGCCATTTTACCACACCTTCTTATGAGTAGTATAGCTGTCATTTTTCACATCTCACCCAAAATGTGTTTCCACCCATGTAGCGCAGAATGGCGCAGTCGGTGTGCGAAATCAATGTACGGGACAAATTAAGAAAATCACAGTGACACTGTTCATGAGCAGAGGTCTTAAAATGGCTATGTTGAAAATTTGTGAAAAAACTTAAATGACTGTTTACGAGAGCTGTGTTACAAGAAGTTCGCATGACGCCGTGTGAAGTTCGCGAATTTTCAATATTTTCACCCAGATTTTCAACATTGCCATTTTACCACACCTTCTTATGAGTAGTACAGCTGTCATTTTTCACATCTCACCCAAAATGTGTTTCTGCCCATGTAGCACACAATGGCGCAGTCGGTGTGCGAAATCAATGTACGGGACAAATTAAGAAAATCACTCTGACACTGTTCATGAGCAGAGGTCTTAAAATGGCTATGTTGAAAATTTGGTGAAAAAATTCCCTTCAGATGTTCTGCAATATTACTAATGAAGACATTGAACAGAACTGGCCCCAGGACCAACCCCTGCAGCACCCCACTGGTCTCCCCCTCTCCCTAGACTGCATGCCATTTACCACCACTCTCTGCCTCCTGTCTGTTAGCCAGTTTTTAACCCAGTTTACCATCCTTTCCCCCATGTCCAGCCTTCCCAGCTAGTTTATCAGCCTCCTATATGGGATGGTGTCAAAGGCTTTGCTGAAATCAAGGTAAGCGTTGTCCACTGCCCCACCCTGATTCACTTCCTTTGTCACCCAGTCAAATAAATCAACCAGATTTATCTGACATGATGTCCCCACTGTGAATCCATGTTGTCTATGGTCCTGGGTTCCGATGGCATCTAGATGCCCCATTATCCTTTCTTTAAGCAATGTCTCCATGATCTTCCCCACTACTGAGGTGAGGCTGAATGGCCTATTGTTCCCTGCCTCCTCCCTGCTGCCAGACTTGTGTAGAGGGACCACATGTGCCCTCCTCCAATTCACTCATGTTCAATGACTCAGTGAACATGGCTGCCAGAGGTACTGCTATCTCCCTTCGCAGTTCTGTTAATATCCTTGGGCATATGCCATCTGGTTCCATCGCTTTGTCTACCTTCAATTTAGTGAGCTCCTGCAGGACTCTTTTGCCTTTAAATAGACTATTGTCCACCTCTTCACCCCCTTGGCAACTGCTGTACTCCTGTGGCCCTTGCCCCCTCCCACTCTTCTGTGAATACTGAACGGAAAGACACAGTGGATGTCTTGGGAGGAAGGCATGAAACTGTCACTTCCAAATACCTAAACAACACATACAAGCAAGCAACATTCGGCATTGACAAATGCTTGTTCTGCTTTCTTCTGATAGACCTGCTTTCGAGCACCCACATGAAATCTGCTGGCTTACATCAAAATGCCTTAAAAAGGACTGTAACATTAATCTCAAATTTGGCTATATTCAACAAATAAAGTATGCCCATATTCAATTTAAAAAACTAACTTTCAACCACAACAGTCCCTAGTTAGTAGTAACTTTCAAGTATACAGTAGCTACTATTTGACATAGTCTCCTCCACCTGTACAGTAAATTACAGCAATGTAAGTTTAAAGGGTACTATATATGGCTTTTACCAGGTACTTATACACAGATACAGTATATACAATACATTTGCCTACCTGCACTCTTGGTGATGGCCCACTGCCAAACATTGGATAAGCCAAAGGTTTTTACAAAGGATGTGCTTTCACTTTAACCCTTGAACCCCTCCCTCTGCTGGCTATACCTTTCTCTTACCTGACCCCTGTACTAGAATACATTTTTGAATTAAGCTCCTTCTCATGCCTCCATCTACTGGCTTCTGACCCCTGACCCTTTATACAGCAGGCA
Organism: Neoceratodus forsteri; assembly: GCA_016271365.2. Taxonomy (NCBI): domain Eukaryota; kingdom Metazoa; phylum Chordata; order Ceratodontiformes; family Ceratodontidae; genus Neoceratodus; species Neoceratodus forsteri. The sequence continues at coordinate 878,590,010 of CM028129.1, forward strand.
TCACTTCAGGTTGAGGGGAGTGCCCACACAAGGACAGTAGACTCTTGCAGTTCTAATATTCCCTTCACCACTGCAGTAATACCCAGTTCCCACAATGGGTGTGCTCCATGCTGCTTCCAGTCCTGCCCATACTGATCCACAAGGAGCAGATCAGCAACACTCAGCCACTCAGAGCTGTGCAGAAAGGTAAGTGTAAACAGGGCTTATGACTTGAAAACAGCAGCAATAGGACAACAGAGCAAAAATAAAAACAACTATCTCACTTTTCACATGCAGCTATTAGAAATGTAATTATTTTATCTGTGTGAATAATGTGCCCTTCAGAAATCATTTTGGGCTCAATGTTTCAAGCCAATGATCTGTAGTTAATTATCTTTAATAACTGTTGCACAGTACAGTTAGATCTATGTTGTTACCAAACTAATTAATAATATCTTCATTAGTGTAAAGACAAGGCAGCTGGGCCCCTTCATTTTTTAGAAATAGTATATGTTTTAAATGCTCTAATGTACTTTGAACTTAGTTCCTCATTAACACACCTAATTACTGAAGCAGCACTGATGGTGTAGCACCAAATTCTGCTTGACATGCAGACAGTTTAGCCTTTTTCTGCTAGCATGTTGGGACCGATGCAACGGTTCTTCAGGACTGCATTGGTTAAAATGTTGGTTTGGCAGAAAATGCAGCTAAAAGCTTTAAAAACAAAGTCAAGACTATCAGCCTTTTTTCTAATAGACTGCAAAACAGAAAATATCATGTGATGATAATTCTTGATAACTCCCTAATAACGTTTTACAGTACAATCTTCTGCAGAAGCCAACATCAATACATTATCTGATTTGATGCGTTTACTTGTGCTAGTGCTCTCTGTTTTACTTGAACCTAGAAAGCCTTGCAAAGGTGCATAAGATATGTGAATCATAATGACATGAATGAGTGCCATCTTGCAATACACAGCCTCAGGCAGATTCTCTCTGCTGCACGATGTGTGGACCCTTCAGGGTCCGCATTGGGAGTCCATGTGACCATCTCTCAACTCGCCCCTCTAGGCCATGGAACCACCACCTTACCATTTGTACTGGTGGAACTCCATATAAAATGGTCAGGGTCCTGAAGTGATACAACAATGTTTATAGACCTTGTTGGCAATGATTTAACGGTGTGCTGGATTCTGACACTAGGTTAGTGGAAGACTATTTTATAAGCAGCACTCTCGTGAATATGGGAAATGAAATAAGAACTGAGGTTGACTGAGTCACTATAGGTATGATCTTATTTAATATGTGACTGTTCAGTTGACAAGGGGGATTGAAAATTTCTGACTGGCTTGCTAGCTGGTCAGTACCAGGTTCTTCTTAAAAGAAACTGAAAGACAAACATTTCTCAGTGGAAAAGCTGAGAATTTTAACAGGGTAACTGGGTCCACTCTGACTGACCTGTTCCCTGGCTAGCACCAGATGCTACTTAAAAACAAATTATAAAATGGATTTCAAAAAATGGAAAACCTTACTGGCTGAGGGACATGTATACCAGGGCTGTTATTTAGCACAACAGCACTGGATAATGATCCAGCAATCTGACCACAATAGAATCAAAACTAGCCTCACTTCCCTTATTGCCATCACAAATATGGCCATTACCTTTACTCACTGAAAACCTGTAAACAGACCCTAAAAAATAAAACTGCATTAAGTAAAAAAAAAATAATCAAATGTTATTTTCCCTCATAATCATCTTCTTACACACACATATACACAAAGTAAAACAAGACTTAGCTGGTGCCAACAAGGCTGATCTTGCTTTTTATCTTCATTTTTGTAGCAGGCCTTACTGTCACACCAGTCTCTGTGATAATTTTAGTTATGTAAGGACAACCTGTGGTGTCAGTTTTATAGATTTTTTATACTGAGTACCATAGGGAGGGCTTTGATGCAGTGGCACTGCTTTTCAGTAATGTTCCTTACACTATGCACTGTAGCTTAACTCCATCTAACAACACCAGTTAGTTTCATGCCCCCCCCCACACCAATCTGACTTATAACCTCCTCCATATCACTGTATGTTTATCCCCTAATTGTCCGGATCAGACACCAGACCCATCAGGTAGATGGGAAGAGAAGGCGAGATTATTTTATTCTGATAGGCCAGATTGGGCACCAGACCTGTGAGGTAGGTGGGGGATAGGGCTAGCTGTTTCTTATTCCCTGATGGACCTGGCTGGGCATCAGACTTGCCAGATAGTTTGAGGGACAGAGACAACTTTTTTTTTTTAATTCCCTGACAGACCGGGTTGGGCTTTGGATTAATTATGTTGTTAAGGATGAGGGGGATAGTATTTTTTGAATTCTCAGATGGTCCTGGTTTGGCCTTAGACTCATCAGATTGTTGGGTGGAGGTGGAGAGACAAATTATTTTTTTAATTCTCTAACAGATCATGTTGAACACAGGACCCATAAGGTAGTTGGCCAAGGAGGACAGCTTTTTTCATTCCCTGCTGTGTTAGGCAATGGATCAGTCAGATAGTTTGTGGGAGTGGAATAGATTTTCTTTTGTTACCTGACAAGCCAGGATGGGCGCTGGACCATTCTGCTGCACAGTAGAATGAGTTGGAGCATGCATGGCAATGTTATCTCTACATTTGCATTGGGAAGTGTGCAGAGCTGAAATTGAGGCCCAAAAGAAGCCAAGAGGTAGTCAGGTGGTGAAGCCATGATCACTGGCACTTGAAGTTACAGTCTCGGAAGTGTGCGTCATCAGTTTCCCTCAGTCCTGTCTGCCATGCTAGTGCACTGCAGGCCAGAGGAGGTGAGATGCCTGAACAGGCTGGTAGCAGCAGTAGTGTCGTAGCAGCCCCAAGCCGGCTGTGCAGTGTTTGAGCCCCTCACTGTGACCTGAGTGGATGGGCGTGGAGAAAGAAATGTTTTACTACTCTGCCAATTCGACCTTTCACTCACTGCATTACTACTGTTCTTCGTTATATCTGTTTGGCTTAATACATGAGTCAGGTTGGGCATGGGACCTATCAGGTAGTTGGAGGAAGGGGGCATATTTTTTTATTCCCAGATGGGCCATGTTGGGTACCGGACTGGTAAGAGGTTTGAGAAGAAGATGGACGGAATGTTTTTTATTTCCTGCCAGGTGGGGCTGGGCTCCAGACCTGTCAGTTTGTTGGGGGTGTGGGTCAGATTTCTTTATTCTTTGATGGGCCTGGTTGAACTGTGGACCTGTAGGTTTGTTTGGGGAGGATTACCTCTTTTTTTAATTTTCTGACAGGCCAGGATGTACATTGGACCTCTCAGGTTGTTGACGGAGGGGTACAGTTTATTTATTTATTTTTTTATTTCCTGATTTATTCCCCGATGGGCTGGGTTAAGCACTGGACCTGTTAGGCAGTTTGGTGAGGGTGACAGATGCTTTTACACCATGATGTGCTACATTGGGCACTGGATCTTCAGGTTGTTGGTGGGGGGACTTTTTTTTTACTTCCTGGCAAGCTGGGTTGCATACAGGACCCATCAAGTAGTTTGGGAGGGAAGGACATATTTTTTTTTTATTCCCTGATGGGCTGGATTGGGTATTGGACAAGTTAGGTTGTTGAAGGTGGGAGAGGGCCAGACTGTTTTTTATTCCTTAATGGGTCAGGTGGGCCCTGGTTCTGTCAGGCTGTTGTGGGGAGGGCAACAGATTTGTTTTATTCCCTGATGGGTTGCGTTGGCACTGGACCTGTCAGGTTGTTGGGGGTTGGAGAAAGATTGTTTTCTTCCCTGATTGGCCATCTGCTTATTGGACACATCAGGTAGATGGTGGAGAGACAGCAAGATTTTTTTTTTAATTCTGGCAGGCCAGGTTTGGCACCGGAAATTCTATTGTATTCTATTCTGTTCTGTTCTGTTCTATATTTCCTCAGCTACCAATATGGAACTCCTTTTTCTTGTAAAACACTTTGAGTGACAGCATGTATGAAAGTCATGATGGCTAAATGTTGTTTTGCATGTTGCCTCACCCTGACCTTCTCATGCTACAGCAACTGATCGCCCTCCTTTGTTTTCCCAGTACATGGCCAGGCTACTTGGACTGACTGGAAAATCAGCTGTTGTTGTCATTATACAGAGAGGTTGGGAGACATACCTCCAAGTTTCTACAAGCATCAAATGGTGCTGCAACTATGCTATGCTTTGTACTTTTGCGTTGCAATAATTTAGGAGTACATAAACTCTCGGTTTTATGTTGGGAATTTTATTTTTTCAGAAAAAGTAAATGTTAGTTTTCGATTCACAGAGTTGTGCAGACAGAGTTTACTTCCTCTCTGAGCTCATTCTTTGTCATTTTTGTCATCACGGTGGGGGTGCTAGGCCAAACAACTAGAAGACTTCTTTAGTGTATTACCCAGGTCAGCTGCACGTTCAAGAGAGTAGCCCCACTTGCTCAGCAGGTACTCATGCACGCTTCCTCTCTATGCAGGCAACATAAAGTTAGCAAAGTGTTACAGACAGCTGCAAGAAGCAATAGCAAGACAAAACACTCACTCACTGACAGTCATAAAAAGGCATATCCCAGTCCCCCAATGTATTTCAATGGGACAGCTGCAAAATAATTCCTGACTTTGATCACAATAGGAACTGATCTGCTGTGCTGACCAGCTCTAAAAATGAAGCACTACAGTACTTAGAGAGTTATAATTTCTTGTGTTTTATGCTGACCATGAAACATCTCCCACCTATCCTTACCTACTTACTAGGACAATCTCTGCTGTTTAAACAGCAACAGAAAAGGCAGAAACCCTGTCTCCATCTGAGGGCCGTCTATCATGTGAGTGTGTGGGTAGGGATTCACTCAGTGAACAGAGATTTGAACTCTTGTATTCCATCTTAGTAAACATTATAGCTATTGAATGTACTGTAGGAAGGAGATAAATAAATGAGTACTGTGGAACATGGAGGAAATATTATAAAGAACCAAGAAATGTGTGGAAACATGTAAACAGAGGTGGGTTGTAGAAAAAGAGTGTTAAAGAGCTAATTTTAAGCAAATATGTATTTTATTGTGCTTGATATTTGAAACTAAGATGGCATGTCAGTGTTGGGATGTGCTGAGATTATTTTGGTGGAGTGGATGAAATTTTTAAAAAAATCATTCAAATGTTTATCATTATTGTATATTTAACCCCCTGCAAAACAAAATGGCCCTATTGTATTATCACAATGAAATATTCTAGGATGTGTGTTCTGGTGGGATATGGCACTTTTTGGGTGACTGAAGGCAGTCGGGGGTGCTCATGCGTCACAGCAGACCTGGGGTAGCTATTATTACACTACAGTGTATTTCCTGTCATGTCTTACTGCTTAAATGAATGATCCTGAACTGTCCTCTCTCGAAAAAGCCAATGCATTTTGATTGTGTCCAAGGCCCTTTAAAAAGCCTTTTTGAAAACCTGAGAGGGAGAGAGTTTGAGATTGACAGAGACAGAGGGAGTGTGAACTCTGTATGAATATATGATGGAAGTGTAAGAAATTATGTGTTTTATTTATTTTTCATTTTACTTTTTTGTTAACTGACCATTTTGCATCTCATTAAAAAAATGTATCAAGGATGCATACTTACATATATCAATAGATGGTGATGACAGAAAAAGGTTCTTAGGCCCATTCAGTCTACCCAGCTTACCTCACTAGTCTGTGTTTGCCCTAGTGGCACACCTCTCCTTCATTTAGTGCCCCCCCCAATTAGTCCCACATACCTGTCCCATCCCAGCTTGAAGCTGCTAACTGATTGAGGCTATAAAACTACCTCTGGCAGCTTTTTTCCACTTGTCCATCACCCTTTCCATGAACACGTGCAAACAGATTTTCTTTTTGAATGTCCTCTGCAAGCTTTAGAGAAATTCTTTCTCAGCCCTGTATTTGAACTCACTATAGGCCAAAGGTTACTTACTTTTCTCTCCCCAACTTTTCTCTGTTCCCTCTTCCACCCCAACTGTACTGTTTCCACTTCTGTTGTGTTGCTGCATGCCTCCATTATTGCTGCTCTCCTCAATTCCATGCCTCTCATCTCTGTTGTGTTGCTGTGGGGTTCCATGCTCGCTGTGTTCCCTGATCCCCATGTCTCATCTCTGGGGTGAGCTGTCCAGAGGTGACAGCTCACTTTTACTTTGTATCTCCATTCTGGCCTGCCAAAGCAAATCAAACCCTGAACTTGATAGTTATTAGCCATGGTGCAATCAGGACTTCCTGGGATAGGGACCAAGAGCTGGATCAGTAAAATAAACTGGAGTATAGATGCACAAATGAAGTTCCAGGTAAATACAAGCCCCCTGCTAATCTTAAGAAAATTTTTTTAAAGAAAGCCTATGGTTTAACTTCCTGCTGCACCAGATGAAACTAATGTATTTCACAGAATAAGAGCTCACCACACTGTACTTGGTCCTTGACTTTTACTTGAAAATGGAGGTTGGTCTGATGTAAATCTGACCTATATAAAATACATTTTGATCAATCAATCAAGTGGCTGTGTACATGGCATATATTCAAAGATGTTCTTTATTGAAATATTGATTTATGCCTGCCACTTCTGTGTGAGGGTGGTTACTATTCAGGGACAGCATCTACTGGGTGAAATATTTGTAAAATTGTTTTTACAAATGTTTTCAATATAGGTTCATTAAAATACTTTCTTGTTTAATATTCTGACATGCTTGTCTGTTTTATTTTGTCAAAGTGCCATAGTCAACAACTTAGGCCTCATACTGTTTCTAGTTAAACAAAAACACACACACACACGCACACATATACACACACACACACACACACACACACATTATATGACTGCTCACCTGCCGTACAAGTTGTTGACATAGCTGGTTATTTTGCATCTACATCCCTTTTTATTTTAAATGTGGAAAACTGGCTTCTACTTGTTTACAGCCCTTGATCTACTCCCTCTGCATTCTTCCCATAAGATAGGGCACCCACACAAAGGCCAACCACTGATGATGCAGCAGTTTCCTCCAGTTGCATCATGAGTGGTTGGCCATGTGTATTGGGTGGGAGGGGTGGTCCAAGTTTCAGGAAATTTGTGGTTACAGTAGATCAAGGCTGATAAACAAACACATTTGTGTATGTTAATGCTAGTATGGTAGACAGACAGTGAAGGGGAGCACTTGTAGAATGTGTTTTTTAAGCTAGAGAAAATTTGAGGCTTATTGACTGTCCTTTTTAATCTGATCAGTTGTATTACTTTTTTACAAATTGTTACAGTATCTGCAATATTTTCCCTCATCTTCATTGTTTACTGATTTTTGTTTCCATACTTCCTGGGGATCCCATGACATCCCTTCCATAATTTTACTTCACTGAGTTAATTGTACTGAGTGGTGAAACTGACATTATAAAATGTCGAGGGGGAAAAGAGCAGTCAGCAATGAGAAGGGAGAATACAAAGCAGGTACAGTGGGAGTACAAAAACTAATAGAAATAATTAATTAAAAATGGGCAATGCATAAGGGCTGAGGAGCTGGATGCCTAACCTCGTGGTATGCCTTTGACTCAGGTTTGGGAACGAGCCCGGGCCATCAGAGGACGGCAGCGAGGGGGGAGGGTGGAGCTGGATGGAGTTGCCGGCAGGCAAGCTGTCCTCTCCATGGAGGAGGTGCAGCATCCCTTGGCTGATGGTGGCCTCTAGTGGAGGCTAGAAGCAACACGGGCCTAGAGGGTGCTCAGGCATTACGCCATAGGGTGGGGGAAAAGGGTCATGACCAGGGCTGTAAGGTGCAAGCACCTCCACGCACATGTGCTTCTACTCCTGGGGCCCCTGGGAGAAAACCAGAGGGGAAAATGCAGGCAGCAGGATGAAGACCGACTCCCCGCTGGTGCTGCTGCAAGGCTGGGCACAGGTAAATGCCGGTAATTCCGGGTGATGGGGCTGGGGAGGTTGGTCGGATGGGAGTTGTCTGGGAGGAGCATAAATAGAAAGAATAAAAAAAAGTCAGTGCATATCAGAAGAGAAAATACAATTTAAAGGAGAAGACACAGTGGCATTTCAATGTATTTAAAATAGTTTGTACTCACTTTCCTTTGTAACCTTGCCCCCAGCCTCATACAGTACCTGGAAACAAACCCTTGCTTCATGTGTCTTTCCTGGCACCAAATATTTTTATTTATTTTATTTATTTAGTTTTTGTTAACTGGGTAAGGGCACTAGACACAGAGTGACTATCTTCAGGCCCAACCCAGGAGATTACAAGGTACAGGCTGGCAAGTTGGAGACACATAACAATGGATAACAGATTTGATACAATACAGAATACAAGGTTACAGCATTTGATTACAATACAGAATACGAGGTTACAGCAATTTCAGAGGGTAACATGTTCACAGAGGATATAAGTGCTGAGTCCAGGTATCCTAAAACAAAGGACAAAAGACAAGAGCATTCAAGTTTAAGTGCAGCGTCTGACATGAGAATCCTAATTCCATGAGAAGATAGGATAAACCAATTTAAGGAGTTAGCATGGGAAGGGTAGATAGGCAGGAAGAGAGGGGGTGGGGAACGATTAGTGTGATAGGAGGAGTATAATAGACTAGAGTTGGAGTGGGCATATATAGGGTAGACTTGGGGACCAGGGAATGAGATGGAAGAGGCAAGTGGTTTAGGGAGGATTGAAGCAAAGTACAGTGGGAAAAATTCCTAAGAAAAACACAGTGCCGTTTTTTGAAGAGTGCGTGACTGGGTGCACAATGAACATCCAGGGCTAAGGAGTTCCAGTAGCTTGAAGCTATAATAGAGAAAGCACTGGAACCCTTAGTTGTTTTTACCCATGGCACTTGAAATAAGGACTTTTCAGCAGACCGTATCCCATAGGAAGATATAAGAGGGCACAGCATGGAGGCAAGCTCATCCGGTATAGCATGCCTGATGATATTGTCTATTAAAGAGCCTAGTGCAAGGAGATGGTGAGCTGAAGGGGAGAGCCAGTTGAGATCGTGGTAAAGCTGACAGTGATGCTTTAAGTGTGGGGATGAAGAGGCAGCATGACAGATATTATTGTATGTCGTATCCCATTTCTTGAGGGCAGTGTTTGTAGCTCTCACATATGTGACTGCACCATACGCAAGTGCAGAACGGATGATGCCCCGGGCAATGGCCAGTCTAGCTGAAGGAATGAGGGAATCGCTCATCCTATAGGCAATGCCAATTTTAGTATTTAGAGCTTTCGTTGAGATCTGGATATGGAGGTCAAAGTTCAATGACTCATCAAGGACAACTCTAAGATATTTGACAGAGCTGACCTGCTCCATATCAGTGCCATCAGGGCACTGGATTCTAAATTGGTTATGGCATTTTTTTAGCTTGATTCCAGATGCAAAAAGCATAGACTGGGTTTTGCTCATATTTAGAAGCAGCTTATGCTTGGAGAGCCACTCCTGGAAGTTGAGAAAAGCAGAGGTGAGAGAGAGGTTGATCACAGATATGGAACTGGAGCTGGAATAAAGTACCAGATCATCAGCGTAGAGAATTAAGGAGCAGGAGGGGTTGGCTGACACAATCTGATTTATAAAGATAGATAAGAGTAGAGGACCAGGGATGGAGCCCTGAGTAATGCCAGTGTTTATAGTAGCATGCTCAGACATAGCCGAGTTAAACTTGACAACCTGTCCCCTATTTGTCAGGTAACCTCAGAACCAGTCAACAGTTGGGTCCAAGAAATGAAGGGATCTAAGACAGGAGAGAAGACGTGGGTGGTCTACAAGATCAATGGCATTTGTGAGGTCAATGAAAATTGTGCCAGTTAGGGAGCCTGAGTCCATATCAGTTTGAATGCTGTTCATGAGTTGGAGCAGGGCAGTGGAGGTGCTGTGACCCTTGCGAAAGCCATGTTGTTTGGCGGTGAGGAGATTGTGTTTAGTAAGATGGTCCAGAGTTTGGGCTGCCACTAGCTTTTTCAGTAGCTTGCTCAAAACTCAGAGTATGGCAATTTGGCAGTAATTTGAAATCATCTTTCTATCTCCTTTCTTAAAGACTGGAGTTACTCTAGCAATTTTCCAGTTATCTGGGACATAATTTTGGCAGAGGGATAATGTGAACATTTTGGACAGGGGCCCAGCTACAAAAGGGGCAGCTAGTTTCAGGAGTTTGGGCTCCAGGGTATCAGAGCTGACACTAGTGGTGTCAAGAGAGTTTATTTAGGAGTTTGAGGACTTCAGATTTTGTAATTGCCCTAAAGCAGAAAGGTGGGTAGGGTAGTTTAGGGTCTTCTGGGAGAAAACACTGTGTAGTAGATGTGGAATAGAATGAGGAGGTGAAAGTAGAAAGGTCTGAGAAGCGTTTATTGAAAGCATTGGCAATAGTTTGAGGATCATTGTAGTGAACACCATTTAGTACCATATCATTAGCATTACATTCCTGTTTGAACCTAGGATTGATTTTAAGTGACTCCAGAACCTCCTGAAGTCACTTGCTGCATCCAGTAGGAGTTCTTTGCAATAGGGGCTTTTGGCCAGTCTGATTTTTCTCTTACAGGAATTTCTTAGTGCCATGTGGGAATTAAAATCTGATTCAGAGCCCGACTTCTTGAAACATTTCCAGTTTTTATCCCTGGTATGGAGAGAGGCATGGAGGTCTTTATGGAGCCATCTGGTACTCTTTCCCTTAACATGATGTGTGATCAAGGTAGTATGTCTGTCATGAACAGCCCAGAAATTTTGCAGGAAAAAGTCTAGTGAATCCCAACTATCCTGTGTCCGATATAGACAGGACCAATCAATCAAAGAGACTTCAAGCATTAAATAAATAAAAATATAAATACATTTAAAACTTTCAAACCCCCCAAAACCTCACCAGAGCTCTATTGCTAGGGGCATATTTGTTTCCATAGTAACATGAGCCTGATCATAACATTCTACTGGACTCCAAAATCAGTTTCTCGCAAAGGTAAAAGAAAATGTGCTGTCTTTAATAACTTCTTTCGCATCAGGTATCCCCCTGAGCACTTTGATGGTGTTCAGACATGTATTATATTATAAAATATTCACTTTTCCCAATCTCAAACTTTATTAGAATATTGTGAGAGTAATTTCTTTGCCTTTTACTGCAGGTTTCAGAAGTATTGTTTAGGGTTGCCTTCGCTGATCTGTTGCAGCTTGCAGCAAAGCAGAGTAAAATATTGTATTTTGGTGCTGCATTGTATGGAAGCAAGACCCTCTGTAGCATCACACCTTACTTAGTCTGGTAAGCCCTACAATTAATCATTGACCTTTTTTGATGGGCCTTGGAAGCCTATTACTTTGGGTCTGAGACAGTCCATGAATACATCCTCAGTTAATCTCTGCAATGGAAATTTCTCTTCCAGGCTCTGTACATCATCTTTTATTTCTTGTTTATGCAAGTACTATGTGGCACAGTGTTCATCATTGCACGATAAATGACATTCTTTTTTTGGCAAATTTGGGATTAAAGCATGTTGCAAATATGCGTACTGTTTTTAGGTTATAGTGTATTATTTTGTTAATGTCAAATTGTTATTTCATCTGAATGAAACTTGAACACTTGTTTAGATGTTTTAAAAAGCCAGTCTGAGAGCACCATATTGTGGGTGCAAAATTCTTAAGTCTTTTCAACACATAACATTGCATTTCAGTAAATGCTCACTTTGTACTGACTGTTACTACTGCACATCAATAAGCTTTCTATTTAAATACTATGTAATTATGGTTGTTGGATGAATGTACCAAAATCTACCAAATCAGCAGGTTTTTAAAGGCAATATTAGCATGAGGAGAAAAGAACTTCAAGGAATATGAATGTATTGGTTAACTTTTCAGTGTCCACAAGGGGGCAGTAAAACATTTTGCACTCTGTTGCTCTCCTAAAGCAACTAGCTGTGCATTTCCAAACATTTGGATTTCCTATTTACATATTTTTTATCAAAAATTGTTAGGCTTGTGCATTTTCATGTTAACATATCATGCAAAGTGGTAGTTTAACAGAAGTTAGTGGTAATAGTGATAAGAATGTTTCAGTTCACATATCACGCTGTTATTCTTTTTCTACAAGGGTGTACTATGTATGTAGGAAGTTCAAAAGCACTGATAACATAAATTGTCTATTTGCATGAGCAAACAGCAACCCTGTGCCGTTTCCAGTAATTACAATGGGTACATTTAAGTCTGGTTGATTCGCAAAGTTGTTCCTTTCACTTTACTATCACACTACCATCTTTGCATTCTGTAGTCAAATATTGCATAGTTTATCATTTTAGTTTGTTTCCTTTACAGGGTGCATCTGTATATGAAGTGCAGAATATGTTATACACAATTATGCCTTACTCACTGCTGTGAAGCTGATAAAGAAAATAACTGACAATTGTAATGCTCTTTGTTTCTTTTTCATTTTACGTGACTTTAGGATAACATATTGTGCTATATCTTGATGTGAGCAAATTAAATACATGATTTTAGAAGGTTATTGTTTCTGTACAGTAGATAACTCAAACAAGATAGTGCTCTGCATTGAAATCTGTAGCATTAGAAACATGACTTTGGGAAGGATTGTTGTAATGAAAATATAATTAAGAGTATAATTTTAAGAGTTCAATATACTTCTTTTAAAATGATTTATGAAGATTGCAATATATGGAGCAAACATCATGTCATAATTTTAATCATTGTATTACAGCTGATCTACAAGGTTGCCTTATAAAGCTTGCCATATGAGGAGCAACCCTCATGTTAAATAACCCATCTCTCTATATTACAGATACATGTCTCCCTTATAAAGTTTGTAATACTGTATATAAACACCCATGCTATTTAGTCTAACTCATGTTACAGCTAAATGTCTCCCTAACAGATTATGAATCCCTTTGCCTGGTTACCAAAACAAGTTAATTTACACATGGCTACCCTAACTAACTGTGTTCAGGGTCCTGGTCATTTGAAATAAATTTTGCTTTGGGAAATCTATTGAAGATATAGAGTTTACAACAAAAATAAAGCTTTGATCATTTTGTTTTCAAAATGCAACTTGGCAAAATATTTTACTTTTTTGACATTTACCAATAAACATTGCCAGTTATCTTTTGAATAAGGATTAATGCAGTGTTTCTCAATTGTGGTTGCCAGTACAATTTGTGAGGCCACACAGATGTCTTGAGCTCAAATTAAAATTGTGAAAAAGCTGACAATTTAGTAAAACGTGAGTTTGGAACGGCATCAGGATTGTGATTTAGACTATAGTGTGTAAAGAGAAAGTAGTTATAATGGGGGTGGGGGTCATCTGAAAATATGAAGAGAACAGCCACCAGTAAGTATGTTACCCATCCTTTGAAATCAGTAGGTGTTTGGGCTTCACAAGGGGATAAATGAAGGTTTAACATTCCTTGTATCATCTGTTGGTTAGTTGTTGTATAGAAAAACTTCTCTCTGAGGCAAACCATTTTAAATATACTGTATTCATATACAAAACTCCAGTCCAATAATAAAATAACCAACATATGCTTTCTCCAAGAACCAGGCAAGTGATGGCTATGGGGGTGGTCATTCTAATAAAATAAAACTGAGAACTGTCATCATTTTTATGGGATTTGTTTCTCCAAAATATAGCTATCTATGAGATGAGGTTAATCTCCCTGATGTCTGCATTATGAAACTGTATGCTTTCTTAAAGACTGCTGTTCATTTTGTGCTTTGAATCATATAGGTACAGATATTAATTTGAGTCATCTAAAACAACACAACAGTGCATAACCATTTAAAAGCTAACATACTGACCCCTATGACAAAAAAAAACTGCCCTCAAAAATCCTAATGAATGGGATAGAATCCCTGTAAAAGTGTGATAATTAAGGTTATTTTGCCCTTGAAGAGTTCTTAAGAAGGGTTTGAAAGGTTGAATAATAACCTTTTGCCCAACCCTAACTGTAATTTAAATGACAAAATGCTTCTGATCAATAGTTCTTTGTCACAGTCTGAAGATCAAGGATGACATTCCATTCATTGTATTTACATGGAAAGTGCCCCTTGTTCCTTTTGTAATACTAAACACGACATTCTATGCTGTTAATAAAAAAATTAGAACTCCTGATGGCAAATGTTTTGAAATTTCATCTTTCATGTCATTGAGTACATTTCTAACCCTTTACAGCATCTGCAGTGGTTAACCCATGCATTTATATATAATGGTGTCTTTTATGGTTATAGGAGTGCTTTCTCAAGTTCTTTGGGGGAAAGAATTTCAAAGTGAAGCTGTACACTTCAGACATGCAAAAGACTGAAGTTGAGAAAAAAACTTACAATCATACAAGGAAACAAAACTATACATATAAAACATATTTTTAAATCCTTAGTAGGAATGAAAAAATATTTACCTCCTCTTCGAAGAAAGCACTCAAGGCTAAAAATGTTCCAATCATTGTTGGTGTCAGCTAATTACCTTTATTTAGCGTTTAAGTGCAGAAGTGCAAACATTGCAATTACAGGCAGTGAAGCTGCATTAAGGCAGTCCCAAAAGAAACACCAGCTAGACTGCTTGTAATGGTACTCTTGTTGCCTGTAGTTGCAATGTTTTGCACTTCTGCACTTGTGAGCACCTAAATAAAGGGATTATTGCTGACACCAACAATGATTCAGAGCATTTTCAGCCATTGAGTGCTTTCTCCTGGAAGAGGGGAGAAGAGTCAATGTTTCCATTCATACTACATCTTTGACTAATATTTATTTATTTAGCTTTTGTTGACCGGGTAAGTGCACTAGACAAATCCTGCCTATTTTCAGGCACGACCCAGGGAAGGGGGATATAGATGAATGCCAACTGACCTTGAACCAGATTAAGCTGTTGGTGGTATTTTTAGTGAATATTGAAAGTGTGCACCACTAAGCCAGAGAGTGCGCACACCTAGTTTTTCTTTTGCATATTTTAAATCATGTTGAAGATTTCCATTTCTAAAAACTTAGAAAGTGTACCACTCCAGTGGCCTAGCAATGTAGTGCTAATGACTTGGGTTCAGAAGTGAGCCTAGCAAGATGTAGGGATGCAGTCCAAAGCTGACACACCTTCTGCTCAGCACAGCATCTGGCTGGGGAGGTTCAGTCACCACAGGGACTCTTGTTACCAGGTCAGAGAGCCTGCCCCTGCTGCAGGGTGAACTGCGGCCATGAGACACAGACAGTGGAACTGTCTCCACTAGTGGTGGAGGGAGGGAAAAGCAAAAAAAAAAACAATAGCCATCTAAATGATGACCAGGTTCAGCCTGATAAGGGTATATCCCTATACACAGGGTATATTCCTGAGATGTGCTACTGGTCAGGGATGGGAAAAAGCTATTTAAAAAAAATCTTGGACATTTTGACTTTTAGAACTATTTGAATAAGAATATGTTAATACTGCTGAATAACCCACTCTTAATGGTGCAAGATTGGTCTCATGCAGATTTTTAGGCTATGAAAACCACAAACCGAAGGTGAGTAGAAGTTATTGGTAGAAGAGAACTGGTAGGACCATCAAGTCTGCCTTATTTTCCCTGCCTATTTCTATACCATGGACACTATTTGGTTGCTGGTGTCCCTCTCTCCTCCCTTTTTTCTACTTATTATACTGCTGTGCCTATTCTATGTATGCTTGAAGCTCTCCACTGTCTTGGCACTGTTTGTGACCCCGCCACCACTTCTGGCAGTCTGTTCCAGGCATCCACCACCCTTTCTGTGAAATATTTCCTCACATTCTTCTTAAACTTTCCCCCACTCCAACTTCCTTGCATGCCTCCATGTTCTGGTACTCCTCCTCCTCAGAAAAAGACTTATCTCCTGCAATTTGTTCACTTCCATTAGGTACATATAGGTCTCAATCATGTCCCTTTTTGCTTTCCTCTCCTCCAGGGAGAACATGTTGTGCTTTCACAGTCTCTACTTGTATGACTTCTCATGCAACCCCCACACCACTTTGGCAACCCTCCTCTGGACCACTTCCACTCTGTCAATACGTGTGAGGTGTGGTCTCCAGAACCAGGCACAGTACTTTAGGTATGGTCTCACTAATGAGTGATACAGTGGCAACACCATCTCTTTTCTCCAGCTAGAAACCCCCTACCTATGCATCCCAGCATCCCACTAGACTTGCATACTGCCTTGTCCCACTGCCCTGCTACCTTGAGATGATCAGATATGATTACCCTAGGGTCCCTTTCTTGCTTGATGACTGTAAGTACCTCTCTCCAGTCTTATACACCACCTCTGAGTTTCCCCATTACAGCTGCATGATTTTGCAATTCCTGGCATTGAAGCTCTGCTGTCACACCCTAGACCACTCCTCCAGTTTCCTCCAATCCCTTTTGCATTCTCTCCACTCCTTTCTGGGTGTCCACTCTGTTGCAGATTTTTGTGTCACCTGCAAAAAAACACACCTCCCTCTCCAGTTCCTCACCAATGTCACTTATGAAAACAGAGAAGAGGACAGGTCCCAGTACTGATCCCTGTGGCACACCACTGGTCACTCTCCCATCCCCCGAGTGACTGACATTTACCACTAACCTCTGCCTCCTATCCTTCAACCAGTTTGATACCCAGCTTACCACTTTCTTTCCAACCCCCAGGTTGCTAAGTTTCTTCATTAGCCTCCTTTTCAGTACAGTGTCAAAGGCCTTATGGAAGTTCAGATAGGCCATAACAACTGCCCTCTCCTGATCCACTTCCCTAATCACCCAGTCAAAGAAATCTGTGAGATTTGTTTGACATAACCTCCCCCCTTTGAAGCTGTGCTGCTGGTGGTCCTGCAACATATTGGTATCCAGTTACCCAGTCTCTCCTTCATCAGTGTCTCCATTAATTTTCCCACCACTGATGTGAGACTGACTGGCCTGTAATTACCAGCCTTCTCCCTGCTGTTGCTCTTGTACAGAGACATCACCAGCCCTCCTCCAGTCCTCTAGAACTACCCCCTTCTCCAATTAGTTACTGAATAGTGTTGCCTAAGGGGTGGCTACCACATTGCTCAGTTATTTTAGAACCCTTGGGGGAATCCCATCAAGCCCCATTACTTTTTGGACTCATTCCTCTGAAAATGGACTTGTGTCCACTTCCCTCTCCACCTGGTGCCTGCTGACACATGTTGGTCCACCATATCCCACTGAGAAAACTGAGCAGAAGTATTCATTTAAAGATTTAGAATTTCTTGATCTTCTTCTGCACAGTCTCCCCTGCTTGCCTGATCTTCACTATCCCATGCTTTGCTTTCCTCTTTTCACTCATGTACCTGAAAAAAGTCTTGTTTCATTTTTAAGCCTCCTTGCAATCTGCTCCTCTGTTTGTGCCTTAGCTGCCATCACCCTCATTCCTGCCTCCCTTTGTTTTTCCAGATATACCTCCCTGCCCCCTTCACCTGGGTCTCCATGTACTTCCTAAATGCTGTACTCTCCCCCTTACCACATTAGCCACCTCCTTTGAGAAACATAGAGGCCTCTACCTCCTCCTACCTTGGTTTACTTTTGAGCGATTCCCTCCTTGATCCTTTTCCATTGGGCCTCCATTTCCTTCCAGCCATCTCCCTTTCAAAGTATTTACTGAGGCAGTCTGCCTTCCAGAAGTACAGAACCCTTATCCTAGTGTGGTTTCTCTCTTGCCCAATCCATATGTCAAACCACACTGTACAGTGATTGTTTCTACCCAGTGGACTATCCATTGTGACATCTGCAATGATATCCCTGTTCATGAGTACCAGGTTCAGCACTGCCCCATCTCTAGTGGGTTCCTTTTCCAGATACCTGAGATAATCCTTCTGTAGGGTATCAAGGATGGCCATGCTTCTTATTATAGCTGTAGCCAGAATGCTTCAGTCTATATCCTACAGATTAATCTCCCCCATAATCAATACCTCCCCTTTTCATGCCATTCTGCCATTGGCCTGCCCCAAATCCTTGTCTAACTCCTCCACCTGTGTTGGTGATCTGTACACCACCTCCATAGAAACATAGAATTTGATGGCAGATAAGGACCACTTGGCCCACCGAGTCTGCCCGTTTCCCTACCTAATGGATAAGCTGCAGATCCTAGTTAACCAGCAGCCTTCTTCTTTCTACCCCCACCCCCTAGAATTGCCTTATGACTGTCCCATGTATGCTTGAATTCAACCACTGTTTTTGACTCCACAACCTCCTCTGGAAGGCAGTTCCATGCATTCACAACCCTCTCTGTGAAAAAATACTTCCTTACATTACCTCTGAGCCACCCCCCCCTCTATCTTCAAATTGTGCCTCCTTGTTCTTGCACACCTCTTTTTTTGAAAGATGCTACCCTCTTGGAGTTTGTTGATTCCTGTGAGATACTTGAAAGTTTCTATCATGTCCCCCTCTCCCTCCTTTCCTCGAGGCTATACATATTAAGCTCCTTTGGTCTCTCTTCGTATGTCTTCTAGTGCAGACCCTGCACCATTTTAGTTGCCCTCCTCTGGACAGCTTCCATCTTGTCTATGTCCTTGCAGAGACTGGGTCTCCAGAACTGTACACAGTACTCCAGATGTGGTCTTACCAACTGTCTGTACAGAGGACCAACAACTTTCTGTTTTCTATTGGTGATGCCTCTCCCTATGCATCCCAGTATCCCCCCAGCCCTCCTTACTGCCTTCTCACATTGCAGGCCCACCTTTAGGTCATCTGATATGACTACCCTCAGGTCCCTTTCCATTTTTGTTGTTGTTAGTATCTCACCCCCAATTGTGTGCTCTTGCCCTGGGTTTTTGTTTCCCAGGTGCATTACTTTTCACTTCTTTGCATGGAATCTAAGCTGCCATACATTTGACCATTCCTCCAACCTTGCCAAGTCCCTTCTCATCCTTTCCACCCCACCTTGTGCAGCAACTCTGTTGCAGATCTTTGTGTCATCTGCAAAGAGACATACTTTTCCTTCCAGTCCCTCTCTAAATGTCGCTATAAAGACATTGAAGAGGACTGGTCCCATACTGAACCCCGCGGTACCCACTAGTAACCCCCTTCAGAGTGGACTCCATTTATTATTACCCTCTGTGTCTATTCTCCAGCCAATTTGTTACCCAGGCTATCATCTTGGGACCCACTCCCAGGCTGGCTAACTTGTATATTAATCTTTTGTGTGGGACTGTGTCAAATGCCTTGCTAAAGTCTAGGTAGGCCATGTCCACAGCCCCTCCCTGATCTACCACTTTGGTCACCCAGTCAAAGAAATCTATTAGATTCATCTGGCATGACCTTCCCATTGTGAATCCATGCTGCCTTGGTCCTGTGCCCCTCTGGCCTCTAGGTACTCGACAATTCTTTCCTTCAGAAGTGATTCCATTATTTTCCCTATCACTGAGGTTAAACTAACAGGTCTGTAGTTTCCTGCTTCTGCCGTGCTCCCACTTTTGTGAAGGGGAATCACATCTGCCCTCCTCCAGTCCTCAGGTACCACCCCATCCTCCCATGATTTGTTAAAGAGGGTAGTCAGTGGTGTCACTAGTTCTACCTTTAGTTCTTTTAGAATTCTCGGATGAATCTCATCAGGCCCCATTGCTTTGTCCACCTTCAGTTTTAAGAGTTCTTTCAGAACCCTTTCTTCTGTAAATGGGCTGGTATCAACTTCTGTATCCAGAGTATTTCTATTGTTTGTTTTAGGTACCTCCCCCTCTTCATTTGTAAATACTGAGCAAAAATATTTGTTTATTATCTCTGCCTTTTCATCGTCACCCTTTGCTCAACCCCCTCCCCTTTATTAAGCCTCACTATCCCTCCCTTAGTCTTCCTTCGCTCCCTGATGTACCTAAAAAAGGTTTTATCCCCCTTCTTAACTGAGTTGGCTATCTTTTCCTCGGTTCGGGCCTTTGCTGTTCTGACTGCCTTCCCAGCTTCCTTTTGCTTTAACTGATACAATTCTCTGTCCTGCTCCTTCTGTGATTCCTTGTACTTTCTGAATGCTTTCTTTTCCTTTTGAACCTTCACTGCCACCTCCTCAGAGAACCATAGTGGTTTCTTACATCATTTTGTTTTGTTTATTTGCTTCACACAAAGGCTTGTTACCTCTGTGATGGCAGTTTTTATTATTCCCCATTGTTCTTCCACCCCTCCATTATTCCATCTTCCTCCACATCAAGGAAGACCCCACTACTTAGAGGGGTGGGGGTAGGGAGTTAGGGTTGGAAACCCTAATACCACATTTACCTACTTTTGTGGTATTAACTTGAACCCTAACTGGCTCATTAATTAAGTTTTTCACAAAGAATTTGTTTTCTTTTTGAGATAGCGGAATCATATCCTCATTCACACAGGTCCATTCAGACCCTCGGGGCTGAAGAGAAGAAAGTGAAGACTCCATCCACCTATGGAAGTGCAGTGTCCTTGTAAGCCCTGCAGTTCTGTGCAGCAATGGATGCCTAGAACTCATGGGGCTGTCAGATGGGCTGCAGAAGCACAGGTCTCAGTGTTCTCTGTGCTTCCATTCAACTGCAGATATAGGTGCACAGGGGAAAGAGTCCATCCATCAGCTAATGCACAGAGCCCTCTGTCATCTCCATGTGCAGATGTGCAGGGTCCTATGCCAAGAGAATAGTTGTCTTCACTGTATGCACAATTTTCATGGTGAGAATGCAATTTAAGTTACAAAACCAGAATATTGTGATGCCCTATCAAATTTTAAATTGAGCAACCATTACTTTTCCCCCCAAAAAAGCAAAAATTCAGGGGCCCAGATATTCAAACTGCATTATTTTGTGGCGCAAGCCCCTGTGCCACTCAAAATAGTTGTGCAGGGGTGTGGCCAGGGCGATATTCAATGGAGTTGGGCTATAGCGCAACTTCTTTGAATATTGCCCCCTGGCCACACCCACTGTGCATGGTGCAGTGGAACTGCGGCCAGCACAAGTGGTCAGAATGGAGCATTGCGATGCGGTGGTGCAAGTTCCATTGCGCCACGTACAGCACCTGTGATATTCAAAGGGTGACATGCAAATGGGGCCATAATTTATGCAAGGTGCAGGGTGGGGCATTTGCATCTGATTACGGCCCCATTTGCATGCTATTAGCATGTGGGTGCACTGATCCCCGACGACTTGCACCTGGTGCCCTACCAGGCAGCAGCCATTGGGACCGAAGCCCCCTGCAGCCCGTTCACATTAAGTCATGTAAGGGACAATGCATGTCTCCAATCCCTGGTGGTCCAGTGGACCCCGAGTAGCCTGATCATGGGCAGAACAGTGTCCCCCAACCCCCGAGTAGCTCGATCATGGGCAAAACAGTATGCCCCCCAGCCCCCAAGTAGCTCAATTGTGGGCAAAACAGTGTCCCCCACCCCTGAGTAGCCCAATCACAGGCATAACTTCCCCCACCCCTCCGAGTAGCCCAACTGGGCAAAACAGTATCCCACCTGAGTAGCCCAATCATGGGCAAAACAGTATTCCCCCACCTCCCGAGTAGCCCAATCACAGGAAAAATAGTGTCATCTCACCTCCCGAGTAGCCCGATCACAGGCATAACTCCCCACCCCCCAAGTAGCCCAATCGCGGGCATAACTTCCCCCACCTCCCGAGTAGCCTGATCACGGGCAAAACAGTGTCCCCCACCCAGCCAAGTATCCTGATCATGGGTATAATATAACCCACTCCCCATTAGCCTGATCATTGGCATCAGATTCCCCCAAAGCCCAATATCCCTGGTGGTCCAATGGACGAAAGGAGTCGATTGTTGGCAGCATTTCTCACCCTCCCCAAGTATGAAATCCCTGGTGATCCAGTGGACCCCCACCCCACCTGCCCATGGAGCCCCACCACCCCACTCACCCCCATCAGCCAGCAGGTGGCAGCACCCACCACCTGCCACCGTCGCACTGACTGACAGCTGGGTATGGCTGCATGTCCATTGGTTCAGAGCATGAGCCAATGGGCATGCAGCCCATTCAGTACAAGCCGTCCAGATATGTGAATGAATGAATGAATTCATTCTCATATCTGGACTGACTAGTATGGTATGGGCTGTACACCCATTGGCTCATGCTCTGAACCAATGGGCATGCAGCCATACTGAGCTGTCAGTCGGTGGGCAGTGGGACAGCAGGCAGGTGGGGTCCTGCTGCCCACTGGCTGATGGGGAGCGGTTGTAGGGGTCTGTGGGTGGGTGGGTGGGGGTCCACTGATCACCATGGATTTCATACTGGGGTGAGGAATGCCACCCATGATTGAGTCTGCTCAGTCCACTGACCACCAGGGATATTGGGCTTGGGGGAATCTGATGCACATGATTGGGCTAATGGGGGGCAGGTTATGTTATGCCTGTGATCGGGATACTGGGGTGGGGGACACTGTTTGCCCATGATCGGGCTACTCGGTGGGGGGAGTTATGCCCAGGATCGGGCTACTCTAGGGGTGGTGGAACACTGTTTTGCCCTTGATCGGGCTACTCAGGGGGTGGGGGTGACACTGTTCAGCCCGTGATCGGGCTACTCAGGGGGTGGGGGTACACTTCTGCCCATGATCAGGGCATGGGGGGCACCACCAGGTGTGGCAGGAACAGGTCAAGGGCCACCCACAGGTGGCAGCTGCTGTTTTGCACCCTGCAATGTGGCAGATCACCTGAGGGTGGCCCTAGACTTGTTCCTTTTTTTTTCAGCTCAACTTTGTGCAGGCGCAGGGACAATGCATGTCTCCAATCCCTGGTGGTCCAGTGGACCCCGAGTAGCCTGATCATGGGCAGGGCATCGCAGTGGGGTGAGGGGTCCAGTGGATCACCATGGATTATACGTGCTAGTCATTATTCAGTGATATTCAGCAGAGACAGTTGCACCCTGACATGGTTAGCAACAGCCATGATAATGAAGGCATAAAGACTGAGGGGAGGAAGCATGATAACTCTGCACAGCCCAGGCTGAATATTGGGCTGTGCAGTTTATGCATGCTTCCTCCCCCTTCGGTTGCGCATGCCTTCATTATCATTGTGCTGTTGCTCAGCATGATTTTGGGGGCGCAACTGCCTCCTGCTGAATATCGCAGAATGGCACATTTTGGACTTGAGCAGATGCAACCCTATTGTGCATGGCTTAACTCTTTTGAATATCAGGGCCGAGGTGTGCAAATTTCATGCTGGGAAACATTTTCTGCTGCAAAATGGAAAATTATGGTGGGCAATCAAATTTCATGTCTCAAATGCAAATGTAAGTCATGACTTACAAAATTTTATTAGCAATACAATTACATGCCATAGTACCAATTCAAGCCCTAGAATGAAATAATTTTGATCAGCACTGAAAATTTAATGTCAAGAAATCAGTTATAATGGTGCAGTGGGAAATTATGATCTGCAGTCAAATTTTATATTGGGAAGGGAACATTGTTTAACCAGGAGTAGCACATTAAGCTGATGCTTGTTTCCAGATGTGACCTGGGAGCACAAGGAAGTTAAGTGATTTGCTTGTGATCACACAATATGCACCTAGGTGGATGTGGGATTCAAACCCAGGTCTCTAGATCTGCAGCTGAGAGCCTTAACCCCCTGCACTATACTACCTCCATAGTGAGCAACCAATTTAAGTTTTCACAAGTACAAGTTATGATCCAGAGCCAAAATGTGTTTCCAACAGACTTTTTTGAATTACAATTAAAAAATACTTTTGCAAGGAAGATTTAGTTTTGCATTCCTTACCACGCAAAACTAAAAATGATAGACTGCAATCAGATTTCATGCCCAGCAATCAGTTTGTCATGTGCAATGATAATTTATGATCTGCAGTGGAATTTCATATCGAGCAATCAATTGTTTTGCCAAAAAATGGAAAATGAAATGCACAATCAAATTTCATAGAAAGGAACTAATTTAAGTTGCAAAACCAGAAACTGTGATGTGCAATCAAATTTCAAGTTGAGAAGCACATTTTTTTCATAAAATGAAAAATCATGGTGCACAATCAAATTTTATGCCACGAAACCAATTTTCTGCTGCAAAACAAAAAATTCTCATACACAATCAAATTTCAAGTTGAGAAACAAAGTTTTGTTGCAAAATGAAGAATCATGCTGGGCACTCAAAATGTGTTTTCAACTGACTTTTTTTGAATTGCAATTAAAAAATAGTTTTGCAAGTCCAATTTAGTTTCGCATCACCTTTATGGTGCAACACAGAACAACTTGTCTTGATTCAAAAAAACAGGAAATACATTAACGTGGCCAGGAGAAGTATGTAAAACATATTTATAATCATGATTGAATGAAACAAGCCTCAGAATCTGAACCAGCATGTTCTAATGAGGTAGATTTATATTTTTGTTTTTATTATTGCTGCTGTGAGAAAAGTTTGAATTGATAGTATATTATAGAAATGAGAAGCAAGATGACAGCTGCAACTAAATTTGGTGTCATGGGCACAACATCTCAGAAAACTCAAAACAGTCTCCCAACATGAAATTTGTGGTGTTGTGTCAACGTTATCCAAAAAACCCACTGAACATGCTTAGAACAGAAGATACAAAACTTTAAATCCTTGTAACTCTGGAACTGTTCAATATTTTTTCACAAAGCCTTCCAAAGGCATTATCATGCCATAGCATGCTTCTGCCCTGAAAGTTTCAGGACACATTTTATTCTGTGTAGACTGTAGGTGAGAGCAAACCCAAATCCTGTGTTAAATATAGGAAAAAAATAGCTACAAGAAAATAACATACTGTATGTGGATCTCAGAAACCACACAAGCTGCCATCACTAAACTTTCCATTGGTTTACACCCTGCCTCCTAGACAACACATGCATAATTTCAGCTAATTTCATCAAAAACTGCCAAATCTATTAAGGTGTAAAGTTAGGGGTTTAACATTAATGCACACCATACTCAATTCTAACTATAGGGGCGCTACTGAGCCCCATAATTTTGTACCACCAAAACATCCAGTCTAACTGCAAAATGTAATTGTAAACATCAAAGTTTGAAAAGGAATTGTAAGATGCCCATTTAATAATAATGAGTGACATGTTTTATTATTATGCACAATGTTTTTGGCTGAACATTTTGAACTTCTACAAAATTTAAGATGGCATCTTTAAAAATGAATCAATTAACAGCTTTGGTTTGCCCTGTTTTGTGACTAGACTTTTTTAACTTACATTTTTTTTTTCAAATGTTAACACTTACATTTGATGCATAGACCAAGGAATAAGTACAAGAAAATCTCAATTAATAGGATGCTACAACCAGTGATCCATTTATTATGGCTGCATAGAGAGAGCTACACTAATGTATAGTGAATGGAGAAGAAAAGAAAATAGGGGTCTGGAAGGGTGTAACTAGATACTGAATGTATCAAATAATGCTTGTTCTGTGCTCATTCCGGTAGAGTTGAAGTACATCAGTATATATCAGTGCTCTCTCTGCCCCCCCCACATAGTCTTTTATTTCCTCTTCCAGAAAATTGGCAACTAGACGGGCCAAGCAGTCCTTAGCTGCTGTCAAATTCTATGTTTCTATGTAAGAAACTGCTAGGTAAGTTCCCATTTAGAAAGAGTTAATAGATTCTTACTGTCTGAAGAGACACTCCTGCTGCTGTGTACAGAGAGGAAGTGAGAAGGATAGCAGGCTCACTTATTGATATGGGGAATAGAAAATCCTTTGGAAACCTTCATTTTGCATTGACTACATACTGGACTGAGAGTCTATGCTGATTACATCATAAGACCTGTTTGAAAAATGTTAGGCATCAAAAATGATTCTCAAGCTGAAAACTCCCAATTTATAAATACAACTATACAACCATCTCCCAGCCTTGGGGGGGGGGGTGTACTGTAAGCAGAGGGATGGAGTGAATTAGGTACTTAGGGGATAAATGTCCTGATTGTTCCGGTGCCAGCAATTTTTACAGGAGTGTTTGGAACAGAGAGAGGTGGACAGAAACAGATGGAGAGATGCCATGGTGGTGAGCCCCATCCCAGTGGTGATGGTGCTGAAGGTGGATGTATGAGGGGAGAATGTACTGTATGTCCAGAGCCAACAGCACTTACTGCACTTCTACTTTATGTTGACCTTTAAAGCAAGACTGTCTCATGCGGTCAAAGGTATTTTTTTTTTTATCAATTTGCCATTTTTTGACATTAAGGAAAGGAGCCGCTTACCTTTGACAAATGTTTTATGATGTTGTCCTGTGGTCTTTGTGGTGTTGGGTGATATTTTTGCTTCAAAATATTTTTGTGGCGGCCTGCTCCCAAATGAGAGCATTGCTTTCCCTCCATGTGCATTACATGGGTAGTCTGTGGGTCTGTACGTGTGCTGCAGTATGTGTGGGTGTGCTGGAGCATGACCATGCCTTGTAAGCTGTTGAACGGTGGGCATGCTTTACTGTGTCCTCGAGACACTCTGTTGCTGGCTGTCAATCTGTGTGCTGTGTAAACATTGAGGGATTCACTGCTACATATTCAGAAATGGAGTCTTCCTCAGAGGTGAGGGGTTTCCCATTCATTGCCAGTTGCAGTTATTTGTTTCATTCCTCTCATCATTCTTTCTGCTATTTTGAAACTGTCAGTGTCAGAGAATGCACATGAAAGAGAGAGTCTACATACAGCTTCACTGACTCACTGACTGATGGATGCTGGAGTGAGAAAGGGGAGCAGAGTGGGATTACTGTGGGATTCGGCTGTTGCGAATACTTTTTTGTTGAGGGCTTGGTTTTGCATTTCTTATTTAGGAACTGCAGACAACCTTGCTGTTTTTTAATGACACCCCCATCCCCTTATGAGACAGTGTGTTTTTACACACATCACATGTCATTTTAGCAGAATGTAGTCTTTCAGCCTGGCACCACGATTTGCTGTGATAGACTTCATCTGTCCACTCTACAACTGTAAATCATGGATGCCAGTGAAAATAAGTAATGGAATAAAATGATGTGCACAATTACAATGGGGGTCCGAGCAAAGAATGAAATTATCTGAGCCTTCAAAAACAGTTAGTTTGAAAAGCACATCAACAGGAGAAATCACAGAAACAAATTATAAGTAAATCTCTCTCTCCCTCTCTCTGTAATGTTGAAGCTATGGCACAATGAAATCAAATTGGTTGGTGGACTGTTGTGGTAGAATAACTTGCATTAAACTCTACTAGCATGTAGGACTGATTCAGGGTCCTCCAATGCGAAGCAGCTCTGCACACATATGGTGTGATATCCCGGTGAGACCTTTCACTTGTGCCCTGTGGATGTAGTACTCATAAATTGAGCATTTTTTTTTATGAATGCAATATATTTATAATTTTTGCAAAGCTTGACACCATTATTAAAAGCTGAGTGTGCAGCTGCCCTTCTTATTGGTAGGCTATCTTGAATGCACCCTCACATATCGGAATGCCATGCACCTTTTTTTTTTTTTGTAATGCAATGCAGAGCATCTGAAACTGTCAGTCAGGAATCTACTGTGCCTCATCCTTTTTCCTCTTTCCTATCCTTTTCAATTTTCAGATTGTGCTGTCATTTGTTTGAGTTTTTTTTAATGTGTGTGGGTGTTTGACTTCTGAAAATGCATCCTCATGGCTAAAGAATGTATTTGAAGAAATGTGAATAAGCTGAAAAGGCCTTCTCATGTCATGCACAATCAGTCTAACCTGTCCACCCTCCCCAATCAGGGAGCATGAAAAAATGACGGAAGTGAAGTAATAAAATGCATTGAATAGAAAACCTTTTTCATTATCTTTTGTTTCATGCAAATGAAATATCATTTTGAATTTCAATAAGTCTGTCCTATCAATTGTAATAACATCAACACTGTCTCATTGGAGTGTAAGAGACATGCAGCAGCACTGTATCACCCTTTTGCCTGTCTCTCTTTTAACTTAGTTTACTGCATCTGATTTTAGCTTTTAGATTTTTGTCTTTGGAACATCATTCAGTTTGAAAACAATTTATATGAATGCATTGTGTATGTGTTGTAAACATTTTGTGTCTTCTAAGGTCTCAAATGGAAATATATGTTTGTAGTTCATTTTATGTTTTGGGGGGGGGGGTGTTGCAAGTGGACCTTACTATATGTTTACCATGTCTAGTTCAATTAGCAAACATCAGACAAAAAAACAGGATGTGCATTTCGTGTAATTGTTTTTTTTTTTTTGGTATTTCTTTTATTTCCCCTCATGCCTCATGACCCACCACTCCTTTGGGCTACCTAGGTCTTTCACCCGTTCTGCCTGTCCCATCCTGAGCCCCCTCCAGCTTCACATCGCAGGTGCCCCTGGGGTAACCTGGACGTAACCCTTCACTAGACAGGTCCCCCTCCTCCGAGGGGGAAGGCACCAGAGGGGGCAGCCAGCACATACTTGGCCCCAGGGTGCTGCTGAAGTGGAGGGGCTCTTTCAGGGCATCGGCAGTAACGGAGGACCAGCAGCCATAATCCGGTCAGTCGCCAGGCAGATTTCTGCTTTTTCTGCATTGTTCCCCATGTGTTGCCCTCTGTGGTGCTCCTGGTCTCCACAAGGGACCGCTGCAGAGTGACACCAGCCCACTACCCACCCCAGGAGAGGAGAGCAGTCCTTATGGATGTTCAATCCTCTCCTTCCCTTGCCAGCCCCCAGTGTTCCAAGTCCATTCCCAAACTCGTGTCGCCAGCGTGGCACAAGGTGTGCTGTCCAGTGCCTCAACCCTCAGTACCACCGGGCCAGGATCTGTGTAATTTTGATTGCATTATCCACCTATCACCTTATGAAATACCAATTTATGGAAACATCCATAATTCTAATAGTTGTAACCTTGTCAAACTCCATTCTATCTTTTCACATCCTATATGCTTATCCAAATGGAATAAAAAATAAAATATAAGGCATCCTCACCCGCAGTCATAGTTCTGCCTGATTAGCAAGTGTGTTATGTGTGTATGCACTGCAGGTTATGTTATCTTTTTGTTATTGTCAAATGTGTTGTTATGGGTGAGCATCTAAACATTTGTCCAAAGTCAGCTTCATAGAAAAAGATACATTCAGTGAGCCATAGATTTATTTTTAACATACAAGGAAATACAATAGTAATTTATTGTAATCCTAAGTGGAGTGCTTTACTGTTACTAATCAGTCTGATATTTATTGATGGTTTCAACCTCATAGGCTTAGTAGTTCTAGACCTTGAAGTGGAAAATGATAGTTATGATGAATGCTAAGGATGGGGAATAATTTGAAACTACAGTAGCCATAAAATGGACTATTTTTTTTTAGTCTATTCCACTACCATGTTTTGTATAACTGCATGTTATTACACTTCATGATTGGCTATCTAATGTTACTTATGACCGTTTGCCCCATATCTGCATCAGTAGACATTACTCCATATGTATAGTCACATTTTCAGTGATGTGATTTGTGTCTCAGATGTAAGCACTGTTGTGGCATACAGCAGCTCTCAGGTACACATACAACATTTGCTCCTTTGAGAATTGTTCATAGACCACATTTTTTATTCTTTTTCTTGCATTGCAGGGAAATCTCTTCTGCTTGCCCTGACAGTGAGATAATTGAGTATGTGGCTGTAGAAGGGGCATTTGTGTGTCTTGGTGTGTATAGTATGTTAGGATAGGAACATTTCACCAGTGGAATAGAGCATTTTGAATCACTGTGTTGTATTGTAACCATTCAATGAAAGGAATACCAAATCTTGACTGTAGAGAAAAGCAGAGGGGAAAACAAAAGAAAAAGTAAGAAATAGTACTTTATATACAATGGGAAAAGGAGTCAAAACATAGTTATATAGGCAGAGGCAGACCCAAACTAATCAGACGCTTTCCTGAAATTAATAAAAGCATGTACATTTGATTCATATATGGGTATTTTCAAGTGTAATATATCACCCTTCCCCCCCCCACAAAAGGAAAAGGTAATCTGACAGGTTTTAAGTTTTGGAACACATTTCCATTAAGATACAATACTTGTATGCAGATTTGAAATGCCAATTTTTTTTTCTTACAAACATTTTACATAAATCAAATAAATCATAATTCATATAAATAAAATGTCTTTAAAGAAACTACATTACAACAGTGAACTGAAATAAAATTCGGAAACACTGCTTATTTTTGCAAATTTACAGATGCTGCAGTGTATTTTGATGAGAATTTACTTTACTTTTTACAGAAAAAGTATATATTTTCAACTAACACTACTAATAAATATTTTAACTACAATGTACTAGCTAATCTATTGTTGAATTATGCTATTTATGCATTATTAGTGACCACTATTTACATTTTTTATCAGTTTTACAGTCAATGCATTGTACACCTGTTTGAAATTAGTATATAAGTTTTAATTCCAATGAGAGTGACTCAAACTAATTCTTTTATGATGGTGGCCCATGTTATAAGTGTGATAAGCCACTCCAGGGTGTGCATATCAAAGATTTAATGCACTTTCCAGAGGTGTGCATTAAAATCAATGATATGCACACTCTGTTGTGGCTTATTACTTACTTATAGCATCTCCGTATTTGCAGTCATGTTGCACTTGTGTTAGAAATGTATAAACTTGATTGTGGTTGGTATGATGTTATTGAGAAAACGTATTGAATTTTCTGTCTATAATTCTTTTCAAATTTTATTGCAGATGTCTTCAGATGGATTCAAGTCTTTTGCCTGTGACATATCTAGTACAGATGATAGTGAATTACATATTGCAAAGCCTGTATGTAGGAAGAAGTCTAAGATGCAAGCAATGCAGTGCAGATGTAGTACCTCAGTCGCTGAAGTGGGAGGTCAGCAGTTATTGATAAAGGGTAAATCTAGAGGACATGGTCATGCTGGAAATATGAGTAGAGGAAGAGGAAGAAAGGTCTATTCTTTAATCAATTAGGCCAGTTTCAGACAGGAATGTGAGAAAATATATGCAAAAGTTTGGGCTTGTATCTGTACATAATTTATGTTTGTCATGTACTCTGTCAATATATTCTTCAGTAACAGTACACATTTACATTTTATTCCACCAGATCATTTGTAAAGCTTTTCCATAACCCTCTTCGTACTCTGCACATTGACTGTAGTATGCACCCTGCTGCAAATGTTGATGAGTTCTGCAAACATGTGGTCCTTGCCATCCATCCAGGCTGCAATGTCCGTGATGAAGTCATGAAACCTGAAGGGCCCCATGAGTGATCCATGGACTGTACTGGTCTCACCCTCTCTCTTTCCATATTGGATTAGACTGTATATGCCTCACTGCGTATGGACCATTAACATGTCCATAATGCATTGTGCCACATTGTTCCCAATGCTGAGACTACACATCTTGTTCCTCTGCAATACCTCTTCACCAAACAGTTGTTATTATCATCTACTTCCTGTAAAGAATTCATGCAACCTCAGACAATGCAGTACATCAGACTCAATGTAACTCACATGCATTTCATGTGGTATTAACCTCATACAGTTGAAATTTATTGCTAATAAGAATTATTGGAAATGTGTAATTGTTCATTCCCAACTTGTTAGACTCTAATGTAGTTCAACTTCTTTTTTTTTGACAGCCTGTGACATAATAGTGACAGGAACATATGGTATTCAAACCTGGTTTACTTGTCCGATCAATTAACTGTGACTTACACAGTAGTAACTATGCCATTTGTTTTACAGGACCATATTTCTTGGTTGGAGAATACATGTTTGATGGAATTGTGCTTTAACATGGCCATTCAAAATCCATCATTCATTTTTAGTATTATTGAAGGACTTTGAGCATACCAGGATGCCCCAGTCCTAATCCACCACCTGTTGCTGGTCCTAGCTGGTGTGTCTGCTACAGGTGTTGGGAAATGCTGACAGCTGCAGAACGTAACTGCTGCAAATGTGACTATAGTGATTGTCTTTCTTTGTTTCCTGTAAGTTAATTTGTATGAAATAGTTAACTTTATCTTTTAAATTGTAGTGTATAAAACTATGGGCAACAGAAGTACATGTCTGTACCAAGTTGATAAGGGAGGCCAAGGCTGACAAGGAACTGAGGCTGGCTCAGGGCATAAGGAAAGGGGAGAAGTAGTTTTTTAAGTACATGAGGGGAAAAGGAAGCATTACCAGATTGTCCAGATTAGGATGGTTGGTGGTGAGTGGAGAGGAAGGGGAAACAGGCAGTGGTGCTGAACAAATACTTCTGCTCTATGTTCATGAGGGAGGTAGGAGGACTGCTACCTACGTGGACTGGAGGGGGGAGGGGGGGAGGATGTGACTGACAGTGATTCAAGAAAATAGGGTATTGGAAGGGCTGAAGGCTCTTAGGGTGTATAAGGCCCCAGGTCCTGATGGCGTTCACCCTAGGGTGTTGAGGGAGATGGTGGAGGTGCTGGCCAGGCTACTTGCTGACCTGTTCAACACCTCCCTGGACATTAGATGTTTACCACAGGACTGGAGGTTGGCTCCTGTGGTGCCTAGCCACAAGATTGGCCCAAAGGGTGAGCCAGGCAACTACAGACCTCTCAGTCTAACTTACATAGTGGGTAAGCTAATGGAGTCCATCTTGAAGGAGAGACTAGTAAATTTCCTGGAGCTCAATGATCTCCAGGATGAGAGGCAGCATAGGTTCATCTCAGGTAGATCATGCCAGACCAACCTGATAGAATACTATGACTGGGTGACAAGGAAACTGGACAAGGACCATGCAGTGGACATCCTATATTTGGATTTCAGCAAGGCCTTTGACTCAGTACCTCATGGATGATGGGGGCCAAAACTGGAACATGTAGGGGTAGGGGATACGATGGGTCACTTGAATTTGTTCACACTGGAGGAGAGAAGGGATGGGGGGACATGATTGAGACCTTCTAATACTTGAGGGGGATCAACAAATCTGGGGTGGAGGGGATGTTTAAGCAGATGAAGGGAAGGGACATGAGGGGGCACAGGCTGAGATTGGAGGGTAGCAGGTTCAGGAGGGAGATGAGAAGGAATTATTTCACTGAGAGGTTTATGTCAAAATGGAATGCTCTGCCTGAGGGGGTGGTGGCATGCTGGTCAGTTGGGAGGTTCAAAAGGGCATGGGGCAGGGCACAGAAAGGGGTGAGGTAAAGGGCACTGAGCAGTCACAGGAGGTGAGTTGGAGGGTGAGGCAGCTGCATTATTGTGGTGCTAGCTGCACATACAAGCAGACTTGGTATAGCCTGTTTTTGCTGGCAAGCTTCGTATGTGCATATGTTCATATGTCTGTATGCTTGAATTACCTATTGTATAACATCAAACTGTCATCCTGAAAGCAGTAAAATAATTGATGTCTTAAACATATTCTGTCTGCTGTCTGCTTCCATCCTGCATAACTTTTCCACTGTACTTTGGAGCTAAGTAAGAAAAATGTGGGGAGAGACAGGGAAGGTCGAAATATGAGAAAAGGGCAGGGAAAAAGGGAGTGTTCATCTAGATATGAAGGGAGCACAGGGAAGCCACTTAGGAGAGAAACACAGCAACCAAGGAAGGGAGGAGGATACTTATGCTGCAAGGGCAGAGAGGGAGTCACATGCTGGGGGTAGGCAAGCAGATTGGCTAGGAGCAGATGAGTCATGGGGAAGGGGAAGTGAATGGGGTAACCAAAAAGAAAAGGCACTGGGTACACTGTGGTTGAGGCTGAATCCGTGGGAGACACAGTAAGGGGAAGGAGTGCTAGGAATAAGTGAAGGAAAAGACAAGGAGTCTGAGGGAGAATGCAGTAAGGACAAAAGGCCAGGGGGAGGGAAGAAGGCTCAGGGTAAGGGGCTGTGGGGGAGACTGATACAATGGGTTGGGTAGACAACAAAAGGAATGTCAAGTAGGTTAAGAACAATGTCACATGTAAACCAGAATGGGTATGGGGTCAAGGTGCTACTGGTTAGCAACTCTGCCTTAAAGGAGGTCAAGTGGGGTGGCAGAAAAAGAGGGACATGGGTTGAATGCTTGCCTGGAATGACTATATTGGAGGTCGTGCACCATATTCTCACTTGGGGGGGCCAGGACAGGAGTTCACATCTAGTGTTCCACTTGGGGACTAACGATCTGACAGGAAATACTCTCATGGAGGTGCAAACAAGGTTTAGGGGCCTATCTACATTTTGTTGAAGGTTGAACTTCAAATCTCTAACCTACTCACAGGTATTGCAAGTACACAGAGCTAGTATTTAGAGGAAGCAAAGGATACGGGAGCGTAACAGCTGGCTAGCAGAATGGTGTGCACATATTGGGTATGGGATGATAGGAGAGTGGGGGCAACCTTCGAGGATGACAGACTCTTTTCTGCAGGCAGGTTACATCTCTACAGAAAGGGGGCAGCTGTACTGAAGTGTCAGATAGGGGAGTATTTAAAAAAATTATTTAATTTATGTTTAAACTGAGCAAGGGGGGATCTGGATGTAAATCCACAACATACCATGAACAAGTTAGGTTACTCTAGGTCCCCCCCTGAAAAGACTGATGAACAAGGTACTGGCAAGCATGGGGAACAAGGAAGGGGATACGTTGGTTGAAGGGGTTGGTGGTGAATGCTAGGAACCTGACATATAAGATGGAAGAACTGATGGCCATCATTGTGCATGACAAGTTTGACATCATAGCAATAACTGAGGCTTGGTGGATGAACCTTCTTATGTGGGAGACAGCTATACTGGGCCTCAGACTGTTTAGAAAGGACAGGAAAGGGAGGGGGTAGCCGTTTATACCAAAGAGGACATACAGGTGATGGAGGGACAGGAGGTCGATGAAGCTATGGAACTTCTATGGGTGTAGCTATGTGGCAGGTAGGGGAATACTTTAGACTGGGAGTTGTGTATAGACCACTCTTGAAGGGATAAGATCAGGACAGGGTGATACTGCAGGATGTTGAGAGGATGGCTGTCAAGGGGGATATATTACTGTTAGGTGACCTAAACTTACCAGATGTGGAATGGACCATCCACAATGCAGCTTAAGCAAGAAGTAGGGAGATTGATGATGGTCTAAGTGGTGTGTACTTGAAACAAATAATTGTGGAGCCTACTTGGGGGGCAACCTGCTAGATGTGGTCTTGATGAATGGGGGAGAATGAGGAGAAGGTTGTGGTAGGAGAAAAAACTAGAGAAACGTGACTACAAGACTGTCAGGTTTAAGGAGAGGGCAGGGAGGATGGGGATCCAAACCAGCTCAGTGGTGCTGGACTTTAGGCGGGCAGACCTTGACAAATTAAGATGGCTGGTGAGGGAGGTGATGGAATGATTAGGGGATATAAGTGAGGGGGGAAGGAGGGGCGCACTTGTAGGAGGACAGGGAGAAGGTAGAAGATCTGAACAGGTATTTCTGCTTTGTATATATGGAGGAAGGGGGGAGTAGAGAGGCTCAGTTGGAAAGGAGAGGATGGGGGGCACAGGGATGGTACTGGACCCCTTCACCAGAGTACTTCTATTTTTTGGTTTAGGTACTTCCTCATCTTTTTCTTTTGTAAATTACAGAGCAAAAGTATTTGTTCCGTATCTCTGCCTTTTCACTGTCTCTATCTGACCACCGCTCTTTCTCTTTATTCAGTGTCATTATGGCTCCCCTTGCCTTTCTTTGATCATACAGTAGCTATAAACAGATGTTTCCCCTATATTAAGTTAGTTGTCTTTCTTTACCTAGGTTTGACCATTCACTGTTCTGACTTCTTTCCACAATTCCTTCTGCTATAACTAATACAGTTATATGTCCTATGAGCCTAGATGTGGCCTCCTAGTTTGATTTTTCTTCATGTTGTTTGTTTTGCATGCCCTCAGGCTCAGAACTCAACAGTGCTTTAATAACCTGAGAGAGAGAGACAGAGAGAGAGAGATTGTGTGTGTGTGTGTGTGTGTGTGTGTGTGTGTGTGTGTGGGTGCTCGTTTGTTTGCAAGAATGAGCTGATAGGATTCAAGTCCAGGTGTCCATGTTTGCAGCTCAGTATTCTTTTTCATTACGCTATACTGCATCCTTGTATGAACAGGCCAGTATTTTCTAATAATGTTCCCAATGCCTCCAGATGCCACAACTGTATTTTGTGATAAAACAGACAGATCTTTAATCACTCTTACTATTTCTTTACTTCTATTATGGAGTCCCTTTCCATGTTTGCAGCTCTTTCAATAGCATTGCCGAATGTCAGCCTTTTGTAGTACCTTGGTAGGAACAGATTATACAGTTCCTGAGATTGTATTTCAAACTCATCATCCATATTGTAATTCCAACTGATATGTATTTGTTTTTCTATATTGATTTGTTTTTTATTACTTATGTGCCACTGTATTGCTTTTTGTCTGTAATTGTTTGAATCCAACCTTAGCCACTTAAATCTAAGTCATGCATTAACATGTCCAAATCATGAAGTAACATGAATATGCTGTATGTATGTATGTATCTCCTATCCCCTTTTACTGTGTTATCTACCTTATTTTTTGGTACTGTACCCACCTACAGCATGCCAGAATCAATTATAGGCATGGAAAAATTGTGTAATCCTTAGCAAACATTACATGTTACTTAATTGTCATACTAATTTGTTTTGATTTGTCTATATAGGAAATGGATCAACTAATTCTAGATCCTGGAGTTCTTCAGATATCCGATGCAATCGCCGTGATGTCTTTGCATTACCTACTGATGAGGACGTGAACCGAAGTAGGCATTCACTGCCTATAGACATTTTGTGCTGTGGTGAAATGGACTGCTTGGCCACGGTGTCCATGTCCCAATACCTAGCTGCTGTGTTTGGAGAATTAAAGACTGCTACCCTGATTCATATGCTAACTACATTGGATTCTCATATACCAGAATTGGATAGATCATACATTCTGTTAGCTGTCTGTTAATACTCTCAAATTATGTAATTAAACCATTTTAATATTATATATATATATATATATATATATATATATATATATACACACACACACATAGAGAGAGAGAGAGAGAGAGAGTCAGCTAGAGAGATACAGTTAATTTGTTGTATATTTTGAATTCCATTCAATGCATTGGTAATACATGGTTGCTTTGTATACTTTATTCATTATTCATGTTACTGACAGTCTGTCGCTGTAGCATTAGAACTTCAGTTACGTATCAATTTGACCTTAAACATTTGGAATGTCATTTAATTTCTGAAAATTTATTAAACAAGTTTGGTAATGTTTCTGTTAATTAATTCAACACAAATACAAGTTTGACATATAGAAGCAGAAATATCGATAGAAAGGATTCTTAAATAGTACTGTCACATTAGAATGTTTATAGTGTATATATATATATATATATATATATATATATATATATATATACTGTATATATATTCAAAATAATTATTAACTGGCTCCTGTAAGCTACTGCTAAATATCATTCTATGATAGTCATAAATTGTCCATGAACAGTATGAACTGTGACAAAAGGCAGCATTCACATGTTTGTTTTGTTTCTTGCATTATTAATTTTTATTGAGGATGGTGAATCTATCTGTGTTTTCTGCTTTGTCAAATAACATATGAAATAAAACATGTTCTAAACACATCTGTGCTGTAAATACATCACTCACTCATATACAATTGTAACTGCAATCCAATGAAGTTTTATAATAATATGCTTTAAATGACTTTCTTATCACATATGTACCATGCATGTACACACAGTTATTTCTTTGGTGGGGGGTTGGGACAATGGACTCTCATTGTGTGGTTCTGAACGAACTGTTCTATTTTCTTGGGGACAACACTTGCACACAGTCTTCTTCCAGTTCTCCTTTACATTTTACATTTACTTGGTTAATGTCACACGTAGATGAATATTTGCAATTAACCCTTAGTCTTTAGACTATTTAAAAAAAAATGTCAACACAAATGGTAAATAAAGTAAAACTACCACTGAAACCTATTTGACAATCTATATGTGTTAACTGCTTGGTATTAACATTTCACATACACCCTTGCAGATGAGAAGCATAAAGTTTTGTTTGTATGTAATAAATTACACCTTATATACAGTAAATAATTGCATACTTTGAGTGTCATTCACTCCTCCTTGGACTGTGATACATAACATATTTTTTTAAAGTAGAAATGTTTCTTTGTAGATTCCAGAAGTGTTTATGCATTTAAGTGTTTATTCCTCCATCTTGAACCTGGAGATCTGATTATCAACCAGTACTTTGGTCTCAAGTGGTAGAATAGGGCTGATATTCATTTGAATGTTACACGGATCATCTGGTTTCATTGGCAATGTCTGCAGAACATGTGTCTTGTGCTGAAGTCGCAATTCCATAATGTCCTTCATGATGACACTTATGTATGAGTAAGATTTTCTAACTTTCTTTGGGACCGTGGTCCATCTACCTGACTTTTTGTTGAAGACTCTTCTTTATATGTGGAAACAAACAGAATTTGTTTGTCTAAGATACCGAATAATACAGCAGAGTATTTCTGATGTCAATTACACAGTCTTAGATGTGGATGCAGCAGATGCTGATAACATGCCACATGATATCAGCTGAGCTAAAGAAAAACCCATTGCAATTTTGACTTTAACTATGTTTTTGTCATATTTTTAGCATTACTTCAGTACATATAGTGTGTCTCCAGATAAAAGCAACAAATTGAAAACTCATTTATAATATTAACAATACATACATTACTCTCTGGTGGTGTAGTAGACACCCATACCTGCCTGTAGCACAGTGGAATTGAATAAATACATACATTACTCCATGGTAGTCTAGTGGAGCCCCCTCCCGGTCATGCAAATGTCACAAAGTTGTGAATGACTGCTCACGGTACACACTGAAAGCCTATTGGTTGACATGGTCAAGCAATCAGCTTACGGACATACTGTATGATCGCTCCCATTGTCAAGGGAAATTTCCCACCCATTGGAAGCTGGCCCACATTACCCCTATCTTAAGACTGGGCACTGCATCTCCTCAAACAACTACCATCCCATATCCATTCTCCCCCTTAAAGCCTTAGAGCTTATCATCACCGACCAAATCACTGAACACCTCACAAAATACAATCTTCTCTCCAACCAACAACATGGCTTCTGTAAGGGGCATAGCATTACCACCACCCTCCTCACTTTCACCTAGCATGCCCACTCTGCACTGGATCACAGCCACCTCACAGGTGCAATCTTCATGGACCTCTCTAAAGCTTTTGACACTGTCAGCCACACCCTACTGCTAACCACTTTCTCCTCCACTGGCTTCTCCAATGAAACTTTAAACTGGTTTGCCAGCTACCTCTCGGGCAGAACCCAACAGGTCAAGGTAGGCACTGTCCTGTCCCCTTGCCTCCCAGTCCACACTGGTGTTCCACAGGGATCGATTCTCAGCCCCCTACTTTTCAGCCTATATCTAAACTCCCTCCCGTCAGCCAT
Source organism: Neoceratodus forsteri (assembly GCA_016271365.2). NCBI lineage: Eukaryota > Metazoa > Chordata > Ceratodontiformes > Ceratodontidae > Neoceratodus > Neoceratodus forsteri. The sequence continues at coordinate 878,629,280 of CM028129.1, forward strand.
ATCAGGAAACCTGCTCCTCTACGCAGATGGTGCTGTACTGTACACCTCTGACTCTGACCCTCTTAAATGCCACCATACACTCCAACATAGCTTCCATGAAGCAGAGCATTGGTTCTCTGCCCAACATCTAACAATTAACTACAAGAAAACAAAAGTCATGATCTTCTCCCACCCGCAGAACCCCTGCAAAAACCTCTGTGCCCCATTTCTCACTGTCAACCACAACTCCGTTGAGCAAGTTAGCAACTTTAAATACCTTGGGATCACTCTAGACCCAGCCCTCAACTATAAACAACACATTTTCCTCCTTGCCTTGGCCCTAAACTCCAGAGTAGGAGTGCTATATAGGTACAAACATTGCCTCACCCCGGAGGCCCTATGGCTCACTGTCAGTTCCTCTGTCCTTGCCCTCCTTGACTATAGTATTACCATATATAATGCTGCCCCCACCTCTGCTCTGAACAGACTTCGCCTTGTACTCAATAAAGCCTGCCATCTCATCTTAGGCTGTGATCGCCTCACCCACACCTGTACTGTCTACGACTCCTCAATGTGGCTAAATCTATATAGCAGAATCTAGTATCACACTTGCCTAATGACAAAGAACATACTCTTAGGTATCTCCCCTCCCTCTCTTTCCTCTATTATTCACTCAGCAGCCACAGCCAGACCAAAGCAAAACTCAAACAAGCCGCTTCTATGGGTACCCCACCCTCATGCCACCCAACTTCAAAGGACCTTCATCTACCGAGCCCCTAACTGGACTAACTCTCTCCCCACCCAAATAGCCAATGAAACAAAGCTAGGTCCTTTTACAGCTAGGCTAAGAAAACTCCTCCAAGGCTCTAGCGTATATGACTGCCCCTGACGTAGTCCGGCAGAATGCTGTCCTTTCGCGCCCATTACTTTCTCTGTTTTCTGGTGCAAAATCTCTACTAACCTACAATCTGACTATCAGCTGGTTTACAGTCTTCACTGCAACCATGTGGCTGTGATTAATTGAGACTCTTTGACTACGCAGACCTAGGTTTCTTCCTGAACTACCCTAGACTGCCTTGTAATGCAATGTAATGTAATCCTTCATTTTATTTTGTACTGTACTGTCATCTCTGTTTGCAAATGTTTTTCTCTTTACCTTAATGTTTGAAGTGGAGCCTTTGTAAATTAATCTCTGACTCAAAGGTTTTTCCAAATTTTTTCCCAATAATTTACAGAATGTGTACTTACTGAGCAGTCGAGAAGTACTTAAGATGGGTTTCGCTGTCAGGTGCATACCTGCAAGTCCTATACAACTGAGGACATAATGACATAGAAATGGCCACATTGCGCCATGTATGCCTAATAACACAACTTAGTCATGCAATTTTGACAGGCTCGCCCTGCTGTCTCATTGCTTACATTGGAACATACTGTACGTTTCTCCCAATATACTGTACACATGACAGTAATAGTCATTGATGATGGTGTAGATTATGAAAGCAATAAGACATGACAGGGTGTGCAATATGGTGAAATAATTGCATGACTAAGGTGCATTGTTAGGCACAAGGCATAACCAAGTGCCATTAAATGCACCTGAGAAGCATGATTATTTCACCATAATTGCACACCTCTGGAGTGTCTTAATGCTCTTATAAAATTGCATTTAAATATATGACTTAAAATAAATGAAATAAGAAGAAACCATTTTAAAAAGAAAAACAAAATTGGACCTTTCATTGAAATATGCTTCCATTTTAACCCTACCATATGGATTTCTTACCTAACCATGTATCTATTCTTTAAAAAATGTTTGCAAAATAAAACTGTTAAAAGTATACATTATTAATGTTTTCTTCAATTATATTGAGAATTCTCATAAAAACATCTTTCATCAACTGTTTAAGAATGTTTATTCTGAATCAGAATGCATCATTTACAACTATTTGGTTATCACAGTACCTTGCACCCTCCCCCCCCCCATACTATACTGCACAGAGACTGAGGTGAAAATGATTTGTCATGCACTTTACTAAGCAAATAAACATGTTGTAAATTGTGAACTACCACTGCCTTATTGGCCACATTACTTAAGCACAGCCCCCTGATCTTCCTCTTTATATGAAATATACTGGACTATCCTTTTGGCATGCATTTCACAACTAGGATAATACATACAGCATAACATATTTGTCAAAAATTAGTTTATGGCATACTTACATTTTCTTTCCTTTCCTGTTCAAGAGATGAGGTCTCGATAAATGGTGATTATAATCAATGCCAGCCAAAAGGTTGTGCATCCAAAATACAAGAAATGTGTATGAGTATCTCTTGGCTGCATACATTAGAATATGTTGCTGGAACTGTTCCAACTGAGCAGTAGACCTGCATGATAAGAACAAACATTTAATTATCCATGAAATAATATTACAGTCCCATCAACATAGTTGACTACATTGATTCTTAATTTAAGACTGATTATCATAAATGCTGCAGTATGTTTGGTTGTTAGTGTTTCAACAGTGTTACATTAACCCATGTTATACTATGATGTTTAACCTGATCACCATGGGTCATGTATTCTTCTCGGAATGCCGTCTTTTATCACTACTAAATTACTGATATGCCACATTTTGATTTGGATCAGCATTTTTAAACTGCTGTGGAAGTATTATAATATTAAAAAATTCCAATCAAAGTAGAAACCATTTAAAAAATATTCCTTTAAGCCTTTTTTTATTAATGTTTTTTCCAGTTAATATTGTCAGTTATGTGAATAATGTCAGAGGACTTAGCATTTGTAAACATATGAGAAGGGTCAATGTAACATTACATATCAACAACGAATATCAATTTCACTGGTGTATGGAACGTTATTGTCAAATTTCATAATAGTACTAGGCTGATGTTGAAGTTTCCTTTTTTTTTTTAAATTTGCATTTTTTTCACCTTCCTAGCTGCCGGCCACCCAATGTTCAGCCCGGTCACGGGCCTACGGCTTCCACTCCTCCCACACGGCCTCGGTCCTCCGATACCCCGCAGGGCTTACCTCCCACGTGTGGGGCTGCAGGGATGGAAAGGGCGAGACATCCGCAGAGACCGTGAATTGGTCAGAGGACTGGCCTGGGGGGCTAATCAAAGCATGGCCGGGCTTCATGGAGGGTGGCAGGCGGCACGTCATTTCCTCTTTCCCGGGGAGGCGGGGTGCGTACAATGGCGCCCAGCATCCGCCCGCCTCCACAATCTTTGAGCTTGACAGCGTGGGTGCTCCTGGCCTCCGTAGAGTCCCCATCGCCCGGATGCTACCCCATCCCTCCCGGAGAAGGAGGCAGTCCATGGATGCTCGATCCTTCTCCCGGCCCAGCCCTCCGACGACTCGAGGGTCTGTTCGAACCCGGGTCGCCGGCGTCGCAAGCGGAAATCCAACCGCTGCGCCGACAAGCCGGCCAAGTTTCCTAAATACAATACATCACTACTTAATTTTTGTTTTTCATTGACATAGTCTGATGGCAATAGTGGTGGGTGAAGTGGCCCCACTTCGCTCCACGAAGTGATTTGTGGAGTGAAGGCAAATTCGCGGAGTGCTCCACAATGCAAAGTGGAGTACTTCGTGTTATAATGGGTAACATGAAGTCCATTGAAAACAATGACTTCACATTACTCTGCCTTCCAAACCACTATTCTACTAATTTTAAGGTGAAGTACTTTTAAACAAAGTACTTCACCTCACACTGCCTTGTTTTAAGCTCCAAAGGCAAATTTTGCAGTGATTCATGGGAGTTCAGGTCACATGGGCTCTAGATTGTTCTGCACAGCCTCAGTTTGGGGTAGTGTGTGTAGAAAGCTGTAGGAGACAATCTGCTCTGAGAGCTCTCTGTGATTCAAACCTTCTAAAAGCTGTTAAAAAAGCCTTTCTGAGTCATTTGTTTTGCAGAAACTTTAGTTCATTGATTATAGGAAACCCTCCAGTGCTCATATCATTGAGCGTTTATTGTTTGTGTGTGGATTTTGAATGTTAATGTACAACATTCAGTCTGTGTACTGAGAGACAGTGGAAGTGTTCTTTGGGTGAGGGGCATATCTGTGGTGTAGGTAGATTAACTTGGAGAAAAAAGAGTGCTTTCTATTTTGGCGATATTTTTCTTGTATAACTGTGTTAATGTACACAGTAATATTTTCAATAATTCTTGCCATTTTTCTGCTGATTGTTGTGGTGCAGCAGTGCATATATTTAGTTTGTTTAAAATATATGGTTATATTACTGAAGTTTTCAATTTGCTAAGCATTACTTAGTGTGTGTGTGTGAGTATGTGTGTGATGTGTGTCATCAAATCAGACACCTTTTATTGTACCACATAATTTCAGCAATGTTAACCTGCTATCCAATGTAGCTGTGTGATTTTTGTACTTCTTTGTGGTATCTTTACTGGTACTGGTACTAGTAACTGTTACTGCAGCATTGAAGCACACCACCTCCCCCCCCCCCCCACAACCTGCCCCAGCCAGCAAAGGTATACTTTTCCAGATTGGAATTTCTGATGGTGAGCACTGGTTAGGTGTTGTGCCTTTGCATCTGAATCTCTCAGTGTGCAGTGCAATCTTAATCTGTCTGTGCATTTGCATCTCTTTAGGGCCCAATCTCTATCTGTAACTTAATCACAGTTGTTTCTTTGGCTTCCCTTCAGAGTACTGGACCGGTGTGGTGCATAATTCTGCATGAACATTGTACTTCTTAATATGCGTTTTTAAGTCAGGAACATCATCATGAGTCACTTGTGATACAAATCACGTTCTTCATCATCACAGTCACAAATGCAATCACAAATCACTATTCACGAGCACGTCATGAATCACTACATTAATTGTTTTTCTAGTTATTTGGATGTGTTGTAAGCCTGTTTTGTAGTATCTCTCCAGGATTCACCACCCCGCCATTGTACTCATTAATGAGCATTTTTAAGTCAGGGAATTTGTGCTACAGCTCATCAGGGAACTACAGCCATAGGCATTTGCATTCCCCTCCCAATACAGTTCCATATTTATCTCACACGATCGACACCGAATCACTGCTCTTATTATCACGGTCACAAATGCAGTCACAAATCATTATTCACGATCACATCACAAATTACAACACTAATTTTTTGACTAGTTATTTGGATGTTTTGTAAGCATGTTTTGTAGTCTCTCTCCAGACTTCACCACCCCGCCATTGTACTCATTAATGAGCATTTTTAAGTCAGGGAGTTTATGCAACAGCTCATCAGAGAAGTACAGTCATAGGCATTTGCATTCCCAGTACAGTTTTCATATTGGTTAACTCACACTGTTGACACCAAATCACGTTCTTCATCATCATAGTCACAAATCACCATTCATGATCACATCATGAATCATAACACTAATTTTTTGACTAGTTACTTGGATGTATTGCAAGCATATTTTATTGTATCTCTCCAGGCTTCACCATTCCATGATTGTACTCATTAATAAGCATTTTTAAGTCTAGAAGTTTTGTGCTACAGCCGATCGGGGAAGTACAGCCATAGACATTCGAGTTCTTTCCCATACAACATGTGAGTTATAGTACTGTAAGTAGTGGTGGGTGAAGTGGCCCCAATTTGCTCCGTGAAGTGATTCACTGAGTAATGTGGAATCCGTGGAGAACTCCACAATGTGAAGCGGAGTACTTCACTTCATAATGAGGAACACGAAGTCCATTGAAACCAATGACTTTGCGTTATTCCACCTTCCTCAAACCACTTCTCCACCAATTTTAAGATGAAGTACATTGAAATCAACATAATTCGCCTCACTTCGCCCTGTAATTGAGCTCCAAATTAAATTTTGCAGTGATTCATGGGATTGCAGGTCACATGGGCTCTAGATTGTTCTGCACAGCCTCAGTTCTGGCCTGGGTAGTGTGTGTGCAGTGGTAGCTGGAGACAGTTTGCTCTCAGAGCTCTGTGATTCAAAACCCCTAAAAGCTGTTTAAAATGCCTTTTTGGGTAATATTTTTTGCTCAAAATTTAGTACATTGATTGTAGGAAACCCTTCTGTGCTCATATCATTGAGTATTTATTGGTGTGTGTGGATTTTGAATGTTAATTTAGAACAGTCAGTCTGTGTACTGTGAAGTGTGCTTTGGGGAGGGGCATATTTGTGGTGTAGGTGGATTAACTGGGAGAAAAAGGCAGTCTTTCTGTTTTGGTTATATTTTTCTTGTATAACTGTGTTAATGTACACACAGTAACATTTTCAGTAATTCTTGACATTATTTTTGCTGATTGTTGTGGTGCAGCAGTGTACACTTTATTTAAAACATTTGTTTTTTACTAAAGGTTTTCAATTTGCTGCACATTACTTGAGTCTGCATGTGAGTGTGTGTGTGCAATGTGTGCCATTAAATCAGACACCGTTTACTGTGTTACAGAGTAATTGCAGCAGTGTGAACCCACTATCCACCGCACCTGCATGAATTTTTTATACTGCTTTGTGGTATCTTTTCTGGTAGAGGATTGTTACTGCTGTGTACTAATCCCCCAATTGGCAAAATGTATTCCTTTCCAGATTTGGATTTGTGACTTGTAAGCACTGGTTAGGTCTTGTTGTGCCTTTTCGTATGCATCCCTTGAGTGTGCAGCACAATCTTAATCTGTCTGTGCATTTGCATGGCACCATTCATTCTGGGAGATTGCATTTCTTGTTATGCTCTCATTTCACTTTGTCAACACAGGTGAATTTTCTGGACAAAGACAGCAGCATTTTGGGGATGCACATTAATTCTGGTGACTCTGTGTGTGAGCTGACCACTGCGCACATGACTGAGTGCACCATTAATTTTGGGAGACTTTGCATTTCTTGGTACACTCTCATTTCACTTTGTCAGCACTGGGCAATTTTCTGGACAGAAGACAGTAGCACTTTGGGGATGCACATTCATTCTGGTGACTGTGTGGGTGGGATGCTGCCAATATTGTTGTCAGTCTGCCTTACTTTGCATTTAAAGCGGATTGACAATGCGAAGTAATAATAACAAGGCAAAGTGAGCCTTTCCTATGGGACACTCAATGTAGCGAAGTGCCAAGGCGAAGTGGCCACTTTGTGTTCACTTCGCTAGTGGATTTTAAATTTGCTGCATCTCTATCAATGAGCACAATGTGTGGTGCACTCTGCAGTTACTGATGCTGTCTGGCATGGTATACTACATGAACAGAAGAAATGTGACTGTCTTGACCACAAGCCACTACTGATGTTTGTTAGTAGCTCAGCAGGTACAGGCAAGAGCTTCTTTATAGAGGCCATTATGGCTGAAATACAGAAAAGTATAGGCTCATCAATGTCTGTTGCTGTTAGTGCTCCCACTGGACTGACTGCATACAACATTGGTGGAGTTACACTATACCGTCTCTTCATGTTGCCAGTGGAGCATGGCAAAGTAGGAGAGTATCATAAGCTGTCATTTGAGGTTGCATCTCAGCTTCGTTCTATGTTTACTAAGATGAAATTACTAATCATTGATGAGATTAGCATGGTCTCTAATTTGATGCTTGCCTGTATACACCTATGTCTACAGAAGATTTTGGGCACTGACTGTGGAGATGCATTTGGTGGTAAAGGCATCATTGTATTTGGAGACCTTTTACAACTTGCACCAGTTAATGTGGAACATGTCTTTGTAGCTCTGACTGTCAAGCAGGCTAAGAATACACTAGGCTACATTGGAGGTTTTAACCTGTGGGAGTTATTTACTTATGTTGAGTTGTGTGAGAACATGCAGCAGAGTGGTGATCTGACTTACAAGGCACTATGGATCAAGCTTGTACAGGTTCTTTGTCACCAGAACATCTTTCAATGTTACATGGTCGAAGAATCACAATGGATACTACATCCATACACACAGCATGCAATGTTTTCAGCGATGTGTACTCCAAGGACACATGGATTGTGTGTCTTACGCCATGACTTAAGAAATGTGCTGAGTTCAACAGTGTTATTTTGCAGAGAGAGGATCAAAAAATTGTCACACTGCATGCTGTTGATACAGTTAATGGCGTAATTCTGAGTTGGAAGGTGGTAACAAAGATGACTGAACGACTGTCTGAACTGAAGTCAGATGTTTCACACACAGCTGGCCTGGAAGCTGTTTTTACAGTTTGTAAGAGTGTGCATGTCATGCTACGATGTAATCTTGATGTTGAGCATGGCATGGTAAATAGTGCCATGGGTCACGTTATCGACTTCACATACAGTGTTCAGAAGATATTTATCAAGACACTTGCTGTCCAGTTTGAAAACATGGAACAGTCTGTGCAGATTGATCGCACCTGTGTTAAGATCCAGGTATTTAAGGATATCTATGTCAACAGGAAACAGTTTCCAATATGTGTTGCATATGCTGTTCCATTTACAAGTCACAGGGCTTGAGTTTGGATTCAGCAACGGCTGACATAGGCACAAACATTTTCAAAGATGGCATGAGCTATGTTACACTTTCATGTGACTGCAGTCTTCCTGGGTTGCACATCATAACACTTGCACCACATAAGATATGTGCTGACAAGTGATATCTATGTCAACAGGAAACAGTTTCCAATATGTGTTGCATATGCTGTTTCCATTTACAAGTCACAGGGCTTGAGTTTGGATTCAGCAATGGCTGACATAGGCACAGACATTTTCAAAGATGGCATGAGCTATGTCACACTTTCATGTGACTGCAGTCTTTCTGGGTTGCACATCATAACACTTGCACCACATAAGATATGCGCTGACAAGCGATGTATTATGAAGTACAACAGATTACATACTCTATATCAGCCACAGATGTCTCTCATTCCACTAACTAGATATGTGGTTGTCTCACATCCCACAGTCACAGATTCAGCTGGCAACAAGAGAAAATGAGATGCCACTACAGAATCAACTGTGCACACTAATAAGAAGGTCTGTATATCAAATACAGATGCAGAATCAGCTGTTACTAAGAAGTCACTTGGTATGGCTGTTGTCCCAGTGTTTGATAATAGTACTAGAGTAAACTGCTATGCTAATTTAGCTATGCGAGCTTTTTTCCACATGACATACTTTGTGCAGGCAATATCAGATTCACAAGACACTCCCTTATCAAAGGCATTGAAGGAAGTTGTCAACGTGACTTCTGATCAATTACACAATGTATAGTCACTGACACCTCTACGACAGGTCTTAGATACATATGATGGGTGCAGTACATTTGCTGCTAACATGCAGCAGGACGTCACTGAGTTAATGATGGCCATCATAAACAGTTTGGATAAAGAGGGGATTTCACTGTGACAGTACTTCACTGTCTCATATGTTACAAGATATGTATGTCTGTCATGTGGTCATTCAGAGCTAGAAACCACTGAGGGCATGCTTTGGGTTTCTTTGTTTGTGCCTCAGTCTCAAAGTGTCAAGTTCTGGCAGATGTTTACCAATGCAGAAAGTGGTCACCTATATGTTAGGTGTGGAGGGACATGTACTCAGTTTATACGTCTCAGGACTTCAACTCAATATCTTGTGCTTGTATTACATAGATTTGACTCTAATGGGCTCAGAGTTGACACACCCATCACAGATTTCACAGCTGGTAGAATTGTATTTAGCCAAGCAGTGTTTGACACTCAAGCTGTGATCTACCATTATGGCCATTCTGTACATTCTGAACATTACACTTCTTTGTTGAGGTACAGAACTGGCTGGGTTGAATGCAATGACTCCACAAGCACTTTTAAACAGAGGCTTCCGCGATACTTAAAAAATGCATATATCCTGTCTGCATACAATATTACACTGTTAGCACATTGCATGGTTTATATGCATATGTTTACTCAATCTGACTTATAAGATAGTTGCTTTTAATCAGTGACACAGTGAAAATAGTTGCAGTGGTCTTCAATCAGCGCCAACTGTCTTTACAGTCACTAGAGAAACCACACTTAGATGTCTAAGAAAGACTCTGAGATGACAAAAGAGATATGACTATCTGGTCCTCCTGTTCTGTCATTGTCTTTTCTTCTGAGTAACTCATATGCAGCCATAACAAGTACTACTTGGCAGAATTGCCAACAGTGTACCTCTACTTAGGCACAATACTTGTCCATGTGCATGGCAAAACTGTGTATCGCATGTCTTTTTAAACACTTATGATGCATCATTATATTATTTGGATCTTTTATGAGTAAAATATATCCTGCATTTGTTTCTGCCACTTCTGTGTTAGTGCAATTGCACACTGTTTTCTATCTAATCTGCTGGCCTGTACTAAAGAGTAGCATACTCTGATATATGCATCACTCTGTGACAAGCTGAGTATTACCAGGTGTGGCTTGCGTTTTTTTGTCCCTTTGCGACTTGATTTAATACATCCATATTGTATCGCAACAGTGTTCTACTATGTCTGTTTTCTTTTCGTACATCTGTTGTATATATGTATATATGATTATTAATAGATTATTTAGTTAAAGTCAGCACTGTTAGCTTTTTAGCAGTTATCTTTATTATTTAACTGAATGTATTAAAAATGCTAAATATTTTGCTGTTTTACACTTAATTCACAAGTATTTGAACATATTCTTAATATATTAATTAAAATTACATAGATACTGTATTTAGTAGAACTTTTCTAGTTTGTAGTCAGTTCATATAGGTATTATTAACAGTAATAAAGAGTGTTGTGGTAGATCTTTGTTTATTAACAAGAGGTGCCATTTTCTCAATAAGAGATAATTTAATAGTCATGGTATTGTGTGCAACCATTACTTATTATTAACTTCAAGATTTTCGTGACATAGATACTTTATAAATTCACTATGAATATTGATTACAGATTTCATGATTTTTAGTAATGTATATAGTACCTATTAGCATATGCCATTTAATTTTGGTTTGTGTAAGAAGCAAATTAATTATATGTATACAATTGTGCACTATTATAAATCAGACACTTGCACTGTTAGCAACTGATTTTTATGTTCCTGATAATATTTCTCTATTGCCTCAATTGGAGGGTTGGGTGGGAATTTTCCAAATGCATCCATACATCTATATGTCTTTATATGTATATGTATATGTGTGTGTGTGTGTGTATATATATATATATATATATATATATATATATATATATATATATATATATATATATATATATATATATATATATACATACATATATTTAAATTAAATGTATCTAAATACCTTTAATAAGTATAATTTTTAGACAACAGAATGTGTTTCTGCTGCTATTATTTAAACAGTTGGCATCTGGTTTTTCACCCACCCCAGGAACATTCACACTATCAGTCACACAATGCCAATAACATTATCACTGTTTGATACATGATAAGCAGTGTACAGAGACAATCATGGGAGCTGTGTACATGTGTTCTGTGGTACTGTCACAACTTCCTCATCAAGTAGCTATCATATTGTTTTACATGTATTTTAAAGTTTGATGTAATACTTTTTTATATTGCTTTGTGAGACTGATTTTGTGTAGCAATTTGACTTTTAATTTGGCCTTTTTAATCAACTATTAATTTGACAATAAATATTTTTAAGCCTTATCTAACTGTGTTGTGTCTTTTATTATATATTAAGTAACAGTTCTGATATCTATACTGGTCTTGGTATATTACTGCATACAAAGAAAGTACAAGAGGTAAATCTGCGTATTTTCTACTTAGCAGAGTACATGTACTATTGGTCCATGTGTCGCACGTATTACTTTCTTATTTCATTTATGTATGAGTTCATTTTCATGTCCAAGGTGTAGAACATGAACTATTGGCTCATAAATAGCATAAGACAAGTTCATATTATGATAAAGCTATCTATATCTTGATCAGAGCATGGTGCACAAAGGGAGCCACGCTGTCACCAACATATACAATGTAGTATAAGATTATGCTTTCTCAAAAATACAGGAAATTCATGGCAAAAAAACTCCATTTAATGCATCAGTTAGGATTGATCCACAGCGACAAAAGTGAGGAAATTCAGTGTTAGGGTTGAAAAACCTAACTCTCATCTCCCCACCCTCACACACACACATGGACATGCAAGTAGGGGAGGACCAAGGCAACATGACCAATCACAGACAACCAGCAGCAGGTGACAGAAATAACATGCAACTATCTAAACATACTAAAAGACACATCCATCTTCATGGGCCACAGCTGTATCAGTTCAGCAGGCATGGGCCTACACAATGTTGTGGAAATCTCCACAGGGTTACAGGGCAGAGCAGTAGTACTGTACACAGAATACCTATGATATGCATTGTTTGGTTATGCTGGGATAATATCATGAGGTATCAACATAGAAGAAAGCATAGATAAAATGATGTATTATATCATGTGGCCATAGGCACAAACAAATGACAGCATGGCACCCTTTCAGTAATATGCAGCGTCCAATGTACCCCTGCTCAAATCAAGATAGGCATGGTCACATTAACACACACATGTAGTATGAATAACAAGTTCTGGTCACAAATTTATGAACACATGCAATGCTCAAAAGTTTTATGATAGCTCTGTTATTTTTGATTCAATATAGTATGCAGAATGAATATTTGGTTATTATACTGCCACATGCAGAAGCACTAACACAGAACTAACAGTAGTATGAATGCAGCATGATGTTTTCAGCCTATGATAATAGTAATTTTCCGTAAATATGTGAAATGCTTTGTATGATGTCAACCATGGGCTATGATGATATTTAACAGTTTGTGACCTATAGTACCATGTTGCTGCCGAACTATACAGGATTAGATTACAGTGCAGCAGCACACTGTATATACTAGTATTCTGATACATTATTTGCTACTGTTGGGATAACATTAGGAGCCATTTACACACATGAAAGGTCAGTGTAAATGCTGTCTGATATTATCCATTCATAGGTACAGAAGTGGTAGCATGGTGTGTTTGGCCACCCCTGCTACCAGAAAGGTAGGAATTTGTATAGAAACAGAAACATGCATTTGTACTGACAAACTCACAGCAAGGCAAAGAGAGTGAAGTGCTACTATGGAATCATTTGAGTGACACAGTCCCATATTCAGCAGTACAGGTTCAAATAATAGTGGAGAAGGACTATGTAGATAATACTGTACTGATCCAATTTTTTCTTATGGCATGGCAAGATCAGTAGGTACTTAGACACATGAAACTGTGCTATAATGATCTGTGATACTACACAGTCATAAACACAAACATGTGAACATGGGGCCCTTTGAACAGCATGCTAGCAGCAATATATCAAATAGTGGAGAAACACACTTTTTCAAATGAGAAACTTTCCAGAACTCAGCTAACGTGTAGTGTGACCATGTGACTTTTTGGGTCTGACACTTCCACACAGATCTGCAATTGTACAATGTAAGATAATGATGCAGCAGTACTGTGCGCATAATAGTGTACTGCTACATAATTGTCTTATTCTAGGGTAACATCAGGAGACATTAACAGCCAACAAAGGTCCCAAAAACCACTGCCAGATATTGGCATGTTATTAGAGTGATGATTACTGACATACTATCATTCAAAAGAGATGAGAAATATATTAGATATAAAAAAATGTTTAATGTGATACAGCAACAACTGATGGCCAGTATGCATGCATAGCACCAAGTCACTCGGATGGCAGCAGAACTCCTACACTTGATGGCCCATGACAATGGATGTGTCTTGTAGTACACTTAGACAGTTGTATGTTATTTCTGTCACCTGCAGCTGGTTGTCTGTGATTGGTCATGTTGCTTTGGTCCTCCCCTCTACTTGCATGTGCGTGTGTGTGTGTGGTGCTGGGGGGTGAGGGTGGGGAATGCAGAGTTATAATTTTCAACACTAACGCCGAATTTCCTCACTTTTTTCACTGTGGAACAACCCTAACTGATGCATTAAATTGAGTTTTTTGCCATGATATATATATATATATATATATATATATATATATATATATATATATATATATATATATAAACAAGCACATATATATATATATAAAACAAGCACACACATATATATATATATTTTTTTTTCATTGCAAAAAACATTGTTAATGCATCAGTTAGGGTTGCTTCCACAGTGACAAAAGTGAGGAAATTTGATGTTAGTGTTTTCAACTGAATCCCTCCACACACACACAACACACTTCAAAGCAAGGGATGGAAGAAGGCAACACAACCAGTCATAAACAGACACCATAAGGTAACAGAAAGAACATACAACTCTGTAACCATATCACAAGAGGCATCCATCATCATATTTCAGCAACTGTATCACTTCTGCTGCCATCCCAGTGTCTTTGGGGGTACAGTACACCCACATGCTATGTAACCACATAAGATGGGCACTGCATGAACTGTATATCTCCATGCAGATAGTACAATAGTACTCATAAGTCATGGTAGGACCGCATGGTGAGGTGGAGCCTGTTCTTCCAACCTTCCATTGAGATACAACAACACTCTATATGTCACAGAGGGACTGCAGGGTGCTATGTACCCTGCCTTACCATCCCTGCATTAGCATAGTACAACACTATCTATGTGTCACTGTGTCCATATGTCACAGTGTCACCTCATGGTTGTTCAGATACTGCACTCCCATCCCTCCAACAAGATATAAGTGTAGCACAATCTACAGTATATGTCACACTCTCCATATGTTAGAGTGAGAGTACAGGGTGCTTCATATTCTGCTATCCCATTCCTCCATCGTCATACCACAATGCAGTACATACATCATACTACCTATATGTCACAATGAGTAAAGAGCAACAAATGGACAGTGTAACACATGGATTGTGTTGTACTATTTCAATAGAGGTATGATGGTGCATGGTCCAAACTACCTTGTGTTCTCACTGTGACATATGTGCAATATGACATATGGATAGTTTTGCACTATCTTGATGTAGGACTAGGAGGGCAGGGTGCCCCAGTGACACATGAACACTGTGTTCTATGGATTCTGACATACTGCATCAATATATGGATGAGACTGCATGGTCCAAGAGACAGTGCACTCCCAACCTCACATTGACATAATAGAACAGTGTCTTTATGAAATGTTGAGAACAGTATTGGTCCATGTAGGTACTACAAGAGTCTGCATAGATCAGGTCTGGAGCGTGGAGTTATCACCGTACAATCACATCCCTACATGCAATCACATCCCTATATGCAGATAGTAGAAGAGTGTACATAGCTAACAGCAGAACCACATGATATTTCACATCCTGTGCTTCCATACCACCATCCACACAAAAGAACAGTATACATAAGTCACAGTCACACAGTAGGTTGGTTTACACCCTGCATTCCTGTTCCTCCACAGGTGGACATACAGTATGTATCCATCTATGGAAATATAGTAGAGTGTGGCCAATATACTTTAACTCATTAAGTTATGAGCAGGTGTAGCAAAATAGTATGAAATAGTCATAACCATCTCATATTAAAGAACTTTAATCTAAAATGTTAACACCTACCCGCATGTTTGCATAGCATGTGGGTGTACCCTCAAGACACTGGGATGGCAGCAGAAGTGATACAGTTGCTGAAACATTATGATAGATGCCTCTTGTGGTATGTTTACAGAGTTGTATGTTCTTTCTGTTACCTTACGATGTCTGTTTCTGATTGGCTCTGTTGCCTTGTACCATCCCATGTGTGTGTGTGTGTGTGTGTGTGTGTGTGTGTGTGGAGGGATTTGGAGTTAAGGTTGAAAACTCTAACATCGAATTCCCTCACTTTTGTTGCTTTGGAAGCAACCTTAACTGATGCATTAATAAAGTTTTTGCAGTGAATTTCCTTACTTTTTGAAGAAGTGTAATGTAACTAGTAAATGGACCCATGCTCCCACCAAGTTCACCATTTGTACATAATGATATGCATGTGTGGGAGCGCGGGCCCTCCGGTCTCTTTGCTCCCACTTACACATGACAACAGAGCCATACAGCAGCCCTATAGGGCAAGGAACATGTGTAACACAAATCTGCCATTATCTCAGCAACTGTAGCAGCTCTGAAAAAAATTAAAGTGTCATTGTAATCATGACAGTGAAACCTCCATGCAAGATATGTCGAATAAATCTGTATCTCGCATTGCTTATGATATACGGGCACTGAAAAGCACTGTGGGTGCCACAATGTTATCCTATGGGAACTATCTCAACTTCGTAATGGCATGTCTATGGAACCAATAAAATTCTTTCTACATCTAAGTAGCATAAGTCACATCTCTGGGACACCCCCTTTATACCCTGCAAATTTCAAGCCAAAAGACCAAACTGTCTAGTTTCAGTGTAATGTACCTCATAACTGGTATGTGTCGGTAAGAGTGCAGGCCTCTCAGCCCCTGCACTCCCACCAAACTGCCCATTTCTGCATAATGATAGGCATCTGTGGGAGTGAGGGCCCTCTTACACATAACAAAGCAATACAATAGCCCCATAGGCCTGAAAAGGAATCCTTGTAACACTAATTTGCCAATATCTCAGTAACTGTACAACCTAGGAAAAAGATCAAAGTGCAGGTGTAATCTATGACTTTTAAACTTCCTTTTGTGCTTAGCTACGTGTAGCAAAAAATCCGTATCTCACTTCGTTTTCAAGCTACACGCACTGAAAGGCACCTCAATGTTATCCTATTGGAAATTTCTCAACTTTCTACTGCTGTAACAATGGGCCTGTTGAATATTTTAAGACCAAACCACCAAAAGACACATCTGTGGGACCAGAGCTTGCCACCCTACAAATTTCAGCCCAAAAGCACAATCTACCTTGGCACAATGAAGTGACAAAGAAAACAACACGTAGGACAATGTTGTGGAGTAATGTTGTCGAGGCAACAAAAATGGGGTGTTGTCACGCACGAAAAAATTTTGTCATGCTCAAAAAAATATTTTTACAAACATTTTGCACAGCATATTTAAATTTTCCCATAGGCTGTAATGGGACATGAAAAACTTGAACAACTTTTGAACAGAGCAATAATTTTTTACCAAATCTTCAAAAGGCACCAGTTCAACCCAGTCATCATGTAGACAAACAAATCTGAATCCACTCAAACACATTCATCAGTCCATTATGGCTTACCGAAAAATGTAAATAAGTTAGTGATTTTTCACATTTTGAACGCCCTATGGTTCTGCAACTGCACACTCTACCAGAATGAAACTTTGCAGATCTAGAGATATACAGTATGGTTGGCAGTTGTGCATGCAAAACTTTAGGCAAATCAGACAAATGGTTGCAAAGTAATTAAAGTGCAAACTTTGAGGTTTAACATAGAAGTGACCATGCAACCCTAACTATACTGGCCCTACTGGGCCAGTATAATATATATATAATCTGTTAGCACCCTTTGCAAACTGTGTGAGAGGCCTTTTGGCACCATGCAATTCTGCTTAAAGTTGAACCAGCATAACATTCTGTGGTGATTTGCATATGCAGCCCATGATGCTTTGCATTGTGTTGGCATGTGTGATTTTGTACTTTCATATATATATATATATATATATATATATATATATACTACAAAAAAGTTCTGTTAATGTATCAGTTAGGGTTGTTTCCACACCACAAGGTGTGGAAATGTGATGTTAGGTTACCCCACACCACCCTCATCCTCAAAACCCTAACTCTGCATCCCCCATCTCCACCCCCCCAGCACACACATGAAAAGGGGATGGGCCAAGGCAATACAACCAATCAGAGACAATTAACATCTCATAACAGAAGTACCATAGAACTCTTTAAACATAGTACAAGACACATCCATTATCATGGTCTGGCAACTGTATAAGTTATGCTGCCATCAGAGTGCCTTGGGGGTACACACACATGCTGGGCAACCATGGGAGATGGCCCATGGTAAGCATTTTTCTGTTACAAACATCAATAACAAGATTTAAGCAGATGCCTACATTTCAACTCTTAAGAAATGATGAAACAAACAGTATGTTATCTATAGATAGCTATACTGAAAATAAAAGTTTGGGTAACCGCATCAACAGTCATTGGATGTTTGCATATTTTCTTTCTGATTGAGTGAGTCAGTCATAATAACAAATGGTAGTAATAATAAAGGTAATGCTTTGTAGCATAGTTTACAAGCAGCATGTGACAGCAACAGGTGTAACATCCAAAGCTAAGTATAACATGCTGCTAAGGAGTATTTCCAGGTAGTACAGCAGTATAGCAACATGTGATGGTGCTAGTTTCATATCTGAGCAGTATCTGAAAACTACTATGTATGTGTCAGCTCTATCTTTCCTGCTACCACATTCCTAAGTGATAGCAGCGATACCTGCATGCAGTGGACCAATTGTTAAAGTATGACACATAAAAAAATCAATGCTTAGAAAATTTGTACAGACTAAGTTTCACTGTGTTAAAAAGTTATGCCAGCAATAATGTTTCATCATGCTGTGCTGGCAGTATAGAGTTGGTCATACTGTATGCGTTTTTTCATTACATAGTGTTTTGTGAAATGAGTACAGTGTAGTGATTATTGTGCTTACAGATGTGACTAACTTGTATAGTGTCTTACAATATTGGATGTGTCTTGAATGTGTGTGTGGGGGATGTGGAGTTAGGGTTTTGAGGATGGGGTGTGGAGGTGGGGTGCAGGCTAACCCTAACACTGCATTTCCATAATGTTGTCACTGTGGAAATAACCTTAACTGATGCATTATGTTTTTTTGCAATGGATTTCCCTTCTTTTTGAAAAAGTGTAATATAAGTAGTAAATTGTATGTGTTGGTGGCCCTGCACTCCCAGCAAGCTGCCCATTTCTTCATAATGATATGTGTCTGGGGGAGCACAGGACCTCCGGGCCCTGCGCTCCCAGTTACACATATGTATGGAGTCATACAGCAGACGTATAAGGCAAGGAACCCTAATTTGTCAATGTGTCAGGAACCATAGCAGGTAGAAAAAAATTAAAGTGTGGCTGTAATCATGAAAGTGAGTACTTAATGTGACAACAAATGAATGAACCCATATCTTGCATCGTTTATGAGATAGGGGCTCCAAAATGCAGTGAGAAGACACCCTTCGAACCTCGGAATATGCTGTTGTCCATATCTCTGTAACTATAGCAAGTAGGAAAAAACTTCAACTTCAGGTGTCATCTACTATTTCCAGACTTGTTTCAGCAGAGGGTGAACTAAGCTGCTAGTAGCATAAACTCCATATCTCGCTTCATTTTCTAAATACGGGTGTCAAAAGACATGACAGATGCTACAATGTCATCCTATGGGAAAGTGCTCACATTTGGAACACTGTAACTTTAGGGCATGTTTTAGCACCAAACCACCAAAAGGCACATATGTGGGACCACGGCTTGCTACCCTGCACATTTCAGCCCAAAGGACCCAACCATTTGGTTGTAGGAGGGTGCCAAAGATTTGCAGTTATTTTGACTTACTTTCTCAAAATACTTTAGCAAATCATGAAAGTTTTGTAAAAAAAATCATGAAACTTTCACATTTGTGAAAGTATTTTTCAAAAAAATTTAAAAATGCATTTCTGGGGGGTTTGACCCCCAAAAAAGATATGGTTATCATCCTCAGGACCTGACTAGGTAAACACAACAATCAGTGTTTACCAAGAGGGTCCCAATTTTACACTCCAGACATTTCTTTGTGTCACTAACTGAAAACAAGATGGCTGAATCATGAAAGTAAAAGGACAGTTTGCAACAGTAAAAGCATGCATTTGTGAATGTTTCGTGATTTTTGCCAACTTTTCTCATTGACTACAATGGGAAATTTGTTTTTTTTTTAATAACTTTAGAACGATTTAATATTTTTTCACCAAGTCTTTAATAGGCACATTGGTGACCAAGACTGCATTTTCCCTGATGATTTTGGACCGAACAGACAAAGCGTGTGAGCTGTGGGCACGAGCAAAGAAACACACAAAAAGTTTTTTTGTTTTTGTTTTTGTTTTTTTTGTATTCTGTAGCTCCACAACTGTAGATCTGACCATAATGCAAATTACTACATCCAGAGATCTATGATACCGGACCACGCATACAACATTTCAGGCAAATCCGCTGTACAGTGGCAAAGTTATTAAGGTGAAAAATTTGAGGTTTAACATTACAGTGGCTACTCAGCCCTAACTATAGTGGCACTACCATGTCACTATAATATAATGTATATCTGAATATCATGCAGGTTCTTAAATTGCCAGTCCTTTGGTGAGCATGACATTTGTATTGATTAATTGATTGAGGTATTTAATTATGCTTTTATTTATTTAATTGTTAACCAGATAAGTACACTGGTTCAAGGGACCTTTTTCAGGAATGACCCTGGCCTAGGTGGGTAAGAAAAGGATGGAGAAGAGAGAAACATTGTAATAAACAAGCTGGGAAATACATTTTTAAGAGTTTCTGAAAGTAAAGAAGGAGGCAGTATAGCGCAGTGGTCTAAGGCTCTGAGCTGCAAATCTGGTGACATCCAGCAGACCAGACCTGGGTTTGAATCCCACAGCTTCCACTTGCATACTGTGTGACCCTGAGCAAGTCATTTAACCTCCTTGTGCTCCCAGGTTGCTCCTGTAAAAAAGCTTTCAGCTTAGTGTGCTATACCTGGCTAAACAACGAAATAAAAAAAAAAATAAATAAAAACTAAATAACTATTCAGAATTTCAATAAAGTGGGACAAAAACATGAGTTCAAACAGTATGTTTTGTAAGAGGGCAATACTGGTGCTAATATAGCATAATGAGTACAAGCAGTGGTAACATAGCACATGTAAAGTGACAAGACAGTAGCTAGTATCTTGGACTGCACAGTTGGAGTGGGATATACTCAACAGGTGACCCAGAAGCTGTAATTTAAAGAAGGATGGGAGAGTTCTAATGCCCACTAGAAGGGTGTTCCAGAGGGATAAGCCAGCAGAGGAGAAAGTCATTTAGTCCATGTTAAGCAGAAGGCAGCCAGAAGAGTGAAAGCCAGTTAGATTTGTTTTGTGCCTTAGGAACCTGAACAAAGGAGAGAGGTTAGGAAAGCAAAGTAACTTATCAATTAGGCAGCACAGGTTAAGTCCCTGTGCATCTGTGAGAAGAGCCAGCTAAGGTTACTATGAAGGTCACAGTTGTGTGTTTTAAATGGAGCCAATTAAGCAAAATGGCATATGCTGTTGTCAGTTGTGGTTAGCCACACGACTTTCAAAATGACCTAGGAGTAAATGGGGGAGACATAATCCAGTACAGGCAGCATAGCAATTTTCACATCGGTGAGATGAACTTCAGGTGTCACAGAGTTATTCAGTCTGTATGCAAAACATAATTTTTGGTAAATAATTTTACTCTTAGAATCAATGGAATCTGAATAAGTGAGGGATGGGTCAAGTGTGACTCCTAGGTATTTGAAGGTTAGTACCTCTTCACAGTCTGACCATTGGAGAAGTCAATATGTAGCGTGGTGGACGGTTGGAGAGCTTTGATTTAGAGCCAATACAATGAATTTCATCTTTCTGACATACTTTCTGACATTCAGAAGTAGCTTGATTCTCAGCAGCTCTGGATGCGGGAAACATCAACCTTCAAATTCTGAAAGAGATTGGTAAGTGACTTTGAGCTATGGGAAATTATTACAGGAGAGTGTTACCATTGTTGCTGGCTTGAGGGAGGTTGTTTACAATTGAGGAGAAGAGGATTTGGCCTACAGGTACATTAAATCCTTGTCATACCCAATACTTTATGGGCTGATTAGCAGGTTCCAAAAATTGTGTGCCCTGTAATGCTGACTTAGTCAAGAGCCGCCTGATCCTGGCAATACCCAATCTGGATGGCATTTACACTGCCACTAATATGTGTAATACTAGGATAGTGTACACCCAGTTATTCTTCCGGTATAACCTGCAGCAAATATTGAAATGTGTAATACTAGGAAATTATATACCCTGTAATTCTTCTGGCATAACCTGTAGCAAACAGGGAAATTTGTAGCAGTGGGAAATTGTACACCCTCTAATTCTTCTGTCATAGCCACAATCTACCTGATCCAATCTACACCCTATCTGGGTGGCCTTTACCTTTCCACTCCACTCAGTAGACAAGTTTAGTCATGCAAGAGTTTCTTTTTCCATTCTGAAAGGTCCCAGCAGAATAACTACTACCACTGTGAACCACAATTAACACTCTAAAATGCTTCTGATTTACATGGGAATAGTGTTTGGCCTAGAGCTCTGCCATAAACCACACAGCCTAGAAATCAACAACGTAGAACAGAAACAAGGGGACCAACTCCTTCCCACTCTCATGGAACTCAATACACGCTCCCACGGAGAAATGCTTTTGCCAACAAATGACATGATTACATGTGACCAATAATCAAAACAGGTGTTGTTAAACTGCACCTGGCAAAATCACCAGAAATGAAGCCAAGCACATTATCCTATGCAGTCCTATTTATAATGTGTGGGGATGAAGAGACAAACCCATCCCCAGACCAGCAATTCAAGAAATTAAGATAGTCTACGAAAATGCAAGAAGCATAGCTAAAAAATTGAATGATTTAAAGTTTGGGCTCAGAAGAATGACTATAACATTATAAGTTTAACAGAAACCTGGCTAACCACATATGTTTCAGACAAAGAAATCAGCCTGGATGCCTACAATCAGATCACATTGGACAGGCCCAAAATATGAAGGGGGGAGGTAATGATCAGTCTAAAGGAAGATCTTGTCAACATAGAAACAATTTACTCTGGCACCCTAGAAGGTATAACATGCTTTGCTGTAGCTATAGCTACTTAAAACTAAACATAGGGGCTGTTTTTTTTACCACCAAAGTAAAACCACTTCATTTCAACTTGCTGACCCAGCTCCTAAAAGAAACCATTAAAGGAGGTGAGTTGGTCTTCATCAGGGATTTCAAAGGGGCCTGGAGCAACCCAAGGGAGGACAGACTCATAGAGAGCATAGCAGCCTTGGGTATGCTACAGCTGCATGACTCTTTGGCAAGGAAATGCTTGTATAACAAAGCTGGGAATGCTCTGGATTTCATATTCATTACAGCACCTTTAAAAATTGTAAGTCACAGGGTGCTAAGTCCCAACCTGGGAAACCACAGTCCAGTAACATGCAGCCTCTAAAGAACAAATATAAAACTAACTAACCAAAAGTACAAAACAAGTAGATGTTACAGAAACTTCAGGTAGGAAAGCTTTAACCTCACCATGTCAAATGAAAGGTGGGATAGGCTGTTCCTCATTCAGGGTGTAATCACAGCTATCGAAGAATTCACCCATTCCTTTCTTGCACTCTGTAACAAGCATGTTCCATTAAAAACTAATAGAATTAGGAAAGAAACACATGCTATGGGAAGCAGACCACTTAAAAAGCAAATTAGGATGAAAGACAGGGCATGGAGAAAGGGGAAAAGGTCAGCCAAGGGAGATGATTGGGACAGGTTAAAAAAAAAGCTGAGGAATGACTGCAAAAAAGTCATAAGGGCAAAGGCCAAATATTTTAATAACAAAATGAAAATAAGACCAGTCCCTCCATGTACTGGAAAATTATCAAAACATTTGAGGGATCCAATGGAGGTAGTAACAGAGTCAAATTCACAATGGAAAACAACACAGCCCAAGACCCAAAACAGTAACAAACCAACTAAACCAGTACTTCTGCACACTGTCTGATGTGAAAATCCCACCTATACATCAACCAACTACAAGATAAATCCTTGCCAGGATGCAAAAGTCACTGACACAAACAGATCTAGATTCTGTTTCAAAACAATAAAAGACTTCAATGTACAAAATATGCAAACTAAATGCAAACAATTCCCTGAGGATGGATAATGTAGAAATTATGTTGCCCCAAAAAGCAACAGACCATATATACCCAGTCCTGAATTTGACCTGCCCAGGGCTGATCATTTTAGATATTTACAAATTAGATCATACTCTTGTAATAAGGTCCAGCATATAAACAAATACCAGATCAGAACTCTATCATCTATAACATTTTGAAAGATCATCAACAGGGTCTTACTGGGTCACAGTTAATTGGAAATATATATAAGGACCTCCTAGATATTTTTCCTACCTCCTCAATATCAGTTCTGTGAAGGTGGAATGCAGAGCTCCACTTAAGTTACACCTTGAAGACTTGGACTATACACACCACCCATACTTATAGACCCACAACATCAACATGATGGAGAGATTTCTCTTAAAAATGTCATATGAGGCATTTTAGGATGGCAGCTTTACAGGCCACCTTCATGGGACCACAGATGGAAAGATGGTAGAGGGGCAATGGAGAGGACAATGCTAATCTTTCCCATGTATTCTGGGTACATTCAGTATTAGCTGACTATTGGAAGATATTCAAAATATTCTAAACATTATTTTTAGAGACCAGGACCTCCTCACACCATTCTTAGTCCTACTGTCAGTCCACCAGAAGGCATTCAGGGATGAAAATTAAAATTATTATTAATATTAATCTCAGCAGCCAGAAAGGTTATTACAAGTTTCTGGCTCTGAACGACTCCTCCAACCAAATCCAAATGGATGGCTCTGGTTAATAATATATACACCATTGAAATCCTGATAGTCTCTATTCAGGGTAAAAAGGCAAACATGGAGGAATTCTGGTGTAGATGGGTCATTTTTCAGGTAGACACTGATCTCAAATTTGTACCTTAGCTATTTTGATATGATTGATATTTTGGCCTTCCAGCCTCTTGGTGATTTGAAATTTAATTTTCCTGCAAATGCCATGGTGGGCAGATGAATATCCTACAGAGAAAATGTTTGTAGTACCACTGCTGTTTTATGTTGTAGCACACTGAGGATTTTTTTCATGCATTATCATCTAATCATCTTATGTACTGTTTGCTATTTATCCTGTATATTCTGTGCTACTCAAAAAAAATTTAGTAAAATATTGAATTAAATAAAAGTGAATACCAGGAGTGAGTACTTCACCACAATGCTTTCATCATACCCCAAAAAATGCCAGACTAACTCTAGTCACCCAGCCAGCTGCTGCTGCCAATTCTAGAGTATGAAAGCATAGTCTACCAGTATGCAAACAAAATCTTATTAGAACGGCTGAATGTAGCCTACCATAAGATGATCCGATTCATCCTCTGATGCTTGCGCTGCATGTGCCACTGTGAAATGCTCAATAGAGTAAACTGGAATTCAGGAATTCTCTCAAAACAAAAAGGGAAAATTCCAAGGCAATCATGGCTTACAAAATAAGGACCACATGACGGATACCAAAACTTAGTAAACAACTCTTCCAAAAACAAGTACAACATGTGAGAGATCAACAATACAGGCCTCCACATCTCCAGGGCCTGAATCAACTATGGGAAAATGACCTTTGATTATTTCATCTCAAAAACTTGGAACTCCTTGTCCTCTGCATCATGTAGGGGCAAGACTCTGTTCAAATTTAAAACCATATTACAAACAGAAATCTCCAACATTTATAATTGTAGCAAAATTAAAATTTACTATCTGAGTGATCCTCTAGCAGTGTAAACACCTTCTCTGGTTCAACATCAGTATAACGCATGACTATGCACACAAGGCGCCGGATGAAGGCAAATTGCTGGGGTACATCTTCATGGACCTCACCAAAGCCTTCAACACCGTCAACCACCCTCTAGTAGTACTCCAGCTCCAAAGACTGGGTGTGGCTCCAAACACCCTGAATTGGTTCAATGACTACCTATCACACAGGAGTCAGCGAGTCAAAATCCGGCAGTTGTTATCCAGCTCTAGAGATGTGCTCCTAGGAGTCCCTCAAGGATCAATTCTAGGGCCCTTGCTTTCAGCCTCTTTGTTAATGAATTACCCATGGCCTGTGACAGCAAACTTATCCTGTATACAGACGATGCCATGCTGCTGAGCAGCAGCACCCCCCAGGCTGCCCTACAAACAGAACTATAGACCTGTTTCAACAAACTTGAGGACTGTGTCTGTAGGTAAAAGCTGCTACTGAACTAAAAGAAAACCAAGGCCATGCTACAATCCAGCCCCTACAATAAACGCAGGCACACTCCCCTCGAAATCACCAATAATGCTGGTGAGCAGGTTGAGCAGGTACACTTGTTCAAGAACCTAGGGGCCACCATTGATGACTCTCTCACTTATACGAACCATATAGACTCCCTTGTCAGAGCGGTAAATACAAAGATTGGGGTCCTCGATAGACATAAGAATTCCCTCACCCTGGTAGCACTCCGAATCTCAGTCTCCAGCTCCATATTCTCCACAATAGACTATGGGCTAGTGGTCTATGGAGCTGCCACTGATACAGCACTCAACAGGGTCCAAATTGCACTAAATAAGGCATGCCACCTGACCCTGTGTGCAGATCAATACACTCACACTTGCACCCTGTATAAGTGTACAAACTGGCTTAACCTAAAAGACAGGATCAAATACCAAACTTGTCTCCTGGGAAAGAAGACACTCCTCGGAAAACCCCCACCCTGCATAGGAAACCTGCTTGAGGCTTCTCTCTCATCCCACATCACCAGAAGGAGGAAAAATGGAGCACTGTCCATCCCATTCCAGTGAACCTCACTTGTGCAGCATACTTTCTCCTACAGAGGCCCCCTCTGGTTAAATGAACTTCTTCTGAAACTACAAACAGACAGCCTTCCTCAGTTCAAAACAGGCCTCAAACAGCACCTAACATCTAGCTCAAAATGCACCTGCTTCTCAGGCCCTACTTGAAAGACAAGCCTACACCCAAAGTAGCACCCAGCACAGAAACCTAGAAAACCCTGCCCCCATCCCAGCCTAGCCAGGGGCCCAAGTAAGCTTTTAATCCTCTTTAATGTTCTTGGTATTGCCCCTCTCAACTCCCCACACCCACTTTCTCAGCCATAGTCTATCAATGGATTTTGGTGGTCTCCAGGGTTGAGCTACCCAGGGTAACAAATTAAATATAGCTGTATCCTCTTACAACCACTTTGTTTTTCTCCTGTTTGTCGAATTCTCATGTAACTGCTCTTTAATGCCTAATGAGTTGAACCCTGTAACCACTGTATTTGTGTTTTGTCTTAATGTTCACCCTGATGTGGAACCTTAGTAAAAGAGCTCACGCTCAAAGGTCTTTCTGATATTACAAATAAATAAAATAAATAAATAAAACATCTTCTGTCTTGGTCCATACATTGTGTTTTTACTCCTACCTGTCAATGTCAACACTAATGTAACAAGTTTGTCATCCTATCATTAAAATTTTGAAGCCATTGCAATGTATTTAATCATAAGTCAATATTGAAAATAAGCCCATGGTAGTCCTAACAGTTTCTATCCTGTCTAAAAATAAAAATGTTTTACCTTCTGTCTAAGAGAAACATGCTGGGATCTACCTGAAAGGTAGTTACCAATCCAGAAGCAGCCTTAGGTTATATACCATGAATTGGTAGTTTAATTATGAGGAGACCGTGGTCAACAAGATCAAATGTTTTTGCCAAATTCCATACATATTGTTCTTATGAGCTTGCCATTGTCCATGTCTGAATGGCCACGATCAGAAAAACTGGTTAGGGCAGTATAAGTTCTGTGTCCCTTCCCAAAACCATGCTACTCAAGAGTGAGGAAGTTGTGCCAGTTTACATATGTGTGAAGGTGAGCAAAGACAATTGTTTTTCAAGGAGTTTTCTCAGCAGAGAATGCAGCTTGGCTGGTAGTTATCAACAAGAAAGAGGTCTCCTTCTTTGGGTGCTGGCACAACATGGGATTCCTCTCAGATGGCAGGTAGTGTTCATGAGATGAGTGAGAGAATAAAACTTTTTGATAAGGGCTGAGCAATGGAAGGGGAAGTTAGTTTCAGGAAACAGGGGTCTAGTTCATCATTGCTAGTTCCTTTATTAGATAGGTAAAGCAGAAACGTGTTTAATAATAATTAATAATAGTAATATTTCTATACCTTGTCAATTATCTTCAGCAAATCCTTACAAGAAAGCATTGTACCAAATGATTGGCGTTTAGCAATAGTTACTCCTATATTTAAAAAAGGCAATAGAGGTTCTGTGCAAAATTATCGTCCAGTTAGCCTGACCTTAGTGGCTGGTAAATTAATGGAAGGAGTAATGAAGCCTTTAATAGATCAAGATTGTAAAAAATTAGGAATTTATGATTCAAATCAGCATGGGTTTACTCCCAAGTATTCCTGCAACACCAATCTGATATCTTTTTACAATAATATAAGTACTCTACTAGATGTGGGTATCCCTAATGATGTAATTCTTTTGGACTTTAGTAGAGCTTTTGATAAAGTCTCACATGAAAAACGCATTATTAAAATGAACAATCTAGGTTTGTCACCTGATATTGTCAACTGGACTTTAAACTGGTTGACAAATCATTCTCAGAGAGTCAGAATTAATTATATCTTGTCTGATTCGGGTAGTGTGACGAGTGGTGTACCACAGGGGTCAGTCTTGGGAGCAACATTGTTTAATCTCTTTATCAGTGATTTACAAACAGGGCCAAATAACTTCATGGTTAAATTTGCAGATGATACTAAATTGGGGGGCAAGGTTTATAATCAAGAAAATATTTCTGCATTAAAGAAGGATTTGGAAAAATTAACACCTTGGGCAAATGAAAATCATATGCAGTTTAACCAAGACAAATGTTCAGTAGTGCATTTTGATGTAAATAATCCAAAAACTATATATTATATAAATGGACTACCACTTCACTCATCAAATTGTGAAAAAGATTTAGGGATATATGTTAATAATAAACTTACATCAAATGATAACTCTGTTAGAACTGCTTGCATGACCAACAGACTTTTGAGGCAAATAAAATGCACTTTTGTTAATCACACTGAACAATGTCTTATTGCATTGTATAGGGCATACATTAGACTGTATCTAGACTATGGTTCCCCTTTCTGGAATCCAAACCAAAAAAAAAAGACATAGCAATTCTTGAACATGTTCAAAGGAGAGTAACTAGAATGATTCCAAGATTAACAAACTTGGATTACCAGAACAGATTAAAAGTTACTGGTCTCTTCTCTCTTCAAACTAGAAGATTAAGAGGTGATATGCTTATGGTTTTTAATTTAATAAATTCACCAGATCTAATGAAAAAATGTGGTCTAACACTCTCCAAAAGGAGACATGTTCCGAGACTGCATAAAAAATAGCTTGAAGTAAAAACTTATAAAACCAGCAAAAGGAGAAACTTTTTTCCAATAAGAACATCCATTGTATAGAACACCTTGCCACAAGAATTGGTAGAGGCAACTAGTGCCACTGTCTTTAAAAACAAATTAGATGTTTGGTTGAGGAATAATAGATAAATAATGTCCCACATAGTGTGGGGAACAGTCTCGATGGGCTCTGGCCTTCTTCTGTTCTTTCACACCAAGTAATACCAAGTAATACAGTAGGCTTATTAGCAGAGACTGTTTAAAACTAGAACAGAGGGAGTCAAGGGCTGAGTAGGGAGCTGTCAGTAAAGCTGGTGAAGGAGTGGTTAGGACTGTCCTGACCACAGGAAGAACATTGGGATACATAACTAACTAGGCTGGTAAAGCTCTCCTTAAACTGGTGTACTACTGTGCTGGGATCAGTAATTAATGTACCTTCAAGTGAGAAGTTAGTAAGTTTTTGCTTGTTACAGGTCAGTAGATTGAGAGATAACTTAGCTACATTCAGCTAAATATTTTGAAAAAAGTGTCTTGAAATTCCACAAATTTTACAAACATTTTGAGGGAGCAGAATCTTCTAATTCTAGCTGCCACCAGTACGTGCCTTGTTTTTGTCCTATACAAGCCTAGCAAAATAATGAACACTGTCATTATTAAAGCTACATTTGTTGCTGTGCTTAGTAATACAATACAGTACACAACAACATTAAGGGGCTAAAAGACTAGAATTATGAAAGTCAAGAAGGGGCTGGAAACCAGGCGAGCTGAAGACAACATTAAAGAGTACTTCCAGCACATAAATGGAAGGAAGGAAGCAGGAGAAGGAGGGGATTGGGCCTCTGAAAACAGGGAAACGGGAAGTAACCCGAACATGGTGTGATTGTTTAGATGCTGAATACTTTGCTTCAGTGTTCAACAGAGAATCTCTGGAGGAAAGAGGATCCACATCAAGAGAACCCATTGTCTCAGGGGTAGCCACATAACACCCAATGGCCATCACATCAGTACTGGAAGCTGACAAACGAGCAATTAAATTTGTCCCAAGGGGCAACCAAAATGTACTTCAAGATCTTACTGGAGCTAAGGGAACAAATGTTAGGGCCACTTGCAGTAATCTTTCAGGGTTTGTCTTTGCAGGTGTGTTGCCACAAGACTGGAAGGTACCCAGTATGATTTTACCTTCATGAAGATAGCATGATCAAACTCAGGCAAATCTAGGCCATTCAGCCTAGCATCAGTACTGGGCAAGGCATTGCAGTCAGTTATCAAGGACAGCATGATGAAGCAGTTTGCTGAAGCCAAGGTTCTTGCCCCCTTTTCAGCACGGCTTTATGAGGAAGATCATGTCTAAACAACCTGACACCTTTCTTTGGGTGGTGGGGGCAGGAAGGTGAATAGGGGAAGCTCCATAGACTTAATCTATCAGGACACTGGAGAGGCCTTTGGCACTGTACAAAATGACAAACCTCTAGGCAAAGTACATCAGTATACACAAGACTTACACAAGGTGGATTGCTAACTGGCCTGGTGGAAAGAGGCAGAAGGTTGTGGTGGATGGAAATAATTCCAAGTGAAGAGAGATACAGTATTCAATGGGGCCCTTCAAGAATCAGTGTTGTGTCCATAGCTGTTCAGCATTTTCAACAACAGTCTAAAATCTGAGGTCTCCAGCGGACTGCTTATATTTCCTGGAGACATTATGCTGGACAAGGTAGTGGACTTCCTTGCAGATGCAGAAAAAACTTCAGGGGGACCTGAACAGGCTGACTGATTTGCTGGATCCCTGTGGTCTCAGAATCAGTGAAGTCATGACAGACGAGGGGCTGAAGCATGACAAGCAGTGTGTGTCTGCTGTCAGGAAGGCCAACTAAATTCTGGAATGCATGAAAGGAGGGGAATAATGAACAGTAGGAAAGTAGAAGTAATTGTGCCACTTTACAAGGGCCCAGTTTGACTATATCTCGAGTACTGTATGCAGTTCAGGGCTCCTTAATACAAGAAGGACAGATGCAATGCATGGGCACCAAAATGATTAGTGATTTGGGGAACAAGAGCTATTGGGAGAGCCTAGTGGCTCTCTTAACATGTTTTCCTTGGGAGAAAAAGTGGCTGAGAGGGGAGATGATCTCATTCTTCTACTTATTCAAGGGTATTGACAAGATTGAACAGTCAGAGATATTTGATCTGGCATCCTCGAGCAGGATGTGGGGGCATACTCTGAAGCTCAGATGTAGTAAATTCATTGGTAATGTTCAGATACATTTATTTTCCCAGAGAATGGTGAACTTATGGAAAAGTCTACTGGCAGAGATAGTGAAAAAGAAAACAGTACATGCCTTCAACAAATGTATGTATGCAGAGGGCATTACAGGGTGCCCTGGGTAGAAAAGTGAGTGGGAAATCCATATAAATTATTGTAGTACACATCTGTAAAGGTTTTTTTTTTATCCCTGCTTATCAAGAAGGGACAGACACAACAGACCTACACTATCTACAAGCCTTAAATTACTGTGTTACTATTCAATTCAAGCAGAACTTTAATAAACACAAATAAATAATAATCACATACATAAAATACATTGTCAGAAGTCCAGTGGAAGATTATATTCAACCTTGAAAAGAAAGGGCAGAAAGGATGCATAACCATGTTTTTTGAAATATGAAAGGAGGCAGACATGGTAGAGCATTCATAGATTTTAGAGATGTTTGCAAGCAGCAAACTGCAAACTGAGCAGCAAACTGGGGGGCGGCAAAAAAGGGTAAAGATAAGTGAGTATTACTTCACACAGAGTATTGTTATTATGTTGGATCACCTACCTGATGAAGCTGTGGAATCAAACACTATGCAGGCTTTCAAAGCAGAACTAGATAGATTATTGAGGGAGAATGGCATTCTGGCTGTTAAGCTTGTACTGCATATGCCTTAGTCCATACTCAGTTTGGTATAGTCACAGACAGGCTGCATCCCTTCCATCACCACAAAACTAATTGTATGTCTCTGCAGTGACAGGGAGTGCTGGAAATCATGCCAGTAACATTCAGACATTGACCAGCTGCTCTCAGCACTGTTTCATGAAGAAAACACACATATTTTAACCGCCGAACATGGTTTACTTCTATCATATTAGTTCCAAGTGTGAAAGCTTAATTGGGCTGCAAAATAGCTGTTTTGTTACCTGAGGTGAAAGACCCACACTGAAGGCAAAATGTTATCATGTTTTCTTCTGCCTTGATCTGAATACAGTAAAAAGGCTAAAATTTGGCAGTTTCCCAAGTGATAAAATATTTTGCACAGCTGTGGTTGTCACGTTAAGACTCTCATATCTGTTTGAGTACAGAACAGCTGAAATCTTAAGATACCTGACTTTGTTAAATGTGTTACCTTTTATTGGACCAACAGATTTTTACAGAAAAAGACAATTTTAAGCTTTTGAACTACACATAGTTCTTGTTCAGAAAGAATAAGGCATGTTTCTTAACAGCTCTGTTTTAAATTCCCAGATTTAGTGTCTCTTGGCCTTATATCTTCCTTTTAATGTTCTGTACACATGTGCTAAATAATTTTCTAATGTGTGCTAAGATTTCGATTAGAAGAAGAGATTTAATTACAGATTCTGACTTATAGAATGTAAAGACCTTGTTCTTAGTTGCTTCCTTTTCATATATCACATATCTTCATCAGTTCAACTGAAGGTTTACATGACGAGCATATAAGATTGTTACTATTTTTTCATTAGGTTTCCTGTGTTGGTAGGTAATCCTGTTCAATGTACAGTATGTACAGTATGATTGTATAATAGTTGATGAAGTAAATGAAATAGAATACACATTTTAAAAACTTAAACTTTTAACCAGATAGTTACATAAAGTAAGATATCAGTTTTGGCTCTGATATTTTACTGTTTTTATTTAACTTGTGTAGAAGTAAGGTGGGGATTTGCAGCTTTAAGTATGCTGAAATAGAAATAGCATTCTCACTGAAACCACACATATCACTATGGCAATTATACCTTCATCTGTGATGTGATTGAAAAGAACAATGTATCCTAAATTGGTGCTTTCACTCACTGAATTTTAAGTTATGCTGTAAGCAACGGAAGTGTTGGCTGGGTTTTGGTACATAGACATACAAATGACATTTGAAAATGAAACGAATATATACCTTTTCATGACTTAACAGGCTTGTGTGACATGTTTGTGCTAGAGCTACTGGAAACCATTAACATTGGAAAATTATGCTATACATCTTTACTGGTCTGAAATCATAATGGCCACTTAAAAAACATTTAGAGACTGCATAAACACTGTTATCCATGGACCAGCACCCCTGATTGGCCCCCTACATCTCAGACAGTACTACATATACATATATGTACTTATCTTAGGGCATAGGCACTTATCGTATAAGCATAAGTGCCAGGATCCGAGTTCTACCATACTTTTATATATTTTTACTGAGAATCATAATGCTTTTGTTATTATACTGATTGTAACACTTGGGAGATACTTTTATTTACACCATTTTATGATGACTAATTGGGCAATACTGCTATCTTTAGTGCTACTGCAGAACTGCAACTGCATATGTAACTGCAAGTGCCCTTCACATATACAAGATCCATTGTTTAGCTATATTGTCTTTCTGCTAGCTCAGTATGCTTTCCCAGGCTAGTGAGAAGTTAGGATATTTGCCACTGACCAATTATAAAGTTTTTATAAATCTTTTTAGCTGTTGTCATGGTTATTATCAGGGGTATAAGACCCTTTGCATAGCACCTGCTCTCTGAGAAGAGATGTAATGCTACCTATAGGTAAGAAAGATTGGAGTTATTCTCCTGGTGATCACATTGTTTGGTTGTAAGCCTGCTTTGTATACCAGAAATAAATCACTTTTGTGCTGGACACCACTTGTCTGTCATTTCTTCACTTTAGTACAGTTCCAACAAGAATCTGAGAAGGTGACGGTTTTACCATCCCGTTATATTTGGTGACCATATGCAGGTTGGAATGTATGAAGTGAGGAATTCATTCAAGTTCGTTGAACTGAATGTCGAGTAGTGTAATGCATTTTTACCTACTTGAACCTACTCATACTTTTGGTGGTTGTTCTTTCACGGACTTGTTCCATCTTGGTTTCGGGCATGGCAGATCCACACCAGACCCCTGATATACTCCCTTTGCAAGTAGCAGCGTACTGCCTTGGCTCCACTGTTTGCCCACGGGGGACTGGAAAGCCATTGGGTGACAGCACCAAGGATTTAAGTCCAGTCTTTGTCTGCTTTCTTTGTGTGTCAACCCCTTTGTTTGGCATGCCTGAATTGTGCACAGAACTGAGACTCGATGTCTCAAACTATCTTACCTCCCATGGAGGCTGGACTGATTTCACGCTGGATGCAAAATCGGCAGAAGACCCCTTGCTTACGATATCTGATCAATATCTAGAGTCTAAGCAAAAAGCCAAGAAATACCACACCAAAATTCTCTTGGTCGTGGCTTTACATACAGCCGTAGAAAGTTTGTTAGCACAATGTGCCTCCCTTGAACTGCAAAATGCTTCTCTAAAAAAAGAGATGGGCTTGCAGGCATCAGAGTTATTGAAAAGGGAACAGAAACTCACAGAGGAGACTCAGTCACTCCATGATCACAATAACAGACTGTTGCACTGTACTGCTCAAGACACTGAGCATGAATTGTGTATGTTGAGAGATGACAATGAAAGGCTGAAACGTGATAAAAAATATATTTTAAATGACATTTTAAGTGATATGAATGAGAGTATGAGAGAATATAATGTTGAATTGAAGGAAGAGAATGTGAAGTTGATGCATGAGCTAGACAAAGGGCTTAGGAAAAACATTGAATCGGGCGCCTTGTACTGAGTGTTGCAGCATGAGGTTGAGAAGGGTATTGAGCATGGCACTGCAAAAGTTTGTCATATGAAATGTAGAGAAAAGATGTCGAAAATGTGCCATCAGTGAGAGGTTCTCACTGGCCATGTTAAAGCCATGAACAGTTTTCAGTGCACACTCATTGACATTATGTCATCAGGTGATGACAATTCTGAATATGAGGACATAGGCCACCTCATCATATCCAAACTCCCATCTCACAGGCAGTGGCCTTTACCAGCCATTCCCAAGATGGTGGCCATGTGGGCCCACCTACTGGCTACATCAGCCCACCCCCTTAATGTTGTGACACCTTCTATGCTGCCAGGTCAACACAAATATGGCGGCCCTCATGATACAGGAGGCCGGCCACTTCCAAGTAGGAGCCCACTTCCATTGGCACCCCTATCTAGGGATGACAATATGGAGGTACTCAGCATTGTATAAGATGTCTTAACCATACTAGGAACAATGGATAGACAGTTGTCCATGCAACAGCATATTGAACGCATGTTTGAAAACGCTGTCACCCAGGAGCATGCTTTCAAAGCAGTTGCTGATACAGCAGTGGAAGCTGCTCTTAGTGGTGCTTTGGGTCATGTGGAACTGACCACCACTCCCTGTACATCCACATCCAATCCTCTACAGGTCACTCACTCTGTTCAGCAAATTGCTCAAGGCATCAGACAGATGGGCTTGACTGATAACCTCAGTTGTCATTTGGAGAAGGTGCTCTCCCACCTGAATACCAGGTTCAAGTCCTGAGACAAACCATTGAGCCTACCATCTGGGCCAAACTCCCAGAGGTCATCCGCAACTATGAGACACTCAATTACAATGATATCTCACAGGCACTCCTCACTGCCAATGCCCCATGTATCGTTAGAGCCCGCTTGGCCTACAAGGTTATGCAAAATGTCAAGGAATGCCCAGCTGCTTACCATCAATGGTTGTGGCTTGCCTATGAGGTTGGCAAGGGCCTAGTGAGTGAGAACACCAACAAAAATCATATTGAGTACAAGGATTTGTACATCTGAAACATGACTCCAGCCCACTGGGAAAAAGTTTAACTCAACGTTTACGAACAGACCGACATCTTTGATGAGATCCCCACTAAAATGGAGCATGCCTTCCAGGTTTACCTCCGTAACCTCACTTCTGATAAGAATGAAAATAGGCCACCACCATCCAAACTGCAACGGCCCAGGAAGCCATGGCACAAGCTGCCACGGTGAACCCTACCCCCACCCACTATACAGTGGAAGGTAACAATGATAAACAGGAAACCCCTTCTGATGACAAGCAGTCACATGGGGGGATCAGACCCATAAAAACAATCAGAACTACAACAACAACAATAACAGGAATTGGAAAAATTCAAATTCCGATGGCAAGTACCATAACGGGCCTAGCTATCGGGACTTAAAGGATGAGAATCAGACCCTTCAGAAACAAATGGAGGAGGCCAGTGCTAAGAAAGAGGCTGCATCTGCACATTCTGTGGTGGCCCTGGCACTGGCTAGTAACACCAACCCTTTCTGGCCTTTGGCTACTGAACAACTGAGCAGCCAAGGGAAGAACCCCTTCATGGCATCGGGAACTGGCCAGGCTGATGCGGTGATCAGGGAACCAACCATTGAACAGTTCGAGATTGTGACCTTGACATCACAGGTACAGTATTCAGATCCTGTGAAGCACCGAGAGGAGGCCCAATGAGCTTCAGTAGGCTTCAGGTTGCAGGGACAGGATGATGAAGAAGAATCTGAGAACTGCACTGATTGACAATTACAGGCCCCAGTCTGCATTATGAGTGACCTACTTGTCAACACAAATGGACAGCCTTGTGTAAGGGCCATGGTCAGTGGCCTCCAGCTTGACATGCTTCCGGATAGAGGAGCAGCTATGTCTGTTCTCCATAATGAGAACCCAGCCATGTCTGACTGGTCTACCAGCTGGGAGACCAGTGCACAGGGTGTAGATGGTACTCAGCTACACACTGATCAATCTGTATCCCTACCTGTGCAGGTAGGCAATCTCAAGACTAATTTTGTCTTTGACCTCATGGTAGTATGTCATCACCCTAGCATACTGGGAATTGATTTCCTTGCATAGCATGGCTGTGTTATGGACCTAGCTAACAGGTTATTGCTACAGATCAAGGGACAATGCCATGTTGTCACCATACCAGACTCACACGCGGTGGCAGCCATCTCCCATAACAACAAGGAGTATGATGTCATGGCTCTTTTCAAAAGTCATGACCTGTTTTCTGAACTTTCACCTTTGTTACAGGAACAGCTTGATGTGTTTGTTACTAACAAGCGTGATTGTGGTAGGATGCACACCACCATTGAGATTCCAGGGCCCAGCTCTACAAGGCAGAAGCAGTACCCATTTCCTGCTGAAGCCTTATCCTCATTGAGGGAGACCATCCAGTCACTGCTACAGCAAGGAGTGATTAGGACTTGTGTCTCTACTGTAATTTCACTTATTTGGCCTGTGAAAAAGCCAAATGGAGCTTGGAGACTCACAACTGACTACAGAAAACTTAATCAAGTTACCCCTAGCTGTGCCCCAACTGTGGTATCTGCCCCTGATGTGCTCAAGCTGCTGACACCTGACAAAAAGGTGGTCTCAGCTCTTGACATCTCAAATGGGTTTTGGTCACTCCCATTAGCACTGGAAAGCCAATATAAATTTGCATTTCCTTGACCTGACTGCTCCAGGGCTTCCATAACAGCCCTCCTCTTGTCCATCTCCCTATGATGGATACCCTGCAGAGATTCTCTACTCCCTTGTGTCTCATGCAGTATGTGGATTACTTGCTGCTAGCTACCACTACAAAAGAAGAACATTTGGCCCTACTAAATGAATTATTGACCCTCCTCAGGAGAACAGGCCTCAAGTGCAATCCCTTCAAAGTGCAACTGAGCAAAAAGAAGGTAATTTTCTTTGGCCTAAATATCACAGACCAAGGGAGAAGCCCAGCTGTTAAGAAGATCCAGGGCTTGCAAGATCTGTAACTTCCTACAAGCGTGGCAACACTCTGATGCTTTCTAGGAATCGTAAACTATTTTAGGAACTTCAGCCCTGATTTTTCCTTGAAGGCTGCACCCCCGTATGAACTGCTGAAAAAGGATGTCCCATGGATATGGGGCCCCCCACACACTGAAGCTGTTACACAGTTTAAACAGACCTTGGCCTCAGCCCCAGCATTGATAAACCCTAACCCAAGATTACCTTTCCATTTGGAAACTGCCACCTCTGATGTGGCCATGTCTGCAGTGCTGGCACAAAAGTACAATGGGTATCACAGACCCATTGCCTATGCATCACAGATGCTATCCCCCATAGAGAGAAAGTATAGTTTCTGTGAAAGGACAGTCTTGGCAACCTTTCAGGCTGTCAAGCACTTTCTGTACAACATTGAGTATGCCCCTATTATCTTGCATACCTGCCATACCCCAACTAACTTTTTGTTTGTAGACAAAGTAAAAGATGTATCAGTCTCTAACACCAGGCTGACCCACTGGTCTTTCCTTTTGCAGGACAGGGACATTAAGGTACTGCCTGCTAAAATTCTCTAAATTCTGGCTCATGGCCTACTCTATACAGGTATGCCCCTTGACTGTGCACTCCAACCACATGACCTACCTGGCCCAGGACCATTCCTACCAGCTACACCTGAGGTTCTGGAAGATACTACCATGTTTCATATCTTTACAGATGCTCTGCCTCCTATGTGGATGGAGAGCAGGTAACAGGATTTGGAGTGCTCATTTGGGACCAGGAAGGTGATTTCAAGCAAATTTCTAGAAAATACACTGTTGTCTCCTCACAGTATGCTGAACTGGCAGCTGTGGCCTGTGCATTAGAGATCATGCCCCATGGTAACAGAGATGCCATCATTTTTGCAGACTGCAACTGGGTTTGCTCATCACTCACAGAGTTCTTTCCATTTTGGCAGAAAAACAATTTTACATCCTCGGATGGTACTCCTGTCAAATATAGGTAACTGTTTGTGTATATACACACCCTGACACAAATATTTACTCATAAGCTGTACATTCACAAGGTAAGGGCTCATTGTAAGTCTGACCCTTACCATGAGTTCAATGATCAAGCAGACTCACTTGCCAAAGCAGGTGCTTGGGGGGGTGGACAATGACTCACCCACTAGTTGTAGTAGCTATCATGGCATCCATCATAGCTGCTAACAAGAAACTGGTGCCAGAACCTCTACTGGACCTCTCTGCTGCACAAGAAAAGCAGACCCCAAAATAAGAAATGTGTTCAAATTCCTAGACAAAGCAACTGAACAGTCACTGCCTGTTGGCAGTCCATATAAGAGGCACACGGACAGTATACACTTGTCTGGTGATCAGAAACTCAGCTGGTATCACAAATCAGATACAGGTGACAAATTGTGGATTGCACTGCAATCTCTATGGACTGATGTTATTTATATGGTTTATGACACTCCCACTGGTGGACATCAGGGGACAGAAAACACCCTCCAGAGACTCAAAACAGTCATCTGGTGGCCTGGATGTAGAACACGACTTGGACAATGGTATATTGTATGCTCAGAACAATCTGATATCAATAAAAAGAAATGCCAAATTGCTACCTCAAAGGCCATCTGGACCATGGAATGCAATACAGATTGATTTAATTGGCCATTTTACCAATTCTAGTAAGAACAACAAGTATGCACTTGTTGTCACAGATTTGTTCTCCAAGTGGGTAGAAACATTTCCCACTAAGAACAACACAGTAAAGACAGCTGCCAAAATCCTGGTAGATCAATTGTTCTCCAGGTGGGGCCTACCCTTAACAGTTGACTCAGACCAGGAAACCAGCTTTACTGCCAAGCTGATGCAACAGACACTCCAGCTTCTTGGAACTGATAAAAAATTCCACATTCCCTACCACCCTCAATCTTCAGGCCAGATAGAAGAGCTAACAGATGCATTAAACAGATGCTATGTAAATTCACTGATGATAATCCCAAGGACTGGGATTCTCTCTTGCC
Source organism: Neoceratodus forsteri (assembly GCA_016271365.2). Taxonomy (NCBI): domain Eukaryota; kingdom Metazoa; phylum Chordata; order Ceratodontiformes; family Ceratodontidae; genus Neoceratodus; species Neoceratodus forsteri. The sequence goes on from CM028129.1 coordinate 878,669,386, forward strand.
ATTGTTACTAATGGCAATTACGGGTACACCTGCGGCCACTACTTAGTACACACCTTATGAGGTTATGACTAGTAGAGCTATGAGATTACCTGAGCACCTTCTGATTGATCTCCACACCCCTAGATTATCTGTAGACAAATATGCTGAAAAGCTTCATGATGACATCATGAAGACACACCTGTTCCCTGCCAAACAGATGGGCAAAGTGCAACAACAAGCTAAAGCTCATTTTGACAAGCATGTCAAAGACGTCAACTGGCAAGTTGGAGACCAAGTTATGCTTCTCCAGTACAGACAACCCACACATTCACGTGCCAGTAAATGGGAAGGACCCTATACAATTGTCAACAAACTCAGCCCTGCTGTGTATCAGGTCAGAGTACAACAGCAGAAAAAGACCACTGACAAGTGGTTCCATGCTAACCAACTTAAATTGTATAAAGGTGAACAAATTTACTTTTCCTTACCCTTTATTGGGTGGAATAGTAACCACACTTAACCAATTATTTTTGTTTTCTTATAGGTATTGGCAGGATGGCTATCTTTTACCCATTTCTCCTACTGGTGGGACTACTGACTATGACTGCACCCCCACATAAAGCCCCACAGACTCATAAGGAACATTTGCAACTCTTCCTTGGTAAACTTGAACATTCAGCCCCTATGGGTGTACAGATTAATGTTCCCAACAAAATGATTACATTTACTCAAGGCTCAGATGCCTTTCTGGATGCTGCAGTGATTGCCTCAGATAAATCTTCACTTTCCATAAAATGGCAAACTGATGCTATAGGCTACACATTCCCTGTAGCTCACCTGTCAAAGGGTACATTCTATGGCTGGCCTAACACTGACATTTCTAAAAATGGTACTCTCTATATCAGACAGACCACTCCTAGACATACTGGTCAGTATAATCTCACAGCTCTAACAGATCCTGCCTATTGTGACTGCCTCTCTCCAGAGGAGGCGCATGCTTTCTGTCTTCAAAACTATGCAGCTTCTGAAGCTCTTTATCTTTCCATAGTCCCACCAAGTCAGGAAGAACTGTCTTTGCCTACCATCTTCAGGAGGATGGCCCTCCTAGTGGTTTGACTGCCACATCACTACCAGGAGCCCTAATTAATAATGTACAGTTTATGCATGTCCCAGTTATTTTCAATCTCACACATTGGAATATGGCTGAATTTGGTTTCTGTAAGAACCAACACCTATATATTTTACAATATGATGCTTACTGATATTGTTGCTGCTTATCAAACATGCACAAATGGTTCCATAGGTGGACCTCACAATACTGAACATGTTAGAGTCTTTAGACCTGCCCCATAAGACTATGTTAAACCCAAATCACATGCACACACCAAGTGGGATGCAATTGATGTAGCTGGTGCTGCCGGATCTGTCTCTGGCATAACTGGAACAGCCAGTACCATAACTGGCTTCTTTGGCTCAGGTATGTCCATTTGGAAAAGAGCAGACATTACTTCCATTAAAGCTCAGATTCTCAAATTTCAACAGACTATTGGGAGTCACATGATGCAGTGTTCTTGCTAGCTGCATTCTGAGAGAGCTCTGCCTAACTCCTGTCCAAATCCAGTATTTTGTACTTACCAGCTGTGAATCTGCACTCAAAATCGGACTAATTGCTGCCTGGATACAATGGAGCATCTGACTGGTACACTGATGGAAGCAGAAATGCTGAAAGCACCCCCTAAACATACCCCACCAGCAACCCCAGAGAAGGCCCCGAAGAAATCACGAGTCTCACCACAACAGCCTTCCCAGTCCTGCAGCCCTGGTACTGGAGGAGAGGAACTGCTAACCGCGGCAAGATTCCTGAAGGAATTTTGACCATTTAAGGTGGAAATGGCAGAAATGGCATCTGAAATTAAGAATATTACCTCTACCTTAGACGACCTGGCAAGGAAAATCTCAGACAATGAAGCGTGGGTAAGATCTCTGGAGAATTGTGCTGATAAGATCGACCCCATGATTGTGCACATAAACCATCGTATTTCAAAACTGGACTCAAAGGTGGAAGACCTTGAGGGTAGAATTCAGCGAAATAATGTTGTCCTGATTGACCTACCTGAAAAGGAGGAAGGAGGTGACCCAGTGAAATTCTTCCAGAAGTTTGTCAAGAAAGTAGCGGGCCCCTCACCCTTTGGCTCCTGCTACAGTATCGAAAGAGTGCATTGTGCCCTCTGACCTATGCCACCACAAGGAGCACCCCCTCACATCTTCATGGCCAAATTTTTAAACTACCAAGAGAGGCAGATCTTTCTGCAGAAAGTAAAGGAGGCTAAAGTCCTGCAATGGGAAGGCACAAATCTTAGAGTGGCTCAAGACCTACCACCATCGGTTCGGCAACGGAGAGCATCCTTTCACCCACTTGTTTCCAAGCTAATTCCGGCGGGTATCAAGTTTAAAATGGTGTACCTGGCCAAATTACACATCTACATTGCTGACTCCTGGAAGATGTATGAGGACTCAGAAACAGCCTCTGCCATGCTTCAACTAGCATTACCCACCCTATTTAAACCCAAGTGAGGGTTTGGCTCCTCCCATTATGAACCCTTTCTTATTGTTGGTTAAAAGTTTTTGAATTTTCAACTTTTGCATTAACAAAAAGATGTGCAACCTACTCCTGAGTCACCCAGGGCAAAGTCATTAAGGGAGTTCCAGTGGGTGATCCGAATCTCTCGATGGTCCCTTCGGATACCTGGGATCTGTGTGTATGGTGGTGTTACATGAACTCTGGTTATTGCCTATCTGGACTTTGCCATGGAGGAGTGTTCCAGTGACTTAAAACTGGTTACTTGGTACCTAGCTCGAAGGCATCACTTGGATAGATGTAAAAATAAGGGGACGGTTGTAATCAATGTTCTTGGGGGTGGGGCTTGCAGCATTTAGGGGGCTAGTGGTGTATGGAGACCTCCACTATTTTGTCATTGCACTACTGGAGTTTTGTAGTCCGAGGGCCCAGAACTACGCATTTGGGCATACCTTTGTTTTAATTTACCATGGGTACATTTGGGTGTTGCAAACACGGGATGGGCATTTCCATACCCTTTCTGATTAAAATTAAATTATTAGCAGTGGAGCACGGTTGCTCTTGAGGCTCATGTTACCCTAAGGCATTATTGGGGCTTACAGACTGTTTTCAAAGGGGCTGAGTGTTGCTCCTTGGGAGTGCCCTAGGGATACAAACCTGAGTCCAGTTAGATGTCAGTTAGGAGGGCCCTGGTCCGGGTTTTGGATTTTATGTCCAGTGCCCTCCAGTAATAGTTCTATGTTAGTTGTCAAGGGATTACTGGTACTTTATTTAGAGTTTAGGAAGTTAAGGGCATGCAATACTCTGGTTTGGGAGGGGCAGGGGTGGCAGAGTGGGAGGGACACAGCGGTGTGAGCTGTTATCATGGACCGCGACAATGTGGGTGGGCTGGGGAGGGGAGGGTCAGATGGGGGTACAGAGGTTATTGGATGGGCATTTTACTTGTGGGCTTTATTTGGCTGGGGAGAAGGGGGGGAGGGAGCACAAGACTTTAGGATTGGAAGTTGGGGATACTGGATAGGACTGAGCAGATCATTGTACCAGGTTAATACTAAGGATCATGGCATCACATAAGGTTATTAAATTTCTAAGCTGGAAAGTCAAAGGAGCACGACAGAAATCCAAGCAGTATCGAATCCTGAAGCATGTAGATGTGGTGAAAGCAGATATAGTGTTTTTACAAGAGACACACTTACTTCACATGGAGAGCAATTGTATGAGACGTTTGCAAATGGGGATGGTCTTCTCCTCACAAGGCAACATGCAGAGTAGAGGTGTTATGGTGCTAGTGCATAGATCTGTCCCCTTAACCCCCCCTTCAGGTCATTCAGGACAATGAGGGTAGATACGTTCTTGTCAAAGGGAAATTGCAAAACACAAAGATCTTGGTAGGATCTGTTTATGGCCTCAATACTGACATGCAGGATTTCTTTGTAAAATTGTTGGAGGCACTAACGCCCTTCGTACAGGTCCCCATGATCCTGGGGGGAGACCTTAACCTTGTTTTAGACCCCTTAATGGACAGGTCCAAACCCTCTAATCTGGCTCTCTCTCTCTCTGGCCCAACGGGCCTTGAGGGATCTACTGGACCAGCTCGGCTTATCAGATGTGTAGAGGGTTGTCCACCCAAAGTCTCGGAAATATGCTTTTACTTCTCAAGTTTATGGTACAGCATCCCGCATTGATTATATATTACTTTCCCAAACTCTTCTTCCAGGGGTGATGGATGTGGCAATTGTGGCTGGACCTCCCTCAGACCATGCTGCTGTGTTGGTCTCAATTTCCTTCTTATATCTGCCTAAGAGGGGAAGTAGATGGAAGATAAACAACCAGATCTTGAGGAACCCCAATACAGTTAAATATATTTCAACACAAATAGAAGAATTTATAGCCAATAACTTGAGAGATAATATCCGGCCAGACATGGTTTGGGGAGTGTTCAAGGCCTTTATGAGTGGCATTTTAATTGGGCAGGCAGTTAAAAAGAAAAGAGAAAAGGAGTGAGTTATGTCAGATTTACTGGCCCGGATAAGATTCAGGGAGGCCAACATGTTCCCCCAGTCCTCAGAGAAAGACAAACTGGAGCTAGTTAAATTGAGAGATTTGTACTTAAACCTGCTAGGGGAACAAGCTGAGCTAGCACTAATTAAAACTAAAGCTAACTACCTGGATCAGGGGGAAAAGATGGGTAGGCTCCTGGCGAGACGTATCAAACAGTTAGAATCCTCTCGAATAATTTCTGGGATTCAATCCAGGGAGGATGGCCAAATTAAGACCATTCCCGGGGAGATAGCACAGGAATTCAGAAACTATTTTGAATCCCTGTATGGTGCTATGGTGACCCCCCCCCGACCGAAATGGAGATACTCGCCTTCTTGGAGGATCTGGCGCTTCCTTCACTGGTAGAATCCCAATGGGCACAGCTGACTGCTGATATTACCCAAGATGAAATTGAGTTGGTCATTCAGGGTCTCCCGTTAGATAAAACACTGGGCCCAGACAGATTCTCATCCAATTTTTATAAAAAAGTTTCTAAGCAATTATCCCCATTATTGCTTATGTTATTCCAGTATATTCTCAGCTGCCAGGCATTGGACCAGTCGCTTTTTGAGGCACTCATTGTTCTAATCCCAAAACCAGATAAACCCCCTGAACACCCAGCTAGTTATAGGCCTATTTCATTGCCCAATTATGATATTAAAATCCTGGTGAAGTTATTAGTGGATCGAATAAATGGGGTGTTACCCAAACTTATCGGAGCGGAACAGGTTGGTTTAATGAGGGGCAGATCTGCTACTGATCACCTCAGGACATTGGCCCATGTCTTCTTGGTGTACAAAGAGAGCAGTTCTACCATGGCCCTGGTCTCTTTGGATGCCGAGAAGGCCTTTGATAGGGTCCACTGGGGATTCCTGTTAACCACAATGGGAAAGTTTGGATTTCCAGAGGTGTTCTTAAAGTGGGTAGGTTCCCTTTATTCAAATCCCACAGCCAGGGTTACCTGCAATGGGGCTACCTCAGATCCCTTTGCCCTGCATGTGGGTACCAGGCAAGCATGCCCTCTATCCCCTCTTCTCTTTAATTTGTATTTGGAGCCCCTCATTAGAAGTATAGTGTGTAACCAGGAAATAAGCAGCATTAAAATTCTGGACAACGTTATCAAAGTAACAGCATATGCAGATGATCTCTTGGTACATATCACAAAGCCAAGTGTATCCATCCCAGCTTTATTGGAAACTATTCGGGAATATAGTCATTTGGCCAATTACAAATTAAATCTAGACAAATCCGTGGTATACCACCTCAGTAAAAATCTTTTTAAACAAGAGATTACCGAGCAAGGCATAGCTTGGAAGTCTGATTCCATTAAATACTTGGGTCTCACCCTGATGAGGAGCATGACACGAGTACGCCAGTTAAATCTGGACTCCCTGGTGCATACCATTGATTTAGATTTGAAAAGATGGGCGCAGCTTCCAATATCCTTATGGGGAAGGATAAACTTAGTTAAGATGAATGTATTCCCCTTGGTTGTTTAATCCCCTTAGTGTGTTAAATATTTAGTTACCACTCTCATGGTTCAAAAAACTCCATGGGGTTATAGCCAATTTTGTGTGGGGATACAAGAAAGCTAGGATGGCCTACCATAAGTTGGCTGCTCCGAAACCATTGGGGGGGTTAAGGCTGCCACATTTTGCTCTTTATTTCTGGGTGGGTCATGTTAATAAATATCTTAGGTGGGTACAGAGTATGGATTTCTCAACTCATCCATCATATGTACCTTTGTGGATACAAATTGAGTTAGCTCTCATTAAGAAACATGGTCTCGCACCAGAGGCCTTGCTCTATCTTAGTCCGAAATTCCCCCCCCTTAGAAAATCCCCGATAGGATCTCTGTGAGGACCCACACGCAGCTTTGCAGCTTTTTAAAATATGATCATCTCAGGGATTGGTCACAATTTATTAGAGGCAACCCGTGTTTCCTAATTGATAATAAGCCTCTTAGTCCTACTTGGTTGGCCCAGCCTGATGAGTGTCGTTTAAAAGACCTTCTCGCAGCCGATGGAAAGGTACTCTCCTCGTTGGAGATTCTGAATAAATTTAAATTGCCCACCACGGTGATTTTTAAAGTGTATCAGCTTCGGCACCTTTTACTTAGCAAGATGGGCATGAGGCCAATACAGATCCCGAGAGTAGAATTTTATGGAACCCTGGGTCCTCTGGTTGGCCTTTTGCACGCGGTCTCCAAGGTATACAACATACTATTTAACTGGGCCTATTCTCAGAATTTGGCTCCGTGCTCCTATTGGGCCTCGGTGTTCCCCAAGGAGGAACTTAATTGGACTGCCCTTTGGCAAAACTGCCACAAATTTATCCTGCAGGACCAGCTGAGACTGATACAATTTAAAATTCTCTATAACATTTACTACTCTTCACAGAAGCTAGCGAGTTTAAAAATGGTGGTGGATCCTATATGTAATAGGTGTCATTTAGGGGATGGGGATCTGATGCATATTTTCTGGAACTTTCCGAAGATAGTCCCACTTTGGACAGCCATTAAAAATAGAGTGGATCCATTACTAGGCCTGGAGGACCTTTTCACTCCCGAAATATGCCTGTTGGGGGATGTATCTTGTATTTCAGTCAGGAATAGGAAGTTCCATATGGCTCTAATCTCGGCCACCCTTAAAAAGGTTGTTCTTAGACACTGGAAAGACTCTGTCATGATCAGTTATACTGAATGGCTGGAGGAACTACTTGCCAACTTGAGGGTTGAAAGGATGATAGCCGTCCTTCAAAACAAACTCCCTAGGTTTGATAAGATCTGGGGTCCCTTTTACACTACTTACTCATTATAGGCTATATAGGTTCCCTTCTGACTGAGGAGAGCATGATAACTTGTCTTGTGCTTGGGAGGGAGGGGAGGGTGAGGGATGGGGGAGGGAGGAGGGTTTTTTGGGGTCATTGCCGAGGATGGATCCTGTTATTAGCTGTAATATGCATGATTGTGTACTCATATGGTTGTGCTTGTTTTCCCTGGATGCATTCTCTGTAACTAAAACTGGAATAAAGATTTAATGGAAAAAATAATTTTCAACAGACTATTAAAAATGATGTAATGCGCCCTATTTTACAAAGTGTTAATTCTCTCAATAATGAAGAATGTTATACCATGTACAATATGCAGGAGATTGCTCTAGGGTTCAATGATACCAAGCATAAACTTAATGATCTCATTTTTCAGAATAACCGTGAGGTGGACAAGCAATATATTGGGCATGAAATTTTATATTATGCTTATGGCTCCTATGTTATATCTACTGTTAATGCTTTCTTCAGGGATTTAGAATCAGGCAAAATTTCAGACATCATACATGACCTCAGATTGAGTAAATGGTATTGCCCACATTGCAAAACCACTGGTTGCATTACTATGTGTTTAAAGAATACTCTAAACATCTCTATGGTTACTGTTAGAAATATTGGTTATGTTTCTAGGTTTCCTAACCAAGCACCTTGTTATTTCACAAAATCCTGTGCTATTAAGGAAAATATGTTCATTACATTCACTGTGTCTTTACCACATTTTGCTCGTGCTACAGCTGTTTTTGACAAATTAGCCAGCATTCATTCCATAGGCCATCTTGAAAATGACATTTTTCATGAAAGAACTGAATTACCTTCCATGCTGGTCTATCAACAAGTCCTTCAGGCTTGGATTGCACCTCATACAAACTGTTGTGCAAAGAAAGGCTACTACTTCCTGTGTCACTGTGGTGTTTTGATATTGTCAAACCAGTATGTGGAAATGCACCTGAACACCTTGACAGGGCACTGACATTGGATGAAGATCTGCCTTCCAATCTTACTGATGTTGATCCAGATGATGACATCCCTCCTGCTGTAGCTTCAGTGCAAGACGCTGAAACAGATCCATCTCGAAGCAACCTTGAAGAGGTGCATCGCTTCACTACATGGCTCACCAAACAATCCTTGTCTTGTCCACTATGTCTACATTGATGGCGGATGCCTTCTGTAAGGGTTACCTATACTTCTGATGGCCAGTACTGCCTGGTCACCAATTATCCCAGTTTTCTTATGGTTCTAAGACATGTCAAGTTACTAAACCTAACTTTTGTTTTAATCCACAGCAGAAAACTGCTATTGATCACACTGTGATCACACCTGTTCCTCTCCCTGAATCAGACGTTATTGATACTGACAACAATACTTGCTTGCCCTGTCTCAATATTTGCCTATTTTTAACATACACATTGATCCCTTGACACTCTCTTTACAGTCTCTTTTAGCAAGAAAAGATATTCATTTGATTTATATTAGTAATAATATTACCAGACCTACTAATGCACTTAATGACCTTATCCATCATGATGATTTGAGTCTTGCCATAGGCAACACTTGGCTAGAACTCATGTTTAAAGTTTTTGTAGTGATTTGAGCATTTCTGATTATCTTTCTCATATTCACCCTGTGCAGCCTGTGACATACCCTAAGACAACATCGGCTCTAATTCCTCGAATTCCTTTACAACACTCATGAGTTGGGCTTGTAAATGACTTTTTAGCTCCATCCCTACCTGCTAACTTGGGATTGCTGCCTCTTCTGAGACAACAAGGAGGAGGATGTTATCCATGGACCAGCACCCCTGATTGGCCCCTACCTTACAGACAGTACTACATATATGTATATGTACTGATTTTAGGGCATAGGCACTTATCGTATAAGCATAAGTGTCAGGATCTGAGTTCTATTGTACTTTTATATATTTTTACTGAGAATCATAATGCTTTTTTTATTATACTGATTGTAACACTAGGGAGATGGTTTTATTTACACCATTGTATAATGATTAATTAGGCAATACTGTCATATTTAGTGCTACTGTAGAACTGCAATTGCATATGAAACTGCAAGTGTCCGTCACATGCACAAGATCCATTGTTTAGCTATCTTGTTTTTCAGCTAGCTCAGCATGCTTTCCCAGGCTAGTGAGAAGTCATGCTATTTGCCACTTATCAATTATAGAGTTTTTATATATCTTTTTAGCTGTTCTCATGGTTATTATCAGGGGTATAAAACCCTTTGCATAGCACCTGCTCTCTGAGAAGAGACATACTGCTACCTATAGGAAGAAAGACTGGAGGTATTCACCCAGTGATCATACTGTTTGGTTGTAAGCCTGCTTTATATACCAGAAATAAATCACTTTTGTGCTGGACACCACTTGTCTGTTGTTTCTTCACTTTAGTACAGTTCTAACAAGAATCCCGTTACAACACCCATGCACAACAAGACTGTGTCACTACTCCCTGATGAAGCTTTGTGGCACTGTATAGGGGTGTTTGCAAACTTGATGGATAACACTAGTTAATGAAATAAATTTACAGTATCCTCATAGTGTGCACATTTTTTCTGTTTTCTGGCTTTCTGATGGCATCATAGGAACCTTAAGAGCAAAATGTGAGAGATCTTTGCTGTTATCAGAAACCCATGATAGTAACACAGCTGAATTGTGCATCATTGGTCATGTTTTATTTTGCATAGTATGTGGTTTGAAACATAAAATAAAAAGTAGTTCTGTTGTTTGTTCTTCCCAAGAAGTTGTTGGATTAATTTTTCAATTCTTTTTTTTTATAAAGAATGAGATTCACCCACACTCAGCCCCTGGATCCCATCCAGTTAAGAAATAGGTTTCTGTTTATTTTTTAATAATGAAACAATAGAAGATGTGTCAAGGGAAGGTATTGAAACATAGAATTTGTCAGCAGAAAAGGACTGTTTGTCCCACCCAGTCTGCCCATTTGTTTAGAACCAAAAGAGATATGAGCACTCATGAGAATATACACAATATCACACGGCAGAGTATATAATAATGTGCAAAAGGCAGTGCATACAGTACTTTATTGTGTAGATATACATTGTCCCAGCTACCATCAAGTGGCGAAGACCAGAAATGAAACTTGATAGGAAGTCGAAAAAAACAGGCAGTTTCAAGAGGCTCCAAGCTACCAGGGTACCAGGATACCAGGATATCAGGAAGTATTGTAAATTGTAATCTGTGGGAGCTGAAACACACTGATGCTGGAAATATGTTGCTGCCATGAATGCTGCAGAATGCTGTTGCAGGAATAAACAGCCCATCTGCCCTGGTGCTTCAAATCCTTAGATTCTTCATCACATGGTATGGCTAGGGCTTGGACAGCCCTCCTTTCATAGCACAGATCATGATATTTGTGAGATCAGCTGAGTTTTGCTAAGTTTTTAATCACCATGACCACCCAGAGTAAAACAAACTCAAACACAGAAAAACATTATAATAAATAATAAATTCCTTATATAATCATAGACATGTATACAGCACTTTTACTTAGGTACAGGTATAAATAATTTTAAAGAAATTGAACTAATCATGGTTCAAATTAATTAAAAAAAATAGCCAGTAATACCTAGTTAGAAAGGCAGATCTGATACAAATAAGTGCAGCTCATTATATTATCACAGACATGTTAAGAGTGCCTTTGTTTTAGTATAGGTAAAACTTATTTTTAAGTAATGCTGGTATTCATGGTCCAAATAATTTTTCAAAAAAAGATAGCCAGTAATGTCTAATTTGAGGAGTCACTTTGATACAAGTAAGTGCAGTTTACTAGCAAGAAGGCAAAAATATAGAATGACTTAGGTACACATGATTACCCTTCGTGTAAGTATTTTTCTCACTCTGTAGCTATATAATGGAATCCACATGAAATTCACATTTGGGTATAACAGGAATAACAGAACCTGAAGATAATAAGATAAACATTGTGATTAATAATATGTATTTAGAAAATGACTATACATTTCATGTCAGTGGGATTCGAACCATCTACTTGTGCAAAATGAGGTCTAACAGGAATGTCTTCTCTGCCATGAATTATGGATCTGATGTGTTGCAGTATGCATGTCTTATGATGTCTCACAGTTCTGCCCACATATACTAGCTTGCACAGACACTATAGAGCATAGATGGCAAATGCAGTGTCACAGGTAATTATGTCCCTTATCTGTACTCTAGTTTCTGTGGAGGGATGGGTGAACTCTCCACCCAGCAGTGCATGTTAGAATATATTGCATCTCTTGCATTTGTGTAAACCTTTGGGTCTCTGTGGGAGCCAGTATCATCTATTAGTGCTGTGATTTGTGGATTGAAATTGTCTGTGTTCAAGTCTGCCTTTAATGCTGTTAGCTTTGCTAAATGTAATTCTTGGCCTGTTCCCCACTGTGTGGACCATTTCTACATTATTGAGAATTATAAGCAAGTTCCTGTAGATAATATTACCTATTTTGCCAGCCAATGGGCTGCATTCTGATACAAAGGTTACTGGCCATATTGTCGCGTGGATGCTTTGTGTGGCATTTCTTAGAGAAGACTAGACCTGTTCATGTCATGTGCTGTACATTGGGAGTTAATCAGCAAATCATGTGTACACCTTGTAGACAAAAACATCCTTTCTATTACCTTAGCTTGAACATCAAAGGTTTTTATGGTACCACAGTTTCTCTTGAATCTCAGAAATTGGTTGTAAGGTATGAAGTCTTTCAAGGAATAAGGGAGTGCACTATCAGCTTGGATTAGTGAATTAGTTGCTGTTTTCTTTCAAAAACATTTTGTTTGAATATTCTTAGGCCCTTCTCTTCTACAAGTGAGTGTGATGTTGAGAAAATGAAGCTTATTTTTGCTGGTGGAGAAAGTAAATCTAAGATTCAATTAATTATTGTTTATCCATTCAACAAATTTCTCATTATCAGTGCTTTATGTTACCATGAAAAGGGTTGTATTCTGCATTCATAATGTGCTGTTCCACCAACATTTCTAAAAATAAACTGGCATATGAAGGGGCCTTAGCTGCTCTCACAGTTGTACCACAAGTTTGCAGATAGTGAGCACCATCAAATTCAAATGAATTATGATGTAACATAAACTCTAATGCTTCCATAAGAAAATCCACTGGTATGCCATCTTTCTGTGGGTGTTTGTTTAGAAAAAGATCTGCCATGCCTGTGCCCCTTTGTCATGTTTGATGGCAGTATATTGTGTCTGCACATCTATTGTCACCCAAACAAAGTCCTGCTCCCAGGCTATGTTTTCTATCTACGTTCTTTGTTTGAGGACATCAGAAGTGTCCTTCAAGGAAGAGGGTAGTGCGGTGACACTGTCCTGTGGAAAAAAAATCAATATATTTCCCCAGGTTCTCTGTAATGGAACCCACACCTGATACTATTGGCCTACCAATTGGGTCCTTAGTGCATTTATGTGCCTTAGGTAATATATAGAACCCAGGTATAATTGGGTTCATTCTACATGTAACCAATTTCAGACTCAGAGGCAGCTCCAGTGTGTACTGCCAACTGTAACATCCTCTGTAGTTCTTTTTGAAATGCAGGCGGTGGATTGGCTGATAAGACTCTAGTTGTTTTCATCTCATAACAGTTTAATGGCCATTTTTTTATAGTGATCTTTGTTAAAAATCATTATATTTCATTCTGCTGGCTTTATGATTATTTCCACATTATTAGATAATTCTTATAAAGCCATGTTTTCTTTTAATGTGAGATTGTAATTACTTGTCTTTGGCTAAGTTTTAAGCAGCTCCTAAACTTGTTTACTAACAACTTTCTCAAAAGCTGTTATGGTGGGGCTAAAAGTGTTGGGACAGAAGGTGGATTTGTTTTTAAACAGTAAATTCCTGAAACCTTTGCAGTCTCTTTTATCTCTACCCTCATTAGGGTTACTAGTAATGCCATCCAACAATGCTGATGATTTATTAATGCCCCAAGAGCTGCTGTTCTCAGCTGGTAGAACATCTGAATTAGACATGTCAACTAAATTCAAATCATTAGTTTATTTATTTCAGTGCTGTCTGTGTTTTGACTGACCTCATATTCTTGTACAGGGTCCATAGTATGGATGGAAATTTCAGCTAGCAAAAAATCTAGATCTTCTCTTGACTCCTCCAGGTATTGTTCTGTAAATCCCATGATTGCATCAGTGGTAACCCTAAAGTTCCTCCCACACTATTTCTATTAAAGTGGAATTTTAACTTTCCTAAAAAGTTTGAACAAGTCCACGTGGCTCTGTAAAAAAATGTATTTTAGGGGTCAGGTCAAAGGTCGAGCCTTTTTTCAATACCAATGTTTGTTCAGATGTTAGTCTGGTGTCAGAAAGATTTAATATTTGTAATTCAGATCCCTTTTCTTCCTCAGTGCTCTTCCTAGCTCCTGTCTCTTGCTGTCTCCCCTCTGCCCATCCTAGTTTTTTTTTTTTAGGTGTTTCTTTTTGGCTGTTAATTTTTTGTCTCTTTCTAAAAACAAATTCTTCTTCATGTTTTTCATTCTCACTTAAAGGGCTGTCAGCTGTCTCTTTGATTGCTGTTGAGTTTGTCCTGTCTCTGCGATTGCTTTGTGAAGTTTTGCTCCTGTCATGGAATCTCACTCTGTTGTGGCCTCTGCTATGAGATCTTTTTTTTAATTTTTATTCCACGTAAAAACCTGATCCTTGTAATCTTTTTGATCTATGTTTAATTTCCCTTATTTACTCTGTGTAATGTCTATTTCATGTTTGCTTAAATGTTTTCTGCAAACTTTGATTAAGATCCTTATATTTTTCTGTGGTCTTCAAAGTCCACAACTGTTTGTTTGACTTTACTAATTTTTGTTGTCAAATCTTTATCCTTACTCACATTCTCCTTAATTATCAGTTCATAAAACTTTTTAAAACAAAAGCAGATTCTTACCATTCCTCTCTATGTTTAAATGTTGCAAGTCCACTTGAAGGAATAATTGTGACCCTTAAGCCCCTCTAGGCTTGTCCCCTCTCTAGGTATTCCTCTATCTAGAGCGGCAATGTTATAGTTTAGGTCCAATTACTTACAAAGTAGTCTTTCCAACTTTATAAATGCTTCTTTCATACTCCCTAAAATGGTGTTCTGTACATAAGTATCCTTGCGTTTCTCCTTAGCTTTCTGTTTCTTTCTGGCTAAACTTTCTGTCTCCTCCCAGCTGTATTCCCCACTTGGTCTTGATGAAGAGGGACCCTCTGCATTTTGCATTTTCTAATAAGTCCAGACATAGACAATAAGTACCAGGACTTGCACTCTTCCACTTACAAGACAGAAAGATTTTGGGGAAACTGTAGTTTAACTCTTACATTGACTATATGTGTGCTCTCTGACCCACAACACTGCTCTGCACTGCACATGATCTGTGGTTCCCAAGGCTAAACATGCACACTCATGCCCAGGCTGGAGGAAACTATGACTCTAGCAGTGTAGGGTCAGTTCCTCCTAAAAGGAGGTAGCCACCCTCAACAAAACTTCAACAATCAGAACCAAAATACATAGGAGTGCTCACGAGAATACACACAATATCGCACAGCACAACATAGAATAATTCACAAAAATCAGTGCTTACTTTATTGTGCAGATACACATTGTCCCATTTAGTATCCATGGCAAATAGCCAAATGAATCATATAATATGTAGTCCAAAATAACAGGCAGTTTCAAGTAGCTTAGTAGTAGGACTTTTTCTTCCTATCCTGGGCTTTCACACCAAAACATCCTGATATCCTAGTAACCAGGTAGCTTGGAGCCATTTGAAACTGCCTATTATTTTGGGCTGCCTGTCATTGACTTATGTTTCATTTCCAGGACTTTTTCTTCCTATCCTGGGCTTTCACACCAAAACATCCTGATATCCTAGTAACCAGGTAGCTTGGAGCCATTTGAAACTGCCTATTATTTTGGGCTGCCTGTCATTGACTTATGTTTCATTTCTGCCATTTACCACTGGACACTAGTTGGGACAATGTGCATCTAATAGTAAAGTAAGCACTGATTTTTGCAGATTGTTCTATATTGTGCCCTGTGATGTATGTATGCTTGTCAGCGTTCCTATCTCTTTTGGTTCTGGTTGTTGCATTTTTCTGGGGTGGGCTACCTCCTTTTAGGAAGCACTGATCCTGCACTGCTAAAGTCGATGTTCTCTCCAGCCTGGACATGGCTGCCAAATTGTTAGCTGCTTACTCTATCTCAGTAGCCCCTCCCAGGTCTCCATCAACTACCCCTTTCATTTATTTATCAGTATTCACCTATGTCTATCTCATGCATGTTTGAAGCTGTCAACATTTTCACCCCTACTACTTCTGGTGGCCAGCTGTTCTAGGGGGTGTATGTATGTGTGCATTTGTGTATATATATGTGTGTGTGTTTGTATATGTGTGCATGTACATGTGCCTGCACATGCGTATGTGTTTGTGTGTGTGGGGGTGTATGTGTGTGCGTAGAAAATGAATGCAGTAAAACAGAAGGTGGCATGAGTTTCCTTACTAATTAAAAAGGTGCAGTATCACAGATCAGTACAACAACATTCTATGACCTTTGAACTGTAGTTTAACAACATTTTAGCTAGAATGGAAATCCATGCCCAACAAAGAGACATCATATTCTATAACAGAATCTCTTAGGAGCTATGCAGGGGGATGTACTCCTTTAGTACACTTGGCAGAGTTTTCGTCAAGTCACTGAAAGGCAAGGAGTATGACACACTGTCTGCTTCATGCTCATTCATGAGGGCCTACATCTGGCTGTATAAAAAAACTTAACCAAATAGCAACAGTTTATTTAGTTTTATTTTACAATGCTTGGCTAGGAATGAATCACTAAGCCAAGGTTTGTTTCCAGGTGTGTCCTGGGAGCATAGGAAGTTAAGTGACTTGCTCATGGTCATACAGTATGTAAATGGCTAGCTGTGGGATTCAAACCCAGTTCTCCAGGTTTGCATCTCAGTGCACTTATCCACTACACTACACTACTTCCCTGTCGATTTAGTTCCTCATGAGTGAGTCTGATTGTCTGTTGCTTGCATGTTTGCTGGATAGATTTGCTCATCACAGGGGGAAGATGTACAGTAATTGTTTCAGTTCGGTATCACAAAGCACTTCCACCTAATCTGTGGGATCTGCTCCTTTTTATGGCTGTGGGCGGAGCCTACAGCCATATCACTTTAGCTTGAAAAGTAGTTTCTGTGGAACACATTTTTTGGTAGTTTTCAATGTATCCTTCCATAACAGTGCAAATTCATATTGCAGTTAAAAAATACTCCCTTCTTTCTTTTTAGAATGATGGATACAGAACTACAAGCTGCTTTTCTTTAAGAGCAAATGTGCACACCTTCCAAACAAATTTAAATATCTTTAAAACCATTCAAGGTGCACAAAAAAAAAAATAGTGTGAAAGTTGTTCAGGGCAAAAAGACCTTTTACATGAGGGTAGTCACTAATCTGAATTTTTTATATTTTGTAAAATATGGTCTTCTAAACAACCTAATTTATGTTCTCTCTGCCTGAGCACAGTAGGAGTCATGCCAAACAAATATAAATATCTTGGAAAGTAAACAAGTTACCAATATACAACCAAAACAAAAGTTGTTTAGGACAAATTTACTTTTCAAATGAGGGTAGCCACTAATCTGAGTTCATTAGATTTTCTTAAATATAGGCATCCAAAAGGTGAAAATTGTGAAGAAAAATAAAAATGCAGGTAATCAGATGGCCATAGTTAAAAAAATATAATTAATGCAGCTAAATGAATAGGTTCATTGGAAATGCATTTTTTTTCCTGAACAACTTTCATACTGATGGTTTATGTGTAGCGCATATACTTTTAGAGATATTTACATTTGTTTGGCATAACTCCAATGAACAATGAAATTTGAGGTAATCAGATGGCCATAGTTTAAAAAATACAATTAGTGCAGCTTAATGAATAGACTCATGTAAAAGGTCTTTTTGCCCTGAACAATTTTCACACTGTTTTTTATCTGCAACTTGTAAATGTTTAGAGATATTTACATTTGTTCGGCATAACTCCTATTGTACTTCTAAACATCCTCAGTTTTGCAAGTAGCTATGCCACTCAAGTGAAATTCTAAACCAGACCACCTTGCTCATGTCTGTCATGCCTAATTTAAAGTGGACAGGAATTGATTTCTTACGTGCAGCTGTTTGAAATGTCTCTATTTTCATAAATTACATTCATACCTCTAAAATATCCTTATTTAACCATGCCTGAATAAAAGCTGAATCTGTTAATTGTGTTTTGTATTGTTGTATTTGTATGGAAAATATACTGTGCAGTTCCTTGCATGGAACCAAGAATTTGGAGTTTTGACTGTCACGTCATGGTTTCAGAACTGTGGGCACTGTACTGATAAGTTCCTGCTAACATTTCAGAAACCATAAAGCCACAGAAAAACTTGCTGCTATATTGGACTTTGTAACACAAGATCCACAGAAACAGATGATTTGATACTTTTTATTGGACCAACACAGTTGTTATAAAAGAACAAAGGTGCTGTTAGCGTTTTGATTATGAAGAATCCTTCATCAGAAAACACTGGAAGTTGTTTTAGAAGAACATACTTTCTCAAAACCCAGATCATACAAAAAAAAAAGATGAAATGCTGCTATGGACCCCATTGGTTAAAACTGCATTAAAAAAACAACATACCCATATAAAGACAGCAAAAGTTCCATCAAAAGAAAGCTACCCCAAGGTCAAATGACTTGAAAGTTCACTCCCTGAGAAAAGCTATAAACCAAATGAAATTTCATTTTAAAACCATCTGTATGTGTCTGTTCTACAGTAGCATTAGTAAATGACAATGATTAAAAACCACAAGGAAAAATAAGCTTAAAGAGCAGCTGGCAACTTCAGGAGACCTTTAACAAAACATAATATTTAGATAAAGTTTAGCTTGTATTTCACATTAGTTCTTTATTCCTCCTCCCCATTATTTATTGCTGAGGTCAATTGCATGAAAACAGAATTTTTGCTCCTGAACAGTTCATCAGTTTCTGTTGCTGTCTCACTACCTGTGGTCATAATGCACTACTTGTGAAAATCACAGTTACTCTCATGGCAACAGATTGTGATGTCACAACAGAGCATTATGACTTACAGTAGGGAGTAAGTTATAGAGGCAGATTAACTTTAAAGTAACTGGAAGGCTTAAAAACATGTATTCATGTACATTTGCTCAGTAATAAATAATGGGGAGGAGAAATCTAGAATATATATGGAATACAAGCGGAATGTTATCTACTTATGTTTTTCAAAGTTTTCTTTCGGGTGTCAGTAGCTCTTATAGCAATACATAGTAAATAATGTTAAAAGTCTTATACATATGAACATATCTATGTGATAAGTTAAAAATGGGTTAGAAGACAACCTGGTCTAGTGCAAATTAAGCATTCACCAGATGTTTCACACAGTGGTGTCAATCAAATTTTACACAGTGTACTGTTCAGATACATTTTTCTTAAACTCTGTGTACAGTAAGTTCATATCATTCATGAATAGTTAAACTTATACTGTCTTAAACTTGATACATCTGCAATTCTGTAACAAGTGACTAGTGTATGTATATAGTCAAAACCCCAAACCTATATCACAGACCCCCTTGTAATTGAGATACTGTTATCCTAATATGTCCATGTATCAACATGTGTCCATATGTACCTAATTTGCTGTTGTATTAAATAACAGTTCTTTAAATCTAAAAAACAAAAACAAAACTCAAATGACAGGTTCAGCTTTTATTTAGGCACAGTTAAATAAGGATCCTTTAGAGGTATGAATACAATTTATGAAAATAGAGACATTTCAAACACCTGCACATAAGTAATCAATTCCTTTCCCCTTTAACTCATTCAGACTGATTGTGTGTTTAGAACATTGGAGACAGAACTCCAAACTGCTTTTTATTGAGAATCTTCTTACGGCATTGTGCAGAATTCTTAGCAAATGTGCACACATGTCAAACAAATCTAAATATCTTTAAAACTATTCCAGGTGCACAAAAATAGCTAGTCTTTAAGTTGTACAGAACAAAAAGACCTTTCCAAATGAGGCTAGCCACTAATCTGAATTTCTTACATTTTGTAAAATATGGTCATCTTATTACGTGTGTTTAAATTTTTGTTTTTACAAAATTTACATTTCAGGTGGCAATTAAAAAAAACATAAAGAATTTAGATTAGTGACTACCCTCATTTGAAAAGCCTTTTTGTCCTGAACACAAAAATGTAAAATAATGCACTTCGGGCACAGAAATCCAGGGGCAGAGTACAAAATGGGTGGAGTGGTATCAACAACATGAAGAAAGCACACATTCAATAAAAAACATTTTACATACAGTTGATTACTGTTTAACAATGTTATGCATCTATGGCTGCCACTGCATATCTGATGCAAACCCATAATCACGTTCCTCATTTGAAGTGAAAAGTGGTGGGGTGGAGGCCATAACTGATTCCTTGTTTTTGTGTTAAAGGGGCCAGTTTTTTTACAGCAAAAACAAGGAAAGGGGTAATTTCTAAAATGTGCAGACAAGCATGGGGATCACTTTTTTCAGAGCATGCCACCACCAGCAGCTACCACATCAAGACTACTACTACCCCACCTAATACAATCAGGGGAAAACCTGAAGTAGTCTACTAGCACTGAGATCAATATGGTTATGGCACATTTACCAGAAATTACTGCTTAGAAAAGAATGAGAACGTGACTGTGATGATGAGCAAATCCCAGACCAGATCTCTAGTTTGTTAATAGTCTCCTCCTGAGTCTGATTTTTATGGCTGTGTGGGGCCAAGCTCCACAGATATTATGCCATCATCAGATTTGTAACTGGGCTGCTGTCTGATGTTCTGCTACAGTGCTCCAGCATAGTTTCCAGCGTTTCTGTTTGTGCAGCCCTTCCCTTTCGCGGGCCGCATAAACATATTCATTTCCTGGTGCACTACTTTTACTTTCCACAACTGCAGAAGTGACGGTCACTGTGTGCAACATAATGGTGCTGACTTAAAGTATGCATGCACGAATATTGTGCATATGTATGTAATCCCCATGCCACCTTTGGCTAGCTGGCACCCCCTTTAAAATAACTACTACCAACTACATGACATATAGTTTTCTTTTTGGCAGAACTACACTCACGGTACCATCCCTAGCATTGGAGTGTATACCAAGATCATTATCTACAGGATGGGGATTGGGGGTTCATACTAAAATGAACCTTTTTATTTACAACCAGGTCCAGGGGAGAGGATGCTAGGTATATGCTAGGTATATGCTAGACCTACCTGCTGAGGGGCCCCAATAAAATTCACACTAGAAGCAACAAGTGGAATGTCCAAAGCATTCATTGGGATTTTGCAGTATGGCTTTATTTACAGATGTTACTTAAAGCAAGGATGGCCCCCAAAAGGTTTTTCATTGCAATAAGGCACACTCTCCTTTGCAGGACACTTTGCTAGACAGTACTGTTTTCCACAAAAATAAACACATTTCTATCTCTCTTTCAAAGTGTATATATGTGGGATGCGAAACATACTTTAAACATTTTCCACACATTTCCATTTCCAAAGTGCATATCTGTGGAATGTGACACACACTTTAAAATCCTACTGGTGCATGGTCTTTGTCCAGGGAACAGTAGTGCCCATCCACAAACCACTTAGCCCTGCTTGAAACTCCAGATGGCATTCCTCCCACCCTTTGCCCCAAACAGCCTTTGCCTTTCCTTCAGGGTTACATCAAATGAGTCTCCAACCCCCAATGAAATGCTAAAGACTCTCAACTTTAACTTTAAATTCAACACAGTTGTGGTGAAAGGAGTCCTGACCAGTGTGATCTAGCCTTATCTCGAGCACACACACCTCAGACAGCTCCCTCAGAGAACAGTCTCAAATTCTGTTCTCACAGATTAGTTGTTCCTTCCTCCCAGTCAAGTTCCAAATTCAGTCTTGCATTGAATTCCTCATCCTGTTCCATTCTTCTCTTTGCCATCTGCTTTCTTCTTGGGCTCTGGATGCATAATCTGACTCCCCCAATCACCATCAGCACAACTCTCCAACTTTTCTTGTTAGGTCTGGATGCAATATACCTTACCCCTAACCATTCTATGTTCCCCTCCCTCTCTAAACACATCCAAGTGCACTGCCCCTGGCTTATGCAGCCTACCCCACTACCCAACTGCCTTCCCCCTCTCTCTCTCTGTATACCCTTCCCCCAACCCTTGTATTTTCTTCCACTAGCCCTCGCCTCCAGCTTGCATTGGATTGTGGGGCTCCTCCCCCTTGCAGGACCTTTAGCTACCTTTTACCTAACCTTTGCTAGGTGCCATAGGGGTAACAAAAAGAAAGCCAAACCTGCCTCAGAAAGGTGAACCCCATCCCCCCTATACAAAAGAGGCTTATCAAAGGAAATCTCCCTATGTGGGATGTAGGTCCCTCCCAACTCCACCATGATTGCAGCCATCCTTCTATTTAATCTCTTCCTAGCCCTCTTGATCACCCAAATACTCTTCACATGCCACCAAACCCATCAAGATATGATCTCTGACCAAACCATTTCTACTCTTGGCCACCAGCCCTTTAATGTGTATAGGTCAGCCTTCATAGCCTGGAGAAAAGCTCCCAAGCTGTCTTTCCCAAATCAGTTTCCCCGAGGTGGATCACCAGTATATCTGGAGCACCCCAGATCAGCCTAAGTTCCCCCACCAGAGGAAGTAACTGGTCCCAATGCATTCCCCAGACCCCTTTCCATCAAACCTGGTGACCTCTGAGATCCTTCATCAATTCCCAATCACCCGAGGTGGTTCCTGCATGTTGATCTTCCCAATATATAAATGAATGCCCCAGGATCCAAATGGTCTTTCTTTGATGTACACCTGCTGACAGAAAGAAACAAAAAGCAAGGGTCATTTAGGTTCTGCTGTAGCACTTATAACAGGTGGATTGCCATCTGCCTAGCTTCTTTAAATCTTCCTCCAATCCTCATGATTAGCTAAGGTAGAGACAGCACCTATCCAAAATGAGTGGGTAGTGAAGTGTGCTTGGTCCAGCCTCTTAAATTCCAGAGCCTTTTTTAGGACCCCCCACACCTGGAAAGAAGTCACAACATCTCCATTTCTATGCTGAAACTATGCCCCTGGGCCTGAAGCCTGGTTTTTTTTCTGTAATGCTCCATTGCCTGTATGGCACATATCCTCTCCTCCCTATAGCTATAATGTGTACTCTTGTCCTGTCTCCCATCTGGTCTGTTTTTGAATGCCATACCCAAATAAGTAAACCAGCCCTGTCAAACTCAACATCTCCCACCTGTAGGCCCCCTTCTGTATCCCCTTTGTTTTTAGTTACCACCTCACTTACTCTGAATGTCCCTTTGTACATCAGTGTAAAAATCACCTTAAAAAGACAAGCTTCTTTGGCTGAATTGCAAACAGCCACCAGGGCCCCCAAAATGTTGACCAAAATGTCTGGCATGATGGGACTATGAGTGTCTATCCAAGTGCCCTGCTTCTTTTGCCATCCCAAGAGTATGTGTCTTATCCTTCTTCCCCTGGTGGTCTCTAGCCATCTTCGGGTGCCGCATGCCCAGCCTATCCCTGCCAACTGTACTACCAAGGTAGAGTGAGCCAATTCTATGTTCCACCTGTCCACAATAAACCTCATTACCTGCTCCTCAGTAATGGGCAAACTTACCACTATGTCCTGCTGCAACCAAAACCCTTGGAAGGCTTCCCATGCACTCTCATATGCCTTCAATGTATTGGCCAACCATGAGTTCTGGTACAACATTCAGGGTTTAGCCACCCAATCTCCCACAGCTGCTCTGGCCACCTCTGCCTGAGGGGCCAGCCTCCTGAACCTGCCAAACTGAAAATTGGAAAGGCTATCAGTAATTTACTTCTTAACACTCTCAACATGCCTGGCTGGGAATGTAAGGTTGAGCCAAAGTCCAAGCAGAACCAGCTGCCACATGACCCTGGTTACCATTTCTGTAGACCCTTTCCACCTGTTAATAACTTCCACCATGCCCTTGTTATCACACCAAAACAAAACTTTCATGTTCTGCATTTCCTGCCTCCATACTACTAAGGCCTCCCAAATGGGGAAAATCTCTAGCAGAGTGATGTCTGACAGCAACCCCTCCTCCTGCCACTGTGCTGGCCATGCCTCTGACATCCACTTACCTCTGTAATAAGCTCCCAACCCCAAAACCCTGGATGCATCCATGTGCAACTGAAGAGCATCACTGTCAAGCCCAGTCCTCCTGCCAGAAAGTGACCCCATTATAATCCCTCAAAAAGGAATCCCAAACTGCAAGGTCATCCCTTACTCCCTTGTTGATGTTCACCCAATGGTGTGGACATTTAGCTTTTCCTGTGGCCCACCCAAACTACCTGGGGAACACTCTGCCAGGTTCAATGGCCTTACATGTGAAATTAAAATGACCCAAGAGTTGTGAAACCAAAACTAACAGCACCCTTCTCCTATCCCTCACCTGTTCTAACAGCCCCTTGAGCCACTGAACCTTGTCCTGCAGCAGCCAAAGACATTCCTTCATTGTATCCACCTTAGTCCCCAGAAATTCTAAAACCCTGGCTGGTCCCTCTGTCTTTCCCTCAGCTAAAGGAATACCATGATCTAAGCACATGTCCTGAAAATCCTGCAACATTCACTGAACCTCTTCCTTAGATTTCCTGATGAGCAAGAAATCATCCAGATAGTGGACTACCCACCTGTGCCCATATCTGATTCCAAAAACCCATTGAATCCATGTACTGAAAGCTTCAAAGGTGAAGCAAGCCATAGAACAGTACATGGGCATGGCCTTGTCGAAATAGATCTCCCCTTCAAACTGGAAACCTGGCAGATCCCAGTCTTCCAGCCACATTGGCAGGATGCAGAAAGTTGACTCGATGTCTGTCTTTGGCAGCCAAGCCCCCGGACTCCTCTGACTGATGCTACTGCTGAGTCCAGTGAGGCATAGGATACCGTATTACAGTCCTTGGGTATGCCATCATTCACCGATGATTCCTCAGGGTGCGATAGGTGATGAATCAGGCGGTATTCAATGGGCTGCTTTTTGGGGACCTTTCCCAAAGGAGAATGCAGAATTGCACACATGGTGGGCATGCCAGAGGGCCCTTGACCCTACTGGCGGCTTTTTCCTTAGCAATTTTCAGGCAGACTACGTCCTCCTTCCCCCTTACTGAAGCGAAGTTCTTGGCCCTGGCTCCTGTCCTAGCACCTTGAAAAGCAAATGTAAATCCCCTTGCAAAATCCTCTCTTAACATTGCCCCCTGTTTCTGATCAGGGTAACCCACTGTCCAAGCTTCCACCATTTTGGCTTTAATTGGTGTCCTGACCATGGGAAAACCCCATCTCAAATCAACTATCCCCGGTACTCAATTCCAACCATAGTTGGAACTGTACCCTCCTTGTACCCATACCTCATCCCCCTCCCCCATTTCCACTACAGTTCCCCCCTTCCCTCCCTGCGAACCTTGAAAGGGCTACTCCTGGTTATTCATTCCCCCAGAATGCTCTTTGTTCCCTCTGCATTTTAATATCGGGTGTTGCCCATTACATTTTGAGCATACGTGCTTAAATTTACAATTGGTCCATGTGCTTGACGCCCTGTTATAAGCCCAACAAGACTTCATAGCCACTTGCACTGTAAACATTTTACTCACTTCCGCCACTCCCTGCCTAACCTGATGAGGTTCAGACCCAGAGTTCTGAATGTATACAATCCCATCTTAAGTCCCCTCTTGCCGCCATCCTCTGGCGGAAAGCCTCATCATACTCCAACCAACTGTACCCCTTCTGTGCCTTGTAGGCATCCCTGATGATGGCTGTATAGATCAGTAGTGTATTTCCAAATCTGGCTGCTTTTCTAACAAAATGTTGCTATAAATCAAGAACCATGCCTGCCAAGTATCCAAGTTCTTACCTTTATATGTAGCCTCCTCCTCCTCCTTGTGCCCCACTACCACTAATGCCACTGCCATTTCAAAATTTTCCACCATTTCTTTCTGTTCATATTTTTTAGCAGTTTTCTTATGTAATAAACCAAAGATGTCCACATACTCTTCTTTCCATATTTTATCCTTAATTGATGTGGGAACATGGTCTTCTAGAGAAAACCCCGGTGGAGCATTCTACCCTCTTTATTCCCAGTCCCATCATCCCTTGCAGCCCCCTTATGCCTCTTGTCCTTCTTAAATTCCTCTAAAATCTTTTCCATTGTAACCAAATCTTTCTCACCCGTCTCGTCTAACAACCCAGCCATACAGTCCTTAAGACTGCCTGCCCCTGATAGGTCTACTGC
This sequence comes from Neoceratodus forsteri, assembly GCA_016271365.2. Lineage (NCBI taxonomy): Eukaryota > Metazoa > Chordata > Ceratodontiformes > Ceratodontidae > Neoceratodus > Neoceratodus forsteri. Next base: position 878,695,186 of record CM028129.1, read on the forward strand.
ACCCTTACCCAACTCAGTGTCTGGATCCAAGGGTTATGGCGTGGGTTCAGGAAGGTGGGGTAGGTTCTGGGTCTGTGGCTGGCTCCCTTGGGTGCTTATCTCCTGCTCCCCTGCCCTGAGGCCCATCCAGCTGCTTCCTTTTCCTCTCCACTTCTTCCTCCTCTTCATGGTTTTGAGCCTTGTCAATAGGCTCTGTCATCTTGCTCATCAATGATGCGGCCTCCTGTTGTAGCTGCACACCCGAAGCTGGAGCTGGTCACTTCTTTGGAGCCATTCTCATCCAACACTAAAGGATAAATAGAGAGGAGAAAGGGGGAGAGGGGAAGGAGGAGGAACGAAGAAAACAAGATTTAATGACCAAGCCAGATTGCTATGATGTACCTTGCTGTGCAAAAACTATAGCAATGGCCCCCTCATCTCCCACCCATGTCTATGCTGCCTGAGCAAGTCCAACAGCCTCCAAATTCTCTTGTGGACCAAGGTTGCCCCTCACATACATGTTATTAACCTCTCTTTTAACTGTAAAAAGAGGTCAGTTAGATAGAATTGTGTGGCCTCCCTGCCACTGTCCCACATTTCTAAGGCTGCACCTCTGCTTCATTATGCCCTCAAACCAGCTTCAACTGCTTGAATTTTCTGAATGTGCTGGGGGCCCTCTAGTGCCATGCAACCCTGTGCAAATACTGAGCCAGTCCCAATGCTCTCCTGGGGATTTGCACCTGTTTCTATGATGTTTAGCATTATTTGAGTGTGTGCCATTGTATTGTGTTTCTAGCAGCCCCTAGTGCCTGGGCCCCCTTGATGTGCTTTAGGTAATCTGGCGTCTCTATCCCTTCTGCCTGTGGGTACCCATATGGTGTATCGCAGAGACAAAAAACTGTCCTGCCTAACCTGCATGATCCCGCTTATGCACATTTGCTGTACCAGCCATCTCAGTTCCTCTGTCTAACAAACCTCTAATGCGTATATACTTCCCTTTTTTTCTCATTACCCTTGCTTCCTAGCACATTCCTCCAGAGGCGCCCCTCCATACTATTCAACATTAAGCATACCCACAGCCATTTTCTTGCAACAAACCCCACAATTTCAGTTCACGTGATTGGGTTTCCTTTTTTTCCCTATCTCTCTATGGTGTGTATCCTGAGGCACAGGTCCATGATACCCCATCCTCCTCCCAGTTCTCAGGAGCGTTACACTTGTAACTTATCCCCCTCTCCTTCTTTGCCAGCCATAAAAGAAAATAGGCAAAAGGAGAGAGGTTCTGCAACAAGAACTCCTTTTGCTGCACCAGAATTTGTGACCCATTCGCAACCCTGCCCAGTAGGATGTATAGTGATCAACATCACAGACCATCACATACGGTCACACCTGGGCCCCGCTGCAAAACAGCAAGTTCCCCTTGTTGCCAGTGCCCTGGGCACAGGCCACTCCTCCACAGTTGCCAGCACTGCACAGCTACTGCTGTAGCCCCTCAGCAGTGTGTTAATCTCTCACTCCATCATGAAAAGTCCTAATGTAGAGAAAGGTTATCTTGCAAAATCGACCCCAAGATCTTCCTCTGCTGTGACAGAAAAACTCTACCAAAAGAATCTGGCACCATTTGCAGCTGCTTCCCTGGCTAAACAACCCCATCCATTGCCATGTGGCTCCAAAGCCCAGCATGCCTGAACCTCAGCAAACCTCCCTATGACTGTGAGGTACAGCATGGCCTCTGCCGGCTTCCAAAACAAGCACCCAGCACCAGAACAACTCCCCAGCTGTCCTCCCTCCCAAACACAAGTCCCAGGCAACATCCCCATCACACTCATCATTCCATCACAAGGGAGGGGAGAGGGGCTGCAATGCCCTCTGTGTCCACTGCATCAATCAACAACAAGCGGCTGGAAATCCACCACAGAAATGCAAGTAATCTAACTGAAGCCACACAACCACAAGGTCAATCCAGCTTATAGAAGATGCCATTTGCCAGACTGAAACCCCATTTCTCTCTGGCCCCATCACAGCAAACAGGCCCATGCATGGCAAACCCACACACTTGCCAAACAGTTGCCTGCTCTGTTGTAGCAAAATATTTTATATATATTTTCTTCATTTGTATATATCTATATCAACCTCACAACTTTATGCCCACCACCTATGATAATTAGTACTCTCCCCTCCCAAACTAACATTGAAAAGAAAAGTTAGGCCCACCTTGCCATGTAGTCAGCCATGCAGTTAATAGGCCCCACTAGGCCTTCGTCCCAGTCCCAAAATATACTTAATTTTCAGCCTAATTAGACCTGTAATTGTCAAAACCAAGAAAATAGAATGCTAAAAAATTACATGAACTACTACTTTTACCTTTCTTTTAAGAATACAGCCTCAGACAAAGAATAATCTATGGTCTGGTGTCCCAGGCCCCAAAGTTGCAAAACCTTACCTATTGGTGCAGACAATCAGTAGCAATTGCCAATCTCAATGCTGAGATCCACTCTTATGAGAAACCCCAGCAGAAAGAGAGAGAAAGTCTCCAAACCTGGGCTTATAAATCCCCTAAGGACCCCTTGCAAGGACCACTCTTGACCCTCCCCTGACCAATCATGCACTCCCTCAGGTGTACGCATCACTTTCTTGTGCCTGTCACTCATGAACTCACCTGTCCTTCCCCTCCCTTATACCCGCTGTCAATCATGACCTCACCAAGCCCCACCCCTTCTCCTCTAAAGCCTAACTCTGCCATCCCCATATTCCTTAACCCTTATTGTTCCATTTCTTCAGGTATGCCATCAGACAATTTTGGTTGCCTTTTAATGGCAACCCTGTTTACTTAATACAGTGTAATGCATGAGTGAATGTGTGATACATTTTTTTACACACCTAAGGTGTGTTTTGCCACATAAGCCACAACAGTGAAGCTTTAAGTGGTTATTTTAATTTTTTTATTTTATTTTAATGTGTTAACTGGGTAAGAGCACTGTACCAAGGCTCCTTTTTCAGGTTCAACCTGGGCAAAGTATGCATACAAATAAATATATACAACATTCAACAGAAACATTCATTTACAGCTACAAGTACATAAATCAAGCAAATACTTTTTTAGTCACTTTTTAAAAACTTGAAGAGAACAGTAAATATGTAAAAATTCTGGTAAACTATTCCAGAATCAATGCACAGTTGCAGTAAAATCACTCAAACCAGCTCTAGTTTTATAGGAACCAGCATTAAGAACAACTCCAGTATGACATTTTCGTCCTTTGTATTTATAGATTTGTTAGGATTTAGGTACTCATTTGTTCACCTATTTATTGCATAAAATGTACGAGTGTAAACTGATCTTTGCAATAACTGTATTTGTTGTCTTCTGTAATTTTATTTTTTGTAATATTTTCTGTATTTGTATTTCATTTATGTTAAAGGTCTATGACCGAACAATAAACTTTTACAATACAACAATTCCAGTAGATGACTATAAAACAGACAACATACCCATGATTAAAAGAAGATCAGAGAGTGGGGAAAGAGTGGAACAAAGAATATATATTTTTTTACAATTAGAACTTTATTGAATTTTGCATTTAAATTACAGCAACAATCCATAAACAACCATCATTAACAGCAACCTGGTCGGGATTACTCCCTTGGCTTAACAGACTATACATTAGGTACAGTGTGCATACAATTAAGAGAACAATGATCATATGGAGAAACCTTATCGCAGAAGCAAGGAATACTTTTAATAACTAAACAACAAAAAAACATTGTAGACATTGCACTCATGGTAACTTACCAAGCTGTGAGAATAAAAAGCAGTGGTGAGTACATAAAGGAGCAAGTAAAACAAACTTGCAAATGTTATTGTAGATGAGAGAAAGATTGTGTAACTCTTTAGAACCTAATTTAAAAAAAAGGCTAGATACACAATCAAAATTACATTACATCCCCTAACCTTACATTACATCCCCCACCGCTACATTGCATCACTACTACATGGCCACTGAGTTCTTCTATCGCACTGCATGTCTATGCCACCCCTTGATATCCACCTATTCCATCTCTACAACTATCATTTCTGTGCAAGTGGCTCTATTTGCACTGTTGACCTTACATTGTCCCTCCACCCATTACCCACCCTCAGTTAGACCCCTGTACCTCAAATGGCATCAGCAACTACACCAAAAAAATACTCTTTGACAGCCTCAAAAATCTTCTTCTCCTAATATTGCTCTGTTCAGGAAATGTTGAATTAAATCCTGGACCCTCTACACTGATTGAATCGCCATCTGAGCTCACATGGCTAAAAGGTCTCAGCTTCTTGCATATTAATTCATGCAGCTTGCTAAAAAAGCAGGATTTGATACAGGCCTGGGTTCTTCATGCAAAACTTGACCTACTGGTGGTATCAGAGACCTAGCTCAAAAGCTTTACCCCTGACCATAGTATTAATATTCCCTCTTATAATGTGTTCAGGGCCAACAGGACATCTCAGGGAGGGGGGAATTACCATTTTTGTTCTAGATAAATATGCAGTTTCTGTTATCAATTACACCTCAGTACCTAAATAATTGGAAATACTCACCTTAAAGATTTCCCTGCCATCTGAGGAGCATATATGCATAACAGGCTGCTAGAGAACTCTATAAAGGGACCTCCAGATATTACAACACCTTAGAAAAATTCTGGAATCATCAAACTCAGAAATGGTTATCATGAGCGACTTCAATCTCAATTGGGAATTCACCCTGTTCAAAGTCCCTAAAGAACCTTTGTGATACCTATGGCCTTTCTCAGGTTACCCCTGATATTACCCACCCAAACACAAAAATCCCCACACACACAGCACCCTTCTTGATCTAATCCTCATCAACAAACCTCAAAATTTCTCACACACTGGGGTATTCGATAACTAGTGACCATCAGGCTATAGCCTGCGTAAAACACATCCCTAAATCAAACTTCACTTCCAGCTTCAGACTAAAAAGAACCCTCAGAAATTTCAACTGTCAAGATTTTCTGCTTGACCTAAGTAAAATCACATGGCAAAACTTCTACCTGGCTATCTCAGTCTCAGAGGCCTATGACTTGTTCCAGGACCTAGTCCTGAGAGTGATTGATAAACATGCTCCCATCGTTAAAATAAGAATGAGGAAAAGAACCTGTCCCTAGTTCAACAATACTGTAAAAGCAGCCCTACATGGCAGAAATCTTTTATGGAAAAGGGCACACAAAACTAAACTAGCCCAAGACTGGTTGGAATTTAGAAAGTCAAGGAATTTGTGTACAGTGCTTATAAGGGCCAAGAAAGCTAAATACTTTCAATCAGTTCCGTCCTCATCCAAAAACAATGCCTCAACATTTTGGAAAATACTTGACGAGATAGAAGGCCACAGTCCCTCCTTGTCCCTGTCATCCAAAATTATCAATGGTGCCAATACCTTCACTAACAAACAGAACGTCTTAGAACAACTCAACATCCACTTCACTACTGCTGGTCTTGAGTTTGACTCCTCTCCTGCAAGTCAGTTCCAGGCACAATGCTGCTCTGATGGCACATCATACCCTCTTGCTAGGAACTACCATCCTTCACCTTCATCTAGTTTTAAGCCAATATCTTACAAACAAGTGGAAAATCTTCTGCTCACCCTAGATACCAAAAAAAGCACCAGCGCTGACCTAATCAAACCCCTCTTTTTGAAACTGGGATCTTATTTTTCTGACACCCCCGATTTTGCATCTCTTTAATCTCTCCCTCTCCAAAGCTGAACTCCCTGTGGTTTGGAAAGTTGCCCATGTCATTCCTCTCTTCAAATCTGGTGACCCATGTGATCGGAACAACTATCGACCAATCTCTCTGCTACCTATCTTATCCAAACTGTTGGAAAAAATAGTCAACTCCCAACTGGGAGAATACCTGGAAGCCCACAATATTCTTAATCCCATCCAGTCTGGATTCAGGTCTAACCACAGCACAGTCTCAGACCTTATGAAAGTCACTAATGACTGACAGATTTCCCTTGATGCAAAGAAATATGTCTGTGCACATTTTTTGGACCTCACAAGGCTTTCAATACTGTTGATCATGACTTACTACTGTCAAACCTGTGTAAAATTGGTCTACATAAAAATGCTTTGAAATGGTTCTCTTGCTACATGGTGGGCAGGCAACAGTAGGTAAAAGCTCAAGGTGAGCTCTCACCACTGAAAAGTCTGCTGAGAGGGGTACTTCAAGGATTCATCCTGGGGCCCTTGCTGTTTGCAGTATACATAAATGGTATTGACCATAATATCAACAGCACAGATGTTCATCTATTTGCAGATGACATAGTTCTGTATGTTGCTAGACCCACCCTTTAACTTGCATGTAAGGACCTACAGGATGAATTTGATACCCTTCAACATAACCTGCATCAGCTGAAACATCTGCTTAATGCTAAAAAAAAAACTATGTTTCTCTCTCCCCATGCTCTTGCAACACCTGCTAATCCTACGAGTACCAGCCTGCAGATACTGACCATCCTGGGGGAACCACTCAAAAAATGGATAACTTGAAATGTCTGGGCTTCTGGCTGGACTGTATGCTTCCATTTACAGTGCATATCGAGGAGGTACCATAGCAAAAAACTCAAGCAGCAACTAGGTCTTTTTTATTTTATTAAACATTTACTTAACCAAGAGGGAAAAAAAAGACTGGAGCAATCCACTTTTCTCCTTCTCCTCAACTATGCTGATCTGCTATATAGCCTTTGCCCCAAAACAGCCCTAACTAAACCGGACACTTTGTACCACAGAGTATTAAGGTTCATGACTAATGCTCCTTACAACACCCATCACTGTCTCCTCTATGAGCATCTTGGCTGGCCATCACTTACCTCCAGAAGGCTAAGGAATGCATCCCTCTGGATCTACAGAGCCATTGCTAACAGACTTCCTCCTTACATTTCTGTTCTCTTCAAATGCACAATTGGTGCCTATTCCCTTTGTAGATATTCCTATATCCTGTTTGATATCACTAAAATACGAACCCACTTTGGTGCCTCCGCTATAAGCTATGCTCTCCCTTCACTATGGAACAACCTTCAGAAGTCCTTAAAACTTTTTCAACTTATTGGGAACTTCTTCTTCACATCCCTCTTAAATTGTACACTGAATGACACATGCAACTGCTATTCTTAAATGGACACTGAGCTTGAGAAACTGAAGAAACCTACTACAGCACTTCTCCTACTGTGTTGTAACAACCCGGTATATGGTCCTTCCCTGACTTATCCTCACCTGTCCCCTGCTCCACAGCCCCCCTCTCCTACCATCCTTCTACTCTACCTCCCAGTACTCCTCTCACCAAACCTTCTCACCTACTCTAGCACTTACTCCTATTGTGTTGTGATATCACTGTACATGGTCCCTCTTTGACACATCCTCACTCCCCTATGTTGCCCCTGCAACACAGTATCCTTGATCTTCTGTTTTATTGCTTATCTCTGATACTCCTGCAATGGCCCTGTATGTTGTTAGACAGTAAGTACTTTTAATTCCTGTATGTATTCTGATTCTTGATTTGTTTTGCTTCGTATGTAAGTATATATTGTTCTCATGCATATTTGTACATTGACAGTATTGATCCTGTGACATACGATTTCACTGTAAGTTTCACTTTTTTACTTGTATTTTATATTGTATCTCTCGGATTAACTTGTCCTCACAGGACCACCTTGTAAATGAGTTTGCTGAACAGTGTTTTCTCCTGGTAAAATAAAGATTGATTGATTGATAAAGAAGAGAACCAACATCAGTGGATTTACATTATTCAAAGGAGAAAAATGTTTCATGTTATAAAGGACTCCAATTTTTTTGTTAATATTATGACAAATAAGCTTAATATGCACAGACAAAGTAAACAAGGGATCCAAAATAACTCCAAAGTATTTAAACTGGGATATTTGCTCAATTGAGTTACCTTGAGTGCCATAAGGTTAAGAAGCAGGGCAATTAATTAGCATGAAATGTGACCCACAAATCATAGATTTAGTTTTATTTGAATTAAGAATAAGTACATTCTTAGAAAACCAATTATGAACACACACACAGAAATATCTGTTTGAAGATATTTAGCCAATTTAGAAAATTCCTTAGCTGAAGGAAAAAAAGAATGAGATTGTCAGCATAATGTAATGAATGGCAAGTTGTGGTTACAGATGGAAGAAGATTAACAAAGAAAGAAAACATAAGTAGCCCTAAAATTGATCCTTGAGGTACACCCCTATCATTTTTACTGATACTAGACATCACATCTGACACCCAACAAATTGGTAATGATCCATTAAATAATCTTCAATACAGGGAACAATCTTAGATGAAAAGCCCTAAACAAAGCAATTTGTGATCATTAAGACTGAAGGCCTTGGTTGGGTCCATGAACGTGGCCCCAATAAGGAAATCATTATCCATACCATACAGGACCAAGTTCGAGAACCTGACCAAGACCATTCACATACCAAAACCCTTTCAAAATCCATACTGCTGAGGACAAAAAATATTATATTTTTCCAAGTAGTAATTAATTTGCTTGGCTACAATTTTCTAGTAGTTTACTAATAGGATTTAGAATTGAAATAGGATGAAAATCTTCTACAGGGACAGCATGAGTTTTCTTAGGAATGAGCCCAATCCTAGTACACTTCCAAGAAGTAGGAAATTGCTGAGAAATAAACAACAGAATATTACACACAATGGAAGGGCAATATAAGGAGCAACTAACTTAAAGGAGATAGGAAATGATTTTTACATAGTTAACTGCCCTTCCATCTTCCTTTCCATGTCAAGTATGTATTCTGATATACTTTAATGATATTTTGATAAATAAATAATCTAGCTTTGGGGTGCCCTCAGATCTACATAGAATTCCACTCTCCTCACCAGCTGCTGCTCTTGATGTTCACATTTCCGAGTCATTTTATGACATCAATAACTCCCATTCCATACTGTTCTTCTGAATGGCTTAGAATAGGAGTTTCTGATATAGTAGACTGTTCAGACAGTATGAAAGGAGAAAGCAACAATTGCTGAGGGAAAACAGGTACTCGGGGTAGTTACAAAGGCAACAAAATTAGATTGTTAATTTAACAAAGAAGATCAAAAACGTATCAGAATACTGGGTAGCCAATATAAGAACAACTGGAGGACATTTAGAGGTGTACAAAGTGTTTTCTAACACCTTTAAGAAAATGACTGTCCAACCCTGCCCTACAATCAGAACTGCTATCAGGAATATAAGAAAGTAATTTAAGAAAGTCACTAGTAGTGACATGCTTAAAGTAAAAAAAAAAACAGCCAATCATGGGAAAAGCTTGCCTCAGAAGAGGGAAAAAGGGTGCTCAGGAAGCATAAATAAGCTATAATCAGAAAATCTGAAACTAATGTAATTAGTTATTTCAAAATGGTCTATAATAACATTATAATTAACCTTTAAAAGTCAATTTTTTCCTTGGTCTTTAGTATTAATCAAGGAATTAACATTGTCCCAAAACTGACGCAAATCAGACCAATCCATTTCCAACTTCTTTTTTTAATATTCAGTTTTGGCAGATCTAATTATAAATGTAACTTTATTTCTAATTTGTCTCTACTAGGCAACACATGAGCTGGAGGAGAGGATTTAAAAGCAGCCCAAGCCAATTTCCTTCACCTTATCATTTTCTTTACATTTTACAAAATCCAACTATTAGGGGTACCTCTAACTCATCATATGCACATAGGAAAACATTTTTCCTGAATGGAAAGGAGTTGATTATGGAAAAAATCCAAAGCCAAATCAACATTATATGTAAGGTCAAAATAAGACCAATCAATAAGAGATAACTCCAAAACCAAATCAAAGATAACATCATCTTTAAAATTACATCACTGGACAAATCAAGGGGAAATTCTAGGTGGCTTAGAAGATAATTCACAAAAGTAAGCAATTGTAGTAGTCATTTTTATTTTTAAAGTGCCCCATCCCAGAGGCTCTGGATGCTATGCAAGTAAGGCAAAGCATACATTAAATGTTAATATAAAAACACAAATAATTAATTACAACAATTCAAGATCAGCTAAAAATTACATAAAGATGGCAGCAGTTTAATAAGTATTAGCAATCTGGATATGCCTTCTTGAAAAGATGTGCCTTTAGGCCCTGCTTAAAGGCCTCCACCAATAGGTCCTCCCTCAATGGTCTTAGTAGTGAGTTCCACAGTAGTGGGCCCATCACCTCGAATGCATGATCTCCAAAGGATTTGAGGTGGGTCCTGGGAACTGCTATGAGGCCCTCTGTGAAGGAGGGGAGCAAGCACGCAGGATGGATTGAAGTCAGGAGGTCATCTAGATAACCAGGGCCAATCCATGTAGGGATTTATGGATGAATAAGCCCACCTTGAAGAAAAAGTGACAAAATGATCACTAACCAAATCATCAAGTACTCCAGCAATCAAGATTTTATGATCATTAATAGTGACAATCCCATCCAATAGTGAGTGGTTAAAACTGCTAGAATTTCACCTTGTAGGATATTTAATTAATTGAACAAGTTGTTAAGTTTGTAACAATAATTTGTAATCCTTTTACTGTTAGAAATCCAATTGAAATATACACCACCCACAGCAGCAAAATTGTAAAGTTTAATAAATGGTTTAGCAGAAGCCAAAAGTTCTCTAAGACCAGATATGCCACATTGAGTGGGATTATACAAACACCATAAAACAAAATTTTTTCATCCACCCAAAAGAAGATGAAACTGAAGCCAGTCAACAGAGATATAACTATCAGAACAAATAGGTACCATATTAACATATACAGTAAATGCTCTATAAAATAAACAATAACCTCACCACCCTTTATTTCCCTAAATAATTTTGTCTAATGAAACTATATCCTTATAAAGTACATAAACTATCAGGTACAGAAGGCTTCAACCAGGATTCAGAAATGCCAATAACATCCGGGTGGTAAATACTGGCAAGAGTTTCTATTTCAGCCATTTTAGGTACAAGACTGAGAGCATTACATGAAGAATTTTTAAACCATTTTATCTATACCAGAGATGGTTAGGACCAGGATTAGTTTTGACATCACCAGCCAACAATAGCAAACAAAAACTAAAACAAAAAATAAACTTAATTTTACTAAAAACCCATCTACAAAAAGTAACATAACGCAATAAAAGAAATCCACAGACTTGCACAGCAAAATAGTTGGTAAATATCAAAAAATACCACACCCTAGATTATAGTGAATAAGATTGGAAAAGAAAATTGGACATAGCAAAATCAATTAATTCAGGTTGACTACATTCTGGTGCAATAGTTAAAAGACAGGTGGAGGATTCACATGAAACAAATACATCAAGTAAAATAAATACCCAACCAATAATAACTTTAACCTCCCATCCTAAAAGAAAATAAATAATCTTAATCTTGAACAAATTACTACTTAACAAACTAGACTAAAACTCAACTCAGACCATCACCTCCCACTGATACAGCCACCAACGGGGAAGAGATGTAGGAGAACAGAAATAACAGATAAACAAAAGAACAATAGATCAGAGGTGGGTCAGTAATGGAAAACAGCCACCCACACAGCAAAATCTGCAACAATAAAACCTATGTAAGCAGATCAAACACTTGAAACACTAATTTCATAATCAGTAAATCTACCACCAAATTTAACTAAAAAAATAAATTAAATTAACATAAACAAAACAATACAATAAATAAAACTGACACTGGACAGCCAGTACTGAAAATGTTTTGTTTGAAAAGCTCCTCACAAACCAAGACTTCCCACTGATGCTGCCACCAATGGGGAAGAGAGGTGAGGAAGCCAGATATCAAAGACAAAACAAAAGATGAAATATACCAGTAGCTATTCAGTGGCAGGAGTCTGCCATCCACCCAACACAATCTCCAGTAACTCAGATCAAGTAATACAAAACATTGTCAATATAACAAAATACAAACAGAAAAAAGAGAATAAAATAAACAACAATAATTTTAAACTCTAAATGCAAGCAGTTAAGACCTATATAATAAATGAAAATACTGAAAACTGATGTAAAGATGCTGTGTATACCATGAAACAAAAGCAGTGGCTCCCTTTGTCAAAAAACAATGGCTGTTGATCTAAGCAAACAGTTCACCAATGCTACAAAATATCAAACTATATACAAAACAAAAGCAAAATATAATGAGAGTGTTGCAAAAAATGGGTAATCACACAATCACCAATTTTTTTATTTTTTATACCTGTTAGAGTTTGATGTCACAAAAACTTGGTGCTAGCAAGTGAGCATACAGTATATAGAAAAAGAAAGAACATGAATAGGCTAACAGATTTAGTGTGACAGCACGACAGATTCCTGCAAGGGTGATTTATCAACTGTGATTTCATCCATCTCATCCTGGTGGGATTTTGCATGAAGTTGTTACTGAGACTTTTCCCATAGCAACTTGGTGTGCGGTCAAACCAGGTTGATATGGAGAACATAGGGATTGGGATACGAAGAATATAGAATATATTTCTGGTTGATATCAGATGCTACCAATTATTATAATTTATTTATAGTATAACTGAGCATGTTTCTGAATGTTTTGCTTCATATTTAGATTTTGCACATTAGTGTAATTTATTTATAGTTTCATGAATGCATAGTCCACTGCAAGAGCTGTTGCAAATCTCTCCAAGAAGTACTTTCTGATTAGTATATTGGGGCATCTGTTCATAGGTTACTGGGAAATTCACAGTCACAAGTGAAACATTCTACAGTTAGTTGGTTTAAAGTATAACAGACAATGGTTTAATAATAAATGATATGGTGCAGGAAATCACTAATTCAGCATTGGGATATACTAACACATTTTACCTGAGAAGCACGGTCTTGGCATGGCTTGTGTGTTAAGATATTTTACTGTTACTGGTCATGGTAGGATTGTTATCAGTATGAACAATTATACTATTGTTCCCATTATAAAAATATGATTACTAATGAGAATGTTTAATGCTTGGATAACTGGCTTATAACAGTGCATTAGAGCCAGCCAGTTGTAATTATACATTGCAACCAGGTGGCTGAAATCACTCCCTGTCAATCAAGTTTACACAATAAGCAGCGTGAACCTAGTCACACAGCTGCCATAGAAATTAAAAATGCTAACTAGTAATTACAAAACTCAAACATGGGTGGGTATGTGTAAACCAAAGTTTTACACACAACCTCAGTGTAGGATACTTTTATAAACTCCTCAAGCTTCACTGTCAGTGGTTAATATAGCATCCTTCATCTCGAGTGTGTACAAAAGACTGGTTCCACACTCTCACTCATGTATTATTTTCTAAGTAATGAAGACTCACCTAGGACTGGTAGCTTGGCAGTATTTATAAATATGTTACTTTTGAGTGGTTGTGGTCTAAGCAAGTGAAGGAATTACTGCTAAAAAATGAACGGTGTAGTTCTTCTTAAACAGTGTCATAGGTTTACTTTTGCATGGTAGATTTGTGTCAGGATGAGATCCCTTCATACCTAGTATGTTATATGTATATACACTGATTCATTTCAATGAAGTCGACACTAGCAGAACATTGGATTTAATGTTTAAATGCTGTAAGAAAACAAAGGGAGTGTTATTTCACTTAACATTTAACTTGTTCTAAAAACTAACTAAAATGATCTTTTATGTAAAAAATATATTTTTGGTATGCATTATTATAAGAACTTTTTTTTGTAATTTGTTACCAGGTAGCCCCCTCCTCCCCCCCATAAGAAGCCCAACTGGGTGAAATGTTGGGTCTGCAGAGGGTGATACATTTGGCATTTCTAAATTCAACTTAAAGACTGAACTGACATGTCCTAGTATGGCTGATGTTATGGTTTGGACTTGTGCTTCATGCTCTGATCAATTTTAAATCTGAAAGGAACTACATTAAGACTGTTAAGACTGAGCCATAAGGGTACCCAAAGGGACTTTGTGTGTTTGGAGTGGTGATATCCTACCTGGATCAGCTGAGATATCTCTTCTATATTAGCTGTACAAAAACATGTCTCAGACTGGATAATTGTTATCTGATCTGATCATCTTATCCAGTCCAATCTCAAATTATATTGAAGGGTCTACAACATAACCGTAAAAATTGTAAATGCAGAGTCTGAACTCAAATGTTTTTAATGGTTTATTTAGCAAAGTTCTGAATACTTAGAATTGTTTTACTTTACTCTGCATGGTGACTAGGAGTATGTGTCTATCAAACTCTTAGCCATGTGGAACGGCATCATCCTCAGGAGAAAGGTTTTGCTTCATAAACCCCAGCCCAAGGTAAATTTCAGTTCTTGTTTTTCCCCTGATGTCCACTAAATTGATGTCAATATCCATTGATATATTTCCCTTATGCTGTATCTTAATAAGTGCTCACGTAATACAACAAGCTTTACAATATAATCTAAAGTCTAGCAACCTTTAATATGTTTTCTGTATTTCTTTTCTCAGTGATGTTAAATTATGTCATATTCATATGTAACCAACCAAGTACCATCATCCCCATAATCCCCCAACTACCAGTGTCTTGACATGTATTAATCCTTTCATGGCCGCAGACTGATATATCAGTCCAAAATTCCTATATGTTCTAATTCTGTTGGCAGCCTAAGGGTTAAGCCACAGTGCAATATTTATGGTATCCCAGTAATTTACATTGCAACAAGTTGTGGTGCCATAAATGCAAGATTGTGATCTCTCTACATGTTAAAGCAGTAGATGTTGTTAGGGTATTAGGGTTCAAGGTCCTGTTCAAATAAAAATATTTTAGTAATGAATTCTGCACAGAAAAGATGGAAAAAGTAAATTGGGTTTGGTTAGAACATTATAGTGAATGGGAGTGGGCTATTGTGCATGGAATTCAATGAATTCTCTGTGTTGTTTACTCTAGTTGTGACATCAGACTGCTGTTATACTATCTTGAGTATGTCACTAGAACATAAGAACATAAGAATTTGCTGCAGAAGGAGACCATTTGGTCCATCTAGTCTGCCTGGGTTTTTTAACCCCCCACTATCAATTTGTCTTGCTAAGGTGACTACTAGGGTACAACAACATGGAATGCACTCACACTCAATTTTCCCTGCCAGACGTGCCGATTTCTCTCTCTTTTTTTTGTCAGTTTCACCAATCACTTCTGAGGAGAAAAACAGGAGATTTGCAAGGGCTTTTATGGTCTTTTCAAACTCTGTGATTTCAGCTCAGCTCAAAGGATTGGGACCATGCTGTGACTCTTTGACTTTGGCTCAACTGTCAGGGGTGGAACCACTGACACAGTGAGACAAGTAAGTCAACAACGGCACATACAGTTTACATATGTAAACTCTCCATTGATGTGCATAGTTGCCCAAACACTATAAAAGACAATAGATGGACAACAGTGAACAACAACACTGAGTTTACTTCTCAAGGTTGTCATGACAACCAATACCTCTTGAACTTCACTCCAGAGGTCTTCTGTTTGTCATGACAACCTCTTAAAGCAAGCCAGCATTGTTGTTCACTGTTGCCCATCCATTATCCTCTGTATATACTGTGTCCCTCTTTATGTCAATGGTCAATTGCCTCAGTCAGAGAACTTGGGATCAAGAGTTCTAGGTTCAAATCCTGCTGCAATACCTGTTTGTCAGATCACATCACTTGTCCTCACTGTGCTTTAGCTCTCCCACCTGTACAAGCAGGACCCTGTTGAACTTGATATATTTCATTAAGGTTGTGCAATTCCATATAAATTGTGAAGTAAACAAAAACAGACATCAAGGAGCTAATCAGAGATACTTCCACACTCCTTCATTGCTGTGTTCCTATCCCAAATTGATCAATCAAAGCTCTACTTTCATGATAGCATTCTAAATGGATCAATGTTGGAACTGGCATGCAGGAATAAGAAAGAGAGAACACCTACAATGACAGTTTGAAATAGAATATTGGCTGCATTTTGATATTGCTAAGGTACATGGAATGATGCAGGTGATGTCATCAATTGGGTGGGGGTTAGGAATAGAATCAAAATTAGAGCTCATGTAAGGAGTGAGGGAAAACAAACCAGAGACAGCCTAATGGTGATGTAATATTAATGGCCACAAATGAAGTGCAATGGTAGTCTCGTAATTCCAACCCCAGCAGAGGAGGGCAAATGAAAGATGAAATCTATATCTTAGGCATTGGGCATGAATAAGACAACCTGACAGAAAGTCAACTACTAAATCAGATAACATTTTATGTCTAGTTACAGCCTGAATAGTTTACTGTTCAGACTATCTGCTGTAAACAAAAAAGGAGTATTTTGCTGGTATCCTGTGGCTTGAAGATACAGCAACATAATCCAACTGTATGCACACTCAAGAAATGTACTTTAGACCAAATGTCTTCCAAAAAATTGCATTTATTGCTATGCAAAACTTTGAATACAGTTTGTGAAAGGACAAAAAACAGCACAAAATGCCCTTGTGATTTGTACTAAGCAGCTCTCCATCAGCAATAAAGCCATGCTTTTGTAAGAAGTTTGGTCTGTGGCACATTCTATGATTGTGCATAGGTTTCCATTGTTGCAGTTTACCCAGAGTTTCTGGCTGGAAGATGCAGCAGTTTCAATCTATTTATAATTTATTAAGATCCTTACTTCAAGTGTACCCCCCCCTAAAGGTGGGGCTTACCTGATAAGCCATTGGAGGTTCAGGGTGGAACCAGCTATGATGCCTGTGCTCTCTGGCTGGGATACTTGCTGGGTTATATGTGATAAGGGTGAATTTGGCATGCCAAATTCCTTTATCGCAACCCCACATTGCTGAAATTAGATTTCAGCAATGTGGAATCATGGCACAAGGAAATACGACCCAAAAAGCTTTTTTTCTTTTATGCAGAGGGCCAGTGCCACCTGCACCCCCCCCCCATGTGGGGCTTTGCCCCCCACATCCCCCTAAATTAGGATTCTCAACTCTGGGGGGTCTTGCATGTCAGGAAGGTGCATCTTGTTACAAAAAAAAATCCACTGTCTCTGGCTGGGCGCAACAAAAATTGCCGGTGCCTGGACCTGAACCCTACATCCCCACCACCCTAACCCAACACCTAGCCCACCATGTCACGATGCCAACTCACCAGAAACCTGCGGCACCACCCCTCACATACCCTTCCACCCTATGTTTGACAGGCTTGCTCCAACCCACCCCCATGCATATACTGTATGTGCATGACATCCTATCACCTTTCATGACCCACCCCATCCGGTCACCAACCCCACACCCCCACCATTGGGGCACTAGCTGAAAGTGGGTCACCGTCTCAGCAGGCACCCACTTGCTAGTGTCCCATCATGGTATACCCTGTTTCTGGAAGTCATGAGAAGAAGTGTGTAGGTTAATCAGCTTTTTTTTTGTTCTGCTCACAAAAGGGGGTGCCCTGCACCCCAAAATGAACCAGGGGAATCACTGATGTCACCATCATGAACTGGAGTACAAACATGACTAGTTAAGTGTTTCAGAAGTTATATGATGCACCAAGCAGTAATGTAATTGTGTGCAAACAATGACAGTTCAAGTATGTGAATATAAACAGATGAACATCACCATCTTGCCAACCTCTGACCCCTGCGATCAGCCAACCAGAATGCAAGGGGTCCTACAGGGACAAATCACTCTGGAAGAAAAGCAGCAGAGTGCTTCAAATCCTTTTCCAGTGCTAGGAGAGCAGGAAACATGAGTGTCAAGCTTGTGCAACAATAAGGACCCGACTTGGGAGTGTACTGAGCTAAATCCTTTCCCTTCTGAGGAAGAGGTTTACTTAGTCCTTCTTGGGTATTTGGAGGAGACAGAAGTGCTGAGGAGTAGGAGTGCTGAGGGCCTAGCTGGACCCCAGAGCCAGACACCATGACTGAATCCTGTTTACAACTATTGCAGTTCCAAATTAACTCTCTGTGCGCGTGTGTGTGTGTCTCTGTGTGTGCATGTGCACGCATGCGCACTAATGAATCCTGCAAGGTGCAAAAGATCAATCTGCTGAGTTTCTGCAAAGAACTGCTATGCCATTCAAGCCAGAAAACTGCTGTGCTCAGAGGTAGGAACTAGCAGTTCTACCCTGCCTGATTTGACCAAGGGAGGAGGCGGTCAGTAGCTTATCTCCGGGTACCTAGTGCCCTTGATCAAGAGGTTGACCACAGGAATAATCCAGGAGCTCTTTGATCTGGGCCCCTCCGAACTTGCCACACTGCCATGTGCTGCTGGAAAGAGAAAGAGAGAGGGCTGCAAAGTGAGTGACCAGGCCCAACCTAGGCCTGCATCCTTGCCGTCCACTTGCTGCCTGAAATTCATTGGTGTAAGACTGTACCACATGCCAGCTTTAAAAAATCTGTAACCATTTCTGCACAAATCCAAGATGTGTGAGTGCTTGCATAGCCAGCCAGAAAGTTGTCCCAAAGTTCTCTTTTGGATTACAAATGTGCTTGCTTGTTTTGAGTTCCCTTTGAAATACAGATAATTGCTTTTGATGAAGTGCTAGTTAATTATGTCACTTGGGTGGGGGAAAATAGCAAGCTTGCATTTAAATAAATGCACCAATGCAAGTTCCCGGGCACCATAACATCATGCCTGCAACTGTATGTTTATTACCAGCATAACCAGTAGTTTAATTAAACTGCAGTTAAAAAAGTAAAGTGTTCAAAGTGTACTGTAAAACTGTTGGGACTTGTAACTGTATGTAGTGGGTGGCCTTACAGTATAGTAGGCATTGCTTGCATCTATTGTGTGTTGTTGCTGGGAGGGCTATTTTAAAGATTTCTGAGGTGATGCCAGATGCATCCTGAGACCATATGCTAGGATGTAATTTCTGCGATTATTGCCAAAATTATTGCCAAATCACATATTGCATAACCCCTTTTCATTTACAGGACCTGTGTTCCTGAACTATAATAAAATTCTGTTGTTAGTCTATGAAAATTTGACATTTGAGCATACTATTAGAGAGCTACAATAATTGGTGCAAAAGTGTATTTGTTAAAATTAATGTGTGGGTACTAGTACTAGCTTCTCTCAGGGAGGTGTCCGACATTTACTGGGAGGTGAGTTGGTACTGCAACCCAGGGGGCAGTATTATACTTATAACCTGGCCCACTGTTTCCTTCTCGGGGTGGATGCACTGCTCTAGCCCCTTTGTTCCCCTTCCAAATCAAATCTCCCACATGAGGAATGAGGAGTGTAATAAGCTTGGCCTTTCAATCTTGCATGGCCCCGAAGGGAGCAAGGCAATGGTAGTAACTGAGTGTAATATCTGTAACATCTGCACAGTGATCTGGTAACACAAGAAATACATTTAAAATGCCAGGAACTATATCTGCACCAAATTCTTGGATTTTTCTGTTTTTTCTATACTACATCCTTACTTCTACATATCACATTACCTTACTGATTTCCTTTCTAAAATGCATATTATCTATTTTTCTTAAATTATAAAACCAGTTAACAGTATAATTCTCTTTAACCTGGGCCTGGTATTTAAAGGGTACATGGCTAAAGTGCAAATTGGTTCTACACCATAAATTCTTATTTAAAATTGACTGCTCTTGCTGGCTGGTGCAATCGACTTGGTTTGGTCAAGGTAGTGGGGAAAAAAGCAAGGACCTTATTTGCCTGTTGGTGCAGGCTACTGTATATTTAGTTTGGTGATGAAGCTACAGGTATAACCTGGCTATGCAGAAGGGGGTCTGCATGTACAGTGGACCTTTGCACACACACACACACACACACACACACACACACACACACACCCCTCACAGCAGATAGACAATTTGGTGGATGGATAACAACAAAGCAGCAAACCACTGATTTATTTTATTTTCAATGTACTGCATGTGGTGGAGGCAAAGGAAAGTAGGCTAGGTAATGTTTAGGCCAGACAACTCCAGTGCCTGCTCAGTGAGCATCATTGGTGTATTTGTCAAGTGTCAATATTCAGGTACCGGGAAAAGGTTAGGTCCAGGTGCTTACACCACTAATCTGGGGTGAGTAATCTGTATGAGCACTCACTGAGATAAACAGTACCAAGAGTAGTATCTGACTACTGTAAGCAGAAAGTGGTGTAGCATTGTAGAAAATGATGAAACTGAAACCAAGTGGTCTCAAAGCACTTACTGTATTTCTCTGAGCTCTGAGGAGGAGTGAAAAAAGAGATCCATGCAGAAGGCGTGGTCTGTGATGCCAAAACATCAGCTGTTGTGTGCACTTTCTTCATGTATGCAGACTGTCCCCTGTTGGCTTGGCATTCACTGGAACCTCTTATGCAATTATTATACTTTTTCACTGTGAGTGCCTGCATCTGGGTTTTGCAGAGTGAGGAACACTGAAAAATGGTGTCATCACTGAATGAAGTAAGTACTATGAGATTTATTGGCTTCAATTTTGCCATCTTTTAGAGTGTTATTTCATTATCTGATTAGTCAGACATTGCCCTTGGAAACCCCATACAAGGCTTCTAGTAACCCTGCTAAACACTGCCACATGGAGCAGGGCCTGTACAAGCCTGGCATACATTTGAATGCCCTGCACAATTTGAGGGTTTAAAAATGTTTTGTATCTTCCTCACCTACACCTATAATACCCTACTCATTGACCATCCTCTGAAATACACTGTTTTGCAAGGTCTCTAAAAAAGGACAAATAGATATGTCAGCATTGGAATGAATGAAGGGCAATTTTCAAGGTGAGACAAAGTAAGCAAGCTTTTCAGTTGCTTGTGCATGCTGTAACCAATTTTACTGTATACCTAAGCATACCATGATGTGCTGCATGAGCTGGCCTAAGATCCAATTTTCTCAGATGGTTCTCCACTCTTCTAGGCCTCTCGTTGGCAGTCACACTTTCGCAAATAATGAAGATGGCCAACTCACCTCGGCATTAATCCACATAACTACACTGAGCCTCCTACCAGTCCTAATTGTGATTCAGGTCTTAGGACATAAACATGGGTTCATCCAGTGGTGTGCAGGCATACATTCTATTAGGGATGATCCCACCCTTCTATCCACACCCAAACACATAGTGGAATTAACATTTTGGCCATTATATGTTATCAACTGACACTGGAGAGAGTTGCATTTGGACCCATGCTCTTGTAAAACAGGGAATTTGCAGGAGTATTGCTGGCTGGGGGTTTATTCTGCCCCTCCCATAATCCATACATGAAAGATAGCCAAGCTCAATTACTCCTCATACAAGAATATACTGCTTAGAAGAAGTTATTTCAAGCATAAATTAATTTTTTTTTAATTACCATTTTTCCTTTTACCTGTTGGTGGACTAGGCAGGACCTCCTTTCTCCATATGTACGGTATCCTTTTGCCTGTCCTAGTAACTGCAGCCAATCCTACAGTTTGCCCTTTGCACTTTACACTGTGCAGCACAGCAGCAGCAGTTACGGTGATGGCACTTGCTCCCCATGCTCACTCACCAGGAGGCCAACTCTCTTGATCACATATCTCTTTACCATGACACTCACTTTCTCCTGCCCACATCTCACACTCTCTCATCATCTATCAAAGCCTCCAAAAATATAAAAAAATAAAATAGAAAAAGAAGACACTCAGAGGGGGGAGAGCTAATTTACCAGTACTCTGGTCTTACAGGAGACTGCTCCTAACTGGTGGCAGTCAAAGGCTGAGATGACATTCCTGCCCACATCAGTGCAGAAGAGCTGCCCTTTGGATGTTCAGTCCTCTCCCTCACCAGCCAACACCCAGCACTGCAAGTCCATTCCAAAACCCAGTTCACTGGAGTGATGGCAGATAAGGTGCACAGTGCCTTAGCCCTCCAAACCATTGAGATGCCTTTACTTTCCTTTATATTGATTTTATTACTTTCATAACCATTTGATAAGTGCAATAAAACACTCCATGGTAAGCAGTAATGATATAAATTACTGTACTTCCCATGTGTTTGAAAGCACTCAGGTGTACCTCTTGCCTCACATAATTCACCTTGAGTGTGCAGTAATTTGTCATTAACACACACCCTGACATGTGTTATTGTTTACTTGATATATGACCAGGGTACAATGTAATGCACTTGGCATCAAGAGGGCTCTTAATTCTAAGCATGCCTTTTTAATGGGGCCTGTACAATCATTATAAAAAAGAAATTCTGCTTCTGTGTTGTCTTTCCAAATCTTTTGAGCACCCATTTTATAGTGTAGCTCAGTCTATGGCCCAATTATACAATTAAGAGCAATGAATCATCCTCATCTTCATAACTACAATTTCAAATCAAAGTAAACATGATGCCTATAACCTCAAACGTTCCATCCTCAGCCTCATCCATGCCACTTGCTGTGTCCTATGGCTGTGGTGCTTTAATCACAGTCACAACATTATCCATCGCTAAAGTGCAGCTACTGCAAATTGAGCAGTTTGCCTGTTTCCACCATCACTTCACCATGACCATGCCATAGACTGTGGTTGTGCAGCTGTGCTATCTGGCTGATCTCCTTACTCCTGCCACCTCAGTCCATTCCCTCCACTCTTCAACTAGGGGTCTCCTTGTCATTCCAGGGTCAGACTAAAAACATCTTATGAACATGCATTTAGTGTCACTGGTCTGACCCTGTGGAACTTGTTTCCAGCATTTATCAGGGAGGACCCGACTGCTGAGTCCTTCAAAAAGAGTCTAAAGGCTCATTTATTTCATTTGGCTTTCCTCAACGCAGGCGATTAGTTATGTCAGTTATCCTGGTCTTTTAAGAGCTACTTAATTAAATATTTGTAACATTGTTTTTTGTTATTTATAGATTCGTATGGATTTATATTATTTGCACTTCACTGTGATTTTTCTTGTTTTTATGTAAGGCGCTCAGATCCCCAAGGATTGGGCACAGTATAAAGAAAATTGCCTTGCCTTGTGCTTTCTTCACAGCATAGTACCAGGCCTATCCAATACAGCAACAGGAACCCATACAAAATCTGTGGTATGGTTATCCCTCCTGGTCCAACTTTCACCTCTGTTGTGTTCAAGACTGGGGTCTCTATGTCTTATTTCCTCACAGATAGTATGCAAGTAGCAGCACAGTGAACAGAGAATGAAATAACTTCCAAAAATCTACATTACCTGCAAGGTTACACTGGCAACGTGAGTTAAAGTTAGATGCAGAGGCACAAAAATGAAGCTGCATCACATGATAAAAAGGCCCACGTCACATGGCTATGTTTGAATTGTTTCCTGTGTTCTGTGCAGACCTGGTTAGAAGCAATGGAGTTGGGCTCTGTTCTGATAAAGACCTTTGATTATTATCTTTTAAAATGTTAAGTGTGGGATTTTGTGCACTGCAATATTATTTTAGCTAGTGCATTTGTGGGACTGATAGTTTGTTGGTGTGCATCAATATTTAATCTTTTTTTTACAGTCTGAAACACATTCAGTGTGTGACTGAGAGTTTCTATGTGTTGGGGGTAGGGGGAGTTATTTTCTCCCAGCTTGTCTGATCTTTGCTTCAGTCTAGTAATTTTGAACTTATCTGTTTGAGTCTGTATTTTGTGAACTTGTGTTTCACATATTTGATGTCGGTGCATTTCCAAGTTTCTTGCTTTTAAGCTGAAGCAATACTTGATGCTTTGTTATTTACAAAAAAGGCTGTTTGTGTGACAGTGTATTTGTGTTTTGGTTGTGAAAAGTGAAATATTCAAAGTGTGATTTTATTTTCACTGATTCTGTTACCTCTTGCAGTCTTAATTTACTGTGTAACAGCTGTACTACATAAAGGAAGATAAGTAGCCATGGCTGTGGTAGTGGTCATCATTCTGTATCGTATGCAGATAAAGGCAGGGTGAGGCCAGCGGTGGCACACTGAGTTGCAGTCAGTAACAAGGGTAGTGAATCAGCTGGCAGTTCTATGCATGGACATGGCATGTTTTCATTGTCTATAGTGTTTTCTGCAGCTTAAACCACAGGGCAAGAGCAAGTGCTGACAAAGAGTATGAGTGGCTTAGTCGATGGATCCATAATGGTATACTACTGTTTCCTTGATTCCCCTACAGCGAATCCATCTCATTGACACCAACCTGTTTGACATCCACAGTGTTGAACAGGTTGTTGCAACAATGTGTGGATACAACTACTCCACTGTAAGCTGCTCTCTCCCATAATTCAACCCCCCAGAGTTGAGAATCCTTATGTCCGGAGGGTGCGGGGGGCAGAGCCACCTGCATTAGTACCGAGAAGGTGTCAGTCTGTTTCCCAGTCGTTATCAGGACGTGGCGGTGTCTGGATGTCAGCAGCAATGTGCCACTGTAGGGGATGTTGGCGAAATTTCACTTGCCATGACTTGGTGGAACCATCCCTAATGAGTGCTAAGTTTATTTCAGCTACTGCTTTGACATTCATGCTTGCAGACAATAAGAGTAGTATCAATTTTATTTGCTCCCTTGTTAACAAGCAACTCCTTTTGTGTAACTATTGGTGATATATGTCTTTGCTATAGTTTATTTTCACTGTTCATAATAGTCCCTGTAACTATCCTGGGAGTCTCCATTTCTGGTTGTTCAAATCTCATTGTCCCAGATCCCCCAAAGAACCAGACAGACCACTTGCATGTTGTTGTGCTCAAAATGACAATCATTTATTCTATTTCACATCTCTTATTTGCAAATTCCATCACCATTCATCATTATTTATGTCTTTACAAAGACCCTTGTTTTCATTGAACTACATATCAAAATCTATCAATTCCTCCTTTTTCTTCCTCTTCTTCTCGCCTCCACAGTTGAAAACCTGGGTGACTTCTTCTTCTCTTCTTCTCTTGTAGGTAACAATGAAAACCGAGACCACTTTTCTCTCCTTCTGTTGCTTCTTTTTATCCTCATATTCCTTTATCATTCCCCCTTCCCCTCCTTCTTCCCCCTTTTTCCCCATAGCCTGTCTCCAGCTTGCGTTGGATAACTGACCTTCCCCCTTTTGCTCCCCCCCTTCATTTTCCTTCCTGTCTTCTCCAAGCCTCAATATAAACCATCATCTCTGTATTGAACATGTCTATTGCTTGGTCCAACAGATGCACCCCATATGATCTATAAAAATCCTCTACCCATCCTTCCACCCCCCTCAATATCACATGACCTCCCATGCTCTTCACCAATGTCCCCACCCTCCTATTCATCTTTCTTCTGTCCCTGTCCACTGCCACGTGGCTGACCTCGTGTCTCCACACCCTCCTTGGTATCATGTCTGACCACGCCATGCTCACCCCAGGACACCATTGCTTTATTCTCTCAAGGTCCTGTTTAACCTGCAAATAAGTATCCACCCATGGCTTCCCCCCAATATCATTACCGCCAAGGTGTATAATAATTAAATCTGGGTTGGGTCACCTCTCTTTCATCTCTCTCAGTTGTGCCCATCTCATCCCTTGTATTCTGCACCATACCAGCTTACATTGCCTGACATCTTGGTAGAGCGGTTTTCCCCTGGCTTTCTTTTCCACTCTCCTTTTAGCTCAGTAAATGTAGGGGTGCCCGCAGATCCATACTTCTGTGATACTCCTTCCACCTATTTAATTAAACAAAATATCTCTTATTATCTCATTCCTACCTTTCTCCTTCACTCGACTTTTCTGTCCCCATATCCCATCCCCTTGTCCCCTCACTCTTAATTCCGTACCTACAAAATAAACAGTAGATGACTTGTTAATATCAATCATTCAACACCCGAATATATCACTTATAGCTGGATGACTGCCAGTGACCCTTTCCAAGAAACTCCATACCTTTTTTGAATATGGCTGTGACCTGGTAACTCGTCACCTTCTTCCCATCCACATACACAAATAATCGCCCTTCCTCATTACCTTGCTCTGTGCTGTAAGCCCACAATCTTTTACCAGGCACAGGTTCCCGTCAAGGTGCGCCCTAATGGTCACCACATTACCCTTTCCTTTCTGATCTGTTTTGGATCTCCTAATTATGAGTTGTAGCGCACCTTTTCCCCAGGTTATATCCTCCCCATTCCAAGTCCCCATCTTCTCCTCTCCTGTCATGTCCCACCACTTCACTCACTCTTGAGGCCCAGAGTACATCACTAGGTAAATTGTACGAAACAGCTGTGCCTCATCCTTAGACTTACAGATTGTAGGCATTAGCCATCCTAACTTGCCCAATAACTGGTCTGCTATTGGGCACCTGATGTCCTTGGTCCCTTGTTTCATCCTACTACAACTCTGCATCATTCGCTTAATCGACATTGATTTTGTGGGGTCCTTCCACCTTTTCAAGCTACAGACTAAATTGATCCCTGCCAGGTACATGCCCATTGTGTTGTAAGCTATACCCTTTTCCCACTGATCTACAGTGAATTTTCCTAACTGTTCCTCTGTAACTGGCCCACTTACCTCCATGTGTTATGCTTCCCTGAACGCTTGCAGTGCCCGCCATGCCCCTTCATAGGTCCTCAAGGTCCTTGGTGCCCATGAGTTGCGAAACAGCATTTCGGCTTCCTCTTGCCAACATCCCAGATGTTCATTGGAATGGACGTTTTCTGTTCCTCTGCTGTCAGCACCAGTGCCCAGAACCAACCCAGCTGCAGACGGGAAAGGCTGTCAGCTAGTATATTCCTCACCCATTCTATGTGCCTAGCTCTGAAGGATATGTTAATATACAAGCCTCTCAGCACTAGCTGTCTCAACACCCTCATGATTGTACCCGATCTTGCTCCCCTATTGTTAAGAACATCCACCACTGTCTTATTGTCACACCAAAATGTAACCTTCTGATTCTGCAATGCTTCTCCCCACACTAGGGTGCAGGCCCAAATTGGCATGATTTCCAACAATGTGATATCCTTCGTTCTCCCTTCTTTGACCCAATCTGCTGGCCATGGCTCCAAAAACCATCTTCCTCTCAAATACCCTCCCATTCCTAGCCCCCCTGCCACATCCGTATACAACTCCAAATCCGTATTATAAACCCAATCATGCTGCCAAAATGAAAGACGATTATAACTTCTTAAAAATTCCTCCCACACCCAGAAATCTTCCTTCACTTCTTTTGTTATGTCCACCCAATGATGTGGTCTTAGTACCCCTGCCATGGTCCTCACTAACTGCCTTGTAAATGTCCTTTCCGGCCCAATTGCCCTGCAGGCAAAATTGAGATGACCTAATACTTGCTGTACCTGCCTTGACTGCACTCGTCTTTTGCTAGTATGTACCTGAATCAGCCCTCATAACTTCTGTACTTTACTGTCTGGTAGCTGAAACAAGGCTGCCTACCCCAGTCCCCAAAAACTCTATCACTTTCAATCAATCAATCAAAATCTTTATTTAACCAGGCGGTCACCGTTGAGCAAGGCTCATTTTCGAGGTGGACCTGGATATAACAAATACGGAGTAAAAGATAATACACAATAGTTACAATACAATGGCATAAACCGTATGGATATTAACAGTGATAGTAATATGTGATACAAGTTGAATGAACATATATAGGGTCAAGCAGAGAGTACATAAATTTTGTGACACAAGGAAAACAAGGAGATACGCAACAATTACAATATACTAGTGAGAGCAGGAGTTGATAGAAATAATTGTACAGCCAAATAAACTGTACAAACAACCAGTGCTTGCAGATGGCTTCCACAACTAAGGTGCAAATGCATGGGTCATAAGGGGAAGATGAGCTGACTGGAGCCATAAAGTCACATAGAAGGCTCACAAGGGGTAGGGGAGAGGCAGGGAAGGGGGAGTGGGGGAGGAAGAGGGAAAGGGCAGTGATTAAAGAGTAGGGTGCACAGTGCAGATTGTGTTATGTGGTCTTCTAGTAGGAAGAATAATGGAGGGCAGTGTGTGAGTGAAGCAAGTGCAGTGCCGGAGCAGGTCGGAGGAGAAAGAGGAGGAGAGAGGCAAGAAAGGGGAAAAGGTGTTGAAAGAGAGGGAGCGAGAGAGTGAGAGAGAGGGCCAGGCAGTGGCTGGACCAGTAAATAGGGAAGGCTGCAGCATGGTGGATAGTGGGCACCAGACAAAGGGGATCCATGTTCAGGAGTGGCAGACACAGGGTTCTGTGACGTGATAGAAGTATAGTGTTTTGAACGTTGCTAAGCTTATGGCATAGTTTAGTTTTAGAGTTTTTTGCAGTTTATTCCATGTTAAAGGCAGCACATGGCTAATGGCTGCACAGCCAAAATGAGAACTGGCCTTACGTACCTTCAAGGAGAGATAGGAGGCACTTCTCAGAGCATACCTACTGATAGTGCAAAGTGATAAGCAATCAGAGATGTAGTTTGGAAGCTTATTTAGGATGACTTATAAGTCCAAATGATGGCATTTTGTTGTTACCTGAAGTTGAGAGAGGACCACCCTATGACCGTGTACAACAAACAGTGATGGGTGGAATAGGAAATGCCCGTTACAAACCTTAGGGCTCTGTGATAGAGTGTGTTGAGTTTTGAAAGCGCTCCGTTAGGCCCTTGATTGTACAGGAAGTCAGCATAGTCTAGCAGAAAAAGAAATGTAGTTTGAACTAGCCTCTTCTTGGCTCCCTGGGAGGAGGTATTTTATCCTGAAGAAAAGTCCAAGCCTCTGGTGAAGTTTCTTTATCAGTTCTTCAATATGAACTAGGAAGGAGAGTCTGTTGTCGAGCCATACCCCCAAGTATTTGAATTTGGTCACATACTCCAACTACTTACCAAGAATAGTAGTGACTAGGGGGAGAGTCCTAACTGAAGCTGGGTAAGGTAGGTTGGGAAAAAGCGAGAAGAAGGCTTTACTGGGTCCTTCTGTCTTGTCTGGTGCTAGTGGCACTCCATGTTCACTGCATAGTTCTTGAAAACTAGCTAACATCAGCTCTGTCTCGCTGCGTTCACTGCCTACTACTAAGAAGTCATCCAAATAGTGTATGACAGCCTTGTAACGCATTTTTGGTTGGAAGATCCACTGCAGACAGGTGCTAAATTTCTCAAATGTAGCACATGCTATAGAACAACCCATAGGCATGTCCTTGTCAAAGTAATACTGATCTTCCACTTTGAAACCCAACAAATCCCAGTCCTCCCGCTGAACAGGCAGCAACCGAAAAGCTGATTCTATATCTGTCTTGGCCAGCCAGGCATCGGGGGTTGCTCTGATGATCTGCACTGCCTCCTCCAATGTAACATATGTCACCCTGCTATACTCTTCTCCTATAAAGTCGTTGACCAACTCCCCTTTTGGGAACAAGAGATGGTGAATCACCCTGCAATCTCCTAGCTTTTTTTTTTGTACTAAACCCAAAGGGGAAATTCTAAGGTTAACTAATGGAGGGACCGGGTATGGCCCTTCAATCCTCCCTGCGGCCTACTCTTTTTCTATCTTCCTTTTTAAAATGTACTCCTTGCCCATGATGGACTCCAAGTTATTTGCCTCCCTTGCCTGTCTTGGGCCCCTGCACTGTAGTGGGAAACCTGTTCTAAAACCTCTTTTTATAGTTTCTGTCATCCGGCTATCCACATAATGTCTCAGCCATTTTTCCCAAGCATCTATCTTGATGGGGTTTTTTTGCAGCCTGAAATTGTTTTCTCTTGCTCCCCTACCAAATCCCTACTTCTCCCCTCCATGTTTTCCCCCCAGCATTCTCCTCAACCCCATAACCCCTGCCCCTTGTCCCTCTGCTCCATGCCTGCCTCCTATATCCTGGCCCGTCCCAAAAAGACTGGTGGATTGCACTTTGTGCTCCCCCTGCTGGATTCCTCTGATTCCATGTCATCCTACATCTTGCTGCTGGGTGGGACTCCCCACATCTTGAGCAGGCATGCCTAAATCGACATTGTGGCCATGAGCAAAAAGCCCTATTGTATCTCCAACAACACTTTTGGGGTAGCCCTTCTCTCTGTCTCCCCCTTTGGGGTGGATCAATCAGTAACATAATCCATCCACAAATCTAACTGCTTTGTGTTCCATCTCACAGCCCCATATGTCACCATTCTTTGCTAAAAGAATTCATCATAATATATCCACCCCACCCCTCCTTTTGCTTTCACCCTCCTTATTATCAAAGAATACATGATCAGTAGGATGCCCATCTCTGGCTTCTTTTCCATAACTATGGCTGAGTATGTGGCAAAACCCGCAAACTACCCATCCCATGTCTTACCATTTGTGAACTTATCCTCCTCCTTCTTGCCCAATAGTACCATAGCCACTGCCATCTCACTCTTTCCTATGCTCTCCATTTCCTCATATTTGGCCACTGCTTCTCTATTCAGTAATGCAAATATGTTCACACACTCTCCTTTCCATATTTTTTCTTTTGTGACCAGTGGTACATGTTCCCCTATTCTCATTCCCGGGGCTCCTATTTCCCTTGTTCCTTTTCCCATCCCTTCTGGCACCTTCTCTACCCCCCCAGGGTTTCCTTATCTGACTTGTTCTCTGCCAATGCTGTTTCCATCTTCCCAACCCATCTGTCCCCAGAGCCACTATAATTTGCCCAATATAATCCTTGATACTATCGCCTACTAACCCTAATACCGTACCTGCTGGCTGTTCTGCTCCATTCAGCCTAATGTCACTGGAGTAGGAATGTCCGGGCTCCAGCAGTGAGATAACTGGTGGGATAACTGGCTGAGGCAAGTAGGGTGGTAGAACCAACAACATTGCAAGCTCAGGCATGGGTTCTGGTGCCTTAACAGGAACTGGCTCCGGGGGAGGTACTAATGTCTCTGGGGGTGAGGGTTGTTGTGGTGGTGCTGGGCTGACTGGCTGGGAAGGAGCCACTGGTGGTGGTATGCCATCTCTTTGGACTGCGTGGCTTCCCCACCAGCCTTTTTCCATCACCCACTTTCCACTTTTCCACTTTCCTCTTCTCCTCGACCTCTCAGGTTCCCCCCCCTTTCAACCAGCTGACACATCATGTTGGCATTCTCTGCCAACTCCACAATCACCTTATAGGCCTCCTCTTTTGATGTCCTGTTCTCCTTCAGTGCCATTGCTTCACACAACGTGCCTGTACAAACTGTGAGGAAAAAACTGATAAAGTGCTACTGTTAGTGCAATTTCCATACCTTTCTATCACAGCCATGCACCTACATATCAGAGCTATCCCCCTTCCCCCCCAGGCCTCTTGAAATGCAGAAATGCTGCTATCAACTGCCCCCACTTCTTCCCAGCTGTACCACACCATCCCCCCAGTACTGGAACCAAAACCCCAGCGGCCCCCTTGGAGGATCCCCCCATTCACCTTTTTCACTGCACCTCCCGAGGCCGAGGCCTCATCTTCCTTGTAAAAACAGGCCCCAGGTGCAGCGTGACATCACACACCATTCTGATCCCCTCAAAACTTCAGCTAGCCCCGTCTTCAATTAAACTACCTCGCGGTCTCCATTCAATCAGCCATCCCTCTCCCCCACAGCAACCCCCCATAAGACCAGGCAGTCCCACAGCATTGTTGTATTTTATTCATAGATCTGGAATGTGCCACAAAATACCTTGTAAAATTGTAAATAGTCATCTTTTCATTTTGCCCTCGAATCTAGCTTCGAAGTGAGAAAAACCTCCCTGCGACAAAAGCCATAGATGAAAATGCCCTTAAGCAGTTCCATCCCTGTTAGTATGTCCCCAGCCTGAGACCCGTCTGTTCAGAAAAGACAAAAATTTAAATTTGAGCAAAATTCCAATTTTTTTTCTCAGGTTTCACCAGCTAAAACCTATCCAAAAACTTGCTTGCTGAAATACAGTGACTATAATTGCATCCTGTCAGTGTCCCCTAGCGAGGGCCTGCCACTCAGTGTGATGTCAGATGCCATTCCACCAACCACGTGACTTCCTTCACTAGGCCTTTTCACTGGCTGTAAACATTTTTGGGCTCATTCCATGTGAAACAACTCCCTTTTGATCTCCCAAGAACCTCCCCTTGCAGAACTCACTCTCTCTCCAGTGCGGGCCTTGACTGGCCCTCTTGCCTGACCCGACTCCCCATTTCATTGTGCTAGTCCATTCTGCAGCAGAATCAGAAATGCCAAGCCAGGTAAATTGCATTACTACTCATGCTATTGCTTCTGTTCGGTATACTCTACTTGTGCCTTGAACAAAACCCCCCTGTCCAACAAACCAACTCGGCCCTCTTTCCCCAGCTGCTCTCCCACAGCCTTCTACTCACGGTCAAGGAAATAAACAGGGTTTTGACCCTGAAATCAGTTCCACCCTACACAATGGTAAATAGGACCAAACCACTAAATTCCCTTCATCGCTCCGACTGCCCTCACAAAAAATTAGCTCCTCGCTCTCTGCATCGATGCTCAAGAATCTGTGATGCTAGTAACTTAAAAATTGCCCTGCACTCTTTTTGGCTTTAGCTTTTCAATGAAACAGTAATACACTTTACTTGATTATTGCCTTAATTCCTGCTACACACACATTTTTTTTTCTTACCTCTGAATAGAATCTCCTTGACAAACCTTTTTTGCAGGCTGGCCCTTAAAAACTTCCAGCCCCAGTCGAATGCCAATCTGTTGTGCTGTGCTTGTTGAAATAATTCCAACAAAATTTTCTAGCAAACGAGAATGTATTCCTCTGTGTTGCTTCTTATATTCCTCATAATTTTGGACCTCCTACCTATACCCTCACCTATCCCCTTCCTGCTCCCTTATTGGCTCCTCCCCCTCCCTCTGATAATCTATCCCCTGCTCTATGACCTTATTGTCCCTCCCCCTTCTCCCCCTCCCCTTCTATCTGAGCAAACCAACATTCTACAAGGTAGGAGAGGGGGTCCACCAGGACAACTTGATCTGCCCTTAAAGGGCAAACTTCATTGTCTCTAAGAGCTGCATTAACATATGAGAACATGATGATATGTCAGCACCCTATAGATTCCATAGTGTGCCTGTCTACCTATTTAGAGTTCAGCAAAACAAGATGCAGCAAGGTGTGAAATATGACATTTTCCTTCAATTAGCTTTGCAAATTGTCTTAATTGTAATATTTTTTTAGTTTTAATTCCTTTCAATGTGTGTGTGCTTCCAGATAATTTTTTCAGGTTATGTTTACTTTCAGGTTAGAGATACTTGGTATAAACAGGTGCTATGACATAATTTTCTCGGATGCTAATAACAGCTCTCATGGACAATGTAATGTCAACAACCAGAAAATGGAAATCCCAAGATAGTTACAGAGGACTAGTAGGAACAGTGAAAATAAACCAAAGCAAACACATATATCCCAACAACTACATTAAAAGAGTCATCTGTCGACATGGAAACAAGTAAAATTATATGAGGGTGCACTACTCCTTTAAGAAATAGGCAGGCACAGGCAGGAATCTTGGTTCCACTGAGGATGAGCAGGATGATTACTCTCAGGAACATGCTTCCTCTGGACAGGAAGTGGTGGGTAAGGATGTTATGGTTGCAGAAATGGAAATGGAAAGATGGGGTGAGGTAAAATATGAGAGGCAGACACATGATTTAATGGATGAAGATATAGATCAAAATACTGAAGTTAGCAAGCAAGGGCAGGATTCAGAACAAGGTGAGGCTGGGGAGGATATAACTGATGATTTTGACACTGTCAGTGATACACTATGGAAGCCAGAGAGTAAGAAAATGAAGGTGCTATCTGGTAAGAGTATAGGTGTTCAGGTGCACATGGTTGCCCAACCTCCCCCCCCAAAAAAATCCAGTAACATCTACTGTGGTTGACACACACATTCCAGCTATTGATGTTAGGGTAGCACCAGAAGTAAATGCACCATTACCACAAAGAACACAATCATGCACTTCGCTTAGTCAGCAGACTCTCAAGCAGTCTCCAACAGTTATTGTCCTCAGTTGTATCCATGCAAGATTTGTAAGACCATGAAATTCCCTTGTTTGGAGTTTTTTTTATCAGTGATTCCCAGGACAACAGTTTTGCAGTATTCCAGCTCTGTCAGATATGGGTAATCTGTGAGAAAAAAGGAACACAAACTGATACTGGTGGCCAGCACATGCACTTAAAAAGCAAGCACAAGGCAAAGTGAGAGGATTTTAATAGGCAGGTTAGTGGAGGACATGGTTAGTGTTGTGTGAAATTGAGAAATTTAATTACGTGAAATATTTTGCAAAATTCTCACATTTTGCAAAATATTTTGTGGGTGCAAAATATGAAATTAGTCCAAATAAAGTGCAATTTCAACCCAGAATTGCAAATTTCACCAAAAATGGTGAAATTTCACAGCAAAAGCTGAAATTTCACAATTTTCTGGGTAAAATATTGCAATTTGTGGGCAAACTTATGCAGTTTTCAGAGTGAAATTTCACTTTTTGCACACACAAAATATTTTACGAAATGTGCACATTTCACATGGCAAAACTGTTAATTTACTAGCAATTTCACTGGCAAAATTTTATTTCGCAACATCTCTAGACGTAGTGGTGTTGGCACTTTTTGGAAGACCATAACACAGGAAGCTGAACAGTAGGATGGTCTCATTCTAGAGAAGAATGGTGCTGTTGAAGAGGAGGTACTCAATACCAGATCAAGTGGTAAGACATTTGGAAGAGACAATGAGCACAACATCATCTACTGTTTTCACAAAACACCTTGTAAAAGGTCTTGCATTGTGCCTAAAATAACAGGATTCCTTACCTCATCTGGTGTTCCTTCTCAGCAGAACAAGCATAAATGGTCATGTAGCCAATTGTGCAAATCTACTTCAAACCACAAGCTGTCATCAGTCATAACCAAGTCTCATAGGCATTTTGACTAGGCACAAAATCCTCACAATCATGTGGTA
Source organism: Neoceratodus forsteri (assembly GCA_016271365.2). Classification (NCBI taxonomy): domain Eukaryota; kingdom Metazoa; phylum Chordata; order Ceratodontiformes; family Ceratodontidae; genus Neoceratodus; species Neoceratodus forsteri. The sequence goes on from CM028129.1 coordinate 878,729,929, forward strand.
TCTCATGAATTGAATGCCATTGCTCCAGAAATGAAAGTAAAATACTCACTGCTATTTTCATTCATACAGAATTGAATGGTTCTATCAGTTTGCAGAGAAGGTATGTCCAAAATGGAAAGTGCCATCAAAGACATACATGTCCATGCGTGTTGTTCATGAGCTACATGATGCTGTCAGGGGTTTCTTGCTACTTGCATTGCAGCGGGCATGTGGAGCAGAGGTAAAACAGCTACAAGTTCCTATCTGTGTGTCACTGCACATTGGGCACAACTACTGGTTGTGGTAGGGAATCCTGTTATTAAGAAATGCATGATGCAGAAAGGCAATAGTGGAAATCTTGCACCCAAAGTTCATCAGCACGGCATGCTAGCAATGAAAAGCATGGTAACAGCACACATTGAGGTGAATATACTTTCATCTTTGTTTGATGAAACATAGCAACATAGAAAGTGATGGCAGAAAAAGACAGAAGGTCCTTCAAGTCTGCTAATAAATTACCTGGGACTCAGTGTCAAACCAGGAACCTATCCCTCAATGATAGCTCATCCTTCCCTACCCTTGTACTCCATCCTGGCCTCCAGTGAGTACATGTTCAGCTCTTTCAACTGCTCCTCATAGAAAACTCCTTGGAGGTCTTATATTATCTTTTTTTACCTTGTATGCATGGCATCTATCCTGTTCTTGTCCTTTCTAAGGTGAGGGCTCCAAAACTGGAAATAGTACTCCAGGTGTGATCTCACCAGGGATCAATAAAGGGGGGAGGATTACCTCCCTGCTCCTACTATGTATTCCCCTCCCTTTACACCCAAACATCTTGCTTGCTTTGCTGTATGCTTTGTTACACTGAATTAATTGTTTTAAGGTGTCACAAATGATGACTCTTAGGTCCTGCTCTTCTTGAGCAGTAGTAAGTTTCACCCCATTTAGCCAGTACTCTGTCCAGGGGTTACTTTTCCCTATGTACATTACTGTACTTTGCACTTCTTTGCATTAAACTTCAGCTGCCACACATTTATCCAACTTTGTAGCCTTTGGAGGTTTTTTGTTTACTTCCTTAACCCCCTCTATGCTGTCCACTCTTCTGCTAAGCTTAGTGTGACCAGCAAAAAGCATAAGTTTGCCATGTATTCTCCTGCCAATGTCACTAATGAACATATTGAAAAGGACCAGGCTCAGGACCGATCCCTGAGGTACCACTCTTAGATAGCTGGTTGCACCCATTGTTGCTTAAATCATGTTTTATATCGAGTGACAATGGTTCAAATGTAAGAAAGGTACCGTCAGATAATGTTTTTTTTCTATGTATCTTGTCTGACACATTGATTTAGCTTGGTAGTTCAAGAATTTCTCTATCAGCCAGATGTGAAAAGATTGTTTACTTTGTGCCACAGGATTTACTCTCATTTTGCTCACTCAAGAAAGGCCAGAGGTCGGCTTTGGGACCTGCAAATTAGGAACAGCCTGCCTCAGCACTGCTTAAAACAAGAAGTAGACATCGGATGGAACTCAACCATTTTTTTTATGCTGAAGCAGTTATAAGAGCAGTACAAAGCTGTATATAAGTACATGCTGCTACATACCAGTCAGATCAGGTTTGGTCATCCATCTCTTTGAGAACGAATCAGTGACGGTTAATGAATAAGTTGATATTGACACTGACACCATTTGACCATACAGTCCAAGCAGTGAGTTGGTACACTGCTTCCATTAGCCAGTCCATACCATTTCTGCATATGCTGAGGCAGGCTCTCTGCAATGTGTAGGAACAAACTGAAGCTGGTGGTGATACAGTCAATATAGCCTTGATGGAGCACATGCTCTATGTGTTTGACAGAAACTCTCACCTTTAAGGCATACGGACATCAGTGCAGTGTGGTTGTGCCACAGTATTGGATTCACAATATAAATGTGGCATTTCATGGATTATTGAGGGAGGGAGGCAGCAAGTGCAGCACCTTAAAATAATTCTTGTCAGGCAAGTCCATGCAGTGATGTTACTTTCAAACCAACATGGTAAATTATGTGGTTCTTATAGCAGTGGGAGCATCAAGCATGAGCAACCGAACACAGGCAGGCATGATTTACAGGAACTCATATTGCATTCTCAATTGAAGACCAGCTAGAAAATAAAATCTTCCAATTCTTTATGGACTATACTGTCACACATGGGTGTACCAGAGCTGGATGAGATGGAGGACAATAATAAGGATATATTATTAATAAAGGCCAGATAAATGGTGGAAGCATACATGTGTGATAAAAAGCAACTCTCAGTTGAGGAAGAACCCCTGCTGTACTGGGTCAGTAAGGCTAATGAATGGCCTGCATTGACATAAGCTGTGATAAAACATCTTAGCTGCCCACCATCAAGCATGAGTTCTGAATGGGTCTTGAGTGCAGCAGGTGCAATTGTGCATCATCGCTACACAATTTTGCCTCTACTAGATGAAGAAATGCTTAAATTTATTAAAATGAATAGCTATCACATTCCCCCATCTAGACATACATCCATTTTCATTTCACTACTTACATCAGAGGAGGATCCAACTCCAGGTGCCTCAGAGCAATCAGTGTCTGATAATAATGCATTTGAGAATTCATTCCTAGTGGATGATAAGTTAGATCTTGATGATGGAGAGGGTGGATTTCATTATATTTATTTATTTATTTGAAATTGGTTAATGGGAGAGGCACAAGGCTTTGTTCAGGATCAACCAGGTGGAGGGGGAGGATAAGAACATAATTACAAAGATAACAGCAAGTCAAATAATGTGGTTACAATGACAGTGACAATAAAATGCAATAGCAGAGTGCAGAACAAACAGGAAAACAAAATAATTTCATGTAACAGAGGACAAATGATTTAGCATATAAGTCAGTTGTGCAGTTGGACATGATCAAGAAGTGCTTAGTATGTGAATGAGCAGAGACTGACCTAGTCTTCAGAGGAGTAGTGAAACAGGCTGATTAAATTACACATGAATTAGCCAAAACTATGTGGTTAGAGGGGAGGTAAAGTAAGTGGAGGGCAGAATTGCAGGGGAATAGGGTTGGACAAAAGTTATCTTCCACCAGTAACATTCTGGTGAAATTCTGATTTTGCTTACACAAATATTGCCAACATTTTGATTTGTGTTAATTCTGTTTAATTTAAAAAGTATTCATCAAAATTGCACCAAGTTAGTATGAAGACTTTATCAAGAGCCCTACAGAAGTGTACTGTTTCAGATCTCTACAGTATCTTTAAAGGTTCCTGAGTTATAAGTCTCCAAACAGTCAGACATTTTAAAATTACATGTCACAACTATCTAAACTCCAGAATTTCTGCCCCTGCAACTTTAAAGTTAAAAAATGGAATATCACCAGTTTTGTTAGGTTTATTGACCCTAAATATTAGGCTTTAAGGCTACCCCATGTTCCTGCAGCAGAGAGTTGTGCTGCCATGCTGAAGACCCTGGTTCAAAAGCAAGCCTGCAAAGTGATGTCAAGAGGCAGGCCATGGCCAGGACAGCTGCCGCTTCACAGTGTATCTCAATTGAGGAGGGTTGATTGCAGATTTCACCAACACAGTGACCCCGGTGGTGGTATCAGTGAGCTTGCTCCTAACACAGAGGAAGCTATGGCTGTGACAGGTTAGCAGAAGTTCTACCCCACCAGAGGAGATGGGAGGAAACAAATGTTGGAAAAAATCCCAGTGGTCATTTGAATTATGGCTGGGTTCAGCCTAATCAGGGTATATCCAAGAGAACAGGGTATATTCCTGATACATGAGCAAGTTCAAAGCTTTTTTATTGTTCAGCAAATTGCCATTACAACTAATACATTAATAAAAACATATCAGTTCTTCACTGTAATATAAGATACATAAATACACATTTAAATAATGTCATGTGAGCTGATTAATTTTTGTAAACATCTACACTTTGAACTCATATGTGTGTGTATATATATGTATATATTAGAGCCAAAAAAAATCCTTTTAATGCATTAGATAGGATTATTTCATAGGAACAAAAGCGAGGAAATTCAGTGTTAGGGTTGAAAGCCCCCCTTGGACCCCCACCCCAACTGGCATCGGGGTTCGCATTGGACTTGCCAGCCCTATCTCTCACCCCATCAGATGTGTGAAGAAGCAGAGGTATAGGAGAATGGGGTGAGAGTTGGGACTGACAACTAATGTGCACCCTGATGCTAATTGAAATTAAGCAAGAAATTCAGGAGGCTTTCAAACTAACTGCCATTCTGCTTGTTGCTGTGGAACAACCTCAACTAATGGATTAAACAGAGTTTTTGCCTCTAATTTCCCTTCTTTTTGAGAATGATAGCGAGAAATAGTGAATGTAATGTGGCAGCGCTACTGCCACGTGATGTCTTGTCACATAGTAACACGGTGCCCGCAAACGCAAATGGTAATGCTCATGGTAATGCAAAGTGAAACACCAAGATAAACAGTACTGTAGACACAAATGGTTAAAATAATGCAAACGCAAGCTCAAATGAAAATGCAAGGGGTAACACACATGGTGGTGTAGACGGGAACAGTAAGTGAAATGGGTACAGAACCACAAGCAGAAGTGATAAGGGTAACAGTAATGTAAGTGCACAGTCTGGTTTTCCCTAAAAGCTGCATAGAGAAAGACAGTGAATACAAAGAATGTATGCATAATAATGGGTCTCGAAGCAAAAAATGAGGAGTTGGAATACTAAATTGCTTATATCTCAGGAACCGTACAATGTAGAAAAAAAAATTAAAAGTCATATGATTTATGCCTTTCCTGGCTAGCATTTTTCCAATGAAAACTATGTATCTCACACTGTTTCCGAGATACAGTCCCTGAAAGGTTCAACGAATACCATAATGTTATCCTGTGGGAAAAAAAGAGAAGTTCGGAGTACCATAACTTTGCCTCCCTGCAATATTTTTTCACCAAACCACCAAAAGACACATCTGTGTGATGTTGGCTTTCTTCCCTCCAAATTTCAGCCCAAAAGACCAAACCGTTATTTTGCAGCAGGGCAGCAAAGGATTCCTGTAATGAGGCGGATGCCATAATGTTATCCTATGGGAAAAAGCATCAACTTTGGAGTATCGTAACTTTGCATCCATGCAATATTTTGTCACCAAACCACCTAAAAGCACATCTGTGAGATGTTGGCTGCCTTCCCTCCAGATTTCAACCCTAAAGACCAAACCATTCATTTACAGCAGGGTGGCAAAGAATTCTTGTTATTTTGGCCATAGTGTTGCAAAGAAGTATCGTGATTTGCGACAGCTTTCGCAAGCATTTGTGACACTTTCATGAGTGCAACACTACTTTGCAACACTACTTTTTCCAGAAATTGAAAAAGCATATTTCTAGGGTGTTTAACCTCAAAATAAAGACATGCCTAGCATCCTCAGGGTCCGACTAGGTAAACACAAAAAGAATTGTGTTGCTAGAGGGTCCCAAATTTAAATGCCAAGCATTTTTCTGATCACTAACTGAAAACAAAATGGTGGATTTGCAACACTGCTAGGGCCATTTGCGACACTAAAAAGTGAATTTACGACACTGTCAAACTTTTTGTTAACTTTTCCCATCGACTTATAATGGGAAATTGTTTTTTGAATAACTTTTGAATCATTTAATATTTTTTCATGAAATCTTCAAAAGGCACATTGGGAACCATGGCCACATGTTCCCTGAAGTTTTCAGACCAGTCACGCAAACCGTACAACCTGTAGGAATGAGCAAATATTCAAAAAAGTGTAAATGCTTGCACAGATCACACTTAATAACTCCACAGCCGTATAGCCAAACAGTACAAAACTTGGCAGATCCCAAGAAGTATGGTTCTTGATCATGTATTCCAAATTTCAGGCAAATCCATTGAATGGTTGCAAAGTTATTAAGGTGCAAAATTTTAGGTTTAACATGTAAATGACTCCTCAACCTAACTATGGTAGCAGTACTGCTACCATATATATATATATATATATATATATATATATATATATATATATATATATACACACACACATCTATAATGACACATGTATAGTGACAGGATTCATCAATCAGATATCCCCATTTACAGTTATGTTTCTATCATAATAGATGTATGGTAGATAAGAAAGCAATCAGTTTGTGCAAAATGTTAACGTCATTTATAGAGAAAAAAAAAATCACAGTTTGTTCGGGAGAAATACCAAGATGACCCAAAATATCCCCCAGCCACTTAGTCCTACTTTTCAAATGCAGAGGTCATATTAGTACAATTTACTTAAGGTTGTCTTCCATGTTGTTTCCGCATTTAAAGAGAGACGTAGTCATTCCTGGTAATTTTTGCTTTAAATTGTACATAATTTAATGTAAATATTTCTAATCTGAAATTAGTCATGCATCTTCGTGACTTAAAATTAGTCAGATATTTTGAATAACATTCTAACATCTGTGTAGTTTTCTTTTGTTTATACCATCTGAACAACTTTAGTTCAGCAAGTTGAATATTGTTCTTAACCTTATTTATGTCTCATAGTCTGGTTTTGACCTGGAAGGTTATTTCTTCCTAGGGTTTCAAAAATATATCCCACAAAGATATCCCAAACAATTTGGTAGTATACTATTTTAGTGAGCTGAACACTAGAGGTTTGAAAGCCTTCAGTGGAATATTTGATTTCTTCCTCCAGACACCAGTGTGGAAGACAAGATTGTTGTAATAAGAATAATTTAAGAATAAATAACATGTGTCTTACTAAAGCCAAGGAAGAAATTGCTATTTGTCCTAATTCCATCCTCAAAATGACTGATGGAACAGAATGGGATATTATTAATATGCATCTATATAATTTTTTCGGTGTGACCTCTAACTCCCTTAGATTAGTCAACCCCCAAACCTCTGCTGCATAGAGAACACTCATATTTATTTTTGCATTTAGGACCTTTAATACTCCTGTAATCATACCTTTTCCCTTTTTAACATGGAATATCTTAAAAGCATTAGAGGCCACACTTATCTTAGATTGTACAAACTGTAAATGTCCCTTCCAAGTATCATTCTGAGAAAACCTAACACCCAAGTAGTCATAGTATTTCACTACCTCTATTTTATCTTGGTTAATCCATATTTTTGGTGATAATCTTTTCCTATTTCTGAAGATATGATCTTTGTTTTCTCTTTATTTATATTTAGCTTATGATTTTTGCATTAAGCAGCAAAATGTTTTAATTTCCTCTGGAGGTCTAATGCCGATGTAGAGATCAAAACCAGATCATTGACGTATGCAAACATGGTATTCTTTTGTCAGCTACTTTGGAAGAATAAAAATTAGTATCAAAAAGCCCCTTCAAAATGTCAGTAATGTATATATTAAATAAAGTCAGTGCTAACAGACATCCTTGACATACACCAAGGTTATTTGTAAACTCAGATGATGTTTAGCTGTATTGATTGTATTGAACCTTAGTCAATGTGTGTTTATGTAGTCCAATCATAATATCCAATAACCCCTGATCCAAACCATAGTTTTCCAGTTTACTTCACAGAAGGGCTCTGCTAATGCTGTCAAATGCAGATGAAAAGTCCATAAAGCAGGAACATCATTTGCCCTTATTGACCTTCACATATTTCCATATGAGGAAATTCAGCACACAGCAGTGCTGAACTGTGAATCTAGCTCTCCTGAATCCATTCTGGAATTCATTGATTATAGAATGTTCATTCAGCTAACCTAATAATCTAGTTAGTGTAATTTTTGAAAATAATTTTTGAGATACATCAGTGAGGCTTATTGGTCTACCTAATGGGTCAATATGTCATACACTCTGCAGTGCACGACATGACCGTGTAGTAGGAGTAGCACAATAGGGTAGAGTGAGAGTGTGCAAAACCACGAAAGGATATATTCATGGTAGTGCACCCTCTCACTCTTCCCTGTACAGGATAAGGATCCTGCTGGGAAGAGGGTCCTCCGAGCAGCTGCCATGGCTCAATGGGATGAGCAACTGGCAGCAAGGGAGGCAGCCAGTATGCTTGGGACCAGATTTTGATTCCCGGTCACATATGCATGGATTTTTCTTTTTTCACACTTTGTGCAATATTCACTGTTAACCCCCGAGTTAGATATTTTAGTTGGGAGGTTTAAAGCACAGCCCCCATAACAGGGGATGCCAGAGGAAGCCCCGCAAAATAAAGACATGCCACTAGCAATATACAATGTGAATAGCAGCATGGTATATTGCTGTGGAATAATGTTTTATGACATTATGAACCCATGCCATTGGTCTAGACATCTTTGGGTTGTTGGGATCACCTTTTTTAAATATAGGAAATATCATGCTTCCAAACTAGCTATTTGGTAAAGCATATCCTCAAGCTAAGATATTGAAAATATTCTTAAAAATGGGCAGTCACTAATCGATAAATGATTTATATATATCTCAAATTATTAAATCCGGGCCAGGTGCTTTATTAGAGCAAGTTGTAATACAGCATTACAAATTTCTTCATCATTAATGTAAACAGGCAAGGGATAAATCTTCACTTCCTTATGAGTTATTTGTTGCACCATGATATCATTTTCATCTTCAGAAAAAATATAAATTTGTAAAATGTGTTACCCAAACATCCGGTGGAATATAGGCTTTGATTTTTGTAGTGTACCTTTCATAGCCCTGGCTAGCTACAGTAACTTCCAAAATTGCTTATTATCTCTGTTAAGCACCACCTTCCTTAACCTTTCCATAGAGCAATAGTTATATTTATGGGCCAGATATTCAAACTCGCCCGGCTGTGGAAACCAAGCATGGCGCAACTCAACTTGCTGCATGAGGGATGTGGAGAAGCGATATTCAAAGGAGCTGAGCCATGGCCTCAGCAACTTGAATATCGCACCCTGGCTACCCCCAGTGTGCATGGCGCAGTGGCACTGTGCCAGCGCAAGTGGCCAGAGTGGAGCATGAAGATGCGCTAGTGCAAGTTCCATTGCACCATGCACAGCAACCGCGATATTAAAAAGTTGACATGCAAATGGGGCAATTATGTATGCAAGGCGCACATGGGGCCATTTGCATGTCATTATGGCCCCATTTGCATGCAGGTGTGCTGATTCCCGACGACTTGCACCTGGCGCCCTGCCAGGCAGCAGCCGTCGGGGATTGATGCCCCTTGCAGCCCGATCATGGGCATTTGTTTAAAGAAAGATCCCTGTCCAATATCCCTGGTGGTCCAGTGGACCTCTATCTGCCTGATCTCGGGCATCTGTAAAAAAAAGCCATATATCCCTGGTGGTCCAGTGGACCACTCTCTGCAAATCTTGGGCATCTGTAAAACAAGTCCTATATCCCTGGTGGTCCAGTGGACCACTCTCTGTAATCACGGGCATCTGTAAAAAAATCCTATATCCCTGGTGGTCTAGGTACCTCCTCCCACCCACCCACTAAGCCCCACTGCCCTTCCCCGGTGAGCTGGAGGGTGGCAGCACCCACCGCCTGCCGCCCCTGCCCACCGACTGACACCTCGGTAGGGCTGCATGCCCATTGGTTCACAGTGTGAGCCAATGGGTGTGCAGTCCCTACCGTACTACACATTCCAGATATGTGAATGAATCATTTTGTATTTTAAGGAGGTTTTGATGTAAATTGATAATCCACCCTTGTATTGGCCATATTTCTTGGTCTTAGTTGCTGGTGTCAAGTAATTTGTATAACCTGGTAATAGAAGTGTTGAATTATCTGCACACCATGTTTCTTGAAGGCACATCATTTCTTTTGACACCAGAAATTCTCGTATTTCTGGGTCTACTACTTTAAGATGTACAGTAAACCCTCTATATTCCAGGATATGATCTTAATCATACTAAGCCTCTCTTCTTGGTTTCCAATAAGCCCCTGTTTTAAATCTAGCATTTGTCAGGCATTTTCGGGATGTTTTAATAAGAGAAAGCCATCCCTCTTCAGTATATATACTATATATATACTATATTGATATACTATACTGGACTAGATATCTGTAATTAATCTCTCTCTCTTGCTTACATCTGAGAGAAGTTTTCCTTACTTTTACATTGGTATTGCTTTGTGTTTAATTATTTTAGTTTTTAATTCAGGAAGGGGGGTTTCAAAACTGCTTATCTTGTTAGCATCTTCAGAAGGGCTGAAATAACTACATATTTGATTTTCCTTTGTGGCTAACTGGACTGATTACTAGAATTCTGTGACAATCTGCATCAATGTATTTTGCAATATTTGGTGGTGGTTGTGTGATTTAAAATAGCAAAGGCTGCAGTTTGTAATTGGATGCCAGACATAGCCTGAGGTGGGGGAAATTGTCTTCACAAGCCAGAGAGGCCTGCATCACAGCCAATTGTTCTAGCTTGGCCATTTCAGCATTGATCAAATACTATAAACTACTGGTGTGATCCTGTTTCAGACAGAAGTCCATCTTCTTCCAAGTTGTGTACTGGGTGTGCTTTGAAAAAACTGAGAAGCTGCATGGGATATACTATATTGGACTAGATATCTGTAACTAATCTCTCTCTCTCTCTCTTGCTTACATCTGAGAGAAGTTTTCTTACTTTTACATTGGTATTGCTTTGTGTTTAATTATTTTAGTTTTTAATTCAGGAAGGGGGTTTTCAAAACTGCTTATCTTGTCAGCATCTTCAGAAGGGCTGAAATAACTGCATATTTGATTTTCCTTTGTGGCTAACAAACCACTAGGCTGTTTTGGGGCTGGAGAGGTTTACCTGTGTCTGACTTGGATGTCTGGATTTTTCTCTGTTTGATTAGCAGGGTATTTTCTCTGTCAAATTGTTGTGTAGGGTATCTTGCTGACAGGAAGGCACTCATCACAGTGGTGGGTGAGAGCTTTTAGCTGATTGTTTTGTGAGGGCACAGTTTAGGCCCAACCTCTTCCCACCCCTCACCCCACCTACCCCTGCAAATAGTTCCTTTATACCTGAGGTTCTGACATCATTTCCTCAGGAGTGCAAGGTGCATATCACTGTCATATCCTCTCTAGCACACTGCACTGACAATATAAGCATACACATTGTGTAATATATATATTTCTATATAACAAACCAAACACACACACATGCACACACACACACATATGCACACACAAAAACAAACAAAAAAGTAGATAAACATATGGGGAGTAGTGCAACGTAATTGCTGTGGGGCAGCAGTCTTCTGGGAGTCTTTCTGGAGGCTGAGATGCTTCCCTATTTGCAGACAACTCTCTGCCCTGAGGGAGGAAGTTGCCCATATTCAGGCTGCACTGGACAGTAGTAAGGAAACCTTCCCCCAGGCCACACTGGACAGTAGGAAGGGAACCTCCCCCATCCAGGTAGCACTAGCGCCACCACCACTACCTCAGAGATTGTGAAGAAAGCACAGCAGTTGGACCACAGTGGGTTCAGGGAGGGTGAGGATGGTGGAACAGAGGCACACCAAGTCAATTGTTCCACTCCACAATCCATACACCATTCTGGGAGCATGGCTCCCTATGGATGCACCCACAGAGAAGACTGATGATAACTGTCACAAGGGAGGCCCACAGGAAGGAGGCAGAGGACACCACAGGGAAAGGAAGCAGCTCCTGGTGGGGGACTCAATTATTAGGGGTATAGAACTGGGGGGAGCTGGGAAAACTGAAGTAAGGTGCCTGCCTGGTGCCATGGCTTGGAGGGACAGGAAGCGCATCCTCAGAACCACGAGAACAGCTGCAAGGGAGTCTGAGCTGGATGTAATTGTCCACCTAGGGACAAATGACTTGGCTCATCATGAGATTAGAGCAGTGCAGGAGGACATTGCAGAGTTGGGGAGGGGCCTAAGACAAGTAGCACACAGTATACTTCTCAGAGGTGCTGCCTGTCAATGGCATGGGGAGGCGAGGGTAATTAGCACCATGCAGTTTAATGAATGGTTGAAAAATAATGGTGGAGCACAGGGGTTTGGCTTCATTGGGGACTGGGGTTCCACCTGGAGGGACACCAGCCTATACTGGCAGGATGGTCTGCATCTATCCAGGAAGGGAACAAGTCTTTTGAGCAATCGGTTTAAATGCTTCATTGGCAAGCTTTTAAACTAGTCAAAGGGGAGCACTGATAAGCAGCAGAAAATCCCAGCCTCTCCTACAAAACAGGGTACTAAATGAGAAAAGACTGAGGTAGAAAGGTCAGTGGGGATGCTGCAACAGAAGGTAAAGCCATCAAAAAATGGAGAGCAATGAGTACCAATGCCCATAGTCTGGGTAACAAGCTTCCTGAATTAGTGGCCTTGATGGAGGAGGAACATCTGGATATCGTGGCAGTCACAGAAACATGGTACACACAAAACCATGACTGGGACGTAAACATACCAGGATACACTATCTACAGGAGGGACAGGGAGGGTAAAAGAGGAGGAGGAGTAGATCTTTACATAAGAGAAGGAATAAAAGCAACAGAACAAAAGGGTAAACAGGGAGGAGAAGAAGCACTGTGGGTAAATTTGAAGACAGGCAATGGCAACACAATCCGCACAGGGGTTGTATACAGACCCTGTTCTCAGGGGGAGGAAATGGACAAGGAAATGATAGAAAGTATACTTAGAATGGCAGAAAAAGGGGAGATATTGCTGATGGGTGATCTGAATATGCCAAATGTTAACTGGAGTGCAGTTGCAGCAGCCACTTCGAAGAGTGGAGTTATTCTAGATGCCCTACAGGGGCATGCCTTAGACAGCTAGTACTGGAGCCCACTCGAGAGGGAGCAATCTTAGACCTGATTCTCTCAAATGGAGATGGAGAGGATCACAGATGTAGAAGTGGGTAGCCATCTGGGAACTAGCGACCATCGAACAGTATGGTTCACGATAAACAGCAATAAGTCAAGCCATACAAAGGCAAAAGTACTGGACTTTAGGAGGGCTGACTTTGCCAAATGAGTGAGTGCCTAAGGAATGACACTAGCAAATGGGCAGGAAGGAGGGTGGAAGAACAATGGGGAATAATAAAACTGCCATCACAGAGATAACGAGCCTTTGTGTGAAGCAAATAAACAAAACAAATGATGTAAAAACCACTATGGTTCTCAAAGGAAGTGGCAGTGAAGGTTTAAGAGAAAAAAAGCATTCAGGAAGTACAAGGAATCGCAGAAGGAGCAGGACAGAGAACTGTATCAGTTAAAGCAAAAGGAGGCTGGAAGGCAGTCAGAACAGCAAAGGCCCAAACCGAGGAAAAGATAGCCAACTCAGTTAAGAAGGGGGATAAAACCTTTTATAGGTACATCAGGGACCGAAGGAAGACCAAGGGAGGGATAGTGAGGCTTAATAAAGGGGAGGAGGGTGGGCAGAGGGTGACTGTGAAAAGGCAGAGATACTAAACAAATATTTTTGCTCAGTATTTACAAATGAAGAGGAGAAGGTACATAAAACAAACAGTAGAAACACTCTGGATACAGAAGTTGATACCAGCCCATTTACAGAAGAAAGAGTTCTGAAAGAACTTTTAAAACTGAAGGTGGACAAAGCAATGGGGCCTGATGGGATTCATCACAGAATTCTAAAAGAACTAAGGGTAGAACTAGTGACACCACTGACTACCCTTTTTAACAAATCATGGGAGGATGGGGTGGTACCCGAGGACTGGAGGAGGGCAGATGTGATTCCCCTTCACAAAAGTGGGAGCAAGGCAGAAGCAGGAATCTACAGACCTGTTAGTTTAACCTCAGTGACAGGGAAAATGATGGAATCACTTCTGAAGGAAAGAATTGTCAAGTATCTAGAGGCCAGAGGGGCACAGGACCCTAGGCAGCATGGATTCACAGTGGGAAGGTCATGCCAGATGAATCTGATAGATTTCTTTGACTGGGTGACCAAAGTAGTAGATCAGGAAGGGGCTGTGGACATGGCCTACCTAGACTTTATTAAGGCATTTGACACAGTCCCACACAAAAGATATACAATATAATACAATGATATAATATAATATAATATAATATAATAATATAATATAATATACAAGTTAGCCAGCCTGGGAGTGGGTCCCAAGATGACTGCCTGGGTAAAGAATTGGCTGGAGAATAGGACACAGAGAGTAATAGTAAATGGAGTCCACTCAGAAGAAAGGAGGGTTACTAGTGGGGTACCGCAGGGTTCAGTATTAGGACCGGTCCTCTTCAATGTCTTTATAAGCGACATTGCAGAGGGACTGGAAGGAAAAGTATGTCTCTTTGCAGATGACACAAAGATCTGCAACAGAGCTGATGCACAGGGTTGGGTGGAAAGGATGAGAAGGGACTTGGCAAGGTTAGAGGAATGGTCAAATGTATGGCAGCTTAGATTCAATGCTAAGAAGTGCAAGGTAATGCACCTGGGAAACAAAAACCCAGTGGAAGAGTACACAATGGGGGGTGAGATACTAACAACAACAAAAATGGAAAGGGACCTGGGGGTAGTCATATCAGATGACCTAAATGTGGGCAAGCAATGTGAGAGGGCAGCAAGGAGGGCTGGGGGGATACTGGGATGCATAGGGAGAGGCATCACCAGTAGAAAACAGGAAGTTATTATCACTCTGTACAGACAGCTGGTGAGACCCCATCTGGAGTGCTGTGTGCAGTTCTGGAGACCCAATCTCCGCAAAGACATAGACAGGATGGAAGCTGTCCAGAGGAGGGCAACTAAAATGGTGCAGGGTCTGCACCGGAAGAAATATGAAGAAAGATGAAAGGAACTTAATATGTATAGCCTCAAGGAAAGGAGGGAGAAGGGGGACATGATAGAAATGTTCAAGTACCTCAAGGGAATCAACAAAGTCCAAGAGGGTAGCATCTTTCAAAAAAAGAGGTGTGCAAGAACAAGAGGTCACAATTTGAAGATGGGGGGGTGGTTCAGAGGTAATTTAAGGAAGTATTTTTTCACAGAGAGGGTTGTGGATGCATGGAATGGCCTTCCGGAGGAGGTTGTGGAGTCAAAATCAGTGGTGGAATTCAAGCATGCATGGGACAGTCATAAGGCCATTCTAGGGGTGGGGGTAGGAAGAAGTAGGCTGCTGGTTAACTAGGATCTGCAGCTTATCCAGTAGGTAGGGAAATAGGCAGACTGGGTGGGCCAAGCGGTCCTTATCTGCCATCAAATTCTATGTTTCTATGTTTCTATGTATGGCTCCTTGCTCTCTTGTGATGCTGGGACTTTCCTCACCTGAGGTGTTCTTTTGTTTGTCTGTTCTTTGTAGTTCTGTCTTTTGTTCTTGTCTGTGCAGTACTTGAGGAGTTATTATATTTATTTATTTATTTATTTAAAGTTTCGGAATTACAACCTTTGAGTCAGTGACTCCTTTGCAAAGGCTCCACGTCGGGCCAAAAAGACAATGACAACAAATAAGTAGTAATAAGGTACAAGGAGATAACAGGAAGAGCAGAAGCTTTTTACATTTTGCAATCAGAAGATCTTGTCACTGGAGGGATAAACAAAGAAAAACTAGATTAATTTCCTGACGCTATGCACATTTTGCAGTCAAAGACCTTGTCTTAGGTTGGATAGCAAACCTGCAATTTAGTGGCGAAGTGTGTTTAGGTGCAACAGCATGTTTCTGATTCTAGTAGGTAACTCTTGATGCTGGTTTTGAATTGACTAATGCTTGTGGCTTGTGCTATGGATGGGGTAGTTCATTGAGCCAGATGGGAGCACGATAAGAAAAGACCCCTGGCCTCATAGGTCCTTCTTTGGGGATTGCGTGTGTGTTTTAGCTGTTTGTCTTGGAGTACTCCTGTAAGTGTTAAGTTTTATTAGTGGGTGGAGTCCAATGGGAGCAAAGTCCAGTTGGATTTTTTTGGCCTGGAGGCAGGTGTGGTAATTTAGCCTGCCAGCGAAAGTCAGCCAGTTAGCTTTTGGTAGAGCTCGCAGGTATGGGTTTGCTTGTCACTGTCCGTTACCAGCCAGCTAGCTTTGTTTAGGGCCAGGTTGATTCTTTTTATTGCTGTGGGGTCAGCTGATCCATATATTGTTATTCCATAATCTACCAGAGATAGAACCGAGCTATTCACTGCCAGCCAAAGGGCGCGGGGCGGGAAGCATTGTCTATGCCTGAACAGGGTCCCTAGTCTGGCATTTACTGAGGCTGACAGTTGGTCTATGTGCCTGTGATAGGTTAATGATGTGTCTAGTGTGATACCCAGCTATTTGAAATGTGATATTTGGTCAATTAAGGTACCCTGATGGTTGGTAATGTTTAGTTGCAAGCTAAAATGGTGACTTTGTCTGTGTGCAAAGACCATGGATTTTGTTTTGCTGAGGTTTAGTACTAGTCGTTGGTTTGCTAACCAGTGTTCTATTTCATGGAAATTGTTTGTAGCTTATGCTGAAGAGCATTCAGAGTGGAGTCTTTCCAATAGATTACTGCATCATCTGCATACAGCAGGAGCTTGCAGTTGCAGGCATTAGGGATTGCATTCAGGAATAGGGTGAAAAGGAGAGGGCCTAGAATTGATCCTTGTGGTACACCCGACTTAACTGGAAGTTTAGAAGACAGAGTGGTATTTATTTTTACTTCTTGTGTCCGGTCTGTAAGGTAATTCTTGAACCATTGTATGGCATCTGGACCTACGCTGAGTGACGGGAGTTGCTGTAAAAGTAAATTGTGGTTAACAGTATCGAAAGCTTTAGTTAGATCTATGAAAATTGCCCCTGCTAGGTCACCTGCATCGAGAGCTTCCTGTAAGTATGACGTAAGCGTGAGGAGAGCCGTGGTAGTGCTATGACCTGTTCTGAAGCCATGTTGTTCGTGGCAGAGTAGCGAGTGGTTTGTCAGGTAATCGGTGAGTTGGTCAGCCACTATTCTTTCGAGGGCTTTTGAGAGAGGGGGAAGAATCGTGATAGGTCTATAGTTACCGGGGTCAGTTGGGTCTCCCTTTTTCAGTAAAGGAGTGATGATACCCCTTTTCCAGAGAGTTGGGAATTGCCCTAAGCGAAGAGATAGGTTAAAAAGTTTGGTCAGGTGAGGGATAGTAACATCTAGTGTTAGTCGCAGGATTTTGAGGTCTAGGCTATCACTGCTGTATCGTTTATCTTTTAGGGCCTGTGTAATATAGGGTTTGGTTTTAATGCATGAGATAGATTTAAACCGGAAAGGTGGACTGCTGGACTTGTGGGCGGGTTTTGTAGTGACGAGGTGGGAGGGCTAAAGAAGTTTGGAGGGAGTACGTGGCTGAGGTCAGAGAAGGAATTATTCAGTGTATTGGCTATGATGCTGGGGTCTTGTGAGGGGGTGCCATTATGAGTTATTTGGGTGGGTGGCTGGCTAACAGATTTCCCACTTAGTTCTTTGATGTTACTCCAGAACTTGTTCCCCACACCCCAGGATTCCGTTAGGGCTTGTTTGTAGTGGTTTGTCTTAGCTTGTCGAATGGCGTTGGTACACTTATTTCTGGCCTGCCTGTAGTGCTGCCTGTCTTGAGGGTCTCTGGAGTCAAGGGCTTTATACCAGAGGTTATCTCTATGTGACATCTGGTCAAGTAGGGGTTGTGTTATCCACGGCGTATCCCTAGCTTTTATAAACTTTTTGGCAAGGGGGGCATGTTTGTCACAGGCTGATGTGAAAATGTTTATGAAGGAGGTGAGGGCTCCATCGATGGATGTGGCGGTGTGGACCTGGGACCAGTCACTGGAGGATAGGCTGTGGATAATCATGGATATTGCTCCCTGTTTGAGGTGTCTTTGGTAGGATAATTTTGGACGTGTGTGAGGGCTCTTGTTGGACCAGGTACAGGAGAGAGGAGAGTGGTCACTAAGGACATCTGGAGAACTTTGATGTCAGATAGGTGTTTGGGGAGTTAGTCAGGATGAGATCAAGGAGTGTATTTGCGCCTGTTCTTGGGTCCCGACGTGTGGGGGTTAGTACAACCTGAGTCAGATTGTGGGCCATTGCTGCGTCTTTAAAGGGATCTGCACCTTTTGATAACCAATTTATATTGAAGTCACCCATTATTACGAGGTCACTATTTGAGGGGAGCATAGCTGTGCTAGCCAGGATGGAATCGAATGCCTCACTCTGGTTGTTGGGTATATAAACAGACATTATATACAATGGTTTCCCGAAGGGGCCAATTGTAATCTTTATGGTGACTGATTGGGCCCCGAGTTTTGGGTTAGGCAAAGGGATTAGTAGTGGCTTAAATTTTGCTCTGATGTAGATAGCGCTTCCACCTCCCCTCTTTTCAACCCTATCATCTCTAAATAAAGTGTAGTTATTTAATGCAACTGCAGAGTCTGGGATACGAGTAGTTAACCATGTTTCAGATAGGGCAATGATGTCAGGAGAATGTTGTGCTACCCACCCTTGGAGAAGAGGTAGCTTTTGGTAGGCTAATATGTTCATGGAGCGAGCTTCAGACCCTCATAGCTTGGGTTTTTGCATTGTTAGCTGGGGACGGCCCTGGTTTAGGGTGTATGTCCCCAGCCAATAGTAGAAGTGACAAGAGCGCATGCCTGAGTATAGCTAGCTGGAGCCGTTTTGCGAGTCTGTTTTTGTTGCTTGCAATTGGAACTATATTTTGGGCTATACATGGCATGGGGAGAGCCTGGATGACTAGAGCTTTTAGAACATGTAAAGGGAGCGTGTTGGAAAAACTGAGTTGATTTGCATAGGGTAGTGGAGCTTGGGCTGCCTTCCTACGCCCTATCGTGGTATAGCTGAGGTTCAAGGTTATGTTAGGGAAGTGATGTGGGTTCATAAAGCCTGTGTTTGGGAGGTTGTTTCTTGGATGGATAGGAGAGGATCTGTATGAGACCAAAGTTAACATAATTATTAACAGATTAAGTATGGTTTGGCAGCTTAACATGGTTGTAGTTTTTGTTTTTAGTCTTACTTTAATCAGTATGTGAACTTGAGCCCCCTACTGTTCAGTCGGTATAACGAGCAAATGGAAAAGTGAGCTGATTGGTTTTGCGCCACGTGATCTAGCCTATATATGTGAGAGCCGACCAAGGGTGGTGGTGGGGCGGCGGGGTTTTCAATCTCGCAGTCAAAACAGGAGCTGCCTGCCATGGAAAACTTACTCTGCAGAGGAGCGCTTGTGTGGGGACTCGAACTTGGTCCCTCGCGACTGCCTGCGACCTTGCTGTGGGGGAGGGCTTCTAGGAAGAGCCGCTCACGACCTCCTGGTCCTCGGTCTGTGGACAAGAGAGAAAGGGTAAGTAAGCTGATTACATACCACAGACCAAAGGGTGTTTCTAAAGGGCTGGGCTTACTGAGCAGACTGGATTCAGCTTTACCCCAAGCAAATGATTTAAATTTAATTTTTTTTATTTTTTGTGGGATATCAATAATTACAGCTGAGTATACTGTGGCTTTAGCCATGACTAATCTTTGTGGGAAATTGGGAATTTAAAGAGGCGCCTGAAAGTAGAGAGCTCTCTGGACTGCTAATAAATGGACCGTTTTAAACAAAGCAGTTTGAAGCCAGAAAGCGGGCTTACCGATTCAGGCAGGATACAAAAACAGCAAGCAATTTAAAATGGTGGACTACAAACACAGTGTACATTCAGAGTCAGCGAGAGCCCTCTAGTCAAATTTATCAGTCCGCTTTGAGTGAGGGAACCCAGATTAAGTTGTGTAAAATCCGACTGCAGTGTCCCAAATCCTACTTAGTCAAAACAGGAGCTGCCTGCGTAAAACTTACTCTGCAGAGGAGGCGCTTGTGTGAGGACTGAACTGGGTCCTGTGACTGCCCATGACTGTGCTGTGGGGAGGGCTTCTAGGAAGAGCAGCTCACGACCTCCTGGTCCTCGGTCTGTGGACAAGAGAGAAAGGTAAGTAAGCTGATTAAATACCACAGACCAAAGGGCGTTTCTAAAGGGCTGGGCTTACTGAGCAGACTGGATTCAGCTTTACCCCAAGCAAATGATTTAAATTTAATTTTTTTTTTTTTTTTTTGTGGGATATCAATAATTACAGCTGAGTATACTGTGGCTTTAGCCAGGACTAATCTTTGTGGGAAATTGGGAATTTAAAAAGAGGCGCCTGAAAGTAAGAGAGCTCTCTGGACTGCAAATAAATGGACCGTTTTAAACAAAGCAGTTTCAGCGCCATAAACGCTACCGATTCAGGCAGGATACAAAAACAGCAAGCAATTTAAAATGGTGGACTACAAACACAGTGTACATTCAGAGTCGTGAGAGCCCTCTAGTCAAATTTATCAGTCCGCTTTGAGTGAGGGGAACCCAGATTAAGTTGTGTAAAATCCGACTGCAGTGTCCCAAATCTCGCAGTCAAAACAGGAGCTGCCTGCCGTGGAAAACTTACTCTGCAGAGAAGCGCTTGTGTGGGGACTCGAACTCGGTCCCTCGCGACTGCCCGCGACCTTGCTGTGGGGGAGGGCTTCTAGGAAGAGCCACTCACGACCTCCTGGTCCTCTGCCCAATCCATCTAGTTTGGGTACCGCATTTAACAATGCTCTGGTTATTGCTGCATTTTTAAATGTAATGTCTATTTGGGAGGTATCATAAATCCATTTGTAAATCCTAATTGAGTCACTTGAATTCCTTGCTATACTTAATTGCAGACAATATGCAAAAAATGGGCAGCAATTCTCTCCTTATAGGATTCATTGAATCTTCCTTTCTGGTTTCCCAACCAAAAATAGTCACTGTTTTACATTCTCACTCCTCTTTTTGTTTTATCTCATAGTTTCTTCTGGTTTCTGCTACTCTGTCAATATTTTCCCTTCCATTTTCAGTATGACTCTTCCTTATTGTTTGATCTTCCTCAGTTTGGATAATTGGTACTTTCCGATGGGGCAGCATACAGATACCACTTAATTTTAGTGTTGGCTCCATTTCCCAAATGGACTTGGCTAAATCTTCCAATTGACAGTACAGGACGAAGTCCCGATAAGCTAAATTATGAGGTCTCATGAAATGGACCTCCTCCTCCTTGCTTGGTAGATGAAGTAGATGTTTCATCCATTTAGTTAAGCTCCCTTGATTTTCCATTCCTAATCTGGGGATTCTATGAATTTCTATAAGACATTCTGTTGCAATGTGGTTCAGACTAACTTTTTTTCCCAAATAAGGTTACTGTATTGTTATGTTTTTACTCTTTATTAGGTGCTTCATTTGAACCCTTTGTTTCCCTCTGCTGGAAGCTCCAAGGGCAATCAGATACCATCACAGCCAAAAACATGGTCAGATATTTCCTGAAATTTCTGAGATATTTCTAGAGAAATCTCCTGCTTTCTGCAGTTCTGCAGCAGGGGCATCAGAGAGAAACTCTTTAGAAATTTAGCAAAATATCTGGAAATATCTGACCATGTCTCTGGTTACTACTGTAGTTCATCACCTCCTGTCTCCTTCATTCCGTCTCCATTAACAGAGACTTCATTTGTTTCCCCCTAGTTTTCCCCTGGTGTGGCTAGGGGGTGTTTGTTGGTTTTGGACTTTCTCCCTTTTACATCCTCATATCCATGCATTTCTTTATTACAGTATTTAACAGTTTCTACCATGGCTGCTTTCCCTTATAGTGATATTCTTAGATTCATTGGTTTCCCTAGTTTCCACTGGGTTGTATTTAGTTTCTAACCCTATGCCATTATCTTATCAATCCTTTCCTTTCTTCCCTTCAGTATTTGCCAGTTTCCTTTTTTGATTATCCTGATTGTCTTTGTGTCATCTAATCCTATTTCCTTTGTTATTACTTTTATATAGCATTCACAAATCTTTTCTTTATTAAATGGAGAAAATAAGTTTGCTTGCATTGCTTTGTTCTCCTTTGCCAATGATTGAACCTCATTAGCATCATTGTAAATTATAGAGAAATGGTTCATTTTACATGTATCTTCTCTTAATTTACCCAACAAAACCTGGTTATGAAAAACATCTGATCTCAGACTTGATGTTTCATCCTTAAGTGCAGCCAAATTTTCTAAAATCACAATATTTTCATAGTATGATTTTTTATTTATTCTATTTATTTATTTCAATCTAGGATTACAATACCTTTGAGCCGAGGATCTTTTACAAAGGTTCCATGTCAGCATGTGCAACAGTCATCATTTTTAGTTACAAACATATAGTCATTGACTTACAGACATGTAATAGCCAGTACAAAGACTTGAGCTATGAGCAAGAAAAGGGAAGGAGGGTGGGGAAGTGAGTGTAGGAGATCGAGGGGAAGGAGGTGCAGAGGTAAGGAGAGTATGGGAGGTGGTTGCAGTGGGGGCAGGAGTGGAGATATGGGGGAGGTGGGTGAGGGCGGGAGACAGTGCAGCCAGGGGGGCCTTGTCAATGGAATATGACAGGTAAGGTGCTAGGGGTGAAAAGACTGATTGTAAGTGCTGGGTGCTGGGGCATGTGCAGCTGGAACGGTGGAAATGTTAAGATGGGCAATCACAGGATACAAGCAGTGAGAGGCACAGCTTGGACTTGAAGAGGCTGAGTGTTGGAGCAGTCACTATGTCGCTGCCAAGAGAGTTGAGCCTGTTGGATGCCCAATAGGTGAATGATCTTTGTCCTTTGGTTGTGTGACTTTGTGGGATATGTAGTAGATGGGAATTGGATCTCCTTATAGTGAGGTTCCTATGTCTAGACTTAAGGAGGCACAGACACCAGGTGGGGCAATCCCCATTATAATTTTCTTGGCATGATGCAGGTTTGGTATTTTGTGCATTTGTCCAGTTGAAGCCATCCAGATTGGGAATAAAGGTCACATGTGTGGGTACGGCGATATGAGCCAGTGATGAGAGACAGGCCTTATTCAGGGAGGTCACGATACATTTGACAGCAGTGGT
Source organism: Neoceratodus forsteri (assembly GCA_016271365.2). NCBI lineage: Eukaryota > Metazoa > Chordata > Ceratodontiformes > Ceratodontidae > Neoceratodus > Neoceratodus forsteri. The sequence goes on from CM028129.1 coordinate 878,752,679, forward strand.
AGTTGCAGACCCATGTATGATAAGACCATAGTCTATGTTGCTGACGATGGAGCTTTGGATGGCCACTGACAGTGCTTCTGGGGTTAGGTGTTTCCTGTGCCAGAATAATATGCCTAACCTCCCATTGGCAGACTTTGCAACATTACTGATATGGAAAGCGTATGAGAGGTGGGGATCAAGGGTGATGCCGAGGTACTTGAATGATTGTGTTTGCTCTAGGATGGCTCCTTGTTCGGTTGCACTGGAGAGGTGGAGTTGTTTGTTTTTGTTATGGGGGCTGCAGAAGACCATAGACTTGTGTTTTTTTCTGATTGAGAAGCAGTTTATGATTTAAGAACCAGGATTCAATGGAGAAGAAGGCCCGCTGAAGTTTATTATGTAATTGGATTGGATCAGGGTCCAAGGTGAGGATCACAGCATCGTAGGCGTATAGAATTATTTGTTCTGGGCAGCTGTCTGGTAGTGAGTTTAAGAATAGGCTGAAGAGGAGGGGTCCCAGAATGGAGCCCAGTGGGACTCCTGAGTGGACTGGTCTAGGGTCCGAGAGTGTATCAGTGATTCTTACTGTTTGGGACTGTTCTTCAAGGTAGCTCTTAAATCAGCCAATGGAGTCAGTTGACAGCCCAGTGTTCCAAAGCTGGACAAGCAGGAGGTGGTGACTGATGGTGTCAAAGGCTTTAGTTAAGTCAATGTAGATTGAGCCTAGCAGTTCACCGGAGTCAAGTGCATTGTGGATTGCGCTGGTGAATTCAAGTAGGGCATATTTTTCAAGTTGGTGGAATAGGAGGTGAAATCTCCCTCATCTTTGAATTACTGTTTATTAATTTCTGTTTGGAAATTATTATTTTTCTGATTATCTTCTATATTCAATATCTTTGTAGGAGATTTTTCCTCAGTCTCCCCCTAGTCTCCTCACCAAGATAGACTTCTAATTTTTTGAGTCCTTCTATAGTTGTACTAAGTTCTTGTATTATAGATGCCAAATTTATGTTCCTTTCTTTTGTGTCTTTTGTATCTTGCTCTCTCTGTGTAGTTTCCTCCCGATATGGATGTTATATGGAAGGCTGTCCTGTTGATGTAGGAGCAAAAGAGAGCTGTGGGCTCTTTTCATAGTCTGACATATCATAAGGTGAGAAAACTAGGAGCATGCTACTTCAATTTAAGTTATCCTATCCTGTGGAATCCAGTTGCATAGTGTCCCAACTATAGGCTGCTAAGGAAATTCCCACTGCAGATTCTGTTGATAAGTTTAAAGTTTTCCTCTACTGTAGATGGGTTTGAATCCAACTCAAGCACTTCCTCTTCCTCACTCATTTTAATGTTTCTCATGTGAGGAATTGATAAATTTACTGGAGGTTCCATTTGTTCACTCCATAATTCCGTAATTTTAAGTTGTTTTGCTCCTTTTTTTATGATTTTTCATGGACCTGTCTTTTAGTACCTTTTGATTTTTCTTTACAGGTAATGACTTACTTCTGTCCTTCTCTCCTGTATTAGGGTCCATTACTAGTGAGCTATTTTTTACCACTTCTTGTTGAGACTATTTTCTTAGGACCTATGTTATTAATAGTAATAGTAGTAATAAATTACCCTTTAGTCATTAAATGAAGTAGATAACTCACATACTGCAGAGAGATGCCCTTATAAATGTCCAGCAATAGTATGTTACCTATGTGGATTACTTTATATCCACAGTTTTATAGCTTAAATCAGTAAGCAACAGTTATGTATTTAAGAAACTACTGTATATTTGAGAAACACAGGAAGCCTATGATCTTGAGGCTCTGGAGAAAAGATCTTAAGTATCCAGTACGTTTTTATCAGCAATACCAAAAGAATTCCCCTGCTATATTAATATTCTAGTACTCTATTCCGGATAAACTTGCAATATATTATAAAACTGCATATATATATATATATATATATATATATATATATATATTATAGTAGCATGGTAGTGCTACCATAGTTAGGTTGAGGAGCCATTTCTATGTTAAACCCAAAATTTTGCACCTTAATAACTTTGCAACTGTTTGTCGAATTTGCCTGAAATTTGGAATACATGATCAAGTCCCATACACCTTTTCTCCACAAAAGAATAGCATTCAGCTGCTCTGCACCACCTCAAATCTCCCAGAATTCCCTCAGGCCAATAGATGAGCAGCTGAATGAAAACACAAAAACAAAATGAAGAAAACAGAGGCTGTGTGTGTGTCAACTCTGTTGTTCAAAGACTGTCCAAGTTATAAGCAACCAAAAATTACAAAATAACATCTTTAATTAAAGTTGAATTTCATGAGCTTTTGTGAAATTGTGGAATGCTGTGATACTTTTGTCTAAGCCATGTCTATACATTTTACCCAGTCATATACTTGTGTTGCCATTGTATAGGAAGGTAAAGGCTTGCTAAATTGGAAACAATATATCATTAATAGGAGGCTCTATAGTAAAGGTATAGTGCTGCCAAGTATCAGGGCACCATCTTGAGTGATGAACCATGACGAATTGGCATGAATATCACTGTGCACTAGTCTGAATTCTTGCAATATGCTAGATAACCACTATAGCTCACTAACGTAATGACTTGTCTAAGCACATGCACATGCAGCATTGTTTCTGTGCAATACCACATGCTGACTCTTTAACAACGCTATAGATAACAATGTATATTTTTACTATTTGAAAACAGTGGCACCAGATGATGTCAAGCCTTACAACTAGTTGTGACTTAAGCTATTGTGACAGAAGTATCTGAATATCTTGAATCATGATGGAACATGATGCTGGCAATTACTGTCACAGGACTGTTTAAGGGGTATGGCAGGGCCATGATGCTAGTGCAGGTAAAGTGATTCAGTGGTGCTTTGAGAAAACTATATTCCACAAGTGGAATTCTACTGGCATTACCTATGATGCAGCTATGAATTTTTGTGCAAATGTTGCCAATTAATTATTTCTAAACTATCCAGACTAACGTTTAACCAACTAAACCATATTTAACCAGCTTAATTAGATTCAAGGACTTATTTACTTTGGTAGCATGTCAAATCTTGAGTGAATACCTGCAATAACAGTTACACCAAAACATACAAATAGTTTGAAAATCTTCACACAATTTAACAAATAATTAAATTGTGAAATTGTCAACTCCTAGATCTTATAATTTACATAACCGATTTATTCTATAGTTAGCAGTTTCTATGACTCTTCCAAGAAATTACAGTAGACTTGATAATCTACTACTGTCTGGAATGAATATATCCTATTATGGGTAAATGTGAGAGCTTAAATGGGACAGCACCTTATGCTCCTGGTTTTGAACCTTAGTATGAACCTAAGTGTAAATTATGCATATACATTTTCGGTTATCTAGCTTCAAAGGTGGCTAAGTTGTAAATATAGAAATATTTTATGAAATTTTCACATAAATAATAAATTGCAAGACTTTGTGCCTCTAAAATGTCCCTGCCCCTCATGCATATGGCATGACACGTTGCATGCTGTTAGGGCATTTTCCAAGCAATAGGCATATCGGTGTTTTGATTTCTAGCTATAACACTGACTGAGTTATGACTAATTAATGAATTTCAAAAAATTCCCTCAAAGATTCAAGAAATTTCATGAAGTTTCACAGACTTTTATGAACAAATGCAGAACAGACAGTTTGATACTCTTATTGGATCAACAAGCATGTTACAAAAAGAACAAATTGCTTTAGCTTTCAGACCAAGTCCTTCTTCGGAAGCTTAATGAAAGTTATTTAGAAAACCACATACTATTAACACTTAGAACATGCAGAAATAACAGAAATAATTCTCATTGGTTTAAAATAGGCACTCAGAACATAATTAAAGCGATGTCAGAGAGCTTGAATATCTTAAGTGTGCGTTTAGCTGAAAAAAACTTAGAGGTCAAAGGTTGTCCAGAGATTACAGCAGGCAGAGAGTTCAACCCCCATATATTATACCATGTATCAGTCTAATGAATAATAAAACACTAGGTTTCTGTACTCACTAAGTTATATGTCAAGTTAAAAAACTTCCCAAAGACAGATGCTTCAAGAGTGAGGTAAGAGCACACCAGTAGAAGCCAGCTTCAACTCTGCTTGGAACTCTGTTAGTTTGAGAATATGGCCAATGACAAGTAAATTACCCTGGATAAAACAATTGCATGCCAAAATGTAACATATTAGCAAGTAAAAAATAAGCCCCACAAATTACAACAGAAAAAATATTTGCATGGCATACAGAAGGATTAAAGTGATGTTTACTCAGAGTGAGTAAGTGTATCACATTGATAAATGTACAACTAGCTGGAGATATATCCCTAACATACTCTCAACCAGCTATTATGTTCCAGAAACCTTAAGGCCTTCAGTGTTGTAACAAGATATTATACATGATAATATCAGTCAGTGTAAGTGCTAGACAAAAATAACTACTAGTCAAGGACCCATAAGAAACTGAGACTATGTAGTCTGATATGTATATATTTCAATAAATTGTCAGTGTATATTAGAAATAATACATTTACAGAAACAGTTTAAGGAATCTAAACAAGAATTCCTAGGAATACCCCCCCCCCAGGAAAGTAACTACTTAAAAGGAAATATATGTACATCAATCCTAATACACCATCAATTGCACCGATTATTACAATAGTTGCCCTAAAAGGAATAACCGCTGTCATGAACACCCAAGTAACTGAGGTATGTGCCCTAATAAGTACAGAATGTAAAAACATAACAGTGTATACCCAAACTACAGAACTAGCAGAAGGAAGTAAATATCCACTATAAATGTGAGCCCAGAGTCCTAGCCATTATGACACCATAACTTCCTCAAGTTCCCCTAGGTTTTCCCCCTTTTAGTCTCATGATGTGCCCACTTCTTCTGCTATTTCCCTTCATGTGAAATATACTCCCCTCTGGTACCCTGTTGATCTTCTTCAGACACTTGAAGGTCTCTATCTTGTCCCCTCTCTCTCTCCTTTCCTCCAGGGAGTACATTTTGAGAGCTCTGAGTCTCTCCTCATATGACTTATGCTACATCTCAGACACCATTTTTGTCACCCTCCTCTGTACCATATCTATTCTGTCAATGTCTTTCTGGAGATAGGGCCTCCAGAGCTAAACACAGTACTCCAGATGAGGCCTTTCCTAGGTGGTTGTACAATGGTACCACCACTTCACTCATCCTATTTGTTATACCCCTCCCTGTGCACCCTAGCATTCTGTTTGCCTTTCCAACTGCTTTTTCACACTATTTAGCCACTTTAGGGTTGTCTTCTATGACTACCCCTAGATCCCTTTCCTCTTTAGTGGCCTCCAGTGTTATCCCATTTAGTTCATACTCAACTCTAGGATTATTTCTTCCCAGGTGCATAATCCTGCACTTTTTGTATTGAAAATCAACTGCCATTCCTTGGACCAGTTTTTTAGCCTTTTCAGATCTCTCATTTTTTTTCTATACCTCCCTGTGTATCTACCTTGTTACATAGCTTTGTATCATCCACAAACAGGCTAGCCCTCCCTTCTAGATCCTCTGCAATATCAGTTATGAAGACATTGAATAGCACTGGTCCCAGAACTGATCCCTGTGGTATGCCATGTGTTATCCATACCCATACCTCTTGTGAACTAACCTTATTTATCACAACTCTTTGTGTTCTGTTATTCAACCAGTTTCTAACCCACTTGACTACCTTTGTCCACACCCCTCAGATTTGTGAAACTATGCTGAAGGCCTTCCTGAAGTCCAGATAGGCCACATCTACCACTCTACCCTGGTCTATTTCCTTTGTCACCCACTCAAAGAAATCAATCAGGTTGGTCTGACATGACCTCCCTGCTGTGAATCCATGTTGCCTTGGGTCCAGCAGCCCCTTTGTCTCTAGGTAGTTCACCTGCCTTTTCTTAAGCATGGCTTCCATCATTTTACCTACCATTGAGGTCAAACTGACAGGGCAGTAGTTTCCTGCCCACTTATGCTTGTTCCTACTAGCACATTAAAATTTAAAGTTAAAAGATGAAGCCATAGAGTGATTTCCACCCAAGAAGGAGAGACATTTAGCTCATATTGGCGTGTTAAAATTTAAAGTATAGATTTCTAACCAATGATGGGGTCACCTTGCTGTTGGTGGTCAGGGGATGATCATGATTCAGCTGCATGATGAGACCAAGAACCCCTTAAAATGCTAAAATTATGGAATGAAACTGAAGTATGAAAATTGAATTGACTTAAATGACAGACTTTCAAGCAGCTTTGGGGGGGCACTGGGGTATTATAAATATTTGACGCTGATGGCACCCCTACTCTTCATTTGAGGTCATGGGCCTGGTCCTTTGGAACTCACTCCTGAGGACCCAAAGGAGGCCCCCTCAGTGGAGGCTTTTGAAAGGGGTATTAAGATCTATCAGTTTGTGCATGGTTATGGGGAGTGAGAGTCCATTGTTAAGCTGTCCCCAGTTCTGTTTTTAACCAGCTGTTAATTTTTTTTATTTATTAAAGGAGATATAGAGAATGATTTATTATAAGTGCATGGTTGTGCCCCTATAGTTAGGGTTGCACTGACACTTCAATGTTAAATCTCAGTTTGTACACTTTAATAACTTGGCAACCATTCATCGGATTTGCAAGACATTTGGCATGTGTGGTTTCTCATAGAAGATCTCTGGATGTACCAAGTTTCATTCTGGTCAAATGTGCAGATTCCAAGTTCTGGATAATGCATAAAGTGAATTTTTCAGGATTTTTTTCCCATTCATTTGAATGGGTTTTCTGTCAATTTGGCTAGCACCAACACATTTTGAAATTATGGGCTGAAATGTTCTGGGTAGAAAAAAGACTGGCCCACAGATGTGCCTTTTGCTAGTTTGGTGAAAAAAATATTAATCTGTTCCAAAGTTGTTTAATTTTGAAATTTTTAATACTTGGTTCTGAGCGTGCACAGTAAGCAACAAAAAATAGCTGTATGAAATGAAAAAAGAATTCTTTTTTGTATTGACATCATCCTTTTTCATTAGGGGAAAACCCTTTTTTGTTTGCTGCCATCTTGTATTCAGGTTTTGGCACAAATTCAAATTTAAAATGCCTCCAAAAGGACATTCTGGAGTGCAAGTAACACATGTATGTTGCTTATCTGGACCCTGTTACCTACATTCTGCACTTACCTGTTGGATAAATGGCCTTGAATTTTTTTTTTACATTGAAAATCTTTGTCCTATTTCACTGACTGTTCCTGACTCTCTTAATGTATTTTTAATTTCAACTACTCTACAGCCCATACTGTTTGATATTTTGCTCTAAAACGTTCATGGTAATATGGGGCTTGGCAACAGATGTGCTTTTTGCTGGTTTGGTGAAAAAATATTAACCTCTTGCAAAGTTATGTACTTTTTTTAAGGTTATAAATCTTTTTTCATGACTCGTGATACAAAAAAAGATTATTTTACCTTATCATGAGTAACAAAATAAGATTTTATTTTGTCATTGGAAAATCCATTTTCATGTGCCACTGTCATTTTCTCTGGTGTCTAGTGGCACTCCCAACCTCCAATTGCCATGCCCCTAATATCAGTATATATTCCCTGGTGTCTAGTGGCAGCCCTACCCTCTGATAGCCCTCCCACTAATTATAACATATTTCCCTGGTGTCTAGTGGCACCCCCCACCCCTTCAATCATTGTCCCCATACTTAAGTAATTCCCTGGTGTCTAGTGGTACCTGCACCCCTACAGTAATTGTCCCTGCACTTAAGAAACTCCCTGGCATCTACTGGCAGCTGGCCCCTATCCCTCCAATCATTGTCAATGTAGTTAGGTAATTCCCTCTACTTAAGAATTCTCAACTCAGGGGGGGTGCATGTTGGAGGGGGAATGTAGAAAAAATTAAATTTTCTCTGGGTGCAACAAAAATAAACCTGCACCTGGACCCGGACCCAGCACCCTAGCCACCAAATCCATGAGCTGACCTGCTACAAAACAGGGCCAGCTCAGCAGTCTACCACAGTGCCACCCATTAAAATCCCCTCCACCCTAAGCTGAGCAGTGCTCACTCCTCCCCACGTCGTGCCTGGTGTGTTCGTTCCCACCCCCCCTCGCACATACCTGTAGCGACTTCCTGTTGCTATGGTCATCCAACCCACCCCATCTGGTCACTGTAGCTGCCTGGTAGCTGCTGTGCCATGCACCATGATTGAGTCGCCTTTCCAGTGGTCACTCAATCGTGGTCGCACACATCACGGTATACCTCAAAAATGCCAAAGTTATGTGAAAATATTGACATTTTACCATGCTCCCTTTTAACTTTGGAAATTTTTTATATTTTGAGTCAAAATTGTCAACATAACCATTTTTTTTACACCACCTCATGAGTGTGACAGCTGTCATTTTTCAAACCCTGGCCAAAGTGTGTTTTTGCATTTGTGGCACACAGTGGCATTGCGGTGGCACATAAACATGTTTTAGCAGGGATTTCAACATTTTCATTACTACTATAGGTTCATGAGGTGGGGTAATAAGAAGTCTATGCTGCCAATGTCATTCCTGCTTTAATACAAATATGTACACATCTAAGGAGGGATGGGAGTGCAGTGCCCAGATGGCCCTACTCTTCCACAAGCTAATGAGTATACAATTATACTATCTCAAAAAGCAAGGGAATTCTTTGCAAAAAACATTGTTAATGCACTACTTAAGGTTCAAGTGACAAAACTAGAAAAATGTGGTGTTAGGGTTTCCAACCCTAACACCCCACCACCACTCTGCAGGCAGCTCAGGCGTGGGATGTGCCTTGGGTTCTCAACCCTCACCTTTACCACAGTCTCATATACTGCGCCAACCTTAGCTTATTTACTCATGGAGTGGGGTGAGTGTTAGAGTTGACAACCCAAGGCACACCCCATGCCTGTTACTGCCTGCATGGTGGGTGTGGGGTGTTAGGGTTGGAAAACCTAACATCACATTTCCCTACTTTTGTCGCTTCAACCCTAATTAGTGCATTAAAGAAGTTTTTGCGAAGAATTTATTTATTGTTATGCATTTAATAATGTTTTAGTTGTATGTGACTACCTCTGTATCTGTATTTGAATTTTGTAATGACACCCTGAGCTGTAGGGGAAGGGCATCACAAAGAAATAAAATGTTCTACTACTAGTGCTACTCCATGTCCCACCTTGTACCAGCAAACACAGCTCCTAGGACCACTACTAGAGAGTTGGATAGTGGGCTAACTTTACCTACCTCCCAAGAGGAGGTGAGTGGATTCTGAACATTTCTTGATTGATCCATTTCTAGGGTCCCAAGTTTTGGTCATGAACCAGGGACACCAGGTCACAGAATCACAGAGGACTGTTCCTATCCCTAGGAGAACAATGAGCATGATGTAATTGCTTTAAGAATGGCCCCTTTTGTTTCTTCCCATCTCTCCTCCACCACAGACTTTGTCACTCTAACCAACTTACCCTTGATTAGTTCCCTCATCTAGCCAACATCTGCTTTTCTGAAATCCAGAATCACAGCCTTTGACAAAGGTTTACTAGTACACAGGGCCAATTCAAACCATATAGTATTAGGGTCATTGGATCCACCCCCCAGTTCCCCCAACTTGCATGCCACCTACCATTTCCGAGTTAGTGATTGCAACATCAAGAATAGCAGTCTGTCTTGTGGGTTATCTGGCCATCTGCACCAGCAGACAGTCCTGCAACATATCTGGCAGGATTTAACTTCTGGTGCACTTAGCTGCTGGAATCTCCCAATCTTATGTCTGGTAGATTGTGATTTCCCACCACTACTTTATCCCCCTTTGCAGCCCTCTTCTCAGTTTCTATCCTTAGTTTCCTATTCCCCTCATCCATTTGTCCCAGCAGTCTACAGACAACCCCCATGTGCAATGTCTTTCCAGATGTTGTCATGAGCTGTATCCACAGCAGTTCTGTCACTCCATTCCCTCTTCTGATGGACCCATCCTCTATTGCCTCTATGCCTTCCTTGACATAGAGGGCTAGCTCACCATCTTTTCCCTTGCCTCTATCTCTCCTATACATGGTATACTGCAGCACTTCTAGGTGCCAGTTGTTATTCTTGGTTGCCCATTTTTCTATAATGGCTACAATGTCTAATCTTAAATCTGCCACCATCACCTGGTCATCACAAATTTTGTTTTAAGGGTCCTGGCATTTAGGCAGACTGCCTTCCTACATGTGCCTGTACACTTCCCTTTTGTGTTAGCTCCTCTCATTTTGTCCTCCCCTTCCCAAATCCCCTGTTGCCAGCTGACATTCTGATTCCCCCTCCCAACATCCTTTTTAAGTTATTATGGACCCCTGCTTTGTTGCTTTCATCCTCACTGCTCCCTGCCCCCAATTCTGGGAGAATCCTAACTAGTTTCCCCTTTTCTTCTGTGCCCTCTGTGGTTCCCCCAGCCTCAGCTTTCCCATAGACATCATGCTTCGGCTAAAGCATACTGGTCCCCTCTCTTGTTGAGTGAGGGCCTTCAGCCTTCATGAGCCCCTGTCCCAGAAGTCCCTCCTAGTCTCCCACAAAATGTATCCCTCTTCCTGATACCATCCTTTCATCCACCCATAAATTCCTCTGTCTTCTCCCTCTTCACTTTATACTTCCCCTTTAACCATTCCACACAGTGAAGACCTCAAAAAAAGGGAAACTGACTGAGCTTTCAATTTGTTCACAGCCTCCAAAAGTTATGCTTGACCACCTCGACTGGCTGTTTTCCAGCTCATCGGTACTCAAGTGTACAAGCACTCCAAGCTCCCACTTCCCTCCATCTACCATTCTCCTTATCCTATCTCTACCCATGATGGTAGATTCACCTGAAAGGCATCTGATCTCCTCCTCCCCTTCCCTCTTCTCACACCACCTTCTCCACACCTCCTGAGTTATTCAGGTGCCTGCACCTTCTCTGTGGTTCAAAGTGATTTGCATTCAGAATTTCTGGAGATTGGATGGCTATCTTATGACTTCCCCACCCACCCCTTCCCTTTTGACCATACTCCATCCCCCTGCTGTCAGTGGGCCTCTGGTGGAGAGGGTTGTCTGGTGCGCATAAGGACACCAGCTCAGCTGGTGGCACAGCCATGCTATCTCTACCCTTGCTGCTACAAGTTGTGCCTAGAGCACCACAATTCTACATATTTGAATTTTGTTAATAGTTTATCAGGATATGGTAATAGGCAAAACCTATTTTAAAGACTGTCCTGTAAACAAATAACTGATGTTACAGTAAAACAAAGCACATTATATACAATAAATAAAAACATAATGAAACACAAATCACAATTAAGTGCATTCATAAATATTGGGTTCTACCACCCCAGAGCATGGCCCAGGAGAGGAGCACCCCCACCATCCCTACAGCTGACTATTTCCCTGCTGTACCTCTGCTCCATTCTGTTTAATCCTCTCCTGCACTGCCTTGTGACTCCTTACTACAATGCAGTACTGTAATACTGCCTATACTACCCCTATTGACTGCTACTTGATTGCTTCCCATTTAATTACTACATTGAACACTCTACCCTTGATAGACAGTTAGCCAAATTAAAAGAGTTACTCAGTTACACAATTGCACAGTTAGACACGTATACATTGCAATATCTGGCTAACCAAAAGATATAACTCTAGGATTCCTTTCACAGCCTGCCCTGCCACTTCAAATGTGTACAATTGGATACCTGTACTGACTTTCAGAGTCCCCTGCACTTGTGTGGTCTTCCTGCAGAGTACTACAGACATCCTGTAGTCAGACTCTACACTACTTTATGACACTCACATGAATGGAAGCTTGGGTGATGTCCTGTTTAACTCCTGGAATCTATTGTCCATCCTCAGCTACATTGTCCTTCTCTACCTCAGTTCTGGAAAATGAAGCCTCTTCCTGTTCCTGCCTAGAGATTTCTGGCAAGGAAAAAAATACACAAATGATTGAAAGTCATGCAAAAGCACCCCTATAGTACTAACTGTGCTGTATCTTTCCTCTGCAGTTCTATTGGCATATAATTTGGGTTCCCTTGCCATTAAACTCCTGCAATCTGCTTTCCCCTTATTGACCACCCTCAGCCACATAGTCCATCTGCACTCAAGAAAATTGAATTTCTTCCTGTTCCTGCCTGCAGAGACTACTGGCAAGGGACAAAGGTTAGAAAAATACACAAAATGCGGGGTCACATGATGGCAGAGTGAAAGGCAGCACCAACTCTCCATAGCTCCGCACCTTCGCTTATTAATATAGTGTTATACTTCGAATAAGCACACAAACAGAGTTTCCTACCTATACTTGTCGACTGCTGGAGACTCCTAGAAAGTGGAGACACTATATCAGGATGGATGTCTTCATGAAAAAAATGCTGCCAAGCCATTCACCTCCATCAACTCCCGAAAAAGAGAAGGCCACAAAGCAGTCCAAACACCAGCCGGCGAGTACGAGTAAACCCTCTTCCCCTGCAGCGGCTCTCTCAGAAGAGAGATTTCTAGAAATAATGCGTCCGATGCAGGCTAAAATAATGGAGATTGCAGAGGACATGCAGCAAATTAAGTCCTCCATCCAAGCCCTTTCGACAAGAGTGGGAGATTCGGAAGCTAAAATCATATTGCTGGTGAGAAAGCAAGATAAAAGTGAACTAATGGCCACGCAGTTTGGGAGGAGGCTTAAAAAGTTGGAGGATAAGCTGGAAGACCTGGAGGGGAGGAGCAGGAGGAATAATCTCCTAATTATTGGTGTGCCAGAAAAAGAGGAAGGCTCGAACCCCATACTCTTCATTCAGAAGCTCTGCGAAAAAATTGCAGGACCTTCTCCAAATGGATCCACCTACATAATCGAATGGGCACACCGGACTCTCCATCCACCTCCACCTCCTAGCTCTCCACCTCACCCCCTGATATGTCACTTATTGAATTTTTTAGATAAGCAATTTAGTTTGCCCAAAGTCAAGGATCTGCATGAAATTCTATGGGAAAGGCATCGATTAAGGATATCACAAGATCTCCCACAGTCGGTTAGAGTGAAGCAGCAGGAGATGCACCCGATTGTATCTAAGTTGATTGCAGCGGGAAATCCTTTTAGGATGTGTTACCTGCAGTACTCCACGTCAAATATGAGGATCGCTGGATACCTCTGGAAACTAAGGAGCAAGCACTGAAGGAGCTTAAAGAACTTTTTCCAGACCTGTTTAATTGAGGTGATTGTTCAAGCGTTACAGGGCTGCAGTCTATGTCTGAGTAAGGTAGTTGAGTTGGTTTGTTGCCCTGTGTAGAGAAGCTACTTGTTATGTTCTCTGCTGGGTGCCTCTCCTGAAATACATAGCTGGGGTGCCTCTCAGATCTGGTCTGACATGACGAGAGGATCACTTTTTGTGTTTACCCCTGTTCGGAAGATTTTGCTGCAGTCGCTGACAAAATTTGGATGGGTTCGGCAACAAGGTCTGCAGCCTGGATAGACTGTCAGGGTCCAGATGGCAACTCGATTACTAGATGTTTTCTCTTCATTCTACTGCAAGATACGTCAGATTGCAAAGGAGAAGATTGGGAATGTTTCCTTCTACAGTATTACTTGACTGCTGTTAACACTTCTGTTTATTTGGGGGCTGAAATAAAACTGATTGTTTGAGAACAGGGATCCTTTTTTTTTTTTTTGCTCTTCCCCTCTTAATTGTTTTTTTTTTTTTGGCAGTCGCATAAAAGGTCAGTAAGTGTTAACTACGATGAAGGAATCATGTCTGAAATACTAAAATGGAAGAGCTGTACTCCACTTACTGTTGCTGTGCTTTCTAGGATGTTTTTAATAGCTCTAAATGTTTGAAGGTTTGACTTGCTGTTTGTTCAAGTAGGGGAGGTGCTGGGGATGGGGAGGGGGATCTTGGTGCGCATCATTCTGCAATGAAGACATCACTAGCCTTAGGTAACTGGCGTTACAGTTCGTAGGAACTGGGGGTGAGGGGAAAGGTTTTTTTTCTCTGTTTTATCTTGGGGACATTGTGGTTGGGATACAAGGGGCATATATATATATATATATATACATTTTTTACTTTATATGGTTTCTTCTTTTTTCTTTACTTTGTTCTTAATTATAGTTGTGCTATGAGGAGGGGGGTAGATATCAAGTGTGTGCCATTCACTCATGGTTACAGAGTTCTTTTTGTGGACCAGTCGGGGTTTTAATAGACAGGACAGCGTAGATTCATCCATAGTGTCATGTGTTATTGAGTGTAATGAGTGGCCCATATAAACTGATTTGTTGGAATATTAAAGGGTCCAGGATAGGTGCAAACGGCAGATGGTTCTTAGACATCTGCAACATTTGCAAACAGGGATAGCATGTCTCCAGGAGATGCATTTGAAATAGGAAAACATCCATCTATTTGCCAAGGCATGGGTGGGACAGGTATTTGGTGCAGGGAGATCTAATAATAGTGGGAGAGGGGGGTGGCAATTCTAATAAATAAGAAAGTTCCCTTTAAAATGAGGAAGGAAATATATGACCCCAATGGGAGATACATCCTCCTACATGGAAGTATTGTAACCCAGCCAATCATACTTGGTGCTATATATGGCCCGAATTGTGAATCCCCTGTGTTTTTCACACAGCTACTGAGTATAGTAGTTACTGACCCATCGGTCTTAACTATATTAGGGGGAGACTGGATTGTGGTTCCACACACTCACATAGATAGATCCGACTCCCAGAGGCAGGGGTTTTCTCCTTCACAAAGGGCACTACATGAGTTGATGAGAGGTGTGGATATTTTGGATGCCTGGAGGGTGTTGCACCCTATGGAGCGTCAATACATGTTTTTCTCGCCTCCTCATAAATCTCTTTCCCGAATAGATTTTATTTTGCAAAGTTCCCTTTTGCTCCCAAGTGTCATAAGCTCAGTCATTCATGAGAGGGTTATCTCAGACCACTCACCTGTCTCGCTCCTGTTTTTTTGGGGACCTGGAATTAGAAGAGACTTTGTCTGGAGGTTGAATAATCAACTACTCCAGAAGCCTGATACCTTGCAACAGATTAAAGACTTCCTCTCTAAATTTATATCTGATAACAGGGGTTCTGTTACAAGAATCAATGTGGTGTGGGCAGCCACGAAGTGCGCCTTAAGAGGGAAATGCCTATGGCTGGCTGCTACTAAATCCCGACAATTTAGAGCCCAACAAGAAACTCTGCTTGTGGCTATTCATAGGCTAGAGACTACCCTTAATAGTAGGTCCCCGGATATTGGTTGGGCTAATCTGCATAAGCTACAAGCCCAATATTCAGCCCTGATATACCAGAGGGTGGAATTATCCCTGAAGCACACTAAAATTAAATACTTGGATGAAGGGGAAAAAGCAGGGAAACTATTGGCAGTTAGGCTTAGGCAAGCCGAGGCCTCCCATTTCATTTCTAGCATCAAATCTGATGGCCAAATTATTACATCACCTAGAGATATTGTAAGGGAACTGCGGACATATTATCAGAAGCTATACTCAGTAGACCAAGCTGATCATCCCGCAGCTCAAGATATTTCTAATTATCTGTCCTCGGTGGTGCTTCCCAAAGTATCTCCCCATTGTGCCAGGTCACTTGGTAGTTTGGTCACTACACTAGAAGTTAAAAAGGCCATCGAGCAACTAATGTCAGACAAATCTCCCAGACCAGATGGTCTTTCTAATAATTTATATAAAGTGTGTATAACAGAAATTGCTCCTCTTTTAATGGAGGTATTTAATTTTTGGTATACGGAGGGTATGTCAGAGGATAGCTTCCTAAAAGCGTTGATTACTCTTATACCCAAGCAAGGTAAAGGTCCCCTTTATCCTGGAAGCTATCGGCCCATTTCATTGATTAATATGGATTTAAAGATGTTAGCCAAAATTCTGACAAATAGGCTAAACCCTGTGTTAGCTACCCTTATTGGGTGTGAACAAATTGGCTTTATGGCTGGTAGGTCATCCATGGGTCATTTGCAGAAACTTTTTTTATATTCTCTCAATATCCAGGGACTCTGACTCACCTGTGGTGTTGGTATCCTTAGATGCCGAGAAAGCTTTTGATATGGTTTCTTGGGATTTTCTGTTTGTAGTTTTAACACATTATGGCCTTCCCATAGAATCTGTCAAATGGGTTAGATTATTATATGTTTGCCTGTCAGCACAGGTTTGGTGTAACGGAATCTTGTCTGATCCCTTTCAACTTCAGAGAGGGACCAGACAAGGCTGCCCTTTGTCCCCACTTTTGTTCAACCTTTATTTAGAGCCTCTGATCTGGAAGTTAGTTTCCTCCCCATGAATACAAGGTATTAAAATTGGAGAATGACGCTATACCCTGTCTGCTTATGCAGATGATTTGCTGATGCACCTAGAGAACCCTGTATCATGAATCCCCACTCTTTTGGAGGAAATTGATGCCTTCTCAGGTGTTTCCAACTATAAACTTAATATAAATAAAACCAAGGTCTTTCCCTTGAATAACAGGACTTCACGGCTGGTGATAAATAATACCATTCTGGAAAGGGAACCTCATACCCTTACCTATCTTGGAGTACAGGTGACCAGATATATTCCCACTATGATTAAACTCAATCTCACAGATCTGATTAAATCCATTAAGACAGACCTGGATAGGTGGGGTGGGCTCCCTCTTACACTATGGGGAAGAATAAATATGGTAAAAATGAATGTTTTGTCCAGGGTTTTATACCCTTTAGGGATGCTTGGGTGTTTTCTTCCCAAAAAATGGTTTACCCAGTTGCAAGCCATTTTGAATACCTTTTTGTGGAGAGGTAAATTCATCAGACAATCCTATACTAAGTTGACAGAGCCTAAGTTACAGGGTGGATTAGCACTGCCCTCCTTTTTTTTACCTATTATTGCACTCACCACCTTAGTAAAATAGTTTACTGGGCAAAGATGGAGTGGGAGGCAGAGTATCAGGCTTATGTACCCCAGTGGCTGGAAATAGAACACGCTTTAATATCCCAATATCATGGTACTCTCACTTCCTTGATCTATGTCAGTCCTAAGAGGCTCCCCAAAATATTGAAGAATACTCCCATTGGATGGTCGGTCAGAGCCCTCCATCAATCACGAGTTCACCTCTCATGTAATTGGCATACATCCCTTGAGCAACCTATAGTGGGTAATTCCCACTTTAAAATTAATCATAAACCTATCTCATCCACATTCTGGCCTCTTCTGACTGGTAAGAAAGTCTCGGACCCATTTGAGGATGGCAAGCTGATTCCATTCTCTGTTTTCCGTGTATGTTTTGAGGTGCCTATTACAACTTTTTTTAAATATAAACAGGTCAAAGGGGCCATTAAGGCTTATGTGAGATGGGAAGGTATAAGCCAGTCACATACTGAGATATTGAACAAGCTTCTATTCTCAGCTAAAGAGGCTCATGCAGTATCCAGGGTCTACAAGGAGGTGCAATCTTTGGATGACAATTTACCCTTGGGGATCTGCTATTACTGGGCCCAAGAATTATCCCTTACAATGGGTGCAGAGATTTGGAAAAATGTATGGAAAAATATGTATAAGTATGTCAAACAGGACAGACTGTGATTGATACAGTTTAACATCATGTATAACCTTTACTATATGCCTGTGAAGTTATGCAAACTGGGCCATCTCCCCTCACCTAATTGTACTCGATGTAACCAAACTCCTGGTTCCCTATATCATATGCTATGGGAGTGTTCAGTGGCTCAAGCCCTGTGGCAATCTATTAAGCAAATACTAGATCTGCTGCTTGGGCTTAACTCCCTGTTCACTCCAGAAGTTTGCACATTATACCATTTCCCTACTGGTACCCCAGGGGTCATAATGGCACACCTAGCTTTGATTTCCACCATAGTAAAACTTATTATCATGAGGCACTGGAATGACAAGGCAGGACTGTTGGTTTTGGAATGGTATAAAGAAGTGCTTATCGCTCTCCAATTGGAGAAGCACATTTTATACATGAGTAACCACTCTCATTTATACCATTCTAGATGGGGCCCCCTGGATGCCTTACTTACTGCATGGAAACCATAAGGGTCTGTGATATTTGGTTGCATTTTGCTATTTATTTCCTTCTGTATCCATCGGTTTGTTCAATTCGTCTGTTATCTCGGAGTTAGTTATACGTGCACTTGATATGGGAGATAAGGAGGGGAGGAATATGTAGGGGAGGGCTGGGGGGAAAGGGGGTTGGGGTCGGGATTGTCTTACCTGGACATGTACCTCACATCTCCTCATCTCAAGGTTATATTTCTAGTAACTATGTACAATATTAAGGGGGAGACCCCATATGTTTTCAATTTTCATGTCTGTACCAACTTATGTCAAAAATGCTAAATAATTAAATAAAGCTTATTGAATTAAAAAAAGAAAAATACATAAAATATTTAAAAGTCATGGAGAAACACATCTATAGTACTCCTTGTGTTGGCACTGTCCTCCGCAGCACTACGCACACATAATTCAGGGTTCCCTTGCTATTTATCTCCTGAAACCAGCTTCCTGCTCTCCCCATTGGCTGATCTCTGCTACATGGTTGATCTCTTTCTCCACACTCTAAAATGGAATCTCTTCCTGTTCCTGCCTACAAAGTCTACTGGCAAGGGAAAATGTTAGGCAAATGCACAAAATGAGTAAAAGTCATGCAAAAACACACCAATAGCCTTCCCCCTTCTGGCACCATTTCCCACAACTTTATGCAGTGGAAACATAAAAGCCAAAACAGGACTTGCTTAGATTGCCACAATTGTATCCTTAGCTTCTAGACTTAGAAAATAGTGCCTTTGAAAATGCACATTTACAGTATATAAGAAAGGAATCTGATTTCATAAGTGTCTTTGATGCACATGGTTTCCCAAAGTGCTTTGCAATTCATGAGTGATGTGCATCAGCTATTTGGCATGCCCAGAGAGTTTAAGTGAAATTGATGGAGGATCTGGAAAGCTCCAATGGTTAAGAACACAGAAAGAAAGTTAAAGATTGTTAAGCACAGTGACTTGCTCAGGGTCACATAGCAAATATTAGGCTACACTGCCACCTGTAAGAATGCTCTTCATGGTCAGGCTTGAGTTATGAGTGTAGTCAGCCAGTAGTCTGTATGAGACAGAGTGACCCCTGTCATAGTGGACACCCCTGTGATAGACTGAAACCCATTTCCTCAAGAGTTTTATATGTTTTGTATAATGTCCAATATGCTGGTTGGCTGGTTATAAATTAAGTGCTAAAGTGCTTATAAAAGCTTTCTGTGCATAGTAACCTAAAAACTAAATAGAAGCCAGCCAAATCCTCAAAGAATATTGAAGTTATTTATTGTGTTCATCTTAGGTCTTTGGAGATAAAACAAAACTGAGAGTACAGTTACAAAATGAGAGGGTAGTTTTAATAGAAGAATAAAAACGTTTGCGTCTGCTTTTTCTAGATGTTAGCAGCCCCTTCTAAGATATATTTTGCAGCAGACTGAATGAGGTAATATGACCCTGAAGGAGAGTTTACGAGAGCACAGAATGTTCTGACCTCTGGTCTGACCTTTAACAATGTTGTAAACAAGTTATGCAATGTTCTCCAGGTGGCTGCAAAATAACTGTTCTCTATGGAGCAATACTGGCTCCTAGTAGCTAGTTTTATGTTAAGTATGCTGTTAATCAAAAGGCAGGGGAAATTGTTTTTCCAACTTCTAGTGAGCTTATAAAAAGCCCTACCTTAGCGCTGAGAAAGAATAGATAGGGAGGTCAGTTGAATACTGACTGAGGAAGGTGAAAGACCTCCTGGTAGTGTGTGCTTTCACACTGTTTGATTCATGCTTGGCTGAAGAAAAGCCTTAGAAATTGTTGAAGCTAAGCAGTTGTCTGACTTGCCATTTTGCTTTCTGTATATTTTACTTGATGAAAATAAAATGATACACACAACCATGCATTTTTTTTATGCACCTGACTTGTGGTCTGCCTGAAATTGTGTTATCCTAAACCCATGCCCGGTGACACTGTGCATGGACTGTGCAGACAATGTTTAAGCAAACATCTTTGGAAAATAATTATTGTGTGGTAACTCCACAGATGTCTTTGCCATGTAACTCTTCTGACCATCTCAATTACGTTTCCTATTTACAGTACATAAATAATTATTATTATACATTTTAAAACAGGCCACAGTGCAGTCACTGCTGAGACCAGGGTACTTGATGAAACTTGGTTTGGCCATAGATGAGGGAAAATACATTGGCACCATCTTCTTCAATCTTGTGAAGGCCTTCAACACAGTGGACCACAGAATATTAGTGAGCTGCACATGAGCTCAGAGGTAGTCAGATGGTTTTGCAGTTATCTAACTAACCCCAAATAGAGCATCAGAATACATGACACCAAACCTAACCTCCTCCAATCCCCTCCAAATCATTAAAGGTGTGCCACAAGGCTCAACACTTGGCTCCCTACTGTTTTGTTTATACATAAAAGACCTGGGTCAGCATGTTGCAGATGTGAACTACCAGTTGTACACGAATGAAACTGTGCTTTATGCCTCTGGAGCCTACATCCCTGCTGTGCAGATCACACTTCATGAAGGATTTCATGACATGCATGGCTTTTCTCATTCATAGACTCAAAACTGTCTTTAAATATCTTTAAATGTAGGAAAGACAAATGGTATTTGGGTCTGCCCTACGACTAAAGAGCTATGCTGACTTTGTCCCTCTGCTCTTTGCTACCACAGATGGATCACTTTTGGAAGTGGTTAATGAAAACAAATATTGAGTCAACTAACTCCTCACAAGGAACATCCATGTTAACAAACTCATCAGAAGCCTAGGACCAAAGATGGGCTTTCCATTCAGAAACAAATCATTGCTGCCTCATAGCTGCAAAGAGAGAGAGAATAATCCAATATATGTACTCCCTTCTTTCAGCTACATAGACATCTTCATTGTGGTGCCAGACTGGCCAGATTAGATGCTGGTT
Organism: Neoceratodus forsteri; assembly: GCA_016271365.2. NCBI lineage: Eukaryota > Metazoa > Chordata > Ceratodontiformes > Ceratodontidae > Neoceratodus > Neoceratodus forsteri. The sequence continues at coordinate 878,773,631 of CM028129.1, forward strand.
GCAACCAGCTAGCCATGCTGATGCTCATCTGCCCTTATCACTCTCACCATTGTAAAGTTCAACAGTGCATTAAACTAGCTTTCCCTGGGTGAGGAGGGAATTGCATTTCATTCTGTTCCTTCTGATGTGAATCAAAGGCATTGTCCACTGTGATTTACACTCAAAGCTTACAGACAAGTCCTCTCCTAGATCCTTGCGCTCCACTGGATCAGTAAAGCTAATGGTCCCACACATAAATATAATTAGTGGGTCCCTCACCTTCAGTCACAGGAGCCTGACTGTAGAACTCCCTGCAAGAATCCCTCCACCCAGTTAACCTCCCTTGCATTCAGTACAAAAGTCTTAGAATGGTTCTTTTCAGTCATCTCTAGTCATAGACTTTGCTTCCATCAATACAGGCATGACATACTGTACGTAGAAACAACTGTGAGCTTCTGTCCCGATATCTGCTGCACTGGGCCTGACCTTTCACTTGAAACTTTGCTATGCCTATGTAAACATACAATGCCTTCTAAGCTGTATGCGTATCTAGCACTTTTTATTTCTATAACATGTTCATTTGTCATCAGAAGTTTTGACTTAACAGGACACCATTGTGAAGGAGCTCTGCTCAATGGTTTTAATCCTGAATAAAATTGAATTGAATCATTTAACAATTTTTCTCACAGCATTCAATGTTTGAAAATCTAGAAAACATTTAAAATTACAGAGTCTACACCTTGCATTGATAATTTTCTCCTGCATACACTGTTTCTTAGGAAAATCTCAAACCCAATGAATAAGAGCCCTTTGCCTTCATGAAATGTTGAGAATTATTACAGCTTTAATGGCTTGACATAATATTATTACATACTTCTCGCATCCTGGAACTATAGATTATTGGAGTATCCAGCAAAATAAATATGTTGTACAGTATGTGAAGGTTGAAAACAAAACTATATTCTTGATATTATGTATACTGCACAGGCAATATATAGTTCATGAAGAAATGTATTAAATTTACTACACCTGGCTGAATATATCTGTCTTTGCTATTCTAGGATCTTTACTGCCTTCAAAACATCAGGGTTTTGTACAATATGCTCAGTAGATTTTGTATCTGAAGCTCTTAAAATGTACTTTTATTAGTTCTTAACTTCAGCTTACACTGCAGAATTGCACATAAGCTTCCACAGTTTTGTATTATTTGTATGGCCGCCTACATGCTTTAGAGGCTTTGTGCCTTTCCCAGATGGGCATTGATGAGTCTTATGATACCACTGAATTGACATCTTTTACAGGTTCTTTGGACAATATTCTTTATGTGTTATTACTTTGGTTCTCTACATTGTATCCTATGTTACAGGAAAACAATCTCTTGATCTTTTAGGATTTCCTTAGGCAGCATGTTTGCCCATATCATCAAGTTTTTTTAATAAACAATGATTTAATGTTATTACCATTGGGTGCAAAGAAACTGGAATTTGAGTCTTACATTAAACAATAAGTATTTGCTTTTATAGACTATAATGAGGAATCATAATATGAAATGCTAAACAGGGTATTGGTTAGAATGATTTTGTAGTGGCATATTCTCTGTAATCACAACCTCTCTGCTCTACAAGTACTGTATATAAGTCATGCAGGTACGTAGGTTATAAGTATAGCGCAGTGGTTAGAGCACTGAGCTGTGAATCTGGTGAACTTGGAAGATCTTGGTTTGAATCCCTCAACTGACCCTTACATGATATGTGATCCTGATCAAATCATTTATCCTTTGCTCCTTGGTCACACCTGACAGTGACCTTTAGCTCAGTGTGCTGTTCCTAGCCAAACATGTTAAAAAATATTGCCTTTTTGCCACAAAAGAACTTAATTTTGGTGTACATCTGTGTTACATTGAATTAAAGTTATCTTCCCTTTAACTTGACCTACTGTATATTAAGATACAATATGTCTGCATATACTACAGTACATTTTCTAAATGAAGTTACCTTTAACAGATACAGTGGTATAAATAATAAGATAAATATCTCACGAGGAATGGAATTGCTGCTGTTCCACATAATTTGGAACTAACCATGAAAATTAAAATGTTGCTAATTATTTACAATGAATGGGCATGAGGACTGATGTCAACACAACCACAATGTGGGAAGTATTACACTTTGTTTCTCAGAAGTGACAATCAAACAGGGATAATACAATGAAATGAGTCAAGTTCTGCTGGGAACAATTCCCAAAAACTAAACTGATAATTACAGGCTGAAGTCTTGTTTAAGCAAGACTGGCCGTAAGAAATATTGGACAATATACTACAATAAAGTTTGAATATATGACTTTTTATTACAAAGATGTGCTGTATCTCTTGCTGTATCTCTTACATAGCTGTTATCATAAATTTCTTTTTAACTAAAACCTATTGTATTTACCTACCCCCAAATGATATTTATTAAAAAAAGAAAAAAAAAAGTATGATGTGATAACAGGGCTTGTGGACATGTCATAAAATGTATGAAAATGTAGAGTTTGGTTCTTGAGTTGATAATCCTAACTGCTAAATGCTGCAGGTAGTGTTTCCTCCTCAAAATTAGTGTAACCAAGGCAACTATGAAACATTACTACTTTGCTTGCAGAAAACATGTGCAGTTAGATTTATCAACTCAAGAACTCTAACCTTGAACTTTGTGACATTTTGTGCTTTGTAAATAAACCCTTACATGATCTTAAAAATAAGTAAAGAATAAGGCATGATGAGGTGTGGTCTATGGCCTGATAAAACATGCCCCAGGTACTTAATGAGTGCGTAATGAGGCACAAGGCGCATTTGCCAAGTGCCTTTAGCACCAGTGAAGTTCTTCTATCAGGTCATAAACCATACCTTGAGTGTCCCTCTGCAGCCAGTGTAGTGAGTTTTCAAACTGAATAACAAACAAGTTAGTGCAGTTTCAAAATATGAAGTAATTTATATAACTTTGTCTTTCATTTTTGGGGGGGTTGGAAAAAATAGTCCCTTTTACTGCAGAACTGCAGAACATTTTTAACAATTCAGGGCGGTAATGTGTGTCTGACTCTCCCTCATACACACACAAAGAAACAAACTGTTGGTGAGCTTTTTATTTATTTATTTTTATTTTTTCTGTTTCTTTCAGGGTGTCTTTTTCCATGGGTCTTTCTTTCAGAGTGCCCAGTTTCAGTGTTTGTTGCATGCCTCATGATGTTTCCTTGCCCCCATCTCTCTCCTCCATACATAAAGAATGCATTTTTTCTGTGCTTTTATTTTCTTTAATGTTTTTTGTTTCCATTCTATTCATAATGTAGCCACATATACATCCGTAATGCAGCTTCATATACAGTGAGAGGCCAGCTTCATTGGGAGTGAGCCTATCCCTCTACAGCCTATGTAGTGAGCACTTTCTCTTCATTTTTATGTTTGCTTGCACGCATGTGCAAGAAACATAGTGCCTTCATCGGAGATTTCGGAGGTGTGTCACCTCCTCCTCCAATTCAGTCAGTGGGCTGGCAGGCACGGCCCCTGTAAGCCAATGCATTTTGGAGCTGTCTATGACACGCTCCAAAATGCAGTGGCATACAGTTGAAAGGGGGAGCTATGCTTGAGTGAGCACCGATAAGATATCGGCTGCTCACGCGCAGCCCCCCACGCACAGACAGACGTGAGCGCCCCCGTACTGTATAGCCCGCCACGGGTGCCCAATCCCCATCGGCTGAGCTGCATCCCCCAGTTGCTGAGCCACGTCCCCCACCCACCCAGTTGTAGGTGCCACGCTGGGAGCCCACCCCAGCGTGGCAAGCACTGTAGTCCTTCGCCGGCAGGGTGCCCAATCCCTGTCAGCTGAACGCCTCTGTCCTTGTGCCACGCTGGGAGCCCACCCCAGCATGGCAAACGCCCCACAATGTCTTTTTTTTAAAACCTGTAAAATAAAAACTGTCCCGCGGCGTGTCTCCCAACCCCCCTCCCACAACCCGCACCCACCCACTGCGCACCCAGCCTCCCCAAACACCCCCCTCACCCCATACTTACCTCCGGACTCCGGCACGACGATCTTCGGTGGACCGGGAACACGTCTGCACTCTTCAAAGCCGACCGCGAACTGAGGAAATGCCGGTAAGCTGTATAATGGGTTACATAGGGGGGTTTCAACTTTATTGCATATCTCGGGCATTTTTGGGAATTTTTGCACCAAATTTTCAACATGGGGTTTTTGGGACCCCTTCTCATGAATGATGTCACTGTCATGGCGTTATTCGGGCCTGAAGGGTGATTTCGCGCAGTGACTGCGCAGTGACTGCAAAATCACCCTTGGGCCTGAATACCACCATGACAGTGAATCATTCATGAGAAGGGGCCCAAAACCCCATGTTGAAAATTTAGTGCCAAATTCCAAAAATGACTGTTTTATTAGGTGCGTTATGCAGTTCCTACGCAGGCTCGTAAGTTCAGCAAATTTCAATATTTTCACTCCAGATTTTCAACATTGCCATTTTACCACACCTTCTTATGAGTAGTACAGCTGTCATTTTTCACATCTCACCCAAAATGTGTTTCTGCCCATATGAAGCACAATGAGCACAGTCGGTGTGCAAAATCAATGTACAGGACAAATTAAGAAAGTCACAGTGACACTGTTCATGAGCAAAGGTCTTAAAATGGCTATGTTGAAAATTTGGTGAAAAAATTCTAAAATGACTGTTTCTCACGAGGGTGCATTGTGCAGTTCCTCACGCACATTCGAAAGTTCGCGAATTTCAATATTTTCACTCCAGATTTTCAACATTGCCATTTTATCACACCTCCTTATGAGCAGTATAGCTGTCATTTTTACATCTTGCCCAAAATGTGTTTCCGCCATGTAGTACAATGGCGCAGTAAGTGTGCAAAATCAATGTATGGGACACATTAAGAACATCACAGTGACACTGTTCATGAGCAGAGGTCTTAAAATGGCTATGTTGAAAATTTGGTGAAAAAATTCCTAAAAATGACTGTTTTACGAGCGTGCGTTGCGCAGTTCCTATGCATGCTCATAAGTTTGCAAATTTAATATTTTCCTCCAGATTTTAACATTGCCATTTTATTACACTTCCTTATGAACAGTACAGCTGCCATTTTTCATATGTCGCCCAAAAAGTGTTTCGCTCATGTAGCGCACAATGGTGCTGTTGGTGGTGAAAGCAATGTTTAGGACAGATTAAGAAAATCACAGTTACTCTGTTCATGAGCAGAGGTCTTAAAATGGCTATGTTGAAAATTTGGTGACAAAAGTCCATAAAATGACTGTATTACGAGTGAGCAATGCGAGTTTCCACGCACCTAGTAAGTTCATGACTTTGTAATATTTTCAGTCCAGATTTTCACCAGTGGCATTTTTTCACACTTCCTTATGAACAGTACAGCTGTCATTTTTCACAACATGGCTGAAGTGTGTTTTCACACTTTCAGCACTGAGATGCATGGTCGCTGTGGGAAATCATTGTTCGGCACAGATAAAGAAAATCACAGTGACACTGTTCATGATCGGAGGCACCAAAATGCCTGAGTTGACAATCTGCTGTAAAATATCCCCAACCTAATTATATTACGGGTGTGCGTTGCACAGTTTCTATGTACGCTCATGACTTCACCATTTTTTTAAATATTTTTACTGCAGATTTGCAACATTGCCATTTTTTACACCTCCCCATGAACAGTACAGCTGTCATTTTTTACATCCTGTTCGGAATGTTTTTGCACCTGTGGTGCTAAATGCCGTAGTCGCTGTGCATAAGCAGCTTTCGCACAAACTGATATTCCCCAGTTCATGAGGTGGGGTCACAAAAAAAACATGTTGAAAATTTGGAGTGAAAATACCAATGAATGCCTGAGGTATTAGGGTTTCCAACCATAACGCCCAACCCTGTACAGAATGACAGGCATCAAGGGTGTGACTTGGGATTCTTGCCTGTAATGCTCATACCATTCCACACCCTGCAGCCAGTGAGAGGCATTGAGGTATGCCTTGGACTCTTCAGCCCCAAAGTTCACCACATTCTCCTATATCGCACCCATCTCACCGCATTTCCTAATGAAATGGGGTGCGCATAAGGGCCAAAGACCCCAAGGAACACCGTGACACTTGTCAGTGTCTGCAGGGTGGGGTGTGGTGAAATGGCGAGGCCGTTATGCCTGACAACCCAAATGCACACCTCAATGCCTGTCACTCTCTGCAGGGTGGTGGTGGTGGGGTTGGCTTCAGTTCAGTACTTCACTGCCATTCCTATTATGCAGCTCTGTAACTTCTACATTACCACTGCCAATGCCAGCAAGCAAACATTCGGCATTGACAAATGCTAGCTACTATCACAGTACTATGGCACTGCAGTGTGAGTGAACAGCCTCCTGATTGCTGTGGTATCCTTGATTGGCCCACTTACTTGTAAAATGGTAGAGTAGAATAATGTAAAGGGGGAGGAGGAGGAGGAGGAGGAGGACTGGAGACAGGGGAGATGAAGAAGAACCAGAGAAATGGCAGTGGTGATAAGAAGGAGCACAGGAGACTGCAGAAACCATGGGTGGGGGGGGGAGACAGAAGAGGTACACCATGATTAGATTTAACTGTTAATACAGTTGCTTTGGCAGGAGATTTGGCTGCAAGAAGAAGGTGAGCTGTATGACTGGTGAGGGGTTGGGTGAAAAATGAGCAGACAGTGATTTGGAAACTTAGAGTTCAGCTCAGAAATGTTCTGTTTAAAATGGTATGGGAGATATGAATCTCTCAATGTGCATCATCCTTGTGAGCCTATCTAGGATCAATTAGCACATTATGGCTATATAAGTGCAAACTAAAATGTGCCCTTTAGCCAGTCAAAATCATGGACATTTTCTAGCCTTTTTATTAATATTTATGATGCATTTCCTTACTTTAAAACAGGCAAATATATATACTTCAACTATCAATTCTACTACTCTCATAACACTTGTCTAATTTGTGACCCACTGTCTAATCCCACCCATACCCCATGCAAATAGTGTACCATTTGGATTGCCCAGTAGCATGGTGGTAGAACTACCATCTGTTACCTTGGCAACCTGGGTTCAGGAACATGTTTGGGTCACTCAAGGACTGGCTTGGGGAGGGACGATTGAGTTTCCCTTAGACAGCTCTTCTCCCTTATGGATGTGGGTACGCACTTCCCTCTGTCCAGCTGCCACTTGGAGGAATCTGGCAGCCCATGCATAAGGACAACATGATAAGGAATCAGTCACCCAGATGTTGGGGGCATCTCTGCTGAGGCTCAGCACACATATAACATTATTGCATGGGTGTGGATCCAGGGAGAAAATGGTGGACAAGCAGTTCAAACAGCGGCTGGCTGATGGCCTGGTCCCCCACTGGCTCCACACTAATGACTGGGCACCTCTGACCAAGTCCCATGGTGACACCAGACATTGAAGTAAGGTAAGATCCAGTGATGTTGTGTGACAAGGTTGGGAGAATGGTTCAGATGCAGCAGATACATGGAGATCAAGGAGAGAAGCAATGGACTGAAAAAAATGCTCCACTCATTTCTCACCCAGTATACAATCCTACCACACCCCATGCAAATTAAAAAATCCTTACTTTTGTTTCACTCACTGTGCAATTCCCCCTTCCAAAAATGATTAGCAGTCACCCCTGAATATCAGTCCAGCACCAGGATCCCATCCCCTGTGGCAGTATACAGTATCGGGATCTCACCAAGGGATCAGTCTGGTCCCTACCAGATGATTAGTCTGACTCCAGTGCCAGTAAAACTACAGTAATAACTACCCATTACAAATATACTGTATCATCCATCCACTTCATGCTAAATGTGCAGTTACACCCTGATCCTTGTTGATGAGTCCATGACACCTACACCAACCAACACAGGGCACATATCCATCTCATTCTTTAGTACAATAAAATGCAGGAACCCCTCTTTGATTGCAAACCACTGTTTAGTTAATTAAGGGGAGAGTCTGGAACAGCACAGCTATGATGTTTGCCTAAGAGTTCATTGTAACTGTGTCATTCCAGCTCCCATTCCCAAGATAATCAGCAGTCTCTGATGGTAGATGATAGCTTGTATTTGGATGCATCACATAGGATGAAGACTATAGCCCATTGATGAATCTTAATTAAGAATTTCTTGTGGGGGGTAGGAAGAAATAGGCTGTTGGTTAACTAGGATCTACGGCCTATCCTGTAGGTAGGGAAATGGGCAGACTAGATGGGCCAAGCAGTCCTTATCTGCCGTCAAAGTCTATGTTTCTATGTTTCTATGTTTCTAATATTGTTATAGTTTTTGTGGGGTGGTTGAGGCCAGGTAAGGGCTGGGATTGCATTTTGGGCAAGTTATAGTAGGGTAGCATCTGCTTTCTATAGAGGGAAAATACTGTATTTTACTGACACCAGGTATGATCTCCTGCTGTGAGACTGATCATATGGGGAGATGTCACTGTACAGTATACCAATACAAGGCATAGACTTCCAGTACCATGCTGATTGCTGTTGCTGGGGGGGGGTCAAGATTTACTACAGTATACAAACATTGCAAAAGTACTTCCAGTGCCACTCTATTCTTTGGATGTAAGGTAGTGGGTCCTTGTACATGTACCAGCATCACAGATGGCTCCCAGTGCCAGACTAATGTTTTGGGGGTGTTACCTGCATGGTATTTGGCTCCAAGTGCTGGACGGCAGTTCATTCCTGCTTGACTGTTGTTGTTTGGCAGCACTGGGGAGAATTCCCTTATGCCAGCAGAATTATATGTGTGTGTTGTGGAGGGGGTTGTCTGCTGACACTAATGATGGTTTCCAGGTGCTAGCACAATTACTTTTCGGTAAGGTCTTACCTGGAAAACAAATGTATGTCTATGTGTCAGTATATATATACTGTTGTGTGTCAGTAAAATACCAACACATAAGCAATAACAGATTTATTTTGAGCATATGTAATGTTATCTGTGGTTTTATATATATATATATATATATATTTATATATTTTGTTCCCTGACCTCCCCAGAGTCTCTTGTTTCTGTCATTTAATTGGACCGTTCCTTCTGCCCATAGTCTTCTATGCAAACATAATTCACCACCAGTTCCCAGTGTCTCCTTGACTCCAAGGTCCATATCTATACCCCACCTGGGGTCCTGTCCCCTCCATACCCACTGGTGGGTGAGAGAGTGAGGCACCTTATTTTCTTGGGTATCATGACTGGGTGACAAGTGAACCACTGTGGAATACCTGATGACATGGATGAGCATACACACACAGACCTTCATGTAGAGTCTCCCAGCCAGGACAACTTATTTATGTTTTTTTTTGTTTCTTTTTTGTTCCTACCACTTCCCTTGGGAGAACTCACCCTGTGGGTATTCTGGGGCCAGCAGGTGTGAAGTCTGTCATGCCAGTTATGGTACCACTACCATGCCACCACCAGGATTTGCTCTCCAGGTAGTGTACCACTCCACCTTTCCCTGGGAGGAGAGCATCCACATAGACACTCAGGCAATCTCCCTTCTGGATTCAGGGCATTAACCTGCATTGCCAGTGTGCCAAGCAGATGTCACACTTCACGACAACACAGAACAGATTCTTTTTATGAATCTTGATATACTGTGCAGGCTCAGAAAACTATCCTTAAAGCCAAATTACTCAAAAGCAACATTATAATTTTAATGATACTAGCAAAAGCACCTTTAGGAAGGTATGGATTATTACTTGCAAAATGTTATGATTCAGTAAGACCAGTGTTTAAAAAAGGCATTTTAACCTTTCTAAAACTTGAGTAGAAACACAGAAAATGCCATATGGTATGTCAAGTCTGCCTTGCCCTACCAATCTAATGTTCATAGTGAGGGGCCCAGTGGCCCTTCAGGCCTTCTTTCTACCTCTCCTTTCGCCAGTGGCAGTACCACTCCTAGAGGTTTGCCCCACCCGTGTTTGAAGTCCCCCTCTCATTGATTTTGCATGGACTACTTCCCTTGATTGTATACTCTACCCATCTACCATCCTGTCCATGAAGAATTGCTTTCTGGTATGCATCCTAAGTCTACCACCCACAAATGAGTTTCTCATCATACTTGTGTTTCCACTCAGCAGGAACAGCTCTCTAGAATCTACTTTATTTATCCTGTGAAGGTATTAGTACATCTCGATCATGTCCTCTCTCCTCTGATGTGTCCAGTGTGTACATGTTTGAGATTTTTCAATCTCTCCATAGAAGTCATGTCCTGCTGATCTTAGATCATGTAGGTTACTCTCCTCTGCATGACATTCACACTGTCCTTGTCCTTGTCCCTGTCTTTATTCAACTGCAAGCTGCTTAATTACACACAATAATCTATGCAAGAGAACAAACCGGGGACCTGTACAGTGGCAGAATCACCTCACTCCTCTGTCAAGTGATCCCACTTAAATCCCAGCATATTATTCACCCTGCCCCACTGCTCTGTTGCACATTGCTGATGTTTTTAAATTGTCAGATATGACACCCAGGCCCTTCTCCTTGACCATAATTTCCACTGCCACCTACGCCTGTTTAATATTCAGTGTTCAGTTTTTTGGCCCTTATGTGCATTATCTTATACTTTCTAGTGTTAAATTTCAACCTTCAAACCCTTGATCATTTCTCTAGTCTTTCCAGATCTAGTTTTTCTGGTCTATTTTTCCACGTTTTAATGTAAGTGGATGCCCCACTGCTTAGCACCATAGAGTTATGTGTGTGTGTTTCTGTATTTAAATTTATATTTAGATTTTGTTTTCATGTAACCTATGTATTAGCAACCCTCTGTCAGATCAGGGCAGATCATATCAAATTGAAATGTAGATGATTTGTAGTTGCTGGTTCCATGTACAACCCCTCCAAATGTAAGCCTAATCTGCTGTCTGGGATGCTGTCTGGGATACTGGTGTGCAATAAATGCAGTTTGCTATAGAATTTACCTGGGAACCCTAACTATTGCAATAATGTTTTACTATATTGTATGCTTTAGTATGACAGTATAAATTATGTATTTCCAGTAATATATTTTGAGAGTGGCTACTGTTTCTGATTCCATTTCTTAGCCTCTTACTTGTTTTCAGATTTAGTCAACTAGAAGAACAAGTATCCCAGAGTTACTGGTAAGAAACCACTACAACAAGGAGTATTCATTGAATGCAGTACCAATACTCAAGCCAAACAGTTGAAGCACAAAGGAGGCCAGCATTTGGGACTGGCGTGGTTGAATGAAGCACAGTCATCTAGGAACTAAGGTACAATTTTCATTTATTGTTCCATCTAGGTAGAATGTGCACAGTACATGACTAAAGAACTCAAACCAGTGGGTGTACCATCACTGAGATAGCCAACCAAACTTTTTGCCTACATCACTAGGCATCATATGAGGACTTTGGTTGGGAGACAGATATGTACGTTTCTTCCAGATGGTATGGACAGCAGAAAAGAAGGCTCAACGGCCAACAGTGGAAAGGCTGGGAGATGGAACAAAGAGGAGGAGGAGGTCAATATTTCAAGAGCAGGGAGAGCAGGAGAGGGATATGTGGAGAGCTGGAGGCAAGCAAACCCGCTGAAGGGGAACAGTCAGCACAAGGACCCCACGCTCAAAAGTGGAGTTGGTCTCAATGTGCACTTTGTGGGCAAAAACATTTGGATTTACTTACTGTTTACTGTAGTAAATCAGACTAATTTTGCTTAGTTGTAGGTTGACATATTCTTTTACTACAAATCCCAGAATCCCCTGCAGCTGACATCGGAGGAGAAGGCAGTAGTGGGGGATTCACTAGCCTGCAGTGCATGTTAGACCTTTAACAATTTTCGATCAGATGTTTTCTGTGATTACTTTTCTCCTTGGACTATGTACAATCATTTGTGACTGTACATAGCCTATAGAGGACATTGGGACCAACAAACAAAAGATCAGAGCTTACATAATCTCTAACATGTGCTGCAGGCTATTGAATCTTCTCATTGCTACCTACTGCTCTGATGTCATCTGCAGAGGACTCTGGGATTTGTAGTAACAGATGACATCAGCCTACAACTAAGCAAAATTTGCCTGATTCAATTTACTACACTAGAGTAAACAGTACGTAAACTAAAATGTTTTTGCACACAAAGTGTACATTGGGACCAGCTCCACACTTGAGTGTGGGGGCTCTTGATGGTGACTGTTCCCCATTAAGGATCTCGAAAACAAGTAAGGACATTTTAAACTGAATTCAGAAGAGGACCGGATACCAGTGCAAGTAATGGAGACTGGATGGGGGTAAGTAGGTGGCAGCTGTATTTTGACCATCTAGAATCTTGAAAATTGAGACTTAGACTGAAATTGGACACAAGGTATACACTTATTATAGAAAAGATTAAAGCTCAAGAGCCAATCAAGGCTTTCCCCAGCTGATTCAGTAGGAATATTCTGATTGATTTTAAGCTTGAAGGTGGTGCAGAATCCCCCAGCTGTTGCGTAGTATGGGGCCCTGCACCATGGAAGAGTGCAACCCAGGTTCAACTAGGCTAGTTTGGTAGGACTGTGGGACATGAGGCAGAGGAAGCATGTTTAAGACTTCAAACAGATGATAAAAAAATTTCATTGTCCACAAAAGCATATCCAGTCAAGTAGTAGGGGTTCATTTACAGGACAGTATAAGATGCACATCCTAGCTGTACCCAGGCATGGGGCAGATTCAACTAATCCACTTTAGACTTTTGGATACCTTAGGACACTGGTAAGGGCTGCTTTTAATTCACACCACTTCACTTCTGTTTTTGCATTCAATCAGCAGCTCTCAGTCACATGGCTGCACAATATAATCTGCTAGCAGCTTTGACATGAGTTTCAAAGGGATCCATAACACGACGGTGACAACTTTTTTTGTGACGCAACACTACAGCAATGGATTTATGTTGACTGCAAGTTGCAGTCAACATAAATCCATCAGAAAACTGTCTGGGTTTTTTCGTGGTGCTTTGCTCCCCCAATCCCCCATGCTGGGGGTTCTGCCTTCCACCCCCCCATAACTAAGGATTATCAACTCCAGGTCAGAGTTGCTTAAGGGAGGGGGGCAAACCCCAGTGAAATCTGTGCTGGGGTCGCATGGGTACATTACAGTGGCAACAGTGACTTGCCACTGTAATGTACTTTGCTGCATCAGCATATGATTTCATAGTTATTTAGTTTGTTACTTAGTTACAATAGTTAATTATTAAGTTAGTTAGTTACTTAGGTAGTTAGTATAATTAGTTATTTGATAAAGTGCCTTTTCACAGTGTAAGTTGCAATACAATTTTGGAACGGGGCCATCATGCCCATTTATATTCCCATCCTAGAATTCTTTTCAGACAGAAGAAATGTTGTAAAAGTGTATTTATTTAAATAGTGCCCCCCCTCAAATTCTCTTAGCATGGTAGAAACATTGATACAACAATACAGAAAATATAAACATTATCATACAATCTGCATAAAGTACAAAACAGTGCAAGCACTAATAAGACATAGAAACATAGAAACATTGACAATGATCGCAGAAAAAGACAATCCATCCATACAGTCAGCCTGAAACACCCTAACAGACCTTGAGACCATGACCGGGATATTCAGAGCAGTTGCGCAATGCACAACAGGAATGTGCCAGCCAAGTGCAGCAATGCTCTGGAGAGTGATATTCAGTGGCAGCAAATGTGCAACACAAGTACCAATGCACCAATGCACAAAGATAATGAATGCATGTGCAAATACAGGGGCATGGCCATGCATACACAGTGCAGTGTGATATTCAATAGCAGACAAATGGTGCAAAAGAGGAGCAACCAGGACATGCGCGGAGCAGCCATGAGCACAAAAAAAGAGGTAGCAAGTGAGGGACGGATGTTTGCACCACAGGGGAGCCAGACCAAGGGAGAGTGAGGGGGCAGCCTGAAAGGCTGAAGAGGAGCCACAGAGTGTGAGGCAGGCTGAGAGAGGCTGAGAGAGGCACAAATTGGGGACCTGGGAGCCTGAAAGCACCAGACACTATGCATGTGAGAGTGTGGGTGAGTGGGAGTGTGTGTGTGTGTGTGTGTGTGTGTGTGTGTGTGTGAGTGAGCATGAGACAGGGTGCAAGACAACCCATAGTGAGTGTCTGTGACACCCATCACAGGAGGGACAGCACAGAGGTGTGGAGAGATGGAAGACGGAGGCCACAGACTGCAGGCCAGGCAGCCCCAAACAGGGGTGCGCACAGTGCCGGGGCACAGACAGCAGCCAACTGCTGGGAAGGCCAGGGGAGAGAGCTGCCCATGGGGAGGATGTACAGCCCAGGCCACTGCCAGTTCAATATTCCAGATGGAGGCAGTAATGAGGGGAGTGAAGAGGCAGCACACAGACCAGCACGGCCGTGGAAGGGCCCATTGGCGGTATGCCCAGAACAGGTGGTACCATGCCCACATCACCTTCAAACAGTATAGTGATACAAAAATCGTGGGCTGGTACCACCTGAACTGGGCTATTCTGAGGTGGCTGTGTGAGCTGTGCAGTAAGGAGATGCAGGCACCCACAAGACAGAGCCACTCCCTGTCTGTGGAGACAAAGATCACGGCCGTCATGTGTCTGCTCACCACGGGCACCTTCCAGAGACCAACAGGGGACACCACAGGCATAAACCAGTCAGCCGCATCATGGATCCTCACACAATTCCTGCCACATGCTGTGGAGTACATCTGTTTCCCCAGCACACAGGCAGAGCATACAGCAAACATGCAGGAGTTCCACCGGGTGGCATGGTTGCCTGGTGTGCTAGTGGTCTTTGACTGCATCGATGTTGGCATCCACACACCACCTGGCCCGGAGTGGGTGGCCTACATAAACAGGAAAGGCTACCCCAGTGTCAACTGCCAGATGGTGTGCGATGCCACGGGGTGTATAATTAATGTCTGTGCCACACACCCTGGGGGAACACACAATGCCTTCATCTAGCACCAGTCAGCACTGTGCCAGAGGTTCAAGAGTGGGGACATCTCCACTGGCCACCTAGTCAGTGAGTATGCTGTGTATGCGATATGCCAGGAACAGTAAGGCAGGGTGTGTGGGATGCCAGGGCATGGGTGCCAGGGGATGTGGCCAGCATGGCGGGGGGAGCAATGACACAGGCCACCAAGCTAACCAGACATCTCTCCTCACAGGTGACAATGGCTATGCACTCAGGCCATATCTGCTCACCACATACCAGTGCCCGTCGACCCCAGCACAGGAGCACTACAATGAGGCACACACCAACACACGGAACATCATCAAGCCGGTGTTTGGGCTGCTGAAGGCTCAGTTCCACTGCCTGGCCAGGTCTGGTGGTGCCCTACAGTACAACCCCTCAAAAGCCTGTGGCCTATTCCTGGTCTGCTGAGTACTTTCAACGTGGCCACCGACTATGGGATAGCTGTTGAGGCCAAAGAGGGGGACAGCAGTGCGGATGATGAGGCCACTGGGCCTGGTGGTGGGCAGCCCCCCCCAGGTGATGGGATTGCTGGCTGATACAGATGACCCAGCAGCACAGGAACACAATTGCTGAGGAGCATTATGGAGCATGCAGGTATGTGTACATGGCCACATGCAGGGGCCAGGGCCCAGGGCACAGTGGACAGGCAGGCATGTGCGTTTCCTGTACCCGGATTGGCAAGGGGGCCTGGACAGGGGTAGGGCACAGACACCAAAGTAGAAAGTAGCACAGGCCCACACCCCATACACTCACACACACATATGCACATAGGACCCATCATGCTCCTGCCCAGAGGTGGGCACCGGGCATGTGTCAGACGCTGAGTGATGCTGCACAGTGACAGTCAGTGCTGTGCCGGCATCATCATGCACATGTCACAGTGTCCAGCAGTCAGGAGGGAGAGCACATGGGCCATGTGCAGGGTCGACCATGGATGCCATGGCCATGGGACACACATGCATACGCTGCACCAATGTGCACACAGGGCAGCAGCAAGCAATGTACATGGAGGTGGGTGGTTCAGGAATGCTGCACAGTAGCATGGCCACCGTGGACATGTGGACAGCCACGTTGGGAATGCACAGCAGTTGCAGGTTGTGCGTCAGCCACAGGGGGTGTCACAGTTGGTCCCCCAGGGGTGACATGGTTGTCTGGTGTGCTACGGGCCATCGACTGCATCCATGCTGGCATCCACACACCACCTGGCCTGGAGTGGGTGGCCTACATAAACAGGAAAGGCTACCCCAGTGTCAACTGCCAGGTGGTGTGCGATGCCGGCGTGCATAATTAATATCTATGTCACACACCCTGGGGAAGCACATGATGCCTTCATCTGGCACCAACCAGCACTGTGCCGGAGGTTTGAGAGTGGGGACATCCCCACTGGCCACCTAGTCAGTGAGTATGCTGTGTATCCAATAAGCTGGGAACAGCAGGGCAGGATGTGTGGGATGCCAGGGCATGGGTGCCAGGGGATGTGGTTGGGATGGTGGGGGGGCAATGACACAGGCCACCAAGCTAACCAGACAACTCTCCACACAGGTGACAGTGGCTATGCACTCCGGCCATGACTGTTCACCCCATACCAGCGCCCGTTGACCCCAGCACAGGAGCAATACAATGAGACACACACCAGCACATGGAACATCATCAAGCTGGTGTTTGGGCTGCTGAAGGCTCAGTTCCACTGCCTGGCCAGGTCTGGTGGTGCCCTACAGTACAGCCCCTCAAAAGTCTGTGGCCTATTCCTGGTCTGCTGTGCACTCCACAACATGGCTGCCGACAATGGGATAGCTGTGAGGCTGAAGAGGGGGTAGCAGTGGGGATGACGAGGGCACTGGGCCTGGTGGTGAGCAGCCCCCACCGGGTGAAGGGATCCCCGGCTGATACGGATGGCCCAGCAGCACAGGGACACAATCACTGAGGAGCATTATGGAGCATGCAGGTAGGAGTACATGGCCACTTGCAGGGGCCAGGGCCCAGGACACAGTGGACAGGCAGGTATGGGCATTCCCTGTGCCAGGGTTGGTGGAGGGGGGCCTGGACAGGGTGGGTCACAGACACTGAAGTAGAACATAGTATAGACCCACACACCGTGCATGCACACACACACACCCACACACACATGCACATAGGACCCATCATGCTCCTGCCCAGAGGTGAGCACTGGGCATGTGTCAGATGCTGAGTGGTGCTGCACAGTGGTA
Organism: Neoceratodus forsteri; assembly: GCA_016271365.2. Lineage (NCBI taxonomy): Eukaryota > Metazoa > Chordata > Ceratodontiformes > Ceratodontidae > Neoceratodus > Neoceratodus forsteri. The sequence goes on from CM028129.1 coordinate 878,790,810, forward strand.
GTCAGCACTATGCCGGCATCATCATGCACATGCCACAGTGTCCAACAGCTGGGAGGCAGAGCATATATTCAGTGTGCGTGGTTGACCACGGACACCATGGCCATGGGACGCACATGCGCACGCTGCACCAATGTGCACACAGGGCAGCAACAAACAATGTACACGGAGATGGGCGGTTCAGGAACACTGCACAGTAGCACGCAAGCCACGGACATGTGGATGGCCACACTGGGAATGCACAGTGGTTGCAGGCTGTGCTTCAGCCATAGGGGGTGTCACAGATGGTCCCCCAGAGGTGACACTGCGGGACCTTGACTGTGTCCACACAGGTATCTGCAGGCTGCAAACCATGCCTGCACCAGGCATGCTGGGAATGCCCACAGCAGACCCTGGTGTCGACACCAAGGGGGTTGCATGCAGCTGGGCCTGAGGGGTGGAGAATGCACTCTGCAGTGTGAGCGGTGGACAGCCATGCACCAAGGTGGCCAGAGGTGCCAGGCCAGATGTGACAGCAGCAGTCAGCCGATCCATGGCTGTGGCCGTGTCTACCCACATCTGCGTGTTCTCCCCCAGGAGCAGGGTGAAGTCCCTCTCCAGCCGCTCTGTCACCTGGCGCAGCTCCTCACGGAGTGCATGCACCCCTGCTGTGAGCTGCACCTGCTGATCAACAAAGGCCTGGAACAGACAGGTGTGCTCGTCCAAGGGGCCAGTGCCCTGAGGCACAGGGTCACTATGCCAACCCAAGGGTATATCCCAACCCTGCAGCCCAGCACCCCTGCACCGGGCATTGACCCAGGCCCCCCTCAATGTCATCCGGCCACTGCTGCTGCCCCTCTGGCCACTGTGTGCAGGGTAACACCAGCGTGACTGCACCGCCACAGGCACCACTGTCACCACAGCCATCTGTTACTTCACCTGTGGCAGCCTTGGCTATGCCTGCTGCAGTGACCAGTGTGCAGGCAACCACCACCGGGCCACCAGCTGCACTGACATGTCATGCCTGTGATATGGGTGTCTCCCCTGCAGCCACAACAGTGCTTGTCCGGGATGTGGTTGTTGTCATCATCAGATCTGGACCCTGCCCCAAACTGCATCTCAGCACACAGGACACCATGCCTGGCGTCATGCTGAAATGTAGCCAGGGCCTCATCTGCAACCACGCTACTGGCATCAGGACGGACAGTGGTGCTGACCTGCAGTCAATATGATGTCCGCTGGAGGTGCTTGGATGATCCAGGACAGGACTGCCCCCACAGCGGACACCTCCACCACTGACACCGCAGCAGGTGCTCAGGAGCTGGAAGGGAACAAAGTTGCATTAGTGTTGCTATCACCCACCCCTGTCCCCATCGCCCTGCCCCCGTCTCTGCCATGCAGTGATGGGCTTCCAGCTGTCTGGAACCCTCCGCTGAGCATGCCCTCAACAGCGCTGTGCCACATGGTGGCTGCCAGTATCTCCTCCTGTGGTGTAAGGTTGGGCAGGGCTGGCTGACCCCCACCTGTGGTGGCATCCGCTGCCCGGATGGCTGCCACCTTCTCCATGACCCACCTCTGGTCCATGCTGACCTTCATTTTGCAGTCCTGCACAGACCATTGGTGGCTGCCCTGCTGGTTCACAGCATGGGCCACACCCTCCTATGCTGTTGCCCGGGCCTGTGGGGTGCCTGTGGAGCTGCTCAGGAGTGGCTCCTGGTCCAGACACACCTGAAATAGAGCATCTGACTCCTCCCTGGTGAAGTTGGGCCTGCGCTTGCATGCAGGCCCACGCTTCTCACTCTCCTCATGATCGGACATGCTTCTTCCTGTGGAGAGTGACATGTGTTAGCATGGTCTGTTAAGTCCCCACCCACCCTCCTTTTCCACCATCCCGTAGTGTGTAACTCATCTCTAAGGGATGCAATACCATTCCTATCCTGTGTATTCCCATGGCGCCTTTATAGTGCATCACATGCAAATGAGGGTTTGCGCAACTCTAATGATATGCAAATGCAGCCTATGTGCCATGGATATTCTAATCAGCTGATCTGCATACTTCTGCTGAATATAGCGTGGTTGCGCATTGTGCAATGGGGTTGCACATGCACAAGTCATGTCGCAACAATGTGATATGCACAACAGCCTGTGCCACTCACATGTGCATGCGGACATCACGTATACCAGTGGCATGTCATTCATAACATGCGCGATAGGCAGTACAGTGCCCATCTGCTATTGCACATATGGCACTTGTGCGCTGTTTTGTCTATGGCGCTAGAGTGCCACTCAGCCGATGGCACTCTGGTGCCATGCCTTCAATGGCATCCCTGCGCCATGGGTACTATGGTGCCCTTGCAAAATGGGTCTGTGTACTATGGCAGCCACATGGCCCTACCGCGCGGCATGCCTGCCATGCAGGGTGTGCATCCTGACCCTTGACCCCATGGCTGCCCTTTGCCTGTGTAGGCACACTGCGACACATGGCAGCACTGCATTACCCAAGTTGCGCATTTCCATGACTGTGCGATTGGCAGTGGCAGCTCATCGCGGTGTGCAGCATGCATTCCCAGCGCGTGGAGCACGTGTGCTGCTGGGCACCATTTTGGATTGACTGTTGAGCTGGGAACATGCCATCAGGACAGTGCCAAGGGCATACAACTGGACTCAGTGGCTTTTGCACATATGGGTGGCTGCTGCATGGTGGCTGTGGGTGCACCTGGGACCTGGCTGTGCCACCGCCAACTGCCTGCATGGCCATGTCACCTGCCCACCATGGCAGTGGTGTGTTGCACATGGGCAGTGTTAGTGTGCAGTGTTATGCATGGCTGTGGTTACCCAGGTAGGCAGCTCATGTGGGCGCTTTCACTGTGGGTGGTGGTTTGCCAGCCCAGGGGTGCATGTCACTGATGCCAGCTGTGCACGGTGGGTGGACTGCCGCATTCTGGACATGCACTCATATGGTGTTCCCTCCTTTGTCCTAGGTGTCAGGCCCAGTGATACGCATGCACGACTCCTCAAGCAGATCCTCTGTGTTTTAACTACCACACTCCAGGTGGTACAGCAGCTGAAGCTAACAATACGTGGACAGAGGCGCAAATGCCTGCGATACCCGACGGTGGGGCAGGGACACCCATAGTGCTCATATGCCGGACTGTATCCCCTTCCCTGTGTACCCTCCCTTGCCTCCCTTGTCTCCTTCTCTTGCCTTTGCCCCTGCACCCTGCCTCCCTTCCCTGACCTCCCTGTCTGTGGGTGGTCCCTCCTAACCCTATCTGTTGTAGATATCTGTACATAGTTCATATTTTATTGTTACATTACATTATTTTTGGTTACCCATCTGTGTCTCTGTCCATGTCTGCTTTGCAGCTGGCGAGAGGAGCCCTGCTGCAGTGGTGTGCATGGCTGCTGTGTGTCCCATCTGGGGTGGATGGGGGTTTGTACTTGGTGGTGTTCCACCTTGGGATGGGTGGGGTGGCTGTGGCCTGTCCTTTCAAGCCATGTGGTGAGTGCCTTGTGTGCTGGATGTCTGTGTGTTGCTCCTTGGCTTGCTCCCCTGCACATCCCTGGGTGCGCTATTGTGCTGCACAACATGCTACTTGGCACATCCCTGGGTGCGCAATGGTGCATCCATGTATTATTCATCCATGTTGCACAGGTGCATCCTGTCATGTGCAACCTTTGAATATCGCGCCCATTGTGCCATGGTACACTGTACTAGCGTTGTGCCCCTCTTGCGCCTCCCTATGGTGCATTTCTGAATATCCCAGCCCTTTTGACCATACAGGGTTCTAGACCACACTTTCCCCTAATGTTTCCCATCTTACTATGACCACCCTAATCAAACACTAATCCCTTCACACTGTCCCTGTTGTTCTTGAAACCATTAGTGGTTTTGGCACCTGCCACATAAGTTGGCAGACTGCTTCACAGCTCAATCACTCTTTCTGGAAAATAACATTTCTTAAGTCCCTCCTGAACCTAATTTCTGACAGTTTCCACTCATGCTCCCATGTTCATGATCCACTACTCCACTTAAATAGTTCTTCACAGTTTATCTTGTTCATTTCCATTCTCTTTAGGAATCTGAAGGTCTCTATCATATGTCCCCTCTCAGTTCTGGCCTCCAGCAAGTATATGTTCACTGCTTTAATCTGATTCTCATATGATCTGCTCTGCTGGCCATGAATCATTTTGGTTACCCTACATTGCACTATCTCTAGCTTGTCCTTATTTTTCCTCAGGTGAGGACTCCAGAACTGGGCAAAGAATTCCAGGTGCAGTCTTACCAATGGTCTATTAAAGGTAGTAATAACTCCTTGCTTCTGCTGTCAGTACCCCCTCCTTGACACCCCATCATCCTCTTTGCCTTACTGTAGACCTTCTTACACTGGCTTGATTGTTTAAGGGAGCCACAGATGAATGGTCCTAGATCTCTTTCCTCAGAAGTACAGTCCAGCTTTACACCTCCCATCCAGTACTCTGTACTGGGGTTCATGTTCCCTATGTGCAGCACCTTGCACTTTTTGGCATTGAATTTCTACTACCAAACCTTGGAACACCTCTCTAGCCTTTGCTGGTCCCTCTGCATCTCCATAATCTGCTCCTCACTGTTTGCCATGCCACAAAGCTTAGTGTAATCTGCAAACAGAGATATCTTTCCCTGAACTCCTCCTGTGTTTCTCATAAACATATTGAAAGTAATGGGACCTAATCCCTGCTTCATCCAACACAATTTTCTGCAACCTAACTGTGTCCTATGCTGCACCAAGATCTGCTATCTTCTTCAGCAATCTTCTGTGAGGCACCAAACTGAAAGCCTTGCTGAAATTGAAGAAGAGTAAATACACAGCGTACCTTTTATCCACAACCCTAGTTTAGCAGTCAAAGAATACTATCAGGTCAGTCTGACAAGACCTCCCTACCATGAACCCATGCAGTTTACCATGCTGGAGTCTGTTTTCCTCCAGGTAGTCCACTAATTCCTTTTTGACTAATGCCTCCATCAGTTTTCCCACAACAGAGGTAAGACTGACAGGTCTACATTTACCCAGTTGCTCTTTGTCCCACCTTATAGTGTGAATGTCAGCTATTGAATAGCCCTACCAGGGGTTAAACTAGTTCTGAGGCTGATTCCCTGAGCACCCTCAGATGCACTCCCTCTAGACCCAGGACACTGTCTATCTTTAGGGCTGCTAGTCCTTTCCAGATCCTTTCTCTGGTAAATACCAGCTGCCTCGTCTATATAATCCCCCTTATAGCCACCTTAACTCACTTCTTCCAATAGCTTCATATGAAGTCCAAGCTATCCATTGCTAACCTGACACAAAATGGCCACCAGGAGATAATGAGTTAAGGCCATTCTCTGGTAGAGGCCTCCTGTCTTCCCTTGTGATACAGAGCAGAAGTATTCATTTAGAATTACTGCCTTTTGCTTTTCTTCCTCTATTGCCCTACTGCTCACTGTTAGTTTAACAACTCTCTATCCCATCTTTCTTTTTTCTCTAATATAGCTGAGGAACTTTTTTATCATCACTCTTGACCACTTCTACATTATGCAACTCTGTGTTTGCCTTTGCTTCCTTGACTGCCCTCTTCGCTTCTCTAGTTCTCACTTGGCACTCTCCCCAGTTTTCCTCCACCTGTTTTTCCTTGTACATAGGTAAGGTCTTTTTTGCTCTCACTGGCTTACCGACCTATTTAGAGAACTGTATTGATCTCTTGTACCTGTTTCTTTTGGTTACCATTATCATTTTTGATTTTGTTGACTCAGGAATGCCCCCCTTAATTACTCCCCTGATGCTGTCCACTCCACTAATTTGTTTTGGACTAGCTTCTGCACTCGGTTGAAGTGCTCTTCTGAATTCCAGAACTTCAGCCTTTGATGAGGGCTTACTGGTTCAAGGGACAGTTTGAACCATATGGTGTTATGGTCACTGGACCCTAGTGGCTCCCAACATGCTCTCCTACTACCATTTCCAAGTTGATGAGCACCACATAAAGAATGGCAGCCTGCCTAGTGGGTTCCTTAACCAGCCACACCAGCAGGCATTCCTACAATGTATCTAGCAGTGATTACTTCTGATGTTCCTACCTGCTGGAATGTGCCAAACAATATCTGGTAGGTTGCAATCCCCCATCTCCCCAACCTCCACCTCTGTCACCCCCTCTCTACCTCTTCCCTCAGTTCCCTAACTATCTCTTGCCTCTGTCCTAGTGGTCTATAGACCATCCCATCCGTAGTCTCCTACCTGAGGCTGCCAAGATTTGAACCCACAGCAAGTCTGTTTCCCTATTTCCTCCCCTGACGGATCTATCCTCTACTGCCTCAATGTCTTCCTTGACATAGAGTGGTACTCTTCCTCCCCTTCTACTTTCTGATCTATTCTACCTAAAGATGGTGTAGCCTGGAACCATCAGATCCCAGTCACAATTCTCTGTGTCTCACATCTCTGTAATGGCTATGAGGTCCATATGTAACTGGGTCACCATGGGTGTTGAAGTTACTACCCCTCCCTTGTAATCTCAAACAAGGATGAGGGGCCTGGGTCAATAAACTCCAGACTGTGGGGCATAGCCAAGGTTTAGAAAAATTGCATAGTGACTTCATCCAGAGAATGTTAAAGTGTGCCTGGTGTTAATATAGTACAGCCCTGTTGGATGCAGTATCTCCACACCTCTCCACAGGATGATCCACCCATGAAACCACACAGTTCAATAACAGTTTAACCCAAAAGATATAATTATTAGCACTATACTAATTTTGAGGCCTATTCACAATGGAACTGCAGCATGCATGAAGTACACAGCATGTGTGCATAAAAGCATACATCCCGAACACATAAACACAGGGATGTGCGGCATGCATGTACCACATGCAGAGGCATACATAGGTGTCTTGTGTGTAGCTATGCTGTCGCAGCACTATGCATGGCTGCAGGGGCATAGTTGCATAACAGCATGCGTGCTATCGCCATGTACACATGCACTATGTGAAATATGACTGTGCAACACATGGTGGCACATGTGCAGTCTCACACCATGTGGAGGGCTGCCATAAACCTGATGCTCAGGATCTGCAGGACAGATTGCACAGACTGTACATCACGTGAGTACAGGACATCCAGGAGTACCACTGCAACTGACCTCCTGTTTGACAGAGGTCGGGTACTTGCCATGTAACATTCATGCAGCTGCCCACTAATAGCTGGCACAGTGGCACCTGGCTAGACAACTGAATAGCACATCCTGACAGTGACAATGCCCACCACTATACCATCACACACATGCAACCACAGCCCCTAACAGTGTACATAGCCCTCTCTACACATTACATGACTCACAGACCCCCTCCGTACATCCCACAGTCCTGCTGTGTGAACCCCCCAAATCTGGACAGTAGCCTGCCAGTGCTATCCTGAATAATCACCCAGATAGTGGAAATATGTGCATTTATAGTTTAATAAATAATCAAATGAAAACATATGAATGTTACATAATACCATTAATGGACAGGTCATACTTAAACATGTGCAATCTGCATGGTGCACTATTCCATCCATGGATGGGTCATACTTAAACACATGCAAGCTGCATGTTACTTTATACCTTCAATGGCCGGGTCACATTACAATGCAATGAAATCTACATAATACACATTAACAGCTATGGATGGTGTATTACAATTACACATACAGCCAAGGACATGGGTCAGCCATGATGCTCCTAATCTTCCACTACTGAGTCCTTGTTGGACCCTGGTGGCATGGAGGTGGTGCACCCACATGCTACAAGCACTAGCTTCCTCAGTGGATCACAGTTACCCTGCAATGAGAAGACCACAGAGGGAGCATAGGCATGAATTTGATGCACATGCCAGGCCACAGATGTAAATATTCTATACACAGGTACCCTCCCATCCACAGCACACACCTTTGATGGCTTGACCACCCTCCAGAGATCCATGACATCATCTTTATGGAATAAGTCCTTGCTGCCCACCCTCCATGACACAATATGTGGCACCTGCAGGGGGCAGCGGCCCACCCGACCACCACCACTACCACCAAAGCTCCATCAGACTGCTCTCTGCGGATTAGGACCAGCACGGCCAGTCAGCCCCTGAAGTACTGTGGAAGCATAAACAGAGCACAGAGATCATCATTACAACACACACATTGCATGTCATTCACAGTCACATATTCCCTACCTGTAGCATACATACAGTACCAAACCAGACTCCTCCAGCTCCCACACAGTGACCCCCTCAGTACATATGCCAAAGTTTTCATGGGTATGCCCTGTGCCAATCTATGGTGCAGATCTGTAGGTAGACACTTGTGCCGCTGCCATTGTACTACATGTATGGGACAGGTGTGGCAAGGTGACACCTGTGTTTGCTGCATCACCTCACTGGCATGGCTGGACCATGCCTCTTTAAAAGGGATTATGGCCAAGGTAGAGGTCTGTGTGGCATCACATGTCTCTGTCAGTGTCCCTGTCATGTGTATTCAGACCCCATCTGGTTGCCTATGGCCTGGGGGATATACACTGTTTTGAGCAATTCCATTTGGACCATGCCGGCCCAATGTGACCCCATCAACCCAGTGACTCAGTGCAATGCCTGTGGAGACAAAGATGCTAACTGCACTGGCCTACCATGCAACCAGCTCCTTCCAGAGATATGTGGGGGATGTTATGGGGGTCAAAAAATCATGGGAGGATGGTGTGGTAGCTGAGGACTGGAGGAAGGCAGATGTGATTTCTCTTCACAAAAGTGGGACCAAGACAGAGGCAGGAAGCTGCAGACCTGTCAGTTTGACCTCTGTGGTAGGGAAAATGATGGAATCACTTCTGAAGGAAAGAATTGTTGAGTATCTAGAGGCCAGTGGGGCAGAGGACCCAAGGCAGCATGGGTTCACAGCAGGAAGGTCATGTCAGATGAATCTAATTGATTTCTTTGACTGGGTGACCAAAGTAGTAGACCAGGGAGGGGCTGTGGACATGGCCTACCTTGACTTTAGCAAGGCATTTGACACAGTCCCACACAAAAGATTAATAGTCAAATTAACCAGCCTGGGAGTGTGTCCCAGGGCGGTAGCCTGGGTAAAACATTGGCTGGACAACAGGACACAGAAAGTAGTTGTAAATGGAGTCCACTCTGAAGAAAGAAGGGGTTACTAGTGGGGTACCACAGGGTTCAGTACTCGGTCCAGTCCTTTTTAATGTCTTTATAAGTGACTTTGCAGAGGGACTGGAAGGAAAAGTATGCCTCTTTGCAGATGACACAAAGATCTGCAACAGGGTTGATACACAAGGAAGCATGGAAAGGATGAGAAGGGACTTGGCAAGGTTGGAGGAATGATAAGAAGTATGGCAGCTTGGATTCAATGCAAAGAAGTGCAAAATAATGCACCTGGGAAACAAAAACCCAGAGGAAGATTACACAATGGGGGATGGGAGGTAGTAATAACAACAAAAATGGAAAAGGACCTGGGGGTAATCATATCAGATTACCTGAAGGTTGGCAAGCAATGTGAAAAGGCGGTAGGGAGGGCTGGGGGGATACTGGGATGTATAGGGAGAGACATCACCAGTAGAAAACCGGAAGTTGTTATCCCCCTGTACAGACAGTTGGGGTGAGACCCCATCTGGAGTACTGCATACAGTCTGGAGACCCCATCTCCGCAAGGACATAGATAGGATGGAGGTAGTTCAGAGGAGGGCAACCAACATGGTGCAGGGTCTGCAGTAGAAGCCATACGAGGAGAGACTAAAGGAGCTTAATATGTATACCCTTGAGGAAAGGAGGGAGAGGGGGGACATGATAGAAACGTTTAAGTACCTCAGTGGAATCAACAAAGTCCAAGAGGGTAGCATCTTTCAGAAAAAGAGATGTGCAAGAACAAGGGGACACAATTTAAAGATACGGGGGGACAGCTCGGGGCAATGTGAAGAAGAATTTTTTCACAGAGAGAGTGGTGGACGCATGGAGTAGCCTTCCTGAGCAGGTTGTGGGGTCTAAAACTGTGGGAGAGTTCAAGAATGCATGGGGCAGACATAAGGCAATTTTTGTGCAGGGTAGGAAGAAATAGGCTGTTGGTTAAATAGGATCTGCATCTTATCCTCTAGGTAGGGAAATGGGCAGACTAGGTGGGCCAAGCGGTCCTTATCTGCCGTCAAAGTCTATGTTTCTATGTCAGCCACTCAACCATGTCTAGGGCACTGCAGCAACTAATAGATGCCCTGTACCTGCATGTGCATGAAAAAACATAGCATTCCTAACAGCAGAGGTAGACATAAGGTCCAAGAAAGAGGCATTCTATGCCATGCATTGCATGCCCAGTGTACTGGTACAATCAACTGCATGCATGTGGTGATTACAGTACCAATGGTGGATGAGGAGGCATACAGGAACCATAAGGGGTACACACAGTATAAACTGCAAGATAGTATGTGATACGCAGGTATCAACATGATGTGTGCAAAGTAACCTATGTCATGTCATGACTCAAACTTCCTTGATGGGTCCATGTTGTTACAATGACCGTTGTTTACCCTCTACATAGGTGATAGCAGATACCCATTATGGCCATACTTGATGACTCTGTATCTGCTGGAAAATGGCAATGAGGAGGAGGCATATAATGAAGTCCACAGGATGACACATTCTATGACTGAGAGGATAATAGGTCTGCTGAAGATGAAGTTTTGGTGATTGGATCTGATCAGTGGCACAATGATGCTTGCCCAGGAGAGGGCTTGCAGAGTGTTCATGACATGCACCATGTTGCACAACATTGTTACCCATGCCACAGGACAGACAAGGGGAAGCCCCACTGAGTGATGTTGGGGTGTGGGCGGCCAGGGGTGTGACGATGGAACATTGACTGAATGGGTGGCATGCCATGCACTTGTGCAGGGGGCATTCTGCCAATAGAGGTGGATATGTTGGTGTGGCACTGTGATGATGTCCAGACCTGAATGCCTCCCACCTCTGAGTGGAATGGGGTGTTCATATCTGGCAGTGTACATGGAAGTCATATATGGCTGTGTACTGGGAGGGGGGTGTACTGTGCATGTGTATTGAAGGGTGATATGTGGCATTATATAGTGCTGGTGGCATGTGTATGATACTTGCATTCATGCCACTGTGTTGTTTGCATGGTGCTGCTGCCTGGATTCACAGCTTCCTAGATGGCTGTTGTATTAGCCATGTGGATGAACATGTGCCTAGATGCCACGTTTGTGATAGGGACTTGCCACCTCCATGTTGTCACCTGTCTGGCTATGTCTCTGACGCATGATGTGATTGAGTGTCCCACTGGTTCTCTGTTATACTGGAGCTGTCATGTGGCTGTTGTATGGGTGCATTGGATGTACCATGTACCTACAAGGGCTAGCAGGTGCAGGCTGGGTCAGGTCATTGGGCTGTGCCTTGTACCCATGGGAACTGGTAGGCATAGGCTGGGCCAGGATATCCTACCAGGGCACAGGGATGGAATGGGTGACCGTGATGCCCCTGGATAGCAAGTGGTCCGTCAACCTCTCAGGCAGGTCACTGATGTGGTCTATCTCTCTGCACATCCCCCTCAGTTCAGCAGTCAGGTCCTCCAGGGCCTCTGTGTGCCTGCGTTGTGCCTAGTGCCACTCTTGTTCCTGCTAGAGCAACTCCGTGTAGTAAGTGTGGAGTATACCATGTGTGGGTGGTCTCCATGTGTGAGCTCGCATCTGCACTATCACAGGGTGGTTGTGTGGTGGCAGGCTGTGCACATGTGTCACTCACATGTGGCTGTGTTGATGGTGGTGTTTTTGGGCTGCTGTCCATGGTGTGACTGTGTCAGGTGTTCAGAACAGGGGGTGACAGAAAGTTGGCTGTCTGTAGGGGTGGTATGTATGTCATCCATGGCCAACTGTGTCTCCTTCTGTCACAGTGTGTATGTCCTCTACTACTATCTCCACATCCACCATGCACGCCAACTCCTGAATTGTACCTGGAGGTGAGAGAAGGGACATATGTTACATACAGCAGTACTACAGATTGCATTACAAGGTGTGCTATGGGCCACCTAGTGTGACACCTACCTGCACCATCCTCCAGTACCCCACTATCCGTGCAGGACACAGATTGCATGCGAGGCTCCACAGAGGGTGCTGTCTCCATGCTGAATCAGGGTATCTAGTGTACAGCACAGGGATGTTAGCATTCACGTGGCCCTTAGGATATCCTGGTCCTGTCCTTACATAATGCTACATACCTGACCCATGTCCATGCCTTCCTTCTCCCTGTGAAGGACAACCTTGGGGATGGTGACTGCCATATTCTCTCAACAGAGGGATAGGCTGGGTCCCTGTGTGGGTGGGCTACCACCCATCCATAGCTGTGACTGTTTGATGGCTGCCAGCTTACATTTGACAGCTGAATGGAGGTCACACCATTTATGCTTAATGGCTGATAGTGTTCATGCCTCTGGTCCAGCTGCTTTTACAGCAACCTGTATATCAACCTGTAGGTGGGCTTTTGTCACAGCTAGTGCATTGAGGGACTCTGCCTCATAGAAAGTAGTGCAATTCTTAAGGATATACAAGACCATGGCCACCACCCACCCACTAGTGAAGATTGAGAACCATGACCATCCCCCACTGTGGGACTGGCCAAATCCACTACTCTGTACCACTCGGTCTGGTGCCATTTTCCCTGGTGGTGAATTGGGTAACTAGGGCAGGGACCTCCCTTCCTTTGCCATTGCCTGCTCACCCTCTTTCATCACAGTATTCACTTCCATGTTTCCACATGAGACGATGCCAATGCCAATATATGATAGGGTCAAGAGATAGGGCCACATATTTTGGGCCCAACCAGGCTATGATCTGTATGGGCCAGCACATGTCTGTAGGCTGTGCCCCCACATCAGCACACTGTACAGAACCATTTGTGAATGCAACCTAGCTGAGTAGACATGCGCACTGTATAGCTGCATGCTGACATTGTGTCACATATGGGTGCAATTTCTGCACAATTGTGCATAGCCCCAACATGCTCAAAAATAATAGTATGCTCCCTGGTCAAGAATTTTAACAAAGAAAACCTACTTTATTTAGGGACCAGGGTTCTGAATGGGATAAAGCGTGTGAGGAGCAATGAGGTGGATATGCAGTCCAGCTGGCTCTTTGGTGCCCTTTAAGGCTCAGCCTACCTACATATGAACTCCTTTTTCATGCCCACATAGGTGCAGCCAAATAATATTTTCATCTTGGTTATGTTTAGGTGCCAGGATTAGCCCTCAGAGCATGCCTGCCTCCACATTGCAATACACTGTGTTGTAGCTTTGCATCTACCCTCTTGCACTGGGAGAACTACCTTCTTCACACTGGTACTAGTGTTAAACCTTTAGTAACTACTTGAGAGCTCCCTGTGCTGCACTGGGTACCTAGCCATTATAACAGTATAGATTCAGTGAATTTGTACCTGGTTACTAGATGGTGATACATAAAATAACTGGTTAGCACTTTTTTATAAAACAGAAACCCTCAGACCTAAACACCTTAAAACAAACCTAAACATCTTAAACTTTCAAATGAGGCATTTGTTTTTCCTGGCCAGATTGCCGAGTCCAAAAAATGCTTTATAACTATATTATGAAAAGATGTAGGTGGTTGCAAGGCCAGTCCTGTGTTTACTCAAGGTTCTCCCAACCCAGGGTATCTCCCTGGATGTGCTGAGGTAATGGTATAGTTATCAATGAGATTGTCTCTGGCTGGTTTCACTGTTTCATACCTTTCCTCCCCTATGCCCAAATGTGATGTTGTTTGGTGTTTCAGGGATTTAGCTATCCCTTCAATGCTGTTCAGGGGCTTTCCTGGGTTTAGTTGTAGGTTGGCGATCTCATTCTTTTGCCACACAGTTTAGTTTAGGAAGTCCAGGATTACACGTGCAATACACAGAATCCTGGCAACCAGCCTCTAGTGTGAGGTGATCACCATTGCTTGGCTATAGCACTGGCTGCCCAGCTTCCCAGACTGACTGCTGATTCCACTGATCAGCTTTAGCAGGGCTGCAGCACAGCAAAGTCTCACACACAAGCTGCAGCTTTTATTTTTCCTTTCTTCACATTATGCTCCAACATGTGATTATCTCCTTTTTAGATGGCAGGAATTCTACTTCTCACTCTATCTCTTCAGGCAGACATGCAGTTTGCTCCTCTGGCAGCTCCACTACTCTGTTTCTCATATCTGTCATGCCCAGACTCAATAGATCCTAGCACAGCCCCTTCTGTTCACTGAGGAATGTTATTTCACCATTTGTTTATGCAGCTGTCAATCACTCTGTCTGACTGGAGTTCCATCACACAACAGACAACTAGTCCCATATTCACAGCCAAAATTTCTCAGTCCTCCAGTGTTCAACAGATTCCTTGTAGCCCCACTTCAGGCTCTGCAGCCTGACTGTGGATGGTGCAACCCATGATTCTAATTGCAATGCTGATGGTGTTAAGAGTGCATAAATATTGTGGAGCCTTGTGCTGGCTGCTGGGCATTGGACCCAAATGTCTTTACTTTAAAACGGCTTCTGTTCTGATACAGTATATCATGTTCCTGTTTGTTTAGTGCAGTCCACGCTGAGTGTCCAGTTTGGTCAGACAGTCAATTGAGGAATCTCCAGTCCTGTCATGAGCATGATTACTCATTCTATCAGCACCTGCCTTTGATGTGTGGTGTGAGCCATGGCTGCGATGGCACAGGAGGTACCGAATAAATCCTGCTCCTGCCTCTCCTCTACAGGTCTGTTCCAGTCCCCCTGCCATATCATTCCTGGAGAGACCAACATATGGCAGAAGTTTAGCTGAGGCATCAAGAAAGCTGGTAAGCCCCTGAGCTTTGGGGGCAGGAAGGAGGCTAGGTATAATCTATAATTTCACATGGCTGAAAATTCCAATTTTAGTATTCCAGTTAGGAATAGTCTAAAAAAGTTCGTTCAGATATAGTGCCTTAATTTAAACTTAAATGACCTCAAGGATGGGAAAAAAAAATCCAGAAGGATCTAATTCCTGTGGTCAGGGGTGGCTACCATGACAGATAAATCTCCAGCAGATTTTTATCTCAATAGTGAAAGAAAACAGAGGCCTCTAGCCTATGAACCTTCCCACTCTGGTTGTCTTATAGCAGGTTATGAGTAAGGTCCCTGCAATTCTGTGATTCCATGGCAACATAATTTTCTACAAAACTTGCATCCTGCAACATAATTTATGTGGTGCTGCAGAATTCATTATTCTTGTTGATTTTTCATTAAAAGGTAATTTTTTCCATAGTGCCTGGCTCCCTTCTCCTCCTTGTTTATCCTGAAGCTTCTCCTCTGTGTTCAACATGTGATGTTATAGGAGACATCACATCATACTTTAGTCAAGGGCAGGACAACAATCTACCATAGAATTTAATAATTTATGCTGTAGTAATAAGAAACCAATGCTGCAGAAAGCTATGAGCCCTACTTCAGAAAAAACAATTGAAGTGCTAAAGAGAACTTGGGCCCTGGTCATGAAGTCACAGATCGATGTTGGGGAAGGGGGTGGATGGAACTCGTTCAGGGCTTTGTAAGTAAGTTGCAAAAAAGAGATTTGTTGTGGTCAGAGACAGAGCAGATTCCCCAGCACTTCAAACCTATGTACAATAGGTTCTTTGTTGGCAACTCCTCCACCTTACCTACCTTTCCTTGCTACTAAGCTAGATTTGAGGGCTATTGGAATTGTCACCTACTTTCTCTCATTTTAGAACTTTTTATCAACTGTTTTTCACAAACTTGTCATGTCACTAATTATTATTGCTATGCACATTTATCACTTTTAGTATAAAGGAATCTTAAGGTCAGTAGCTTGTTCCAGGCATGTAATTATTTTATACTGTTGGAAAGCTGCTGTGCTCCATTGTCAAGAGTTCCCTGTTTAAGAGGAACCTTTTGCCTGTTACACACCCCCACTCAGTGAAAAACCTGCATAGGTCTGAAGTGTCTTTGACCACAATAAATCCCAATTTTGCAGCATTTACTTTGCAATGAGGCTTTTTATTTTTGTGGGCTGTGCATCTCCCATGTGTTGCAGTGTGTTGTCATTTGGTAGAGTGCTTCACCAGTTCCTGTGTGCCAGCTGTTCTGTATGTTTCCTTCAAAAGTATGTAAAATGACCTAATAGTCTAGTCACCACCTCAAAGGCAGTCAGCTAGCCCAAAATCCCAAAGTGAAAGGGGAAATATTTATGTTCTAACCTCCGTAACAGGCCTGAAGCTTTACTGAAAAATGTTTGAACTAGCTGTAGGCAGCATATCAGACTACGAGATAAGCCTTTGTAAAATAAACTACAGTAATCAATTGTTGAGGAGAAGAAGGTCTGTAATATCATATCCAGATCAGTGGGATCATGAAAGGGAGAGTCTGGTGATATGTATATATTTTTTTAACTAAGTATAGTTAATTGAATTTTCAGTCAACAACGTACAATTCACGCAACAAACAGACACAATAGGATTCCAAGCAAAGCATATGATGTTGATACAGTCCATTTTAAATGAATTATAGGCAGTATAACACTGGAGATAATGCATTCTAGAATACTGAGTTCATTTGTGAATCATGCATTTAATGGTTTCAACAATCAAGCATTCTAGAAGCCTCAAAGGGCATTTTGTCCTTGAAGCTGTGACTCACCCAACGATGATTATAGGACTTTTCATTGTAGTGTCATAAGCACATGCATTCACTGATGACAGCTGACAACTAGAGATGTTGCAAACTTTTAATTCACCTGTGAAGCACTGATGAAGATCCCAACTTCACCTCCTTGGAGCAATTTGTGAAGTTTTGGTATAGGCTTGAAAATTTACCTAGTGACTTCATCAATAACTTTGCCAGTAATTTCATTGGAAACTTTGCCATTCATGGGTGACTTTGCCATTAAGACAGGCAAAGTTTGTTCTTTTTTGTTTTTTTTTCTTTTTTTTAAAAATAGAACAGAATTCTGGTATTATTCTCTCACTTTCTTCCTCTCCTATATCCTTTCCCCCTCATCACTCATTTCCTACCCACTATTCTTGAGGGGCTCCCTCATCTTTTCTCCCCCCCATCCAGTGTTGGGCAGGCAGTCTTCTCCTACCATCTTCCCTCTCTCTGGAACTCTATTTCAAGCTCCCTTCATCTAGCTCCCTCTCTACTCAGTTATAAATGTAACCTATCTCCTCCAGGTCACACCTGATAGAAAGCTTCAGCTTGGTGTGCCTCTCCCAGTTATGAAAGAAAGAAAGAAAGAAAGAAAGAAAGAAAGAAAGAAAGAAAGAAAGAAAGACAAGAACAGGGATTAAAATGACAGGGTAACAGGGGTCATTTAATATTATTAGATATAACAAAACGTGACAGAACATCATCACATTAAGAAAAATATAACTAAAACGTACCTAAATCTGCTACAGAAAGACACTGATAATTAAAATACATTAAACACACCAAACTAAACCACAGAAATAAAAATGAGAAATGACTCACTACAGATAAAAAATGATGAACAAGAAAGAGTGAGAAAACCAAAATATAACACAAATCTCCTGCATAGACAAAAAAGCTCCAGATCATTCTGGGCTGCCTTGCTTTTACAGTGCACCTACCCTCCCTCACACCACTGTTTCACAGACTGACAAAACAGAAACCACTACTTTAAAATAAATAGTCACTGAAAAAATAAACAAAAAACACAAATCTAGGAGCACAAGGCCCTCTAGAACAATTTGTGAGCAATTTTGATTCAAAAAGCTGTTACAAAATGTATTTAAAGCTTTTTCTTTCTCAGACAAGCACACATACTTTTCTCCTACTCTCTCTTCACAACCCTGCACTGAGACAGCCTCCTCCACATGGTTGACAGGCTGTTTCAGTAGCATGTGACCTCCAATCCCATAGTTGCAAACTTCACCCCGTACCGAATTTCACTCATGAAGTCGCACCATTGCATTCTTGTGAGACTTCACCTCTGTACCCAGCTTCACGATCGAACTTGTGACTTCACAGTTTGCAGTGTTATCACTTTTCCATGAAGTTGTGCCTTTGCATGGGGGATTAATTCACCAAATGAGGCAAATTCACAAATTAATCAGCGAAGTGAAGTTTTCCGACTTTTCACATCACTACTGACAACTGAAATTCAAATGACAGAAAACCATCAAGAATTACTCTTAGACTACACACTTCCCTAACATCCTGAAGTTTAACCATACCAAATGAGGGGAGTTTGAAGCTACACTGCCATGCTGTCTACCAATCTAGGCCAACTAGTAGCAACTCCTTCTTGCCAGGGATGAGTGCTAGACAGTTGGAGGCCATCCAAGAAATAATCCCCAAAATGTCCTGTTCTAACAGTAGTACCAACTCCATCCAGTTGTAAAGGACACATACAGCTAGACATTATCAATAATGCAATGAAAACCTACACTGTAGAGCCTTATGGTATCCCTAAATGGTAAAATGCATACCACACACAACAGCCAAAAGGGCACAACCTGAGGAACACTACAATTCAGGAAAGCTGGACATGGCCAACATGATCCCATTACTAACATCTAGTACCTTTCTGCAAGGGGAGACCTGAACTATTTAAAAACAGCTTCAACCAGTCCTTCATGTTCCATCACATTTGTCCTCCAATTCCTGGTGATCTATTGTGTCAAAGGCAGATGACAGTTAAGGAGAATCAAGACAGATGCATCAACATCATCCTTCCAAGGGCTTGATTTGTTTAACAGATAACTTCATAAAAATGCAACTACCACATATACAAAAAAGTATTACATTGTATAAAACAAATATATGGAAAAATGATTTAACTCTCTCCAATTGCTAACAACATTAAAATGTGCCCTCAAAAGTCAGGTACAATAGATTGGTCTTTAGGGCCCTTTAGAAGCCACCATCAAGGAGATCTGTGACAGCAGAGAAAGTAACAAATTGCACAAAACTGGGAAACCTCAGAAAGGACCTATCCCTGAGGACTTCAAATGGGAAAATGGAACTGCTAAAAGATTTTTCCCAGCAGAATGAAGAGAATGATCCAGAGTATATACTGTAGGCGCAGGTGGTCATTTATGTAGACTGGTCCCAACCTGAGCAGGGCCTTTAACACCAGTGAGCAAATCGTTGAAAGAGGTATGTCACCTAACCAGAAGCCAGTACCAATTGCACAGCACTGATGTGATATGATCATAATTGCTTGTACCAAATATCAACCATACTGCAACATTCTATACCAGTTGGAGAATGTGCACAAGAACTCCTGAAAGCCAGAAGTAAAGAGCATTACAATAATTGAGACAGGAGTTCACAAAGCCATGAATTACAGTCCCAGCCAAAGACATGGCCAGATATTTCCTGAAATTTCTGTGATATTTCCAGAGAAATCTCCTGCTTTCTCCATTTACACAGTAGGGGCAGCACAGAGAAACTCTTAAGAAATTGTGTGAAATATCTGGAAATATCTGGCAATGTCTGTGCCTACTACTGTAGAGTCAACAGATTATCATATGGAAGATAGGTGTTCAACTATATGATATTTCCCAGATGGAAAATTACAGCAACAGACCCCAGCTGGCACATGATGTTGCTGTGTTAGGCTGTTGTCTATTATGACCCCACTGTTTTTAGCCCTCTCCATGGCTTGGAGGGTGGTACCATCCAAAGGGGATAGGGTGATTCCAATCCTCTTCATCAGCAACTTCTGAAATTCTGGTTCAATAATCAACAACTCTGTCTTATCTGGATTCCAGATCGCCCAGCTAGTAGTCATCCAATCATTTATATCACATAAGTATTTTTTTTAAATATAATTTTTATTAGGTTTATACAAATGACATATACATTACATTATCTAAGAAAAGGTGTCTAAGCACCACAACATCAGGGATGTAGTCACAAGGCAGATGCATCATAGTCATGTCCATTGTCTAGTTTCTCAAAATTAATTTCTTCTGACATCTTTGCAAATCATCCTATGATTTTAGTACAGTGTGGAGATACAAATATTGTATCGGTAAAGATCCCCCTTCCCAATGAAAGCAGCACACTTAGCCACCTCAATAGCCATAATCCTAGGGTAAAAAAAAAACATTTCAAGCTGCATCATTTATGTTACCCATTGTTGACATTTGTCTTAAAATTTAGTAAGTTTGTCATTTAAGCTCACTGTAAGTTTTTCCATTTGATATATGGTTAACAAAATATGTCTCCATTCATCTAGGGATGGTATTATTTTAGTCATCCAATGTCTGGTGATGGCTCTTTTAGCCACCAGCAAGTAAATGGACAGCAGGGTACATCTCCATGGTGGGCTATGAGGTGGCATAATTAACAAAAGAACCATTTCTGCTGTTAATTCCATTTCCTCTGCTAAACAATCCTGCAGCATGCGTTGTAATGTTCACCAAAAGGGAGTCAATAGGGGGCATTCCCAGAATATATGACCTCAATTTGTTAGATTGTTGTTGTAACCATGCCAGCATTGACCATAACTCTGTAGAAGTTATTTAACCAAAACTACTGGTGTTCAGAAAAATCTATAATGGTACTTCCAAGTATATTCTCTCCATATATTGGAGAGAGTGATTTTGACTGCAGATACGGCACTAGCTTGGCAGGTCTCTGGCATGACTGACAGCTGCAGCTCAGTATTCCATTTCTGGAACACCAATAAAGTGTTGTCCCCTAGTGTCTCTCGTAATATTTTGTATGTATGCCCTATCACATATACCTCTAAATTTCCATCCACGGTCTCTATTAAGAAGTTCATAAATGGGGGCTAGGGTAAGGTATCCTAGTTCTATTTATAGTTTGGTTTTGTATATAGGTCCTTGATAGCAGAAAGTGAAAATGGTCTCCAGAGGGAAGCCCATATAATGTCTACAGCTCCTCAAATGAATGAATTCCCATCTCAGTTAATATTTGATATATATATATATATATATATATATATATATATATCTCTCTCTCTCTCTCTCTCTCTCTCTATATATATATATATATATATTATATATAGTGAACCCCCAGTTGTCTCCATTTAATAAAAACTAAATCAAGAGATGGCGGGGTAGAGTTTTTATCTCTCGATATTAGTCAGAGATAGTAGAAAGTTTCTGAAAATTTTGGATAGAATTTGATGGAATTCCAGACATGCATCAGCTCACCCGTCAATTTTGTGAAGTGCCGGGGGAGATTGAATTTATTTTGAGATGAAAATAGTATGGACTGGATATCATGTAGGTAATTAAGAGTAAATTCTATATCCTTCCAGGGGGCTAAGTAAAAGGGAGTGATTTGGATGATAGTCTTGAGAAAGGTCGCCTTGGCGTACTACTCTTAGTTGGGGATATTAACACGTCCTGAGGTCAGGGGTAATTGCAGTATTGAGTATCAGACTCTAGGGTGCTGGCTGCTCCATATAAAGTTAGAAATAAGCTTGTTCCATGATTCAAAATAATACTGGGGAGGAGAATTAGCAAGTTTTGGAATAAATATAGCACTCGGGGGAGGACATTCATACAGATGATCTCTACCCATTGGAAGAATGATAGATATAGTAATCCCAAGGATTCAAGATCTTGTTGGATCTGGTGGGTAAGGGGTTCATAGTCCATAAGATCTAGGTTGTCTATATTTTGTGTTATGATAATGCCTAAGTATTTTAGTTTTGTTTTCTGCCAACCCAGGGGTAATTTACTTTTTAATGTTGCTGAAGCAGTGAAATTAATTGTTAAGATACCTGTCTACTGAATGTTGAGTTTGAACCCTGCTATTTGCTCAAAAGCTTTCAGTATTTCCCAAAGCCTGGGGACTGACTGTTCCCAGGACAGCAAAAGGAGAAGCACATCATCTGCAAACAGTGCTGTCTTTCACTGTGTTTGGAATACCCTCGATCCCTGTGTCCCTGCGAATTGCCGCTCCCAAAGGCTGCATGTATAGAGCAAATAGGGGATGGGAAAGGGGGCAAACTTGCCTGGTTCCTCTGTGCAGGGAAATCAGGGGAGTCAAAGATCCATTGATTCTTATGTAGGCCCCCAGTTGGGCATATATATTTTTCAGCCAAGTTTGGATGGTGGTAGAAAAGTTAAAGGCTGATAGGGTGTTCCAGAGAAAGTCCCAAGACACCCTGTCAAATGCCTTTTTGTACATCAAGATTTAGTAGGATCGCTGGGATCTTTCTGGTATTTATATATTCAAGAAGCAATAATGTGTGCCAGATATTATCCGTCATACTTGTGGCTTTGATAGAGCCAGACTGAACAGAATGAATTATTGTAGTCATTATCTGTTCTATTCGGGTTGCCCAAATGACCATGTATATTTTATAGTCTGAGTTTAATATTGAGATGGGACAATAAGATGTTGGGAGAGTTTTATATTTGTCTGGCTTCGGGATTGCTGCCAAAGTCACATAGTCCCATGAAGGGGGTCAAGGGTCACCCTCTGCAACCTTGTGAAATACCCAAGTTAGGGTGGGTAGTATCTTCCCCAGAAATGTTGTATACCATAATGCCGTAAACCCATCTGGGCATGAGCATTTGTATGGTTTAGCTGCCTGGAACTGCTGGATTATTTCCTATGAAGTTATTGGCCCCTCTGATCTTTGGCATTGCATCTCTGATAGCTTCAGTAGCCATAAAGATTTCAGGAAGTTTTATCTAGCTTTCTGAGTACCTTTCAAAGTGTCTTGATATAGGGTTTGGTACAGTAGTAACTGGCAAACATTTTTTGGGATATCCTCTGCAGTGTGAGTTACTGTTTGAATGTTAGGGTCTCTTAATTTCAAAATGGCAACTGCTGTTTGTCGTGAGTGAATTTTCCGAGCAAAATTGCATGTGCCTCTTGAACCACCCTCATAATCGGTATGTTTAAGGTACATCAAGGTCTGCTGGACCTTGTAATCCATTATTTTCTGTATTTCTTGTTTTGTGTCTCTTATTTTTACTTGAAATTCCCTATCCCCTTCACAATATAATTGCAGGTAAGCCTGAAGATTATCAACTAATTGGTGATACCTGACTTTATACTCCTTTAATTTTTTTGATGAATAAGCTATGATTTCACCCCGTAAGACCACCTTTAAGGTATCCCATAGTATGGAAACAGATACATCCTAGGAGTCATTTTCTTCCAGGATTTGTGGGATTCTGTTCTGCATTAGCTTTGTAAATTGTTGGTCTCAAAGTAAAGATTCATTGAGTCTCCAGAGGGTTTGTTTTTTCTGTTTGCCCAGGTCTATCTTTAAAAGAATAGGGAGGTGGTCAGAGAGAAGGAGCAGACCATGGGACACATATTGGTGTAGGTGATGGTCTTAGTATGAGATGAAAAAGTAATCCAGCCTTGAGTAGCTTCAGAATTTCACAGAATAATATGTATAGGCTTTTTCTGTAAGGTACATTTTCCTCCATGAGTCTACTATGCCTAACTGCTCAAAGGAGCCCCTGAGAAAGCATAAAGCTTTAGCCACCCTATTGGAACAAGGATTTGTGGAGTCCATATCTACATTCCAGATCATGTTAAAGTCCCCCCCTACAATCAGTTTTCCCTTGTGTAAGTCTAAGATCTTATTTATAAAGGTTTGGACTGCTGGGGTTGAAGATTGTGGTGGAAGTGTTACTTCCTGAAAGTAGAGGGTGCCCTGCAGAATCATGTACCTGCCCTGTTTGTCTAAATAGCTAATCTGGACCTCTTACAGGCTTATAACTGGGTATTAAAATCGCTGCCATCTCCACCTACCATTTGGGTGTCAGGAGGCGCATACCACATATTTCTCCCCACATTTCAATTTAGAATAGTCAACTTCTGATAAATGTGTTTCTTGGATAAAATACAAATCTGCAAGATTTTTCTGTAAATATTTTATCAATCTCATTCTTTTAATTGGATTTTTCAATCCAATAATATTTTGCTAAAAAATCTTTACAGGAGTCACAGGCATCATTGGAAACAGAAGACTGGGTGCTGCTCCCTCTAGGAAGGACCCCCCATTCCTATTCCAGAAAAAAAGAACCAGCACAGATTCAAGACAGAGAACTAGCTCCCTTTCTCCAGTCACCCCTCAGTGTCCAAAGCTGTGGATCTAAAAGAGAAGCCCACGAAGAGGGGAAGAGTCCACCTTCCCACCAGCCCAGGACTGCCCCATTCATATGCAATAAAGTTTTGTCTGTCACTTTTTGCTAGAAGTTGTGTCTCATTTGTTAACTAAGATGACAGTAGTCTAGTAACTCTTCGACTAAAACTGGAAATTTCAACAAAGAAGGATGGAGGGATTTGTGCAATCACCCGAGCTCCCCATCCTTCCTTGATGAAAAAGAACAATCCTCCAACTTGGGGAAGTGGTTCACCTTCTAACAGTACCATAATTAAAATCCACTCACTTACACCCCTTTTAATTTTGGGGACTTTCAACTCAGCCCTTTTCCAACACTGGCTATTATGACATAAAAAAAATGTTCCCTTGGTGGTTTGGACCCCCCATGTGAGGATAAAAAACAATCTGACCCTGGTTTAAAGAATCTATCCCCCTCCTTAAGTTAACTATGTTACAAGGCAACTTCCAAAAATGAGGCTTTTTTAAGAAATTGCCTCTAGGGTCCCCAAGAGGCAGATAAACCTTTCCCCCAGGACAGAGGACCAGCACCACAAACTGTGTGGGTATAGACCTCTGAGGGAGTAAGTGCTCCGAACAAAAATTCAAAAACACCAAAATGGTTGAAAGACAAATAAAAAAAGATTTAAATGGTGACACCATGTGCATTTAGCTAACTTGTAAGCAAATCGAGCTCCCCTTTTGTTTGTAACCAGATGGGTCTTTAAATTGTCTTTAAGCTTGTTATCCCCTTTAATTTAAAGCTGGCCAAACAGATATAACCTTGCAACCATTTCTAAGTAAACTGGGGAAGTTCTGTATCTAGTCAACAGAAGACTCCCCCTCCCTCCCCCTGTTTAATTGAGGGTTACCCATGTATCCCATGGTCAAAGGGTCACCTTATGGTATTTATCTTATTGCTTAGGATTCAGGCCAGCCCCTTGACATTGTTGGCAACCTCCTAGGAGGTAGCCATTAAATGAAACCTTGGAATTTTCATACCAGCTTCATTACATTGTTGTATAGCAGATGGCAACAAAGTGAGAGTTTTAGAATGGCCATCCACATCCAAAAATGTCCAAAACTTATAAAGTTAAGTTGCTTCATGAAATTTTATATGGATAGGTGTCATGGGGGGCCCCAGGTTGAACAGCTGCCACTCAAGTCATTGGGGAAGGTCACCAGGTCCTTACAGTGGTTGATTACCCCAGAAAGAACCTGGGGACAGAATATTATGGGAGGCAGGAGGACAGAGGCTAGGATCCCACCCCCCCACCTCAGAGGACTGCTGCTACTCTCCCAGACAGGCCAGTCAAGCCTGTAATTGGGAGGAGCTTGGGAAGAAAACCCCACCCCAGGGCTGGCCCCAGGAGAAGGAGGACATCATGACTGACAGAAGCCCACCCCCCCCCGATTCTACACCATCCACCAGATCCACAAGGTTAGCCCCCTTAGTAAATCCAGAGGGCCTCTATAAAAATAAGAAGCCAAGAGGGTGATAAATACCATATATTGATTGTGGTTTAGTCATTTGGAATTATAAGACTCGGTGTGACTCTATGCCACCTGAGGAGGTAAAGTCATTGGTTTGTAGGACAAAACTGCTTCCTTCTGGTCAGGAGGCCAAGTTAAGTCTATGACCAGTGATCTAGCAAATTGCAATATTAAGGGGAAATCAGGGAGAGCACTGCCAGCAAGGGTGACCAACCAGCTCACCCTCTCACCCTCCCAGACAGGGCAGTCTCTACACTCCTTGCCAGATTTTTCATTCCTACCACCTGGAGGAGCCAGGGAGAGAAATCACCCTTAAACTGACTCCCGAGGAGAGAAATTCTGAAGGGCCGAAGGCCGCAGCTCACAACCCCCGCGCCCCTCACCACTAGACAGCAACATGATCAGACTCCATAGTCCTTAGCTCCATGGTAAATGGTCTCCAGACCTTCACTGTGTTAAGAACTGGTGGTATTGTTGCAGTCTCTGTATAATGTCCACCAGAGGAAGATCCAAGTCATGAGTATTCAGTCTCTTGCAATCAGTTTCTCCGCTGTTTCTCTGTGTCCCCTTTTTTGGTCTTTTAGCCCCTGTCATCTCTCCTTATGAATCCCACAAGCCTGTAAGTCCTGCTGGGCCTCTGCTACTGACAGATACATCTTTTGACCCATAGGAAACTGGATTACCTGCTTGACTGGATAGGCAGTGCAACATTTTTAATTATTTGCTCCAAGATAAGAAAAGAGCAATATATATTCTCTGTGCTGCTTTTGTGTTAGTGGCGCATAGTTATTTTCTATGAAAATACACTTCTCCTTGTAGTTCAACACCTTCTTGGCCAAAGCCTTCTGAAGTAGCTCATCTTTGGTTGTGTAGTTTAGAAATCAGGACACTATTGAGTGTCGTCAGGTGTCCAGAGCTATTGGCTTAGGCCCCAAGGCCCGATGCACTCTTTCGATATCCAGTGGGTATTTAGGTCCCAAATCCAGGAGTGTGTGAAGCAAGCCATCAAGGAAGGCCATCATATCTCTGCCATCCTCATTCTCTTCAATACCATACTGTACATTCTGAGGTTCTTTCTTCTGCCTTGATTCTCTGTGTCTTCTTGACACGGTGACAGTTGCAACTGGGAATGGGCTAGGTCTCTTACCACAGTCTGCAGAAAATCAATCTCGGCTGCGTTAGATGAGATCTGACTGTTGGCCTCATGCGCCCTGGTTTGCAGTGTACCAAGGTCTGACAGCAGATCGTGGAGAGAATCTTGCATTTCTGCTTCAAAATCATTGCGTACCTGTAAGACTATGTCAAGTTTGTCTGCCTGTGAGTCTTTTGCGAGGTCTTTATCTTCTGGGTTATTTTTCCTTTGGTGGCAGGCTTTTCTTGAGTCATCTTTAGACACCATTGCAAGCTCCGATTCTGTGGCGCACTCCTCTCTCAGCTCGCTGCCCTCAGCCAGCAGTGAGTAGCGATTCCTTGTGAAGCATACCAGCTTAAGACCCAACTTATTGCCCAGCTGAGGAATGGTATGAAAAGCAATCTCTCCCATTACTATTTGGGAAGGTAAAGTGACCCTTTCAATGTTTTATCAATTAGTCTTTTGGGGAGCTCTTTACCATGCTTCTCATCTACACCATGGCAGAACTGGAAGTCCAGTATCACATAAGTATTGATTAATCAGAACTACAGCATTTAGTGAGAATGCACTGCAAAAACAACAAACATGACAGAAGTCATTGTCCCGGATTACCCCCTTTTCCTCCACAAAAGGCAGACCACTTGTGTGTTGTGCTCAGGTTGGCAATTAATTTATTATATTTCACATTCATATTTACAAATACCATCACCAGTTTTCTTTCCACAATTCTTTGTTTATATTGTATTAAAATATCCATCTCTGATCCCCCTTTATCCTTCTTCCTCTTCTTCTTTCCTCCCCAGGTGAAAACCTGGGTGCCTTCTTCTTCTTCTCTTTTACGTGTACGTAACAGTGAAAACCAAGACTGCTTTTCTCTCCTTCTGTTGCTTCTTCTTCTTCTTCTTCTCTTCATATTCCTTTATCATTCCCCTTCCCCTCCCTCACCCCTTTTTTCCCCCATAGCCTGTCTCCAGTATCCGTTGGATGACTGGCCTTCCCCCTTCTCACCCCCCCATCTTCCCTCCTGTCTCCTCCAAGCTTCAATAAAACCCATCATTTCCATATTAAACATGTCTATTGCTAAGTCTGACAAATGGACCCTATCTGATCTGTAAAAATCCTCTACCTACTCTTCCACCCCTCTCAATATTACATGCCCTCCCATACTCATTATAAATGTCCCCACCCTTCTATCCATCTTTCTTCTGGCCCCATCCACTGCTTCGTGGCTGTGTTTGTGTCTCCATACCATCTTTGGTATCATATCTGACTATGCCATGCTCATCCCTGGCCACCATTGCTTTATTTTCTCCAAGTCCTGCTTAACACACAAATATGTATCAACCAATGGCTTTCCTCCAATATCATTACCCCCCAGGTGTATAATGATCAAATCTGGGGTGGGTTGCTGCTATCTCATCTCTAGCAAGCTCGGAAGTAACTGTGCCCATTTCATCCCTCGAATGCCATGCCATACCAGCCTACATAGTCTGACATCCTGGTACAGCTGCTTTCTCCCGGCCTTCTTTTCCTCTCTCCTTTCCACCCAGTAAATGTAGGAGTGCCCACATATCCATACTTCTGAGATCCTCCCTTTGCCTAGTAAACCAAGCAAAATATGTCTTATATGTCTTAAACCTCAAACCATCTTTTCTCGATCGTTCTTATTCTGTTCCATTTTTCCCCTACCTTCCTCCCCCCCACTCTTAGGTTCTGTTCCTGTAAGATAAAACACATGATGACAGGTTAATCTCCATCTTTAAAAACCTGAATGTATCTCTTGTGGCTGGCAGACTGCCACGTCCCATTTCCAGCATACTGGTTACTGATTCCCCTCCGCTGCCCATTTTGAAGCAGCCCCTATTCGAAAAGAATGGGAAGAATACTGTAACTACCTGGGTCTTCACCCAGGAACTCCATGCCTTTTTTGAGTATGGCTGTTAGCTGGTAACTTGTCACCTTCTTCCTGTCTCCATGCACAAATAGTCTCCCTACTTTGTTATAACGCTTTGTGGTGTAAGACCACAAAGACTTCACTGGGCACAAAGTCCAGTCTGGGTGAGTCTTAATGGCTACGACACACCCCTTCCCTTCCAGGTCCGTCTCTGACCTCCTAATTAGAAGTTGTATTTCCCTTGTTCCCCAGGTTATATCTTCCCATTCCAGACTTCTTTCTTCATTCTTTCTGCCTTACCCCATTGCCTCACTCACTCTCAAGGCACCATGAACATCACTTAATAAATCGTATGGAACAGCTGTGCCTTGTTCTTGGATTTACAAATTGAAGGCAGTATACCCCACTAGTCTGGCTAACCACCGATCTGCTGTCGGATGCCTACCATCTTGTCTCTTCGCTTCAACCTACTCCAGCCTTGCATCATTCTCTGTATCAGCATTGACTTAGTAGAATCCTTCCATTTTTTCAATTTACAAACTAAGCTGATCCCCATTAGGTACACCCCCATCGTGGTGTGAGCCATCCCTTTTTGCCACTGATCTACAGTGAATTTTCCTAAATGTTCTTCCATAACTGGTCCACTAACCTCCATGTGGTGTGTTTCTCTGAACGTTTGTAATGCCCGCCATACCCCTTCATAGGCCCTCAAGGTCCGTTATGTCCATGAATTGTGGAACAGCAATTCAGCTCCCTCTTGCCAAAGTCCCAGAGGTTCGTTGGAATGAGTATTTTTCACTCCTTTGCTATAGATTCCAGCATCTGGAACTGGTCCAGCTGCAGACGGGAAAGGCTGACAGCCAGGATATTTTTTACTCCGTCTATGTGCCTGGCCCTGAATGACATATTCAGTTGCAAGCCTCTTAATACTAGCTGTCTCAGCACTTGCATAACTGTCTCAGACCTAGCTTTCCTGTTGATCAGAACATCCACCACTGCCTTGTTGTCACACCAAAATGTAACCTTCTGATTCTGCAATTTCTCTCCCTATACCAGGATGCAGGCCCAAATTGGCATGATTTCCAATAATGTGATGTCCCTTACCCTTCTGTCTCTTACCCAGTCTGCTGGCCATGGTTCTGAAAACCATTTTCCTCTTAGATAACCCCCCATTCCTAATCCTCCTGCTGCATCCGTATACAATTCTAAATCCACATTATAAACCCATTCTTCCTGCCAAAAGGAATGGTCATTATAGCTGCTCAGGAATTCCCTCATACCTTGAAATCTTCCTTTAACCCTTTTGTTATATCCACCCAGTGATGTGGCCTTGTCACTCCTGCCATAGCCCTCACGAGTCACCTTGTAAATGTCGTACCTGGCCCAATTGCCCTGCAAGTGAAATTCAAATGCCCCATTACTTGGTGCACCTGATTTAATTGCACCCGCCTCCTACTCATGAGCACCTGGGTCAGCTCCCTTAGCTTCTGCACTTTTCTGTCTGGTAACCTAAACACTTCCCCCAGTGCATCTACTGCATCTCAATCCCTAAAAACTCTAGGACCTTGCTGGGGCCTTCTGTTTTGTCCGGTGCCAATGGCACCCCGAGCTCACTACACAGCTCTTGAAAGCTAGCCAACATCCTCTCTGCCTCCAGGCGTCCACTGCCTATTAATAGGAAATCATCTAAATAGTGTATGACTGTCTTGTACCCTGTTCTTTGCTGAAATAGCCATTGCAGGCAGGTGCTAAATGTTTCAAATGTAGAACAAGTTATGGAACAACCCATAGGCATAGTCTTGTTGAAGTAAAACTGGTCCCATACTTTAAAACCCAATAGGTCCCAGTCCTCCCTCCTCACTGGGAGCAACCAGAAGGCAGATTCAAAATCTGTCTTGGCCATCCATGCATTAGGGGTCACTTGGATAATCTATACCACCTCTTCCAATGTGGCATAGGTGACCCTGCTATGCTCTTCCCCTATAAAATCATTAACAGACTCTCCCTCTGGGAACAAAAAATAGTGAATCACCCTGTAGTCCCCTGTTTGTTTTTTTGGGACCAACCCCAATGGAGTAATTCTCAAGATGTGTAAAGGGGGACACGGATACGGCCCTTCCACCCTCCCTGCAGCTTTTCCTTTTTCTATTTTTCGACTCAAAATGCCTTCTTTTCCCCTGACTGACCCCAAGTTGTTAGCCTCCTTTGCCTGTCTTGGACCTTTGCACTGTAGAGGAAAACCTGTTCTAAAACCTCTCCTTATGGTTTCTGCCACCCCTCTATCTGGATGCCCCTTGAGCCACTTTTCCCACACCTCTGTCTTGATGGGGGGTTTTGCCATCTGGAATTGTTCTCTTCCCCCAGTACATCCCTTCCCCCTACCTCCGCTATCCTCTCTGACTGTTTCTTCCTTGTCACTTCTTTCAATTAGACTGGGCTCCCCTACCCCCATAACCCCTGTCTCTAGACCCCCTGCTCCATGTCTGCCCCCTATACCCTGGCCGCTCCCAAAAGGGCTGGTGGCCAGTCCCCTGAGCTCTCCCCACCTGGGCTCCTTGTGTCCATGTGTTCCTGCATCTTGTCGCCGGATGGGAACCACTACATCTTGAGCGGGCATGTCAGAAATGACATTGGGGCCATGAACAAAATGCCCTGTTATATCCCCAACAGCACTTCTGTGGTATCCCCCTCTTTCTACCCATTTCTCCTTCCAGTGTGGATTGACCGGTAACATAGTCTGTCCACAAGTCTAGCTGTTTTGTGTCCCATCTCACCTCCCCATATGTCGCCATCCTTTGGTGGAAAAAACTCATCAAAATATATATATACCCCACCCCCCTTTTGCTTTAGCCCTTCGTATAATCAGGTAATATGTGATAAGTGGGATGCCCAGTTCTGATTTCATTTCCATCACTATGGCTGAAAATGTGGTGAAACCCATGAACCACCCATCCCATGTCTTTCCTTTTGTGAACTTATCCTCCTCTTTCTTATCCAATGAAACCACAGCCACTGCCATCTCGCGCTTCCCTATATTCTCAGTCTCCTCATATTTTGCTGCCGCCTCTCTACTTACTAAAGCTAATATGTCCACATAATCCCCTTTCCATATCTTCTTCTTTGTGGCCAGCGGCATGTGTTCCCCTATTCTCATCCCTGGGGCTCCTATATCCCTCATCCCTTTTCCCACTCCCTCCACCACCTTGCCCCCCCCCCACAACCATCTCTTTATCTGGTCTAATCTCTGCCAGTGCATTTTTCTTCTGTCCTAAACCACCTGTGCCCAGGGCCACTATAATTTGCCCAGTGTAATCTTTAATACTCTCTCCTACGGAACCTGATACACTACCTGTGGGCTTGTTCACTGCATATGACCTGCTGTCGCCCATCTGCACAGGTCCAATTTCTTGTGGTGGGACCACTGGTCACGGCAAAGGGGGCAGTGGAGCCATTATGGCGGGTGCTCCGCTCTGGGTTCTGGCATCGGTACCACAAGCAGCTCCAGGGGAGGTACTAACGGTTCTGGTAAAGAGGGCTGTGGTGGTTCTGGGCTACCCGCTCAAGGATGCACCACCCATGGTGGCTGTGAACTTTTTGGGCTGCGTGGCCTTCCTGCAGGTCATTTCCCATCTCCCCTCTTTCTTTCTCTGCTTTCCATTTCTCCCCTGACCTCCACGGGTCTGCCCCCCAAGAGCTGCCACATCATGTTGGCCTTCTCTACCAGCTGCACTATCACTTTGTGTGCTTCTTCCTTTGATGGATTGTTCTTCCTTGGTGCCATTTTGTCTCCAAATTGCCTGCAGAAAATGCTGTGGATAAAACTAACAAAATGCCTCCATTAGTACCTACCATCATTCCATAGCTATCTATAAATATATTTATTATTCATTTCACTTTTATGTATATATTTTTTTAAATAACAGCAACCCCAAATTTCCCTGCACTCCTTATTTTGTCTTCTGTTCCAGAACCCCTGTCCGTGGCCCCTTTATTTTTGCCCCTTATTGGAGCTTGGGCCCCTTGCCTGCCATTGTCCAAATCCCATCCACCCTAGTATCCTCCCCTGTCACAGACTAGCTCCCCCACATGTGCAGCCAGCAGGTACACCACCCTGCTGTGGCATCCCTTACTCCAGGCCCCGTCCATGTGCTTCGAACGGCAAATGGTGAATCGTCCCCCCCAGTTCTTATCCTTGCCAAAGATACCCCTAAAAACTTCATGTGCCACTACATCTGTTCAATTTTACTCCTTGGTAGCACACAAAACCCCTCCATATCGAGCCCCTTGGGCACAGGTGCCAGTTTCAGTAGTCTTCTCCCATCGCTCCTACCATGCTTGGAATTCACCCCCCCTCCACTGTCTCTTGTGCCTGGCTTGGCCCTGCACAGTCCCCTTCGTTCCTTCCCATCACTCTTTAAATCCATAAGGCCAGGTGCCCCTTCTCTAACCAAACACAAAGCCTTCCCAGGCCCTGCTGCCTGACTCCGTGATGCCACACGGTGTAATGTCAGATGCAAGAGTTTTTAAGCCAAGTGGTCTCTCCAGCTAGGCCCTTCTGGGTGGCCATTCCAGAGCCCCTCTCGCTTCTTTTTCCATCACCCTGCTATGGCTCCTGCCATGTAACTCACTCTCTGCCCTCCAAGGGTCAAAACCGCCCCACCAGGGTGTTCCATGACATCAGACGCTGAGTTGTGACCATGTGGCTGCTCCCTCTAGGCCCATCTGGCAGGTCGCTGTTCGACCCCTCTCTTTCTTTCCCCCCACCTTGCTGCTGATCCTGGATACTCCACTCAGATGGGTGCAGCTCTCTCCTCTCCTATAGGCCTTTAACTGTCCCCCCCCCGCCCTCGCCTTGTCTCTTTTTTTTTTTTGTTTCTCTCCCCAGCAACCAAATGCTTCTCTCTGCAAACACTGAATATGCATCTTAGGCCACTGCTCCCAACTTGGCTCCATATTGCAATAAAAACACCATTCTCTTGCTCGTTCGGCCTACCAATCTCCCACGCTGCTGACCAGCACGTACTGTGCGTATGCAGCTCTGCGCTCCAGACTCTCCCTTTTGCCCCTGCTCACCACTGTGGCTCTTGCCACCTCCCTTCTCATTGCTCGACCTTTTTTACATTCTCCCTCCTTGCTAATAGGCTGAGGCCCCACCACAGAACACCAACAAGCTTTTTACCTCCTCACACTTTGCCTTCGCTCCATGGCTGCATAAATGCACTTGTCCTGTAATTCTTTCACATCATTGTTCCTCCATATCTTTCTTTATCTCTGATTCTTACTTTTCAAATAGTCCTGGTACACAACACTTTGTTCTCACAAAAAAGCGGTGAAAAATCAAAAAGCCAATCCAATGTGCTGTAGCTCTATTGATTGCTTTAACCAACAAAAACTTCAGCAAAAGAGGCAGAAAACCTCTTTGCTGACCATTATGTACCCTATAATTTGAGTCCCCTCCCATTTTCTTCTTTACCTATCTCAGCCTCTTTCCTTTCTTGGCTCCTCCCCTTCTGTTTCCTGTCCCTTCTCCTGGCTACCCGTCCCTCCCCCTACCTCCCTCCCTCCCATCTGAGCAAACCATCCTATCCACAATGGAGGGGTCCACCAGGACAACTTGGTCTGCCCCTTAAAGGGCAAACTTCATTGTTCATAGCTGCTGTGGTATAAGAAGTTTGACTGGATCATATAATGATTCAAAGCACACTGGCAATTGTTTCTACAAAGAAGGACTCTGCCCAGTCACTGCCTCTTGTAATCATGAAATATCTTTATTTTTACATCAATGGTCACTTGTCTCAACATTTCAGTGCAGGCTATTCATGAAAATGTTCCAATAATTAAATTATATAAACAGTTTTCTAATGAGAGTTTACATATAAATGCATATTTAGAACCTCAAGGTGCATAATGGGGTAAATAAAGTGATTATACCTGATATTTAAAGTACTTTAAGTTCTCTGCATTTTTTACAGTGCTTTATAAGCTACCTATGGGTAATGAAATTCACATAAAATAACATACAATGACTATTAAGATGCCCACACATTCCTGTCACATTACATAGAGTTATAATTATCCTTACATTCATCAGAGAATTTAATTTCTTTAGTGCTCATTTGTTTTTGCCATTCACAGGCTATTCAAAAATGTGTCATTTCTAGATTGCATTTAAAAGACAGCATTATGTTCCTAGCAATTATGTAAACTCATTACAGGTGCTTACCCAGCTTTATATATTTGATTGCAGTGCAGATATTGGTATTGCCCTCTTTAAAGCATTTCAGGGTGAGTGTAAAGCTGTGTGCTAGAAAACTTTATGCCCTAAGAGAGTGATTAGTAAAACATTGAGGGAGCTTACCCAGCTGCTCTGTATGGTCCACACAGACTGTGATGTCCACCTACTGGGTGCATGCGGTGTTGGGCTACATGCGGTCTGGCCCCTGGACACCAGTGGAGGTGGAAGGATGGTCCTCTGGGTACAGGACCACCTCCAAGTTGGACACCCCCACCTCTGCTGCTGCATGCAGGTGCTCAGGAGCTGAAAGGGGAAACAGTCACATTAGTGCCACTGGTGCACCCCCTTGCCCCCTGCCCCCCTGCACCCCCTGCACAGGGCACTGCCATACCTACCATGCAGTGATGGGCTGCCACCTGTCAGGAAGCTGCCGCTGGTCACCCCTTCAATGGTGCTGCACCGCATGGTAGCCACCACCAACTCCTCCTGCGGCATTAGCTGTGGCATGACAGGCTGTCCACTGCATGTAGCAGCATGTGTGGCCCAGATGGATGCCACCTTCACCTTTATCAACCTCCGGTCTGTGCCAACCTTCTTCTTGCACTCCTGCGCAGACCTGTGATGGATGCCCTGCTGATTTACGGCTTGGGCCACACCCTCCCATGCTGTTGACTGGGCCTGTGAAGTGCCTGTAGAGCCACTCAATAGAGGCTCCTGGTCCAGGTAATCCTTGAATAGGGCATTTGTCTCTCTGCCCTTGTGAAGTTGGGCCTATGCTTCTGTGCAGGCCCATTCTCCTTATTCTCCTCTTGTTCCATCATGCTGTGTCCTGTGGGAATAGGCATGTGGTCATTGATGGATACTACCCACACCACCCTCCCAATCCACTGTCCTGAGAGCCCCACAGTGTCGCAACCTACCTCTGAAGGATGCAATACCAGTCCATATCCTGTGCAGTCCCACAGCGTCGTTATAGTGCATCGCATGCAAATGAGGGGATGCGCGACTGTAATGGGATGTGAATGCCTCCGATGTGCTGTGGATATGCTGATTAGCTAATCAGCATATACCGGCTGAATATCATGATTTTGCTCATTGCGCATTGGACTTGAGCATGCTCAAGTCATGGCGCAACATTGTAACATGTGCAGTAGGCCCAGCAGTGCACATGTACTCACTGCTGGGATGTATGCCACCGGCGCACCTATGCACACTGCACAATATGCATTACAGTGCTCTGCGGCTATTGGGCATGCAGTGCTCATCACTGTATGGCCTATGGTGCCCGGGCACATAGTGCCAATGGCGTTGTGACGCCATGTGGCAGATGGTGCTCCTGCGCTATGGGTGCCATGATGCCCGGGTGCTATTGGTCTGTGAACCATGGCACCCACATGCCCCTATTGCACACCATGCATGGCGGGCCCAATAGCACAGTCGTGCATGGTGTGCATGCTGATCCTTGACCCCTTGGTTGCCCTTTGCCCCTCTGGGAGCCCTGCAGCACATGCCAGTGCTGCATTGCCTGTATTGCACATCTCCGTGGCTGCTCGATTGGTGATGGCAGCTCATCTCTGTGTGAGGTGCACATCCCCAGCATGTGTGGCTCATGCGCTACTAGGCACCATTTTGGATCTACAAGTGTGATATAGCCATGCTGTGCCGCAGCAGTGCCGGGGCACCTATTTGGTTGCAGGTGGAACTGGTGAACCTTGTGGCCCTTGTGCAACCACATGCAGGCAGTTTGTTTGGCCAGGTGCCTCTGACTAGGCCACAGACAGAGGTGTGGCAAGAGGTTGCTGATGGGCTGGAGGGGGCCACAGGTGCACAGCACAGCAGAAAGCAATGTTGCCACCACTATGGGGACCTGCAGCAGAGGGATCCTGAGAGGCTACAGTCACTACTGGCACATGTCTGGAGGGGTTCCGTGCCATGGCCAGGTAAGTGCACTACACCTGTGCTCATACCCAACCAGTGTTCTGTGGGGAAAACAGGGTGACACACCATGCTGCTTGGGGGGGCTGGGGCTGTGCATCCTCTTTGTTGGGGTGGTGCACCAAGGGTGCGCTGTGCCACCACGCAGCTACTGCGCTGGGCCGGGGAGCATGCTGTGCTGGGGGGCATGTGGTGTTGCCAGGTACTGATGTGCCTTTCTCCATGTTTACTTCCTAGGCCCCCCAGGATAGGAGGAGGGCCCGAATGGTTGGCGCTTCGGGTGGGCCGGGACAGGCCTCCACAGGCGCTCATGTGCAGGCCTTCAGGCTGCATGGGCAGTGCTGCTGGACAAGCAAATGGTGCACCACAGTGTGCAGATAGACACTGTATCGTGCTACGATGTTGTTCATGGTGGGCAGTGGGGGTGGGGTGGGCCATGGCCCCTGTGCGCATGGTCTTTCCAGCTGTTCACTGCCTGCAGTGACTGTTGCACCATGCTGTGGCTATCGCACATATGTGTGGCTGCAGCAGGTGGGCTATGGCTGCACCTGAATTCAAGCTGTGCCACTGCCATCCTGCCACTTAGCCATGTCACCTGCCTGCCATGGTGGTAGTGTGCAGCTCATGGGTGGTGTTGGTGCACATTGTTCTGCATGGCTGTGGATTGCCAGGCAGGCTGCATGTGTGGGTGCACACACTGCGGGTGGCTGTGTGCCATCACAGGTGTGCATGTCACTGCTGTCTGCTGCATGCGGTGGGTGGGCTACAGTCTTCCAGACATGCACTCATACCGTGTTCCCTCCTTTGTCCTAGGTGTCTGTTGCACTGATGTAAACACCAGACTCCTGCGATAGATCCTACGGGTCTCTAGAGCCACAATCCAGATGGTGCAGCTGCTGCAATGGATGATGCACAGGCAGCAGCACAGACGTTGGCGTCAAGCACCAGTGGGATGTGGACGGCCATAGGGCCGGCCCATTGGCCTGTTACTATTTCCCTTCCCTGTTCCCCTTCCCTTGCCCTCCCTTGCCCTCCCTTGCCCCCTTATATAGCTATGACCCCTGTTCCCCAACTCCCTCCCTTCCCTGACCTCCCATTTTGTATGTGGCCTCCCCATTCCTTGTTCCCTATCCCCTGTTATCTGTAAATTTGTATATAGTTATTTAATGCCTGTTGTAATACACTTTTATATGGTTAGCCATCTGTCTCCGTGTCTGCTTTGCAGCTGGCATGAGGAGCCATGCTGCAGTGGTGTGCATGGTGGCTGTGTGGTATGACTGGGTTGGCATGGGGGTTTTGCCTGATGGTGTACATCCATTGGATGGTGGTTGCACCCTGGAGTGGCCATGGGCTCTCTGTTTGGGTTGTGTGGCATGTGCATTGTGTGCTGTTTACCTATGTGTTGCTGGCTGTGGTCCAGGTGGCATGTCTTTTGCCTTTCTGTGGGGGTTGCAGATGGGTGTTTACCAGTGGCCATTGGTACCACCCTGCCACCATGCATCACTGTGGTGCATGTAGTCAGAGGCCTGCTGCTTTCCCATGCACACTGGGCTGTGTTCCATTGTGTGCCTGCCATGCCTCACTCCTGGCACCATCTGCACCCTTGTGGTGGGACATCCCGCCCCAGTGGCTTGCTCCTTGCTCTGCCTGTTGCTGATCCATCTGTGTCCTGGCACATGCACCTCTGACCCTTGCACATCTCTGGTTGCTGCTATTGTGCTTGTTGGCTTGCTCCCTGGTACAGCCCTGGTTGCGCTATTGCGCATGTTGGCTTGTTCCCTGGTGCAGCCCTGGTTGCGGAATGGTGCATCTCTGCAATACTCAGCCATGTTGTGCTGGAGCATGCTGTCATGCGCAACCTTTGAATATCACGTTCGGTGCACCATGGTGCTCTGGATTTGTTCTGCGATGCTCTTGCACCTGCCTCTGGTGCATTCCTGAATATCCCACCCCAGGGATTAAAGCAAGAATAAGGATTTATTTTCACATTGGGGTCAGCAATTGGCAGGGGGGACCAATAGACACCAGGGATTTAAGCATGAACAAGGATTTAATTTTACACTGGGGCCAGCAATCAGCAGGGGAGGGTCACTGTTAGACTTCAGTGATTTAATCATGAATAAGGATTTATTTTTACACTGGGGTCAATGATCAATGGGGGAGGGACACTAGACACCAGGTAATTAGTTAAAAAAATTATTTATTTTTACACTTGGGCTGGCAATCAGTGGGGGGAGGGAGACACTAGACACCAGGGAATGGGATTGGAATTCGCCATTTGTGACATCTACTTGCTTTGCTTTTTTTTAAGTGCAATTTGCACTTAAAAAAAAACAAAAGCAAGTCAAAACAAAATTACAAATGGTGTATTTTTTATTAAGCTGGTCAACTTTGCAAAGTGATCTGCGGAAGTGAATTTGGAAACTTTGCCAAAAATTGACCAGTGAAGTAAAACTTCACTGCATCTAGACAATGCTAACTGAAGGGGATGTGTAATGGCATTGATATATGCAGAGTAGAGAGGCAGAGGGACATGTAGAGGCACTTTGGGTTACCTTGTAGACTCCTGGGGGAAAGAAGGTCAACCTGGGGGTGGTTTCTAGGCCACCTACCCAGGCTAAGGAACTCGAGGAGTGCCTGTTGGTGAACCTAAGGGAGTACTGTGGGTGGTATGGGTGTAGAACTCTAGTTCTTTGTGACCTAAACATGCTAGGCATTGATTGGGGCACTATGGCATCCACATCATCTAGAGTGCAGTGCTTCCTGGACGTCTTCCAGAATATGTTCCTCTCTCAGCTTTTGACTGACCCGACAAGAGATGGTCACATCCTGGATGTGGTCCTGGCTGATTGTGATCTGGTTAGGAAACTAGTTGTAAGGGACCCACTGGCAGGGAGTGATCACACCATGGTTTGGTTTTCCTTGGACCTCTGGGGAGGGGAAAATCACACAAAAACAGAAGTGGTTGACTTCAGGGGAGTCGACTTTCAGAGTATGATGGGGATTCTAATGAGGCATTTAGAGGGGATCAGATGGGACATGGACACAGACAGCAGGTGGGAAATTATTAAAAGAGGACCAAGGCCTGCACAAAGGTCTGACATAAGTTTGGTAGGGCCAGGAAGCTGAGCTGGTGGACCAGGAAGGTTCAGAAGGTGGTGATGGAGAAAGGAGCAGCTTATAGGAAATATAAGCTCTCATGAGGGGTTGCAGACAGGGGAGAATATGATAGGATATCCAAAAAGGTAACCAGGGTGGTGAGATCAGCCAAGGCAATGACAGAGCAGAGGTTGGCACAGGGGATCAGAAATGGAGAAAAAGGTTTCTTTAGGTATATCAGGGAAAGAAGGAAAGTGAAGGGCAGATTAGCAGACTGAGGTCAAGGAGTGGGTGGACTGAGGAGGCCAGAGAACAGGTGGATGACAGACAGCTAACACCACATGGGGGAAGCAGAATGGGAATGAGGAATGGGAGGAGCTCTCTGATGTTGAAATCCTGGTTGGTAGGGTGAGGGAGGCTTTTAAGTCCCTGAGAATGGATAAGGTGCTGGGCCCAGATGGCATTCATCCCAGGGTGCTGAAGGAGATGGCACATGTCCTTGTTGCACTTTTGGTCGACCCTTTTAACACCTCCCTCCAGACATGCTGGGTGCCTCAGGATTGGAGGATGGCTCATGTTATGACTATCCATAAAGGTGTCTCATGGGAAGAGCAGAGGAACTACAGGCCTGTCAGCCTGACATCAGTGGTGGGCAAGGTAACAGAGGCCATCTTGACAGAGAGACTGGAGGCATTTCTGGGGGCACAGGACCATCTGGAGATCACCAGCATGACTTAGTTCAGGGCAGATCATGTCACACAAACCTTGTGGAGTTCTACAATTGGGTGACAAATGCACTGAACAAGGGAAAGTCAGTGGATGTCCTCTTTCTAGACTTCAGCAAGGTGTTTGACTTGGTGCCACACTCAGAGTTGTTGGACAAGCTGGGGGGGATGGGGGTTGGGGAAAGGATGATGTGGTGGATAGGAAGCTGGTTAGCTGGGTGGTTTCAGAGGGTGGTGGTCAGGGGGGAGGTATCATCTCCAAGGAGGGTCATTAGTGAGGTCCCACAGGAGTCAGTGTTGGGCCCACTCCTGTTTAATGCTTACATCTCGGACATCAGGGATGGTATCAGGACTGAGATGAGCCTTTTTGTTAATGAATCAAAGCTGGGGGTGGTGGTGGATGGGGAGGAGGGCAGAAGAGCCCTACAGGGGGACCTGGAGACTCTGGAGAGGTTGTCACACACTTGGAAACTGAGGTTTAATGCCAATTAATGTAGTGTTCTTCATTTGGGACTCAAGGACCCTGATCAGGAGTACTTTTTGGGTGGGGGGAAACTGCAGGTTTTTTTGGGGGACAGGATCTTGGGGTGGTCGTGAATACCAAAATGAATAACTCAGAGCAGTGTAGTGGGGTTGCGGTTAAAGCAAATATAATGCTTGGGTGCATACCAGGGGAATAACTTTGAGGAGACGTGAAGTACTTCTCCCTCTGTACAACTGCCTGGTTAGACCGCCCTTCAAGTACTACATGCAGTTTTGGTACCCGTACTTGAAGAAGGACATTGCACTTCTGGAAGGGGTCCAGAGGAGTGTGACCAGGATGATATAAGGGTTGGGAGAAAGATCCTATGAGAAGAGACTCAATGAGCTGAACATGTACTCCCTGGAGGAGAGGAGGGACAGGGGGGACTTATCGAGGTCTTTAAATATCTGAAGGGAGTAAACAGGGTCAGCCTAAATAGGGGGTTCCAGATGAGGGAGGAAAGGGCCATGAGGGGGCATTCCATAAAGCTGGTTGGTGGGAGGCTTGGGGGGGAGACTAGGAGATACTACTTTACCGAGATGGTGGTGGACCCATGGAATGCACTGCCTGTGGAACTGGTGGCTGTTGATACAGTGGGGGGAATTCAAGTAGGTCTGAGACAGGTATAAGGGGAAGGTGAGAAATGCCAGAACTGGATGTGAAACTCTGACAAAGAA
This sequence comes from Neoceratodus forsteri, assembly GCA_016271365.2. Lineage (NCBI taxonomy): Eukaryota > Metazoa > Chordata > Ceratodontiformes > Ceratodontidae > Neoceratodus > Neoceratodus forsteri. Next base: position 878,832,628 of record CM028129.1, read on the forward strand.
CGGGGTTGGGGGGATTTATGGGGGGTGATGGGGTAGCAACGATGTCCTGACTGGGTGTTGATTCTCGAGCAGACTCGATAGACTTTTGGGCATACTTTGCTGGTATCTTAGTATGTTAGTATATATGTATCTCTGTTTGGCACTGGGCCCAATAGAATAACTCAAGAATGTCTCCCTGCTGTAATGCTGATGATATCAACTTCCTAGAGGAATTAGTATAGCCATTTCGGGATATGCTCCCCTAGGCCTTCCCGGATGACCCTCCCAAATTTTACCGCAGAATACCACCATGTAACTCCTAAAACATAGTCATCTAAGGCATAAGCAGGTGGAGCACATCAGCCTAAGGCTAATCAGCTGAGCTTATATTTTAAACAAATGCATCTAATGCTACTATAGCCTTAAAAGGAAATTCTAACAAGATTAATTATAGTGCATGGCAGTGCACTATAGTTAGGGTTGAGAAGCCATTTACATGTTAAACCCCAAATTTTGCACCTTAATAACTGCAACCGTTGGATGGATTTGCCTGAAATTTGGAATACATGATTAAGACCCATACGTCTTGGGATCTGCCAAGTTACGTACTAGTCAGATATACGGCTGTGGAGTTATTAAGCATGATCTGTGTGTGCGTTTACACTTTTTTAGAATTCTACGGTCGCACCTACAGGTCACACGGTTTGTGCGACTGATCTGAAATCTTCAGGGAACATGCAGCTGGGGTCCCCAATGTGCCTTTCAGAGATTTCGTGAAAAAAACTTAAATGGTACAAAAGTTATTCAAAAAACAAGTTCCCATTGTAAGTCAATGGGAAAAGTTAAAAAGTTCGACAGTGTCGCAAATGCAGTTTTTACTTTCTCAAATGGCCCTTTTGCTGTCGCAAATCTGCCATTTTGTTTTCAGTTGGTGATCATAAAAATGATTGGCATTTAAATGTGGGACCGTCTGGCAACCTAATTCTTTTTGTATACACGTAGTCGGACCCTGAGGATGCTAGCCATGTCTTTATTTTAGGGTAAAACACCCCAGAAATATGTTTTTCACATTTCTGGAAAAAGTACTTTCACAAAGTACTTTTGCACTTGCAATACTGTCGACTGAATTTGCGAAAGCTTTCGCAAATTGCGACAGTACTTTTCTAGGCTGTGGGAAAATGACAGCAATCCTTTGGCACACAGCTGCAAAATAACGGTTTAGAGTTTGGGGTTGAAATTTGGAGAGAACGTAGCCGACAACTCACAGATGTGCTTTTCAGTGTTTTGTTGGAAACATATTACATGGTGGCAAAGTTACTGTACTCCAAAGTTGACACTTTTTCCCATAGGATAACATTGCGGCTTACGTCACATTGCAGCAATCGTTTAGCGCCTGCTGCAAAATAACGGTTTGGTGTTTTGGGCTGAAATTTCAAGGGAACACAGACAACATCCCACAGATGTGCCTTGCAGTGGTTTGGTGAAAAAATATTATAGGGAGGCAAAGTTCTGGCACTCCGAGCTTCTGTTTTTTTCCCATAGGATAACATTAAGGCGCTCGCCACACCTTTCAGAGCCCGTACTTCGGAAACAGTGCGAGTGCGAGATACGGACTTTTCGTCAGAAAAATGCTTAGCCCCCTAACAAGAACTAAGTACAAAACTAGCCAGGAAAGTGATAATTCATATGACTTTTACATTTTATTTCTATGTCATACGGCTCCTGAGATACAAGTTATTTACTATTCCAAGACCTCATTTTCTGTTCCGAGAGTCATTATTTTGCATACATTCTTCATACTCACTGTCTTTCTCTGTGCAGCTTTTGGGGATAACCAGCCTGTACGCTTACATTACTGTTACCATTACCATTTCCGCTAGTGGTTCCGTAGCCGTTTCACTTACCATACATGTCTACGCCACCATGTGTGTTACCCTTTGCGTTTTCATTTACGGTTGCATTTGCATTGTTTTTAACATTTCTGTCTACAGTACTGTTTTCCTTTTTGTTTCACTTTGCATCACCATGTGCATTTCGATTTACGTTTGTGGGAACAATGTTACTATGTGACAAGAGATCACGTGGCGGGAGAGCGGGGCCCTTCCGCATTACATTCACTATTTCTCGTTATCATTCTCAAAAAGAAGGGAAATTAGAGGCAAAAAACTCTGTTTAATGCATTAGTTAAGGTTGCTCCACACCAACAAAGTGAGGAAATTCGATTATTAGGCCCCCTTGCCACCCCCAACTGGCATCGGGGGTGTGCATTAGGATGGTCCTGGTCTCACCCCATTCTCCTACACCTCTGCTTCTTTACACATGTGATGGGGTGAGAGTTATGGCCGACAACCATAATGTGCACCTCGATTGCCGGTTGAGGGTGTGGGCGGGGGGCAAGGGGTCTTTCAACCCTAACACCAAATTTCTACTTTTGTCAGTGTGGAACAGCCCTAACTAATGCATTAAACAGAGTTTTTGCCTCTAATATATATATATATATATATAATGGGAAGGATTTGTTGGATCCCATCACGTGGCCGTGCATATATTACAGCCTGACCACACACCTGCACTTTTACCCCTTAAAAAACAATTTAGCCATTTTATAAGTTAGATATCCCACTCTATGGTGTGTGGTCACGCTCTGATATATGCATGCCTTGGGTGGTTGACGCACACCGAGGTGTGCATATGTCAGAGCGTGACTGCACACCTAAGAGTGGGTTATCTATTACATATATATATATATATATATATATATATATATAGATAGATATATCATTAATACAGAGGGCACTTTTTTTAAGTTAAAAATGTTATTACTATAACAATCATAACACAACATACAAGGACATCATCAAGCTTGAGAGCATCTGAATCATCATCTCTTATTACATGAAGATAAAGCCTCAGTTGACTGCTAAAAGGTTAGTCAAATAAGAGGTGTGTGGTCTTGTACAAACAAGTACTCCCTTATACGGCAATCTGTAGTGTCTTAGATTGGCAGAGATTATTCTGACTTTGAGGCACAAGTGCCGAATTGGCAGATGTCCATTACACATCCAGGGCCACCTTTGCTACCTGTAGTCCATGAAATGGCTGCTGGATGTCACCTTGGAATAAACATAACTATCTACAGTTTGGCAGTCATTATAGTATATCAAATATCTTTACCATGGGCAGTGGGGAAGGGTAAGTTAGTAGTTCAGAGAGTTGTACCTTAGAGTTTACTGAGTACCGTGATGTGCTATCCTACTGGCGGGCAATAGGCTCACTCTATGAAGGGTTGAAAGCAAAGGTCAAACCTTGCCATTGTGCCCACAGCAAAGCTGCATAGCCTTTCATACGAAGCCACTTGTGCCATAGACAGTAACTGTTCTGTAAGGGAAGGGCAGTCTGTGGACCTCCATCGCATCAGGAGGAGACGCTTGACTGCTGCCCCTATGGTTGTGATCCATTGGGCCATGGGGTCATGGTTAGGTGTGGTTTCAGGTGCACCACCTAGTAGTAGCAGTTGGGAGTCTGCAGTTGTATGTGATGCAACTATCTTGCACATGTCCACCACCTCCCTCCAGAAGGGCCAGATCGGAGGGCAAGATCATAGTACGTGATATAGACGGGCACCTTGCTAACCACGGTGCCAGTATGAATCACCCTGAATGAGTTTTAAATTCTTGAGTTTTCCAGTGTATAATACCATCTTAATAGAGTTTTATTCATTATCAAACATGATGTGCCATCCCTGTGGGCCTTTTGTATTCTGTGCCAGCAGTGAGACTATTGATGATCTGTAATATGGAACCCCAGCTCCTGTTCCCACTGAGCCTTGGCAGTATGTGTTGAGTCAGGTGAGGCCTCTTTAAGGGCCTTGTATAGTCAGCTGGCTGATCCTTGTCCAGCTTCATCCACTGACCTATCACGGAAGCTTCCTGGGGGCATTGATTGGGAGCTGGTTTCTTGATAGCGTCCTTTATTTGGAGATATCTCCAAAAGTGGCTAGAAAGGAGTTGATACTTCCCTTTTAAGGCCTCAAAAGTATCTATATTCATGGTGCCCTTCACCAGCATATCCCTCATCAACTTGATACCCTGTGTATCCCATATGCACCAGTGGATCATGTCCCTACCCACTGTTACAGTCAGGTTTTTCCATAAATGCATAAAGGCCCAAGGCGTCGAGGTCAAGCCTAGAAGTGAGCGCACTTTATTTCATTATTTGATTGAAAGTGTAATAGGTGGTGCTAGGGCTCCTGAAATTCTTTTGCCAGAATACAACAAAGGCTGGCGAGGGGGCTCCTACTAATGAAACTTCCACAGGGACCCACATTGGAGTAGCTATATGGTATCCCTGAAACTAGGGTAGGCCCCACCCTCCTCTAGTCCAATGCTGGCACAATTTCTGTTTACTGAAGCATGGCGGATGACCTGTCCATAAAAATCCCCTTATCAGGGACTCTATCTTCTGAAACCACTTTGAGGGGATGTACATTGGAAAGTAAGCAAGGAAATATAGTAGACGGGGAGCTATTATTAATTTTATAGATTCTATTTTCCCCACCAAGAAAAGCTTCAGAGACTTCCATCAGTCTAGGTCACTCCTGGTTTCTTCGAGTAGATTGTTGAAATTGACCACCAGCATTTTGGGAGCATTGGGGTGGATAAGAATACCCAGGTATTTAATATCTTCAGGAACCCACCTGAGTCCCAGTGCAGAGATGTCTTGCCATGATCAAGCCTTATTTAGGGGTACAGCCTCAGTTTTGGACTGGTTTACCCTCAGACCAGATGCTGCAATAAATCATGCCAGAGTGCCCAAGACATTTTGAATGATGTGTGGGTAATAGGCCATGATGATTAATAGATCATCCTCATATAGGAAGGTCTTAAGGGTGGATTTCCCCACCTTTATGCCTGGTATGCCCCTAGATCCCAGATAGCAATGGCCAGTGGCTCAATTACTAGGACAAATAGTAAGGGGGAAAGGTGGCAGCCCTGTCGTGTACCTTTGTGCTTGCTGAAGGCTGGGGCTATATGTTTGTTGATGAGTACCAATGCCAGTGGGAAGGAATAAAGCAGTTGGACCCTTGACCTAAAGTTTGGACCTATACCCATCTTCTCTAGGGTGAGGATCAAGTAGGACCATTCGACCGAGTCAAAGGCCTTCTCGAAGTTCACTGCAAGGGCTATCTATCACAGGTGAATGAGATGACTGGACTGCATGCATCAGTGTAATCAGAATCCTGTGGTGATCCGACCCTAGCCTTCCCTTGACAAACCTGGCCTATGCTGGATGTACTAGAACTGGGAACAGCTTCTCCAGGTGGGCAGCCAATACCTTGGCCAAGATCTTGGCATCAACATTTATAAGAGAAATTGGGCGATAGCTGCCAGCATTCAGGGGGTCTTTCCCTTTTTTAGGGAGTACAGTGATCACTGCTTCTTGCATTGTTGGTGGAAGCATCCCTTTTGTCAGCGAATCACTGAACACTTGTAACAGATATCTCACCTAGTCAACCCCTGGTGTTTGGTAGAAATCAATGGGTATACCATCTTTCCCTGGTGATTTGTGGGTGTTCATAGATTTGATTGCAGAGACAATCTCTGCCTCAGTTAGAGGCTCATCCAGGGGGGTTGCCAGAGATGCCACTAGCCTTGGAATAAGGAGCCCAGCCAGGAAGATCTCAAGTGTCTGCATGTCTGGTAGTGAGGCTGAAGCATAGACATGCTCATAGAACTGCATCATCACATCATTGACCCCTTTCTGAGAGGTAGTTTGTGTCCCTCTCACATCCTTTAGGCCCTGGATCATCCTGACTCTCTGTCTATGTTTGAGGTGGTAGACCAAAGGTTTGCTGGCCTTTTTCCCTTTCTCCCAGTAAGAGTGCCTTAGTCTCCTCAGGTTTAGCTCTGCTTTCCTCATTAGATGGGTGTTCAGACTGAACCTGGCATTGGTCAATTAGGCCAGGAGGGACTGTGGTGGGACCCCTGGGGTGAGACTCTTGTATTGAGCTTCCATGGCAGCAAGATTTTTTTCCAAAGCAGCCTGCTCTGCCTCTCTGTGCTTCCTTCTTGCCGAAGCGTAAGTGATAATCCGCCCCATTTTTGTGACCTTCAATGCTTCCCATAGTGTAGTGTCCGAGATGTCCTCATTATTGTTATTGGTCCAATACTCTGAGATTTCATGGCCTAACCTCTGCTGGAACTGTGGGTCCTCCAGCAGTAAGGCATCCAGGCATCATGTGGACAGCTGGGGTTATTCGGGGCCCCAATGTATTCTGCGTTCCAGTGGGGCATGATCTGATATTACTTTAGGGTGTATGTCCACCTTTGACACCGCATCATAAACTGCTATACGGGCAGTATAGCCTAGCAGTTAGAGTAAAAAGCTGTGAATGAGCTTGGTACATTTAGCAGGCTGAGGTTTGATTCCCGCAACCTCTGCTTGCATGCTGTGTGACTCTCACCAAGTCACTTAACCACCCAACTGCTCCCGGATCACCCCTGAAAACAGGCATTTGTGCCCAGTTTGCCTTACCTGGTTACCAAAAAGAACAAAAAAAAAAAAAACTGAGCTAGAGATCAGCCATAGATCAATTCTACTTGAGGACCCGTGAGTAGCTGAGAAGCATGTAAAATCCCTAATCACCATGTGCCTCATGTGCCAGGCATCTAAGAGCATGTGCTCTGTCATTAATCTTGCTACTGCCTTGGACACCTGTCTGTGCAGCTTGGCCAACCCTCTGCTCCTGTCTATGGTGGCATCCAATGTAAGCTTGAAGTCCCCTCCCATTATGACCTGATGCCTGTCCTTATTAAAATCTTCTAGTGCCTGGTTCAGTCATGGAATAACTGCGGGCAGTCCTGATTCGGGATGTACACATTGAGGACTACTAAGGGTCCTTCCAGGGTCCCGATCTTGACCATGATCCATCTACCTTCCTTGTCTGTTTTTGGGCATAACACTTTCCATTCCAGTTCCTTATGGAACAGTATGGAAACACCCCTTTTCTGTGAAGGGGCTGCACTATGTACTTCCTCCTGCACCCAACCTTGTCTGAGTTTTCTGGCTTCCATTGAAGATAGCTCAGTCACTTGGAGGAATGCCACATGAGGGCTCATCCTCTTGAGTTGTACTAGTATTCTGTTCCTCTTGACTGGAGAAATGAGCCCCCTGACATTCCAAGATACCATGCTAGTCTCCATAGGGGAGACTCCTGATCAGATAAAGAATGGATTTTGGTACTGTGCTCTAACCTGGATCTCTCTGGGAAAGGATCATTGAGACTTTCCCTCCAGTACACCCACCGACTTCCCCTGTGCCCTCCCCCCATTTTCTTTTGATTGTCATTGTCAACAATCATAAAGCACTCAAATAACCATATTGTAACAAAACAGAATAAAGAAAAACATTTATGCATATGCCAACAATCATGAAACCTCTCCTCCCTTCCCCTGCCATTCCCATGTCTGTGACCAGCAGTCACTTGGTTCATTGGCTATCCTGTAGATTAGATGATAGTGACAGTTGCTGGGGGTGGACCCCTTGGGTGGCTTGCCTAGCCTAGAAATCTAGGGTTAGTCTACCTCAGGTCTCCCTTACCCCTTTCAAATGTGTGTCAACTAGTCTGATCCCATGTATCGATATTTGCCTCCCTGAAAGGACTGTAAAGCCTACCATAGAGCGGAAGTTCGGGCATCCAGGTCCTGTTTTACCACACTACCTAGTAAGAAACAAATAACTGCAGTAGCACTGAAATCAAATTCCACCCCATAATAGGATTGCAATCCTCTGATATGCCCCTCTCTCCCCCCTGATGCTAGTGCCTCATCACCCACATTCTTATTTAGGGTCCCCTCCCTTCCATGTAATGCTTGTACTAGGCTGACTTTTTTTGTGGTTCCCTTTCGGGGGGGGGGTGAAATAAGCAAGTGCAGCAGCTACTTTTGGACTTTGCATGTGCACAGCCATAGTCATTTCATGGGTGGCACACCTTCCCTCATGTCAGGATGACATAGCACTATTCACACTGTCACTGTTGCTGGAGCCAAGCAGTGTTGGTATAAAACAATGGCATTGATCTGGGGGTGGCACGGCCAGCCCCTATGGCATGGGTACAGCCAGGAACAACCAAAAAGAAGAGGAGATAAATCCTCCCCCCTCCTCTCATGCCAACCTAAATAAAGGGAGACCTGGGAACAACACTGCAGTCATGGGTAGGCTATCTCCTTACAGGTATCTTAAAAACAGGCTGGCCCCAACAGAGGAACCTTCACTCTACACAGTGTGCCTGTAACTTTAAGAACTTAACATTTCTATACTATGCGAGGTGACCGGAAACAAGGTCTGTTTCAACATGTGGAGGCCGGGGGGGGGGTGTTAGCATGCATGATCAACCTTAAACAATTACGTAAACCAATTTTAAAAGATCGGCCCCCCCCTCCTCCCTATGGGTTTTACCATTGGTGACCAGAGGTTCAGTCTAATAAAGCCTCTACATCCCCTACTCTTTCCACCTTCTGTAACCTCTTCATACATGCTCAGCTCAGCCAGCCTACTCTAGCAGCAGAGAAAAAGGACCTGTTATGGCCGTAGGCTCTGGCATACTGTCCTGGTTTGGGCCTGGCAAGACTGCAATTGCTGTTGCTTCAAACCAGGACCTCGGATCCACAGAAGGGGGCCAAACATCAGTGAACAGCTCAGCACTGGTTTCCTGAATCTTTGGCGGCCCCTGTTTTGGAGTATCTATTATTCCCTGGTGCGGGTTCTTGGTTCCCAGAAGAGGCTTGGGATTCTAAACTTGCACAGTAGCTCTGGGAGCAGATCTGAGAGGATTTATCATTGTGTTTCCCCTCTTCTGCTTTCTTTCTATGATTCCAGCACTTTTCTTTTCCTGCCAGTTTCCATTGATCTGAGGATCCCAGATTGGCTCCCAGTTGGGTGTCTGTCCGAGGGAGATACGCCCTGACCTGTGCTCCCTGGTTGGTGCAGTCCATCTGTGTGGGCTGCAGTTGACGTTGGCCCCTTTTACTATTATCTCCATATTTGCCCAAGTTCAGATAAGGGGATATGCTGTCAGGAATGATTCTGCTACCTCAGGAGAATCAAACTGTCTTGGGGAGCCATTTACTATTATTCTTAACATGCCCAGAGAGCATAGGGAATACTCAAGTCCCAGATCTGTGCTGGCTTTCCTTGCAGCAGTGAAGGCTCACCTCCTGGAGGATAATTCCTGGGAATAGTCAGTGAAACACTGCACCCACTGCCCTCTTCAGTTTAGTTGTTGCTTGCCTCTAGCCACCAAGATGATGGCTTGCCTGTAATGGAAGCATAGACATCAGACCAAGATGGGGCATGGCCGGCCACCCGCCAGTGGTCCTGGAGCCAGGGAGTGGTGTGCACAGTCAGTCTTGAGCAGGTCTCCTCTTTTTTGACCAAGTATTCCAGGTAACTCTTTTTGCAGAAAAGTGATTGCATTGGAGCCCTTGCTGCCCTCTGGAAAACCCACAAAATTGAGGTTATTCCGGTGGCTGCTGTTTTCCAAATCTTCGACCCAATTCCACAATGACTGAATTACCTGCTCCTGTTCTCTCATGCAGCCATCCATATGGAGGTGATATCCTCCACGTCTGACAGCTTTTGTTGTTGTTACATTAGTTCTTTGCGATAGTGCAATGATATTGCATTGTGTTGTGCTGCTATTTACAGTTTGCCCATTTGTTAGAGCACTTGTGTCAACATTACTATTATTTCTTGTAGGTCCTCATCAGCTCTGGAGGTAGGCACCGACTCCACCTTGGGGACCCTGGTTGATACAGGCCTGAACCTCATAGCAAGAATGGGATATCTATTCTCCACAGTCTGATAGAAGACTCCACGCCAACAAATTTCACTTCTGGTTGGTATGTAGCTTATTGATCCTCCGGTTCATGATAAAGTGACCAGACTAGTTTTTTTGAACAGGTTAATTTTGGATAAATTCTAAGGTAGGGAGAGCTCTTAGTCATCAGGCTACCATTCCCCTAGTCATTCAAGCCACACACCCCACAGAGGGCACTTTAAATGCACCTGGACCTTAACATATGTACAAACATAGACAATTTCAAATATCCAATAGAAGAATGTTACATTGTTAATAGAGGTCCACAGATTTGGACACAAGTGGATACTCAGCTCAAAAAGCTGTCCCATGCAATCTATTTCTAGTTCTTGTTCTCCATGCAAAATATTTACAGTGGAAAATGTAGATTTCCCAATGCACACCAGCTGGAAGAATATTACATAGGGCATAACAGATTCTGGCGTAATTAAAAATAAAGCTGAAGCTTCATTTTAAAAAGAGTGTCCCATCCCAGTGGCAGAGCCATATAATCCGTATAGTCATTTGTTCGCTGTTAATTGTATTGCTCCAAATCAGTTTTAATAGCTTTTAGAAATATCCCCACTGGGCCAGAATCATCATAGCATTTGTTAGAATAAATTTAGTTTAAAATGAGTAAAAACATAGTGGAGCACTACCCTGGCAAGTTGCATTCGTTAGGCCAAATAAAAAGTTCTCTTCCATAAGCATCAGGTCAATGTTCATATTTTTGAATATTGAATAGCATGTTTTAGTCACAGGGGTACTTTTAAACCAGCATCCACCTTCACACCTACATTGAGTAATCAAGGTGAAACAAGAAGCTCCAAATTATTTCAACACAAAATTGTACCTCAGGAAAGAAAAACACCTCAATCCTGCTTCTCCTTGATTTTCCAGAGCAACATGATTGCAGTGAGCTCAGTTCCCTCTTTCAAATTTTAGGGTTCATTAAATTTCAAGGCAACAAGATAGCCACATTTCCACTAAGGGCTACTTCTGCCTCTCCAAGCCACATTGCTCCTTTAATTTGACAGTGGGATTCAGCTCCTTTCAACTTACCAAGTAAAAGCTCCAACTCCTTCAAAGTTGCCCACCTGGACTCCATCTCTCCATTCTCAAGATGGCGCAAATCCATCTGAAAAAAAAAAAATAGAACACAAGCACTATTCCACGGAGCATATTACTTTTCCATAATATGTTATATAAGGACCCCCTGGCCATGGGGAAAGTTAGCATACCTTTTGCAAAATGAATAATGTCTTCGAGCACTTATAATGTGATCAAAACTCTCAGGGCACCAGCCCAGTATTGGTTTAGATCTATATTTTCATGCAGTAGAGCATCTTTCCATGCTGAAAAAATGTTGTCTCTATTCCGACTACCAAAACTTCATCTGGGCTACTCAAAGAGCAGAACCTGACTAATTCAGGTCTATGTCCGTATTATCCAATGATTTTCTGATAGTTCTGCATTAATAACATTTACAGTGAATCCCACCAGGATGAAGTGCAGTGTTACAAGTTTACTGCATGACAAAAAGGCTTAACTCCCATTCAAACGGCATTCTTTGCTGCAATAACTCTACTGCAGAATTCTGCAGCACTGCACTGTTTTTATGTATAACTCAAACTACAGTGACATCGGTCACTTAAATAAGGTGGCCCTTTAGGCAAACTAAGAAACGAAATGCTGATGAACACACCTGGCATTCTACTCATTCTACTCATTCCAAATGAACAGAGTGGGCTATCCATGTGCATGAGAAAGTGTGGTTGCAGAAGTGAAGGACTCGTGGGGTCCTGCCCTTTTGTAGATAGAAGGCCCCATGGGGCCTGCATCTATGCAGCAATAGGAACAGCAGCACTAGCCAGGTTGCAATGCGGTAATGCTGCAGTATATCACAAAACTGCTGCAGAGAACAATGTAATTCAATGGCAATTAAGTCCTTTTTTATTGCAGTGCTTATTGACATGTCATTTACTGCAAGTTACTGTATTGCATTGTGGCTGGTTCTGTTGTACTCATGCACATTGTACAAGGTACCTTGCTAGACAGCATGATCCGTTAGTGTATGCTTTTCTATAAGTATCTGCATAACTGAAAAACTGCTACCCCCTTGAATAGTTTCTAGATCCACTGCTGAAACCGTTATACCTACATTGTGACAGTACTTCTGTCTACATAACTGCAGGTTCCACAGGGGCCTGTCTTTCTGAAGTTAGAAGTCATTGTTTATGTCTTACTCCTGTGGCTGAAGATGCTTATGCCCCTATGGGGCATGGCATCTGCAGACAGAAGCTTTGACGTAATTTTTGTGTCATGGATTTTGTGGCTCCTGCACTTCTGCAGCCAGAGGTTGGTTTGTATGTCTTATAGCTAAGCTTGCAGAAGTGCAGGCCCATCAGGGGTGTGTATGTCTTACAGTGTGCATAAGTACCTGAGGCTTCAGAATCACTTTCCCCATAGGGGCATGCACTTCTGCAGACAAAGAACTCTCATAATTTGGGTATCATGGATTTATATCTGTTGTTGCAGGGTCCTGTGTTTCTGCACAGAGAAGCAGTGCTGTGATATAAGTATCATGGATTTATATCTGCAGCAACAAGTGAGTTTGTATATCTTTTGGGGTGCATGCCACAAACACAAATCCATGAAGGTAGCACATCAGTGCTACTGAATTTAAGTCACCTGGAAGCAGTTGTATGTTCTTCTCTTACCTGATAATGGCTGTCAGTGGTTGCTTGTCTGGAGTTGTCATTTTGCTGCTTTGGGGGTGGGTGGGGATATATGATTGCTAACCCTAGCTCCACACTTCCCTACTTTAGTTACTTTAAGTTGAACTCTGACTGGTGCATTAATGCATTTTCTTGCAATTAATTTACTTTCCTTTTGAGATAGTGGAATTGTATCCTTATTCATGCAGGTCTCTTCAGGACCTGCATTAACAGATCCATCTGGCTGTGGAAGGGAAGGACCCTATGGACCCTGTGCTTCCGCATGGCTACAATTGCAAATGAGCAAAATCGTCTGGGCACTGCACCACATGATGAGTCCATCTAACTGAGACTGTGTGACTAGAGATGCAGATGTGCAGGGAACAGAGGGGTCTACACCAAATGAGGGGTCTGTGTGGCTGCAGAAGCACAAGGCCCAAAGGGCCTTGTGTTTTCATGTGGCTACATATACAGACATGCAGGGAACTTCCTTCATAACTTTGTTTTTTTTTTTTTATATTTTGACCACACATTTTCAACATAGTTCTTTTAAGACCCCACCTTACAAACCAGTCAGGTAAAGGTTTTCAAATCCTGCCCAAAAGGTGACATTCCAAAGTCACCTTCTGGGCCAGATTTGAAAAACATCACCTTCCTGGTTCATGAGGTGATATCAAAATAAGACATGTTGAAATTTGGAGTAAAGATCTTTTAAAAAGCCTTTTTATAAACAAAGGTTGTTCTCCTATTCAAAGACAAAGTTCTTATTTCATGAGCAGGTTTTCTTCTTTTGTATGGTCTCACAAAAGAGGAAATCTTACAACAAAAAGATTACAAAGGAAGACTCTCACCTCCCGACAGAAGAAATTCTTCTTTTTTTAGCTTCTTTTGATGTAGAAGAAGATCACAAAATAAATCTCATGAAATATCTTAAAAGAAGACTCTCACCTCACAAAAGAAGAAACTCTTTTTTCATAAGATTATTGAGATGAGAAAGAAAATCACAAGACACAAAATCTCATGAAAAAAAGACAATGAAAGGAGATCACAAAATACAAAATTTCTTCTTGTGTGAGATGTAATTCTTCTTTCATGAGTCAAAATTCTTCTTTTGTGAGACTCCCAATGAAGAATTTGGGCTTTGAAAAGAAGAATTGGGAACCTTCGCTAAGCCTTCCATCTAGAATGTTATGGATGTTCCAAAAACATATTTCAGGGTCTTTAAAAAAATCCACCCGAATCTAACTAATTGGGTCCAGTTTATCTAGATTCATTTGTTTGCTTTTCTCTAGAGCATCATTTTTATGGGTTTTCAAAAAAAACAAAAAAATAAGATGACTGCCAGACGAAAGAATATTTTTGAAGAAAGACTTCTTCTTTTGTATCAGACAAAGACTTTACTCAGCATGCTCAGAACCAAAATTTGACATTTTTATAAATCAAGTTCAAGTTTATTGCACGAAAACTCCATTGAGCAAGCTCATTCACAAGGACGTCCTGTGACATAAACACTTAAAATACAAACACAGATAGGTAATAATAGTATATACATGAAATGCACGTTACATGATACAGGCTGGATATACATACAAGGGTACCACATAGGGTGACCGCAGGTGGTAAACATTGATATGAGACAGGGAAGCGACTTACAGGTTGCATACTGATAAATGAAACATGATGACTGGTGTGTGCAATACATATACAGTATTTTGGCAGCTAGAACAAACAACAGTCTACAACTGATATGGGGAGGAGTGATTTGATAGAGTAGCAGTGAGCGTAAGCAAAGATAAAGCCAGGGTAGAAGGGAAGGGAAAGCAGTTAATATGACAAATCAATTATACCTTACCAGTGGATAAATATGGCACACATAGGGGAAGGAAGAGACTTAATGACAGTTACAGGTGTCTTTTATTTTGGCTGAACTTAGTGATTTGTAAAAGTTTATTGAAACTGTGCTAGTTAGTTTCAGTATGGTTTGTAATTGGTTCCAAATGGAGGAAGGGGCATATGCAATACACGTTTACCAAAGGAAGTCCGCGTCCTTGGTATGTCAAGCATAATAAAGTCAGATTTTCTTAACGTGTACACACTATGTGAGATACTAATAAGGGAAGAGAGATAGCTTGGCAATTTCTGCAGGAGCAGTTTAAGACTCCATAGCCCAGCATGGAGCAGGCATCTAGTAGTAAGGGATGTCCAACCAATAGCTGCATATAAGTCACAGTAATGCGAACAGTAAGGGGAGTTGGTAATGAACCGTAACACACGGTGATAAAGGATGTTCAGTTTACTTAGATTTGCAAGAGTGGTGGAGGAATAGATTACATCGCCATAGTTGAGTAGAGGGAGAAAAGTGGCCTATTTCTGTAGAAGAAACCTAACCTTGCTTTTAAACTTCTAGAGACATCTTCAACGTGGTCACTGAAAGATAATTTATTGTCGATCCAGATACCTAGATATTTAAATTTGGTTACAACTTCCAGAGGCTTGTTTAGCGTGGTGACAATGAAGTCTTGGGCAAGGGTATTGGGGGGGCCTGAGACAGCACTGCGGGAGAATATCATCGCTTTAGTCTTCTTAGCATTGAGCAGAAGCTTTGCCTTTATTAGATTATGCTCAAGTTGTGCGACGTCCGCTTGAAGCTCTCCCTTTACTTCAGATAACGAGGAGCCAGAAGTATACAACACAGTATCATCTGCAAAAAAGTGCAGATTGGATGTAGATATGTTAGCATCTAAGTCATTAATGTACAGAGAAAACAAGATAGGGCCTAAGATGGATCCTTGGGGGACTCCTCTTGCAACTGGCAAGGCAGCAGAAAAATAGTCTTCTGCCTTTACTTTTGGAATCTTCCAGTTAGGTAGCTAGAGAACCACTGGGTGGTATGGTATGTGGCACCCAACTTTGCAAGGCAATTGACTAATAGTTTGTGATCAACAGTATCAAAAGCTTTGCTGAGGTCCAAAAAGACTGCACCAGTTACCTTCTTAGCATCTATAGCAGAGATCCAATCATTGGTTACTTTTGCTAGTGCAGTGATTGTGCTATGATTAGCCCAGAAGCCAGATTGAGCTGGGTTAATGAGAGAGAAGGTTTCCAAGTGAGATTTTAACTGAATATGGATCAGTTTTTCGAGAACTTTAGAAAGGATAGGCAATATGGAGATAGGCCTATAGTTGTTTACATCGCATGGGTCACCAGATTTAAATAGAGGGAGGATATGTGCTGATTTCCAGCAGGATGGCACAGTAGCAGATGTAATGGAAAGATTGAAGATGTGGAGAATTGGGGCAGTGAGATGGGTGTAGCCTGACCTTAGGAAAAAAGGGTTCCAAGCCATCATCCCCTGCGCTTTTTTTGGTGTCTAAGTTAAGAAGAGAATCTTCTACTTCTTTATAAGTTATCTCATGCAGTTGAAAGGGGCTGGGTGCAGGACTAGATGTGGCGGGAGGGGTATGCTGGCTCACCGCAGCACCAGCATAAGGTGACGAGTCAAAAAGCTAATCCAGCTGTGGCAAAGTGGGAGTTAAGTTCCTCCAGGATTAGGGACTTGTTTTCCACAATCTTGCCACCTGCAACTATCCTTGTTGGGACAGATGGGGCCATGGACTGTCCTTCTATAGCTTTGATAGTCTTCCCTATTTTATGAGGGTTACCTTTAGCTTGTTCGAGAGTAGAAATATAATAGTTAGCTTTAGCAGAGCGAAGTTTTTTCACACAGTTATTCCTGGCTGTTCTAAAGGCCTGCCAATCCGAAGATTCTTTGGAATGTCTAGCTTTGGCCCAGAGCTTATCTCGAACTATAAGGGCTGCCTTGAGATTTGAGGTGAACCAGGGGTTGGAATTGTTCTGTACCCTTACTTTGATGAAAGGGGCATGCTTATTTATTATTATAGTGAGTTTGTCATTAAGGATGCAAGCTGTCTTGTTGACATCTTTGGCTAGGTAAAGATCTTGCCATCTGATCATGCTCAGGTCAGATAGGAAGTTTACTGCACTGAATTTGCGAAAGGATCTTTTTGTTATAAAGATGGGTTGCGGACGGGCCTTAATTTGAGATCTTATGCAAGCAACAATTCCATAATCACTCATGTCATTGTGAAACACTGCCAAATGAGATATTTTGTGTGGATGGGTGGTTAGTACCACATCTAGAATGGAACTGTTCGCAGTATTTAGAGTGTTGTTCCTAGTAGGTTCACTGACTAATTGCCCAAGACCTAGCTCGTCACAAAGGGAATCAGGAACAAATTAATATGTTTTCCCCAAACCAAAAAAGGCGTCTTTCTAGGGCATGCCCCCTCTACCGTGAAAATGTCAGAACAAAATGCCCAACCATCTGGGCTGTCAATCAGAGCAAAGAAAAAGAGTATATTTTCACTTTTTCTACTGTCTGGTTCTTGCAGTCTAAGCATCTAACCAACACAAAACTTACAAAATCAAGAGACCTTTGCTTTCCAGGGTGCTCATTCAAACTTTCATGCAATTCTGTTCAATGGAGGTGAAGCTATTAAGGTTCAAATTTAGGGGTTTAATATTAGTCACCCTACTCAACCTTAACTATAGGGGTGCTAGTGTACCCCTATAATGTGTATCTATCTATCTATCTATCTATCTATCTATCTATCTATCTATCGATCTATCTCTCAGTGGTGCAGTAGTGCCACTACAGTTAGTGTTGAGCAGGGTTTTCTATGTTAAACCTCAAAGTTTGCACTTCAATCACTTTGCAACCATTCAACATATTTGAAAAAATGTTGCTTGCACAGCCTTGGGGCCATATCTCTTGATGTGCAAAGTTTTGGTCTAGTCAGATGTGCAGATTCTGAGATCCAGATAGTGAAATAAGTGAAAAAAATCTGTGGGGTGCTTTCTTTTTGTCATCACCTAGCACCAGTCGGTTTGGAATTTTGGTCTTACATTATCAGGGTAGAAAGGACTTGGGCCACAGTGGTGCCGTTTGCTGCTTTGGTGAAAAACTATTAATCGGTTACAAAGTTATTAAATTTAGAAATTATTCTGAGCAAGCTCAGTATGATATTTTGGATAGCTGCTTGGAATAAAAAAAGAATTTGGTACATACAAACAAGAATCATTTTTGCATGGGTGTAATCCTTTTTTGTGAGGAAAAAATCTTTTTTGAATGGCCACCATCTTATTTCCATTTTTTTCATTAATTAAATTCTGAAAACCCCAAAAAATGATATTCTGCACACTCACCAACAGATATTTCTTTCTAATCAGGAAAAATGACCCAGGAATGTGTTTTTATACATTTTAAAATCCTTTTCCATGATTCAATTTCCTTTTTTTCGCACTGCCATAAAAAAGGGAATTTGGCCATATGAAGAAGGATCCCTTGATATGGAAAAAGAATTTGGACTTTTTTTAATTTTTTTTTCGTATTAAGGCATTCTTTTTCATATGAATAAAAAAAAATTGAAAAAGGATTGCTTCATATGAAAAAATAATTCCCCCAAAAACTAAGTCAAGATTCTTTTTTCATATGAAAGAATTATTTTAAGAATGTTTTTTCCATTCATACAAAAAAGGATACCCTCATGTGAAAAAAGATCTTGGACTTCATTTTTTTCCCAATTCTTTTTTTGTATGAAGGAATTCTTTTTCGTATGCCTTTTCATTCATGCAAAAAAGGATTCCTTCATACAAAGAAAGAATTTAGACTTTGTTTCTTTCTCCCACATTTCCAACTTCAACAAGCCATAACTCCCTCAATATTTGCAGTTAAGGGACACTCTACATATCAAAACAAAGGTCTTAATATGTACTGCTAGAACAACAGATATTACCCAACATAAATGTAGGAGGCATATAAAAAATACAAAAATCAAAACATCAGAATTCTCATAGAATAGCATTGGAAGTTTAACAAGCCATACAACCAAGCCAAAAAAATTTTTTTTGTCAGAAATAGAACTGTAGTGCTCTTTGGGCCCCTGCACTTCTATGCCAACATGGATGTATGCATCTAATGAGGAATGGAAGCACAGTGCCTTGATATGTTCATGCAGATCCTGAAGGGACCTGCGTGACTGAAGATATGATTATACTATCTCAAAAAGTAAGAACATTCATTGCAAAAAAACTTTGTTAATGCACCAGTTAGACTCAAAGCAACAAAAGTTGTTAAATGTGGTGTTATGGTTCCCAACCCTATCACCCAGCCCCCACCCAGCAGGCAGCAACAGGGAAAAACATTACAGTTTTGCCTCTCCTGAGTCTTCACAAATCTGGTGTGGGTGTACCTTGGGGTTGTCATCCATAATGATCACCACATTCTCATATACTCTACACATCTCAGCTTATTTATGGATGGAATAGGGTGAGCATTAGGGTTGACAGCCCCAAGGTACACCCCACACCTGATTTGTGAAGACTCAGGAGAGTTTAAACAGTAATGGGTTTTTCTGTTGCTGCCTGCAGGTTGGGGTTTGAGTGTTAGGGTTGGGAACCCTAACACCACAGTTCCCTAATTTTGTAGCTTTAACCCTAACTGGTATATTAAGGAAGTTTTTTGCAATGAATTTCCCTTCTTTTTCAGATAGTAAAATTGTATCCTCATTTTACTGTGGGAGCACAGGGTCATTTTGACCCTGCGCACCCATCATCCATCCAGATAGTACAACAGTGTCCATGCACTCCCATCCCTTCATCAAGATAGTACAACACTGTCAATATGTCACGGTGGGAGAGCATGGTCTTTTGGACTCTCACTCCCATCCCTCCATCGAGATAATACAACAGTGTCCATATGTAATGAAGGGAGTGCAGGGTACTTTGGGCCCTGCTGTCCCATC
This sequence comes from Neoceratodus forsteri, assembly GCA_016271365.2. Lineage (NCBI taxonomy): Eukaryota > Metazoa > Chordata > Ceratodontiformes > Ceratodontidae > Neoceratodus > Neoceratodus forsteri. The sequence goes on from CM028129.1 coordinate 878,852,004, forward strand.
CCTCCATCCAGATAGTACAACAGTGTCCATATGTCATGGTGGGAGCTCCATCCAGATAGTACAACAGTGTGCATATGTCACGGTGGGAGCAGAAGGTCCTTTAGACCCTGCACTCCCATCCCTCCATCCAGATAGTACAACAGTGTCCATGTGTCATGGTGGGAGTGCAGGGTCCTTCAGACCCTGCACTCTCATTACTCCATCAAGATAGTACAGCAGTACCCATATATCACAGTGGGAGAGCAGAGTCTTTCAGACCCTGCATTCCAATCCCTCCATCCACATAGTACAACAGTGTTCATATGTCAGGACTCTGCACTCCCATCCCTCCACAGATGCACATATGTATGTAGCTGTGGAAACACAGGTAGATCTGGTCTCTGCATTTCCACACATTAAGTTGTCAGCAGGTGTAGTAAAATTGCAACAAATTGTCATAACTGTGCCATCTCAAATAATTTTCACCCTAAATGTTCAACATAACCTTCTTAGCACCTCACCACATGTTTCCAGTGTGGTAAACTTTCAAATCCCTATCAAAATGTAATTCTGCACAACTGTAACACTGGTTTGTGCCACATTTGAGGAAAAATTTTTTAGTAGGATCTGAAAAATTACAGCTGTACTGTTCATGAGGTGGTGTGGAAAAATGGCAGTGCTAAAAATCTGGGGTGAGAATATGAAAAACTGGTGAAGTTATGAGAGTGCATAGAAGCTGTGAAACGCATGCTCGCATCATGGTCATTTTTTGGAATTTTTTCAACAAACTTTCAACATCAGTATTTTGGGACCTCTCCTCATGAAAAGTGCAACTTTGATTTTGTTGATCCATCCCAAAAGTTCATTTCACACAACAGCCATGCCATTGTGTGCCACAGGTGTGAAAACACATTCTGGGCTGAATGTGCAAAAATTGGCAATGTTACAAGTGTGCATACAAACTGCACAACACATGCTGGTAAGGCTGTCATTTTTGGGAATTTGTTCACTAAATTTGCAACATGGGCTCTTTGGGAACCCACCTCACGAACAGTGGCACTGTCATTTTGTGACTCAGTCCTAAAAGGTGATTTCACACAGTGACTGTGAAATCACCATTTGGGACTGAGAAAAAAAAAAGGACAGTGCAAGTGTTCATGAGGTGGGGTCCCAAGAACCCTATGTTGAAAATTTGGGGCTAAAATTACCAAAAATGGCCAAGATATATTTATGTTCCCTTACCTCCTACCCGATTGTAACCCTATGGATATTTATTTGTCTAAAATCTTGTCACTTTATAACTTGTACTGTTCCGTTGACTTGTATGTAACTTTCCTCCAGGTAGCCCCTGAAAAAGGGACCTCTGGGGCCCATCAGGCTCACCCGGTCAACAAAATTCAATAAATAAATAAATAAATAAGATATCAACATAAGTTGAACCTCCCACTGACTCCCAAAATCTCATTTTTAACTTTATTTGCAAAAATCTAGCATGTTTGTGAAAGTCTTGTTTTGAAAATCACCCATATTTGTGAAAATCTGTTTTAACTTTATTTGCAAAAATCTAGCATGTTTGCAAAAGTCTTGTTTTTGCAAATCGGACATATTGGCTTAACATATCAGTTTCATGCAAAACACTTAAATGTTCCCATAGGAAATAATGAGAAATTAACAACTTTAATAACTTTTGAATGGATTAATATTTTTTCACCAAACCTTCAAAAGATACAGCTGTGACTGAAAAGCTTTCTACCCTAAAAATTTCAGCCCACAACATGAAGCCGTTTCTAAGATCCAGGATGACAAAAAATGTCAAAAAATTCAATTTTTTCTGTTTTTTCAACACTTTATATCTCAGAAACCACTTAATGGATTCCCAGAAAATTTAGCAGGTCAAGAGAACTACACATAGAGATTATGCATGCCAAATTTCATGCAAACCCATTAAACGGCTCCAATGTTATTCACCCTCCAAATTTGAACTTCAACATAGAAGTGCACTTTCACCCTAACTATACTGGCATGACTACACCAGTATAAGATATTTATATATAGGCTATACAATGGTGAGCTGTCAGATAAATGATTTATCTACACAAGTACTGTTTGAACTTGGGTAACCTCATGAGTGGCATAAGCCATGAGTGGGGTGTCCGAGGTCAAACAGCACAAGTGTAGATAAATCATTTATCTGACAGCTCACCATTGTATATTTCATTTATGCAATAGGGATGCTTTCTATCAGTTCAGGAACATTTGCTTTTGACTGTTTATCTTTATTTTAATTGATCATTCCTGGGTGTTTTGGTTAACTTTCCTTGAGTATGTTCACCTTGCATAGTGGTTGCTATTAAATGAAACACCATTCATTTTGCAGAAAATTTCTTGCAGAACAAATGTCATGCTCACAGTACTATGCTACCTTTTTCATTTTAAAGTTATTCACATTTGTTTGTCAAAAAAGGGGAAAGAAAATTGAATTTTATGCTGTTTTTTGCTAATTATAAAAAAACTAAAAGGTATCTATAAATGAAACACCACTCATTTTGTAGATATTTTTGTGCTGAAAATTTTTTGTGCTCATAGTACAATGCTGTCATTTTTTGTTTTAAAGTTATTCCCATTTGAATATGGTTAGGACTGCTTCTGAGGCTGAACATTCTAAATGAATTCTGAACAGAATAAATAAGTAACTGTGTGTATAAATAAATTTATACACACAGTAACTCAGATAAATGGATTTATCACACTCTATTTATCTCCACACTTATTGCATATATATATATATATATATATATATATATATGGCAAAAAATCTCTTAATGCATCAGTTAGGGTTGTTAGACTGTGACAAAGCAGGAAAATTCAGTGTTAGGGTTCAAAACCCTAACTCTGCATCCCCACCATCACACACTCACACACACACACACACACACACACACACACACACACATATACATGCAATTAAGGGAAGGACCAAGGCAACAAAACCAATCACACATGACCAGCAGGAGGTGTATACCTCTGTTACTGTAGCAAGTAAAGAAAAAATGCAAGTTCAGATATCATACAATATTTCCAAACTTGTTTCAGCAGGTTACTTCACCTAAAGGTGAACCAATCTGCCAGTAGTGAAAACAGTGTACCTCATTTCATGTTCGACATATGGGTGGCGAAAGGCATGATGGGTGCCACAATGTTAGCTTATGGGAAATTGCTCAATGTCAGAACAGTATAACTTTGTTATCCTTAACTATTTTTGCAGCAAAGCAGCAAAAGGCACATCTGTGGTACCATGGTGTGCCACGCTGCAAATGTCAGCCCAAAAGACCCAACTGTTTGCTTACAGGAGGATGGCAAAGATGTGCAGTTTTCAGAAGCACAATTTCGCAAAACAGTTTCAGAAACACGAAAGTGTCACAAAGAGAAGGCACGACAGTTCCGCATTTGTGAAAGCATGTAGAATGCTTTCACAAAATACTTTTGCAAACTCGAAACTGTTGCAAATGTATAGTATGACAATTTCACATTTACAGAACTATTTTGCGAAACTGTTTTTAGGAAATGTCAAAAATCCTGTTTTGGGGCTTGTAAACCCCCAAAAACCATATGTGTAGTCTGTGCTGTATGTTGCTGACAGCATGGAACCCAAGATGCCTAGTTGTCCATAGTGATATGTGTTTGGTGGAGCATGGAACTTCTAGGATCAGAGTTAGCAGTGATCACCTCATGCCACATCCCAACATCTGTTGGTGTGTGGAGAATGGGAGCATGGAGGTCTGGTTTCATGGTTTACATAGTTGTATGTTATTTTTGTTACCTGCTGCTGGTTGTGTGTGATTGGTTGTGTTGACTTAGTCCTTCCTCTACTTGCATGTATGCATGTGTGTGGTGGTGGTGGCAGTGGGGGGGGGATTGTGGAGTTAGGATTTTAAACCCTAACACTGAATTTTCCTGCTTTTGTCGCTGTGTAACAAACCTAACTAATGCATTAATGGAGTTTTTTGCAATGAATTTCCCTTCTTTTTGAGAATGTGAACTATAAATTGTGAATGGTATGTCTTGGTGAGAGCACAGGGCCTGAATTCCATCTTAATCACATGCGTTTGTGGGAGTGAGGGCCCTCCGAGCCCTGTGGTCCCATGTACAGAGAAGCAGGATGCCATAGTGCAGTCCTGTAGTGTAAGAAAATCTTGTAACAGTGATTTGCCATGCTAAGGGTGACAGTAACAGTAATGGTCATGCAAACACTAATGATAATGGTAATGTTAACGGTCACGGTAATGCAAATGGTAATGGTAACAGTAATGCTACCGCTAATGGTAGTGGTAATGGTAATGCTAACAGCAATGGTAATGCAAATGCAAATGCTAACAGTAATGGTGTTGCAAATGGAAAGGCAAACAAAAATGCAAACGGTAACGCAAACAGTAACGCAAATGCAAACGGTAAGTGTAATGCAAATGGTAATGCAAATGTAAGAGGAAATGGAAATGCAACCAGTAATGGTAACATGAACAGTAATAGAAACGCAAACACAAATGTGAATAGTAACAGAAACGCTAATGCAAATGCAAACGCAAATGGTACCAGTAACGGTAATGCTAATGCTAGCGGTAACGGTACAAGAAATGCAAACAGTAATGGTAATGTTAACAGTAACATGAAGGCTAATGGTAACACTATCGGTAATGTAAACACAAACACAGATGGTAAAGGTAATGCAAACCGAAATGCAAACGCTAACGGTAATGGAAACAGTAATGGTAATACTACTGTTAATGCTAACGGTAACAGCAATGCAAACTGAAATGGAAATGCAAGCGCAAATGGTAATGCAAATGCAAACAGTAACAAAAATGATAACACAAACGTAAATGCAAACGCAAACATAAATGGTAACGGTAATGCACACATTAATGGTAACGCTAACAGTAATGCTAACACTAACGGTAATGGCATCGCACATGCTGATGGTAATGCTAACAGTAATGCTAATGGTAATGGTGACACAAACACAAATGCTAATGGTAACGGTAATACAAACGCAACTATGAACACAAACGCAAACAGCAACGGTTATGGTAATGCAAACACAAATGCAAATGGTAATGGTAACAGTAACATAAACATAAACATTAACAGTAATGCTAATGGTGATGCAAACGTAAATGCAAATGCAAACAGCAACAGAAACACAAGCACAAATGCAAACCGTAATGCAAACAGTGACGAAAATGCAAATGTAAACATAAACAAAAATGGTAACACAAATGCAAGTGCTAACACAAACGGAAATGGTAACGGTGAAGCAAATGGAAATAGTAATGCAAACAGTAAAGGAAATGCAAGTGCAAATGCTAACACTAACTGTAACGCTAACGTAGATGGAAACAAAAACCAAAGCACTAACGGTAACACTAATAGTGACACTAACATAAATGCAAACACAACCGCAAGCGCAAACAGTAACGGTAATGGTAATACTAATGGTGATGCAAACATAAACGCTAACGCAAATGGTAACGGAAAAGCAAGTGCAAACATAAACACAAATGCTAACGGTAATGCTCACTCACAAGCTTTGTGTCAGGTGCATCAAGAAGCACAGAGAATACAAAGAAGGTGGGCATAATAGTGCCCTGGGACAGGAAAATGAGCACTTGGAATACTAAATTGCTTATATCTCAGGAACTGTACGAGGTAGAAAACACATTTAATTTCATATTATTTATGACTTTCCAGGCTAGTTTTGCAATTAGCTGCCTGGTGGGGGGACTAAGAATTTATTTATTTTTATTATTTATTATTTATTTATTGAGGTTTCAGAAAAGTACCTTTGAGTTACAGACTCCTTTACAAAGGTTCCACATCACAGAAATCAGATACAAAACAGACAGGACATGGACAATTCACCTTCACCAAGGCAAAAAGTAAGCAATAAACATAGAGTAAGGAAAAAGGCTAATGGTTTGATACTTGGAATAATAAGCATAGTTCTTAAACAATACGTTATTATTACTCAGAAACCTAGTTGGGACTGACAGACTTAGGCTGGAGACTCAACAGGGGAGGGAAATAAGCCGGCCAGGGGCCTTAGTCAGGGAAGGGAGGGTAATGAGTGGCAATCACAGTAATTAGAGGACTAGAGGTGTTCCTTAAGTTGAGTTTTGATGGTGCCAATTCAGTTTTTGTTAGCAAGGGAGGTGGGCAGGCCATTCATCCAAGAGGGGGCTCTGTAGCTAAATGACCTTTGGAATTGAGAGGTACAGCAGTGGGGCACTGTGAGGAGCTGCTTAATAAAGCTTCATGTCTGTTTAAGTGCTGGGGATAAGTGGATTATAGGGGTGAGCCCAGGTGGGGCGAGGCCAAGGGTGACCTTTTTTGCCTTGAGGCAGGCGTGGTACCTGATTCTATTTTTGAAGTTGAGCCAGTTGGTGTTAATGTATAGCGAGCAAGTGCGGGTGAGATGGTCACAACCCAGGGTAAGGCGGCAGGCTTTATTAAGGGCAAGGCTTAGTCTGGATAGGGCTGAGGTGCTCACTGCGCTATAGATAAGTAAGCCATAGTCAAGTAGGGAGAGGACAGAAGAGGAGACAGTGAGCCTAAAGGCATCTTGAATGAGACAGTGTTTGAAGTGGTGCAGTATCCCAAGATGAATGTTGAGGGTGGTAGATAGGAGGTGTATATGCTGATGGAAACTTAGTGCTGGGTCTAAGGTAATGCCCAGGTATTTAAAGGAGTCCACTAGTTCGAGAGGGGGAAAGGTTGACAGTTAGTAGAGGGGGCCAATGTTCTCTCTGGGAGTTCTGTGGGTGGGAGAAGATCATAACTTTTGTCTTCTTATAGTTCAGTATGAGGCGCTGTGAGGAGAACCAGTTTTCAGCATCATTAAAGGAGGTTTGTAGGGAGTGATGGAGTTGAGATGGGTCAGAGTTGGTGGCGTTATAGGACAGCATCACCTGTGTAAAGTAGCAGGTTGTCTGCGCAGGACATGGGAAGGGAGTTAAGGAAAAGGCAGAACAGCAGTGGCCCGAGGATGGACCCCTGAGGGACGCTGGAGAGAATGGGCAGAGAACTGGACAAGATGTTACCTATCTTGACCTACTGGAATCAGTTTGTGAGGTAGTCAGTGAACCAGCAGAAGGCGTCCTGTGAGAAACCGAAGTTGGAAAGAGTGGTTAGTAAGAGATAGTGGTTGACGGTGTCAAATGCCTTAGCGAGATCAATGAAGACAGCACCAGAGATGTGGCCCTTGTCTAAGGCAGAGTGAATATGGGCAGTGAACTCCAGAAGGGCAGTAGTGGTACTGTGCCCCTTGTGGAAGCCATGTTGCTGTTTGCAAAGAAGGTTGTTTTTGTTGAGGTGGTTGGTGAGCTGATCAGAGACAATCCGCTCTAGGGCCTTGGAGAGAGGAGGGAGGATGGAGATGGGGCAAATGTGAAAGTTTCATCAATGTGACGAAAAGTCCTTATCTCAAACCGTTTTCGAGATACGGGAAACAGAAAGGCACGGTGGATGCCATAACATTATTCTATGGGAAAAATCTTCAACTTCAGAGTGCTGTAACTTTGGAGCCCTGTAATATTTTGGCACCAAACTACCTAAAGGCACATCTGTGGGGTCATGGCTTTCTTCCCTACAAATGTCAGCCCAAAAAATCAAACTGTTGTTTTGCAGGAGGGTGGCACAGATTTCCTGTTGTTTTGGCCCTACTTTTGCAAATTACTTTTGCAAATCATGAGCATTTCTCAAAAAAAATCATAAAACATTTGCATTTGTGAAAGTATTTTGTGAAAGTACTTTTCAAAAAAAAATTAAAAATCATATTTCTGGGGGGTTTAACACCCCCAAAAAGATATGCCTAGCATCCTCAGGGTCCGTCTAGGTGAACACAACAAGAATTGTGTCCCTAGAGAGTCCAAATTTTAAATGCTAGGCATTTCTCTGAGCTGCAAATGAAAATAAAAGTGGCCGACTCACAAAAGTAAAAGGGTCATTTGGGACAATAAAAATGACCATTTACGAAACTTTTGCATCTGTTGTTAACTTTTCCCATTGACTATAATGGGGAACCTTATTTTTGAATAACTTTTGAACCGTTTAATATTCTTTTCACAAAATCTTCGAAAGGCACATCAGGGAACCTGGCTGCATGTTTCTTGAAGTTTTCAGACTGAATATGAAAACCATGCAGGCTGTAGGTGTGAGCAAAGAAACACACAAAAAGTCAGTTTTTTGTGTTTTCTGGTGCTCAGTAGCTCCACAACTGTACGTCTGACCATAATGCAACTTGCCAGATCCAGAGACCTATGGTACCAGACCTCACATGCAAAATTTCAGGCAAATCAGTTGTATGGTTCCAAAGTTATTAAGGTGCAAAATTTGAGATTTAACCTTAAAGTGGTTACTCAACCCTAACTATAGTGGCACCACCATGCCACTATATATATATATATATATATATATATATATGTATGTATATATATATAGGCCAATACTCAGTATTCGAGAGACTTATAACATATGCATAATATTGACACCCTTTAATTTTTTTCTGAATTGTCAAAATGTTAAAATAACACCCCTCATTGGTAGTGCCTGAATAGGAGAGAGATTAAAAATAAAATCACCTGGGTTGGTCCTACAGTGTTGGTACTTTGGTACTTTGGTGTTTTGGACAAAGGAAGGTGACACACCCATCACGATTGTCCTCCATATACATGGATCATTTACTGAGTCCCTACCCAGACATCCATTTATCTAGTTTATTCTTAAATGTAAAGATGTTAGGTGAGTCAACCAAATCCTGTGGTAGCTTATTCCAGATTCTTGGTGTCCTTATAGTAAAATAGTTTATTTGTTTGTTGGTCTTTGCTCTCATAATTTCTAATTGTCTATTATGTAATCTGGCTGTGGTTTTTCTGGTGGAAAATATAATACCACAGATCTGCATCTGTTCCTGACTGCCTAGTATTTTAAATAATTGTAGCAAGTCTCCTCTGAGTCTTCTTTGAGACAAAGTGTGTAGTTCTGTCTTAACTAATCTAGTGCTATAGTCAAGGTTTGATAAGTGTGGAATGAGTTTAGAGGCTCTGCGCTGAATATTTTCAATCCTGTTGATATCCGAGATCAAATAAGGGCTCCAGAAAGGAGAGCCATAATCTAAAAGCAGCCTAATATGGGATCTGCAAAGGGGGAGTAGACATTGTTCTGATCTAGATACAAATGTTTTACTTATTCTACGGAGTATAGCGTTAGTTTGGTTTGCTATCTTGGTGCAGTGGGTAGTTAAGGATAGTTTATTATTCACAAATATTCCTAGATCTTTTTCTACTGTGGAAGTTCTGATGATAGTGTTATTCAAGTAATATGTATGAGCTGGATTATTTTTTCCCAGGTGTAGTACTGCACATTTAGAAATGTTGAAATACATCTCATTTGTAGATGTCCATTGTTCTACAAGTGATAAGTCAACTTATATTGTATTTTATAGCCTTTCCCCCAAGTTTTGTGTCGTCTGCAAATTTAACCATTATATTGCTAGCAGATATATGCATGTCACTTATGAACAGATTGAACAAGGTTGGCCCAAGCACCAAGCCCTGGGGAACCCCACTAGTCACTCTTCTTACACCAGACATTTCATCGTTTACCCTAACTCTCTGTGTTCTCTCATCCAACCACTGGTTTATCCAAGAAACCAGTATAGGTGAGAACCCCATGTTGCTAAGTTTGTCAATCAGTACTGAGTGGGAAACTTTATCAAATGCCTTACTGTAGTCCAACAGGATAATGTCCATAGGTATATTGCAGTCCAAGTTATAGTTAATGTATTCATAGAAAGAAACCAAGTTTGTAAAACGTGAAAAACCTTGTTTAAACCCATGTTGGTACATATCATTAATATTTAAAGTTAACATTTCATTTTCGAGTTTATGTTTGATAATTTTTTCCATTAGTTTACATGGTATAGATGTTAGACTGGTAGGTCGATAGTTTTCAGTCTTTGAATGAGAACCTTTTTTAAAGATAGGTGTAACTATTGCAGAGCGTCAGTCTTTTGGTACCATTGATTCAGATAGAGATTTGTTATAAATTATTTTTAGAGGTTGAATGATAGTGTTTATTGTTTCTATTAAAAACCTTGAAGTAATCCCATCTGGACCAGGACTGGTGTGTTTTTTTAAGGTGTTTAATGCTGACAGAGTATCTTGTTCTGTGATCGTATTTATTTCAACCTTTGGGGGTACAATAATAGATAGAGGAACTGATTTTTGTGCATAAACAGATGAAAAGTAATTATTCAGTTCAGCTGCTGTTTCGATATCCATGGTAATTGTTTGTGTGTTGATAGTTAATGGCCCTATTAACTTGTTACAGCCCTTTTTTTCATTTAGGTATGAGTATAGAACCTTATGACAGTCTTTTGTGTGAGCAATCTTAAATTCTAGGTTACGTTTAGCTATAGTTATCTGTTTTTTTAACATTTTGACTGTCTCTCTATAAGTTGGCAATATTTTATTGACTTGAGATGATGATGCTTTTTTAAGTTTGGAGAAGAGCTTCTTTTTTCGAGTAATTAATGATTTGATGCTTTTATTAAACCATTGTGGAATTTTTCCTTTATTGTTATATTTATATTTCTCAGGTATGTATTGTTTATCAAGTTGAGTTATTTTGTTTTTTAAGAGGTCCCAAGCTTCATTTGTATTTAGTCGGAGAAGGGCCTTTTCCAAGTTAATTTCTTCTAAGGCTTGATTGATGCAGTTAAAATTTGCTTTATGATATTGTTTTATTTTAATTTTGTTAGTTTTGGGTTGAAGGGATAATTGCATAGAGAAGAATATGGACATGTGATACCTATTTCCTATGAGGGTAAGATCTTAACGTCAGATGTTGGGATCTCTAAATTAGTTATAGCAAGGTCAAGAGTGTTTTTCCCCCTGGTGGGTTCCCTTACAATTTGTTTAAGACCTAGATTTATTATTACAGAAAGAAGTTGTTCATCGTTGTGATTAGCTCCAGAGAGGGTGTCCCAATTTATAGTTGATAAATTAAAGTCCCCCAGTATTAATATAGTATTCTTGTTAGCTAATTGCAGTATTTCTTCTGTAATCTGTCTGGTGATATTTAAGTCTGAAGATGGTGGTCTGCAGCAAGTTCCAACAAGTAGTTTGTAGGAGCCAGTGGGTTGGATATAGGCCCAAACACTTTCCAGTTGCGAGTCAGTTTCCTTTTCATACGAATGGATATCATTCCTTATATAAAGGCTGACCCCTCCTCCTTTCTCTGTGTTCTCTCTGTATTTATAGTAGTGTCTATATCCAGGCTGTTCCACTATCCAATCTTTGTCTATACTACCCCATGTTTCTGTTATTGCAATTATTGCCAGTCCTAGGGTCTGAGAAAGTATGCCAATTCAGCATATTTAGAGATGTTCATGGATCAAGCGTTAAAGGTAAGAATATTTAATTTAAGATTTGGTGATGAGCTAATATTGTTAATAAGAGGCTAGGATGATTTCCCAGTCTCCCCCCTATTTATTAGTTTAAATATATATTTATGTATGTAGTCATTTTTTGTCCCAGGATGGTACTGCCTCTTCTACTGAGATGCCATCTGTCCCAACAGTATAATGATGGTCTGTCCTCAAACTCTCCCTAGTAAGTTAGACACTTTACTCCCTGTCGATAGCACCATTTGCGGAGCCATTCATTTAATGCTTTGATTTTTGAAGTGATGCATCTGGTGGCTCTTGGGATAGATAGTACCTCGGAGAAGCAGATGGTGCAACCACGTTCACTTAATATGTTGTTTAATGCTACAAAATCCTGTTTAAGTTGTAAGAGTTGAGAACTTCCTATGTCATTTGTTACTGCGTGAACAATTACCAAGGGGTTTTCCCCCTGCAGTGGATAGTATAGGTTTGATCATTTTTGTTATATCTGCAATTTTGGCCCCTCTAAAGCTAGAGCACATTCTATTTTGTTTATCTGGGTTGCATATTGCTCTGTCTAAATATTTGATTATTGAGTTGCCTACTACAATTACCTGTTTCTGTTTGGTTTGTGGTTCAGCAAATAAATGTGTGACTGTAGTTTCCTTATATGACTTGTCAGGTAGTTTGTTTGCTTTTAAGTGATTTATTTTTATTGTGTTAATAGAGTTAGATAAGTGGTCAGATTTGTCATCTTTAGATTTAGTGATGTTACATTCACCTGGAGAAATGTCTACATTACTGTCCGTTTTTAGGGTAAGAGTTTCAAAAGAATTTTGTATGGGTAACTCCTGTTTTATGCCAAAGTAGTTACTTTTTTTTTGGTGTGTTTTTTATAGGGAATTTTTGCCCAGTTATCATCTGTGGTGTAATTTGAAGGAGTGGATGATGTGACTGGTTGATCTACTAGGTTACATGCTAAATGTTTGTTAGGAGATTTATCATGAAGAAGTGAATCATCTAAGTGTTTGGTGTTGGACACATTAGATTCTACTAGAAGTGACATCTGATCTATGTAATCCTCTAGCGCTTTAATGTCAGATTGAAGATTATCTTTAGGCTGCAAACGTTTGACTTCTTCCTGTAAGTTTTCTAACAATATGCATCTGTCACATACAAAGTTTGCTGTCTGATTTCCCAAAGTATACATTTGACAAGATGAGCACATTTTGTTTGCCTTCTTCATGATTTTGTTAATACAAACACAAGTTTTTAAGAAGAAGAGGTAAAGGAGAATGGCAGATAATTTACAATGTTTACCTTGTAGTGGTCCTAATCTTTTTTGGCCCTAGGCCCATTTGCCCCAGTGGACATGGTAGACATGCACCGATGCGCGTGTCTCTGCACGTGGCCCCGCTCATGCTCACCCCACTCGCTAGTGCGAGTGTTTTATAGAGGGAAACCGGAAGTACATCGTAACACGACTTCCGGTTTTGCGCTGGTCCAAGACTGTCTCAAAAAAGTATTAAAATTAGCCTTTAGGAAGGCTATAGTACTGTAAACAGTGTTATTACAGTGACAAAGTGCCAAACAGCTATTAAAAGTGCAGTATAGAAAGTGGGTTGTGATCCAGGAAGTGTCAGGGACTAGCCACTGACCTCCAGAATCCCACAATGCTTAGATGTTTTAACAAGGAAGTACCAAAGTCAGGAAGGTACCCCTGATTAACTTTTAACAGTTTTAACACAAGAAGTATACACGATTCAGACAGTTTTCACAATGATTTCAAGGTATATATCACAGTTTTCTATAGCAGCAATGCTTTATCTGCTGCCCGCTCACTAGTGTGAGTGTTTTTCCATTTTATCACAAGCATCTATTGATCCTGTTAAGTAGGGCTCCATTTTGTGACATTGCTGACAGTCCCATTTAGTGTACTTAATTATTGCTCTTTACTGTGCCCCAGAAACACAGCTGATATGCAATTTGCTGCCTAATTGCTCAATTTTACCATCCCCCTATGAACTCCATTTGCAAAATAAGTTTTAACTGTCTTTTTTTTACTTTAACACTTCCTTAACGTTCCCTACATGTGGTGTCTTTTTTTATCACATCCCTGACTTACCTGTTTGTGAGATAGCCAACCACTGTGGTCCTAATGCAACAAATTTAGAGTGGACATTTTATTTTTATTTATCTACTGCCCAAAGCTTGCCAGTCATGTCCCTCACTTTTAGACGTTGTTTACATGTTTGCCTGACTACCCAGCCTTGTGTCCTTTTGTGATGCACGTTTGCATCAGCCCGTGAGTTGGTTCAGAATCAGCAGAACCGGAAGTTCATGCCAGCACCTGAATTCATCACTATAAGGCTCTCAAAATCTGTTGCAATCACAGTTCAGCTTTCTTTTCACTACCACCTGCAGTACTGAGATGTGGTGTCCATTCAGGAGTTTGGAGTTAAGAACGTTAGCCTTTGCTTCTGCCCTTCTACTTGTTACTTGGCTTTGAGGAACACCTTTTCCAAGGTATAGTATGCTCCAAATCTGGGTTGGGGAGGCAGTATATAAAAAAAAAAAGTTCAGCTCTTGCCTTATGGTGCCGAGATGCTCGGGGGGGGGGGCTGCAGTTTGCAACTTGCAACAGTGGCACTGAGAGAAAAGAGGGAAAGAAGAGTCAGCATTTTACAAGACTGGCACTGAGGTGGGTGGGTACTGGAGAAAAGAGGAGTTTGCATTTTACAGGTTTAGTATTTAAGGGAATGAATACTAAGGAAAATAAGGCAAAGGAGTCTGCATTTTGTAAGCTAACATTAAGGGGAATGGGTGCTGAGAGAATAAGGGGTAGAAGAGTCTGTATTTTGCAATGCTGGCACAGAGTGTTTTTGTGCACATTTCAGTTTTCTAGCTGGTTATTGTGGGGAAAACAGTATATTGTGTAGTTTGCTGGTACAGTACTAAGGTTGTCTGATTAAGCTCTAGTTTTCAAAGAAACCCTGCAGTTTACAATGCTGGTACTGAAAACAAAACAGCAGGTTATCTGATTAAATAAACTGGGCATGGTCTCCAAAGTTTACAAAGCTGGTACAGAAAAAGAAACCCAGTAGTTTTCTAAGCTGGTGCTGAGAATAAAACAGCGGGTAGTGGGGGTTAAATGACCTGGACCTGGTTCTGCATGGGGCTCTTTTGTATGGGAGGCATTAGAACACAACTACGCTTCAATAGCTGCCTGCTTGTAAGATCCTCTGCTAAAAGTTCCAGAAGTTGAATCTTTGGGAAAAATCCTATTTTTGACTTGTTTTATGCACTACTCTATGGCCCATTATTGGCGGGGGGTCTTACTGGGTATAGTTTTTTGTCCTCTATGCCATTTAATGCAAGTGAGATGAAACTTAGATGGGAATGGGGCATGTTATTACCACTTAAAAAGGTACTGTAAGTAATGTGTGTTAATGCCAACAGTGTTGGCCCTGGGTGTTTTTTGTGCCCATTTCAGCTCTTTTGGCTGTTGCAGTGAATTGCACCAATTGTTTAGACCATGTGCTTTATGTGGGACCTAACATGGCTTCCATGGGTCTAAATGTGAGGTAAAGTAATAATTTCTTACTGGGCATGATGATGGTGGAGATCCCCACCGTCACCCTTAGTTCTAGTACTTCTGCTTGATTTTTGTTCTTTTGGCTTGTTGTTTGTTTGTTGTAGACAGTGATGTTTAGTAATTTGTTTGGGCCATGTGCTGAATGGTACGCTCACCAGCATCAACCCACCCCCACCCATAAGAAAAACAATATTTGCATTGGGTTTACTACCACAGAAGCTGTGCTGGTCTATCAAGCAGCACATGCCCAAACAATTAATAAGATTCATGGCAACAGCCAAATGAACCCCAAAGTGCAGAAACACACATAAATAATGCAAAATTACTAGAACTAAGGGTGACACTTATGCAGTCACTTCCAGCAAGCAATCCAGTAACATTTGTTTTTCTTTCTGGTGGTGTTGCTAGTGGTGACTGCCAAAGCCTCACCCTTGGTTTTAGTAATTTTGCATCTTTGGGTCTTTTTCTGCACTTTAGAACTTTTTTGGCTGTTGCAGTGAATCTTGGTCACTGTTTGGGCCATGTGCTAAATGGTAGGCCCAGTACAGGGGTCAGTTTTAGCATTATTGTACTCATCCAAAACCTAGCGCATATTAACCTAGAGTAGTGCTGCTAATTCCCAGCTTGTCTTCCTTGCCTAATGCAGCTTTTCCAGGTCTGTTAATGAAGTTTTAAGTCTCCATTTTAGCAAGCTTTAATTCTCATGCTAATCTATCTCAGTGTTCCAAATTGCCTGATGTGATAATTACCTCATTAATAGCTGCAGTTATCTGGCAGACAAAGAGGGGAATCCCACAAAAGATTCAATGTGAGTCATTATCACTCCACTGTTAGGACTATTCAGCTTTGTCCAGACTTTGTTAAAAGGTGGATTGCTGTTAAGCCACTAACTTCAAGTTTTCTGAATGTGTCTGTCTGATGGGTTGTCCCACATTAGAAAATGGGATTATAGAAAAGCCTAATTTTGATTGGCTAAAAGTTCCAATCAGCCAGTCAGGTATGAGACAATAGAGACTGGGAAATATCTAGTCCCAGCCTCTGTTGCCTCATATAGTTCTAATAATATTGGGCCACTGGAACTTTCAAAATGGCAACTGCAGCCATGTTGTTTGTCTCACTTAGCGAGACTTAAGCAGTCAGCCGATCTCCTCCTGTCCTGTTTGCCTTGTTCCTGAACTCACCTCAGTCAGGAGCAAGTAAATGAATACAGCATTTCATTTTTTTTTATCCTGTGCCCCATCAGCAAATGAACTGCACAAATAAAACGTTATTGCACAAATACAATTCTTCCCGTTATTCAGATTCCGGACCATGTCAGCCTCAGCCATGTAATAGCAACACTGCGACCTGCGGCACTATTCTCTAGCTTTACTCTACTAGTTTTTTTTTATCACAATAGCCCAGCAATAATAATGCTTCAAAATTACAAATTACAAACCGGCTGTGTTTTATTTTGTCAGTCACTTGTTACTCACTTGCACCTATGTAGGCGAGAATATGAGCATCGGGAATGTTTACTGTTGGGCGCTAGTACTGTCGGTAGCAGTCATGGGATTTTGGGCAACGGGCAAACGGTCGGCGGGATTAAGTACAGATCCCATCCCACTCCATCCAGACAGTACAGAGCTTCTCAGCTTGACTGCTTGCTACCCGCTCTCCCTCAGACATACAGTCAGTGGTCCTGTAGTTCGCGGCTATCTTTGTTTTTAAAAAAAGGCGATCAGCAAAATGAATCTTTTTTTATTTTTATTTGTGAGTGTCAGTGCTTCTATCCCGCTTGCAGTCTGGCCGCTAAATGAGCCAGTGCCACTACTAAGATAACATTGTTTGGGGCTAAATAAAATCAATACATAGAAATTTGCACCTCAGTACATGATGCCCCATGAGCTGCAGTGTTCTAATACGTTGTCCCTCTCATTGAACCGTGATCTTCCCATTACAGTGAGACTCGAGAGCTCCCGATGTTCCACTTCCTCATCGCCCTCAGGGCAATCGCGGGTCTTCCCTGCTATTACAACCTTAGCATGGCAGGCAAAATAAATAAAAACACATAAGGAAACCATATGCAAATAGAACACACTTTCCTTTCAGCTAAACTGTATAAACTTACCGCTTACCAGCTCTACTGATGGTACTGTGCTCTGTTATGGGGACACACACACACAGGAGGAGTAAACATAACAACCAGGACAAGAATAGTGTTAGCGGAGGAACTATTTTATTAAAAAACATATCTTAAACTAATATTCTACAATCATGTTTTTACTAAACTAATTTTATTCTGCAGGGCCCATTTATAAGCATATGTACCACCCTCAGGGTGGCGGTATTGTGCTATACGGACCTTCCAGGGGCTATAAGGCCCTCCGCCTGCAGTGTGTCGGGCCTCATTACACCCCTGGGCGGTCCGGTATAGCACAATACCGCCCACCCTGTTGGGTATTATTGCTTACTTAAGATCAATAGCCCCTACATTTATTTACAATTATTATTTTAAATATCTGTACTCAACATTTTAGTGACAAAGCGCTAAGGTATACATACCTGCAGGTGGTTGGTTTTATCCCATAATTACCATGGCTGCTCCCTTTACCCTCCAAATTTCTCAAATCTCCTTTTCCCTGGACACCAATGTAGACCAGATTGTGAAATTATCATCCATACACACACAGCTGCCACTACTGACAAGTGTAGGGGTCCAGAGCTCTTCTAAATGGACCACAGTAATCAATGCAGGGGCTGAAATTTAGTTTTTCAGCCACTAGTCCACAGGGTTTGTGATGGGGAAAATTCACTAGCCCCACAGCCTTTTCCACTGGTCTAACTGGTTTACTTATCGCAATGTTACCTTCTCAAATACCAGTCCAGATGACTAGTTAAAGGGGAAATTTTAAATCAATTTGTCCTGCAGGATAGTGTCAAAAAAAGTTAAGGGTAAGGTTGACCTCTGCCAGCATGGCTTCAGCATGAGTAAACATGATGTGAAATGTTTACTTACTAGGGGCAAAGCTGGTGATGACTGCCACCCAGTCACCCTCAGTTATAGACACTTTGTATCAGTTTGGGTGTTTTGCTGCACTTTTGGCTATTTTAGCTGTTGCCATTAATGTTCATTGCATCGGATGCCAAAACAGGCACGTCCTTTGTGATGAGTGTTATCCTAGCAATTGCACAGCCTATAAGTGCTGGTGTACACCCATTTGCCCTCATGCCTGCAGAGGTTCAGCAAGCACACATGGAAGCACCATTTGTGTGTCGAGGGTATACTGATTCTTTCATTTCTGAGCCATTACTAGTGGATCTTTTTAATTGTTTGGGGTCCCATGTGCTGCATGTTTAGCCCAGTATGGCATTTGTTGGATTAAACATGATATGAAATGTTTACTTACTGGGGGTGATGCTGGTGGTGACTGCCACCCAGTCACCCTCAGTTATAGACACATTGCACCAGTTTGGGTGTTTTGCTGCTTTGTAGGCTAGTTTGGCTGTTGTCATTAATGTTCATTACAAATGATGCCAAAGCAGGTGTGTCCTTTGTGATGAACGTTAATCTGGCAATTGCATGGCCTATAAGCTCCAGTGTACATCCATTTGCAACTAAATAACTACAAAATCAAGGGATCAACATGACGAAAATGATTCATTTTTTGGATGGTACTCCAACACAATACGAAAATAAAGGCAACTTTGAGGATGCATCTTTTGGAGAGTCTGACCAGGGAGTTCCTTGTGAGAAGCTTAACTTTCGCAGTCGCCATGGAAAAGGACCATGTGACGGTGAAGTTGGTGTTCTCAAGAAGAGTGGTTTTACAGCAGTAACTGCAAGAAGAGCTATAATAACTAATGCTCACGATTTGTTCATTTATGGAAAATAAAAAAATGAGCATGAATATGTGCATGTGAGAAGAACATTCTTCTTTGTCAAGGAGGGGGAAGTGAACTGCAAACGTTCACAAAGAATCAATGTAATGACAACGCCAAACACAATGATGACACACTGTGTCTGTGGAATTGAACCATTTGCAGACTGTGTGAGAGACCTTTAAGTACCATGCATTTCTGCTTAAAGTTGAACCAGCATAATATATTGTGGTGATTTGCATATATAGCCCATGGTGCTTTGCATTATGGGGGTATGTGTGATTTTGTATTTCTTTGAAAGTTGGCTCCCTGGCCAGTGCCCTTTGGGGTAACCATTGCCTCAGTGCTTGCGCACAGAGGTTCTTTGTCTTTGAACCATATGTTGTTTCTGCAAGAGAAAGGAGCTGTTTCTGCATGTATTGCATAAGCAACAAAGGACAGTGCAGCAATGCAAAGTTTACGGTAGACTGGAGATTCTTTTGTTTGAAATCTTGGGCAGAGTTGGCAAACAGAATATCACACATGGGATCTCCTTCACCACTAGCAGCTTGGCTGAGGTTCCTGACTCCACCACTGCAGAGGTCTGCAAGTCTACCAGTGTCACAATCCAGGTCTCAAAAATTGCAACAACCTCCTTCAGGTGAAGATGTGCCCTTGCAACAGGAAAGCTCGGCATTAATGTAAGTGTTAACATATATTCTAGTGGGCGGGATGTAGGTGTTAAGTACAACATTGCATCAATTACAATACAGGGTGACCTTATTCCTGATGTGAACCCCCTAATTTCTTGGGGCTTTCTAAGTTTTGGACATGGCTCTGCAGGTTGCATACTCTCCTGAGGCCAGAAAGTCAGAAGCCTGTTGATTCTATCCCCACACCAGGCAATTGGATTAACCCAATGCTGACACTAGTGTAGCATGAGGAGATGCTACTCTCCTGAGGTGCTCTCATTTGGAGGAGATGTTAATCAGAGTTCCAGTCTGTCGTTGTTTCAGATGGACTTTAAAAATCTCATGGCACTTCTCAAACAGTATTGGAATTTCCTCGGTGTCCAGCCAAATTTCCATTACACTGTAGCTGTGGAGTGGCAATCTTCCAGGAAGCATTCTGGAGAATGTAGTGTTGTCCCATCTGCAGGCACCTCTTTTGGCTGTGGGAGAAGGTTGCTGATTGTTAGTCTCCAGTCTGGCCAGAATACAGGGGACCTCTCACAGCCAGGGACCACCAGGGCCACCACCACTGCCTCAGAGGTCACCAACAAGGAGGGTTTGGATGACAGTTGGCTCAGGGAGGATGAGAGTGGTAGAACTGAGGTACACCCCACTAGTTATACCACACTAAGAATACCACCAACTTAATATGGTTCACTGTCAGCTGGCATCCATCTGTAAACCTCCTACCCCCAGGATGAAGTAGTAGAATTATCTAGTCCTTCTTTCCTGGTTAACAACAGCAAAATAAATAAAACCAATTCAGTAGTAGTCCCCCCACCCCACCCGAGCTGGAGATAATTATCAGAGATGGTTATTTTATTTCTCAATTTCTGTTTTTTTTAGGAAAATTAATAAAGTAAACTTTGTGGCTGTGCAGTTTACAACAGGGACAAAAACACACTTGTTATATACCTTGCTGAGGTTGTATCTTCTTCAGATACACAAGTCACCATCAAATATTTGCTAAAGAATAAAAAATACACCTACAGTGTTGCTAATGAGGACATAGCTGAATATTCTACAAAACCATTAAAATACATTGTGTCTGGAAATTTGGTGACCCTGTACAGTCAACAGTGACTCAATAGTTGCACTTTCCAGAACATGACTTTCTTCAATTAAACCATACTCTGTCTAGTTTTAAACTAATTTTCAAATAAATGCCTTCTCCTGATGTGGTCTGTCATGACAGGCATGGACTACATTAATATTTAGCCTATTAGCTAAGTTGTACACCTAATGGATCCCTCTGTTCTTCTGCTTTGGGACCAGATGCAGTGATTGGTTGTGATTAGAAGTTTGTTTACTACTGACACTGGTGAGATTTACTCTGTGTGAATTTGATGACTAAAGAGTGTGTTTAACTGCTTTTACTGTATATTGAGGTATATTAGGGTTAACTTAATCTTCCATATTTGTTACGTGTAAGCCATATTTATAAAGTGCTGGATAGGTAAAGGCATAGTTAGATAAAACATCTGTGGTGTGTCCCTGTTACTCACGTTATGTGTTGTGGTGTCCCTGTTACTCAAGTTATGTGTTAGAAAATATTGTGTTAGAAGAAAATATGCTTCACATTTCAAAGAATTGATGGTGTCTGTCTTAAGCATATAGCACCACATATATCTTCAGCAAAGTTGGTCTGGGGAAAGCAAAGGGATGTGAGAGAAAGCTAAACTGCGATTAGCTATGGGCTGAGATTTAATGGTGTCCCACAATGGATGGTCCAATAAAGGGTGACCTGTATAGTTTGAGACCAAATGATGAAAAGTTGCTAACTACTATACCAAAGTAGAAGACCCAGGCATTGTGATATCAGTTTTACATTAATAATAAAAATGGCAAATGAGTTATCATGGACACCATGTTACCCACATTAAATTTTTCTTCAGATACTTTTCAATCTTATTTTCTTAAACTTAGAATTGATAAACTATCTTTATATTTTGGATTAAACAACTACCACATATAAGTTCTCAAAATAATCCACAGTCATGACATTTAAAGAAAGTTTTTTTGGGATCATGAATGTCACACTTGCTCTCTCAGTATTGTATATATGCTATATATAAATATATATATATATATATATATATATATATATATATATATATATATATATATATTCATGGCAAAAACTCCATTTAATACATCAGTTAGGGTTGTTCCACAGTGACAAAAGCAAGGAAATTCAGTGTTAGGGTTACCACCCTTACCCCACACCAACCCCTCCCCCAACAACAGGCATCTGGGTGTGTGTTGGGGGCCTCAGCCCTAACTCTCACCCCATTCCATGTGTAAATAAGCTGAGGTGATGCAGTATAGGAGAATGGGGTGAGAGTTAGGACCGATGACCCCAACCCACACACACCGATGCCTGTTGATGGGGGTGTGGTGAGCATGGGGTGCAAGGGGTGGTAACCCTAACACTGAATTTCCTCACTTTTGTGGCTGTGGAACAACCCTAACTGATGCAGTAAATGGAGTTTTTTTGCCATGAATTTCCCTTCCTTTTGAGAATGTGCAATATAAATAGTGAATGGAATGTGGTGGTGGGAGTGCGGGGCCCACCATGCGGCCCATGTCTGCGTAAGAACCGTAACAGTAATGCTAATGCTAACAGTAATGGTAACGGTGAGTGAAATGCAAATGCTAATGGTAACCATAACACTCACATAAATGTGAATGTAAACACAAGTGGTAACTGTTACAGTAATGCAAACAGAAATGCAAATGCAACTGGTAATGCAAATGGTATCGCAAATGCAAACAGTATCAGTGACGCACATGAAAATGCAAAACTGAACAGTAATGGTAGTGATAATGTAACTGCAAACGCTGACAACTGTAACACAAACGGTGCTGGAAACGCAAACATAAATGCAAATGGTAACACAAATGGAAATGGTAACAGTAAGCTGATGTAATGCAATTGTAACAAAAAGTCTGTATCTCGCTTCATTTCCGAGATAGCAGCAGAAAGGTGATGTGAGCCAACAGTAGCGAAAAGTTTGTATCTCACTTCATTTCTGAGATCACAGCACAAATGCAATGTGAGCCAACAGTAGCAAAAAGTCTGTATCTCACTTTGCTTCCAAGATAATGGCACAAAGGTGATCTGAGCCAACTGTAGCGAAAAGTCTGTATCTCACTTCATTTCCGAGATAATGGGATGAAGGTGATGTGAGCCAACAGTAGCAAAAAGTCTATCTCACTTCATTCCAAGATAACGGCACAAAGGTTAATGTAAACCAAACCACTGAAAGGCACTTCCGTAGCACTAGGGCTACCTATGGTATAAATTTCAAGCCACTAGCACCATGCATAACGCGATGCACAAAACATTAACTCCGTCACACAGTATCTCTTTAGCAAATTATAGAAACATAGAAACATAGAAGTTGACGGCAGATAAGGACCACAAGGCCCGTCCAGTCTGCCCATTTCTTTTTCTGCCTTATGAATGTGCCATCGACCTTTGCATCTATCAATGGCCTATCTATTCATACTCATCTGTATTGCTCCCTTATACCTGTTCCATGCCTGTTTGAAGCCCTGCAGTGTATTCATACCTACCACTTCCTGAGGTAGGCCGTTCCATGCATCCACCACCCTTTCTGTGAAAAAGAACTTCCTCACATTACCCCTTAATTGACCTCCTTCTAATCTCATGCTGTGTCCTCTTGTCCTGCTATTTTTCTTATATTAAAACATGTTAGACTCTTTCACCTTGTTAATGCCCTTAAGGTGTCTGATTGTTTCGATCATATCACCTCTCTCCCTTCTTTGCTCTAGGGTATACATATTGAGCTCCATTAATCTGTCCTCATATGTTTTCTGATGCAGTCCCTGCATCATTTTGGTTGCCCTTCTCTGGACTGCCTCAATTTGGTTAATGTCCTTGTGAAGGTGTGGCCTCCAGTACTGCACACAGTACTCCAGATGGAGCCTAACCAGTGTCTGGTAAAGAGGAATTATTACCTCCCTCTTCTGACTTGTGGTACCCCTACTAATACACCCCAACATGTAAACAGCATAATTCACATCTCCATGACATCCACTCAACACCCTCCAAATTTCATGTTAAAAGACCAAACCGTTCCAGAGATATTTGATTTTAAAGTCTGTGCACCTTAAAGAAGTCTTGCACCACAAAATGGTGGAACCATCGGCCAGAAATGCACTAAAATGGCAGACCTGGTGGCTGAAAAATCTTTAACTGTGGTGGTGGGCAAAGTCAAATGGCAATAACTCTGCAATGAAACAAGATTTTTTCACCAAACAAAAAGTGGCATGGTCCTTGAAGAAAGGGCTCTTCATGTCCCAAGTTTCAGACCAATCAACCACACAATGACTGCGCAGCACTACAGGCAACACATTTCACAAAATTAGCAAGATCTGATTATTTGTCACTTTGCTGCGCAAAAACTGTACGTCTGACTGACATGAAAATTGGTAAATGAAGACATGTACCATTCCAGAACATGCATATCAAATGTTATATGAATCTGTTCAACAATTGCACAGCGTCATGCCAGGAAAACTATGCAGGAATGCCAAAAAGAGCATGTTTGCCACTTCACTACACAAAAACCATATATTCAACAGAACCAAAAATTGGTAAAAGAAGACATGTACCATAGCACACCATGTGTCAAATCTTGTGTGAATGTCCATTCAACGGTTGCACAGTGCCATGAGCAAACAACTGCTCAGCCACAATTCAGCAACTGTAGCAGCCAGTGACCCAAAAATTGTCACAGTCAAAGATCGATTATAAATCTTTCTTTATTCCAAATGCCAGGCAAATCGGATGACAGTTCAAAGGTTACTGAAGCAGAGCAAACCAAATTTTCTTTCATTGGAGTGGCATAATTCTGCATCTGTTGAAGTTTTACACACCAAACCACTGAAAGGCACCTCCGTACCACTAGGGCTATCTACGCTATACATTTCAAGCCACTAGCACCATGCATAATGATATGCACTAAATGTTAACTGCATCATGCAGTATCTCCGCAGCAAATTATTTTTTCAACGTGTAAACGACATAATTCACATCTTCAGGAGCACATCCACTCAACACTCACCAAATTTCATATTAAAAGACCAAACTGTTCCAGAGATATTCAATTTTAAAGTTTGTGTACCTTAAAGAAGTCTTCCAGCACAAAATGGCTGAACTCACAGCTGAGAATGTGGTAAAGGGGAGGAACTTGCAGCCGAAAAATTTCTGACTGTGAACAGGGGGCAACTTCAAATGCTTATAACTCTGGAACTAATCAACATTTTTTCACCAAACAAAAACTGGCATCTTCCTTGAGCAAAGGGATTTCTATGTGCCATGCTTCAGCCAATAAACCACACAGTGGCTGTGCTATGTGTCGCGCAAGATAGCGCAAAAAAAAAGCAAAAACTGGATTTTTTGCACTTCACTGTGCAAAAGCTGTATGTACCAGTGAAATAGAAATTGGTAAATAAATAGATGCACCATTCCACCCCAGGTATACCAAATCTTATCCAAATCTCTTCAATGGTTGCAGAGCAACATGAGCATAAAACTGCGCACGAGTGGCAAAAAAATAATTTTTGGCACTTCATTGTGCAAAAAATGTATGCAGATGTCAAATGAAAATTGGTAAATGCTCAGAAGTACCATAGAAGACCAAGTATTATAAATGTCACACAAATCCATTCAACAGTTGTAATGTTATAATCACAAAAAGAATGTGGCATTTAAGCGCTAACTCAAACAGTAATGCCAACGGTGACGTAAACGGAAACAATCATGCAAACGGTAACAGAAAGGCAAGAGCAAACATAAATATAAATGGTAACAAAAAAGCAAATGTTGATAAAGCAAACAGAAGGGCAAACACAAATGGTAACACAAGCAGAAATGCAAATGATAACGGTAATGGTGACACAAGCGAAAACAGTAAGACAAACGTTAACAGAAATGCAAGCACAACTGTTAATGCAAATGGTAATGGTAATGGTACTGGTAACACAAACAGTAACGGAAAGGCAAATGGTAATGGAAACAGAAATGTAAATGGTAATGCCAACGGTGACGCAAAATGAAATGCTAATGCAAATGGTAATGGAAATGCAAACAAAAATGGTTACACAGCAGGTTATGTAAACACAAGCGCAAATGTAAACGCAAACACAAATGGTTATGCAAACAATAAAGAAAATGCAAACAGTTACGGTAATGCAAATGGAAATGCAAATGGAAACTGTAACACCAACGGTGATGCAGAAGGAAACAATAATGCAAATAGTAACACAAATGCAAGTACAAACACAAATGGAAACAGTAACGTAAACGCAAATGTGAATGCAAGCGCAAACATAAATGAAAACACAAATGGTAACACAAACAGTAATGAAATCGCAAACAGTAATGCAAATGCAAATGGTAACGGTAATGCCAATGGTGACACAGAAGGAAACAGTAACACAAACGATAACAGAAACACAAACGCAAACACTAATGGTAACAGGAATGCAAACGCACATGATAACACAAACGGTAACATAAATGCAAACCGTAACGGTAACAGAAACGGTAACAGAGACACAAATGCAAATGCACATGGTAACAGTAACGCCAATGATGATGCAAAAAGAAACAGTAATGCAAACAAAAATGCAAACACAACTGCAAATGCAACTACAAATGGTAATGCAATCATTGATGCAAACGGAAATGGTAATGCAAACAGTAATGGTAAAGCAAGAGGAAACATAAATGCTAACGGTAACAGTAACGCAAATGCACATGCTTTGTGTCCCAAAAAGATGCATTCAGAAGCACAGTGAATACAAAGAATGTGGGCATAATAATGGCCCTCCGACTAGAAAATGAGCACTTGAAATACTAAATTGCTTATATCTCAGGAACCATACCACGTGGAAAAAAATAAAAGTCTCATATTATTTATGACTTTCCAAGCTAGTTTTGCACTTAGCCCCCCAGTGGGAGACTAAGAATTTTTGAGACGAAAATTCTGTATCTAGAACCGTTTTTGAGATACGGGACCAGAAAGGTGTAGCGGTCACCGTAATGTTATCCTATTGGAAATATTGTAAATTTCAGAGTGCTGTAACTTTGCAGCCCAGTGATATTTTGGCACCAACCCACCAAAAAGCATATCCATAGGATGTAGGCTTTCTTTCCTGCAAATTTCAGCTCAAAAGACCAAGTTGTTGTTTTGCAGCAGGGTGGCAAATATTTCCAATTGTTTTGGGCATAGTGTCATAAATTCAACCTTAAATGGGGTGTGTTGTGTGTGTATATATCTATGTCTGTGTGTGTGTGTGTGTGTCTCTGTGTGTATGTGTGGCAGTGGGGTGGGGCAGGAGTCGGAGTTAGGGTTGAAAAACCTAACGTTGAATTTCCTCGCTTTTGTTGCTGTAAAAAACCCTAACTGTTGCATTAACACGGTTTTTTGCAAAGAGTTTCCTAATTTTTTGAGAAAGAAATAACGAGAGATTTTGTTACTACACTACATGTAAACATGTTTATCAAACCTTTATAAAAGGGACATTCAGAGCAATGCCTCACCCAAGTTTAAACCCCACCCCTGCATAACAGCTACTGTATCCTGACTGCAGAGCCATAGCCCATCCAAGGCCATGAACATCAATGGTATATATATCTCTCTGATACCAACTGTGCAGTAGGTATAATACTCATAAGCTGCATGTCCTCAGCCATACAATGCCCTCAGCCCCTCAAATCAGTAATGTCATGCTCAGTGAAGACTCACAGACAAATGAAGGCCATACAGATCAATGCAATACCTTTGTCATGGCAGCCACATACAAGTCAAAACAGTGAGGACTTGCATGACCTGAGACGGGTAATGTCCCCACCAAAAAAGATGTAGTACATGCTGAGTACAAAGTCACAGCCAAACTAAACCCATGTACATCAATGTCATATGTGTCTGACACTAACTGTGCAGTAGTTCTTACTCTCATGAGTTGCATAGCCTCAGACAGATATTCCACCAACCCCCTACACCAGTAACTGCATACTGAGTAGAGACCTACAGGCCAACTAAAGCTATGCACATCAATGGTATGCCTTCCTCATACCATCTGCAGAGAAGTTAGAACACTAATGAGTTGCGTAGTCTCAGCCACACAATGTCCCCCCACAAGAGGTACTGTATTCTCACTGCAGACCCATGGCTCAACTAAGAGCATGAACATCAGTGTTATACCTCTGTGATACCAATTGTACACTAGTTATGACACTCATTAGTTGCACAACCTCAACCAGGCAATGCCCCCCCCTCCAAAGCAGCTAGTGTTTCCTGACTGGAGAGCCACAGGGCAACCAACAACATGAACATCAATAGTATACCTCTGTGATACCAATTGCACACTAGTTATGACACTAATGAGTTACACTGCCTCAAGCAAGCAATACCTTCCCCCAGGCAATGTCCTGACCACTCCTCAGGCCATATGCTGGAAGTTGAGTCCACAAACATAGCCCAACTAAGCCCATAACACACACACTATACCTCCTTGATACAAATTGCCCTAGTTGTAAAATTCATGAGGTGGATTGCATCACACAGGCAATACTCCCCACATGAACAGGTACTGAATCATGAGTGCAGAGCCACAGACCAAGTATACCCATCAACACCAATGATATAGTGCTGTGATTGCACTTCTACACCTGTTAAAACACACATTAGTTAGATGGCCTCAGCCACACAATACCTGCCCCTCCCAAAACTAGACACTTAATGTTTACTACAGAGCCACAAGTAAACTGAGGCTATGAACATCAATTGTACATATGGGCAATACCAGCTGCACACATGGTAGGACACTGAGTAGTTGCATAGTGCCAATCAGTGAATCCCTCCATACATGTCCAGATGACTTTGTGTATCTTGAGTTCAAAGGGAAAGTCAATGAAAAGGTGTCGACACATACAAGATACATTACTGATACAAGTTGCACTTGTTAGGACAGTGGTGCCTTGCATAGGCTACTCCAAGCAATGCCCCCAAGTCCTGTAAATCAGGCACAAGATGATAGGTATAGAGAGAGAGATGGCAATTAAAAGTACTCTCTCATAGCAATAGCACACATATATTTTAATGAAGGAGTCAAACACATCATTTTAAAAGAAGAATATTTACTAAAATAATAATTGTATAAAAATATAAAACTGTATATCTGTTCTTTATAAAAATATAACAATAAATAAAACTGTTTTTTCACCCAAGGCAGGGGGAAGGAATAATAAATAAAACATAAATAAAATAAAAGTAATTAAATAAAAAAAGAAAAGTGTTGCTTCACACTAATAGTGGGAGAGGATATACAGTATAATTAAAAAAAAATAAAAATAAACTGGGAAATATTTACAACAATGGCCAGGATTAACAGGGAGGTGCTGGCCATTCAGGCTGTTGTGCCTTGGGGAGAGGAGGAGGAGGAGGAAGAGGAAGGCTGTGCAGGAGTGGGTGTGGGTTGGTGCCCCTCATCTGCAGCTGGTGGTGGTGTTGTGGGAGGGGCACCTTCAAGGGGCTCTTCTGGCTAAGGAGCTGTGGAGGGCTGGTCATCATCTAGATGCTGCAGGTCCATATGGAGCAGGTGGTGAATGGCTTCCATGCCCTCCAGCTGGTTCTCAGCCAGCCGCACCATGAGGCCATGCGTGGTCTGGAGCAAAGCAACAGAGGCTTCCTCCAGATCCCTCAGCTCATGAATAGCTTGGGTGAGGCCCATGTTGCTCTGCTCTAGACCACGGGTGGCTACTAAGGCCACATGCCCTACACGCCCATGACACTGCAGCAAATCAATGATCTCCCCCCGACCAATGATATAATTGAGTTTTGCTGCAGTGTCATGGGTGTATTGGGCTGCAGCCCTGTTGCTACCATGCACAGCCTCGAGCAGCTGGCTGCGAGTGTGGCTGATTTTGTTGAGAACGGCAAGCTGCCCTGTGAAGAGAAAAATGACAAGAAAAGACATGTCAGTAAAGTAACATGTTCTCTAGTTTACTGATATACTGTAGTGATGTCTGTTTTTGTTTCATTAATGATATAGCAGATGTATGAACATCTATGGAACATCAGTATAGCTCTGTTTATTTCATAATACTATCATCGAATTCTGTTGCTGACACATTTGGCTCCTCCTCCCTTTCAGGTCCTGTAATATACCACTGCTTGCACCAGAATGTGGTAGTATGAACCCTACACTACTTGTTGATAAATGCTATTTCTTGAAAGACCTGAAGATCCTCTGTATGCCAGCATGCGCAACAGTTGGGTAATGATGAAAGACGACGACACCTCCCACCCAGCTACCCCACAGTCCCATCATCTCCCTGCATCTCAGCATGCTCCAACAAGCTGCACAGGCTACTAATATATACCAGAACAAAGGTGTAAAACTGAACTCACAGAAACCAGATATGCATCCCACAGAAGTGTTATAATAAAGTTATTTGTACAGTACTCTGTGATCTGTTAGCAAGTCATCAGGTTTCTCAATGTCAGCCCCTACTGTACAATGGAGTTTGCCCTTTAAGGGGCAAATCAGGTTGTCCTGGTGCACCTATCCACCCCCCTGTAGTGTTGAGAAGTGGTTTTGCTCAGGAGGGAGGGTGAAGGTTGGGGGAGGGCCTGGGGAGCCAAGACAATGGACAGGCAGGAGGGGGAGGGGCTAAAAAGGGGGTACAAAAAGGAATGCACAGAGCTGGTTCAGCCACTTTTGCTGACGTTTTTGTTACCACCCACCCACCCAAAAAAGGAAAGGGAAAAAAGGTTAAAGAAAAGGTTAAAATGGACTGTCAGAGGTGGATGACAGAGGAAGTCCGGTCGGACAATGGTGGACTGCCAGAGGTGGATAGCAGGGGGAAAAGGGGAGGGGAAAGGAGGGGGGGGAAAGAAAAAAGAAATATGATGAGAAGAAGAAGAAATTGAAGGACAATAAAGCGGTCTCAGTTATCACTGTTACCTACCAAAAAAGAGAAGAAGAAGGCACCCAGGTTTTCATCTGGGGAAGCAAGAAGAAAAGAAAGAAAAAAGGATCAGATTTGGAGTTTTGGATGCAGTACAAATAAATTGCAAAAGGTTATTAATAAATGACAAGGATAATGGAAATGCAATTATGATATATATAATAAATTGATTGCCAATCTGAGAACAACGACATACAGGTGTCTGTCTTTTGTGGGGGGAAAGAGGAATACAGGACAAACAAATAGATTTTCACATAAGTGTAGCACACATGTATGCCTGATCTAAATGCACAAACTCCACTTCAACAGTGAATTTGACATTGAACAACATGAAGACTAGTATTAGAGTTTGCTGTTATCTGCAGAACTACTAGCTGACATATCTGTTAACAAAACAACTGCAAAATAAAAAAAGAAAGTACATGTTGTTAGATTAGTTTCATACAATACCACATCAAAATTTTGTAGATTCATTGGTCAAACCAAATAAAGACTGTTTTATTAATCCTGCAGTATATTTGCAGTAAAAGACAAATATTACTACATAAGGTTACAAAATACTTGAAAATTGAACAACAAAATGCTTGTATACACCCCTTTCACCACATACCAAGGTGCTGTGAGCAAAACTAGTTTTTAATACACACTGAACTCAGTGGGTAAATCTTTGTCACTCATAGTAATCTTCCTGAGAACTCATATTTGGCACGAGATGTCTGTTGAATATGGTGGTACAACTGTTAATGTCTCTCAGTTGGAGGGCTCAAATCTCAGTTCTTGCAGAATATCATTAACATCTGACCACCAAAAGGTGAGCTGCAGTATCACAGTAGGTAATACAACAGTCCAGGTATGAGTTCGCACCTGCTTATCAAGGTCATCATCCACAACAACACATTGAACCTCAATCCCCACCCATCTGTACTGAAGAATATGCAGAATATGTTGTTGCAAGTATCAAAATCTAGCAGTAATAACATTAAGCTTTCACTTTTTCACAGACATATGCACAAAAGAAAAAAACAATGATATAAGCTATTCATGTTCCTCAACTGGAAGTGGAGGCAGACCTGCAGCACCTGGTGGATGACCCGCTGCTGGAGAGTCTGATGTCTGCTCTACAGAGGGGTTGATCTCAACAATATGTACCTCCTCTGTGGTTTCTGCTCCTCCAGCAGCATCCTCCATAGATGGTTCATCCTGTATAAAAAACATAGTAAAAGACAAAACATTACTTGTCTGTGAATGTTAGTATGAGTATGTATACCTCGGTACTACCATGGTGTACTTAATTGTTAATTCTGAAGAGTCCAACAGTATCTACCAGGGAATTCCAAAATCACTGTACTCCTCCTCCCTGAATTAGAACAGTTACTAGATCCTGAGTCAATAAGCATAGCTTAAATAAAGCTGTGTACATAAATAGTATCCCTGCCCTCCTAGTAGCTGGTCACATGGTGACATGATGAAGAATTTGAAGACCTCATGCAGACAATGTCTTGCCCATTCTCCTCATTGTACCAACTATTTTTAAAGGACCAACCACAAAATACTCCCTGTGCACTCCCCTCACAACCTTCTTGGATTAAGAATTGTATTCCCCACTTCAGAGTACATGAAAACATAAGCTGTGGACATCAGCAGCATCCTTTCCTGATTCATATATACAGTAATCATGACACTGAGGGGCTGCATGTAGACACACAGTCAGTACTCTCAGCTCTGTACACTAGTTAGTCCATGCTGAGTACAGAAAGGCACCAAAAATAATGGTGTGGATAGAGATGTAATAACTTATTGATGCATGTTGTATATATACTATTACAGTGACAAGTTGCACTGTGTCAGGCAGGGAATATAGCCGCCTCCAGTGCAACAAGTAGTGTATCTTCACTGTGCAGACATAGGCTACCTAAACATTTGTACATGAATCATATAAGTATGTGATACCACATGCACACAAGCTGTGATACTCAGGGGTGCTGGCAACTCTCATAGATAATAGCCCCCCCTTCCTCACATCGGGGGGGGGGAGATCATCACTGCAGAGTAACAGGGCTAAGTAAACCAGCATATAACAATCTGTAAGGTCACTGACAGCAGGCACAGACAGGTTTAGACAGTGAACACTTTGACACACTGAAGAAGGCAATCATGTTAGATACAAACAAGAGACACTGGATACTGACTGGTGACTCAGTAAGTAAATCTGTTGATAAAAACAGTATGACTGTGTGACATAATGTACAGATATCTTATATACTGACTACTTGAATTGGGTCACACATGCAATGCTTTTATCCCCCCTTCCACACACAGAGAAGTTTACTGGTACCGTTACACACAAGTAATGACAATAAGGAGTTCCTTGTCAGTTGTCCCATCTTATGTCAGTAAGCACTGTTACCTGAGTGCAGAGTCACACAGTAAATAAAGATGTGGATATTGTCAGTATAACAGTTGAACACATTCTAGAAATGTCTGAAGTTAAACTGCATCATACTAACAATGCCTGTAACCAATCATGTACTGTCTGTAGAGGCCGTACTACATGCTAAGTGCACAGCCACAGTCTAGCTAAAGATCTGTACATGAATGGTATACACCCGTGATAGCACTGCAGACCATGTACAGGGTTAAGTAGTCTAAAAGGGTAACTGACACAATGCCCCCCCCCTCAATCAGGCGAACGAAAGCCATGACAATGAATACTGCACCTTTGTTATAAGAAGCCCACACAACTAACAACACTGATTACTTGCATGCTGTCACCCTGTAATGGTGTCACATACCTAGAACAGCTCCTAGATCTTGAATGCACAGTCACAGACTAAGTAACACTGTACATATTGAAGGCATACCTCTTTTGCACCAGTTGTAGACATATCAAGTAAGTTAGAAGTTGTACTGTGTCAGTCAGGCAATGTGCCCCCTCACAAGAGCAGTCCATTGGTGTTGAAAATAGTGAAGCAGGCAATACACCCCACTCCCACCCAAAATGTACTATGTCAGTGCTGCATTCATACAGCTCACATAAAACTATGTATGGGTTCAGTGTACAGTGGCTGCTAGACTGTGAAGATTGGGCATAACAGCCAGAATACAGACCCACATCAAAAACAAAACTCTTAACTGGAAGATATTATTTTGAATGACATGAAGTGAAACAAGTTACAAAATTAAGTAGCTGTACAGTCTGTGCCGCACACTATCATCACAGCATGGAAGAGTACATACTGCACATTCACTTACAAGACAGTTGTCAGTAAATCATTATAACTCACCAGCAGAGCCGAGCACAAAGAGCTGCTTGACTGGAGCCCCTTGAACTGCACCTTCCAGGAGTGGCATGAGCTGCACATGCTGGGAGGAAGCAGGAGCACTTGGTGTACTGGCTGAGTGAGAGAAAAAGAAACACTCAGTGTTGTACCAATGATTCTATTGCATACAATATCATCTTAGTACTGCTTAAAGCTGTGATGGGCTATATTAGTATCTGTTACATGTCAATGTCACACTTGCATCACAAAGACACAGGTTTTCATTTGTGATTAATAGTGCCTGTCACTGAAGACATCTCCTGGTTACACTGTACAGCCCAGAGTTGAAATAAGGCCCAACAACACAGATAGAAGACCTTGTAGACACTGTAATAAATGGCACACCCAATACCACCCACCCTCCACAGTAGTATTCCAGCCACACAAGGGATACTGTGACAAAAAAAAAATAAGTAAAATTACAAATAGTCAAGGCTAATTCCCCTCAATATCAGTGTTCAAATAAAATAGTTCCTTCATCAGAATTACCTATTCAGCTCAGCAGCACTACTGACTATGTAACCCAAAGTGGTAGTTGTTCAAAAAAGTTATTACGGAGGACTTCAACATGCCAGGAGTGGACTGAAGTACTGGAACAACCAGCAATAGTAGCGAGCATGTCCACCTGGATGACATGCAGGACACGTTCCTGATGCTAATGGTCAGTGAACCAAGTAGCTTAGGGAATACCCTTGAACTTCTGTTGTAAAATGTGGTGTTTATGAGAGAACTTACCGTGTAAGAACCACTGTCATGGAGTGACCACTACTTATTATGGTTCATATGGGATATGGGCATAGAAGCAGTGGACTGTGCCAGAACGGTGCTCCACTTCAGGAAGACCAACTTTGCAAAGATAGGGGAAGTAGTGGAAGGGTATCTGACCAAAATTTAACCTAGCATAGTCACAAACCAGAGGTGTCAGCTTATAAAGCTGTGCAGAGGAGACTCAACCAGAACCTGCAGAAAGACTCAGAGGTAAAGTTCAGGACACAGGAGCACCTCCAGTATAAGGACTGCTAGCTGTAAATTCAACCAGACTAGATAGACCTCTAGTGGTTTTCCTACTGGCAAATTTCATATGTGCATATGTTTTGTAGATATTGCACTGGAAACATTTTAAGCTAAGTTAACTTCATGTCTTCTAAATGTTATCTGTTCCCATAGGAGTTCACAACTCTTATAATGTAGCTTCTAAGGATGTAAACAAATCAAAGTCTATTTGTCAGTTCAAAATAGACCCTGTGTCTGCCCTGACACTCTTCATTTAATGTTTGTTGAAATTTCATTGTCCCTCAGAGCTGCATTTCCATATGAGAACTCCCAGGACAATCACAGAGCCTACCATGAACTGAAAAATGACACTAAAACATTTGGTTACATCATTAAGAGGTACATCAGAAGAGTTATCTATTTACATGGCAACAAATAACATTTAGAAGATACAAGGGTATACATTTTGTTTAGTAGCATCAGTAAAATATTCTTACGACCGTGATGGCGGTCCCCAAATTCAGGCTGCCCTGCCTCCTCCCACATGACATAGACTATGTCATACCACTCCACTACACTCCTGCGCAAATCACCCGCCTGAGTCTTTGCCTTATAAAAGGTCTGGCAGGTGATTTTCCACTTCCTCCTGCACTCTTCTGGTGTTCTGGTGATTTCATCTTTCCCCAAGGCATGGCTAACCTGCATAAAAACATAGAAAAGAAAGTACAGTGAATAATTGCAAAGTAGTACAATATGTACATTCAGCAATACACAAGAACAGCTGTTAATAACAAAGTATAACAGTATGTCTTTGAGATGTGCAGATCAGAAAATATGCACACTCAAGGTTTGTCAGCAGGTCAATTTATTGATGTGCATTAACTCTACTTGCATCTGCAAGTACAAGGATTTTCTACACCAACACATCACCTATATGTTTTTATTCTGTTGACCCTGCCTGTTGTCCTGCAAAATTCTGTTTTTGAGGAAATTAAAATTCATAGTGCATACTAACTCTGCAGTTAACACATAATACTGTCGTACTCTCAGGTTTGCATAAATTTTGTTTTTCTTATATATATGTTCTATCTTACAAAACTGAGTGTCACTGCATACAACCCACTGTGCCTCCACCTCATAATTCCAAACAACACATCTGTATCTTAGTTCTTACAAGTCTTGAAGAGAAAAAGTGCCACACAATCATGCTTGTAAAAATAAAGTTTGCAGTGAGGATAACTGTTCAGAATTGTCATACGCAACAGCTACTAATTCACAGAAAATCTGTGGCACTACAATAGTATACCTCTTGCACTTGTTACACTCTTACTAGTACGACACTCTACTGGTCAAAGTGAAACATGTGGCTATGGGTTCTCATGAGTCTTACAAAAAGAGGTATATCTTTTAATGGCATACATTTACACAACACTTAACTTCTGTATAACGCCTTCTCTTTGCATGTTTTAACATTATGACATGTACCACCAGTGTCCTATCTCTTACTAAACTGTACTACAATGCCATATTTCCGTAGGTATCATCACTCTACCATGCTTAATACAAAAAAAAAAAAGTATTCTGTCATGTAATAAATGGCCTACCTTACCCCAGGTATGTATGAGGCTTAGGTTTGTAGCCCACATTACAATCCTGGGGTTGGTGTGCTCTTTAACATCCTGAACTAAGGCCAGCACCTCCCTCTCACTCCAGGACTTAGGCATCTTTCAGTCTGTGTAAAAAAAAAGTATTTCTTTAGAATCATTTACTATAAGATATAATATGATTTGAGTATCTGACATCCTTTTGTCTCTCTTTACACTCAACACAGTATGTAATTTCCAACCATTGATAGCCAACAGTACTATAGTAGCTGCCACTCACTGTGGCACTATGTGATTATGTGCTTTGGCTTTCTTCATACCTGCCTTGACCACAACACACTATTGAACAAACCTGTGGTGTAATAGTAGTGGTCGATGTTACCTGTTGCACCCACAACTGCTAAAATATTTTAAACATTAGTGTTTTAATGGAATTGCATCACCCACCCCCTCACAGTGTTGTGCCTAGCTGAGACAACACCACTTATAAAAAAACAGACTAAGAAATATACAGTTGCAATAGTAATTAAATCATCATTCAATGCAGCACAATTGTGCACTGAGGTCTTGATTATGTAAAGAACACTAAAACTATGGTTACCTACTGTTGAGTAATATGAAGCCAAATAAATGCAGATCTGCAACAATATTTTCCAATCTGTTGAAACACATAGACATAAACTATTACAAAGCTGTCAAGAGCCAAATAAAGCCATCAATATCTATGGCACAGCTCACTGATATAAACTTTGCACATGTTAGTACTCTCATTAGTCGTACAACACCAGACAGCTAATCCCCCCCAACCAAACAGTTATTGGAATGTGAATTGAAACCCAGAGGCTGAGTAGAGTCATGCACATCAGTAGTATACCTCTATGATGGCAACTGTACACATATTAGAACACTGAGTACCTGCATAACATTAGTCACACTATAGATCCCTTTGCTAGAACAGGCAATACACAGTGAATGCAGAACCACACCTCAACAACAGCAATGTAAAAGTATAGCACACCTACAGTACATCATATCAGTTGCATGCAAGTTACAACACTGAGTAGTTGCACACCTTCAAGTATCCAATACCACACTATCACCCCCAGACTACCACTGTATCCTCACTACAGCACCACACCACACCCAAAGCTGTAAACATCAATGTTATACCTCCTTAGAAGCACCTGCACACATAGTACAACACTTGGTACTTGCATAGCAGTATCCACGAACACCCCCCACCATCCAAAAAAAAAGGACATACTACATCCTGAGTGCACAGCCAGGGTACAACTAAAGCCATCTACATAAACATAATAACCTCTTCATGCCAACTGTGCACAAGCTAGAACACTAAGGAATTCCCTGCCCTCACTCACAGATAGCCACCCCACTCCCTTGTGAGCCAGGAATGGTACACCCCCCTCCCCACAAAACCAGGTTGTGGATCTTGAGTGTAGAACCACAATTGAGCTAAACACATGGGACATAAATAGTACACCTGTCTTATACTACATACAAACTGGCTGCACAACAGTTATAACACAGAGTAGTTGTACATCCTTAGGCAAGAAATTACCCGCTCCCCAATCAAACCGTACTACATCCTGAGTGTACAGTCATGTCCCAACAATGGTTTCCAATAGTAACAGTACACATGTTTGAAACCAGCTGAACACATGTTACAAAACTGAGCACTTTTGCAGCCACAGCCAACCAATACCTCCCTCCCTCCAACAGGTATTAGATCCTGAGTGCAGACCCACATCTCAAGCAACCCATGAACATCAATGGCACACCTCTCCAACACCAGGTGGACACATGCTAGATGACTCATGAGTAGCACAAACTTACATTGCTAATCACCTCTCCAGTCTACCACACACTGGATCCTGACTGCTGACTCACAGTGCAAGTAAATCTGTGCATATACATCTTATAACTCCCTCTTTGCACCAGTTCCATGCTGCTTAGTCAGATGAGCTACTGGATTTTCTGTCTAGAAGCAGACTTCAAATACACCTCTAAATGTCTACAGCTTACCACCCTGACAGTAAGTGCAGAAATGTTAAACACTAACAAGCTGCATGGTTTCAGTGACTCAATGCTCCAATTACCTGACATTAGGTACTGTATTCTGAGTGCAGAGCCACATACTCAATAAAACCTTGGCATCAATGGCATAGCTCCCTGATAGCTGCATCAGGTATTGGATGTTGAGTGAACAGGCAGACCCCAACCTGTACACAGTGCATGTATATATTCTGAGTAAGTTGTTTTATTTTTTGACCAGTTACATTGGCTCTTAAAAGAGCATTTTTTTCTCACAGCGTATGACATGTTCTCAACAGATATTCATATACAGGTACACAATTACAGTAGTGCAAGGATGCTATCTCAAAGGTCCCCAACAAAAATGTTGTTACCTGTGCTTGAGAGATGCACACCATCTTTTAGAGACAGACAATGTTTCTGATATATAATTTGGGGGTGGCATATGGTGTGCATTCCCATAGCATGAAGGAATCCAGATATTTGTATGTTCACCTTTTGATGTGACCTTTCAAGTGCAGGACAGTAATCCTCACCTTTCCAGATCATTTGCTGTGTGATGTCTGAATACTGAATTTTACAAGCAGGTAACATACTGATAAGATGCTGCAAGTCAGACTGTGCAGCTTCATTTAAATCAATTGCCCTTTTGTTTCCCAAATCATTACTTCCCAGAAGGATCAGGAGTATGTATGGTACTTGGTGTATCTCCAGCAACTGGTACATGGTTGGTATGAGTTGCTCCCATCTCATACCACCCATCCCAAACCAAGACACTGAGAAGTGAGGTAGGTGCAAATCATTGCCAAAATGACTAGCCCTACTGAAAACTGCTGCCCTTCTCACCAGGCTTGATCCCACAATCCATACACTAACTGTAGATCTTTCTGCCATGTTGAGTATAAACCTCTAACTTAGATGAAGAAATATCAGATAAGTGCCTGTCTCTGACCAAACACTACCAAGGCTAAGTAGCAGAAAGAGTGGTGCTCAGCTCTATCTGTAAGAAAAGTGCAGTGAGAGACAATCACAACTAACAATCTGATTCCAGATTGGCTAATGCAGGCAAAAAGTTATTGTTATGTCTGCAAAGGCTATTTCTATTGGTGTTATCTTTATTAAACATTCTTTTTGTTTTGGTGGGAGAATACTGCCTGGTCATTGGCCACACTGACTGACTTGCCAACAATAGCCATTTCCATTGTATGTAGTGACTAGTCATTTTGGTCAGTGAAGCTCTTCTCCCTCTCTTTCTCAGCTAGCAGCTTGAGTGGTGAGTACAAACACAGCTCTCTATCTGACTGACATAGTTTCCATAAATGTAAATATTTACCATTTTTTAAAATGGTCTGCCACTGTACTATAATCACAACTGTAACTATTCACTGGTCAGGATATTTTTTCTGAAAGTAAAAGGTTAATAGTGTTACTGGCGCAACTAAGTTTTAAGAGTCTGTGATTGCAAACAGTCAATAATTCAGCATGATAATGTTTTCTACTAAAATAACTTTGTATACTAAGCAGAAAATACAACCCCTAGTCAACATTGTCAATACAGCAAAATGATTACCTTTTTACAAGAAATAGTGGTGGTTTAACAAAACAATTCACCTACTTTTATTATGTATGTCTAACAGACAGAAAATGCATAACATCTGCTGTTTGTGTAGCAAAGTAACAACTTAGCAGATCTCCTATTTAAAAGTAGAATTTTTGCAGAAGAATTTTATTTGGGCCAATATCTTCTTGCTGAGAT
Source organism: Neoceratodus forsteri (assembly GCA_016271365.2). Lineage (NCBI taxonomy): Eukaryota > Metazoa > Chordata > Ceratodontiformes > Ceratodontidae > Neoceratodus > Neoceratodus forsteri. Next base: position 878,892,322 of record CM028129.1, read on the forward strand.
GGTCTTTTGTGATCTAAGACTGTACATATAACTACCACAAACAGCCACAATCGCTACAGAAAGTAAAGAACATCATGTTTTAGCAAAACATACCAAGATATTGGTGAAACAGTGTATGTACCATAACAGAGTGCATAAAGCCCAACTTTAAAATCATGTACATTTTTCTGAACTACCTTATTAGTTAATTTTAAATTGTTTTAGGTAATAGCTAAATGTGTACTTACAGTTATGCCCTGGAGTCACTGCTATTTCTCTGAAAGACTTAAAATGGCCACCGAGGTGTTGTTTTTTGATTGTATTGGTTCACAGAAGTCACATGGTGAAGTTAGCCATTTCTTTGTTCAGGAGACTGCAAAATCTTTGATCGCGACTCATATTTTTCATGAGGATTGACTGCAAGCTTGCAAATTCTTTGATCACAAGAACAACATGAGAGTTCGATAGTGGAACCTGTTCAGTTGACAAAAGTGATAGTTTTTAACACAGTGAGCAGTTATGTATATATCTATTGTTTATGAGACATAACTATTACAGTAAAAATTTTTTTTTTAAAGTTTTGTAACATTTAACAATATTTTAATGTTCTTTGATTGTGAGCATGCAAATTTTTGATCGTGGCTCAGTTTGACCACGAGGATCATTCATGACCTTGCAAATTCTTTGATCAGGAGAATAACATGAGATTTGAATGGTAGAAGATCAGTAATTAAAAATAAACATGTTTTTCACTTGTTTTAAATGCACTATGTACTGATATATCTTTTTATCACTTAGAACACGTGTATGTAACAGTTTTAATTACTTTTAAATGTTTTTTAACATTTAATAGTACTTTTGATTCTTTGATCATGAGTAAGCAAAATCTTTGATCACGGTTCAGTTTGACCTTGAGGATAATTCATGAGCCTGCAAATTCTTTGATCGCAAGAATAACGTGAGATTTGAACTATGTAAAATGACAACTTTTAAAAATTCATGTTTTCTCACCAGTTTTCAACACAGCATATAGCCATATGTATTTTTTTTTTTATTTGCTTAGAAGGAGCGTCTATCACAGTGATAAGTATTTTAAATCATTTTTTAACATTTTACTGTATTTTTGCGATCTTTGATTGTGAGTGCACAAATTCTTTGATCGTGACCCGCCTTGATCGTGAGGATCATTCGTGAGCCAGCAAATTCTTTGATCACTAGAAAAATGTCAGATATAGCATGTAGAAGTCATGTAGTTTTGGAAAACTTGACTTTCTTACTCAGCTCAACATGTCCTTTATGTTCATATGTACTTACATTGGCCACCATAGGCAATAACATGCCTTTCACAGGTATAAAGGGCTACAGCTCCAGCTTCATGCTTCACTATCCCCTGTGCATTATATTCTTCCAGCAATACTACCCACCTTTTTGGATATAATTACTTGCTTGGATATCTTATTTTGTGATATTTTGTAAACACTCTGCTAGTGACAGCTGTGAGGAGTGGGGGCATGTGGGTAGACTGGCACTGCTAAGAGGGGTGAGAGAGGGGACGCTATTCCTCCAGGCATCTCTGGCTTATTTAATTATTTACCATTTGCAACATTTAGTTTGGGTCAGGAAGTGGCTGGAGTGGGGTACGCAGCTGCTGTGTGGGGTGCTAGCATTGTGGGGTCATGGTCATGATGTGCGTTGGCTGCCCTGCAGAGCATAGAGGTTTAGAAGTTCTGGGGGTCTGGGGACACAAGATGCCCAGCTTGGCACATCTGCTGTGGGGGAATCAAGGTCAAAGGGGGGTGGTTGTGGAGTGCCCCATGGGGCAGTGATGGGAAAGTTCTGGGCATGGGTGGGGGGAGATCCTGTAGTAGGTGCAGTGGGTCACCAGAGCCCATGTATGATGTACATACAGTTACACAACCTAAATGCTGGTGTAACTTACATTACCAGTTCCTTTCTGATGGTTCTTGTAGAGTTCTAATGTTAGGGACTTTGTTGCTGCCCTACTAGAATAGGGCACAACTGTTGCCATAAACTCACTAGCACTATGTTGTGGGCATTTCATGGTGCAACTGTTGTCATAACTGCTCATTGGTGCAAGCGCCTGCAACATCTCACAGGCCACATAGTAAAATCCCACAAGCCACAAGTGCTGGCATAAGTTGCTGCTTGTTCCATTCTATTTCACACAAGTGCAGTTATGGTAAGCGTGACTGTTCTAGAATCGCGCCCTATGTTCATATGATAGTGTAGTACTCAGAATAATTGTAAGTCCTTGAACATTGTCATTCCCATCATTTTATTTCACAAACATGATATTTGGTTGTATTCTGTGCTGTTAATGACTTATGTAGTATTGATTTATTATGGAACTGTGCACATTACTCTTAAACATCACCTCTCATTCAGTTGTACTAATATATTTTCTCTTTTTTTCTTTCTTAGGAGACTGCTACAGACAAGAACTTGAACACGTGGTTGAAAGTTTCCATCATGACCATTTCCTGTAAGGTTAAAGAACACATAAGAAGTAGTAGATGTACTGGAGGTTCATTGTCGTACCATGTAAATAGTAAAGGTGTAAAATGTCAGCAGAAGAAAAAGGCTATTTCTTCTATAACATGTCGACATATCACAAGACATGGACATGTTGACAAAGACAACACCTCCCCTAGCAATGTAAAAAGCAGTAAAGTTTGTAAAGGTACTGTGTGCAAACAATGTCCAGCGCTGTCATCGAAGACCCATATGTCTGTGAGACACAAAAAAAGTTGGACATGTGACTTCTGCTACTACACAGCACAGTAAGGCAATTTTTTCAGAAACCTTTTCCATCGAGCTAGAATTGATCATCTTATCTCTAGTATAATGAGACGCAAAGGGAACAAACTGCGCATTAAGCTAGCATTAATGAAGTTACAAGTGAGAGTGAGACAATTTGTTAATGTGGCTGTTGCAATTCGTTCCTATCTATGGGCTGCAATGATGTCAGCTATTAATAAATTAAGTCTAAAGATTGAGGAAATGAGAAACACATTTTTGTCTTTTGAACACTTGAACAGGGGAAATATCTCTGTGCTGTTTCAAGGACACTGGTTACACTCAGAATATTCAGAAGCATTCTTCTGGGAAGAGACATACAATGTGCACAATACAAATGTCACTTTGACAATAGATGAACGTAGTAAAGTTCACAATGTGTTAGTTGTCTCATGAAAACCTTGACTTTGATAATGAGACTGAAATTGAATAGGTTGCAAGCAACAGGCAATGTCAGGAAGAGTCAGTCATGCCAATTCAAAGTTTCCTGTCAGCATTCACTACCACAAGTAGGTCTATATGACATAGATTGATTGATGCCATTGACAAGTGTGAGTTTCTACCTCACACAGGGCTAATGGGTCATTCTCTCACATGTTTGGAGAGCAGCAACTGTGGCAGTGTGTTTCATCACTTCCGCATGCTAGCATTGCATCATTCTGGCATACACAAATTTGTACAAAGATTATATCAGGTGAGATCTGTTGTTCATGACTACATGCACTTTCAAGCATTGCTGGATGATGGAGATGTAGAAGCACTTGTGGAGTTCATCAAACAATTGCAAACAACCCATAGATTGAGGTCTAATGTTCTTGTTGATGAACATGCAAATATGATGCACACGTCAGTAATGCAAGAAGCTCAGCTTCTCAGGAATTTTGGTAGTGAGTTTGCTAAATTTGAAATTAGCAAGTCACAAAAATTCAATGTAATTTGCATATCATGTGAGCACCTTATCTGTAAAGAGCAATGTGTCAAGATAGACTTGCAGAACATTCCACGTTGGAAAGTTATGTGGGAGCGTCTCTTTGCATATCTTCTGTTAAAGATAGATTTTGCTGAACTTGGAACTGTGTCACTGTGTACTTACTGTTGTAACAAGATTAAGAGTGACATTTTACCTCCTCGATCTGTGCTGACATTGACATCGACACATTCACTGGTCTTTCTACAGGAACTGCTGTAGAAGACTCTGACAAAGCAATATTGCAGAAGGTTGACATCGCATCTGCACACAATGTCTATGAGCAATTCACCATAGACCCATTGCATGGGAAGGATCCAGTGATGGATAACATTGAATTGTATCAAATGATGCAAGTGGAGGGCAATCCTGTAAGTATATGGGAGGCAATACTGGAGACTCTTTATTTTCCTGTTCTGTTTCCACTTGGCTCAGGTGCTCGATTTGATGAGTGAGAAGTTCATGTGCCAGGAGCTGAGTATAGGACCTCAAGAATTCTACATAAGGATGGCAAGTTTCATAGAAACATTGCATACCTGTTCCATCTTCTTTGGGAAAGTGAACTTAGTGTCCTATCTGCTAGTATTGCTCATACATTGAGACTTGGTACAGAGTTCAGCAATATGACAGCTGCAAAGTTACTACACAAGTTGCAGAATAAAGATAAAACACTACAGGTCAATCTTTCTTCTATTTTGTCCAGCATGCGTGGTACTAAAGAATATTGGTACAGATGACACTCTGAAGTGATATGCATGCTGAGAGAATTTGGGCCAGCAACATGGTTTGTGACACTAAGTTGTGCTGAATACTATTGGGATGATCTGCTCGATCTTCTCAGATAAGAGCGAAACTCACTGATGTTGACCTTGTCAAAATGTAGCTCAATGAAATATTATGCTCTTTCGATCCAGTATGTTTAGCATTACTCCTCCACTGGTTCCAGGCTCTCTTTTGAGTTCATACTGTCTAAAATGAATCCTCCTCTTGGAGTGGTTGAGCACTACTTCTGGAGGGTTGAGTATCAAGCTTGGGGAGCTCCACACATACACATGTTGCTGTAGATAAAAGGTGTCCCACGTATTGGTGACAGTGAGACAGGTGAAATCCTAAACTTCATATTGAAGTATGTTACATGTCAGATACCAGACAAGTATGACAGTGCAACAATTTGGGAACTGGTTCAGAAATTCCAACAACACCTGTGCGGTAAGTACTGTTGTAGAAAAGCGAAGAACAAGGGACAGTGGTACACTCAGTGCCTGCCATTTTGGTTTCCCAAGATGAGCTTGCCCGGATGCTTGTTTGAATGATGTCTTTTATGCCATGACATACCACTTGAAGGAAAATCAACAAAGCGAGTGTATGAACTACCTCACAGGTAATCAGAAGTCTATATCAATGACTATAGCCCTTCTCTTCTGTTGATGTTGCAGGCAAACATTGATGTTCAATTTGTTGCTGATAATTCATTGGCGTTGGTGAGGTATATCACATCATAAATCACCAAGCATGAGCAGACACGCCTGCAAGAAATGTGGGAAGAGTTGTCTAACTGCGATAGGTCAATGTCTTCTAGACTATATTCACTGGGACTTAGGACTCTGTCACACCATGAGTGTGACACCTATGAAGCAAGTGATCGCCTTACAGGTGTATGTCTATATGGGAAGTCAGACTCCATTCATTTTTTGAATGTGAACTATAAGCAGAACAGGTGTCATGTCCTTAAGAGCTATGAAGAGATTGAGGATCTGACTGCTACAAGACCAACATCCACAGATATTCTGAAGAGCAACTTGATTGACAACTGCTATCTACAGTGCCACAGTGCTATGGATGATCTGTGTCTCTTTGAAGTTGCTCAATGATATGATTATAAGTGGGGTGTTTCTTCTGACCCAGAGAAAAGCATATATAAAGTCACTGGGTTTCATGGCTCACTTTTGAAAAAACCGAAACTATGGCTAATTGGCCACTGCAAACTCAGCGAATGCAACAGAAAGCAAAAAGCATTACTATTTTGCTCTATTATTTCTGTTCAAGCCTTGGAGTCAAGTCTGAATTGAAGATTATCACGGCACATATGAACAAGAGTTCATGGTAGTTATGATACCTTTAAGAGTCATGTCTCTGACACTTACATTGAGAGACTCGAAATGGAAACAAATCAGCTGGAGAAACCTAAACAAATTCTGCATGATGATACCTCAGTAACCCCACATGATATGGTTGATGTTGAGGGAGAAGGCACACTTGGTGTCCCTTTTCCTCCTAATGACCCAGCTGTGCTGACATCACAGGTAGAGGGTGCAATGCAACAAAGTATGCAGTTATCAGAGTCAGCTACAAACATTGTTGAGAACTTGAACTACATCAAAAAGTTGTATATCACTCTGTGATACATTGTGTACAACATGCTATTCAGCACAGTACCAGACACTGTGTTTGTAGAGCACACACACCAGTGAGGATGTTTGTCAGTGGGGTACTTGCTGAGAACTGGAAAATGTTTCTGAATTGAGGCTATAAGCAGAGGTGTGCGTGACCTTACTAATTCTGCAACTTCAGTTATTGTTGCTGCTCTTACAGGTTTGGCAGCTTATAACATAGGTGGTGTCACACTTCATTGGTTGTTCATGTTGCCAGTTGAGCACAGCAAGAGTGGTGATTACAGAAAATTGTCATTTGACGTTGCCTCTGAACTGAGGTCAATGTTTGACAAGATGCATTTGCTGATAATAGATGAGATCAGAATGGTTTCAAATGTTGTCCTAACATATGTCCACCTACATCTACAGGAGATACTTGGTACCGATGATGACATACCATTTGGTGGCAAGAATATTCTTGTTCTTGGGGATCTCCTCCAGCTGGATCCTGTGAATGGCAAGCATGTTTTCTGTACCCTTGCCATTGAAGAGGCAAAGAAAACCATTGGATGCATAGGTGGTGACAATCTGTGGGAGTTCTTCTCATTTGTTGAACTGTTACAGAATATGAGACAAGAAGGTGACATGTCTTACAAAGCATTGTTTGATGAGGCTCACATTGGTGCATTGTCAGCCATTCATGTTGAAATGCTAAGACAGTGCATGATCACTAGAAATAATTCAGGATGCTTGTGGTATCTTTGCACATGTGCAGAAATCTGGGGTACATATTGTATGTCTATTCCCAAGACTTAAGCAGTGCATGCAGGATTCAATGACGATAACATGATTCAGAGAGAACAAGGAACCTAGTATGACTCTCACATGCATAGATACCATAGATGGTGTAAATCTATCATGAACAATGATACAAAAAATGGTTGAGCATCTCAGAGCTCACAGTGATGTCCAAATACCGCTGGATTGGGCTGTGCTGCCACTGTGTGAAATGCATTTGATTATGCTTCGCAGAAACATTGATATTGATCGAGGTCTTGTGAATGGAGTCATAGGGTACATCCATGAGTTCCAGTATAATGTGCAGAACACAACTGTGGAATTTGTTTTTGTTAGGTTTGACAGCTGTGAAACTCCTCCACCAATTGACAGAGTTACAGTCAAGTCTGAGCTTGTCAAATACAAATATGTGACAAGGAAACAAATTCCATTGTGTGCTGCTTATGCAGTGTCTATACACAAGTCACAAGGGCTGAGCCTTGTTAGTGCTATTGTAGATATAGGCACTGGTATATTCAAGGATAGGATGTCTTAAGTTGCTTTGTCTTGTGTGAGGTGATTGTCCAAACTACACATAGCGAATCTTGCAGAAGGTAAGATATGTGCTGATACAATATACATTGTTGAGCACAATAGATGATGTATATTGTACCAACCAAATGCTCCTTTGTGACCAGTTTCCAGATATGCATCAGGAACAGATGTCCCAATGGATGAAGGGCACAAATTAAAGAGAAAGCACACTAAGACTCCACAGTCGTCACCTCACCATTCTATTAGTAAGTTTCCATCAACACTCACATCTCCACGAAGAGATGCATCAGGGTTCACACACTGCCAATGTTTGACAACAGCACAGGAGTAAACTGCTATGCCAATGCTGCAGTAAACCCTCCAACATCCTGAGGTTGCTGATGTCTTAAACTCAGAATCATAGACATCTCTCTGAAGCATTAAAGAAAGTCGTAGAGATAGTCAAGAGGTTGCCCAGTTTACAAAGCTCATCTCTCTCTTGACTAACTCCTGCAAAATATACAGGACAAATAATGTTTGCTGACAATGCACAACAAGATACAGAGTTCATGATGGGAATGATAAACAGTTTAGCAGATGATGGTGTGATCTGCATCAACACTTCTAAAGTTGGCTAGTATGTGTGCAGTACATGCATTCATATGTGGCCACAGAGAATCACAAGCAACTCAGGACATGCTGTGATTGTCTGTCTATGTCCCTGAACAGAGATCCATGAAGTCTCATGAAGTTGTTTTGCAAATGCAGAAACTGGTTGGCCAATGCGTAAAGATATAAGTAGTTCTTGTGTTTGCTATCTGAGAGTTACATCTTCAGTTCATACGCATAATGGTATTGTAATGTTTTAACTCTCAAGCAGAAAAATACAAAACCAACTTCTCCTTCATTGCTGAAGAACTACAGTATAGTTCTCAGGAAGTCAATTTGACCCTCATGCAATATTCTTCCATCAGGGCCTATCCATTCACTCTGGCCACTTTGTCACTTGGCGAAGGTTCAGAAAGGGATGGGTGGAGTGCAATGATACAGTATGCACTATGAAAGAAAGATTACCAAGGAATTTGAAGGATGTATATACGTCATCATTCTCTGATGCACCAATGTTGCACAATATGTGGAGGAGTGATGCTATCTGATCACAGCAGCTTGCTTAACCAGCATGTTTGCAACAATAACATACTGTACATAAACTAAAGCTAGATGGCATTTTACCAACATTTACATATGTATTTTCATTTCATAGAAAATAACACCTTTCATCTAAAACTACCGCTGTGAAACCACTCATGGTGATCTATATGTTTTACTTCTTGTACACTATCAGTCCAGTCCATGAATTACTGTGGTTTCCTGCCATTGCAGAAGAAACACAACAGTACACCAATGTAACAGACTGTAGTAGGCAATGACTTGTTTATCTCAGTGTTATTCTGATACGTTGGATGCAAAACAATATTGTTTTCATCATTTATTGCATTACAATTTCCCGAAACATTTGTATTGTAATATTGAGCATTTGCAACTTTGATGTACTTACTACAATGACTGCCAAGGCTGATCAAGACTTAAGGTACCAAGCTGTCATTAGACAGTCAGTAGTCATATCTGCAGTGTCATAGAAACATACAAAATTTGCAGACAGGCCTGATTATCAAGTCTGCTCAATGCACCTAGCACCCTATCCTGCAACCCTCCTTCACCCTTCCTCCTTGACTCCCGGTTCTGGCCATCACCTGGAGGAGTCCACTGCTACTGACACTTCTGCAGGTAAAGCATTCCACCCAGCTACCACCCACCTGAAAAAAGTGTCTCATCTCCTCCACAACCTTCCTCCTCCAGTCATATCATGGCCACTGTCCTCCTTACTTGAACACCCTCAGTACCTGTCTTGTTTATCTTTCATGTACTTAAGGTTTCAATCATGTCCCACCGTCCTCCTCTCCTCCAGCCAGGTACATGTTCAATTCCTCAGCCTCCTCATATGAAAAGTCTCCCGAACCTTGACCATCTTTTGTCACCCTGCACCACACCTCAGTAACAGAACAACTTCAGATATGTGCACCAGTCTCGTACGCTCCAGAAGTCAGTCTAATAATGACCCATACAGTGGCAGAATCACCTCTCCTCCTCGAGGATATACTGAATACAACCCATTTTGTTGGCCTTGCAGCTGCTACATTGTGCAGGTTGCCCATTGACCTGTAATACAACCCAGATCCTTCTCTCCTCTGCCTGGGCTAGCTGCCTCCCCAGCTGATAACTCCTCCTGGCCTTCCATCTCCCAAAATTCAGACTTGCACGCGGCATAAAACCCTGTTGCCAGGTGTCTGACCAGGTTTCGCTTCCAGATCATCCTGCAACCCCACAACACCCCTAGGTCATCCAACACTGCTCACACCTGTATCATCAAACAACTGATTTATCTAATGTTCAATGATATGTCTGCAAAGAATATTCCAAACACTGGTCCCAACACCAAGCCCTGTGGAACACCGCTCATCACTGCCTTTGCGTGAGAGCTCCCCACCCACATCACCATATGTTGCCTTCCCACTGAAGCCAGTTCACCCATCTCACCAGCTTTGCACCTGCCTCTTGCTCTAACTAACTTACTTCCCAGTCTTCCATTCAGCACTAAGTCGAATGCCTTACTGAAGTCCAGACAGGACATCCACTGCATGGCCCCTGTCCAGTTGCTTAGTTATCCAGTCATAGAACTCTCACCAGGTTGGTTTGGCAGGATATGCCACATATAAAGCCATGCTGCCTGCGCTGTCCCGTAGTCCTTGGCCTCTAGGGAGGACCACCAGCCTCTCCTTCAGGATAGTTTCCATTAGCTTACCCACAATGGTATGGGAGGCTCACCAGTCTGTAGTTCCCTCGGTTCATCATTGAGCCACTTTTTGTGAGGGGCACCACATGAGACATCCTCCAGTCCTGAGGCACACATCCTGAGGTGTAGTGAGGCATTAAATAGGCCTCGCCAAAGGGTCCTACAAGGACCCTCTGCCATTCCTTCAGTACCCTGGGGTGGATGCCATCTGGGCCTGGTGCCTTGTCCCCCCTCAGTGCCTTCAAACCTTCCAAGAATCTACCTCCATGATTTCCCCATCTGTCACCCCCTCCAGCCCCTGTTTCTGCATTTATCTCCCTTGAGTGTCACCCCAATGTTCTCCTTAGTAAATACCGAGCAGAGTAATCTATTTACTGCTTCTGCCTTTATTGCACCCTGTTTCCACCAACCCCTTCTTCCTAATCCTTACTATGTGGTCCTTACAATCCTTTTTTTCCTGATGTACCTAAAGAAGTCTCTTCTTCCCTTTTTTAATGCCTTGTGCCAGCCTGAGCTCTGTAGATGCCTCCCCTTACTGCCTGTGTCACCTCCTTCGATTCCATCAAGTACTCCTCCCTGTCCTCCCCCTCCCTGTTTTCTTGTACTTCCTAAAGGCAGCTCTTTTCCTCCTTACCTTTCCTATGACCTCCTTGCTCAACCAGCTCAGTTTCTTAGCACTAGCCTTCTTGCTCTGGGCCTTACAGTAGGTTTCGGCTGCCACAGCTATCCCCAGCTTTATGAGGTCTCACCTCTGGTTAGTATCCATACTAGGTTGAATTCTGGACAGGTACCTTTTACCACTTCCCCCATCCTCCCAAAGTCAGCCCTCCTGAAGTCCAGCACTCTTGTGCCAGATTCCACTCCTTCCTTTCCCATATCCAATGTGAGCCATACTAAGTGGTGGTCACTCCCTGACAGTGGTTCTTCCACCATAAGTTCTCTCACAAAGTCCCCATTTGCCAGCACAAGGTCAAGGGTATTCCTTAACCTGGTTGGTTCACTGACCATTTGCAGCAGGAAGCTGTCCTGGAAGGCATACAGCAGTACCTGCTTCCTTCTGTTCCTGGATGCTGGGGTACTCCAGTCCACTCCTGGCATGTTGAAGTCCCCCACAAGCACCACACTAGCCTTCTTGCAGGTCCTTCTGATCTATCCCACTAGTTCCCTGTCTAACTCCTCCATCTGAGATGGTGGCCTTTACACCACTCCCATTCTGAGAATCCTATTCTTGGAATCCTGAATTTGCATCCAAAGTGACTCTGTTCTACCTTCCTCCTTTTCCTCTCTTACACACTTCAGTCCTTCCTTCACATATAGTGCCACTCCCCCTCCTTTTCCAATCACCCTGTCCCTACGAGATAACCTTAGTTAATCTTGTACGTTTTTGCACATGTCACTGTGTATTCATTTGTTTCACAGTGCTATTTTACATGGTGGTGACAAAATCAGCAATATAATAACATGCTTATCAGAGTTGCAAGCACTGTTCTCCACATATTGTGTGAAGAACTATACTTGTTTGAACAATACACATCAGGTTAAGTTCCAACTCCTTTCCCTGTTGTTGTCTACATTCTTGACCTTGACTATGATACTTACTGAATAGACTTCTGCCAAATCCAAGCAGACTAGAGGGTGCTGGATATTACACACATGTCAGTTAGTGAGTTATGTCTTGGCAGATGTAGTTATTTGACTCATATTCACAGCATGACTTTCTATATGATAGTGTCATCTGTTAGCACTGAACTGCATTTGTTGAACAGTATCTGACAGGATTATCTGTCACTGTTCTTGAGTATACTGCTAACACTGGATATGGCAAAAATCTAGAACACAATGTGACCTCAGATTTAAAGATATGTATCAGTGCTGAACTGCAGATTGAACCTACATTTCTTACATAGATTCTCAGCTATTTTTGTTTGTTGACAAAAAAAAGAAAAACAAAATTGCATGCATTCATTCATTAACTGTCCCAAAATTGTTGTATACATGCATTTAATGTAATTGCATTGCATTAAGTGCTTGTATTGATATTGTTCATAGCTGATCATAGAGATGTATACATGTGGTTATCTGTCCTATTTCCAGTGTATGTATGCATTTCTATATATCTGTGCAGATGTGTGCAACTGACAATTCCGCAGATAATGTCAACTTAATGATTGTGTACTTATGCTTCACAATGCAAACTATTGGTATGCTCCTGCTTTTACAGGATCATCCATATTTTGCAGGTCGGATGAGAATATTTCCCAGTTCCACAAATGATAAACAGTTCAAAAACGCATTGATTGAGAGATGAACCAACCTTTTCAGCATGAGTGAAAAAATGGCTGTGATATGATATTGGCACATTTCTCAAATGATTTACTAGCTTACTAATCTAGTAACACTACAAACAATGGCTATATATGTTCCTACAGGCAATTGTATACTAGAACATTGACTTAATATATATTATATATATATATATATATATATATATATATATATATATATATATATTGATGAGATGTGTATTATTGTGTGTGTGTGTGTGTGAGTGTATAAATATATATATATTTATATATATATATATACTCTAAGCAAATTATCAATGTATCCTTCCATTTCAAACCAGAAAACACATTAAAATTAGGCATTACTATACAATCTTTCTGACATAGACATGCTGTACTACTTACCTCTCTTCATTTTTCTGTTTTTCACTTCTTGATATTGGTTGAGTCCACTTTCAAATAAATAAGCCACTAACAAACTAAAAAAACAGTCTTTAAAGATATCAAGATTACTTAAAAGTACAATGATATTCAAATAGAATATGGAAACATTTCTTCTAGGTTACTAATATACAGTAAATACATAAGACAAATAAAATGTCATAATGTCTCTATGACATGCAAGCAAATAAAACTGTCTAATCATATGTACAATATTGCTACTTACTTTAACACTGTTGACATATTCTACACATGTGACTTTTCTATAAAACAATATACTTATGTGCTCATGAGAACTCACTAAATATTTCTTGCAATCTCATGTGCATATGCAGTGAAAAACTAAATGTAATAAAATTGTTACTTTTAAAAAAATTCTAATTTTGTTCTAATGACTTTTCTTAAATAGGTGTCAAATGGTGATACCCACATGTGCAATAATTTTTGTTAGTCTTGATTATCTAATGCATATAACTATGTAGTCTATTTCATTGCAATCGTGTCAATGGACACATTATCAATACTACTTAGCAATAGATGTAAGCAAAATTAGAAGTTGTTCACTACATCTTCTGTTACATAAACATGCATATGTTATTACTTACTCATTCTATATAAAACCTAAATTGAATACGTAATACGCAGCAAAATATAACTGTGTAGATTTACTTTGTGAAATACCAAAAATCACAAAATACCCAAAAATTATTAAGAATATATATACGAAGAATTGTTTTTTGCCCATCCAGGAACAACCAAATAATTCAAGCCTAAAGATATTTAAATAGTTAAATAATAAAACTAGTGTAAAACCATATCCTATGTCTTTTGAGTAATATTTAAAAATACAACTGGTGTGACAGATGTATTGTATTGATCTCCATGTCTTTTATTGGGCTTTAATTGTGCACTAGAACCCACTACCTGCTCGAGGTGAGGTGCCACAGGTATCACCTGCTTCAGCCTGTGCAGCCCCTTCACTTTAATAACTACTCTGAATTTGGTATATACTGGCATGTATACCCTTGAAGATCATGCTGTCACTTCAGCTGTAGATCTGCACTCAGTATCCACTGCCTGGTCTGGGGAGGAGGAGAGGCTGTGCTGGCAGAGTTGCTAGTTTGAGGCTGTGCAACTCTCAAAAGTTCTAACTTGTGTGCAGTTGACATGGAAGTAGGATTAGTGTTCTTGTACATGCCTTTAGTTGGGCTGTGCATTTGTATCAAATCCAATTCTTGGTCTGTGAGGGTACAGACACTGGTTGGTTGAGTTGGCACAACTGCTCACTGTTCTAACTTCTCTACACTTGGTATGATGGAGGTATACTGTTCATGTACATCTCTTTATTTGGACAGTGGTTCTGCACTCAGCATGCAATTCATGCTCTGTGGTTGGGAGATACAGTGCGGGCATTCCTTGGCTCACTCCATGCAACTGATGAGTATAGTAAATACCCTGCACATAGCATCAAATAGGCATACCATTGATGTTCATAGACTGAAGCTGGGTTGTGGATTTGCACTCAGCATCCAGTACCTCTTTGTGGCAGTGAAGACAGCACAGAGGGCTATTGCCTGGCTCCAGTCAGGGCAACTCTTCACTGTTCTAAGTTGTAGACAACTCATAAGTGGTAACTATACTAATTATGTACATGGCTGTATTTGGGCTGTGCCTCTCCACTCAGCATCCAGTTCCTGGTCTGGGGCTGTGGAGCATTGCCCATGATGCAGTGCAACCCACCACTATCATTACTAGTATGCTCAGTATTACAAACCTATACCATTTATGTTGATGACGTACTTCGGCTGTACCTCACCACTTAGCATCCAGTACTCTTCAGGGCAAGAGGTTCGGCATGCTGTGCTAGAGGCCATGAACCCCTCACTGTTGTAACTTGTGAATGTGCAGCTAGCACCCTTTATTCTGCAGCTGCCCCTCCCTTCCACCCTTCCCCTCCGTTGACCCTCCCCCTGGTTCTGTCCCATCACCTCTTGAAGTAGTCCACTGTTCTACTGGATACCACTTCTGCAGGTAAAGCATTCCACCCAGCTACCACCCACTCTGTAAAAAAGTGTCTCCTCATCTCCCTCCTGAACCTTCCTCCCTCCAGTCTCATATCATGGCCACTGGTGTCCCTCCCCTCCCTTACTTTGAACAGCTCCTCTGTACCTGTCTTGTTTATTCCTTTCATGTACTTAAAGGTTTCAATCATGTCCCACCGTCCCTCCTCTCTCCACCAGAGTACATGTTCAAATCCTCAGCCTCCTCTCATATGATAAGTCTCCCAGCCCACTTGACCATCTTTGTCACCCTGCTACACCTCCAGTAACATAATGTCCTCTTCAGATATAAAACCAGTACTGCATGCAGTACTCCAGGCAGTCTAACTAATGACCTATACAGTGGCAGAATCACCTCCTCCTCCTCGAGGATATACCTTGGAATGCAACCCAGCATTTTGTTGGCCTTGCAGCTGCCTTCCTACATTGTGCAGAGTTGTTCATTGACCCTGTAGACTAGCACCCCAGATCCTTCTCTCCTCTGTCTGGGCTAGCTGCACTCCCCCCAGCTGATAACTCCTCCTTGGGTTCTTCATCCCAAAATTCAGCACTTTGCACTTTTTGGCATAAAACCCCTGTTGCCAGGTGTCTGACCAGGTTTCAAGCTTTGCCAGATCATCCTGCAACCCCTGCCACCCCCCTAGGTCATCCACCACTGCTCATACCTTGGTATCATCAGCAAACAGACTGATCTTGCTCTTAATGTTCAATGATATGTCTGCAATGAATATTCCAAACAACACTGGTCCCAACACCAAGCCCTGTGGAACACCGCTCATCACTGCCTTTGGGTGTGAGAGCTCCCCACCCACCATCACCATGTGTTGCCTTCCCTGAAGCCAGTTCCCTACCCATCTCACCAGCTTTGCACCTGCCTCTTTGCCTTCTAACTTACTTCCCAGTCTTCCATTCAGCACTAAGTCGAATGCCTTACTGAAGTCCAGACACAGGACATCCACTGCATGGCCCCTGTCCAGTTGCTTAGTTATCCAGTCATAGAACTCCACCAGGTTGGTTTGGCAGGATATGCCACATATGAAGCCATGCTGTCTGCTGTCCTGTAGTCCTTTGGCCTCTAGGAGGACCACCAGCCTCTCCTTCAGGATAGTTTCCATTAGCTTACCCACAATGGATGTGAGGCTCACCAGTCTGTAGTTCCCCGGTTCATCATTGGGGCCACTTTTGTGAAGGGGCACCACATGAGCCATCCTCCAGTCCTGAGGTACACATCCTGAGTGTAGTGAGGCATTAAATAGGCCTGCCAAAGGTCCTACAAGGACCTCTGCCAGCTCCTTCAGTACCCTGGGGTGGATGCCATCTGGGCCTGGTGCCTTGTCCACCCTCAGTGCCTTCAAACCTTCCTGAACTCTACCCTCCATGATTTCCCCATCTGTCACCCCCTCCAGCCCCTGTTTCTGCCATTTCTCCCCCCTTGAGTGTCACCCCAATGTTCTCCTTAGTAAATACCGAGCAGAAGTAATCATTTCGTGCTTCTGCCTTATTGCACCCTGTTTCCACCCAACCCCCTTCTTCCTAATCCTTACTATGTGGTCCTTACAGCTCCTTTTTTTCCCTGATGTACCTAAAGAAGTCCTTCTTCCCTTTTAATGCCTTGTGCCAGCCTTGAGCTCTGTAGATGCCTTGGCTCCCCTTACTGCCTGTGTCACCTCCTTCGATTCCATCAAGTACTCCTCCCTGTCCTCCCCCTCCCTGTTTTCTTGTACTTCCTAAAGGCAGCTCTTTTCCTCCTTACCTTTCCTATGACCTCCTTGCTCAACCAGCTCAGTTTCTTAGCACTAGCCTTCTTGCTCTGGGCCTTACAGTAGGTTTCGGCTGCCACAGCTATCCCCAGCTTTATGAGGTCTCACCTCTGGTTAGTATCCATACTAGGTTGAATTCTGGACAGGTACCTTTACTACTTCCATCCATCCTCCCAAAGTCAGCCCCTCCTGAAGTCCAGCACTCTTGTGCCAGATTCCACTCCTTCCTTTCCTTCCATATCCAATGTGAGCTATACTATGGTGGTCACCTCGACAGTGGTTCTTCCACTATAAGTTCTCTCTCACAAAGTCCCATTTGCCAGCACTAGGTCAAGGGGTATTCCTTAACCTGGTTGGTTCACTGACCATTTGCAGCAGGGAAGCTGTCCTGAAGGCATACAGCAGTACCTGCTTCCTTCTGTTCCTGGATGCTGGGGTACCCAGTCCACTCCTGGCATGTTGAAGTCCCCACAAGCACCACACTATGCCTTCTTGCAGGTCCTTCTGATCTATCCCACTAGTTCCTGTCTAACTCCTCCATCTGAGATGGTGGCCTTTACACTACTCCCATTCTGAGAATCTCATTCTTGAATCCTGAATTTGCATCCAAAGTGACTCTTGTTCTACCTCTCCTCTTCCTCTCTCTTACACACTTCAGTCCTTCCTTCACATATAGTGCCACTCCCCCTCCTTTTCCAATCACCCTGTCCCTACGAGATAACCTTAGTTAATCTTGTACGTTTTTGCACATGTCACTGTGTATTCATTTGTTTCACAGTGCTATTTTACATGGTGGTGACAAAATCAGCAATATAATAACATGCTTATCAGAGTTGCAAGCACTGTTCTCCACATATTGTGTGAAGAACTATACTTGTTTGAACAATACACATCAGGTTAAGTTCCAACTCCTTTCCCTGTTGTTGTCTACATTCTTGACCTTGACTATGATACTTACTGAATAGACTTCTGCCAAATCCAAGCAGACTAGAGGGTGCTGGATATTACACACATGTCAGTTAGTGAGTTATGTCTTGGCAGATGTAGTTATTTGACTCATATTCACAGCATGACTTTCTATATGATAGTGTCATCTGTTAGCACTGAACTGCATTTGTTGAACAGTATCTGACAGGATTATCTGTCACTGTTCTTGGAGTATACTGCTAACACTGGATATGGCAAAATCTAGCAACACAATGTGACTCAGATTTGAAGATATGTATACAGTGCTGAACTGCAGATTGAACCTACATTTCTTACATAGATTCTCAGCTATTTTTGTTTGTTGACAAAAAAAAGAAAAACAAAATTGCATGCATTCATTCATTAACTGTCCCAAAATTGTTGTATACATGCATTTAATGTAATTGCATTGCATTAAGTGCTTGTATTGATATTGTTCATAGCTGATCATAGAGATGTATACATGTGGTTATCTGTCCTATTTCCAGTGTATGTATGCATTTCTATATATCTGTGCAGATGTGTGCAACTGACAATTCGACAGATAATGTCAACAATGATTGTGTACTTATGCTTCACAATGCAAACTATTGGTATGCTCCTGCTTTTACAGGATCATCCATATTTTGCAGGTCGGATGAGGAATATTTCCCAGTTCCACAAATGATAAACAGTTCAAAAAACGCATTGATTGGAGATGAACCAACCTTTTCAGCATGAGTGAGAAAATGGCTGTGATATGTGATATTGGCAATAATTTCTCAAATGATTTACTAGCTTACTAATCTAGTAACACTACAACCAATGGCTATATATGTTCCTGCAATTGTATGCTAGAACATTGACTTGTTCTTTTTATATATATATATATATATATATATATATATATATATGTAGTGTGTGTGTGTGTGTGTGTGTGTGTGTGTGTGTGTGTGTATAAATATATATATATATATATATATATATACTGCTAATATTATCAGTGTCTCTTCCATTTCAAAACCAGAAAAACATATTGTGTACTATACAATCTTTCTGACATAGACATACTGTGCTACTTACCTCTCTTCATTTTTCTGTTTTTCACTTCTTGATATTGGTTGGTCCACTTTCAAATAAATAACCACTAACAAACTAAAAACAGTCTTTAAAGATATCAAGATTACTTAAAAAGTACAATGATGTTCAAATAGAATATGGAAACATTTCTTCTAGGTTACTAATATACAGTAAATACATAAAGACAAATAAAATGTCATAATGTCTCTTGACATGCAAGTAAAACTGTCTAATCATATGTACAATATTGCTACTTACTTTAACACTGTTGACATATTCTACACATGTGACTTTTCTATAAAACAATATACTTATGTGCTCATGAGAACCACTAAATATTTCTTTCAATCTCATGTGCATATGCAGTGAATAACTAAATGTAATAAAATTGTTACTTTTAAAAAATTCTAATTTTGTTCTAATGACTTTTCTTAAATAGGTGTCAAATGGTGATACCCACATGTGCAATAATTTTTGTTAGTCTTGATTATCTAAATGTGTAACTGTGTAGTCTATTTCATTGCAATCGTGTCAATGGACACATTATCAATACTACTTAGCAATAGATGTAAGCAAAATTAGAAGTTGTTCACTACATCTTCTGTTACATAAACATGCATATGTTATTACTTACTCATTCTATATAAAACCTAAATTGAATACGTAATACGCAGCAAAATATAACTGTGTAGATTTACTTTGTGAAATACCAAAAATCACAAAATACCCAAAAATTATTAAGAATATATATACGAAGAATTGTTTTTTTGCCCATCCCAGGAGCAACCAAATAATTCAGCCTAAAGATATTTAAATAG
This sequence comes from Neoceratodus forsteri, assembly GCA_016271365.2. Taxonomy (NCBI): domain Eukaryota; kingdom Metazoa; phylum Chordata; order Ceratodontiformes; family Ceratodontidae; genus Neoceratodus; species Neoceratodus forsteri. The sequence goes on from CM028129.1 coordinate 878,912,011, forward strand.
TTAAATAATAAAACTAGTGTAAAACCATATCCTATGTCTTTTGAGTAATATTTAAATACAACTGGTGTGACAGATGTATTGTATTGATCTCCATGTCTTTTATTGGGCTTTGACTGTGCACTAAGAACCCACTACCTGCTCGAGGTGGTGCCACAGGTATCACCTGCTTCAGCCTGTGCAGCCCTTCACTTTAATAACTACTCTGAATTTGGTATATACTGTACATGTATACCCTTGAAGATCATGCTGTCACTTCAGCTGTAGATCTGCACTCAGTATCCACTGCCTGGTCTGGGGAGGAGGGAGAGGCTGTGCTGGGGGAGTTGCTAGTTTGAGGCTGTGCAACTCCTCAAAGTTCTAACTTGTGTGCAGTTGACATGAAGTAGGATTAGTGTTCTTGTACATGCCTTTAGTTGGGCTGTGCATTTGTACTCAAAATCCAATTCTTGGTCTGTGAGGGTTCGGACACTGGCTGGTTGAGTTTGTGCAACTGCTCACTGTTCTAACTTCTCTACACTTGGTATGATGGAGGTATACTGTTCATGTACATCTCTTTATTTGGACAGTGGTTCTGCACTCAGCATGCAATTCATGCTCTGTGGTTGGGAGATACAGTGCGGGCATTCCTTGGCTCACTCCATGCAACTGATGAGTATAGTAAATACCCTGCACATAGCATCAAATAGGCATACCATTGATGTTCATAGACTGACTTGGGTTGTGGATTTGCACTCAGCATCCAGTACCTCTTTGTGGCAGTGAAGACAGCACAGAGGGCTATTGCCTGGCTCAGTCCGTGCAACTCTTCACTGTTCTAAGTTGTATACAACTCATAAGTGGTAACTATACTAATTATGTACATGGCTGTATTTGGGCTGTGCCTCTCCACTCAGCATCCAGTTCCTGGTCTGGGGCTGTGGAGCATTGCCTAGCTGATGCAGTGCAACCCATGACTATCATTACTAGTATGCACTCAGTATTACAAAGCTATACCATTTATGTTGATTACCTTACTTCGGCTGTACCTCACCACTTAGCATCCAGTACCTCTTCAGGGCAAGGCAGGTATGGGCATGCTGTGCCTGAGGCCATGCAACCCCTCACTGTTGTAACTTGTGTGCAGCTGGAACAAAGAAGGTATACCATTTATGTTGACATGTTTGTTTGGGCTGTGACTCTCTACTCAGCATCCAATTCCTGGTCTGACAGGTTGTGGGCATTCCCTGGCTGAGGCCATGCAACTCATGAATGTAGTAATGAGTATGCACTTGCTATCATAGAGATATACCGTTCATGTTAATGACCTTACTTAGGCTGTAGCTCTGTACTCAGCATCCAGTGCCTCTTGCATGGGGGTTATTGTGTGGCTTAGCCCATACAACTCCTCAGTGTTCTAAGTTTTATTGGAAGCTTGTATGAGGGAGGTACACCATTTATTTTCATGTCCTTATTTGGCCTGTGGGTCTGCACTCAGCATCCAATTCCTGGTCTGGGGTGGGTGCAAGTGGAAACATTGCCTAGCTGAAGCCATGCAACTCCTCAGTGTCCTACCTTCTGTGCATCTGGCATGAGGGAGGTATAACATTTATGTCTATGTGTTTATTTGGCCTGTGACTTGGCACTAACCATCCAATCCCTGCTCTAGGTAGTTGGTGGGTATTGCCTGGCTGAGGCCATTCAGGTCATGAGTGTAGTAACTACTGTGCAGATGACATTGCACAACTATACCACTGATCTTCATAGACTTAGTTGAGCTGTAGCTCCACACTCAGTGTCAGGCACCTCTTCAGTGCAGAGGGGAGGGGGGCAGTGCCTGGCTGAACCTATTCAAATTATCATTATTCTAATTTGTGTGCAGTTCACAAGATGCAGGTATACCATTTATATCCATAGTTTTATTTGGGCTGTGGTCTCCACTCAGCATCCAATTCCTGGTCTGGTGGGGTGGAGACATTCCCTGTATGAGACTGTACAACTCATAAATATCATAACTAGAATACAGCTAGTATCACAGAGGTATACCTTTCATGTTAATGACCTTATTTGAGTTGTAGCTCTGCATTCAGCATCCAGTACCTCTTTTGGGGGGTGGGGGATTCTGTGTCTGAAGCCATACAACTCCTCACTGTTTTAACCTGTGTGCAGCTGGTATGAAGAAGGTATACCATTAATGTCAATGTTTTTATTTGTGCTGTGACTCTCTACTCATCACCCAATTCCTGGTCTGATGGGTTCAGATCACTCCCTGGCTGATGCCATGCAACTGTTTAATGTAGTGATGAGTATGCACTTGCTATCACAGAGGAATAACATCGATGTTAATGACCTTACTAGGGCTGTAGCTCTGTACTCAGCATCCAGTGCCTCTTGGGTGGGGGATTATCTGGCTGAGTCCATGCAACTCCTCAGTGTTCTAAGTTGTGTGCTGCTAGTATGAGGCAGGTATACCATTTATTTCCATGTCTTTATTTGGCCTGTTGGTCTCTACTCAGTGTCCAATTCCTGCTGTGGGGGGGAGGGGGTGGGGTGGGGGACATTACCTGGTTCACTCCATGCTTACTCATGAGTGTACTAACGACTATGCAGTTGTTATCACAGAGGTATACCATTCATGTTAATGACCTTAGTTGGCTGTAGTTCAACACTCAGCATCCACTATATCTTTGGTGAGGAGGGGTGAGAAGAGGCATTGCATAGCTGAAGACCCAAGAAAGAATAGAAAAGAAGAAAGTCACGCAAGTTGGTGGGAGTGCAGGGCCCAACAACTTGCAAGTTTCTGGCTACATTACACACCTAACAAGCCAAAGCTACATTGACAGCAGCAGGACCAGGTACCGTACAAATTTCAAGCCACTACCATAATAGAAAATGCTGTTTGCAGAATGTGAAATACGCGATGTAATATCGCCACAAAAAATATTTTCTCCAAAACATAAACTCTGAAATTTGCATCTACAGGACATGGTGTAAACACCCTCCAAATTTCAAGTAAAAATACCAAACCATTCTCAAGATATTTAAAGTCAAGGATTGTGAAAATTGGACTATTTATTCCATTTTAAAATCTGACCATCTTGTCCTTCCCTCGCGATCAAAAATGGTGATCAAAGAATCTCACGACCAAAGAATTTGCAGGCTCATGATCAAATAATTTGCAAGTTCATGATCAAAGAATAAAAAATGGTGAAACTTGAGTTTTAGGCTGAAGTTAATGAAACCACCACCATGTCTCAATAGAACAAAGCCCCCTGAACAAAACCCACCCTCATTTATGTTCATTGCCCTCCCCTGGACTGAGAAATTAGAATTTTTCCAATGGCCATCTGGTCGTCACTTTGCGATCAAAGATGGTGATCAAAGAACCTCGCAATCAAAGAATTTGCAGCCTCATGCTCAAACAAATTGGAGGCTCATGGTCAAAGAATAAAAAATGGTGACATTCAAGTTTTAGGCAGAAGTTCATGAAACCACCACCATGCCTTGATAGAACAAAGCCCCCTGAACAAAACCCACCCTCATTTGTATTCCTGCACAACCCCTGGCCTGAGTAATTAGAATTTTTCAATGGGCCATTTCATTGTGTGCTCACAATCAAAGATTGTGGTCAAAAAATCTGGCGGTCAAAGAATTTGCAGGCTCACGATCAAAGATCATTAGCGAGCTGTGATCAAAGAATAAAAAATGTTGTAACTCTATTTTTTGACCATTTCACATGAAACCAAAGGCATGGGTCGATAGACTGAAGCCCCCTGAGTAAAACCCATGCAGGTTTTACTTCAGGGGTGACCCCTGAGCCGAGATATTTAATTTTTTCTGACAGAATTTTAAAAACAAGATGGCAGACCTCACTATCAAAGAATTCTCGGGGACAAAGATTCTTTGACCATGAGGCTGCAAATTCTTTGACCACCAGGTGGGATGAGATGGCCCAAACACCATTCTTTGTTCGCAAAACAACCATATAAATTTTTCCATTGACTCATAATGGGAGCTTAAAAGTGCCATAATGTTTGAATGCCTCAATATTTTTTCACCAAACAAAAAGCAGCATGTTCTGCTAGCCAAGCTCTTTCAGATAAGCCATCTCACAGAGCAGCATGCCACATGACAGCCACACAGGGCCATGGACAAAATCCCCAAAGCTGCCTCCAAAACTGGATAATTTTGCATGTTTTATGTTTTTGTGCATAAAAACCGTAAATCCGACCAAAACGAAATTTGGCAAATCAAGAGATCTACCATGCCTCACTGCACATACCAAATTTCAGACAAATCTGTTGAATGGGTCCAAAGCTATTAACACACAAAATTTTGACTTTAACATAGAAGTGGCTTCATAACCCTAACAATAGTGGCACAAACGCGTCACTATAGTATATAGATATATTTATTCATTGCAAAAGACTTTGTCAAAACATCAGTTAGGGTTCTTACTGAAGTGATAAATGCAGGGAAACTGGGTGTTAGGGTTTCCAACCCTAATACCCCACCCCTCCCTCTCACCCAACCCTACAGTTGCAACTTCATCCCCACCCTCCACACACCAGCACACGTGAGGATGTGCCTTATTGTCATGGGGTCCACCCCATCCAACCCTAAATTGCAACACTACCACCCCCTCCACACCAACAAAGTTCAGAGTGTGCCTTAGAGTCATGGGCCCCACCCAATACCTACCAAGCATGCCAATTACCATTACCACATCACCTCCCACACACATCCATCGAAAGATTGCCTTTAGGTTGTGGGCCCCAATTCTCACCCCATTATCCTATACTCTTACCATGTCAGGTTACTTACAGATGGAATGGGGTGAGTGTAAGAATTATAATCTAAGGCACACCCCAATGCTTGTTGGTGTGTAGAGGGTGGGGGTGGTGTTGCAATGGTAAGGTTCAGTGGAGAGTGGTGCAGGTCCCATGACCCTAAAGCACACCCTGATGCATGTTGGTGTACGAAGGGTGGGGATGGTATTGTGAGGCACCTTTGGGTGGGGGAGGTGTGGGGCCCATGACCTTAAGCACACCCCAACACATGTTGGTGTGTGGAGGGTGGGGGTGGTGTTGCAGTTGGGTGAGAAGGTGGGGTGGGGTGGAGTGTTAGGGTTGGAAACACTAACACCCAATTTCCTTGCATTTATCACTTTAGTAAGAACACTAACTGATGCGTTAATGAAGGGTTTTTTTTGCAATGAATTTCCATATTTGTTTTTGTTGCCAGACCACCTAATCCTCCCTCCAGAGGTCGGTCAGTACCCTGTCTGTGCCCCTCCATGCCCAGACTTACCCTCCCATGCAGGGCAGGTTCATTGTAAGTGAGTCCTGGCTTATTCCCCCAGGTTGAGGCCATGGGAGTGGGACCCCCTGGTGGACATCTAAGGCAGTGAGAACTGCAGCTGGGTAGGGGCATCATGCCAGGGGCCAGCAGTTTTTTGCATGCTGTATGCCCTGGGGTGGGGATGCAGTAATGACCTGCAGAAGGGGACATGGGAGAAGATGAGCGACCGTTCCCTTTTTTCTAGGATTAAAAAAATATGTTAGGGTACAGTTTTCTTTTTTATGGCAGGGATAACTTTATTTTGGGAAAATGGGAGTGGGCTCCCCAGTGTCCCATAGTACTGTGGGGGTTTATAATGCCGACACAGGGATTGGGCACCCTGATGTTGGTGAACACTATTAATATGAGAACGGGTGGGGCAGGGCATTAGACAATGGGTGTGGGCTTCCCAGTGTTGTAAACAACATTGAAAAAAGTTTTGGGCACACTGAGGGTGGACTCCCCAGTGCTCCACAGTAATAGAGGGAAAAATAAATGCCTACATGGGAATTGGGCACCCTGATGTCAGCAAAGAATAATTAGAATGGACTGTGGGGGCGGCGGGGGGGCATCCAACACTGGGGGTGGGCATACCAGTGTTGGAAACAACAGAAACTTAATGCTTTCAGTGCACTGGGGGTGGTCTTCCCAGTGTGCCACAGTAGTGGAGGGTTAAAGAAATGCTGACACAGGGGTTGGGCACCCCAATGTCAGCAAACAATAATTACAAAGGGGTATGCCGTTAAAAATGCCACTTCGATGCAAGATTCTGCATCTAATATGGTAATTTGATGCAGGATTCTGCATCTAATGAGAATCCTAAGGAATCTGCATCTAACTAGAATCCTATGCTGATAGAGTCCTCATCTGGATACCTGGAAATTTCTAGGTGAGTCTCCTCTGTTGGGTACCTGTCTACCTTCAAAACTATGAAAATCTTTGAATTTATCATGTATTTCTAGTTAAATAGGGTACTCTGGGCACTGAATGTCAGTATAAGATGCAAACACAGCGCTAGTGTATCTCATTTCAGTGGAAACTGGTATGATTGTGCTGCCCTGGGACATCCTCTACTGATTTTCTAGGTGCACCCCTGCATCAGTACCCCAGTCTGATCCTGTATACCGATGCAGGATTCTGCATCTAACTAGAATCCTATGCTGATGAAGCATTCTGCATTGAACTAAAATCCTATACCGATGCAGGATTCTGCATCAAACTAGAATCCTATGCTGATTAGTAAACATCAGCATAAAATCCTATGCCTATGGGGACATCTATTTTTTCCCATAGGAAATAATGGGAAAAAGAGCATTTCATAACTTTGGAATGGATTAATATTTTTTCACCAAACCTTCAAAAGGCACATCTGTGAGGCCACATTTTTCTACCCTGTAAACTTCAATCCAGTAGCTATAGCTATAGCTGTTTCTGAGATACAGGTGGACAAAAAAACAGCAAAAACATAGAATTCTCTTTTTTTTCAACACTCTGTATCTCAGAAACCACACAAGGGATTCAAATCAAGTTTGGCATATCAATAGACCTGTTTGTTTCAATGAAGCATGCAAAATTTCAAGCAGAGCTGTTGAATCTGTCCAAAGTTATTACCCTACAAAAATTGGCCTTTAACAATAAATGCTAGCACAAAGCTATATATAGCTATATATATAGATAGATATATGTATATTATAGTGGTGCGGTCACGCCACTATAGTTAGGGTTGAGTGGCCACTTACATACTAAGTCAAAGGTTTGGACATTAATAGCTTTGGACCAGTTCAATGAATTTGACTGAAATTTGGTACACATGTTGGGGTGCACTCTATCTCTTGATTTGCCAAATTGCATTTGTGTCGGAGTGCTGGTCTTCATGTACGAAAGTGCTGAAAAATGCTGAATTATCCATTTTTGAAGGCACCTTTTGGCATTCTTAATGTCATACTGCATGGCTGTTGTGTGGAGTGCCACTCTGTTAGATGGCTTGTTTGAAAGAGCTTTGGTGGCTGAACATGCCGCTTTTTGTTTGGTGAAAAAATATTAAGGCATTCAAAAGTTATGGCACTTTTAAGTTCCCATTATAAGTCAATGGGAAAATTTATATATATATATATATATATCTTGCGATCAAAGAATGGGGGTTCTGGCCACTGGTCTCACCTGGCGATCAAAGAATTTGCAGCCTCGTGGTTCAAGAATCTTTGTTCCCAAGGAATTTTCAAACTTCTTTGACCGCGAGGTCCGCCATCTTGTTTTCAGTTTTCCAATCACACAAACACAAATATCTCGGCTCAGGGGTCACTTCTGAAGTAAAACTTTGATGGGTTTTACTCAGGGGACTCTGATCTATCAAGCCATGGCTTTGGTTCCATCCAAATCAGTCAAAAAATAGAGTTATAAGCTTTTAAAATCTTAATTCACGGCTTGCCAACGATCTTTGATCAGGAGTCTGCAAATTCTTTTATCGTGAAATTCTTTGATCGTGATCTTGCATCGTGACCTAAAACACTAATATCTCAGCTCAGGGGTGGGCTAGGGACACAAATGAGGGCTTGTTTTGCTCAGGAGGGTCCGTTCTGTTGAACCATGCCATTGGTTTTGTTCAAATCGGTGAATAACTCATGTTTTACCCTTTTTTTATTCTTTGATCGTGAACCTGCAAATTTTTTGATCGTGAGATTCTTTGATCGCGATCTTGCATCGTGAGAGAGGGACAAGATGGCCCAATTTAAAATTCAATTTTCTTATCCCAGGGGTATCCTAGGAAGTCAAATGAGGATGGGTTTTACTCAAGGGGCTTTGTTCTGTTAAACCATGGTGGTGGTTTACTGCAATTGCTTCTATTTTTTTAATTATTAAATTTTTTATTCTTTGTTCATGAGACTGCAAATTCTTTGATCATGAGGCTGAAAATTCTTTGATCATGAGATTCTTTGATCATGACCTTTGATCACAAAATAGGGACAAGATGGCCAGATTTCTTATAATAGAATAGATAGGGAAATTTTGCCAACCTTTGACATTGAATATCTCAGAAATGGGTTGGTCTTTTTACTTGAAATTTAGAGGGAAGAAAGGCAACATCCCACAGATGTGCCTTTTTGTAGATTGGTCAAAAAATATTACAGGGCAGCAAAGTTACAGCACTATGAAGCTGGCACTTTTTCCCTCTAGGATAACATTACGGCGTCTGCCATATTACAGGAATTCTTTACTGTACTGCTGGAAAATAACGGTTTGGTCTTTTGGGCTGAAATTTGAAGGGAAGAAAGCCAACATCCTACAAATGTGCCTTTTGGTGGTTTGGAGAAAAGATATTACAGGGTGGCAAAGTGACAGCACTCCAAATTTGACGATTTGTCCCATAGGATAACATTATGGCGTCCGTCGCGTCTTTCAGGGCCCGTATTTCAGAAACGTGCGTAGATACGGACTTTTTGTTATAAAAATGCTTAGCCCCCCAATTGAGGGGCTAAGCAAAAAACTAGCCTGGAAAGTAATAATTCATACAAAATTTTAATTTTTTTCCTGTGTCATATGGTTCCTGAGACATAAGCAATTTAGTATTCCAAGTCATACTTTTCTGCTCTGAAGTAAATTATAATGCATGCATTCTTTGTTTTCAATTAGTTTTTTCAATGCAGATTTTGGGGAAAAGAAGAGTGTGCCCTTTTGTTATTGTGACAACTAGCATTTCCAGTTGTGCTTCTGTTACCATTCGAATCACCGTTCCCGTCTACACCTCCGTGTGCGTAACGGTTTGCATTTTCATATGCGCTTGCATTTCTGTTTCTGTTATCTTTACTGTTGCTGTTACTGTTACCATTTACATTTACTATTGCGGTACCATGACCTTATGTGTAACAGTTTGTGTTTTCGTATGCGCTTGCATTTCTGTTTTTATTGGCTTTATTGTTGCTGTTACCATAACCATTTGCATTTACAACTGTGGTTCCGTGAGTGTGTGCATTACGATTTGCATTTTAGTACGTGTTTGTGTTTCTGTTTACTTGGGTGTTTTTGTTGGTGTTACTGTTACCATTTGCATTTACAACTGTGGTACCATGAATGTGTGTATTACCAGTTGTGTTCTGTATGCACTGCTGTTTGATGTCTCCTTTTGTGTAACTGGTTCGGCATCACTTTATGCTTGTGTTTCTATTAATGTTTGCTTTGACATTTACATTTGCTCTGCCATGTGCATTACTGTTGCTGCTTGCGTTTGCTATGCAGTTCCTGTTACTGTGTAAAAGAGACATCACGCGGTAAGCAGAATACAGCAGGGGAGACAAAGACTGGCAGCTACCATCACTGCATTCCTTTCATTATTTATCATCCTCGTTCTCAAAAAGAAGGAAAATTAAGGCAAAAAACTCTGTTTAATGCATCAGCTAGGGTTGTTCCACAGCAAAAAAAAAAGCTAAGAAATTCAGGGTTAAGGCTGAAAGCTCCCCCTTGGACCCCCCAGCCCAGCCTCCAACCAGCATCGGGGTGTGCGTTGGGGTCATTAGTCCTAACTCTCACCCCATTCTGCTATACCTCATTCTCTTTACGCATGTGATGGGGTGAGAGTTAGGGCCGACAACCCCACGCACACCCGATGCAGTTGGGGGGTGGTCTAGGGGGTCCAAGGGGGGCTTTCAACCCTAACCTGAATTTCCTAGCTTTTTGTTGCTGTGGAATAACCCTAACTGATGCATTAAACAGAGATTTGTGCTCTAATATGTGTATATATATATATATATATTATATATATATATATATATATATATATATACATATATATATATATATATATATATATATATATATATACATATACATATACATATACATATACATGTGTGTGTGTGTGTGTGTGTGTAGTAGAATAATTACTTGAATGCACCAGTTAGGATTCCAGTTAACACCACAAACACCACATAAGTTGAGAAACATGACATTAAGGGTTCATAACCCTTACTAATCACCCAACCCCCCCCAAGCAGCAAAGGAAAAAAAATATTAGGGTTTTGGGTCTCTGTAGTCTTGATAAGTCAGTGCTGGGGTCTTCTTTGGGGTTGTCAACCCTAATGCTCACCCCTCTCCCCCAGCCCATAGCCTGCTGTCTGAAGCACAGGGTACAGCTCCAATCCAGATCCCTATAGTGATTCACTCCTCAAAGGTAGAGAATGTTTTGCCACAAGTTGCTAACAGAATCTGTTGTATTGTAGCTTTCTTCATGCAAGTCTCTGCATAAAGAAAAGCCATCATGTCTGACCTGTTTGCACATGGAGGGGGTGGGCATTAGGGTTGACAACCCCAAGGAAGAAAACAACACTGATTCACCAAGACTCTGTGTCCAAATATAAGCACTTTTTTTGAAGCTGTGAGAATATATTTCTCTGAAAATGATTTCTTTCTTCAAGGTGTTGAACTGGATAGTATTGAAGAGACAATCTCTGTGAACTTCTGGGGACTATTATTAGGCATGGCTTTTAATGATCATAAGATAAACCATAGAAACATACAATTTGATGGCAGATAAAGACTGCTTGACCCACCCAGCCTGCCCATTTTTCCCTACCTAAAATATCACTTCAGACCCTACTTGATCCCAGGCCTATTCACCCTCCCTCTTCCTTTCCCTGTAAGATTCTGTTATGACTATCCCATACATTCTTGAACTCCAACACACTCCCACCACCTCTGCTGGAGTTCTGTTTTTCTCCACACTACCAAAAGATGTAGTAGATGTTAGACCTTGGGGTTTTCATACTCACCAGCACAACCACCACCACCCTGAAATGAGGAATCAACAACTTTCTTGAGTTTGATGTGGTAATAGTCACATTTTCAGGAATTCCATCTAAAATAAAAAATAAAGATATGACATAGACAGGATGGAATCAGTCCAGAGGAGGGCAACTAAAATGGTGAAGGGTCTACATCAGAAACCATATGAAGAGAGACTGAGAGAGCTTAATATGTATACCCTTGATGAAAGGAGGGACGGAGGGACATGATAGAAACTTTTAAGTACCTCAAGGGAATCAACAAAGTCCAGGAGGGTAGCATCTATCAGAAAAAGAGATGTGTAAGAAAAAAGGGGGCACAATTTAAAGTTAGAAGGGAGACGGCTCAGGGGTAATGTGAGAGAATTCTTTTTCATGGAGAGAGTGGTGGACTCATGGAACCACCTTCCTGGAGACATTGTGAGGTCTAAAACATTGGGGGAATTCAAACATGCATGGGACAGACATAAGGCAATTATAGTGGGGAGTTGCAGGAAGTAGGCTGTTGGTTAACTAGAATCTGCAGCTTATCCAATGGGTAGGGAAAAGGGCAGACTGGATGGGCCAAGTGGTCCCTATCTGCCATCAAAGTCTATGTTTCTATGTTTCTATTGGCAGTTTAAGTGCTAAATGGTACTGTATCTGTGGGACAATACTGTCCAACACAGTGTAAAATAAAGGCGTAGATGTAGATGGTGAATTGGCATCAGATTCAGTATTGGATGTGTCAGTGCCTGTTTCAGTTATAGCATTTAGTAAAGTTATCCCCTTTTCCTGAATGCATACAGTATCTGCCTTCATTTATTTATTTTTCCTCTTTTCTCATCTGTAAAATTTTTGCTTTTTTTCTGTCCACTGCATCCTCGTTTTAACTGTGTCTGCTCTTTTCCACTTTCTACATTCATAACTATCATCTTGGTTTTCTCTTTTCTTCACCCTGTATTTCCTTTTCTGAAGCTTGGCTTTTTTTCCCTGTAGCATGCTTTCTTTTCTTTGGACATTGTGATCTTGTACAATGCTATCTGCTCTGTTTCACACAGCTGGAAAACTTTATATGTGTCTGGATCTGCTTGATTCATGTTCAATATTCTGTCATTGACTCCTTCTGAGTTTTTCTGGTTTTCTCCACACCACCAAGAGAAATAGTAGATGTTGGACATTGGGGATTTTCATCCTCACCACCACAACCTCTACCATTTTAAGAAGAAGACTCCACATCTTTTTTGATTTTGATGTGGTAATACTCAGAATCTCAGGAACTTAATCTAAAATCAAAAAATGAGATTCAGGCTGGTGATGGTACACAAGACACCAGAGAAAGTGCCTCATTAATAACTGCTAAAGAATCCTTACTGCCCACTAGAAAACTTGTCCAACAACCAAAAAGGACTTCATTTTAAAATGAAGCAGACATAGGCAGTGAAGAAAAAATGAGTACTCTTTATGGAATGAGAGAGAGAGAGAGAGAAAGAGAGAGAAAGAGAGAGAGATAGTTGTTAAAAGATGAGAAATGAAGCAAGAAAACATGAAGGAGTTTGCATGGAAATGTAGATTGCATTGTTTCCTTACACTGGCTCATGTTGCACGTTATAAAGGCACCCCTCCATGGGAAGATGCTGGAGGCAATGTGTTGAGACTATAGCAGATCATGCACACATTTTTTGGACCTGTCCTCATATACAGCAATTTTGGAGTTCAGTTTCCCAAGCTATTGCCCAGATATTTGATTGCAGTCTTTCCCTTACTCCTTTATTGGTATTACTGCATATTCCACTGGCCACGTTTTCACTTTGGCCTCATAAATTGAAATTATTATTGACTTTGCTGGCTGGTGCTAAGAAGAGCCTAACCAAATTTTGGCTCAAGTCTCTGTCTCCATCATTACAACACTGAATAGAAAATATTGATTTTATTTATGGCTTGGAAAATGATTTCTATGCACAATTGAATCATTTTCATGTTTTTGAGGAAACTTTAAATTGAACCTAATTTTGTCCCTTAAAGCCTTTGAGTGGTTCTGTGCTAGCTCTTTTCTATCCTTATATGCACGATGTAATGCCTTGCCCATTTGGTTCAGATTTTTGGGTGTTATTTTTCTTTTTCCTTTTTTTTCAGGCTTATCTTTTTCTGAGCAACTGGGTGTGACTTGTTTATCGATGGACAAAGTATATTAATTTTTGCCTTAGTGTAGTTTGCTCTTAAAGATGTTTTTGTTCTTTCTCATTTTCAATTGTTGGCAAGATTACAGTTCTGTTTTATTATGTAACCAGTTCACTGTGTAAGGTCATTATATTTAAATAAAATTTAATTATAAAATAAAATGAAACAAGAAAACACCAGTAGGGTGTCTCTGTAATGCTCTTGCAGTATCGCAAGTAAACAGGTATAACAGTAGTTGACAGCACCCAAACTGCCCTACAAATGCTTTACAGAAAAAAGACACACTGATGGACATTAGAAGCCCTGCCACAGCTGCATATTTTTTGTTGTTGTTGCTGCCTTCAGTTTTACCTTTCAAAGCTACGCTTTGCACAATCTTTACCACATAGCACATCAAACCCTTGTGGAAGCTCACTGATAAAACCAGTGAAATGCACCCAAAACAACAGTTTGACATCTCTTGATATTAACATGACAGCATGTGGGGTAGAACTGATGTAAAAATATAAATAATGGATGTTGAAGGGCCAGAATCCTGTGCATTACATGGACATCTCCAGTGCAGTGTTCTTGCAATGCACATGAACAATCACAGTTGAACAGTTATTAATGTAAAAAAAAATGGCACGACAAACAACATGAAGCAAAGGGACATTGTGTGGGACAAAGCCTTGTGTGAGCCACATCCTTTATTTTTTTTTTGCCATTGGTTTTACCGTGTTCTGATCTGATACATCTGTTCTGATGATGGCATTGGTCATGGTGTTGAAACTTAACAGTTATGTGGATGTTGACGTGTGGTTCTCCTAAGTTTGTGGAATGGTGAATGACGAATACCAAATTATGCATTATTTAATCACTTATAGACCTTACTGAATTCACTGTATGAACCCATGCCTCTTGTCTTCTGTTGCTGTTGAAATTTTGATTAAAGGAACAAATTAAAAATGAAGTTTATAGTATATTTGAATGCTGTGGAGTGCTGACACTTTTCCGCTTTGATGGAGTGTGCTGAAGAAGTTATTGTAAACTTATTTGCCTGTGGGAGTGCAGTGCCCTTCGGGCCCTGCTCTTCTATCCCTTCATATATGTATATATGTATGCTGCTGCGAAAGGGCCAAGTGCTTTCATTTATAGGACAACAGCAAACAAATTTATAACCCCACCTCATTTACCCGGTGCAGAAAAATTTCAGATCCCCACCAAAACGTAATTCTGCACAACTGCAATGCCATTCTGCACCGCTGATGTGAAAACACATTTTGGACAAGATTTGAAAAAACAACAGCTTTGACATACGTTAAGAGGGGGAAATTTGGGGGGGAATATTAAACTTTTCCAAAGTTACTTGTGTGTGCAGCGAAATTGCAACGAGTGATCATAACTTTGACATCTTTACATATTTTGACCCCAAATTTTTAACATAACTTTCTTATGATGCCCACCACATGAAACCAGTATAGAACATTTTTGAATCCCCACATAAATGTAATTCTGGGCAACTGCAATGCCATTCCATGCCACAAGTTCAAAAACACATTTTGGCGAGGATCTGAAAAATGACAGCTGTGATAGACATGAGGTGGGGTAATAAGAATGCTATGTTGAAAATCAGGAGTCAAAATTTTGAACATTTCCAAAGTTACGAGTGTGCATAGTGAAATTGCAATGAATGGTCATAACTTTGGCACTTTTACAAATTCTGACCCCAAATTTCCAACATAGCCTTCTTATGACCACACCTAATGTCTCCAGTACAGAACATTTTTGAATCCCCACCAAAATATAATTCTGCACAACTGCAACATCATTCTGTGTCACAAACAAGCAATCACATTTTGGCTAGGATCTAAAAATGACAGCTATGACATACATGAGGTGGGGTAATAAGAAGGCTATGTTAAAAATCTGGGGTCAAAATATTGAACACTTCATGAGATTCTACGGCGATGCGTGTAATTACAATGAATGGTGCATTAACTCTGGCATTTTACACATTTTGACCCCAAATTATAACATTGTCTTCTTATGACCCCACCTCAAGAACAATATGACTTTCATTATGCAAATTCTACCCAAAGGGTGAATTCACCACTGACCTGCAAATCACCTTTCAGGCAGGAGTTGCATAATGACAGTCATATTGTTCATGATGTGGGGTCATCAAAAGTCCATGTTGAAAATGTGGTGCCAAAATGTGAAGAAATGGCTGAGTTATGTATCATAGTTGAACCCCCCCATTGAACTACATTGAACCACATTTATCTTAGAAACATAGACTTTGATGGTAGATAAGGACCACTTGGCCCACCTAGTCTGCCCATTTCCCTACCTACTGGATAAGCTGCAGAGTCTAGTTAATCAACAGCATATTTCTTCCTACCCCCCACAAGAATTGCCTTATGTCTTTCCCATGCATTCTTGAATTCTCCCACAGTTTTAGATCCCACAACCTCCTCAGGAAGACTGTTCCATCCGTCCACCACCCTCTCTGTGAAAAAATACTTCCTCACATTGCCACTGAACCATCACCCCACTATCTTCAAATTGTGTCCCCTTGTTCTTGCACATCTCTTTTTCTGAAAGATGCTACCCTCTTGGACTTTGTTGATTCCTCTGATGTACTTAAGAGTTTCTATCATGTCCCCCCCCTCCTTTCCTCAAGGGTATACATATTAAGGTCCTTTAGTCTCTCCTCGTATGGCTTCTCTTGCAAGCCCTGCACTATTTTAGTTGCCCTCCTCTGGACTGCCTCCATCCTGTCTATGTCCTTGCAGAGATGGGGTCTCACCAACTGTCTGTACAGAGGGAGGATAACAACTTCCTGTTTTCTGCTGGTGATGCCTCTCACTGTACATCCTAGTATCCCCCCAGCCCTCCCTACTACTTTCTCACATTGCTTGCTAACCTTAAGGTCATCTGATGTGATTACCCCTAAGTACCTTTTCTTTTTTTTGTTACTACCCCCCATTGTGTAATCTTCCACTGGGTTTTTGTTTCCCAGGTGCATTATTTTGTACTTCTTTGCATTGAATCCAAGCTACCACGCTTCTGACCATTCCTCTAACCTTTCCAAGTCCCTTCCTTTCCACGTCTCCTTGTGTATCAACCCTGTTGCAGATCTTTGTGTCATCTGCAAAGATGCATACCTTTTCTTCCAGTCCCTCTGCAATGTCACTTATAAAGACATTAAAAAGGACTGGACCCAGTACTGAACCCTGCGGTACCCCACTAATAACCCATCTTTCTTCACAGTGGACTCCATTTACAATTACTTTCTGTGTCCTGTTGTCCAGCCAATGTTTTACCCAGGTTACCACCCTGGGACCCACTCTCAGGCTGGCTAATTTGATTATTAATCTTTTGTGTGGGACTGTGTCAAATTCCTTGCTAAAGTCTAGGTCGGCCATGTCCACAGCCCCTCCATGGTCTACTACTTTGGTCACCCAGTCAAAGAAATCAATTAGATTCATCTGACATGACCTTCCCATTGTGAACCCATGCTGCCTTGGGCCCTGTGACCCACTGGCCTCTAGGTACTCAACAAGTCTTTCCTTCAGAAGTCATTTCATCACTTTCACTACTACAGAGGTCAAACTGACAGGTCTGTAGTTTCCTGCCTCTGTCTTGCTCCCACATTTGTGAAGGGGAATCACATCCACCTTCCTCCAGTCCTCTGGTACCACACCGTCCTTCCATGATTTGTTAAAAAGGGTAGTCAGAGGTGTCACTAGTTCCCCTCTTAATTCTTTCAGAATTCTGGGGTGAATCCCGTCAGGCCCCATTGCTTTTTTAGGAGTTCTTTCAGAACCCTTTCTTCTGTGAAAGGACTGGGATCAACCCCCTATCCAGAGTGCTTCTGTTAATTGGATTAGGCACATCCCCTCCTCCACTTTTGTGAATATTGAGCAGAAGTATTCATTCAGTATCCCTGCTTTTCACTGTCCCTCTCTGCCCACCCACCGTCCATTCTATTCAGCCTCACTATCCCTCCCTTTGTCTTTCTACACTCCCTGATGTACTTGTAAAAGGTTTTATCCCCCTTTTTAACCAAGTTGGCTATCTTTTCCTCAGTTTAGGCCTTTGCTATTCTGACTTCCCTCCCTGCTTCCTTCTGCCTTAACTGATACAGTTCTCTGTCCTGCTCCTTCTGTGTTTCCTTATACCTCCTAAATGCTATCTTTTTTTCCCTAACCTTCCCCTTCACCTCTTTTGAGAACCATAGTGGCTTTTTCTTTCATTTTGATTTGTTTATTTGCTTCATACAAAATCTTGTTGCCTCTGTGATGGCAGTTTTGATGTTTCCCCATTGTATCTCCACCCCTCCTTCTAGCCTGTTTGCTAGTGCTTTTCTAAGGCACTCTCCCATCTTTCCAAAGTCAGCCCTCCTAAGTCCAATACCTTCACTTTTGTATGGCTTGACTCTGTAGCTGAGTTTATCGTGAACCACACTGTTTGGTGGTCACTTGTTCCCACATGGCTACCCACTTTTAGATCTGAGATCCACTCACTGTCCCCATTTGAGAGTATGAGGTCTAAGATTGCTCCCTCATGAGTGGGTTCCAAAGCTAGCTGTCTGAGGCATGCCACCTGTAGGGCATCAAGAATGGCCCTGCTCTTGGATGTGGCTGCAGCAAAGGTGCTCCAGTTAACCTCTGGCATATTCAGGTCCCCCATCAACAGTATCTCCCCTTTCTCTGCCAGCCTAAGGATGCCTTCTATCATATCCTTGTCCATTCCCTCCCCTGACATGGGGGTCTGTATACAACCCCTGTGCAGATTGTGGTGCCATTTCCAGTCTCTAAGGTGACCCACGATGCCTTCTCTCCTCCCTGTTTACTCTTTTGTTCCTTTGCTTTTATCTCTTCATTTACATAGAGAGCTACTCCTCCCCCACTTCTACCCTCCCTGTCTCTCCTGTAGGTTGTGTACCCTGGTATGTTAACATCCCAGTCATGGTTCTCTGTGTACCATGTTTCTGTGACTGCTACAATATCCAGGCATCCCTCCTCCATCAAGGCCACCAGTTCAGGGAGCTTGTTGCCCAGACTACGGGCATTGGTACTCATTACCCTCCATGTCTTGATGGTCTTACCCCCTTTTTGCCCCATCTCTGTCCTTATTGACTTTGTAATTTTCTCCATTTACCCCTGCCCTTCTCCCTATCAACATTTCTATCTTGGTGTTTACCTCACTTACTACCCTGATTTTTTGGGGAGGCTAGGATTTCCCTGCTCCTTTTCAGTGCCTCCCCCTGAGCTAGTTTAAATGCATGCCAATGAAGCATTTAAACCTATCACCTAGGATGCTGGTTCCCCTCCTGAACAGATGCAGACCATCATGCCAGTACTGTATATGCCTGCACCACTCCAGGTGGACCTCCAGTCCCTAATGAAGCCAAATCCCTGAGCTCTGCACAAGTTTTTTAACCACTGATTGAATCCCATGGTGTAGATCACTCTAGTCTCATCCATGCCATAGACAGGCAGCACCTCTGAGAAGGTTACCATGTGTGCTACTTGTCTAAGGCCCCTTCTCAACTCCACAAACTCTTCCTGCACTGCACTGATCCCTTTCGCAGTCAGGTCATTTGTCCCTAGGTGGACAATGAAACCCAGCTCCTTCCTTCATGCAGCTTCTCCAGTGATCCTGAGGATTCACTCCCTGTCCCTCCAAGCCATGGAGCCAGGCAGGCACCTTATCTCCCTCTCCCCTTCCTCCCCTAGTTCTAACCCCCTAACAATGGAGTCCTCCACTAGGAGTTATTTCCTTCCCCTATGGGGTCCCATGCCACCCTCCTGTGGGTCTCCTTTGTGGAGGTTCCCAGCATCCTCCTTGGTCTCCACTGCAGGTGCCTCCATGGAGGAACCACACTTTACCAGAATGGCATATGAATTGTGGAGAGGTACAACTTTAGGGATGTACCTCTTTTCCACCACCTTTACCCTCCCTGAGCCCACTGTGGTCCAACTACTCCTCTTTCTTGGCAACCTCTGAGGCAATGGCAGTGGTCCTGGTGGTCCCTGGGTAGGAGAGAAGGTCTCCCAAATCCTGGCCAACTCAGCCTGTAGATGAGCAACCTCCTCCCTCAGCCCAGAGAGGTGCCTGCAAATGGGACAACACTGCATCCTCCAGAATGTCTCCCAGAAGACTGCTGCTCCACAACCACTACACTGCACCACTCCGATCATGTCTTATTTCTGGCCCCTTAACTGTTGTTTGGAATACTTACTCTTTCCTCTGTTTATTTTTTTCTTTTCTCCCTACTTACTTACTGCCTCTGTGCCCTTTGAGTGCCTGATCTTCCTGTTCTGAGACAAGAAGTTCCTATATTTCTCAGTAGTCTCCTTACTTGCTCAGAGTTAGACCTCCAGTAGCTGGGGAGGACAGAGTTTCTCATATTGCAGTTGCCAGTTCCAGCAGCAAGCTGTGTCTTCAATCAGAGAGTGGATCCCAAATCTGGGACCAGTTCAGGTGAGTGAGGGTCTATGGGGGTATACTGGGGGTGGGGGGAGGTGGGTGCTCAATGTGAGGTGGGTGCTGAATGGGAGGTGAGTGTAGGTGGGGCTGATTGATGAAGGACCATTTTTTACAGGTTTAAAAAACACATTGAGTGACCATTTTCTTTATTTCAGCATTTCACATTTGGCTGCAGTGAGAGGGTATGGGTGCCACTAGACACGAGGGAATATAAACATTAAAAACAGGGAGACAATCAGTGGGTGGGGGGTGCCACTAGATACCAGGGAAAGGCAGAATAGCAATCGGTGGGTGGAGGGTGCCACTAGACACCAGGGAATATAAGAAGTGTAAATGGGGACGGTGATTGGAGGATGGGGTGCCACTAGACACAAGGGATTACATATAGGGGAGTTGGGGATGGCGATAGGTGGGTGGGGGGTGCCACTAGACACCAGGGAATACATTTAGAAGTTAAATGCTGTATTGGTGTGCATTAACACAATATAATACATAATGTAAAATACAACAGAAAATGAGAAAAATATGAAGACAGCTCATGCAGCACATATGCATGAATGAGTCTGGAGATACAGTAATTATGATTAACATTACCATTATTACCATCTAGTAATGCATCTAATGACTTGAGCTTTAAATTGGAGCCTTTATCTCACACTGTAATTGTTATGTGTGTGCTGGTATTTACCCAATATTCATCATTATACATACAATAGTTCTATTATGCTGAGATAAACTATTCTAGTTGTAATAGCAGTAACCTAGGAAACAAACATTGTGTTATATTTGGCCTTGATAATCACAAATATTAATTAGGAATTTCTGGGGAATACATTTAGTTCTTTATGGGGATTCAGGGACAACGATTGGTGGGTGGGGGGTGTCACTAGATACCAGGGGAAAAGGGTGATTCACAGCTCACATTGCAGCTAGCAGCATGCATTTCACTGTGGCTGCTGAAGTGAAGAAATTACTGCTGTTCTCATGCAGAGAACGGGGGAAGCACTGGTCTCGCTAAGCTGGGCACCTGGCATTTTGGGTGCCCAGAAAATGTATTTCTGGCCTTAATCTGAATACAAAAAACATCAGAATCTAACTAAATGGGAACCAGAATCAAGCTAAATGGCTCCCATTTAACTACTGTATGTTCTGATGTTTGTTTTAAAAAATTCCAGCACTTTCACGTACCGTATATCTTCGATTAGAAGCTGCACCTTTTATTTCACTTTTTCATTTTCAGCCACAGCTTCTGATTGAGGGTGGCTACTGTTCAAGGGTGGCTTCTATGGAAAGCCACCACCAAACAAGCTTTTCTCCTGGTCTGATCCTATATAAACCAAGAGCTTGGATCTCTCTCTGATTAAAAGTCTAAAGTTAAAATAAAAAAGAAACAGATATGGCACCTGTACACTGATTATGACACCATATTGAGATTAAGATTACCATACTTGGATGCTGAACATGCTAAACACATGAAGCGGGAAGTTGGTGGTCAGTATGTCAGCATTCTGCTTCCTGCATTTTGCCATTCTGCTTTTGGCATTTCAAAGAAAATAAATACTGACTGCAACAAATAACACATGCATTCAGTTGCTATTCGGGTATTCGGTGTAATCCAAGGACAGAGCAATCTTACTAGCAAGAAGCTGGAGGTAGGTATGTCATCATTCTGCTTACGGCATTTTGGTGTTCTGCTTGTGGCATTTTGGTGTTCTGCTTGTGGCATGTCAGCAATGCCAGAACAGAAAGTAAATAACTGACTCCCCTACAAATAAATAAAAAAAAAACACTATTAGTACCTGTACCTGTACAGCAGAGGAGAGAGGTTTGGTGGGGCAAATAGCAGCTCAGTTTTAAGCCATCACTTGATTAGTAGATGTGGCTTCTAAATGAGGGAGGCTTTTATTTTCAAAGTTTGTCAGTTGGAAAAAATGAACAAGATGTTGGCTGTCACGGCACAAAAAATATTTGGTGCCTTTCCAATTTAGTGGCATAAAAAACAGCATTTGTGGCAACAATTTTTTACTTTTGACACAGAACATTATCTGAAAAACCCTAATGCGCATGTGCAGGTCAGAAAACACTACAATTTAAACACTTAGGGATCCCTTTGATATGTTGTTCACCAGACCTGTCAAAGGCACTATATTGGAACGTGACACATGCCCCTGCAAGTCTGGAGAAAAAATTCCATTCCATGTAGGCAAAAGCAAAAAAAAAAAAAGGTTAAGCATAGTAAAAAAATTAGACATTTACAAAAAATGACACATCTGGATCCCAGAAACTGCACAAGTTGCCATCTTAAAAATGTGCACACATCAAGACCTTTACTCCTATATATCACATACAAAATGTCAGTTCATTTTGTTAAAAGGACCCAAATATATAAATGTGTAAAATGAGGGGCTTAAAATTGAACACCCTAACCAACCCTAACCATAAAGGTGCAACCACGCCTCGATACTATATATAATATAGGGTCTTGATCATGCACCTATATTAGGGTTGAGTCTTCACTTCTATGTTAAACTGAACATTTTGAGCTTCAGTAACTTCAAGTGATTCTCTTAAAATTTTGCATGAGCCATCAGGGGCCATCTCTTGATGTGGCAAGTTTTATTCTAATCAGATGTGTGGTTGCAGAGATACAGATTGTCATAAAATGTGAAAATTACCACTTTTGGTGAAATTATTTGCCACTCCACTGCACAAAAATGGTACAGAATTCTGGTCTGAAATTTTTAGGGTGTATACGTCTAGGGGATAAAGGTCACATATGTGCCGTTTGAAGGTCTGGTGAAAAACCTTTAATCCATTTAAAGGTTATTAAATGTTAAAGTTTCCCATTATTTCCTATGGAACCAGTTAGAAGTCCCTCTTGAAAAATTATTCTTTATCGCAAATGTGGAATCCTTTTTCACAAATGTGGGATCTTTTGCCACAAATGCAGAATATTTTTTCATACTGATGCCATCTTGTTTTCAGTTAGTAAGTGAAGCCAAAATTAAATTGCTAAAAAAGGACTTTAGTAAACACCAATAGTTGTGTTTTCCTAGTTGGGGCCCGTAGAATTGTATTTTAGGGTCAGTTTTATGATAAGTTGTTCAGAAATGTGTTTTTTAGCCATGGAAAACCTGTATCGCAAATCATGGAAAGCTTATGCCATGAAACAGGATATTTTTCTGCAATTTACGATAAAGAATTTTCTTTTACCACAAATTGCAAAAACAAATTTGTAAAAATGGATTCTTTTTCGCAATTTGAGAAATAGGATTTTTAAGACAACTGTTTCTTTGTCACTGTAAAGTTACAAAATGGTTTGTTATTTTGGTCTGAAATTTTTGGGGTGCAAAGTGATTGCCCTACATTTGTGCCTTTTGCTGCTATGGTGAAAATATGTTACTTTGCTCAGGAGTTCTCTGGGGTTAAATTGTGCAAAGTTTTTCATAAGATAATATTGTAATGGGAGGTGTACGGAGTTGTTTCTTTATCACTCCACTGTGAAGAAATGATTTGCAATTTTCTTTTGATATGTCCAGGTTACAGATGGCTTGCTGCACTTATGTGCCTTTTGCTGGTTTTGTGAAAATATATTAATTTGGTGTTGAGTTACACAGGTTTCACATTTTCCTGTATTTTCTATAGGAGAACATTTCAATTGCAGGTGTTTCTTTGGGTCTTCACACTGTGACACTGGAACACAGAGCTCTTCATATCTCAAAAATGATGCATGGCTGGGAGCACAGGGCCCAGAAGTCCCTGCACACTCACACAGAAATAGGGATACAATTACAATATTAAACATTATGGATGGATATCAAACATTATGGATGGATAATGTTGTGCGCTCCCAGATGCAAATATGATTACCATTATGGAGTGCTGGGAGCGCAGGCCTTTTCCATACATGGCAGTGCTGAGCCAACACGCAAATACACAGAGCATTATAGAGTGATGGGAGTGCTGGGCCCTTCAGGCCCTGTGCTCCCACAGGGAAATAAGGATACAATTACAATCTCTCAAAAATTATGCATGCAGGAATGGGTGTTGGGGGTGTGCTGTGGGGTTGTGAACCCTAATGCTCATCCCATTCTCCTATACTGTTCCAATCTCAGCTTGCTTACTCATGGAATGAGGTGAGAGTTAGGGTTCACAATCCCAAGGCACCTCCATGCATGTTCCTGCATACAGGGTGGGTGTGGGGTGTTAGAGTTGGAAACCCATGATGGGGGTGGGGTGTTAGGGTTGGAAACCTTAACACCACTTTTCCCAACTTTTTCATTGGAACCCTAATGGTGCATTATCAAAGAATACATATATATATATATATATATATATACACACACACACACACACACAGTGGAGTCAGCCATGATGAAGCACAGTAACCTGAAGTAATCACATGTCACAAAATCCTACATGACAAAATGGCTTAATTGCCATTAACTTACAATGGCCCCTGCTGTAAACTGCAGCATTCTGTGATATTCTGTAGCATTTCTATGTTGCATCCTGGCTGTCACATCTGTATATATAATTTATAAGGGCACGGTTGCATCCCCATAGTTAGGGTTGAGTAGAAACTTCAATGCTAAATTCAAAATTGTGCACTTTAATAACTTTGTAAATGTTCAATGGATTTGCACAATACTTGGTATGCACTGTCCCATAGGGTAGATCTCCTGATGTGGCAAGTTATGTTCTGGTTGGATGTGCAGTCTCTGAGTTAAGGGAGGTGAAAAAACATGTTTGCGCTCACTGACTTTGTTGAAATTTTCTTTGAACTTACCTACAGCCCAGATGGTTTGGTTTTTTTAGTCTGAAATTTTCAGGGCAGAATGGGACTACCCCACAGATTTGCCTTTTGCTAGTCTGGTGAACAAATAATAAGCAGTTTTTAAGTCATTGCAATTTAAAAATATGAAAAAAACAATTTCTGAGCATGCTCAGTATGCACTACATGATAGCTGTATGAAACGAAGAAGGAATCCTGCTTCATATGGGAAAATTCCTTCTTTGTATGGCCGCCATCTTGTTTTCAGTTTTGCCTGAAAAATTCAAATTTGGAAACCTCCCAAAATGGTATTCTGGGGAGGAAATAACACATGTAGCATTCTGCACTTTACTGCTTGAAAAATACCCTTAAAATGCTTTTTATTTAACATTTAAATTCTATGTTCATATCAGCATCATGCCAGGTAAGATCTTGATTCATATGCCAACTCACAAAACAAGATCTTCTTTTGTATTTGGAAACACCCCAAATTGATATTCTGGGGCAGAATCAATACATGTATCTTGTTTATTGGGACCCCTTAGGAGCATTCCACACTATACTGTTTGAAAAATGCCCTTAAAATGTGTTTTATTTAACACTGAAATTTTTATTTTGTATCAGCGTCATATGAAGTACAGTAAGATCTTGTGTCATATACTGACTCTCAAAGCAAGCTCTACTTTTGCATGGGACATCAATTTATTTCAATTGCATTTTCAACTTTGGTGCATAACTTTGCCATTTTTGAATATTTTGATATCAAATTTTCACGATAGTCTTTTGAGGACCCCAGCTATGAACAATACAGCTATTGCTGTGCAACTCCCACCCAAAAGGTGATTTTTTGATTGCTTGGAAAATTCACCTTTCAAATGTGATTTGCATAATTACAGCTATATTGTTCATGAAGTGGGGTCAGAAGAAGGCTATGTTGAAAATTTGGGGTCAAAATACATAAAAATGGCAGAGTTATGCCCATTCATTGCAATTTATTTATTTATTTAGTTTTTGTTGACCGGGTAAGTGCACTAGACAAATCCTGCCTATTTTCAGGCACGGCCCAGGGAAGGGGGATACAGATGAATGCCAACTGACCTTGAACCAGATTAAGCTGTTGGTGGTATTTTTAGTGAATGAGGGAAATTTGACCAGGACACCAGGGGAATTCCCCTACTCTTTTGATAAGTGCCATGGGATCTTTAACATCCACCTGAACTACCACCAATCCAGGCAGATGGGACCTCAGTTTAATGTCTCATCTGAAAGATGGCACCTCAGAAGTGCAGCATCCCTCTCATGCTGCACTACAGTGTCAGTACTGGGATATTAACCCCAGTGCCAGATGAGGGAACTGAACCCACAGCCCTCTGATCTCCTGGCCTCCTACTGAACCACTGACACTGCAATTGTCTTATGCATGCTTATAACTTTGAAAAACTAAATGACTTTAACCCCAACTTTTCAACATAGACTTGTTATTACCACACCTCATGTATGCCACAGCCATCATTTTTAAAATCCTACACCAAATGTGTTTATGCACCTGTGGCATGGAATGATGTTATAGTTGCATGGAATTATATTTTGGTGGGGTTTTGTAAATTTTTTGTACCAGGTACATGAGGTGGGATAATAAGATGGTTATGTTGCCAATTTGGTCACTGTTGTCCAACACATTTGAGTGCAGGGCCCTTCAACAGTGATATACATACACCAATCTATGGAAGGATGGGAGCTCAGGGTCCAAAGGACACTGTGCTACCGCAGGTAAATAAGGTTATGATTACACTATCTCAAAAAGGAAGGAACTTCATTGCAAAAAACTATACTAATGCATCAATTAGGGTTGTTATTAAAGAATCAAAA
Organism: Neoceratodus forsteri; assembly: GCA_016271365.2. NCBI lineage: Eukaryota > Metazoa > Chordata > Ceratodontiformes > Ceratodontidae > Neoceratodus > Neoceratodus forsteri. The sequence goes on from CM028129.1 coordinate 878,938,384, forward strand.
GCTGGGAAACTAGACGTTAGGGTTATCTAACCCTAACTCCCCACCCCCACCCTGCACAGATGAAGAGGGATCGGAGTTGGCATTGGAGTCATCAGCCCTAATGCTCACCCATCCTATGCTGTGCCCACTCAACTTATTTTCTAATTGAATGGGGTGACTGTTAGGGATGATGAACCCACTGCCACCCTTGGTCCCTCTTCATCTGTGCAGGGTGGGATGTTAGAGTTGGAATAGGGTTGGAACCCTATTGTTGAATTTTGCAGCTTTTGATGCTTTAATAACATCCCTAACTGATGCATTAATGTAGTTTTCTGCAATGAATATTTATATATTGCAAAAAAAAATATTTAATGCATCAGTTAGTGTTGTTACTAAAGCAACAAAAGCCGGGAAATGAGGTGTTAGGGTTTCCAACCCTAACACCCCACCCACCAAAATCCTGCAGACACTGACAGGCATCAGGTGTGCCTTGGGGTCTTTGACCCTAATACTCACCCCATTCCATAAGTAAATAAGCTGAGATGGGTACAGTATAGGAGAATGAAGTGAACGTTAGGTCTGACAACTCCAAGACATACCCTTGATGCCTATTTGTGTCTGCAGGATGGGGTGGGGGTGGGTGTTATGGTTGGAAACCCTAACACCTCATTTCCCTGCTTTTGTCACTTTAGTAACAACCCTAACTGATGTATTAACAAAGTTCTTTGCAATGAATTTCCTTACTTCTTCCAGATAGCTTACTTGTATCCTTATTTGCATGTGGGAGTGCAGGACCGTTTGGGCCTTGTGCTACCATGCTCTGTGATTTTCCTTATTTTACTGTGAGAGCACACCCATCCCTCCATAGATGCATGACCAAATTATCAGCATAGCCATCTTATTACCCCAGCACATGTACCCGTAGAAAACATTTTCAAACCCCTGCAAAAACATAATTCTGTGAAACTGCAATGCCATTCCATGCCACAGGAGTGAAAACATATTTTGGACAGGATTTGAAAAATGACAGCTGTAACATATATGATGTTATGTAATAAGAGGGCTATGTTGAAAATCTGGGGTCAAAATATTATAAATTTCTGAAGTGACGAGCAGGCGTATCGAAATTGCAATGAATGGTCATAACCTTGCCATTTTTTCATATTTTGACCCCAAAGTTTTAATAAAGTCTTCTTCTGACCCCACCTCATAAACTCCATAGGTGAAAGTGCTCAAATCCATGGAAAATGCCATTCTGCAGCACCGGTGTGAAAACAGAGTTTGTGAAGGATGTGTAAAATGAAAGCTGTACTGTTCATGAGGTGGTGTGAAAAAATGGCTATGTTGCAAATTTGGAGGGAAAAAATTAAAAATGCATGAAGTTATACATGTGCATACAAACATTTCAATGACCATACATGACTTACCCATTTTTAGGAATTTTTACACAAAATTTTCAACATGGGCCATTTGGGACCTCACTTCATGAACATTGTCACTGTCATTTCATTAATCAGTCCCGAAAGGTAATTTCAGATAGGAACTGAGAAATCACCTTCCAGGCCAGATTAATGAAATGACTATCACAGTGTTCATGAGGAGGGGTCCCTAAAAGCCCATGTTGAAAATGTGGTGAAAAAATACCTAAAATTGACAAAAGTTATGAACCTAAGTTCAAATCACCATTGAAATACAATATACGCTATTTACTTTGATTTCTCAGTTTGTGGTTAGGCTTTTAAGAGTGCAGACATGTCCCGGTCCACAGAAGATGGCAGTGGACAACCTCCAGTGGTAAGAGTAGGGCAAGGGTGGGGTGGGGTGGTGGGTGTTTATTGGGAGGGTTGAGATGGGAGAAGGGGACAGTGGGGATGATGAGGAACAGTTTTCTTTTTTTCAGGTTTAAAAGTAAAAAAGACATTGGGAATGGTTTTCTTTATCAGCAGGTTGTAAGAAAACCCATGTTTTGAGACACTGAGAGTTGGCTCCCCAGTGTCTCACACTGCTATGGAGAGGGGTGAGGTTACATGTATTGGGACACTGGGAGTGGGCTCCCCAGTGTCCCAGATTGCTTGGGGGAGACATGACTCAGGACGCTGGGAGTGGGCTCCCTAGTGTCCAATACTGGTTGGGTGGAGAATACATCACTTGGGACATTGGAAGTGGGCTCACAAGTTTTTTACACTGCTGGAGGGGTTAATCCATGTCTTGGGACACTGGAACTGGACTTCCCAGTATCCCACACTGGTGGGGGGATACATAACTCAGGACACTGGGAGTAGGCTCCCCAGTGTCCTACAATGATCAGGAAGGGGAGAAGCTTGTACTGTTGACATGAGGATTGGGCCCCCCCGATGTCAGCAACTTACAGAGTGGTCTTTGGGGTTGCAATAATATGCATGTTTGGCCCCAAGAGAATGGTTAATGTTTGAAAATCTGATATTTGCAAAAATAGGCATACCAGAGTTTCTCACATTAACCATCCCCTTGTGGTCAAACATGCATATCATTGACAGATTTCTTGACTAAAGGAAAAGCACCTTCATTGTTGTGCTTCCCCAGCAGTGCAGAGGACAAGGCATGGGTGTGGGGCATCCATGGGTCTTGAGTTTGAGTCTGCCCTCTCTATATTTTCCCCTATCATTGTAGGTGCAAACAAAAATGGAGATGCTGGTCTCAAACCCAGGACCCTTGGATGTCTCATTCCTGTGCCTTGCCCCCCATGGCACAGGAGAAGTACAACAGCAACAGTGATTTTCCTTTACTTATCAAATGTGTCAATGAACTCCATATTTGATTTTTGAAAATGTAGCATGTGCAAAATAAGCTTTACCTATTTTTACACATACTACATTTTTGAACATCAAATATTCAGGTCCACAGAAGATGACACTGCATAATCTCCAGAGGTAAGTATATGGTGGTGGGGTGGTGGGTGCTCAGTGAGAGGTAAGGATAGGGAAGGAGGACAGCAGGGATGATGAAGGACTATTTTCTTTATTTCAGAAACAAAATACAAAACATGTCGGGGGATGGTTTCTTCTTTACAGCAAACAATGCAAGACATATTCGAAGACACTGTGAGTGAGCTCCCCAGTGCCCCACACTGTTGGGGGTTTTCCACTGCCAACATTGTGACTGGGACCCCGATATCAGCAATTAAATAATCAACAAGGGGGACTGAGGGGCACCTGACACCAGAAGTGGACATCTTGGTGTCAGATGAATTAAATAAATGAATAAATAAGGAGAGTGGGGGTGCCACTAGGGAAAGGGGCACACTGTTGGGGTGCCACTAGACACCAGGGAAAGACCAGGTCATACATGATAGTGCAGCCGGCAGCATGAGCTCAAGCTGTGGCTGCACAAGTCAAGTAAATCCCATTGTTTTCATACAGAGAATGCAGCAGATGCAGTACTCTTGCTAACCTTGACAGCAGAGATTTTGTGTGCCCACAAAAGGTGTTTCTAAGGACAATAGTAAAAAAAAATCTGAATCTAGCTAAACAGGTCTCGATTAGCTAAGTTCTGTAGTTTCTTTTTTGTAGTACACTCATTTTTATATGTTCTCTTTATTTTCAGTCTCTTGGCAATGGGAAAACAAGACTGCAGACACAACAGAGCTCTGCAAAACTAAAGCAGGCTGTATGTAACCCATCATGCACAATGAAAGTAGCTCCTGTGAAGACAATGGAGCTCCTGCAAAAACAAACAAGGCTCTATGTAACCCCACATGCAAATATGGTGCACCTCCTATGAAAACAAAAGTGTTTTAGTGTGGAACACTTAACTTTCCCCTCAGGAAATACTGGGGAAATTAAGAATTTTATAACTTTTGAATGGATTAATATTTTTTCACCAAACCTTCAAAAGACATACCTGTGAGGCAAAGGTTTTCTACCCTGCAAATTTTAGATCACAATCAAAAGCCATTTCTGTGAAACAGCTGTAGAAAGGAACATCAAAAAACTGGTAAATTTAGGATATTTTGATGCTTTATATCTCAAAAATCAGAAAACAGATTCACATGGAATTTGGCACATTAAGAGAGCTGCCCCAAGTGATTATGCTTGCCAGATTTTGTACACAGCCATCGAATGGTTAGAAAGTTATTAAGGTTCAAACATTTCAGTTTAACATAGATGTTTGCATTCAGTTCTAACTACTGTATATATGTGCCCTCATAGTTAGGGTTGAGTAGCATGTTTAATGTTACACCTCAGATTTTTCACTTTAATAACTTTGCATGCATTCAATGGATGTGCACACAATTTCACATTCACTGTCCTGTGGGGTAGTTCTCTTGATGTGGCAAGTTTTGTTCCAGTCAGATGTGTAGATTCTGAGATCCAGCCAGCTGAAAAAGCCATAATGTCTCCATGTTTTGCAGTTTTTTCCTAATCACCATGTGCACCGATGATGGGGAATTTTGTTGTGATTTTTGTCTGGTAGAAACATCTTGGTTGAAAGAACTGGCATGCTTAGTTTGGTGAAAAAATATTAATCTGTTGCAAAGTTATTCAATTTTTCATTTCCCATTGTTTTCAATGGGACAATCAGTTTTCAGGATAGAGGGAGAAAGTCTGACAACATTTGTTCTCACAAAAAAGGATTCAATCTCATGAGATCCATTCCTCTACCACAAGATCAAAATCCTTTTTCGTGAGAAAAATTCCTTTTTCGCGAGCCACCATCTTGTTTTTGTCCCCCCCCCAAAAAATTTTGAAAACCTGCAAAAATGAACTGTTGGGGAGACAGCAGTTCATGAATTTTATTGATCAGGACTCCATTAGGTGGATTCTTTTGTTATTTGAGCAATTACTGTAAGTACCATGGAATGCATTTTTTATAAGACTTTTAATCCTTTCTCATGACTCACTTACTTCCTTTTTCGCTAGCCGATTCCCTTTTCATGAGGTAATTCCTGTTTTGCAAGATCATGAAAGAAGACATATTTCCCAGAAGGCGATTGTTTTTTCATGACCTCACAAAACAAGATCTTCTCACAAAAAATGATGCTGTTTCACAAGAAGGTCATCACTCACGAGAAAATTCCTTATTAGCCAGTTGAAGAAGGTACTTCTCATGAATAATGGACTTCTTGCAAAACTGTATCCCTTTTCATGAGAAGATCCTGTTTCATGAGATCACAAGAAAAGAATGTCTTACAAAAAAGGATTAATTTTTCCCAGAATAGTATGTAGTGTTTGCAAAAAAGGAATATTTTGATGAGAAAGGGGATTTTTCCTGTCATTCTGTCTCTCTGTCCCCACTTCTCTCATCTTGATCTTGCCTTTTCTGATTATTGCTGAAGGTGTATGATTTGTATTTTATGTTTTTAAGTATGGTATTTATTGTATTTTATTGTACAAGCACTATGATCGGTGCGAATAGCGCTTTTTATAAATAAAGATAAATTTAATTTAATTGAACTTCTGCTTGTCTTACTATGTCACTCCCATTACTAATCTCCAGTTCCCAATGAAACTAAATCATTCCACACTACACCACTCCCATAACCAAGAAATGAAGTTCTTGGTGTGGAGGATCCTATCTTGCCCCTTGTCATAGATTGGTAGCACCTCTAAGAAAGTTATAGATTATGCCACCTGTCTAAGACCTCTCCCCTGGCTTGTTAAGGTCCTCCTGTATTGGTTCTGGTTACTCACTGGCTAGGAAATTTGTCTTGAGGTGGATAAGGATGTCCAGCTCTCCCTACCTGCCATCAGGACCGCGATTGCTAGGATCTTCTCTCCATAACCCCACATCGTGGTACTGCGAAGGCACTGAACTTAAGTTTCCTCAGCACAGGTTAACTACCTTTACAATAGAATCACCCACCAGGATTTGCTTCCTCCTACTCTGTGGTCTCCTTTTTTCACCCACAGCATCTCCATTGGGGAGGATCCTTATATCCCTTCCCTCCACTGCCACTGGCTTCCCTGAGGGGACTTTACTGTTCTGCTACTGCATCATGTGAGTTGTGCAGTGAAACAGACATCAGTGTGTACTGGTTTCCCACCACCATACCCATAGCTGAGTCAACTGTCATGTAACCGCTCCTCTGCCTGGGCAAACTCTTAGCCAGCGGTGGAGGACTAGCTGGTTCCCTGGTAGGGGGTGATGGTTTTACTGACCCAAAATGACTTGCCTTTGAGTCTGGCAACCTTTTGCAACAGCCCGTTAAGGTGCTTTCATGTAGGCCAGGATCGTAGTCTCTAGAAGATGTCCTGGAAGTCAGCAGCCCCACATGCATTACATTGTACAACTACCCACACCCTAACCTACCTAGTCCTCTACTCCCCTGATTTTTGTCTCTCAAAACAAATCACTCACTCAGTATGTCACCCCTATCAAACAGCTCTGAATGTTCCTTATTTGCACACAATCTAAACAAAGTCCCTTACACAGTATTGGAACCCTAGTATAGAACCCTGAGTGTTACCTAAAAGTACACATATGTGAGCACATTGTGATTCATTTTTTAACAGCTTCACTCTCACAGTGTAGCGATCTCAGCTTAATTACCTGAATGCACAAATGACAACAAATCCACAAAAAACACACTTTAAAAACAGCCCACGAAAGCACCCTTAGTACCTCAACCAATTATAACCTGAAAACAGAGGCACTTACCTTATGCACGTCTTCTGGTGCCTAGAGTTATTCTTCCTTCGTTTTGCTTCCTTGCTGGATCTACAGTCCCTCCTCCATGCTTCACCCTATTGGACCACTTGACACTATACTGAGTGGTTATAAGTCTTCTGCTGAAAGGTGGGTGGGACTGTAACTCCATCAATGCCTTTTGTGAGGTAGAAACTGTGTTTTATGGCTACTGACAGGTGCTGCTGCTGTCTTCTGGCATTGTGGGGTTGGGGTGGGGAACTGGTATATAAACACCTGGTCCTCTGTCTTACAACCCCTCATGGTGCATCACACTGTTTCAGCTGTTGTTCAATGTAGTGGGGACCACTACTGCTTTTAAATGCTGCCTGCAGTTTGACCATTGCCACCATACCCAAGCAAAAAAGTTATAGAAGTACTAGGTTTTAATACAATATGTAAAGACTATGGCACTACAGGTATGTTGGTGGTACTTCATTTCTACCACATCTTATAATGTAGTGAATCATGAGTCAAAGGTATGTTGTATTCACTACTGTGATAGTGATTAAAATGAAGAACCAGTAACATGTTTGCAGTGATATTTAAGCAATAATGACCGAAAAACTGGTCATTTCCTGACAATTAATGGCCAGTTGTTTGGGGGAAGGGTGGCTCAATTCACAGATGAGGGTCAACACCACCCAGCTGGTTGTTAATCAAAGAAAATGACTAACTGTGACATCACTATCCTGATTATAAGCTTCATTGCAATAATGATAATTTTTTCTTCTGGCTTTTATTGGTAAAAACAGTTTAGTTTTTATTCCCTTGCTGTCAGCCTACAGTGTGTGAGTCGAGTCAGCTCATGAATCATTAGTTTGACTTATAAATAGAGGATAATGAGTGAGTAATGGTTAAGAACGTTTTCTGCTCTTGCTGAAGATTTCATGTCTACCTAGTAAACCTCGAGAGTGATGCTTGAATAGTTCACCATTCCTATAACAACAAAATTGTGTTTCCCATACCTGTTCTACCTATCTCTGTCTGCCTCTCATCAAAGGGCTACAAACTATGAGACACATGCAGGTGCAAAGGTATCGATGTTGTTATGCTATCAGTGTGATATTCACAAGAGGGTATATGAAACTATGGATGTCACAATGATAACATAACTAGGATATAAATTCATTGAATGGCATCCCTAGCAATTATCTAACATACATTTTCTATACAACACCAGTACTTATAACGTTCCCCAGAAAATTATTTTTATCTCACTGTCTTACCTCCAGATATCTGTAGGTTAGATATGTCACAATGACTATCCTTAACTTAAGGTGCAATCAGAGAGTAGTTTCACAATGCTGAGCACAGCAAAATAACCTCCTCCTGCTCTCAAGTTAGCTAGTTAATGTTCTTGATAGGTTATACCACACCAGTTGTGAGAAATTGAACCTGTTAAATTTGTTTATGTCACTGATTTATCTACAGACAAACATTTATCTGGAGGTTAGATATGTTATAATAATTATTATTAACCTAAGGACCAATCAAAGAGCAGCTTTCACAAAGTTTATGACATCACAATAGCCTTACCTTGCTCTGAAGCTAGCCACTCAGTTCAAAGAGAAACAGTTAACTGTACACAAACAGCTGATTTCAATAAATTATAAACTGATTTTTTATCAATTGAAAACACAATGGCCTTACTCAAAATACTCAATTTATCTCTGTTTGTGAGGGGAGAAGAGTATCATAACTCATTCATGGGTCTGCCACTCATGACTTATGGTCCTGCCACCTCATTCATAAAGATAAATTGCATATTTTGAGTAAATCCATTGTGTATACCCTATATAAACAATATATGCATGCTCATACCTCATCTTGAACAGTAAGATATAAATAGAATAATGGCTAGGTAACTGGGTATTACTGGTGAGTAATACCATCGAGAGGTTCTACACACATAGGAACCTTGAGAGCAAAGCTCAAGAGGTTCCTGTGTCCAGAACCTCGAGATGGTATCTCACCAGTAATGCCCAGTTACCTGTCTATTATTTTTTTTAATATATGGATCTGACTTTTTCTTTGTAGCATTTTGCTATGACTGGTCAGCTGTTAACTGTAGGAATCTCGTGATCGTAGCTGACTGCCACTGTCACACTGTGTAGCCTGGTCTGCCTGTCTTCCCCGACACACACATGCATAGCAAACATTTCATTTTCTTTTGCCTTTTGTTTTTGGGGATGGGTGAGCACAGGATCAGTGAGATACATTTTTGCTTGTAGATACGTCAAAAAAACTGTGAAGTTTCATCACTGTGGACTCTGCATAGTGTCATCTCACTAAGCGAGAATCCGCCGCCATGTTTTTCAAACTGTTTCGGCGGGAAACATGCCAATCGGAAGGCGCGCTTAAAAGACGTGACAAGATAGACTTATCCTTGCGCTGTTCATCTTTGGTGATAATACTGTCGTTCAGGTCCTGAACAATAGTATTACAGCTCCTGAATGATAGTATTATCACTAGGGAACAGTGGTATTATCGCTTCAGGAGCTATATTATTACCAGGATTTTTTTGTATGCCCTATGATGGTATTAATTTAACAATCCATATATTAAAAATGAATAACTGAGACACTTTTTTGGATCATATGAAATGTTTTTTTTATATCAAAAAATGTTCAGTAAAATATAACTGTAATCATGTTGAGAAATAAAATATAAAAATTGATTATTATTTATATAACAAAAATATGATTATTCTTTTTTTATAAAAAATAACTATGGCTTAAAAATAAAAATAATGTAAAAAAAGTTTTGATTTACAAACTATATACAAATGTGTGTGGGGGGTTGCCCCCCCAGCGTGGAAGAATGAGGACACATTCACCCGTGGACACCATGATGAGGGTGTCCTTGGGTGACAGGAAGAAGTGGAAGCAGCTGTGCACATGAGGGCACATTTCAGGTGGGTCACACCCCCTTTTCTTCAGGTGACCTATGAAGAGGGGGCTGTGATTGAGGATCCTGGCTGTCTTCTGGAAGGGTCTAGTTCTGCTGCTTCAGTTGGAGCCAAAGGAGATGTGTTATACATCAGGACGGCCACACATTGGACCTGGTGTTCTCACTGGGACTTAAGATCGTTGATCTTGCTATTGACCGAGTAGCCTGGTCTGATCATTGCACGGTGAAGTTTAAGTTCAGTGCTCCCGTCATAAATTTTTCCCCTTCTGAGATATTTCGCTGTCGCCCGTTAAAAGATCTTACCCCTGATGGTTTTCTAGCGGCAGCTGATTTATCAAGGGTGGGTGATGCATGCGCCGGAGCCGTTGATGCCGGGGTTGACGTCTATAATAAGGTGTTATCTGGCACCATTGACTCCCTCACATCTGTCCGTGTATGACCCAGAACCTCATACCTGAGATCGCCCTGGTATGATGGCGATCTCAGGGAGATGAAGAAGCTGGGTCGGAGATTAGAGCGTCGCTGGAGGAAATCCCCGTCTGGGGGCTGACAAACTGGTCCTGTGTGCACATTATTCTGCATATCAGGAGGCAATCAACCAAAAGAAGGCAATATTTTTGTCTCGGGAGATTGCTGCCGGGAGAAGCCGACCAGCCTCTCTCTTCCGGACTGTTGATAGACTTCTTCATCCATCTTGTCTCCAGCCTGGAAGAGCTTCCTCAAATGAGGATTGTGAGGAATTTGCTCGGTTTTTCTCGAACAGGGTGTCTGCGATCCGGCGGGAGGTTTCCTCAGCCAGTAATATCATTGCTGTCAGTAGTCATCAGTTGTTTTCTGAGAGCACTCTCTCTGGCTGGGGAGAGTTTAGGCCAGTGGAGGATCGTGAGGTCATTGAGATAGTGGCCAATCTGAAGTATACCTTTTGTGAACTGGATCCCGTGCCCAACGCGCTTCTTGATGAGGTGCATTGACACTGTTGGCCCGGTGTTTGCCCTGATTGTCTGGTGTTCCTTGAGTCAGGGTGTCTTTCCAGATGTCTTGAAGGAGGCTCTGGTGAGACCCCTTTTAAAGAAAGCTTCTCTGGACCCGGAGATTAGGGCAAATTACCATCCTATCTCCAATCTTCCATTTCTGGGAAAGGTTGTAGAGAAGGTGGTATCACTTCAGTTGGGAGAACATCTCATGACTCACGAGTTATATGATCCTTTCCAGTCAGCTTTTCGGGCCAGACATAGCACGGAAACTGCATTAGTTCGGGTGCAAAATGACCTTCTCAGGGCTACAGATCGGGGTGACAAGACAATTCTTGTTCTCCTTGATCTCTCTTCAGCATTTGATACTGTGGACCATTGTGTGCTGCTTTTCTGCCTGAGGGAGTTATGCAGACTCACTGGTATTGTTATCAAATGGTTTGAGTCATTTCTTACTAACAGGAGGCAGCGGGTTGTGATGGGTAATTTCTCATCGGCACCCTGCCTCCTTTCGTGTGGAGTCCCTCAGGGTTCGGTATTGGCCCCAATGTTGTTAGCAGTGTACATGCTGCCCTAGAGGATCATTAGGAGGTATGGCTTGAGTTTTCATTGCTATGCCGATGATACTCAGCTATACCTATCCTTTGCCCAGGAACACCAAATGCAGTGGCTGTGCTGAACACCTGTCTGGCTGAGATAAATGACTGGATGTCTTCCAGCTGGCTGCGACTGAACCCAAATAAGACTGAGGTATTGGTAGTGGAGTCGAACAGAGCTCGTGATGGGATGGCATCTGATTCTGCAACTGGCATTGTGCTAGGAGCGGTGTCATTGATGGCCTCCCCATGGGTGCGAAATCTTGGTGTGATCTTTGACAGGAACCTGTCCATGGAGGTCCAAATATCCTCCGTGGTTCGCTCCTGTTTTTTCCATCTTAGAAATATCTCCAGGATTAAGCCCCTTGTTCCAGCTCTGGACCTCCCTACCTTGGTACATGCCTTAGTTACCTCTAGGCTTGACTACTGTAATGCACTCTATCTCGGGGTCTCTGGAACTTCTCTTCACAGACTGCAGCTAGTGCAAAATGCTGCTGCCCGGCTTTGACCGGCAGAGTAAGTTTGTCATATAACTCCAGTATTGCGTGAATTGCACTGGCTGCCTGTCAGGTGGAGAGTTTTGTTCAAGGTGGGTTTTCTCACCTATAAGACCCTACATGGACAGGGCCCTGGTTACCTTTTTGATCTCCTGGTACCATACACCTCTATCCGAGATCTCCGCTCCTCTAGTGGGGGCCTTCTCAAAGTTCCGAGAGCAAGGTTAAAATCTGCAGGGGATTGTTCGTTTGGAGTTGCTGCTACGGCTTTCTGGAACTCATTGCCAGTTGTAGTGAGAGAGGCTCCCACTATAGAGGCCTTTAAGAGTCGTCCGAAGACTTTTTTATTCATGCAGGCATTTGATGACTGAGTTTTTATATATTTTATATTTGTATGATATTGTAATTGAAATGTATACAGTGTGACACACTGTACAGATTTTGTGTGGCGCCCAGAGCCTTCGGGATTGGGCGTCTTTTTAAATAAATTTGATTTGATTTGATTTTGATTTATACCTTTGCTGACCTCTAGCTGTGTCTCCACCAGCCACAATAGGACACTGTGGCTGGCTTCCTGGACAGCAGCCTGGTTCTCGCTCTGATAATGGAACTGTCAGATCAGATTACAGAGTTCCAGGTTGCTGTCCTGGAGGCCATAGATGGCATCATAGGCCTGCCATTCAACCTGTCCATGATGGTGCCTGAGCTCCAGAAGATCCTGCTGTTGTTCTAGCAGGAGCCTCTGTTGCTCTAGCACCATTGCAGAACTAGTGATGACAGCCTGCTGGCCATCCCCCACAGTGTCCATTAGCTGGTGGATGACCCTACTCAGTGCCTTCATTTCTGCCATGAGTTCTGTGAAAAAAAGAAGAGAAACACAAAACAAAAGAGTTTGCTATGTGTGTTACTTATAGTGGTGTGCTATATGGTTTTACTCTCATGCTGCTATTATGGTGAACTATAAATTAAGTTAGTGTTATGCAGTCGATTGAAGTGCTGCCTGCAAAAGAAGTATTAATGTTAACACTTTTTTACCCAAAACTCATAGTGAGTGTTCTGTTTGACTTGTGAAAAGAAAATGAAGAGAACCAAACAATATCCAGACATCTAAAAAATGGCAATGATTGTTTTGTCTTTCTATTTCAGGTATACTGTAAAAAGAATAACTAGTCCAAACATGTCATAATAATTTTTACATGTTGTAATCTCACAATTTTTATTGGTTATAAAAATAATATACATTGTTGAAACTGATGAGAAGAAAGTTCTTGTTAATTGTTGTTTGTACATTTTATTTATCATTGCACATATACATAGGTACCATGTACTGTAAAAGTAAAATCATTGCACAGTTCAGTACTGAAAGAAAACAAATATTACATTTTTCATGTACTATAAGTACTTGTTAATGGTTTGACTCAGCAAGCAGGCAGGGTACAGCTGAAACCGCGATTTAGCAACTGTTTTGATAAGAAACATTCACTTTATACATGTGCTACTGCTATATATTTGGCATGCAAGCTATATTGCAAATGGTGTGGGTGGGTTGATGGGAGAAAAGGAGATTTAGGCAAATGTCACAGTTTCTAGCTGTTGCATGCTGCTGGAAGCACTACTGCTACAGTGGTGCATGTTGCATTTCACACACTTAAGCATATTAATACCATGTTGCGGAGATTTTTACAGGACAATAACTCTTCTGTTGCTCCAGGTGCACCTGTTTAGTATAATAAATGGTGAAGTACAGAACAGAAAGAAGTTTCATGCAGCAAATAGCCGCTTTGATGATTACATATTTTTAAAAAACATATGACAATAGTTTACATGTAGACATTATTTTCCCCTGGCAAGTTTATCTCCACTGTTGATGTTGATGGTGGTAAGATTTTTACACATGTTCAGGGGTGTACTCATAGATGAGATGAATATGACTGAACTTAGTCATTACATCATGTGTTAAATATACATATAAAATGGACAAGGAAATCCCTGTGTCCTGAGTGGCTGAGACTTGGATCTCGCAATGCCCTTCAGAGACCACTACCAATGGCTAAAAAGAAGTCCCTGCTAATTGGGGCAACTAACAGAATTCAAAAGCAACTTGCTTACTAATCTTTATCACAAACATGGCCACAACCTTTACTCATACAGTATACTGAAACATCCAACTAAGCTCTAAAAATGAAAGTCCATTACATTAACCAAAGCAGGTAAATTATTATATTTTATTTTCACTCAATAGCCCTTCCTTACACAAATATACAAATTTAGAAAATCAAGTGCTATTCTGAGTTTCTATTACTCATGTTTCTTTGATGGTCATGAAAAATGTTCCTCCTATCCCCACCAGTTTGCCAGAGAACTCCTTGCTCCTTACCTGGCAACAGATACAATTGAGGTTATGGCTCCACTTGGGACCTGTATGTGTTTTTGCATGTTCTTATGCCAGTGGAACACTGAAGAATTGTGAATTCATGTATTCCATGTTACCATTCCATGTGTGGTGGGGGAGGGGATCATGCTACTACTGGAATTGTGCAGAGCTTTGAATTCTTCTATTCTATGGTAAACAATCATACAGTTTATTGAATACGAATAAAGACAGATGACTGATGGGTGAAAAACATCTGTGGAGGGACTATTTTACATAATTTACCAACATTTTATTATTTTGTTTTGTGGGTTTGAAAATATTTACAGTGTTAGTTTTTTCAGAGTTGCTTCTTGGACCATTTTATATAAGCAATAATGCACTTCAGGGGCATTGGTTGTACTAGGGTTACCACATAGTCAGGGGCTGAAGGCTCTAGGGTTTTGCCTTGTGCCTTACAATGCCTGTGACCACGGGGTAAACCTTGTACAACCTGCACCCTGACATTCTTTATTGCTTAATGCTAGTAATGTCTGTGATGGTTACCAACATCCCCCTGACCGGGAGGGGGGGTGAACCTAGTACCAGCACATCCCCAGAGTGCCTTGTTGCTTATATAAAATGGGGCCATATGCAAGTTTTACAGAAATGAACAGTCTAAAAATGTTTAAAACCACACAAAATATAACACAATGTTTATAAATAATTTCAAATTGTCTCTTCACAGATGTTTTCACCTATCAGTCATCTGTCTGTCTTCACATTCAGTACATTCTGTGATTGTTTACCATGAAATAGAAGAATTCAAGGCTCTGCATTATTCCTGTAGTAGAATGCTGCCACCCCCCCAACACACACATGGAATGGTAACAAAGAATATATGAATTCCACTGGCACACAAATGCAGACACACACACACACAGGCCTCAAGTCAAGCCAGAACCTCAATTAATATCTTTATTATTACAGTAAGACTAGTTTTAAAAGTCTTGACAGGCATTTAGAAAAATGGTATGATACATTATGCCTTCATATTGCCAATATTTACTACTTTTTTCAAGAAAAAAGGGATGTGGAACATTGTATTAGTGCAATAAACAATGTGTGAGGGTTAAGCTGGGATTTACCCATGCCTGGAGTGGTTTGGTTAGGACACCGGAGGCCACATGAACAAACCACACCGGCCGTGGGTAAATACTAGCATAACCCACACCCCATTGTGGTTTATTGCTTAACTGATGACACTTTGCAGCAACTGGATGTACTTGGCTTACCCTTGTACTTCAAGTCACTCAAGCTTGGTTATATTACAACCACAATGTATTCCCTTTTATTTGACTGTTACACACATAGTGGTCACCTGTACACTATTTAGATAATCTGGTTATTGTTGTCAACTGTCTATATATGTAAACATTGCTTACCTTTAGTCACAGAACACTTGTGGTGGCACCGAGAGGATAGATCTGTGTAGAAAGCAGTTAAACATATGATTTGGATAACTCACTTTAAATGTGTAGCAATATCATACTTTAAAAGATGTAATTTGGACTTAATTACAATATTTAACATGACTACATAGCTGTGTTTCATGGTACAGTGCTGGTTGAAGACATTTAACTTCACCTGGTTAAATATATGTACTCATGATTATGCTATTGTCACATTTCAATATATTAAAGATTGAAACAGTGGCCAGGGAGGCAGTACAGTATTCTTATACAATTTTAATTGATGTACAACAGTATTGATGTGCAATCAAAAAATATCTGATAATAACAGTTTATATACATGCATTGATAGCACCAAGAAAGTAAATATGTGCATCAAGTAGGGGCAGTTTTGCCCCACTACTTACTCGAGATGAGTGTAGCAGTCCAGTTACTAGCCTTGCTTGTAGAGCAGAAAGCAACTAACTAAAAGAAGCTACATTTTCTTTTTAATTTAACACTTCTATCTCAGCAGGAGTCAGGGTCTGTTGAGATTAAGCAGGCAGATACTTTATTAGAAGTAGAAGGGGTCTTATTTAGGGTTAAAAAAAGAAAGAAAAGAAAGAAAGTCAGTGTGTGTTCTGTGCTGTGAAGGGTACTGTATCAACTTACTTTGCTAAACCAGTAGGAGAAGAGAGAGCTTAATTGGCGGTGTGGCTTAGACACTATAAAAGCAGGTGACTCCACTTACAACTTCCTGTTGCTAGCCTTTTTTTCTTACTAATTGCTCTCCATCCCACCCACCCTAAGCCAGTTCTACTTTTATAGCCACTGGATTTGACTGTCAACAGGAACTTCCTGTTTGGCAGTAGAAGGGGAAGGATCATAAAGAAACATTGGTTTTGTCAACCCTGTGTGGTACCATTTGCTTGTAACTGACTCTTCAGTGACTAGCAGAGCACTGCGGTAACCTGGAGGACTTGCAATAGGCTAGTATACTTCCTACCCCAAAACAACATCTCTCTGTTAAAAGCACTGTTGCCTGGTGGTTTTCTTGCCCTTTTAAGGGCGTGTAAACCTTCAACTGACAGAATCTTGCTGAATTTAAGTAAGTATTGTTATTTTTACTTTGCGCTGAAACCGGAAGTGAATGGATGCTTACTTCTGGTTTTTCAGCTTAAAACCTGCCCCTCTAGTGAGCGGAGTGTTTAATAGTGGCATTGTTACTGATATAGCGAACCTCTGGTGAGAGATGGAGTAGTGCAGTGCACCAATATACTTTGATATACCATTAATATATTTGTTTTAACTGTTGCTGTATTGTGTGGTACGATTTGCTTGTAACTGACTCTTCAGTGAATAGCAGAGCATTGTGGGAACCTGGAGGACTAGCAATAGGCTAGTATACCTCCTACTGCAAAACAGCATCTCTCTGTTAAAAGCACTGTTGCCTGGTGGTTCTCTTGCCCTTTTTAAGGGCTTGTAAACCTTCAACTTACAGAATCTTGCTGAATTTAAGTAAATATTGTTATTTTTACTTTGCGCTGAAACCAGAAGTGAACGGACGCTTACTTCTGTTTTTCTGCTTAAAATCTACCCCTCTAGTGAGTGGGGTGGCGTCTGTGAGGCAGCAGAGAGGCGATGTGCAGAGAACCGTTATGTTTGCACATGTCTGCTGTGCCCGCTTGGCACGCTTGAAACTGCTTGCATTAGACAAACTTGGATAAGATCATTTTAGCATATCCTCTACTTAGTAAATATGCACCTTTAATAATGGAAAAAGAACTTAGTAAGTGTATGCAATGTTTGATGTATAATGAGGAAAGTATGGGGCGAGTATGTATGTGCTAATTGCCATCTGATTACTACTCTTGAAGCAGAGATAGCGTTTCTGCTTAATATTAAACCAGTTTCTACTGATATTAGGGAACTGGAAAGTTACATTGATCTTATGGATGAACAACTTCATTCTAATGAACAATTTCCTTCACATTTAGGTAGCATTTCTATGCCTCCTGATGAGGAGACAATTGTAACGAGTAGTACTAGCATATCTGTTGCCTCTGCCCCCTCTTATAAGATGGATGATTATCCACCCTCTTTTCATGATAATGATGACTGGACCATTGTCACAAAGCTTCTTAAAAAAAGGAGAGGTGGTCAAATACACAGAAGTGCCCCTATTGAAACTCATAACAGGTTTGAGCAATTGACTGTATCAAATAATGAAGTGCTACATGATTTATCCTGTGCATCACCCTCTGTTGATATAATGGTTTGAAAATACTTTTCAATCAGGAGTTAATGCCCATGAATATTTGTCCTAGTAAGTCTCAAGCTACCAAATGAATACCAATTAAGTTAATCACTCCAGAGTGTGTTAAAAAATCACCTGTTTCTGATTCTTGTACCCCTACTGTCTCAAAACAAGTGTTAGTCCTGGGAGATTCAATCACTAAGTACATTGACAGGGCGGTATGCAATAGTGACAAGAGCAACTGTGCCTGTTCTAGCTTCCATGGGGCCAGGGTATCTGATATTACCTCCATGATGCCTAAAATTTTACAAAATGTGGGGGAAAACCCACTGGTTATCATACATGCCAGTGTTAATGATATAAACAACACCCCATTTAATCAGTTACAACAGGACTATGTGGCGTTATGTAACCTGTTACTTGATAGGGGATGCTGTGTATGTATATCTGAAATTCTACCTGTCCCGAAAGCAACATCTACCATGATGCAGAAAATCAAAGCCCTAAATGAATGGCTGAGAAAGTGGTATTTTAAGCAGGATATACCCTGTATTACCCACTGGGAATCATTTTCAGATTGTTCTTCCTTGTTTTACTGGGACAGTTTACATCTCAGTCATAGGGGTAGTACACTTATGGGGAAAAGTATCACTAAAATCATAAATCATTGTTTAAACTAAAAACAATGGGGGAGAATGGGTCTATTCCCAAGTCTCTGAATACTTACCAAAATATTATTACAACTAAATGTAAATTCCTAGCTCTGAATGCAAGATCTTTAAACCAACTCAAATTAGCAGAACTCGAAGCCCAATGTAAAACTTTAAATATAGGTGTGGTGGAAGTAACTGAAACTTGGTGGGTCGCATCCTCAAATTGGTCCAGAGAAATTCCAGGTTATAAGTTATATCATAAAAACAGATTAGGTAAGCAATGCAGTGGAGTTTGTATGTACATACAAAATGATATTCCTTCTTTTGAAGTGTGTTCTCCCTTTTCTTTGGAAAGTATATGGATTAAAATCTTATTGAAGGAGCAGTCCTATATAACTATTGGTAACATCTATTGACCTCCATCTACAAATTCAGATTACACAAGTGATATGTTTAAAGAAATTACGCATTTTTCAGAATCTCAAGATACTGTAATATTTGGTGACTTTATCCTCCCTCATATTAACTGGGACTCATTCTCAGGACAGTCCTATGCTGAGAAAGGACTAATAGATGTGGTAGTTAGTACTGGATTACAACAACTTGTTACTGAACCCACTCAAGGTCCTAATATCTTGGATCTATTATTTACTAACATAGAGCAACAGATTAGCAATTTACACATTTGGGATACACTTGGGACCAGTGATCATTCATCTATTCTTTTTGAAATTCAACAGTTTAAAACTACACAAAGGAAGTTATACTGTACAAAAAATTATGATAAAACACATTTTTCTAAAATCAATGAATACTTACAAAACATAAACTGGGAATCTCATCTCCATAATTGTACAACACAACAAGCTTGGGACTTTTATTAAAAACAGTGTACATTATTTGGAAAATACCTTTATTCCATCTAAGAGGAAATGTAATAATCAAGGAAAAATTCCCCCTTGGTTCAACAAGACAATTAAAAATCAGAATAAAATTAAAATTTAACTTTTTAGGAAACTTAAGTATGGTTCTGTTCCATTTAAAATTACTCTATTACATAAATACAGACTATCTGTGAAAAACTTAAAAAATTCTATTAAATTGGCAAAAAATTAGCTAGAATTTAAATTAGCTCACACAAAAGACTGTCACAAATCTCTTTTCTCCTATATAAATAGCAAAAAAGGTATATCAATGACCATTGGTCCCATTATAACCAATGGCTCTTCTCTGTCTGATATAGAAACCTCAAATCTCTTTAATAAGTACTTTTGTTCTGTCTTCTCTCAAAAATCACCTATGAGTACATTTAAAGTTCACCACATAGATTATCATAGATTCGATCCAACTGACATTATACAGGCTATCAAAAAATTAAAAAAAAATACTAGTCTGGGGCCAGACAGTATTCATCCATGGTTTCTGATCGAAACCTCTATAAATATTTCTATACCTTTGTCAATTATCTTCAACAAATCCTTACAATAAAGCATTGTACCAAATGATTGGCGTTCAGCAATAGTTACTCCCATATTTAAAAAAGGCAATAGAGGTTCTGTGCAAAATTATCGTCTAATTAGCCTGACCTCAGTGGCTGGTAAATTAATGGAACGAGTAATGAAGTCTCTAATAGATCAAGATTGTAAAAAATTAGGAATTTATAATTCAAATCAGCATGGGTTTACTCCCAAGTATTCCTGCACCACCAATCTGATATCTTTTTACAATAATATAAGTACTCTACTAGATGTGGGTATCCCTACTGATGTAATTCTTTTGGACTTTAGTAGAGCTTTCGATAAAGTCTTACATGAAAAACTCATTACTAAAATGCACAATCTAGGTTTGTCACCTGATATTGTCAACTGTACTTTAAGCTGTTTGACAAATCATTCTCAGAGAGTCAGAATTAATGATATCTTGTCCGATTCGGGTAGTGTGACAAGTGGTGTACCACAGGGGTCAGTCTTGTGACCAACATTGTTTAATTTCTTTATCAGCGATTTACAAACAGGGCCAAATAACTTTATGGTTAAATTTGCAGACGATACTACATTGGGGGGCAAGGTTAATAATCAAGAAAATATTTGTACATTAAAGAAGGATTTGGAAAAATTAACACTTTGGGCAAATGAAAATCATATGCAGTTTAATAAAGACAAATGTTTAGTAATGCATTTCGGTGTAAATAATCCAAAAATTATATATTATATAAATGGACTACAACTTCACTCATCAAATTGTGAAAAAGATTTAGGGATATATGTTAATAATAAACTTACATCAAATGATCACTGTGTTAGAACTGCTTGCATGACCAACAAACTTTTGAGGCAAATAAAACACACTTTTGTTAATCACACTGAACAATGCCTTATTCCATTGTATATGGCATACATTAGACAGTATCTAGACTATGGCTCCCCTTTCTGGAATCCAAACCCAAAAAAAGACAGCAATTCTTGAACAGGTTCAAAGGACAGTAACTAGAATGATTCCAAGATTAACAAACTTGGATTATCAGAACAGATTAAAAGCTACTGGTCTTTTCTCTTTTCAAACTAGAAGATTACGAGGTGATATGCTTATGGTTTTTAATTTAATAAATTCACCAGATCTAATGGAAATATGTGGGCTAACACTCTCCAAAAGGAGACATGTATAGCGCAGTGGTCTAAGGCTCTGAGCTGCAAATCTGGTGACATCCAGCAGACCAGACCTGGGTTTGAATCCCACAGCTTCCACTTGCATACTGTGTGACCCTGAGCAAGTCACCTTAACCTCCTTGTGCTCCCAGGTCACTCCTGTAAAAAAGCTTTCAGCTTAGTGTGTTATACCTGGTTAAACAACTGAAAAAAAAAAAAGGAGACATGTTCTGAGACTGCATAATAAACAGCTTAAAGTAAAAGCTTACAAAACCAGCAAAAGGGGAAACTTTTTTCCAGTAAGAACATCCATTGTATGGAACACCTTGCCACAAGAACTGGTAAAGGCAACTAGTGCCACTGTCTTTAAAATTCAAATTAGATGTTTGGTTGAGGGATAATAGATAAATAATGTCCCACATAGTGTGGGGAACAGTCTCGATGGGCTCTGGCCTTCTTCTGTTCTTTCATACCAAGTAATAATACCAAGTAATAACTGTTGTCACATTCTATGTTTGCATGCTTTTGTCACATTCTATGTTTGCATGCTTTTAAATTTACATATACCGAAACATTATCTCAACTCCAACTTTTTATAATTTTCAAGTTATGTATTGAAGTGTACTTACATACCCTACAAATGATGAATCACAACACATGTTTAGTAGTACTTGTAAGCACTGATGGTATTTTTTTGTGCATTAGCATCATTACATATAGCGTACAATGTTACTTATGTCATGCTGTATGGTAGAATGCTGTTCAGTAATGAAATTCATGATTGGAAAAGCATTGTTCTGCTGCACAAAGGCAGCCTTTAGTGAAGTGGGAGGAGTGCGAGCTTATTGATTACTTCATGCACTGCGGGAAGTGCAGCAGGGTCTGACAGAACAGAACAATGAAGCTGGAAATAGTACAGTATCCTGTGTTTTTGTGTCTGTCACTGCAGCACTCAGAGAGAAATGGTGTTGTCTGACTTGGCTGGTTTTGTTTTGTTATACCTCAATTAAAATGAAACACAAAGGGAACTGTCACCTGGGCAAACCTTTCTCTTAGCAGCGCAGGACCACTTTAGGGTGTGCTGGAGAGAAAGAGAGATGGAGAACACAGAGAAAGCACCTCACACAGCCAGGAGAGACAGGGGACACAGAAACTTGGGAGAGACAGAGTAATCCCCCCTATGGAGGTTACCCTTAGTTCATGGGCCCCCCTCATACTCCCCTCAGCTTGCAGATATAAAGAGAGAGAGGGGACACAATGTATGGGGATAGCGAGACAGAGTAACCACCCCTGGATGCAGTCCTACATTCTGGCACCCCCCCAACTCCCATCGGCTTGCAGATATGTGGAAGGAGAGGACAGAGACACTGAGAAGCAGGAGCAAACTGGCCACAGAGACAGATAGTTGTACTGCATTACTTCCAGTTGTGTATATGTCTTGAGTGTTTTTGTCATTGCGTTACTTCTGTGATTGTGTGTGCAGTGTATTGACAGGGGTACAGCAGGTGTTCATTGAAAGTGTTCTAGGTATACTGTGTTGTTTGTACTTATATTGGTACATTGTGTTGTTTGTATTTATATGTATTTAATATGGAACTTACTTGTATGTACTTAGATAGGAATTTACACAGGTCTGTCTTGTAAACTGGATTATGTCCCAATGACATGTATTACCTGTATAAAAATAAATTTTACCTACCTACCTACCTCGGTCATCTTGGGGCACAGGAGACAGAGTTACAGTTCACAGAAGTACTTGACAGACAGCAAAAGAGAGTACTGCCCCACCCCCAGCTTTTTTATTGAAATTTGTTAACCAGGTAAGCCCACTAAGAACATAGTGCCCCTTTTTCAGGATGACCTGGAGTTAATTACATACAATAGGAACCAACAATTTTACATATAGAAACAGGATAACAATAAACAGAAGAATTACACATTTGCATATTAAGTTACAAGACTTAAAATCATGGAAATCCAACACATAGAGTCAGGTAATATCAATAACTTACATATTTGCAATAGATTAACTTGAATAAGTCACCAAACTTGGGAGAGAGATTAAAGAGGGCAGATTTGGGAGGGGTAATGGAGACGTGCAGATACAAAAATTGGAACATGTGAGCGCAACACCATTTCTAGTTAGCCATCTTAGGTGAGGAGAGATGTGTGCTGATACTACTAATTACAATGTTTACGCCAGGGTTACGTGCCCTAGATTTGAAGGCCCAATCATTGAAGTAGGCCAAGAGGTTGTGCTGACATACTATGATGTAAGTCCACAGCATCAGTTACATAGAAACATAGAATCTGCTGGCAGATAAAGACCATATGGCCCACCTAGTCTGCCCATTTCCCTACTCACTGCTGCAGCCCCAGATCCTATCTGATCTGCAGCTCTCCTGCTCTGCACATCTCCAGGGTATCCTTATGTCTATCCCATGCAGTCTTCAACCCCTGTATTGTTTTTGTACCCATCACTTGTGCTTGAAAGCTTTTCCATGGCTCAACCACCCTCTCAGTGAAAAAGTACTTCCTAACATTACCCCTGAGCCTTCCACCCTTCAGCCTCATATCATGACCCCTTGTTCTTGTGCAGTGTTTTCTCTGAAATATGCTTTCCACCTGTACCATGTTTATTCCCCTGAGGTACTTGAAAGTCTCTATCATACCTCCCCTCTCCCTTCATTCCTCCAATGAACAGATGTTCAGGTACTTAAGTCTTTCCTCATAGGGCACGTGGTGCAGTTCATGTACCATCTTCGTTGCCCTTCTCTGGACTGCCTCTATTTTGTCAATGTCCTTCCAGAGATGTGGTCTCCAGAACTGGATACAGTACTCCAGCTGAGGCCTCACCAGTGATCTGTACAGTGGCATCACTACCTCTTTCCTCCTGCTTGTTATGCCCTTCCCTATGGACCCCAACATTCTGTTTGCTCTCTCCACCACTTTTGCACACTGTTTGGTCACCTTCAGGTCATCAGATATGATAACCCCCAGGTCTCTCTCTTGACTTGTGGTAGCCAGAATTTCCCCACCAATCCTGTACTCCTCCCTTGGATTCCTGTGACCCAGGTGCATGATCTTGCACTTTTTAGCATTGAAACTCAACTGCCAGACACCTGACCACTCATCTAATAGGCTTTGTTTGTTTCTCATTTTTCCACCCCTCCTGTGTGTCCACTCTGTTGCAGATCTCGGTGTCATCTGAAAAGAGGCATACCTTTTCCTCCAGATGCTCTGCAATATCACTAATGAAGACATTGATTAGGACTGGCCCCAGAACTGACCCCTGTGGCACCCCGCTGGTCACCTCCCTCTCCTCAGATTTCCTGCCATTTACCACCACTATTTACCACCACCTTCTCAGTCCTGTCCCTTAGCCAGTTCCCAACCCTCTTTACTACCCTAGGACCCACTCCCAAGCTTTACAATTTACTTAGCAATCTCCTGTGTGGGACAGTGTTAAAGGTCTTGCTGAAATACAGGTAGGCTACATCCACCAACCCTCCCTGATCTACCACCCTGGTTACTCAGTCAAAGAAATCTATAAGATTCATCTGATAGGACATTCCCAATGAGAATCCATGCTGCCTTGGATCCTGTGCCCTGCTATTTTCCAGAAACTTCATTATCCTCTCCTTAAGTAAGGACTCCATTAGTTTTTCCACTACTGAGGTCAGACTTACAAGTCTGTAATTGCCTGCCCCCTCTCTGCTTCCATGCTTGTGGAAAGGGACCACATCTTCCCTCCTCCAGTTCTGAAGTACCTCTCCTATCTCTAGTGATGCACTGTAAAGGGCAGCCAGTGGTTCCACCAGCACGTCCCATATTTCTTTAATATTCTGAGGTGGATCCCATTTGGCCCCATTACCTTATCTGCTTTTATTTTCCAGAGTTCTTCTAGGACTCTTTCCACCATGAATGGGCTGGTGTCTACTTCCTTCCCCTGAATACCTCTCTTATTGAGTCTTGGTGCCTCACCCACCCCTTCCCAGGTGAATACTGAGAAAAAGTACTTGTTCAGTATCTCAGCCTTTTCTAGGTCATCCTCCACCCTTTCTCCTCCTTCCTTCTTTAGCCTAATGATCCAATTTCTGGTCTTTTTCCTATTGCTAATGTATCTGAAGAAGGTCTTGCCATCTTTCTTAATAGCCTAAATTATACCCTCCTCTGTCTGTGCTTTAGCCCTTCTAATTATTTTCCCAGATTCCCTCTGCTTCTCCAGATATTGTTCTCTGTCCTCATCCTTTTGTGTTTCCTTATATCTTCTGAAGGCTATTTTCTTTTCTCTTACTTTCTCGGCCACTACCTTCAAGAATCGTAATGGCCTTTTCTTTCTGTTACTCTTTCTATGGATTTTGACACAGTGACCGTTACTTCTGTTATGAGTTACCTGAGTCTGGACCACAATGTTTTTCCACATCTCCCCCTGTATCTTCTGCTGCTGGGACTCTTTTAAGATTTCTAACCATCTCCTTAAAGTTAGCCTTCCTGAAATCTAGGCTCTTTATCCTTGTATGGCTTGACTCCTCCACTAAGGTTACCTTAAACCACACTGTCCTGTGGTCACTGTTACCAAGGTGACTGCCCACCTCCACATCTGTTGCAACTGCATTTGCTAGTTACTAGCATGTGCAATTTCAGAACGGCTTTGAAGGCACTCAGGGTAGCACAGTTCATAATTTCCAGTGGTAGGCTATTTCAGAGGACCAGGGCAGAGATAGCGAAGGACCTATCTCCTGCACAGGATCTAGATCTTGGGACTTGCAGAGCAGTGCTGGTGGATGACCAAAGCTCCCATTTGTGAAATTTGTGCTGGAGTAGCCCAATAATACTTGGGGAGGCTGAAATTTTAATTGTTTTAAAAGTAAGGCAGAGGGTAGAGTAGGCTAGCCTCGCCTCACATACTGGTCAGCTTAGTGAAGCAAGAACACCACAGTGGTGGTCCCGCGGGGTGAGCAGCAGCTACAAAGTGAGTGACTTTGTGATAGAGGACTCTAAGTCTGGCAAGTTTGGTGCTTTGGAGAGGTTGAAGGAGTGGAGCTTCATAAAGTAGAATTGGAAGGAGGGTTCCTGTGGTAATTGCCAACCTAGCTTTGCTGCTTAGGTACCCCCCTAGACTATCTAGTAGGCATCAGATAAGCTACAGATGTGTGCTCCTGCTATGTACAGTTCTCCATAGCATGGTCATTGGTGGCACCATGGCTATTGCTCATGTGCAGTGGTACAGAGTGACAGTGTGCCATTCTGTTATGTGGCATACTCCCGTATGTCTTATGCCTGTCTGTGTGTTTCAGGCATGCACTTAAGGCTGGGAGGGTTGCTGTTGGTGTAGCGCACTGCAGGTATAGTGAGTGATATGTTCTGCAGAGTGACAGCGTCCCCCCCAACACCATCAGCAAGAGTAACCTAGAGAGGAAGAGTGAGGTTCTGTGCTGCGCCATGATTTCTGAGCTATCCTTCACCCCAATACGTCACAATCAGGATGATTCCAGAGAGAGAGAGACAGCTCAATACAGGGAGATAGACAGATGGAGTTCATGATTAAGCAAGCAACATAAAGAGATACACAATGATACAGCAACCAGTTCAGCAGCTTATAGTGACTCATGCATAAGTTATTTATGCTGTGAGCATAGATGTGTTACAGATCATGATGTGAGTGTATTTATGACATTTGTATGTCCATAAAGTCAATAACAGATGCATGACTTCTGGGGACTATCAGTACATCAGTAAGATACTGCACAGTGACATTTCCTCTACTTAAACATGAAAATCAGCTTTTTGGATGTTTTTTATTGTTTATACATAACCCATGTTATAACCACAATAACCAACTCTAGCTTATAGGTTTATTGGGGATTAAGCAACACCCCGGATGTGTTATGAGGCATGAGGATGCAGGTCTCATGCCTCAGAGTGCACCCAGGGTATTGCTTAATCCCCAATAACATCAGGCCATGTTGTGGGTTATTGCTTATGTGCTGTTATATGTGTGGCTGAATACTATTCAATGCTGCATACCTGATGGGGAGAGAACAATCACCTGCTTGACCACAGGATCCTTCTCCACCTGCTCGCTAAGGACTGGTATGAGTCACAATCACTTTGATGCACTACCAGAGAAGTCTTCTTTCTCTGTGGAAACAGAAAAAAAACATTATGGTATAGTAGTTGCTACTTTGTGCGTGAAACTCTGCTATCTGACAAGGCAAAGATTACTAACATTACAAAGTTACATAACTGTTTTTTGTGATGTTGTTCTACTATAGTACAGTACATTTACTTTAAGTGGCAGTCTACATTACAGAGGATATGGTACTATCAGCTCATTTGTGTTACTACTGGAGAATTACAGTACACACTTTGTATGGGAGAAACACACAGAGCACCTGCATTATGACATCATTAAGGTAAGTATCATTACTCAACATTATGCTTTAAAACTATTGCAGCCTATTTTTCATTCAATATAAGATGGAAACATCAAAAATGGAATAAAAATTAATCGTTATTAGTAACTTTTTGATTGTTGGCAGTATATGACTGCCAGTTCTACAAAACACAACTCTTATTATATCCCATACTATACTCAACAACCAGGTAGATTTCTCCATGTCAGTAAGACCCAATCAGTATATATTTTAATGTATTTTGAGTACATCACCTATTATGTTATGGATCATAGCTACAGTGATACTTTGGTTAACACAGAATGATTACTTTGTGACCCACTCTTTGATATTGCATGACTTTGCTGTGGACTACAAGATTGTGCAATGTAAGATATTTGTACATGCCTATCAGCAGATGGTAACATTTTTTTAGGGAGGGCATAGCTAACTAAGTAAGAAATACTTACTGCTGTGGTGGCGGAAACCAAATGCAGGCTTCCCTGTATCCTCCCACATTTTGTACATGATCTTGGATCAGTCCCTGCCCCTCCTATGCACCTGTCTGGAAGCCTTCGACTTGTAGAACTTCTGTCGGAGCAGATTCCACTTCTTCCTACAATCTTTTGGGAATTTTTCAACCCCCTGTCGCCTAAGGAGAGATCAATCTTTCCCCAGGTCTTGTGGAGCCTCAGATTGGTCACCCTTGTCATGATGTCCACATTGCAAAATTTCTTTATGGCCTTCACCAGAGAGTGTGCATCCACATCCTTCAAGAGGCATCTTTCTTTTTTTCTGTTAGGAAGCAAGACAAAATACATATCTGAGATATATTCTTTTCCACGTACTACTCTAGAGAATAATCGACTTCACACCAAGACTCATATTGTGAACAAAATCAAAAGTACTTTTTTATACAGTCAATAACATTACAAATAATTTAAAGTGGAAGATCAGTAAGTACTTCTGCACAGATAGGGTGGTGTACACTCAGAATGTGCTGCCACAATATTCCAGTATGGTAGTTGTTAAACACAGAGTTGTACAACTCCCCTCCCCCAGGTACAAACATATTAACAAGACACTACATGCATAGATGTCTTTAAAAATGCATTTACCACTGCAAGCGATAAACACAACATGGGGAAAAAATCACAACTATGATTGTGAAATAAAGGATAAGACAATAACAACCAAAAAAAAGTTGTGCGTGGTGTGTAGATGCAGTTCTTCTATTTTTTGACTAAAGTACAGTATATGTGGTTCTTAAAAGAGCCATTGAGGAGTGGCATGTTGGTACTAGTGATGTTTGTTCTGACACATTCACAACAGTGCTAAGATTCCATGTTGGAGATCACCCAAGAAAATCCTATTACCAGTGTCTGAGAGGAGCACACCATCTTTGAGGTACAGCCAGTGTTTCCAATATTGAATTTAAGGGTGATGTACAGTTTTCACTCCCAGATCATGTAGGTAGCCAGATATTTGTATGTTTATCTTACGACATAATCATTCAAGTCCTGGAGTGTTTTGTTGGCCTTGCCAGATCATCTTCTCTGTAATATCTGAATATAGAATTTTACAGGCAGGTACAGTACAAGTCATATTAAAGTGGTCCTCCAATGAGTTGTTTTAGCATTTCTGACTGAGTTGCATTCATGTTGCTGGATCCAGCACAAAGCCCTGTACAAATTGTTTCTTAAGAGTGTAAACCCAGTTTTTCATTGCATTGCAACTGGATTGCAGATGCAGTCCAACTGAGTTGCAAAAACATTTTACAAACATTACTCTTAAGCTGGTTAAGCACTGACAAATAATATAATATGAGTTGCCAAAGAATTGCCAACTGTAAAAAACAGTGCTAAACCAACTCATTGGTGGAACAGTTTAAAGTGACTTGTACTGTAACATAGCAGTAAGAGCAGCCAAATCTGATTTAGCTGTTTCAATTAAACCTATACCCCATTTGTACCCAAATCATGGATCAGAAGTATGTCTGACATAGGCTGTGTCTGTAACAGCTGGCATACAGCTGGCATGAGCTGCTCCCATCTCATGCCACTCTTACCAAACCATGACATATCGCAGTTCTGCAGGCACAAGTTATTCCCCAAATAACTTCTTCTAGCAAACTGAACTGCCCTCTGCACAAGGGAACTCCCCAGGATCCATGCACTTGTTCTGGAGCCTTCTGCCATGCTGTATCCTCTCAGAGATAGTGCAAATACCAGCAATCTCAAAATGTGTATGTCTCTGACAATAGCCCTGTGCCAAGGGACAGCTTTACATCTTGTCACAAACTGTCAGAAAGCAGATTTGCTGACTCACACATCTCTAGACAGTGTCTAAACATTGGATTGGTTAAGTACAAAAAAGTGTGTGCCAAGCAGATAACTTATTATTGTTATCTGTAACAGGTTGTCTACTATTGGAAAATTATGTCTAAATAAAAAATGGAGGGATACTATGGTTACCTGATAGGTGAGTAATTCTGACCTGTTAATAATGACCAATGCTATTGGTCAGTGTCCATGTATGTACTGCCAGACAGAGCCTCTGTTCCATCCTTTTTGAGCTGGCATTCTAAGTAGTAAGATCTGCATCTATATTTTACTGGGTGAGTTGTATTTTGGGCTGTGTGAACAAATGTATTTTTTATTGAACTGGCTGCTTTTTACTATCCAGCAATGTAAGCTTAGGGTATGTTGATTTTAATCTTACATAAGTACGATACCACTAGTGGTGGGCAAAGTGGCCTAAATTCACTCCGCAAAGTGAAGTCTGGGAGACTTTACATTTCTTGTTACGCTCTCATTTCACTTTGTCAGCACTGGGGAATTTTCTGGACATAAGACAGTAGCATTTTTGTGATGCGCATTCATTCTGGTGACTGTGTGTGACCACTGCACACATGACAGAGTGCACCGTTAATTCAGGGAGAGTTTGCATTTTTTGTTACCCTCTCATTTCACTTTGTCAGCACTAGGTAATTTTCTTGACACAAGACAGTAGAATTTTGGGGATTCACATTAATTCTGGTGACTGTGTGTGACCATTGTGTGTATGATGGAGTGCACCATTAATTCTGGGAGACTTTGCATTCTTTGTTACCTTTTCATTTCACTTCATCTGCACTGGGGAATTTTCTGGACACAAGACAGTAGCATTTTGGGAATGCAAATTAATTCTGGTGACTGTGTGTGACTACTGCACGCATGACGCCTGAGTGTGCCATTAATTTTTGGAGACTTTGCATTTCTTATGCTGTCATTACACTTCATCAGTACTTGGGAGTTTTCTGGACACAAAACATAAGCATTTTGGGGATGCACATTAATTTTAGTGACTGTGTGTGTGAAGAGCTGCCAATATTGTTGTCACTTTGCCTTACTTTGTGTTAAGGCGGAATGACAATGGGAAGTAATAATTACAAGGTGAAGTGAGCCATTTGCATTGGCCACTTCACATAGTGGAATGACAATGCCAAGTGCCCACTTCACGGGCACTTTGCTGGTGAAATTTAAATTTGCTACATCTCTAGATACCACAGTATGAAACTAGAAAGTAAATAAATGACAGAGAAAGCAAGAAAAATTTAAAATAGTATGAGTACTTATGAATCTATCTGAATATAGAACTACTTAACTATGTACACATGGGGCCCGATTCTAGAAAGAGAAATACGCCCGAGGAAAAAACAGAAGAGGGCATGGGACAGGGTGGCATGCAGGGTCAATGCCATCGTTGCACAGCACAGGACAGTCAAGGATGTGCAGAAGAAATGGAATGACCTGAAGCACCTGGTGAAGCACAAGGTGGTGCAGAATAGGCGCAGTGCACAGGGCACAGGGGGCAGACCCACCCAGCAGGAGTCACTCAGCGTCATTGAGAGGAGGATAGTGGGACACCTCAGCTGGCAAAGCATCGCTGGTGTCATACAGCTGGACACATACAGACAGCGGATGGCCACAGGTAGGACAAATCACCAGCAATGTATGGAACAGGCCAGATAGGGCAACAGCACCCAAGCCAATGGAAAAGATGGGGGGGGAGTTGGGTGGCAATGTGTAGACAGTTGCAATGGTGGGAGGCATGCCACAGGACTGCCACATGGCCACAGCCAGCCACAGAGTGGGCCAAGGGAACCAGAAAACCATGAGGGGCAGGCCAGGGACAGGCATGTGTGCAGCTGACATGTGCAGCAGTGCAAAGGAATGACCCATGGGAAACTGTGGAGGGGCTTGCACAGGCCTAAGAACCTGGAAGGGGGGGCGTGTTGAGGGATGGGCTGGGCTGCACTGTGTGTTGCTGTGTCCCACACTGTGAACTGTTGGGGGGCATGCTGAGGGATGGGCTGGGCTGCACTGTGTGTTGCCGTGTCCTGCACTGTGAACTGTTGGGGGGGCATGCTGAGGGATGGACTGGTGCTGCACTGTATGTGGCTGTGTCCTGCACTGAAGAACTGTTGGGAGGGCATGCTGAGGGATGGGCTGGACTGCACTGTGTGTTGCTGTGTCCTGCACTGCAAACTGTTGGGGGGGGCATGCTGAGGGATGGGCTGGGCTGCACTGTGTGTTGCTGTGTCCTGCACTGTGAACTGTTGGGGGGCATGCTGAGGGATGGACTGGGCTGCACCCATGTTGCCATGTCCTGCAGTGAACTGTTGGAGGGGCATGCTGAGGGATGGGCTGGGCTGCACTGTGTGTTGCTGTGTCCTGCACTGTGAACTGTTGGGGGGGCATGCTGAGGGATGGACTGGGCTGCACTCCATGTTGCCATGTCCTGCATTGTGAACTGTTGGAGGGGCATGCTGAGGGATGGGCTGGGCTGCACTGTGTGTTGCTGTGTCCTGCACTGTGAACTGTTGGGGGGCATGCTGAGGATGGACTGGTGCTGCACTGTATGTTGCTGTGTCCTGCATTGAAGAACTGTTGGGGGGTGCTGAGGGATGGGCTGGGCTGCACTGTGTGTTGCTGTGTCCTACACTGCAAACTGTTGGGGGGCATGCTGAAGGATGGACTGGGCTACACTGTGTGTTGCCATGTCCTGCATTGTGAACTATTGGAGGGGCATGCTGAGGGATGGGCTGGGCTGCACTGTGTGTTGCTGTGTCCCGCACTGTGAACTGTTGGGGGGCATGCTGAGGGATGGACTGGTGCTGCACTGTATGTTGCTGTGTCCTGCACTGAAGAACTGTTGGGGGGGGCATGCTGAGGGATGGGCTGGGCTGCACTGTGTGTTGCTGTGTCCTGCACTGTGAACTGTTTGGGGGGCATGCTGAGGGATGGACTGGGCTGCACTCCGTGTTGCCATGTCCTGCATTGTGAACTATTGGAGGGGCATGCTGAGGGATGGGCTGGGCTGCACTGAGTGTTGCTGTGTCCTGCACTGTGAACTGTCGGGGGAGGCATGCTGAGGGATGGCCTGGGCTGCACTAGGGGATGCTGTGACTTGTATTGTGTGCTTGGGAGGGGGCTGTGCACAGGCATGTGCTGGGCATTAGGAAGGGGGCATGGGTCACTGTTGCAGTGCCTGCTGAGTGCTGGCAAGGGCCACAGGGGCCATGCATAGGTGGCATGGAAGCCACAGGCACCCAGGGGTGCAGGCCCCTGCAGCACAGTGAGGTCCCATGGGTGTGCCTGTGCACGGTGCCACTGTGCATTGGGGAGCCATGCAGGGTGACCGTGGGACAGCCAGAGTTGCCATACCAGGATGGACAGCACAGCAAGGGCAGCAATGATCAGGGTCCATGACATCGGTGTTGGATGCATGTACAGTGGAGGCATACAGTAGGTGGGAGAGCACAGAGGTGTGGTGGGTGCAATGCCAGAGTGCCACACGGAAGCAGACCTGTGAGAGAAACACTTATCAGGCAGGTGAGGGCACACTGTGTTGTGGGGACACACTAACATGTTTCCCATTCAACAGGTGCAGCGGCAGCTGGCGCAGGTGCCCCAGCGGAGCCGGAGGGTGGGATCAGCAGTGGCAGGGCCGGGAAGGTGCCAGCATGACCGAGGCCACCGGCATGGTGTCGGCTGATGATGGCAGCCCAATGGACGCTGGAGGGAACCCTGCCACCAGCACACCTGTGGCAGGAACACCAGAGCTGATGTCTGAGTCTGAGGGAAGTGGGGATGGTGACAGCCCCATGGCAGAAGAGGCGGTGGACAGCAGTGAGGAGGACGTAGCTGGACCACCATGGGAACAGCACAGAACCATCAAGGACACCACCAGCAGTGCTTCTACATCTGTGGAGGCAGTACAGATGCCCGTGGTTAAATGGGAGGCATTGGACCCAGACCTACAGGTGGCTGAGGACACTGGCATAGGACTGCTCAGCCCACTGAGTGCATGTGGACTTGAGGATGAGTTGGATGAGGTCATCCAAGTGCTGCAGGACCAGCTGTCCTCACTGGCCTACATTGGGGACTACTGCCAGTCTGTGCTGGCTGGCCAGGGACTGCAGGCAGGAGCTGGTGAACATATGGCATGGTATGCAGGAGCACCACATCTGCATGAAGCTGCAGCGAACCAACATCACTGACACCCTGCAGACATTCACGAGAGACACAGCAGCATGCATGGCTGGCCTGGGGTATGCCATATAGGGCATCCGACACTGTTCTGAATGCCAGATGATCATCATGGACTGCCTCAGCACAGGCCTGGAGAACATGCTGGCACACCAGCAGCACCAGGATACAGTCATGGCGATGGCCATGCAGGCCGTAGGGCACTCACTGCTGCCCGCTGCATCACCTGCAAGGCCTGGCCCAGTGGATGGCACCCCCGGCCACCGCTCAGTCCAGCACCAAGAAACAGCCACTGGAGCCAGTGGAACCCCCTCCCCCACCCCAGCCCAGGTGTCAGTACCCGCCCACCCACCAGTCATGCTGCCAAAGTTGCATGCCCAGCCGGGCCAGCCCACACTGACCCAGGTGCAGGACTGCACCAGGATGCGACAATGGTGGTGCACACAGGCATGCCGACAACACAGGCACAGGCCAGGCTGAGCACCACACACATTCCCACAGGTACAGGGTCAGTCATGGTGTACACACAGGGTGAAGGGCACACTGAGGAGGGTGCCCCGCAGGCTGCACATGGCCCAAGGTGCTCAGCATGGGAAGGGGAAACACACAGTACAGCCCCAGCATGGCCACTGCCACAAATGGCACAGAGGCACGTAGGCTTGCGGGCGCACACACAGATCCACAGGGTGTGATGCCAGGGGGGAGGTCCACCAGGGCACCGCACAGCCTGCCAGATCGGCAGGGTCCATCACAGCCCAGCACCCAGTACTGGAGGGGTCAGTGCAAGGATGCCGTGTGTGTGGCAAACAGCTATGAGTCACCCAGGTAACCAGTGCAGTAGGAGAATTGTTGGGTGGGGCTGCAATGGGGGTGTGGGACCATATGCATAGCAGGGGGCACATGTCCATTGGGGGCACTGTGTGGTCACATGGGTGTGTGTGTGTGTGTGTGTGTGTGTGTGTGTGTGTGTATATATATATGTATGATTGTGTGCATGGGTGTGTGTGTGTGGGGCACACGTGTTGGGTGGAACTGGAGTGCACTGTGCAATGGGCACATGTGTGTAATGATCACCATGTAATTAGACATGTTTATACCTCAACCCTATGGTGTGTTGTCAATTTGTCATTGCATTGCTAGGGCCATACTGGGACCATGTTGGGTATGGTGTGACCCCTGGGTGCAATACTGCACCTAGTGTGCCACAGCCAATGGCAACTGCCTGCCACGCCCCCCCTCAGATGCACATACACACACACACACACACACAGGGAGCCCTGCAGGCACAGGTACCACACAAGTAGGGCCACCCACACCCATTCCACAACTGTGTTGTGACTGCAGGGAGCACATGCATATGCGTGACAACAGATAGACCACATCCGCACATTGCAGATGCCATGCCGCACAGTGGCATTGCACATTGCAATTGCAATCATGATT
Source organism: Neoceratodus forsteri (assembly GCA_016271365.2). Taxonomy (NCBI): domain Eukaryota; kingdom Metazoa; phylum Chordata; order Ceratodontiformes; family Ceratodontidae; genus Neoceratodus; species Neoceratodus forsteri. Next base: position 878,973,733 of record CM028129.1, read on the forward strand.
GCCACATATGCGCATCTGCGAAGTGCAACATGCGATACACGTGTGACAAGCACGAGGGGCACATGTGATTGTGAGTCGATAGGCCCAGGCACTGTGTAGTGGTATAGGGATTGCAGACCTAGGAGTTGGAGAAAGCTGCATATGTACAGTGCCAGCTAGACTAGGACAGGGACAGAACCTCAGCAGAATGGTGAGTACTAGGCCACAGCAGACCCCCCCCTTACATACCCCTACTACTTCTGTTACTGCCATGAGGGACTGGGACAGGCATGCATACTTCTGAGCTATTTGTTATCCATGTATTTTACAGTGCCTGCCACACTGTGGAACCCATGACCTGCATGTGGAGAACTTCAACAGATAATACCTAGGGGCACAGGCCAGTGTTGTACTGTAGCAGTCATGTACAAGGGTGTAGGCAAGCATACGCACTGTACACAGCTGTGTACAGACATGTGAAGTGCCTGCCATGTTACAAATGCTTTTCACATCACATTAGCACTCTGATCTGTAGCATATGTGTTCCTGTAGGCCACTGATGGGTGTCACTGTAAATGCATCTGTTGTGTAGGATGGAGACACATGTATGACCACTGTAGGGTGTAGAGGGGACATCTGACATCAGTCGCACATGATTGGAAGGGGGGAGCATTTAGAGGGGATGTGTACTATTATAGATGGGGACATGGTGTTTGCTTGCACAATACGGAACTGTTTGGCTACACCCCTGTACATGTTCTGCATGCCTGTCTCAGGGTGACTGTCATAGTGACAGGCAGCCTGTTGAATGGAGTGATGCTCCCGTAGGCCAACAATGTATGCAGCACAGGTGTCCACAGTGTGGAACAGGGAGCCCCTGTGTGGTGCAATGGGGAACAGTCCCCGTACTGTGGTATGGGTGGGTGGTGTGCAGGCATGGCCTTCCCAAAGGTGGATGGTCTGGGGATCCATTACATAATGTGCAATGTCTGTGGACAATACCAGGGGCTGTGCTGTGGGAGGGTGAGCAGGGATATGGGGAGGCATGTTACGGCCACAGACCACTGTGTGGTGGGTGGTGTACTGGACCTGCCACATGTGGGTGGTAACTTGTTGCCTGTGTGGTTCATCACTCACCCATGTGGTTAGGCCAGGCAGGCCCTCCCCCATGCCTGCGGTGGGGCCAGACATCCTATGGCTGTGTTGTCAACCGGATGGGACACACGGCCCCCCCACCCCTGAGGACGTTGTGGGACAGTGATCCTCGGGTGTGGGGCACCACCCCATGCAGTGGAGTGCATGGCCAGACCACTGCAGCACCCATGGTGGTGAGATGCACACCGTGAACTGCGATGATGGGTGTGTTATGGACATGGCAACTGGCCAGCAGCATGCAGGCACTACACAGTGGCTGTATGGGTGGCACACTGCCCATGAGGGGTGGAGGTGGGTCAGAGCTCTGGGGTGGGGCATGGGGTGGGATGGCCCCCATGCTGAGGGGCATCTGGGGGTACACCTCTGTTCCTCTGAGCCCCTCAGTGGTACTTCCCATGGCACATGCTGGCATGCCTGCACTGCACAGGCCATGGCCACACCCCTCATCAGCCCCTGCAGTATAGGGCTGTGCCTGCTGCAGTTGGGGCCACACAGGCAGCCCACTTGTGGTACACACAGCTGCCACGGCTGGGTGGGGTTGGGACACACACTGCCATGCATGCATTGGGCAGGCCGTGTTGGCCACTACAGGGTACTGCAGTACACACCCAGTGGCATGGTGTATGCAGGCCCTGGCACAGTTGACAGTGGTCTGGCAGCTGTATCCCTGGTGTTGACTTCCCTGCACCTGGGTTGTGCCCTGGAAGGGTGAGGGGTCTGGGCCTGTCAGTGTGGCATGTCACCACTGTGCACAGTACATGGTCCACCATGGCTGCACCCCTCACTGTGGGCACCCAGGAAAGGTTGTACCTACACAGGCCAGTATCGTGTTTGTGGTGGGCACTATTGCCTTCCATGGAGGGTGTCATGCAGGTGTCCTGTCATGCTCTGGTGTGTGGGCATGGGTTGCAGGCAGGGTGCAATGGCCACCAGAGGTAAGGAAGGGCCCAGCACTGTACACACCCTGCTGGACATTGCTGCCACACCACAGTTGCATGCTGTACTACAGAGTCACATAGGTGTGTCACAGACTGTCCGGTATGCGAGGTTTTGTAGTCCTGTGTTGTAGGCACAGATGCACGGACAGTGTGGCAGCAGGAACACCATGGATGCACAGTGCGCCTAGTACCAGTCAAGGGTATCACAGCTGTGTTGCCAACACAATGCCCATACCAGCCCACACAGATGGTGCCATGGGACAGGCACACTGTCGCTGTACTGGTGCAACAGGGAGGCATATCTGTTTGATGGGGGTGCATCACTGCAGTGGTGGGCAGGCCCACCCACAGGCCTGTGCACAGTATTCAGTCATGCCGCACCGTCCAGCCTTGTAGTGCCATCCAGACCATGTCCCGGCCATCCCACATGGATGGGGCCAGCTGCCGCCAGCTGTGGCCCAGACTGTGTGAGGTGGGGCCTACATAAGACATTGCCTGTACCGTTCACACAGGGTGCTGCCACCTGCCTGGTTGGCTGTGTGGCACTGTCCCTGTACCACGCCCTCCATGTTACACCCGTCGGGTCTGCACCTGACCACATCCACCCTGTACATGGGCGGTCACGGCAGGGTGTTCTGGGTGCTGTCCTTGGCCATGTGCAGGTACATGCCTGTGGGTTGGAGACAGTATGGGGGAGTGGCACCCAGAGGCTGCTGGCCATGGGGGCACATCTGACTGTGTACTAACCCATGTCCATTCCCTCCCTAGCTCCATGGTGAACAAATACAGGACTTTGGTGAGTATATGACATTGTTCAATGTGCACATTCCTAATGCCTGTCCAGCTCTGTGTACCTGACATTGTTGCTCTTTGTCCCCTGTGTAGGATTCAGCACCACCTCACAGGTTCAGGTAGGTGCACACTGCCACACCGCAGCAGCTCTGGGTTCCCCAACTGTGCCACAGGCTTATGTTGCCCTGCTCTTTCCCCATTCAGGTGTGCTCCAGACCAGTCAGTACCACCCACTCTGGACTCCACAGTGCACATCACAGGTAAGTAACTGTCTGTCCCCATGCCGGCACCCACGGTTGTCATTGTGTCAGCCCCTTGTCCACCTGGTGGGTGTGGCCGCATGCAGCTCCACATGGAGGTGCTGGTGTGGATGTGTGGCAGGGCTGCATGTGGCACTCCATGCCCACACTGTGCAGAATCATACTGCAACATGCCTCTGCAGGGGACGGGCACTGTGGTGGTGCACTGTGGTCACTGTGTGCAGCACTGTGTGCCTGGCCCCTGCATGGCATGGCTCGGCATTTACACACAGCGTACTGTGCATGGCATTGGCGTGGGGGTGCCACATTGGGTGTTGGGCTCCATTGCAGGCCTGTGGCCTGGCACCGATCCAGTTTCCATGGCCAGTGTCCAGTGTTGCACATCATGGGTGGGGGTGGTCTGCACGGCCACAATGGATGTCTGGAGTGATGCATGTGCCATTCCTTCCCCAGTTACAGGTGCCACACAGCAGACAAGCTGTGAGGTCCTCTGGCTCTTCCCTTAGCCTCAGCAGCTGGGCGGCCAACTTTATGCCACATGAGATGGTGCTTCTTGTGAATTATGTGCAGCAGTGGGGCCAGACGCTGCTGCCACCAGGATGCCACAGGAGCAGTGCTGCAGACTGTGAGCAGGCATGGACGGCCATCTCCACCCGCATGGCGGTGGCAACAGGGATACGGTGCACCATCCACCAGCTTACCCACTGCTGGCAGGACCTGACGTGAAGGGAGGCTGGAGTCCTGCAGCATTTGATAAGCATAGTCCACCACAGGGAGGCAGAGATGTGGACAGGGTAGGACCCTGGTGTTGGTATGTATCCCTACAGCTGTTCATCTGTTGCTGCATTGCTGGCATGGTGGCCATGGCACCTGGTGCCTCCAACACACTCACCTGTCCCTTCAACCCACAGGTTCCACTGGTGCATTGCACACCATGCAGCAGGGATGCCTCACCAGCCTCAGACAGGAGGAGCATCAGTGGAGGTCAGTTAAGTATATTCCATGGACCCCTAGGGCTGTGGCCTTGGCTGGCAGACACTTTGTGGCCCATGCTGCACCCACACATTGCTTGCCTATTTGTGTTCACCCCCTGTCTGGACCCGGCACTGACTGTGTCCTTTACATCCCTACAGGTGTCCTTAGGAGGCTGCCACAGTGGCAAAGGGTCCTGCTGTGGGAAATGGCAGCCATCAAGGCCGATGACATGGAGGAGAACCAGATGTGCACCCTGCACTGGCAGCGGAGGCCCAGGGTGCTGCCACCATCTTCATCCTCCTCCTCCTCCTCCACCTCCTCCACAGTGGCAGATGGTGACAGGGACCAGGCACAACTGGAGGCATGGCCAGACCAGGGGGACCCCACTGATGGTGGGCAACAGGAGCCAGATGACCCACAGTCACTTAGCCTGGAGAGAGTGTGCAGTGACACAGCGGATGGGGATGGGGCCTTGGCTGCACCACCGACTGGGCCCACAGTTGAGGATGTTGTGGCAGGGGTGGGTTTGGATGCCCCACCAACAGCCACAGTGCCATGCACCACTGTCCCTGCAGCTAGGGACTCTGGACCATGGCAGGAGGTGGCCATGCCAGTGTTGCAGCGGAAAGAGCCATTGCCCATTGTGGCAGAGGGGCCCACCACTGAACATGTGCAGGGTAGGGGCCTGGACCGGGACAGCCTAGTTGTTCTGGTGACTGCCATCCTAGAGGACATTGGGAACCTACATGGGTCTGTGGCCACCCTCCTTCTTGAACTCCAGGGCATATAGTCACCATGCCCACCACAGCCGGTCATGGGTTGGGTTGTCTGTGTGGGTGGGCATGTATAAAGGGGTGGTTGTTTTTGATGGGTCTGTTTGTATGGGTGTTGTGGATGCACATTGGGTAGTTTGGTTTGCTTGTTGGTGTTTGTTTGTGGGTGGGACTGTTGTTTGGTTGGTGGGTCTGTGTTGGGGTGTACGTATGTGCAGGTTGGTGTTTGGGGGGTGTTGTGGGTGGCCGTTTGGATTTGGGTTTACTGTGCTGTTTAAGTTTGTTGTTGTTGCCTGTTGTTCATCCCCATACCCCTCCCATTGTTACCTCATATTCCTGTCCCATTTTGATCATTAAATCATTTGCCATACACACTGCCTCTGTATCTGTTACTGGTATGCTTGGCTGTGTGTGTGTGTCTGTCGCTATGCACAGGGGTGCACACTGGTGTTGATGCCTGCTGTCCCCAGTGTTTCCTCCCTGTGCATCAGGTTGGTGTGCCATTTGTGCTGCTCACAGCACAGGCCACTGTCCCCAGGCCACATCTGCGTGGTGTCCTGTGTACTGCAGGTCACCTTGCATGCTATGGTGTCCTTGCCACCTCACATTGTACCATCCAGCTGTGTGGTGGCATGGTGCCTGTGCTGTGCCTTTCCACCTCGGGATGCCATTGTTCCCTGCAGGTGGTACCACTGGCACAGACATTGGTGTATCTCACCACTGACTGACCACTGGTCTGTGCCACCTGGTGCTGTGTCCCTGTTGTGGTTGCACTGTTTACATGTATCAGTGGCCATGGCAGGAGCATTGTGCATGGTGGTGCCATCATCCCTGCATTGTGCCTGTGGCCTCTGTGCTCCCTTTGTACCCTGTGCCACACTGCCCCTGTGTGCCTTCCTTCCTCGGACACTCTCTATCCTATCTCACATGCATGTTGCTGTGTGTTTGGCCTGTCTGGCCCTGCTTCTTTCTTTGTTGTGTATGTTACACCTGCTCCCACCTGGTTTATGTTGCGCCGTCTGGTCTTGGTGTATATTGTGGCACTGCTGCTTCTAGAATCCTGCCCTGGCATTTCTCTGCCATTTCCTTGGTGCATGTTCAGTTGCGCCTTTGTGTACCTGCATGTTTGTCATAACTTCAGTGTAAGACACCACTGGCATACTACGTTACGTCAATGCGCATCTCACAATGTAGAAATGCATTTGGCGTATATGCTGGATGTATTTGCAGCTTACGATATTCCCGTTGGTGCATCTGCATTACGCATTGGCATATGCTTTCTAGAATCAGGCCCATAGTCTTTACTATAAATCTACAACAATTATGTCCAGTAACTCTTTCAGTATAGTTATCTTTTTGATAGTTTAGTAAGTAACAGATAACTGTACAACTAGCAACTGCCATTTACTGGATACATTTTCAAAGAAGACTCTGTGGTACCTGTACAATTCAAATTTTTTTTTAGCTGATCAACTTGTCTGACACAGTTTTTACAAATCATGTTTAATTACTTGTCAATTCCAGTTTTAGAATATGCACTTTTTAAGGTAATTATTTAAATTTTTGTAAAAAGTTAAAAATAAATTGGTTATAATTTACCGAGTTTCTGTCTGTGCAGTGTTCTGTCTCACAGTTGAATCCAAGATGGCATGCTTCCTGCCATCATTTAGGCTTCTGATTGAATGTTAACTACACTTCCTGTTTGTTCTTTTGTGGATGGCGATCCTGTATCATGAGACTCTTGCGAAAAAGCTTTCCAATCTCGCGGAACAAATCCTTCTTCGTGAGACTACGTTTGCTTAAACTACACTAAAATTGTCAGTGACTGGCCAGAATTCTTTCAACTGAAATGACATGACTATGTGATTGATTACAAAAGTGCATTTGTCAATCCTAAATTAATCCTTTTTTTCAACTCGCTGATCCTTTTTGCAAGAATCTTGTGAAAAAGGATTTTGTTCTTGCTAAAATAGATCCTTTTTGATAAGACACTGACTATTCAAATCCCATCTAATTGTATGAAAAATGACTGGAAATTAATTTTAGGGAGTATGATGACTGACAGTGGTTAAGTGATGCAATGACATAAAAAATTATTTTACTGTAGATTTTATTTTTTTTTTTGGAGCGAGTCCTGGCAAGGTATCCGGATCCCACAAACGATGATACTGTCTCTTGAGACTCCTCTGATGAAGTATTCTGATCTCATGGGGAAATATCCTTTGTTGCAAGATGATATTTAATTAATGTTCTATAAAATTAACGCCATTGACTGAAATTCTTTCCCCAAATGCATGATGACTGTTTGTTGTGTTTCCACAATATTATTAGTGAAGCCAGTGCATTTTCAAGCTGAAATGTAATCCTCTTCCATGACTCACCAATCCTTTTCCATGAGAATCTTGTGAAAAAGGATTTTGATCACGTGAAAAACATCCTTTCTCAGGAGACGCTGACTGTTAAAAATCCATTGCACTTTATTAAATTAGACTGGGAATTCATTTTTGGGGATCTGATGACTGTTTAACAGTGATTCAGTACTACTATGTTGGGATATTATATGTGCCTGGATTAATTGTGTTTTTATTTTCCTTTTTTTCTACAGATTTGAAACAGGCACTGCTGATTTTCACAGCTGATTGAGGCAGAACATGAAAACTACAGCACCCAAAAAAACATTTAAAACAAAGGAGAAGTGTGTTGGTAGGTGTGTTACATGTGATAAGGGATCTGGTGTATGCAGTAAATATAGGCTTGTGCATAACTGTCACAAGATTTACTGCAAAGTGACCAAAAACTGACATCTGAGGCAACATGTCATACCTGTTGTATGACAACTTTGTCTAAGAAACATCATGTCAAAGTCTCATCAAAGAGACAAACAGACAAACATCACAAAGTAACCAAGTGACAATTAAGTAAGAAAATCAGGACCAACACAAGCAACAGTGTACATACTATGCAGCTGTCATACAAAGATAAAACTGATCACATATCATCTATTGTAAGTCACACTGGCAAGAACGTTAACAGAAAACTGTCACTGCTTAAGCCACGTCTACAAGCATGACAATTTGTTAACATGGCAGTGCATATGCGGTCACAGTTGTGAACTACTATGATGGCAGCCATTGACAAATTTAACATAAGTTAAGAATCTTGATGCAAAGGTACATGCCTTTGAGCATCTTACCAAAGACAACTTCTGCTTGGTGTTTGGTGGCTAATGGCTACACACACAACATAGTGAGGCATACATTTGGGAGGAAATGTATCATTCACAGAATATTGTGGGAACTATCTCTGTAGATGATTCTGACAAAGCTCAAAGTGTTTTCCCATTGTTACTCCATGATCAAATGGAGGAGATGGATGGTGACAATTCTCCTTCTATTGAAGAGAAACAAACACATTGTCCCACATGGACATGTGATGTTACATGTAATGTCAGAGAACATTCTCTTCAGGTGGTGGAAACATTAATTTCCATGATTCTCAGCACGAAGAGATATGAGAAGCACAAACTTCTTCAACACATTGACAAGTGTGAGATTTGGACACACCATGGTCTGATGGGACATTGGTTGGCTTTTTTGCATACTGAAGCACGTGACAGTATATTACATCACTTCTGTATGATTGCTGTTCACAACTCAGGCATACATAACTTTGTCACACTTTTATATCATCTCAGATTTAATGTCAAAAACTTCACAGTATTTGATTCTTTATTAACTGATGGTGACATGCATGGTCTGCTACAGTTTTTTAAGGAACTTCACTTGTGGAAAAGTAGCTCAGATGATGTTTCAACAGGCAGACATCTGCAGCACTCAGTGACAGTACAGGAATTACACTTGATCAAAGCATTTGGAAATGACAGTGAAATTTGATGTGAGTAAGTCTAAGAAATTTGAGGTTGTATGTGCATCATATAATCATCTCTTCTATCATAAACTGTCTGCCTTTCTCTCCTCAAACAGCTCCATCTCTCCCTATCAGTCAGGTTTTAGAAAACACCACTCCACCACCACCACCACCGTACTGAGTGTTACGGACTCCATTCTATCGGCTATAGACAACAGTCTGACCACCACCACCATTTTTATAAATTTGGCAAAAGCTTTTGACTCTGTCTCCCACACCCTGTTGATCCACAAACTCATCCTCTTTGGCCTAGCCCAACCTTCTATAAACTGGTTCCACTCTTACCTTCAAAATAGACAGCAATCCATTCAAATAGGGGATACCCTCTCTCCCCCTCCTCCCATCCTCTCTGGCATCCTTCAAGGTTCAATCCTCAATCCCATCCTATTCTCCTTATTTATAAATGACCTCCCCATCCACCTGCCTCACAGCTAATGTGCATCTGTATGTGGATGACACAATCATTTTTGCCCTCGATCCCTCCCACGACAGTGTCCTCCTGGGTCACCAAACCGACTTCAACAGAGTCCAAGCCTGTTTCCTGAAAAATCAGCTTAAACTAAATGACAAAAAGACAGTCACCATGGTCTTCAGATCTAGAAAAAAGCTTACCTCCCTTCCGCCCCCCCCAGCGATCTCCACCCTGAATGGCTCTCTCCTTGACCTAGTCCTCACTTTCAAATACATAGGTGTCTGGCTTGACAGCCACCTAAATTTCTCTACTCACATAGAGGCCACCTGCTCCAAACCCCTGCCCAAACTTGCCATCCTCTATCACCACAAAGACAGTCTTCCCTTCCCCGCCCACAGTGAAATCATACATAAAACCATCCTATCAATATTAGACTATGCAAACATCATATATTGCACAGCACCAACCTCATTCCTCTCCGAACTCGACATCCTACTAAACGCATTCTGTCATTTTGCCACTGCCTCCCCTCCACTTACTCATCATTGCACCCTATATTCCACTCTCTCCCTGGCCTCTCTCTCACACAGGAGAATCATCCATTGCACCTCCATCATAGCTAAATACTGGTTGGGCTCCCTACCCCTACCTTATTTCCCACCTCACACCAGCTAACTCCCTAGGCTACTGCCTCCACTACAGAGATGCCCACACCTTCAACCTCCCTCACCCTCACACTGCCTCCGGCCAAGCTGCCTTTTCTTTCCACCTTCCCTTCCTATGGAACAACCTCCCACCCATCATTCATTAGGCCTCCTCCCTCCCAGAAATTAGGCAACTCCTCAGACTCCTCCCAGCTACACCTTGCCTAAAGTGCGTTCAGAGACCCACCCCTATGTGGATCCCTGAACAGACCCATTTTTGAATTTCTCAGCTGGTCGATTTCTCTGCCCATGTTATACCCCAGGTGATTTCTAAATTTCTTACATCACTACTGTACTACTCCTGCATCTGCTATTACCTTAGTGTAATAATTAATTGTTCCTATTTTGTAAGCACTATATGTTTATCTACTGCCTGCAACCAACTCTCTTTGTACAAGTCCTGTCTGTAAATGGATTGAATTTATTGTTGTAGTAATTCTCTTCTGTAACTTCTATGTACTTCTCTGTACTCGGGTCACACCTGGAAATGAGCCTCAGCTCAGTGTGCCTTTCCTGGTCAACAAATTTAAAATAAATAAAAATGAACAAACAGGTAAGGTTGACCTCAACAATATTCCAAGATGGAATGGAATGTGGGGTCACATGGTTGCCTACTGTACTTGTTGATGAAAAATGACTTTCAACTTGAATAGACAGAATACTTGTGTATATACTGTTTACCGAAGATACAGACAGATAGTGCACCTCCAAGATCTGTACTGAATAACATGGAGGTAGATAGCACACCTGCTGACATTGTTTCCTTGAATTTGTTTGAATGGATTCTGATACAGACAATGAAGCCGTTTCAAACAATTCTATGACTGAACACTAAAATAAAACATATGTCATAGAAAGAGCTAATTAAATCATTAAGAGGCTCTATCATGTACCTATCACTGCCATTGCAAGACAATGTTGAAACCATTACCAGAGACAACAGTATTGTTATTCTGGCAAGTGATGTCCCAGCTAAGTCAAAGACAATTTGGCAAGATGTAGTCAATGTTGAAAAGGTGAAAAAAAACTATATTCTATTTGAAGCTATACAATATATGTTATGGTGATAATAATATAGATAGCTTTGCTCACATTGACACTCAGTTTGGAGTATATGGCACTAGTAAAGCAATGATTGAAAAGGTCTCCATGGTTACTAATGAAAATGTGCATGAACAATACACAATTCACCCTCTACACTAGAAGAATCCAGTACTTGACAATATTGACTTGTACCAGCTCAAACAGGTAGAAGGTACACCTGTAAGTATCTGAGACAGTATGTTGGAGGCTTGTTGTTTCCCTGATCTGTTCCCTCATGGAGCAGGTGGTCATCTGGACAAACGTGAGGTACATGTTCCTGGAGCTGAGTACTGAACATGTAGAGTGCTTCACTCGGATGGTAAGTTCCAAAGAAATATACATTATTGTTCCATCTTTTGTGGAAGAGTGAGCTAAGTATCCTGTCTGCATTCATTGCACACACTTTATGTCTGACCGCTGATTTCCATGGCATGACAGCAGCACAGTTGCTTGTGAAATTGCAACAGAAGGATGAGACATTGCAGGCAAATCTTAGTTCTATCTTCTCCAGTATGCATGACACAAAGGAATACTGGTAGAGGAGGCACTCAGAAGTCATGTGCATGTTACGAGAATTTGGTGCTGCTGCATGATTTGTTACTCTGAGTTGTGCTGAGTACTCCTAGGAAGAGTTAGCAAACCTTCTAAGGTGAGAAAATTCAGATGTAGACAGCATAGTCTCTATGACTCTTGGTGAAATGTGCTCTTTAAACCCTGTATCTGTATCACAACATTTTCAGCATCAGTTTCAAGCAGTACTCAAAGTTCATTCTGTCAAAAACGAATCCTCCTCTCAGTATTGTAGATCACTACTTCTGCAGAATAGAATACCAAGCATGTGGAGCTCCTCACATTCACATGCTGCTGTGGGTGAAGAATGCTCCATATATTGGTGACTGCAATGATTCCAAGATACTTAACTTCATCATGAAGTACATTATATGTCAGATACCTGACAAATATGACAGTGTAATAGTGGAAACTGGTCCAGAAATTACAGAGACATTTGTGTTGCAAATACTGCCATAAGAAGGTGAACAGTCAAGGGAATTGGTACACAGGATACCATTTTGGATTTCCAAGGTGAGTGTGTGAGAATGCATGCTTAAATGAAATTTTTTCTGCCATGTGCCATCACCTCAAAGCAAAATCTGCAAAGATGGTGTTTGAGTTGCCCAGAAAGGAATCTGAGGCATTCATCAATGACTACAGTCCAGCTTTGCTGCTGATGTGGCAGGCTAACATTTGGCATTCAATTTGTTACAGACAACGTCTTGGATCTGGTATGGTACATCACTTCATACATAACCAAGAATGAGCAAAGCTACTGGCAGGAGCTTTGGGAAGAGCTGTCAAACAGCAACAGATCTATGTCTTCATGACTGTGGTCTATAGGGTTGAAAACTCTGTCACACAGTAAATGTGAAGCCTAAGTATCAAGTGATCGACTAACTGGCACATGCCTCTATGGCAAATCGGAGTTAATCCATTACCTGAACATAAACTTCAAGGAGAAGAGATAATGTGTACTCTGAATTCATGAGGAGACTGAAGAACTTGCTTCATTCAGACCATCCTCTACTAACATACTGAAAAACAACCTTACACATATTATCCAAAGCACCATGATGCTATGGGTGACATTTCTCTCTTTGAAGTCATACAATGGTTCGATTACAAATGCAGGGTTGAATTGGATCCTCGTAGACACATATACAAAGTGACTGGCTTGGAGGGTAGTCTTGTGAAAAGATGCAAACCATGGTTGATTGACCACATGAAGCTCAGTCTGACAACAGCAAAAAAGAGAGAGCATTGCTACTTTGCTCTTTTGTTTCTGTTCAAACCATGAAGAGATGAGTTATCTTTAAAAGGTGATTGTGACGTCTATGAAGCACAATTTCATCTTTGTTATGAGTCATTTAGAACTGATGCATTGGTTGCCTATATCGACATATTGGATTTAGAGGAACAACACCTTGAAAAAGCAAGACAAGAGCTGTAAGATGATACTCCAGTTAACTCACAAGACATGTGTCCCAGAAGGAGAAGCAGCTCTGGCACCTGTCCTTCCTGCCAATGATCCTGAAGTACTGATGTCAGAGGTTGAAAGTGTTATGCAGCAGGCTAGCCACTTCAGCAATGACAGATGCATTGGTCAGGACATATTGAATTACTGTACAGTGCTGTTATGAATGCTGTGGAACATGCAATGTAACATCAGAAAAAGCAGTGCTGCTGTGAAACATACAGTCCAATCCAGATGTTTTTCAGTGATGTGACTGGTACTGGTAAAAGTTTTGTTATTGAAGCCATCAGTGCTGCAATAAGAAAACTTACTGGTATGTCAACCACTGTGATTGTATCAGCTCCAACTGGCCTTGCAGCATATAGAAAGGTGGTGTTACACTGCACTGTCTTTTAATGCTGCCTGTTGAGCATGGCAACACAGCCAAGTATAGGAAACTCTCCTTTGAGGTTGCAAGTGAGCTATGGTCCATGTTTGATAACATGGAACTGTTAATCATTGATGAAATCAGCATGGCTTCAAATGTTCTCCTTGCATACATTCACCTATGGCTTCTGGAGATAGTCACTGATGATGACACTGTACCATTTGGTGGGAAAAATATACTAGTGCTTAGAGACCAATTGCAACTGGCCCCAGTTAATGGTCAACATGTATTCTTTACGATATCTGTTGAACAGGCTAAAAAGATAATAGGTTGCATAGGTGGTATTGATCTGTGGGAGTTCTTTACTTATGCTGAACTATTACAAAATACGATGCAACATGGTGATCTGCAATACAAAGCACTACTTGATGAAGCTTGTGTTGAGAACTTGTTAGATTCTAACGTTGACATATTAAAGACACACATCACAGACAGGAAACAAACTACAATGCTGGGCGCAGTGAAATGTTTTCTAAACTACACACAGCAGGTGTACACATGGTCTGTTTGATGTCAAAGCTTAAGCAGTGTGTTGAGCTCAACCAAACTGTTGGAGAGGGAACAGCAAACAGTTGTCACACTGACATCACTTGATTCAATTGATGGTGTGAGCTTAAGTCATTCAATGGTGTCTAAGATGGTGGCATGACTGTAAGAACTGACCTCAGATGTTTCATGCACTGCAAGGTTTGAAGCAGTTTTGTTACTTTGTATCAATGCTCATATCATGCTTCATTGCAATCATGATGTAGATCATGGACTTGTTAATGGTGCCATGGAATACATAGTGGACTTTCGCTACAATGCACAGAAAACATTTGTTGAGATGGTTTTAGTTAAATTTAACAATCTTGATACACCTGTCCCCATTGACAGATGTACTGTGAAATTCCAGATTGTGAAGGACATTTATACAAGGAGAAAACAGTTCCCACTCTGTTTTGCATATGCTTTGTCCATATACAAGTCTCAAGGGTTGAGCCTTGATGCTAAAGTGGCTGACATAGGCACTGCAATCTTCAAAGATGGCATGAGCTGTGTTGCCTTATCTTGTGTAAGGACTCTAGCAGGACTGTACATAACAAGTTTTTCACAAAACAGAGGATGTGCTGATATCAAGTGCATTGTTGAGTAAAATTGATTGTGTACTCTATACAAACCTAACCAGGAACTTATGACTGTACCTAGTGATGTAGTGATGCAAGATGTATCTATTGATGCATCGCATGCACTGAAGACGAAGAAACTGAACAAACTTCACTCTTCCACATTTGTTGCTTTTCACAGACTTGCAGTACATGGCCACATGAGTTCACCACCAGCAAAGCAGTGTATTGGTGTTTCATCAATGCCAATATTTGACAATAGTACTGGAGTAAACTGCTATGCTAATGCTGTAATGCAAACACTCCTGCATATGCCAGAATTTGTTGAACTGATCAATACTTGCAAGTCAACAAATCTCTTGGAGACATTGAAGAGAGTCAGAAGGGGAAGCCAACAACAACTTCCAAGTCTACTGTGCATAATACCTCTTCACTTAACTCTGTCATGCTAGCACGGATGAGAAGCATTCACTGATAATGCACATCAAGATGTGACTGAGTTCATGATGGGTGCTATCAGCTGGCCTGGTGGTGCTGAGGGTTGAGGCACTGGATGCCACACCTCACGACATGCTGGTGACCCAGGTTTGGGAATGGACTCAGGCCACAGGGGATCAGCAGGGAAGGGAAGGGATTGAGTGTCTGGAGGACTGCTCTCCCTTCCTGGAGTGGGTAGTGGGGTTTGCATCACTTCTCATTGGCCCTCGATGGAGATCGGGGGTCCAGCAGGTAGTGATGCTGAAACAAGGGGTGGAGTGGCTGCAGACATCAGCACATCACATACGCAGACATCATTGCATGCCTACGTTCTGGGGGAAATGCAAGTAAAATCCCTGGTGGACTTAGGGAGGTGACAGAGGCCCCAGGAGCCAAAGCCTATATCCTGACACCTGACCAGTCTTCCCTGTCTCTCCCAAGCCCCTCAACCTGGATTAGGACTGTCCCTCTAATTCCAGAAAGACCGCCAGGTAGGAGAGGTGGTCCCTCCTCTGGGGGTGATCTGGGGGGTTGGACAGGTCTGTGGGTCCAGGAAGGGGGGCTCAGCAATATGTGTCTCCCAGGGAAGGTGGTTTCAGGCTGGGAGTAGAGGCAGCAGCTGTGAGGGCACTCCTGAGAGATGCTCTTGTCCCCCATGGTATAAATAGAATGTAAAAAAAATATGGGTGTTAACAACACTTTAAATAAGGACAATATAGCTGTTAGGCAGTACTTCACACTTAATTATGTGTGCACATACTGTACACATGTCTATCATGCGGTAACACAGATAGGGAAGTCACAAATGGCATGCTCTAGATATCTGTACATATTCCGGATGACACACCTGGCAAATTTTGGAAATTGTTCCCAAATGCTTAGTGTGGATGGCAAAGCCGAAGATGTGGCAGATCTTCAACATGGTCTCTCAGACTAACTCAGAGCAGTGCATTTGTCATGATTGTGCTATAGCAGTTTAACTCTCATGGCTTGAAGGTTATGACTCCCATTACAGAGTTCACTGCTGGCAAAATCCAATTTTCTGGTGAAATCTTTGACACTCATGCAGTCATTTTCCACCATAGATCATCTGTACAGTCTGGTCATTATGTGAAATGGTGCAGATACAGATGTGGCTGGGTGAGCATAATGACACAATCTGTAACATGAAGGAAAAATTGCCAAAAAATCCCAAAGATGCATATGTCATTATACAGCCAAATATGGATCTTGTGCAAGCTACTGAAGAGTAGAACATACTAGTCTGCTCACAGTTTTCCTCTTTACTACTTCCAATATAACACGTTATTCATACACAGAAAAATATGTGTTATATGATGCTGTTGCTAGTCTGTACATACTAGCAGGATATACAACAGAGTTGTTCTCTTGCTACTGGATGTTGCATGTAATGTGACAGTCATGCTAGAAAACCTGTTTACAGTTTTGTCAAAAGGACAGTTGAAAGCATTATTCCTTTTACTGTTTCTTTCAACATAGTGTGCCTGATAACTTTGCTGATAACAACTGCATATCAACAGTTCAAGTGGGCTCATAATTCTAGGGTGCTGGGCTGCAGATATGTACATCAGCAAGTAGACACTATCTTGCCTCTTGTAGATGATCAAAATGTTATAGATCTGTAACATGGAAGTGTAACTCAGTCAGTATCTACTGAAAAGAGTAGTACTATGACATTGCTTCGCGTGGCAAACATATCAGCATTATGACTCCATCCTGCAGCAACTACTGCATCACCTCCAAACTATGACTCAGACTTGTATATATTGTTGAAAAGATATTTTTTTATGTATATACTGCATTTCCTTAATTGTATTATATTTTCATAAAATAATGCAGTTCATAGGGTTTGTTTCAGTTACATACATGTAATATATACTAGGTACTATACTAGGTAGATAGACAGGGGAAGGCAATAGTCCATCAAGCCTGTCTCCCACGTTGTGGGGATCAGTATTCCATCTGTTGGTATAGGTATTCGTCAAGCCTTAGCTTAAAGATTGCAAATGATTCTGACAAGACCACTTCTATTGGAACAGAATTCCATAGTATGGTGGCTCTATAGGTAAAGAAGGCGCTTCTGTTGTTTCACTTGGTATTTTCAACACAAATTTGTTTATTGTGACACGTTGGGTGGGATATTCAGAAGGGTATCTGGACTGTGTAGTATGGTATGGCCTGCTGTGGACCAATGGGCATACAGTTGTACTGTACACAGTCAGTTGGCGGGCGGCCGGGTAGCTTGCGGGGGGGGTGCCACCCGCCGCTGACCAGGGGGGAGTGGGGTGGTGGGCTCAGCGGGCAGGTGGGGAGGGGGGTACCGCTGGACCACCAGGGATGGTTCAGATGTTTTATTTCATACTTATGCCCTCGATTGGGCTGGAATTGGTCCACTTGACCACCAGGGATATCGGATGGTTAATATTAATACACATGCCCGCGATCGGGCATTGGAGTGCATTGTCAGTGGGGGCAAGGGGTGTCGGTCATCGATAGCTGCTGTCTGGCAGGGTGCCAGGTGCAATTCACCAGGGATTGGCGCACCTGTATTCAAATGGAGCCATAATGCTGTGCTAATGGCCCCATTTGTGCCTTGCATGCATTATGGCCCCATTTGCATGTCCACCACTGAATATCATGGTTGCTATGCCTAGCACAACGGCACTTGCGCTGGCGCATTCCCCTGCTCCTCTTTGGCCACTTGCGCTGGTGCAGTGCCACTTTGCCATGTGCAATGCAGGTGGCCACAGTACCATATTCAATGGTGCAGAGCCATGGAGCAGCACCATTGAATATCACCCAGGCCATGCCCTGGCACATCCCAGTTGCGCTGTGCCCGTCCTGTCCCCCTGCCAGGTGCAGTTCTAAATATCCCACCCCTTGTATTTAAATTTATACTCATACAAGTTGTAAGTTCTTCATCACACATAATTTGACACATTTGAACTATGTCACCTCTGTGTCTTCTCATTTCCAGAGTGTACAGGCCTAAATCCCTCAATCTGACCTTGTACAGTATATCTTGTGTCCCAGCCTTGATATCATTTTTGTGGTCCAGTGCTGTATTTTTTTCGATGTTGTTAATGTCCCTTTTTAAATGAGGACTCCACAAGGAGGCACAGTAATCTAGATGAGATCTTATGTAGGTTTTAAACAATGTCATGACACAGTTTCTATCTCTAGAAACAAATGCGTTTTTTATACAACCTAAAATCCTACCTGTTTTTTGTATAATTTCATTGTACTGATCCCAAAAAGAAAGATATTTATTTATGAGTACTCCCGGATCATTCTCTGTATTTACTTCTCTCAGCTTCTGACCATTTAAACTATATGTGGTATTTGTGTTATCCTTTCCCAAGTGTAAGACAATGCACTTGTCTATATTTAGGATCATGCCATTATCAGCTGCCCATATATCAACTTTTGTTAGGTCTTCCTTGAGACTGGCTATTTGCTCATGTGTTCTTACTACTGCCCCCAATTTAGGGTCTTCGATGAATTTCACCATCCAGTTCCCAGTTTCCTTACTCATATCTAAAATGAATAAACTGACTAGAACAGGGCTCAGCATCGATCCCTGGGGGACCCCACTGGTCACCCCTCCAGTGTCTGACAGGTTACCCCTTATTCTTACTTGCTGAGTTTGGTTGTTTAACCAAGCCTCTATCCATGCTATTATGCTTAGGTCCAATCCCAGATCATATAACTTTCTGCTAAGTAAGGCATGAGGGACCTTATTGAATGCTTTTTGGTAGTCCAAATATATGATATCTACTGGTTCATTTTTGTCTATGGCCTCACTGACCTTCTCATATAAGACCAGCAAATTTGTTAAACATGATCTATTCTTTTTGAACATATGCTGCCCAGTGTCACTAATGTTCTTGTTTTTCATTTTTTTATTTGTTTATTTGAAAAGTTCAGAATTACAGACCTTTGAGTCAGAGGCTCCTTTACAAAGGCTCCACATCATGGAAGTACAAACATGATTTTAAAAAAGACAATACCATAAAGCTAATAAAACAGGATACATCAAATTGCATAGGGTAGCAGTCAACCCTGAGTCAAACATGGTGCAGTAGATTCCAAATAATATAAAGCATAGTATACTAAATCAGTCATTTAATGTCTGACTAGCATTTGTTTAATTAATGTTTCCATTAGTCCCAAAGCACACCCCATACCTACTCTCCTGCCTTGTTTGGGAGGGTGGGGTGTTAGGGAAACCCTAACACCTCTTTTGCCAACTTTTGTCACTTTGACCCTAACTAGAGTATTAACGAAGATTTTTGCAACTTATTTCCTTACTTTTTGAGATAGTATAATAGTATCCTTATTTTACTGTGGGGGCCCAGGATCCTTTGGACCCTGTACTCCCATCCCTCCATAGATGCATATATGTATGTAGGGGTGGAAGCACAGGGCCCTCTGGACACTGTGTTTCCATTTATTGGACAACAGTGACCAAATTGTCAGCACAGCCATCTTATTACCCCACCTCATATACCTGGTACTGAAAATTTTCAAATCCCCACCAAAACATAATTCTGTACAACTATAATGCCATTCAGCACCACAGGTGTGAAAACTCATTTTGGGCAGGATTTGAAAAATGACAGTTGTGACATACATTAAGTTCGGTAATAAGAAGGCTACATGGAAAACCTGGGGTCAAAATATATAAAGTTTCCAAAGTTATAAGCGTGCATTTGAAAATTACAACGAATGGTCATAACTTTGGCATTTTTTCAAATTTTGACCCCAAATTTTCAGCATTGTCTTCTTATGACCCCGCCTCGTAAACCCCATAGGTGAGAATCTTCAAATCCATGCCAAAATGCCATTCCATGCCACAGGTGTGAAAACACAGTTTGGACAGGAAGTGTAAATTGACAGATGTACTGTTCATTAGGTGGTGTGCAAAAATGGCTATGTTGAAAATTTTGAGTCAAAATATTGACAACTACCAAAGTTATGCACGTGCATAGAAAAAATTCAATTAAAGCTCATAAATCATACATTTTTAGAAATCTTTTGACCAAATGTTTAGCATGACCTTTTTGGGACCCCACCTCATGAACACTGGTGGTGAAATTTCGTTATTCGGTCTTATAAGGAGATTTTCCACTGTGACCACAAAATCTTCTTCAGGGCCTGATTAATGAATCAACAGTGTCAGTGAACATGAAGTGGGGTCCAATAAAGGCAATGTTGAAAATTTGGTGAAACAATTCCTAAAAATGGCAAAGTTATGAACATAAGTTCAAAACACCACTGAAATACATTATACAGAACATACTTTTATTTCTCAGTTCATGATTCAGCTTTGAAGAGTGTAGACATGTCTTAGTCCACAGAAGATGGCAGAATTCCACATCAGCTTGTAAGTATAGAGTAAAGGGGGTGTGAGGAGGTGGGTGCTCAGGGGGAGGGTCAGGTGGGGGATGGTGTCAGCAGTGATGATGAGCAACCATTTTCTTTGTTTCAGGTGAAAAAAAATATGTTGGGATGTTTTTCCTTACTGCAGGTACCAATAAACATATTGGGACACAGAGGGTGGGCTCCTCAGTGTCCCACACTGCTGGGATGATCTCTAAATAGCAACACATGGATTGGACCCACATGTTGGCTACAGTTTAATAAAATAACAGGCTGTGGGGGGCATCTGACACTGGGGTGGGCATCCTGGTGTTGTATTATATAAATATTAAACAAGAATTATGGGGATGGTGATCTGGGGGGGTGCCACTAGACACCAAGGATTATTATAAAAATAATGGGGATGGAGATTGGAGAGGGTGCCACTAGACACCAGGACTCAATAAAAAAAAAATGGGGACAGTGAACAGAGGGTGGAGGTGCCACTAGACACCAGGGAAGATATTATTAATGGGGACAGTGTGTGTGCAGGGGGTACACCACCAAGCACCATGGAAACAGCAGGGCAGCTTACAGCTCACACTGCAGCCTGCAGCAGGTGTTCAACTGCGGTGCGGAGTCAAGAAAATCCACTGTTCTCATACAGAGAACATGGGGGAAGGCTCCTCTTGCTAAGCTGTTCACCTGGGATTTTAGATGCCAAGACAAAGTATTTCTGGCCCTAATTTTGAAAAACAAACATCAGAATCTAGCTTAATGGGGCCAGCTGAGCTAGGTTCTGGTGTTTGATTTGTAAAATGACAACATTTGAATGTATTTTGCACACTTTTCAGTTACTGGAAAAAAAATAAGATGGCAGCTCACGAAAAAGGATTTTTCTCTCATGAAAAAGGAACTGATCTTGTGATAATGAATCCTTTTTCATGAGATTAAATCATTTGTTGAACTTTTTACCTCTATCCTGGAAAGTGATCTTCCAATAGAAAATAAAAGGAACTTAAAAACGGAATAACTTTGCAACAGATTATTATTTTTCACCAAACAAAGCATGGCAGTTCTGTTACCCAACTTCTGTCTACCATAAAAAAATCACACTAAAATTCCACAATGGTCACAAAGCGATCAAGAAAAAAACTGCAAAAAGTGGCAACTTTTAAGGTTTCTGTACTATCTGGATCTCAGAATTTGTTCATCCAACTGGAACAAAAGTTGTCATGTTAAGAGATCTACCCCACGGGACAGCGCATGACAAATTTTTTTCAAATCCGTTGATCAGTTGCAAAGTTTTAAAGTGTGAAATTTGAGGTTTAACATCAAACAGGCTACTCAACCCTAACTACAGGGGCATAAACGTGCCTATATATATGGAAGCATTTTTCTGAAAAAAAATATGCTCAAGGACAAGGGATCATGCTATGAATGTGAAATGGGTAGACTCAGGGGAGATGTAAGGAAGTACTTCCTCACAGAGATGGTGGTGGATACCTGGAACAGCCTCCCAGCAGAGGTGGTGGGGGGAAAAATTGTAATGGGGTTCAAGAAAGCATGGGATAGGCATGAAAGAACCTTAGTGATAAGACAAGGGGGGATGAGCCAGAGATCAAGTAGGGCCTGTGGTGATACAGTAGGTAGGGAAAAACAAGCAGACTAGGTGGGCCAAGCCATCCTTATCTGCCATTAAATTCCATATTTCTATGTTTCTATATTAGATGGGGGCTGTCAGATAAACAACTTATTTTTAAGAGTTCAATGTGAACAAGTAAAAATAAAGCATTTATCTAACAGTTCCCCCATCGCGTATTCAATTTATGCAATAGGTTGAAGCTGCTCAGAGACGTCAGTTTTTAAATTGTTGTGTAGGTTTTTTTTATAGTTATGTTTTTAGTTTTCAGGACTTTTTTTAGTGTTTTTTTTTAACATTGTATGGTTTAGATAGTGGGTTTCTAAGGGGGTAGTGTTGCAGGTTTTGATTGGGCAGTGTATGTGAACGAATGACATGTGTGGAGGTGACTGGTTTGAGAGGGCATGGGAATATGTGTGTGAGTGGCTGAGGGGCATTACTCCATATCTTGTGGGTGTAGCTGACTTCTGTGGTGCAGTTCAATTTCATAATGCTGGGAAGAAGCCTGTTCGGAGGAGGATCCCGGCATGGCATTTGAGGAGTTGGTGGCTATGGTATACAAAGATCCTTGAGGGAAGGGAAGGTCTCTGGAAGGATCTGAAAGACAGCAGTTGGAGTTGGGAGAGGATTACCAGAGAGTACGTGTCAGAGAGGCAGATGACTAGTGGAGAAGAAGCAGCAGTGATGTGACATCGAGGACTGGTGATCAATGGAGAATTCATAAACTCTTGCACTGAAAGGTCTTGCATCTTCTTACCTCAGCCTTCAGTAGTGCTGGCAAGGATTGGCATGAACCAAAATTACTTAAGCTGCCTGTCTGTCTCCTCACCTCCCCTGTCACCCTGGTTTTTAAACCCTCTCACTACCGCTACTGTCCCCAGTAAAAAGAAGATAGCCAAGATTATACCTGTGTTTAACAAGGGTGGTCCTAACTCTATTAATAACCACTGGCTGATTGCCATTCTACCTACCCTTAGTAAACTCTTGGAAAAACATGTTTACTGTCAGGTCTCAGACTACCTACTAAAAATAACTTGCTATCTTCTGCCAGCAAGGTTTTAGGCCTGCTCATAGCACCTCCATTGCCCTTTCCCACTTCTCTAGCAATGTGAAATCCAACATGGACAAAGGAATGCTCACCAGGGCCATTTCTTTTGACCTCACTAAGGCTTTTGACCTTGTTAATCACCCCTCTCCAGCAACATAAACTTGAGTCCCTTGGAGTCTCCACCCCACCTAAAAATGGTTTTCTAGCTACCTCCATAACCACCATCAATTTGTTTCATTCAATAAGGCCCTTTCCTCCCCTGTTTCAATTAATGTTGTCTTTCCCCCAGGTTCCATCCTTGTCCCACTTGATTTTCTCTATTTTTATCAATTATATTCCTAACACCTCTTCCCACTGTCATACTTTGCTATCCACTGATTATTTCATACTCTACTCTTGCTCCAAGTCCCTGACAGAAATCAATTACTTTCTCACCTCTGACTTCCACAAAGTCCAAACTTGGCTCACTCAAAATGCCTGTTTCTAAACATTAACAAGACCCAGGCCATGTTCCTTGGGTTCCATTAAAAGGGTTGTGTTAATACCACTGGCCTCAACATTTGATATATTGATGGCTCCCTCATCTCTGTGACCAACCATTTCAAATACCTAGGCATTACAGTTGACCCTGCTTTGGACTTCTCTCAACATATCTCCAACATTTGCAAGTCTGTAAACACAAAGCAGGATCCGAAATGCCCTCACTCCTGTGGCCAGAGTTGCTATTGCCTGGGGAGTCTTACTTCCTAATCTGTGCTATGTGATCCTCTCCTGCAAACAGGCCAATGCCAGTTGCTTCCTTAAATGGAACACCTCTTATAATAATGTGTGTAGATTTGCCCTGTCTGCATCTTGACTCACCCACCACACCTCGCTCTATTCTAACTTAAAGTGGCTCTCCCTCTCCCTTCCCAGCCCATCTACACTCTATGCTGCTCAGTTGATAATATCATTAGGTCCTCTAAACCAGCCTTACTGGCCTCTATGTTCAATCCTGCTGACTCTGTCTACCCTTTGCACTCCAAAGATCAAGCCCTTCTGGCTGTTCCAAAGTGCTTCTCCAGAATGGGTGAGCAAGAGGGCTGTGGGTTCATTTCCCACAACTGGCACTTGGGTTACTATCCCAATACTGACACAGTAGTGCAGCAAGACGGGGTGCTGCACTTCTGAGGTGTTGTGTTTCAGATGAGACATTAAACCGATGTCCCATCTGCCTGGATGTTAAATATCCCATGCCACTTATAGAAAAGAGTTGGGGAATTTTTAATTTGGAACATAAAGTAAAACATACACAAAATAAAACTTCATCATTCAAATCTTAGGAACAACAAAAATTATACAGGAGTATGTATTACACCATACATAAAATTAAACATAATTGGAGCATCTTTTCTCCACATGAATTCATAAAATAAGAAAAATGATCCTTAATCAAGTATTGGATCTCATACTTCATAAACAATCCTTTTATATACAATGAACAAAGGAAAGTAAGTACCCCCTCCTATTATAAAAATAAGAATTTTTGACTGAGTTGTAGAGAAATAAAACAACAGTATACCTCACGTAACCTGATTAACACTTATTCCCAGAGTGCTTTACCCAAAATAGTGGGAACATTTTTTAGTGAATCATACCTACGCAAAAATAGAGAAATAATCTGAAATTGTCAAACTATCAAGACTCATCTGATGCTTACGGTTACCTTTTACATCTACAACCTAGTAATGGTAAAGTACTAAATTAAATATCAATAATCCATGCACATGATGCCCAGGACTTCTTAAATTTGTCCTGAGTTAAAGAATCTTGTTCCATTTTATAAACAGTATTTAAATCAGCTAAAATCTGACTTACTATATGTGCTCCAGTATATGTTTTCTGTTGTAATAGTTGAGCACATCTAGCCTGCCATAAAAAGTATCTACAGAGGGCAAATATAAGTCGAAGAGTACTAGGATGGTATAGAGATTGTATCTGGAAACATTTCATATGAAATGTATAAGATTTGCTTTTCTTTCCATTTATGGAGCCATTGAGTCTAGAAATATCTACTAAAAAGGCATTCTATATAAGAATGTTGCATAGCCTCTAGCTCATTTTGGCAAGTATCCATAAAACACATCCTTTCTTCTAGAGATTTGTGTCAGTGGTTACCTCTCACTCCTAACCTCCCATGACAAGATAACCATGTTACATCCCATAGCTTTGGGGGAAGCCTAGTATTTGTAAGTTGCTGAAAAATGGTATTATTGTCCAGCTCCTTACTGTTGGTGTCTATTATTCTGGGGGTGTCTGAAAAATAGGATTGCAGGATATTACCATACACTTGCTTTCTCAACGTAGATTGAATTGACTAATAGGTTAATTTCCATTGCTTAATTTTAAGAAATGTTGGAAACATGAAATGTGATATACCATATGACCGAAAGTTCCTAGGTATTTCTAAAGAAAAGACATTCCCTTTTTCACTTAAGGGAGTTACTAATTCTACCAAAATAGAAACCCACTGGGGGGGGGAGTGTATCAGGGAAGGGAATAAAAACTTAATAAACAGGCAATGAAAAAACCCACAGGCGTTATCATCCTCACTCCACCCATATAATAATCTAGGTATAAAAAACCCTCTTTATAAGGTTTAACCTAGAACCCCAAAATCCTTGAAAGAAAATATTATTAATTGTAACCTCTAAGACAAAGGGTAGGGGAAAAATTGTAACTATATGTATGAACAAAGGTAACACTAAGGTTTTTAAAAGCATTACTTGTTTTCTTTTGGCAATAGTTTTTCCTTTCCAGGAATTAGTTAGGTTGAGACCTTTATCTATTGCCAAATTTTAGTTATGGACCAAATCATCAGAAATTCCAAAGTAAATCCCTAGAATTTTTATTGGGTCTTGTGTTACAGGAATCTTGGCTATATATTCGAGATCTGAAGAGGGCACAGTACTACGGATAATCTTTGCCATACTTTTATGGTGATTTAACTTGGAACCTGAAAAGGTCTCAAAATCAAAAATTAACTTATTGAAACCTGCAGAATTAAGAAGGGGTGTGGTACATACACATAAATCATCTGCATATACATATGTAGTTGGAACATATTGACCACTTGGAAGTGATAGTCTAGGTATAGCAGGGTGTGAAGTAAGCTTTCTCAATAAAGGATCAATCTGGAAAACATACAGACTGGGCTGAGGGAGCAGCCTTGTCTTGCTCCCCTTTTGCCTAAAAACACTTTACCAGGTGAATTGTTGATTTTTTGATTAATCCATTAAGTATTATATAAAAGTTTGATCCATGACACGAATTATTGAGGTATATGATAGTGTGCCATAACCTGAAATAAAAAAGAATGCTCTACTCGATCAAAAGCTTTTTCTTGGCCTAGTGAGACAAAAACTGACATATTGTCTTCTGTATAAGAATATACCACATCCCTAATGTTTGATAGTGTGTGTAACATAGATCTACCTGGGATAGCACAGGTCTGTTCCTTTGAAATAACTATGGCCGCAATAGGCAGTAGCCTTTTCAAGAGTATTGCAGCCAGTATCTTATAGTCCACATTAAGGGGACTCAGAGGTCTCCAGTTTTTAATCTCAGCTCTATCATCTATTTTGAAAATCAAAACTATTATGGCATCTGAAAAATGTTTTGGTATAGAATATGTGTTTAAAATACTATTACATACTATAGTTAGGGACGACTCAAAAATATCTATGAAGGAATTATATAATTCTGCCAATAAGCCAGCTATTCCTGGGGAGGTATGCTTTTTTTGTTTTTTAATAGCACTTGCTGTTTCCTCGACTGAGATTGGGTTCACTAGGACATGAAGAAGATCCTCAGGAACCTCCAGTGTTTTTAAATCATAAAGGAACTGACCAGGATCGAGGGTTTTGGATCTTATACCAAACATCCCTTCCACATAGGACTGTACAATGTGCTTTAAGCATGTGAGAGAACTATGTTGCATACCTGTAGTGGGGTCTGTTAGTTGTTCAATAACCATTGAGAAAATTCTATCTGAGCAATTTTTAAATGGGTCTGTAGAAGCCTTAGAAGCCTGTGCACCATATTGAGCTTCAGGTTTTAAAGAAATTGCCTGACCATATTGATATTTCTCCATGTTATTTTTTAATTCCTTGATTTCCTGGGAGAGATGAATTTGTGATTCATAAGCCCTGGAGATAGTGCCTAAAAGCTGCTTTTGTAACTTTGTGTATCTAAAATAAGTTGATCGGGCCCTAAATCACACAGTTTTTAGAAAATATTTCCTCAGATCAGCTTTGGTGTCTTCCCACCAAACAACAGGGAATTGATATGCGTCTAACACAGTGATCCTTGCTTGCAACAAATTCAAACCCCCTTTTATAAATATAAGAGTCATCAAGCAAAGAACTGTTTAATTTCCAACTAATCCATGAGGCTACTGGAAAGGGGCCTTCAGCTGGGGAACATATTAAGGCTATTGCCATATGGTCAGATGTTTCACACGGAATCACAGAGGCCTGGGATACTTTAACATTTTTAGATATAAATAAAAATCTATACGAGTGACCAGTGTTCCCCTGTAATAAGTTTTAGTCCCCACCTTGTTAACAGATTTATATCCATCTACCAAATGTACAGAGTGGATCACTCTTGACAATGTAACAGAATCACTAAATGTTTTCTGGGCATTACTGGACCTGTCTGCAACTTAGAAACTATAATTGAAATCCACCTCAAAGTAAACCTGCCAGGTGGTATATAAATAAGGTTGTATTTTAAGAAATAAAGCAGACCTGGCTGCTATACTTTATGGGGCATAGGTATTAATTAATCGGAAATGTATTAAGCCATACTTTCCATCAATTAGGATAACCCTCCCAGGAACCACATCTATTACTTTAGAAATGTTAAATTGGTGACCAAAAAATAAAATACCCACTCCGTCACAAGTATCTGCCCTATGCGACCAAAAAGTGGGCCCTACTGTCCACCTATTTATAACCTGTGTGACCTCTTGCCTAGTTTTAAGCCTGGTGTCTTGTATAAAATAAAAATCCTGCTTCAACATTAATAAAAAACCTATAGTGTAAAGTTGCTTGCAAAATGATTTTATACTGCACACGTTCAGAGTGCAGCATCTAATTTGAATTAAGTTTGCCATTGTTAAGAGAAGTCATGGAAAGATTTAGAGCTACATTTGACCCCTGGAAAAGAAAAACGTTTCCAATTAAAGCTAGCCCGTGTGGACAGACCCTCAATGTTACCTGTGAGGGAGCTGTGCTCTCTGCATTTTCTCTAGTCGAGGATTATCCTTGCTGGATTCTGAAGAGAGAGATCCATATTGGAGGAGGAGGCTCTAGATGAATTAGAATCCTCCTCCACCTCACCTTCAATGTCACCCCACTGCCTTCTCTTTGCTAACATCTGAAACTTGTTGTGG
This sequence comes from Neoceratodus forsteri, assembly GCA_016271365.2. Classification (NCBI taxonomy): domain Eukaryota; kingdom Metazoa; phylum Chordata; order Ceratodontiformes; family Ceratodontidae; genus Neoceratodus; species Neoceratodus forsteri. Next base: position 879,002,279 of record CM028129.1, read on the forward strand.
GTAATAATGGATTTTGTGGGTGTACAGGACTCTTATTTGTGTTTACTTTTCCATCATTTAGATGGAGGGACCATAACATAAGGTGCTTCAGCTTGGGTGGGGGCATGCAACCTACCTAAATAGGTACTTGAGGCTGGGATGATTCAGCCTGAGGAGACTGTTGTGTACTTTAAAACCTGATCAACTGCTGTGCTAATCCTGGGTGAGTGAGAGACAGAGGCTTCTGAGGGAGGGGGTACTTGCAAACAGGTGATTTCCATACTTTCACCTGGCATTGGTCCTTGCACTACAAGAGAGAGCTCCTATTACCATTTCTGCGCCTGTGCATGAGATTCAGAAATAAGATTTGTGTGGTTCTGTGGGACCCTGTCAACTCTATTGTGCTCTGCCCTTGGACATTGAGGGTAATTATGACCTTGTTCATCACATAAATTACAATGTCTTGCATTAGGACAGTCTAAACTGACATGCCATAGTTAAGGCATAAAGTATACCTGGGTTGGTCACAAGTGTAGTTCAAGAGAGTTCTAGAGCCACACTTGTGACATGTACATGGTTGCTCAGGATAAAAACATATACCTCTGTCACGTTCTATATAGAAGCTACCTGGAATGCGCATAACCCCTTGTTCGTTTTGCCTGAGCTGAACTTTTATCTTCCATCCCCCCGTCCAGACAAAATCCTCATCCAAAATAGGGCTAGGAGAATCTAGCAAATCACACCATTGTCTGAGCCAGTACTGGATGTCATTTATGTTGACCCCTTTACTTCTGAATAATAATGTATGCACTTTTACCAGTGGTTTAGTAAGTGGGATCAACATGAATGAAGTCCATACTGGGGTTTGCTTCACTAGCTCATATTGAGCCCAGAATTTTTCCAATGTTTGGACATTCTTGACACTCACATCATAAACTGTCTCGCCTTTGATGTGAATAAATGCAAACAGTTCGGATGGGCTAACCCCCATAGTGTCCCTTAACATACCGTGGAGAACAGTTCTTCATGAGGGAGCCACTAAGGTGTCTCCTAGAAATTTTAATCGTACAGAGTTCCTTCTCTGAGTGGGCTCTCCCACAGATTTGAATAAATCAGTCATTCTGAATGTGGTTTCCTATTTATCTTTTTCAGTAGCCGAAGTAAAAGTTCGCTTACTTTGTGTTCTGCACTGTTCATTGGGGCCTATTTATTGGATCATGTTTCCCAAGGACCTGGCTGTATTCTCATTGGTTAGTGGTTGTACAGAGTAACCTGTAGCAGGTTCTACTATCGTAGAAGAGTCACTTAGAACCATGCTAGACTTAGCAGAAGAGTTCTCGGCAGCTGTCTCAATAATTTCAGCTGTGGAAATGGGACCAGGTGAAGTCCAGAGTTGTCCTTCTGATGATTGCCAACAACCTGCAGCTCGTAGGGCAACTTCAGGAGACCAGGTAGTGTCCGACTCATTAAAGATACTGGATGTAGGTCTCAGATGCAGTTGCTATGTTTGTGGAATATTCTGTGAGGCAGTAAGTACCTCAGATTCCTTCCCAATGGGTTCTTGTGGGGCAGCATTCATAAAATAATCTGTTTCAGTGATTCTGTCTTGCATAGTTGTTTCTTCTTGTAGTAGTTTTAGAATGAATTGCTTATGCTAGGAGAACATCTATCTCAACTGGGCTTCAGGAATATCAACTTCTTCATGGCTGACCTGTAATTCAGTGTTCCTAATCCTATTCAAATCAGTTGTAGAGTTGCAAGCTTTTCCTTTGTTATTTTCTGGATTATCCAAGCTTTCTATGTCTGTCTGTTGAGCTCCAGATTCAATATCACACAAAGGTTCTTTAAGTAATTCAGTGTCTGTAGACAGAGCAGAACCTCCACCTCCTGCAGCATGACTGTTGGCCATTTTGGACAGAGGGACAAAAGTTCTCCCTGCTGACTGAGTAAGGGACTTTCCCCAGTGTCCTGGCCAAATTTCCCCCATTCACTGGAAATACCTCAAACAGCTTTATCTGGTTCAATCTCACTTAGCATTCATCCGTGTGGGTGGTAATTGTGAAGGGGATGGGGCAGCTGCAAAGTGGGGTGCTAACTGCACACTCAAGCAGACTTGGTAGGCCATATGGCCTGTATCTGCTGGCAAGTAGTAAGAAAGGAAGTAAGCATTTGCTCACTTTGACAGCGTGCCTTGACCAGGCCACGGACCCCTCAATTTCTGGAACCTAAACAGTTTTTCAGAAATTCTCTGTACTGCAAGGGATCCAGCGTGCCTTGACCAGGCCACGGACCCCTCAATTTCTGGAACCTAAACAGTTTTTCAGAAATCCTCTGTACTGCAGGGTATCCAGTGTGCCTTGACCAGGCCACGGACCCCTCAATTTCTGGAACCTAAACAGTTTTTCAGAAATCCTCTGTACTGCAAGGGATCCAGCATGCCTTGATCAGGCCATGGACCCCTCAATTTCTGGAACCTAAACAGTTTTTCAGAAATCCTCTGTACTGCAAAGGATCCAGCGTGCCTTGACCAGGCCACAGACCCTCAATTTCTGGAACCTAAACAGTTTTTCAGAAATCCTCTGTACTGCAAGGTACTAGCCCTGACTTTTGGATTTGGTACCAGTGAAAGCTGATTTCCAAGTGGCCCACACTATCTCCTGCTGAACATACCTCTAACTACTGTATCTCCCTCTGTGTCTCTAGTTGAATTTATGTGCTAGGGTTTAATAATTTGTTTAATCCTTACAGTCATTTTAAGTTCTGAGTTGATATTAGAAGTAAATTTTGAGCCTTGACTGTGTAAATCCTTCGTTTGCTCTCTGCCCTGCAACCTCTCTCCTCTGTCCTTCTCCCCCAGACTGTCTGCTTTGCTCTCTGATCCTGCCCACTTCTATTATTCTCTTTGTTCTGATGTAACAAGCCCACTCCTCCAGCCTTTAAAAATCCTGTTTTTCTACTTTATTTCAGGGATCCAGCGTGCCTTGACCAGGCCACGGACCCCTCAATTTCTGGAACCTAAACAGTTTTTCAGAAATCCTCTGTACTGCGAGGTACTAGCCCTGACTTTTGGATTTGGTACCAGTGGAAGCTGATTTCCAAGTGGCCCACACTATCTCCTTCTGAACACACCTCTAACTACTGTATCTCCCTCTGTGTCTCCAGTTGAATTTATGTGCTAGGGTTTAATAATTTGTTTAATCCTTACAGTCATTTTAAGTTCTGAGTTGATATTAGAAGTGACTTTGTAGCTTTTTTTTTTTAACTGTTGACTTTTCCATTAGCAGATTATATCCTCTCACCACTAGAGGGCTATATCTCTATCTCTTTCTCTATCTAGTATGTAAGCCATGTGGGTTCTCTCTGCCTTTCTCTTGCCTCTCCTCCTCCTCCTTGCCCTGCCCTCCTCTTCTCTCTCCTGGTCCTAGCCACCCCACCCCACCCCACCCCGCCACCTCTACTCTGGTTTCTCTGCTACTCCAAAGGTGCTATCCACTTCCACTCGAGACTTGTGCTTGGTGCACCGTTTGGATATTCCTGGTTACTTAACCCGACCACTACTCTCAACAAGTGTGGCCACCTCTCTACACTGTACCACCTTGCAGTCCATATGGGACAGCGCCTGGAACCTTGCAACCTCTACTCCTGGAAACAATGATCAAAACTATCTCTCAAAGAGCTGCGACTCTGCTCCTTAAAACTCCTACTCCTCCTCCTTCTCATCTCAGGCAGCGTCCATCCCAATCCTGGCCCTAGAAGCTCAGGCCACACACAAACTCCAGGTGCCCTTATCCTTGCAACCATTAATATTTGCAGCCTACTACCAAAGCTGGATGCACTCCAAGCCTTCATATGCCAACACAACCCTGACATCCTTGCAGTGGTGGAAACTTGGCTGACACTTAAAGTACCTGACTCATCAGTAACAATACGGGGCTACAATGTCCACAAGCTGGACCAGATATCCAAAAAAGGCGGTGGTTGTGCAATCTATATCAAAGACTCCCTGTCTTGGCACCCTGTAGCAACTCCATCACTTTCTGTCTCGGCCCAGATTCTGCCAATAAAAATTGTCCTAGGTCCCAACCGTAAAGCCCTGACTATTGTCTCTGTATACATCCTGCCCAGGGACCCTAAACATGGATTCAATGATGTCCTAAACTTTATTAACTCTCATCCTCCCAAAGCTGAACTTATTCTACTAGGTGATTTCAACATAAACTGGTTAGCATTGAGCGCCAGTGCCTATAAAGACTCCATCTCAGCTGCTAACCTCAAGCAAGTGGTAAACTCCCCTACTAGGATTAACTACAAGACTGGCACCAGTACCCTCTTGGATTGGGTCCTCACCACTCAGCCCACAAGGATTTCTCATACGACCATTCTCCCAGACTCTCTCAGTAACCACTCCCCAGTCATGTGTGCATGGTCTAACAAATTCCTTAAGCCCCCTCCGAAAATGATCACTAGCAGAGTCCTTCCTTGTGGAAAACTTCCACATCTCAAACAACACCTGCTTCTACAAGACTGGCTACCCATCTATGAAGCAACAGATGTTAACTTTGCTCTTGATCACTTCATCTCAATTTTCAACAAAGCCTGCGACCTCTTTGTCCCTGCTAAAAGGCGCAAAACAAAATCTCTCTCTAACCCATGGGTCACCTCGGCTCTTCTCTCACAGCTGAAACTAAGGGATCACCTCTGGGCAGTTGCCAGGGTCACTGGAAAACTGGACATCCAAAATTACAAACAAGCATGAAATGCCTGCACAAAAGCCATACGACTAATGAAATCCACCTATTACAAAGACGCTCTCACCAATACATGGGGAAATGGTAGTGCTTTCTGGGACAATATCAAGGATGTCACAGGGAAGCAGCCAAAAACCTCTCCGGCCATGTTAATGGTTGATGAATCCTCAACCCTTGATCCCAAGGTGATCGCAAACATCTTTAACATGGCTTTTTCAGACCTTAGTGCTGTTCTACACCATGACTTTTTTGAAAACAGGGCCTACTCCCCAAATACCTCAGCCCCTCAATCTAACCATCCCCTCTTCTACTTCAGGGAGGTAAGGCTTTATGAAGCTCACCACTATATTACTGCAGCTATCTCTAAATCTAGATCTAGTAGCTACACCCTGGACCTTAAGCTTCTGTTGCTCACCCTCGATGAGGTAATTCATCCATTAACAAAAATCCTAAACCTCTCTCTCTCAGCTGTGGAAAATTCCTGGACCTATGGAAAACAGCCACGGTGACACCCATCCATAAAAGTGGGGACAAGACGAATCACTCAAATTATCGTCCTATCTCCATACTGCCCCCACTCTCTAAGGCACTCGAGCGCATCGTGTCTGATCAACTTACCAACCACTTGGATAAATACAATATACCTTGTCCGCAACAACACAGCTTCTGGAAAGGTCACAGCACCACCACAGTCCTTCTTAAGTTCACTGGAGCTTTGCACAAATCTCTTGACAATGGCCTTCTCACAGGGGCCATTTTCGTTGACCTCTCCAAGGCCTTCGATACAGTACACCATGGATTACTAATACACCAACTACTGAATGCCGGGCTATCACCTGACTCTTCTCTCTGGTTTAAAAGCTACTTAGAAAACCAGTCACAGAGATTAAAAATTGTGGACGCTCTTTCTAACACCCTGCCTGTTGCTCAGGTGTCCCACAGGGATCCATACTGGGCCCCCTCCTTTTTAGCCTTTTCTTAAACTCCTTCCCTTACCACTGTTCTGAGAAGATCATACTATATGCTGATGATGCTGTTGTATTCTCCACTCACAAAGATCCTGCAACTCTTCAACACAACCTTTAACTTGGTTTCAGTTCTGTAGAGACATGGTTTCTTAATCATAAACTGGTCCTCAATGACAAGAAAACCAAATCTATGCTCTTCTGCAGCTCTCATAACCCACACAAGCTACACCACTGGCTATCTCCACCACCCAGGGAACACTCTGAATCAGGTGGGGTCCTTCAAATACTTAGGATACAGCTTGACCCTAATCTCTCCTATGGACTTCATGTAGATAATGTAGCTAGAGCTGCTAATACATGGCTTGGCCTCCTCTACAAACACAGACCACACCTCATGCCAGAAGCTTTGAAGATTGCAGTCCTGAGCTCTGTGATCTCTGTAATAGACTATGGTCTCATCATTTATGGCTCGGCCACAACCACAACCCTTAGACACCTCTCAACTGCCTTAAATAAAGCATGTCGGCTCATCACTGGTGCTCACTGTCTCACCCACACATGTGACCTGTACACTCAGACCGGCTGGCTCCAACTATCAAACCACATAAAGTTTCTTTCCTGCTCCATGGTGAAAAAAATCTACCTTGGCCTTTCACCTTCTGGGGTCTCAAATCTGTTACAACACCAAATTAACAAATGGTGCCTTAGGAGATCCACACTACAGCTACTGAAAGTCCCCCACTGTCACACTTCACAAGGACAATGCTCTTTTGCTTATTGAGCGCCACTCTGGTTCAATGACCTCAGCCCAACCATCTCCTCTGTCCCAACAATTGGTATGTTTAAAACTAGGCTCCAGGACCATCTCACTACCAACAGCTCCTGTGACTGCCCAACTTAACCTTGTTTCTCCACTTCCCTTTCTGCTCTAGTTGTCCCCCCCCCTCCTCACTGGATTCTACCCTCACATCTTGGTATACCCAATGCTGCACTTTTCACCCTCTCCCCACCCTTCCTACATTCCTTCTCCCCTTCCCCTCTTCCCTCTCCCTATGACTCTGGCACTTCTTATCTGTTGTCTATTTTCTCTGACAAATGCCGCTGGCTGCCTTGTTACAATGCTACCCTTGAATTGTATTAATCTGTACTCTGTTTGCAATGTTCACATTGTTGTAATGTCTGTCTTGATGTTCCCCATAATTTGTATTTCTCTGACATGGAACCTTTGTAAAAGAGCCAAGACTCAAAGGTATTTGTAATCCTAGACTTGATAAATAAATAATTAAAGCCTGGAATTCCCTACCCTCTCATCATAGAGTCTGCCAGTCTCACCTTGCATTCAAAAAAAAGAACTGTTCTATTACCTCAGCTCTTCTGAGAAATGCTCCTGCTCCTGACAGCTCCTTATCTCTATAATCTCCCCTTTTTCATGCTAATCCTCTAGCACTGTGTATCTTCTTGTTTCTTGTTGGAATAGGGAGGAATCATAGGATTCAATCATGGTGGGGTGCCTCATGCACTGTGGTTGGTGGTAGGATTGGGGTAGTGGGGTGCAGAAGGTGCCCTGGGATTAGACGGGCCTTAGGGAGAGGCCAGAAGTGTCTAGTCCCCATCACCAGGGTTCCCAGCAGACCAAATGGGTAGACAGCCAGAAGGGATGCACTGTCCACCAATAACTTGAGGGCAGTGCTTTGCAATGCCAGATCGATCAGAAACAAGACTGCAATTATAGCAGCCTTGGTTTCTTTGGCCGATCTGGCCTGCATCACGGAGACCTGAATTGGTGATGATGCTGGCCCGGTTCTAGAGGCCGCTGTCCTGCCTGGGTATACTGTAGTGCACTGCCCCAGAGTGGAATGCAGGGGTGGGGGGTAGCCATCTGTTTTGGATCTGGGCTGGGCTTTACCCTGCACCCAGAGAGACAGCACCACATTCATTTGAATGTGTGGCCATCCGTGGGGGCCTGAGCACAGGTTGTTTGATCCTCCTGATTTACCGCCCTTCTGGGGCGGCAGGAGATTTCTTGCAGGTGGTGGCTAATTTCATCATTGGGGAAACATTGAAGGCCCCCAGATGTTTAGTGCTGAGGGACGTCAATGTTTGTGCTGAGGATGAATCCTCTCATCTTGGTTATAACTTCCTCCAGATGATGTCATCTCTGGGCTTTGCGCAAGGAGTTTTCTCCGTGACTCATCAGTGTGGTCACATGTTGGATCTGGTGTTCTCACTGGGCTTGAGATAAATAGTCTCAGCATTGATTGGGTCATTTGGTCCGATCATTGCATGGTGAAGTTCTAGTTCAGGGCTCCTCTTGACAGCCTTCCCCCTGCAGAGATGGTCAGCTATCGCCCTTTAAGGGGGTTGTCCCTTGAGGGTTTTCTGGTGGTGGCTGACCTATCTAGTGTGGACAATGCATGCTTTGGGGAGGTGCATGGCAGTGGATGCCTACAGCAAGGTGTTGTCTGGTGTGCTCGACTACCCTCACACCAGCCCGTGTACAACCCAGGTCTTCTCACTTGAGGTCCCCTTTGTATGATGAGGAGCTCAAGGTGATGAAGACTTTGGGTCAGAGATTAGAGCACTGCTTGCGGAAGTCCGGCCTGGGGGTAGACAAACTGGCCCTATGTGTGCACTATGGTGCATATCAGGGGGCAATCAACCATAAGAAGCCAGAGTTCCTATCCAGGGAGATTGCTGCTGGGAGGAGCTGACCAACTGTGCTCTTTCGGACTGTGGACAGGCTTCTTCATTCTTCCTGTCTACAGCTGAAGGTAGCCTTTTTGAATGCATTATGCAAGGAGTTTGCTCAGTTCTTCTCAGACTGGGTGTCTGCCATCAGGTGGGGGGTTCCACCAATGGACCAGAGTTTGGCTTACAGTGGTCACCATGGGTGACCGGAGAGCACTCCACCTGGCTGAGGTGAATTTAGACTGGTGGAGGTGACTGAGGTCATTGAGATTACTTCCAAGCTTCGGCACACCTTTTGTGAACTGGACCCAGTGCCAACTCATTTCTTAATGAGATGTGTTGACTCCGTAGGCCCGGTGTTTGCCTTGATTGTCCAGTGCTCCCTGATAGAGGGGATCTTCCCCGATGTCTTGAAGGAGGCATTGGTGAGACCCCTTCTGAAAAAAACCTTTGTTGGAAACTGATGTCAAGGTAAATTACCATCCTATCTTCAATCTTCCATTTTTGAGTAAGATTGTGGAGAAGGTGGTGGTTCATCAGCTTGAGGAGAATCTCATGGCTCATGATCTGTACGAGCCACTCCAGTCTGGGTTTTATGCGAGGCATAGCACAGACAGGGGTGTCAGCAGGCATGCATACTGTACTCAGCAGAGTACAGTAAAAAAATTCAGGCAAGGGCAACAAATCAGGCAGGGGCAACAAAAAGAGAAGAGCAAGGACATTGTGAGTCACATTGTGTCTGTGTGGTGCTGAGCCCTTTTACCCTTGTTGTTTTCTATGGGGCACTGATGCCACCAGCCAAATACACAAACAAGAGCAACTTACCAGGCAGGCAGAAAAACAAAGAAAGAAGGATTACAGGAAGAAACCGATTACTTGGAACTCAGACATGGCAAACGGGGGGAGCTATTGTTGGTGCGGTGTGACAGCATATATTTTGGTTTATGCTTACATAATGGTGGGGCAACAGTGCATCAATTCTGAGTACAAGTTTAAAATTCCTGGCTACACCCCGAGCACAGAAACTGTGCTAGTTCAGGTGCATAATTTCCTCCTTAGGGCTAGAGATCGAGGGAAGGGGACAGTTCTTGTTCCCCTTGATCTCTCTTCAGCATTTGACATGGTTGACCATTGAGTGTTACTTGAATGCCTAAGAGAATTCTGCGGCCTTGCTGGCACTGTTATCTGCTGGTTAGAGTCTTTTCTATCTAACAGGAGGCAGAGGGTAGTGATGGGGAACTTCTCCTCCCCCCAACCACCTGTTATGCGGAGTTCCCCAGGGTTCGATCTTGTCATTGATGTTATTTGCTGTGTATATGCTGCCCCTGGGAGAGCTCATTAGAAAGTACAGTTTGGGTTTTCACTGCTATGCAGATGATACCCAGCTGCATCTTTCTTTTGCCCCTGGAACATCCTGCACAGTGGAAATGCTTAACAGCTGAATTGCTGAGATCAATGACTGGATGGCATCCAGCTAGTTGCGACTGAACCCCAGTAAGACGGAGGTACTAGTGGTGGAGTCAAACAGAGGGCGTGATAGGTTGGCCTCTGGTGCAGAGACAGGGCTTTGTCTTGGCTCTGTACCATTGAAGGCCTCCTCTAGGTTGTGTGATCTGGACTTTATTCTTGACAGTGGATTGACACTTGAGTTTCAGGTGGTGTCTGTTGTCTGTACCAGTTTTTATCATCTGAGGAATATCGCTAGGATAAAGCCCCTCATTCCACCACTGAACCTCCCCACTTTGGTGCATGCCTTCATAATGTCCAGGCTTGACTACTGTAATGCACTCTATCTTGGGGTCTCGGGGACACCCTGTGCTGACTACAGCTGGTGCAGAATGCAGCAGCGAGGCTGTTGATGGGACAGCCTAAGTACTGTCACATCACTCCGGTGCTGCATCAACTGCACTGGCTGCCGGTTAGGTGGAAGATCCTCTTTAAGGTGGGTTTGCACACCTTTAAGACCCTAAACAGCCTAGGCCCTGGCTACCTGAAGGACCTTCTTTCACCTGCTGTCTCGGTCTGCTCCCTCCACTCCTCCTCTAGTGGCCTCCTCACGATTCCCAGGATGAGGTTAAAAACTGCTGGTGACAGAACATTTAGTGTCACTGCCCCATCCTGTGGAATTTGCTTCCTTCAGTTGTCAGGGAGGCCCCTTCTGTGGAGGTATTTAAGGCCTGCCTCAAGGCCTTCTTGTATAAGCAGGCCTTCCCAGAATGTGTTTCATAGCCCCTACCTGTTTTAGGAATTGATGTCTAATTTAGTTTTTTATTTAATTTATTTAGTTACTGTTGAGGGCAGTAAATTCTGTTTTAATTGCTTGGAATATTGCATTTAAGTGTTTGTTATTGTGTTGTTTTGTATTTATTCTGACTGTTGTATGGCTCCCAGAGCCTCCAGGATGGGCATCTTTTTAAATAAAACTTGCCTTGCCTTGCCATGCCTTCCTCTCTGTTTGACTCCTAACTCTTCACCATCTTGGCTTAGTAACTCTAGATGCTGTTTTGCTTGCACATACTTCAGGCATTACCATTACTGATAGCTGTTTCATGTCTACTGTTCACTGTGTCCTAAATCCCTTTATTTATTGTATGACTACTAATTGTTTCAGTTACTTTTGTCATCACCTATTTTCATTGATTTTACCACATTGTCTGTATTTCAGTTATTTTGTACCTTACTACTCTACTGCCTGTTGTTTGCAGCTGCTTAGATACTTTGTACCTTTTGCGCTTTCTGCTGATGTATACTTTGACTGTACATTTTGTTTTACTTGTTGCTACCTGCTATTGTACTTTCCTGGGTAGTGCCTGAAAATAGGCACCTTTTTGTCTAGCATACTTTCTTAGTAAACAAAAACTAAATAAATAAACCTATGTAAATGGAATCTGTTTAGCTAGATTCTGATATTATTTTTTCATTATTATTTGTTAAATATGCCTGGAAATATTGTTTCTGGGCACCTAAAAATCGTGGGTGCCCAGCTTAGTATGAGGAGCTGTTCACCTGCATTCTCAGTATGAGAACAATGGTACTTTCTTGAACTTTGAAGCCACAGCTGGAGTCATTCTGCTGACTTCAGTTGAAGCAATGAGCTGTCAATTTCCATAATATCTCTCTTGCTGTCTGTCTGTCTAGCTAACTGTATACCTATTTGTCTGTCTGTCTGTCAGTCTGTCAATCAATCTATCTATCTATCTATCTATCTATCTATCTATCTATCTATCTACCATATCTAAGTAAATCCTATCATCCCACCACAGTCTGGGCTTTCTTTAACACAGAAGCCAGTCTACTTGTGGATCCTCATTAGCCTGTTCTGCTTTAGGAAAAAAAAAAGGATCTTGATCTTTGTTTTAAAAATTCATGCGACTTATTTTTTTTTCCTTTTTGTCAACAAGAGACTGGATCCCACTGCTTGTGTTTTTTTTTTTTTTGTATCATTTTTCCTTGAGGTTCTTGCCACTGTCTAGGCTTTCTTTAACCCAGGAGTCAGTCTGCATGTGGGTCCTCGGCTCCATTTTGCTTTAAGAAAAAATATGTTTTATCTTAGTTTAAAAAAATCATCCTGCTTGCATGAACTGTTTTTCTTTTTATTTACAAGAGGCTAGACTAAACAGCCAGTTGACGTTGCATATCATTTTGACACTGATTGATGTGATATGCTGTATTTGTGCGGGGACTACATAAAGATATTTGTGACCAGATTTACTCCACCTGTGTAACCACCTACTTTCCAACAGCATCGGGCTCTTGTCTAGGGTTGAGAAACACCAGTATGCTACAGTGATTTCACTTTCAACAGGCACATGTTGAATGCACATACCACTCTGATATGATACCGGTCCAGGCCTGTACCCTACTACATGAAACACAGCACACAAAGCCATTTGCTTGTTCTTCAAGGAAGGGACCAAAATTATCATCATCAACCAGCAACCACACAATGAACTTGGCACATTATATAAAATACATCTGGGTCCTTTTCAGAAGCTGCATATTATTGCTCAACAGCACCCAGGCCACATGGTAAGCAGCCACTGGGTCATAGACCAGTCACCTCGCACCACCCAGGGGGACAGTAGACATCCTCTACTAACTAATTCCTCATCGAAAATATCAAGTCGCTTGCTCAGCGCAAATCTTTTCTGCACTTATTATTGATCTGCATGGTCTCATACTGTGATTGTTATTGTGCACAGCAAATATCAGCTCATCCTCACTAATATAGAAGTCTGTGTAAATGCAGGAATGGCTGCCCTGTACTGCACACATATTCTCAGAAGATGACTAACTTATTTTATGTCACTTACATACTGTTGTTTCTAAAATTAATATGTCCCCCTGTTTAAAGTGCTCGTATGTGAGAGGAAAAGCGCTCATATGTGAGAGGAAAATAATGAGCCAAAAGAGATGTTCTCACCTCTGAACACCATAGAACTATCTTAATTAGAGGTGACATTTTCCTGAACCAATACAGTATATCCTCATAAGTGGCATAAGGTTACACACGCAGTGACATGAATTAAAGGAACAGTCTTTGTGAGTGCAAATCCACTATGTTGCAGGTATGGATCTGCAGATATCCAATGCTGGCATGCAGCTTAGTTCAGATGAATTTTGTCATGTACCATTCCAATATGCCGATTTTAGCAGGGCAATTCTTCTAATTTATAAAGTTCTCTAAACCAATTATTACATCCACTATTTTTAGATATTCTGACAGGTTATATCACTTTTCCTCTCTGAAAGACATTTTCTTCCAACTACAGTAAGCCCAGAATAAAAGTGATGGGCCACTTTTTATGTAAATCCTCATCAGGACAACCTTAGCTCATGTTATTATTGTAAATTCAGGTGGGATGTTACCACTAAAATAGCAAAGCAACCAAGGAATTCTCCAAAGGAACTTGAGCCAGCTAACACTATTCCCTTTATTTTTGATTGTAGGGAGAAAATATTTAAATATCAATCGGATAAACCCATCATCTATTCGAAACATCATTTTTTATTTTCATTTGTTTTATTTAAAGCAGAGAATAAATGTCATGTAACCACTTAGCTGACTGCTGAGGCTCATTTAAAATGATGGCCTGGAGATGCACCATTTAAAAGTTCCAGTATATACGGTATGTATGTATGTACACAAAACAATGCATTTTTAATTTTATTTTTTGTTATGAGACATTTGCAGAGTTATTTTTTTTTTTTTTTTTTTTACCAATTATTTTACCAGGTGAGACACACTAAGCTGAAAGCTTGTTTGCAGGTGCAACCTGGGAGCACGATGAAGTTAAGTGACTTGCTCAGGGTCAGGACTTGTTCAGCTGGTTGCAGTTTAACAGATTCTATTTTTTACTGCAACACTTACAAATGGTATTCCATGTATTACAGAAGGGGCAAGAATTGTCATAAAAAGATGTAGTGTGAAACGTGCCAGTAAAGTGACAATGATGATACTGGGAGGATAAACTGGAAAGCTGTAAATCAAACACAAGGCACAGAAACTATGTAGGTCAGAGATATGAAAATGAAAGGAAAGGAATCAGAGTCAAATAGTTGGAGTGAAAGTTTATAATATCAGTACTTTCCTAAATGTAATTCATTCTCTGTTATTACAATTGAAATACACTTTTAGGGCCAGATATTCACACAAAGCACAAAGCAAGCCATATTCAAAAGGAATTGCCTGGGGCAAACAGGTTCTGAATATAACATGAGAATGAGGACGGGCAAACTGGGCTGGGAGTGCAGGGCAAACTTAGCCCTGGAATAAGACAGCTCTGAATATGGCAACCAGGAAGTGCAAACCACAACAGCAACACAGTGCACAGCGATGTATAGGTAGTTAGAGGTAAACTATGAGGCCAATGTGTGTGCCAGCAAAGGCGTGGACCCAGTACAGCTGCAGGCAGCAGTGTATGTGAAATTACAGTGTGCAAAACTGTAAAATATTCTCCGAACTGTTTGTGCAGTGCTAACACGTTGCACGGAGTTAGTGCAGGGCTAAACCGTTAGCCCGATGCAAACACGTTTGCTTGGTGCGAAACTTTGCCATATTCAAAAGTGACATGCAAATGAGCCTACTTAGGTAGTCTGTGGGCAAACACCCAGATTAGCATCTCATTATGCCCTGATTTGCATGCAGTTTGTGCTGGGCTAACTGTTTAGCCCTGTGCTAAACCTGCACATATGTGTTAGTGCTACGCAAACAGCTTGGGGAATATTGTACAGTTTTGAACACTACTTCCACATGCGCTGTTCCCTACAGCAATACTGGGACAACACAGCATAGGCACAGATGGTGGTGGTGCTGCATGCCACTGTCACACTGTAGGTCATGCTACAGTGCACAGCAGACACTACAGGAGCAAGAGGGCCAGTAGTGTGTTGACACAGCAATGCCTATGGTGTGTAGGGCAGTGATGATGGCTGCACTATACACAGCAAGAGGCCCAATCTGCAGGTGTTTACTGACAGTTGACATTACTGTTATGCTGTTGTGTGACCCACAGATGCTGCATCTCTGGCATGAGATGCTCACAGTGACATATACATTGTCTGGCTTGGTATGCTGTGGCAGTTGTACAGCTGTGCAGTCTGTGGCCGAGGTGGCATATATTATCTGAAAGGCACACTGGTGTTGGGGTATTCCCAATACTGGCCCATGTGAACTGCATGATGTATCCCAGCCTTGTGGCTGCACCTGGTCTGTGGCACAGCCTGGCCACCCATACACTCTCCCCTCAACATCTTCCATGCCCACAGTGCTGCATGTGTGTGCTGGCATCTGTTGGTGTCCACAGAAGTGTGGTCCACAGGTGTGTGCTGTATGGCCACATTGCCATGCTGTCCACAGGTGGCAGGATCACCTCTTACTGCCTGGCATGGCTGGGACTGGTGGCAGATGATGGCATCATTGTGATGCAATCAGTTAGCAGCATGCTTCCTCTATGTTTGGCTTTGTCTATGGGTCATATTTATTTGTTAGGGTCATGCAAAACCCACGCAAACACCGTGCAAAGCCATAGTGTCAAGCAAAGTTGATTGCCCAGGGTTAATACAAACTTTTCCTGGGCGGTAATGTGCACTGTGGTAAGTGTCAGGCTAAGTCACACAAAATCACTTTGTGCAACACTAGTCGCTGAATATAGCATTGTGCCTGTATTCATGTCATTTTGCCCATTGCATACATTATGATTTTGCCCGGCGCTAATGCAGTTTCCCCGTGCTGTTTGGCCTTTTGAATATAGCAGACCCACGCTAATCCCGCACTAAACCTGCTCAAATGGTTTTTGCCCAGCTCAAAGTTTTGAATATCTGGCCCTTAATGTCAATATCTGGAAAGAGCTTGCTTATGAACATTTTCACAAAATGTTGGTGTATATGTAGACAATTTGAGCTAGCTGAAGCTATTTGCTTTATTCATGTTTCAAATTATGTTTTCTGGGGGTATTTCTATAGCACACTTTCAGAGTGCAGGCATGTAGTGCACTTGTTTGTGTCATCATCATTCCATTCCTAGTAATTTGATGTGACAGTAACTGATGGTTTAGTTATTGACAATTATTCATCCATCTTTAAAACCACAAAGTGAGATTTCTGCTAGTACTTCAAATATTTAAAACAGCTTTTATGAGACAGTTGAAAAAAACAACTAGAAACAATCAAGGTAAATGCAGTAGTTGCAAATCAAAGTTTTAACTTTATTTTGGTGTATTTAAGGTGGGAAACATGGTAAATGACTTGATAAGACAATACAAATATGCCAAATAAAGATACGGAGGATGTGTTGTCAGACTTATGAAGGTGCAGTACATTGAAGTACTGTCTGTGTCCTCTCTCTCCTTCCCTCTCTACTCTGACTGCTTGTAATTGAGACTTTTCCTTCTGGGGACCATCTCCCCATTAACCTTCTGACATTTTTGCACTGACCATCTCCCATCTGCTTTGCAAGGCAAGGAAGGGCTGCAGAAACAGAAGAAACAGAGTGGGGAAAAAAGCCTAGAGGGAGAAAGAAGAAAAGTTGTGAGATAAAACAATGTAGGCAAGTGTGTGTCACACTGATAGTGTATATCCAACCCTTCCCCACACTGACATCCCTGAACAATAATAGGTATTCTTACTATACCCATAAAATTAAGATACATTAAAAAAACAACATAACTAGAAGTAGTTGGCTATTCTGGCAAATCCTCTGACAGATTTTGTTTAACATTCCAGTTCACATTCTTTCCCTTACATTCTTAATGATCTTCTGGAGAGATTAATATTGGAGTTTGAACTTGTAACTCCTTCAATGTGGTCTACTCCATCAGATTCTTCAGTTGTAAAGTGAAGCCATAGTTTGTTTACCAGGTCTCACAGTTCCAGCCAGGTCTGTCTCTTGTAAGGAAGTTGAGCTCAGAATATGGAGACAGAATGAGAATTCAGTAAGATGATGATTTGGAGGGAAAAACTTTGGCTCGCCCATCCACTTTATGTCTCAGGCCATTAGATGCCAGGCCTATTTTACAGAACATACCACTTTGAATAGGACAACAATATCTTTATAGTATCTTTCAGATGATTTTATACAAGCTTCACTAGCTTCACCAGCTTCATTCTCCTTGGTCACATCTGTACCTCTCAAATCTAATTTATGTCACTTTATGTACAATAAATGAAAGAATGAACAGATTAGAAATACATTTCTGTCTCCCTGTGATGGTCTGCTGAGTAGAACCAGCACTCAGTGATCATTTTAATGGAAGCTTATGTTTTATCAGCAAAAATGAAATGTTTTTAATATGTTCTTACACACACACACACACACACACACACACATATGCATTTATACAGTTTTTATACACATGACATTTCTTAGTACTGTAATGCATTTTAACACATTTGGCATAAACATTATACAACTTTAAAAATAAATGTATGATAATAACATGTTATGAGACATTTCATATTTAATAAGCAGAATAAATTAGGGAAACACGTTCAGTACACACTTTAATAAACATTAAGGCAAAAGTAAAAAGTTCAGATGGAGAAATCAAATGAGTCTACTAATATTATAAAGGTTAAAATACTTAAATTATTTTTGTAAAATTTTTTAAAAACCCTACTACAGATTGTTGAAAGGTAAATGGCCCTAAACTCGCTGAGATGGCAAATTGTTTAATTATGAAGAGAGAGAGAGAGAGATAGAGAACAGTAACTTTTAAAAATGAAACTATCTACCCCCTATTGATAAGAACTGCATGAAAGATTCATCATAGTGTGCCCCCTCCATGCTTATGTGATGACACCGTGGTGCCCAACCCTGATGCTGCACTACTTTAAAAGCCAAGACTCAGGCCCAATCTCCAGTGTTTGAATCCATGATCTAAAAAAAGGTCTGAAAAAAGAAAACAGTCCCTCATTCTCTCTTTTTCCTAACATAATGCAAATGGAAGAAAACAATACCTAACTGATCTGACTCCCACCCATCCCAACCCCAACTCAGCACCCATCCCTCCACACCCCTCATACTCCCTCAGTCATCTAACACTGTCCCACAATGTAGATACACTCTCCGATTGAAATGACATCTTGCTGTTTGAACTGGCGACTGCCATATGAGAAAATAAAGTAATTCCAGTTTAATGTATGTCACTGGGTTTTGAAAGTTTACTCATAACTTTGTTATTTTTCAATATTTTTACACCAAATTTTTACATGGACTTTCTGGAACCCCACCTCATGAACAAAATATGTGAAATTTTTCAAATCCATCCAAAAAGGTGATCTTGCAGATGGTCTATGTAATCACCTTATGGATGAGATTGGAACATTTGCACCTATTGAGTTCACAAGGAGGGATCATAAGAAGACTACATTGAAAATTGTGTGTAAACATATAGTAAAATGACCAAGTTATGAGTGAATATTGAAATATTTCAATGTTCACTTATAACATCACTAATTTTCAATATTTTGACTCCAAACTTTCAACATAGCCATTTTTATGTTGTCTTGCATGCGCAGCCAAGCAACATGTTATGGTAGCTTGGTGTGGAATAGCAGGTTTTGGAGGTGTAGTCATGTTGTGGCCAATGGCTCCACTGCTTTTTTGGGCTGGTCTCTGTGGCATGAATGAAATAGCACACTGTGACAGCCCTGCAGAAGCATGCCACCAACTTGAAACAATTTCACCGCTGCAATGAGGGAGCTCCCCATCATTTCAGGGCGTGCCTTGCCTGGTATAATATTTCAATAAACATGGTGGCTGCTTTCTCTGTCTGCCTCTCACAATCCCCAGCAAGCTGACTTCAGGGGTGACCAATCCCTCTGTCAACATGCCACCCTCCCCAGTTCAATTGGTTTGCTGATGTGGGAGTCCAATCCCCGTTGGTATAATGTCCCCCTACTTTAATTTGTCTGCTGAGGGGGATGCCCAATCCCCCTCGGCATCATGCCCCCCAAACACAGACACGTTTTCTTTGCCGATGGGGTGCCCAGTCCCCATTGGCTCCAGTACCCCCCAAAACACCCAGGTGGAACAATGGGAGCCCACCCCAGTGTGCCCAAAGCAAACCTGGAAAAAAAGAAAACCTTCCCACAAAGTTTTTTTATATCACCTGTAAACAAGAAAATGGTCAACACTGTCTGTTGTAGCCCCTCCCCCAACCCTCGCCCACCCTCTGTGCACCACACCTTCCCACACCCCCCTCCCCATACATACCTCCACAGCCTGGCTCAATGATTCTTCAGCAGAGCAGGAACAAGTCTGCATTCTTCAAAGCCGACTGCAAACTGAAGACATGCCGGTAAGCTGTATAATGGCATCAATGGGGGAGGGGTTTCAACTTAGGTGGATATCTCAGACATTTTTGTGACTTTTGGCTCCATATTTTCAACATGGGCTTCTTAGGACCCCACCTCATGAACTCAGTCACTGTGATGTCATTATCCAGTCCCGAAAGGTGATTTTGCGGTAACTGCACTGCATCACCTTTCAGGACTGAATAATGAAATAACAGTGTCTCTGTTAATGAGGTGGCCTATCAAAAAGCCTATGTTGCAAATTTGGTAAAAAAATTAAAAAAATTACTGTGTAATGGGCATGCATTGCATAGTTTACACACACGATTGTAAGTTAGAGAATTTTTAATATTTTTACTCCAGATTTTCAAAATTGCCATTTTTTCACGCCTTCTTATGAACAGTACTGCTGTCATTTTTCACATCCTGCCCAAAATGTGTTTTTGCACATCTGGCACAGAATGGCACAGTCGCTGTGGGAAATCAATGTTTGAGACAGATTAAGAAAATCATAGTGACACTGTTCATGAGCAGAGGTTCTAAAATGCCTATGTTGAAAATTTGGTGAAATGATTCTACAAAATGACTGTGTTATGAGTGTGCATTGTGCAGTTTCCACGCTCACTCATAACTTTGAGAATTTTTTATATTTTCACTCCAGATTTTCAACATTGCCATTTCTTCACACCTCCTTTTAAATGGTACAGCTGTCATTTTTCACATTCTGCCCAAAATATGTTTTCACACATCTGGCACAGAATGGTGCAGTTGCTGTGGGAAATCAACATTCAGGACAGATTCACAAAATCACAGTGCCACTGTTCGTGAGCTGAGGTCCCAAATGCTTTCATGAGGTGGAGTCACAAAAAGCCCATGTTAAAAATTTTGAGTGCAAATACCAACAAAGGCCTGGGGAGTTAGGGTTTCTAACCATAACATCCCACCCTGTAGAGACTGACAGGCTCAGGAGTGTGCTTTTGGATTGTCGGCTGCAATGCTTATGCCATTCAACCCCTACCCCCACCCTGCAGCCAGTGACAGGCATCAAGGTGTGCCTTGGACTCTTCAGCCCCAAAGTTCACCCTATGCTTCTATACTGCACCCATCTCAACATATTTCCTTGTGGAATGGGGTGAGCATAAGGCCCGATGACCCCAAGGCACAATGCAACACTTGTCAGAGTCTACAGGATAGGGTGAGGTGAAATGGCATGAGCATTATGGCTGATGACTCAAAGGCATGCCTCAGTGCCTATCAGTCTCTGCAGGGTGGGGTGGGGTTGACATCAGTTCCATACTTCACTGCCCATCCTATTATGCATCTCTCTACCTCCTGCACTACCAATGCCAATACCAGAAAGACAACATTCAGCATTGACAAATGCTTGTTTCACATGACCTGATAAACATGACAAATGACATTTTCTAAATCCTGGGTGAGATCTGTTTTTGCATCTGTGGTGTGAAATCACATATGCCAATATATTATAAATGCCATATATTATGTTTATAAAAGGGTGCCACAAAATGACTGTATTGAAAATTTGGGGTCAAAATTTAACAGAACAATAAAAATTATGATTAAGAAACATTGTGTGTAGTGTCAGACTTTACCCCATTGGGTAGCATTTTGTGATTCTTTGTTCATGACCTGAGTTTGAGGACAAGCTCAGTGAGCCAGATTGTTAGGGAGGCTGGGGGAATGGCACTGTTAAGTGACACTACCCCCAGGAAGGGAAGAAAAGCTGCAAGGTTGCTCCCACATGCTCAGGTATCATACAGTGAAGAGCAATCATCTCTTGGCATACTGTAGGGCCTTGCAACTCCAGACTTATGGGTGGTAGACAGCCCTGTGCATTGGCTGATAGATGGATATTTTGTCTGGTGCATCTGTATCTGTGGCCACATTTGGGATCTGTGCTTCTACGGCCCACAAGACAGTCCCATGAATTCTTGACATCCATTGCTGCACACATGTTCAGGGCCCTCAGGGCTCTGCACTTCCATAATTGAACAGAAACTTTTCTTGGTGCCGAGCTCATCAGGCCTTGCATGTGTACATTTGTTCATACAGGTCCTGAAGAGACCTATGTGAATGAGGATATGATTCCACTATCTCAGAAAAAAAGGAAATTGTTTGCAAAAAACTGCATTACTACACCAGCTAGGGTTCAACTTAATGCCACAAAGGTAGGGAAATATGGCATTGGGTTTTAATTCCTCACCCCCACCACCCAAACAGCAAAAGGACAAGACTACATAAGCAACCACAGAACCCATTGTCAGTTAAGACAAACAAAATACAGATGTTTCCAGATGACACAAATGAAGTAGCACTGATGTGCTACCTTCACGGACTTGTATCTGTGTCTGTATAAGCACAGGTTCCATAGGAGCATGTGTTTATGCAGCTACACCTGTGTGTGTGTGTGTGTGTGTATGTCAGACATTGTGCATATGCACATGTGGCTGCAGAAGCACAGATTTAATGGCAGCCTGTGCTTCTGAATGCCTCTGCAGACAGAGGTACTGATGCACACTGTACAATGTAGCTTGCTAGCTAGCATGATCCACTGGAGCATGTTTTTCTATATGCAGCTGTTTAACAGAAAAACTGCTACCCTCTTGAATAGTTTCTAGATATGGTACTGAAACTATGATATTCACATTGCAACAGCACTTCTGGCTGCATAACAGCAGGCCCTACTGAGGCCTGCCAATCTGGAGCCAGACGTTAGTCTATGTTATACACCTGTGCCTAAAGAGGCAAAAGCCCCCTCAGGTACCTGCAGTTCTTCAGACAGAAGTATTGTTGCAATCTTGGTATCATGGATTTTGTGGTGCCTGTGCTTCTGCAGCCAGACGTCAGTATGTATCATGTATCCTGCAGTGACTGCACTTCTACAGCCAGAGGTCAGTGTGTAGGTCTTACACCTGTGGCTGCAAAAGCGCATGCCCATCAAGTGTTTGTATATGTTATAGTGTTCATGAGTACCTGAGGCTACAGGAGTGCAGGCCCCCAGTAGAGCCTGTGCTTCTGCAAACAAAAGAACTCTTGTAATTTGGGTATCACAGATGTGTGTCTCTAGCTGCAGGGGCCTGTGTTTCTGCACACAGAAGCAGGGTTGTGACTTGAATATCATGGATTTCTTTCTGTAATGACAATTGTGTGTGTATGTCTTGCAGTGTGTATGCTGCACATACAAATTCACAAAGGTAGTACATCAAGGCTACTGCATTTGTGCCATCTGGAACAAGTTTTATGTTGTTAGCCTTACCTGCTGATGGCTGTCTGAGGTTCCTTGTGTGGTCTTGTCCTTTTGTTTGTCCTTTGTCCTTTTGCAGCTTAGGGGGTGGGGAGTTAGGGTTGGAAACCCTAATGACTCATTTCCCTACTTTTGTGGCATTATGTTGAACCCTAACTTATGTGCAATGGTGACCAGTGGGATACATCATTTATTTGTACTAGAGCTGTTTGACCTTATGGAACCTCACAAGTGGTGTAAGCCATGGGTGATGTCATCAAGGGCAAGTAGATTGACTGTAAATAAATTATTTATATCACAATGTCCCCATTGCATATTTGATTTATGCAATAGGTATGGGCTTCTGTCTTTTATGCATGTGTTTATGTTAAAGTATTGTTGGAATTACAAATATTTACAAATTAGGGAGAGATTTTTTGTGGTCTTCCCAGTTTATGTGTCATTCTGAGGTAGGTTGCTATGCCATTGTTAGAGATGCCATGGTATGCCAGCTTGTCGATGTTAGAGTGGAGCTGCTAATTCTTTGAGCAAGCAATTTTCAGAGAAAAAATAGGGAAAAATGGCCATAGGGTTTTTAGTGAGCGATTAAGATGAACGGCTCAGTGGAATGTGGCTGCATTTAGCATAGTAAAGCAATCATATTTTAAGATTTTAGTTTCTTCTTTTTAGTTGTATTTTATTATCTTCTGTTGGGTTATGTTGCAGTTTGGTGATTTGTGTAGCAGAACTATGTGAGTATGGGAGAGCAGCATGTGGCTGTGTGGGAGGAATACCGCCACGAGAAAAAAGGTACAATTTATTTCATTTTTATTGCAGCTGGATGAAACACAGGTAGTACTGGAGCAGGAGAGGTACCCAATGTTACTGGAGCAGGATAGGTAGCCAGTGGGACCAGAGTGAGAGAGGTAGCCAGTGGGACTGGAGTGGGAGTGGTTTAAAGGGTACCATTAGCTGTTGGGAACTGCTTTGAGAAAGGATGCAGAAAGCAGCTGCCAGGAATGTTATTTAAACAATTACAAAAATGCTTTTCTTCATAGTGTGCGTGTGTGTTCCAGTGTTACAACAACAGAGTAAGGAGGATGCTACAAGTGTTCAAACAGAAGTGTGTGTGTGACTGTGATTGATTGGTACCGTAGTTGTAAACAGTGGAAGTAGTGCTAGTGGAGGAGGGGAAGAGACGTTATGATGACATATCTACTATGTGCATAAACACATCATTACTTGCCTACTATGTACAAAAATGATGATGATGTATCTACTGTGTATGTAAATTAAATTTCTGTTCACAGTAGGTCAAATATCGGCATTTATGTAATGAGTTTTGTGTGCACTATATATATGTATATATAAACAGTATATGCCACTTATAAGGGACTGAAATGTGCAATGGCATCTCATCCATTCTAAGCGGCATCTCTTTTATCCAAATTGCAGTCCAGAACCCAGAAAAGTAAATTTATTTTGTTAGTACAGTGTCAGTGCTAGATGATGGGTACAGCAATGTGATTACAGCTCTTTTTTGATGTTGTATTTGCTGCGGAGGCATCCAGTGTACTATTATTTAGAGTCTAACTTTTATTGAACAGTTTAAAAGCAAGGGAGTTTTTAAAAAAAAACTTGTGTGCTGTGTGGCATTAATCCAGTGCTAGCTCCAGTTTCTCCAGTTGCTTGAAGAACTCTGCAATTTTGGTCTGCGCCTTTGGTTTCTCCCCATATTTTCTCCAGTGCTTGGTTGTCCATGCCATGACCTCCCAATCAAGCATCATGTCCTCCCATGTCTCCATAGCACATCTTAGGGTGAGGAGGAAGTTCTGAACATCTCAGGCAAAGACAGCGACTTCAGACTCCCCCACAAACTCCTCGCTGTTGTCTTTGCCCTCTGGGATGTCCTCTGGGTGTAACCCTCTGACCACATCAGTGATGACTTCCTTGAGGGGGTTGAGGTGGACTTAGGGATCCTGAAATGAATGGAGAGATCATGGAGGCTCATTTTAGAAAGACTATTTCCTCCAAGATCTGAACTTTACTTGTCAAGGTGAGCCCACTTTGTTTCATCCCAGTCATCTCCACAGCGCAACACAGCAAACAAAGCTAGCCACACTACACACCTGCATGCAAAAGCTGCAAATTGCTATTTCCCTTTTAAGCACCTACTAATTACAACTGCTTATCACTTAACAGCGGGCAGAGTGGAGCATCAAGGTGTGAATTGAGTGCTTGTTAGAGGCTACTTTGGGCTTCCAAGTGGGCAGTATAGGCAGTAGCCACAATTCATCTAAATGCTAATTTTTAACATTGAGGATATATGTTTTGGCTTTTGGTTATGGGAATTGGGAATTCAGGTGGATTAACTGGCAGTCTGGCTTACCCATGGGCGACGTAAGTGGTGCATACTATATATATATTATGGTAGCACAGTAGTGCTACCATAGTTAGGGTTGAGGAGCCATTTACATGTTAAACCCAAATTTTTGCATCTTAATAACTTTGAAACCATTTGACAGATTTACCTGAAATTTGGAATACACAATCAAGAACCATACACCTTGGGATCTGCCAAATTTTGTACTGGTCGGATACATGGCTGCGGAGTTATTAAGCATGATCTGCGTGTGTGTTTATGCTTTTTCTGGAATTCTACGGTCGCACCTACAGGTCGCATGGTTTGCGCGACCGGACCAAAATCTTCAGGGAACATGCGGCCAGGGTCCCCAATGTGCCTTTCAAAGATTTCATGAAATAATTTTAAATGGTTCAAAAGCTATTCAAAAAACAATTTCCCATTATAAGTCAATGGGAAAAGTTAACAAAAAGTTTGACAGTGTCGCAAATGCATTTTTGCTTTCTCAAATGGCCCTCTTACTTTTGCAAATCCGCCATCTTGTTTTCAGTTAGCGATCATAAAAATGCTTGCCATTTAAATTTGGGACCCTCTAGCAACCTAATTATTTTTGTATTCAGTTAGTCGGAGTCTGAGGATGCTAGCCATGTCTTTATTTTGGGATAAAACACCCCAGCAAATATGTTTTTCAAATTTCTGGAAAAAGTACTTTTTCAAATTACTTTCATGCTCACGAAAGTGTCGCAAATTTTTGCGAAAGCTTTTGCAAGTTGCGACAGTACTTTTCTAGGCTGTGGGGAAATGACAGCAATTCTTTGGCACCCTGTTGCAAAAGAACGGTTGGGAGTTTTGGGCTGAAATTTGGAGGGAATGCAGCTGACATCTCACAGATGTGCCTTTCAGTGTTGTGTTGAAAAAAATATTACATGGCGGCAAAGTTACAGCACTCCAAAGTTGATGGTTTTTCCCATAGGATAACATTATGGCACCCGACGCATTACAGGAATCCTTTGGCACCCTGCTTCAAAATAATGGTTTGGTCTTTTTTCCTGAAATTTGGAGGGAAGACAACCAACAGCCCACAGATGTGCCTTTCAGTGGTTTGGTGAAAATATATTACAGGGAGGAAAAGTTATAGCACTCCAAACTTCTCTTTTTTTCCCATAGGATAACATTACGGCGTTCGTCTCACCTTTCAGGGCCTGTATCTCGGAAATGGTGCGAGATATGGACTTTTTGTTGGAAAAGCACTTAGCCCCCTAATGGGGGCTAAGTGCAAAACAAGCCAGGGCAGTCGTAAATCATATGACTTTTACTTTTTTTTTCTACGTCGTACGGTTCCTGAGATATAACCTATTTAGTATTCCAAGTCCTCATTTTCTGCTCCAATGCCCATTATTATGCATACATTATTTGTACTCACTGTCTTTCTCTATGCAGGTTTTGGGGAAAACCAGCCTGTGCACCTACATTACTGTTACCATTGCCCTTTCCGCTTGCGGTTCCGTACCCGTTTCACTTACCGTTGACGTCTATGCCACCATGTGCGTTATCCTTTGCGTTTTCATTTGCGCTTGCGTTTCTGTTATTTTTTGCCATTTGTGTCTACAGTACTGTTTCTCTTTCTGTTTCACTTTGCGTTGCCATGCCTATTGACATTTACGTTTGCTGGCACCATGTTATTATGTGACAACACATCACGTGACAGACTGTTCCCATCTACGCCACCGTGTGCGTTACCCTTTCTGTTCTCATTCATGCTTGCGTTACCATGTACGCCACTGTTAGTGCTTCTGTTTGTGTTGCTGTTCCTGTTACTATGCCTCAAGACATCACCAGGCCCCGTGCTCCCGCTGCTGCATTACATTCACTATTTCTCGTTATCATTCTCAAAAAGAAGGGAAATTAGAGGCAAAAAACTCCATTTAATGCATTAGTTAGGATTGTTCCACAGTGACAAAAGTGAGGAAATTCGGTGTTAGGGTTGAAAACCCCCCCTGGACCCCCCTGCTCACCCCCCCAACCAGCATTGGGGTGCGCATTGGGGTCATCGGTCCTAAATTTCACCCCATTCTCTATACTTCTGCTGCTTTACACATGTGATGGGGTGAGAGTTAGCTGATGACCCAATGCGCACCCCAATGCTGGTTGGAGGGGTGGGCAGGGGGTCCAAGGGGGTTTTTCAACCCTAACACTGAATTTCCTCACTTTTGTCGCTGTGGAACAACCCTAACTAATGCATTAAATGGAGTTATTTGCCTCTAATATATATATATAGATGCATAGATAGATAGATAGAAATCTATATATATAGATATCTATATATATATATATATATATATATAGCAAAAACTCTGTTAATGCATCGGTTAGGGTTTCTATTACAGCAACAAAAGTCTGGAAATGTGGTGTTAGGGTTACCAACCCTACTAACCCACCCACCCTCAACATAGCAACATGCGATGGGGTGTGCCTGGGTTTGTCAGACCTAACTTTCACCCCATTCCATGTGTAAGGAAGCTGAGACAGTGTAGGAGAACAGGGTGAGAATTAGGGTTGACAAACCCAAGGCACACCCTGATGCCTGTTAGTGTGCGGAGGGTGGAGGGGGTGGTAGGGTTGGTAACCTTAACACAAAATTTCCAAACTTTTGTTGCTGAAATAGAAACCAAAACTGTTGCATTAATGGAGTTTTTGCAATGAATTTCCCTTCTTTATGGGAAAGTGTAATCTTATCTGCATGTGGTTGTGGGAGAGAAGGGACCTCCAGGCCCTTGCTCCCATTAGTCTGTAGTGTGTTGTAGGAGCACAGAGCTCTCTGGGCCCTGTACTCCTATGTAACCATAACTGTAGAAGCATTATAATTAACCATCAACTCCCTGTGAGAGCACAGGGCCCTCTGCTCCCTGCAGTCCCATCACATTCGCATCACTCCATAATGGTATCCAATCTACCCATAAGTATAGAGACACAGTGCAGGCATGGAGAAATTTCAAATCATCATTGTGCTGCAGATGGCATAATATATCAGTAACCATAGAAACACTGGAAAACTTCCACATAAGTTGTAATCATGGCCTGGCAACCTGAATGCATGCTTAGTGCACCCACAGGAGTAGTATGCAGCATTTAGCAGAAAATCCATATCTCAAATTATTTTTGAGATATAGGAACGGTACCACGGTCGCCTCAGTGTTATCCTATGGGAAATATCTAAACTTTGGAATGTTATAACCATAAAATCAATTTAAATTTTATCACCAAACCATCAAAAGGTACATCTGTGGAGCCAGACCTTTCTACCCTGAAAATTTCAGCCCAAAAGTCCTAACTATTTACTTGCAGTGAAGCGGAAAAGAAACAGCAATTTTTTAAAAGTACTTTACCAAATTTGTAAAAGTTTCATAAATTTTGTGAAACGTTCATGAAACTATAGCAAAATTTGTGAAAGTAGTTTCGTAAAACTTTTGCAAATTTGTAAAAGTTTTGCAAACATACTTTCATAAATTTGTGACACTTTCAAAAGAAAAATTGAAAAAATATATTTCCAAGCATTATTTTTTAAAACTAATGTCAGAATCATGTTCCTCAGGCACTGATTAGGTAAACACAACTGCTGGTGTTTACCAAGGGGTAGTATTTTTTGAAATACACCATTTTTTTTCTGTGTCACTAACTGAAAACAAGATGCCAGATTGTCGACACCACAAAACCTGTTTGCGAAAATCAAAAGTGCTTTCACAAAAGTAAGAAGTACTTTTGAGGTGGACATACATTTTTTATCCATAAGCTATAATGTGAAACTTTAAAGTTTTATAACTTTTGAATGGATTAATACATTTTCACCAAACCTTCAAATGGCACATCAGTGTCCCAGACCCCATATACCCTAACAATTTCAGACCACACCCCCAAACTGTTTTGGACTTACAGACGAGCAAAGAATTTGCACCAAATGGTAAATTTCAGATTTTTTGGTACTCCACAGCTCCTCAACTGCACATCCAACTGGAACAAAACTTGCCAGATCCAGAGATCTATGGTACCAAACATGCATGCAAAATGTTAGGCAAATCAGACAAACAGTTGCAAAGTTATTAAAGTGCAAAATTTGGGGTTTAACATACTGTAGAAGTGGCCATGCAACCTTAACTATAGTGGCACCATATATATATATATATATATATATATATATATATATATATATATATGTACACTAGTGCAGTTGCACCAGTATAGTTAGGGTGAAATGGCACTTCTATGTTAAAGTCCAAACTTTGAGCCATAATAACTTCAGAGTCCTTCAATGGATTTGCATGACATTTGCGTGTCATTTGGCACACATAATCTCTGGGGATAGGTCTCATGACCTGCCAAATTTCATGGGAATCTGTTAAGTAGTTTCTGAGATATAATGTGTTAGAAAACAGAAAAAAAACATTTATTTTAACATTTCTTTGTCATCGTGGATCTCAGAAATGGCTTAAGATTTTGGTCTGCAATTTTCAGTGAAGAAAGCAACAGCTGAAACTTATGCTGCCAGCTGCAGAGTCAAGGAAGAACCGCTAGTTTCCACTGACATGGGGTGCCCAATCCCCGTGTTGGTATGTATCCCCTCGCACACACATACACATACACATACACATATGCATACACATACACATACACACCCCAGTGTACCTGACATTATTTAAAATTAAAAGCCTGTGGAAAAGGAAAAAATGTCTCTTGCTTTCTTTTCTTCAGTGCAGAATTCTGCATTGAAATTTGAGAACATTTTGATGCATGATCCTGCATCTAACTAGTCTGCCCCATCCACCGACATCAGGGTGCTCAGTCCCTGTGTCAATGTGGTGATGTGTATCTCCCCCTCAGTATTGTGGCACACTGGGAGCCCACCCCAGTGTGTGGATATACACTTACCATTTCTGACACCAGGATGCCCATTCTTGGTGTCGGATGACTCCACCCTCTCTCCCTCCCTCTGCCCACTTTCATTGCCTACTGAGGTGCCCAATCCCCTTGCCGGCACCATGTATGCCCTCCCAGACTCATCTGGCATGCTGGGAGCCCACCCCAGTGTGCCCATATTCATTTTTTTTATAACACTTCTCCTGTGAGTGGATAAAATAACCCCCCATAGTATTTTTTTTTAAAACCCTGAAAAAAATAAAATGGTCCATCATCATCTCCCCTCTCCCCTCCCCCATCCACACCTTCTGTCTGCGCACCCACCTCCCCACACCCCTCACTCACCCATACTTACCCTCTGGAGGTCAGGATCAGTGATCTTCTGTGGACCAGAACACATCTGCACTCTTCAAAGTCAAGCTGTGATCTGAGGAATAAAGTTAAGGCATATAATGGGAGTCAATGGGGGGGTCAACTTATGTTGATATCTCGGTCAATTTTAAGACTTTTTGCACAAAATTTTCAACATGGGGTTCTTGGAACTCCACCTCATCAACACTGGCACTGTCATTTCATTTCTCAGTCTTGAAAGGTGATTTTACAGTCACTGGACAGAAATACCTTTTGGGACTGATTCACAAAATGACATTGCCAATTTTCATAAGGTGGGGTCCCAAAAAGCCTATATTGAAAATTTGGTGAACACATTCCCAAACATGACTAAGTTATGAGCGTGCATTGTGCAGTTTCTATGTACGCTTGTAACTTTGCCAATTTTTTTATATTTTTACTTCAGATTTCCAACATAGCCATTTTTCACACCTCCTTATGAACAATACAGCTGTCATTTTGCACATCCTGCCCAGAACATGTTTTCGTACCTGTGGTACAGAATGGTACAGTCACCGTGCAAAATCAACTTTTGGAATGATTTAACAAAATCACAGTTGCACTGTTCATGGGGGGAGGTCCCATAATGCCAATGTTGAAAATTTGGTGAAAAAATTCCCAAAAATGACAATGACACAAGCCTGTGTTGCGCAGTTTCTACACACACTCGTAACGTCACCAATTTTTCCTGTTTTCACTCCAGATTTTTGACATTGCCATTTTTCCAAACCACCTCATATATAGTACAGCTGTCATTTTTCAAATCCTACTGAAAATGTTTTTCCACAACTGTGGCACAAAAATGGTGTTACAGTTGCACAGAATTACATTTTGTCGGTGATTTGAAAGTTTGTTGTACTGTGTACATGTGGTGAGGTGCTATGAAAGTTATGTTGAACATTTGGGGAGAACATTATTTGAGATGACACAGTTATGACTATTTGTTGCAATTTCAGTATGCCTGCTCATTACTTTATGTGTGGAAGTGCAGAGGCCTGTGATCCCTGTGTTTCCACAGCTAGACACATACGTGCATCTGTGGAGAGATGGGGGACCCTGTGCTCCCACTGTGACATATGGACACTGTTGTATTATCTGGATGGAGGCTCCCACCATCACATATGAACACTGTTGTGCTATCTGGATGGAGGAATTGGACCCATGGTGACATATGGACAGTGTTGTACCATCTCAATGGAGGATTCAGACCCTATGCACTCACCGTGACTTATGGATACTGTTGCACTATGTTGTACTATCTGGATGGTGGGATGGGCCCTGTGCTCCCACCGTGACATTTGGACACTGTTGTAATATCTGGATGGAGGGATTTTGGACCATTTATTTTATTTATTTATTTAGATTTTGTTGACCGGGTAAGTGCAGTAGACAAATCCTGCCTATTTTCAGGCACGACCCGGGGGAGCAAGATACAGATGAATGCCAACTGACCTTGAACCAGATTAAGCTGTTGGTGGTATTTTTAGTGAATTAGGGAAATTTGGCCAGGACACCGGGAAAATTCCCCTACTCTTTTCAAAAAGTGCCATGGGATCTTTAACATCCACCTGAACTACCACCAATCCAGGCAGATGGGATCTCGGTTTAACGTCTCATCTGAAAGATGGAAACCATGCACTCCCACAGTAAAATAAGGATACAATTCTTTGCAAACAACTTTGTTAATGCATCAGTTAGGGTGAATATCACAGTGACAAAAGCAGAGAAATGAGGCATTAGGGTTTCCAACCCTAATGCCCCATCTCCAGTGTTCCCAACCCTACCACCCCACCCCACTCTTCACACACCAAGAGGAGTTGGGGTGTGCCATTTGGTCATCAGGCCTAACTCTAACACGATTGTCCTATACTGTAGTGTATAAGCTTGTTTACATGTGGAATGGGGTGAGAGTTGTGCCTGATGACCCAATGGCACACTCCAACACCTGTTGGAGTGTGGAGGGTGGTGTGAAGTGGGAACCTGGGGATGGGGGTGTTAGGGTTGGAAACCCTAATGCCTCATTTCTCTGCTTTTGTCACTGTGGTATCACCTAATTGACATTAACAAAGTTTTTGAAAAGAATATATATATATGTATATATATAACATATGTATTAGAGACAAAAAACTCTATTTAATACATTAGATAGGGTTGTTCCACAGCGACAAAAGTGAGGAAATTCGGTGTTAGGGTTGAAAGCCCCCCTTGGACCCCCCAGTCCACTCCCCTGCTGGCATCAGGGTGTGCATTGGGGTCATTGGCCCTAACTCTCACCCCATCACATGTGTGAAGAAGCAGAGGTATAGGAGAATGGGGTGAGAGTTGGGACCAATGACCTTGCACCCAATGTCAGTTGGGGGTGGGCTGGTCCAAGGCTTTCAACCTAACTGAACCTCACTGTGCTGGAAGAACCTAACTAATGTATTAAATGTAGTTTTGCTCTAATTTCCCTTCTTTTTGAGAATGATGACAAGAAATAGTGAATGTAATGCAGCGGTGGGAGCATGGAGTCCTTTGGGCCCCGCACTCCCACCACGTGATGTCTTGTGACATAGTAACAGGAACAGCAATGCAAACACAAGGTGGAAATGGAAATGGTAACAGTAAGGAAAATGCAAGTGCAAATGACAACGCAAAGGGTAATGCACACAGTGGCGTACGCGGGGACGGTAACGCAAATGGGGACATAAATGCATGTTGAAACAGTAAGTGTAACAGTTACAGAACTGCATACCCTGTTTTTGCTGGACAGCTGCATAAAGAAACAGAGTGTGCCTAAAGAATGTATGCATTGTAATGGGAATGGAAACTTAAAACGAGCATTGGCAGTACTTAATTGCAAATATCAGCAACTGTACCACGTAGAAAAGAAATTTAAATTTCACAGAAATCATTCTTTTCCTGGCTACCATTTTGTATATCATAGCCCATAGGGCTATGCAAGTCATGACAAAAAATCTGTATCTCGCATCATTTTCGAGATACGAGTCCTGAAAGCGTGGCGTACGCCACCATGTTAGTCTATGGGAAATAATGTCAGCTTTGGAGAACTGTAACTTGGGAGTCATGCAATATGTTTTCACCAAACTACTGAAAGGCACGTCTGTGAGATGTTGTCTGCCTTCCCTCCAAATTTCAGCTCAAAAGACCAAACCGTTCTTTTGCAGCCGGGTGGCAAATAAGTGTCATTTTGGCTATAGCCTGGAAAAGTAGTGTCTCAAATTGCATCACCTTTGCAAAATTTTGTGTCGTGAGTGCGACATTACTTTGCGGCACTACTTTTTCCAGAAATTTGGAAATCATATTTTTGGGGTGTTTAACCCTAAAATAAAGACATGGCTAGCATCCTCAGGGTCCGACTAGGTGAACACAAAAAGAATTGTGCCCCTAGCGGGTCCCAAATTTAAATGCCAAGCATTTCTGTGATCACTAACTGAAAAAAAATGGCTGACTCACGACACTACTGCGGTAATTTGCGACACTAAAAACTGCATGTACGACACTTTCACACTTTTTGCTAACTTTTCACATTGACTTATAATGGGAACTTGTTTTTTGAATAACTTTTGAACCGTTTAATATTTTTTCATGAAATCTTCAAAAGGCACATCAGGGACCCTGGCTGCACATTCTTCATCATTTTCAGACCGGTCGCATAAACCGTGTGACCTGTAGGTGAGAACAAAGAATTTGCAAAAAAGCGTAAACGCACATTTAGTTGGTGCTTAATAACTCCACAGCCGTATATCCGACTGGTACAAAACTTGGCAGATTCCAAGACCTACCATGCCCAATTGTGCATACCAAATTTTAGGTAAATCCATTGAATAGTGGAAAAGTTATTAAGGTGCAAAGTTTGACCCTTTAACCTTAAAATGGCTCTCTACCATAACATATACATACATATATATATATATATATATATATATATATATATATATAAACACACATGCCCCACAATGCAAAGCATCATGGTTGCATATGCAAATCACCACATTCTGTGGTGATTTGCATATGCAGCCCATGATGCTTTGCATTGTGGGGGCATGTGAGATTTTGTATTTTCTTGAAACTTGGCTTCCCAGCCAAATGCCCTTTGGGGTAACCCTTGCCTCAGTGTTTATGCACAGAGGTTCTTTGTCTTTTAAATAGTTTTTTATTTTAATGGGTTCACCACAATATATCCAAGGCACACTGCCTTAGGGGTAGCTGGTCCATTCCACTGGGGTGTCAAACAGACGAGGCATACTGATGAGTCCTGGTAGGACGAAACACGTGTCTATGTCTTCTGTTAGCACCTTTGCAAACTGTGTGAGGGGCCTTTCGGCACCATGCAATTCTGCTTAAAGTTGGACCAGCATAACATTCTGTGGTGATTTGTATATGCAGCCCATGATGCTTTGCATTGTGGGGGCATGTGATTTTGTATTTCCTTGAAACTTGGCTTCCCAGCCAAATGCCCTTTGGTAACCCTTGCCTCAGTGTTTATGCACAGAGGTTCTTTGTCTTTATATATATATATATATATATATATATATATATATATATATATATATCTATATATATCATAGTGGCGTGGTAGTGCCACTATAGTTAGGGTTGAGTACCCCATTTAAGGTTAAAGTATGAAATATTGCACCTTAATAACTTTGCTGCTGTATGATGTATTTGCCTGAAACTTGTCAGGCATGGAGCAGTAGCATAGATCTTGGGATCTGCCAAGCTTTGTACTGGTCGTATATATGGTTGTGGAGTAATTAAGCGACAATCTGTAGCTCATTTATGCTTATTTTCACATTCTTTGCTCGCACCTACAGGTTGCATGGTTTGCGTAACTGGTTTGAAAACATCAGGGAACATGCGGCCAGGGTCCCTGATGTGTCTTTTGAAGATTTTGTGACAAAATATTGAACGGTTCAAAAGTTATTCAAAAAACAAGTTTCCTATTATAGTCAATGGGAAAGTTAACAAAAAGTCCGACAGTGTCACAAATGCAGATTTTAGTGTCGCAAATGACCCCAGTAGTGTCGAAATCCACCATTTTGTTTTCAGTTACTGATCAGAGACATGCTTGGCATTTAAATTTGGACCCTCTAGGGACATCATTATTTTTGTGTTTACCTAGTTGAGCCCTAAGGATGCTAGGCATGTCTTTATTTTGGGGTTAAACACCCCAGAAATATATTTTTGAAATTTTGGGTAAAAATAGTGTTGCAAAGTAGTGTTGCACCTACAACACTTTCATGATTTTTTTTTTTGCGAAAGTGTCGTGATTTGCGACAGTACTATTCGACACTATGGGGAAAATAACACAAATTCTTTGCCACACTGCTGCAAATCACTGGTTTGGTCTTTTGGGCTGACATTTGGAGGGATGAAAGCCAACATCCCACAGATGTGCCTTTTGGTGGTTTGGTGAAAAAACATTGCAGGGTTGCAAAGTTACTGTGCTCCAAATTTGATGCTTTTTCCCGTAGACTAACATTATGGCGTCCACTGCCTTTGGGGCCTGTATCTCGGAAATGCTTCAAGATATGGACTTTTTGTTGGAAAAATGCTTATCCCCCCACTGGGGCCTAAGTGCTAAACTAGCCAGGAAAGTCATAAATAACATGAAATTTTAATTTTTTTTCTATGTCGTACAGTTCCTGAGATATAAGTAATTTAGTATTCCAATTCCTCATTTTCTGCTCCGAGGCCCATTATTATGTATACATTCTTTGTATTCTCTGTGTTTCTCTATGCAGCTTTTGGGGAAAAAAAGGGCATGCGCTTCTGTTACTGTTTCAGTTAGCGTTCCCACTTGCGTTTCCATACCTGTTTGCATTAGCGTTCCCGTGTATGCCACCATATGCATTACCATTTGTATTTTCATTTGTGCTTGTGTTTGCATTACTGTTACCATTTGCGTTTCCACTACTGTTTGTGTTTGTGTTTCCATTTGCATCACTGTGCACATTTTCATTTGCATTTGCAGCCACCCTTCCATTTGTGTTTAAATTTGCATTTGTCTTTCATTTGGCATCATCGTTGCTGTTACTGTTGCCATTTGCCCGCATTTGTAATGCGCATGGTCACCGTAATGCAATTGTTTTATTTTATTTATTTATTTATTTTCTAGATTGAAATAAATAAATAAATAGAATAAAACAATTGCATTACCGAGACCATGCACATTATGGTTTGCATTTCCGTACGTGCTTGTGTTTGTGTTTGTGTTTGTGTTTCCTTTGGCACTATTGTTGCTGTTACCATTACCATTTGTGTTTCCAATTATGGTAACATGACTGTGCACGTTAAGGTTTGCATTTCCGTACATGCTTGCATTTGCGTGTCTGTTTCTGTTTCCTTTGGCGTTATTGTTGCTGTTACTGTTACCATTTGAATTTCCAATTGCAGTACCATGACCGTGCATGTTACCACTTGCATTTCCATACACACTTGCATTTGCATCTCCGTTTGTGTTCCTATTCACTTTGGTGTCACTTTGCGCTTGTGTTTCTATTACTATTTGCGTTACCATTTATTTTTGCATCACCATGTGTGTTAACATTTGTGGTTGTGTTTGCATTGCAGTTACCATTTCTATGTGACAAAAAATCACATTGTAGGAGCACAGGACCCTAAGGGCCCATCTCTCACCCCAACATTCCATTCACTATTTGTAGTCCTCATTCTCAAAAAGAAGGGAAAGTCATAACAAAAAACTCCATTTAATGCATCAGTTACAGTTATTCCACAGCAACAAAAGCAAGAAATTTGATGTTAGGGTTGAAAATCCCCCCTTCCACCCAACCCCCACCAACCGTCATCGGAGTGTGCGTTGGGGTCATTGGTCCTAACTCTCACCCCATTCACTATACTTCACCACCTCAACTATTTACACATGGGGATGGGGTGAAGGACTGACAACTCCAACGCACACCCGTGCCAGTTGGTGGGTGGGGTGGGGTGTGGGAAGGGGGTTCAATCCAACATAAAATTTCCTTGCTTTTGTCGCTGTGGAGCAACCCTAACTGATGCATTAAACAGAGTTTTTTTTTTGCCAAGAATATATATATATATATATATGGCATCGGGGTGTGCATTGGGGTTGCCTGCCCTAACTCTCACCCCATCAGATGTGTGAAGAAGCAGAGGTATAGCAGAATGGGGTGAGAGTTAGGACCGATATCCCCAACATGCACTCCGATGCCAGTTGGGGGTGTGGGCGAGGGGGGTCCAAGGGGGGCTTTCAACCTAACACTGAATTTCCTCACTTTTGTCGCTGTGGAACAACCCTAACTAATGCATTACATGGAGTTTTTTTGCCTCTAATTTCCCTTCTTTTTGAGAAGGACAATGAGAAGTAGTGAATATAATGCAGAGGGAGCAACACAGTGCCCGCAAATGCAAATGGTAATGCGCATGGTGGCGCAAAGTGAAACAGAAAGATAAACAGTACTGTAGACACAAATGGTTAAAATAATGCCTGAAATTTGGAATACACGATCAAGACCCATTAGCCTTGGGATCTGCCAAGTTTCATATCGGTCGCATATACAGCTGCGGAGTTATTAAGTGTGATCTGCATGCACGTTTACTCTTTTCTGGAATTTTACTGTCGTCTCTACAGGTTGCATGGTTTGCGTGACCAGTCTGAAATCTTCAAGGAACGTGCGGCCAGGGTCCCTAATGTGCCTTTTGAAGATTTCTTGAAAAAATATTAAATGGTTCAAAAGTTATTCAAAAAACAAGTTTCCATTATAAGTCAAGGAGAAAAGTTAGCAAAACGTTCAACAGTGTCGCAAATGCAGTTTTTACTTTTGCAAATGTCCCTTCTACTGTCGCAAATCTGCCATTTTGTTTTCAGTTAGCGATCAGAAAAATGCTTGACATTTAAAATTGGGACCCTCTAGCAACCTAATTCTTTTTGTATTCACCTAGTCGGACCCTGAGGATGCTAGTCATGTCTTTATATTGGGGTAAAACACCTCAGAAATATGTTTTTCAAATTTCTGGAAAAAGTACTTTTACAAAGTACTGTTGCACTTGTGACACTGTCTAATGAATTTGCAAAAGCTTTCGCAAACTTCAACAGTACTTTTCTAGGCTGTGGGAAAATGACAGCAATTCTTTGGCACCCTGCTGCAAAAGAACAGTTTGGTATTTTGGCCTGAAATTTGGAGGGAATGCAGCCGACATCTCACAGTGTTTCACTGAAAAAATATTACATGGTGGCAAAGTTACGGCACTCCAAAGTTGATGCTTTTTCCCATAGGATAACATTACGGCATCCGATGCATTACAGGAATCCTTTGAAGCCCTGCTGCAAAATAACGGTTTGGTCTTTTGGACTGAAATTTGGAGGGAACACAACCAACATCTGACAGATGTGCCTTTTTGTAGTTATGGAGAATTATGGCCGACAACCGTAATGCGCATCCCGATGCCATCACTGTTCATGTTACCAGTTGCATTTTCATACACACTTCAATGTCCATTTGCATCACTGTTCACTTCAGCGTCACTTTGCGCTTGCGTTTCTATTAACATTTCCTTTACCATTTACATTTGCATTACCATGTGCATCACTGTTGGTGCTTCTGTTTGCATTGCTGTTCCTGTTACTATGTCACAAGACATCACAACACTCCTGCTGCCACATTACATTCACTATTTCTCGTCATCATTCTAAAAAAGAAGGGAAATTAGAGGCAAAAAACTCTGTTTAATGCATCAGTTAAGGTTGTTCCACAGCGACAGAAGCAAGGAAATTTGGTGCTAGGGTTGAAACCCCCCCTTAAACCCCCACAGCCCACCCGCCAACCGGCATCGGGGTGCATCATGGGGTCGTCTGTCCTAACTCTCATCCCATTTTCCTACACCTTAGATTCTTTACACATGTGATGGGGTGTGAGTTAGGGCCGACGACCTCATGGCACACCATGATGCCGGTTGAGGGAGTGGGCTGTGGGGGGTTCAAGGGGGGGTTTCAACCTTAACACCGAATTTCCTTGCTTTTGTTGCTGTGTAACAATCCTAACTTATGCATTAAATGGAGTTTTTTTGCCTCTAACATATATATATATATACAGTATATATAAGTATATATTATGGTAGCACGGCAGTGCTACCATAGTTAGGGTTGAGTAACACTTTTATGGTTAAAGGGTGAAATTTTGCACCTTAATAACTTTGCCACCGTTTGATGGATTTGCCTGAAATTTGGTATGCATGATTGGGCATGGGAGATCTTGGGATCTACCAACTATTGTACCAGTCAGATATACAGCTGCAGAGTTATTAAGCAACAACCAAAAGCACAATTACTTTTTTTGTGAATTCTTTGCTCTTGCCTACAGGTCACAAGGTTTGTGCGACCAGTCCAAAAACTTCAGGTAACATGCAGCCAGGGTCTCTGATGTACCTTTTGAAGAGTTCGTGAAAAAATATCAAATGGTTCAAAGGTTATTCAGAAAACAAATTCCCATTATAAGTCAATGGGAAAAGTTAAAAAGTTTGAAAGTGTCACAAATGCACTTTTTAGTGTTGCAAATGGCCATAGTAGTGTCACAAATATGCCATTTTATTTTCAGTTAGTGATCAGAAAAATGCTTGGCATTTAAAATTGGGACCCACTTGGGACACAATTCTTTCTGTGTTCACCTATTCGGACCCTGAGGATGCTAGCCATGTCTTTATTTTGGGGTTAAACACCCCAGAAATATATTTTTCAAATTTCTGGAAACAGTAGTGTTGCAAAGTAGTGTCGCACGCACGACAGTTTTGCAGATGTTTGCAAAAAGGCTCATAAATTGTGATGCTACTTTTCCAGACTATGGCCAAAATGACAGGAGTTCTTTGCCACCCTTCTGTAAAAGAACAGTTTGGTCTTTTGGGCTGAAATTTGGAGGGAAGACAGCCAACATGTCACAGATGTGCCTTTTGGTGGTTTAGTGAAAAAATGTTGCACAGCTGCCAAGGTACGGTACTCTGAGTTTAACATTTTTTCCCATAGACTAACATGGTGGCGTACGCCGCGCCTTTCAGGGCTCGTATCTCAGAAATGGTGCGAGATACAGAATTTTCATCACACCAAAGCATAAGCCAGGAAAATCATGAATCATGTGATTTTTTTTTCTATGTCGTACGGTTACTGAGATATAAGCAATTTAGTATTCCAACATCTCATTTTCAGCTCCGAGGCCCATTATTATGCATACATTCTTTGTACACACAGTGTTTTTCTATGCAGCTGTTGGAGAATAAGAGGGTATGCACTTCTGTTAATGTTACAGTTACTGTTTCCACTTGCGTTTACATACCCATCTGCGTTATCGTTCCCATGTATGCCACCGTGTGCGATACCCTTTGCATTCTCGTTTGTGCTTGCATTTGTGTTACTATTACCATTTTCATTTCCACTCCTGTTTGTATTTGCATTTCGGTTTGCATCACTGTGTGCATTGCCATTTATGTTTATGCCAGCCCTTATGTTTGTGTTTGTATTTGTCTTTTGTTGTGTGTCTTCGTTGCTATTACTGTTACCATTTGTGTTTCTTATTGTGTTACTGTGCTTGTGCACATTATGGTTTGCATTTCCATATGTCCTTGCGTTTCCTTCTGTGTTTCTGTTTCCTTTGGCGTTATTGTTGCTGTTACCGTTACCATTTGCATTTACAATTGTAGTAACGTGACCGTGCGCGTTATGGTTTGCATTTACATACGCATTTTCATTCGTGTTTATGTTTCTGTTTCCTTTAGTGTTATTGTTCATGTTAACTTTACCATTTGCATTTACAATTGCAGTACCATGCCTGTGCACATTACGGTTCATGTTTACGTGAGCGCTTCCATTCATGTTTTTTCGTTTCTGTTACCTTTGATGTTCTTGTTGCTATAATACTTAACATTTACATTTACAATACTGGTGCCATCACTGTGCGTGTTACCAGTTGCTTTTTCATACGCGCTTGTGTGTCCATTTGCATCACTGTTAGCTTTGGCATCACTTCACACTTGTGTTTCTATTAATGTTTCCTTTACCATTTACATTTGCTTTACCATGTGCATAGCCATTGCTGCTTGCATTTGCTTTGCAGTTCCTGTTACTATGCAACAAGACATCATGTGGTGGGGTTTCTGCCACTGCATTCCATTCACTATTTATCGTCCTCATTCTCAAAAAGAAAGGGAAATTAGATGAAAAAAATCCATTTAATACATCAGTTAGGATTGTTACATAGTGACAAAAATGAGGAAATTCGGTGTTAGGGTTGAAAGCCCCCCTTGGAACCCTAGTTAGGGTTCAGCGGTCAGTTACATACTAAAGTCAAAAGTTTGGGTGTTAATAACTTTGGACCCATGCAACAGATTTGCATAAAATTTGGAATGTGCAGTGGGGAATGGGAGACCTCTTGATTTGCCAAATTATGTTTTGGTCAGACGTACAGTGTTTGTGTACAAGAATGCTGAATAATGCAAAATTATCCATTTTTGGAGGCAGCTTTTGGGATTTTGGACGTGGCCCTGCATGGCAGTTGTGTGGTATGCTACTCTGTGAGATGGCTTGTTTGAAAGAGTTTTGTTGGCTGAACATGCTGCTTTTTGTTTGGTGAAAAAATATTAAGGCATTCAAATGTTATGCCACTTTTAAGTTACCTTTATAAGTCAATGGGAAAATTTATATGTATGTTTTGTGAACAAAGAATGGGGTTCTGGCCATCTTGTCCCACCTGGAGGTCAAAGAATTTGCAGCCTTGTGGTTCAAGAATCTTTGTTCCTGAGAATTTTAAAAAGTCTTTGATCACTAGGTCCACCATCTTGTTTTTTTAATTTACGATATGAAAAACTCAAATATCTCAGCTCAGGGGTCACTTCTGAAGTAAAACTTGGATGGGTTTTACTCAGAGGCTCTGGTCTATCCAGCCATGCCTTTGGTTTCACCCAAATCTGTCAAAAAATAGAGTTATAAGCTTTTAAAATCTTAATTTGTGGCTCACTAATGATCTTTGATCACAAGCCTGCAAATTCTTTGACCGTTAGATCCTTTGATTGCAATCTTGCATCATGACCTAAAAACACTAATATCTCAGCTCAGTGGTGGGCTAGGGACATAAATAAGGGCCAATGACCCAAATGCACACCCTGATGCCTGTTGGCGGGGGCAGGGTGGGGATGGGGTGTAAAGGCGGGAACCCTAAAATCTAATTTCCTTGCTTTTTTCACTGTAGAAGAACCCTAACTGATGCATTAACGATGTTTCTTGCATAGAATATATATATATATATATATATATATATATATATATATATATATGTATATAGATAGATATATGTTTATACAGATAGATAGATAGACAGACAGACAGATAAATAGATAGGTAGATATATTATAGTGGCACATTAGTGCCACTATAGTTAGGAGTTACAGGCCAATTCTATGTTAAACTCAAATGTTTGCACTTTAATAACTTTGCAACTGTTTCTCCGATTTGCCTGAACTTTTGCATGTGTGGTGTCCAACCATAGCTCTCTTCCAGTTGGATGTATGGTTGCAGAGCTGCAGAGTGTCAAAAATGTGAACAATTCTGAATTTTTGTGCAATTTTTTATTTGGCTCCAGAGAGCAAACGGTGTGTGTGTCTGGCTTCAAATGTGCATTTGTATATGTGGTCAGGGTGGTGCCTTTAGAAGATTTGTTGAAAAAATATTAATCTGTTCAAGTTTTTCATGTTTTATTTTAGCCTATGGGAAAATTTATATGAGTGACTTAAAAACATTTGCGAAAACATTTTTTTTCATGCTCTGGATTTTTGTTTTCATGCTGCCTCCATTTTGTTTTCAGTTAGTGTGAGACAAAAAACATTATAAATTGAAAAATAGTGCCTCTTGCTAAATTCCAACACTTGTGTTTACCTGTTCGGGCCTTGAGGAACTTGCCCCAGGCATCAGTTTTTCAAAATGTTTCCACTATTTTGTCATTTTGTTTTTGCAGAAACGTTTTTTGTGTGCTCATGCCATGCACAAAATAAAGGGTGGCTCAACAACATATTTTGGTGCAAGAAAAGATTTCATTATAAGGTATATGGGTGTTACAAAAACATTTTGGTTTTTGTGAAAACAATGCTCATAAACATTGCTCCATGTGTTATTTTTTGTCACTTCATTGTGCCAAGGTGGATTGTGCTTTTGGGCTGAAATTTGCAGGGTGGCAAGCCAAGTCCAACAGATGTGCCTTATGGAGGTTTGGTCCAAAACATTAAATGTGCCCAGAGTTACAGCATTCCAAATTTCTGAAATTTCCCATAGCCTAACATTGCAAACAGCAATTCTTTACCACCCCACTGCATCATAATGGTTGGGGCTTTTGGGCTGAAATTCCACAGACATGCTGTTTGGTGATTTGGTCCCAAAATATTTAACAGGCCCATAGTTACGGTGTTCTGAAGTTGAGAAATTTTCCATGGGATAACATTGAGGTGCCCATGGTAACGTTCGGCACCCATATCTCGAAAGCAATTCGAGATATGGATTTCTCGCTACCCATAGCTTAGTCCACCTAGAGGTAGACTAAGCTTGTGTGGAGGTTTTGAAGTCCTAGATTACAACTGTAGTGAAATTTTTTTTCACAGTTGCTGAGATATTGCCAAATAAGTATTACAAGGGTTCCTTTTCAGTACTATGGGAGTGCTGTATGGCTCCGTACTTATGTGTAAGTGGGAGGGATGGGCCCAGAGGGCTCGCACTCCCACAGACACATACCATTATGCAAAAAATAGGCAATGTGAAACACATGCTAGTTAACAGTTACATTACACTTTCTCAAAAAGAAAGGAAATTCATTGCAAAAAAATTCATTAATGCATCAATTAGAGTTGATAACACAGCAACAAAAGTATGGAAATGTGATGTT
Source organism: Neoceratodus forsteri (assembly GCA_016271365.2). Taxonomy (NCBI): domain Eukaryota; kingdom Metazoa; phylum Chordata; order Ceratodontiformes; family Ceratodontidae; genus Neoceratodus; species Neoceratodus forsteri. The sequence continues at coordinate 879,046,258 of CM028129.1, forward strand.
AGGGTTACTACCACTAACTACCCCACCCTCCACACACCAACAGACATTGGGGTGTGCCATAGGGTTATCAGTCTTAACTCTCACCCCATTTTCCTATACTGTTGCATGTCAGCTTGCTTACACATGGAATGGGGTGACAGCTGATGGGTGGTGGGGTGGGGTGGTAGGGGTTAACCCTAACATCACATTTCTATACTTTTGTGCTGTCCTATCAACACTAACAGATGCATTAATGAAGTTTCTTGCAATGAATATAAATACATATATATATATTTTTTATTGCAAGAAACTGCATTAATGCATCAGTTAGGTTTTTATTAAAGCATGAAAAGCTGGGAAATTCGATGTTAGGGTTACCAGCCCTACCACCCCACCCCCACCACCCATCCTCCACACATCAACAAGCTTCAGGGATGGACTTTGGGGTTGTTGGAGATAACTCTCACCCCATTCCATGTGTAAACAAGATGAGATGGTACTGTATAGGAGAATGGAGTAAGAGTTAGGCCCAATGATGCCAGGGCACACCCGACACCTGTTAGTTTGTTGAGGGTGGGGGTGTCTTGGTAGGGTTGGTAACCCTAATGTAAAATTTACCAACAATTGATGCATTAATAAAAACCCTAACTGATGCATTAGTGTAGTTTTTTTGCAATTAATTTCCCTTCTTTTTGAGAATGTGTAATGTAACTGGTAGGTGATTGTGGGAGTATGAACCCTCCAGGCCTCACGCTCCCTTCGTGTTACCCACTGTTGCATAATGATATGCCTAAGTGGGAGCACAGGGCCTCCACTTACACATAAGTATGAATATACTGCAGCCCTATAGTCATGAAAAATAACCCTTGTAACACTAATTTGGCAATATCTCAGAAATAGTAGCAACTACTGAAAAAATCCCACTGCAATTGTAATCATGACTTTGAAACCTCCATGAGTTCTTAGTTCTCCTAAAGGTGGACTAAGCTATTGAGAGCAAAAAATCTGTATCTCGAATCATTTTCGAGATATGGGCACTGAAAGGTGCCACGGGCACCACAATTCAATGGATGCACGTATTGTAACTCGGGCTTATTCAGGATTTTTTTTCACTCAATTTTCAACATGGACTTTTGGGGACCCCACCTCATGAACAGTGTCACTGTCATTTCATTAATCTGTCCCGAAAGTTGAGTTTGTACAGCAAATGTGCCATTCTGTGCCACAGGTGTGAAATCATGTTTTAAGCAGGATGTGAAAAATGACAGCTGTATACTGTCCATGAGGAGGTGTGGAAAAGGGTAATGTTGAAAATCAGGAGGGAAAATATGAAAAATTTGCGAAGTTACAAGAGCGCGTATAAACTGCACAATGCATGCTCATAACGTGGCCATTTTTAGAAATTTTGTAACCAGTTTTTCAACATGGGCTTCTTGGGAAATCCCCTCATGAACAATGGCACTGTGATGTTTTTAATCCATCCCAAAAGTTTATTTCATACAGTGACTGCACCATTCTGCACCCCAGGGGTGAAAACAATTTTGGGCAGGATATGAGAAATGACAGCTATACTGTTCATGACAAGACTTTAAAAAATGGCAATGTTGAAAATCAGGAGTGAAAATATTAAAATTTGGCAAAGTTATGAGCTTGCATAGAAACTGCAAAATGCACGCTTGTAAGATAGGTGTTTTTTGGATTTTTGGCACCAAATTTTCAACATGAGCTTTTAGGGACCTCTCTTCATGAACACTGGGAATGTCATTTCATTAATTGGTCCCAAAAATTGATTCCATGCAGTGACAACAAAATCACCTTTTGGGACCAAATAATGAGATGACAGTGACATTGTTCATGTGGTGGGGTCCCAAAAACCCCATGTTGAAAATTTGGTGATAATATCTCAAACAATGGCCATGACATCAACATAAATTGCCCCCCCCATTGACTCCCATTACATGGCTTACCTTAATTCCTCAGATTGCAGTTCAGCTTTAAAGAGTGCAGACTTGTCCCTGGTCCAGAGAAGATTGCTGCTCCCAACCTTCAGAGGTAAACATGTGGTAAGGGGGGGTAAGGGAGGTGGGTGCTCAAGTGGGAGGGTGGGATGGGGGGACTGGGGGAGATGACAAAGGACCTTTTTCTTTTTACAGGTGAAAAAAAGACATTGGGGGACAGTTTCCATAATTTTCAGGTTAATAAAAAAAAGATTTGGCACCCTGGGGTGTACTCCCAGTGTGTCACACTAGTGGAGGGGCACAACCCAACTCTGGGATTGGGCACCTCAATGTCAGAATAAGAAAATGGGCTGGGAGGAGGGCATCTGACACCAGGAGGGGGGCATACCAGTGTCAGTGTGGGTGGGGGGTGGTGACTGGCACAAGGAAAGAGGAGGGGGTATACTGGTGTTGGGGTGCTCCATACTCAAGAGGATCAGACGGGGCAGCAACAGGGAAAAGCACAGTAGGATATGGGTGGAGTCCATACCAGGATTAAAGTCAGACAAGGCAGGACAGACAATCCTAAGGTGCATAAGGAGGGGTAGGAGGAAACCACACATTGTGGTACATGTAGGGACAAATGACCTAGTGGGAGAAACAGTGGAGGTAACAAGGGAGAGGACTGAGGAAGTTGGAAGGTTGTGCAAGGAGACTGGAGAGTCTGTGGCCTTCTCCAAGGGAGTTGAACACATGGTTGTCAGAATGGTGTTGAACTAAGGGGTATGGGGTTGTGGGTGGCTGGGGCAGTACCTGAGATAATAACAATCTGTTTGCAAGGGATAGGCTGCACCTGAGTGGGGGGGAGGAGGTATTAAAGCAAAGACTTGTGAGTTATATTGTGACAAAGGTGGATTTCAACTAGATGTGGGAGTGGCAAGTGGACAGCAGGTAGGCAGGGATCCGATAGAGTGAAGTCACAGCCCATCCCCAGGCTAGCAGGGATGAACTTGGGGTGGTCAAAAAGGGAGGAAATAGAAATAAGGAGATGGAGGCTAGTGAAGGGTAGAAATCAGGATGGTGGGTGGTCTTGCTGAATGCAAGAAGCTTAGGCAACAAATCAGCTGAGCTACAGGCACTCTTAGCAGTGTGGAGGGTGGATATTGCAGCTGTCAGAGAAATGTGGGAACTGAGCACCAGGACTGGGATATGGCAATCCCAGGATACAAATTATGCAGGAAGGACCATAAGGAGGGAAGGGAGGGTGAGGTGACAGTCTATGTGAAGGACTGGATCAAATGCACAAGGGACAAAGAGGAAGTAAGGAAAACAGAAGCAATCTGGCTGCAGCTTCTAGGCTCAAGGGGTAGAAAACTGAGGTGTGGGGTGGTATACAGGCTGCCGTCCCAATCTCAGGAGCTTGGCAGGGAATTAGTGGGACAAATCAGAAAGGTATGTAGAAAAGGGAAGGTGGTCATTGTGGGGGATTTCAACTTACCGGGGGTTGACTGGAGCATTCCAGTCACCTCCAGAGCTAAGGACCAAGTGCTCCTGGATGTGATCCAGGAGGGTCTCCTGACACACTTGGTTAGTGTACCTACTAGGTTAAAGAACACCTTAGATCTGGTATTGTTGAATAGGGAGGCAGTAAGGGAAATAAAGGTGGAGGACCCACAAGCTGACAGCGATCACCAAATGATGTGGTTTAATATCACAATCTGTGGGAAGCCAGAGAAATCAGTTACTTGGGTGGTAAACTTCAGAGGGTGGACTTTGGGAAGATGCAGAAAGTACTGAAAGGGAAACTGGAGGGCATAAGGCAGGAGATGGATGAGGAGCAGTAATGGGATATTATTAAACAGGGGATTACAGAGGCAGCAGAAGCCTGCACCAAGACATAAAGTAAGAGAAGCAGAGCAAGAAAACCATGCCGGTTGTATAGTGAGGTAGTGGAGGTGGTGAGAGCAAAACAGGAGGCACACGAAAGGAACAGGAAGACAGGGAAGGAAGTGCACAGGGAGGAGTATGTAAGATGGTCCAGGGAGGTGACAAGAAAAGTGAGAGAAGTCAAGGCCCAGAGGGAGCTGAGATTAGCATAAGGAATTAAAGAGGGAGAGAAATACTTTTTCAGATACATCAGAGGGAAAGGAAAGTGCAAGGAGACAATGGTGAAGATAAAAAAGGGTGTGAAGTGAATGGAAAAGGGGGAGGAGCAGGCAGAAGCACTGAATGAATATTTGTGCTCAGTGTTCACAGAAGAAAAGGCGGGCTGCTACCACCATGGGCTGGGAATTTGGGGACAGGGGAGAGGAGGTGACAGATGGAAGAACTGAGGCAAGTAGAGTCCTAGAGAGACTAAGGGCACTGAAGGTAGACAAAGCACCAGGGCCGGATGCTATCCAACCCAGGGTGCTGAGAGAGAGATGGCAGAGGTGCTGGTGGAGCTGCTGGTGGATCTGTACAGCATCTCACTGGAGTCAGGATGTGTGCCACTGGACCTTAGGATGGCACATGTAGTACCATTACACAACAGTGGACCAAGGGATGAACCATGTAATTATCATCCAGTAAGTCTCACCGCTATAGTGTGCAAACTCATGGAAATGATACTAAAGAAAAGACTGGTGTTGTACCTGGAGGACAATGGCCTCCAGGATGTGTGGCAGCATGGGTTCATTTCAGGGAAGTCTTGTCAAACCAACCTGATACAATATTATGACTGGGTGACAGGTGAGCTGGATAAGGGTCATGTGGTGGATGTTCTTAACTTGGACTTCAGCAAGGCCTTTGATTCGGTACCTCATGGGCAGCTTGGGGGGGAGATAACTGATCTAGGGGTAGGTGGAAAAAATGGTAAACTGGATTTCAAGCTGGCTGAGTGGGAGGCTGCAAAGGGTGGTGGTGACAGGGGAGCTCTCATCTCCAAGGCCAGTGACAAGAGGGTGGTGCCACAGGGCTCCGTGCCGGGGCCAGTATTATTTGGGCTCTTCATATCAGACATTGCACATGGGGTAGTGAGCAAGATAAGTTTGTTCACTGATGACACCAAAATTGGAGCAATGGTGGATGGAGGGGATGGATGGAAACAGCTGCAGGGGGACCTAAGCATGCTAGAGGAGGGGTCAGAGAGGTGGCAGATGGGATTCAATGCAAAGAAGTGTAAGGTTATGCACTTCTGAGCAAAGAACCCAAGCAGAAAATTCTGGCAGGGGGGTCAAGCTGGGGATGACTGAGGAGGGGAAGGACCTAGGGGTAATGATAGCAGGGACCATGAACAAGACTGCCAGTGCAGGAGAGTGGCTGCAAACATGAACAAAATGCTTTGGTGCATAGTGAGGGGGTTTTCATCCAGGTAAAAAGAGCTGATCTTGCCACTCTACAGGTCGCTGGTAAGGCCGCACTTGGAGTATTGTGTGCAGTTTTGGAGGCCATACCTAAAGCGTGATATCAGGCTACTGGAGGGGGTGCAGAGAAGGACAACAAAGATTATATGTGGAATGGAGGGGAGAGACTATGACAGCAGCCTGGATGACCTGAATAGGTACACACTGGAGGACTGAAGGTACAGGGGAGACATGATAGAGACATTCAAGTATCTGAGAGGAATCAATAAAGATGGAGCAGATGGGGTCTTTAAGCTAAGGAGGGGGAGGCACACCAGGGGGCATGGGCTAAGAATAGAGGGGGGAAGATTTAGGAGGGAAATGAGGAGACACTATTTCACTGAGAGGGTGGTGGTAAAATGGAATGCACTACCAGAACGGGTGGTATCACATAAATCTGTGAGCAGCTTTAAATGGCCATAGGACAGGGAACAGGGGAGAGTGAGGGTGCTGGAGGTGGGGGTGTCAGTGGGACGTCAAAGGGGAGGGGGTGGGGCAGCTGCAAACTAGAGGTGCTAGCTGCACACTTGATCAGACTTAGATAGATCGGGTGGTCTGTTTCTGCTGGCACATTGATCTGTTCATATTTCATAAAAAATTGGCACACTAGTGTGCCACACTAGTGGGGGAAACACACGCCAACTCGGGGATTGGGCACCTTGATGTCGGGCTCAGGGGAAGGGCATCCAACACCAGGAGGGGGGGCATTCCATTGTCAAAAACATTTATTATAAAACTGGCAAACTGGGGTGGGCTACCAGTGTGCCACATTAGTACCGGGGGGGGGATACATGCCGATATGGGGACTGGGCACCCTGATGTCAGCCAAAAAGCCAGACATGCTACTTCGATGCAGGATTCTGCAGCAAAGTAAATAAATGGGGCAACACTGGTATCAGGACACTAGGAGTGGGCTACCCAGTGTCCTACACTGAGGGGGATGTGAAGGAGCTACTGCCAACATGGGGAATGAGTACCCACATGTCGGAAAATATATTGATGCACTGTCCTGCATCATACAGCAATGCTGTACATCAAAGCATGGAAGTTCAATGCAGTGTGGAGCATCATGCCTGAGCCACATCGGGGGACTCACAATAAAAAAAAAGTCTGGCGTGTGTTCCTCAGGCCCCCATTAGGTAAACTCAACTGCTAGTGTTTACCAAGGGGCATTGTTTTTTAAAATATTTCAGTTTCTAGCCTCGCTAACTGAAAACAAGATGGTGGCAATCGGCACTGAAAACTGTGACCGCGAACAGTTAAATGTGAATGGTAAATGCCTTTTACCATTTGAACATTTATCATTCAAACAGTAAATTGTGAATGGTAAATGTAATTTACCATTCGCAATTTACTGTTTGAAAGGTAGATGCTATTTATACTGTGCACTGCCTGTCTTGCACCTATCACAAAAAATAATTCAAAACTGGTTATATATGTTTTCATCAAACCATCCAAAGGCACACCCTTGGCATACACCCCATCATCCCTGAAAGTATCTGAGGCAAACTTAATTCTGTGTGTGCTGTACATGACAGCAAAAAATCCCATGTTATCCTATGGGAAAAAAAAAAACATTTCTTTTTGTGTTTTTGACCACTTTATATCTCTGTAACTATAAAAGCTGCCATCATGAAATTTTCAATATTTTGGGACACTGTCAACAGGACAGCACAAACCAGATTTTGGGTTATTTGTTTGAAAAATGACAAAGTTATTAAGATGCAAAAATTGAGATCTAACATTGAAAGGCTGTACCAACCCTAACTATAGTGGTGCTATTATGCCTCTATAATATGTGTTATATCTGGTATATGGTAGTGCAGCTATAGTTAGGGTTGCCCAGCCACTTCTGTATTAAACTCACAATTTTGCAGTTTAATAACTTTGCCATCGTATGATGGATCTGCCTGACATTTTGTATGCACAGTGGTGGGGCACCATAGATCTCTGAATTTGCCAAGTTGTGTTATGGTCAAATGAGCAGTTGTGGAGCTGTGGAACACCAAACAATGCGCAAAAATGTTTTTTTGCACATTTCTTTACTCGGGGCTACAGCCAAAACAATTTGCCTTTCTGGTCTGAAATTTTCAGGGAAGATGCAGTCTGGGTCACTGATGTGCCTTTTGAAGATTTGGCAAAAAAATATGAATCAGTTCAAAAGGTATTCAAATTTAAATTTTCCAATTATAGTCAATGGGGATAAATAAATGTGCCTCTCGAATACCGCCACCACTATATTTTACTTTCTCAAATGGCACTTCTACTGTCGTGCAGTGGCCATCTTGTTTTCAGTTAGTGAGAGAGAGAGAGAAAAATGGCTGGAATTTAAATTTGGAACCCCCGAGGTAAACACTGACAGTTGTGTTTACCTAGTCAGCCCTGAGGAACACAGCATAGTCTTTTTTTGGGGGGGGTAAAACCCCTCAGAAATGTCTTTTCTGAGCTCTGGCCCCCTCGCAGTATCTCAAATTGCGGCAGGACAGATGCAACACTTTTGCAAATCATGAAAATACCATGCCCTTTCTTTATAAATATTTGTGAAAGTGTTGCAATTTGTGACACTACTGTACCAAAAAACAGCAATTCTTTGCCACACCACTGCATCTTATTGGTTGGGGCTTTTGTGCTGAAATCTGCAGGGTGGCAAGCCCTGGTCCCACAGATGTGTCTTTTGGTGGTTTGGTCACAAAAGATTCAACTGTCAGATAGGTAAAGCATTCTGAAGTTGAGAAATTTCCCATAGGATAACACTGCGGTGCCCGTGGCGACTTTTGACACTTGTATCTTGAAGGCGGTTTGAGATATGGATTTTTCACTCCCTGCAGTAATTCAGCATGGGGGTTTTGAAGTCATGCTTACAACTGCAGTGGAACTGATTTCATAGTTGTTACAGTTACTGAGATATTGCCACATTAGTGTTACAAGGGTTCCTTTTCAGTACTATAGGGCTGCTGTATGCCTCCGTACTTATGTGTAAGTAGGAGCACAGGGTCCAGAGGGCTCATGCTCCCACATACGCATACCATTAGGTCAAAAATGGGAAGCGAGCAGGGAGTGCAGGGCCCGGAGGGCCCGCACTCCCACAAACAATTACCAGTTAGAATACCACTTATCAGTTACATTACACTTTCTCAAAAATAGAAATGGCTGGAGACCAGCATGAGAAAATGAAAACAGGTGATCTAGGTACACTAGGAGGAAGTGTACCATGCTGTGAGGGAGCAGGGAGCTTGTTATTGACCACCACTGTTTTTGTTTTCTCTGACTAAAGCTACGGATTTTTATGACCACAATCTATTGAATTTTGGCGAGTCCTTGCTGTGTATATATATTGTGATTATCTTTATTTGACTATATCATGGAACATTAATTCCTATGTTGCCTAGGCAGAAGGTGCTAGTCTTCAGCCATTTCTATTGTTTACATTCTTGACCTAAGAATGGATGCTTCCTGGTGCAGTTGCACCACAATATTATCTCTCAACTTTCTCAAAAAGCAGGGAAATTCATTGCAAAAATATTTGTTATTGCATCACTTAGGGTTGATAGCACAGTGACAAAAGTTTGAAATTCAATGTTAGGGTTACCACCCCTACCACCCCATCCCCCCAACCTCCCCACCCTCCACACACCAACAGATGTTGGGGTATGCCATTGGGTCATCAGGCCTAACTCTCACCCCATTCCCTTATTCTGTAGCATGTCAGCTTGTTTACACATGGAATGGGGTGAGGTTGCGAAGCAATGGTACACCCTGATTTCTGTTGGTGTGGAGGGTGGGGTGGGGTGGTAGGGGTGGCAACCCTGACACTGAATTTCCATACTTTTGTCACTGTGCTATCAACCCTAACTGTTGCATTAATGAAGTTTTTGCAATGAATATATATATATATATATATATATATATATATATATATATATATATATATATATATGTGTGTGTGTGTGTGTGTATATATATATATATAGATAGATAGATAGATATATATCTATATAGATATATATATCTATCTATCTATCTATATATCTCTATATATATCTATATATATATATATACACTGTATATATAGTGGCCCAGATATTCAAACTGTGCCAGGCTGTGGTGCAAGCTTGGGCACAGCGCAACTTGGCTGTGCAGGGGCGTTGACTCAGTGATATTCAATGGAGCTGCACCATGGCACAGCATTGTTGAATATCGCACCCTGGCTACCCGCAGTGTGCATGGCACAGTGGCACTGCACCGGTGGAAGTGGCCAGAGTGGAGCAGGGGGATACGATAGCACAAGTTCCGTTGCACTATGCACAGCAACTGCGATATTCAAAAGTGCACATGCAAATGGAGCCATAATGTATGCAAGGTGCAAATGGGGCCATTTGCATGTCATTATTGCCCCATTTGCATGCAGGTGCACCGATCCCCGGCGATGTGTGCCTGGTGCCCTGCCAGGCAGCAGCTGTCGGGGACTGACACCCCCTGCACAGCATGACAATGTGCCCCACAGCCCGATTGCAGGCTTCAGTATAAATAAAAATAATTACGTCCAATATCCCTGGCGGTTCAGTGGACCGCTGTCAGCCCGATCACTGGCTTAAGTATAAATAAGTAGATTCCAATATCCCTGGTGCTCCAGTGGACTGCTGTCAGCCCGATTGACAGCTTCAGTATAAATAAAAAGAATTATGTCCAGTATCCCTGGTGGTCCAGTGGACCGCTGTCGGCCCGATCGCAAGCTTAAGTATAAACAAATAAATAGATTCCAATATCCCTGGTGGTCCAGTGGACTGCTGTCAGCCAGATTGTGGGCTTAAGTATAAATAAATAAATAGATTCCAATATCCCTGGTGGTCCAGTGGATCGCTGTCTGCCCGATGGTGGGCATTTTTAATAAAAAAAAAACCTCTAGACCACCAGGGATATTGGACATAATTCTTTTTTTTTATTACAAATGCCCGCGATTGGGCAGACAGCGGTCCACTGGACCACCAGAGATATTGGAATCTATATATTTATTTATACTTAAGCCAACAATCTGGCTGACAGCAGTCCACTGGACCACCAGGGATATTGGAATCTACTTATTTATAATTAAGCCCGTGATTGGACTGACAGCGGTGCACTGGACCATCAGGGATATTGGAATCTACTTATTCATACTTAAGCCCGAGATCAGGCTGACAGCGGTCCACTGGACCACCAGGGATATAGGGGTTCTTTTATTTTACAAATGCCCATGATCGGACATGGGGGGGTGCTGCTAGGTGCAGCCGGAGGTCGGGTGGTCACCCATAGGTGGCAGCTGCCTTGTTATGACCTGCAATGTGGCAGGTCACCTGTGGGTGGCCATCCGTTGTTCCTTTTTTGGGGGGATCAACTTTGTGCTGGTGCAGGTAGGGGTTGTGCATGCAAGGCTCCGCACATCCTTGGCTGAATATGGGGCTGTGCAGAGTATGCATGGGCATGCTCCCCCTACCTGCGCCTGCATACAATTACTGATGCACTCTGGTGCATTGAGATTTGTGCCGCACTTTTCCCTTTTGAATATCAGCCAGGCACAACCCTTTTGAATATCTGGGCCTATATATATATATATATATATATATATATATATATATATCTTATAGGAGCAGTTGTCCCTATATTTAGGATTATGAAGCCACTTCTATGTTAAACTCAAAATGTTGTGTGTTAATAACTTTGGACCCATTCAACAGATCTGCATGAAATTTAGTATGTGCAGTAGGGCATGGTACATCTCTTGATCTGTAATGGTGACATTTAGGCCTCACAGCCCCAATGACACACCCCATCATCTGTCAATCTTGGGAGAATGGTGGGTACACGGGGAGGGAGGGGGCAACCCTAAAGGTCTCATTTCTTGACTTTTTGTGTTTTAACCCTAAATGATGCATTAACAAGGTTTTTGGCATATATACATATATATATATTTATGCAATGGGGTGAGGATAAAAAGTGGCAAATATCAGCTGTACTTTTGTCTGGTCAGACCTACAGTGAGAATGTCGCATTTATCCTCACTATAGGTCATTTACCCTCACTGTAGGTAATAACCAGGCACTATCTGCACTGCCACATAACTGCTCACAAAGCCTTTGATTGGTGGAGCTGGCAGCATGAGTAGCACAATCAGAATGCACCTGCTCACTTGCATTCCAGCTCCCACTGGTAGTTTCATTTCTCTCCAGCAGCACACGGAACAGTTTCATTTTCTCCCCTGTTCTTTCACTGTAACTTATTTAAAAAATCAACTTTCAGCTTCACACAATGTTAATTACCATTTCTCCTAAAGGCCCAAAATACCAGACAAAACACAGTGAATTATTTTCATTGTCTCCCTCACCCCACTTTCTTTCACCAAATATAAAAAAACAACTTTTAGCCTCACACAAAACATTCACTTCCTTCAAACCCCAGCACACAAAAAAACAACCAACTCTCTCTCTTTTACACTTACCACTCTCCCCAGCAGCACAATGACACAGCGTCCTGACTCAAAAGTTCAGTTTTACGGAACACAACACTCAGTCATCCGGAAACAAAAAGAAATAAATAAAGACATACCTATTTTTAAAAAATTAAAATGACACTGATAAAAAACTTGGTCCATTGCATAAATGGAACATACAATGCCCCATCAAAATATCTCAGATATTTTCCCTCGAACAGTTTGACCTATGGCATCACTCGTGGCCGCCACTCCTGATGTCAAAGGTCAAACTAGCATTCAGAAAATATCAGAGATATTTTGATAAACTGTCATATCATATATATATATATATATATATATATATATATATATATATATATATATATATATATATATATGTAAAATACGGGTGAGGTCATGCCAGTATGGTTTGGGTCAAACTGCACTTCTATATTAAAGTCCAAACTTTGAAAGTTAATAACCTTGGAGATGTTCAATGGATTTACATGAAATTTGGAAAACATAATCTCTAGGGTAGGTCTCTTGAGTTGCCAAATTTCGTGGGTGTCCGTCAAGTGGTTTCTGAGATATAAAGTGTCGGAAAAACAGAAAAATAGTTTTTTTTTACATTTTCTTTCTACAGCTGGATCTCAGAAATGGCTTTAAGTTGTGGGCTGACATTTTCAGGGTAGAAAGACATTGGGTCACAGATCTGACTTTTGAAGGTTTGGTGAAAAAATATTAATCCATTCAAAAGTTATTAAAGTTTTTAATTTACCATTATTTCCAATGGGAAAAGTTGAGTGTTTAGCACAAAAGTAAGATTTGCATAAATTAGGGCAAAATGTGAAAATCTGACTTTTGCATGGTCAAGGCACAAAAAAAGGACTTTCACAAGTGTCCTGGTATGCAAATCTGACTTTTGCAAGTGTTTTTTTTTAATGCAGAATCCTGCATTGAAATTTTCATAATTTCGATGCAGAATCCAGCGCTCCCCAAAATTTCTATTTTTGGCACCAACATTGGGGTGCCCAGTCCCCATATTGGTGCATATCCCCAACTATTGAGGCACACTGGGAGCCCACCCCAGTGTGCCCAGATTTTTTTTATTTTAACAATCTTTGTGACACTGGGATGCCCACTCCTGGTGTCGGATGTCCTGAGCTCACTTACATTGCTGATGGGGGTGCCCAATCCCCCTGTCAGCATCAGGTATTTCCCCCCTAACTCACCTGGCACACTGGGATCCCACTCCAGTGTGCCCAGACAAATGAAAATTAATTTAAACTTGCTGATACAAGGATGCCCATTCCAGGAATCAGATGCCCCCCAACCTAGTTACATTGCCGATGGGGGTTCCCATTCCCCCTGTTGGCGTTATGCATGCCCCCACTTCAAACTCATGTGGCACACTGGGAGCCCATCCCAGTATGCCCAGATTAATGTGTTTCTTTTTAAATCTGACTCCAGGATGCCCACTCCAGGTGTTGGATGTCTCCCCCAGCCCACTTCCATTGCTGACAGGGGTGCCCAATTCCCCTGTCAGCATCATGTATAGCCCCCCAAGCTCATGTGACACACTGGGAGCCCACCCAAGTGTGCCCAAATTTATTTATTTTTTTTACAGTCAAACTTGTAAATAAAGAAAACCGTCCCCAGAATTTTTTTCATTTTAAATAGTGTAAAACAGAAAATGGTCCCTCATCGTCTCCCCACTCCCCCCCCATCCACACCCTCCCTCTGTTACCCACCTCCCCACACACCACTCACCCATACTTACTCTCCAGAGGTTGGGATCAGCAATCTTCTCTGGACTGGGAAGATGTCTGGAGTCTTCAAAGTGAACTATGATCTGAAGAATCAAGGTAAGCAGTATAATGGGAGTCATGGTGGGGGCTTTCAACTTATGTTGCTATCTCAGTCAATTTTAGAAATGTTTGCACGAAATTTTCAACATGGGGTTCTTGGAACCCGACTTTGTGAACATTGGCACTGTCATTCTGTTTCTTGATCCTGAAAGGTGATTTTACGGTCACTGCATGGAATCACCTTTTGGGACTGATTCATGAAATAACAGTGCCACTGTTCATGATGTGTGGTCCCAAAAAGCCCATGTTGCAAATTTGGTGAACAAATTCCCCAAAATGACTACATTATGAGTGTGCATTATGCAGTTTCTTTGCATGCTTGTAACTTCGCAAATTTTTTATATTTTCATTTCAGATTTCAACATTGCCATTTTTTTCACACTTCCTTATAAACAGTACAGTTGTCATTTTGCACATCCTTCCCGGAACATGTTTTTGCACCTGTGGCACAGAATTGCACAGTCACTGTGTGAAATCAACTTTTGGGATGGATTAACAAAATCACAATTACATTGTTCATGAGAGGCGGTTACAAAATGCTGATGCTGAAAATCTAGGAAAATAATTCAAGAAAATGACTACATTAAGAGCGTGTGTTGTGCAGTTTCTATGCATGCTTGTAACTTTGCCAAGTTTTCCTATTTTCACTCCAGATTTTTAACATTGTCATTTTTTCACACCACCTCATGAATAGTACAGTTGTCATTTTTCAAATCCTTCCAAAAATGTTTTCTCAAAAATGTGGCACAAAAATGGTTTTACAATTGCTCAGAATTACATTTTGATGGGGATTCGAAAGTTACTGTACTGGGTACATGTGGTGAGGTGCTAAGAAGGTTTGGGGTGAAAATAATTTCAGCTGGCACAGTTATGAGTACTTGTTGCTATCTCTCTATGCCTGCCAGTAACTTTATGCGTGGAGCGCAGGGGCCAGTTATCCTTGTGTTTCCACAGCTACATGTATATGTGCATCTGTGGAGGGATGGGAGCACAGGGTCCTAAGGACCCTGCACTCCCACCATGATATATGAACACTGTTGAACTGTCTGTATGGAGGGATGGGCGCTCAGCTCCCACTGTGACATATGGACACTGTTATACTATATGGATTGATGGATGGGAGCACAGGGTCCAAAGGACCCTGCGCTCTCACAGTAAAATGAGGATACAATAATACTATCTGAAAAAGAAGGTAAATTCTTTGCAAAGAACTCTGTTAATGCATTAGTTAGGGTGAATACCACAGTGACAAAAGCAGAGAAATGAGGTGTTAGGGTTTCCAACCCTAATGTCCCATCCCCAGGGTTCCCACCCCTACCACCCTACCCCATCCCCCAACCTTACACACACCAACAGGCATTGGGGTGTGCCATTGGGTTGCAGGCCTAACTCTTACCCCATTGTCCTATACTGTAGTGTGTAAGGTTGTTTACATGTGGCATGGGGTGAGAGTTGAGCCTGATGACCCAATGGCACACCCAACACCTGTAGGTGTATGAAAGGTGGAGGGTGGGGTAGGGTGCTAGCGGTGGGAACCCTGGGGTGGAGCGTTAGGATTGGAAACCCTAATGCCTCATTTCCTTGCTTTTGTCACTGTGGTATTTACCCTAACTGATGCATTAACAGAGTTTTTTTGCAAAGAATGAAAATATATACAGTGTATATATATATATATATATATATATATATATATATATGTTATGGTAGCACAGTAGTGCTACCATAATTAGGGTTGAGTAGCACTTTTAAGGTTAAAGGGTGAAATTTTACACCTTAATAACTTTGCCACTGTTCAACGGATTTGCCTGAAATTTGGAACACATGATCAAGAACCATACATCTTGGGATCTGCAAACTTTTGTACCAGTCAGATATACGGCTGTGGAGTTATTAAGTGTGATCTTCACGTGCATTTACAGTTTCTGGTGAATTCTTTGCTCGCACCTATAGGTCGCACAGTTTGTGCAACTGGTCCGAAAACTTCAGGAAACGTGAGGCCAGGGTCCCTGATGAGCCTTTCAAAGATTTTGTGAAAAAATATTAAATGGTTCAAAAGTTATTCAAAGAACAATTTCCTATTATAAGTCAATGGGAAAAGTTAACAAAAAGTTTGGCAGTGTCGCAAATGCACTTTTTAGTGCCGCAAATGGCCATAGTAGTGTCGCAAATCCGCCATTTTGTTTTCAGTTGGTGATCGGAAAAATGCTTGGCATTTAAAATTGGACAACCCTCTAGGGACACAGTTCTTTCTGTGTTCACCTAGTCGGACCCTGAGGATGATAGGCATGTCCTTATTTTGGGGTTAAACACCCCAGAAATATGTTTTTCAAATTTCTGGAAAAAGTAGTGTCGCAAAGTAGAGTCGCACTCATGACACTTTCGCAAATTTTTGAGAAAGCTTTCGCAAATCACGACACTACTTTTCCAAACAATGGTCAAAATGACAGGCATTCTTTTCTACCATGCTGCAAAAGAATGGTTAGATGTTTTGGCCTGAAATTTGGAGGGAAGGCAGCCAGCATCTCACAGATGTGCCTTTTAGTGGTTTGGTGAAAAAATATTGCACAGCTGCAAAGTTACAGTACTCTGAAGTTGCCAGTTTTTTTCCATAGACTAACATGGTGGTGTATGCCACACCTTTTGGGGCTCGTATCTCAAAAATGATGCGATACCTGCTAGGAAAATCATAATTTTTGTGAAATTCAATTTTTTTTCTATGTCATGTGGTTGCTGAGATATTACCAATTAAGTACTTCCAATGCTCGTTTTAAGCTTTGATGCCCATTACAATGCATGCAATCTTTGTACACACTGTGTTTCTCAATGAATCTGTTTGGCAAAAACAGGGTACGCACTTCTGTTACTGTTACAGTTACTGTTTTGCCACTTGCATTTATGTCCCTGTTAGCATTACCGTTCCCATGTATGCCACCATGTGTGTTACCCTTTGCATTCTCATTTGTGCTTGTGTTTGCATTACTGTTACCATTTGCATTCCCACTACTGTTTGTGTTTGCATTTTGATTTGCATCACTGTGCGCACTGCCACTTGCGTTTCCGGCAGCCCTTTCATTTGCATTTCTGTTTCTCTTTCGTTTTGTGTCTTCCTTGCTGTTACTGTTACCATTTGCATTTGCAATTGTGTTACTGTGCCCGTCCACATTATGGTTTGCATTTCCATATGTGCTTGCATTTCCTTTTGCATTTCTGCTTTCTTTGCTGTTATTGTTGCTGTTACCATTACCATTTGTGTTTACAATTGCGGTACTGTGCCCATGCGCATTACGGTTTGCGTTTCCGTGTGCGCTTCTGTTAGTGTTTCCTTTGCCATTATTATTCATTTTAACTTTACCATTTGCATTTACAATTGTGGTACCATGCCCGTGTGTGTGTTATGGTTTACGTTTACATGTGCACTTGTGTTTGCATTTCTGTTTCTGTTCCCTTTCGCGTTCTTTTTGCTGTGACACTTTACATTTCCATTTAAAATACCGCTGCCATCACTGTTCGTGTTACCAGTTGCATTTTCATATGCACTTGCATGTCCATTTGCATCACTGTTCGCTTCGGTGTCACTTTGCGTTTGCGTTTCTATTAACGTTTGCTTTACCATTTATGTTTGCGTTACCATGTGCGCTACTGTTGGTGCTTGTGTTTGCATTGCTGTTCCTGTTACTATGTCACAAGACATCACATGATGGGAGCACTGCATTACAAACACTATTTCTCATCCTCATTCTCAAAAAGAAGGGAAATTAGAGGCAACAATCTTCATTTAATGCATCAATTAGGGTTGTTCCACAGCAACAAAAGTGAGGAAATTTGGTATTGGGGATGAAATCCCCCTATGGACCACCAGCCCACCCCCCCAACTGGCATTGGGGTGCACATTGGGTCATCAGTCCTAACTTTCACCCCATTCTCCTATACCTCTGCTTATTTACACCTGTGATAGGGTGAGAGTTAGGGCCGATGTTCCTAACACATCCCAATGCCAGTTGGGATGAAGGGTCCAAAGGGCTTTCAACCCTAACACTGAATTTCCTCACTTTGTCACTGTGAACAAACCCTAACTGATGCATTTAAATGAGTAATATATATATATATATATATATATATATATATATATATATATACACACACATTCATGGCAAAAACTGCATTTAATGCATCAGTTAGGGTTTAAAGCAACACAAGTGAAGAAATTAAATGTTAGCGGTTGAGTCCTAACTCCCACCTAACCCACACACCCATCCTCCACATGCTAACAGATGCTGGGGGTGTGCCATGAAGTCATCAGCCCAACTCTCACCCCATTCCATGTGTAAGCAGGTTGACATGCTACAGTAAAGGAGAATTGGTGAGAGTTAGGCCTCATGACCCCATGGCACACCCCAGCATCTGTCAGTCTATGGAGGATGGGTGTGTGGGTTGTGTGGGGGGGGCTAGGGGCTCAATCCTAATGTTTCATTTCCTCACTGTTGTTGCTTTAGCCCTAACTGATGCATTAAATGCATTTTTTTGCCATGAATTTCCTTATTTTTTGAAAGCATATAATAAAACTAGTAAAAAACATGTATTGGTTGGAGTACGGGCTCTGTGGCCCCACACTCCCACCAAGTTGCCCATTGTTGCATAACAATATGCATCTATGGGAGTGTGGGCCCTCTGGGCCCACACTCCCACTTACGCAAAGCTGCAGAGCCATACAGTAGCCCTATAGGGCAATGAACCCTTGTAACAGTAATTTGCCCATATCTTGGGAATTGTAACAGCTAGAAAAAAACTTTAAGTGTCATCGTAATCATGACAGTGAGTAGTTCACGAGACAATAAACAACTAAACCCTTATCTCACATCATTTCTGAGATATGGGCACCAAAAAGTACTGCACAGGCACTCTTTGAACTGGTGTGGCAGTATTTTGACAATATCTCATGAACCGTGCAACCCACGAAAAAAATTCCACTGAAGGCTTACTCTACAATTTCAAATCTTTTTCTAGTGGCTTAGATCTGCCAGTAGTGAAAACTCTGTAACTCACTTCATTTTCAAGATACAGGCACCAAAAGACATGACAGACCCAGCAATGTTATCCTATGGGGAAAATTTCAACTTTGTGATGGCATATCTATGGAAATACTTAATTCCCCCAAACCTAAACAGCATAATTCACACCTGTGGGGCATCCCCTTAACACCCTGTAAATATCAAGTAAAAAGACCAAACCATTAATGAGCTATGCAATTGTAAAGTTTTTACAGCTTTAAAAATTCTTCATTCATGAGATAACAAAATCCTGGGCCTTCAGATCAATCCTAGTCTATGAGCTAGCAAAATTCTAGTCTGCAAGGAGACATCTGGTCATGCCATCAGGGACATCTGGTCACTCCATCAGGGATGTCTGGTCATGTCCAGGGACATCTGGTCATGAAATTATGGCTATCTGGTTACCCCATGACAGACAAAGCTCGTGGACCAGGATCATTTCGCAGACCAGGATTTTGTAGGCTCATAGATTAGGATCGTTAGTGAGTCACAAAAGAAGAATTAAACATTTTTAAAAAGGTATTTTTTGACAAAAACTAAACAAACCAAAGGCATGGCTTTGTATAGAAGGCGTCACCCTGAACAAAACTCATGCCTCATTTGACTCAAATGCCACCCATAGACAAAGCTACAACTTTTTGTTTGGCTGAAAAACTGAAAACAAGAGAGCGGCTCATGGGCAATGAAGTTTTCTGACAGACTAGGAGTTTATTTCGTAAGGTAGCAAAATCCTTGACCATGAGACCATTATTAGTTCGCAAAACACACATATAAATTTTGGAGTGAACTGAGCATGCTCATAACCCACAACTTAAAAATGTAACAACTTTTGAACAGATTAATATTTGTTTACCAAACTAATGCTGGATTGTTCCTTGGCACAAACTCTTTCTACATGCCAAAGTTCAGACCAAAAGACCACACGGTGTAGTTGCAATGCCATGGGCAAAAAGCATATCAAAAGTGGTGAAATGTGCATTTTTTATCATTTGACTGTGCAGAAACTGTGTATCCAACTGAAATGCAACTTGGTAAATCAAGAGATCTACTATACCACACCATGCATCCAAATTTCATTCAAATCTGTTAAACATTTGCAAAGTTATTAACGCACATTTGAGGTTTAACATTAAAGTGCCAACTCAACCCTAACTTTAGGGGCGCAACCATGCCCCTATAATACATATATATATATATATATATATATATATATATACACACACACGAACAAAGAACCTCTATGCGCAAAGCACTGAGGCAATGGTTACCCCAAAGGGCATTTGGCTGGGAAGCCAAGTTTCAAAGAATTACAAAATCACACATGCCCCCACAATGCAAAGTATCATGGGCTGCATATGCAAATCATCACAGAATATTATGCTGGTTCAACTGTAAGCAGAAATACATAGATACATAGACAGTGTTGGCAGATAAGGGCCTATGGCCCACCCAGTCTGCCCATTTGAGCTTGTAAGTTCAGTTTATGTTTTCCTAGAAGTCTGTTGCCCCTTACCCCTGACCTCCAGAATTCCTTTATGTCTATCCCATGCATTCTTAAATCCCATGATTGTTTCAGCCCCCACTATGCATGGTGCCAAAAGGTCTCTCATACAGTTTGCAAAGCGTGCCAACAGAAGGCATATAGACTTGGTTCATCCTACCAGGACTCATTAGTATGCCTCATCTGTTGGACTCCCAGTGGAATGAACCAGCTACCCTGTATCTATGTTTTCTGTTGGCACCCTTTGCAAACTGTGTGAGAGGCCTTTTGGCACCATGCATTTCTGCTTAAAGTTGAACTTGCATAATATTCGGTGGTGATTTGCATATGCAGCCCATGATGCTTTGCATTGTGGGGGCATGTGTGATTTTGTATTTCATATATCTATATATATATCTATATATATATATATATATATATATATATATATATATATATATATCATATATATATAGATACATAGACAGTGTCAGCAGATAAGGGCCTATGACCCACCCAGTCTGCCCATTTGAGCTTGTAAGTTCAGTTTATGTTTTCCTAGAAGTCTGTTGCCCCTTACCCCTGACCTCCAGAATTCCTTTATGTCTATCCCATGCATTCTTGAATCCTGTGATTGTTTCAGCCCCCACCACTTCCTCTGGCAGGGTGTTCCACCTGTCCACCACCCGTTCTGTGAAGAAATTCTTCCTCACGTTTCTTCTGAATCGTCCTCCCTCCAACTTCATCCCATGCCCTCTAGTCTTGGAACATCTTTTTTGCTTAAAAATAGTGTATTCCTGCACCCTGTTCCTCTCTGTAAGATACTTGTATGTCTCTATCATATCCCCTCTCTCCCTCCTCTCCTACAGGGAGTACATGTTTAGTTCCTTCAACCTGTCCTCATAAGACTTGTGATGCAATCCATGCACCATCTTTGTTGCCCTCCTCTGAACCTTCTCTACCCTGTCTATGTCCTTATGTAGGTAAGGTCTCCAGAACTGTACACTGTACTCCAGGTGGGGCCTCACTAGTGTCTTGTATAGTGGAATTATGACCTCCCTTTTCCTGCAGGTGATGCCCCTGCCTATGCATCCCAGCATCCTATTTGCTTTACCTGCTGCCTTGTCACACTGTTTCCCTACCTTGAGGTCATCAGAGATGATAACCCCAAGATCCCTTTCCTGCTTGGTGCATGCTATATCCTCACCCTCAACTGATATATTGTGCCAGGGTTTTTGTGCCCCATATGCATTATCTTGCACTTCTTTGCATTGAATTTCAACTGCAAATCCTGACCATTCTTCAAGTTTCTGCAGGTCCTTCTCATTCTGTCTACACCCTCTGGTGCGTCTACTCTGTTACAGAGCTTTGTGTCATCAACGAACAGTGAAATTCTGCCTTCTAGGTCCTACGCAATGTCATTGATGAAGATGTTGAATAGAACCAGTCCCAGCACTGATCCCTGTGGTACCCCACTGGTCACTCTTCCCTCTGTGGAGTGACAACCATTTATCACCACCCTCTGTGTCCTGCTGCCCAGCCAGTTACCTACCCACCACAC
This sequence comes from Neoceratodus forsteri, assembly GCA_016271365.2. Taxonomy (NCBI): domain Eukaryota; kingdom Metazoa; phylum Chordata; order Ceratodontiformes; family Ceratodontidae; genus Neoceratodus; species Neoceratodus forsteri. The sequence goes on from CM028129.1 coordinate 879,067,962, forward strand.
TACTGTTCTGCCCACACCCATATTCCCCAGTTTGTATAATAGTCTTCTATGTGGCACAGTGTCAAAGGCCTTGCTGAAGTACAGATAGGCCTTGTCCACTGCCCTCCCCTGAGCCACCTCCCTAGTCACCCAGTCAAAAAATTCAATGAGGTTGGTCTGACATGACCTCTCCCTGGTGAAACCATGCTGCCTTTGGTCCTGTGGTCAGTGACAACTAGATGTTCCACCAATCTCTCCTTCAGTAGTGCTTCCATGATCTTCCCCACTACCGAGGTGAGGCTGACTGGTCTGTAGTTCCCTGCTTCCTCTTTGTTCTCACTTTTGTATAAGGGACTACATCTGCTGTCCTCCAGTCTTTGGGAACCTCCCTGTTTCCAGTGACTGGCTAAACAGGATAGCCAGAGGTTCAGCCACCACCTCTCTTAGTTATTTAAGGACCCTGGAGTGCACCCCATCTGGCCCCATTGCTTTATCAACTCTTATTACTTCCAGTTCCTTCAGGACCCTTTCTCATGTAAAGGAACTGGTGTCCATTTCTGCACCATTCTCACCCCTTGTACTCCCTTCAGACCCATTACCCTCCTCTTCCTCAGTAAAGACTGAGCAGAAATACCTGTTCAATATGTCAGCTTTACTGTTGTCACCCTTCACGCAGCCCCGTCCTCCCCCTTCAGTCTTACTATCCCTCCCTTTGCCTTTCTTTTTTCACTTATGTACCTGTAAAAGGTTTTGTCCCCTCTACCCATTGATTTTGCAATGTGTTCCTCGGTCTGAGCTTTGGCTTCCCTTACTGATCTCCCTGTCCCCCTTTGCTTCTCCTGGTACTTCTCCCTATCCCCTTCTGCCTGTGTCTTTTTGTATTGCCTGAATGCAGTCTTTTTGGCTTTCACTTTCTTTGCTACTTCTTTGGAAAACCATAATGGTCTCCTCTTCATTTTCCTCTTGCTAACCTGCTTAATGCATAATTCTGTTGCTCTTGTAATCCCCATTTTAAATACTACCCACTGTTCCTCAACCCCTGATTCCTGCCCCATTCCCCTTAATGCCTCTTTCAAGTATCTCCCCATTTTCCCAAAGTCTGCCCCCCTAAAATACAGGATACATGTTTTTGTGTGGTTTGGTTCTGCTCTTTCTGTGATTTCAAACCACAATGACTGATGGTCACTGTTCCCCAGGTGCTCCCCCACTGTTACCCCATCACACTGTCCCTGTTTGTGAACACAAGGTCCAGTATTGCCTTCTGCCAAGTTGGTTCCATGACCAGTTGCTTGATGAAGGCACCCTGAAGGGGTTGTCCCTAACTGTCACCCCATCCCATGTGTAAACAAGCTGAGGTGGTGCAGTGTAGGAGAATGGGGTGAGAGTTAGGGCCAATGACCCCAATGCACACCCAGATGCCTGTTGGTGGGGGCGGGCTGGGGGTGAGGTGCAAGGGGTGGGAACCCTAAAATCAGATTTCCTCACTTTTTTTGCTGTAGAAGAACCCTAACTAATGCACTAATGAAGTTGTTTGCATAGAATTTCCTTACTTTTTAAGAAATAATAAGACGTAGAAAGTTGTGCAAGTTGGTGGGGCGGGCCGCCAATTTACACTCCACCAACTATGAAATGTTGTGCCACATTACACAGCTGATGACTAAACAGTAGAGCGACAAGAGCACAACCAGCCACTAAATGAATATGAATGTAGTAGAACAACAGAAAACGCTGTCCACAAAACATTAAGTGCACCATGCAATCTGTCCACAAAAAATACATTGTCTGAGATGTAAACACCTCAATTCACATCTACAGGACATCCTGTCAACACTCTCTAAATTTTAAGTAGAAAGACCAAACCGTGTCCAAGATATGATGTCAAAATTAGAAATTTTCTTCGTCAGAGTAGCACAGTTCTGCACTTATTGACATTTAACACACACAACGAAAGAAAACTACATCCATGACACTAAGGCTAGGTATCCTATCAATTTCAAGCAACCACCACAAGAAAAATGCTGTCCATAGAATGTAAACTGTGCCACACCATATCTCTGCCATAAAAATATTTTCTGGCATGGAAATACTGTAATTTACATCCACAGGATATGCTGTTAACACCCTCCAAATTTCAAGTGAAAAGACCAAACCGTGTCTGAGATATAACATTTTAACGTATGAGATTTTCATTCGTCAGACTGGCACAGTTCTGCACCTGTTGACATTTAACACACACAATGACTGAAAACTACATCCATGACACTTAGGTTAGGTATTCTATCAATTTCAAGCCACCACCACAAGCAAAACACTGTCCGCAACACGTAAAGTGAGTCACACAATATCTCTGCAAAAAAAAAAACTGTCCTTGACATGTATGCACCATAATTCACATCTACAGGACATGCCATAAACACCCTCCAAATTTCAAGTAAAAAGACCAAACCATTTCTGAGATATTCAATCTGAAAGTTTGGTAAACTGCCCCTATCTATTCCATTTTTTAAAAAACTGCCCATCTTGTACTACCCTCATGATCAAAGATGGCGTTCAAAGAATCTCACGATCAAAGAATTTGCAGGCTCATGATCAAAGAATTTGCAGGCTCTTGAACAAAGAATAAAAACTTCTGAAATTTACAAAATTGGAAAAAATTGCCTTAAACCACCACCATGAAGAAAGCCCCCTGAGCAAAATCCACCCTCATTTGACTTCCTAGGGCACCCCTGGGCTGAGAAAATGACTTTTTAATCTGGCCATCTGGTCCTACCCTTATGATGCACGATCATGATCTAAGAATCTCACGATCAAAGAATTTGCAGGCTCATGATCAAAGAATTTGCAGGGTCACGACCAAAAATTAAAAAGTTGTGTAATTTACAAAATTCAAATAATTGCGGTAAACCACCAGCATGGTTAGTTAGAATGAAGCCCCCTGAGTAAAATACATCCTTATTTGTCTTCCTAAGATACCCCTGAGCTGAAAAAATAGTTTTTTTTATCTGGCCATTTCATCCCTCGCTCGCGATGCATGATCGTGATCAAAGAATCTCACAATCAAAGAATTTGCACGCTCATGGTCAAAGAAATTGCTTGCTCATGAACAAAGAGCGAGGGTCGAGATGGCCAGATTTCAAAATAGTCTTTTGTAGCCCAGGGGTGCCCTATTAAGTTATATAAGGGTGGGTTTTGCTCAGTGATTTTCACTCTGCCCCATCTAATAATAAAATAGTACTTTTCATTATCCCTGGTAGTCTAGCAGCCCCCTCCCCATCATGGTAATGTACATAATGATGCCTGTTATCCCTGGTAGTCCAGTGGCCCCCCCAATGAGTATCTTATTAATATGTTTATTTTTTATCTGTGGAAGTCTAGTGACCCCCCATGTGTGTTTATATATTTTTGTTATATCCCTGGTAGTCTAGTGCCCCTCTGATCTGTACTTCAGTATCATTATTATTGATATCCCTGGTAGTCTAGTGGTTCCCCCATCATAATAAAATTAATAAGGGACCCTATGGATCTTAATAACTACAGGCCCATTTCCATCCTACCTGTGTTATCCAAGATGCTGGAGAAATTAGTGAGTATTCAGTTAAGGGAATATCGGGACAATGCTAATCTATTAAATCCAGCTCAATCTGGTTTCAGGGCCAAACATAGCACTATCACTGCATTAGCCAAGGTCACCAATGATTGGCAAACCGAACTGGATAAAAAGAACAATGTCTGTGCAGTATTCCTGGACCTGAGCAAAGCATTTGACACTGTGGACCATGAACTGCTACTCTCATCCCTACACTCCATTAGCCTAGATCCATCCTCCCTTAAGTGGTTCAGATGTTACTTCTCCGGTAGATCACAGCAGGTAAAAGCTGAAGGTGACCTCTCCTCATTAAGACCACTGTCAAGAGGAGTCCCCCAAGGCTCTATTCTGGGTCCTATCCTTTTTGCCATTTATATAAATAAAATTGATTCAACCCTTACCAAGTCCTCAGTGCACCTGTTTGCTGATGACACTGTTCTGTATGTCAGCAGCCCTTCGCCTACAGTTGCTCATGAAATCCTACAAACAGAATTCTCCCTGTTACAACATCAGCTACTCGAGAAAAAGCTTCTGCTAAATGCAAAGAAAACCAAAGCAATGATGTTCACAACCCAAAACTCCACCAACACATCCTCTTCAATCAGTCTCCCCCAGATATGCACTATACTTGGAGAAAATCTGGAGTATGTTGAAAATTTCAAATACTAGGTGTGTGGATTGACAACAGACTTGACTTTACTCAGCATCTAGAACAACTGCTGAAAAAGCTTCGCCTAAGGCTTGGCCTCCTCTACAGATTAAAACCCTTCCTTAATAGAGATTCAAAGATGAGATTAGTCCAGGCCACCTTTCTATCAAACATTGACTCACAAAAGAGACTTCTATAGTCACTGCCCCACTCCCACCTTCAAAAGTTGGATACCTTATACCATAGACCAATAAAGTTCATTACAGACCTGCCATATAATACTCACCATTGTTCTCTCTATGATGCAGTTGGATGGGTTCCCTTCATGTCAGGAGGAGCAGAAATGCAGCTCTATGGATCTACAGAGCTTTATCAAAAAACTCCCAAGATATATCCTGGACTGCTTCAACTGACCACTCCAGCTCCTATGCCCTAAGAAACAATATCATCCTACTCAAATTTCCCAAAGTCAACACCAAAATAGGGAGGGCAGCAATCAGCTATTCTCTAGCCATAGCATGGAACACCCTACAAAAACCCTAAAACTGTCCATTATCATTCCATTTACATCCTTCAAGCAGCACTGTACAGCCTTCTTCACAGAGAATGCAGTTGCTACCACTAGAGATAGAAAAGTCATCCCACAAAACCATGTTCCAATCATATGGCATATTCCTTCCAGCCAGACACATGATATGGACCCAATATTCCTTCACCATCCTTGTACTCATTATGTGAGTGACTGTCATGGCCCTCATTGTGATATATATGTACTGTACATATTGTAGATGTTAGTTTAACTTTCTCTTGCCAAGCTTTAACATGTGAATTCTCTGTATATTATTGTGTTATAAATAACATTTTCTTTTTTCTGTATGTATAATTGTCTCATAAGTATGTGATGTAATTGCTGTGCACCAACTCGAACCTTGACCTTATCAGGTCCATCTTGTAAATGAGCCTTGCTCAATGATGATCGCCTGAATAAATAAAGATTTGATTGATTGATTGATTGAATAAGAATGTTCCATGTCCTGGTAGTCTAGTGGCCTCTCACTCCCCCACCCAGCTGTGCCAGCCCATCCAACACTCCCCACCCTTCCCCAGATGGCAACTAGCACAGCCCACCTCTCACCTCCACGGCCAGCCACCGACTGTGTGTATTACCAGCGCTAATTCATACAGGTGCTCAGAAACAATTTCAGATCACATGTTTGAATTATCACTGCTAATACACACAGTTGAATATCTCAGCCCAGGGCTGACTTCTGAAGTAAAACTTGAATGGGTGTTGCTCAGGGGGCTTCCCTCTTTCAAGCCATGCCTGTGGTTTAATGTAGTTGTGTCATAAAATGGAGTTTTAAACTTTTAAATTCTTTGATCATGGCTCACAAATGATCTTTGATCATGAGCCTGCAAATTCTTTGATCGTGAGATTCTTTGATTGCGATCATCATTTGTGAAGGATGGACGAAATGGCCAGATTATGGGGTTGCAAAAAAAAAAAAATATCTCAGCCCAGGAGTGACTTGTGAAGTAAAACTAGGATGTGTTTTGCTTAGGGTTCTGCATTGTGGTAGTGGCTTGACACTTATAGGGTAGCTAGCCTTACTACCACGGAGGTAATTTTCAGTGGTTATGTGTGTAAAATGCAAACAGTTGTGGAATTATTCCATGCCGATGAATGAAAATTTGGTTTGTTTCAAGTTGGTGGGAGTGCAATATGCACTCCCTCCAATACATATGATATTCAGTACTTGTACTGTTACGTTAGGCAAAAATTTGCAAGTTGGTGGAAGCGTGGGCCTCTTTCAACTTGTGTGACATTGTACTTTACTATGCTTTCTCAAGCAGTAAGGAAATTCTTCGCAAAAAACTGTGTTGACGCAAAAGTTAGGGTTTTTTGCAGTAACAAAAGCAAGGAAATTTGCTATTAGGGTTACCACCCCTTGCACCCCACTACCACCCCGTCCTCAGCAACAGGCATCGGGGTGTGCGTTGGGTTCATCGGTCCTTTTTCCTCATTATCCTATACTGCACCACCTCAGCTTATTTACACATGGAATGGGATGAGAGTTAGGGCCAATCACCCCAAAGCACACCCAATGCCTATTGATGGGGGTGGGGTGGTCATGGGGTGCAAGGGGTGGTAACCCTAATGGCAAATTTCCTCACTGTTGTCACTGTAAAAAAAACCCTAACTGTTGCATTAACACAGTTTTTGCAAAGAATATATATATATATATATATATATATATAGTGGCGTGGTAGCAAAACTATACTTAGGGTTGAGCAGATGTTCTTATGTTAAACCTCAAACTTTGCACTTTAATAGTTTTGCAATCATTCAACAGATTTGCAAGAAATACTGCATGCGTAGCCTTGTGTGGCAGATCGGTTGATGTGCAAAGTTTTGTTTCAGTAGGACTTGCAGATTCCAGGCTGTGCATAGTGCTAAAATGTTAAAAAAAACACTGCTTTTTGTTCTTTTTTTCATCTTGCATCACCCAGACGGTTTGAAATTTTGGTCCAACATTTTCAGGGTAGAAAGGGCTTGCCTCACAGAAGTGTCTTTTGTTAGTTTGGTGAACAAATATTAATCAGTTCAAAAGTTATTTAATTTTAACATTTCAAGTTCTGAGCATGCCCAGTTCAGTCTTTTGGATAGCTTCCTGGAACGGCAAAAGAATTTGGTCTCACGAAAAAATGATTCTTTGTTGTGAGGGGTCAATCCTTTTTTGTGAGAAAAAATCATTTTCCATGAGACACCATCTTTTCACTTTAATGTCTTTGCAACCATTCAACGGATTTGCACAAAATTTTGCATACACAGTCACAGAGGGTAGATCTCTTGATTTGCCAATTTTCCTTCCAAATCCATGTGTGGATTCCAAGATATAAACTGTGAAAAAAGTTAAACAATCACCATTTTATGCTGTTTTTGTCATCATCTAGTAGCCAGATGGTTTGGAATTTGGTCTGAAGAGTAGAATGGACATGGCCCACAGATGTGCCTTTTGCTGGTTTGGTGAAGAAATATTAATCTGTTGCCAAGATATAAGGATTTGAAATTTCAGTTCTGAGCATGCTGAATAGGGTCTTTTGGATAGATGTTTGATTCCCTACTCATCATGCTCAAAACTAAAATTTCAGATGCTTATAACTTGGGAATGGTTAAATATTTTTTCACCAAGCCAATGAAAGACATTATTCTGCAGCATACCATTTCTACACTGAACATGTCAGACCAAAAGTCCAAAATATATGTTCTGTAGGTGATGACAAAAAAATACAGCAAAAAAAACCTGGAAAATCAAGACACCTTGCCGCCAGACTGTGCATGCAAACTTTAGTGCAATTCATTGAATTGGAGCAAAGTTATTAATATATTTATATACAGTGGCCTGGATATTCAAACTGCACCATTCTGAGGCGCAAGCCCTTGCGCTGCTCAAAATAGTTGCGCAGGGGTGTGGCCGGGGTGATATTCAAAGGAGTTGTGCTATTGAGCAACTCCTTTGAATATCAACTTACAGCCACTGTGCATGGCATATGGAACTGCTTCACCGCAGTTGTCAGAATTGAGCATTAAACTTATGGGTGGCACAAGTACCATTGCGCCATGCGAAATTTCTGATATTCAAAAGGTGACATGCAAATGGGGCTATAATTCATGCAAAGGTGCAGGGGGCCATTTGCATCTGATTCTAGCCCATTTGCATGCCATTAGCATGTAGGTGTGCGATCCCGAGGACTTGCGCCTGGCCTCCTGCCAGGCAGCAGCGTCGAGGACCGGCGCACCCTGCAGCCCAGCGGGCAGAATGTATGCAACAACCCCACCCAAACATCTCCCAATGCCCGATCGCGGGCCAGAACATATAATGACAACCCCCACCAAACATCTCCCAATGCCCGATCCACGGGCGTATGTATAATAACAACCCCGCCCAAACATCTCCAATGCCCGATTGCGGGCAGTATATATAATAACCCCCACCCAAACATCTCCAATGCCCGATCGCGGGCAGTATTATAATAACCCCCCAAACATCTACCAATGCCGATCATGGGCAGTATGTATAATAACCCCTGCCCCAAATGAACATCATTCACAAAATCTGGACTGTCATGTATGGTATGGGCTGCGCCCGTGGCTCAACTCTGCGCAATGGGCGTGCAGAGCTGAACCGTCAGTTGAGTGGAGTGGCGAGGGGTGGCAGGCAGGTGGATGCTGCCACCCGCCAGCTACCAGGGGAAGCGGGGTGGTGGGGGCTTCGTGGGTGGGTGGGGTGGGGACACTAGACACCAGGGAGATGTTTGAGGGGTTGTCACTGGACATTCTGCCTGCGATCAGGCGTACGATCCACTGGACCAACGGGAGATATTCGGGTTGGGGTCGTTTTACATTCCCTGCCCGCGATCGGGCACTGTGGGGCTGAGTCACGTTCTGCCCACAATCGGGAATTGGGGAGAGGTTTGGGCGGGGCTGTCATTATACATACTGCTGCCTGCATCGGGCATTGGGAGATGTTTGGGGATTGTCATTATACATTCTGTCCATGATCGGGCACTGGGGGTTGTCAGTATACATTCTGCCGCGATCGAGCATTAGGAGATGTTTGGGTGGGGTTCTTTTCATTCTGCCGCAATCGGGCTGGTGGGGGCACAGGGACTGGTTGGGAGGCCAGCCACGGGTGGCAGCTGCTGTGTTGTGCCCTGAAATACAGCAGCTCACCTGTGGGTGGCCCTCAACTTGATCCTTTTTTTTGGCTCAAAGTTGTGCAGGCGCAGGTTGGGGTTGCGCCTGCACAACTCTGCACAACCCGACTGAATATCGGGTTGTGCAGTTTATCATGGTTCCTCCCCCTCCTGTTGAGCATGCATTCATTTGCATTGCGCTGTTGCTCAACCTGTTTTCAGTGGCACAACTGCCTCCTGCTGAATATCGCAGAATGGCGCAATGTAGGACTTGCGCATGGCGCAACCCTTTTGAATATCTGGGCCAGTGTATCTATATCTATATTCATTGCAAAAAAGTCGTTAATGCATCAGTTAGGGTTGAGGATAAAGCGACAAATGTTGGTAAATATGATAGGGTTTCCAACTCTAAAACACCTACCCCAGCCATGAAGTAAATGAGGGGTGGAATTTTCCTTGGGGTTGTCAACCCCAATGCTCACTCCATTGTAATAACAGAAAAAGTGAGATGTGAAGGACACAGGTGTGTATGTTTCATGAGTGCATACAATGGGGTGAGCATTAAGGTTGACAACCCCAAGGAAGACTGCACCTCTCATTCACTTCCAGGGTGGGGCAGGTGTTTATGGTTGTAAACCTTAACATCATATTTCACTATGTTTATCACTTTATCTTCAACCCTAACTGATGCATTAACATAGATTTTTGCAATGAATTTCCTTACTTTTTGAGATAGTGTAGTCGTGGCCTTATTTGCCTAAGGGTGCACAGGGCCCTTCAGGCCCTGCACTCCCATCCCTCTATAGATGCATATATGTATGCACAACCAAAAGTGATGAAACTCCCCACAGCTTTTCAAAAAACTGATGTCCAAGGCAAAATGTGCAAAAGACTATAACAGCTTATTTACTGAGCAGCAAAATGCAGAACAGCAGCAACAAGAAAAAAGTGCTAATGTTTCACCTGTTAGGCTTTTTCAAAGCATACTACCCCTAGTGTTAATGCCTAGTATATATATATATATATATATATATATATATATATACAGTTCATCACATCATGTGACCATTCAATTCAAGTGACACCAGTGAAAATTAAAGTGCTAGTGCATATATGTAATCCTTTCACTTGATATTTCAGGTATAATAAAATATTTTTTACATACTGCATGAATGTATGAAGGTGTATGAATAAGAAACTGCTCATAATGACAATATTATCATGCACCCATATATAAATATAGATTTATATTAATTCTTAAATAGTTCAAAACTCAATAGATAAATAGGGCACACATGCAAACATGATCACATTTTCAGCATTTTCTCAAATACATTCTAAAAGGAGTTCAAACAGGGCAATCCCTCATTCACATATCATAAATTCTCAAATGGGCTTACAAAGCAAGGAGAACAATGTTGGGGGGATCTTGACTCATATTTATTTTATATATACACACACGTTAAACTAATCAATTCCTCTGTAGAAATGGTTCCAACTCAGTTTGGGCATTGGTGTAAATTTTGTCATTTTGGTGTAAATCAAAACATTCACACATCTACTGTACTAAGGGCAAGTTCCCTTCCAACCAAAGGCACACCCTTAGCACAGACCCAATCATCCCTGAAAATTTCAGAGAAAAATTTTGTTCTGTCTGGTTTGTAGATGATGGCAAAACATTCCATCTTAACCAATGGGAAAAAAGGTTTTTTTTTCTTTTTTACCACTTTATATCTCAAAAGCCATACAAGATGCCATCACCAAACGTTTCATTTCTTAAGACTCTGGCAGAATGAATGTGCAGTCCAAATTTTGGACTATTTTGTTGAAGTACACCAATGTTATTAAGGTACAAAATGTTGAATTTAGCATTGAAGTGCTGTAACAACCCTAACTATAGTGGCACTACCGTGTCACTATAATAATAAAATAGTTCCTTCACCTGCATTTCAATGCTGTATTTTTTCTAAACCAGGGACTCTTAGTGGAGTCTCCATAGTTGTACATTTTGAGTTGGATGTCATGGTTACCTTCCCTCCACCCAGAGAGGATTATGGGTGGGTTATTATCATGGATGCTGCCACCCCCAGTCCATTATTTTTTTATGACCAGAGGAGAGTGCAGGAGAATTAAAATATGCAGTGGCAGCACAGAAAACAGTTTAAAAACAAACATCTCCTGCTTCCATCTCTAGAACACAGGATTGTGGTACGTTCTGCACCGCACTGACGTTGCTGTGAGGAGAAAGGTTTTTGTGGAGGCAGGCGGCAATGACTTAGAAGAGACTGTTTTCTTAATTTTATTTACTTGTGGAAGGTATGGCAGGCAGCATGGGAAAGCAGCATATGTGAATTTCATTGCTATGGAGGGGTATGAACTGTCATTTTGAAAGCCATGCTGCCGACTGCCACCGATGTGAAGCCAATGGGATTGAAGGCTTCCTTTTTCTTTCCCTCATTCTTTTCTTTAATGTGCGGTAGTTATTACATACTTCATTAAACTTGAAGGAGGATAGATGGGTTGGGGGCTTGGCCAGCTGCCAATTTGCTCACCAGCTCTCTTGCTAAGCGAAAAGAAAAAATGGTGGCTAGCAACTTTGAAAATTCAGGGTGGCCCAAAAATTCCACAAATAATGGAGCAGCCTAAATTGGGACTCATTTAGATTGTTGAACATTTTCCAAACCCTAGAAAGTGAATTGATGTCCAGGGTCCCTGTGTTTTACATGGACTGCTAATGCATTTCTTTCAACCATGTGTGATATTGCTCTTAAATGCTATGCAATCCCGAATTTAAACTTGTGTTTTGTTTTTCCCACATAGACACTTCTGCAGCTACATGTTGCTCTATACACAACTTGTTCTGTTTGACAATTTATAAATGCATTCACATGATACTCCTTGTTGTATTTCATGTCCTTAAATGTGTTCCCTTCCTTTATGTAGCTGCAAAAGGAACAATTCCAACATTTAAAATGTCCTTTGGGAAGAGGCCTTTGTTCAATATTGGGGGTTTCAAGAAGTGGCTTCTAGTTACCTGATCCACTATGTTTCTCCCCCTTCTGTATGTGATATGTGGCTTCTCCTGAACCCATTCTTGTACTCAAGATTCTGCATTTAAAACATTCCAGTGTTTCTTAAGGATTTCTATTACCTTAAAACTCTGGGGTGTAAAGGTCATAATAAAGCTCATATGTTTGGTTTCTGTATTCCTCACCCTTTTACGTCTAGTGAGTAACTCAGTTCTCTGCATCTGCTGTACCCTCAAATCTGCTTCAAATATATATTCATTATTGTAGCCCCTGTTTTGGAACCTATTGATCATTGCCCACACCCACCCTTCACTTTGTATGCCATTTCCTGTGTACAGCTCCTTTTAAGCCTAATCATTTGGCCAAGGGCAATACTCTCAATAGTACGTCTGGGGTGGCAACTCATGTAGTGTAATGTTGAATTCCTATCAGTAGCTTTTCTAAATAAGTTTGTATGGACCCCATGTTCCTCCATCCCATCCTTCTCTTTATGCAGATAGAAACAATCAGTCTCAAATTTAATTACATTTGTTGAAAAAGTTGGATTGCTCTTTGTTGACTCAAGATATTTTACAGATTCATGCAATTCATCCTCTGTTCCCTTCCAGACTATCAGGAGATCATCAATGAATCTCTAATATAGATCCAAATTGTGTTTGAATGGATTGTTATCTGCATACACATATTTCTCCTCCCGTTATACAAGATACTCATTAACGTATGTGGGTGCAAAGGCTGTACCCATCACCATGCCCCTTGGCTGCAGATATAACTGTTAATCAAATAGGAACACATTACATTTTAAGACTTTTTCAGTTAAATTTAGAATGAACTCAACATATGGGGATTCAAAATTGAAATACACTGGGTGTTTTGGCCCAATACATGTATAATGTATTACCTCTATGAGGTAGAACGAAGTGTTAATTGTTATCTACTTGACAATGCTATGTTGAAATGTCATGTGATGTGTTGCTTAATGTGGATGTCTGTTTTCTAAGGATTTTTTAATGATGTTCTATTAACATTCCTGCATGTGAATTTATTTCTACTGCAGGGGCTGATACCAGATAAAAGTGTGTTGGATCAGTGTATCTTTTATGCCTTGACAAAGAGCTTGTTGCTTGAAAATGTTTGGCTGAATAATGTGGAGTGTTTTTGAACATGTTTAATAAATCGTATCTGAGAACAAATGTGGTTATTGTGATTCCTGTGGAGTGCCTTAGCATGGTCTCAACATGTTCTTCTGCTTGTACAAGTTTCATGACTGGAGTTTGGACTCATCTGTAATAGTAGCTGCCTCTTTCCTCTTTGCACTGCCTCAAATACTCCCATGTCTGCCAAGGCAAGATGGTTAATTGCAGTAAAATAATAATATATGAAAAAATAAAAACAAAAGTACTGAACAGTTTAAAACAGTCAAAACTCTCTTATTCTCAAGACTACTGTTAGAGCTCCAATTTTACACCTTCAGTCCTTCAACTGTTTCCCAGTCTCTATCCATTCTTTTTGGAGAAAATCTTCCAGTTGCTTTACTTTCAGCTCTTTTAGCTCACTTGTTCCTTCAGTGAACCACAGTCCCTCAAGACAAAATTGGCTCGTCTCACTTATGAGAAGTTACCCGCATATATATTCTTAAGTAAAAACCATGTCTGTTAGCTTCTGCAGGTGAAATTAGTATAATGAGTTACAACAACATGAGAGCACATACTCTATGTCTCATTATTAAGGACATTTCTGTGAAACAGCAGCTGGAGATACAAGATAAAAGTGGCTTTTTTAATTCAATTAGGCAGTCAAAAAATCATAATTAAATGGTGCACACAATGATAAACTGTTCAATTTGTAACATTCAAGAATACAATACAGCTTTCTCATATCCAATTAGTGCTAGTATGTATCGGGATACTGCTTACTTCAGGCTTTTTAAAACTATAGGCTGCAATTATAATGAGTGCCAACAGGTGTGCCTGGATGTATTTGGATACAAGGGCACCCTCCTCACACCCCAATTAATCCTGTGTCAAACAAAGTGCTCATGGAAATCCTCAGCATAACTAAAAATCAATTAACAAACATTTTATCATAAGATAATTGATCAAACCTTTAAATATAGGTACACAAAAAAAATCACAAAACTTTCATTTGTTCAAACAAATCAAAAATACAGTTTCAAAACAGCAAAACTAAACAACTAAGCAAACAGAATTTACTGAATAAACTAATTAAAACTTCCACTATACCTTTCACTATACCTCATCTTGTATTGATTTAAAATCCAAGATTCTAGTAAATTTTATGACTTAAAAAAAATCAGAAACAAACACCCTTTTTTTCTGTCTAGTTACAAATATCTCAGCGTATGAATAAAAAAAGAGGGGGGGATTAGGCAAAGGACATTATCCCAGTCCCAAGCTCTTTCTTGTCACATTCCTGTTCCACCCTTCTCCCCTCTGCCCTGCTGCAATTCTTAAGTAATTAATTAATGCAAACTCGGGATACTTTGCAGAAGATGCTGACTCAAATACCTCTGTGTCTGCCAAGGCAAGATGGTTAATTGCAGTAAAATAGTATGAAAAAATAAAAATAAATGTACTGAACAGTTTAAAACAGGCAAAACACTTTCTCAAAACCACTGTCAGAGCTCCAATTTCACACCCACAATCCTCCAACTGCTTTCTGGTCTCTCTCAGCTCCTTTTGGAGTCAATCTTCCCCTTGCTTCTCTTTAAGCTCTTTCAGCTCAATTGTTCCTTCCATGAACCACAGTACCTTGGGACAAAATCAGATTGTCTTGCTCCATGGTACTATGGTTCTATGATTCTGCCTCTGGTTCTGTCTCTAGCTCCGACACCAGCTCTGGCTTGAGCTTTACTCTTCTGGTCCCTTGCTGAGACAGATAAAAAACAAACTCTTTGGAAGAGGCAGCTTGATTTTAAACAAATTCAGTAAAATGTCTTATGGTGTTACACAAGCAAAGGTGGCATACATTTTAAAAGTAAAATGAGGTGTAAAAGTAATCCCTGCAATGAAGCTTTACTCTGCAGCACTGTCCACTTGCCAACAAGTATGTAAAAGCAAAATCTACCTAGCAGCTGTTGAGGAATTGCACTGTAGCAGATAGAGAAAAGTTGGCATTTTGCCTGCATGAGCCCTCTCATCAGGGAAGGGGAGAGAGACTACTGAATTACAAGGCTAGTTTTTTTATGTTAAGGGGATGCTGATTCAACATCAGGGAAGGGGGAAGGGACCACTAGACCACCGGGGAAAGGTTTTTTTTTTTTTTGCTATGGGGATGGTGATCGGAGCACAGGGGAGAGACCACTGGACTACCAGAACTCTGAATGGGAATTTCCAGTTTGAACAGTAAAGATCAAACTATTAATAAGTACAAATGGTTATTTACTATTTAAAACAGTAAAGTTTGAACCATTAACAAGCTGAACAGTAAATACTTAATGAGCAATAGGGGACATGATTTTCAATATAAAAAACAAATATTTGCAGTGTAGATATACTAATTTTAAGACAAACATTAAACTAAGCATATCACTGAGACCTAATTACAGGTGTTGTGCTGTCCTTACCACACAGTAGTTGTGTACAGCACTATTCTGCAAATTGTTAGAAAAACAAGATGGCTGACATTATGAACAGTATTTTTCTGAGCATGAACAGTAAATTTACAATTCAGACTGTTTTAATTTACCTGCCTATCTTGCAGCTATCACAAACATTTTTATCATTAAAAAATGCTACAATATTTTCTCACCAAACCATCCAAAGACATACCCGTGGCACAGAGACCATCATCCCTGAAAAGTTTAGAGAACATTTTTATTCGGTTTGATCTATAGATGATGGCAAAAAATCCCATCTTAACCAATGGGAAAAAAAGTACATTTTTCTGTTTTTTACCACTTTATACAGTGGCCCAGATATTCAAAGGGGTTGCTCCTGGTGCAGCAGAGTTGTGCTGGTGCAACCCCGCATTGCTCCCCGGTGGGATATTGAAAGGGCTGCCAGGCACAACAGCAATCCCGATGCACCAGGAAGCAATGTAATTGTATGCGACACAGATGCAGGAGGCATGCCCATGCATGTGTAGCACATCCTGATATTCAGCCCAGGATGTGCAGAGCATATGCTGGTGCAACCCTGCATTGCCCCACATGGGGGGCTCAAAGTTGTGCCCCAGAAAATATGAAACAAATCTCAGCCATCCACTGGTGGTCTGCTGTATTGCATGGTACAACACAGCAGTCACCAGATGTGGGTGGCCACCTACCCACCCAGAACACTGTCCACAAGCACCCTTAAACCCCTGGTGGAGCCCACACCTGATTCCCCAAGATATATATAAAAAAACATCTCTAGTGGTCTAGTGGTTCCCCGCCCACCTGATTCCTCAAGACATGTAAAAAAGACCATCCCTGGTGGTCTAGTGGAACCCCTCTGCTCATTGCCGTGATCATGGTACAACTCTATCAAAGACATCTACGGTGATCCAGTGGCACCACCCCCTCCCCACACAGACCCTTGCCACCCCACCCCCCATCTTTGGAGGGTTGCTGCAACCCACCCACATATCACCCATCTGCCCACCGAATGACAGGTACAGAATGGGCTGTATGCCCATTGGTCCCCAGTGTGGACCAATGGGTTTGCACAGCATATTGTACTAGACAGTCCCAAATATGTGAATGAAGTCATTCACATATTTGGGACTGTCTAGTACAGCATGCCCTACAAGCCCATTATTCCACATTGGGGACCAATGGGCTTACAGCCCATACTGCAGCTGTCATTCGATGGATGGCTGGGCAGTATGCAGGCAGGTTGAAGCTGCCCACCAATGAAGGGGGGAAGTGGGGTGGGCAAGGGATCTGGTGTGGGTGGAAGGGGTGGGGGTGCCACTGGATCACTATGGATGTCTTTGATGGAGCTGTACTGTGATCATGGCAATGGGTGAGGGGTTCCACTAGACCACCAGAGACGGTCTTTTTTACATGTTTTGGGGAATCAGGTGGGGGGACCACTAGACCACCAGGAATAGTCTCTTCTACATTTCTTGGGGAATGGGGGACTTGGAAGGGGGGGGCTTTTGACTACCAGGGCTTTCTATGTTCAATATATACCGCCAGGGCTTTCTATGTTCTACATATACCGCAATCATGGCTATGGGGTGGGCGATGACCTGGGATCCCCACTGCACACATTATGCTATGCAGGGCACTAGGCACAAGTTACTGGGCTGCCCTGTGCATGGCATGCAAATGGGGCCATAATGACATGCAAATGGCCCCTTTTGCACCTTGAATATATTATGGCCTCATTTGCATGCCCCCTACTGAATATCCCAGGTGATGTGCCTAGCACAATTGCACTTGTGCTGGCACATCCCCATGCTCCCTACCTGTGGCTTGTGCCAGTGCAGTGCCACTGTGCCATGCGCAGTATGTGCAATGTCTGTGCCATACTCAATGGTACTGCACCATGGTGCATCCCCATTGAATATCACCTGGACCTGGCCCCATGGCACATCCCAGATGTGTTGTGCCCAGGCTTGTGCCACTGCCTGGTGCAGTCTGAGTATCCAGCCCAGTATCTCAAAAACCATACAAAATGCCATCATGAAACTTTTTATGTCTTGAGACTCTGGTAGAATGACATGCCAAAGTTTGGGCTATTTAATCAAAGTATGCCAAAGTTATTAAGGTACAACATTTTGAATTTAACATTGAAGTGCTGTACCAACTCTAACTATAGTGGCACTACTGCTCCACTATACTGCACTATATATTATAATGGTACAGTAGAACCACTATAGTTTAGGTTGAGCAACAATTCAACATATTTGCACAAAAGTTTGTATGCATGGTATTGGAGGGTGGTTCTCTTGACGTGCCAAGTTTCGTTCCAGTTGGATGTGTGGATTCCAAGAACTGGATAGTGAAAAATGTTTTAAAAAATCACCATTGTTTGCTTTTTTTTGTCATTGCCTAGCACCTAAATGGTTTGGAATTTTAGTCTGAAAGTTTCAAGGTAAGTGGGGCTTGGCCACCAAATGTGCCATTCACTAGTTTCATGAACAAATATTTATCCATTCCAAAGTTATAAGGATTTGAAATTTCAGTTCTGAGCATGCTCAGTAGGGTCTTTTGGATAGACATTTGATACCCTACTGAGCATGCTCAGAACCAAAATGTCAAATGCTTATAATTTTGGAACAGATTATTATTTGGTCACCAAAACAATGTACAGCACCATTCATGGATCCACCCTTTCTACCCTGAAATTTTCAGAGCAAAATTACATACTGTCTGGGCTGTAGGTAATGACAAATAAAATACAGATGTTTTGTAAAAATGCACTATCTGGATCTTGGAATCCACACATCCAACTGGAACAAAGCTTGGAAAATCAAGGCATCTATCCCCCCTAGGCTGCACATGCAAATTTGGGGCAATTCTTTGAATGGGGGCAAAGCTATTAATATATTTATATACAGTGTTTATATATAACATATTATAGTGATGTAGTAGCACAACTATAGTTAGGGTTGAGCAAGGGTTTCTATGTTAAACCTCAACTTTGTTTTTTAATAACTTTACAACCATTCAACAGATTTGCACGAACATTTGCATGTACAGTCTTATGTGGCATGTCTTTTGACTTTCCAAGTTTTGTTACAGTCAGATTTGCAGATTCTGAGCTGCTCATAGTGCTAAAACATTAACCATTGCTGTTTTTTTGTGCTTTTTTGTCTTCTTGCTGTGCCCAGACAGTTTGGAATTTTGTTCTGACATTTTCAGAGTAGAAAGGGTTTGCCTCCTAGAAGTGCATTCGCCGGTTTTGGTGAAAAAATATTAATCCTTCCAAAGTTATTTAATTTCAAATGTTTAAGTTCTGCGCATGCTCAATTCAGTCTCTTGGATAGCTTCCCAAAATGGAAAAATAATTTGGTCTCATGAGAAAGGATTCTTTGTTGTGATTGACCAACCCTTTTCTGTGAGAAAAATTATTTTTTTTTGTGAGATGCCATTTTTGCACTTTAATATCTTCACAACTTTTCAATGGTTTTGCATGAAATGTTGCATGTACAGTCTTGGAGGGTAGATCGCTTGACTTGTCAAGTTTCTTGCAGGCCACTTGTGTGGATTCTGAGATATGAATAGCACAAATAATTTTAAAAATCAACATTGTTTGCTGTTTTTCATCACCTAGCACCCCGATAGTTTGGAATTTGATCTGACATTTCAGAGTAGAAAGGGTTTGGCCCACAGATGTGCATTTCACTGATTTAGTGAAGAAATATTAATCCATTGCTAAGTTATAAGGATTTGAAAATTTGGTTCTGAGCATGCTGAATAGAGTCTTTTGGATAGACATTTGATACACTACTCATCATGCTCAGAATCAAAATTTTTAAGGGGGGGCAGTATAGTGCAGTTGTTTAAGGCTCTGAGCTACAAACCTGCAGATCTGGGTTTGAACCCCACAGCCCCACCTTGCATACTGTGTGACCCTGAGCAAGTCACTTAACTTCCCTGTGCTCCCAGGTTGCACCTGTAAACAAGCTTTAGGGAGGAAGTATAGCGCAGTGGTTTAAGGCTCTGAGCTACAAATCTGGAGACCTGGGTTTGAATCCCACAGACCCCCTTGCATACTGTGTGATCCTGAGCAAATCATGTAACTTCCCTGTGCTCCCAGGTTGCACATGTAAACAAGCTAAGTGTGCTACTCCTGGTTAAACAATCTCAAAATATGCTTATAACATGGGATTTGATTAATACTTTTCAACCAAACCAAACAAAGGCACTATTCTGTGGTGTGTCCTTTCTACCCTGAAAATTTGAGACCAAAATCCCAAACCCTCTGGGTTGTAGGTGATGACAAAATAAAATAGCAAAAGAGCACAATTTTTCCTAAAAATGCACTATTTGTATCTTGGGATCCACACATCAGACTGAAATTAAACTTGGCAGATCAGGACACCTTGCCCTCCATACTGTGCATGCAAAATGTTATGCAATTCCATTGAATGGGGTGAAGCTATTAATAAATTTATATACAGTGGGCCAGATATTCAAAAGGGTTGCACCATGCGCAATAGGGTTGCACCTGTGCAAGTCCGAACTTGCTCCATTCTGCGATATTCAGCAGGAGGCAGTTGCGCCACTGAAAACATGCTGAGCAACAGCGCAATGCAAATGAATGCATGCTGAACTGGAGGGGGAGGAACCATACATAAACTGCACAGCCCAATATTCAGCCGGGCTGTGCAGAGTTGTTCAGGCGCAACCCCCAACCAGTGCTTGCACAACTTTGAGCCAAAAAAAAAAGGATCAAGTCGAGGGCCACCCACGGGTGAGCTGCTGTATTGCAGGGTGCAACACAGCAGCTGCCACCTGTGGCTGGCCCTCAACCCACTCCCTGTGCCCCCCTGCAGCCCGATCATGGGCAAAAGAATGTAAAATCTCCCCACTGGCCCGATCACGGGCATAGCTTAAATCTCCCCCACCAGCCCGACTCATGGGCAGCAATGTGTCTCCCACACATTCCTGGTGGTCCAATGGACCGATAATCCCGATCATGGGATGGAATTGTAAACCCCCCCACCTCCTGAATATATCCCTGGTGGTCCAGTGGACTGATAATCCCGATCACGGGATGGAGTTGTAAAACCCCCCACCTCCTGACTATATCCCTGGTGGTCCAGTGGACCAATAAGCCCTATCGCAGGCTGGAGTAATGAAACATACACCCCCCTCCCCCTGAACATATCCCTGGTGGTCCAGTGGACCGATAAGCCTGATTGTGGGCTGAAGTAATTAAACACACCCCCTCGAACATATCCCTGGTGACCTAGTGTCCCCCTACCCCATCCACCCATGAAGCCCCACCACCCGGGTCCCCCGGCAGCTGGTGGGTGGCAGCATCCCACCCGCCTGCTGCCCTGCCACCCGCTGACTGACTGCATGGTAGGGCTGCATGCCCATTGGTGCAGAGCAAGAGCCAATGGGCGTGCAGCCCATACCATACAAGACAGTCCAGATTTGTGAATGAATACAAATCCATCCCGTGATCGGGATTATTGGTCCACTGGACCACCAGGGATGTGTTGGGCTGGTGGGGGTGATTCAACTATGCCGTGATCAGGCCAGTGGGGGTGGTGGTGGGGATTTTACACTCTTTTGCCCGCGATCGGCTGCTGAAGGGGCGTCTATTCCTCAACTGTTGCTGCCTAGCAGAGCGCCAGGTGCAAGTCCTCGGGGATCGGTGCACCTGCATGCTAATGGCATGCAAATGGGGCCATAATCAGATGCAAATGGCCCCCCCACATCTTGCATGAATTATGGCCCCATTTGCATGTCACCTTTTGAATATCGGGATTTTGCACATGGCGCAATGGTACTTGCACCACCGCAAGTTGAATGCTCCACTCGGACCACTTGCTGTGGTGCAAGTTCCACTGCGCCATGCACAGTGGCTATGGCTGGGGGGGTGATATTCAAAGGAGTTGCTCAAGGGTGCAACCCCTTTGAATATCACTCTAGCCACACCCCTGGGCAACTATTTTGTGCAGCGCAAGGGCTTGCTCCATAAAATAGTGCAGTTTAAATATCTGGCCCAGTGTATATTTATATACAGTATTATAGTTACATGGTAGGACCACTATAGTTATAGTTGAGCAGTGGGTTCTACGTTAAACCTCAAATGGTGCACTTTTTAATATATTTCCAACTGTCCAATGGGTTTGCATGCAGTTTTGCATGTGTGGTCTCATTGGGTAGATCTCTTGATGTGCCAGGTTTCATTCTAGTCAGATGTGTGGAGTCACAGATGCGGATAGTGAAAACATGTAAAAAAAAATCACTGCTTGTTGCTGTTTTTATGTCATTGCCTTGTGCTCAGATGGTTTGGAATTATGGTCTGAAATTTTCAGAGTAGAATGGGCTTGTCCCACAGTTGTGTATTTTGCTGTTTTAATGAAAAAACAATAAAATAATTCCAAAGTTATTACATTTCAAAAATTCTGGTTCTGTGCATGCCCAGTAATCAAAATAGCTGTATGAAGGGGTGTAGCTTGGGCACTTAGAGTCATTTCATAGCTCATGAATAATCACATTGCAAGAAGAAAACTTTCTTATGTACCCCATGTTTTTAAAATGTCAGTGTACCCATATCTCATGAATAATCATGAGCTGATTTGCATATCCATTTTTTTAAAATTGAAGGAATTAGAAAAATCGGGTGAAAACTACAACCTAGCCCTCTTTGGGAAGCTTGGTCTGTTTAAAACCATTGTTTACAACAATTCCTTTTTAATTTACTTTTTGGATACTGACAGATTGAAGATGGGAATTATTTTGAAACGTGGACTACAAGTAAATATGTTAAACTTTAAGGCTATAGAAGGAAAGTAGTTATTTTTTAAGTTATGTTAAAATATACACTGGAGTATTGATTCTGTGTTCATGTGAAAAGAAAAAGTTTCAGACAATTCAATGGCTTAGAAATATGCAAGGTTTATAAAAAAAGACTTTTGGCAATATAGAGAAACAAGAAAGTATTATTGGCTGTTTTAGATTGGAATTGTCTTGACTTTGGATAACAGAATATTGACACAGTGATATTAAAAGAGGCAATATAGTGTAGTGGTTAAGGCTCTGGGCTATGAGCCTATACATCTGGGTTTGAATCCCACAGCCCCCACTAAATATGGTCAAAAGTTGTTGTTTTTAAATAGTGACTCATGCGTTTATAAAAATAAATGATAGAAAAGCACTATTGCATTCATAAAAATTAATTACAGAAAAAGTACAATCTGAAAAAGTAAGTAAATTCATTGCAAAAACACTTTTTTAATGCACCAGTTAAGGATAAAGTAGGGAAATGTGGCATTAGAATTTCCAACACTAACATCCCATCCTCACCCTGCAGGCAGCAGCAGGCGTGGGGTGTAACTTGGGGTTATCAGCCCTAACAAACTGTTCACCCCATTCCATGAGTAAGTACACTGAGATAGGTACAGTATATGAGAATATGGTGAATGATAGGGTTCACAACCTCATGGTACACCCCCACACCTGTTCCTGCATGCAGGATGGGAGTGGGTTGTTAGGGATTGAAACCAAGGGTGGGGATGGGGTCTTAGGGTTGAGAACCCTAAGACCACATTTCTCTACTTTTGTCATATCAACCCTAATGGTGCATTAACGTAGTTTCTTGCAGATAATATGTATATGTATGTATGGATCATGCTTGAAAATAGGCAGGTTCTTGCCTAACACACCCACCCGGTCAACAAAAACTATTAAATAAATAAATAAATAGGTATGTATGTATGTTCTGTAGTAGTGCAAGTATAGTTAGAGTTGAGTGGAGTGTGTAATGTTAAATACCACTTTTTGCACCCTAATAAGTTTGGTAGCATTTGACAAAATTGAGCAAAATTTGGCATCTGTGGTCTGGGTGACAAGTTCTCAAGACTTGGGAAGTTTCATGATTGACACTTAACAAGATTACAAGATCTGGTAGATCCAGAAATGGAAGAAACTACATAATAAAAATTCATTTATTTGCTCTCACTTGTAGCCAAGATGATATGGAATTATGTTCAAAAACTTTCCAGGCTGAAGAGGCTTATAATAAGGGTGTGCCTTTCAAATGTTTCATGAAAAAATATTAATTAAATATTAATCTGTGACATGCACACTGCAAGACATACACACTTGCTTGTCACTGTAGATAGAAGTCTACAATACTCAAATCACAACACTGCTTCTGTGTACAGAAGCACAGCTCCTGCAGCCAGATACAAATCCATATTACCCTAATTATGAGTTTTTTGTCTAAAAAGCACAAGCCCCAATTAGGCCAGCAGTTCTGCAGCCTCAACTACTCATGGACACTGTAAAACATATACACACTTGACAGGCCTGCACATCTGCAGTCGCAGGTGTAAGACTTAAGCACTGACCTCTGGCTGCAGAGGTGCAGGGACCACATAATCCATGATACCAAAAATGGTAACAGTACTTCTGTGTACAGAAATGAGCCTGTACCTCTTCAGCCACAGATGTAAGATATACACACTGATTTCTGGCTCCAGAAGGGCAGGCACCTTAGGGGCCTGTGGCTACACAGATGGAAGTACTGTTGCAATGTGAGTATCATTGTTTCAGTCGTGGATCTAGAAATTTTTCCAATTGGATAGCAGTTTGTTAATCATGCAGCTGCATATAAAAAAACATACAGTACTGGATCATACTATCTAGCAAGGTAATTCATACAGCGTACATGAGTACATCTGGCTGCCGAGGTGCCAGCCCCATGGGACCTTCTGTTTACAGAAGTGCTGGCCCCAATATGGGCCAATGATTCTGCAGCCACATATACTTGTGCACGCTGTATGACATACACACAGGTGTTGCTGCATAAGCATAGACTCCTGTGGGGCCTGTGCTTATGCAGCTGCAGCTGCAGACACAAATATGCAAAGGCAGCACATCAGTGCTACTTCATTTGTGTCATCTGGAATTAGTTGTATGTTGTTTGTCTTACCTGATGATGGCTGTATGTGGTTGCTTTTGTGATCTTGTCCTTTTGCTGGTGGAGGTGAGGAGTTAGGGTTGGAAATCCTAACACCATATTTCCCTACTTTTGTGGTATTAAGTTGAACCCTTACTGGTGTATTAATACAGTTGTTTTTTTTTTTCAAAGATTATCCTTTCTTTTTGAGACTGTGAAATGGTATCCTCATTCATGAACCCTCCTTTGGGACCTGCATGAACAGATACAGATGCACTCAGCCCTCTGGGACCTGGGCCCTGTGAAAACTCTGTCCACCTATGGGTGTGCTGGGCCCTCCAGCAAAGGATCTCAAGAATTTAAGTTGTTGTCTGGTGGACTACAGATGGGCAGGACCCTCTGGGTTCTATTCTTCCATGTGACCACAAACACAGATACACAGGCAAAAAATTAATCTCTCTGGTGAAGAACAGGGCCCTCTGGCACTCATAAGTGCACAGATGCAGAGTCCTATGACAAAAGAAGAATTCTCTTCACTAAATGGTACTTGGGCCTGTTAGGACAACCCTGGACATACCCTTCACAGGCTTGGGGTGGTGTTGTATCCCAGCTTCATCCCATCCAGCTAGGTGACTGAGTTCACTCCTGAACTAAGCTCACTGGCATGGGATCACAAAGCACTACATCCTTGGGTAAAGATTGGTGCTCCACACAACTTTCCCTGTAAATGATTGTTTCTGTAATTTTGACCCCAAATTTTCAAGATAGTTGTTTTATGACTCCCCCTTATAAACATGACAAGTGACATTTATAGAATACTATTATAAATGTCAGTTGGCACCACATCTGCAAAAATACATCTCATCCAAGGTTTGAAAAATGACACCTGTCATGTTTATGAGGTGGTGTGAAAATGTGGCTGTTAAAAGTCTGGAGCCAAAACACTGAAAATTTGCAAAGTTATGAGTAGACATTGAAACATTTCAACATACACTTTACCATATTTGTACACCAAGTTTTCAATATAGTCTTCTTATGACCCCACGTCATGAACCCAGTGGGTGAAAATGTTTAAATCCCACCAAAAACATAATTTGGCAGAATGACAGTGAAATTACGTTTCTTGACAGATTTGAACAATTTCACCAGACTTGTTTATGGGCAAGGCCACTGATTTACAATGATTAAAATAATGAAATTCTATTTTCAAAAATTGAAGTTCCAGGAATTACACTGGTGATTGCCCATTTTCTAGATTTTACTGGAATTCTGCTGTCATTATTTTAGCATGTGTATAAATTAGCTCAATAAAAGAAGGCTTACTGTACAGAGAATTAAATGAAGCAAACTGAAAATAATGTAGGAAGCAATTATGAAAAAAATATAAGCTGTGTAGATTTTACTGTTCTAGAATAAGATGCCAAATTCCCTGAAACTTATTGCTTTTACCATTGTGCAGGCAGTCCAAATTCCAGAATTTTATCAGGTTTTCTGGCAAAAACTGAAAACCAGTGGCCTTGTTCCTGAGGTGGGGTCCCAAAAAAGGTCTCATTGAAAATTTGGTGTAAAAATACAAAAAAATGTCAAAGTTATGAATTCTGTAACCTGGCATGTATGATCATCTATCTATACCTGAGAGTGAAACTGTGTTTGTTTACCACCTTCTGGGATACATAATCCCTTTTTAAAATTACTCACCAATAACTGATTGCTATATTTTCTAACAAATGCCTCCCAGTATCACATCTTTCCTTCCTCCCCCCCCCACTTGGTGCCAGTAATCAAAGATAGGAAATTAATTTCCTTTCTTTTTGAGATAGTGTAATTGTATCCAGCTGGAGACACACAGGGCCCTCTGGGCCCTGCACCAGCAGAAGAGTTTTTCTGCATGCAAACCGGTAGGGCCTCTGGGTACCTCCACTTCTGTGTGGCTATGGATGCAAAGAATTTGTTGGGCTGCCTGGGGGTGTGCAGAAGCACAGGTCCCACTACACCACAAGTGGACTGCAATGTCTTCCTTGCTCTGGATATACCTATGCTACCCTGCGCTTCCATGTGGCTACAGATGCAGACATGCAAGACCAAGAGTCTACCTGGCTGTGGAAGCACAGGGCCTTTGGGCTCTGCACTTCTGTGCAGCTACAGGTGCAGAGGTACAGGGCCCTATGGGACCTATAACAAGAGAAGACCTCTCTTCACATTATGGTTACTTGTTGCCAGTGCTGCCAACACTGCACCATCCATCCCCAGGATGGGGGTAGTGCCACATGGCAATACCATCCTCCCAGTCTTGGCCCATCCAGCTGGCTCAGTGAGATCACAACCTGCTGGCATTTGAGCAAAGTCTGGGGACATATTATGGACCGATCACTCTTAGTAGAGGCAGCACCTTTACAGTCAGTGGTCCATACACCGTAGGTCAAGTCAGACAGGCGATCTTCTCCCACATGAAGTGTCTTTCTCTCTCAGAGGACAGAGCCATCTCCACAGAGGTCATAAAGGATTTGAAGGGGTCCTTCATCAGAAGGTGCTTGCTCTTGCCCAATTCCCCCTCAGGGACTGGCCTGTCACACCTCACATCCAAGTCCCAGGAAGTGATCCTGTTGGATCTGGCTGCAGCTGAGTAGGAGACTGACAATCTGGGCCGGGGGGGGATTGAGGGATTTATGGGTTGAGGCAGAAGGGCCACAAGAAGGGGAACCTCCCTTGCAGTGGACACCTTTGCCAAAACTCTGCCCAACTTGCTGTAAATTGTTTGTCACTGTTACAAGCCAGTATTTTTAGAGGTGAGTGATGGTTTGCTGCCAGGTTAAAACAACAGGATGTACAGCAAGTAAAACATATTCATATGTAGCTGCAGTTTCATGCTGTAAATTAATTTAAAATTAATTTATAGCATGAAAGCTGCAGCTATACGCTTATATTATTTTTTGCATAATGTGCATAGCTCTTTTCCTACTAACAACAACAATTTGAATTTAACATTGGCAAATATACTTTTCAAATCATAAGGAGCAAAATCTGCCTTTTAATTTTGTGTTAACTCCAACTTTTGCTGTCAGGTAGCCACTTGGATAGCCTATTGTCCTTACCAAACATGTCTCTAGACTGTTGGTATCTGTCAGGGGATATGTCTGCAGGACACTGGAAAGACTGCATCTAATTGTTGAGAGGGGGGGTCACAGTGCATTTGGCAGAGTAACATGAGAAATTTATTGTGCACAAAAAACTGAAAGCCCAGACCTATGGTCCAATGGCTTGGCAACACCCCTGTAGTGACATTTGCAGTTTAACTGACACGCAGTGAGCAAAGTGAAAGAAGCAAATATATTGCTACAATAAGGGCTTTCAGAGGTGTGTCACTGTCAGGTCCAGTGCAACTCAGGTTGCAGTGTTCTTGACAGTGATAGCCTAATTACCAGTGAGGCTGGTCATGACACCATTCTTGACTTGCTGGGGGGAAACTTGTAGTTGAAAGGAAAGAGACACTCTAATCCACAGCAGTTCTGTCCTTTTATCAGCTCCCAATAGCCAGCTGAGTGGCATCATGATCGGCCTGCTGGTTGTTCTGATGACCTGAGTTATTATGCATATAGGTATGGGTCAGGAGCTGTTGGTTCCAACGGATGCTTTTCTGCAGAGCTCCTGCTACAGGAATCTGTGTTGTTTTCAAACTAAGTCTCACAACGGTATGAACTAACTTTTTACATGTCAGTATGTGGAGAAAGACTATCAGAGCAATCTGTGATCTTTCTAGTATGGGGCAAACCAAGGCAAACAAGTCTCAAGCTACTGATTATTTTATGCCAAAATCAGGCCTGACTGGCCCGCTGGGAGCTCAGCAGGCAGAAGAGCAACAATTCACAGTCTGGAAAAGAAGGCTGATGACTTCACTAACTGCATTATTAATGTGGAGCAATTGATCTCTAGACTCACAGAGAAGGTAGAAGGAGCATCCAATTGGGCAGAGAAGGCAATAGTGGGATCCTCAATGTTCATCAAGGAGAGCAAGCAGATAAATGTGCATCTTTAGACTATGGGAACTAGATAAAAGAATGAAATATGAGGCTGACTGGGCAGGCTGAAAATTACAAAGGACATCATGCATTTTTTGAAGACTGGCTCTCGTGCTTACTGAACTGGGCAGATCCCCATGCATCAGAATATATCAGTAGGCATATTGAAATAGACCCAGACAAGCTGCAGCAGCTCAGTATGCATCTATGACATTGCTCATCATGTTTTTTGCTCCAGCATGAAGGACTGTAAGTGTAAGAAAAGAAAGTACAACTGCCATGGCATACAGAATTTGTTAAAAACACCTGGGATGTAGAACCCTCAGTCCTGCCTGGTCACTGGATGCAAGGTTTCTTTTTTGCTAGTCCTTTGCAGGTGAATGTGAAGTTGCATGTCATATGAATGAACAGCAGCATAGAGTGGGATAGGGTGAGTTTTATTTGAAAGGGTGCAGTCCTTGTTTTGCCTTTTCTGATGGGATGTGACTGTTTTAATTAGTCAGCATCCATAATATGGGGAAGGGTTGTGCTTGGGGGAAGAGTGGAGGGGAAATTAGGGTGTATATCCATTGACTTGATATATCAAGTAAACAATATGTTAATGCAAAAAAGAAATGGTTTATTGTAAAACAGGTCAGGGATCAGCGGATCATCATTTTGGATCAAGAACTGGACAGCCAAGAAGGGATCATTTTACACAGAAAATGTTTCCTATTTGAAAATATATGTACTGTTTTATTAAGGGTATTCAATCAGTGTGCCCCCCCCACACACACACACAGCCTGCCTGCCTGCAGGACTTTTTAAGGTTTGAACTGCTGCAGAAGGTAATACCTTAGTCTGCCAAATGTACAACTTAATTGTTCAATAGACTCTTAAAAAATATATAAATAGGATGTTATCATCAGCAGCACCATTTCAGCATGAATAAGCATGCCCAGAAACCAATGCTGCATGGTCTGTCACTCATTTAGAATTGCAGACTATTCAGTTTGATAATAATTGATTATCATATTGTATTCAGTGCAGAGTGTGTCAGGAGAATGATAAAGCCTTGAACAATCAAACCGTACACTTGGCAGAGTGAGGTCCTGTCTTCTTTGGTCAATCCAAATGTTTTACAGGAGTTTAACTTTGTCCTGAGCCCTCTTTGTACTACACATGGCATGGCAAGAAGTAGTGCGGCCTGCTGGCCTGGCGATGAGATACTGATCTAACACTGGAGAACATCTGACTATGGCCCTGCTCTCACAGATGTGCCATTATCTCAAGTGGGATACCAGACAGCTTTTAAATCCTGCTTATACTGTCCTCCTCCCTTCCTACCTAGCTAATATTCTCACAAACTCAAGAACTGAAGGAATAATTAATGAGAAATCACTAAATAAAAACAGTAGTTAGTTCAGGTTTTTGAATCTTTCAGTGGAAAGCTTTTAAGACAATTCATTACAAAACAAAAGTGTGAATCCAATGCACACATACTACGTAAAACTACATAAAATAAATCAGGGACAAATAATTATTACAATATGGAACTAGAATGAGCAATCAATATTGTTCACCACTGTCCACACGTAAATACATTACTTAAGCAATACCATCTTGATGGGTCCCACTAAGAATGATCTATTAACTACTGTCCTGCAATATCCCAGGTAGGTAACCGGATGTTAGATGGATTCAGGCCTGGTTACCTCCACCCTTGAAAAGTAGAGCTGGTAGTCTCTAACTACTAATGATGCAACGAATATAGAAGATTAAAATAGGATATTTTAAGTGTGGTCCCATTATACTAAAAATGTATACAGTGGACACTGTTAGTAGAAAAGGTCCACTTCCTACTTACTCTCCACACCACGGTCTAACTGACTTACTTGACTCTAACTCTGGCAAGTTGCTAATCAAAGAGTGCACTCCATACACCTTACATAATACATGTCAGCAATCTGTTTAAAATAGCCCTCCCATAAGCCAGTGCAAAAATGGCTTATCTGCTCCATGCCTGTCTGATCTGCTCCAATGGTTGGTACCCAAAGGGGATGCAAGGCAGGCACACTGGACAGACACAGCACACTCTTATCTCCTAATCATTCATTACTTCCAGTTATGGAGCAGAAGCAGTGGTTGGGAGGCAGAGTCGGACACAATGTGCAATGGACTTCCAGCTCTGAACTCAGGTTGGATGGTAGGTAGTGCAACAAAGAAACATGGGGCTGCTGCTGCATATTCTTAGATCCTGTTCTATACCCTTTCATTTGCAGTATGCTAGACAGTGGTGCTCCACAAAGGCACTACTAACCTCTTATGAGATTCATGTAATTGTTTGACACTAACATTTTGCCCTCCGTAACTGCACACACAAAAAAGGAATAAAGTTTTAAACTTTAGAAAGTTCATGGGAAGTTTATTTTTACAGTAAATTAACTTACTGTTCAGTTAAATGCATTTAAAACATGCTGCAAATAGTACAAATAGTGCTTCTAACTTTCAGAAGAGGTTGCAAACAGCACTTCAAACTTGGTGAACAAAGATGCTTTTCACCTGTTAAGTGCTGAAAACTGAAATGAAACTCATTCTTTTTTGAGCACACCAACAAATGTTTCTGGAAGTAAAAGAAAAATAACATAAAATCCTCTTTGTTTTTGTTTTTGACCAGTTGCCACAATGATTTTCTATGCTGTCGTGATTTGTCAGTAACCAGAAGCTGCTGCTACAAAGGGGTACTAAGCATATTCTGAAGAATAAAACAGCGGAGATTCAGCACTCATGGACAAAGGAGACAAATGTTCAAATATTGCAGGTGCAAGGTGACGAAGACCCCATTTTGGGTTGAAACGCTGAGGCTGTAGGGTGTCTACCTAGGCTGTTATGCCACATTAAATCACCCTTCACCTGCTATATTTGAACTTTGCCACCTTTGTTCATGGGTGCTGGATCTCTGTTGTTTTGTGTAATTTGTGCTGAATGCCCTAGTCAGCAGCACCACCTCCCTCCTTTGCAAGCAAGCCACCTTACCTGTTCTTCCATATTTTGAAGAATGCTGTATTGATTACTGTAAAGTTTCTGTTGCTGTTTTGCCAAACCTATGGTCAAGTCAGAAGTCAGAGAAATGTGTCTCACATACTTTTAACAGAGAGTGTGGGTGCAATTGTTGTAGTAACTAGCTGGTTATTATGACAAATAACTGTTAATCTCTGATGACCAGTTATAATCACAATAATGCTCTTACAAGCTGTACCTCAGGCCATTTATGCTCCTCACCACCCAAGCTGAATGTTGATCACCAGGAAATGCTATCTTGTTTGGACATTATAGAAACATAGAAGTTAATGGCAGATCAGGATCGCTTGGCCCACCTAGTCTACACTGTATTCCCTACCTACTGTTCCATTTCAGACCCTACTTAATCTCCAGTCTTCTCCCCCCCCTTACCTTACTTGTAAGGTCCCCTTGTGTCTATTCCATGAATGCTTGAATCCTGTTACCATTTTAGCACCCACCACCTCTGCTGGAAGGCTGTTCCAGGCATTAACCACCCTCTCCGTGAAGAAGTATCTCCTCACACCTTCTCTAAGTGACTCCCCCCAGCTTCATATCATGACCCCTTGTCCTGGAGCATCTTTTTCTATGAAAAATGCTACCTTCCTGTACCTTATTAACACCTGTGAGGTATTTAAATGTTTCTATCATGCCCCCCTTCCCTCCTTTTCTCTAGAGAGTACATATTTAGTTACTGGAGTCTTTCCTCATAAGGCTTTAGATGCAGGCCCTGCACTGTTTTGATAGCCATCCTTTGTACCACCTCCAACCTATCTTTTTCCTTCCAGAGGTGGGGCATCCAGAATTGGACACAGTACTTGAGTTGTGGTCTTAACAGTGATTTATACAGGGGTAATACTACCTCCCTCCTTCTGCTGGTGATGCCCCTCCCTATGAATCTGAACATCCTGCTAGCCTTCTCCACTTCCTCATCACACTGCTTGTCTACTTTCAGGTTTAGTTTGTGGTTGCTAATACCTCCCCACTCAACTGGTACATTGCCCCTGGGTTTCTGTGACCCAAGTTCATGACTGTTCACTTCTTTTTGCACTGAAACCTAGCTGCCATTCCATTGGGCAATCTTCCAGCTTTTTTAGATCATCCCTCATTCTCTCCACCCCCTGGTGTATCCACTCTGTTGCAGATTTATTTTGTTATCCATGAACAGGCATACTTTTTCCTCCAGCCCTTCCACAATGTCACTAATAAAGTCATTGAAGAGGACTGGGCCTAGTATTAACCCCTGTTGTACCTCGCTTGTCACCTTGTCTTCTCCAGAGTGGATCCTGTTTACCACCATCCTCTGGTACTTGTTGCTTAGCCAATTTCTTACCCATTTTAGTACTTTTGGACCTACTCCTAGGTTACCCAGCTTGCTCACCAGTCTTCTACTGTATGTGGAATGGTGCTGAAGGCCTTACTGAAGTCAAGGTAGGCCACATCTACCACTTGTCCATGATCCACTTTCATGGTCACCCAGTCAAAGAACTTGATCAGGTTTGTCTGGCAAGACCCCCCCCATGAACCCATGTTGCCTTAAATCCTGTAATCTACTGGTTGCAAGGTATTCCCCAATCCTTTCCTTAGTGGTGATTGCATTACTTTACCTACTACTGAAGTCAGGCTGACAGTTCTGTAATTTCCTGCCTCCTCCCTAGTTCCACTTTTGTGTAGTAGAACCACATCTGCCCTCCCCCAGTTCCCCATAACCTTCCCTGTTTCTGGTGATAGGCTGAACAGAGCTGTCAGAGGTGCAGCCAGCACCTCTTTGAGCTCCCTCAGTATTCTAGCGTGCACCCCATCAGGTCCCATTGCCGTGTTTACTTTTAATTGCACTAGTTCATTGAGGACTCTCTTCTCTGTAAAATGACTAGTGTCCACCTCCCTTCCTTTAATGCCCTTGTCCATTACCTTTGGCCCATCACAAACTTCTTCATCTATACACACTGAACAAAAGTAATTATTCAATATGTCCACTTTTGCGTGGTCTTCTTCCTCCTAACCCCATCCCCTTTTAGCTTTACTTTGCCTCCTTTGGTCTTTCTCTTATCATATATATATATATATAGAATGTTTTATTCTCTTTTTTACTGATTGGGCAATATTCTCTTCCGTTTGCACCTTTGTACTCCTAATTGCTGTCCTTGCCACTCTTTTTTTCTCCTGCTAACTCTCCTTATCTTCCACCTTCTATGTCCTCTTGTACCTTCTGAATACTAGTTTTTTTGCCCTTACTTTCTCCCCTACTTCTCTAGAGAACCATAGTGGTGTATTTTTTTCACTTGCCTTTGTTAACCTGCCTGATACAGAGATTTGTTGCCTTTTCAATGCCCCCCTTTATTTTTGACCATTGTTCCTTGACTCCCCTCTGTTTCTCTGTCCCTGCTAGGGTGTCCCTGAGGCATTCTCACATTTACTTAAAATCAGCCCTCCTGAAGTCCAGGACCCTCATCTTAGTACAGCTCATTTCTGACCCAGTTCTTATACTGAGCCACACCATACGGTGATCACTGGGCCCGGGTGGCCACCCATTGTGACATCAGCAATATTGTCCCCATTTGTCAGTACCAGGTTCAGTATCCCCCCCCCATGAGTGGGTTATATAACTAGTTGCCTGAGGAATGCCCCATGCATGGAGTCCAGGATTTCCCTTCATCTGACTGTTGATGCAGCTGGTAGGCTCCAAATCTCATCTGGAAGATTGAAGTCCCCTACCAGCAACACCTCCCCTTTGCATGCCATTCATTGAATTACTTCCATAATATCTTCATCCATCTCCACCCTCCCCCCCGTGTTGAAGGTCTTTAGATCATTCCTGTGCAAGTAATGCCCCACCAATATCTCCAGGGTGACTCACAGTACCTCAGCTCCTCCCTGCCTTCCCTGTATTTCTGTAGCTTTTATGTTGTCCCTAACATAAAGAGCCACTCCTCCCCCTTTTTTATCTACCCTGTCTTTTCTGAACAGCATATACCCTGGTAAGGCTACATTCTAGTCCTGGTTTTCATTGCACTTGGACTCAATAATAGTTACTATATTCAGGTCTGCATCTGCCATGGTAGCCTCTAGGTCTGCAATCATACTGCCCAGACTATGAGCATTTTCACACATGGCTCTCCAAGTTGTCCTGCCACCCCAACCCCCCATTTCCCATTTGCCCGTTCTTATTTCAGCCACTATTTCTTTTACAATCTCTCTTTCCTTTTACCCCTTAGATTACTTTGTTATTTGGTTCCTTTTGGGATTTCACTCCCTCAGTATTCCCATTGCTGACTTCATGAGCATGTGGTGGGGGCAGTTTATGTCTCTCTGCCTTATTCCGCCTTCTTCATTGGCTAGTTTTAATGCTCATCAATGTAGCATTTTAGCCATTCTCTGAGGACTATGGTTCCCATCCTGGAGGGATGCAGGCTATCACCCCTGTATAGAGCCTTATCCTTCCAGGTGGGGCTCCAGTCCCCAATGAAGCTGAAATCCTCCTCTCTGCACCATTCCTTCAACCATGTAGTGAAGATCTCGGTGCAGAATATCATCTCTTCTCCCTGTCATAGACAGGTAGCACCTCCAAGAAGGTCACAGATTGTTCTACTTGCCTAAAACCCCTCCTCAAATTCCTAAACTCCTCCTGAACTATTGCTGGCTCATCTCTAGCCAGGTCATTTGTTCCCAGATGGACAATGATGTCATGCTGTCCCTCCCTTCCTGCTGCCCCAGCAGTCCATTGGATCTTCTTTCCATCCCTGTGAGCCATAGCACCATGAAGCCTCCTAACCTCTCTCTCATCATCCTTACCTGCCCCTAACTGTATCCCCCTCACTATAGCATTCCCCACCAGGATTCACTTCCTCCTCCTCTGGGGTCCCATGCAACCCCCCATGGGGTCTCCACTATGGACGACCCCCACATCCACCTTGGTCACTACTTTGTGTGCCTCTGTGTGTTTTCCTGCTTGGCCAGTGCAGCATAGGTGCTTCATGATGGTACTAGTTGGGGAATGTGCATACACTCCACCACCCTAACCCTCCCAAACCCAATATTGTCCATCCTCTCCTCCTCCTTCTGAGCAAATTCCAAGGTAGTGGTGGCTGACTAAGTGGTCCCCGGGTGAGGGAGCAGGTCTTCTGAACCCAAACCAACTTGTACTTGAGTCTGGCAACCAACTCCCTCATCCCGCAGAGCTGCATGCAGATAGGGCAGCAATGCAGTCTCCAGAAAGTCACCCTGAAGACTGCCACTCCTCTGTCACTGCACTGCACCACTCACAGCATAACTATGCCCTCCCTTGCCTGTTTTTCTGTTTTGCCTCCATTGGCCCCTTTTGACCCCTTACCCAACTATTGCTTGACTGTTACTAACCTCTACCTAGCCTGTTTTTGTTTTGATCACTCAAAACCCTTAATTACTCTTACCTTAGATACATTGATTCACCTATACCCACACTGTTTCCAGACCCTAACATGCCAGACAATAATAAAGACACTATTTTGCCAAGTTGCATCACAACTTACCCCACCTATGTTATCTCAAAAAAGCCTCTTCAATTCCTGTCTGTGACCAAAACATACAAACTCTCCTTGCTTAATTAAATAACTACAAGCTGAAGTGTCTTAATATTATATTTTAAAACTGTTTCCCTTGATGCTGGAAGAAATGTTTCCCTTGATGCTGGAAGATTGATTACAGTACATATTCAGAACAAATGCTTTATTGAGAAGCTTATCAAATCACTGTGGCATCCCTATGAAATGGCTTTTGCTTTGTTTCATCATTCAGTTTAAGGACTAGTTTTTCAACTTGCAAGTGCACATTATTTTTTTTCTGAAAAGTAGAGCAGGGAACACAACAAAATCTTAGCCACTTAATTCAGTACTACAGTAGGCCAAGATTATCACAGTATATCATTACTATAGAAAAGTCTACAGTTCCATACAGCATGTCTTCCCCATACAGCATGAAAAGCTGAAATGCAGATGGCATCAAGATTAGCAGATTATGAGGTTAGAAAAAATAAAATGCCCTGTACTGCATATACAATTATATCTTTATAGATCCTAAAATGATCATACCAATGATATAAACAAACCTAAAGTATTGATGGCTTCTAAAACCTGATGAATAATAAATAAATGCATACAAATCATATAAAAATGTTGCTGGCTTCTAAAATCTTCTTGATAGCTTGATTTTAATTTACAGTTGAAGTTAAATCATCTACTTGCCATGGTTGCAGTTTATGGAAAGAAACCATTTATTCACAAAATATCCACCTTTTATCATAAATTAATGATGCTGTAAAGCAGAGCAGACCTTCTCAAGTCCATTTTTATTCTCATAAATGGATTGCTTCAATTATCCTTTTGAGCAATGGAGCTACAGCCTTCAACTTGAGTGAGTGTCCACTTTGGAGAGTAGTCTTATTCACATTGTGATTTTTTCCCCATTTTTGTTTACAAAATCTGTTTGGTTTAATTTTTTATGAATACCTATTTAGGACGTTTATTTGGATTTTGAGGCTTGTTTCTCTATAACAATTTACCACATCATAGATCTTGAGAAAAGCATATTTTAAGAGTACAATTATGGTCCGGAGGTTAAAATATTATCTAATCATGACTACATTTGTGACAAACCTTTACAGATAGTTGAAAATGCACATTTTGTATACATGCCTTCATACAGTATAATATTTTAGAAGTATTTAGAGCATGAATTGATTTGAACAAGACCACTAGCATGATTTGCAATGTTTTGTCCCTTGTACTTCTTTATATCGTATGTGTCAAGGTTTTACTGGGCCATTTTAAAATTAACATAATAAACAATTTCAGCATAAAGAACATAGATACATAATCCTAAATATTATGTAATTGTCTCTACATGTATTTCACATAAACCTTCTAATTAGACATCATGATCTTCATAGTATGGCCTGCTTTACTGGAAGGTGAGCAAAACAATAATTTTTTTTTCCAAAATAACAGATCCTGTACTGTAACATCTAACATATAGCACTGTCTATTTATATTTTATAAGAACAAATGTTTCTGACAACTCACATGATAGGTTTGTACAAGCATGGCATGTTCTTCCCGAGAAGGCTTGGTTGAGTGACATAAATTGCCATTAATAAAAATTTTAACAATTCAGGCTAAAAGAATTTTGCTGTTAATATGCAGAGATGCAGCCCTGTCTGGGAAAACTAGAGTAGAAGTCTTTCTTTCCTGAAATTGGGCATTATGAATTATAAAGCATTATATTTAAAGATGATAACCAAAAGCAATGCAAAATACATTTTGGTTACAGATTCTGTTTTTCCTATCCTCTCCTGCCTGCCCTTGCCCCTCACACTGAGAACAGAACAGATTGCTACAAAATATCTACAATGTCTATTTTTTGGGGATATGTTCAATAGTGCTACTAGCATTATTACCACAGTAATATTGTCAGAAGTATTATATATCTTATGTGTTAAAGTATGTTTTGCCTTAAAAAAATTAATAGGCAGGTAAAAAATATGGACTTTAAAAGTAATTGGTGCTTTATTGATATTTAAAAGCGTAATGATGTTATAGCTAAGCATAGTAATGTGGTGTAAGTAGGTGTTCTGGAATATGTTACATATTTCTGTCAAACCCATATCACAAAATAATATTAAAATAAACAAGTAAAGTCTTTTTAAATGCACATGCTTTGGGATTTCTTTCAGTTTGCCATTAAACAATGATATTTGACTTTCAAAGGTCTAACAGAATCATTTTTTTCTACTTACTGTAATATGTTTACTTCTGAATTTCATAATCTGATGCAGAAACATTGTTAGATTTTCAAAGTACATTCCACTAGAAAATCCATTTGTATAAAAACATAGTAGTGGAAAATCAACTATTAGTACATATGAAATGCATATAGCATTTTTTAGGCAATTCTACTAAGTGAAGATGAACAAAAATACGATTGTCATTTTTTGCAAAGGCTTTAACCACATAAGCTAGTGGTTTGAAATTTCTAGTGGTTTGACTTGAAAGTGATTTGCAGAGTACTCGCACCCTTTATCATACTGCAAGCTGTCCAGTGCACCTGTATTTCCTTTTATATGTCTACATTTTGTAAGTGGCCTGTCAGGTGTGTCATTAGACTAATTACAAAGTTGTTTCCAGCAGTTCCTGTAATTCATTTCACTATGTATACAGTGGCAGGGTAAGGTTTTAACCTTGGTATTAAAAATGTTCCTCACAGCATTTTGTCAACAAAGTCCTGTTGAATTATTGAATTATGCACATGTTTGAAGGTGGGCTTGTACTTGTCTAATTGTGGTATCAGTTGTCATAGTGACTATCAGCCAATCAGTGAATAAACACCCTTACTTGGCAGTGTTTAGATGAAGCAGTCTTTGTGCAGATGTCAGCTTGAGATTTATGACAGCAAAAACTATATTTGGCAGAAAAATCAATGTGTTGACCAGTCTTTGTATTTCTGCACTTATTTTGTTAAACTAAGCAGTTGATATTCCTCCGGAATATTAAAAGGCTATATATTTTTACCAAGGGGGTTTGTTATGAATAGACCACTCTTTTATAAATGTGATGCATGGTGATTGTTGTTTACATATAAATAGCCCTAATAATATACTCATTGCCATCTTTAGAGTATGTAACTGTAGATGGCAGGTCTTGCTAAAAAGTGTGGATTAGGGGTATCTTTTTATGGCTGCTATTAAACCATGTTGAGTGATATATAAATTACCCTGCTTAGATAAACAGTGGATTAAAATTAGTGACACTCACTCTGTCAACACTACAATATTAATCACTGGATTTTTTGTTTTTAATGTTCCAGAATATTTTTAGTATTAGATGTAATTCATTATTGAATAATGCTGTCAGTGAAAGATGCCTGAGTCAACATGCACACATACATTTTCTCCTTCATTTCCATGAACAGCATTACATTTAGAAGCTAAAGTTCATGTTACATATTGTATTTAACTTTCAAGATTATGTACATATTTATTTCTTTATTGCACATATTGTGTTATGTATCTACCAGTACTGTATGTAACCATCACCTGAGATAAAAGTTACTCCTAATGAATTGTGTTTCATGTTACCATCTGTTTAATAAATATTATAGAAAATAGCTGGTATAAGCTAATAAAAATAGGTATTTAGCAAGTCAGCAAATGGAATAATTTCAACATCAGGGTCTGGTTTGACATGTTTGCTCACTCCATAACACTGCTCTTTGTGAATAATTTACTTAAACAAAATAAACTATTTTTAAAAAGGACAAAATCATTTGTTGAATTAGAAACAGCCTCTCAAAAAATTTGCAGGCTTACCTGTATTTGCTTCCACAATTCTCCATGTACCCTCCTCATTTCTATGCCCTCCAGTTCCCTAGGACTACAAAAGGAGAGATCAGCAGGGCTGCAGCAGCAATCAGCAGCCTTGGTAGGATTCACACAACATCACTTTGACTGAAGCAGCCCTTCAGTAATTGCACTATAGGCCCTAGAGTGCCAGTGGGGGCCAAGATTAGGTCAGGACAGTGTGACAGGGCACAAGTAATGGTTACCTGGTCCAAGGAAGGCAGTGGGTTGAGAAACAGAGATAGCCATGAGAGCCACTGTGAGTGCTGCCACGCATGCATGGTAGCACCACCATAGAGATGGAACTCCAATTAGAGAACTGGGCCATGGTCCCTCCTCTTACAAGGGTCCTGACTCCTTCAAAAGCTGCAGTGCTGGGGCTGAAGTATAGCAGCTATGTCAGATGCACCAACAAGTGTCTCTTGGCCTCAGGGCAGGCAGAAGAGCTGAGAAAAAGAAAGCCAAAGTTGGTATGCACACCAGCAATGGAAGAGTTACACGAAGGCCACCTCCTACATTGGAGCTTCCAAGGAGAAATCAGGCTAAGTGTCCTTATAAACAAACACCTCCCTGGCCCCAGGACAGGCAGTACAGCCAGGGTAATATAAAATCAGCCAATGAAGACTGAAAGAAAAGCAGCAGCAATCTGCTAAAGGCTACAGACCAAATGTAAACAAGCATGGCAATGCCCATGTCCCCCCTCAGCCCTCTGACTTTTGCAAACACTGATAGGAAGCCCATGAATTTTGCCCATTCAGGAGCTTGCTTTGCTTCTCTTGCAGCATGCAAGCCCAGAATGGCTGGGCCAACATTCCAAAGACTGCTTACATGGGTGGTTAACTGACCAATAGGGCAAAAAGTTCATCACCTACAAAAGGGTCAGCTTCCAGGGATTTGAGCCAGTTTTGCTATTGAGACAGAGAGATTAAAGCTGTGAGCCTGCGAGCCATTGTCTGCCAGGTACTCCAGGCCTGGCAGGCTAGAGAAATCTTGAATCCCGGCAACTGACTTTTTTTTTGATGAAAACAACCATTTTTATCAAAACTAACGGTTTGAAGGTGAGGATTGGAGCCAGGGTTTCTTGCCACACCAGTAACTTTCTTCTCTGGGGGACACACTCCTTTGATGACTGACTAACCAAGAAGACCACAACCTGTTTTAGGGTCCCTGGACCCTCTACACCTGCAGCACTACACTGACTGTGAGAAAACTGAAACAGGTGAGTGAACACCAGACACCCCATGGAAGCAAGATCCCCAGTCAGAAGCACATACAGCCATCTCACCTGTTCCATCATCAGGTACCAGAGGTATCTATGAAGATACCTTCGATTTTAAATAAATTATTTGTCAGCACTGCATTCTTGATCTGAGGGTTGCTGTTGATGTCACAGTGTTGCTTGTTTTGGGGATGGGACTGTGTGGGCAGATTATGTACTGTTTCCTGGAGGTAACAGCCGTGTTTGTCAGCATCCTGTTACCACATATTGCTACTTGATTTGGAGGCACCATGCCACTTTTAGACTCAAGTACGCAGTGTAGCACAACTTTAGGCAACCCATGCCTCCTCAGAGGGTTTGTAGGGGTAAACCCTGATGGCCCCATGTGATCTGCTTCATTGGAGGCCCTGCTGTGATCTCAGTGCCACACAGATAGTCCCCAAACTATGACTTTGTGAAAGGAAAAAAATAGTGCCCCCCAAAAAAATTTTGAAAACTGCCGTGGCACTTCAGGAGTTGGAAGATTGAAACTGAGGGGCACGCCTGGACTCAAAAAAGGTAATTTGGGTCATAGGAATCCCTGAAGGTTCTGATAGGGCCAGTATTTTGGAGCATTTGGATGCCCTGTAGTGTTTAGGTAATTTAAAAGTATATGCCGGCAGGTATGACCATACCAGCCAAAGCATGACTACCTTAACTCAGATTGATTCAGAAATTGATGTGAGCAAACTGCCTGTCATGCACAACACTGAAAGTACGGAAAGGGTATGACACCTATTGAGCAGGAGGAGGAGTTTGCCTTCCATTCCCCCACCCTCATCAGTACAGCAAGTAGATTGGGTGACAAAAGTCAAGATGTTACTGGCTAATGAAGGAAAGACTGCTCAAGACTTTCATGTCTTAGTGACAAGAGACAACCTGAATCTTTCACACAGGGGCCCAAATGTCCCCACAGATTTTGAAATTAAATTTCAGTCATTTTTTTCAGTGCAAAAGGAAAAACTGCCAAGGATGCTAGGGACTTGCTATGGAAAGACAGTGTGACATCTCCTGTGCTACCTGCAAATTCTGCTAGTGTAGAACAAGGATGGGCAACTATTCCTGTATCTCACTATGACACCAGTGCCTACAGAATATTATTAGTATTCTTTGGGAACCATCCCCACCCACAATGGGAAGATGACTACTACAGCTAAATTAGACAAGCAAGACAGATGATCCCTGAATGGAAGTACACAGAAGATGAAAAAAGGAATGGCGGAGGAAAGCCTTTGGGGGAAAGCTTTGGACATAACCCAGTCTTGACACTACAGTCAGCCAAACTGTACCCTGCAGGACCTCTTGGCAATGCTAAAGAGCACCTCTGGACCCATTGAGAGTGGCACAGACTTCTTCTTCCAACTGCAAGTAATCATCCAAAAAGAGAGAGAAATTGTCTGATAACCTGACCTGCTTAAAGACGTTATTCACCAAAAAAGCCAGGGCTAGTGTAATCATCCTTGACAAGGCTGACTAGGCCAGACTGGAGCAAGTGCTGAAACTGGTCATATACTCACAGATGACTATCTTTTGACTTTGGTTGAAGGATCAGAAAGCTACGCCACCCAACTTGAAACAGGTCCTGGAAGAGGTGCGAGATAAAGAGTTCCAGGCAGAATGAAAAGAATCACTGAAATTGTCAATAGGGAAAGCCACCTCTTTCAAGTAGTAAGTCATTGCCAAAGACATAAGATGGATGCCACTGGCCTAGGGGTGTAAATGAAGCAACTGGTGGAGCAAATTCAAGTGTTGGCCACAGCACATGAACAGCAGACAAGAGTCAACTTCAAGCCTCAAGGTAGAGGATGTGCCCCCGTATTTTCTGCTACATTTCAGCATGGTCCTCAGGCCCTACCTTAGCCCAGGAACAATGTGTTTTGCTATAGATATTGGCAGGATGGGTGCATAATTCAAGGATGCATTCACCCACCACATTCATGGCTTGTGAACCAGAAGTGGGAAAGACAACTGCCTCAGCAAGGAAAAAACAGCAGAGCCCAGTGAAGGTGCAACCTGAGCCTCCAGCAGTACAATGCTTGATAAAATGGATTGACCCTGAAATCCCCTGAGGGAGCAGATTGGCCTCAGGACTGCTGGGCCCCAGAGCTGACATTCCAGTCCTCATCACAGGAAAATAATGCATAGTTTTACTTGACAGTGGCTCACAGGTTACCATCGTCCACTGCTTTCTTACAGCAACCACATAAAACACCTGCCTCTGATGACTCTGAAAGGAATTACCCTGTGGGGTCTGAGCAACACCAGCTACCCAGATGATGGTTACACCTTTGTACAATTTGAGTTCACCAGAGCAGGCAAGCAAGTGCCACATAGGATTGAGTCTGGCTCAAATGTGTCAATAGAGAGGAAGAGCAGAGTGCCTACAGAGTCCACCACTACAAGCAACAGTAAAAAGAGTGAGCCTGAAACATCAACTCCAATGCCAGTGCTAC
Source organism: Neoceratodus forsteri (assembly GCA_016271365.2). NCBI lineage: Eukaryota > Metazoa > Chordata > Ceratodontiformes > Ceratodontidae > Neoceratodus > Neoceratodus forsteri. The sequence continues at coordinate 879,111,573 of CM028129.1, forward strand.
CAGAAAAACCCACTGGAGTGATCCACCATGTCAACAGCCATGAAGTGGTCATATTGCCTGATGCAATGTGCCATGCAATCAGAATTGCAAGTGCCTGCCAATGGGACCTGCTCTCATTATTGCTCCACCTGACAACACCATACCAGATGGTCTGATGGTCCAAAGAGGAGTGAGGATGAAGAATGAAAAGGGAAAAGCCTATTGTCTTGTGAAGAGGGGGAGTGTTGGTAAATGTCTTCCATGCAGACAGTGTAACAGGAGTGGACCCTTAAGTTATGAGCAAACAGAACTGCAGCTCCACAAAGACTGCTCATGCCAGGTAAAAAGTAAATGAAAGAGGAAAAAAAACAGCACTGAGCATCGAGATTAGCTCAAAGCACAAAATATATTACAGTGCTATAAAAAGGCAGTACGTATATTTCAGGTGAATGCAAACAAAAAAAGAGAGACTGACAGTGTATTGACTGGTTTCACTGAATGCGTTCTCATGAGTCCCATACCAAGGAATGATACCCTTATAAAGTACTGCATTTAAAGGTGCAGTGCATAATTAAAAACAGCATAATCAAAAACAGAGAATGTACCAATTTACATAACAATCTGATACAAAATTAACTTGCTAATAGTTCCAATTAAACGCATTCATTAATAAAAACCCATTAAAGAAAAATCCATTAATGGGAACATTTTTCAGTCCTGAAATGAGTGCCACCATCCAGGCACATGAATGTGATAGCCAGCCAGTCCAACATCTGGCTGTCTTACTTGGAAATTCCTGGTGACACAGAGAAGCACATATCTGGAAAAGAGGAGAGACATATATTAATAACAGTCAAGGAAGAAACTTCTTATAGAGTCCCACAATCAGGATTTTCTAATCAGTGGCATCAATTGGATTCTTTCATTGAGTCCTGGTGATGGTAAATAATATCCTCCTAGTTGAACCATCTACATCACCTCACATATGAGAATCAAAGTATCCAAATCCACTCCCCACCACCCCGACTTAACATTTTCTATGCCACAAAATTGACATTTCTGGTTCTCAAGATCAGTTTGAGAAGTCTCATGTAGGGAAAGGGCATTGTTTTTCCATAGAGCGTTTTTCTTCTCAGTGGGTCAGCTCTTGCAGGCTATCAATCTTGTCCCTGCCACCTCAATCTGGCATCCACCACCCTGACTAACCAACCCCAAGAATTCTCCTACAGATTACTCCTGTGGTGGGTCTGGGAAGAGGAGGGACATCCTCCCCATGACCAGTGACTGTCATCCAGAACTGGGAGTGATGGTCAGGTGGTGATGTAGGAACAAGGGCAGGCAAGCAGGGCTTCCCAAAGCCGGTGCCTTCCCTTTTCCATTTTCTCTGGTATCTCCTAGCAGAGGCAGCATGCAAGCATAAGGACGTGAAGGTGCGCACATGCTATTGAACTGCGGCCCCTCCCTTCTATGGCACTCAAACCCTGGTGCTGCCACCCAGCCTCCACCAGCTGGCAGCCAAGAGACAGCATCCTTCATTATCACCTGGAGAGGACAGCAGTCTGGCTGATGCTTGATTCTCCCCCCCCCACCAGCCAACCACCAGCAACCCAAGCTCATTCCCAAACTCCGGTCATCAGCATGGGAGAGGTAAGGTGCATAGCACCTCAGCTGTCTACACCACCAGGCCAGCTGAGAAAAAGCATTGTTAACATCATTTCTTTGGATTGCTCTGATACGCTCACCTATGCAAATTTTAAAGGTGTTCATTTTACCTACAAAAAAAACCCACAAAAGCAAACAGCAAGATAGAACATATGGTGGGAATAATAATTAAAACAATGTCTAATCTCAGATATCTTTATTGCATTGACACCTGTAAAGCAGCCAGTCTTCTTAATCATCAGGCAGTACTTACGTCTGCAATAGCTAAGATTGCCATTAGGCAAAGCTAGTAGCCAGGAGTCATGGCTTTTATCAGTGCTAGGTTGTAAGCTATGTGTCAAAATGTCTCCAGATTGGTGACACATTTGCAGATAATTCTGGGAGGGTTTAGACAGTAATTATGCAATATGGGGTCAGTATGAATAATACCCCAATTCTGGCCAAGATACCTGTAATGTACCCTATGTGTTACTCTGGACACATATCTGGACTGCCTTGTATGGTATGGGCTGCACGTCCATTGACTCTTGCTCTGAACCAATGGGCGTGCAGCCCTACTGAGCAGTTGGGTCAAGGGCGGTGAAGGGCAGGCGGGTGGGGTTCTGAGGCCCACCGGCTGATGGAAAGGAGTGGGGTGATAGGGCTCCATGGGTGGGTGGGGTGGGGTGGGGGCCACTAGATCACCAGGCTACTTGGACCTTGGGGGACACTAATACCCGTGATTGGGCTTCATGGTCCACTGGACCACCAGGGATATTGTTCTTGGGGTTGACCTCTAATGCCCAGGATCGGGCTAGTGGGGAGGGGTTACTACGATTTTGCCAATGTCGGGCCAGTTGGGGGTGAGAGATTTCAACAGTTCTGCCTGTGATCGGGCCAGTCGAGGGTTGGGGGGATTACAACAGTTATGCCTGCGATTGGGCTGTAGGGGGCATCTGTCCCCGACAGCTGCTGCCAGGCAGGGCACCAGGCACAAGTCGTTGGGGATCGGCACACCTGCATGCTAATGGCATGCAAATAGGGCCATAAATAGATGTAAATGGCCCCCCTGAGCCTTGCATGAATTATGGCCCCATTTGCATGTCACCTTTTGAATATCATAAATTTGCGCATGGCGCAATGGATCCATCTTGAATGCTCCACTCTGACCACTTGCGGTGGCGCAAGTTCCACTGTGCCATGCACAGTGGCTGTGGCCGGGGGGGTGATATTCAAAGGAGTTGCTCAATAGTGCAACTCTGTTGAATATCACCCCAGCCACACCCCAGCGCAACTATTTTGAGCAGCGCAAGGCTTGCGCCACAGAATGGCACAGTTTGAATATTCTGCCCCATGTCCAATCTTGTTTTAAATGTCTCCATGTCAGGACTATCTACTGTATTGTTGTTTTTGATAATTCATTCCAGGATTTCACCACCCTTTGAGTGAACCATTTTTTACGTAGCTTTAAATTCCACCTCAGCTGAAACAGTTGTTTGAAGTGCTTTCCTGTGCTTAGACGATCATTATTAAATGTAATGCTTAACTCATCCTGTAGGTTGTAATCACTTAGTATTCCATAAAGCATGCATGTGTCTCCTCTAAATCTTCAATATGTAAGAGAGTACATTCCCAAAGTTTTTAGCCTGTCATTATAGGATTTATTATGTAATCCAGTAATAGCTTTTGTCCTTCTTCTTTGTATACCCTCAATCCTGTTTATGTCTTCACGTTTGTAAGGTGACCACACCTGCACACAATACTCAAGATTTGGTCTGACCAAAGAATTAAACAATGGTATTAAAACTTTAGCTTCCCTACTAGATATGTGTCTGAGGATACAATTTAAATTTTGGTTTGCCTTTCTTATCTGAAGACAACAATGATGACTAAATGAGAAGTCAGGGGTAATGCTAATTCCCAAGTCTCATTCCTGAATAGTATCTAATAGATTAACTAGTCCAATTTTATATATTGCTTTTGGATTTTTTTTACCCAAATGCATAATTTTACATTTATCTATGTTTAGTTCTAATCTGTTAGTTTCAGTCCAGGACACTACATTACTGATTGCTTGTTGTAAAGTTAACACATCCGATGGATTGCTTACAATAGTTCCTAGTCTGCAATCATCTGCATATCTGGATAACCAGATATTTGGAATGTTCACTTTTAAAGTTGATATATAGGCATTAAATAAGCACGGCCCCAACACTGAATGCTGAGGCACCCCCCCAGTCACCATACCCGATTCAGAATGTATACCCTTAACCAACACTTTCTGCCTCCTATCACTTAACCAATCCCTAATGCAACATATTAGGGTTGTCTCAATCCCCAGGTTTTTTAAGACGGCTATCAGTTCTCTATGTGGTAATTTGTCACAGGCCTTTGAAAAATCCATAAAAACAACATCAACTGGGTTACCTTGGTCGAGTGCTCTATTAACCTTCTCAAAGAAGGTTAAAAGGTTTGTTTGACAAGACCTTGACTTGGTAAAGCCATGCTGAGATATATCTGTCATGCCTTTATCATACAGGGAAACAGTTATCCTTTCCTTAAGTACATTCTCCAATATTTTCCCCAGGAGTGATGTCAGACTTATTGGTCTAAAATTTAAAGGTAATGTTTTAGTGCCCTTTTTGAAAATAGGAATTACAGTAGCTTCCTTCCAACCTTTTAGGACCACTCCTTTGTCTAAGATGTCTGAAAAATATGTGTAAGTGGTAGCGCCAATATGTCAGCTATTTCCCTAATAACCCTAGGGTGTTTTTGATCAGGGCCAGGAAACTTATTGATACAGTATCTATTAACTTAAGTTTATCTAATACCTCCCCTGGATCAATAACAACTGATCCTGGAATTGGGATATCTTGATATTCCTCCTGGGTTATAGGTTTAGTATTGAATACTGAACAGAAAATAGTTATTTTGTAAATTGACCATTTCCTTAATTGACAAAGGCTGTTGCGATGTGTCCTTAAAGGGACCAATCATATGAGAATTTGTCCTTTTACTATTTATGTATGAGTAGAAAGCTTTTTATTATCACTAACTTTAGAAGCTAGTGATAGTTCCAAATTAGCTTTAGCATTCCTAATTTTCTTTTATTTTTGATGAAATGTTTTTAAGTGCTGCCCTATTTGTAATAGTGGGATCTTGTTTGAATTTTTTATAAATTTTTTTTTTTTTTATTAATCAATTTCTTTATTTTAGAGGAGAACCACTGAGGTTTAATTTTTCCATTATTATATTTTTTACTAATAGGTATATATTTTATTATTAAGTTCTTCAAACATCCTATTAGTAGTTCCCACATCTCATTAACTGGTATATTATGAAACAGGTTGTTCCAGTCCCAACAGGAAAATTCTTGTCTGAATTTATTAAAATTTGCTTTTCCAAAATTTAGTCTGGTTGTTACAGCAAAGTCATTTATAACATGAGATTTTACAATTTTGAATAGTACAGTACTATGATCACTATTACCTAATGGAGGGTTTACAGTTACATCAGATAAACAGTCCCCCATATTAGTTAATATAATATCCAGAATATTGTTTTCCCTACTGTTGTCCACTACAGCTTATCTAAGTCCTAGCTGGTCAAACACATCTAAAAAAGATATTTCTAACTTAGTGGTGCCTTGCCATGATGCCCACTTTATATTAAGTAGATTTAAGTCACCTATGAGTAAGATATTATCAGTGGGGTCACTAGTTTGTAGTTGTTTTATTAAGTCTAGGTCCTGATCTAATAAGTAGGATGGTGGTCGGTATATTAAACCCAAAATTATTTTTGACCCATCATTTGGGAGTAATTTAACCCATAGGGATTCATGATTGGATTCCTCTTTTATTATTTCTTCACTATTGATAGATTCGTGGATATAAATAGCCACACCCCCCCTCTATGATCTCTACATTTAGAGTATAATGTATAACCAATGACTTGATACACAAATATATCATTATTATCCCACCATGTTTCAGTGATCAAAGCAATTTGAATATATTGGATGTATAAAAGGATTTTAAATTCCTCAAATGTATTAGTGAGGCTTCTAGCATTTATTAGAGCACCCCCCCCAACATGGAAAATCGGGAACCTTTTTATTCAGGTCTGATGGGATTTTAAACTCTAGTTCCACCCCCTCCTTTCCAGTTTAAATGGAACTGAATGACCTCATTTATTTTTCTACTTAGTATTCTGGTTCCTGCATAATTTAGATGAAGCCCCATCTTCTTTATAGTAGGATTTTTTACCAAGAGACAAGAAATTATCCATAAAGCCTATTTTTTCCTTTAGACAATAACAATGTAACCATTTATTAAGATGTATTATAGTCTCATTTTTGTAAGCATGGTATTCAAATGTGGGTAGTATCCCTGAAATTATTTCTCCCTTAACCTGTCTGATCCTGTTAACAATTTCCATTAAGCTATCCTGGAAAGCGGTAATATTTCTATTTGTAGCATCATTGACACCTAAGTGTAGTATCACTAAGGGGGTAGTGGTACCTTCGAGAAGCCTATCATGTATATCTGGAATATTCCCCATTTTAGCCCCAGGAAGGGTGCTAACTGTGGTACTAGCTTTACACCCATAACAAATCATAGAATCAACCCCTCTTATTATGGAATCCCCCAATAACCACAATGTTTCTATTCTGTTGTTGATCCTCATTTTAGGGGTCCTGTTTATCTGGTTGATATACATTTTGTTGGCCTTCGGTCAATATGGACTCATGTGTCAGAGGTTCATATTTATTGTGGAGTGGTATGGGTGGGTTAAGTGGACTATTATCAAACCAAGTTTGGGTTGTAGTAAGCATCAAGTCTTTTTCACCTTGTGCTTGAGAACAATGTCCAGTATCATGTATACTGCTTTCTCCCTTTGTTTGTTCAAAGATATTATCATTCTGTATGACTGTAGGTTCTATGACACTTTTAGCTACAGTGTCTATATACTCCTCCAGTAAACTGAAATCTGTTTTAGTTTCTAGTGTGTTAGTCAGACTTTTAATTTCCTCCTGTAATGATATTATCAATAAACATTTGTCACAGATAAATTCTTTAGAACTAGGTAACTCTGGAAACATATTTCAATTTGTACATGGTTTTTTACCCTTTCCTCTTTTACTGCGTAATTGCGACATCTTGTTGGGGTGGTTTATAGCCAACTTAATAGGTATTACTACCCAACCAAAAAACAAAACAAGTATTATATAAGAATTACTTACTTTGGATTAAAGAATCTACCCCAGCTTCCCAGTGTTACCAGCGGACACAGCAGACACGCTAATGCATGTGTCTCTGTGCGCGTCTCCGCGCATGACTTGGCATGAACTCACTCGAGCTCACCCCCCTCGCTGTTCTGGTGGCTTTTGTAGTTGCCGACCGGAAGTTCAGAGCTCCTCCCCCAAGGCTGGTGTGATTCCAAAGAGCCCGAAAATGTTAAAAGAAAATAAGAACTAAAGTGCCTTTTCTAGTCAAGCCACCTCATGCAGTGGTATTGACTGCGATACTGGGTGCTAGTGCTCTCAATAAAAGCTACAATTCAGTTTTGCCCCAACAATCACAAGTGTCAACTTCTTTGTTAAAAGGTTTTTTTTCTAGCTCAAGAACATAGATTTTAGTCCCCTGAATCAGCTCAAAGGCTTTTAGGGATAGCCACACTACTTGCCCCGCTCACTGTTCTGGCGGCTTTTGTAGTTGCTGACCGGAAGTTCAGAGCTCTTCCCCCAAGGCTGACGTGATTCCAAAAAGCCTGAAAATGTAAAAAAAAAATAAGAACTAAAGTGCCTTCGCTAGTCAAGCCACCTCATGTAGTGGTCTTGACTGTGGTACTGGGTGATAGTGCTCTCAATTAAAGCTGCAATTCAGTTTTGCCCCAACAAGTGTCAACTTCTTTGTTAAAAATAATTTTGTATAGCTTAAGAACATAGATTTTAGTCCCATGAATCAGCTCAAAGGCTTTTAGGGATAGCCACACTACTCGATGTGAAAACCTCCAGCATACCCTCCATTACTGGTCTGATGTGTTTTTGCCTAGTGCTTTTGCCTATCTGGTTCTTGAGTCCTTGGACTGTAAAGGGGCATTTCCCTAAGCTTAGAGTATATCTTACTGGCTATGCCTTGAGTTGTGGCTAACCACTGATAGAGTAAGCAAGGGAGGGGTGATTGTAAAGCTTTTCTGAGGTGAGCATGTACTGCATCTCTTATTTGGAGGTACCTCCAGAAGTCAGTTTTGGGAATGGCCCATTGTCTCTGGAGCTCTGAAAAGTAGCTGCCTGCAGGGTGTTTTGCTTGGTTTTATCATGCCTCAGTGACAGCGGCTATGGAGACATCCCCAATAGTGACAGTCACATTGCTGAGTGTCAGCAATGCAGTGTCAGGGATGCCTCCTGTTTCCATCAGGGGCTCTGCCCCCACACCCCTGGTCTCTAGGATTCCAACTCGAAGTCGGAGTTGGACTGGGGGGAACACCCTGCGAGGCAATCCCCTGGTCATGGGAGACCATCACAGTGACAAGTGGATTTTGGCTAAATCCTGTTGCTGTGGTGGTCTTTGCTGTCGGGGTTTTGATGTGGCGACAGTATACTGTTTTGCTGTAATATATCTGTTATCTGGACTATTTCTCAGGCTACCATCCCCTTCAGTTTATTGGTTTCCTGTCCACTGTGAGGTTTGAGTTTCCCCATAGTGGGGCTAAGTTAACTAAGCTAGGGTCAGCCTTAATTCTTCTGTGTAGTTTACCACAGTATTTTATAGATGGGCCTATTGTGGGGTGTGCAGCCATGGATTTTGGGGGGGTGGCATACAGGAGTGCTGACATGTGTTGCATCTTACTTTGGGCTTCTTCCATGCTCAGCCATTGGGGTGCATTGGGTGTCTGGCCCTTGAACCAGATCAGGGTTTGAGTTGCCTGGAATGCCCATTTGTACCCTTCCCATCATGGGAGGCACCCTCCACCCATTGTCCAGTGTGCCCTTAGCTTAGTTCTGCTATATCTGAGCTTTTTGTTTTCCCATAAGTCATTTCCCACCACCTTGTCAATTCTGAATATCCACTTTGTATGCAGCGCAAGGGGAATGAGGGACGATATATAGAAAACCTTGGGAGCAGCAATCATCTTAATAGATGAGATTTCCCAACCATTGTAAGATTCTGTCTTTTCCATCTCTCAAATTCACTCCTTATGCCAGTCAGTATGGGGTCAAGGTTTAATTTTTACAACTTGGATAAGCAGGAGTCTATAGTGATACCCAGATATTTGTCGGACTCCCTCACCCATTTCAGGCCTAGCTGGTTAACTACTCCTGGGGTGCATCTAGAGTTCAAGGGAAGAACCTCAGTTTTGGTATGATTTAACTTTAAACCACATAGTAGTGTGAATTGTGCAAATATGTCCAAGAGGGGTTTAAGGGATGCCTCTATGTCTGCAAGTTGGACTAGTGAATCATCAGTGTACATGAGCATTGAATAACTCTGCTTACCTACCTCTATTCCTTTAATCTTGGCCTGCTGCCTGATGCTTGCTGCAAATAGTTCTACTGCTAGTACGAGTAACAGTGGAAAGAGTGGACATCCCTATCGGGTGCCTCTCTGCAACAGGATGGGATTGGAAAGGAGTAAGTTAGTCAGGATTCTTGCAATTGGGTAATTGTATAGCACCCTAATCCATTTTTGGAATATAGACCCAAACCCTAAATGGATGAGCACCCCTTGTAGGTAGTTTCATTTGATAGAATTGAAGGCCTTTTTGATGTCTATGGCCACTGCTGCTGCAGGTGACTATAGGCCCATAGCATCTTGAATTAGGTTTATTAGAGATCTGATGTGGTCTGCCCCACACCTCCCCTGGACAAGCCTGTCTTGACTTGGGTGGATAAGGAGTGACAGCAAGGGATTAAGTCTTGCCGCTAGCACCTCAGCAAAAAATTTACTATCAGTGTTTATTAGGGCTATGAGTCTGTAACTGCCTGCCTTGGTGGCGTCTTTCCCTTTCTTCGGTAGCACAGTGGCCACCACCTCTCTGAGAGTGGGAGGAAAACTGCCTACGGTTAGAGCCTCCTTGTAAACTGTAAGTAAAAGTAAGTAAGATGTTAATTCATAAATTGCTTTATGAATTGGATACACTCATTTGAGTAATTGCTCACTTACAATGAGATCCATGTATTACAATGTGTTCCAATAAATTCAAGAAACAAAATACAAAACTACAAAATTACAAAAATTATATTAAAAGAACAATCCTGAGTACAATGCACCACTGACTCTTAAATTCTATTTTTTTTTCAAATACAACATTCTACATCTGTCTATGATTGGACATTTATTCAATTAAAGTGCAACAGTGCCTAGAACTGATCTACTGTAAGTATAGGGGAGATTTCTGTGGCCAGGGCTTGCCATAGTTCTACAGGATACCCATCCCCTCCTGCAGATGTCCCTTTATTCTGGTCTTGTATGGCCTGTCTGATTCCCTCCTCTGTGATTGGGAAGTCTAGTACTGTGGCTTGCTGCTCTGTCAGGTAAGGTGTTACAGTGGACTTAAGGAAGGTTTCCAAGGCCTGGGGATCTAGTACTCTCGAGGACGTGTAAAATTCTGCATAAAAATTTTACATTATTCTGTTTATCTCCCCTGCTTTGGTTTGGACTTGCCCTTTTCCATTGAATAGGCCTGCAATGTTCCTCTCTGCTGTTGCTTCCACAGCATGTTGTCCTAGACCTTCCCCTTCTTCTCTCCTCCTTCCCAGTACTTGTGCCTTAATCTAAGGATAGATATTTCTGCCTTTCTTGACAGGAGCTCATTTATCTCCATACAGAGACCAAGGATGGTACGCCCTATAGGGGAATGATGGTTGGCATGAGGGAGGCCCTTAAATTTAATTTCTGCTTCATGAAGTTCATCCTCTAATTGAGAAAGGCACTGTTCCCTCTGCTTTCTATGTGCCATTGCATACCCTATGATTCCCCCTCTTAGTGTGGAATTGAAAGCCTCCCAAGTATTCCCTGGTGTAGTCTCCCCCGGGGATCTCTGTAAAGAAGAAGGAGGTCTTGTGTTTTGGCCCAGGATATAAAATCAGGGTCCCTCAGTAGAAGAGGGTCCAGCCTCCATGATTTATCTCTGGGGATCTGAGGTCCCCATGAGAAAAGTAGTTGGACTGAGACAGGGTCTGAAATTATTATTGGTAGTATTTTGGATTCTGTGTCTGCCTGCATGAGTGTTAGGGAAGTCAACCAAAGGTCCAGCCTGCTATGTGTGCCATGGACTGGGGTGTAATAGGAGTATTTTGCCCTTGGGTGGAGCAGTCTCCATATATCCTCCAGCCCTGTATTGCTCATTAGCTGCCACAAGGCCTAGAGGCCTTTGGTGTAGGATTCAGCCCATGTCCCTGTTCTGTCCATTGCTGGGGTCAGAACCAGGTTAAAATCCCACCCAGGGGGATAGGTAAACCCACTTGGGCCAATGTTTCAGTTTCTTGGCAATGCTGTGAAAGAATGATGGGTCATCCTCATTGGGACCACAGATATTACCCAGTAGGATTTGCCTGCTGGGGATGTTCATTGGGGCTAGTACCCAACTACGCTGTACATCACTAGCTGACTTGGCCAGAGTACATTAGAGGACCTTGTGCACTAAAATTGCTATCCCCTCTTTCAGATAGGTGCTGAAGAACACAATGCCTGTCCTATCCATTCTTTTTTCAGCTTCATATGGTCCTCCTTATCCAACTTAGTTTCCTGCAGGAAGGCCAGGTCGGCTCACAGCTTCTTCAGTCATGAAATTACCTGTTTGCATTTATTTATTTGTTTATTTATTTGTTTATTTGTGAGAATCATGTTACAACCTTTGAGCCAGAGGCTCATTTCCGAAGGTACCTCGTCACATTGAGACATACATAGCATTTAGATTACATAGTACAGGTTTTCTTCAAGTAGGCATTTGTTAGAAGCACCACGTCACACTGTGGTCAAACAACATACATTTAAGTTACAGGACACTTGTAATAGAAATAGGTCTGACACGACTGGTTTCATTTGCTGAGCAAGCAACTGGCATGAGACAGCATGCTCTGGCCCGGTTATACATAGGAATGGCGTGCTAGGTAAGGGATGGGGCTGGACTAGGTGGGGAGCTTCCCGGTGGGCATTGTCACGGGTGGAGTGGTCGAGGTAGGGCCTTATTCAGAGACAGAAACAGCTACGAGTGTTGAAGAGTTGGCTCAGAAGGGTGGTTTTGAATTTGGAGATTGTGATGGAATTGGAGGTGGTGGAAGGGAGATAGTTAGACCAGAGTGGGGCTGTGTACCAGAAGGACCTCTGACCATGAGTGGTTCTTGATCTGGGGACCAGTAGAGTGGTCTTGTTGGAGGACCATGTAGCAACAGTGGGCAGGATCCGGCAGATGGATGCAGTCACCCCCGGTGGAGAGAGCCCGAGTAGGGTTTTTTTTTGTGAGTAGGCAGGTATGATAGCGAAGTCACTCATCTAGTGTCAGGAGTTTAGCATCATTATACAGTTAACAGGTGTGTGTGAGCCTGGGGGCACCAGTAATCAGTCTGCAAGCCTTATTTGGGGTTATGTGAATTTTTTTGAGAGCAGTTGTGTTAGCAGCACCATAGATTGGTAAGCCATAGTCTACCAGGGACAGTACTGAGGATGTGACAGCAAGCCGCAGAGCATTTGGGGGGGAGGCAGTTTCGATGGCGGAAGAGGATGCCAAGCCGTATGTTGGCGGCGGATGCAAGGGCTTCTATGTGTTCGTGGAATGTAAGGGCTGAGTCGAAGGTAATCCCGAGGTATTTGTATGAGCAGACTTGTTCCAGAGGTTGTTTGGTACTAGGAAGAATATGGAGTGGGTGGTTTCTGGCTTTGTTTTGAGGGTGGGCAAAAAGCATAGCTTTGTTTTTTTTTAAGATTAATGATGAGTCTGTGCTCCTTAAACCAGGCATCTGCCTCATTGAAGGACTGTTGTAGGGAATCCTGAAGGGAGATAGGGTTGCGATGAGTAGCAAAAATGACAGCATCGTCAGCATACAGAAGCATTTTGCCCAAGCACTGGGCAGGGTGTTCAGATAGAGTGAGAAGAGGAGGGGGCCCAGGATGGAGCCTTGGGGAACTCCTGAGTGTATGGGATGGGTATTAGAGAGTGTTCCACTGATTTTTACACACTGTGATCAGGCGCTTAGGTAGCCTGAGCACCATGCCAGTGGGCCAGCCACGAGACCAGTGTGACAGAGGGCGTTCGGCAGAAGAGGGTGGGAGACAGTGTCAAAAGCCTTTGATAGGTCAATGAACACTGCACCAGCTAGTGAGCTGGTGTCCAGGGAGGAGTGAAGGAAATTGGAGAATTTAATTAGTGTGGTGCTGGTACTGTGGCCAGCATGGAAGCCATGCTGCTCAGGGCATAAGATGTCATGCTTGGATAGATATTCGGTGATTTGAATGGCCACGATTTTTTCCAGGGCTTTTGAGAGGGAAGGGAGGGTGGAGATTGGTTGGTAGTTGTTGGTTGCAGACCTGTCACCACCTTTATGAATGGGCGTGACTATGGCTGTTTTCCAGGCAGAAGGAAATTGTCCCAGGCAGAGCAATCGGTTTAGTAGGCTGGTGAGCGGGGCTAGGACTTCATCTAGTACCAACCTGAGGAAACTGGGATCCAGAGAGTCGCTGCCAGGATTGTTGCCATTTAAAGCTTTGATAAGGATGGGTCTGGCCTCCCGAGCAGATACCTTGCACAGATGGAAGCTGGAGTGGTGGCGGACGGGGGTTGGCTTGGGGGTCAAAGAAATTACTGGGGAGGATTGAGCTGAGGTTGGTGAAAGCAGTGTTGAGGCAGTTAGCTATGAAGGCAGGATCAGTGGAGGTAGTACCATCACTTGAGAGCTGGGATGGGGGAGGGGACCGTGTCTTTCCATTTAACTGCTTAATATTATCCCAGAACTTGCAGGCCGAGCCCCAGGAAGAGGTGAGGGTGGCCTGGTAGTAGTCAGCCTTGGCTTAACGGACTGCCCAAGAGCACTTATTCCGGGCTGCATTGTAGGCTTGTCTATCAGCCAGCCGGCCTGTTTCAGTGGCACGGTACCAGAGGTTATCCCAATCTCTAAGCAACTGTAGGAGGGCAGGGCTGACCCAGGGCGCATTCTGTTTTTTGGATCGGGCTTTTGTGAAGGGTGCAAAGAGATCACAGGCATTGTTGAACATTTGGGAGAAGAAAGCGAGGGCAGTGTCAATGTCGGGTGCATGCTGAATGGGGGACCAGTTTATCTGGGTGAGAAACTGCCTAAGTTTTTTCAACCCACCGGGGCGAAGGCACCTTCTGAGGGTGGTTTGTGCTTTGGGTTTGGGATTGGGGGCTGCCCATAGAAATAGGATAGGGGAGTGGTCACTTAGGGTGTCTGGTAGGACCTGGATGTTTTGGATTTTTTGGGGTCGATTGGTGATGAGTACATCCAGTAGGGTTCTGGTTCCTGTTTTGGGGTTTATTCTAGTGGGTTGGGTGACGAGTTGTGTCAAATCTTGGGCGGCAAAAGTGTCCTGGATTGAGGAAGAGGAGGGGCTGAGCCAGTTTATGTTTAGGTCACCAACTAGGATTTGCTCCGCCGCATGGTGAAGGGTGGCCAGATAGTCAGTTAGCGATACCAAGGCTGGGTTCTGGTTTTTGGGGGGAATGTAGGCAGTGGTGAAATAGAGAGGGCCCTGAGAGGGGTCAGGGGTGAGCTTGAGGGTGAGGGTCTGGGCCTCATTTACAAGGGCAGGGGTAGGGAGTGTTTGACCAGTAATTATGTCCCGAATGTAGATTGCACAGCCTCCCCCTCGTTTGCCTACTCGGTCCTCCCGGTATAGGGTATAGCCAGGGAGAGAGACAAGAGAGTCAGGGGTGGATCTGGACAGCCAGGTTTCTACCAGGGCTATGATGTCCGGTTGGTGTGCTGTGACCCAGCACTGGAGGGCGTCAAATTTTTTCAGCAGGCTGCATATGTTCATAGAGGCTATTTTAAGGAAAGTGGGCCAAGTTGATGGGTGGGAGGGGGCTGGTCCTGGGTTGGGATGTATGTTGCCAGAAAGTAGAAGCAGGAGGGCCAAGGCTCTGGTCTGGGCATGGCAGCAAGTCAGCTTCTTTGGTGTACGCTGGGGGTGGCCATGGTGGTGAAAGGAATGGGCAGGGTTTGAAGGTTTGGGAGGGCATGGATGAATTCCAACCATGGGTGTCATGGTGAACAGCGGGGTGGATAGGGGAGGGTGCCGTGGGCAGGGTCCATGGTCAGTGTCAGGAGTAATGGTCGTGCTAGATCAGTGAGAGTTGTGGGTACAGGATGTGGGCCGTGTGAATATGTTTGGCCGAAGGGATGTATGTACTAGCAAGAGAACGGGGGGGAGACATTTGAGGAGAAGGGGCACAAACATAATGCCTATTGTAAGGAGCAAGGTAGGAAGGGTACATGTATCTTGTATGTCCCCAGGAAAGCGTGGATACCACTTTGGATTAGTGGTAGTGTCATGGACTCTGGTGGACAGGGTACAAGGTTCTAACTCCTGGAGGGGCAAGAGGAGAATGGACCTGGGCAGGTGTAGGTTCCACTATCCAGGTGGTTCCAAAACGGGCTAGTATTGGGCCAAAACCAGGGTGGAAATAGAGACTCCTAGTGGTCACTGAAGGTTAGCGTCAGCCTAGGGTGTGGTCTGATAGTTGGGTCGGATCAGTGTGCCAGGCTAGTATGACGTCTGGGTATAGGAATGTAGAGTTCAGAGACAGGAGTGGGAGTAAGGGGATAGAGTACTGCACGTGGGTAGAGGGTTCCCAGGAAGTAGAAGGAGGGAAGTTCGGACAGTGAAAACCAATGTGGGTAGTCAGGGGTCCCTCTGGTGGCAGGCTGGTATAAGCTGCTAGTGGGACTTAGTAAATTTAGGAACAGGATGTGATGTCATAGGTAAGAGACTATAAAAGTAAAGCCGACCCAGGGTGGGGCAGTTGATGTGCACAGTGTGTTGATGGGCTAACACCCCTCCCTAGGGTGCACTTCAAGAGGTGGTCTAATTACCTCTGTGCCTGTCGGAGCTTCAGATAGCTCAGCTGCTGCTCCTTGGAGTGATTGTCTGGGAAAATTGGGGTGTGAAGCCCCCTTACCTTCCAGGTGATTAGATTAATTTCACCCATTGTCTTCAAAGTGGGGCAAATGTGTTGCATGTGCATGAATCATCCTAGAAGTGAGCCTGACCTGCTCTCCCAGCACTGTGGTTCAAAACCCAAAAACACACATTATAAAATAACTGTTACATTTTCCCCTTCCTTGCCCCCCTGATAGACCCATTGGTTACCCTCAGTTTCATAGCTGACAATCTCTTTCTTAACTTCATGCACACAACAAAACTATTTACAATTACTCCTTTCCCTTCTTTCTCTCTTGATGGGCAGTAGAAGCTCCTAGCCAGCAGCTGAGAATCTCACAAGGCCAACTTCATTGCCATGGGGCCATCTGGCTCTCTGCACCCGACTGACCAGTTATGTGTCATTTTTGCAATGGTTATTCACCTGCCTGTCTGATTGCAGAGAGGGGCAGGCTGACACTCTCTTTGCCCCTGCCCCTTCAAGGTTGTTGTTGTCTTGTTCAGCAGCAGAAGCTCTACATGGTCTCTCCATGCTCTTAGGCTGCTTTCCTCATTGTGCTGCCTACATTCAGTAATTACTGTAACCTAATATCCCTCCAGTCTGCAATACTGCAGTTTTTTAAAGGGGGGACCTCTTGTCCACAAGCCCTTTATGGCTTACCCTTGGAGCATGTGGGACTAGTGGGGGGTGATCCCCCTCATATGCCTTTCTTAAACTGACTGGCAGCTATAAATATCCATGTTGTCCTCACTGAGCCTTAATGCACATGTTGCTTTTGTCCCCAGTCTTTGGCCCCTCTGGGCAGGAGATTAGGGAACTATGAGTTTGTATTATGTCTTGGGGTGAGCTACAGTATATTAAAGGGAACCCACAGCTGAGTCACTCAATTTAGCTCTCCATGTGTGTGCAGAACCTTGGTGCTTTTACTTGCTCTTCTGCATCATTTAAAGGGTTAGTCCCCACGCCCCTTCCCTCCAAACCAACCAAAGGGTGTATCATTTATATCTACATAAGGAAACCAAGACCATTGGAGATGATCAGGTCATTGCTCTCAATTAGTAACATTTTAGGAGTCATATTAGCCCCCTGCACTGTGGGCCTATACCTTCATTCTATGCAGCAGACACCAACATTGTCCTTTCATGGGATGTGTGTGCCTTGCTCTGGGCTTTGAGTTGCCAGCAAAAGGAGGGCCCTGGACCATAGACTTGTTGCTTGGTGAGGTAGGTGGACTCTTGTACCATTATCCCAGTTTTCAAACATCGCTTTTCTGGGGGATTCAAACCGCCAGCTTAGATGCAACCCCTTGCTTTGCCTACACTCCCCCTCCTTCCCCAAAACCCTGTAAAATCAGAGCAGAGCACTTATCTGACCAAGATCCACCAGTGTTAGGATTGTTAACCATCTGATCTTCACGGCTCCTCTGGTTCAGGTTCTGGTGTGGCTGGTTGCAGTAGCAATTCTTGTGATCATTCTAGCTCCTCCTCTGTGACAATAAAGGCCCAGGAATCCTTGTTGCTCAAGTTCTGCTGGTAGACATCCACTGCAGGCTGTTGTGAAAAATCGGCTGGGTGTTGGATCGGGCTTTCAGAAGTTGCAGGCCTTAGCACTTCACATCTGTTCTCCATAGAGTAAGCATCCATCGGGTCCTCTGTTCCTGGGTGTCAATAGAATCCTTGGGGTTCACAGCAATGTCTCTGGTCTTGGGATGGTCTTGCTTGTCATGGGATTTAGAATTTTGTCTCTGTGGCTCCTTTGGGGGAGTGACCAGGCCTCATTTGTTCTGGATCTTTCCATCATGGTGTCTCTTCTCGCTCCTGGGTTGCTTGATGCTGTCTCCCCCCTTCCATGCTGACCTTGCTGCAGTGACTGTTTCTGTACTTGAGTCACCTCCCTTGGCCAGGTGAGTCACAGAAAGTCCATAATAGATTCTGGGGTACTGAAGGTAAGTGGGACCTCATTGTAAATGAAGCACATAACTGCAGGGTAATGCAATGCAAACTTAATCCCTATATGGTGCAGTATATTGCAGACCTCAGTATAAGCTTTTCTCTTGCCTGACAGATCCTTGGAATAATCTTGATATATATAGATCTGAAGGTTTTGCCAATAAAGGGGACCCTGTGTTCTTGCAGCCTCCATGATTGCTTCTTTTGTTCTAAAGTTGATGAAGTGGGCCAGTATTGGTCTGGGTTTGTTCCTGGCCCTGGGAAGTGAGGCCAGGGACTGATGCACCTGCTCAATGTCAAGTTGGTGTGGAGGGTTCCATTTAATAATTCCAGGCAATACATGCTGCAGAAATCCACTTGTGTCCCTCATCGCTCCCTTGGAGAAGCCTAGGAACTGGAGGTTATTCTGCCTGCTCCAGTTCACTAGATCACCCACATTGTCCACTAAAGTGTGGAGGGTTCTGTTTTGCTCCCTGACAGTGTTGCTGAGTTCATTTATCATTATTTGCTGTGTGCTGACTTGCGTTCAATCCGCTGAATACAGCCTTCTAAGTTCTGGATGGTCATTGTAGTGTCGTTTGATGCGATCACAACATTCTGCATTTAAGCCATCAATTGAACAAACATGTTTTGAATTGTTGCGGGGTTCCAGATCATGGCTAGGGGAGCCACCATGCTTTCAATGTTGCCTGCTAGTACCCTTGGATCTTTCGAGAAATGCAGTCCTGAGTCTCTTTTTTTTTTTGTGGAAAGGAAATGATCGCTAGGTTCAGTGTAGGTAGAGCAACCTTTTTGTCTGATTCTTTTTGTATCAGTTGAGCAAGTTATGACAGATTTAAATGGATAAACCCCTCTTGAAAGGTAGTGCTAAGAAATTAGGCAGCCATCTCACCCAAGGTTAGGCCATGGCCCCTTAAGAAGTAATTATTAAATTAAGTTTCCATGTCCTGTTCATTATCAATAGTGACATTTGAGTTTTTAAGTGGACCAATTTTATGTTGACCTCCACGTAGTCCACTAATGTAATTAAAAAATGTTTTTTATTATCGCCAGTTTTTAGAGTAAGTTGCTCTTCCACATCTTGTTTGGCTTTTTTTATGAGGTGTCACACTTTTTCTTAACCTTTGCTTGTACTTGACCCATGCATTAATTGTAGGTTTTGATTTGTATTTTTTGAAGGCTCTATTTTTCTTTATTTCTTTCCTGATATTATTGCAAAACCATAGTGGTGCCTTCCCTTAATTATTATATTTTGCTCTTTCAGGTACAAAGTTCTTAATGCAATAGTCTAGTTTGTTTTTGATATTGGTCCACTTTTGCTCCAAGGGTAATTGGTCCTCTTCCTTTTTCCAAAACCCATGTTGCTAGATATTTTCTCATTTCACTATATCTTGCTTTATGGTAACATTTCATCTTAGTAATGTCTTTAATTACCCTCCAATTCTCTTGAACTTTAATATGTACCATATTATGGTCACTTTTCATTAATAATTACCTTATTTTACCGTTTATGGTGTCAGTATCCAGGTGTGTAATTACAATATACAGTAGGTTTTCCCCTCTTGTATATGCATGTACCAGCTGACTCATGTTGTTACTAAATATAAAGTCCAGTAAGCTATTGGCCAGGGTGGACTGTCCTCCACTAGTTTCCCAATGTATATTAGGAAGATTGAAATCTCCAATTATCACTGTTATTGGTCTAGCACCTGATTCAGCTCAGGTGCTCATACACTGTTCATTCTGCTCTATTGTAAGTGAGAGGGACCTGTAACAGACACCTAACACTATTTGTTTGTTACTGGGTATGTTTATTTTTGCCCATATTTGTTCCACTGTGTCCATATGATTTGTAGGTATTTCACGTTCACTAGCTTAAAAAGATTACTCACATAGAGGCCTACACCTGCACCGTGCTTATCTAATCTGTCTCAATAGAATAATTGGTAGCCAGATATTTGTTTTCCCTATCCCTCACTAGTCCATGTTTTTTTTTCCCCAACAATTTATCTCCCCCTACTACCCACTGGACCCGCATCATTGGAGTCGCCCATGACGCCTGGTCTCTGCCAGAGCCTTACCTGTTAGTCCCAGGTCCCTCCATTCTGCCACGGAACCCCCCCAGGCAGGGTCAGGGTGGGGGCAATCCCACGAATCTTGCAAGTGTCAGGGTCCAGGGCTGCAGGTTTTGGCTCCAGCACATAAAAACCCCGGCTCAGCACTCTGTCTTCTTGTCTCCAGTGGGGGTATTTCCAATTTTCTTCCCTCTGGGACATCGCGGGCCCTGTACATCAAGGTGTGAATGCTGATGTCGGCAACATCTCTCCCCCCCTCCCTATAGTTCCTGAGGCTGATTGGTTGCTGACCTATGTCCTCAACCTATCCAGCCCCTAGGACTCCAACTTGCTGTCGTGCCCCCAGCCTCCACCAGAGGTCGCCACCCGTCGGGATAGTGAACCCTCCCTCCCCTGGAGAAGGTAAGCTGTCGTCAGACGCTCCAGCCTATCTCCCCCGGCGGCCCGACCTAGCTTCCGAACCTGGGTCGCCGTCGTGGAGCGAGGTGTGGCATCCAGCACATCAACCCTCAGCGCCACCAGGCCTGCTAGTCCACCATGTTTAGGTGATGCCACATGTGTGGATGTTTTCATATTTCAAAAGATCTTGCAGTGCATCAATCTTATTGTTTAGGCTTCTGGCACTGATTAAAAGTATAATACTTACATCAGAACCCTTGCTTGTGTTAGGAGTGGTAGTGTAATTAGCTGCTGTTCCACAATTACCCTCAGGTACTAGTTTAAATGAACACTAGTGATCACTTCTCTAAACAGTTCTCCCAGCAGTTTATTACCTTTTTATGTAGGCTTGTGCACAGACGCAAGCAACATCTTGTGGTGTGTCAGTGTTGGCCAATGCAGGGGATGCTTTAGAGGGTGCGTCACTCAGCCGCCAAACAGTGAGCATGCTGCCAATGATAGCAGTTTCAGAGACAGCCAAAGAGTTGAAACCAATCTGCCTCTGCAATCAGAGACAGGCTCGTCATTGCAGCAGCAAATGACATGCCTCCATTACGTGCCTTTGCTGGTGAAACATTTCAGTAAATATGGCGACTCCTGCCTTCCACCACATAGTCCACAGAAAGCCGACATCAGGGTGCTCAGTCCCCATGTCAACATGTTCCCCTACCACATTATGTGGCACACCATATCATGGCAGCTCCTGTAGCCCACCACACGCTCCTGAAAAGTCAACATCAGGGTGCCCAATCCCCGTGTTGGCATTCCCTCCTCTTAGTATGTCTTTCCTGGTTAAACAGTTTCTCCTTTCCTTTCCAACACCGGGATGCCCACTCCTGGTGTTGCATGCTACCCCAACCGTCTTTACACCCTTGCCAACATTGGGGTGCCCAGTTGCCCGATGTCCGCTTCCCAAATTGTGGAACACTGGGGCCCACCCCAGTGTGTCTATTTTTTTGTGCGTTTCGTGTGTAACCTGTAAATGAAAAACCTTCCCTTGTGGTCTTTTTCCCTGAAAACAAAAAACTGTTCACCATTGTCTCCTTTTCCATCTCCCCATCCCCATCCCCACCCTCCCTCCTGCGTGCCCACTTCCCCACCCCCTTATCCATATTTACCCTCTGGAGGTCAGCAGCCATGATCTTCTCTGAATTGAGACATGTCTGCACTCTTCAATGCTGAACTGCGAATTGAAGAAATGATGGTAGGCTTTATAATGGGAGGTAATGGGGGGTTTAACCTTAGGTTGATATCTCAGCCATTTTGGGGAATTTTGGCCTCAAGTTTTCAACATGGGGTTCCTGGGACCCCACCTCATAAACATGTCACTGTTATTTAGTTTCTCGGTCCTGAAAGGTAATTTTTTGGTTGATGCACAGAATCACCTTTTGGGACTGATTAACAAGACGACAGTGCAACCGTTCATGAGGGGAGGTCCCAAAAAGCCCACTTTGCAAATTTGGTGAAAAAATTCAAAAAAATGACTGCATTATGAGTGTGCATTGTGCAGTTTCTACGCATGCTCATAACTTCATTCATTTTTAATATTTTCTCTCCAGATTTTTAACATTGCCATTTTTCACACTTCCTTATAAACAGTATAGCTGTTATTTTCACATCCTTCCTGAAACATGTTTTCACACCTCTGGAGCAGAATGGTGCAGTCACTGTGGGAAATCAACTTTTGGGACAGATTAACAAAATCACAGTGACACTATTCGTAAGGAGAGGTTCAAAAATGTTCAGGTTGAAAATTTGGTGAAAAAATTCCAAAAAATGATTGTGTTACAAGTGTACATTGTGCAGTTTCTACACACATTCATAACTTCACCAATTTTTCATATTTTCACTCTAGATTTTCAGAATTGCAATTTTTCACACCACCTCATGAACAGTACAGCTGACATTTTTCACATCGTGCCAGAAATGTGTTTTCACACCTGTGGTACCAAATGGTACAGTTGCTGTGCAAAACCACCTTTTAGGGTTGAGTAATGAAATGATAGTGCCTCTGTTCATGAGGTGGGGTCACAAAAAGCTCATTTTGAAAGTGTAGAGCAAAAATGCCAACAAACAGCCTGGACATTAGGGTTTCCAACCATAACACCCTAGTTTGTAGAGACTGACAGGCATCGGGGGTGTGACTTGGGATTGTTAGCTGTAATACTCACACCATTCCACCCCCACCCTGCAGCCAGTGACAGGCATCAAGGTGTGCCTTGGGGCCTTCATTCCCAATGTTCACCCCATTCTCCTACACTACACCCATCTCAGCATATTTTCTTATATAATAGGGTGAGCATAAGGCCCAAAGACCCCACGGCACACTGCAACATCTGTAAGTGTCTGCAGGGTAGGGTGAGGTGAAATGGTGCGAGCATTATGGCCGATGACCCAAAGGCACACACCCAATACCTGTTAGTCTCTGCAAGGTGGGAGTGGAGGTTGGCATCAGTTCAATACTTCACTGCCATTCCTGTTATGCATCTCTCTAATTCCTGTACTACCAATACCAATGCTAGCAAGCCAACATTCAGCACTGACAAATGCTTGTTTGCAAAGGTGTAGTCCATCTTGGGCAAATAAACCTTGTTGCCCTTGGAATTTTTGCCATGTTTTGAGATGTTTGATATTGTTAAAAAAGGCACCATTTTCTTAAACTGTTATTGATTTGTAACATTTTTTGATTCCACTTTTGGTTTGCCCTTGGAACAAGTAGTATTTCAGATAACACTACTTGGCAGTTCATTTCATTTAGAGTTTTATTCAGTATTTGGTGATCAAGCAAGATTTCATGACCACATTTATTCTGTGTGTCATTTGTTCCAGCATGTATGATGACTAGTTTTTCACTTTCAACGTGTATTATTATTTTAGGAGCCAGATGGTGAATGTTCCCCAGGCCAGCACTTGGGAAGCAACTACTGATCACCATTTCTTTGTTTCCATTAGTAGTATATTTATCTGTAAATTTGGTGATCAAGTCACCTATGATAAAGGTAGTTCTAATTTCAGCTTGATTAACTCCTTGATTTATCTGTATTTCAGGATGGATTTCTATTTCCATGGCACTGCTAACAATATTAATAAGGTTTTGGGTGGGAGTAGTGTTTAATAAGACACTATTTTTTCTAGTTGTGCTCTTTGAGTTGCCATTTATTTGTTTTGTCTGTACATGCTTGTCACTGGAGTGTATAGACTGTTCCACCATATTGTTTATAACAGCCATACCTACTGTAGTATTTCATTTGTATTGCCATCAGTATTTTTGGCATTCGTGATATCCATTAATGCATCTGCTTCACAATCTAATCTTTCAATTAAGTTCATTAGTGGGGTGTATCTATTTGCTACTGGTATCTGGAAGTCCATAGCACTCTGTCCCTTTCTGTATTTTTATTTGGGTTAATATATTGCATTGCCAGTCTTCCCCTTCCTCCACCTCCCTGGGCCACTTACGATTTCCTTTAATTTTCTTTTCAGAGGAATCAATTTGTTCACCTTCAGTAGTATTTTTTAACTGCAATTTTAGTGTTTTGTTATCTAACGCTAACCCCAGTAGTTTAATTTTCAATTCCTTTATCTCAGCACAGTGTTTGCATATGAATATACCTATGTCACTCTGTGGAAAGATAGTAAATTTCTTACAAGATTCACATTTGGTGTCTATTTCTCCGGTTGACAATTGTACTGCATTGTCCTCCATATTCAGTGACAAATCAGATGTTTATTTGTTTGGTTATTTGAGTAAGATAATTTCCTGGTGAGTTGGCTGCACCTGGCTGACATTGGCAGACATGATTGCTTCTGCCAGTGTTGCCTCCCCCCAGTGCTCTCCTCCATTCGTTTAGGTGACAAATATATGTGCACCCCACCAGAAGTGCCACTCCAGAACTTCCTGTCACTTGCTGGTTTTAAAACTTAATTTTACAGGCTACACAAGTGTCTTTCTCTTAAAAGAGCAACATAAACGTGCCAGGGGTTCTCAAATGGGTACCCCAAATGGCAGCGATGCTGCAGCAACCAAAAAAACTGCATCTCAAGAATGAGGAGGTCAGGGGTCAAACTGACCTTTTCCAAGAAAATGCAGAACAGTAAATTCAAACACACACCTCTCTCAGAGGTTTGCTAAAAAAAACACCCTCCACACAGCTCTGAGGGTTTAATTGGCTTCTTAGGTCTCTCCACTCACTTAGGTGAAAAATATATGTGCGCCAAACTGTAAGTGCCACTCTGGGACTTCCTGTCACTCACTGCTTTCAAAACTTAATTTTACAGAGCTATTCAAATATCTTGCCCTTAAAAGAGCAAAATAAACATGCCTGAGGTTCTCAAAAGGGTACCCCAAATGGCAGTGATGCTGCAGTACCCACAAAACCTGCCTCTCAAGATGGGGAGGTCAGAGGGTCAAATTGTTCTTTTCAAAGAAAGTGCAGAACAGTAAAAAAAAATCACACACACCTCTCAGAGGTTTGCTAAAATAACACCCTGCACACAACTCTGAGGGTTTAGTTGGCTCACCAGTACTTTGATGTTACATATACATCATTTACATTATGTGACTGCCTGACCCTATCCATTCCTCATCACCACTCTGGACTTGGATGCATACCCAACACCCACACCTCAGCCCTCTGGGTGCAAACTTACCAGGTGCCAGCACAGCCAGATGCACACCCAGCCCATGTCATGGTTTTCTGACCCAGTACCCCCTGGGCCCCCTGTATCCTTTTATTACACCTCTTTCCTCTGCCCTCCCCCCAACTTCCTTTCTGTTCCTCCACTAGCCCATTTCCAGCTATTACGATGGAATAAGGGCTTCCCTCTATCTGCACTCTCCTATCCCACTCCTTGAAAGCTCCCTCCAATTGTAAATTGAAATAGTCTAGTCCCACTTCTGACCAGTGCACCCCATCCTGACAGTATAGCCCCACACCCTCAAGTGAGGTGTCCTGATGTGTAATATTCATGCTCTTTTGTTCCTGTACCATTGCTGTCACCTTCTTGTTCAGCCTCCTTCTAGCACCTTGCACAGTTTTAATATCCCTTGTCTGCCTCCATACCCTTTCCGGAACCACATCAGACCATATAATCACCACAACTGGCCACTACATCTTCATTTTCTCCAAATTGCCTTTTATTCCAACCAATGTCCACTCATGGCCTTCCCCCATGTCATGCCCCCCAAATGTAACCCAAACAAATCTGGCTTTGGAAGCTTCACCTTCATCACCTCCAATAATGGCAACTGTTGGGCCCACCACATGCCCCTGCTCCCCTTCCAATGCACTTTGCTCACCCTACCTCATCCCTCATGGGCCTGCTCCAGCCCAAAGTTCTATCCTGTCATCAAAACATTGTGCCATCCTCACACCACAGCCATCTTCTTCTAGTCCTCTAACTCTGGGCCACCACCTTGCTCACTCAAAATGTGCCATGCAAAATGCCTTAAAATACTGCGGCCAAACAGGCACGTCTCCTAATGAAAGTGGCAGATCCTACCCAATGTTCCCACTACTTGCCCAACTAAATCTCTGATATCAGTCATCTTTCATCCTGTCTCCTACCTTTTAGACTCTGCCAGCCCTGCATCATCATCATCCTCACCACCTGGCCTTGTAAGGCTCTCCCCCTCCTTTAAACTGCAAATCAAACCTAATACTGCTAACTGGATCCTCATGGTAGAGTGCGCTACCCCTTCCTCCCACTTTTGCACGCTGAACTCTTCACCTATCCCTATGCCACTGGCCCCCTTACCTCTATTCTGGCCCACTCTTGGAATTCTTGGAATACTTTCCAAAATCCCTTATATGCCCTCAGCATCCCTGCAGACCAAGAGCTTCTGCACCACTGCTGGGCTCCTTCCCATCAATATCCCACAAGTGAGATGGGCAGCAGTTCTCCTGGCTGTTGCCCCCCACACGAGGCACCATAACCTGTCCAACCACTAATGGAAGGGGCTGTCAGACACAGTGGACTCAGTTTTAGAATGAGATGCGGTGACACAATGGACTTGAGACAGGACATTTACACATGTTGCAACTTATGCCAAACATTGCAGCAAGCATGCTTTTCAAAGAATTGCGCTGCAAATGCCCACTGCAAGTCCAGAACCTGGGATGCAAGATGTTAGACCACCATATCTCTGGTCTACCCCTGCATCCAGGATTGCAGCGCTTGTGCCAACCCTTTAGTGCAAGTAGCCATAAAGTGGGGATATTATCGCAAATGCACCACCCTTTTGAAAATCGAACAGCTCTGCATCTGAGGGGCTTTGGGGCAACTGTGACCCCCCCCTTTGCATTAGACACAGGGCTTGATGCTAGCCCTGCATCCACTTTGTAAAATCAAGCCCAGTGTTCTTAAACCCCTCCATGTGGTTAGCTTGCAATGACTTGCTCGGCCTCAACTCTTGCCATGCAGCTGTCTCAGTACCCTGTACACTGCCTCTGTCATGGCTGCCTATATGTTCAATACTTCCACTTATGCTTTATTATCACACAAAAAACTACTCTCTGATTCATGAAACATTCTCCTGATAATTCCACTGCTATCTAAATCAGGAAGCCTCTAGGAGTGTAATGTCTCATGTCAGACTCTGCTCTGTCCCTTCTTCTGTCACTTCTTTAATATCCACTCCCACCCAGAAGATGCTCCCATCCTGGATGTTCCTGCTGCATCTGTATCTAGCTCCATAACCAAGTTAAATGTCCAATCCTCCTGCCAATAAATGACCCTGTAATACTGACGTAAGGGTTCTTCTTATATTTTTAGTTCCTGCCTCACTCCCCTTGATATGTCTACCCAATGGCGTGGTCTTTGAACCCCCCCTTTTCTTCCTGACCAACCTGTGAGTAAATGCCCTGCTCGGGACCACTGTACTACATGCACAATTGAGATGCCCCAATATTTTCCGGACCACCAAAAGAGATACACTTTGCTTTCCTTTTACCACCTCTATTAATTCTGGTAGCTTCTGTACCCTACCTTCTGGAAACCTGAATGCCCCTTCCTCTGTGTCCACTTCTATCTCCAAATTTCAAATTTCAGGCCAAGTCCTTTGTCTTTCCTCTTACTGACAGGACCCCTAACCTTACACGAATTTCCTGGAAGCACTGAAACATGTTAGCAGTCCATTCCTCTCCTTTTCCTATAAGCAGGAAATTGTCCAAATTGTGCACCACAGCCCTGTACCCATACTGATCCCTGAATGCTCACTGTAACTGTGTGCTACACATTTCAAAATTGTTGCATGCCACTGAACTTCCCCTCGGCATAGCCTTGTCAAAATAGTACAACCCATTGCATTCAAAACCCACTAGCTCCCAATCCTCTGCCTGCACTGGGAATAGCCTGAATGCTGATTCTATACCTGTCTTTTGCCAGCCACGTGCCTTCCATAACCCTAATCATCTCAGCTGCATGATCTAGTGTCACATAGTAAACTGTTCTCTGATCCTCCCCAATAAAATCATTTACTGCATTCCCATGTGGATATGACAAGTGGCAGATCACCCGGTGTTCCCCTGACTGCTTCTTTAGCACCAGCCACCCTGGCGATACTCTATGTCTTTCAAAAAGAGGCTGCCTGAAAGGGGAATTTCCATCCTGCCTGCCCCAACTCCTTCCAGATCTTCTCCTCCACCACCGCCTCCTTTCCCCATATCGGACCACATATTTCATGCCTGCATCACACTACTGCATCCCTTCTAATGTGGGTTAACTCTTTTGTTAAACCCTCTTGCAAGGTCTATGTTGCCCTCTTGTCTGGGTATCATTACGGGTATCATTACACCCATACCCTCAGCAAATCCTTAGTAACTAGTGTCTTGGCCCTCCCAACCCCAACCCCTCTCAAACTCCTGCCATTTCTCTTCCTCCATTACTTGTTCCAATTCCGCCTCTCCACTAAAACCTCTTCCCCTCCCCCTCTGGCCCATCCCTCCTTCATCCCCACCATCCCACCCAAAGGACTACCCTCAATGGGCTGCCTCCCAAACCTGTCCCCCACACTCATGCTTAAGTTCCTGCAGCACCTTCTTCAGTTCTCCAAAACCATCATCTCCAACTGCCCCAATAATCTCCTCCATGTACTCCATCTAGCTACCATGTAATACAAGGTAAATCCCTCTCATCCTTACTCCAAGCCTCAGTTGCTCCCTTGGCCTTTTGTCTAGTCAGTTGTTTTGCCCCTCTTCCAGGAAACCCTGCTGGTGACTTCCTCTTCATGATAATTTTCTTCCTTGAGCAAACATCTCCTGGATCTCCTTCAGTATCGTCACTGCTTGTTCCCCTGGATCTTCCTTAGGGCCTGCTCATGCTGCTCCCATTTTCTTCCAATCTTGTTGATTTTTAGGCCACATGCCTGCAATGCTCCAACAGAAAAAACAGTCATTAGCATAAACTGCCAGTCCCCCCAAATTAATTCTGTCTGTGAAGATTTGTCTCCCTGCAAAAGTATTGTAGTCCCTGCTCAGATTGGAACCACTGATCCTCTGCCTGCCAAGCACACACATATTCAGTGTGCTACTGAACTGTAGCCATATCGCCTTCCCTCATTCTCTTTAATTTATTTATTTATCTTTTGTTATGCCTGTCATATAACTGAATTTTGTAAAACTGATATTCCTACTTGGAGTACAAAGACAATAGTAGAACAGGATGTTCATTTAATGCCATCTCTAAATTTTATTATACTTTTACATGTCCCCATCCATGTATACATCTAATTTACACTTTAAAAATATCCATACTTCTACTATTTGCAATGTCACTTGGGAGAGCATTCCAGCTGCATGCTGTTCTTTCAGCATAACACATTCTCCTATAGTTTTGTTCTAAAATTGGTATGGTGCATTTGCCTGGCATGGCTTCTGTTATCTTGGATTTCATCCCAGAATGAGATGTTTTTTATCTTCCATCATCACATTATCCTTATGCAAGCTGTCACATCATACAATGTTCACCCAGGTTTAGCATGCTCTTATGCATGTTTCTCAACTCTTTTAGGGGTGCTCCTGGTGTGTGGACATAATCAGAATGAAACAGTTACAGTACCAGCTTGCTAAACCTTTGTCATATTCCCATCCAGCCAGTCCCCTACTTTTGCCCATAACCTTCCAAAACTGTGATGTGGAGCAGCTCTTCCTTTTTTTTTAATATAAGCTTCCCAGTTTCTTTTTCTCCAGCTCTCCATGCATATACTGCCCTTCATCATGCCTGCACACTGGCTGCCTGCGGTGACCAAGATTGTGCCCATGTCTAGTTCACCTGATTGAGCATGATGCCACCCTTCCCTCTGTGGTCTGTGAGTTTTAAACAAAAATGGCATCCCTGCACCATTAAACAAAAGGCCCAAACCTTCTCATGGTATCTTGCTCTGTTGGTTTCCAAGATGCCCTTCCTGCTAGCCTCCACCTGCATACCAACTCACACTGCAAATCCCCCAGCTTCATCTCAACATCTGTCTCCAGCCTCTGACCCAAACTCCTTGCAGCAAACCCTGCAATGAGCTTACCTCCATGCTTCCTTTTGGGGGGGGGCTCTGTTCAATATACGCTGTGCAGAATGAGCGGCTACTGTCAGTCACAGCCCTTCTGTTTTGGGGATCTTACCATGTTCTCCTATTTTTTTTTATTTGCAATACACTAAACTACTTTAACTGCTTTCTGTATTGGTGATGGCCAGGCCCTCCCTTACCAGCCCTCTAGCCTCTGGAGGCCGAAACTTCAGGGCTGATATCTTAAAGTCAAAAGGCTCTTTACTGAACCTCCACTGTTGTATGTGAGGTTACCTGCTTCATATTACATGAAAATGTAGTAGTAATTATTTAACATGCCCTACTGAAGATATCACCCAGTCCTCAGCCACGCCATGCACAAATTAATATGCCTTACTAAAAAGAAATAAATAGATCCCCAACCCTCAGCCATACCATACAGCTTCTCTCTCTCTCTCTCTCTCTCTATATGTGTGTGTGTATATATATATATATATATCTATATCTATATATTTATTTATTTATTTATTAGAGGCAAAAAATTCTGCTTAATGCATTAGTTAGGGTTGTTCCACAGCGACAAAAGTGAGGAAATTCGCTGTTAGGGTTGAAAACCCTAACTCCGAATTCACTACCCCCCCCAGCACCACACACACACAGACACACATGCAAATATGGGGGAGGATGAAGTCAACACAACCAATGACAGACATCCAGCAGCAGGTGACAGAAATAACAAACAATTGTCTAAATGTACTACGAGACATCCCCACCCACCTGACCAGGTACTGCATGCTCAGTGGAGATCAACAGCAAAACTGAGGCCATGTACACCAAACGTACACATCCCTGATTGCAGCTGCACACAACGTACCACACTTAGTAGTTGCATGGCCTTACCTACCGATGCCCCACACTACACCACAACTGGTACTGTGCCGTTAGTCAATATAAATGCTGAAGGTTCATGATGACAGTTGTAGAAAGATTTTAACACTAGTGAGTATACATTAATTAAGAGAAGTACATAAATTAACTACAAGACACTAGCATGCTCAAGATAAAAGTAATGTTACATTTAGTATGTGATTTACATAGTAGTACATTTACTGCAACTGTTTACTCAAGATAGAGAGGCTGATGTAAACGTATGGAAAAGCATTGCCTGTTCAATGCTGTGAAATTCGTACTGCCAATATCAGATGCATTCTTACTGATGAAGGTGTACTGCTGATGTACATACATAGCCCTTCAGTGCGTTTCAATACTAAAGATGCAGTAAGTATTTTTTGTAAGAAACAGTGTAATTGCATGGATCAGGCCAAGCAACTTCTAAATATCATAGCACTACTGAGCCAACAATGACCTACCTGTATCGGAGATGTCTATAGGATAGATTTTCTTGTAGGCACTTACTGAGTATGTTGTACCTGAGAAAGACAATCTCATTGCATCTGTGATGACTAACTTATTCAAATAGTGATACATTTACTATTGTTGCAATGAGTGATCTATGCCACTTATGGACACAGTGTAATTTTTTTTAACAGTTGTTTGATACTCAGGCTGTATGCCTAGTGTTTGGGTTTGTCACACTTCTGTCACTGATGCTATCAAAGTGATAACTATGTTAATTGTGCTACAACAGGAATCAAGTAGGTATAGTGTAGATATAAACAGAATGTCTTTTAGTATTGATTTAACTCACAAGGGGATAAGTGTACTAGGACAGCAGGGGTTATTCTCTATCACTGACTCTGTCAGTTATAATCACACTAAGGTTTTGATGACTGTAATGATCAAGTTACACTGTTCATCTTCATGAGTTCATATTCACAGCCATTCTCCAGTAATAGACAGTGTATGGTGTAACTGGGTGGGACACTGTGTTGCAAAGCTGCTGCAGTGCCTACCAGAGGGAGAGTATCTACTCATAAAGACAATTAAGCAATAAGGCATGACCAATAGTTATGTTAAATGGTCTGTTAATCACCCTGTAGGGGTTTAATGTTGAATGAGGCATAGCCGAGTGCCACATGTCGCTAGACAGTGATAAACTGACCATTAACATAATACCTGGGAGTGGCTTATTGCTATCATAATAAAATTGTTTTTTTTAAACAACATTAAACCATGTTCATCATATGGTTAGGCTCTACATGTATCTTAATAAAAACTAAACATAAGGCTGTTACAATATTTACAGTCCATTAGAAAGCTGTATTTTCTCAAACCCTTGTTATAATCAAAGATATTATACCTGTACAACTCCTTGGTTTTGCTCAACTCTATTGCTCAGGTGGCCCACCACATGTGGTGTGGTCTGGTGTGGGGCATCGGTAGGTAAGGCCATGCAACTACTAAGTATGGTACATTGTGTGCAGCGGCAATCAGGGATGTGTACATTTGATGTACATGGCCTCAGTTTTGCTGTTGATCTCCACTGAGCATGCAGTATCTGGTGAAGTGGGTGGGGATGTCTCATAGTACATTTAGACAATTGTTTGTTATTTCTGTCACCTGCTGCTGGATGTCTGTCATTGGTTGTGTTGACTTTCTCCTCCCCCATACTTGCATGTGTGTGTGTGTGTGTGTGTGTGTGTGTGTGGTGCTGGGGGGGTGAATTCGGAATTAGGGTTTTCAACCCTAACAGCGAATTTCCTCACTTTTGTCATGGTGGAACAACCCTAACTAATGCATTAAACAGAGTTTTTTGCCTCTGTGAGAGAGCACTAGTACCCTTCCATAATTCTGCTCACTTTGTATGTGTGAAGCCTACTGCAGTAGCATATGTGTGTGACCATGCTATTCTTTTTCTTTCTGGTCTATCCCTCGTTCCTTATTTCAGACTGGCCACCTGGAATGGGACATCTTCTCCTTTCTTGCTAAATCCTTCACTGTCTTTCTGCACATGTGGAATTGTGGTGCTCGACCCCCCCAAAGTAACAAATCATAAATAATGCAGCCTTAAAACATTTATTTATTGAGGCACAGGAATGTCTGCTGCTATTTTATTTTTGTTTTTCCAGTTTGTTTATATTTTTTGTTTCTATGAAGAAGAAGAAAGGTATAAGATGTAGTGCACTAACAGTTTAGTACCAGACTAGGTTGGTTGTCCAATCCAAACAGGTTTTGCTGCTAAGTCCAGTGCTTTTCATAGCAATGCTACTAAACAAACAAATGCAGCATTAAGTATTTTCTTTAATATATTGTGACTGAGGCTGAGTGAGGTGAGCCATGTAACAACTGCTGTGTGTGCTACTTGCTAGCCCTGCCCTCTTTACTAGTTCAAGTTAGAAGTTCAAACATGTTGAAAATGTGTAAGTCACCTGCCTTAGAAACAAGTGTTTGGTCTCATTTCTAATACATGAAGTAAGCAGTTCTTACCCAAATAATGAGAAATCCAAGCCTGGTAACAGAGGTGGGTCTGTTTGGGACCTGTTCAGATCCCTGCCATGTTCTGCTAGGAGCCAGCCATCCCTCTCCACTCCATTTTTATGCTGTGTGTAAGTGTAGGAAGGGGTGGAGTCTGATGTGGTCACCTGATGGGTTCCTAGTATAAAAGGGAACTCATCCTGTGGAACATTCAGATTTTGTTGGAGGATCAGTAGGTGCTGGTCCAAAGTGTTAGTCTGCAACTCTTCAGACTAAGATTCTTTTTGAATCTAGGACAGCTCATTGCTGGAATAGTCCTTGGAAGACTGGAGTATTGTTTTGTTTTTTGTATCTTTTGTATTTCTTTTGACATTGCAAGTTCTCAAGTTTTATTTGGTTATTTACCTGTCTCTACTTAATACAAGTTTTGGCTTGGTAACTTTAAGCCTTTCCACCTTACTGTGGTCTCAGTGTCCATCATTGCACCCACACCCTTTGACATTTGTGTCAGAAGTGGGATGCTCTGGTGTTACTGGTACCTTCCAGTCAGTGGACACTGAATGCAGGTGGAGACAATGGAGCAGACCCTCAGTAAGCCCAGCAGAGTTCTCACACGGACTATGGCTGCCAAGTATGGAGAGATCCCTTTGCCTGGTCTGGGACCAGATGTTCAACAGAAAACAGCCAAAAAGGAAGGAGAGCTGGTGGAGGAGGGCAAGGATACCTCAGAACAGACCATTGAAGAACCACCAGAAGACATACACAGCCTGTTGCATTGGCTATGTGTAAAACAAATTGCTATGGACAAGCAAAGAGAGATGGATCTACAAAGGGCTGAGGCACGGTGGAATGATACCATGAGAGCCATCTGAGATATAGGGGTACATAATCCACCAGCAACAGAAACCCCTAAAGACATTAAGTTGACTAAACTGAATGTAACCGACGACATTGAGGCATACATGACTACATTTGAGTGAATAGCTCAGGCTTGTGGATGGCCCCGAACCCAATGGGTCATCCGCTTAGTGCCTTACCTATCTGGGAAAGCCCAGCTGGCATATAGCCACATGGACAGTACCCAGGCAGAGCACTATGATGCTGTTAAACAAGCCATCCTACAAAGGTACGCTATCCTGTTTAGCCAATCACTGGAAATAGGGGAGGTACCCAAAGACTGGAGGACAGCAGATGTAGTCCCCTTATACAAAAGTGGGAACAAAGAGGAAGCAAGGAACTACAGACCAGTCAGCCTCACCTCGGTGGTGGGAAAGATCATGGAAGCACTACTGAAGGAGAGATTGGTGGAACATCTGGTTGTCAATGGGCTACAGGACCCAAGGCAGCATGGTTTCACCAGGGGGAGGTCATGTCAGACCAACCTCATTGAATTTTTGACTGGGTGACTAGGGAGGTGGATCAGGGAGGGCAGTGGACATGGCCTATCTGAACTCAGCAAGGCCTTTGACACTGTGCCACATAGAAGACTATTACACAAACTGGGGAATATGGGTGTGGGCAGGACAGTAGTGTGGTGGGTAGGTAACTGGCTGGGTGGCAGGACACAGAGGGTGGTGGTAAATGGCTGTCACTCCACAGATGGAAGAGTGACCAGTGGGGTACCACAGGGATCAGTACTGGGACGGTCCTATTCAACATCTTCATCAGTGACATTGTGCAGGATCTAGAAGGCAGAATTTCACTGTTCGCTGATGACACAAAGCTCTGTAACAGAGTAGACACACCAGAGGGTGTAGACAGAATGAGAAGGGACCTGCAGAAACTTGAAGAATGGTCAAGGGTTTGGCAGTTGAAATTCAATGCAAAGAAGTGCAAGATAATGCATATGGGGCACAAAAACCCTGGCACAATATATCAGTTGGGGGTGAGGATATAGCATGCACCAAGCAGGAAAGAGATCTTGGGGTTGTCATCTCTGATTACCTCAAGGTAGGGAAACAGTGTGACAAGGCATCAGGTAAAGCAAATAGGATGCTGGGATGTATAGGCAGGGGCATCACCAGCAGGAAAAGGAGGTCATAATTCCGCTATACAAGACACTAGTGAGGCCCCACCTGGAGTACAGTGTACAGTTCTGGAGACCATACCTACGTAAGGACATAGACAGGGTAGAGAAGGTTCAGAGGAGGGCAACAAAGATGGTGCATGGATTGCATCACAAGTCCTATGAAGACAGGTTGAAGAAACTGAACATGTACTCCTGGAGAGAGGAGGAGAGGGGATATGATAGAGACATACAAGTATCTTACAGGGAGAAACAGGTGCAGGAAAACACTATTTTTAAGCAAAAAGATGTTCCAGGACTAGAGGGCATGGGATGAAGTTGGAGGAGGACGATTCAGAGGAAACATGAGAAAGAATTTCTTCACAGAACGGGTGGTGGACAAGTGGAACACCCTGCCAGAGGAAGTGGTGGGGGCTGAAACAATCACTGGATTTAAGAATGCGTGGGATAGACATAAAGGAATTCTAGAGGTCAGGGGTAAGGGGAAACAGACTTCTAGAAAAACAAACTGAACTTACAAGCTCAAATGGGCAGACTGGGTGGGCCATAGGCCCTTATCTGCCGACACTGTCTATGTATCTATGTATGTATCAGCCCTGAGACCTATCGACAGTGCTTTAGGACTTTAAAATTTCATAATGTGGACAATCCCCGAGAGGCCTATACCCGGTTAAAGGACTTGTGTCAGAAATGGCTACAACCAGGGGTGAAGACCATAGAACATATCCTGGAAATGATCATTCTGGAACAGTTTGTTCATAGCCTGCCCTCAGATGTTCAGGTATGGGTGAGGGAACACCGGCCAGATGCTGCAGAAAAAACCATCACGCTAGCTGAGGATTACCTTACGGCTCATCCTAATCATCAACGTGGACATCCTGGATCCGGTGCAACCCCACCCACGGTAAGGCCTGTTTCTTCCTCTGTTGCTTCATCTGTGACTGAAGGGGGTATTAAAACTGTCCCAGCTAATAGACCCTATAACCCCAACATAATCTGCAGGGAATGCCAGAAGAAGGGGCACATAGCTAGATTTTGCCCTCGAAGAAAATTTACAGTCACGCAGTTAGCCCTAGCCAATTGGGGACAATTTGTCACACCAGTTAAGATTGGAAATCATGAGGTTACCGGGCTGATAGATTCAGGAAGCAGACAAACCCTGGTAAGAGCAGATTTGGTTCAACAAGCTGGTGAAAAGGGGTCCCGTACAGCAGTAATTTGCATCCATGGGGACATACATCATTATCCTGTGACTGACCTTGATTTACAGGTACAAGGGAGAAGTCATAAATGACTGTTGGATTGGTTCCCTTTACCTGTTCCTGTCATTATTGGGCATGATTATCCAGACTTTTCTTGCTTAATCCATCCTGAAGAAAGTGTGAGTGCCCTAACAACCCGTGCCCAAACTAAACAGGAACAACAATGGGCACAACTATTCCCATTCAATGATGAGGTGTATGGGGAGCCTGGCAAAACACCGAAGTCTCGACGAGAAAGGAAGAAAGCAAAATATAAATGGACTCAGAGACACACTAAAACTGTGAATGTGACAAACGATAGTGATGTATTGTCTGATATTAAAAATGATGGGTTTTGTGAAGAACAAAAGAATGATAGTTCCCTGACACCATTTATGCAGTTGATAGGGGTACCAGTGAAAGGAAATGAACCATCCTATGTCATGAGAGATGACTTGTTATATAGAAGATGCATACACCCCACCACGGGTGAGCAAATAGACCAATTAGTAGTGCCCAGTAAGTATAGAGAGAAACTACTGCATCTGGCACATGAAATCCCATTGGCAGGTCATTTGGGTAGGGACCGCACCTTGCAGAGGCTACTATTAAGATTCTATTGGGCAGGCATACACGGTCAAGTAGCTGACTACTGTCGGAGTTGCCCAGATTGTCAGAAAGTGGCTCCTGTGACACGAAAAGATACGGTTCCCTTCCAACCATTGCCCCTTATTACCACCCCTTTTAGCCGCATCGCCATGGATGTGGTAGGACCTTTACCAAAAAGCTCAAAAGGAAACAGGTTCATTTTGGTAATATGTGATTATTGCACAAAAATATCCTAAGGCTATCCCCCTCGGAACTGTGACAGCAGAGAAAGTTGCAGATGAGTTAATCAAGCTGTTCAGTCGGGTCGGGATACCCAGGGAAATACTGACAGACAGAGGGAGCAACTTCTGTTCTAGGATGTTAGCCCAGCTGTATAAGACATTAGGAGTGGAGGCCATACATACCACACCTTATCATCCTCAGACAGATGGTCTGGTTGAGCGATTCAACCAGACCCTGAAAAGAATGCTGAAGAAATATGTAGAGGATGAAGGAAAAAGGTGGGATGTATACCTACCGCTCCTTTTATTTGCATACAGGGAGGTACCACAAGCCTCCACAGGATTTGCCCCCTTTGAATTATTATATGGAAGAAATCAAGGGTCCCTGCATATTGTAAGGGAACAATGGGAGAGAGAACAAAGAGAACCCAAGTACCACCCTCGATTACCTGATAGCTTGCGTGCAAAGTTGCTGAAGTTCACCCAGATGGCACATCACCATAATTTGCACCAACAAAGTGTACAGAAGGGATATTATGACCAAGGAGTAGGTACCAAATCATTCCAGAGAGGGGATAAGGTACTATTGTTACTTCCTTCTACTACGGAGAAGCTTATGATGAAGTGGCAAGGTCCCTATACCATCTTGACGCAAACAGGTCCTGTTACCTACAAGGTTGACTTACCTGATAGACAGCAAAGGAAAGGTATATATCATATAAACCTTCTAAAAAAATGGGTGGAAAGACCAAACCACGGGTATTTTATTTGCCCTGAGACTCACACCAGTGAAATGGAGGTAGCCTATGACAGGCTAGAAAGCAAAGGAGAAGTGAGTGATCTAACCATTAACGCCACTCTGACTGAACAACAGAGGTCAGAGCTGGACCTCCTTCTTGCTAAGTATTCACAGTCCTTTACCTCTAGGCCTGGGTTTGTACATAGCATTAGGCACTATATAGAGGTCACTGCCAATAGCCCTATCAGGCAGAAATCTTATCGCCTACCAGAGAAAGTGAGAGGGGAGGTAATAAAGGAAGTAAGAAAAATGCAAGAGCTTGGGGTGATCGAACCCTCTGGTAGTGAGTGGGCATTCCCAATTGTAGTGGTGGAGAAAAAGGAAGGTGGCATATGCCTCTGTCTTGATTTTAGATGCCTAAATGCTATCTCCAAATTTGATGCCTACCCCATGCCTAGGATCGATGACATAATGGACAGACTGGGCAATGCAAGATACATCACCACATTCGATCTTACAAAGGGGTATTGGCAGATCCCTTTGGATGAGGCCTCTAAAGAGAGAAGACAGCATTCAGCACTCCCATAGGGCTGTATCATTTCATTACCATGCCCTTCGGGCTACATGGTGCCCCTGCCACATTTCAGCGCCTAATGGATCAGACTTTACATCAAAATGAATCCTATTGTGCTGCTTATTTAAATGATGTGGTGGTGTACAGTCCTACATGGGAGGCCCATTTACAACATCTCACTGCTGTTCTAGACTCTCTGACAAAAGTGGGTTTGACAATCAATCCATCCAAATGCAGTATAGCGATGCAGGAAACCAAATATCTTGGCTTCATTATAGGTAATGGGCAAGTCAAACCAGAAATCGAAAAGGTTGATGCAGTGGCACAATGCCCTAGACCCCTGACAAAGAAACATGTTAGGTCATTTCTGGGGTTGGCGGGGGGTATTACTGTAGGTTTGTCCCCAACTTTGCCACAATAGCCACCCCTCTAACCAATCTTACGAAGAAACACTGTCCCACTAATGTAAAATGGACCCCTGACTGTGAGAAGGCCTTCTGTACCATAAAGGCATACTTGTGTGCAGCCCCCATACTGAGAAGTCCTGATTTTAATCAGCCTTTTATGGTACAGACAGATGTTTCAGACTCTGGTATAGGAGCTGTTTTGTCCCAGATGGTAAATGGAGAAGAACATCCCATCATCTATTTAAGCCGAAAACTGCATGAAAGAGAAACACGCTATTCGGCTATAGAAAAAGAATGCCTTGCCATCAAGTGGGCCATCGAAGCCCTTAAATTCTATTTATGGGGAGCAGAGTTTGAAGTATTAACAGACCACAACCCACTCTGCTGGCTCCATGTAATGAAAGATAAGAACCCCAGAATAATGAGGTGGTATTTGGCCTTACAGCCATACAAATTCACTGTACACCACCGACCTGGTACTGCTAATAAGAATGCAGATTTCATGTCCCATTATGGGGCAGATCAATGTGCACAGTCAGACCTCTGGGAAAATGCAAGTGAAGTGAAAGGTTCGTTATAGCCTTCATTTGTTGTTTATTTTGTTTCAAAGGGTCCCCGAGTTGGAGCTTTGGGAGTGGGTGGGCTAAAGCTCCATCTCTCCCTCCTTGGAGAGAGAGAGATCTGATGATTGTGCATACATTTTACCAAAACTGGACACTATAAAGGATTAGTACACTAAGGGTATAGTTTCCTCTTAAGTGGGAAGGAGTGTGAGAGAGCACTAGTACCCTTCCATAATTCTGCTCACTTTGTATGTGTGAACCCTACTGCAGTAGCACATGTGTGTGACCTTGCTATTCTTTTTCTTCCTGGTCTATCCCTCGTTCCTTATTTCAGACTGGCCACCTGGAATGGGACATCTCCTCCTTTCTTGCTAAATCCTTCACTGTCTTTCTGCAGGTGTGGAATTGTGGTGCTCGACCCCCCCCCCCAAAGCAACAAACCATAAATAATGCAGCCTTAAAACATTTATTTATTGAGGCACAGGAATGTCTGCTGCTATTTTGTTTTGGTTTTTCCAGTTTGTTTATATTTTTGGTTTCTATGAAGAAGAAGAAAGGTATAAGATGTAGTGCACTAACAGTTTAGTACCAGACTAGGTTGGTTGTCCAATCCAAACAGGTTTTGCTGCTAAGTCCAGTGCTTTTCATAGCAATGCTATTAACAAACAAATGCAGCATTAAGTATTTTCTTTAATATATTGTGACTGAGGCTGAGTGAGGTGAGCCATGTAACAACTGCTGTGTGTGCTACTTGCTAGCCCTGCCCTCTTTACTAGTTCAAGTTAGAAGTTCAAACATGTTGAAAATGTGTAAGTCACCTGCCTTAGAAACAAGTGCTTGGTCTCATTTCTAATACGTGAAGTAAGCAGTTCTTACCCAAATAATGAGAAATCCAAGCCTGGTAACAGAGGTGGGTCTGTTTGGGACCTGTTCAGATCCCTGCTATGTTCTGCTAGGAGCCAGCCATCCCTCTCCACTCCATTTTTATGCTGTGTGTAAGTGTAGGAAGGGGTGGAGTCTGATGTGGTCACCTGATGGGTTCCTAGTATAAAGGAGACTCATCCTGTGGAACATTCAGATTTCGTTGGAGTATCAGTAGGTGCTGATCCAAAGTGTTAGGCTGCAACTCTTCAGACTAAGATTCTTTTTGAATCCAGGACAGCTCATTGCTGGAATAGTCCTTGGAAGACTGGAGTATTGTTTTGTTTTTTGTATCTTTTGTATTTCTTTTGATGTTGCAAGTTCGCAAGTTTTATTTGGTTATTTACTTGTCTCTACTTAATAAAAGATTTGGCTTGGTAACTTTAAGCCTTGCCATCTTACTGTGGTCTCAGTGTTCATCATTGCACCCACACCCTTTGACAGCCTCTAATTTCCCTTCTTTTTTGAGAATAACGAGAAATAGTGAATGTAATGCAGCGGTGGGAGCGCAGGGCCCTTCAGGCCCTACGCTCCTGCCACATGATGTCTTGTGGCATAGTAACAGGAACAGCAACACAAACAGAAGCGCTACCAGTGGCACATATGGTAACGCAAGCGCGAATGAGAACAGAAAGGGCAACGCACACGGTGGCGTAGACGGGAATGGTCTGCCACGTGATGTGTTGTCACATAGTAACATGGTGCCTGAAAACGGAAATGTTAATGGGCATGGTGACACAAAGTGAAACAGAAAGAGAAACAGTACTGTAGACACAAATGGCAAAAAATAACAGAAACGCAAGCGCAAATGAAAACTCAAAGGATAACGCACATGGTGGTGCAGACGTCAACGGTAAGTGAAATGGGTACGGAACCGCAAGCAGAAAGGGCAACAGTAACAGTAATGTAAGTGCACAGGCTGGTTTTCCCCAAAACCTGCATAGAGAGAGACAGTGAGTACAAAGAATGTATGTATAATAATGGGTATAGGAGCAGAAAATGAGGACTTGGAATACTAAATAGGTTATATCTCAGGAACCGTACGACATAGGAAAAAATTTAAAAGTCATATGATTTACAACTGTCCTGACTAATTTTATGCTTAGCCCCCATTAGGGGGCTAAGCATTTTTCTGATTCAAAGTCCATATCTCGCACCGTTTCCGAGATACGGGCCCTGAAAGGCGCAGCGAACGCCGTAATGTTATCCTATGGGGAAAAAGAGAAGTTCGGAGTGCCATAACTTTGACTCCCTGTAATATTTTTTCACCAAACCACTGAAAGGCACATCTGTGGGCTGTTGGCTGTCTTCCCTCTAAATTTCAGGAAAAAAGACCAAACCGTTATTTTGCAGCAGGGTGCCAAAGGATTCCTGTAATGCGTCGGGCGCCGTAATGTTATCCTATGGGAAAAACTGTCAAATTTGGAGTGCCATAACTTTGCCACTGTGCAATATTTTTTCACTAAAATACTGAAAGGCACATCTGTGAGATGTCAGCTGCGTTCCTTCCAAATTGCAGCCCAAAACTCCCAACCGTTCTTTTGCAGCGCAGTGCCAAACAATTGCTGTCACTTTCCCACAGACTAGAAAACTACTGTCGCAATTTGCAAAAGCTTTCGCAAAAAAGTTCGACACTTTCATGAGCATGAAAGTAATTTGCAAAAGTTCTTTTACCAGAAATTTGAAAAACATATTTCTGGGGTGTTTTACCCCAAAATAAAGACATGGCTAGCAACCTCAGGGTCCGACTAGGTGAATACAAAAAGAATTAGGTTGCCAGAGGGTCCCACATTTAAATGCCAACCATTTTTCTGATCACCAACTGAAAACAAAATGGTGGATTTGTGAAAGTAACAGGGCCATTTGCGAAAGTAAAAATGCATTTGCGACACTGTCGAACTTTTAGTTAACTTTTCCCATTAACTTATAATGGGAAATTGTTTTTTGAATAACTTTTGAACCGTTTATTTTTATTACCGAATATTTTTTCACCAAATCTTCAAAAGGCACATTGGGGACCCCTGCCACATGTTCCATGAAGATTTTAAATGTCAAACTGTATACCGTGCGACCTGTACGCGCGACCATAGAATTCCAGAAAAAGCATAAACGAGGGTGCAGATCATGCTTAATAACTCTTCAGCTGTGTAGCTGACCACTGCAAAACTTGGCAGATCCCAAGGCCTATGGTTCTTGATCAAGTATTCCAAATTTCAGGCAAATCCGTCAAACGGTTGCAAAGTTATTAAGGTGCAAAATTTTGGGGTTTAACATAGAAATGGCTCCTCAACCCTAACTATGGTAGCACTACCGTGCTACCATAATATATAGATATAGATATTTTTTTTTTCAACATTTCCACACTTCTCTGGATACTCAGACCTAATTACTGTATGACACTAGATGGCCCTTTCTGCTGTAATACTTTCATGTTTCTAAATGGAGTTACCTTAGTGTTTAGAGACAAAGAACCTCAGAACCCAAGCACTGAGGCAATGGTTATCAAAAGGCATTGGCCAGGAAGCCAAGTTTCAAAGAAATACAAAATCACGCATACCCCCATAATGCAAAGCATCGTGGGCTGTATATGCAAATCACCACAGAATATTATGCTAGTTCAACTTTAAGTAGAAATGCATGGTGCCGAAAGGCCTCACACACCTTTTGCAAAGGGTGCTAACAGAAAGACACACACTTGTGTTGTCCTACCAGGACTCTTCAGTGTGCCTCATCTGTATGACACCTCATACCTTAGTGTTTGCTTCCAAATACTAGAAAATAAACCTCCTTAAAACCCACAGAGATGATGATCGATGTGTTAGTAATGTAGCAAATTGCTCAATTAGCAAAAGAAGGGAGATCCTACTCTCCCTTCCTCTTTTATACCCCCCATATTGTGGGCTGTCCCTTGGCTTTCTTTCACCAATCCCTATCCTAGCTTTAAGACCCCACCCCCTTTTGTACCAACCTTCTTCCCAAATTCCCTCACTCCTATCCTTGATCTCACTCCCAATATCCCTCACCCTTTCTCTTCCTCCTTCCCCCTCCCTTTCCTACTGTCACTACCGGGTACCCTCTCTTCATTTTGGTAATGAAACCCCTGACAAGGAGGCTGTCATTTAAGCAGGCAACCCACTTTTGTCATATGGTAGAATACTGCTTTGCAATGTTCTGTCCACTGCACTTTCTTAAGGTTTTTTTTGTGTGAGATCCAACAAGGGTGATGAAACATCACTGAAAAGTGACCACAGACCTGTGTACAGTAGCACCCTGCAGTTTCAAGGAATGCTCATGTCTCTTTTTGGTTGGTTGCTATGATACCCTCTAACTATTTTTTATAAATAATTTTTATTAGTTATCGTATATATTACAATACATCTTCATATTAGAACACACAGGGTAGGGTTAACTTATACAATGATAACATAAACAAAACACAAAAATAAGAATATTTACTTTGCATCTTAAGTAGTGGAAAGAACAATTTCATACATTCATTCCACGATACAGCCATAATATCATCTGAGTATTCCATCTGCAGCCATACTGTTTCAAATATAAGTGTTTCTTTCATTTTGTGCCACCAGATTTATTTAATGGTTTGTGGGAGAGCTTGACACATTCAGAACTCCAATATAATCCTTTATGTTGCCATTGTTCCCAAACAGACTACTCTTTATTGTTCTTTAGTAATATTTAATGTATATAAACTATTAAGTATAAGGATTTCTAGTGATACAGGGATTCTTATTTCTAGAATTTAGGATAACATATCTGCTGTCTACCATGAGCCACAGAGTAGATGATCCAGATGGGGTGGGCAGAATGAGAAGAGATCTGGATAAACTGGCAAAATGGTCGTAAGAGTGGCAACTGGGGTTTAACGCAAAGAAGTGCAAGATCATGGACATAGGGAAGAGAACCCCTGAAGTCACTAATAGGCTGCGAAGGGAGTTGCTGGCAATCACAAGGGAAGAAAGACACTTGAGCATCATCATCACAGATGACCTGAAATCATCCAAGCAGGCCACTAAAGCAGTAGATAAGGCTAGAGGGATTTTGGGGTGTATTAGTAGGAGTATCGCAAGTCGTAAGAGGGAGGTAATAATCCCTCTTTAGAAGACACTGGTTAGGCCCCATCTGGAGTACTGTG
Organism: Neoceratodus forsteri; assembly: GCA_016271365.2. Classification (NCBI taxonomy): domain Eukaryota; kingdom Metazoa; phylum Chordata; order Ceratodontiformes; family Ceratodontidae; genus Neoceratodus; species Neoceratodus forsteri. Next base: position 879,156,101 of record CM028129.1, read on the forward strand.
TGCAGTACTGGAGGCCACACCTGCACAAGGACATTAACAAAATGGAGGCAGTACAGAGAAGAGCAACCAAAATGGTGAAGGGACTGTATCAGGAAAAATATGAGGACATATTAACGGAGCTCAATATGTATACCCTAGAGCAAAGGAAGGAAAGAGGTGATGTGATCAAAACATTCCAACATCTTAAGTGCATTCACAAGGTGAAAGAGTTTAACATGTTTCAATATTAGAAAAATAGCAGAACAAGAGGACATAGCATGAGATTACAGGGAGGCTGATTAAGGGGTAATGTGAGGAAGTTCTTTTTCACAGAAAGGGTAGCAGATGCATGAAACGGCCTACCTCAGGAAGTGGTGGATATGAATATAGTGCAGAGCTTCAAACAGGCATGGGATAGGCATAAGGGAGCAATACAGATGAGTATGAATAGATAGGCTATTGACAGAGTAAAAGCCTATGGCACATTCATAAGGTAGAAAAAATGGACGGACTGGATGGGCCTTGCGGTCCTTATCTGCCTTCAACTTCTATGTTTCTATGTTTAATTATTGACTATTTGACAATTCAATATGTTATATAGTAAATCAGCTTCCATTCCACAGTCATTCCAGCATCTATTAAATAAATTTGGTGATATTTGACTTAAAAATGTTGGTGTGATATAAGCCTGATTAATTATTTTAACTTTAATTGATTTATTCTTTATAGACAAATAACTTGTGTTTGCTGCTATTTGAATTAATTGCCGTTGTTGTAACATCAGATTTAGTGGAACTTCCTGTTGCCATTTCTGATAAATCTTGGAACCTACAAATTATTGGCCTGCTTTTGAGGGATTTATAAATTCTTGAAAAGGTACTTATTCTGATAATTACTAATCATAGCAGTTTCAGATGTTAAATGCTACCCTAAGTTTATTTTCACCATTCCCCCCTTTTTAAGAATTTCCTGAAATTTCTAAAACAACTGGTCATAATGCAGGCATTTGTTTAGAAATCCTGCTTTGATTCACTCCTTATATTGATTATACATAATAAATTTGTTGTCTTGTAGTAAAGCGGCCCAAGCAGTTATATTTTTTCTTTGTATGGCTTTATAAATTTTCTTATATTCAGTATATGTTTCCAAATTAAAAATCTCAACTCAGGCATGTAACAATGGAATGGAATCATTCCTGCATATTTTCAAGGCTTGTTTAAAATGTGTGTAAAAATTTCCTAATAGCGGTATTTCTTTATATTGTTTAAAGGAATTCTAGAAAAGTATTGTATTTGTTTTATCCTTATATCCCATTTTTTCTATTAATCCATATACAACTATGTAATCTTGTTTGGGGAAAAAAGGCCAATTCCCAGGCAATAGCCAATAATTGAGCAATGGAATATTTACTGTAAAGGGATCCAGACATTCAAGCCCTTCCACTATTCTATGCACTACCATGCAATTCCTAGCGATTCTTGGTTTTCAACCTCTCCAGAGAAATTTAGTAAAGATTTGTTTCATTGCAGAGAACCACTTGTCTTCAGGCATTCCAAAAGAGGGCTTGTAGTACAAATATAAAGTGTGTTGTGATACACTCTACCTTTACTAGTTTAGGCTAGATGTGTTAACTCCATACTCTTTATGGCCTAGTTACAATACCTCTGCCAGCCAGATGTGTCACCTCTGTGCATTAATTGTCAGTTCAGGTTCAATTATGGAGCCTCCTACTACCTCTAATGTTCTAGGGATAAAGTTTGAAATATCTTATAATTAACTCTCTGTTAGTGCATTCACTTCTGATCAGAATATGTGGCCTTTCAAATTCAGTAGAGAATGCAGTACTTACAATGTCTTTACATCTTTCTTTTTTAGACCCCACTACTCCTAGTTAAGAGCAGAATATACACAGCAACTTAGGTCCTCACTTTTAATTTTAAACAGCAGGTGTTTATTTCTAATAAATAGACAACTGATTATTTTATTTCTTATAGTTTAATGTGTTAGTAATTACTTAACATATTATAAGAAAATATTTGTTTGTTGAATAAAACCATTGGTTTTTACTTTTGCTTTTCACACAGCATGGGAAAAAAGAATTCAGTAGAATTCATGTATTGTGATGTCAAAATCTGCCAGCTACTTTAGAACCCAATGTATTTCAATAAGAAACTAAATACACTTTTGCAACCTTATCAAAAGAAATAGATACTTCTTTCAGCAACAAACTGTGCCTTTTATATGTTTGCACTATGCTGGTACATCTGTATGATTTAACAGTTTTTAAAACAATAATTGGCTTCTCTTTTCTTCTTCCCAAGTAAAATCTGTTTTTGAAGAAAATGTAAACTGCTGAGTTATAATAAAAGATCATGGGTTTATCAAAAAGCACATACTGTATGTCTACTAAATACAGCATATAATATTTTTTTGGTAGTAAGAGTTCTTTTTCTCAAAAAGTCTGAAAACAGATTAGCAGTTTCCCAATGAAGTATACTGGCAGCCTTGCCAGTAAACAGTTCCTGATTTCATAATACAAGGATTCCTTTGGATTCTTGTTTTACTAGCAGTTGGCAAAATATAAATACATTTATGGAAGATAAGTAAAGAAACAAGTAAAAGCAAACTGAATAATTGCAGAGGCATCTAAATGCACCATATCTTCATTTTTTAAGATATACATCCTTACTAAGCACTTGCTCTTTAATTATTTTTAAGCTTACTAGTATGGGGACAGGAGTGTCTGTTACCTGCCCTTTGACATCTTGAAAATTCTGTGGAGTGCTGGCTATACTCATTGCTAACCCAAGCTCTGGGCTCATGGAGATGTTGGCCCACTACCGAGGGTCTCCTCCCCCTCCCATGGACCAAACTCAAGATTCTTCACCTCGGGGTTGAGGCGCTAGCTCTGGCGGGCCTCCCCTGAGGCCTGCACTCACTGAACTTTGCTACACTGCAGTCACCGATTGGGTAATCTAGAGCCGCTTACCGACTGGAAGGACTTTATCCTGGACCACTGCATCTGGGCTGTTGAAATCGGCCCTGACATCCGGAGGCTACTGGGGAGCTTTCTACAAATGACCGGAGTGCTCGTCACATATCTCGGAGTGCCAAATTTTAAAAAGACACTCTCAGCCAATTAGTCCCCACATCCTGGGATGCTTCTAGCCAGTAGACTTAAAAACTAGGACTGAATCCTCGCTGGGACTAGAAGCTCTGGGCTTGTGGAGATGTTGGCCCACTGTCGAGGGTCTCCTCCCCCTCCCACAGACCGAACTCAAGATTCTTCACCTTGGGGTTGAGGAGCTAGCTCTGGCAGACCTCCTCCGAAGCCTGCACTCATTGAACTTTGCTATGCTGCAGTCACCGATCGAGTAATCTAGAGCCACTTACCGACCAGGACTTTCTCCTGGGCCACTGCATCTGGGCTGTTAATTTCCTGCCCACCCAACCCATTCCCTCCTCCCGTTAAATGGTCCCAATCCCCGCCCACTAACTCGACCATCCAATCCTGCCTACGACAGCCCCTGAACCTGATATGATCAGCCTGCCATATTTTTTTGACTCATTATACTCCCACACCCCTGAAAGCCTGATGTGCTGAATACTACAACTGTTGTACAATTGTCTTGGCTAATTTCAAGTGTCTTAATTACTTCTGTCTTGCTAGCAATGTAAACTTAGCCTGGAATACTTGCTACAGAGTAACCTAACTTGCTATTCACCAGATCTATTAATTCCTCTGGTGGTAGAGATACTGCTGATATCCTGTCGTCATATTCATATTATTTACAGGTCTCAATCTGTATTATTATGCTGGTGCTCTGTGTTTTTGAATGATTCCACCTTATATCTCAACTCTACACCACTATAGCCTCTAGCATTACGTGGACAGTCTTGGCTGCTCCTATTCTCCTGCCCTACCAAACTGATCCAGTCCTTCCCTGAGTCAGGTGTCCCCTCTCAGATCTGCAAATATGTGGAGCTTGACACTCATGGCTGCTCCTGCATACATAGCTCCAGTACTGGGGACTGATCAACTCTTCCTCTGGGGCCAACTCTCCCCTGAACTGGGCTAGAATATTAGTCACCCCCCTCGACCCCTCAGACCTCGTGAGGAGGGGTTCAACATGCTAAGCCTACTCATGTACAGATTATCCAAAAAGGGTGGCTGTTATAACCTATTTTTCTACTTTAGCATGTATGACCAATGGAGGCTCCTCCACATCCCCTCCAAAATTATTGGCTACCTTGCCAGGCTTAAGCTGGCACTAGGGGGGGACACTGAACTAAAGGCTGGTCCCCACTCCCCTAATCTCACTCTCAGTGACCCTACCACCCCACTCTGGGCCAATGCTAGTGGACTTAAGCTGGTGCACATGAACATCGGTAGCCTAAGGCACAAAGTTCAATACCTCGAGGCATGGACAGCACTGTATAAACCCGATGTTCCAGCTGTGACTGAAATTTGGCTCAAGCCACAGATCCTCCCTTATGAAGTGGACCTAGTTGGCAATCATGCTTTTAGAAAGGATAGAGCTGGGAAAAAAGGTGGTGGGGTTCTCATCTACATCAGTACTGCCTTGCATGCTTAGCAGTTCGATCACCCTACCATTTGTGGATCGGTAACTGAGATCCTATTTGTTAAAGTGCTCCTCAGAGACACCAAACCCTTGTACATAGGGTGTGCCTACCTCCCGCCCCAATCGGCTGCCTCCTCCCTAGAATCCCTAACCCATGCCCTGCTTGAGCACCCCTTGGGGATTTCAATATAAACTGGCTTGCTTTGGGGACTTCCATCAACAAGAATCCTATACTGGACTCCTTATTAACCCAAGTCATCGATGTGCCCACTAGGCATAATGCTAAGTTGGGCAATCATTCCCTACTCAACTGGGCACTAGTCTCCTGTCCAGACCATATATTGACAGCTGGGATCATGGCAGACTCTCTGAGTGATCACTCACCAATTTTCTGTACCTGGTCCAACAAGCCCCCTAAAATTGCTGCTAGGGTAATAGAAGCCAGGAACTTTAGCAGGCTCGTACCAGCAGACCTCTGCTCAGACTTGCGAACCATGGACTGGGATCCTATAGCCTCCCTCCCCTCACTTGATGAGGCACTTGACTACTTCACCAATTCATTTCTGTCTGTGGCCAATCTGCATGCCCCGCAAAAGAAGCTCAGGGTACAGGGCAAGTGCCACAAATGGCTGAGCCCTGGCCTTAAGCAAATTATACTACTCCATGACAGGGCCTGGGAACTCTACAAATCCTCAGGCAGTATATCTGACTTGGAGAAGTACAGGGAGTTGAGGAACCAATGCAAAAAAGCTTCCAAACATGCAAAGTCCAAGTACCTGCGAGATCTCCAAACTAGTCACCTATGTGACCCTAAGAAATTCTGGGGTTACATTAACACCCTTCTTAAGGGTACCACTAATGCACAAGATGGTGCACTCCTGGTTGGGGTTACCTTGATCAACAACCCCTCCACAGTAGCTGGAGCCTTCTGCGCCTCCTTCTCCAATCCTAGTGGACTTTCTCTCCCCGTCCTCTCTGGGATTCCCTACAACAGCAGTGTGGACTGGGCACTTCCTCATCCTCAATTCCACCTGAAACTGGTTGAACCATCTGCTGTACATCCTCTTTTACTCAAAATAAACCCTAACACCTCTCTGGGACACAACCTGCTTGAACCTCGGCTGCTGAGGGCCACTGCTCCTGCTATCGCCTACCATGTCACCCTGCTCATCAGCAGGTCCCTCCTCAAAGGAACAGTGCCAAGTAAATGGAAGGTATTGAGTATTGTCCCTGTCCATAAAAAAGGACCCAGGGACACAGTGGGGAACTGTAGGCCTATCTTCCTACTCAGCCCTCTTGGGAAAGTGCAGGAGAGACTGTATACAATCAACTGCAGGATTATCTCGAGCAGCACCTATTCCTTGCCGGCATACAACTTGGCTTCAGGAAAGGTCATGGCACCAACACTGCCCTTATCTGACTCACATCTGACATCCTCAAGGCTATGGACCAGGGCTCCCCGATGGGGGCTTTATTCATTGACCTGTCCAAGGCCTTCGACCTGGTCAGACACAAACTTCTCCTTTCCAAACTCCTCCAACTAGGACTGGATGCACACTCATTCTCCTGGTTCGAGAGCTACCTGATCAATCGAACCCAAAAAGTCAGTTGGAGAGGAACACAATCTGGCAGCAGACCTGTGATCTCTGGGGTACCCCAGGGCTTGATCCTGGGTCCCCTGCTATTCTCAATTTTTCTCAATGACATTGAGGGGGTCTGCAGGCTGAGCAACCTCATCCTATATGTAGATGACACTGTTGTCTACTGCAGTGACCCACTACCCAGTGTCATCTCTGCCAAACTGCAGGCCAGTCTCTCTACTCTCAAGGCCTGGTTCACCTCCAATTCTCTTGTGCTGAATGGAGAAAAAACTGAGGCTGATCTGTTTGGGACCAGACGTCTGGGCACTGACAGAAGCGAACAACTCCAGCTCAGCACAGCCCAAGGGAAGAGAGCTGAGGTCATAGAAAGGATCTAGTACCTTGGGATCCTCCTTGACCAGGAGCTGTCCTACAAACCCCACATTGACTTCTTAACTAGATCCATCCACCAGAGGCTTGGTCTCCTCTACTGGCTGGGTAACTCTCTTTTTGGCGAAGTGCAACGCGCCATAGCCAACTGCAACCTTCTCCCTTCCATCCTATATGGTGCCTCCCTGTTACAGTTCCTCTGGGAGAAGGAGCTCAGCAAACTTTCCATGCTCTACCACAGGGTGGCCCACTTTGTAACAAACTCCTCCCCCAGGAGGCATCACTGCAAGGTCCTCACGGACCTAAACTGGGCCACCTTACAGCACAAGTTGGCCTATTCCTCTGTTTGCTTGACCTTTAAATTCACCTCCTTCAGCCCTCCCCCCCATCTGAGTGGGCTGCTCACTCCAAAATTCCAGTGCCATACCTTGTGATCCTCGGCAAGTCATCCCCTTGTCATCCCTCGTGTTTGCACCAACCAAGGCAAGCGCTCTTTTCAGTATGCCCCTCCCTGCTTATGAAATGTCATCCCAGCAAGTCTGGTTGACAAGCCTACTCTACTAGGGTTTAAGTCAGGCCTCAAAGTGTACCTTCTAGAATGTAGTCTCTGTGGTTGTAATCGCTAGCCCTCTGCCCAGGCTGGTTGTCATGCTATCACTAATTCTGCCACATCTATTTCTCCCATGAATCTCTTACGCAAAATTGTTAAATGTACCGTGCACCTGTTTAATACTTTGTGAGCCTTGTGATGCCTGCTGTCTCTGTGTTAAGCGTTTGATACCAATTCCCAATATGTATCAGCTGTAAATACTGTACATTGATACCTATGTATGTAATTTACTGTAAGTAATTCCAGGTCACCCCTGAAAAAGGGATCTCTGGTCTCAGTGGGCTTAACTGTTTACCAAAATCTAAATAAATACTCTTTGGTTGTCAATGACAGCCCTTGAAGTGTGGCAAAATATCCACATATGCTCAGTGGGGCAACATATATCCTTAGCCTTCCGGCCTTCCTACAACACTCAAGCACTCCTTTTTGAATGTGCTCAGTACACCAGTTTTCAGACATACTCTCCTGTTCCTTTTTAGGCACTGCTATATACATCCTGCTAACAATAGGAGATCACATTACATTGTGATTGTTTCATTTTATACATTTTTTTATTTATTTTATTTTTTAGAAGGCTTCCTTCTTACCATTACATTTCAGTATATTCAACCTTTGATGTACAGTGAACCAGAATAATTATGCTTTCTCTACAAGGCTACTAGCCTGTCTGCTCATGCTCTTTAGAAAAACTCTTTATTGAACATATTTTGATTTGGATGATCTGTAGCAAGAGTGCCAAATCAGGAACCAAAGTTAGCCGCAAGCCAGGCCAAACAGAATGTTAACCATCAGCTATGCAAAATGATTAAGGAGGTTCCCTGGTATTTCAGCAACACCATGTCAAAGTCATAATTTTTGCCCAGTATATTATGGGTATCTAAACATTGAAAAACCATGATAAAAAACATGGGTTGCCATGCTTGTTTTTAAGTTACATTGGTGAGATTTAATCCCTCTTTATAGAAAACATATGGAAGGGGTCAAATTGTTTTATGTGGTTATAACATCAATATTCTATATGTTAACATGAATGTGAAAGAAAAAGTGAAACAAGGACATATCATTTGTCATGATGCTTGTTTCTTTTTTTTCCAAAAATGAAAAAATTTAAAGTAAATTACCAATACTACAACACCCTCTTGAACTGACATTCCCCCAAAAAGGGAGAAATATTTGTATGTTTGTATACATAAAAACATTTCAAACCCATGTCATTTTCAATAAACTTTTTTCATAGATGTAGAATATGATTATGAATTTAGAAAAAGAAAGTAATATAGGGGTTGCCATGCTTCCTTTGATTATATCTGCTTTCAAAGTTGCAGTTTTAGACATGGAAAGCTCAGAACAAAAATAATTGAAACATCCCAATAAAAAATAAAACTTGATATTCAAACAATTCAAAAATACATTGAGAATGACAAAGACTTTAACATAAAATGAACAGTGTAACCAAAAACAGACAGATATGTCGGTAAAGCACCTTGAATGATACCAACTCTACAACTGAGGCAGTTAATTTCCTTGATGCCATCTTGTATATATTCTTAGCTGGACATGACACAATAGGATAAATCATTATTGTAATAATGCTTCCATATATTTTGGAATGTACTTGTGCTAGAAAATAGCCTTTAAAACTGTTTCAAGCACATCAGAAAAATGGGAATTTGAAACACTAGGAGAACACCTTTAATAAGAAAACCAATGAGTAGATCTCTTTTACTCCACTGAGGATTGTTGTATTTGAATATATCATCCATATGCCACAGTAAAGTCACTTTTCTTTGTCAGGATGCAATTAAACAGCTGATGAATGGTTGCAGGTGAGGTTTTCATGTCACATGGCATAACTTTAAATTCAAAGAGGTCAAATGGTGTAAAGCATGCTGGCCTTTCTCTAAACTCTGGAGTCAGAAGTAGTGACCTAAATCCCTTTGTTAGGTCAATTCTGATCAACCCCTCCACCCCCCATCTTCCTAAAAAAAATCTATTCTTGGCATTAGGTAATCATCAGAATCTGTTATGTTCTAAATGATGTGGCTGTCCATGTAGTACCTAATGTCTCTTTTTTGGGATCAGCACCATGAGTGAGATCAAGGGGCTGCAAGACTTTTTTATTACCTGCCTGTTCAATTTTTCTCTAAGGGCCCCCTCCGTGCCCTAGTTCACCCCTCTGAATGACTCTATAAGATAGCCATTTCAGTAGAGCAAGTTTTCTCTTCCATTTATCTTGCACTAAGACTAAAGGATCTCTCCCTCTGTGATCAAGCATGAGTTTGAAACATAAGTGCAATGGTGATTCTGAAGAGACCTCCCTGTAGACAAACAGGGTTGGTTACTTGCCCCAGTCCCTTCCATTAAGGTCTGCTAGTGTCCAATGCATTTTTATGCTTTCATTGGACCTATAGACCAACAGACTACACCAAGGCAGTACACATGTGCAAGTAGAAGCTCGAATTACTCTATAAGCACCTCAGTGAGGGCTTAAAGAGCCTTTCCAGTCTGTCCTGTACTTAACTCCATGAACAAATGTAGTCACTATAATTATCATGAGAAGGTAACTGGCCATGAGTATATGAATGGCTTCTGAATATATGAAGACCACTCTCCTGAAGAAATAAGATATTTCTCAACAAATCTTCGGGATGCTCATAATTATTTTGGCCCATGAAATCATTGTGTAATAAATATAAGTTGTTTTATGTTAGCTGAATTAGAAGTCCTCAAAAAAAATCTGTAAATCGAGACAGGTATCTAAGACACTAAAGTAACTTAAACCAAAATAAAATTAACCCTTAAATCTTTACTTACATTTCAGACTGGCAGTTTCTATTGCCAGGACCAAATGTAAAATATTTGGGCTGGTCTGTCAACACAGTGGCAGGGCTGCTGTATGCAATCCAGGACATTAACAGACTGCTGAAGGGAGAATGACCTGAGCATCCCAGAGAATTCTCTCATTCTCTTGGAGGGAGGCTATAGTCTTCACCGTGCTATTGCCACCTGGGTGTCTCCAGGTTATGGTGCAGCTGGAGTCATCCACAGATCAAGAGGATGCAGACCAGCTCTGGTTGCATGCTCCTGTATGCACGTTCACACCCCAGAGCCCATGCTATTTATGTCCTGTAGGAAGAGAAACAACACAGGAAAACCTAGCAGCATGGCAGTATGATAAAGGCCCTCTGGGGCCCCAGTGAACTAGCTGTCTGCCACAACCTAGAACAATGCAATCCTGGTAGGGAGCTTGTGGATGGGCCCCTGCCAACATCCCCTCAGTGACATAAGAACAGGATTGGAGGTGGTGGATTGGAGGTGGTGGATAAATGACATAGGGAGGGTGAGGCTGGGAATCATCTAGCAGATGAAGGTCCACAGTACAGAAAGGAGGCCTAAACACAACAAGATTTAGTATACTGTGTTTCGATCTTCATACAACACTCCCAGCTGGCTAGGAAAATGGAAGACACAAAGGGAGAATTGAGATTCTTTTATAGCATTTGACTCCCCCATGGTTATATGTTCCCCCTTTTCACAGTAATGCTCAAAGGAAGACTACTTACTCTCAATCCATATCAAAAGGGTTCTTACTCTCATTACAATCCTGCTCAAAACAGGATCAGTACACATTCAATAGAAGCTTATTCAAACAATATACTCCTGTAACATTCTCACACACAGTTCCTATACATATAATACACAGATGTACACACACACACACACACACACACACACACACACACACACACACACACACACACACACAACAGATACACAGAAGGTGATGGCAGATAAGGACCATGTGGCCCACCTTGTCTGCCCCTTTTCCCTACCTAATGCATTACCGCAGACCCTAGCTGATCTGTGGCTTACCCTCTCTTTCCTATTGCTAGATTACTCCTATGTCTCTCCCATGTATTCTTGAGTTCCCCTACTATTTTTGCCCCCACCACCTTCACAGGGAGGCTGTTCCTTACATCCACTATTCTTTCTGTGAAAAATTACTTCCTCACATTGCCCCAGAGCCTACCCCACTCTAGCCTCATATCATGCCTCCTTGTTTTTGTACACCTTCTTGTCTGAAAGATGCTACCCTAGAGATGGCCCAGTAGCATGGAATGCTGAGGCATCATGCCTTACCTCCTGCCAAATCAGTGACCAGTGTTCATGGTGCAAGCAGGTTATCAGGGGCTGGCTGGGGTGGAAGATAATCAAGCATCCAGAGGACAGCTTTTCTCTCAAGGGGATGGGGGGAAACGGAGGCCGGCTCACCTCTGACACTTAGTGGTGGCTGGGTATCAGAACCCTGGGTCCTGTATGTGAAGGAAGGGGTGGAACAGTTGGCTGGCATACTGTGGGTGGAAGCGCACACAGCTCAGCCATTGCTGACACCACATTGCTCTGCCTCTGAAGGGGGGGGGGAGCTGGGAGAAAAAAAAAGAGATAAATGCCTGGGCAATTGGATGACTGTCGACCCCCACAGGTGCTTCCCCTGCACTGGCAGCCACCTCCAAAACCAGATCCGTGTTGGAGGGCTGAGGGATCCCCACCATCTGCCACAGGGGGCAAGCCATAGAGGAAGACAGGAGGGTGCGCAGTAAGCAGGTGGATGGGGCTAGGAGGGTTGGTGAAAATGTGGGCTGTCCAGGATGGGGAGAAATTGAGTAAAAATTTAAAAAAGATGCTACCCTTTTGTACCTTGGTTATACCCCTGATGTGCTTGAATGTTTCTATCATATCCTCTCCCTCTCTCTCCTCTCCTCCAGGGAATATTTATTTATTTAGCTTTCGTTGACTAGGTAAGTACACTAGACAAAAACATATGCCTATTTTCAGGTACGACCCGGGAGAGTACAGGAGTTACAAATACATACAGAGTACAACATGACACAAGCAAGGCAGGTACATTGACATCAGAAGAAGCATGACAGTCACAGTAAGATAATTAGGATTACATGGTGGCAAAGTGAAATATAGAATAAATAGAGAGACACTAAGACAATATTCTAAGCATTATATACAGATATCGATACATACAGATATCAACAGTTCAGGACCCCCAGCAGTACCAATGTCAGGAAAAATCCAGGCACCAGCGAGTGGAGAAATTAACATATTTTATGCAAGGCCTCACCCAGGTGGGCACGCTACCACAGCAGGACCTGAGTCAAAATAAAGGAGATGGCATAAACAAGTACAGTGTAGGGGACCAGGGTGATCAGGGAGGTTTAAGACAGTCACATGCTGAAGACAGTTTCAGGTGATTCCACAGAGTGGTTCATAGGCACACATGGGAGGGAGAGGAGTGGATCTGTACAGAAAAGGAATTCCATAGTCTAGGGGCACAAGAGGCAAAGTCCTTGTCTCCCATTTGAGTATGCGTAGCAGGAATCTTAAGGATAGCAGGGCCCAGAGACTTGAGGAAGTAGGAGGAGGGGACAGCAGGCACCAGGAGCTCTTCGAATCCAGGGGGGGGTGTCAGTGCTCAAAATCTTACCTATGAAGCAGCCCAGAACAAAATTTAGGTAGTTGGGTGGAGAAAGCCAGTTTACCTTACTATAAAAGTCACAATGGTGAGTGAAGTGAGGACTGCAAGAGCAAAATGACAAATGTTATTGTATGCCATGGTCCACCTGGCAAGGTGGACTCTGGAGGTATGGGCAAAGAGCCCATAGCGTAGGGATGGTAGAAACACCCCTGTGGCCAATACTAGGCAAGCAGCTGAGGTAAGGTTATTTTGCACCCTGTAAGCCAGACCCAATTTCCAGTTAACAGCCCGACACACATTATGGATGTGGTGACCATGGTCAAGCTGAGGGTCGAGTGTCACCACCAGGTATTAGACTGAGTCAGTGACAAGCATGGGAGCACCATCATTACCCAAGATACACAGAGGAACAGGGGAGGCCTTAAGCTTGGCCAGGGATCCAAACAGCATGGATTGAGTCTTTTTAAGGTTTAGGACCAGTTTGTGGGACGATAAAAAAGGACTGGATACCCCTGAACTCCTCACTCAATTGGTGATTAATGACCCCAATGTCCCGGGAATGAGTGAGGATAACCAGGTCATCCACATACAGGATAGATCTACAGGAGTCCGCAGTGGAGGGAAGATCATTGACAAATATGGAGAAGAGCAGTGGCTCAAGTACTGACCCCTGGGGAACACCTGAGGATACAGTGGTGGTGTCTGAAAGCACCTTACTGAATTTGGTGAGTTGCTACCTGCCCTGAAGGTAATTGGAGAACCAACGAAGCACAGGAGGGGATAGACCAAGAGACCTAAGTTGAGAGCAGAGGAGGACGTGGTCAACTTGGTCAAAGGCCTTAGAGAGATCAATAAAGATGGCACATGAGAGTCTGCCCTGGTCCATAGCAGCCCTTATCCGTGAAGTGAAAGCAACCAGGTCAGAGGTTGCACTGTGCCCTTTATGAAAGCAATGCTGTGAGGGAGACAAAAGCTCATGAGACTGGATATACTGCATAAGTTGCCCAGCCACAACGTTCTCAAGGAGCTTACTGATTGCAGACAAGATGGCAATTGGCTGATAGTTGTCAAGAATCCTAGGGTTGCCCTGTTTGAGTACAGGGACAACCCTCACCACCTTCCATATGTCAAGGATAGCCCCAGAGGCTAAGGATAGGTTGACTATGTGGGCCACAGGGGAGGCAATCTAGGCAGCAGCCAGGCAGAGGAGCTTTGGTTCCATACCATCTTGACCAGCACTAGAAAAGGGGAAGAGACCAGAGACTAATCTCTGAATCTCTTGTGCCTTCACAGCCTTAAAGTAGAACAATGGTCAGGAAGTAGGGGCCAGTTGAGATGGCAGGACCTGGACGGTGCTGTCACAACCAGTGGAGGAGACTAGAGAGGTGAAGATGGGCAAGTTCAAGAAATGAGAGTTAAATGCATTAGCGATGGTTAGCAGATTGTTAAGGCTGGCACCATTGATAAGCATGTCAGAAGCCTCACAAGTGGAGGAGCCACTCACTATGTTCTTGATATTCCTCCAGAAACCCCTAGGGTACGTGGCTGAAGTCCATAAGGCAGCTTTACAAAATTCACTTTTGGCAGCCCTGATCGCCTTTTTACATTCATTTCTGAGCCTTCTGTAATGCTGAAATATGGCCTGGTCCATCGAGGCCTTGAAATTGGCACAGCATTTGTCTCTAGTCCTCATGAGTGCAAGGAGGATCCCATGCAACCATTTAGTAGTATCCCCCTAATTCTCCATCTGACAAGTGGGGCATGCTTGTCCTGCAACACCCGAAGATGTTGAGGAAGTGACAGACTGCAGAGGAAGTATGCTGGGCATTCATCACTGCAGACCAGTCCGTGAGCATGAGATCCTTGTGGAAAGACCCCAGGTCAAACCTGGAAAAGTCCCTGACTTGGATGATTTTTGGAGGAATTTTTGAGGCAGAGACTTTCCATATACAATACATAGGGGGTATGGTCAGAAATGGAGTCTGGAAGGGTTTCAGACGAGCTGATCCTCTCAGGCCTGTTGAGGTCCTCTAGTCTTTCCTCATATGACTTTTGGTGCAGTCCTTGCACCATTTTTGTTGCCCTTTTCTGTACTGCCTCTATTTTGTCTATGTCCTTATGGAGATGCAGCCTCCAGTACTGGACACAGTACTCCAGATGTGGTCTTACTAGTGAGCTGTACAGTGGCATAACCACCTCCTTTTTTCTGCTGGTGATACCTCTCTCTATGTGCCCTAGCATCCCACTGGCTCTCCCCACAGCCTTCTCACATTGTTTGATTACCTTTAGGTAATCAGATATGATTACCCCAGGTCTCTTTCTTGACTGGTGGCTGTCAGTACTTCCTCCCCCATCTTGTATGCCTCCCTTGGATTTTTATGCCCCAAGTGCATGAATTTGCACTTCTTTGCATTGAATCTTAGCTGCCACACTCTCAACCACTCCTCAAGTATGTTTAGGTCCTTTATAATCCCCACCCCCAAATGTCGATCATAGTGTCATCTGCAAAGAGGCACACCTTCCCCTCCAGCCCCTCTGCAATGTCACTTATGAAGACATTAAAGAGTACTGGCCCCAGCATGGATCCCCGTGGCACCCCACTAGTTACCCCTCCTCTCCTCAGACTGAACGCCATTTACCTGCACCCTCTGTGTCCAATCACTCAACCAATTTCTGACCCAGTTTACCACCTTGGAGCCCACTCCCAGGTTGCCCAACTTATTTATCAATCACCTACTGTATGTGGGATGGCCTTGATGAAATCTAGGTAGGCCACATCCACCGCTCCTCCCCTACCTACTTCCCTGGTCACACAGACAAACAAATCTATCAGATATGTTTGACAAGACATTCCTATTGTGAAATCATGCTGCCTTGGATCTTGTGCTCTGCTGGACTCAAGAAATATCACAATCCTTTCCTTTAGCAGGGACTCCATTAATTTCCCCACTACGGAGATCAGGCTGACTGGCCTGTAGTTGATAGCCTCCTCCTTGTTCCCACTTTTGTGGAGTGGGACTACATTTGCCCTCCTCCAGTCCCCTTGGACCACCCCTGTCTCTATAGATTTGTTGAATAGGGCTGTTAGTGGTGCAATAAATATTCAATATTCAAATGAATTAATTAATTGGGTCTGGTAGACTTTTTCAAGCATGGCTTCCAGCAGGGCTGTCATGCACTACTAATCTAATTGCCTTCTACAGCAACGTCAGTGCTAGCCTGGACAAAGGCACCCCTTTTGATGTAATTCTATTAGACCTCGGCAAGCCATTTAATACACTTCCCATTCATTTACTGATGGGAATAAACAAGGCTATAGTCAGATGGGTTGAACAATGGCTTCTTAATCGTACTCAACATATAAGAATTAATGGCCAACTTTCTAGCCAGAATCCTGTCTCTAGTGGGATCTCACAGGGTTCTGTATTGCGTCCTACACTATTTGGACTATTTATTAGCGATGTGCACCTTAATATTAAAAATTATATTTCAAAGTTTGCAGATGACACAAAACTTGGCAGGGAGGTTGATACTCTTGATAAGCATTTGTCATTGTCCAGTGACCTTAAAGCAGTTGAAGAGCGGGCTATTATCAACCACATTTCTTTCATCCCAAACAAGTGTACTGTACTGCACTTTGGCAAAAATAACCTTAAATATATATATATATCTATATATATATAGATATATATATAAAGAGAGAGAGAGAGAGAGAGAGAGAGAGAGAGAAAGAGTATCACTGTATGAATGCATCAAAAACATCTAATCAAATATTAAGATGTATTAAATGCTCTTTATTACAAGGAGCAGCTACTGTATTCTTCCATTGGATAGATAGATAGATAGATAGATAGATAGATAGATAGATAGATAGATAGATAGATAGATAGACAGATAGACAGACAGACAGACAGACAGCCAGGCAGACATATACTTTGTTTCTATAGTGCCCCTTTCTGGGGACTTGGAGTGCTTCAGATATCACTTAAAACACAGCAAAACTACAATAATGAACAAAACCATAAACCAGATCCAGATGAAGCTAACAGCAACAAGTTTAAAATATATCTCTCAGTTATACTTTAAAATACATCACTAAATATATTGGCCCAGATATTCAAACTGTGCCAGGCTGTGGTGCAAGCTTGGGTGCAGCTCAGCTTGGCTGCCCCGGGGTGTGGACTGGGCGATATTCAATGGAGCTGCGCCCATGGCACAGCTGCATTGAATATCGCACCCTGGCCACCTGCAGTGTGCATGGCGCAGTGGCACTGTGCCAGCGCAAGTGGCCAGAGTGGAGCATGGGGATGTGCTAGTGCAAGTTCCATTGCGCCATGCACAGCAACTCCGATATTCAAAACTTAACATGCAAATGGGGCCATAATGTATGCAAGGTGCACATGGGGACATTTGCATGCAGGTACGCTGATCCCCGACGATTTGCACCTGGCGCCCTGCTAGGCAGCAGTTGTCGGGGACCGACGCCCTCTGCAGCCGGCAATGTGCTCCACAGCCCGACTGCGGGCATCTGTATAAACAAAAGTAAACAAGTCCAATATCCCTGGTGGTCCAGTGGACTGCTATCTGCTTGATCGCGGGCATCTGTATAAACAAAAGAAGAATTTGTCCTATATCCCTGGTGGTCCAGTGGACCGCTATCTGCCCAACTGCAGGCATCTGCATAAAAAAGAAGACTTCGTCTAATATCCCTGGTGGTCCAGTGGACCGTTGTCTGCCCAAATGTGGGCATCTGTATAAAAAAAGAAGACTTCGTCCAATATCCCTGGTGGTCCAGTGGACTGCTATCTGCCCAATCACGGGCATTTGTAAAAGAAGAATTCATCCTATATCCCTTGTGGTCCAATGGACCGCTATCTGCCTGATCGCAGGCATCTGCATAAAAAAGAAGACTTCGTCCAATATTCCTGGTGGTCCAGTGGACCGTTGTCTGCCCAAATGTGGGCATCTGTATAAAAAAAGAAGACTTTGTCCAATATCCCTGGTGGTCCAGTGGACCACTATCTGTCCAATCGTGCGCATTTGTAAAAAAAAATTAATTCCAATATCTCTGGTGGTCTAGTGGTACCCCCACCGCCCACTGAGCCCCACCGCCCCACCTTCCCCGGTCAGCCGGTGGGCGGCAGCACCCAACCCACCTGCCACCCTGCCACCCATCGACTGACACCATTGGTAGGGCTGTATGCCCATTGGTCCACAGCGTGAGCCAATGGGCGTTCAGCCCATACCATACTACACATTCCAGATATGTGACCATATCTGAAAAGTGTAGTATGGTATGGGCTGCATGCCCGATGGCTCACGCTGTGGACCAAGGCACAGACCACCAAAAGTGTCAGTCAGTGGGCAGCGGGATGGCAGGCGGGTGGGGTGCTGCCGCCCGCCGGCTGACCGGGGGGAGCAGGGCAGTGTTGGCTCAGTGGGTGAGTGGGGGGGTACCACTAGACCACCAGGGATATTGGAATTAATTTTTTTTTTACAAATGCCTGCCATCAGGCAGATAGCGGTCCACTGGACCACCAGGGATACTGGACAAAGTCTTCTTTTTTATATAGATGCCCGCGATCGGGCAGACAGCGGTCCACTGGACCACCAGGGATATTGTACAAAGTCTTCTTTTTTATACAGATGCCCACGATCAGGCAGATAGCGTTCCACTGGACCACCAGGGATATTAGACATTTATGTCACTGTATTACAAATGCCCGCGATCGGGCAGGCAGTGGTCCACTGGACCACCAGAGATATTGGGGAATTCATTTTTTTTATTAAAAATGCCCACGATCGGGCATGGGGAGCACTGCCAGATGCAGCCAGAACTCGAGTGGCCACCCACAGGTGGCAGCTGCTGTGTTGCGCCCTGCACTGCGGCAGCTCACCTGTGGGTGGTCATCTTTTGTTCCTTTTTTTTTGGATCAACTTTGTGCTGGTGCAGGTAGGGGTTGCGCATGCATGGCTCTGCACATCCTGGGCTGACTATCGGGTTGTGCAGGGTATGCATGGGCACGCCCTCCCCTACCTGTGCCTGCATACATTACTGATGTGCTCCGTCACATCGGGATTTAGCTACGCACTTTTCCCTTTGAATATTGGCGCCAGGGAGAATCAGTGGTTGCACATTATATCAACACCAGGCGCCATGCGCAACACTTTTGAATATCTGGGCCATAGTATTTATAAGTTAAAAGCCTGGTTAAATAAAAGGGTCTTTAAACCCTTTTTAAAGGTTTCCACCAAGGATGCCTCCTGAACATGGTTAGGCAATGAGTTCCACAGGGTACGCAAAGCAACAGAAAATGCACGGTCACCAGAATGCCGTAGCCTAACCCTGGGAACCCTAAGGAGGCAACCCTTGGTGGAACAGAGAGCCCAGGATGGATGATAAGGAATGAAGGAGATCCTGCAGATAGACTAGTCCCCCTTCATGTAGGGTCTTATAGGTCAGAAAATGACCTTGAAGACAATCCTTCACCCACCTGGCAGCCAGTGCAGTTCTCAGAGGACAGGCATGATATGGTGACACCTTCGTACACCCGTCAATAACCTCGCCGCCACGTTCTGTACCAGCTGCAGCTGGTGAAGACTATTTCCAGATAGACCTAGGTACAGGGCATTGCAGTAATCCAGCCTTGATGTGACAAAAGCATGTACTAGTGTGGTCAACTCCTCAGATGGTATAAGGTTCTAGATTTAGGTGATATTCCTCAGATAGTAAAATCTGGCTTTTACTACCACAGACACCTGAGCATCCAGAGTCAAGCCATCATCAAGGATCATGCCCAGATCCTTCACTGGTGTGGAGGGGATCAATGGGACCCCTCCTAGTACAAGACATGGGGGGGTTCCCAAATTCTCCTCCCCCACCATCACCACAACCTGGGTTCACTATCAACACCTCAGTCTTGTTTGGGTTAAGTCACAGCCAGTTGTAAATCATTCAAGTCTGGAACGCCTCCAGGCAGTTATTAAATATGAAGGCGATCTGGTTACCCAGTGCACAGGACAAGTAAAGTTGGGTATCATCAGTACAGCAATGAAAACCCAACCCATTCCTTATGATAATGTCTTCCAACAGCAGCATGTACACCATGAACAACAAGAGCG
Organism: Neoceratodus forsteri; assembly: GCA_016271365.2. Lineage (NCBI taxonomy): Eukaryota > Metazoa > Chordata > Ceratodontiformes > Ceratodontidae > Neoceratodus > Neoceratodus forsteri. The sequence goes on from CM028129.1 coordinate 879,175,853, forward strand.
ACAAGACCGATCCTGCTGAACTCCACCATGCAATGGCTTCGGGTTAGATGAGGCTAACCCCATCATCACCCTATGCACTCTGCCTGTCAAGTATGACCTGAACCATTTGATGACATTTCCAGACAGGCCACACCATACCACAGTCAGTTAAGCAGCACCTCATAGTTCACAGTGTCAAATGCTGCCAAGAGATCCAAGAGGACCAGAATGGTACACTCTCTCCTGTCTTTTGCCATCAGGAGATCATTAAGCACCTTCACCAAAGTGGTCTCCATACTGTGCCTGGCTCTAAACATAGACTATAAAGACTCATAGATGGAGGAGGAGGTAAGACTCTCTTAAAGCTGGATGGCCGCCACCTTTCTATAACCTTCCCTAAAAATGGGATGTTAGAGACCAGTCTGTAGTTGCTGAGACAATCTGGAACCAACGAGGCTTTCTTCAATAGGGGCTTAACCAGGACCTCTTTCAAGGCCAATGGAAAGCCCCCTCTCCTCGTAGAACTTCAGACAATTTCAGCCACCACAGATCCAATCATAGAAACATAGAAACATAGAATCTGATGGCAGATAAGAACCGCTTGGCCCACACAGTCTGCCCATTTCCCTACCTAATGGATAAGCTGCAGATCCTAGTTAACCAACAGCCTACTTCCTCCTATCCCCAACCTCTAGAGTTGCCTTAGACCTGTCCCATGCATTCTTGAATTCACCCACTGTTTTTGACTCCACAACCTCCACAGGAAGGCCATTCCATGCATCCACAACCATCTCCATGAAAAAATACTTCCTCACATTACCTCTGAGCCGTCCCCCTTCTATCTTCAAATTGTGCCCCCTTGTTCTTGCACATCTCTTTTTCTGAAAGATGTTACCCTCTTGGACTTTGTTGATTCCCTTGAAGTACTTGAAAGTTCCTATCATGTTCCACCATCTCTCCTTTCCTCGAGGGTATACATATTAAGCTCCTTAAGTCTCTCTTCATATGTCTTATGGTACAGACCCTGCATCTTTTTCGTTGTCGTCCTCTGGACTTTCTCCATCCTGTCAATGTCCTTACAGAGACTGGGTCTCCAGAACTGCATGCAGTACTCCAGATGGGTCTCACCAGCTGTCTGTACAGAGGGATAATAACTTCTTGTTTTCTACTGGTGATGCCTCTTCCTATGCATCCCAGTATCCCTCCAGCCCTCCTTACTGCCCTCTCACATTGCTTGCCCACCTTTAGGTCATCTGATAACACTACCCCCAGGTTCCTTTCCATTTTTGTTGTTGTTAGTATCTCTTGTACTTCTTTGCATTGAATCTAAGCTGCCGTACATTTGACCATTCCTCCAACCTTGCCAAGTTCCTTCTCCTCCTTTCCACCCCACCTTGTGTATCAACCCTGTTGCAGATCTTTGTGTCATCTGCAAAGAGACATACTTTTCCTTCCAGGCCCTCTGCAATGTCACTAATAAAGACATTGAAGAGGACAGGTCCAAGAACTGAACCCTGCGGTACCCCACTAGTAACGCCCCTTTCTTCAGAGTGGACTCCGTTTACTATTACCCTCTGTGTCCTATTCTACAGCCAATTTTTTACCCAGACTACCACCTTGGGACCCACTCCAAGGCTGGCTAACTTGTATATTTATCTTTTCTGTGGGACTGTATCAAATGCCTTGCTAAAGTCTAGGTATGCCATGTCCAGCCCCTCCCTGGTCTACTACATTGGTCACCCAGTCAAAGAAATCTATTAGATTCATCTGACATGACCTTCCTGCTGTGAATACATGCTGCCTTGGGTCATGAGCCCCACTGGTCTCTAGGAACTCAACAATTCTTTCCTTTAGAAGTGATTCCATCATTTTCCCTACCACTGAGGTCAAACTAACAGGTCTGTAGTTTCCTGCCTCTGTCTTGCTCCCACTTCTGTGAAGGGGAATCACGTCTGCCCTCCTCCAGTCCTCCGGTACCCCACCATCCTCCCATGATTTTGTTAAAAAGGGTAATCAGTGGTGTCTCTAGTTCTACCCTTGGTTGTTTTAGAATTCTTGAGTGAATCCTGTCAGGCCCCATTGCTTTGTCCACCTTCAGTTTTAAGAGTTCTTTCAGAACCCTTTCTTCTGTGAAGGAACTGGTATCAACCTCCCTATCCAGAGTGCTTCTATTCTTTGATTTAGGTACCTCCCCCTACTCTTCTTTTGTGAATATTGAGTAGAAGCATTCATTCAGCATCCCTGCTTTTCACTGTCATCCTCAGACTACCCTCCCTTCCCTTTAGTAAGCCTCACTATCCCTTCCTTTATCTTTCTTCACTCCCTAATGTACATATAAAAGGTTTTATCCCCCTTCTTAACTGAGTTGGCTATCTTTTCCTTAGTTTGGGCTTTTGCTATTCTGACTGGCATCCCCACTTTCTTCTGCTTTAACTGGTACAGTTCTCTGTCCTGCTCCTTCTGTGTTTCCTTATACTTCCTGAATGCTACCTTTTTCTCTTAAACCTTCCCCGCCACCTCATTTGAGAACCATAGTGTTTTTTTCTGTCATTTTGCTTTGTTGATTTGCTTCACACAAAGACTTGTTGCCTCTGTGATGCTTGTTTTGATTTTCCCCATTGTTCCTGTACCCCTCCTTCTTGCCAGTTTGCTAGTGCTTTTCTGGGGCACTCTCCAATTTTTTCAAAGTTAGCCCTCCTAAAGACCAACACTCTTGCTTTTGTATGGCTCGACTCTATGGCTGTGCTTATCATGAGCCACACGGTTTGGTGGTCATTTGTTCCCAGATGACTACCCATTTCTAAATCTGAGATCCTTTCTCCATCCCCATTTGACAGTACCAGGTTAAGATTGCTCCCTCCATAGTGGGTTCCACCACTAGCTATCTGAGGCACACCCCCTGCAGGGCATCGAGAATAAACCTGCTTTTTGATGTGGCTGTAGCCAGGGTACTCCAGCTAATGTCTGGCATATTCAGGTCCCCATCAACAATATCTCCCCTTTTTCTGCCATTCTAAGGATGCCTTCTATCATTTCCTTGTCCATTACAACTGCTTGAGATGGGGATCTGTATATCACCCCTGTGCGAATTGTGGTTCCATAACCTGTCTCCAGGGTACCCACAGTGCCTCCTCTACTCCCTGTTTATCCTTTAGCTCCATTGCTTTGATCCCTTCCCTTACATAAAGAGCTACTCCTCCTCCTCTTTTACCCTCCCTGTCCCTCCTATAGAATGTGTACCCTGGTATGTTGACATCCCAGTCATGGTTCCCAGTGTATCATGTTTCTATGACTGCCACAATATCCAGAAGTCCCTCTTCCATTAAGGTCACTAGTTCAGGGAGCTTGTTACACAGACTATGAGCATTGGTACTCATCACCCTCCATTTGTTGATGGTCTTACCCCTTTTAGCCCCATCCCTGTCCTTACTGCCTTTTTCTGCATTTACTCCTGTCCTGCTCCCCATTAACTTCTCTACCTTGGTGTTTACCTGTCTAACTACTGTGTTTTGTGGGGGGTCAGGTCCAAACATCTGACCAAAAGTTGGGTTGGGCCTGGGTCCAGATCACATTGTGTTGGTCACAGTCTCGAGACAATCTCCAATACCTCCTCCACTCCAATCGGATGGAACTTAGCCCAAGCAAGAGGATTGCTCCAACAAGTCTCAGGATGAACCTAGCAATCCCTTTGAGTGATGCCATAGAAGATCTCTGCTCCAATAGAGAACACTTTGTCGGCAAAGAACAGAGCAAACTCTTCACACCTCATGCTCAAACCTGCTCCTCCTACACATAGATAGGCAGAATGTAAAAGCCCATCAATGGTGCAGAAGAGCTGAGCTGGTCTGTTCTCTGCCACAGCAATCTACCTGGGAAAAAAATGTGCCTTGTTTCAGGAGATTGATCCCTGATAGTCATTATAATGGGACCTCTGGGCCAATTTGTCCTCCACCAGGCCAGATCTCCTCTAACAACTCTCTAACCTCCAACTCCTAATCTTTAACTACCTAAATTCCCTGTCAAACCAGAAAGGTCTCTAGTGAGTAGACAGAGGTCGAACATGAATGGGTACAACTGAATCAAAGGCAGCAGTGATGGCTCAATTATAGGCCACCACTGCCACCTTCATTCCAACCACACATACAGCCTCCACACTCAATAGATCCAGCACAAGCTGTAGTCCTGTTAGGAGCAATCCCCATAAAGGCTGGTACTGGACTATCTCCACAGAGGATGGACCTTCGGGGGGGCCCCAAACCTGAACCCCATGGTACTATGATCCAACCAAACTACTGGATCTACACTAAGGTCCTTGACCTCAAGGCATAAAGAAAACATCAAGGCAAGTGTGTGGCTGTGCAAGTGGGTCACTGAGGTAACCTTTTGTGTCAAGCTCAATGTCTCCATGCTCCTCAGGAGATCACACCTAAATGATGAGAGCTCGTCATCCCCCCAGGCATTGAAGTCCCCCAGAATTAACTTTCTGGGGGACTCCAACACCGGGCTGGTGATGAACTCTTCAATCTCCCTCAAAAATTCACCCTCCTCACCTGGAGGACGATACAGCAGGAGGAATCTGAAGCCTGCACCATGACCCCCCCCCACAGGCAGCAGCACACTCAAATGACCCAGTGAGATAAATTGGTAGCACCATAAGCCCCAGGCTAATTTTAAAACAAATGGCCATCCCACCCCCTCAGCAATCCTTCCTCAGGATGTATATCACAGAGTACCCAGCTGGTACCATTGCCTCCAAAATGGTAGCAGCATTCTTATCCAGCCAGGTCTCCATGATGCAAGCCAGGTCTACCAAGGCTATCAAATCTGCCATTATGGCAGTCTTGTTCCTCATTGTCTAGCATTGCACAACACAGACAGAGTAGGGTGAGGGGAGACTGCTGGATCAGCTATCTGCCCACTTCCCTTCATGGAGTCCTTGGGTATGGGAACCAGACAGGAAGCACCCCTCTCTAGCACCAATTTCACCCCAGGGTGTCTCCTCGGTCTCACCACCCAAATCCATGACTCCCCTGCAACCACTTGAGCAAACCTCCTCCCAGATCCCCCCTCTGAGCAATTCCTAATGCCCTACACCTCCTATAAGTTTCTATAGAAAGTGCTGGAGCTCAAAGTGATGGAAGTCCCAGAGGTAGGCCGCCAAGTAGCTGCACCTTATCAATCCCTGTCCCAGGCACATACTCCACTTATTTTATTAAATCAGCTAATAATAAGCAATCACACAATCTCACACTCACAGTCAACCAATCATACATCCATTCAACCTTAGAATCCAAAATAATCCCACTATTCTCCCTAACCCAAATAAACTTCAATCAAGAGCTATCCACCCTAGCCCACCCACACTAAAAACTCTACTGTTAATCCAATTATATTCCTTAGGGGATAGTGTCCAAAACTAAATCTGTGAGGCAATCTCAGTATAACTGTATAGCTCTTCTAATCTGCAAGGCAGTGAGTTCCTCTCCTCTCTCACAGGAGAAAGCATCTCACCATTTCAAATTTCGGGCAAGTTCAGAAACAAGTGTACAGGCAGTCCACCACAGTCCCGGTAGCAATAAAGCTAACCAACTCTTAGCTTCAAGCCCTGCAGTATCTTATTACAGATCTTCAATTCCAGAACCCAGACTGACAACAGCAGCAGATCACCCTCAGGTCTGTACTAAGCTAGAGTATTCCACATGGCAGTTCAATCATGCAGCATCCCCAACCCCCAAAATTCTCACCTTCAGGAGGGGGACACACCGCAGCACAACTGCTAAAGCCCTTCAAGGAAGTCTATCCATTGTCCCATCTTGCAACAAGCCCCGGGATGCTCTCACCTCATCCAATGAAAGTACAAAACAGTTTCCAGTTGGCCAGACAATAACAGAACAGGATCCACTACCTGGTCTAATTCCAAGTTCTCCAAGTTCTTTGGAAAGAACAGAGCCACACAGAGTGGGCTAGGAGTGCTCATCCATGTTCTACCTTAGTTGAGATTCTTCCATGCAACACCCGACACCCATCAGCTGCTTCCCTCACACGGACCAACAATAGCCACCCAGGAACATGCCGGTGTATTCTCCTCTCACGGTGCTCAGTACTCCCCACTAGTCAAAGCACTCCAGTCCAAAACTGCCTCATGGATGAAAATGTGATCTTACACTCTGCTGTTGAACATTTCAGGGCTCCAGAACCAGGGCTGTCAGGACAGTCAGCTTCCCACACTGATCAGATTCTTCCAAATGGCACCATTCCTGTAAGAGTTCACCCCACAAATTTAAACTGACTAAAAAATAATAAAGCTAAGCTTCATAATGCTTCCTCACTAATGACCCCGAACTATCTCTCTCCACCCTAACTATCCAACTAACTATGATAATAATCTGTTAAAATCAGTTAAAAATTTACTGATGTAGTTCCCCTTACTCCAGGCAGTTCAGGGCGGCCACCATTAATAGGGCATATATAATCCCACATGTTGACTTTGGGTCACCCTTTTGGAACCCTTACCATAGGCATGATATTGATATGCTTGAGAAGATCCAAAGACGAGTGACTAAGATGACTATGGGACTGACTAACATGTCCTATAAAGAGCGTTTAATTAAGCTTGGACTATTTAGCCATGAGGCAAGATGATGTAGAGGTGATCTTCTGTACAAGATTCTTCATAATCCTGTTCTTATGTTACAATGTGGGCTAACATTTAGCATGAAGACTACTATTTTAATGTCACATAATAGACAATTATTTCTCCCTAAAGCCAATACAAATAAAAGGATCAACTTTTCACTATTTGTGCTGCACAGTTGTGGAACAAGCCACCATACAATCTCATTCATACAAATAAATTTTTAGGTTTCAAGTTAGGGCTCAATAATTATATACTGTCCATGAGCATATAATGTAGGCCCACCCACTGTGAGTGGGAGGCAACCTCAATAAGCCAAGGCCTTCTTTTGCCTAGTGAACCAAGTAACCAAGACAATTTCATATAACTGGAATTTTATCATACCTAAAAATATACACAAACTATCTCACAGAAAATTACATAGAACATAGAACATAGACTTTGACGGCAGATAAGGACCACTTGGCCCACCCAGTCTGCCCATTTCCCTACCTACTTTATAAGCTTCAGATTCTAGTTAACCAACAGTCTACTTCCTGCCACCCCCCACTACAATTTCCTTGTGTCTGTCCCATGCATGTTTGAATTCCCCCACTGTTTTAGCCTCAACAACCTCCCCAGGAAGGCAGTTCCATGCATCCATCACTCTCTCCATGAAAAAAAATTTCCTCACATTACCCCTGAGCCATCCCCCCTCTATCTTTAAATTGTGTCCCCTTGTTCTTACACATCTCTTTTTCTGAAAGATGCTACCCTCCTGGACTTTGTTGATTCCCTTGAGGTACTTGAATGTTTCTATCATGTCCCCCCTGTCCCTCCTTTCATCAAAGGTATACATATTAAGCTCTCTCAGTCTCTCTTCATATGATTTCTGATGCAGACCCTGCACCATTTTAGTTGCCCTCCTCTGGACTGCTTCCATCCAGTCTATGTCCTTGCATAAATGAGGTCTCCAAAACTGCATACAGTATTCCAGATGGGGTCTCACCAACTGTCTGTACAGAGGGATAACCACTTCCATTTTTCTACTTGTGATGCCCCTTCCTATGCATCCCAGTATCCCCCTGGATCTCCTTACTGAATTCTCACATTGCTTACCCACCTTTAGATCATCTGATATGACTACCCCCAAGTCCCGTTCCATTTTTCTTGTTGTTAGTACCTCCCCTGCTATTATATACTCTTCTCCTGGGTTTTTATTTCCCAGGTGCATTACTTTGCACTTCTTTGCATTGAATCTAAGTTGTCATATGTCTGACCATTCCTCCAACCTTGCCAAGTCCCTTCTCATCCTTTCTACCCCCCCTTGTGTATAAACTCTGTTATAGATCTTTGTATAATCTGAAAAGAGGCATACCTTTCCCTCCAGATCCTCTGCAATGTCACCTATAAAGATGTTAAAGAGGACTGGACCCAGTACTGAGCCCTGAGGTACTCCACTAGTGCCCCCCCTTTCTTCGGAATGTGTTCCACTCAATATTACCTTCTGTGTCCTGTTGTGCAGCTAGTTTGCAACCCAGGCTACCACCCTGGGACCTACTCCCAGGATGGCTAACTTGATTATTAATCTTTTGTGTGGGACAGTGTCAAATGCCTTGCTAAAGACTAGGTAGGCCATATCCACAGCCCCTTCCTGGTCTATTACTTTGGTCACCCAGTCAAAGAAATCTATTAGATTCATCTGACATGACCTTCCTGCTGTAAATCCATGCCGCTTTGGGTCCTGTGCCCCACTGGCCTCTAGGTACTCAACAATTCTTTCTTTCAGAAATGATTCCATCATTTTCCCTACCATTGAGGTCAAACTTACAGGTCTGTAGTTTCCTGCTTCTGCCTTGCTCCCACTTTTGTGAAGGGGAATCACATCTGCCCTCCTCCAGTCCTCAGGTACCACCCCATCCTCCCATGATTTGTTAAAAAGTGTGGCCAGTGGTGTCACTAGGTCCTCCCTTAGTTCTTTTAGGATTCTGGGGTGAATCCCATCATGCCCCATTTCTTTGTCCACCTTGAGTTTTAGGAGTTTTTTCAGGACTCTTCCTTCTGTAAATGGACTGGTGTCAACCCCGTACCCAGAGTGCTTCTATTGTCTGGTTTACACTCAATGTACACAGCTGTTTAAAAAAACAGTTGCATATATGCTGTACTTTGTTTTTAATACTCTTTGGAGTAATGCTTTGGACATCTGAGGCCTGATGTTCAAAAGTTTGTATGGGCAAAAATGGGTGCTTTCTTACACAAACCGAGTATTGGGCCTGAACACAATATTCAGAAGGAGCAGTTGCACACTCTAATAGGGTTAGCATAGACACAAAACATAATGTATGCAGGTGGGCAAAGGGAGGAGTGGGGACAGAAATACCTGCACAACCCAATATTCAGCACATTTGTGCTGTGCAAAAGGTGTTAGCACAGTCATGTTGCACAGCACAAATACCACCAAACAAAATCATGTCCTAGTCTGGGCAACTCTAGCAGCTGCCAGTGTTACTGAGTGAACAACCACGTTGGCCAGTGGGGGAGCACACCTGCCCCCTGGTGGTCTGAGGTCTTCCTTCCCACCAATCTCTGGCCTGCTATAAAAGAACTGTATCCTTGATGCCCAGTTGCCCCCCCAGTCACCAGGCCATCCTTGAAATAGTGCATCCCTGATGTCTAGTGGTCCCCCAATCTCCAGTCCCCAGCACCATATAAAGTAAGGTAATCCCCGATGACCAGTGTTTCCTCCCATCCTCCGTCCCCATCTCCATTGAAAGGAAATACATACCTGCTGCCTAATGGCTTTTCCCACCCACCAACTGCCATGCCATTTAGGATAAGAGATGTTCTGGCATCCAGTGGCCCTTTCCGGTCCCCAATCCCTAACCCTGTCACATAAAACATATTTCCTGGCATCCAGTGGTATCCCCTCCTACTCCTCCAGTCTATTATCCCCAGCCCCATAACAAAGACAACATCCTGTCCTGTGTATATGAAAACTGAATAGAATGTTAGTTGCATAGCAAAAAAACAAATCAATATATTCCTTGGTGTCCCATGGTACCCTCTGATTGCCCTTCCCCTCATGTCACTTAGGTAATCCCTGGTGTCTAGCAATCACCCCTCCACAGTGGAAATAATCACCGACCCTGACAACTCCTCCACCTGAATTGTTGGTGCCATGGGAGCCCATATGGCAACCAGCAATGCCCTCCTCTCACCTCCTTTACTATCAACCTTATGAACAGGCAGGGAGTGTGTTCTATGTATAGTACAGAGTGTGCATCCTTTATACTGTACATAGGAAGTTTGCTTTGTACTATACATAGGACATGCGGTCCATGCCTGTTCACATGGCAACCAGCTGAGGTGGTGAGAGAAGGGCTGTGCCAGTTGCCATACGGGCTCCCATGGCACTAATGATTCAGGTAAGGCTGGGTTGGCAGATTGGGTGGTCAGTGCACCAGTGAGTGGCTGCTAGATGCCAGGGATTGCCTAAATGACATGGGAGAATTGCACTTGGAGGTTGGGGGGTTACCACGGAACAGCAGAGAATATGTTGATTTGTTTTTTGCAATGCAACTTACATTCTAATCAGTTATCACATACAGAGTGTGACGTAGACAGCCAGTTTTGATTGCTGGATAATATTGTTTTACATAAAATGTGTTATGACTGTCACTGCTGAAAATCAAATGCTCTATGAATGACCTCTCTCATCCCCCCAGATTTTAGCTGACAGATGAGGCCAAGATAACTGTTGACAGTATGTATCACACGTTCAGTTTTTTAGAGACAATATGTTACTGGAAGACTTTTATTAAGGATCCTGTTTCTCTGAGCTAATTACAGAGTTGTTAAGTTAATTTTGTTAAGATAGAAATCATAAACTAGGTTTATGACATTAAAATAAGGGAAGCTAAGATGTTACATAGAGGTGTAAGGTTGTAAATGACCCTATGAAGCCTGTGTGAAGAGGGTACAGCATGAGATCAAAAGAGGTGTCATTGAAACTTGAGTTATGCTAAGGTTGCAGAATTAATACATCCTGTATAGCTGTATAGTATAGATTAATAAAATTACATCCTGTGGTTGTATAAAAATATATTTTTGCTAGATATTTGACCAGAGGAGGTGCTGGATGACTTCATCCAAAATGGGTTGGTCAATACTGCTTGAAAAGATTATTCTCTTTCACTATAGAGTTGCATTTGTATCTGACACTGACTAAGGAAACATCTGAGCACTGAAAACAGGTATTTAGAAAGCTAGACAAAATCTAAATATAGTTGTAGGAATTGCACTGTTTTAAACCTTGTTTTGTTTAAAGATATGCATGTCTTGTGTTATAAGAGTTCTGTATTGTATGTTTGACATATTATATATTTTAGTAAAAAACTGTAATTTTAGAGCAACCTGGTCTGTCTTTGAATTGCTTTCTTTTGCTAAGAAATATTTATGGTTCAGCAGACGTATAGCTTGTGTGGTGGTACCAAACTGGAAACAGAAGCATTTTAAATCTGAGGTCTTTATTAAGTTTTAAGGGTTCATCTCTTAATACCTTGTTAGGTGCCCATAGGCAGAGATATCTGGCCCCCCGAAGACAGATATATCTGAGCCTGTGCATTGGGTATGCTAGCAAGAGGCTACAGTTTGAATCCCTCCAGAACTGAGACCAAAGGTTGATCCAAACTCACAAAAACAGACAAGAGGGTTACTTTGTCTGTTACACTGTTCACAAGACTGCACTCAGAGGTTGGCACTTTGGGAGTAGAGGGCCTGACCTGCTGAGTGAGTTTGTAACACAGAGGACAGGGAGTTGTCTTTGTTATGGGGTCAGGGATCAGAAACTGTGGAATTGGGTACCACTGAATGCCAGGGAATATGTTTTATGTAACAGGGCTAGGAATTGGAAATGGTAGGACTACTAAATGCCAGGGACATCTCTTACCCTAAATGGGATGGTGATCGGAGGGTGGGAGGGGCAATTAGGCACCAGGGATGTATTTCCTTTCAATGGGAACAGGGTACAGAGGATGGGGCAAATATTGGCAATGGGGGATTACCTTACTTTTAATGGGGATCGGAGACTGCGGGGACCACTAGGCACCAGTGATACACTATTTCAAGGATGGCTTGGCAATTGGAGGGGGGGACCACTGGGCACCAGGGATACAATTGTCTTACGGCAGACCAGCAATCGGGGGCACTGAACACTAGGGACTTTTTGGGAAACAGTGAGGCCGGTGATTGAAGGGACCACTAGTCACCATGGATTACTTTTTCTCATAAGGGATTGGCTGGGGTGAGGGTAGTGCCGAGCAAACCTGCCTCCACTTCCTATGTAAATGAGCCCATACTGGGCATGCAAATGGACTCTTAGTGCCTTGCATATCCACTGGGCTCAGTTGCATGGGTCCCTCTGAATATTGTGCCTAGCACTCTGACGCTATTGGATCCAGTGGCACTATTCTCTGCACAGCAGGGATCTATGTCAGGGCAGTGCTACTTGACTTAGCACTGTGTTGATATGCCATATATTCAATTGGATAGCACCAGTGCATTATTTGACTGAATATAGCAATCTTGGACTCCTGGGCAATGGCACAGCACAAAACTTTGCACTCCGCTTTGCCCATTTTTCAATATTGTGCCCCTGATTTCTTGTTATGCCACTTAAACTATTTCACCATTATGCTGCATAAAAACCAGCTCCCAGGCTGGCCCAGTGGTGCAGAGAGCTGAGACACTGGACACCTTTCCTTGCGTCATGCTGCCGACCCAGGTTTGGGAATGGACTCGGGTCATTGGGGAGCCACCACGGGGGGCAGGGTGAGAGCAGGATTGAGCAGCCGAAAGGCAGCTCTCCTCTCTCGGGTGGCTGTCATCCCCCCATAGTTCCACTGCCACTGGGTGGAGGTCCAGTAGCTAGCGTAGGTGGGAGGGGGTGGCAAGTCCTGGGTGGGCACCTCATGCAGTGGCGTAAGTATGCCTCCGCATGCACACTTGCAGCTGAGGTACATGATGGGCAAAAAAAAATGGGGCAAAAATACATAAAATATATATTAAAGAAAAGAGAGAAACCAGTACCCATTTCCCCATATCTGGAAAACAGTTTTGGAATTAAAGCCTTTTGGTTTTTAAGTTTCTCATAACCCACATCCCTTCTGCATTTTGTCCAAGGGTCATATATTTCAGTATCTGGTGAGCGCCATTGGCTTGAGTTACCCAGAAAATCATATTTAACCACTTCAAGATATGCCTGATTTACAGAGAATTCCAATTTAGATGTCACAGTGGTGTGTTCTGAAGCCCACATGCAGGGTAACATGAGCCAATCTGCTGAGTAACCTATCAAGGCTCCCAAAATCTTTTTTGCTATCATGGGCATATGCACAGTTCTCATATTCCAGGATCAGTAATATTAGTGCATTTGCAATTTTTAGCTTTGCCTCTTTTCTTAATAGCCTTGATAAGAGCCGCAGTGCCCCAAGCCTCGTGTTCAATCTTATGTTCTGAATATGACCCCAAAAAGGACAAACTACTACCAAATGTCACTCCAAGGTATTTATATTGAGTGACCTGAGTTACAACATTGCCCTAATGGTTTTTGATCCTTAACACACTTGATTCCTTTATCAGAACCTCAGATCTCATGCATTTATTTTACAGTCATGGACATCTTTGACCTAGTGAACCACTCCTGTGCCACACAAAAATTATTCTCATGGGTCAACTTTGACTCCCCTTTGGGACTACCAGATGCTACCAAGACCTTGTTGTCAGCATGCATCCAGGCTCATGAGTTAGTCAGGACCCTAGAGAGGTCATTGGTAGAGATGAAACACAACAGAGAGCCCATGAATTAGCCCTGGAGAACTTCCATAAAAAGGCTCCTATGTCCTGATAAACAGCCCTGAACCTGGACCTGCTGCTTTCTCCCAAATATGTAGGTCTTAAACCATCTTGCAACATCAGGATACATGCTGACACCCCTCAGACTATAGAGCAAAATGCAGTGTTCCACTATGTCAAAGACCATCATCATCAAGGCCATAAATACTGTCCCATTGATATTTTTTATCTAAATTTGTTGCTACTACAGCTCTGAACTCTAGTAGGGCAGTACCTGTGAAATAACATGATCTGAAGGGTAGCCTGTGGCACGTGCAATTAAAATTGAGTGAAACCAAAAATGGTGACTCAATTATGGCGCATGTCATGGGGGCTACCGATGAGGTAGGGTGACCGGATGTGGGTGGATTCGTGCATATAGCATCAGGATGTCGCTACATGTACACATGCACAGGGGGGTGGGAGCAAGCATGCTCAGCGAGGGGTGGGAGGGTTTTTGAGGGGTGGTGCCATGATGGGCTGCTGAGCTGGCCCCGTGCTGTGCTGGGTGGGTTAATGGTTTGGATGGATGGGGTGCTGGGTTCAGGTCCGGGCCTAGTTATGTTTTTGTTGCACCTGGTCCAAATTTTGTTTTTCCATATTTTGCACCCCCCCAACATGCACCGCCCTGGAGTTGGGAATCCTTAAGGCGGAGGTGCTGCACCCACATAAAATTTTAAAATTGTAAATCCCTGACATCATTTTGCTGTGCGTCAGGGAAACACATTGCCAAAATTGATTTCTGTTGATGTGATTTCACCGTAATGGCGATTGCCTTTCAATGTTGCCATTATGACATAGAACCATCTGAAGCCATTCTGGTATGGTGTAATAATATTGTTTGTCTAAATATTCATAAAGTAACTGGGTATGAACCAGTCTTTACAGGACTTTCATGAGGGTGGACAGCAACAACATAGGGTGGTAGTTCAATTGAGTTTGTCTGTTTACTCCCTTTGGCACAGGTATGACCTTGCTAGTTTCCAATTTTTGGGAAAGAGCCCCAGGCAGAGGCTTCAACTGAAGACATATGCAATCATGCGGGCTATTTCCCAAGCATCATACTTCAAGAACATGGCCTCCAAGCCTTATCATTTGCAGGCCTTTCCTACTTTTAACCTTCTCAAAGATTTATAGACATATTTCACTGTCACTGCCTGGAATCTGAAACATACATTACCAGCTCACCCCTCTTTGCTGCTGTCTACCCTCCACACTTACCACCTGTCACATCACCACTATCAGTTTTATTTCTACCTAATTTCTGTAACAAGGCTTCAAGGGTCCATTCATTCATGATATCAACTTATGGGAACTCTGTGAACTACACATGTAACTTCTCACCTACTGTATCAAGTTTCTCTATAAGGGTGCCCTTGTTGATTTTTGTTTCTTTCCAAACTGGATTAAAAATGCAATTTGTAATTTTCCAGAAAAGTTTGGGATGTTCTGCAGCAGAAAGACAAGCTATAAAATAGGTTGCCTAATCAGTTCTCAATAACTTATCACACTGCTCCCTTATATCCATAAATTGATTACAGGCCTCCTCATAGGCCATCCTCTTTGCCCTCTTCCACATGCGTATTTTCATTTTAATCAAATTTTGTAACTTCTCAGTGATCCATAGCCAATATTCCATTTTCAAAGTAGTTTTCTGCCATGGAACATTCAGCGTACATTTTCTTAAAGGTAGAAGTGAAATATTCAGTAGCACAGTAGAGGTATGGAATTAAGAAAAGCCTTCTCCAATCATAAAATCTTAAATTGTGGTGCCTTAAAATTTTTAAGGTTTCTCTTCTGTATTATGAATTTTGTATCCGCTTTGCATCTCAAGTCTTCATCATATACAATATGGGATTATAGTCTCCTAGATTAGTCATATGGGCATTAACATTTAAGACTTGTAGCTCCTCCGAGGTGACCATCAAATCACATATTTTTTTTTGATACCACGTTTTTTTATTTCTCACAGGCATAACTATATTCTGAAATGGTCCTAATGGTCCTAACAATTTTTTTAGTTTTATGCCACACTTTTATGTCCAATCCACATTGAAGTCACCTACTAATATATATTACAGTATCTTTATCACTAATGCTGTTGTAAATTTCTTGGGTTAGAGAGTGCATAGAAGTGTTTGCTTTTTATTTTTGGGGGAGTAGATTACACCAATCATGAAATCAAATTTCAATAGTTTAACAATGATACAGTCAATACCCATGATGCTGTTACACAACACTGATTGAAAGCTTACTTGTTTCTGGCTCACATAGAGCATGACCTTCTTCCCCTTAATTTTAAGTCCTGTCTGATATGTTGCTATCTCTTCAGACTTACTTCACTGTCATCCACCAGTTATGTCAACCATGATTGAGAGAGGCCTATAATTTCTAGTGTATTTTATTTTGCCTAAATTCTTAATTTATCCATTTTATTAACTAAGCTTCTGGCATTGTCATGTCCAATATTTAATTCTTGTTGTCTAATTTTACCTGGGCCCAATTTAAGCTCAATGTCCCAACTTAATTTTAACATCAATAAAAATATATACCCATGTTATTTGAAGTCCAGTGATGAACTTACTTTAAATTGTTTGATATTTTGACTTGCATGATATTTTTTCCATGCCACACTGAAAATGTTCCTTCCATTTGCAGTAGTTTTACCATTTTCTTGTCCTTAAGTTGATTGCTGATACTTTACTCATTACATTTTTACTTTCTTGTGATATCAGCTTGAAATGACCATTAAATACTATGGGTGAGATTTTCAGCACCCTGCACTGGTATTTTTAACGCAAGTGCCAAAATTTGCCCAGAAGGTTAAACCACAAAAAGCTGGTCTACTTTTCCAGACAGAATTCTGCACTTGCATCAGAGAAATGAATACTAGTTACACAGTCGTGGCAGAAATTGACATAAACTGTGGGACATGTCACAAATGTGTCCAAATGTCTGTGAGCAGACATCTAGATGCATCTGTATGGATGCAGTATGCATCTGAAATATGGGCAATAGTGCTGCATGCAGCCCTTTTGAAATCCTGCCCTATCTGTACAGCAAGGATTAAAGCTAAGATGAACAATAGCAATTTACCCCTAAATCTATTTGAATTTCTCTCCGCCATCTTGATGCTGTTTCTATCTCAGATCACACCAAATTTAAAATTGTCTTTAAAAATAAATCCCTTATGTCCCAAACACAAGCTTAGTAATACACAATGAGAATAATATGGTTTACAAAATACTTCATTTCCTCAGAGTAAATCTCGACTTACAATTTGAATATCTCTAAGTTATTTTGCAGGGCCTCTGGTCCCAGTGCTAGCTTTTCCAGCTAACGTTGGCAGACTCCCACATTGCTGCCCTATTTAGCCACTGCTGCTGTTGATGCTACCGCATCTGGACTGGCTGGATTTTATACCAAATTGACTTCACCCACTACCAAACCGCCACCAAGGTTTAGATGAATTATGGCATGGAAGAGGTGGGCTGCAGGCTAGATCAGCTGGAAAACCACCAGCAGAGCTGTATTACAAACAGTTCGAACAGCTTATAATAAACTGTGCTGTTAGGTATTCACTATTGTAGAGCAGCAACAGTTATGAACAGCATGAACTGAAGAATGATGTGCAAAAATGGCAAAACAGCAGTCTGAGTACTCAGTTACTTGAGATGAAGTTCAGACATGAGAAAGTCAGATGGGGAAAGTACAGTCTCTCCTGGTATTTGATTCCAGAGTTGCTCTCCTGCTGGCAAGGGGACCACACACAGGTTGATAGGAACTTGCAGACAAGGGGCGGGGTCTGCTACCAGTCTGCCACATACCATCAGATTCCCACTTTGCCATTCCTCTCAGCTTCTGATCTTGATGCTGCCACCTCTCCACAGGCTAGATTTTATACTGAACTGACACCACCCACTACCAAGCTGCCACCTCAATTTGGGTGAATAATGGTACAGGGCTGACAGGCTGCAGGCTAGATCAGCTGCAAAACCACCAGCAGGGCAGTATAATAGACAGTCTGAACAGGTTGCAATAAAGTGTGCTATCAGGTATTCGCTATTTTAGAGCAGCAACTGCTATTAGCAGTGTGAATTGAAGAATGTGCAAAAATGATAAAACAGCAGTCTGCTTAGTCACTTGAGATGCAGTTCAGACATGAGCATGTCAGGCTGGGGAAGTATACTCTCTTTAAGGCTTTGACTCTGAAGCTGCTCTCTGGTTGGCAAAATGACCCCATATAGGCTGAAAGGAAGCTGCTGGCTACAAGGTGGGAGACTGCTAAAAGTCTGCCACACACCACCAGATTCCCACTTTGCCATCCATAGCTGCAACCACTGACTCTCTCGTCTTTTAAAGTGGCTTTCCATTTTCTCACAAATGCTTTCCCTCATCACAGAAAGGATCATCCTCCTCTCAAAATGGCACTTCCTTCTCTCAGTCCCTCTTCTCAACCTTTTTCAAAAGAGGGCTTGCCCTCCTGTCAGTTCCTTTCAAAGAAGGTTCCCCTTCTCAAAATTGGTCTTTTTCTACTCAATCCCTCTTAAAAGGCTCTCCCTCCTCCTAAGGTGGATCTCCTTCCTTTGAAAAGGTCTATCCTTCCTCTCAAAATGACTCTCCTTGCAATCCCTCTCAATCGGGATTTTCCTCCCCTTGATTCTTCTCAACAGAGCATATCATGAAGTAATAAAAAGGACAAAGACTGCAGTTATTATAATGTTGCTCATGTTAGAACTACTATATAGCCATTATTTCATATTTGCAGAACATTCACATTTATTTGTGCACTCAGATAAATAATCTGCCCTGCATAAACATGATAGGGGCTATTTGCCTAAAGAGCTTAGAGGCTTTGAACTCTGAATTTTTCCTCTTGCCATTTGCAGGCACAGTACTTGCACTGAATATATGTAGCTCAACTATAAAGAAAAACATTCTATATTACACCTTACAGGGCATAGAGATGAGTATTATTTCCATGATAAAGTAAACCTGGAATGGCTGACATCTTTGAACACAGCTGGGTCCCAAAACCTTCCTTAGAATGCCTTCATTATTTAAAATAAAATGAGTTTGAAGGTTACAACAGTCAGCAGAAGTGAAAGATATGTGCTGGTTATTGATCATATTCCTTTCTATGAAGCCTTCCTATTATAAACTGAAAACATTTTCCAGGTTTTACACTCTAATTGATTTGCTACTATTTATAAATTAATGAAGTAAATTTGACTGGTTTTGCTTTTGCTTCTTAGACATGTTTTAGTATGAATTCAGGAACAAAATGGCAAATAATACATTATAATGTGAACAGTGAACGTTTAACTAAATAATTTTAATAAGTCTAGAATGTATTCAAAACATGGTAATGACATGATAAATGATAGTTATTGACATTTAGATGATGTTCCTCTCTGAGAGCACCATTCAGCTACATACTTTAATTGTAAAACAATTAAGTTAAAAATAATACTTTTGGAAATTATACATTACAAATTGTATCATTTTATTGTATACACAGTATGTAATTATAGCCTAGTAAAATGGGCTTAATTTTTACATTGTTGCATTTAAAGATTATTTAAAAATTAAAAAAAAATAAGATTTTTGGATTCATTATTAGCAGAGAAGTTAGTATTATTCATTTAAAGTTTACATTGGCTGTTGTTATAATCCCCCCAAGGGTGGTACTGTATTACCAGCCTTACCCACCTGCTGGATGGCATTAGTAACCTATCCCCCTCAAGAGAGATCAATGGGCTTGGTGACTTCAACCTCAATTGGCTAAGCAGCTCCCAAAAGGATTGCTGTGAACTGCCAAAGCAACTAAATCTCACACAGCTCATTATAACCCCTACCTGCCCCAATAACCATTCCTTGAACCATTCCCTCCTGGACTGGATACTGACCAATAGAGAGGACAGGGTCCTTCATGCCGGAGTCCTATCAGACTCCATCAGTGACCACTGCCCTTCATTCTGCGTCTGGTCCTCCAACCCCCCCCCATTCTCCCACAAATATCTGATCTTCGGAGACTTCTCTAAATAAGACACCACTTACCTGTTCTTGGACACTAGGGCAGTCAACTGGCATTTCTGTGAAATATGATGGATGCCAAATCAGCCCTGGGCTTCCTTACTTCAGTCCTGACTGCAATCCAGGAAAGGCACTTCCTCCTGACCACCAAGAGAGTATGTGGTGGTGACACAAGATGGCTCTTCAAGGACCTCCTCAAGATGATGAAGGAGAAAAATGACAAATGAGCAACATGCAAAGCCTTCCCCACCCTCTCCCTCTGGAATGAGAACAGAGGACTATGTGACCTCTGCAAAAGAGCAATAAAATCATGCAAAGCTGAGCATCTGCATAGCCTCTAATCCCGCAACCTTGGAAACCACAACATTTCTGGTTGGCAGTTAACTCCCTTATTGCATTAAGGATCAAGCTGGCCACCATTAAACTTGCAACAGAAGCAGAATTCATAACAGACCCTTCCAAGGTTACAGAGGCCCTTAATACCAAATTCACAAACCTGTCAGATTACCTAGCTAAACTCCCCCCTTGCAACCCTGACTAGCATCAATCTGGCATGGTCATGGACCACTCAAGCATTTCTTTATTTAATTTCAAGGCCATCTCACCCCAAGATACCTGCAAGATCCTCAGGAGCCTACCCAACTGGAGTAGTACCAGCAGTGATGGCCTCTGCCCCCACTCCCTGAAACTGGCAGCCCATGCATTTGCCAAACCCATGAAGACAGTTTTTAACCTCTCCCTTACCTCCTCAACTGTACTCATAGTATGGAAGCAAGACAGAGTCATTCCCATTTTTAAATGTGGTGATCTGCTCCTAGTTGACAACTACCACCTTATCTCCATCCTCTCCCTCCTGAGTAAAATCCTGTAAAAGGTTGTGCACCAGCAGATCTCCAATCATGTGACCAAGTACAACCTCCCCTGTCCCCAACAACATGGCTAAAGGAAGGGCCACAGCACCATCTCATCCCTGGCTTGCTTCACAAACCATGTCTTCCATAACACGGACAAAGACAAACTCACTGGTGCAGTATTTGTGGCTTTCACCAAGGCTTTTGACCTGGTAGACCACAACAACTTCCTAAGTAAGCTGATTGCCATTGGGTGCTCTACCATATCCACCATTTGATTTTGAGACTACCTCTCTGGTCAGACACCAGGCGGTTTGCACAGGGGTTCAACCTCCACTGCCAGAGAGGTCAACACTGAGATCCCTCAAGGATTTTTTCTCAGACCCCTCCTATTTTACCTGTTTGTAAACTCCCTTTACCAAGGACAGCATCATGTGCAACTTGCTACTGTATGCTGATCTTATACTAAAGTGCCAAGACTCAAGCAGAACTCTCTACCTCCCTCTCCAGTAATTTTAGTGCCACCCAGCAATGGTTCCTAACAGACTCCTAGATAATGCCAAGAAGATGAATGCCATGCTCTTTTGATCAAATTCCGGGCTTTTCAAGGACAGCTGGGGACAATACCCCTACTGGTATCATATATCCTGATGGCTCACTCCTTGAATCTGTGGCCTCCTTTAAATACTTCAGAGTCACCTTCGATCTTGCATTGACTTTCACTATTTGCATCCAACAGACCATCTGGCAAGTGAGCCAGAAATTAGGAGTTGGGTACCAGTATAATGATTACTTGACCCCAGAAGTCAGATTCACAATTGCTCAAGGCACCTTACTCCCCCTGCTGCACTACTGCTGTCCCATTTGCACTCCACCCTCATCCTCAGGACTTTCCAGACTCAACACAACCTACAACAATATCTGTAGGTTTGCCCTGATGGCTCCTTACTCTACACATCACTGCTCCCTCCACCAGACCCTAGGATGGTTCCCCCCTCAGACCCACCAAGACTACCCCCTAAGCTGCAGTATTGATAAATGTAGTAGTGAAAAAAAGTGTCCCACTCTTCTTCCCTACTCAACCCAGAGCTCTGCCACCAAGGCCTCCATAACTTCTCTAGCCTTATGTTAGAGTGTCCACAAGTCACCACATGCATGGGCCAGAAGGCATTCTCTTCATCTGCACCCTCTATTCAAGGCTCGCTTCAAGATGTCCCTTGTGGTAGAAGTCACCTGTACCTCCCACCTGGTTTACTGACAGACCCTGCTTGCCTAAAGGAAGCTAGACTGCCCAAATCAACCTTGAACATTGTTGCTTCAGGCATAGTGTATCATAAGCTCTTGTTACTTGATTGTTTTATGCAGGCACTGTGCTGCCTCTGTACCTTGGTGCACTTTACTTGTTTGTACTGTGCTGTTATCATGCACAGTTTTTCTCAAAACTCTTCCTTTGGTATAGTATTACTGATTGTGTTCACCTGTGTACTGTAACTACTTGTAATCACTTTATCTTTTTGTACCAGTTCTTCATTGTACTGTGTATTTGTGCCATCTGCATTGCCTGGGTCATGCCTGAAAATGGTCTCTTGGACCCCACCTAGTTAACAAAGAAATAAAATAAATAATTAAAAAATACATCTATTTATTCTAAAGTAAAATAATATTCATATGATTTGTTCTATATAAAATTAGAAATTGCAATGGGTGTCAAAAACAGTACTCATTTTCAACCTACTATCCATCTTTACATCCAACATTGCTTTAGTTTATACAAGAATACACATAACAGTTGTAAGTTGTGTATAGAAGATGAAACCTGAGTGTCTCAGGAGAGAGCAGAACTTCAACATCATCTTTCTCCTTGCAGACTTATGCATGGGTAAAAGCCTTGGGTAAAGTAGCAGGTATTGCAGTTTTTTTATTGTTTTGCAGTGTTGCAGAATGGTGGTCATCAGAGTTTATTGACAGTAGGACATCAGAACAGTGCAGGGGATGGACATCTGTGAAAATGCACATGTCAGTGACCAGTCAATCACATGACAACAAAAGGGGCCAAAGAAGAGAACAAAAATGGAATATGGCTCCTATAGCAGTTTCCAACTCCACCAGGTCCAAGAACTCCATTTCAGCTCTGTGTTACCAAGGTAGGT
The DNA here is from genome assembly GCA_016271365.2 of Neoceratodus forsteri. Classification (NCBI taxonomy): domain Eukaryota; kingdom Metazoa; phylum Chordata; order Ceratodontiformes; family Ceratodontidae; genus Neoceratodus; species Neoceratodus forsteri. The sequence goes on from CM028129.1 coordinate 879,198,373, forward strand.
GTCCACACCATCGATGGAGGATGCATAAACCACATAGTGTGAAATCTAGAATGAGGTTGGGGCTGAGGGAACAAGGTTAGCATGGTATGGCTTAGGGTCTGTCTCAGAAGGGAGATGGTAAAGGTGAAAAATGGAAGTTGAATAAAATGCTGTCATAAATGCTGTCCATAGAAAAATCCTTCCCCAAATTTGGCACAATACATTGTACCAAGTCCAGTCTTCCCATAGCTGTCTACTATGAGGTCATCCTCAAAATGATCCTCTTATTGTTTGTCCTTAATTATGATGTGAAGCCCCCAAATTCTCCCTGTCCCAAATAGACTCACTTGTCTGGTACATGCGTTTGTCACCTTGATGCTTGACTACTGTAATGCACTCTACCTTGGGGTCAGAGGAGGTGCGATGCGGTGCCTGCAGCTTCTGCAGAACGTGGTTGTTGACTGGACACTCGAAATTCAGTCATATTACATTGGTGCTGTGCGAATTGCATTGGCTGCCAGTGCACTGGCACATCACCTATAAAATAGCTCTTTTGATCTATAAGGCCCTACATGGGTTGGGTCCAGGCTACCTAAAGGAGATTCTGTATCCCTACACCCTGAGTCGCTTTCTTAGATCAGCATGGGAGGCCCTCCTGGAGGTCCCTAGAGCTAAGTTAAAATATTCCAGGGATTGGACATTCGAGGTGGCCACCCCGGTCCTTTAGAACTCGTTGCCAGGGTACCTCTGGGTTGTGCCTTCCTAAGAGGTATTTAAAAAACAGCTCAAAACGTTCCTGTTCCAACAGGCCTTTGGGACCTAAGGAATCATCTTTAAACTGCTAGACAGCCTAGGAATGAGTTTGCATTGAATGTTAAAGGATTGTATTTAGTGATTTTATATGTATTGTATTTGTTTTTATGTTCCTAAATACTGTTTGACTCACACATTGTAAGGGAGCCCTGAGTCTATGGGGAAGGACGCCCAAAATAAATGCTTCTGCTACTACTACTAGTTGTCCACTCCTGCTGCATTTTAGCCTTAAACTGCCCTCCTTGCACACACCATTGCTCCCTATATACAAGTCCTTCTCTATCCTCCTTGAAAGGTTGGCATCTCTCCCACTGCCTCTCCTTTATCTCAGAATTCTAGTTTGGCCCTCTCTCCTCCTACCTCCCTTCACACGTTTCTTTGGCCCCTTCTTTCTCCTTCTTACTCAGATCTTCTGACACCTGCCCCTTTCTTACCACCCACTGTGCATCCTTAACTGGTCAGGCTGCCCTTTTCTACTAGTTACAACACCTATGGAATAATGTTCTCCTCCTATTCCCCCACTGATTTTCCTCTTCAAACCAATACTATGTGCTCCTTTTTTTAATTTTGCTTAATTGTTTGATGTTTTCCCCTTGAGGTATCACATAATCACTATGACACTACTTAAAACTTGTCTAAGTCCACTTTCACATACTTTTTTCTGAGGAAGGGGCAGTGTACCCCAAAGCACCGAGGTTGTTTGTCTATAATTCTCAATAAATCTGCTCTGCTCACTAGTACCTAGTCTGTGTCACTGATTTTGTTTTGTTTCATGAAGGTTTGGCTGTTCATGCAGAGGCGCCCTGAGATCATAAGCATGCCATTTATGTTTGTGTGTCCAACTTCATGAGCTCACTTCTTACTCATGGTCCTGTAATCAGTCCCTACCCTCTCCATGCTCCCCTTTCTCCCATTAACTTTGTCTCTTCTGGTAATTTTGCCTCCTGCTCATTTGTCAATGGGGACAATGCATCAAGCGGCAGAGGTTACATGCTTGAGGCATGTGTCCTGCCTGCTCTGCATCTATGGACAGGTGCATGATGGTCAGGATGCATGGATGTTGGCCGCCATCTGATGCCTATCTGAGGCACTGCCACTCCATCACCCTGGTGTACAGGGTCAGATTGGTGGACACAGGCAGACATCCAATCAGATGCCTGTACTGGTCTGGCCAGTGGATCCCCTGCTCAGCATGAAGCAGAGAAGTGTACTGCAGCACAGGATGGAAAGTCTGAAACAGATGGGAGAGTGCCTGAATAGCTGCCTTCAGCCCACCCTGCCTAACAGGAAGCCTGAGGCAGCATGGTAGGTGGGGCTTTGTTGTCCCACAGCCTGTGGTGGTATACTTGGGGGGCATTCAACAGATACAGCAGGGTCCCTATTGCCGCATCTTGCACCCTTCTCACCTGGCACTCCATGCCTTTGTGAAAGGCGGGGTGATCAAGTGCAAAGGAGCATGTGTCCCTTCCTTGCATGCCACCGAGCGTCCACTGGACCCCAGATGCATGTCTCAACAACCTAGGCTTGTCTACTGTACATGCCATAGATTAATGACGCATAGGCACAATACCCCTTAATGCATACGGACCAATATATGGGTCCCCTAGCAGTGTTATTGCTTACAATTGTACTGGTTTATATAAAATTTTATATCAATTGTGACATTTCTTTGTCATCCCCATGATATAAAATGCTGTATTTACTGTATCTGTCCATCTCCTTAATCCAATTAAATCCACTCCTTTCCTCCCCCAAATCACATCTGGAAATGAGCCTTGACTCTCATTGCTTCCAAAAAATGAACTATACAGTTCAGTATATTCTGCAAAAAATGTGCTACATTGTTTAGTATGTTTTGTACAAATTGCCACCTCCCCCTGCACAAACACAGTTTTGCAGCTTCATAAAGAACTGAATACAGACACCAAAAGTTAAAGGTTATTCATATTTATCAAACAGATAGAAAAAATCCTTCAATTTGATTGGCTAATAGTTCAATGTGTGTATGCAATTTAATGATGAGTACATGCTTGTGCAACTTCATTGATAGACTGATAGCATTTGAATGCTTATGTTGTTGACTGTGATAAATTAATACTTTGGCCTTTCTCACTCTCTGTCCCATGAGGAACTACCACCCTGTCGGGGTACTGTGAAGGCAAAGGAACCCTCCTGAAGAGGGTTCCACCCCTAGAGGTGCCACAGGAAGATCATTTGTTTAGGCTACAGGTACCTTAGAAAGGATCCCCCAGGGATAGGGGCATGCTTCTGGAGGTGGAGGAAGGGATGATGGTGGGGAAAAGAAAGAATGCATTTGAATGAGACTGCAGGAAGCTGACTTAAATAGCTCAGGCAGGGGCAGGGCTAGTTGCTCCCACCCATTGAACTACAGTCATAGCCTTTAATTTCATAGAAAGGGAAATGTAACATTTTTTAACCAGGAGTAGCACACTGAGCCGAAGCTTGCTTCCTGATGCGACCTGGGTGCCCAAGGAAGTTAAGTGACTTGCTCAAGATCAAGCAGTATGCACCTAGGCAGCTGTGGGATTCAAACCCAGGTCTCTAGATCTGCAGCTTAGAGCCTTAACCCACTGTGCTATACTGCATTCTTGCATAGAAATATAGAAACATAAAACATAGAAACTGTCAGCAGATAAGGACTGCTAGGCCCATCCAGTCTGCCCATAAGCCTTGTACTTGATTACGGCTTCTGACCCTCCCTGTGCTTTACCTCTATGTTTTCCCTATGCCTGTCCCATGCATGTTTAAATTCAACCAAAGTGCTCACTCCCACCATCTCCTCTGGCAGACCATTCCATACATCCACTACCTTCTCTTTGAAGAAAAACTTCCTCACATTCCCTCTTAACCTGCCACCTTCCAATTTCATGCCATGCCCCCTCGTTCTCATTCTTGTACTCCTCCTGTATTGGAAGATGTCTCCCCCATGCACCTTGTTTATGCCCTTGAGGTACCTGAATGTTTCTATCATGTTCCTTCTCTCCCTCCTCTCCTTCAGTGAGTACATATAGGCGTCCCTTAATCTCTCCTCAAAAGTTTTGTGGTGCAAGCCCTGTACCATCTTAGTCACCTTTCTCTGGACTGTCTCAAGCCAGTTAATGTCCTTTTGAAGGTGCAGCCTCCAGAACCGCATACACTACTCCATGCATGGCCTGACCAAAGTTTTATATAATGGCATCACTACATCCCGTCATCTGCTGGTGATACCCCTGCCTATGCACCCCAGCATGCCACTGGCCCTCCCTGTTGCCTTTGTACTCTGCTTTGACATTTTCAGGTCATCTGAAATTATAACCCCCAGGTCCCTTTCTTTCTTGGTGACTGCCAGCGACTCCCCCCACCCAATCCTGCAGCTCTTCCCATGGTTTCTATGGCCCAGGTGCATCATTTTGCACTTCTTTTAATTTAACCTCAGTTGTCACTCCTCAGACCATTTCACAAGCTTCCCCAGGTCCTTTCTCATTTTCTTCACCCCTTCTGGAGTATCCACCCTCTTGCAGATCTTGGTGTCATCTGCAAACAGGCAGACCTTTCCTTCCAGCCCCTGTGCAATGTCACTGATGAAGACATTGAACAGGACTGGCCCAAGGACTGATCCTTGGGGTACCCCACTGGTCACCCCCCTCTCCCTAGATTGTACTCCATTTACCACCACCCTCTGCCTCCTGTCCATTAGCTAGTTCCCAACCCAGTTTACCACCCTGTCTTCCATGCCCAGACTACCCATCTTGTTAATCAGCCTCTTACTTGGGACAGTGTCGAAGGTTTGCTGAAATCGAGGTAGGTGATGCCCCCACCCCTGATTTACTTCCTTCATCACCCATCAAAGAAATCTATCAGATTCATCTGACATGACCTACCTGCTGTGAATCCATGCTGCCTAGGGTCCATGGAACCTATGGCTTCTAGAAGTCCCACTATCTTTTCTTTAAGCAGCATCTCCATGATCTTCCCTATTACTGAGATGAGGCTGACCAGCCTATAGTTCCCCACCTCCTCCCTACTGCTGGATTTGTGTAGAGGGACCTATTGTGCATATGTGCCCTCCTCCAATCCTCTGGCACCACTCCTGTGTTGAGTGACTTGGTGAACATGGCTGCCAGAGGTTCTGCTAGCTCTCTTTGCAGCCCCCTTAAAATCCTTGAGTGTATGCCATTTGGCCCCATCGCTTTGTCCACCTTCAATTTAGTGAGCTCTTGCAGGAGTCACTCACCTATGAATGGACTATTGTCCACCTTTCCCCCCTTGGCATCTGTTGCTCGGCTGTGGTACCTGTCTCTCCCCCTCTTCTGTGAATACTGAACAGAAGTATTTATTCAGTATTTCTGCCTTATCTATGTCTCCCTCCATACACTCCCCTTCCTCCCCTTTGAGCCTTACAATCCCCCCCAGTTTTCTTTCTTTCACTGATGTACCTGTAGAATGTCTTGTCCCCTCTCTTTACTGTGTGTGCTAATCATTCCTCAAGTTTGTGCCTTTGCTCTCCTTACTGCCCCCCCCACTTTTCTTAGACACTCTAGGTACACCTCACTGTCCTCCCCCTTTGGATCTCCTTATATTTCCTTAACCCTGCTCTTTTAGCCCTTACTTTGTCTGCCACCTCTTTTGAGAACCATAGTGGCTTTCTCCTTCTCTTACCTTTGGATACCAATCTGATACATTGGTTTGTCACTTCCACTGTGGCTCCTTTGAAGTGCTCCCACTGCACTTCCAGTCCCCCTACTATTCCCCTTTTCTCCAGGGCTATTTCGATACCCCTCCCCATTTCAGCAGAATCTGTCTTTTTGAAATCCAAAACCTGCACCCTATTGTGACTTGACCAAATCCCTGTCCCCATGCTGAACCACACTATGTGATGATCGCTGGATCCTAGTTGCCCTTCTACCCAGACATCTGTGATTCTATCCCTGTTGGTCATCACCAGATTCAGAACCACCCTGTCCCTGGTTGGATCAATTGCAAGCTGCCTGAGTCCTGCCTCCTGTAGTGAATCTAGGATGCCTGTGCTTCTGGCTGAAGCAGCTGCCTGGGTGGTCCATTCCATGTTTCATTGCCATCTTGAGACTTTCATCCACTAGCTCCCTATCCACTCCCTCCCCCTGTCCAGGAGACCTGCATATAACCCCTGTGCATATTGCTGTGCCATTTCCAGGTTCAAGGGTGACCCACAGTGCCTCAGCGTCCCCCTGCCTACCCTGTACCTGTGTTGCCTTTATACCCCCTCTGACATATAAGGTAACTCCCCACATTTTTACCCCCCCATCCTTCCTGAACAGAGCATAACCTGATACATTGATTTCCCACCCATGATTTGCAGTGTACCAGGTTTCAGTTATTGCTGCTATGTCCCGGTCTGCCTCTACTATCAAGGCCTACGGGTCTGGGATTTTATTCCCCAGGCTGCAGGCATTAGTTACCATGGCCTTCCATGTTGTGCATCTTAGATTACTCCCTCTGCCCCATTACTGCTCTCCTGCTTCCTTCCCTGACCCCACTTACCTTTCTTGTGTGGTCCTGATTCCACCACTTTGTCCCCCCCTGATACCCCGACAACTTCAGTTGTACTTGCCGTCAACTTATTTTCCAGCATGTGCCCTCGGGGGGGTGATACTAAGCCTCCTGATCCTCCTGGCTCCCCCTTGGCCAGTTTAAATGCTCACTGCTGAAACTTTAAAACTTGTCACTGAGGATCATGGTCACCTTCCCAGATGGATGCAGGCCATTGTCCTTATACAGGCTCACATCCTTCCATGTGGGGTCCCAGTCCCCCATGAAGCCAAACCCTCCCTTCCAAATCATTCCTTCAACCAGGAGTTGAATTCCTGGATGCAGAGTGTCCTAACCTGCCCCCTGCCATGGACAGATAGAACCTCTGAGAAGGAGATGGAGTGTGCTACCTGCTTCAGGCTCCCCCCCAGCTTCCTGAAACCCTCCTGTATTCTGACTAACTCCACTCTATCTTCTGAAATGTCATTCATCCCGAGGTGGATGATGACATCCAGTTCCTCCCTCCTTGTTATTGCCCTTTGCAATCCTATTGATCCACTTCCCATCCCTCCATGTCATGCTTCCTAGGATGCACTTGACCTCCCCATCCTTCCTGCTAGGTTTCTCTGAAGTAACTCCCCAGATAATTGAGTCCCCCACCAGTAGAATTGTCCTTCTCCTCTGGGGTTCTCTACCCCCTTCCTTGGCCTCCATCGTGGAGGACCCACTCTTCCTCCCTGGACTCAGCTGTGGGTGCACTTGTGGGGCTATCCCACTCCTTCAAAACAATATAGGTTAGTTAGCTGGACCAGTTGGGTGATGTGCCTCAGGCACCCCCTCCCTCACCCACCCTGAGCCCACCATGATCCAACTCCTCCTCCTCCTCCTCCTGGGCATCCTTTGAGGTTTAGGTTGTGGACCCAGTGGTCTCTGGGTGGGCATGAAAGCCCTCTGTAACCTGGCTAACTCAGCTCAGAGACAGGTGACTTCCTCCCTCAACTCAGAGAGGTGCCTGCAGATAGGGCAGCAACACAGTTTCCAGAATGTCTCCCTGAAGACAGCCACTCCACAACCACTTCACTGCACCACTCCCATCATGTTTGTTGTGGCCTTCCCTTGTTAAGCCTTAAACTACTAGCTCCTCCCCTTTCTGGGTAGGTACTTCCTGACTGGTGGTAAGATAGTGTACCCCACTATGGTCCCACACCCTATATAAGGAATAAGAGCCCTGAGCCAGGAGGGTTGGGGGTGGGTGCATGGGATTATTCCAGGCAGTGTCCAGAAACAATCAGGTCCTGTTTCTGCTTCACAAGCTTTGCCCATCTACCAGTAAATAAGCTCCAAAATGATGCTGATATGAATGTCTAATTGAAACCAAAATGCCTCTTAACTAAAACAAAGTGATGATAGTTAAAATAAGCAGATGTTGAGCAATTTTCCTAATGTAAAAGCCCCAACTCCACTCCAAATGAATCCCCAACATTTGTGTTAATCTGTGGAAAACAGCCCTTTACCATCCACAGAAAATGCCCAAAGAATTAAATATAGTAAAAGAAATATATGCCAAATGCTGCATAACTAAAAAAACTCTCCCCTTTCCACCAAAAACACTCCCCAAATGCAGCTTCAACCCCACAGAAATTAATTCAAGCTATGTGTACTTCTCTGTCCCTGATGTAGCCAGCTGCCTCCTGGTGTGCTGCTGTTCCTCCTGAATCTCCCTGTATGATGTGCACAAAGCTATTTAAGCTGGAAACCTTGGCATGCTCTTCAAAATGTAGAAGCAGCCCTGTGTTCCTCAATCACTCAGCTAGAAGTTGCTTGTCAGCCGCTTGAAACAAGCAGCTGGGTATGGCTGATGCGTTACTCCCCCGCACAGTTCCTCCAATCCACTGTCTTGCTGTGAGTATTTAATTTAAACTAAAATGCCTTTTCACTAAAACAAAGTGATGTCAGTGAAAATAAGCAGACATTGAGCAATCTGCCTAAAGTAAAATCCATAACACCACTCCAAATATATCCCTGTTTGTGTTAATCTGGGGACCAAATAAAATAGCCCTTTAACACCCACAGCAAATGCCCCAAGCATTAAATACAGTAAAAGAAATATATGCCAAACTCTGAATAACTGAAAAACCTTCCTCTTTTCACCAAAAGAACTCCCCAAATGAGCTTCAACCCTACAGTAACGAATTCAAGCTATGTGTACTTCTCTGTCTCCGATGTAGCCAGCCGCCTCCTGATGTGTTGCTGTTCCTACCCCGGGACTCTGGATATCAATGTGGGTATGCAACTTAGTGATAAGTATATGCTTGTGCAACTTCACTGATAGACTGCTAATATTGGGTTTTATGTGACAAGAGTGAGTCAATAAGATTGCCATTCACATAAAGCAACAAAACAACCGCCCGACATCAAAAGGGCGGACTTCACATCACCGGCCATCGCAAATAGCAACGTTTGCCTACTGAATAACGAAAAAAAAAAAAGGAAAGCAAGTTTTTAATGCAGGGGACAAGCCCCCCGCACCTCCCAAAATAAATATTGTAAACACCAGGGGGCGAGGACTTAGAAAAATAATGCAAATCCCCCCAGGAAGCAAAATAGTTTCCTGCACTGGGATCCAAAGCCAGCACCACAGGCTCCAAGGGCAGTGGCTCAAGCCACTATGCCACATGACCAGTTCAGCAGGGCTTGGCCAGATTGCTGTATTTATCCCCTTTTATACAAGTGTAGCATGTATCCCTCACTGCTACACTCATTATACTCATTTGGTTCTCTTTTTCTCCACTCGCTCTACATGAGACTGGTATTACTGAGTTGCTCATATTAAGCCACTCAATAATACTTGCCCATATAGGGTGTTACCATAGTATTTGAATGCTTATGTTGTTGACTGTGATACATGGATAATTTGGCCTTTCGCACTCTCTGTCCCATGGGGAACTACCACCCTATCGGGGTACTGTGAAGGCAAAGGAACTCTCCTGATGAGGGTTCCACCCCTAGAGGTGCCACAGGAAGATTATTCCTTCAGGCTACATGTACCTTGGGAAGGAGCCCCCAAAAAGTCGAGCAGCCAACAGTGAACACAGAAACTGGATGTGCATGGATTAACAGTAGTGATAACATGTAACAGATATAGGAGAATTGTGCAATGACTGACAGTTTTGGTATTGATAGCAGAAGGGCCATGACTTCCTTAAGAAGAGAGAGAACAGCAAAGTGGAAAAAATGCCACCATCTAAACCCAACTCAACAGCAGAAACCTACCTTTGTCAAAATGTACCACTACAGATCTACTACTTGAGGGATTACCTAACCTTTATGACCTTCAGCATAAAAGAGAGAAAAAATCCTATGAGTCAGAACCCTCTGGGGATCCATGGCCTTGGTCGCTTTCCTTCTAGGCTTGGGATGAATAAATGATGGCTCATTACTGCAATTTAGAGACCCAATTTAGGGGAGATTTTTAGAAGAAGGTCTCTCACTCCCTCCCTCTAATGGGAAAGCCGTGGTAGTGCTGTGAGTAGAGGCCTCTTCAGCTGAAGGGGAACCCTGCTAGGGCCCACACCCTTGGGGCGAGGAGGAGAGCAGTGCCTGCTGAAAGGCTCTCACCTGGCCTCCAAGCAAAGCTTAGGGGGAGAAGCCAAATCCAGGATGGCTAAGGTTGAGCCCTGGAGGATGAGAATAGGAGGGTTGGACAGTCTTCACCCTTGAGGGGCAGGAAGGACAAGGGAGGGTATAGAATGGAGAATAGATGAACCACAGGAAGCTGAAGGCAGAATAACTTTTGATGGTACTGCTGACACTGTCAGCAGCTAAAGGACCCCCCTGGAGCTTGGATGCCCCACCCTCCAGCAACTAAAATCTTAAATGCTATATCAAGAGGTGCCACCAGTGCTGTCTGCATGTCCAAAGACTTTCTCTAGAGTGGAGAACCTGCTCACTTTAGTGGTAGAAGAGAAGGACCCCACCCCAATGAGGGACCCACCCTCAAGATGCAGACTTCAAGGGGGAAGAGCTCTGCTAGTTAGAGAGGCAGGGATGTAACTGAGAGAGTAGGACTGGTAGTGCAATTGCTAGAATTGAGAACAGTAGTAGACAGCATTAGTGGGTGTGTATCTGTTTGCACTGAGTACATGAGACTGCATGAAGTGATGTGCATCTGGTAGCACTGTGGACAGGGAGACAGCATGGATACTTCAAGACAGAATAAGGTGAAATGCAACTGCAATTGGTTGGATTAAGTATGGTGAGGCATGCTGGAGCAATGGAAAACAACAATTAGTACTGGTAGGAAATGCAGTATCATGTGGACTCAAACTACAAAGAAGAGTAGTGCTGTAGTAAGTAATTATACCACTAAACACAAAGCAAGTGGTTGCTAGGCTACTAGACAGGTATAAGCAGTTAAGGAGTTGAGATGAACAGAAGGCTGCAAATGGCACAAACAACAGTGTAGGTTAGCAGGAAGATTGCATTTGGTACAAAAAAGACAACAAACCCAAGAGCTTGGAGGAACACAAGGCAAATTAAATGAGCAAGGAACCAGGAAGACTAGGAGCCCCCCCCCAAAAAAAAAAAGCAGAGCAGAGAAAAAACACAGAACTGGAAAACAGGAGGGCAGCACAAAACAGCAGGCAGAAAAGAACGAACAGTGGCCAGGAGGCAGGATAAGAATACTAACCTAGTAACGGGGAGGCACAAAGTAAGCAAAAATCCCAAAAGCACAAAACAAAGCATTTGACAAACACCGGGGGGGGGGGGCACAGAGCTCCAGCAGAGCTTCTGTCTACAAAGAAAGAATGGATCTGAATGAGACGGTAGAAAGCTGACTCAAATGGTTCAGATGGGGGTTGCTAGTTGCTCCCACCTATTGAACTGCAGTCATAGCCTTTGATATGTGAAACATTTTCCCATATCCACACAGTGAGAACTGGAGTCCACTTCACAATCCTCATCACATAATTTACATTCCTGCAGCACAACACCTCTTTAATGTCTAAATGGGCATCCATTTTTTCACCCCCTAGCCCCTCACATGTACTTTACAATTAATTTTAAAATGCCCTCTACACCCAACTAGTAACCCATTCCCCTGTAGATCCACCTTTTTTCTGTATATTCCAAAAAAAAAATAGAATCATTTCCTATGGTCCTGTCAAGCAAATGCGTATTAGTTTAATATTACATCTCCTGTTAGTATAAAAATGGTCAAACTCCTCTGTACATAACTAAAAATATGAAGGTTGCCTAGTGACATGTAAATACCCACCCATCTGCCTAATACCCTCCCATTTCTTTCAATAGTTTTATTTCTTTTAATAGTTGAGTTACTTCTTCTTACGCTGTAGTTTAGAAAATGAGAGTCACTGACTCAAAGTTTTCTCTGAGCCAGCAGCTGAGTGTGATGCATGAACGGACACTGCTGTAGAAATAAACATTTCTATAGTAATGTTTATGCATGCATTTGCTCAGCTGATAGCTCTGAGAAAACTTTGTCTGAAACTGCAGCTCTCATTTTCTAAACTGCAGATGAAGAAAGTAAACTAATAAAAAAATGGGAGGTTGTTTGGATCATGGGTGGCAATCTAGTTGTCAGTAAACAACATACATATTTGTAGTTATACAATGAAGAGCTAAATATAAAAGTCAAAGTAAGTGCATGTTCTGGAGGAGATCACACATATTGAATTTACCAGAGACTACATTTTTAGAAGACAGCATTTTTATAATAAAAAAAGTTTAAAATCTACTTAAATATTATGCATTTGCAAATTAAATTTATACAAAACCATGCTACAATTTCTCATTTTATAATGACAATAACACACTCAAGGGTGTGATGCACTTCTTGGATGTGTTTATTTATTAAATATTTTTTTTTTGACCAAGTAAGGATATTAGACAAGAAAACATCTATTTTTAGGTGTGGCCTAGAAGATTATAATATGTATTTAGAGTTGCACGTAACACTAAAATGGTAGCCAGTCAATACTGCTAAAGAAATATAGCATGGTAATAACCATGCAGCAAAAAGAGTGTGAGTAATTACAGCTACAGGAGAATTGCAGTGTGATGCATTGCAGTGCTGTTCCTGTAGCTGACTTTACTCTCACTGACCTCACTCAGTCCTTGGCTGTCAGAGGTTGAGCTACACTGCCCTCATGGCTCAGTGGTTAGAGTCACAGGTTCTGATAAATAATGCCTATTGAGGTGAAAGGGGTTCAAGTCCAAGCCCTGCATGTGTACATTTTGATAATGTTTCTTGTAAGACATTTAAAAAATGTATGTTTTTGATATTCGGAGTGGGGTTTTTTTGGGGGGTGGATGGTTTCCATTTTGCCCCGACCCTTGCTTGTCCCCACTAGAAAATCCACCCCATCCTGGCTTTCTCCCCCTTCCCCTGAGTTTGGCCCCCCTCAGAGTTGATTATATATATTATGGGGAGACCGGGTGAATCCCCCCATTTACATTGCCCCATAGGTAAAGGTAGTATGGCGGGATAAGGGCTTAGATGTTCCTCGTCATTTCCCGGTGCTGTATTTTCCAGTGCTATTTTGTCTGTGCTGTATTGCACTGCACTCATATGTTTTAGCAGTTTCCAGCTATTAATCAAAGTTTTGAATTTATTTAAACAGACTCCAGCAAAGTGTCTCACAAAATTTTAGTTTTTCACTAGTAGCTTAGATTGTTTATTTCACATCATACTCAAAAACTGACCACTCAGACCCCATCGTTTCATACATAACTTGTGTTTTATCAAGGAGCGTGTACCTATTGTATGTAATGAGCATAAAAAGTTTTCATGTTAAATCTATTTCACATTAAGCTATGTAAAGCCCCATAACATAGCTAATCAATTTCATTTTGAACAGTTTAAGTCAAATACTAGCATAGTTTCACTTACAGTTGTATATTTCAAACACCAGCAAGGCACTCTGCCTTGAGTGAGGTCTCTTCAAACAGCTTCAGGTTGATGCCATGCCATAAAGACATGCTGGCTTGATGTTTAAGATATTTATGCAGCATGCAGCTGCAGGCATCGGTGCATTCATGAGGGACAGCATAGGGACTTCATGACATCACATTTCCACAACCTAGAGGGCAGCACTCCTAATGCAAGCCTCAGATGTCTAGGGCTTCTAGACATCTGAGCTGATCCCAGCCTGCATGACACCCTTAAGAATAGTTAAATGGGAGAACTCATTCAATTTATAAATGATCAAGAGTCAGTAATTAGAAATAAGTCCAATGCAAAAGTTTAAAGAAAAATCAATGTTTAGAATTGAGGGTAATGCCAAAGACTTGATACATTTTAAAGGGGGAAATAAGACTTGGTGGGGTCAGGCCAAAAAAGGAATCCAATTCTCATTTTAACAAGAAAGTGCACTTAACCAAAGCACAAGGACCATTAAACAAACTGTGAAACAAATCACAACTCACAACAAAAAGCTTAGGGCCTTATTTTCAATTGGCCAAATGTGACACAAGGCACCTGCATCACACAGCTATGGCGTAAGGGGGACCTTGCATCACAATTTGCAGATTTTGTTATTCTCAATGGCCCCCTGCACCACACAGGGACCCAATGTGCCAGACCAGCCCTGCACCACGTCTGCACCATGCTATTGGGTGTGATAGGGTACTAGGGGGCTTGCGCCAGGGAAATGCTGCAATATCTCCTTTTTAGGCATTCACTAATGTATGCAGTGCTGACAAATCAAACACCTGTTAGACCAGCCAGAGCTGGTCTAAAGGTCCATGTGCCACTCATGGATGTTATAGTTCCACCTACTAGGAATGGGTAATGCACCTGTGCCAAACACTGATTTGATTATATGTGATGTAACAGCACACATATATTATACCCAATCATCATGTAGACAAAATAAGTGTGTACAGCTGATTCAGACATTGCATGTATGTTACAAGTAAGAAGTATTCAAATCATCTGATTACTGTCATTGTGTCATCACCAGGATTAGTTATAATATATTATTGCTGTTGGTTGCGTCACACTTAAGCACGTGCTGTCTAGATGTGATGCATCCCTTACGGTATTACTCCACATCAACGAGTACTGGCACTCGGGACAATCAAGCAACTGAAGCAACACAAGCAGCTCACCTGAGTAGCAGAGGAAGCCAAATCTCCAGCCTGATAACTTTCGAGGCAGCTCCCCCCCCCAAGCTAGGCACTCGGGACAATCAAGCAACTGAAGCAACACAAGCAGCTCACCTGAGTAGCAGAGGAAGCCAAATCTCCAGCCTGATAACTTTCGAGGCAGCTCCCCCCACCAAGCTAGGCACTCGGGACAATCAAGCAACTGAAGCAACACAAGCAGCTCACCTGAGTAGCAGAGGAAGCCAAATCTCCAGCCTGATAACTTTCGAGGGGTAAAGAGCCTCTTCTCTTCAGTCTGGACGCCTGCAGAGGGTGCTAGCCGACAGCAGCTTTGCACCGTCTGCCCGCCGCCCAACCACCCCTCCCACCCAGGGCGGCTGTTAATTTAATGATCCACCCATGACATCACATCCGGTGTCATCCGTCCTGTTGCCAGAACCTATCTCCCCACTTTCCCATTTGCAGGTTATACCTGCTGGCCACTAGAGGGACCTATGTCCTTCACTACTTCCTACTCTACCTGTATAGCACTACTTCCTGGGATCTTGCTCACCACAATGTATTGGCCCTGCATCACGTCTTCCTGTGCCTATCCCACTAGCAGTGCACTTACCCACTTACCCATCTGCTAGTCCACACTGTGCCCTGGCACCCCTCCCTCCCCTTGCTCCTGAACCTCCTCTCCTGCCCCTTGGGACCTCTGTGTGTCCCCGTACTCCCTGCCCTCCCCATAGCTTTCTCTTCAACTCAGGCACATCTGGGTGTTTTCTTATTCTTGCTTTCCCCTCCTGTACCTCCCTGCCCACCCCCTGCTCCCTTAGCCTCACCTCCCCCCATGCCAATCGTAGGAAAACCTCTCACCATCTCCCAGCCAGGGTGTTAGTCATGCTACTACTCCTGTCAGGGAACATTCATCCAAACCCTGGCCCGGTTCCCAGGAGCTCCCCCAACTCGCACCACAGGCCTATGCATGGTCTCCATGAATATCTGTAGCCTCCTAAAAAAGTTTGACTCACTACAATGCCTGGTCACATCAATTAACCCTGATGTTATCACCCTGGTTGAGACTTGGCTGTCGAAATCCTCCCCTGACTCCCTAGTCTCCCTTCCTGGTTTCACCCTTTTCCGGTCCGACCGTGTTGGGAGACGGGGCGGCGGCTGCTCTATTTATGTCAAGGAATCTCTCCCCGTATTAACCCTGCCCACTCCCATCCTTGACTCCAGGGCCCAGGTGCTTACGCTGAAACTAACCCCTGACCCTTTAAAGGGACCCCTTTATCTGACTACTGCATACGTGCCCCCCAGGGACCAAATTCAGGCCATTGCCTCTCTTACAGAATACCTTACCTCTCTACCTCCTACCGCTGATCAAATTCTGGTGGGTGACTTAAATGTCAACTGGCTCAGCCCCTCCTCCTCCTCTACCCGAGACTCCTTTTCTGCAATAGACCTAACGAACTAGTTACCCACCCTACCGGACTAACCCCAAGAAAGGCTCCAGTACCCGCTTGATGTGGTACTCACCAACCGCCCTAATCGGATCCCCAATGTACAAGTCCTCCCAGACTCTCTCAGTGATCACTCCCCCATTCTATTCCACTGGTCAACCTCAGTCCCCAAACCCATAGCACAGTCCACATGCCAGCGGCGTCTAATACCTGGTGGACTGATAAAACTTAAGGAACTTCTGTCCCAAATTGACTGGTCTCCTATACTGGCAACTCCTGACATCGACACAGCTCTCTCCTTCTTTACCCAAACTTTTAATAATGCCTGTGATATCTTTGCCCCAGTGTTGACCCGACCGTTCTAAAAGGAAGAATGCCCCCTGGGTTACCCCAGCTTTGATCCACCAGCTCAAACATAGGGACAACCTATGGCACCGTGCCATTGAGACTGGCCGGCCCAATGACAGGCGGTTATATGCTGCCGCCCGAAACAAGTACACTCGGGCCATCAGAAAGGCCAAGTCTGAGCACTATCGGTCCTCACTCACTGCCTCATGGGGGAATCCCAGAACCTTCTGGGATAACATTAAACAGTTAAATGGGAGTGCACACTCCCCCCACCCACCCAGATCAACATTAATGGTGTGATCTCCTCAGACCCAGCCCTCATAGCCAACCACCTCAACACCTCATTCACTGACCTTAGCCCTATCCTCCCTACAAATTTTTTTGACCCTCCTCCCCCAGCACCTGCCGTAAATCTTTCTTGCCCTTATTTTCTCCTCCGCCGTGTTTCTGCCCAAGAACTTAGGCCGCACCTTGTCACTGCTCTCAAGAGTAATAGTACGGGCAGTGACACCCTGGATCCGTGTATCCTACGGCTGGTCTTAGACACAGTCCTTACCCCGATCACATGCCTCATCAACCACTCTCTTTGCCTGGGGAAGGTTCCAACTGCCTGGAAAGTCACCACTGTCACCCCTATCTTTAAAGGTGGTGATAGGACTGTGGCTGGAAACTATCGACCGATCTCCATTCTCTCTCCTCTCTCCAAGGCCTTGGAAAAAGTGGTGGCCTCTCAAATCTCTGACTACCTCTCCACCTACAATGTCCTTTGTCCTGAGCAGCATGGCTTCTGAGCGGGCCACAGTACCAACACAGCCCTCCTAGAGTTCTCCAACTTTCTTCACTCCTCCTTAGACACTGGTTCTCTGGCTGGTGCTGTCTTCATTGACCTCTTGAAAGCTTTCGACACTGTCTCCCACCCCCTCCTTCTTGATGCCCTTAGTCTCTCTGGTTTTGCTGCTAGGCCTATCTCCTGGTGCACCAGTTATCTGTCTGACCGCTCACAGCATGTAAAAATTAATGGGACCTGCTCAGACATCTGTCCCATCTTTTCTGGGGTTCCCCAGGGCTCCATTCTGGGCCCCTTACTATTCTCCCTTTACCTTAACACCTTCCACACTCTTGCTCGGGAACATTCTATTGTACGCTGATGATGCAGTCATCTTTGCCTCAAGTGTAACCTATTGCCCTCCAGGACCCGGCTGCAGAAGTCCTTCACTGAAGCCGAGGGCTGGTTCAAGGAACATAGATTGGTGATAAATCTTAAAAACAAAACTATGTTCTTCTCTCATCCAAAACAAGTCCTGCAACTTCAAACTCCTCATTCACTCTGGGTCCTCATTCCCACTCAGAACAAGTTTGCTCCTATAAATACCTAGGGATCCATTTTGACCCTCCCTCTCCTTCCATGGACACATCGCTGCCCTAGCCACTGCCACTAATATCCGATTGGGCATCTTACATCGGTATAAACACTGCTCCCCTGAGGCTCTTGACTATGATCACCTCCTCTATCCTGTCCCTAGTGGACTATGGACTGCCGTTGTATGGTGCTGCTGATCAGACCGCACTCCATAAAATTCTTCTACTCTGAATAAGGCCTGCAGGTTAATTACTGGAGCACCTAGGATGACACACACCTGTCTACTGTATGCTAAAGTGCTGGTACTTGATCTTGTGAGTGCCTCAAATATCTTACCTGTACCCTTACAAAAAGACCCTCCTTGGGCTTTCCCACCAGGATTGACCACCACCATACGCCGCCTGTCCCACTAGTTCATACTGACCTCTGGGAAAACCTCTCTTGTTATCCCTAGTGCTAGGACCTCTCACGGCCAAGAGCCTTCAGCTTTAGGGCCCCTCCTGGTTCAACACACTGCCCCTCCATCTCCGAAGCTCCAACTATATCGTGCTTCAAAACTTCCTTACGTAACCACCTTATTAACACCCGATGCTGTAACTGCCGCTAGTCAAAGCCGTACTCAATACTTTATGACAGCCACTTGTTTAAGCTGCTAAGGACAACATAATCCTGGTATTGTTTGCATCCATCCTACCTGTACCAGCTTGTTTGTATCTATGTCTTAATTTACTGTTATACCTATGTGTTGTACTGCTATACTGTGTATTTTGGTTTGTCTTACTGTGACAAGGTACCTTTGTAAATGAGCCTATGGCTCAAAGGTTTTCCAAACTGCTGTTTAAATAAAATAAAATAAATAAAATAAAAATACTGCACGGCCACCTCAAAGCCTGTGGCGAACCTTCCAGATGTATAGTCTGTTCAGCACACAGCCACAGTTGCTGCAAGCTGTGGCATTTTGCCACAGGATTCTACCTGATAGAAACTCTGGCACAGGAATCCTAATGCACCAGCAAACTGCACAAGCTGCCATTGACTCAGCTTGCACCACCCTTTGAATTTGAGCCCTTAATATAGAAAAAGCCAATAACTGCTTATAGCTCTTGTTTAATGGAAGGTTAGCAAAGGTTAAAATGAGCATAATATTAATCTATATCACATTATATCATAACATACCCTTAGTATACAGTAATATCCATACCACAAATAGCTATAAAGTTCTATACGTTGACCCAATGTGAAAAGAACAAAAATTATAATATAATTATAAAATTAAAAGTAAATAAATATGAAATCATACAAAAAAGCAAACAATAAGTCAGAGAACATATATACAGGTGTACATAGTAAACACTGTGGCCCAGATATTCAAAAGAGTTGAGCCACATGCAACTGGGTTGTGCCTGCGCAAGTCCGAAATTGCGCCATTCTGCGATATTCAGCAGGAGGCAGTTGTGCCCCCTAAATCACGCTGAGCAACAGCGCAATGATAATGAAGGCATGTGCAACTGAAGGGGAAGGAACCATGCATAAATGGTGCAGTGCAATATTCAACATATTGCACCATGCGCAATAGGGGAGCAAGCGGAAGTTGCGTCATAGCGGAAATGAGCCAAAATAAAAAGGAGCAAGGGAGAGGCACAAGAACGCTACAGGGAAGGCACATGAGGCTGAATTCTAGCCACACAGACAGGGCAGGAGGGACACACAGGGCAGGCCAGGAAAAGGGCACCCTGAACACAAAGGCACAGAGAAGGTGTGGGGAGCCACAGCCAGTGCAGAAGGGGGAAGTGCCACACAACACAGAGGCCACCACAGGCAGGTGTTCCCAGTGCAGGGGAAGTAGCAGTGAGGACAGCGGGGGGGATACAGTAACAGCTGCCAGGGGGGATGAACACAAGCCAGGGACATGGCCAGTGCCACCTTCCAGATGGAGGCCGTTATGAGGGGGGTGAGAAGGCGGGCAGCATGGGGGCGTGGTCATGGAAGAGCCCATAGGCAGTATGCCCCCAACAGGCAGTACCGAGCCCGCACCAGCTTTGAGCTGTACAGTGATACTGAGATTGTGGGCCAGTACCACCAGAATAGGGCAATTCTGAGGCGGCTCTGTGAGCTGTGCAGTGATGTGATGCAGGCACCCACACAACAGAGCGATGCCCTGTCAGTGGAGACTAAAGTGACAGCTTGCATGTGCTTGCTCACCACTGGTACCTTCCAGAGACCAACTGGGGACACCACAGGCATAACCCAGTTGGCCACATCATGCCACCTCACCCAATTCCTCAGCGCACTGCTGCCACATGCTGCGGAGTACATCTATTTCCCCAGCACACCAGCAGAGCACATAGCAAACATACAGGAGTTCCACAGGGTAGCACGTATGCCTGGTGTGCTAGGGGCAATAGACTGCACCCATGTGGCCATACGCACACCACCTGACCCCGAGGGGGCTGCATACATAAATTGCAAGGGCTATGCCAGCATCAACTGCCAGGTGGTGTGCGATGCCAGGGGGCACATAGTCAATGTCTGTGCCACGCACCCTGGGGGAGCACACGATGCCTTCATCTGGCACCAGTCAGCACTGTGCCACAGATTCAAGAGTGGGGAGATCCCCACTGGCCACCTAGTGGGTGAGTATGCAAACCACATGGACAATCATAGGGCCTGGGGGGGCATGGCCAGAGGTGACATGGGTAGTGGCCTATATGGCCCAGGGCATGGCGATGCTGATCACCAAACTAACCTCCACCTTCTACACACAGGTGGCAGTGGATACCCACTCTGTCCCTGGCTGCTCACACCCTACCAGCAGCCAGCGACCCCATTGCAGCAATGCTACAATGAGGCACAAGCCACCACACATAATGTCATCGAGCGGGTGTTCAGGATGCTGAAGGCACATTTCCGTTGCCTGGACACCTCCAGAGGTGTCCTACAGTACAGCCCCTCAAAGGCTTGCTGGCTATTCCTGGTCTGTTGCATCCTGCAAAACATGGCCAATGAATGTGGGATAGCCATACAGGTTGAAGAGGGGGACAGCGATGGGGACAATGAGGACACCAGTGATGATGGTAATGGGCAGCCCCCCCCTTGGCTGATGGGACCCCCGACTGCTCTGGCTGGCACAGTTGCACCAGTACACCATCACGGAGGAGTACTTCAGCCAATCCAGGTAAGTCATGGGGCCATGTGCAGCCAACGGTGGCTAAGGCACAACCCACAAACATGCATGGACACACACCAGGGGTGCAAGCAGTCAAGGGAAGTGGCAGGGCATGGAACCACACACACAACCAGGGATGGGTGAGGACTAACATGCCATGCAGATGGACACACATACACACACTCACACACACACAACGCACTAAACTTGCAGAAAGGGCAAAAGGCACACCGACCCAGAACACCACCCCTAGCCACACACATGTCCACAGACCACCACGCCTACTGCCTGTCCATGTGCATGTGTCAGATGCTGAGCACCATTGCACATTGGTGTACAGCACAATGCAGGCATCATCATGCACATGCAACTGCGGACAGCAGCCTGAAGGGTGTGCAGATGGACTGTATGTCCACGTGCAGGGCCGGGTACCCACCTGTGCATTGCCCACTGAAAGACACAATGCACACAGGGCAGCACCAGACAGTGGCCACATTGGGAGAAAGGTCAGTCATGCGACACAGTGCCCTGGCCACCACGGATGCATGGGTGGCCCCGCTGAGACCCGCCAGCACTGACAGGCTGACCACTGGCCTCATGGGGTGGCACCGATGGTCTCCCAGGGGTTCCACTGCGTGAACGCAACCATGCTTGCTCAGGGGTCTGCAGTACACCGAACATGCCTGCGCCAGGTGTGCTCGGAATGTCCACAGCTGAACCCGGTGTCGACAGGGAGGGTGTCGCATGACACTGGGAATGGGGGATGGACAGTGCACTGCATGGTGTCCGCAACACATGGGCACATGACTGTGTGCCTATTGTGGCCATGATGGCACTGAATGACTGTGCATGCCTGTCAATGGCAGCAGTCACATCCTCCTGCAACCGGTCCATCCCTGCCAGGATCAGAGCAGTGTCCCTGCTGCGACACTCCTCTGCCCACTCCAGAGCCACACACAGTGCATCCACCAATGTTGCAAGCCACATCTGCTGCTGGACTGATGCTTGCAGTAGGCGGGTGTGCTCGTCCAAGAGGTCATTTACCTCCTCGGCATCCTTTCCCTCAGGTGTGTGCATCCCTGATGCTCAGCACCCCTTGAGAGTAGGCGTTGTGCACCAGGACCAGGTCTGGGCATGTCCACAGGTGGTGCACAGATGCTGCCACTGAACCCTGTACTCCCAAGCCCATTGGCCGACTGCTGATGCTGCCCCTCCGGCTGCCACTCCCCAGGGCTCAGTGGTGCTGCCGCAGTGGCCGCAACAGTCCCACTGTCCTGAACAAACACTAGTGCTGCCTCACTGGTGCTGACAGGCACAGGCTGGGACTGTGCTGACATGCAGGCCTCCACGGCAGCACCAGCCACAGCCATGGCTGCGATGTGTCCTGCTGTGTGGCCATCCCGTGGCACACATGTGTCACTGCCCATGACGTTAGCGACATCATCATCGGTGACAGACTCGGCACTGGCCCCAGGCACAGCATGCTGGCATCTGTGGATGCCGGCACGCTGGGACACAGGCGGGGCTTCCTCCGCACCTGTTACAGCAACATCAGTGTGGACAGCCAGGCAGCCCCACTGTCGCACTGAGCCACATATACCTGTGGAGGTGGATGGGCCTTCCTCCATCTCCAGCTGACTGTCCTCAGTGGACAGGCCCACCACCGCTGACCCATGCAGACACTCAGGATCTGTAAGGGAAAGCAAACCCAAGTTACTGCATGTGATCTACCCTGCCCCCCATAGACAGACCATGACTTACCATGCAGTGATGGGCCATCACCCGTCTGGAAGCCACCACCCGGAACGCCCTCAATGGCACTAAGCTGCATGCTTCCAGCAATCCTCTCCTCCTGTGGGGTCAGGTGTACCACCTCTGGCTGTCCCCCACCTGTTGCAGCTCATGCTGCCCTGATGGCAGCCACCTTCTCCTTTATCCTCCTCCTGTCTGTGCCCATCTTTTTCTTGCACTCCTGCACGGAGCACTGGTGGCTGCCATGAAGGTACACAGCACGTGCCACCTCCTCCCATGCAGCAGCACGGGCTTGAGGTGTTCCCTGCCGTCCGCTGAGAAGCGGCTCCTGATCCAGGTAGGCATCAAACAGGGCTTCGGTCTTGGCCTTGGTAAAATTAGGCCTCCTCCTCCTCCCACCACTGTGTTCCTCCTTTCCCACAACTTGCTCAGTCATTATTTAGCCTGTAAGAATGGCAGTTGTTACCTGTGACTGTGCAGTCCCATGCATGTCCCTAAATCCACAGTCCACACTTCCAAACAGAATACAACTCACCAATAGACTGCAGTAACTGTCTATGGCCAGTGCAGCCCAATGTGGCACTTTTATAGCGCAACCCATGCAAATGAGGTGAGGGCAACTTTAAGTGGATGCAAATTGCAGTGCTGCGCCATTGAATGGCTGATTAGATGATTTGCATATGACAGCAGAATATCGCACTTTTGCGTTTTGTGCAATTGTGTTGAACATGCTGAGCCAATGGTGCAGTTCTGTGACATGTGTAGTACACACCTCACTGCGCATGCCCGCAGGCGTCTGCCATGCTGCTGATGTGCTGTGCACTGTAAGCAATGCAGGGCATGGCCACCATTGTGCCAGTGGTGCTATAGCGATGGTCACCTACATGTCGCTGTGGCACTGGGCCATCATAGGCGCACTGGGACAACTGCGCGGTAGACCGCTACTGGCGGTAGCACACAGGCAGCCAATTGCACTACACGCATTGGGTTCCAGTGGCGCTGTGCATGGCCGTGAGCCAGAGACCCTTGACCCTGTGCCCGACCTTTGCCCCCTAGGCGCCATGCATCAGGCATGGGTGCACCTCTATCACGCTGTTCGGTGACAGCGCAATAGGGAATGAAAGCGCTGTACCACGCAGCATCTGCATGTGGGAAGCCACACTGCAGAGTGCCATATTTGCAGATTGAGCAGAAAGCATGGCACGCAGGAGGGCTGCTCAGTGGTCATAAATAGAACTGGCCAACCAAGTGGCCATTGTGGAGCCACACCATGGGCCACTGTTCAAGGAAGCACCCCTGGACAGGTCCAGGAGCCAGGTGTGGGAGGAGGTGGCCACTACACTCAAGGAGGCCACTGGATGGGGTAGAAGTGCAGAGCAGTGCAGCCACAGGTATGGGGACCTGCGGCAGAGGGAGCCAAAGCTGCTAGCCCACCTGCGGGCACGTGCCAGGAGAGGCATGGTGCCACGGCCAGGTAGGTGTTACATCAACACACTTTTATCTTCCATATGGGTATCACAGTTGTATGTGTCCAGCATATGGGGGAGTGACCGTCCGTGGTTGGCTGTGGTGGTGTTATCAGGGTGTGGGGTGGGTGGGTCTGGCTGGGTGGGAGGGCACACACCTGGGGGCAGGGGGGCTTTGCTACAGGATTGTACTGATGTTCCCCTCTCCATGTTTGCACCACAGGCCCAGAGGAACAGCACCTTGCCCGTGATCTGTGGCGGCAGGAAGAACAGAGGAAAGCCAGGCGGGGCGAGGGCCCACACTGCCCAATGGACCGGCCCGATGATGATGAGTGCCATAACTCCATGATTACTATTGAATGCTGTGTAACAGGGTGGGTAGCGGGGCATGGCCACCATCCATCGACACCACTGCCATGCACGCAACTTGTTACAGTCAACACTGTCCAGTGGCAATGCATGTCTGGGAGTGCATCGATGGTGGTCCATGTGTGCACCGGGTACCACTGCCTTTGCACCACATAGCCATGTCACTAAACAGCCACGGTGGTGCTGTGCATGACTTGGCCAGTGGGTGTGTGCAGCTTTCCGCATGGCTGTATGTGCCTGGGTGAGCAGGTCATGTGGACATGATCACTGTGGGTGGTCACACACCATCATAGAGGTATGTCCCATGGCTGTATGCCATGCACAGTGGGCGGGCTGTATGGGGCTGTGCATTCACACCTATTGACTGTGCTCCCTTGTCCTAGGTACATGCCATCTCCGAGAGATCAGGGAGGTGCTAAGGGAGATCCTGCAGGTGGCAAGGGCGTCACTGGACATCCTCCGCAGGATTTATGACACCGGGATCCTGCGGAGGCACTGACAGAGACGGAGCCAGAGTAGGGAGTGGCACTCCTGCTAGAAGTCCCTCTGCCCCTGAAATCCCCTACCTCCTGGACCCACCCTCACACCCCTCCTTTCCTGTCCCATTTGTCCACCCCTGCCCTTACCCACCCCCACCTTGTTTGTGGCCCTCACCCCCACCTTGTATATATTTTGTAAATAGTTAACTTTTATATGTTTTTTCAACACAGTTATTTTGATATGAATACTGTGGTGGCCTCTGATTTGCAGTAGGCTATAGGTGCTCAGCTGCAGTGGTGTGCATGGCATCAGGGGTGGTGCGGTCATGGGTATGTGTGTGTGTGTCCGTGTGGAGGTGACTATGGTGTTGGGGTAGCTATCAGTCAGTGTCTGTGGTGTGTGTGTTGTTCCCTGTGCACTAGATGACTGTGTGCAATGGTCCATGGTGCGTGCTCTGTGTTCATGGTGCCCCATCAGCCCATCCATGGTCTGTGCAGCTGACACACATGCATGTCTGTGACCTGCATGGTCCGCTGGCATGTCAGTGGTGGCAGTCCCTGCAGAGCAGCCACTGTACCCATCACACTGCTGGGTTGCCTCCTGTCACTGGTATGGTGCATGTCTGCCTTGGGTGACACTGTGGCCTCCACAGTTATTGTCCCACCTCCATGCTGTGCCTTGTGTGTGTTGGAGGGGATGTGCACCACTGTCTGTGACTTGTGCTCCGGGAAATGCTGGTGGCGTACAGGTCCACAGTGCCTGCACAGGATGGCTGGCACTCCAGTGCCATGGAGGACTGTGGGTTGTGTATACACAGTTTCCATGGGCCCAAGCTGGGGGCTTGGTTGCCCCGCCACTGTGTCCCTGTGTTGTTGTGCCCTTGGGTATGGGTGGGTGTCTGTCCATGCACTGTGTGGCATCCGGTGTGGTGCATGCTTCCACACACCACTGTGGGTGTCTGGGCTGGCTGTTGTGGCCAGTGCTGGATCAGGGTGTGTCATTGGGATACTGTGCAGGGTGCTGTACCACTGGTGGTGTTGTTCGGGGCAAGCCCTGTCCCGTGTGGGGTACCTCATGTTCTGACACATGGCTGATCTCTCAGCAGTACCTCGGGGGGACTGTGCATGGTGGCACTGTGTATGCCGTTGTTGCATTGCTGTGTGCTGCCACCCTCTGATGGGTGTTCATGGTGGGGCTGCCTTGCATGGTTCTGTGGTGCACAGGGTTGCAGTGTCATCATGGGGGTGGTGACATGCATGGGGTTTCCTGCAGTGGTGGTCGCTGCTCCTGGGCAGGGTGTCTAGGGGTCATGGTGCAGGGTGTGCTCTGCATTGGGGGGATGGTGTGGCATGGAGTGGTCAGCCCTTCTTGTGTGCCAGTCACAGCTTGCCAGGGGGTGTGATGGGGCACCATGGGCCAGCTGTGGGTTGTTTGCTTGTCTCCATGGGCCAGTGGTTATTCCTGCACTCCCCAAGTTATGCAGTGCATGGGGTGTGGGGGGACAATGTCTGTTCTGCTGTGTGTTCTTGTGCCCATCTGTGGCATGGGTGGTGGGTCCCTACCTCCCTGGTTGTGCAGTTGCATTGCTCTGCTGCCGGAGGGCATCCCTGGTTGCGCTATGGTGCCTCTGGACTGCTCAGCTGCACATCCGTTGTTGTGCTACGGCACATCAGATCTGCTCAGCTTCCCCTCCCTAGTTGCGTTATGGCACAGGTGGTGTAATATTCAGTTGTCGGCTGTAGGCGCAGTCTGGTCGGCTCACTTTTTGAATATCGTGCCTCTTGCACATGGGTGCAATGGACTTGCGCTTGCTCCTGCTATTGCGCCCTTTTTGGGTGCAGTTTGAATATCTGGGCCTGTATATATAAATATTAGTTGTAGGATGAGTGTCCAGGCTATGGACTCATTGAGCTCACACTCAGCTTTTAAAATGCCTAGGGCCAGATCATCAATGGGAGGTGCAAGTGTAACACAAAGGTTTGTATCATGCATGCACCTGTGCATGTGCCAACAGCTGTTACATTCAGTCTGATAACAGACTGGTGCTCTCTGACTAAATATTGGCCCATGCTGGCACAGCGCTAAGCAAATCAGAGACTAGCACTCCTGGAATGGATAGTGCTGGGAATCCTCTGAGGTATATTCAGCCACAACATGCAGTTGAGCCAACTGGGCATATGAAGCACTAATAGTTCATTCACATGGTCAGCAGCTGTCCATTAGCACCCATCCTGTGTGCACCTGATGTCATCCCTGCTGTGTAGTGGTACCCTCCACCCTCTAAAACCTGGCACATGCGCTGTATAACATCACTGATGTCCGGTTATACCCCTGCCCCCACCTCCCAATTGCCCATTGACATAAAGAATAGTAAACAGTGGTGGTCCAGCATCCCTTACCCACCCTACTTGCAACCAGAACACCACCCATTCAACCCCCCCTTACCAGGGTGCCCAGGGATATTCCTGAAATCTTGATATGGTGACCAGCACAGGCCTTCTTGGCCAGCTGCCGTATGAGCTGACAGTGAGTATGTGTACAGTACACAGTATACTGTATGTGTGCTCACTGTCAGATCATACAGTGGTCAGCTAAGGAGGTGAGAGGAGGACTGTGATGGTTAGACACCATGGTAAGGTCTGGTTAGATGGGTGGTGTTTTGGGTGCATGCGAGGTGGGTGGGGAGATGTTGGACCACCACTGTTTGCCAGTCTGTATGTCAATGGGCATTCAGATGGTGAGACCAGGGGTACCACAGGGCAACAGGATTATTATACTGTACATGTGCTGGCTGTTTGTGGGGGAGTGCCACTAGACACCAGGGATATGTAGGCCATATATGGGACAGGTGTTTGGGACTTGTGGTGCCACTAGACATCAGTGATGTGTTGTATATACATGGGATGGGTGTTCATGGTTGGAGGGTGCAACTAGCCACCAGGGATATTATACAATTCATGGGACAGGTGACCAGGGGTGGAAGTGCCACTAGACACAAGGGATGTGTTACACATACATAGGATGGGTGTTTGGTGGTGGTGGGGTACCACTGTACACCAGGAATATTATGCAGTTCATGGGCTAGATGTTTCAGAGTAGAGGGTACCACTGCACACCAGGGATCTTTACTGTACATGGGATAGGTGTTATGGAGATGGAGGATGACACTAGACACCAAGAACTGCAACCTCACTTGTGTGATGAGCAATTGGGTGTGGGCAGCTGCAGTATAGTTCTCCTGCCATTGGTGTGGATGTGTGGTCTTAGCATCCAGATAAGAGGTGGTTTTCAGCAACAGTAAATAGCATCACTCTGGGAGCCATTTACTGCCATTGCAAACCTTTGAACATTCAGTTATACTCATATGCAGGAAGTGACCCCCTCATTTGTATAGGCGCAGCACTATGTTAACACATGGGTGTTAAGGGGTTTAGGGTGTGCTACATGGACCTCTGAATATGACTCCCCATTACAAGTCACAAACCCAAATAGTGCCAGTGCAAACTCCATTGGCTCCAGTGCTAACATTTCAACATCTGGCCCCAGATCGCTGCATCCATTTAGCTTCCTATTCAAGCAGCTTTCATTCCCAACTACCCCCTGGCATAAAGACCTTTTTCAACCCAAAGAACTGCAACAAAGTAATGGAGTGTCCTTTTTCTGTGTAGTGCCTCACCACACTTGACTTCTGGGGCACAATGTCTGAACCGGGATGCAGGGCATGCAACCAAGCCTTGCATCCCTGCAACATTTGCTGCAGCTGTGTCCTGGTGTTTGCCGCAACTTCCACCCATTTTATAACAGGATGCAAGCTGCAACAATTTCCACAGTTTACAGCATCTTGTGCCAAAGCTGTGGCACAAGCCCTGTTCACCAGCTCCCCCATGGATGCAAAGCTACACCAGAGGGCAGCAGATGCAAGGGACTTGTGTTGTTAATTTGCTGCAGCCACATTTCTAAAATTGCAACTTGCCCCTGTTGTGATGCAAGTCGGCACTTGTGGCAAAATCTCCTTCACAAGTCCCTTGCGTCCCTTTAAGTCCATTTGAAAACCAGGCCCATGGTCTTTTGTCGTACTGTAACTGTAAACTTATACTCAGACATTCTTTGTTTGAGTATCCTAGCAGTTTACCCTATATAACACTTGTTGCAGGGACACTTGAGCAAGTACACAGCATGTGTTGTGTTACATTTAATGCATTGTCTAATTATTGCATCTTCATTTTTAAATGTATTTGCAAATTTTTTTCAGCTTGTTTGTGTTTGAGCATTGTGCACAACACCCACAAGGAAAACTACCTATTGGTGCTTGGCCAAAACTCCACTCTTTTTCTCCAGCAACATCAACTACATGAGACTGTGTGCAATTGTTTGTCCTTGAAGGTGATAGAAAACAGTTTTACTTCCTTAGATGCCCTTCAGTTGTCCTTTTAGGGTCGTCCCAATATTCTGATATGTTTTTGACCTTTTTGGTTAAATTAATAATCTGATTGTGTTACCTTTGTAATTATCCCGAATCCCTCTCTCCTCAGCAGTTGCTGCTCTCTCTTTTTATACTGACTGTTGTAGGACATTAATAATACCATTCCAGGCCATTGAGATGAATAGCATGGAATGGTGTTATTGATGTCATAGAATGTCTCAGAAATATGAAAAGAAATAGCAGTAGCTGTTGAAGAGAGTGGAACTCTGTGTATATCTGAAGGCACCCCAAAGCTAGATTATTTATTAATCAAAAATTGGTCAAAGCATATCAGAATGCATACCCAGCATGGAAAAGAAGATAGAAAGGTAGTTAACTCTGAAAAAATAATTTCCTATCTCCTTTATGGGACTGACTATTTTTTTGGCCACTGTAAGTGGTGAGATAGTAAAACTGTGTTGATCTACTGCAGTTGATCTTAAAGTTCTCCAGTGTTTATGTACAGCATTAGTTATCTTCCCAAACACAGGGGATTATTGAGTTGAAATCACGACTTGGTCCCCTAATCCCCTTTTATTTCTTACATTGTTAATACGATCTCATCTCTGCCCCCACCTGCTGTTCTTTTAATAGTCTTCACAGGGTAACCTCTGGCTCACAGCCTATTTTCCATAATGTTTTTTTTCCTCCTAGTAGCTGTTCTTACTGGAAAAGGTCCTATGAGTCAGTTAGGAGCTGTCTCAGTGGGATGACACCCTTCAGTTGCTTAGGGTGAATTTTGATAGTGTAAGTTCATATTATGCTCTGTCTTTTTTCTAAAAAAAAAACAGTGTGCAGGAAACTATTACTCTTATAAATTTCAATATCCAAATGGGCAATTTTGTCCATGCTGTACTCTAAATTGAATTTCAAGTTCTCATTACACACTTTAGGATATTGGTGAAACTCTTGTAACTCTAATTCTGTCCCTTTCCACAAAAACAGTAAATCATTTATATTATAGGGGTGCGGTAGTGTCCCTATTATTTAAGGTTAAGAAGGGGTTTCTATGATAAACTTCAAATTTTGCACTTTAACATGTTTGCAACTGTTCAAAGGGTTTACACAAATGTTTGCATGCATGGTCTCATGGGGTAGATCTCTTGATGTGCCATGTTTTGTTCTGATCATATGTGCAGATTCCTAGATCTAGATGGTGACAAAATGTGAAAAATCATTGGGTTTTACTGGGGTTTTTTTTGTGTGTCATTGCCTTGCACACAAATGGTTTGGAATTTTGGTCTGAAATTTTCAGAGTGGGAAGGGCTTGGCCCACAAATGTGCCTTTCGCTGATTTGGTGAAAAAAATCTTAAGCTGTTCCAAAGTTATTAAATTATAAAATGTTGGTTTCTGAGCACACTAAGTACAGTCTTTTGGATAGCTTCCTGGAATGAAAAAGTAATTTGGTCTACCTGAAAAAAAAATCCATTTCCTTTGGGGCCAATCCTTTCTCATTTGGAAAAATCCATTTTCATTTCTTGCAATCTTGCTTTCTATTTTTCTTGAAAAAATGTTTCAAAACTTACAAAAATTACATCCTGTAGAGAGACCAAGACATGTATCTTGCTAATCGGGACTCCAGTTGGTGGATTCTGCAGTTAACTGTTGGAAAACTGATCCCAAAAGGTTTTTGTTTTTCTTTAGGTAATTTTTCATGACTGGCTTCTACTTTTTCTATGTGGGCTTTTTCGTTCAAATGAAAAAGGATCCCTTGATATGGGAAAAAAATGGTGGATTTAGTTTTTTTTTTTTTTTTCTCTTTTTTCATTTGTCCTTTTTTGTTCAAACAGAAAAGGATCAGTTCAAATGGAAAAAGAGTCAGGACTTAGTTTTTTTTTGTTATTCTTTTTTCATTTTAAGGAATCATTCTTTGGATTCCTTCAAATGACAAAAGGATTCTGAACACCATCCCAGTAAGTTTTTTAAAATTTTCCCTTGTATCTATTGGCACTCCCCACCCTCCAATTGCCATCCCTGTATTTTTTTTAATTTTTACCTGGTGTCTAGTAGCACCACCCCAATTGCCATTCCCATAATTATGTATTTTATCCCTGGTGTCTAGTGGTGCCCCCCTACCCTCTGTTCACCATCCCCATAATTGTAATACTTATCCCTGGTGTCTAGTGGAGACCCCTACCCTCTGTTTGCTTGCCCCATGATTATAACATTTATTACTGGTGTCTAGTGATGTTCCCACCCTCTGTTTGCCATCCCATGATTGTAAGATTGTCCACTGTTGTCTAGTGGTGCCCCACATTCTCCATTCATTGTCCCCATAATTATATCATTTATCCCTGATGTCTAGTGGCATCCCCACTCTTTGTTCACCATCCCCGTAATTATGAGATTGATTCCTGGTGTCTAGTGGCCCCACCTCTCCAATCGCTGTCACGTCTGAAATAAAGAAAATAGTCCCTCAATGTCTTTCTTTTTTAAACCTATAAAAAAAGGTCTCTTGCTGATCCTCCCCTACCCAATCTCCCACTGAGCACCCACGAGCCTGTACCCCCCCACACACACACCCCACACACCCTCACTCACCTGAACAGGTCCCAGGGTGAAGATCCACTCCCCGATCGAAGACACATCTTGCTGCTGGAACCGGCGACTGCTATATGAAAAAGTAAGATAAATGTGGTTCGATGTATTTTAATAGGATTTTAAACTTTGGTGCATAACTTTTTCATTCTTGCATATTTTGACACCACTATTTCAATATTGCCTTTTTGAGACCCTGCCTCTTGAATAGTGTTGGTGGAATTATGCAAATCCAGCCTGAAAGGTGATTTTGCAGTCTCTTGGTGAAATCATCTTTTGGACAGGATTTGAAAATGGTATCAGTCTTGTTCATTAGGTGGGGTCATAAAAGGTTATGTTGAAAATTTGGGGTCATAATATGGTAAAATGGCAAAGTTATGTGCATTCATTGAAACGTGACTATACTCCCTCGTAACATTTGTAATTTAAATATTTTAGCCCCACATTTTCAACATAGCCCTTTCTTTACATCATCCCATGAGTGTGACAGCTTTCATTTTTCAAATCTTGGCCAAAATGTCTTTTCACACCTCTGGTGTGGAATGATGTTGCAGTGGCATGGAATGATGTTTCGATGGGGATTTTAACATGGGTTCATTGGATATAGTGATAAGAAGACTATGCTGACAATTTGGTTGCTGTTGTCCTACAAATGGAAGTGCAAGGCCCAGAGGGCCCTGCACTTACACAACAACATACATATATGCATCTATGGAGGGATGGGACCACAGGGCCCAGAGGACTCTATACTTCCACAGGCAAATAAGAATAGAATTACACTATCTGAAAAAGTATGGATTAATTGGAACACAGGGCCCAGAAGACCCTGTGCTCCTACAGGCAAATAAGGATACAATTATAATATCTCAAAAGCAAGGACATTTTTTGCAAAAAAGTGTGTTAATGCAACATTTAGGGTTCAGGCTAAAGTGAAAAAAATAGGGAAATGTAGTTTAAGGTATTCCACCCCTAAACCCCACCACCACCACCCTAATAAAATCAGGGGTACCATCTTCCTTGAGGTTATCAACCCTAAAGTTCACCCCATTAGGTGTGTTTGGTTCTGGAGTGTATAGCATGGGGAAGCTTTAAGGTTAACAACCCCAAGGAAGACTGTACCTCTGATTTGTTTTAGGGGTGGCAGTGGAGTTTTAGGGTTGGAAACTCTAAAACCACATTTTCCTACTTTTATTGCCTTAACCCGAACCCTAAATGTTGCACAAATGCAATTTTTTGCAAATAATATCACCTATAAGTGAGAATTTTATCAAAAAATATGTTGACAGCAGGACCTGTAATATAGTGTTTCTCAAATACATACATGTAAAGATTTGCATATGACAGGGCCATTGTAGCTTCATAGGTCCATAGGTATAGTACGTGATTGAAGGACATGCCCAATTTGATCACGCCACCTAGGCTAGGTGGACTACATATTTTAAGTCATTCATGTATGAATCAAGCTTAGATTTAAATTGAGTTAAATTATCACAGTGTACTACGTCATCCGGAAGTGAATTCCATGTTGGAAGTATCCTCTGTGTAAAGAATTTATTTCTCTTTGATGTTTTATTTGTAATAGCTCTCAGTTTCAATTTAATTATAGAACCCATCTCTGTCCCATGCCCTTGTAGAAAGTAACACCCATCACATTTAAAAACATTTCTATGCAACACTACACTTGCCAGTTGTAAGAGAATTGGGGGTAGGGGGTTTCAGTAAGGTTCGTGAGATTTAACACACCTTCCAGAATTTCCAAACCTTCAAGATACGGAATGGAGGTGTAGGGGTCAGAGGCATCCATGGTGACTAGCCTGACTTCTCCAACCTCTGCCCCATTACTAACATCTGCAATCAATTTAATCACATCTCTTGTGTCTTTTACAAATGAAAGGATAGAGAGGATGAATTCTTGAGATTAAAATTTACAAAACTAGACTAATGTTCCAGGACCGAATCTGACCCTGAAACTATCAGATGTCCTGGGAAGGGGATTCAAGCCTTTGTGCACCTTTGGCAATCAACAAAATAGAGCTGTCACTGGATCTTTTTTCTTCAAGGCTGCAGGAACCCACTCCACTATCCATCCATTTTCTAGGCCCCTAGAAGCAATCCCAATGATCTCTTTCCATAAATATTTTCCTAATTCAGAGAATTATTTAATTGTCTGACACACTCTTCTTTATAAGTGTGGTAATCAAAAATTACTGTTCCTCTGCCCTTATCTGTTTTTTTATGATCACTGTAGTGTCATTTTCTAAAGCTGTCAACACACTTCTCTCCTCCCTATGCATGTTACTATATCTGGTCCCTTTACTCACATGGTCTTCAATAATATTGTCCACTTCCTGTTCAACAGTATTAATATGAGTTTCTATGTTACTAGAAATCATACTGGGGGATGAACTGAGATTGGACTCCCATTTTAGTTTTTAAATCATAGGCAGTCATGTCAGTCACCTGTTCTGTATCTGAAAAAAAATTGTTTCAGTCTTAGCTTGTGGTAAAACTGCTGAAAAGCCAACCTAATTTGGAATTCATTAATAGGAGCTGTAGGTGCATAAGAGAGTCCCTTAGAAAGGATTCTCTCCCACCTGAGTTAGGTGTCTGCTGGAGTAGTTGAGCACTGTGCATGTTCCTTATTTTCACATTTGGCCCTCCTTGCTGCTTTACTCTATTTTCTTCCCTTTCTTTTTCTCTTTAGAATCTGTTATTTGTTGTATTTGATGTCTTTTCTGTCATTCTGCCCCTCATCTCCCCATAGAGTTTTCTGAGAAAAATTCCTGATCTGATCTGTCCATCTCACTGTTTGCCTCTGCACTGGAAGTTTGTTAACCACTTTTCTTTGTTGTTCTAGTGCCCATCTGTCTTAGTCTAAAAGACAAGGGGCCTGATTCTCAAAGCTCCTGGAATGGTGCAAGCAGCTTGTGCCACAAGGAATGGTGCAAAGTGCCCCTTGCACCAAAAGATGAGCTGGGAGCCATTCTCAAAGGCAGCCTGCAGCAACTACAGGCTGCCTGCATTAAAAGGGGCTTGCACCTTCCTTGCTGGTACTAAATGGGATGCAGAATGGTGCTAAGAGGCTTGCAGGAGTTGCAGACTGCCATATCCCCTAATTTGGGATTCTCAAAACCCTCCCAGAGGGCAAATTTCTAAGTACTGTTTGACCAGCAAGGACTGGTCTAAGGATACTTAGACATCTGCCTTCTGTGAGTGTTAAGCAACCTGAATCAATGTGCTGTGGTTCCCCCCTCCCCAGTTCTGATCCCCTTTTGGTAAAAACATCAGGCCCCTGGTGGTCCAGCCACTCCCCTGCCTGATTCCTGTAGTGTTAAATAATGCTTCCCTGGTGATCTTGCGGCCTCCCACCTGATCAGGTAGCATTACGGTATTGATTCCTTGGTGGTCTAGCAGACCCCCCCATCACCCAATCCCTGTATCATCAAAATGTACCTTCCCTGGTGGTCTAGCGGATCCACTGTACCCAATCCCCACATCGCTGACATATACTTTCCCTGGTGGTCTAGTGGTCCCTCCCTTCCCCCAATTACTGACAGCCATCCCCTTGAGAATAAAATAAATGCCCCAGGTAGTCCAGTGGTCCTTCCCCTCCCCAATCACTGATTGCCATCCCCTTGAGAATAAAATAAATGTCGCTGGTAGTCTAGTGTTCCCTCCCCACCGATCGCCTATCCATTATAGTAACACAAGTGCCCCTGGTGGTCTAGTGGTCCCCCCAACCCTATACCTGATCCCTGCTTCCCTGCCATAACTCAGATGGCTCATTGGTGGTCTAGTCGCCCCCCACCCTGTTCTACCCATATATTAAGCAATGACATTCCTTCATGGCATAGTGGACACCCACTCCCCCATCCCAGCAGACTGTGCCCCACCACCCTGCTCCCTCCTGTCCCAACTCCGAGCCATCAACTGGCATAGCCCTCCTCTCACCACCATGGTCAGCCACTGACTAAGTTCTCAATGAGCACCTACTGTATATAGTACACTCTCATTGACTGATAGCTGTGTTGAGCTGTTAATCAATTAAGGCTTACTGTAGACAGTAGGCACTCACTGAGAGCTCAGTCGGTGGCTGGTCATGGTGGTGAGAGGAGGGCTGTTCCACTCACCGTCGCAGGGTTGGGAACAGGGAGGGGGGAGCAGGGTGGTGGGGCACTGCCTGCTTGGGTGGGGGGAGCAGTTTCCACTACACCACCAGGGAATGTTATTGCTTAATATAAGGGCAGAGCAGGGTAGTGGGTGCTAGACCACCAGGGAGCCATTCAAGTTATGGAAGGGTTGGATTGGGAATAGGGTGGGGGGACCACTAGACCATCAGGGACACTTGTAGTACTATAATGAATTGACAATCGGGGAAGGGGGAGGGACCACTAGACTACAAGGGATATTTTATTTTATTACAAACAAGATGGCAATTGATGATTGGGAAGGGGGGGCCACTAGACTAACAGGGATGTTTATGATATTAACGTGTGGGAATTGGGTCTGGGGGGCCACTAGACCACCAGGGACATTGTTCATAATAGATGCATGGGGATCAGGGCTTGAGGGGCCGCTAGACCACCAGGGATGTTCTAGATCAGTGCACGGCAGCCCCACAGCTTGTGGCATACCATACTGATGTGCCAACTGTTCAGTGCACAACCACAGATTCTACAAGCTGTGGGACTTTGTCACTGGGACCCTGCCCAATAGAAAATTGGGCGCAGGATCCCTGGCTCACCGGCGCTTGGTCAAGTTGCCTTTGGCATGAGCTTGCACCGAGTTTTGAGAATCAGGCCCACTGCTTTCTGTCTGCTACTGTTGACTGAACTTGTATTGTCTGTGTCTGTAAAAGCTCATTTGGGAACCCACCTGGACTGTTTCTTATTACTCCAGTTATAAACTCTGTAAACATTGTAATCTACAGTATCCCACATATATTTCATTAGTTTCTTTGCTTTTAATGCCTCTTCATATTTTTACAAATCACTGTTCATTTTATCTAAAGACTTTGGTAGATTTTCTTCCTCAACTCTGAGTCTTATCTGTGCCTTCAGATTTTTAATTTGCAGTTCTAGTCTTTTTCTCTTCCTTGATGTGGACTCAGTAATTGCTATCATAAAGTCAATTGAGCATTTTGTCCTAGTACTGTTCCACCTCTCAACTGCAGTAGTAAGGGCTCATGGAAGCCATCATTTGGCTCCATCATCACATGAAGGCTATGTGGAATACAATTGTTTTTTACATACTCAGCTAACATGATTAAGTACCATTCATAGCATAGATTTATTTCTTTTAAAGTTGTCAAATTTCTTAACTAGCACTTTCTCATCTGCCACTGCTGTTTTAATTTTATCACTAGCATGTTCCCCAACTACTTTATGTTATTATTACATAGCTTACTGTGAAACAGATTTAACATGAATATTTTTTGATTATCATTACACAGGTCCACTCTGCTTGATAAAGTACAAGTTATGTGTGAAACGATGGAATCTGAGGCTGTCAGTTTTAGAATATGATGTCAAATTAATGAACTAACATACTAGCAAAAAACTTTGTGAGATATTAGTTTGCAGTCATGTTGGTCCTTTCTCAGACCTAGAGTGCACAATACTAATAAAGAGGATCCTGCAAGTTTGGGACTCATCTGTAACTATGAGACTAATCAAAGTTTGCAACAACTTACAAATGGCAGTAGATAAAAACTTACATACATGACAATATACATTGATCTCTCCAAGGTCTTTGACACTATTAGCCATGGACTACTGATACATATACTGAAAGATAGTCATCTTGGCTCTACAGTATTGAGTGTTTGCTGCAAGTGGATTTGAATACAGTCTTTTAAGTATACTTACCACCTTTCTGAGTGGTCAATGAATGACTCTCTTCATTTATTCTCATTTTGTCTTTAACTCCTCCTCCCAAAAATGGGGTGAACATTACCTAACAGACAAGTGAGAGCTGGTAGCAATGAAGGATATACACACCAACCAAAAGATATCTGGCATAGTCCAGGCTTTGAAAAATAAGTATACTATATCAGAGAGTAGACTGCACCTGTCTTATGCAGGTCTTTCAGAGACTGTATGCAGACAGAGGTTTATAACCACTAACCAAGATTTTATATTTTCAGTTTTATTTATTGGTGCAAATCAGGTCTCACTATCTGCTTAACAACCTGTGTTTTGGGTGCATAGAAGCCCCTTCCTCAGTGTGGACAGGTGTATCAAAAACTGAATGTATATATCTTCTATGAAATTTCTACCTAATTTTATAGCAAAGTCTTTATACATACAAAAAGACAAACATTGGTATAAAAAGCCATGTTGTATATAGACCCATAAATCGAAAAGCAACAAAAGCATTTAACTGAAAACAAATACAAA
Source organism: Neoceratodus forsteri (assembly GCA_016271365.2). NCBI lineage: Eukaryota > Metazoa > Chordata > Ceratodontiformes > Ceratodontidae > Neoceratodus > Neoceratodus forsteri. The sequence goes on from CM028129.1 coordinate 879,236,591, forward strand.
TTAATAAAAATAATATTATAGTAGTATTTATTTTTTCTCTACAATGCTGTGTTCAAAGTATCCCAACTTAAATAAAAAGATGTCAGGCTGAGAGCATACTTACTACTTATTTACTTACTACTTGCCAGCAGAAGCAGGCCACGTGGTCTATCAAATCTGCTCATGTGTGCAGCTAGCACCCCACTTGCAGCTGTCCCTGCTCCCCTTGACCCCCAACACAGATGAGTGCCAACTGACCTTGAACCAGATTAAGCTGTGGGTGGTATTTCCAGTGAATGGGGGAAATTTGGCCAGGACAATGGGGAAATTCCCTTACTTGCATGTAGGAGGAACTGCTGACAGAGAGCTATGGCCAGTATGAGTCTGCCATCTGAGGAGAAGGATGTGCATTTGGATGAGGAGGATGAACTACGTGGAGAACCTGTTGAGGTAGAGGCCTCTATGAGCAGGGTTTCTGATGATGAGGAGCTGTATGAGTCTGCTTCGGTGACAGATATGTCCGAGGTCGATTCCTCAGAGTGAACTGATTAAGAAATGGATACAGACATGGAGATCGGGGAGGATTTTCACCCAACTATGGAGCGTGACAAAAATAAAGCATCAGCTCACCTGGAGCAGGTGATGGAAGAAAAGAGGATGTCTGTTCAATGAATTTTGGAGGATGATGGTGAAAGGTGAATGGAGGAGTGGAGGAGAGAACCGGGCCTCAGAGGGAGCCCAGAACCTGGTACGAGCACTAGCCAGGGCAGTCGGCAGGAGGAAAGGTCCATGGGAAAGGAAAAAGACATTGCACAAAGGATGTCAGCCAGGCAAGTGATTGTTCACACTTTTGGATTAACCACACAGGAAACGCCAATGGAGGAGTGCTCCCCAGGGCCTGCATTTCAGGGTACGGGCTGGAAACAAAGTTCAGATGGTTGGCAGGAACTGGAGTAGGAATGGGTCTCTATTTCTCAAAGTGGTAAAGTACCACCAAATGGTAATAGCAATAAAGAGAAAAGCAGGGAAGGATTGGTTACTGGGTTAAGCAATCTTTTACTCCTGGGGACTGATAGGGATGGGGGTCAGGCAAGTAAGGATATTACAGGGGAGAAATACAACAGAACAAAAAGAGAGAAAAGAGCCCTGATTGAGAACAAAGTCCTTGATGGGGAGGAAGGGGAAAACAGTCAGGTTGTGGCTGGTCATAGAAACAAAGGCTCTGCTGGTTCCCAGCCTGTTGGAACTAACAATGCAAGAGGGGGGCACACTGAAGTCTTATTCCAAGGCACTCAGAAATAGAAACACAGCAGAAGAACAAAGGAGCGATGCCCCCCCGAGGCAGGGGAAGACCAGACCCACCCCCGGCAGCAAGTTATAATGAATCTCCTCCCAGGAGATTTGCAGTATGTCTACATTACAAAGGTGGCCTGGAGGTCTTCTCAGACAGGGTCTATGTGGGAAGAACCCTCTTAAAAGGGTCCATGAAATTTATCACAACAGAAATATACACACTAATCCACGTGTCAGGGCAGGGTATATTCAATGTTAGCTTTAGATCCATGAGGAGTCTGGAGAGATTTTGGCAGAAGTATAGCCTAATGAAGTTCTCGCTGTTGTGGGCCCCTTTTACTGCCATCCCCCTGACCAAACCCAGGATAAAAACCATAACTGTTCTATTTTGGAATGAGTGTGTGCATGTGAGTGATATCTCACAGTGGCAGAATCAGAAGTGTGAAGTACTGAGACCCCTGAAGCAATAATAGATATGGAATCTCTATGGACAGGGGGATGGAGATTCAAAGTGAGACTACACCATAAAGCAAATGGAATGAAACATATCCCGAATAGTTTCTTCCTGGGCAGGGTGGTTTTCTACATGGGCCAGCCAAAAGCCTGTTATAGGTGTGGGTCAAGATCACATATCTTTCAAATGTCTGTGATGCTACCAGGTGTGGTCTGTGTGGAGAAGGAGGGCATAGTAATTCACAATGCAATAACCACATGTGCTATAACCTATGTGAGGAATATGGCCATCTATACCAAAACTGCCCCTGGGTAGCCAGAAACAACTCTTGTAGTATAAATCTGGAAGATTTAATAAACAAGGCACAGCAAGGAAAATCAAGAGAGGAGCCTGTTGCACCCCAAGAGGAGGAGGTTGGACCCAGGGGACTCCCCTTTTCCCCCTTCAGGAGGCCCCTTGTCAGGACAAAGGATTTGATCAATAAGTTGAGCAGAGAGAGAAGAATGAAAGAGGACAGCCCTCAGCTAGGATAAGGGTAGAGGCAAAAGAAGCAGGAGAAGCTATTATCCAAGAGGAGACAGAAGCTTTGGAGGAACAAAAAGGAGAAGACCTGTGAATGGTATTAAAAAAATGCCCCCCCCCCCATAAAGCAAGACAGTGCACAGGAGCAAGGAAGAAGAATGAATCTGAGAAGCAGCAAGGGGGTAGAGCAGGACATAAAGCTGGGAAACTCTTTTGAAGTTCTGGGAGATCAAAAGGGGGAAGGAAGCACCATGGGGGATGAGGACTCTGATGCAACATCCTCTGTTCATTAAGAGCAACAAAACATTGAGGAAACTAATCAGCTGCTAGGGGCAAGTGTGAAGAAAAAAAAGCAGAAAAGAAGAAAAATATCTTAAGGAAAATTAGTTATAGAAATGGTTGTAAACAAATAATGTATGGTTTTGTAAGCTATTGGTTAATTAGGATCTGCAGCTTATCTGTTAGGTAGGAAAATGGGCAGACTAGGCGGGCCAAGCAGTCCTTATCTGCCATCAGATTCTATGTTTCTATGTTTCTATATAATTTTCCTTGGCTCTACAAATGTTTGCAGTATACTGAATGGGAAAAAAGGGAGGCAGTGTGAGCTAAGTTAAGGGGTTTGGCTTGTGAGGAAACTTTTGTAAAGGAGACATGGTTGAATTCTATGCATTCCGTGTCACAGAAATAAAGAGAATGGGTGTGGGGACCATCTTATTGGTCATTTGGAACTGAGAGAGCAGGTGGGGTTGGTATCCTGTTCTCAGGTATGGAGGTAAAATTACAAAAAATAGTTGACTTACAACCAGGGAGGGCACTAGTACTGGATGGTCTATGGTATGGTCAACCAAGTACAGTAGATTTATAGTGGTGTATGCATCCCAGATAAAAGCTGAGAGAGTGCAGTTGTTTGAACAGGTGCAACCGTTCATGTGTACATCTATAAATGTGTATTATGAAGGGAATTTTAACTGCTCTTTGGATACATTGGAAAATAAAAGCTTAGGGGCAAAAATCTATTGCGACTCACATGTGTTGCAAAAATTGGTGGGAGTGGCTGAACTGAAAGATGTGCTTATTAAAGCGGTACCACCAGCTAAATTTACTTTTTCTAGAGGCAAACTGTTCTCTAAAATCCATATGTGTTTGTAATTAATAGATTAGAGATTGTAAAGACACCCATTATCCCCAGTTCTTTTTCTGATCACTTAGTGATTAAAACTATATTATGCACTGAAACAGATATTGAGCAGCCATAATCAAGGTGGAAGATGAATGCAGCCAGTTTGGAAGAAAGAACAATGAAACTAGAAATGGCAAACTGATTTGTTAACAGGGCCTCAGTTTTAGGCCTGTATGATGATCATTTTATCTGGTGGCAGCATTTAAAAAAGGAGATGTGTGTGACTGGATGAAAAGCTTTGGGAGAAAAAAGGCAAGACATAACTTCAAAGAGTATCTGGGAATGAGAAACCAGCTGTTTTGTCTTTATCGGGCATCATATATTGGTAGAGAGGATTTGTCAAGACAGATAGAGAGAAAATCAAGGGAGACATGAAGAAGGTACAATATGATAGAGCAGCTTCTTTAGTAATGGAATTAAGCTTGGGGACACAAAAAAAAACTTTTCTGATCCTTGCAAGGCTTTGAAAGACAAAAAGAATAGGTCCAGCATAACTAGTTTAAAGGACAAGGATGGGAATATAACCAATTTTACTGAAGGGGTAAGGAAGGTGATAGAAGAATATCTATGCAAAACTACTGGTAGTAATGAATTAAATACTCAGGCTATGCAAAATTATTTACAAAACCTACATATACTAGATTTAGAGTAAACTAAGGTAGATAACCTTAGAAAAAAAACAGACTCTGAAGTATATGAAGTTATAAAACAGCTAAAGAATGGGGTAGTTCCGGGGGAGGACGGGATACCAAATGAATTTTATAAAACTTTCCTGAGAATTATGGCAGCTTTCCTAACTAGAGTGTACAACAGCATGTTTTGGAAGCAAAAAATTCCAGCAGAATTCTCTATTGGGGTAGTTATATTTTTATTTAAAGCTGGGGAAAGACAGGATCTGGGTAACTGGAGGCTGATAAGTGTTTTAAATTCTGATGAATTCTCACTCAGGTACTCCAGAAGAGACTGAGAGGGTTGGCAGTGGATTTAAACCATGAAACACAAACATGTGCAATACCGGGGAGAAATATCCATGAAAATGTAATATTAACTAGGTATGTTTTTGAATTTAGCCAAAAACAAGGAAAAGAAGGGTGTTTAGTAACTTTAGATCAAAGTATAGCTTTTGAATGGGTTAACCACGAATTTCTGCTGAAGACACTGGAAAAATATGGTTTACTGGAAGAATTCTGCTCATGGGTTAAAATATTATATGGAAATACTGTAATAAGGACTGCAATTGGGGGAAATAGAGGAAAACTAATATCAATACAAAGGGGGTAAGACAGGGATGCCCCCAAGCCCACTTTTATATACATTGGCTTTGGACCCAGTAATAAGAGAAATTAATGTTTCAGAGGAAAATAAGGGAATTAAAGGGGACCAGGTAGGTGATGAAATGAAGGTGTCAGCATACGCTGATGATTTAAGTATTTTTATGGCATCTCATACAGGGGTTCCAAAGCTTATGGAAATAATAGGAAAATATTCACGGGTCTCTGGGGCAGTAGTAAATGTCATTAAGAGCAAGGGTATGTGGTTAGGTACTCCAGGATCACTGGACGAATGTAGTAACGGAATAAAGATTTTGGAAGGAAAAACAAAAATATTGGGGGTACAGTTTGGGAAAGGGCATGGACACAATAAATTTGACCAAGGCAATTGAGATAGGGGAATGTAAGGTAGCGAGATGGAAGTCTTGGAAAAAGTCTAAAGCCAAAAGGGTTTTTGTGGTGAAACAGTTTTTACTCCCATGTTTTCTTTACATAGCATGAATTTTCCCCCTACTGGTAGCCTTGGAAACAAGGGTATTGGGTCTATTCTTTCTGCTATTAAGGGGAAGCAGGCTGAATCCAGTTAAAAGGGAAATAACTTATAAAAATTGGAAAAAAGGAGGATTAGGGATGATTAACCTGATAATATTTTTCCATACATTATTTTGGTATAAAAATCTAAGTAGAATTTTTGAGAAGGATAAGAATGTGGCAGGAATGTGGCGGAAGAATGCATTAGGAAAATGGGTGGAGGGTTGGGGTGAAGAAATACCAAAAGGATTTAATAAAAAGGAAATATCCGACTATCTTAAAATAACTTATAACAATGTACATAAATGGAAAATCACTAGGACTCAAATTGAGAACTATTCTAGGAAAGGGATGTATGAGAAAATTTTGGAGGAAACAGGGAAAGGGGAACCTGAATTAAAAGGAGGAACTCCATCTGAAAATAAATATGTGTATAAGACATTGAATAACACCAGAGTCCCTGGGAAAATGTGGGATGTAAAGTGGTTAATGGCCTATGGAAGAATAAGGGTAAGAGGAGATCACAAGCACAAGTGATAGAAGAACGTAGCTGTTTATATCCAGGGTGTGGGAGTGAAACAGAATCTCAAAACTGTTTCCTCATTTAATGTGCTTATGCAAATAGTATGTGGTATTGTTTGGCAAAATAGTGGAAGATGCCTTGGCTTAAGGAAATCAGTTATAAAAACCTGGGGTGGGATTCTAGAAGACTGGTGCAAGCTGCTGCCAAAGGTGACTTGCGCCAATCGCATGATTCGGACAAGGACTCTGCACCCAATTCTAGAAGGGGCAGAGTCCCGCAGCTAAGTTCCGCAATTTGCGACAAGCAGATGGTATGCTACACTAAGGACGTACCTGATCGACATGTCACAAGCCGCAGCCCTCTGCAGAATGGTGCAGTTGGCACCCTCACACCCAAAGAGCTCCACAGGGCACCCCTCACCCCCGGCCCTTGATCCCCGAAACAGTTATGCCCTCCAGGGCTATAATGTCCCCCCAGCCCCTGATCCCCCAAACAGTCATGCACCAGCCCCCGAGCCCCCAAACAGTCATGTCCCAGCCCCTGATCCACCAAACAGTCATGCCCCAGCCCCCAAGCCCCACACTGTCATACTCTGCAGGGCAGTTCATCCCCCAAGGACCCATTCCCCAAACCCAAAACCCAGGTCCTCCACCTGCTAATAGTGTCCAACCAGGATTAAGAAATATAAATACCAATCACAATGTCTCTGCAGGTCTAGTGCCCCCTCACTAGCAGTGCCAGTCCACCTAATTCTCAACCCATCCCCAGTCAGCTACTGGCATAACCAACCTCTCACCTCCATGGACAGCCACCAACTGAGCTCTGCAAGAGTGCTCAATGTACATATGTGCTCAATGAATGATTTAATTGAGTGCATATGTACAGTAAGTGCCAGTAGGTGGCTGGCCGTGGAGGTGAGAGCTGGGCTGTGCCAGTCACCGGCTGGGGATGGGTTGGGGGGTGCGGGTGGACTAGCACTGCTGGGTGAGGGGCCACTAGACTGCCAGGGACATCAGGAATTTGTATGAATATTTCTTAATCGTGGTTGGACACTAATGCGGTGGTGGAGGGATCTGGGTTTTGGGTTCAGGGAACAGGTCCTTGGAGGGGATGAGCTGCCCTGCGGGGCATGACTGTTTAGGGGATCAGGGGCTTGGGGGACACTACTGCCCTGCAGGGCTATACTGTGGTGTGCTGGGCATGGGGGGAGGGCACACATATTGGGTGCCAGCCCTGTTGCAGTTCTGCACAACTCCTGGAGGGCATAAGTTCACTTACACCAACTAAATGCTGGTGTATCTGTACTTTGACGGATATCCCCCAAGGGTTGTTCTAGAATAGCAGAACAGGGACTTTGTTGCTGCCCTTCCAGAATAGGGCACAACAGATGATGTAAACCCCCTAGCGCCAAGTCGCAGGGGGTTTACGGCACGTCTGGTGGCATATGTGCACTTTGGCACAAGCAGCCTGTGACATGTCATAGGCTGCTTTGCAAAATAGCAAACGATGCAACTGCTGTCATAACTTGCTACTTGTGACATTCTTTTTAGTGCAAATGTGGTTACGCCAGTCATTGCCCTTCTAGAAACCAGCCCTTGGTGTTTGGGGTTTTTCCAGAGTTGCTAGAGAAATATCACTGTGCTACAATATACATTCTTTTTAAATGTATAAAATATTAAATGTGTCAGAGTCATTGCCAGCTGTTAATACAGCAAAAAGAAATGCCGTATGAAGGGGTAGGAAAAATGTGTGCTCAGGTGATGAATGAAGTATACAGGAGAGACTGTAAGAATCACCTAAGAAGAAGGGTAGAGATGTGGTGGAAAGGGTTAACCTTTTTTTATAAAATATGGATAAGAAATTGCAACTGTCTGATGAGAGGAGGTACAAAGAAGAAAGGGGGTAAAAGGGTATATCTGTAGTAATTTGGTAAATAAAGAAGCAGATGGGGTAATAGTAACTATTTAGCTTACTTACAGTATGGAAGTTTAGGAATATTGCAAAAATAAAGATGGCGGGTTAGTGGAGAATTGGGTTGTGGGACTATGTGGGGGTGGGTATGTGGAATTAGAACTTAAATATAATATTATTTTGAGGGGGGATGATATTTGTTTTACCTTTTTTATGTAAATTTTATTGAATACTTTCTGGCTTGTAAGTGTGCTTGTGCTATGTTTTGGTTCTCTTTTATGAATATATTCTGAAGATTTGTAGTGGTTTTTGAATAACAACTCCCCTACTCTTTTCAAGAAGTACCATGGGATCTTTAACATCCACCTAAACAGGCAGATGGAACCTTGGTTTAACATCTCTTCTGAAAGATGGCACCTCAGAAGTGCAGCACCCCCTCAGGCTGCACTACAGTGTCAGTATTGGGATATTAACCTAAGTGCCAGGTGTGGGAATTGAACCCACAGCTGTCTGATCTCTCAGCCATAAAGGCGAGTGCACTACCTGCTGAGCCACTGACATTGCTCTAGAAAGCTATACTTCTGTTTTGTACTTCACTTTTCCTTCTCTCTCTCTCTCTCTCTCCTGTTTTTCTGCCTTGTGAAGGAATTATAATGTGCATATTCATTTGTATATATTCAAACACACTTTTAAGTGCTCAAATACACTTGTCTAATCCCTTTATAAAAGCATTTACACTGTCAAGGTTCCTTTCCATAATATGCACAAATTGTAATGAAGTATATCAAGCTACTAGAGGGGGTCCAGTGCAGGGCTACAAAGATAATCCTTTGGCTGGGGGACAAACCATACTGTATGAAGAAAGACTGGGGAGTTTAATATGTATTCCCCGGAGGATAGAAGGGAGAGAGGTGATATGACTGAGAACTTCAAATACTTAAAGGGCATGAATAGGGTTAGAACTGAGGGCATGTTTAGCTTGAGGGGGGAGGGACACAAGGGGTCTCAGTCTGAAACTGGAGGGTGGAAGATTCAGGAGGGAAATGAGGAGGAACTACTTCACAGAAAGGGTGGTAGCTATGTTGAATGCACTTCCAGAGGAGGTGATATCATTGAAATCTATGGCCAGTTTTAAGAGGGGGTGGGACAGGGTCAAAGGTAAGGTTAAAACTTGGGGGGAAGCTGGAGAGGGGAGAGTTGGCAGAAGACGGTGATAAATCAGATGGATGGGCAATGTGTGGGGGGGAGGCAGCTGCAGTAGATTAGACTGGAAGCTGTGCACTCAGACAGACTTGATAGACTGTATGGCCTGTATCTGCTGGCATTTTCATATATTCGTATGTTCATATGTATAAATCCTGCATATGTTTATAGTAAGTGTACAGCTGAGATAGGTCTTTTATGCAGTCATAAAACAAAATCACACTGTCAGTTGCTGTGATGATTTTGGAGAACTCTTTTTTCCATTTTTAGGGTGTCTTTTTTTATTTATTTATGGTCTCGGATTGTACCTTTGAGCTAAAAGCTCGTTACATAGGTTCCACGTCAGGTAGAAACAAAATACATAGGAAAAAACAGTTTGCAATTACAACAGTTGTGACATCAAGATAACAGCTTTACAGTGAATACAGTAAGAGAGCATACAAAGTTGCAACACTGAGGTAAGATTGGGGAAGTATATTAGGAGGAAAATTTGTCTTCAAAGACAAATGGGAAAACTATAGATACTGTTTCTGTTGCAATGGCTTATGTTTTGTTTTATAAATTTGGCACAGAAATCTGGTCCCCTGATGCAGGCAGTATCTACATAACAATCATGGACATACATGCACTAGAACTTAGAGATGCAGTGATGTTTGAATTTGCCATTGAAGTTGGTGCAGATTCACAGAAATTCATACCATGCAAATTCTGCAAATTTGTCACTGGCCACACCAACTTAGCAGTACGATTTTTTTTTTCTAAAAACCTCTCAAACTGTATTTAAAAAACCTATCTCAACCCACTGTGCTGTAATACCATCCACTTTGTTGTTATATACCCCTCCCATCCCCCACTGGTGGCACCCTGCCCCCCCACCCTGCTTGTTGATTTGACTGCATGGTATCACATAGCATAATAAGTTAGTAATAAGGTTTACCCTTCCTCCACTCACATGCCAAACACACTCCCCCATCTCAAACCCACTCGAATCCCACCACCAGATCATGTCTTATAAGGCATCCCTGCCAAACCACCCTCTGGTCTCCACACTTTCCTCCCACCACTAGCACCCAGAAAAAATGTGTCCTGTAATAAAAAATAGGTCCCTCAGTGTGGGATGTCTGTGTTGCTCAGTGTCCATCTCAGTAATGGCACTGGTGCATGAATCAATATTGATGTCTTTGTTCCTGGTAAAACCTGATTGGCTAAATTTTCAGCCAATCATGTTTTACTAGGGGCCAACTATATTACCATTCTTTCATGACAGGCCCACTACCAAGACAAGCACCAAACAGAATGGGCAGGATTAGCAATACACATAGATTCACCACGCAGATTTGGCAAATTTGTCAGGCGAATAACTATGAGAACTGCAGACGTTGGAAAAGTGAAGTTGCCAAAATTTGGGAATTTCAGTATGAAGTGAATTTCAGCAACTTTGCCCACCTCTACTAGCACACCCCAAATATGATTTCCATTACAGCCATGCAAGCAAGTGTTAGTGTGCACTTGGGACAAAGGAAAGCCAGATAGGCATGACAAGTTTCTTCAGCTGAATATTTTTAAACATATATGCAACTGTAGCAGAAACAAAATCCATAGTTTACCAGTTTTGCAGCAATTCTAAAACATGAAAAGAGGAGTTTTTAAAAATTAGGTAGGGCCAACATGCAATTTTCATATGTCAGTCCACATATATGTGAAACTTCCTTTCAGTCTAGTGGAGATCCTATGCTGGTCCTATACTGGCCATAACTTCTGTGAAAAAATAGTACCTAGGTAGATATACAGTACTGCTTAATGTAAATACTGGATGCCATTTAATGCCAATGCGGATAGTAGAGATGGAGAAGTTGCCAAAATTCACTTTGCAAAATAATTTCCAAATGTAAGCAAATTCACTTTGCCTGGCAAATTATCAAAATTCATGTGACAAAACTGTGTGATTTCCTAATTAGACAATTCATGAAGTTCCACTTCGCAAATGTGTGCAATTTGCCAGTGAAACATTCTCAGGTCCTTTAATTGCTTAAAATCCTTCCCCACCCACTCTGCTATTAGTCCCCCTTTCCCACCTCCCAAACACTTTTATAAGTTATAACCTCCTCCCATTCTCCCACTAGCACATTCCTCCCTCCCCCCCTCACCCTGGATAATTCATGTGAAAGGAATTTATGGTTGTGGAGGGACTCATCTGAGAGTATGCATAGTCCAGGTAGTAGTTATTATAGGGGTGCTGTCGCACCCTTATATTATGGTTAAGTCTTCACTTCTATGTTAAACTGAAAATGTAGGACTTTAGTAACTTCACAACTGTGTAAGAGACTCACATGAAATTTTGCATGTGCCATCAGGGACTAACGATCTTTTGATTTAGCAGAATTTGTTTCACTTGGATGTGTGGGTGTGGAGATATGAAATGTCAAAAAAACTTGTAAAATGCCATTTGTTTTTCAAATTTGTTGTCACGCCGCTGTGCGAAAACAGTGTGGAATTTTAGTCTGAATTTTTTAGGGTATATAGATCTTGGGTCACACTGGTGCCTTTGGAAGGTTTGGTGAAAAAAATAGTAATCCATCCCAAAGTTATAACATTTCAAAGTTTCCCATTCTTTCCTATGGGAAAAGTTAGATGTTCCCCTCAAAACAGGATTCTTTATCGCAAATATGGAATCGTTTTTGCACATGCGGGACCTTTGCTGCAAATGTGGAACCTTTTTTTGTGTTGCCACTATCTTGTTTTCAGTAGAGAGTGGCAACAAAATCAAATTATTAAAAAAAATAGGAGCCTTTAGAAAACATCAACAGTTGTTTTTTTTTTCTAATCAGGGCATGTAGAATCGGATTCTGGGGTTAGATTTTTGAATAGTTAGTCAGAAATGTGCCTTTTTTTAGCTGTGGAAATCCTTTTCACAAACCACAGAAAACTTATACTTTGAAATAGGACATTTTTCCACAATTTATGAAAAAGGATTTTCTTTTGCCTCAAGTTGCAAAAAAAAAAATATCGCAGAAAAGGATTCTTTTTTACAATTTGTGAAAAAGGATTTTTAAGACAGGTGTTTCTTTGTCACTGCATATTTCCAAAACAGTTTGTTATTTTGATCTGAAATTTTCAGGGTAAAATGGCCTTGCTCCAGAGATGTGCCTTTGCTAGTTTGGTGAAAATATATCACTTGGCTGTGGAGTTCTGTTCTGTTAAATTTTGATTTGTTTCCTATAAGATAACATTGTAATGGGAGGTTTACCCAGTCATTTCTTTATTACTCGGCTGTGAAGTGATGGTTTGCAATTTTGTTCTAAAATTTTCAGGGTACAACAAAAAGCTTGCCCCACCGATGTGCCTTTTGCTGGTTTCATGAAAATATATAAATTTGGTGTTGAGTTACAGAGATTTCAAATTTTCCTGTGTTTTCCAAAGGATCATATTGCAATGTCAGGTGTTTCTTTGGGTCTACACACTATGAGATGGGAAAGCTAGGCCCAGAAGGCCCTGCACTCCCACAGGCAAAGAAGGGTAGCACTACACTATCTCAAAACATTATGCATGGATGGGAGCACAGGGCCGACCCTGCACTCTCACATGCAAATACTGATACCATGAAGGACTGATGGGATTGCAGGGGCCCTCCCACAGAGAAATAGGGATGCGATTACAGTATCTCAGAAATTATGGATGGATGGCACTGGATGTTCACACGTGTAAGTATGAATACCATTATGGAGTGACGAGAGTGCAGGCTTTATGTATACATAGCTGCACAGGGCCCTCTGGCTCCCACACACAAATAAGGACAGGAATATAGAGTGACGGGAGCACAGATCTCAAAAGGCCTGTGCTCACACAAGGAAATAAGGATACAATTACAATCTCTCCAAAATGATGGATGGCTGGGAGCAGTTTCACAACCAAATAATCCTAGGATTATACTTTCTCAAAAAGTAAGGAAGTTCTCAGCAAAAAACTTCATTAATGCACCATTAGGGTTACTTTGATAAAAGTAGGGAAATGTGGTCTTAGGGTTCCCAACCCTAAGATCCCTCACCCACCCTCAGTTTCCAACCATAACACCCCACCCTCGCCCTGCATGCAGGAATAGGAGTAGTGGTGTTCCTTGGGGTTGTGAACCCTAATGCTCACCCAATTCTCTTATACTGTACCCATCTTAGCTTACTTACTTATGAAATGAGATGAAAACATTAGGGTTCACATCCCCAAGTCACACACCCCACGCCTGTTCCTGTATGCAGGGTGGGGATTGGGTGTTAGGGTTGGAAATTGAGATCAGGGCTGGGGTCTTAGGGCTTGGAATCCTAAGACCACAATTTCCTACTTTTGTCACAGTAACCCTAATTGTGCATTAACTTTTTTTTTGAAGAAAATTATATATACTCTTCCTCTCAATTGTGCACCAGACACTATGCCTTCCCCACTTGACCAGATTCAATTTAACAAGAAGACCCCCACCCAACACCCCTATGCCCCCCACCACCCTCCTACCCCTACTAGTACCCCAGCAAATAATTTCTGTGATGACCTAAAATAAAGAAAACAGTCCCCCATTACAGAGTATCTGCTCTGTTTAGTGTTTCTCTCAGTAACTAATGATGCTGGGCACATGAATGAATGAACGAATGAATGAATGAATGAATGATGATGTCTTTGCTCCTAGTAAAAGCTAATAAGCTTAAAATGTGTGCCATCTTCACCAGCAAATTAAAACCTCACTGCACCTCTAGTTGATATAATGTAATGATGGAACTGAAATTATATTAAGTTAGTTATATACTGTAGTGTGTGCTGGAATGTTGTTCTTCATGGAAATTGATGCCTAGAATAGGGTTGTTGTGTAGCAGTAGTGATATCAATATGTTGTTGTGCTGCAGTAGTGATGTCACTACTGCAACACAACAGTTTAGAACGCTGCTGCTTTCATCAAGCCAATTGAGTTGGAAGCTGTTTTTCTTTTTACACTTGAACTTATTAAAGCAGCTGCAGTTTTTAGCCACACATTGATTCAGCAATTTGAGTCTGCCACCAATCCTCAAGTGCCTCCCCCCAACCATCAGTTCACTGAAAAGATTCTTCTACTTATTTGAATGCATTCTTTCAACCCTCTCCAATCCAACCTATTGTTAAAATCTTATTGGTACAGTATTGGCAAGCTTATGGAGAATGGAGGGGTTATGGAATTTGGCAATATCAAACAAGAATATGACCTTCTGCATTCCCACTTTTTTGGGTACCTACAAATTTGTGATTATATTGGTAAAAGAAATGCTTGTTTAATAAATAGGGAACTGAATGAACTAATAAAAATACTGCAGTGCACCACTAGTAAGAAACTAATATCAAAGATTTATAACTACATCTCTAACATTGCAGGCTTTAGCCTTGCACAACTTAAACTGAAGTGGGAATCTAAACTATATAAATCATATAGCATGAATAGTTAGGCTGAGACTGTCAACCTTCATCAGTTACAGTAGGTATACTTTCCACTAAAACACAACAAATTTACTTTAATGTTCTTCATCGGGTTTACTATACGCCACACAGATTAAATTTGTTTAATCCTAACTGCTCAAGTCAATACTCCAGGTGCCACTATCAGAATGCAACACTGGAACATATGTTGGTTTTGTGACCAGCCCTTAATTTTTTGTGGAAAAAAATACTTATATCAATGTCAAAGGTAAGGGAAGTAGTTTTATTAAAAGATATCTCATGGATGATGCTGTGTAAAGGGGGACCATTAACCAATTTGCCGCTTCAAAAGCAAAAACTGAGTAAACTAGGTGTTCTTACTGTATTGAAGATACTTTTAACAAAATGAAAAGGTGTTAACCTCCCAGAATTTATCCATTGGCTTACTAGTATGATTTCAATTTATCAAATTAAAAAAGTTCATTATTGTTTAAATAATACAATTGAACAATATCAACGGTTATGGCCCCCTTCGCACAAGTCATTCAATCTACTGACCTTCAGAAGGCATAATCATTGTAACCCCATTCCATAGGCAATATGCCTTAAAGGGCCACCTTGTGATGATTTCATTATTTCTATCTAAGCACTGTTATCTAAGCTATAAGGATGTAAAGGATTTTTTTTTGGGGGGGGGTAGTACTACATAATGAATTATTTTATTGAATTTATATGGCCTAAATTGGTATCACTCTATGACTGGCAATTTAAAACTATATCCATGTATCACATATTTATATTATTTATATATTCTGAATAACAGGATTAAAAAAATCAGTTCACTGACATTAAGCAGAGTGTCAGAAATAGTCATGGGTGCCCATACCCTGTAAAATATATTGTATAGGCACCCATACACAGAGAAGCCTGTGTTCTTCATCTCCAGTTTCCTATAGGAACCAGGGAACCTCTCAATGCAGACACAGGCATGCCTTGTATGGCTGCCAATACATTATCCACTATGTACTTTTACTACGGTTCATGTTATAGGTACTGTTTAAACTTTATTAGTTTTTTACAAGTATTGTGTAACCTTTTCTAAATAAATAATTGAGTTTTCATGGTGGGCATGACTGAAAATGAGCCTTGGCTCAGGGGTTTGCAGCATAATTCCCTGTTTTTTCAATTAACATAATGGATGATGATGAGCTATTATCATTCTATTAAACTGCTTTTTTAAGCTAGGTGAACTAGAGCTTTGCTTTTATAATGCTGTTAAACAGGTATAGTGCCTTAGCACTTTTTTCAGGGATGACCCATGTACTAAAGGAGAACATAAGATCAGTTCCACTACAACAATTGTACATTTTTACAATACAAACATACAATTTAAAATACCAACATATACAAGAGTGTATACAAGTGAGAAATGAGCAACTGCAAAAAATTGAAGGATATCAACAGTTAAGTGATATGACCAGTTTAACTAAAAACATGAACTAACATTTAACTGCAATAAGAATTCTCTGTACTTGGTGAACAATGACTTTGAGATTGTTTAGTACTAATTGAAAATGGAATACTATTCCATGATGCTGCTACATGGCAGCCAATAGAGTTTTATTCAAAATTAGTATGCCTCAATGGAATCTTGAGTTGAAGATTTGCAGTAGAATGGGATTGACTGAGATGTACAAAAAATTTAATTGCTCAAATAAACAAGGAATCTGTGCATAACTTTAAAAGAAAAATTGAGCACAGTCTACTGTGCTTTTAATTTAGGCTGTAGCCAGCATAAGGAGTCTAACATATCACGGTGATATATTCTGGGCTTTGACAAAGCAGCAAAGCACAGTCTTATAATAAAGTACATTCTTTTTGGCCTGGACTATTTTGGAGGCTGCATCTGAGACCCCAGAACTATAATCCAAAACAGGACGCAAACAGATTGAGAAATGTTCACTCTGGGTACGGCAGTAAGGTATTTGCAGATATGATATACTCTATAAATTCAACTTTCTCCATTGTTTCCCCAAGGTTATGGAATTCTATTCTGTCTGGAATACACCTATGTCAGTCTGTTACTGCATTTAAAAATGGTTTATTGCAGCCTCCTCCTTAAATCCACATTTGTTTTTGTGACTAGAGTGCCTTACTTGAGTTGTTGCTACTCCTTCTTATTTACATCAGTAAGCCCTCTGACCTTATGACTTGTCTTGATGTGGATTGTTTACTTATTTATGCTGTTGTTTATTATTTACATGTAGATGGCCTCCCTCCTCTATGACTATTTTAATTTTTACTTATTTTGATTATTCTTGTACTACCTTTCTGTGTATTCTGCAATACATGATGTCTGTACTTGTTGCTGCTCACTAACCCTTCACCCTATTGACGGTTCAGCCTGGCTCATGCTGCTCCCACCTGTCAAACACAGACATGACCTGGTAGGGTGCATTCACTGCTCCTGTTGTGGGTGAGCACAGGACACATCAATAAAAGATCACGCACATGAAACATGCTCTTACTACTGGTACTGATGTCACTACAGCACCATCTTCATGGTCCATGGGGAAGTGATTTTTTAAAAAATGAGCTGCTCTTCTGCATCTGACACTCACTAGCATGGCTAGTTACATGATGTGGAAGTTGAAAAAGCTGCCAGCAGGCAGAAATTATGATGTGTCCACAGCTATAGCCTAAGGTAAAAACCTGAAAAAAAAATAGACAGTGGATTATCAGCTCTTCAATTACCAGCATTTCTTCAATAAACTATTTTTCAAGTGAGTGCAGATTTTGCTTTAGGGTGTTTGTAATTATATTGATATCCTTACCATGTGGGTATAAGACTGCATAATTTGCATATAATAAAGTATTTATGGTCCCACATATCTCTGGTAAAGGATTAATGAAAATTGAAAAAAAGTAGTGGCCCCATGATGGAGCCCTGGGTAACACCATAAGACAAAGTGTTGACATTAGATTAGATACTATCCAATTTCACTATCTGACGTCTGTTACAGAGGTAATTGGAGAACCAATGAAAAATTAAGGGGGTCACCTCAGACCAAGTGAGTGTGTAGGCCAACCAATCATTTCACGGTACCAGCAAAAAGGCTTGCAAACCAAGTAAGCTGGGCACAAAATATCTATCACAAATGAAGTGAAAAAATGCAAAAATCTTTTATTCACATTTGCATTTACAAAATTAGGAAGCTAAATGATGTGAAAGTATCCCACAGCCTGAAAAACTCAACAGTGTTTCATGCCCTAATACAACACTTTGTAAGTGTAAATGTGAGTAAAAGATTTCTTTCATTTTTTCACATCATTTGTGATGAATATTTTGTGACTGGTTTATTTGGTGCTCAAGCCTTTTTGCTCATACTGTAACTGGAGAATCATAAATTGCATTTCACTTCACTTTTTGTTTTTTATATTTGTTAGCAAGATGAGCAAATTGCCCATTTTCGCAAGTGATAAGTTTCACAGATGAACCTAAGCCAGTAGTCTCTAACCACTGCAGAAGCAGATCATGGTCTGCAAGGTCAAAAGCCTTGGTTAGGTCCATGAATATGGCTCCCATCAATATGCCATCATGCATAGCTCAGTAGACCATGTACGTGAACCTGACTAAGGCTGTGTTTGTCCAATGAACTTCATGCTGTACTTCAAACATTTTTTTAATTTAGCTCCAGAAAAAAATTATCTTATCATATACAAGCCTCACATGAACCTTGACAAGTGCAGATAAAATGGAAAGCAGTCTGTAATTATCAAAAGAAGACCAAATGCCTTTATGTGAAGTGGAAATCCAAATGCAGATTTCCAGGTATCTGGGAAGCTGCTTTAACTCAAAACAAAAGTTAATAATTTTGGCAACAGGATAGGCAGCTTTTGAGTCTCCTATTTTTAGAAAGTTATGCAGCAATTCTTCACTTTCTGGATCCTTTATCAGATTCTTTTTTAAAATTTAATGTGCTTTAGTAGGTCACGACAGCAGAAAATGTCAGCAAACAAAGACAATGAGCATATTAACAAATATCCAACAATCACCCCTTCATCTCCCACAACTCGCCCATGGAGAATCATGAAACTCCAGTCCTAAGGTCTGCCCAAGAGATATAATGGTGTACAAGGTCACGAGGAGAACACAAATCTACCCAGATCCCTAGGGCCTGTCACGGTAACCTAAGGGAGTGGTTTAGGATAACTAACCAGTTAAGAGACAAACAGAAGAGGGGTAAAGTCAGGTCTAATGCACCACCTAAAGACCTGATTGAGGTGAGAACAAGGTGTGAAGCTTGCCCTATTTCCAAGTATAGCCAATCAGCTTACCCCAGAGGCTAGCCACCATCCTCTCAAGATGAAGGTTAGCCAGGAGTTCAGATAGTCATTCGGGATATGAAATGGATATGCTATCCTTCCAATGGTGTAACACCACCCACTTCACTGACAGAAAGATTACGGACATATGGTAATACTGCTGTGTGACATTAATCTGGGAAAAATCCCCCACTAGGCAGATTTCAGGAGTAAAGAAATTATCTAAACCTAAAATAGGATCTGCCCTTTGCTGAATCTGCTCCCATAGAGGAGCGACCTTTGGGCATTTTCACAGAACATGAAGCAGCGATCCAGTCTCTTGTTCACATCTGGTACAAAGGAGTGAGGCAACCTTTCCCATTGCTGCTAGCTTAGCGGGAGTGAAATATATGTTATGCAGGATGTAAAATTGAGTTAGACAGAGTTTGTAGTTGGCAGTATACTTATACAAGTCTGACCAAATGTGGTCACAATTAAAATCATTAACCAGGATAGTGGAGGACCAATACTGGAAATACCCTGTAAGACCTGGGAAAACTTTGGGGAACAGGGTGGACATAATTTGGGACACAGAGTGAGGCTGCAGGCCAAGGATTAAAGCATGTGGAGAAGGACCTCTTGGATGGTGGTCATGAGCTCACACCAAACCAACTGATCAGTGAATGTCTAAGCTGGTACACATCAAAAATGTGTCAAAGTGGCAGTTGAAACTTCATTAGTAAGGCCTGGCTGTCAAGGAGCCAGCCATCAGAGGCCAGATACCCAAGTAAGGGAACTCTCCTGGTGTTATTATCTGGCCCCCTACCTTAAAGCTGGGGTTAAAACAAATTGGCTGGCATATATCTCTTAAGTTGTCATAGCAAAGAGTTTGAGACATTTGGGCATGGACTTTCAGGGAGGTAAATGCCACCAATTGGTGAAGGGGCAACAGTAATGGTTTGGGCGAAATAAAAAGGAGGCTATCAGGAGAGAGAGTTGAATGAGAGATGTGGTATCATTCAGTCTGGAGCCACATTGGGATATTGTCTGGAGCATCTGACAGTGAAGGGACTGTAGCCCATTTCACATATTTAGCAGTGTGTCCAGCTAGGTAGTACAAAAAGAAGTTAGGGCGTTTAAGGCCACCATGGTGTTTTGGAGCACCCAAATGATATAGGAACACCTCAGGGGCTTACCATGTCAAATAAAAGTGGAGATAAGAGAGTGGACTTTCTTAAACTATTTTAGGAAGAGCATCACATTCAACACATGTAAGGCATAAAATAGGCTGGGAAGAAGGTTCATCTTGATAGCACTGCATATGGACACATAGTCATGGTAAAATTAGCAGCGGACACTACATTGTGGTCAGTTCATCGAGAACACTTGTCGTCACATGTTGAAGTGGTTGCAGGCAGAAATGAGCAACTGCAATGATTTAGTCATGACAATTTCACTGCCAATACTGAATCTGGGTAAAATACCATTAATAGCTTCATCCCCAAGTCGCAAGACACTGAGTCATGCATGGGGGGGAGGGCGACCCTGGTCTTGGCCCTGGCTTCCTGGTTCAGTTTCCTTTTCCTTGTTCTTTTTATTTTTTTTTTATTTAATTGGACAGACCTCCCAACTCCGGTCCCCCAGTCCTGCTTCTGTTCCAATCTCACCTGTAACACGACATTGCAATAACAATGCACACACACATATCAGACAACAGCACACAGTGTGCGTAACCCAGCTCTCTAAGGCTATGTATCGTTCACCCACCACCTGCCCCATCCCACTGCTAATCCACATCCGCTGACCTGATCAGATCACCACCTCTGGATTATCAGTGGTCTTAACTTGTTCCGCAACCACGGGAGTGGCACTTGTGGAGGTGGGGGCACTGGAAGACAGTGGATCAGCAGCCTGTAAGGTGTTCTGTGCATTACTGTGGTGTTGGCCAGTATACAATAACCTCTTGGTGGGGGGGTCATAAAGCCTTAAAACCATAAAGCCTTCAGATGTTATAGTAGCATACTAGCGCAGAACAAGTTGATCACTGACAGCAAGTTGCAATTGATGTGTTTTACAGTTTTTTAATCCAGATTTTAATATGTTGGAATAAAGAACAATGCCATCTTCTAAGTACTGCTTAACTTGCACTCTCTCCCTAAGAGCAGCGTCAATTTGACCACTCTGTTTATGGTTGTGCAACATTTTATCTGGCGATAAGATTGCTCGACGACAATGGTGGTAACTATCTTTTGTCCCTGTGGCATAATGTTCACTACATATTGACTGCGACATTATGTCTGGGGATAACATGTCCATACACAGATAGCACTGATTCTCCCCTGAAGGGGAGAGGTAGAAACTTAACAGCTTTTAAGCTCATTGACAATGTATAAACCACTAACATATTAACTTGCTTTAAAAATCATACTCTCAAACATACTCTCAAATGGGGACAGTGAGAGGATCTCAGATCTAGAAGTGGGTTGCCATCTGGGGACAAGTGACCATCAAACAGTGTGGTTCACGTTAAACTCAGCTACAGAGTCAAGTCATACAAAAGTGAGGGTACTGGACTTTAGGAGAGCTGACTTTGGCAAGATGGGAGAGTGCTTCAGAAAAGCACTAGCAAACAGGCTAGAAGGAGGTGTTGAGCAACAATGGGGAATCATCAAAACTGCCATCACAGAGGCAACAAGCCTTTGTGTGAAGCAAATAAACAAATCAAAATGAAAGAAAAAGCCACTATGGTTCTCAAAAGAGGTGGCTGTGAAAGTCAGGAAGAAAAAGATAGCATTCCGGAAGTATAAGGAAACACAGAAGGAGCAGGACAGAGAGCTGTACCAGTTAAGACAGAAAGAAGCAGGAGGGAAGTCAGAATAGCAAAGGCCCAAACTGAGGAAAATATAGCCAACTCAGTTAAGAAGGGGATAAACCTTTATAGGAGTACATCAGCGAATCGAGAAAGACAAAGGGAGGGATAGTGAGGCTGAATAGAATGAACGGTGGGTGGGCAGAGGGGACAGTGAAAAGCAGGGATACTGGAATGAATATTTCTGCTCAGTATTCACAAAAGAGGAGGGGAAGTCTAATCCAATTAACAGAAGCACTCTTGACAGGGGGTCGATCCCAGTCCTTTCACAGAAGAAAGGGTTCTGCAAGAACTCCCTAAAACTGAAGGTGGACAAAGCAATGGGACCTGATGGAATTCACCCCAGAATTCTAAAAGAATTAAGGAGGAACTATGGAAACCACTGGCTACTCTTTTAATAAATCATGGGAGGATGGTGTGGTACCCGAGGACTGGAGGAAGATGGATTTGATTCCCCTTCACAAAAGTGGGACCAAGACAGAGGCAGGAAACTACAGACCTGTCAGTTTGACCTCTGTGGTAGGGAAAGTGATGGAGTCACTTCTGAAGGAAAGAATAGTTGAGTACCTAGAGGCCAGTAGAGCACAGGACCCAAGTCAGCATGGATTCACAGCGGGAAGGTCATGTCAGACGAATCAAATAGATTTCTTTGACTGGGTGACCAAAGTAGTAGACCAGGGAGGGGCTGTGGACATGGCCTACCTAGACTTTAGCAAGGCATTTGACACAGTCCCACACAAAAGATTAATAGTCAAACTAACCAGCCTGGGAGTGGGTCCCAGGGTGGTAGCCTGGGTAAAACATTGTTGCACAACAGGACACAGAAGGTAATTGTAAATGGAGTCCACTCTGAAGAAAGAGAGGTTACTAGTGGGTACTGCAGGGTTCAGTATTGGGTCCAGTCCTTTTAATGTCTTCATCAGTGACATTGCAGAGGGACTGGAAGGAAAAGTATGCCTTTTGCAGATGACACAAAGATCTGCAACAGGGCTGATACACAAGGAGTGTGGAAAGGATGAAAAGGGACTTGGCAAGGTTGGAGGAATGGTCAGTATGGCAAGCTAGGATTCAATGCAAAGAAGTGCAAAATAATGCACCTGGGAAACAAGAACCCAGGGGAAGAATACACAATGGGTGGGAGGTAGTAACAACAACAAAAAGGAAAGGGACCTGGGGTAATCATATCAGATGACCTTAAGGTTATCAAGCAATGTGAGAAGGCAGTAGGGAGGGCTGGGGGTATACTGGGATGTATAGGGAGAGGCATCAGCAGCAGAAAACAGGAAGTTGTTATCCCTCTGTACAGACAGTTGGTGAGACCCCATCTGGAGTACTGTGTCCAGTTCTGGAGACCCCATCTCCGCAAGGACATAGACAGGATAGAGGTAGTCCAGAGGAGGGCAACTAAAATGGTGCAGGGTCTGCAGGAGAAGCCGTATGAGGAGAGACTAAGGAGCTTAATATGTATACCCTTGAGGAAAGAAGGGAGAGGGGCACATGATAGAAACTTTAAGTACTTCAGTGGAATCAACAAAGTCCAAGAGGGTAGCATCTTCAGAAAAGAGACTTGCAAGAACAAGGGACACAATTTAAAGATAGAGGAGGGCGGTTCTAGGGCAATGGGAGGAAGTATTATTTCACAGAGAGGGTAGTGGATGCATGGAACAGCCTTCCTGAGGAGGTTGTGGGGTCTAAAACTGTGGGAGAATTCAAGAATGCATGGGACAGACATAAAGCAATTCTTGTGGGGGGTAGAAAGAAATAGGCTGTTGGTTAACTAGGATCTACGGCCTATCCTGTAGGTAGGGAAATGGGCAGACTAGATGGGCCAAGTGGTCCTTATCTGCGGTCAAAGTCTATGTTTCTATGTTTCTAAAAGAAGTTTGAAAAATGTAAATCATATGACATTTCTTACTTTCTAAAATGATTATAAATTCACCTGTCTGCTTGTATTTCTCAAGATTACAAAATTGTGAATTAGCAAAAGCTTCAGGTGTAGAGACCTTTACACCATTGATTTTTAATGAAGAAGAGGAAATGGCTGTTTGGTGTTCAAAAACGTATTTAAATGCTGCCAAAATTTCATTGTATTAAAAAGGTCATGATTTTGTTGATCTAATATTGACTTTTTGTTTTATTAATGTCATGTCTAAATTTGTTGCATAATTGTCTATATTCCTGCCAATCGTTGTGTTGTTTGGTGTTTCTGATTTTTTCCATTAATTATCCCTTTGTTTCATAAGTTAAAAAAGGTTCATTTTTCATCCATTCAGGTAGAGCAAGATGGCTGTAGTTTGAGAGTGGGAGACAGAATTCTTTATCCAACTGCATCTCCACTGGAACTCAGCCAAGATGCCTGCTTAGGCTCTTTCCTCTGTGTGACAGGCATTAGTATCCTGCATAATTTGTAAGTTTTCCAGTGTTACTATGTGAACCAAAGTGCTCCCCTGACTTAGTGAAACATTGGCAACAAGAATCTGCTTTTCATTTTTACACCAGCCTGCTTGACCTGCCACTGTATACCGCCTACGTTTCTCCTCAGGTAGTAATGGCTCTGAACTTTCCTGCTGGAAGAATAATGGCCACAGCAATGCTGATCAATCACATTGTACTGATTTTTGGCCAGCTTCTTGTGGGTATGGACGAAATATAAGGATCTATGTCTGCCAACAGCAAAGCCATATAAGTGCTAGATGTCAGGGTCGCAGCAACAGAACAACACTATGTCTGAACTAACACTGCCACCCACCACTTTCAGGCTCTGCTTTGGCACCAGGCAAAGATAAGCCACCAATTACAAGTAAAGGTGGATAATCTTGATAATGAAGGAGGTTAAACAATCTTAGGTTTGTGGCGCTACCTGAGAAGGCCGAGCCTAATGACACCATTGGCTTTCTGTGTCACATCCTTCCCTCCCTCCCTCTAGAAGCTTCCTGGGAATCCTTGTTTCAAAATTGAGAGGGCCCATAGGTCTGTCACACTGCCCCCCCCCCCCAAAAAAAGGTGAGAACTCAACCCGTCCTGGCTAATTTTTTGTGCAACCAAGTAAAAAGGACATTTCTGCAAAGGACCAGGGAGTTGTGGTACCTAGCATGGCAGGGACACCCACTGATGATTTTTCAGGACTTCTCTGAGGGTTTGATAAGCCGATGAGTACTACATCATTGTGCAGCATTGACTATACTGCCACTCACCTACTATGCTAGAAGTACAGACTTGCTGACAGAAAGGAGTGTAAGCACCTAGCATTACCATAAAGGTATATATATTTATATGTTTCTTCATACTGAAAGTAGCAGAGTAAGTAGGGAGAGAAAAAAATAAATTTTAGGCAGTGTTTGGGGCACTTTGAAACTTGTCTTTATAATTGTAACAGGTAGTGTGGGGTGAAACTAGGTCAGGACAATAATCTTGGGGCTGAGTAGACCCAGGGAGTCCAGTGAAGGTATTTCATAGGGGGTGGCGCTATCAGAGGCTTAGTGCCTTCTAATAAAGGCAGCAGATTTAGAGAACAAGTTAGTTGGGGTTCTTTGCCAGAAGTACGTTCTTGCTGACAGAGAGAGGAGAACTTGCTGACTGAACCTACCAATTTGCAGCACTAGCTGACTCAGGAAGTCCCACTGGGTGAGGTTCCACCTATTGTATAAATGTGGGCACTCCTAACATGTCTGCACACATGTTCATGCCCCAGCACCTCAGTGGAACAGCACAGGGGTGGAACTGGTGTAAGACTGGTGTCTTAGGCATTGGCAGACATAAGCAGAAGGAAACAGGAAGCTCAGGACTCTGCCAGTTGACTAAGGTAAGGTACCAGTTTGCTCCTGTTGTTACATTCACTACTGGGACAGTTGGAAGGTAAAGGGTAGACTAAAATGGGGAATAGGAGCAACACTCTGGCTGGAGGAGGTCTACAAAGAGGCATAACAAACAACAAAAGGGGAAAACTAGAAACACCTTACCAGGGATAAGGGTACACAGGGGATGGGTGAAAGGTAAAAGGTATATCAATACTGGGAATAAGACCACCATATCTAGGGTAGGTATACAAAAGGGTATAACAAACAACATAAGGGGAAAACTAAAAACACCATATCAAGGATAAGGGTACATAAGTATTTCCAAGTAACACAGGGACATTAAGAACTGTGAATGCTGGGACTGGTGCAGTGCAGTGGCTGTAGGGCTGCAGTTTTCAGGGAGACCTTCTGGGGATTACAGTGCTGCCTCATCTGAAGTACTGTACCTCTCTGGGTTGAGGGAGAAGGTTACCAGACTGCAGACCGAGTTGATTAGGATTTGGGGGACCTCCTCCCCTACCCGGGGGCCACCAAGTCTGCAACTGTTATCTCAGAGGATGCCAGAGAAGAGGAACAGCTAGACTATGGGGACTCAGAAAAGATGGGGTTGGTGGGTCAGAGGCACATTGCTCAGCTAATACGACTATGAAATTCCTATGTCGCTCTGGGGGAGTACCCCATGGTCATGACCAAGGAGGATGTGGAGACCCCAAGTAGGATGGTAGTGGCCACCAGAGGAGGAGGTAACTTCAGATGGGAAACTCTATTATGAGGGGGATAGATTTAGGAATAGGAAAGGGGGAGAGGGAGGTCAAGTGCCTATGTGGCGCTACAGCCAGGAGGCATGAGAAGTGGGACAGAAGGGAGAGCTGTATGTTATTGTCAACTATTGGGACCAATGACCAGGTTAGGGATGGGGCTGGGGCAACATGCAACATTGAAAGGCATTTAAACCAAATAAGTACACTGGAATATATATAGCTGATGCATCACGAGGACAACAAAAGGATGCAAATTAAAGTGCAAAGTTCAGATAATACAGGCCACTAGCAGCAAAGCTAACCAGTAGATATTCAAGAACAGTCTATATGAAGAGGCAGGAGTGAGGGTTAGCAGCCAGAGCTAAGGTGAGGAGTTAGAGTTAGATGAGGAAGGAGATGAGGGGTGGGAGAGGTGGATGCAGTAGAAATAGGGGAAGAGAGGTAAAGGTGGGTCAGGTGGAGTTGCAGGAGTGAGAGGAGAACTTGAGAAGAGAAGAGAGAGAGAGAGAGAGATGGTAGGGAAGAGGCAGAGCAGATGGAGAGGGGGAGAAAATTCTATTGTTTGGGGAAAAGATAGGAGAAGTCAACCTGGCCAGCTGAGAATGAGGTCAGCAACAATCCCTCCTCCACTGTAGTTACTGTGCCTGAAAAACAATACGCCCAACTTGAAAAAAAACAAATTCGGCACCAGTATTCCAGGTGAATTAAAAGGCTTTTATTTAAGGACTAGCCAGAGCACCATTCAGCTCAGTGAAATTACAATCCCTCTACTGGTTTCACTCAGGAGAGTGTCATCAGGAAGATCTGACCTCATACAAACATACAAACATTTGAAGAAGCCAGCAGAAGAAAGCCATTTGGTCTATCAAGCCTGCTTGTATTGTAGGGTCCACAGCTTGAGCTAATGTCCCTTCCCTCTCTCCCCACTCCTCCCATCTTCCCTACCAATGATTCTTACTTCCCCCTATGCCTACCCCAGCCTCTTTTCAAGCTTCCCACTGTCTTCAACGAGATGACCTCTTCCAACACTGCATTCCAAATGTCCATCACCCTCTCTGTGAAGAAGTGCTTCCTCACCTCCCTCCTTAACCTCCCACCCTCCAGCTTAAGACTGTGCCCCCTAGTGTTATGGTTGCCACTCACCTTAAAGAGACTCTCCTTATCAACCTTATTCCTTTCAAGTACTTGAAGGTCCCAAACATGCCCCCCCTCTCTCTCTACTGTCTTCTAGGGAGTACATATTCAGTGCCCTGAACCTCTCCTTGTATGCCTTACCCTACTGACCCACTATCATTTTTGTAGCCCTCCTCTGGACCTTCTCCAGTAGGCTAATGTCCTTTTTGAGGTGTGGGCACCAGTACTGAACTCCATACTCCAGATGCGACCTTACCAGTGACCTGTACAAGGGCAGTATAACCTCCTCTCTCCTACTACTGATTCCCCTAAATATATATCCCAGCATCTTGTTTGCCTTTGCTGCTGCTTTCTTGTACTGCATGGAGTACTTTAAGTCACTATTGATCATCACTCCCAGGTCTTTCTCCTCCTCTGATGCAGATACTCGGACTCCACCCCGGTAGTACTCTGTCCTAGGATTCTTGGCTCCAATATGCATAACTTCGCATTTCTTGGCATTGAAGCCAAGCTGAGAGATCCTGGACCACCTCTCCAGCTTTTCCAGATCTTCCTGTATCCCTTCAGCTGTGTCCACTCTCTGGCAGAGCTTGGTGTCATCTGCGAATAGACACATTTTGCCCTTAATGCCAATCCCAATGTCATTGATGAAGACAATGAACAGCACTGTTCCCAGCACAGAGACCTGTGGGACCCCACTGGTTACCTCTCTGCTGCTAGATAACTCTCCACCTACAACTACCCTCTGGGTTCTGTCCCTCAGCCAGTTTTCCACCCATCTGGCCATCTTTTCCCCCCAACCTCATGATCCACCAACTTCCTGATCAACCTTTTGTGGACACAGACATAAAGGCACATACACATACTGTGATAGAAAATGCATAATTTAAAAAGCAGCAAGGCACCTGCTAAAACAATTCAAGTGCACATCAATAGCCATATATATATATATATATATATATACATACACAATTAATCAAATAGTGTAAATAAGTGTATACAAAGCTATACCCAGTATTAATAAATAAGCACAAAATACAATACAAATGTCAAAACTCATACATACATTATAACAGTTAAAAAGCTTTATAAGATTATTGTTCCTCTGGTGTTGCAAGAGGCTGCAGTGGGGGGTACCAGCCCTCAGCATATTTTGATTTTCACAGATGGGACTCCAATGAAATCCATAAAGAGCTGAACCAAGGGAAACTACCTATAAGAGAGACAAAAGTATGATAAATTTTATACTCACATTATGTTAGGTTATAAGTGTAATCACCTAGAAAGTAAACCTATTAACTATATTTACCTACAGCTCATGTACTTAAAGCAGGCACAAAGTAAACAGTATATCCAAGGGCCCAGACAAACCCATATACAGAAACTGCTATTTTTTACTTTTTAGTGAGTGGCATCAGATCTATTTTGTCATTGAGACCTGGGCTTTTCAGGCACCCAAGGGTGTATATCCAAAATGTTTCTCTTTTGAGAAGTATTTTTCAAGCTCTCCCACTCTTGTTCTCATTGCACCTGTTCAATCCCACATAACGTAAATGTATGTCCAGGCCTGCTACCTCCAGGTCTGTTGTTCTGTGTGTTGATGTTTGAATTGTTATTTTGGAGGCAGTGTACAGCTACAGCACTAGTAATGTCACCAGAGTTAATATACCTAAGGTGTTCCACAATCATGTTCTTAAGTGGCCTACTGATTTTCCCTATATAGAAAGAGCCACAAGTACAAGTGGCCAAGTATACCACATTATCCGTAACACAATTGATGAATTCACTCATACTATAGGTCTTGCTAGCATTTATGGTATTAAAGGTCTGACTTTTAATTATGGATTTACAGAACATACAATTACCACATGGATATGTGCCTGATGATCATGTGAGTAACCAAGTGGTGTCAGTGGGAACTTCTTTTCTTTGGAGACTATGAAACAATTTGTCCTTTAAGTTGGTACTTCTTTTATATGCCATTCTAGATGGCCTTGAGGTGCACTTCTTAAGTAGTGGATCAGTCTTCAGAATATCCCAATTTGCCCTGATGACCCCCCCATGACTGAAGACTGTCTACAATAGGTAGTGACCACATTTAACCTATCTTGTTTCTCATTTTGTCTTTGCATGGATCCCAGTAAATCTTCTGTACAAGTACTAAGTACCTGTGAAAAAGCTTCATCTACAACAGTGTTCCTTTAGCCCCTATTTTTTTAAATCTTTCACATATTACTGAACCTTGCACATAAAGCTCAGCATCAGAACTACAATTTCAGTGCGCTCTCAGTAACTGGGCTTTAGGTATATTCTCAATTAAATGGTGAGGGCAGTAGCTAATGCATGGAGGAGCAAGTTCCTAACAGTTTCTTTCTGAAACAGGATAGCATCAATTCCCCCATTCGAATTCTTTGTGATTCTGAGAGCTAAAAAATTAACAGTTTTTCTGTCACTGTGTGCTGTAAATTTCAAGTTCGGATTATTGTGTTCCAAGTAATCAACAAAATGCCACAGCTCCTCCTGAGTATCATGCCATATCATAAAGATATTGTCAATAAAATGATACTGGAGGTCAATCCTACAGTAGAAAGGTCTAACCTTGGCACCATAGACGTACATACATATTCTCCCAGTGACTGAGGTAGAAATTGACATAATTGGGTGCAAAAGTGGCATCCATAGCCGTCCCCTTAACCTGCAAATAGTAGTCGTCTTGAAATAGAAAACAGTTCTTTTTTAGTACAATTTCAGAACAATCAATCAAAAACTGCTTTTTAAGCTTATTTAAATTATCTACATCACTAAGCCAATAGTTCAGTACTTCCAGTCCCTCTGCATGGGGGATATTTGTGTAGAGGGATTTAATGTCTATTGAGACCATAAGCTAATCTTCCTCCACATCCAGATTCCCCAAAACTTCCAACATGTCAGATTTGTCTTTCACATAGAACCTAACATTTTGTATAAGTTCCTTAATGTGGGCATCCACAAACAGGGAAATTAATTCTTTGAGGGAATCTTTCCCAGTCACGTTGGGGCGTCCTGGTAGATTTTCTATGTTTTTATGCATTTTTGGTAATACATAAGTGCTAGTCCTAATCAGATGGGGGACTGTCAAAAAGTCATATTCATTTTTAGTAATACAGCCATCGAGAAGTGAGTCATATAGAAAGGTATCTATCTCAGTTTTAAAGTTACTAGTAGGATCTCTTTTTAATTTCTTATAGAATGTACTGTCACTTAATTGCTGTTTAACCTCTGATATGTATTGATCTGCTGACATGATGACTACTGTACCCCCGCCTTTATCTGCTGGCTTAATTACTATATCAGGGTTTTGTTCTAGTTCTATCAGTGCTTTTGCTTCTGTACTACTAATATTAACATACTTAGATCTATCCCTAATCTGTATTATTTCATCAAACTGGGTCATATACACCTTTTCAAAGACCTGAACAGTTTTATTATATGGGGGGGCTTAAATGAAGATGGAGGTCTAAATATGGTATCATCAACCTGTGTGGTGTTGATAACCTCCGATGTGTCTCCCAAAGGGGGGGGAGGTTCTACAGAGCCCCTGCACATTTTTTGTTTTTCAAAAAAGGCTTTTAAGTTCAAGTTTCTTGTGAACCTATGACAATCAATATATAGTTCAAATGGGTTTACATCCTTAGTCAGTACAAAAGAAAGTCCCTTCTGTAATAATCTGGTTTGTTGTTCGGTTAAAGACATATTAGAGATATTTCCCACAGTGTTGTTCTCCTGGGTTAATAATCTCTCTTTTCTTGTGGCTGGTGAATATTTGTTTTTTGCCACTCTTTCTTGTCCTCTTCCCCTTGGGTTGGGGCTCAAACTCTGACATATCATTCTCTCCTTACATTGGAGTATAGGAGCCTGAAGTGTACTTGACTATCCAGGGTGGTCTGGTCCAAGTCTTGATCTGTCATCTGTTCTGCTCTAAAAAAAAAAAAAACAGCATTATCAAAATCACTGGTAGATGTATAATAATGGGGTGATTGATGTCTATTTCTAAGGATGGGGTGGACTCCATGTATGATTGTTCAGTGCATTGAGTTTGGGTTCTATTGTGACCATGTAAGTTGTAGTTGCTCTTTTATTAGTGGAGTCCTTATTCCAAATGAAAACTCAGTTATTCAAATAATCTTGCTTGTCTTGTTCAAGTTTCTTTAGTATTCTCTTTTTAATGTTATTCTCCTCTCTAAGTACTGTTTCTTTAAGTTTTTTATTCAGGGTCTCATACTCTGGATGGTCCCTAGATGTTAGCACCCCTTCTTCTTTTTTCTGGATTTCAGACACAATCCCAGGTTGTTGCCTTAAATAGTAACAGAGTTGATACACAAGGGGGGGTAGAAAGGATGAGAAGGGACTTGGCAAGGTTGGAGGAATGGTCAGACTTATGGCAACTTAGATTCAATGCAAAGAAGTGCAAAGTAATGCACCTGGGAAATAAAAATCCAGGAGAAGAGTACACAATAGCAGGAGAGGTACTAACGACAACAATAATGGAAAGGGATCTGGGTGTAGTCATAACAGATGACCTAAAGGTGGGTAAGCAATGTGAGAAGTCAGTAAGGAGAGCCAGGGGGATACTGGGATGCATAGGGAGGGGCATCACAAGTAGAAAAAGGGAAGTGGTTATCCCTCTAAACAGACAGTTGATGAGACCCCATCTGGAGTACTGCATGCAGTTTTGGAGACCTCATCTACGCAAGGACATAGACAGGATGGAAGCAGTCCAGAGGAGGGCAACTAAAATGGTGAAGGGTCTACATCAGAAACCATATGAAGAGAGACTGAGAGAGCTTAATATGTATACCCTTGATGAAAGGAGGGACAGGGGACATGATAGAAACTTTTAAGTACCTCAAGGGAATCAACAAAGTCCAGGAGGGTAACATCTTTCAGAAAAAGAGATGTGTAAGAACAAGGGGCACAATTTAAAGTTGGAGAGGGATGGCTCAGGGGTAATGTGAGGAAATTTTTTTCATGGAGAGAGTGGTGGACGCATGGAACTGCCTTCCTGGAGAGGTTGTGGGGTCTAAAACAGTGGGGGAATTCAAACATGCATGGAACAGACATAAGGCAATTATAGTGGGGGGTTGCAGGAAGTAGGCTGTTGGTTAACTAGAATCTGCAGCTTATCCAATAGGTAGGGAAATGGGCAGACTGGGTGGGCTAAGTGGTCCTTATCTGCCGTCAAAGTCTATGTTTCTGTGTTTCTAAGTATTTAACCACAGCCTCCACTAGTCCCACTGACCCTGCTTGTAGGCCACTATTCCAATCACACACAAACTCATTCCTCTCCTGTCCATATCAAGAAGTTTTCAGAACCCCGAGTCCCTGTTGTGTTCTTCCCACCTTAAGATAGACCTCTAAACTAATCCTGCTCCAATAATGTCTCCTTTCTTTTAGAATTGCCCTCTCCAGTTGCAGAAAAGCAGTTCTTATGTTGTCCATGTCTAGGATCTCTGGCACTGCCATTTCAGTCCCTGAGTGGTAGCATTAGTCACCCCTTGTGATTCTAAAAACAATTCCTCCTCCCCTGCAGTCTCAACAATTTGTGTGGCCCAAGAACATGAGGCTCCCCCTGTTAACAACTCATGAAAGTTAATATTTATTGTATTAGTTGTCATACCATGGTTCTCAGGGGATGCCACTTCAGAAATGCAGTCTGCAGTGTTCAGAGATGCTCAGAGAAGTAAATATCAGCTGCAACTGTTCCCTCTGTTGTTTCCGTTGTTCCATCACAATTGTTGCAGTGCAGCAATGCTTTGCACAAGTATTTTTCCTTTTTGTGGGAAAACCCATTGATACAGCAAACTTTTACTGAACAAATTTCTCTCAGAACAAGATCAATCACAATGGAGAATACTAAACTACTTGCTCAATACAGAGGTAGTAACATCCATAGTCCTGCAACCTGATGTATGGAAATGGTGACTGCAATCACTTGAAAGTGCATCAGATGCCAAATGTCAAACCTGGATCACAGTGAGCTGGAGAGAAGAAATGAGCAAGGTCAGCAACAATCCCCACTCCACTGCAGTTACTGTGCCTGGAAAATGATAAGTCCAAATTGAAAAAAACAAATCTGGCACTAGTATTCCAGATGAATTAAAAGGCTTTTACTTAAGGATTAGGCAGAGCACCATTCAGCTTGGTGAAATTACAATCCCTCTACCGGTTTCTTTCAGGAGAGTGTCATCAGGAGGATCTGACCTCATCACATACAGTACCACTTAAATGGACATAGACTTAAAGGTACATACACATATTGTGATAGAAAATGTATAATTTAAAAAGCAGCAGGGCACCTGTTAAAACAATTCAAGTGCACATCAATAACCTTATACTTATACAATTAATCAAATGGTGCAAATAAGTGTATACAAAGTTATAAGCAGCATTATTAAATAAGTACAAATAACAGTTAAAAACTTTATAAGATTACTGTTCCTACGGTGTTGCAATATTTTTAACTATATTTAGTTAATAGGTTTATTTTCTAGGTGATTACACTTATAACCTAACATAATGTGAGTATTACATTTCTCATATTTTTTGTCTCTCTTATCGGTAGTTTCCTTGGTACAGCTCTTCTTGGATTTCATTGGAGTCCTACCCGTGAACATCAAAATATGCTGAGTGCAAGTACTGTAACTCCCACTGCAACCTCTTGCAGCACCATAGGAACAGTAATCTTATAAAGTTTTTTAACTGTTATAATGTATGTATCAGTTTTGGCATCTGTATTATAGTTCATACTTATTTAATAATTCTGTGTGTAGCTTTTTATACACCTATTTGCACCATTTGAATAATTGTATATACATAAGATTATTAATATGCACTTGAATTGTTTTAGCAGGTGCCCTGTTGCTTTTTAAATTATACATTTTCCATCACAGTATGTGTATGGACCTTTAAGTCTATGTCCATTTAAATGATATTGTATGTGATTAGATCAGATCCTCCTGTTGACACTCTCCTGAGCGAAACTAGTAGAGAGACTGTAATTTCACCGACCTGAATGGCACTCTGGCTAATCCTTAAATAAAAACATTTCAATTCACCTGGAATACTGGTGCCAGATCTGTTTTTTTCAGCTGAAAATTACCTAATAAGGAGTTCTAGGGAGTAGAAGCCAGAGTTACAAAAGGTGTAGTGGGAAGGAGGGGGGAAGAGAAGAGAGGTGAGGTAAGAGGGGAGAGAGCGCCAAGCCAGAATTCAGCAATAAGGAAGGTACAATGATTGAGGTGCCTGGCTTCAAGAGAGGGAAGGGAGAGGGAGGTATAAACTGAGCATGCTTCCATGAATCAGGGACAGAGGCAAGGGAGAAGGAGAGGTTTAGAAGGGAGGACAGTGGTAGAGCAACAGCTGGGTCAGAGAGATGGAGGAGTTTAGGGTCGAGCCCATCAGGGCTCCTGCCCTTGAGAGGGTTTAAGGCTAGGAGTGACTTGAGAGAGTCAGCAGGAGATGTAGGGGAGAAGGAGAATGTGGGAGACAGGGAGGGAGGGTAGGCAGATGCATGGGGAGAGGGCGGTGTGGGTGGGAAGGAAGAGAGAAGGGAGGAGGCACAGGAGGTGAAGAAAGCATTGAATTCAAAGGCAACAGAGAGGTGGTCAGAAATGATGATATCACTTACTTTGAGGACCTGAGTGTAAGACTGAGTTTGGGAGGGGAAGAGGGCATGGATGACTCTCTAGAACTTGGAAAGGTGGTTAATGTCAGTCTGGAAGGTGGAGGAAAAGTATTCCGCCTTGGCAAGCCTGGTGGCTTTGGTACAGGTGTTGCACGGGGCACGGTACTTGGGTAAATCAGCATGGGAGCCAGAGGACTTGTGAGCCTTCCAGGCAAGATCTCAAGCATGCAGGCAAGGCCAGCAATTTGACAGAGATCCAAGTGAGGTGGGGATCATGGACCCTGGTTTCCTGAGGGGAGCGTGCAGGCCTCAGATGGACTGAAAGTTAGGATAAGGGCCTATACAGGGTGATGACCTGCGTCCATGTAGAAGGGGAACCACAGTCCTCAGTGGATGGTTTAAATGTCACTTTGATGAACGTTTAAATTAACCAAGGGGGAAGCGGAAGGAATCAGACAAGAAGAAGCTATCCCCCACAGGCTGAAGTAGAGAGTAGGGAGAACCTTAAGCGAGATGAATCTCCCAGGGTCCAAATTAATAAAGGAAGCAGGTAATAGAAAAGAAGGGGGATGGGAATAGGAGAATTTAAATGAGGGGGGAAGGAGGGAGTGCAAAAAAGGAAAAAGGGGTGTGACAAGCACAGTGCTAACAAAACCTGGAAGGCCACTTCTGTGAATGCTAGAACTCTAGTAAACAAGGTTCTGGAACTAGAGACCATCATAGCAAGGGCCAACCTGGATACTGTGGCCATTACAGAGGCATGGTGCACTGAAAACCATGACTGCTTATGTTCTGTTCTGGAAGGACAGGGTGGGAAGGAAAGGAGGGGATGTAGTGCTTTATGTTAGGAAAAGAATAAAGCAATGCAGATACAGGGAATACAGGGGGATGCAAAGGTACTGTGGGTCAGCCTGAAGATGGGGAATGAAGCCACTGTTTGCACTGGCATGATCTACAGACCTCCAACACAGTGAAAGGAGTTTGATAAAGTAAGGAGGAAGCCATTGACAAGATGACAGAAAAGAGGGAGGTATCATTGGTGGGGGGCTTTAATCTTCTGGTAGTAGATTGGGGTTCCACCTATACAGGGCACCAGTGGCAGTGCACCCAGTCATTAGGGTACCATGTCCAGATGTCACTGTCCCCTCTTTTTGTGAGTGGCTGTGCCCCCCTTACTGCCAATGTGGGGAGCTGTGTCCCCCACACACACCCTTTCTAAATATTCTAACTCCGGGGGTGGTGGACCTTGGGGAGGGGGTGGAGAATTCCACAATGTGGCACCCTAATGATGGGTACATGGCTGCCAGTGCACAGATGGCCGGAAGTGGCAGATTGGAGCCTCCCAGCTGCAGCTTCAGCTAGAAGCAGGAACATTCTGGACTTCCTGCAGGGGGCATTCCTCAGGTAGATGAAGCCTCATTTGTGAGGTGAAACACCAAGTTGCCTTTAGCATTACACCACTGTGCTGTTATATGGTCATGTTTTCTGCTTTTTTTTTTAAAGTTTATGAATTGTAAATTATCTTTGGATGTCTATTTAATAAAAATAGTATTTTTATGTACATTGTAGCTTTGAAGACATTTTTTTGGAATCTCCTACTGCCCTGAGTTTTGGTGTCAATTGACTTTCCTTGGGTAACTTGTCACTGAACCCAATCATGATGGGGTAATACTGAATCTGATACTCACTAACAGGGACAGTATAGCAGAGGTCAAGATGGGAGGTCAACTTGGGATCAGTGATCACCGTACAGTGTGGGTCAATATAAGGTCAACTGTGGAATCAAAACACACAAAGGTAAGGGTCCCGAACTTCAGGAGGGCAGATTTTATAAAAATTGGTGAATGCCTCAGGGAATGACCTGGTGGGGGGGGGGTCTGGGTAGGGTGGAGAAACAGTGGGTGACGCTGAAAGGGGCATAGTGAAGGTGACAAATCTCTGTCAAACAAGTGAGCAAAAGCAAGAGCAAAACACTATGGTTCTTGAAAGAGGTGGCTGAAAAGGTAAGGGCTAAAAGGGTAGCATTCGGAAGGTATAAGGAGACACAAAGGGAAGAGGATAGGGAGGTGTATCAGGAAAAACAGAGGAAAGTTGGGAAAGCAGTTAGGAGTACAAAGGCACAAACTGAAGTGAGAATAGCCTATGCGGTGACAAAGACCAGGGGAGAAATTGATAAAAAGGAAAGGAGAGATTGTGCAGATGGGGAGCCTAGAAAAGACAGACAGCCTGAACAAATACTTTTGTTCAGTGTTCACAGAGAAAGGAAACTGGGAGGGGACACAAAAAAGTAGCAGGAGCTTTGAACAGTGATAGATAGAAACATAGAGAAGCATAGAAACATAGAATTTGATGGCAGATAAGGACCGCTTGGCCCACCTAGTCTGCCCATTTCCCTAACTAATGGATAAACTGCAGATCCTAGCTAACCAACAGCTTACTTCCTCCTACTCCCCACTAGAATTGCGCTATGTCTGTCCCATGCATTCTTGAATTCCCCCACTGTTTTTGGCTGTACGACCTCCTCAGGAAGGCTATTCCATGTATCCACAACTCTCTCTCTGTGAAGAAATACTTCCTCACATTACCTCTGAGCCGTCCCCCCTCTATCTTCAAATTGTGCCCCCTTGTTTTTGCACATCTCTTTTTCTGAAAGATGCTACCATCTTGGACTTTGTTGATTCCCTTGGGGTATTTGAAATATTCTATCATGTCCCCCCGTTCCTCCTTTCCTCGAGGCTATACATCTTTAGTTCCTTTAGTCTTTGTTCATATTAGCCCTTTTTCAGAAGAGAGAGTCCTGAAGGGACTCACTAATCTGAATGTGGACAAAAGTTATGGGGCTAGACAGAGTGTATCCAAAGGTATTGCAGCAGCTCAGCAAGGTACTGGCTGCACCTCTGATAGTCCTTTTTAACAGTCACTGGAAATAAGAGTGATTCTGGAGGACTGGATGAGGGCAGATGTAGTCCCACTTCACAAAACAGGTAGCAGGGAGGAGGCTGGCAATGACAGGCCAGTCAGCCTAACAATGGGAGGATGTCCAAGGAATCACTGCTGAAGGAAAGGATTGTGGAATATACTGGAAAACTGGTTCATTTTGCTTTTTATTAATTTTCTGCTGTTGGCCCCACATGCTGCAAACTGCCAACATAAGATTGCGGGCAGGCATCTGTTGCAGTCGGCAGCATGATTGCGGATGTTGGAAAAAAAAATTAACTTTGCTTTGCTTCTGTTGCTGTCGGCAGTGCGACTGTGGATGTCGAAAAAAAAAAATTAAACTTTGCTTTGCTTGGTTTGCTGCCCTTCTGTAATGGTGTACTGGTGATTGGAGAATGACAATTAAAAAAAAAATGTTGCTTTGCTTGGTTTGCTGCTATGTACTGGTGAACAGAGAATGGCAATGCTGCATTTCTAAAGCAGTATAGCCTGCTATTCATTCAGTATTCAGTAATCAGTACAGCCTGCAGTTCCACTCATGCCACTCTTACTCGTATTTTTATTCATTCATTAAAAAAATTCACTTTTAGCATGGCTCGGTTTGCTAAATTGCTGGTAGTGGAGAATGGCAATCACTAAAATAAAACATTAAACTTTTGTTTGACATTTTCTGAGTTTGCTGCAGTTATAAAGCAGTACAGCCTGCAATTCATTCAGTATTCAGTAATCAGAATACAGTTTTGGTCATTATACTCACCTGCTAATTGCATTCCCTCCCTCATTCAGGTAACTTTAGGTCAGATCTAGTATCCGAACAGCCCCTTGATACTGTAGGTAACCTCAGATTAAGGTTTCATTTTATAACACTTTAAATAAAACCCAGTTTAAAAAAAAAAATCAATAAAAAATGTTGTCTGTTATTGTTTGCGCTAATGCTAAAAGTGCGAACATAGTGAGAATTTGTTGGCAGCAATAATTACCTGTTTTTCAGTAAATCCAATGCGTTATAAGACCCTACACAGGAAGAACTCACAGAGGGTGGGGAAGGGAGCATGTCAAATGAATCTAATAGATGTCTTTGACTGGGTGACCAAGGAATTAGATCAGGCAATAGATGTGGCCTACCTAGATTTCAGCAAGGCTTTTGGCACCATACCACATAGGAGACTAGCAAGCAAACTGGGTAGCTTAGGTGTTGGTCTAAAGGTGGTTAACTGGGTAGAAATATAGAAACATAGAATTTGACAGCAGATAAGGGCCTCTTGGCCCACCTAGTCTGCTCATTTTCCTACCTAACATATAAGCTGCAGATCCTAGTTAACCAACAGCTTACTTCCTCCTACCCCCCACTAGGACTGCCTTATGTCTGTCCCATGCATTCTTGAATTCCCCCACTGTTCTTGACTCCACAACCTCCTCAGGGAGGCTGTTCCATGCATCCACAACCTTCTCTGTGAAAAAATACTTCCTCACATTACCTCTGGGTAGAAATTGGTTAAGGGATAGGTGACAATGGGTGTTGGTAAATGGAGTTTACTTCAAGGAAGGGAGGGTGCCTCAGGAATCAGTGCTGGGACAGGTCTTCTTTAAAGTCTTTATGAAAACCATTGCAGTGGAGCTGGAACGGAAGGTCTGCCTCTTTTTTGGATGATGCCAAAATCTGCAATAAAGTGGACACTCTGGGTGTGTGTGGAAATAATGAGCAGAGACCTGAGACAACTCTACGAGTGGTCAAGGGTACAGCAGCTGGGTTTCAATGTGAAAAAAGTGTAAAATAATGCAGTTATGGCACAGAAACCCAAGGGAGTATAAAATTGGTAGAGTCGTACTGATGACAAACCAAGCAGGAAAAGTGGAAAATGAGCTACGGTGAGGCATTGCTTAAATGTGGACTTGGTAGGTTGGACGTTAGATGAGAAAAGATGGCAACTGAGACATTTAAGAGGGTTTGTGATCCAATTAATTAATTACATTGCTTGCGTGTACTGAAAAATGTTACAGGAAGTAATATTACTTCAAGGAAGGGAGGGTGCCTCAGGAATCAGTGCTGGGACAGGTCTTCTTTAAAGTCTTTATGAAAACCATTGCAGTGGAGCTGGAACGGAAGGTTACATTATATTTACATAAACAGAAATGTGGGAAAGATCATTAGTGAGGACTCAAATGTATAGCAAATATTTGTTTATGCATTACTTGGGCATGATGTAAAGAATGTTTTGAAATATGAGTATATACTGTGAATTTTATGAAATATTGTAAATAAGTTTTTTGAACTGTGCATTATGATGTTATATGCCATTTGTGTTTTTTTTCTTATGCATGATATGTTTTATATGATTGTATGTAAACTTAAACCTGTACATGCTTGTGTATGGTTGCAATATGATTGTGATTAATAAATCAAATAAAAAAAAACCTGGGATAATCATATTGGATGACTTAATGGTGGCCAGGCAGTGGGATAAGGCAGTTGAGAAGGTGAGAGGGATGGAGCATGCAGAGGGTGGGTTATCACTAGCAAAGTAAGGGAAGTGGAGTTGCCCCTGTATAGACCACTTGTAAGACTCCACCTAGAGCACTGTGTCCTGCTCTTGAGACCATGGGCCTGATTCTCAAAGCCCCCCAAGTGGCACAGGGGGCTTGCGCCACAAGGAATGGTGCAACGTGTGGCTTGCGCCAAAAGATGTGCTGGGAGCAATTCACAAACACAGCCTACATGTGCTAAAGGGGGCTTGAACTGTCCTTGTGACTCAAAACAGGCTGTAGCATTGTGCTAGGAGGCTTGCGGCAGATGCAGGCTGCCATATTTCCTACTTAGGTATTCTCAAAAACCTCCCAGAGGGCAAGTTTCTAAGTACCCTTAGACCAGCCAGGACTAGTCTAAAAGTGTGTCCCCTGGGAGGGTTTAGACACTTGTGCCAATGTGCCACAGTTCCCTCCCCATCCCCAATCCCATTTTTATTAAACAAATCCACTTACCTGATGGTTTAGTGAACCCCCCAGCCCCAATCCCCTTTGTATAAATATTAATCACTTCTTTGGTGGCTAGTTGCCCCCCCAGCTCTGATCCACTTTGTATACAGTACATGCTTCTTGACAGCTCAGTTGGCAGCCAGCCGTGGTGGAGAGTGGAGGCCTATGCCAGTTGCAGGCTCAGGGATGGGACTGGGGGAATGTGGTGGGGTGGTGCCTGCCAGGGTGGCGGGGTGGGATCCACTAGACCACAAGGAAAAGATATGTTTATATTATATGGGCAGATCGGGGATAGGGAAGGAGGACCGCTAGACTACCAGGGAAGTGATTAAGTTTTTTACAAAGGGGATCAGGGCTGGGGGGGGTCCACCAGACCACCAGGGATGTGATTACTATTTGTACAAAGGGGATCAAGGCTGGAGGGGTCCACTAGACTATTAAGTTTTATACAAAGGGTTTAGGGCTGGGGTCCTCCACTAGACCAACCAGGGATGTGATTAATATTTATACAAAGATGATTGGGGCTGGGTGGGGGGTTCCACTAGACTACCTGGGAAGTGATTAAGTTTGTACAAGGGGATCAGGGCAGGGGGATCTGCTAGACCACCAGGAAAGTGATTACGTTTCATACAAAGGGGATTGGGGCTGGGGGGGCTGCAACACCATTAAGTTTTATGCAAAGGGAATGAGGGATGGTGGGGTCCACTAGACCACCAGGGACCTGATTAATATTGACACAAAGGGGATCGGGGCTGGGGGGGTCTGCTAGACCACTAGGGAGGAGATTGAGTTTTAAACATAAGGGATCGGAGCTGGGGGGTCTGCTAGACCACCAGGAATGTGATTAATATTTATACAAAGGGGATCAGGGCCGGGGGGGCTCCACTAGACCACCAGGAACATGATTAATATTTATATAAAAAGGATCGGGTTAGAGGGATCTGCTAGACCACCAGAGACATGATTAATATTTATACAAAGGGATCGGGCTGAGGGGGCCTCTAGACCACCAGGGACGTGATTAATATTTATATAAAGAGGATTGGGATTGGGGGAGTCTGCTAGACCACAGGGAAGTGATTACATTTTGTACAAAGGGGATCAGGGCTGGGGGGTCTGCTAGACCCCCAGGGAAGTGATTAAGTTTTGTACAAGGGGGACTGGGGCCGGGTGGGTCCACTAGCCACTAGAGATGTCCTAGAGTGGCACACACCTGCCCCACAGCTTACGGCACACTGTCCTTATGCACAGGCTGTTTGGCACATGTCTACAGTTGCCATAAGCTATGGGACCCTACCTGATAGAGAATTAGGTGCAGGTTCCAAGGCACACCAGTAACTGGTGCAAGCCACACTTGGCGCAGTTTGTGCCAAGTTTTGAGGATCAAGCCCCATATCTCTAGATGGACATAGACAGAGTGGAGGTGGTCCAGATGAGGGCAACTGAAATGGTGCAGGCTCTGCACCAAAAACCAGCAGAGCAAAAAGGGAGTGCTCTGAAACAGCTGGTGTTCACAGTAAACAATCCCAAGTTCACACAACAAAAAACTGAGCACAATAACATCCTCACCAGTCAAAGAAAAGGTCATATGCTGACTCCAACGATGTTCTGGCAGTCTTTATTTCATGCCAAAATTCCAGTGCATTAGCACAGTAGGACATAAAGGTGCACCAAAGTACACGCACATATGCACAACATGTTGAGTGTTTAGCCCCTGGTGGGTCATCTGTCTGTCCTGCTTTTTTAATGTCCTGGAATTTTAACATGAAACAAAGACTGCCAGAACATCACTGGAGTCAGCGTATGACTTTTTCTTGGTCTGGTGAGGCTGTTATGGTGTTTGCAGCAAAAGCTCTAGAAGGAGAGATTAAAGCACCTCATTATGTACACCCTGGAAGAGAGGAGGGAGAAGGGGGTATAATAGATGCCTTCAAATATCTCATGGGTGTGAAAAAGGCACAGGAGGGAAGAAGAAATTTCTTCATATTTATCATAATTTCCTTTTTCTGTTAGATCCAACATTGTCAATGGAATTTATTATATATAGATGATGTGCACCCCTGCTAAGGAAAATGGCATAGCTCAAGGCTATAATCAGCATAGAATCCTGAGCCCATAATATTCCAGACAGCAGCAACTCTCCAGTCACTTTTGTCCACACAGTGCCTCCCAATATGAAAATTAGATCCATATAGATTATACCATACATCATGTCACTAAAGAACACATGTAAGCTGCCTACATGAATAGAATTTTAACCAGAATAAGACACAGTAAAAAGTTGCCTACCTCATCAGGCGAGCATTGGTAAAGAACCAAGACTTGTCTTCCAGTTCTCTAATACCATGGAAAATTCCTTGCTGTACCAATCCAACTAGAAAAGGCTTGTCAAAGAATTAATGTTAACAGATAACACTGGGAAAAAATGACTGCAACAGTGCATACCTCTCAACTGCTATGAATTTCGCATAGTGCTATGATTTTCACCCTCAAATTTACCCATGCTTCACGTAGGTTTATGGATGTTCTTTATAATGGGCAACTGAGCACCAGGACTGGGATCTGGCAATCCCTGGATACACATTATACAGGAAGGACTGTAAGGGGTGGGGTGGGGTGGCAGTCTATGTGAGGGATAGGATCAAATGCAAAAGGGATGAGGGAGAAGAAAATAGAACAGAGGCAATCTGGCTGTAGCATCTAGACTCAAGGGGTAGGAAATTGAGGTTTGGGGTGGTTTACAGGCTGCCATCCCAGTCTGAGGAGCTTGACAGGGAGTTAGCAGGACAAATCAAAAAGGTATGTAGAAAAGGGAAGGTGGTCATCGTGGGGGATTTCAACTTATGGGGGGGTTGACTGGAGCATTCCAGTCACCTCCAGTGCTAGGGAGCAAGTTCTCCTGGACACAATTCAGCAGGGACTCCTGACACAGTTGGTTACTGTACCTACTAGGCTAAAGAACACTTTAGATCTGGTATTGTCGACTGGGGAGGCAGTGAGGGAAATAAATGTAGAGGACCCGCTAGCCGACAGTGATCACCAAACTGTGTGGTTTAATATCATGATGTGCAGGGAGCCAGAGAAATCAGTTACTCAGGTGGTAAACTTCAGAGAGGCGGACTTTGGGAGGATGCAGGAAGTACGAAAAGGGAAACTGGAGGGCATAAGGCAGGAGATGGATGTGGAACAGAAATGGGATATTATTAAATGGGTGGTTACAGAGGCAACAGAAGCCTGCACCAAGGCACAGAGTAAGAGGAGCAGAGCAAGAAAACCATGCTGGTTGAACAGCGAGGTTGTGGGGGTGGTGAGGGGAAAAT
The DNA here is from genome assembly GCA_016271365.2 of Neoceratodus forsteri. Taxonomy (NCBI): domain Eukaryota; kingdom Metazoa; phylum Chordata; order Ceratodontiformes; family Ceratodontidae; genus Neoceratodus; species Neoceratodus forsteri. The sequence goes on from CM028129.1 coordinate 879,280,644, forward strand.
GAGTGGAGCACCAGAGGTTTAGGAGGATGGGGAAGGAAGTAGACAGGGAGGAATATGCAAGATGGTCCAGGAAGGTGACCAGAAAAGTGAGAGAAGCCAAAGCCCAGAGGGAGCTAAGATTAGCACAAGGAATTAATGGGGAGGGGGAGAAAGACTTTTTCAGATACATCAGGGAGAAAAGGAAGTGCAAGGAGGCAATACTGAGGATAAAAAGGGGTGGGGAGTGGACGGGAAAGGTGGAGAAGCAGGCAGAAGCACTGAATGAATACTTTTGCCCAATGTTCATGGAAGAAAAGAGGGGACCACTACCAGCATGGGCTGGGAGGGTGGGGACAGGGGGAGAGGAGGTGACAGATGGAAGAATTGAGGCAAATAGAGTCCCAGAGGGACTGAGAGCACTGAAGGTAGACAAGGTACCAGGGCCAGATGGTATCCACCCCAGAGTGCTGAGGGAGATGGCGGAGGTGTTGGCAGAGCTGCTGTCAGATCTGTACAGCACCTCACTGGAGTCAGGATGTGTGCCACTGGACTGGAGGATGGCACATGTAGTACCATTACACAAGAGTGGGACAAGGAATGAACCAGGTAATTCTCGTCTGGTAAGTCTCACCTCCATAGTGTGCAAACTCATGGAAACAATACTAATGGAAAGACTGGTGCACCTGGAGGACGATGGCCTCCAGGATGTGAGGCAGCAAGGGTTTGTTTCAGGGAAGTCTTGTCAAACCAACTTCATACAATATTATGACTGGGTAACAGTTGAGCTGGATAAGGGTCATGCAGTGGGTTTTCGTTACTTGTACTTCAGCAAGACCTTCAATTTGGTGCCTCATGGGCGGCTTGGGGGAAGCTAACTGGTGTAGAGGTAGGGGCAAAAATGATAAACTGGATTAAAAGCTGGCTGAGTGGCAGGCTGCAATGGGTGGTGATGAGAGGGGAGCTCTGAACTCCAAGGCTGGTGACTAGTGTGGTGCCACAGGGCTCTGTGTTGGAGCCAGTATTGTTTGAGCTCTTCATATCAGACATTGCACACGGGTGGTGAGCAAGGTAAGTCTGTTCGCTGACAACACCAAAATTGGAGCAGTGGTGGATGGACAGGAGGGATGGAAGTAGCTGGAGGAGGGCCTGCACAAGCTAGAGGAGTGGTCAGAGAGGTGGCAGCTGGGGTTCAATGCAAAGAAGTGTAAGGTTATGCACTTTGGGGTGAAGAACCCAAGGAGAGAATACTGGCTGGTGGGGGGTTAAGCTGGGGATCACTGAGGAGGAGAAGGACCTAGGAGTAATGATAACAGGGACCATGAACAACACTGCCCAGTGCAGGAGAGTGGCTGCAAAAGTGAACAAAATACTGCGGTGTATAGTGAGGGTTTTTGCGTCCAAGTGAAGAGAAGCAATCTTGCCCCTCAACAGGTTGTTGGTAAGTCTGCACTTAGTGTATGGTGTGCAGTTTTGGAGGCCATACCTAAAGCATGCTATCAGGCTAATGAAGGGGGTGCAGAGGAGGGCAAAAAGATGATATGTGGATTGGAGGGGAGAAACTATGACAGCAGGCTGGGAGACCTGACTATGTACACCCTGGAGGATAGAAGGGACAGGGGGGACATGATAGAGACATTCAAGTATCTGAGGGGAATCAATAAGGATGGGGCAGATGGGGTCTTTAAGTTAAGGAGGGGGAGTGTCACCAGGGGGCATGGGCTAAGAATGGGGGAGATTTAGGAAGGAAATGAGGAGACACTATTTCACAGAGAAGGTGGTAACAAAATGGAACACTCTACTAGAATGACTGGTATCATGTAAATATGTGAACAGCTTCAAAAAAAGCATGGGACAGGGAACAGGGGAGTGTGAGGGTGGGGAGGTGGGGGTGGCAGTGGGATGACAAAGGGAAGGGGGTGGGCAGCTGCAAACTAGGGGTGTTGGTTGCACACGTGAGCAAACTTGAATATACTGGGTGGTCTGTTTCTGCTGGCGCATTCGTATGTTAGAGCTATTTCTGGACACACAAATAATTAAATCACTGAACTAAGTTGATAGAAACATTCCTTATCACTAACTATATCAGTCCCACTATTTGTAGACATATTATTATTTAAAATAAGAAAGTACTACACATTCTGGCCATTTGCTATGATTTTTGAAGGCCAGTGCTATGATTTTTAATGCTGAGAGGTTGAGAGGTATGAAACAGAGTAAGAACTCACCTGTAACTAAGGAGGCATCCTTATCTATCATCAAATTCAAACCTGTTAAATAGGTATGCTAGTAACTAACATTTAAATGCGAATTGGTCTTTCTTTATTGCATATCTATATATACAAGCATATTAGCTAAACTATAGAAGGATGTCCAGACAGACTTACAGTCAGTGGTTTATCACAAAACAAGGGACATCCCAGGTGTTGGCATACCAGACAATGTTTTCTCACAGGAGCAAGGCTCTTGAGTGGGCTCCATTGACATTGTTGGAGCTAACAGTAAAGGAAATTGCAGTACATATGAAGAAATCTTTTCTTTCTGTAATGCTCTACATTATTAATGGGATTCATTACGAATGGGTTCTTAGAAGCAGTACCCATGAAAAAAACAGGTGGGGGAGAATATTGTCCCATATGTCAACTGCAAACGGGACAGGAATGTATCTGATATCTGCTACCTGTAAAACTCTGTGACCAAAGGCCACCTCAGCAGAACTCTAAACATCCAATCTGTAGTGCTTGGTGAATGTGTGGACAGAGGACCATGTAGCTGCCTTGCACAATTCTTAGACAGATGCCTCACCTTTCTCCACCCAGGAGGTGCCATAGCTCTGGTGGAGTGAGCCTTGATGACAGCCAGAGGTCTCTTCTTTTCTGCATCATAAGCCTTGGTAATGCATACCCTCACCCACATTGCCAGGGTGGCCTTGGAGGCTTTTGCCCTTTCTTGGCTACTCTGAAAAGAAAGAACAACCTGTTCTCCAATATCTGGGACTCAGCAATCCATCTAAGGTATGTCCTAACTGCCCATCACAAATCTAACTTGTGCAACTCCTTCTTCTTTCGTTGTGGATAGAAGGATGGGAGACAGATTTTCTGGTTCACATGGAAGGCTATAGGGACCTTTAGAATGAAAGACTGAACTGTCCTGAGCACCATCTTATCCTTTTGCATGATGAGGTAAGATTCTTTGTTGGACAAAGCCTGGAGTTGACCAGTCCTCCTGGCTGAGAACATTTATTTATTCATTGAATTTTGTTGAACTGGTAAGCCCACCGCGACTAGAAGTCCCTTTTTAGGGGTGATCTGGGGCGGGGGGGATGCAGATGGTAACCAACTGAAATTGAACCAGATGAAGCTGTTGGTGGTATTTTGTTTTACTGAATGGGGGAAATTTGGCCAGGACAGCAGGGGAAATTCCCCTACTCTGCCTGCAGGAGGCCTTGCTTCCCGTAAGCAGAGGGGACCCTTTTGTCTGCGGTACCAAGATGGTGGATGACAGGGTGGTTGGTGATTGAACTGCTGGACATTTGCCTAAGGAATCAATTTCTGCTATTTCAGATGGTCAGTCTGCTGGTATACCTGCAGAAGAGCAGATCTTCCTCCCTGCAGTTCCAGCCTTGAAAATCAATCCAATTGTGGAAAACATTGTTGTGGAGAATGCTACAAGTGTGACAGTGGATGATATGCCTTCAAATATACAACAGAAAAATAAGGTATGGCTAAGAAGAATGATACATGACAACAAGGAATCGGTGTTAGCAATGATATCTGCAGAAGAGCATTCCACATGACAAGTCTCAGAAAAGGCAGCTGAAGGAAATGAACTACGTATGGACTTAGATAAAGAAAAGGAACAAGAGAAAGCTCAGGAAATGCACAGCCTCTGTGTCAAATGCAGCTGAGGACCATGTCAAACTAATCTGTGATGCAGCATCATCAAAGGGAAGCTAAATGTATGACTCAGCGTCCCCGGAATCGCAACATGGTGTAGCGAGCCCACTCTCGACCCTCAGAGCTGAAGTACAGAGAACGATCAGTGAAAACAGAAGTGTAAATACGATCTTAAATGATGCACAAGTAAACACTGCTGATATGTTTTTGGGTCCAAGAAAAGAGTGGGCGGGCGGGTTCTTCTGGAATGCCAGCAAGAAAAGCAAGTAGAACTGCCAGCTTGTTAGAGCTCTCACTAAGGAATGCTGGTTGGAAGAGGGGAGAAGCAGGACACTGGATACCTGACCCAGATCATAGCCCTATTCCAGGACAATCAGAGGGAAACAAAAATGTGCAAATTGAGCTGGACAAAACTGAACAGGACTTTGTTACAGAATCTGATCTTGACCTAAATGCTGGGGATTTTCAAGCAAACTCAGACACTAAAAAAAAAACCAAGAAAAGCTACCGGTAGTTTCAAGCTCCACATCGGGGGATGAAGGCCCCAGTTTTTGGCCTTCTGATTGTGGGGACCAAATGGATACTGAAACAGGCCCACCAGGACCCCATCCAGATTCAAGAGAGAAAGCTAAAACAGCATGGGAAGAGTTCAGAAGAAGAGATAACTTTTCAGGACAAGCATCTCCTCTACAAAGATGGAATGCAGTTAGACTGCAATACTTACGGGGCTTAACAACAAATTCCAATAGAATCTATGTAGGCAGGAAATGTATTAAAGAGTCTTTAGGTTTCTTCACAAATTAAATCTATTTTTTTGATGCATGTATCAAGAGACAGCATGTTTGAAGTAAACTTTAAAATGCCTCAAGGTTTAGACAGGTTTTGGTCCAGAAACAAGAAAATAAGATACACAGTCCTCTGGTTACCCTTTAGGGAAGTACCATTGACCAAGCCTGCTATAAAGAATGTTGCTATACTGTTTAGAAATGAAACAGTGGCAGTCCATGACATTTCACATTGGCTGCAACAGAGGTGTAATGTTTTAGCCCCCTCCTCCCAGCCAATCTTCTATGAAGAGCATTTATGGATAGGGGGATGGAAATATAAAGTGTGTTTGCACAGTAACAACCTAGGCCCAATCCACTTGCCTAATAGTCAATTTTTGAGGAGAGAGTGAGGTCATTGTTTTTACGCAGGTCAGCCAAAAACCTGTTTTAAGTGCAGGTCCCATATGCACTTAAGATCAGCATGTGATCAGTTGAAGTGTAATTTGTGTTTAGCTTTTGGTCATACCAGCTCAGAATGTCAAGGAGAGCAGAAATGCAACTTATGTGATGAGGTTGGTCATGCTTATAGGGTATGCCCCTGGGCCACACATAATCAGACCAACTGTCCAAATCAAGAAAACATTCTAACAGAAGCCCAGAATCAAGATATAGCTGGACAAAGGCAGGCCCAGACTTTACATCATCAGCCCTCCCCAGCACAGCTGGAAGGTGCTGACCCAACATGTGCACCCCCCCTCCTTTAGAAGATGTGGCAGCACCCCCCAGAGAAGGAAACAAATCCAGCAGGTGCAGAAGAAATGGATTTGTCCTAGATAGAGGTGACTGAGCCACTGACTACTGGAGTAATAGAGACAACGCCACATATACCAGTACAGATGCCCGGCCCCCCCCAGCATGAAGGTTGTATAAAAAAAGAAGCATGAGGCAAACAAGACCAAAATCAAAACTAGCCAAGGCCTCACCCCCTGGACACAAAATTCCACTTCACAATAAATATGGAATACTAGCCAAGATTTCTCAAGAGTCTGAGCAGGGAAGGGATTCTGAGACCTCTTCTCAGGCCCTTCCATCATAAGACTCAGAAGATGATCCTCAGCATGTTAATACAAATGAAGGAAGGCCAAAAAGACTTGGGGTAAGAAGCAGGAGAAGTATGAGAGTAAGGAAAACCCCTTAGGGGAAGAAGTAACAATTCCTTCCAATCACCATGTCACCACTTGGCATTGCAACCCTGAACACAAATAGTCTAAAAAATGCAAGGAGGAGATTGATGACCCTTTCCGTTCTAAAAGATTTAAAATTTGACATCAGTCTTTTACAAGACACCAGATCAAACACATTATCACTAGCAACTTCTGCAAATAAATTATGGTGTTGGGGCCCATCTTTTTTTTTCATTTGGACTATAAGTATATGATGGGGTAGGGGTGTTATTTAGAGGTGATAGATTTAAGATAACAACATTAGTGGAAATTCAGCCAGGAAGGGCCTTACTATTGGATCTAATAGTGGAGGAAACTGCTTGGAGGTTAATAATTACTGTGTATGCCCTCCTTCGGAAAAAGGATAGAGTGGATTTATTTAACACTATAAAGCCTTATCTATTTACTACAAAGCAAATCATTTGGGATGGGGATTTTAATTGTGTAATAGCCAAGCAAGACAGAGGGGCAGTCACAACAAAAGATTATTGTGATACAAACTGTCTGAAAATTATAATTACATTTTGTGATTTACAGGACACATATAGGGCTCTAAATATACAAGGTGGACACACATATCATAGAGAAAGCCTATCCACCAGGATTTATTTTCTTTTCAAAAAATCACAAATCTATGTTAACCAGGCCAAAACCATCCCAATTGAAACATCAGACCATGCTATTTTAACCGCCACCCTAGCTGTAAATGCTCAAATCCCATTTGGGAAAGGGTACTGGAAATTTAATATTACTCTTTTAAATAATGATGATTGGGTAAATCAAATTTTAGAACTTCTAAAGGCACGCATGACGGCAGCAGGAGTAATGGATGATCTGAGTTTTTGGTGGACTGAGACAAAAAGAGAAATACAAACTGTAACTACACGTTTCTCTTCAGTGCAACAAACAAACAAGTATAACAAATATTTAGCATTATGGATGCAGTTAAGAAAAATATGTTCTACTATTAATACCCGGAATATAAATTTGACATCACAAGCTAATAATGTGGAAAAGGAAATGGAAGACCTGTAGTACTCCTGAGCCTCTTCAATGTTAAATGAACACTGCATTTGTTCTCAAGGCAAAACCAGTTTTGGAGATGCTTTTAAAACCTGTAATAAAACAGCAAAAGATAGGATGATAAACCCAGTAACAACAAAGGATCAAACTCTAATGTCCTCCACCCCTGAAATCTTGAAAGCAGTGACACAGCACTTGTCAGAAATGTACTCAGTGACACAGATAGAAGAAAAGAAAATAGAGAATTTTCTAGCCAAATTACAGATTCCAGATATCTCAGAAGTCTCTCCCAGCACTTACAAGCCCAGTATCTAAAGCTGAAATAGAAATGGTGATTAACAAATTAAAAAATGATACAGCACCAGGGTTGGATGGTCTAACCATGTAATTTTATAAGACATTTAGCCCTCTTATTTCAGACATTTTGTTTATAGTTTTCAACTGGATCCTATTAAATCAGAAAATAGATTTTCACATGTGTATTGCTGTGCAGATACTTATCCATAAGAAAAATGATAACAGTGATTTAAATAACTGGAGATCATTAAGTTTATTGAATGCAGATTTAAAAATCTTAATGAAAATTATTACAAATAGACTAGCCACGGTTGCCCCATATTTAATATCTGTAACCCAGTCATGCTCTATAATGGGAAGATCTATAGAACAAAACCTAGTGCTAATAAGAGATCTTATAGAACAAGGTAAAGAAGAAGAAATTAAAGGATATATCATGTCACTAGACCAAGAAAAGGCATTCGACAGGGTTCCATACTATTTTATAATCAGGTCCTAATATTATATAGTAGTCCAAGGATCTCTCTAATATATGGCAGGGCAGTAGCCATTCCACTAATTAATGGACATTTATGATCTTACATCAATATAAACCGGGGAGTACTACAGGGATGCCCACTGAGTCTCCTGCTATATGTGTTCTGCTTGGACCCCCTTCTGCATCTCATACAACAGGATGAACAGATACAAGGAATTAAACCCAAATATAGTGCTCTAGAAATAAAGACCACGGCATATGCAGATGATATTTGTATATTTGTAGCACATTCAGTTTCTGGTCAAAGAGTAATGGAAATAATAGAGCAGTATTCAAAAATAGCAGGAGCCAAAGTAAACAAGCAAAAATGTCTTATCTATCCAATTAGTGACTATGCACCTATGTTAAGAAGTATGCAGGAGATACAGGTGTTGAAAGAACCATTTAAAGTACTGGGAGTCACATTTGGGAGGGGAGATAATGAAACTGTAAATTGGAGTGAAAAATTGGAACAGGCAAAACAAAAAGTAGCCATATGGAAGACATGGCAGCAAACAAAAAGAAAAAAGTAGCAATAGTAAAGACCTTTTTACTCTCAATTTTTTTATATATAAGCATAGTATATTCTAGCCCACAAGAATTAGAAATGACACTGTTAAGCTTAGTATTTCAGATAATTTGGTGGGCTGTTTGAACCCTATAAAGAGGGAAATACTATACCTACCCATAGCCCAGGGAGGATTAAACTTACTGAATCCAGTGTCATTTATTTTGAGTAATGTCTTGCACAGAAATTTAATAGACTATAACAAACCAAATACAGCGATATCAATATGGTCATTATTTGCAGGAAATTGGTTGAGATCCCTTACTAGTAAATGGGTCACTCAGGGAGAAATGCTGGCAAATATTAAATCATGTCCAGGGTACTTTAAGATAGCTCTTAAAAATTAAAAAAATGGAAACTTATCCCAGATATAATACAATGTAACTCTAGCAAGCAGATTTATACAATTATATAGAACCAAGCTTATGCTATAATCTCTGAATTTAAAGGTATTCCAGTTACTCAACATGGCCAAGTCTTAGCCACATTACAGGATAAATGGGTCCCACCCAGAATATGGGATGTAACTTGGCTGAGTTGTCATGGCAGGTTGAATGTAAAGGGAAACACCAAACACAAAGTCAAAATGAAAGAATGTGCCCTAGAGATTGTTGTAGAGCACAGGAAGAAACTATGGCACATTTCCTGATTCAGTGTCTATATGTTCAAGAAGTTTGGTCACAGTTAACATATAGATGGAAAGATCCATACTGGGGGAAAGTGACATACCAGGAGGTGGTGGGAGGTTTTTCTTTAGGTCATTTACAGCTAGATGCTGGGGTAAAAAGACTCATATTTGCTTTTATCAAATTTACGTTTTGGGAAGTGAAATGCAAGTTTGTTTTACTACAAGTAGCTCACTTCCAGGGGTTAAAACTAGTGACATTGTTAGACTACTGGACAGGTTACTTGAAAACACAAATAAACCATTAGTCATTTTACATGTTGGAGTGAATGATCTCTCCACATGTTCTCTGACAGAAACCCAGGAAGATTTAAAAAAAATAGTTTAAAGGATTAAAGAAAGGGGGGATATCATTCTGTCCAGTATTCTGCCAATATTAGGAATTCAAGCATACAAAAATGAACAAGCTAAAAAACTTAATTATTGGCTAAGACAATTTTGTCTGATTGAAAATATAGGATATATGGATAATAATCAAACTTTTAAAAATATAAATTGTTACAAAAGGGATGGCTTACACCTCAGCCAGATTGGTATTAGGATGATGGCAAACAAAATCAACAAGGTAATAGCATTTCATTTAAACTGGGCCCAGGGGGAGGGACAATGCTCTACCTCCGAAATAAAAAATAATCTTAGACACTAGGATAAAATAAAAGATTATGGTTGGAATGGGGTTTTAATAAATGCTCAAAGTTTAACAAATAAGTCTGATGAGTTCAAGCTTCTCCTTGGGATTAACAACATTCACATTGCTCTTATTACTCAGACCTGGTGGGATGCCAATGATTCTTGGGATAAAAATATCCAGGGATACAATTTGTATTTCAAAAACAGAGAGCACAGAAAAGGTGGTGGGGTAGCTATATACGTACACCAAACAATAGATAGTGAAGAGCTCTCTGATGGTACTGATCTTGAAACCCTTTGGGTGAAAATAAAACCCCATATGGGTCCATCATTTATTCTTGGTCTAATATACAGACCTCCTTCTATGACTCCAGAAAATGATGATAAACTATTACATTATCTTAGAAATCTCGATCCATCCAAAAATTATGTGATCATGGGGAATTTTAATTTAAACAGTGGTAATTGGGTCCATGCACCTGCATTTATTAAAGCAGATCGATGCTATGTGGAATTATTCAATGAGATAGGATTAGAACAACTGGTCCAACACAATACTAGGAGTAATAAAATATTAGATCTTATATTAACAAATATTGCCCATTGCATAACCCAAATTGATGTAAAAGCACCACTAGGTAATAGTGACCATAATACTGTTAACTTTCAAATTACAGAAAGTAAAACCTTACCTACTACAGGGGTAACCAGAGTTTTACATCTTGCTAAGGCTAACTTAGAAAATATGAAAAATACCATATGCTGTTGGGATTGGCAGGTATTATTTAGAAATTTAACAGTAGAGACTAAATGTCATCTCTTGGTTAATAAACTAAAGGACTTAATTAAAATAAATATCCCAACTAAAAATAAATATGATCCCAAACATAAAGCTACACCAGGATGGATGTCCCCTAGAATAAAAGCACTAATTAATAAAAAGAATAAACTGTATAAGCAAATTAAAAAGGGATTCACACATCTTAATTTAAAATATAGGGAACTACTAAAAACCATAAACATTAAGATAAGACAGGAAAAAACTCCATTTGAGCTAAAGTTGGCATCAAGGATGAAAGATGATAAGAAAAGTTTTTTTTTCCTACATAAATAAAACTAAGGGCAATTCTAAAACCATAGGCCCATTCACTACACAATCAGACTATGTAGCAAATAAACACGAAATAGCAGATATACAAAATCAATATTTCTTGTCAGTTTTCAATACCATTTCTCAAGGGGAAACAAAAGAATTGGAGGGTTCTGTGCCTGGGTGGTTTGTGATTCAGCCTAAAGATGTTTTGGATAAGCTAAAAGGAATAAATATCAATAAATCCCCTGGTCCAGATGATATTCACCCAAGGGTATTGAAGGAACTCGCAAGTGAGATTTATTTACCCTTGACTAATATATTTCAACACTCCCTAGATACAGGGGAAGTCCCAAATGATGGAGGGTGGCAACAGTCATTCCTTTACATAAAAAAGGCCCTACGAACAAACCTGAGAATTTTAGACCCATTAGTCTTACATCACTGACTGGGAACATTTTGGAACAGTTTATTAAAGACTTCATTCTGGAATACATAAATCATAGTGAACTTATTGATAGTTTTCAACATGGCTTTACCAAATCAAGATCATGTTTGACCAACTTATTAACTTTTTATAATAAGGTAACCGAAACAATTGATAATGGCAATTCAGTGGACCTAGTGTTTGCTGACTTTGCAAAGGCTTTTGATAAGATCCCACATTTTGAGCTTCTCAATGTCCTAAGGGAAACTAAACTAGAAATAAATATTGCAAATTGGATTGTAAATTGGCTCAGAAATAGAAAGCAAAGAGTTGTCATAAATGGGGTACTTTCGAGCTAGGCCCTTGTGGCTAGTGGTGTTCCCTAGGGATCAGTGTTGGGTCCTTGTCTATTCAATGTTTATATTTCATCTTTAAAATCAAACAAAAATAATATTTGACTGTTAAAATTTGCAGACGATTGTCACATAGGCTCTATTATCAATAAAAAGAATGAAAGTATTATCCTACAAAACTTTCTAGACAAAGTTACAAACTGGGCCCATGGGAACAAGTTAACATTGAATAATGATAAATGTAAAATAATGCATTTGGGAAAACATAACCAATACTGTCAATATAAGCTGGGGAACAAAATACTACACCAAACCTCTGAAGAAAAAGATCTTGGCCTACTCATTACTCCTGATTTAAAATGTAATTCACATTGTACCAGACAAGTGAAAAAGGCAAATCAGAATCTGAATTGTATATTCAGACATGTGGCCATTCAGTCATTGCAGGTGTTATTACCATTATATAATGCTTTCGTCAGACCACATCTTGAATATTGCGTACAAGTATGGTCCCCCTATATTAAGGATGACATACATAAAATTGAAAGAGTTCAGAGAAGATTTACTAGGGCTATAGTAGGGATGAAAGGTAAAACTTATGAGGATAGGTTAAAAACTTTGAATTTATACACCTTGAGGTATAGAAGGCAAAGGGGGGATCTGTGTCTTATTTATGGTTTACTACAGGATTCAACCCTTACCAAGGGGATGTGATTAATAGAATCCAAATTTAGACTTAGTAGCCGTAAACATGAAAGACAGCTATTGACTGACAAATGGCATTCACTAAGGAGAAAAAATTGGTTTAGTGTGAGATCAGTCCCATTATGGAACACTCTTCCTACATTTGTGGTAGAGAGCCCAAATATGAATCTATTTAAATCTAATTTGGATCTAGTTAAGTCAGATTCAGACAAATTTGGATAAATATAGGCAAGTGATTAAATGGCAGGCATTATGGACTCATTGTCTTTTCGCCTGAAAAACCTATGAAGTATATCAGGATTCTCAAAATACCATTGAAACAATTGAGCATGAAATTCATAAGCAATGTATGTATGAAAAAAAAAATGATTCACACTGTATGGGTTACAAGATGGAAGACTATCCAATTCATGAAAAATAAGATTGGATAATCCCCCCCTCCTATTTTTTTTAACATACATAGGAATTATTGTTTTAGATGAATGAAATGAACTGTGTGTAATGGATATGTTGATTATAGTGTATATTGTCAATAATTTGTTTTGGATCTTAAATAAAAATTTCCCCCATCTCTTTTCAAGAAGTGCTATGGGATCTTTAATGTCCACCTGGACAACCACCAGAACAGGCAGATGGGACCTCGATTTAACATCTCATCTGAAAGACGGCAACTTAGGAGTGCAGCACCCCCATATGCTGCACTACAGTGTCAGTATTGGAATTTAACCCAAGTGCCAAGTGTGAGGCTAGAACCCACAGCCTTCTGATCTTCCAGCAACATAGCAACTGAAAACCACATCTTGTAAGACAGTACATCCAATGCTATCAACAGAAGAGTTCTGTACAAAGAGCATTCAAGACCAGATTCAGATCCCATGGAGGAACAGGATCAGAACAAAGGTTGACTCCCGTTGACAGCTTTCAGGAAATGAATAAGCTCCCAGTTAGCCCTTAAAGATGAACTCAATGAGGCTCCAAGGGCTGATACCTGGCCTCTCAAGGTGCACAAGGCCAAACCTCTTTCCACTCTTCCTGCAGAAAATCCAAAATCTGTGCAACTGTGGCTTTAGAAGGCTGGATACTTTTCTCACTGGCCTGAGCCAAAATGATGTCCATAAGCAAACATGAGCTACTGACATGGAATTCTTTCTGGCAGCCATCATGGTGTCCACTACCTTCTTAGAAAAACCCTGTTTTAGGAGTCTCCTCCTTTCAGGAGCCAGGCTGTGAGCTGTATTGCTCCCGGATTTGGATGCAGAATGGGACCATGGGAGAGAAGGTACCCTTGTATTGGAAGATGAAATGGTGCATATTGAACTAGATTCACTAAGTCTGAGAACTACTGTCCTCTGGGCCACTCTGGAGCTATTAGAAGAAAGCGTCCTTTTGAGTGCCTTATCTTGTTTATGATCTTGAGAAGAAGTGACAGAGGAGGGAAGGCAGATGCCATGTTGATCAAGTCACCTGAATGGGAATGTGGTCCAACATTGCTTCCCAACCTGACAGGCTGGCATTGGTTGTCAGCATCAACTCTGGGGGGACTTTCAAGGGAGACCTCTTGCTCAGATTTTCCAAACTCACCCATCAACACAGATACTGCCGCAGGAATGGGGAAATTGGAATCCTGGCCTGATAGTCCTGCAAGGTTGGATCCCAGGCCAACAACAATTTGATTTGTAGGGGCCACATGTGAAGGCCAGCCCATGGGACCAGCTCTGTTGTTGCTGTCATGAGGCCCAGAATCCATAGAAGGCTGTGAGCCAAAGTCGATGATTGGCTCCTTATTGCCACTGAACCTCTCTCAACAGGGTCCCTTTCCTGACTGATGAGAGGAAGACCTTCTCCTTGTCAATCTTGAACACTGCTTCCAGGTCCTCTGGGGTCTGAAATGGCTCAAAAGGGCTTTTCTCCCAATTTACTACCCAGCCATGAGACTCCAAAACCTTCAAGGTCCTGGCCACAGACTTCCTCACCAAAGAATTAGACGGCACTCAAATGAGCAGGTTCTACAGGCAGAGGTAGATATTATGTCCCTCCTGTCAGAGTTGAGACACAGGACCATGAGTACCTTTGAGAAAACCCAGGGAGCTATTGCCAGCCAAAATGGGAGCACCCAGTACTGGAAGTGTTGTTCTAGGACTGTGAACCTGATGAACCTCTGAGAAGACTGCAAAAATGGGAATGTAGAGATATGCATCCCTCGGGTCTATGGAAGCTAGATAATCCCCAGGCTGGACAGCCAAAATGATTGAATGTAAGGACTCCACCTTTGAGGTCATGTGGTGAACAAACTTGTTTAGGTGTTTCACATCCAGAATAGGCCTGAAGCCCCTCAACTTCTTGGGAACCTCAAAATAAATTGAGTAGAATCCATGGCCATGTTCACTGGGAGGCACTTGAACAATCATCCTGATCTGTGTGAGGTGGTCCAATGTCTACAGCACTGCTTGCTTCTTCACAGGGTACTTTGGTACAGGGGACAGAAGAAAACTCCCCTCTGAGGGAATGGTTGAAAACTCTATTGCATAACCTAATGCCAAAATGTCCAGAACCCAAACATCTGATTCTATCTGGGACCATCCTGTGTAAAAATAATGCAATCTTCCAATAAGGGAAGGGAGGCAGAGATGGGCCCATGTACCCTCACTGTAAGGTGTGCCCTTTTCATCCTGGGTTTCTGTTGCATCTTTGGGCAAGGATTTCTCTGCTACTGTTGCTCTTGAAACCAGAATAGAATCCTTTACACCTCTGGTCTTTGAAGTTTAGAAAGGGATGAAATCCCCCTTGATACTAATTCTGTCCATCACCTCCTTGACCTTTGGGAGTTGAACCAGCCCTTTGCTGTTGTTTTGACACTGGAAGGTGGCCCTTTTTATCCTGGATATCCTTCAAAATATCATCCAGGCCTGAACCAAACAATAAGCCTCCCTCAAAGGATAAGTTACACAGCTTGGCCTTAGATGTCTGATCAGTGACCCAATGCCAAAGCCATATGACTCACTTAGCGAAAACAATGCAATAAGTGGAGCAAGTTGACATGCATAAGTTCTCCACCATGGCATCCCCTAGAAAAGTGGAGGCCATGGATACCAACTGTAAAATGCTCACCCCTTCTGAATCTGGGGAAAAGAAATTGTCCAGGGTCATAACCCACAGGTTTAAGGTTCTGGCAACAAAAAAGGAGGTGTAATAGGTGTGGAGGTTTGCACCATTGGAGGCGAAGGCTCTCCTGCACTTAGCGTTCACTCGCCTGTAGTGCAAATTGACTGTCTTTAATTAAAATCTTGCTTATGCTGAGAGATTGTCTCAATTAAAACTTATGTCACTTGGACAGAGACATTTGAGGGGGGACTTGTTAATGATGAGAGAAATTGTTCAGGACCAATATTTAATGACTAATAAGGGATTTGAAGTTGAGCATGGTGGTATTATAACTAGAAGGCACAGATATCAACCAAAGGGAAAACATTTTAACACCTTAAAGAGAAAGTATTACTTCTTTTGGAGTATTCTTAACTGTTGAAATTTTCTATCAGCTGATATTGTTTAAGGTAAAAACAAATTAACATTTAAAAACAAGCTGGGCAATTTGAGTTTGTCAGGTATGCACCTAGAATATAATGGGTATTGAGACAGCGCATTATGGGCCCTGGCATATTGCTCCTAATACACCTTTAGTATGCACCCTTACTAAGTCCAAAGACCCTTCAACTGAGATAGTAGTGTGTTTGATGAAATTATGTACAGCTTTATCCACAAGGAGAGGTATTTTCCACTTATGGATATTTTCTTCCAAAAGAGGGAAACACCGTACTTTGGGTTTTGGCAGATATTTTCTCTGGTCTGCACCTGCCTATTTTTGTTCGATAAGCTGGTCACAGTGAATAAAGTTTGGGAAAACACTTTGGAGTGGAGAAGAACACAGAAAGGACATGATTTACATCTAATGCCTCCATGGATTGCACCTCCCTAAACGTCAATGTCCTACAAGCCTCAGTTATCAGATAGGACAAGAATTTGGTATCAAGCAGGAGAGAGATAGGAATACTCCTCTTTGGCTCCATCCACTCCCCTTTCTACTTCTACTTAGAGGGTGTGACCTCACCATCATCAAGTAACTTCTTTGCATCAAGATTTTCTCCAAGATCCTCGATATCCTTCTCCTGACCCTCTGTATGGTCAAGGTAAGGGTCTTCCTGTAGATCCATATTAACAGACTTGTCCTGCTCTCATGCACCCGGACGAGCCTGTGTGGGCTCCCCTGACCGAAGGGTCCTGGTTTGTGGATGATTTGATGTGTCTAATGGGATGTCCTGGAGAACATCTGAACCCAAAAGCTCTCCTAAGAGCAACAACAAATATTTGCACAATTCTGCTTTGCCATTGCCAGCTGGCACACCAGGTACACCCCGATCTCAGAGTTCTGACTGGGGGGAACTGTAAAAGACATATTAGCTTGAGTAACACAGTGGGGGCAATAGGAATCCAGAGGAGAAGGTTGCATTACTCTTTTGTAGGTCTTACATCGTTTAAACACTCGAGGTCTCTAATAAGCCATGGTGCCAAAACACTATCACTAGAGATGTCCAAAAGGCAGAATAAAGTTGACAAAACTGACTGAAAAGACTCAAAATAGTACTGGAATGGAGGACTCCTGTCTTGATCCCCACCTTGACTGTAGGTAAAACAGACGTAGAAAAATGTTTATAGCAGCTGAGAAGCTTCAATGGCTGTAGGGAGAATAATCATGCCAGCTAGCTGTCGTGCTGAAAACTGAGGAGAAAACAGAGCTGCTGTGTCTATCACTAGAAAAAGGTGTAGGCATGTGCACTCCCGTGAAATGCACGTGTGTGATGTCACAATGCTGGACATGATGTTGGCACATCAGGGGGCATGCAAGAGATGCATTGAGGCTGGAGAAAGCCTCTGAACTGCAATACAGCGTGAGCCCAATTGATGGTGCTCAGAAAACAAATGGCGGGAAACCTGCACAGCTCAATGGAGCCATTGAAACCCACCACATAAACTATGGCAACAGATCCCCAACAAAAGACTGCCTAAAACAACTCATCCTATTTAGAGTCAGTGTTTCTTCTCTCTCCCTTTGCAAAAAAAAAACAGCAAAGAGCAACTGAAGAAAAAAACTTAAAGGGGACATATCCCCTCAAACATCAAAGAGCAGCTGAGGGAAAAAAAAAATAAAGGGGAAAGATCCTCTCAAACTTTAACCACTTCAAAGCACCTGTAAACTAAAATGAAAGGAAATGAACAAAAAAATAGTCACCTTATAAACCTTGGGTTGGGGGAGAAAATCAATGCCCAAAGACAGAAGAGAGATACAGGGAATGCCCTAAAACAAAACACCAAAACAGGTACTTACCTGAGGCACTATGATTTCCTAAGGAGAACAACAGGAGACCTGCTAAAAAACACAAACATCACTGAATTGTTGTGGCAGACAATACCCCCCCAAAAAGGGCAGGTTAGCCAATTTGAAAGCTGCAGATTAACAGGATCGATTTTAAATTTAGGGGTGCTCTCTGTCACCAGGTAGTCCTGACCTGCTATACAGAATTGCAGCCCCAAAAGGTAGACAGCAAAGAAATTATTTTTCTTCTTCACAGAAATGTCTAGGTTGTTTCCCCCTAGATGGCACAACAAAGACTGCAGAGTTGCTGCTGCATGGAATGTTCAGGTACCCAAGAGTCTATGCTGAATACAACCTTGGGCTGTGCCATTTCCTCTAGTAGGGGTGTACATCATCCATTTGTAATGACTCCCATGACAAAGTGGAGTGCTACAAAAAGTATATTTCATAAAAAAAGGAGCTCAAGAGCAAGGGGACATGCTATGAAGCTCGAGAGAGAGGTAGATTCAGGAGAGCTATGAGGAAGTACTTCATCATAGAAAGCGTGGTGGATTTCTTGAACAGCCTTCAAGCAGAGATGATAGGGCAGAAAACAATGGTGGAGTTGAAGACTGCATGGCATCAGCATAAGGGAATCTTAGTGGAAAGGAAGAGGGAGGGAGAAAAAGCAAGAGATCAATTAGGATCTGCAGCGATACTGCAGGTGGGGGAAATGGGCAGACTGGGTTGGCTAAGCGGTCCTTATCTGCTCTCAAATGTTATGCTTCTGTATTTCTGCACCATCTGGGAATCCCCTTCACATTGAGGTACATACCCTCCCTCCCTCCCTGAGAATGATAATTAATGGGGTGCCTAAGGCTTTTGACTCCCCTGAAGCTGTGGCCTACTTTCTAGGCACCCTGATAACCAGATCTGCAAACAGTAAGACTTGCACTCCTGGCACTGAGAGGTGGACCACAATATCTTCTCCTGCCCTGGCTGCTGGGCCTATGGTTACTATACCAGCTTGCCATTTAAACCAGAGCTAGACATCTCATAGTCCCAGGGAAGAACAGGGATTACCTCCAGCTGTTATCCATGGACCAGTACCCTTGATTGCACCCCCACCTCATGGACAGCAACACATATGAAGGTATCTGTACTAATCTTAGGGCAGAAGCACTTATCGTATTTAGCATAAGTTTCAGGATCTGAGTTCTACTGTACTTCTCTAATGCATATTATGCTTTCCTATACTTTTATAAAGTATTCTGCTACTGGGAGATGTTATCTATTATATTTTATTGTACAATTGTAAGTTATGCAACAGTGCCATCTTTAGTGCTTGTGCACAACTGTAACTACAAGTGACCTTGGAAGCATCACACACCTTATTGTTCACTTATCTTCTGAAAACTAAGCAACTTCTCATGTTTGTTAGGATGGCTACTGACACCACCTATTTTTAGCCAATTGCTTACTTTTTCTGTATCTTCTTTGGTAGTTACCATGACAATTATTGGGGTATAGACCCCTTGCAGCATGTAGCTTTACTGAGACTAGAGACTGCATCTACATAGGTATGGAAGCTGGATATTCTCCCAGCAATTACACTGTTGGTTGTAAGCTTGTATTATTATTATTTGCCAGTAATACATTAAATTTATTGGACACCACTTGTCTGTCATCTCTTCCTTTTGTGCAGTTCCAACAAGAACCTGAGAAAGGTAATTTCATTACCCAGTTACATTTGGTGACCGTGTGCAGATTGGAATGTACAAAGTGAAGATTCGATTGAATTAATTTTGAATGTTAAGTAGTGTAGTGCATTTCTCATTTACTTGGCCCTACTTGTACTTACAGTGTTTGTTGGTCTTGGGCATCGCACACCCACACCAGACCCTTTTACACTCCCTCTGCAAGTGATAGCATACTGCCTTGGCACCACCGTTTGCCCACAGGGGGACTAGAAAGCCATTGGGTAATGGCACAAAGGATTTTATCCTGTCTTCTGACTGCTTCTTTGTTTGTTTGTCTACCCCTTCTTTGTCATGCCTGAACTTTGCACTGACTTAAGACTCAGCGTCTCGAATTACCTCACATCCCATTGTGGATGGACATATTTCATGCTGGACGTGAATTCTGCAGTCAACCCACTGCTGCTCATCTTGGAGTACTAACTAGAGTCCAAACACACAACCAAAAAGTACAACCTTAAAGGTCTTTTGGTTGCGGCTCTCCATATCGCTGTTGAGAGTCTCACAGAGAAGTGTTCCTCCCTTGAACTGCAAAATGCATCTCTAAAAAAAGAGATGGGCTTGCAGACATTGGAGTTACAGAAAAAGGAACAGAAACTAGCAGAGGAGACACAGTCACTCCGCAATGCCAATAACAGACTGTTGCATTGTACTGCTCAAGACTCTAAGTGAGAAATTTGTATGTTGAGAGATGATTTCAAAAGGTTGAAATGTGATTAGAAATAGGTAGCATATTTTAACGATATTTTGAGTGACACAAATGATAGTTTGAGTAAAGAGAGTGCTGAGTTGAAAGAGGAGAATGAGCAAGTGAATCGTGAGTTAGACAGAGAACTTAGGGAAAACGTCAAATTGGGTGCAGCATATAGAGTATTGCAGCATGAGGTCGGGAAGAGTATTGAGCACGGCACTGCAAGAGTTTGTCACAAGAAATGTACAGCAAAGATAGCTAAGATGCGCCATCAATGAGAGGCTCTTGCTGGCCATGTTAAGGCTATGAATGGGTTCCCATATACACCCATTGACATTGCATCATACGGTGATGACGACTCTGACTTTGATGATGATGCATCCCACGCCACACAAAAGTCCAGCCCCCATACGGCTGTAATTTTTTCCAGCCATCCCCAAGATGGCGCCTACATCTGCACACCCTCTATGTTGCCACATCTTCACAAACATGGTGGAAGCAATGTACAATGCCAAGACGCAGCCCCCATGACACAGGCAGATGGCCTGTATTCCATGGTGCACCTCCGCTTGCTCCCCTCTCCAGGGATGACACAGCTGAGGTCTGCGGTCTAATTCAAGAGGCCATTACTAATATTGCTGTAATGGACAGCCAAAGGAATGGTCTCTGGGATGAAATTGACAGAATATTTGA
Source organism: Neoceratodus forsteri (assembly GCA_016271365.2). Taxonomy (NCBI): domain Eukaryota; kingdom Metazoa; phylum Chordata; order Ceratodontiformes; family Ceratodontidae; genus Neoceratodus; species Neoceratodus forsteri. Next base: position 879,301,289 of record CM028129.1, read on the forward strand.
GGCAACTGTCAACCAGGATCATGCATTCAAGGCAGTCGCGGATGTGGCTGCGAAAGCTTCCCTTTGCGGTGCCATGGAATGGCTTGACTTGAACACGATTCCTCATGCTTCCAACCCCTTGCAAATTGCTCATTCTGTCCAGCAAATTGCCCAAAGCATTGGACAGATGGACCTGACTGACAATCTCAGTTGCCATTTGGAGAAGGAGAGCTCTCTGTGCGAGAAGCTTTCTCTCCAACCCGAGTACCAGGTTCAAGTCTTGTGACAGACAATCAAACCTACTCTCTGGGCCAAGCTCCTAGAGACTGAAATCAACTGCAAGACACTCACATACAATGATATTGCTGTGGCCCTCATTGCTGTCAACCTCTGAGGTGTCGGAGCTTGCTTGGCCTACAAGGTTAAGCAGAATGCAAAGAAAAGTTCTGTGGCCTACCACCAACAGTTATGGCTCACTTATGAAGTTGGTAAAGCACTTGCAAATAAATTTTCTGTCCAAGACCAGAGTGAGTACAAGGATTTGTACATCCAGAACATGACTCTGGGCCTACAGGAAAAGGTTGAGCTTAATGTTTACCTGAGTATTGACACCTTTGCGAATATCCTAACCAAAATGGAATGTGCCTACCATGTATACCTCCGTAATCTCACTTTTGGTAAAACCAACAAACTGCTGCCATTCAAACTTCAGCAGCACAGGTTGTCACAGTGCAACCTACCCCGATACACCTACCCACTATACAGTGGAAGGTAACAACCAGAAGAATGATGCCCCTTCTGACGACAAGCAGTCACACAAGGGGCGGCAGAACTACAAGAACAACAGGAATAGAGACAAGAGCAATTGGAAAAATCCAAATGCCCAGTTTGATGGCCGGAACTATAATAGTCCTAGCTATTGGAGTTTAAGAGATGAGAATGAGACCCTCCGCAAATTGCTGGAGGAGGTCCATGATGAGAGAGAAGCTAGGCCTACGCATACTGTATCAGCCCTCACTCGTGCCGCTGGACAGCCACGCAGCCAGAGAAATCCATTTTTGCCTTTGGCTGCCAAACAACTGAGCAGCTGAGGAAAGAATCCTTTCATAGCATTTGCTACTGGCCAGGCTGATGCAATGACCAAGGAGAAAACATCCGTGCAGGCCGATGTTACACCTGTGACATCGCAGGCACACTTGTTTCTCATGCAAGACATACAGGAGGCCCAGAGAGATCCTGTGGGCCTCAGATTCCAGGCACAGGATGATGATGATGACTCTGAAAATGCAGACTGACAATTATAGGCCCCAGTCCGGATTGTGAGTGACCTGTTTGTTGACACAAATGGATGGCCTTGTGTGAAGGCCACAGTCGGGGGCTGCCACCTCATTATGCTTCTGGATACCGGAGCAGCCATGTCAGTCCTCCATAATAAGGACCCAGTCTCATCTGACTGGTCTACTGGCTGGAAGACCAGTGCCCAGGGTGTAGATGGCACCCAGCTACACACCTACCAATCTGTTCCTCTACCTGTGGTGGTAGGCCACCTCCAGACTGATTTTGTTTTTGTCCTCATGGTATTAAGTCATCACCCCAGTATATTGAAAATTGACTTTCTAGCACTACATGGCTATATAGTGGACCTAGCCAACAGGCTACTTCTCCAAATCAAGGGACAGTGACATGCTGTCACCATTCCAGACTCGCACATGGTGGCAGCCATCTCCTATAACAACAAGCAGTATGTCATCATGGCTCTATTCAAAAGTCATGACCTATTTTTTGAACTTGCTACTCTGCTGCAAAAACACCTTGATGTGTTTGCTACCAACAAGCATGATTGTGGTAGGATGCACACTACCACTGAAACCACAGGACCCAACCCTGTGAGGCAGAAGCAGTATCCATTTCCTGCTGAAGCCTTATCATCACTGAGGGAGACCATCCAGTCACTGCTTCAACAAGATGTGATTAGGACCTGTGTCTCCACTGTCAACTTGCCTACTGGCCTGTGAAAAAGCCAAATGGAGCTTGGAGACTCACAACTGATTACAGGAAACTTAATCAAGTTACCCCCAGTTGCACTTCAACAGCTGCACCAGCTGTTGACACCTGACAAAAAGTGGTTTACAGCTCTTGACATTGCTAATGGGTTTTGGTCACTCCCATTAGCAAAGGAAAGCCAACACAAATTCACTTTTACCTTTGATGGGCGCCAGTACACCTAGATCTGCCTTCCCCAGGGCTGCCACAACAGCCCTCCCCTCTTCCATCTTCACATGATGGATGCCCTGCAGGGGTTCTCCACACTCCAGTGTCTCCTGCAGTACAAGGATGACTTGCTTCTAGCAACCACAATGAAAGAAGATCATTTGGCCCTCCTAGATAAACTTCTGACTCTCCTCAAGAGAGCAGGCCTCAAGTACAACCCCTCTAAGGCACAACTGTGTGAAAAAGAGTTTAACTTCCTTGGTCTACATATCACAGACCAAGGCAGAAGCCCAGCATTCAAGAAGATCCAGGACTTGTAAGATCTGCCACTTCCTACTAGCTTGACAACACTCAGATGCTTCTTAGGGAGTGGTAAACTATTCCAGGGATTTTATCCCGGACTTTGCCTTGAAGGCTGCTCCCTTGTATGAACTTTTGAAAAAGGACATCCCATGGACATGGGGCCCCACCCACACTGAAGCTGTCACAGAGCTTAAGCAGGTCTTAGCCTCAGCCCCAGCACTGATCAATCCAATCCCAACCCAAATGTTCCATTCCATTTGGAAACTGCCACCTCTGATGTGGCCATGTCTGCAGTGCTGGCACAAAAGTACAATGGATACCACAGACCCATTGCCTACACATCTCAGATGCTGTCCCCAGTAGATAGAAATACAGTTTCTGTAAAACGACACTTTTGGCAACCTTCTGGGCTGTCAAACATTTTCTTTTCTGTACATCATTGGGTATGCTCCTGTTATCTTGCATACCTGCCATACTCCAACCAACTTTTTACTTGAAAGTAAAAGATGGTTCAGTCTCCAACACCAGACTCACCCACTGATCTTTGCTTTTTCAGGACAGGGACATCAAAGTACTGCCTGCTAAAATGCCCTCAATCTTGGCCCATGGGCTACTCTACACAGGTAAGCCCCATGACTGTGCCCTCCAATCTCCTGACTTACCTGAGCCAGGACCATTCCTACTGGCTACACCAGATGTTTTTCAAGATACCACCATGTATCATATCTTTACACATGGCTCTGCCTCTTATATAGATGGAAAGCAGGTGGCAGGATTTGGGGTGCTCATTTAGGACAATGATGGTGATTTCAGGTGCATTTCCAGGAAGTGCACTGTTATCTCCTCACAGTATGATGAATTGGCAGCTGTGGACTGTGCTTTGGAAGTCATGCCCTATGGCATAGCATGTGCCCACAAGCCAATTTAGGTGAAAAGAAATGCCAGATTGTTGCCCTAAAGGCAAACTGGACCATGGAATGTGATACAAATTGATTTCATTTGTCCCTTGACCAACTACAGCAAGAACAACAAGTATGTACTTGTTGTCACAGATTTGTTTTCTAAGTGGGTAGAATCAATTCCCACTAAGAGTAACACGACAAAGACAACTGCCAAGATTCTGGTAGATTAATTGTTCTCCAGGTGGGACCTACCCTTAAAGACAAACTCAGACCAGGGAACCAGTTTTATAGCTGAGCTGATGAAGCAGACACTCCAACTGCTTGGAGTAGATCAGAAATTCCATATCCCTTACCATCCTCATTCCTCAGGTCAGGCAGAAAGAACTGACAGAAGAATCAAATAGATGTTATGCAAATTCATCAAAGACAATCCCAAGGATTGGGATTTCCTCTTGCCACTACTATTGATGACAATCATGGGCACTCCTGCAGCAACTACTCAGTGCACACCTTAAAAGGTTATGACTGGTAGAGCCATGAGATTACATGAGCACCTGTTGATTGATCTCCACACCCCTACTGCAGATCGAGTATCTGTAGACAAGTACATTGATAAGCTTCATGATGACATCATGAAGACACACCTGTTCACTGCAAATCAAATGGGTAAGGCTCAACAACAAGCTAAAGCTCATTTTGATAAGCATGTCAAAGAAGTTGACTGGCAAGTTGGAGACCAAGTTATGCTTCTCCAATACGGATAATCAACTCATTCATTTGCCAGCAAATGGGAAGACCCATACCCCATTGTTAACAAACTCAGCCCTGCTGTTCATCAGGTTCACCTTCAACAACAAAAGAGGACCTCTGACAAGTGGTTCCATGCTAATCAGCTCAAGTTGTACAAATGTGACTAAACTTACTTTGCCCAACCCATATGAGGTGGAATAGTACCCCACACTTAACAATCCTTTTCTGTTTTCTTACAGGTACACTTGCAAGATGGCTATCTTTCACCTCCTCATCTTGGTGGGACTACTACTACTGCTACTACTACTACTACTACTTCCCCAGACTGCATCCCAGAATAAACCTTTATCAACTCACAGACAATATGTAGAACATTTGCTTAGAAAACTTGAATATTCAGCCTTCATGGGAGTTCATATTAATGTGCCCAACAAAATGATTACTGTTGAAGAAGGCTCAGACACCTATTTTGATGCCATGGTAGTAGCTCCAGAGAAATCCACCCTTTCCATTCAATGGAAAACTGATGTTAATGGCTACACACTCCCTGTAGCCTGCCTATCCAAAGGTACATTCCACAGATGGACCAATACTGACATATCTAAAAATGATACACTCTCTATTCAACAGACTTCCCCCAGATATACTGGTCATTGTAACCTTACTGCTCTTATTGATCCTGCTTAGTGTGACCACCTCCCCTCTGATTAGTCACAGAGTTTCTTTCTTTCTTCATAACTATGTAGCCACTAAAGCTCTTTTTCTTTCTGTAGTCCCACCCACCGAAGAAGAAATAACTGACTGTCCTCCCCAGGAGAAAGGTCCTCCTAGTGGTTTGACCACCACTTCCCTTCCAGGAGCCCTGATTAATAATGTACAATGTATGCATATCCCAGTTATTTTCAATCTTACACATTGGAATATGGCTGAGATTGGTCTTTGTCACACGACCAATATGTCTAACTTTTACAGTATGATGCTTACAGATATTGTAGCCATGTACCAAACACGCACTAATGATCCTGTCTGTGGTCCCCATACCACTGATCATGTAGGGGTCATCAGATCAGCACCTAATGCTGAAGCTAGACCGCACACTAAGCATGACACTGCAGATGTAACCAGTGCAGCAGGCACCATTTCTGGCCTTTTTGGCTCAGGCATGTCTATTTGGAATAGAGCAGATATAGCCACTATTAAAGTGCAAACTCTTAATTTTAAGCAAGCTGTTAAGAATGATATCCTATCCCCACTGTTACATGGTGTAGATGGTTTAAGTAAAGAAGAATGCTTTACAGTCTATAATATGCAGGAAATTGCCAAAGGGTTCAATGATACTAAAAATAAGATTAATGAACTGAGTTTTCAAAATAATAAGGAGGCAGACAAGCAATATTTTGCCTGTGAACTTTTATGCTCTGCTTATGGTTCTTATGTAATTGCCACTGTTAACAATCTCTTCAGGGACTTGGAAACAGGCCACAATCCAGATCTCATCCATGATAGAAGAATGGACAAATGGTATTGTCCTCATTGCAGATTCAGTGGTTGCATTGCTATTTGTTTAGCAAACAAGGTTAACATTTCTATGTCCATAGCTCAAAACCTTGGATATGTCTCCAGACATCCAAACCAAGCAGCTTGTTATTTTACTAAGACTTGTTCAATCCATGACATGTTTGTCACGTTTACTGTCTCACTACCCTGCTTTGATCCTGAAACATCTGTTTCTAATAAACTGGCTGCTATCAATTCCATCAGACATGTTGATGATGACATCTATCGAGAAAGAACAGACTTACCCTTATTTCTTGTCTGCCATGCTGTGCTCCAAGCCTGGGTGGCACCCCTCACAAACTGTTGTGCCAAGAAAGGATATTACAACCTGTGCCACTGTAATGTCTTCGACATTGTGAAACCTGTATGTTGCTACTCTCTGGAGCACCTTGACTGGTCCTACACTTTGGGTGAAGAATTGCTTTATAACCTTACTGATGTTGATGAGGAGGATGATGAATCTAAATCTCCATGAGTTGCATCTTCTGTGCCAGATGCCAAAACAGCTAAATCTCAAAGCTACCTGGAGGAGGTATATCGCTTCACTTCACTGCTCACCAACTAGTCTTTCTCTTGCCCCATACTTGTACAGCGATGGAGGGTTCCAACTGTAAGAGTGACTTACAATTCCAATGGGCAGTATTATATAGTGACAAATCATTTGCTTATGGTCAAAAATGTTGTGTTATTTCAACACCTAACTTCTGTTTTACTCCACAGCAGAAAACAATCATTGGTCACACTATTATAACTCCTGTTTCTCTGCCTGAACCAGATGTTATTGATACTGATCTGCAATACTTGCTTGCCTCGTCTCAATATTTGCCCGTGTTTAACGTTCACATTGACCCTTTAACACTTCGTTTGAAATCTCTTTTAGATAGAAAGGATTCACGTTTGATTTATATTAGCAGTAACACTTCCAAAGCTGGCAATACTCTTAATGATCTTATTAATGATGATGATTTAAGCACTGCTCTATCCATTACCTGGTTAGAACTCACTTTTAAAGCTTTTGTTAATATCCAAGCATTTTTGATTGTTTTTCTGATGCTAACCCTTTGCTGTCTGCGGCTTATTTTAAGACAACACCAAGAACGACTCAAATTCCTTTACAAGGCTTGTGCATTGGGCTTGTAAATGACTATTTAGCTCTATCCCACTATTTACCTGGGATTCTTGCCCCTTTTGAGGCAACACTGGGGGGGGATGTTATCCATGGACCAGCACCCCTGATTGTACCCCTACCTCGTGGACAGCAACACATTTGTAGGTATCTGTACTAATCTTAGGGCAGAGGCACTTATCATGTAAGCATAAGTGTCCTGTTACCCCCTCAGCATTCTCCACTGTCACCTACCTCCTCCTCCCACCCCTACCATTCCCCACCAACACCCTAACCTACCCTCTACCCCCCTCTTGAAGGCACTTCCAGATTTTGGGTCCCCCAACCCCTACCTAACCTGCACTTTTGCTACCCATCCATCACCCTCTGACAATGGCACTCAGTCTACCCACCCTCTCATCAAGCCTACTACCCTATATTCACTATCTGTTCTATATAATGTACTGTCTGCTATGAAATATATCTTCTCATTAACTGGCTCATTATGTCTCACCATTATGTACTGTAAATTTATAGCCTTGCCTTTGCTGTGTTAATCCTGTAACCATGATCTGCCTCTGTATGTATGTTCCCCTCCATCCTTCAATGTGGAACCTTTGTAAATGAGCAGTAATTGCTCAAAGATATTTGTAATCCTAGCATCTAATAAATAAATAAATAAAAAATAAGTGTCAGGATCTGAGTTCTACTGTACTTCTCTAATGCATATTATGCTTCCCTATACTTTTATAATGTATTCTGCCACTGGAGGATGTTATATATTATATTTTATTGTATAATTACAAGTTAGGCAACAGTGCCGTCTTTAGTGCTTGTGCACAACTATAACTGCAAGTGACCTTGGAAGCATCACAGACCTTATTGTTCACTTATCTTCTGCAAGCAGAGCAACTTCTCATGTTAGTTAGGATGGCTACTGACACCACCTGCTTTTAGTCAATTGCTTACTTTTTATGTATCTTCTTTGGTAGTTACCATGACAATTATCAGGGTATAAACCCCTTGCAGCATGTAGCTTTACTGAAACTAGAGACTGCATCCACATAGGTAAGGAAGCTGGATATTCTCCCAGTGAGTACACTGTTGGTTGTAAGCCTGTATTATTATTATTTGCCAGTAATAAATTACATTTATTATCTGGACACCACTTGTCTGTCGTCTCTTCCTTTTGCGCACTTCCAACAAGAACCTGAGAAAGGTAATTTTATTACCCGGTTACACACCCCAAAACCAAGAGATGAAATAGGAAAGTGTGCAGTATAGTGAGAGGATGCACCTGGGCATGTGGTGCCTGAACTGCCTGAAAGGTGACATGAGTCATGTGAGTGGAGCGAGGAACTTTGCAAGTTTCAGCATTGTCTCAAGCTCTTGCTGTCCTGAATATTTTGGATTGCAGTATGTTTCTGCACTTTTTGCACTGAAATAAAATTAAGCACTTTATGAACATTAACCTGGTATAAACTTGTATTCTTTGACAAAGACATGAAGACATTATGCAAAGTGGCAGTGTTTTGGTTTTGAGTGAGTCGAGACAGTAGCAGGTGCTGGCTTTGTTATCTTGGTATGGGGTCAGTATAGTACTACTGAAACAGTGCATGAAAACCTCATGGTCTATAGTGCGAAATGCATTACAGCAATGGGTATAATAGTGGTAGGACACTACCACTACCCCGTCGCACTCTAAGAACTGGAAGAAGGTCTGAAGAGGATAAGGGTGCTGTGCCTGGTAGTGCCACTCTCATGGTGGAGTGGCTATGGTACATGCACCTGGTGTAGTGGTGTCCTGGGGATCAAGGTTTGGTTCCCCATCTTCCAAGATTTTTTGTGTGTGTTCTACCAAAAATAATCCTAAGTGCACCCACTCTGAGTATTCTCTTTTGCCCTTGGTCCACAGTCCCCTTTGGAGTTAGTTATATTAGTTTGGGGGTGTGAAGGGGGAAGAGCCCCCTGCATAAACAAAATGTTCCCTATTGTTTCTAACGGTGTGCACACTCATAGTAAGGTTAGCATATTTACCAGACCTTATTTTGCCAAACACTGTTTTCTGTGTGGCACTGTTGTGATGCACGGTTTTGGCCACAATATTATAACCCCATGCCTGTTTTCTTAAAGATAAAATTGGAACTAGATTAGAAACAGGAAAAGTGAGCTGTGCCCTCATCCATTCCTGCAACCATAACCACAAGGATGTTGAATTGGTTGAGGGTGGAAGAAATGAATTCTCTGCACTACTGGCCTCAAAAATACATATGCTCCCCTTACCTCATATGCATTGGATCCCACAGCTAACAGAGACCCACAATGAAGCTCTTCAGCTTCTCCTACAGTGCCTGTAGCTCTGCAAGTATCCTCAATACTGGGGACAGCCGCAGCCCCTGCATGTTTTTCAATATCATTGGCTGAGGTAGTTGTTGCAACAGTGCCTTTCCCCTCTGTGATCTCATCAGGCCAGGAGGATGCAACCTGTGCTACTCACACAATGCCACAAAACTCTGCAGGACCAGGGGCAGGTCCTATATGACAACATCCTCACCCCAAACTGTTAGCTCACTCTACCTGTAAAAGAAAAGCCTCTTTGTTTTTTTCCTGGCTTGCCAGAATGTGTTTCCTAACAGGGGAATGTTGCTGCACATTAAGATAGTGGGAGTTTTGCTTTAAGACAGCTGCTTTTGGTATAGTAACACAGACCCTGCCTAGTTTCCTCATATATATCCCTTCCCTCATTGGACTATACTTCAGGCAGGGGTCTCCAGCATTTGGATTGCTTGCACACCCAGCACGGCTGTGCGAGTGTGAAGTGTTGCACCTACCCCTGGTGGAGCTATCTAGAACTTACAGCTCCCAAATGACCCTAGTGGTCAAAGCCTCAGCATAATGCCTGTATATTGCAACCCATCAACAACCCCCTCTGAGCCACAGACTCTGAATTTACTGTTAAACCTGAGACAATATACACAACTTTGTACACTTCTTGACCCCACAGAAGATGACCTAATGGAAACCATCTTTCCAGGTCTGCTACTGGTCCTAGCATGCTACATCACTGCTAACCAGCAGAGTCATTTAACACCAAATCCTCCTTACGATATAGACATGGACAAATGCTGTTGTCATAAACACTTTCTCCCCATGAACTACTCAAGGGAAATCCATTGTATTGTCAGCAGTTCAACAAAACAAGGCTACAGTGAGCAAATGCTACTCTCTTCATTGGCTTCTTACCTTCCTTGCTCCAAAGTCCTGGCTCAAACTGATCTCAGCGCCATGCTCTAAGACTTGCTAAAATAATCCAAAGGGTGATGAAAACAAACTCCCAGTCTCAGGTGACCCATGAACTGCACCACTATGCACCATCTGAATCACATGCATTCGGACTTTGCATGTGCAGAAACAGTACTTTAGATTCCCTCTTGCCCAGTCAGCACTAAACTGTCATACAGTCAGGACTAGTGCAGGAACTTTTCAGTCTTTCCAGCTGAGTGCAGACACTTGGAGCATAGGTTGTTATGGACACAAGCAAGGTTCCTCACTCCATGGGTTGCTCAATGCTCTTCTACTGGGACTTGCTAAAGGTTCAAAGTGGGATGTGTTTGCAACAATGACAATGTCTTATTTCACTGTTCAAGGACCTGACCTGATGTTGAGAACCCTTGAGAAGGTCAATGCTGGCACAGGGAAGAAGGAATGCCAGATGATACCCCACCAGATCCCAGGACAGTGCATGTATCCTTTTTATATGACTTATTAGTTGGTAACAAAATTGATCTCCTTTACAAGTTGCTTTGCTAAGCCCCCCCAGTGGGGTCCAGGTATAGAGGACAGATGAAGAATCAATATATCAGCCCTACCGTAGCCAGGTTGTACCTTTATGACTAGCACATGTGACCCTCTCCCCTTGATTTGTGATATGCTGGAACAACTGTTGGCTAAAGATAACCAAATACCATTGAAGGGTAGGGCTAGAAAAGAAAGAGAAGTCAGCTTTAATGGTCACTTGCAATGAGCTAAGCCTTAATGACCCTAGGACTAGCCATACCCATATAGCTGTTTTAGCCCCTTACCACCTCCTCTCGGGGGGCTGAGGTGTGAGTGGAGGTGGTAGGAGTAAGCCACACATCTATGATATGACATCCCAGGTGTCCCATTAATCTTGGGTTCTGTCTGTTACTGTTTTATCTGCTCTTTACCTCCTGAAGCCCACCAATGAAACCCTATGCCTGAGGTTAATACCAGCAAATATCAATCTTGTGTAGGGGTAGAGGGTTACTGCTCCCATCTGCAGGACACCATAGCTGGTCAAACAACAGGTCTTCCTGCTACCCTTGCTGGGATCATATCAGATAACAGTGAATCCCTTTCCATATGCCTCCTACTTGTGGATGGAGAATCTATTGACTCTAAGAACTGGGACCTGCCTATCCTCACAGTCTGTACTGCATGGAGAGCCCAAGACATTTATCTTTTTGTATATCAGAGGGGTTGGGGACACACCACCCCCACTCTCTAGGTATATGTGCTTAACTTTGTTGGGGCATATTATCAAAATGGGAAACTATGATGTCATTGTGTGTTTCCTAGACACTTAATGCACTGTTCATCTCAGTCTAGTTAGTAGAGTTAGACCACCCTTGTGAGAGCATGTATGTCACCTTGGGCTACCAGCCAGTGCCCGGTCTCTAACATTATGCCTCAGACTGTTGTGTCAATGTATATAGTTTTGTTCTTTTCTGTAACAGTAATTGCTACTGTTGGTTTTGGATAAATATGCCTTTTGACTCGCTGTGTTTCAAATCTCAGAATGCTCTACATCTTACTGCTTGGAGGGGAAGGGCTAAACTGTGCTTTCCTCAATTACCTGTTTCTGTTAGTCCCTCATGGATACCACCTGTAGGCACTACCCAGCATCCTAAAGTGCTTGCCTCTTCTTCTCAGATAGGTCATTCTGGTATGCATTTTTGTCTCATAAGTTTTGATGGTGGATTTAAGATTTCTTAGTTGAAATGTTCATAGGAAGAAACTTTCTGTGAAGCAGAAGCAAGATCTCACCCATCTAAGAACACTACGCACACAGGTGGCATTCCTCCAGGAACCAAGCTTTTATCTCAGGACTCTAAGAAATTAAAAGGGGAATGGGTGGGGACAGAATTACACAGTTCAACCAAGGTTAAGAAAAGAGGATGTTCCATCCTCATTCATGAATCCCTGCACTGGACCATCATTAACAAAAAGGTTGACCCTGATGGCAGATGGGTTTTGGAAATGCTGAAAAGGGTTCTGGACTCCTACTTCTGAGAAATCTCTATGCCCCATATGTAGACTCACCATCTTTTTTCCACCAGATGGCAGACAAAGTCTTACATTTTAATGACTGCAATGCACCTGTGCTTATAGGAGGGGACTTCAACCTGGTGCTAGACCATGTGATGGACCACAGCCATGTTTCAGCAGAGCCCCACTGCAGTACACAACAGGCAGTCCAGCTATGGATGGAAGACCAGGTCCTGTCAGATGTGTAGTGTATGCACAACCCCAGAGTCAAGGACTATACAAGCTACTCTGTAGCCCATTAATCCTACAGCAGACTGGATATGTGGCTTGCTTCACCCAACTTCCTACATATGGCTACGGCAGTCACTATCCAACAACTAACTATATCTGATAATGTGTTGGTTTAGCTTGATGTCCTTTGGGTCCTCTTGACAACAAGTGCTCCTCTTGGTGGCTAGACTCCCTGCTGATACATGACCACCACTTTACGTTGAGCATACAGACTGAGGACCCTGCCTTTTTCCAGACCAATGACACTGGTAAAATTTTGGTAAGTGTAATGTGGGAGGCCTTTAATGCCACATTATGGGGCTATTAATTGGGTAGGCAAAAAGGCAAAGGCAAATGGCCAATTTTTTTCTTAAGGTGCCCTATCCTAGAGGGTCTAGGTGCCATAAAAGTAAAAAATACAGAATACAAAAGTTAAAAGATAATAAAACAGGTGCAAAAACATGCATCGGTATAAATGACTTAAACAGAATATAATAAGCCAGCAGGCTTATAACAGAAATAAAAACAGCTGCCTGGAAGACAGATAATATAAATTAGAACTGTCATTAAAAGACAGTGTCTGGGAATGCCTGATTGAATAAATAGGTCTTGAGGTGGACTTTAAATGCCTTAATTGAAGAGGCCTCCCTTACAGCTGGAGGAAGCAAAGTCCACAGGATGGGGCTGGCAACACTAAAAGTTCTGTCGCTGGCAGTTTTTAACCTCATCCTGTGAATTGCAAGGAGACTCCTAGAGGAGGAACAGAGGGAGCGGACCAATCCAGCAGGTGTTAGAAGGTCAGTCAAGTAGCCAGGGCCATGTCCATATAAGACCTTAAAGGTGAGCAAGCCCACCTTAAAGAGGACCCTCCACCTGACTGGTAGCCAATGCAGTTCACGCAATACCAGGGTGATATGACAGTATTTAGACTGCCCCATCAGCAGCCTGGTGGTTGTGTTCAGCACTAGCTGCAGCCAGCGCATGGTACACCAGAGACCCCGAAGTAGAGCGCATTTCAGTAATCAAGCCTCAGTGTCACAAAGGCATGAACTAAGGTGGTGAGGTCCTCGGACGGAAGTAGGGATTTGATCCTGGTGATATTCCTCAGATGGCAAAATCTGGAATGGACAATGGACAACACTTGGGATTCAAATGTCAGCCCATTATCGAGAATAACACCAAGATTGCACACCTTAGAGGAGGTCTTTAATAGTGTAGGCCCCAGGAATAATCCTGTTGCCACACCAGAGGCCATCGTAACATGCCCTCTGTTCGACTCCACCACCAGTACCTCCATCTTATCAGGGTTCAATTGCAACAAGCTGAAGGCCATCCAGTCATTGATTTCGGCAAGGCAGTTATTTAGCACTTCCACTGTGTTGGATGCCCCAGGGCAAAGGAGAGATACAGCTGGGTATCATCTGCATAGCAATGAAAACCCAAGCTGTACTTCCTAATGAGCTTATCCAGGGGCAGCATATACACAACGAACAACATTGGTGACAGGACCAAACCCTGAGGCACCCCACAAGACAAGAGGCTTGGAGAGGAGGAGAAATTCCCCCTCACCCCCTGTTGTCTCCTATTTGTGAGGTAGGTCTCAAACAAGCAGATAACAGTGCAAGTGAGTTCACAATAATCTCTCAGGTGGTCGAGTAGCACACAATGGTCCACCGTGTTAAATACTGAGGAGAGATAGAGGAGAATGAGACTTGACCCCTGCCCTCAATTTCCTGCCCTGAGGAGGTCATTGTGCAACTGAACTAACACAGTTTCCATGCTATGCCTCGCACAAAACCCAGACTGGAGTGGCTCATATAGATCAAAGGTCACAAGGTGATCCTCAATCGGTTGCTCCACAATCTTCTCAACAACCTTACCTAAAAGGGAAGGTTGGAGATAGGATGGTAATTAGCCTTGAGTCAGGGTCTAAAGATGGTTTCTTCAGAAGGGGTCTCACCAGTGCTTCTTGCCTCCAATAAAGTGCCTCCAATAAAGAGCACCGGACAATCAAGGTGAACACCGGGCCGATGGAGTGGACACATCCCATTAAGAAATGTTTTGGCACTGGGTCCAGTTCACAATATATGCGCTTCAGCTTGGAAGCAATCTCAATGACCTCAGACACCTCCACTGGTTCAAACTTGCCCCAAATAGGCGGAGTGCCCCTCCGACATCCAAGGCAATCACTGTCAGCCATATTCTGACTCACTGGTGGAATTCCCCACCAGAAGGTGGACACCCTGTCAGAGAAGAACCAAGCAAACTCCTCACATAAGGCATCAGAAAAAGCTTTTTTTTGGCTGTAGACAGATTGGGTGTAGTAGCCTGTCTACAGTCCAATAGAGCATGGCTGATCAGTTCTTCCCTGCAGGAATCTCCCTGGACATGAACTTTGCCTTCTTACGGTTGATTGCTACCTGTTACTCACTGTAGTGGGCATGCAGGGCCAGTTTATCCACCTCCAGCCTGGTCTTCTGTCACTAATGCTCTAACTTCTGACCTGCAATCTTCATCACCTTGAGATCCCTATCAAACCATGGGGATCTCAAGTAAGAGGATTTAGGTCATACATAGACTGGTGCAAGGGTGTCTAGCACATTGTAAATCACCTTATTATAGGTGGCAACTGCCTTGCTTGGTCCCCTTGCACATGCATTGCCCATGCTAGATACAGCAGCCACTGCCAAGAATCCCTCTGGGGTCAAACTTCTCAAAGGGTGTTAGTTGATCTCTGCAGGAGGAGGGATCTTGGGGTGGGGGCCCCGAACAAGAACTCCACCATGCAATGATCAGACCAAAAGACCCGGTCAGTCTTGAGGTTGTTAATTTCAAGCCCCAGTGAGAACACCACTGCCCAGTGACAGAAAGAGACAGAAGATGAGCTAGTGGACCCAAAGGATAAACTCAAGCTCAAGGAATCACAGTAAAAGGCCCTAAGTATTGAAAGGTTCTAACCCTTCCCTCTATGCAGGGATATTTAACTTCCAGGCAGAGATAGATGCTCTTCTCACTAGGAAAGTGGAGATTGCACTGATACGGCATTATCACAAATATTGGGAAAGTGGTGACAGATGCAGTAATGTTCTAGTTTACCACCTGAGAAAACAGCAAGTTGAGTTACACGTAGAAAAAATTAAGGATGCATCAGGAAGAGTGCTGACCAAAATGGGGGAGATAAACAACAAAATTAAAAAGTTCTATGAAGCTTTACCTAGCTCCTTCGTGGGTCCCACCAACTTGCTAATAGACAACTTTCTCAAAACCCTACAGCTCCCCAAGCACACAGATGAGCAGGCACAATCCCTTGAAGCCCCAGTAATGGTGTCTGAGATGGAAGTGGCCCTGAAGGTCCTCAATCCTGGCAGATCACCTGT
This sequence comes from Neoceratodus forsteri, assembly GCA_016271365.2. NCBI lineage: Eukaryota > Metazoa > Chordata > Ceratodontiformes > Ceratodontidae > Neoceratodus > Neoceratodus forsteri. The sequence goes on from CM028129.1 coordinate 879,317,032, forward strand.
TGGGGATGGCTTTCCCACAGAGCTTCTCCAGCTTCTTTCCAATAAGATCTGCCCCATTCTCCTTCACCTCTACCAAGAATCTATGACCTCTGGCTCCTTCCCCAGCACCACGAGAATAGTGACAATCACATTCCTCCCTAAGAAGGGAAGGGAGAAGTGAACCCAGCCAGCCAGTTATAGGCTGATTTCCCTCTATTATGGTAAACAGTAAAATATTCTGTATGGTGCTAGCTATGAGGCTCAGAAAGCTGTTACCTTCCCTCATTCACTCAGCTCAAGAAGGCTTTGTAAGTGGGTATCTTAGTTCAGACCACCTACGCACATTAATAAACATAATGCACATTGCTATGAATGCCACTACTCCCACTGCAGTAAGGTTCTACCCAATTGTGCAGACATCCATTTTGTCGATGCAGATTATGGCGCAGGCAAAATGTTGACAGGCACTACAGCGCCAGGCATTTTGTTTCCCAGGAATTACAGCACCAAAGCACCCTCCCAGGAAACAGATGACTTTTGTGGGGGGCTTCGCCACCCACAACCCCCAGAAATAAATATAACCTCCTCCAGGGTGGACATGCCTAGGAGGGGGTAGGAACTGTGGGGGGGGGCAAAGGGCGACAGGAGTGAGGGGCGATCTAAAATCAAGTTCATCCCTTTCACTGTCACCCTTGTTGCAGTGGCACAATTGCCGCACCCAAATTCAGTCAGCAACTTGGTGGGATGCCCTGAAGTAATAGCCTCAGACTTCAAAAGAGCCTTTGACTTGGTGGAGTTTTGGTATCTCTATACGGTACTAGAACTGATGAGATTTGGCCCTCAATTCCTCACATGTATTCAAACTATATACTCTAGCCCTATGGCTAAAGTACTTACCACTTTCTCTCTCTATGACCCCTTTCACCTTCAGAAAGGTACTCGCCAAGTATGCCCACTCTCTCCCCTCCTATTCGTATTGACCATTTAGCTCCTAGCATCCCCAACTTGGATGGATCCCCTTGTTACAGGCCTTCAGGTTTCACAGGAGATGGACAGATGAGCTGCTGCTCACTACTGACCATACCCTTGCATTCATATCCTGTCTGATCTCCTGACTTCTTCTTTTGCTATCTCTGGCCTTAACTCATTATACCCATTAGTGCCATATGGCTTCAGAACCATCAATTGCTTAACCTGACCTAAAATGGTGGCATCAGATAGAATGAGTTGAGCTAAACAGATCCAAGACTGAGACTGCCTTTAAATAAGCTCTGCAAGGCCTCTACCATGGAACAGCTGGGGATGAGATGAGTGCCAGAGACAATTAAAATACCTGGGGGTTATCATCTCCCCAAAGATCACTAGTATTCATGATCCCAACCTCTCCCTGCTGATGGTGGAGCTATCTGCTGAATGTGATACATGGAAGCCCTTCAAGCTCTCTATGGCAGGCAAATTAGAGGCCATTAAAATGGTCACTGCCCCAAGCTGTTTCATACTCTTGCTCACCTGCCACTCTCATTCCTAATAAGTAGTTTGCTAATACAGACAAGACTACAGGCAACTTCTTATGGGAAGGAAGACAGGCTGGATACAGCTGGGGCTAAGCTCAAGGTGCAGTGGAAAAGAGGTGGTTGGGGCCTTCTGTGCTCTAGGCATACTCCTGGTCCTTCTGCATTGCACAAACAAATGGCTGCAACCCCAGAATCATGCCTCTCCATTATCACTGAACCTAGAGGTCTTCCAGGTACAGAAAGGGTCACCAACTGCATGCCTGTGTACCCCCCATGTGACAATCCCAAGGTCACATCCCACAACTGGGCCCTTTCCTCATAATCTGGAGGCAAGTGTATCGAAAGCTAGGCCTAGTTCTAACACAACCAGCCATGACACCACTATGTGGCAACCTCTGTATCAGATTTGGAGGATCCCCTGAAATGGACTAGGTGGGTAGACAGGGAAATCTGGGTGATGCAGGACTTGCTCATAATAAACTCCACTCTTATGTACTTCTTCCAAGGTCACTGTAAGAGATATCAGTTGGATGAAGATGAATTATGGTGCTTCCTTCAGATTAGACAAACTATTAGTCCTTACTTCTGGCAGCTCACAGAAGTAGCTTCAATCCCCTTGTTTGTTTGTTTGTTTGCTTTGTTTTGTTTATATTAAAAATCTGGAAAAGTCCATGGGTCAAATACCCATTTACATAGGCGACCAGAACAAATGTCAAAGTATACATAATACATAAACAATAACAAAGATAAGATATATATGAAACTAAAATTAATTATCAAACAGTTAAACCTTCACAGCTAATGCTAGAAAAACATGTTTTCTTAAAGCTGTTCTGAAGGCATGTAAAGTACTACAGACACTAGTTATACATGATGTTAAAGCATTGCAAATTGTTGGGAGTGAATATAACAATGATCTCTGCCCAGTAGAAGTTTTCATCATAGGAATGAACCATAAACCAGGTACAATGAGTTGATCAAGTCTGAGATATAGAAATATGTTTTTTGAATAGTACATGAAAAGAACAAGGTACCATGTTCAGGGTAACTTTCCTGGCCAATATATCAACTTGAAGCTGATACCTCTGATCTAACTGCAGCCAGCTCAAATGCTCATAGAGGTTACAGTGATGTGTTAAATTTGGTAACTGTGAGGCAAATCTTGCAATCTGATTTAGTAATGTCTTAACCTTATTCAGCAGCCTCAGACCTTCTGAATAATAGAACAACAGATCATAATCTATCAGAGGGTAAGAAGAAGCTCTGAGACAAGAATATTCTAATAGATGGAATAAGTAAAGGGTTTTATCTGTAAAGAGAACCCAATCTTTGGTGTGCTGATTTAATCATAGCATTAATGTGCTGTTCATAGGTCTTAACTTGTTCAATGTTGTCACCCCTCAGTGTACGCAATGAAAGAGTAGGAACATAAGTCAGCTTTTTTCTTTGTTTATAAAACAACATGGTTTTTGTTTGTTTGTTTTTTTTCATTCTGACCCAATCTACTAATACAAAACCATTTTTGAATAGCAACAAAATCACTAGCCAAATCATTTCATACTTCCCAAAAATTGGGACCGCTTGTGAGGATCACTGTATCATCAGCATAAAGGAAAATGTGGGTGTTAAAGCAAACTAAGGATAGTGTGTTCAAAAATAAACTAAATAAAAGGGGACCCAAAATAAAACCCTGAGAAACACCCGGTGGAACTACAGATGGGGCTGAAATATGTCCTTTAATTTTTGCTGATTGGGAGCAATGAGAAAGGAAGCTCTAAAACAAACCAACAACCTCAGAAGACAAACCCAGTTTAGAAAGGGCGGAAAAAAGCAGTTTATGATTTATCAAGTTGAAGGCCTTTGTCAGGTCCACAAAGGCAGCTACAGTAAAAAAAAAACATATCTAGGGCCTGATGGGCCACCTGTGTGAAGCCGACCAAGGCCATCGATGTACTGTGGCCTGGATGAAATCCATGTTGTGCTTGAGTCAATATTTTATGCTTGAGTAAATATTCAATCAACTGATCGAAGACTATCAGTTCTTGGATCTTAGATGAAGAAACCCACAAAGAAATTGGACAATAGATTTTACATTGGCCATGTCCCCAGCTTTAAGTATAGGGACAACAGTAGCCTGTTTCCAAATATCTGGAAACTGGCCAAGACAAAGTGAAACAATTTAAATTTTAGTAAGTGGAAAACAAATAATATTGGCCGTGATCCTCACAACCCTGAAGTCCAACCCATCATTACCCACTGAAGCTTTGGACAAAGTTTAGATAAATAAGAAAAAACTTCACCAGGGTAAGTGCTCTAAACTAAAAGTGTGGATGAGCATGACCCAACATAAGATCACCGATTTCAAAACTAGCAGGGACAAAGCATGGTACATAGTCCGTAAATCTGAAAAATATTTGTTGAATTCTGCAGCTAATGTTAATTGTTCATTTATCACTCCCATTGGTGTCTTTAGTGTCTGTGGAGATGCATTGGAGCATCTTCCAAGATTCCAAGATTAGATTCCGTGAATCCAAAACATTCTTTCCCCTGAACTCCCTTTGTTTTTGACAAGAAACTGTTGACTTACTTATATTTTGGGCTTCCTTATAAGCTAAAAGGGACATTATGTACCTAGTTTTCTATATAATTTCCATTTTTTATCCCTAACTCTCAGTTGTGCAAGCAACTCTGGTGTAACCCATTCCTGTCTAGAACCCTGGATTCTCAACCTTCTCAGCGGAACAAAGGAGTCACAGATGGATTTAAATTGATTGCAGAAGGCCTGCAATGCATCACCAACAGACAGAAAGTTGTTCAGAAAGGACCAGTCAACTAGAGACAAAAGACTCTATTCTGGAAAGGGCTACACCTGACATAAAATGACTTGAGCAAAAAATGTGTGAGTAGCAATTTGCACCAGGAGTTGCGACATTCAGTATTCTGCAAAGCAGCCTGCAACATGTCGCAGGCTGCTTGTGCCAAAGTGAACTTACGCCACCAGTTACACCATAAACCCCCTGTGACATGATGCTAGGGGCTTTACAACAGTAGTTACACCCTATTCTGGAAGGGCAGCCTCCAAGTCCTGATTTTGCTGTTCTCGAACAACCCCCAGAGGACATCCGCCAAAGTACAGTTACTCCAGCTAACAGCTGGTGTAAGTTTACTTGGCGTCCACCAGGCGTTTGCGTAATGTGCATCCAGCCCCATTCCCCAATGCAGTGGAATAAGCCCAGCAGGACTTTGAAACCCCTATGCTCCCAAACCCCAAAACATGTTTGGTGAAATGCCCTGCAGGGCAATTGGTGCCTCCCCCCATGCCCCAATCCCCCACAGTGTAAATGTCCTACAGGGCAATTGGTGCAGCCTCTCCATGCCCTGATCCTCTGTGTTGTAAATGACCCACAGGGCAATTTGTGCACCCCCAACTTGATCACCCACTGTCAAACTGCCCCACAGGGCTAGCACATCCCCTCAGGCCCTGATCCCTGTACCCCAGTGTGCTTGAAATTTACATATGTGGTCCAAGAAAAAAGCCCCATTATCCCTAGTATTCTAGTGGTCCCCCACCTGGCAGTGCCAGTCCACCCCATTCCCCCCCAACCCATGGCCAGCCAGAGACTGGCACAGTCTACCTTTCATCTCCATGGTCAGCAGACGAATGAGCTCTTCAATGAGCACATACAGTAAGTGGTACACGCTCAGTGACTGACAGCAGCTGTCTGTCACTGAGCATGTACTATTTACAGTACATGCTCACTGAAGAGCTCAGTCAGTGGCTGGCCATGGAGCTGAGAGGTGGGTTGTGCCAGTCGCCAGCTGACTATGGGTCAGGAGGAGTGGAGTGGACTGGCTTCATCAGGTGGGGGAGTTGGGGGCCACTAGGTTACCAGGGATAATGGGCTACAGATTTTTTATTTACAACATTTGCCATTTGTGGGCAGGCTGGCATCGGGGCTTGGGGGCATGAGTAGCACTGTGGGGCTTTAAAACATATATTGGGGGATCGGGACTTGGGGAGCATTTCAGGCTTTGGGACGGGGGGGAGGCACTTGCACCTTTCCTTTGGTATACCGCAGACTTATGGCCAACCGTTAAGGTACGCCTTCTATTTGGCATACCTGTACAGTTGGTGCAAGTCATGGGACTTAGCCACAGGGACATTGCCCAATAGAGAATCGACTGCAGGGTCCCTGGCGCAATGGTATTTGGTGCAAGTCGCCTTTGACACACAACTTATGCCAACCCTACTAGAACTGGCCCAAAAGCATTCCTAAATTTAACCAAGTCCAGTTTTTTGATAGCACGAGAATAAATATAAACTGGAGGTTCAGATCTCCGGTAATTCACCAAGACATCAAGGTTCAAAGATGTTTTTTTCAGCAGTGGCTTAATCAGGGCTTGTTTAAGGGACTCCAGAAAACCCCCCACTGCAAGGGAACTCCCAACAATCTTGGCAAAAAATGGACCCAGGACCCTGACACAACCAACAAGTAGTCACGTTGGACCCAGGTCAAGGTCGCAGAACATTGGTTTAATCTGCAAGATCACCCCACAGACCTCCACTGTTGTCACCAGCCAGAACTCTCCCCAGGGCAACCGAATGGATCCACCCACTCAAGGTCTGCCACTGTTAGAGAATGGTATTATGCTTGGAGAAATCCCAGCCCTAATGGAGGACACTCTGTCTAAGAAGAACTGAGCAAACTCCTCACATTTGTGAGCTGAAAAAGCTCTCATGGATTCCAGACAGGCCGAGTATAATAGCCTTTCTACAACCCAAAATAGATGAGCCAGTCAGTTCCTCCCAGCTGCAATCATCCTAGACCTAAAAGCTTCCTTTTTTTTGTGTGATTGCATTCTGATACTCATCATAATGTGCAATCAGAACCAGCCTGTCCTCCTGGGATCTGGTTTTCCTCCAACACCTCTCTAACCTCCTCCCCCTGGTTTTCAGCATACTTAGCTCAGCATCAAACCACAGCAAGCCAAGGTACAAGACCAGCGGGCATATATGGATTGGTGCCAGGTGATCAAGGGCCTCCACTACAGCCCTTTTATAGGCTATCACAGCATTCTGCAGACCGTCAGCACAAGTCTCAAGCACTGACCAAATGTTCAGTTCCACCAACAGTCCCTCTGGTCATAACCTTTTCAAAGGGTGGAACTGAACCATTTCCACAGGGGAAGGGACATTCAGGGGGTCTCTGAAGCTGAACCTGATGGTGCAATGATCCGACCAAACAACTGGATCAATATCAGTGGTGTCAGTTTTGAGCCCCAGGGAGAACACTAGATAGAGCACATCCCTGGAGCAGTGGGTCCTGGTTGTGGTCTCAAGAGTGAAGCCAAGAGCCTCCATATTAGAAAAGAAGTCTCAGGCACCCCAATGATGCCTCATCATCCACCCAGGTGTTGAAGTTGCTGAGAATAAGCCATCTCGGTGACTCCAACACCCTCTCACTGACAAAGGCCATCAACTCCTGCAGGAAAATACAGTCCCACCCAGGTGGGTGGTAGACCAGGAGAATCCTGAACTCCACCCCAGGACCCCCTCGCACTGTCACACACTCAAAAGAACTAGTGTCCCCCACTTGGTGCACTGTCAGGCCCAGCTCTGATCTGAAACAAATGGCCACCCCCTCTCCTGCATTCCTTCCTCGGGTAGTGAACTACGGTAAACCCGGCCAGGACAGATTCCTCTAGCACAGGGTCTGAAGCATCCCCCAGCCAGATCTCTGTAATGCATGCCAGATCAACGGACACAACAAGTTTCACCATTACAGCAGTCTTGTTGGCCATTGACCTGATATTGTGCAACACTGCCTGAAGAGGACGAATGGCTGAAGCCGGTCCCTAAGCTACCTGCCATCTTGGTCCAGAGGGCTCCCTGGGCAGAGGGATAAGGCACAGAGGACCCAGCTCCAGTTGTTTTCTCAATCTAGGGCATCTTCTGGTCTCCACCACCTGAATCAGCTCCCCAAAAGCTACATCCCACTTCCTATTCCCCCCCATACCCCTCCTTACAATGCCCAGGTCCCTGCATCTCTGAGAGACTGTGGCAAGAAAGGGTGGGTCATAGAAGGGGCACAAAACTTTTAAGAGAGAGGGAGAGTAACATAGTCCAGGGGCCTGAGTCATAAAACCCATTTCTGGGATCCACCACTAATACGCCAAGGAATCTACTACTATACTAGATATAAAAACAACAAATAATCATACCACATGCACCACACTCACTCACATGGTCACTTACTTCAATATAATTGAAAATAAAGAACCCCCCCCCAATCCCAACAACTAAGATCCTAATAATACACAAACAACTACCACAAAACACCTTAACCCTCCCACCCACAACCCTCCCAACACAAAAATACAAAGTTCAATAAAGGAGTTAAGACATCTGTAAGGTGGTATCCTAACAGATATCAGTTAAGTTCTTCAAAAACCACAATATCTGCAGTATCAGAGGGGTACTCTCCTCTCTCACAGGGAGTATCCCCTCAAAATGTTCTGCAATCACTGGACAGCAGGAAATTCCATAGATGACAGTGACTGAATAAATGGCAAAAGTCAAGCACAATCCTACAGTACTCAAGGCATCAAAATGCTCCCACCACTAAAACTGCTCTTTTTTAGATTTCCTCGTACCATTTAGCCCTTAGCTCTTTTATCAGCAACTTCACCAGAGTCTGGAACACTCATATACCCTTAGAAAAGCAAGGGTAAAATGTATCCACCACCCCTGGATCAATGCTATCCTAATTGCTCAGTGTTAACTGCGAGATTGCACGTGGGCTACCTACAAATCCTCCCTGACCCAGGCCAACCTTCAAACATACAGGACACTACAAAACACATGCACAAAGGCTGTCCAGACTGTTAAGGCAGTCTATTTCAAGGACCCCTCCACTCTAGCCACAGCTCTCTCTCAAATTTCTGTAAACCATCCACTCTCTCATTGACCTCCCCTCTCAGTCAACAATCCCTGTCTTCTCAATTGATGGCTCCCTCATCTCTGACCCCTTCTCAGTAGTTAACATGCTAATCAAATACTGTATCTCATGTGCTCTTCCCGACCTCCCCACAATGGCCCACTTCGATACCCCACTCTGCACTCCCCTAGCGGCTACCATTTCCACCCTATCTCCCTGCAGGAGGTCTACCATGCTTTTGTCACTCACCCTAGCTAAGTATAGCCCTGATGGCACTGACCGACCACAAGCTCCTTCGTATCTCTGTTCTTGCCACTGTCCTCCTCCTTACACAACTACTTAATCTCTCCCTCTCCTCAGGCACAGTCCCTTTGGCCTGGAAAATGGCCAAGGTCCTACCTCTCCACAAAGGCGGCAACTCTTCCTGCCCTGGAAACTACTGCCCCATTTCCCTCCTCCCTTCCCTTGCCAAACTACAGGAGTCCCTAGTCAACACTAGGGTTGCTGATTTCCTCCCTGTAACCAACTGTCTCTCCCCAGTCCAAGCTAGTTTTAGGAAAAACCACTCTACTATTTCCTCCCTGCTGAGGGTCACAGACTCCAGTCTTTCAGGCATTGATCTGGGTCACATTACTGCAGCTATCTTTATCAACCTGATGAAGACATTTGACTTGGTGTCCCACCCACTCCTGCTAAGTAAGCTGCACTTAGAGGCACCAGTAGTAAACTGGTTCAGTTCTAACCTTATGAACAAGAGTCAGTTTATGTGGGCTTCGCCCTGTCATCTCCCCTTCCCATCCTTGCTGTAGTCCCCCAAGGCTCCATACTGGATCCCATCCTGTTCTCCCTCTTCAACAATGACCTCCCTTCAGTCTGCATGCACTCTCAGATTCACACGTACGCTAACAATATGGTAATCTATACTTCTGGTCCCTCAGCCCTCGATGTGGAGGCACCTCCCAGCGAGATTTTAACAGCATACTAAATTGGTTCCAGGCAAACCAACTGAGGGTAAATGCAAAGAAAACAGTCTCTATGACCTTTGGGTCAAGACAAAAACTTTCAACACTCTGCCCCCCTGCTCTTCCCTACTCCTGACGTTGCCCCTCAGAAGTTGTCTCTGCCTTCAAATTCCTCGTATAGCTTACAACAAGCTTGATTTCTCAGTCCATATATGCACCTTGCACTCAAACCTCCACCCAAAACTCAGAGTAATGTACTGCAACAAAGAATGCCTCTCTCCTTCCATGTGTCGTGAGCTGGTTACTAAGACAATCGTCCCTGTGACTGATTATGCCAACATCGTCTATGGCACTGCTCCTGCCTCCTCCCTCACCAAACTAGACACTCTCCTAAATGCCTTTTGCCATTTCTCCACAGACTCCCCATTCTGTACTCATCCCTGCCCCCTCTACTACTCTATATCTATCCCTTCCCTCACCCACCATCATCAGGTCCACTCCCTTGCCTTTATAGCAAAATACTGGTTCGGACTCTTCCCCTCCCCTCCCCTCCTATATTTCCTCCCTCCTATCCCCTGCTAGTCCCTCCTTTTACCCACTCTGCACTAGGATGTCCCAATCTTTCTCCCTCCTCCACCCTCACACTGCTTCCGGTCAGCCTACCTTCTCCTTCTGCCTACCCTCCCTCTGGAACCAACTCCCAACTACTTTCCGGCAGGTCACTTCACTGGCAGTGCTCAAATGCCAACTTAGGTCTGCTCCACTTGCTCCTTGCCACTGCCCCTAACTACTACCTTAATCCTAGATTGGACTTAACTGCGCTCAGGTTCTTTATTTTTATGCTCATACATATGTAAATTATTCTAATGTGTTTGTATAACTGCACTGTTGTTCTGTAACTGGCTGTATTTTGGATGCACCTACTCTCATGTCATGTTCATTCATTTTGTACATGTTTCCTTTTTTACTCCAAATGTCCCCCAGGTTGCACCTGGAAATACTCCCTAGCTTAGTGTGCCTTTCCCAATTATGGGAGGACTTTAAGCCTGAGGTTCGATGGGTGGAGCAACAATGTCACTCCCCCATCAAGCTTAAAAGGTCACACATCCTGGGCTTTGCCAGGATCCTTTTTTTGTTGCAGCAGGAGGCTCCGTCAGCTGTTCTCTCACTCTATCAGTCTGTTTCATTCCGTCCTTCATTTGCCTCCCCTGTTTTGTCCTGGTGCTTCCTGCTGCCCCAAATATTTTTTCTCCACTTCTGGATTGTCGTCCCACTCCTTTTCTTTTCCTGCCACTTGCTATGTGGCCTTCTCCTCACCTTCAGCATTGCTCTTACCACCCCCAGCTGTGTCCCCTCCTCCCCACCACATTGCTGGTGCTTCCAGCATCCTGTCTCCTTCAAGTTCTCCCAGAGATTGGTGTTCACCTGATCCCTTCAGTGCCTTCTTCTCACTCTTTACCTGCTCCCTACCCGGAGCTGGTGTCAGTCCCCATTGCCGTGCTGTGCTTGTTTTGCCTCTCTACCATTGTCTTACCTAATGCTTTGATGCAGATGGCATCCTTGCTTCCCTCTCAGCTCCTGTTTCCTTTCTTGGTGCTCATGCTTGTCGTGTGCATGTTACTGGCTTACCTTGTTTGCTTTTCTAGCCAAATTGCAGCTCACTCCCTGTTGATCTGGCTGGAACCTGTGCCAGACACTGGGACTGTGCTGTACCTCATGGATTTCCTACCCTATTGCCAGTACGAGTGTCCTGCTTGAATCAGAACTCCAACATATGCACCTCTCTTTCTGATCCTCTGGTATGGCTGCTAAACCTGTGGACTGCTGAGTAGCCATTTCTTGGCAGCGCTGCTTTATTCCATCTGCCTCTTCCACTTTTATGGAGTACAGCAGTTCAGATCTGTGGTTTTGGGGGTGTTTCTTTGTCTACTTTCATTCTGTTCCATGCTTTCCAAGTCTCCCCGTGCTGTGGCCGCTCTGCTTTCCTACTTTTCTGGACAGACTGCATGCAGAGTGAGCTCCAGGAGTCAGCTCCTGATTTTCCCTCTACCAAAATAAATAAATAAATAAAAATAACTTTTTACTGGTGCTCTGGTCTTTCCAGCCTCTCCATGCTGTTTCAGCCTACTGCTTTTGCTGTCTGGTTCCCCTTTCTCTCAGGGAGGGCGCCTGTCCCCTCATTATTTCTCCTGCTCTCTGATTGCTCACCTCATTGATCTGTGGTCCTCATGCTGCATATATCAGGTTCCTGATTCCAACTCATTCATTTCACTCACTCAATCGGTATACCTTGGCTACCTCATATATCTCGGCTGCTTCCATCTGGCATGCATTCAATACTTCTTTTGGACATACCTATCATTACTCATATGCCTCCTCATCGACCCATGGCTCTCCGGCCACCTGTATCAGGTTCCAGACTCTGATCATCATTCACCACTTTGCACCAGCCATCCAGGATTCATTCCAATCATGGCTTCGCTCCATCATCGTGCATTTTCCATTGCTCCTACTGAACACTCGATCTGAGCATACCCACTGGTTCTAGGCATGCCTTCTTGGCCTCAGAGTATACTTCCTCACATTGCTCAGTCGCAGCACTCATCATCATTAGTCTTCTGTCTTCTTAAGCCTCTGTCTTCTCACAAGCACATCTGGATATCCCTCGCTCATCTACCTATGCATGGATCGACTTCTTCCCATCAACTACTACAGCATACCCATCTACAGTCCCTGCTGCATCATGTTGCTTCTTTGATCTGTGCATTCTTTTTTGGGGGGGTCCCTATCTAGTCATTTTCCCTACTTGTATCCTTCTCTTTAACAATTCATTCTCTTTACAGACATACGTCCTCAAATCAAATGTCGTCAGCCTGGAGGGAAGGTGACCTAGGCCTTTGATTCCCAGAGGTTTCCTCCTTAAAAGGATTTTTTCCCTCTCCTCTGTGCCAATGGTCATAATATTAGTTAGTTAGTGCTTTCTTCAGGTCAGTTAGTTAGGTTCTGCTGTTGGGTGGAGGCGGATGGTGGCCCTGGCTTTCCCCTCTCTCCTTCGGGAGTCATTCCTCATCATCTTCTCAGAATTCATTCATCATCCTCGTCTCTTCAATGCTCAACATCTTTGGATATTCTTTTTGGGCTTCTTCCTAACCTACCTTTAGCCGACACAATCATTCCCACAGCACCTGTGGGGGTGGGACCCTCCTCTAGGGTTCCTTGCATTGTACCCCTACAGGGTAGTATATCCCACGGATAGAGAGATGGAAAGCCACAAACAAATCAAGTTACGCAAGCATTATCTCATATTATCTCATCCAGTTGCATAAGCACATCGAATGGGAGGGCTTTAAGCCCGAGGTTCAATGGGCAGAGCAACAACATCACTACTCCCTGATTGAGCTTAAAAGGTCACACATCCTGGGCTTTGCCAAGATTCTTTTTTCATTGCCCACCATCCACCCCTCCTCCTCCTCCAGCAGTTAATTTATCTTCCCCGTGGGCTTCTTCCAAACCTACCTTTAGCCGACGCAATCATTCCCATGGCACCAAGCATTATCTCATATTATCTCATCCAGTTGCTTAAGCACATGGAACCAAAGTTTAAATAAATAAATAAAAATAAATGTCAATAAATTAAATGTGACAATTGTTCTGAGCAATAGCATTCACAGAACTAGATGTCCTACCCCATGAGAACAGATTCAAAATTATTAAAAAATAAAAAATGTTCATGATATACAAATCCCAGATTATCAAGTCAAAAATAATAAAATCTGAATTACCAAGGCCAAAGCACTCAGTCCCTGTACTGCGACCATGGAAAACTTGGGCAAGCATATAGGCAAATTTATCTAAACTAAACCACTTGCTCAGACCCCAATTTGTCTGGAACAGAAAAAAAAAATCTAATTATCCAGACCAAGGCATTTATTCACCACACTTCCATCTCAGTAGAATGTGCAATGGTGTAGGGAAATTTAAACTTGACAGGGCCTAAAATGGGGCTGCCATGCTTCCAAAAGATACTGCCATTAAATGAATGGGAGATAACCCAGCCACTGCCACTGGCTGAACCACATTCCCAAGCTATTGTTTGTTTACCGGGCAGAAAAAAAAAAGGAGGTAAGGGAACATTGTTTAACCAGGATTAGCACACTAAGCCAAAGCTTATTTCCAGATGCAACCTGGGAGCACAAGGAAGTTAAGTGACTTGCTCAGGATCACACGATATACACCTAGGTGACTGTGAGATCCAAACTCACGTCTTCAGATCTGCAGCTCAGAGCCTTAACCCACCGTACTATACTGCCTTCAGGTAGGCAAGGTCCTTTAATAAATTAAGCCTAAGGCTTGAAAATCTTGGGGCTTGAAGATCTAAATAAATAGCTACAGTTAACACATGCTAACTCCAAGGTTCATGATAAAAAGTATAAACTTTTTTAGCACATGAAAGGCAAAAAAGTTAAACTAAGTATAAACCTAAACAATGTAGATATCCTAATTTAAATAACCTAAGCATAAAATAACCAAATCTACATATAAAACACTTACCCATCAAGTTAATCACAGTTTATAAAATTGAGCAACAGTAAAATACTTTCAATGTGCTTACGCAACTGGATAAGTTATGTAATGATGCTTGTGTAACTTGATTTACTTTTGTGGCTTTCCACCTCTCTATCCCTGGGATATACTACCCTGTAGGGGTACGACGCAAAGGGAACCCCTAGAGAGGGTTCTCACAGGTGCCAGAAATGAATGCATCGGTTAAAGGTAGGTTAGGAAGAAGCCCACGGGTAAGAGAGACAAGCTGCTGGAGGAGGAGGAGGAGGAGTGGATGGTGGGCAAGGAAAAACAAATCCTGGGAGAGTCCAGGATGAGTGACATTTTGAGGTCGATGGGAGTGATGTTGTTGCTCCACCCATTGAACCTCGGGCTTAAAGCCCCCATTCAATCTGCTTACACAACTGGATAAGATATGTGATGATGCTTGTGTAACTTGATTTGCTTTTGTGGCTTTCGGCCTCTCTATCTGTGGGATATACCACCCTGTAGGGGTATGATGCAAGGAACCCTAGATGAGGGTCCTCCCCCCACAGGTGCCGGAAATAAATGCATCAGCTAAAGGTAGGTTAGGAAGAAGCCCAAAAAGAATACCTAAAGATGTCAAGCTTCAGAGAGGTGAGGATGAAGAATGAATTCTGTGAAGAAGGGCTAACTTCTTAAGGGAAGAGGGGAATGCCAGGCCATCATCCACCTCCATCCAACAGCGGAACCTAACTAACAAGAAGAAAGCACTAACTCTAACTAATATTATGACCATTGGCACGGAGGAGAGGAAAACCCCCCTTTGAGGAGGAAACCTCTGGTGATCCAAGGCCTAGGTCATCTTCCCTCCAGGCTGATGACATTTGATTTGAGGACATGTTAGTAGAGAGAATAGTTCCTAGATAGGGGATATGAGTAAGTAGGATTACCATAGAATAGGGAAAACTCATAATATGCATAGACAAAATGAGAAACATACTGTAGCAGTGAACCAAGGAGGATATGCTAGAGTGGTTGATAAGAGATAGTAGATCAGATGGGAAAAGCTGGGTTAGAGTAAATCCATGTATGAGACAGAGGAACAAGGGGTATCCAGAAGTGCTCACAAGGAGATTCCAGATGTGCTGATAAGGAGACAAATGATAATGCAGACAAGCTTGATTGACCGATGCAAATGAGCATACACGGAGATTGAAGAGGCATGTTTGATTAAGCAATTAGACTCTGAACGATTAGACCTTGAGGTTGTAGTCAATGAGGTAGTATGGAATTCAATGAAAGGAATGTTCGAGTAAATGATGTAAAGATATGAGCCTTGAGGTAATGCTGAATGAATGATGACTGGATTTATGAACTCAATATAACTGGAGTTATGAACTCGATACATGTGGTAGGATGGCCGCAGTTGATAGATGGCATAGGAGTTACGGTAAGTACACCCAAAAAGAATGTCGATAGCAGGCTATGAGTGGAGTGAATCCTGGATGGCTGGTACAGAATTGTAAGAAGAGACAGGAATGAACTTGAAATGAACTTGTACGAAGAAAATAAATGAAGTAGGCTCCTTGAAAGGAGGTAGACTCCGATGCCAAGAAGGGAGATCTGGAACCAGAGGCAACTCAGGTTGAGCAATCGATGATCAAAACTGAATGAGGTATGATGAGGAGTGAGCAAAATTGAACGATGTGTGATGAGGAATGAGCTAAGAGCAGAGTGAAGCCATGATAGCTGGTACTAGAAAAGGTACTAGGACAAGGAAGGTAAAATTAGGAGACGGATGAGGTACAATGAGGGATCAAAGCCAAGGAGACTGGTACAGGAAAGTGATGTATGAAAGGACAAAGGATGGAGGGAGGTCAGGGGGTAACATAGGACCTAGCTAATACAGGATGAGAACGACAGTGAGGCGAGCTGGATGAGGGCAATATGAGATGACAGTATGAATGAACTGAAGCCTAGAGGGCTGGTAGAGGCAGAAACCTAATAATATTGAGTGCAGGCCAGAAGGAGTCTGCTAAGGTATGCCGATTGGTCATCCGAGGCAGACAATTTGAGTGAACTGCAGTACATGGTAGGATAGGGAAACCCCAAAAGAAATGCACCTGTCATGGCTAGGTGAGGAGGTAGACCAGAGGGCCCAAACCAAGGTGAAATGACACCAAGGTGCTCAGGAGAATCCTTTGGATGCAGTGTAGATCTAATTGGATGAGATTGGGTTCTGAGGCAATGCTAAACTGGCAGCAAAGTGACTGAACATGCAGTGGCAGCCATTGTGCAAATCGAACCCACACACAGCATGTTTTTTTTGTTTGTTTTTGTTTGTGAGGCGGTTACATGAAGCACTACCCTTTCAGTGAGATTTGGTGCTGACAAGAGGAATGGCAAGGCAGAATTACTGTGGAGGAGAACAAACACAGAACTGCAGCATCGGGCACATAAAATCATTGGGTCCCAAAATATACTGAAGAAAGACTTATAAGAGAAGTAGCAGAAGATATGTGTCAAGCAAAGCACCGAGAGTCCCCATGAATCTGAGTCCAATGCAGAATTGAGGACAGCGATTGGGAAGTGGCAGAGACACAGACTCCAAATATGCCGTCAGGAAGAGAAATCGAGACATGAATACCATGGCTAGTGGAGGGAGGTGGCCAGGCAGTTCTGGAATTGCTGCAGCACGGTCACCGGAGGTCGGTCCCAAGGGAGAAAACAAATGCGGTCACAGGAATGCAAGTGACCCAGTTGGTGGATGCCGGTGGGTCAGCGGCCACAGGAACAGCAGAAGCAATTTTGAATGGGCAGATCGCCGAGGTAGAACGGCGAGGTAGTGCAGAGGGGGAGTGAGGCAGAGGAGAGGAGAGCGGTAGGGAAATAATGGAAGATGGGGGGATGGGCCACAGAAGTGGCAGACAGGAGGGGGAAAGGTGATGGCAATGCCACCCGAATGAGACGCAAATCCAATACCTTTCACAAATGATGGCACTGCAAATCCCACAATCCCTGCAACTTTTAATCCTTGGCTGTCCAGAAAAAGTCCAACACCTTGGCACCACAATTCTTAAATGGGCACTACAGGTGTCCCTGGAGGCAAAATGTCTGATGTGATGAACAGGTGATCCACAGTTTCCCACTCTACAGAACCTACTCATTATCCTCTTGCTGCTTGCAAAGCATGAGCAGCTGTCACACCTAGGCAGTAACATGCTCCTGATATACTGTATTCTATGGTCCCCCTTAATACACCTAGGGGTAACTTACCATATGTGGCAATCCAGAGCATTATTTCCAAGGGTAGGTATTGGCTAAGTGAGTTACAAACCTCCCTCAGATTGCACATTTATGGCCATATCCTGTTTTCTGCAAACAGGACCCCAGAGACTAGTAGTTTAAGGTTTAGGAAGACATAGGCTTACTATTGGTCAATGAGTTAAAGTGCTAATGGCCCCTAGATATTTTAACCAACTTTGACGATCCTTTGTAATAGTGTTATAATTGTATATAGTTGTATTTATTTATTTAAATAGTTACTACGCCCTTTGATTTTTCTGAGTAGAGGGAGGAGGTAGTTTTTCAATGATCTTCAGTACTTAGCTATCAGTTTGGCTCGTGTTTAGTTGTAGGTAGCAGGTCCTCAGGTGTGAAGTGTGTCCCCATACATTAAGAAGGAAAATCATTTTTACTTTTGGAAGAGAAGTTGCGGTGGAGATGTCTTAGCTGATGGTGAAGGGTATTGTTTTGCTAGCATCATAGCCAGTCCTAATAGTGCAGATACTGAGTGCTGAACTTGTGAGCTCCAATGATCTGTACAAGTATCTCCAAGGTATTAGTTACAACTTTATCTTCTGAAGAGAGTTGTTTCTTTTGTTTTCTGTTGTAAAAGTTTTCTGTGCATTTTTGTTTTCCTTCTTTTGTGCATGTTTCAGTTTGGATAATAGCATTCCTGTTAATATCATGCTGGAGATGAAATAAAGTGTGATGGTTACAGCTCATTACTGAACATAAGTTTGTTTGTGTGAATCTTTCTCCTATTGAATCATTTGAATGGTGTTTTCTTCAATGTGTTTGGAAACATGCAATGACTTTAGCGAACTCTCTCATTAGTCTAGTTGTCCCATTAGAGGATGCATGGTAGGCTACATGTCGCTAGTGCAAAAGTCATTAGGCTAAATGTTGCACAACTGGCAGTGGCTGACCAGGATAGTGTGGCCATTACCAAGTCATGGTGCACTTAAAACCATGACTAGGACATGGCCATACCAGGCTATACTGTGTTCAGGAAGAACCTGGTGGAAAGGAAAGGAAGGAGTTTGGTCCTTTATGTGAGGGAAAGCATAAAAGCAGAGATACAGGGAACACAGGGGGAGGCTGAAGTACTGTGGGTCAACCTAGAGGCAGAAAATGGAACAACTATTCACACTGGAGTGATCTACAGTCCTCCAAAACAGGAGGGATTAGAAAATGGGCTGGTGGAAGCCATTGGCAAGATGGCAGTAAAGGGGAAGGTGCTGTTGGTGGGGGACTTCAACCTGCTGGATGTAGATTGGAGCTTCCCAACAGCAGCTGCAGCTAGAAGCAGGAACATCCTGGATTTTCTGCAGTGGGCATTCCTCAGGCAATGACTCAATGTACCCACTCTACCTGGTACTCACTAACAGGGACAGTGTTTCAGATGTCAAGGTGGCAGGCCACCTAGGGACCAGTGATCACCATACCACGTGATTCAATATAAGGATGGCTGCAAAACTAAGCCACACAAGGGTTGGGGTCCTGGATTTCAGGAAGGCAGATTTCATACAGATGGTTGAATGCCTCAGGGATTACCTAACGGTGGGGAGGATGGTCTGGGTGGAGGGGTGGAACAGTGGGCAAAGCTAAAAGGGAGAATTGTAAATGCAACAAACCTCTGTGTCAACCAAGTGAGCAAAAGCAAGAGGAAAAAGACTGCTGTGTTCTCAAAAGAGGTGGCTGAAAAGGAAATGGCTTAAAGGGTAGCATTCATAAGGTAGAGGGATGAGGATAGAGAGGTATATCAGAGGAAAAAGAGAGAGGCAAGGAAAGCAGTAAGGAATGTAATAGCACAAATTGAAAAAAGAAAAGCAAAGGAGATAATGAAATGGGACAAGATGTTTTTCAGGGGTGGGATTAAACATAGAAACGTAGAATCTGATGGCAGATAAAGACCGCTTACCCACCTAGTCTGCCTGTTTTTCCCTACCTACCTGCTGTATCACTGCAGACCCTACTTTTATCTCCGGTCTATCCCCCCTTGTCTTATCACTAAGGTTCCCTTATGCCTATCCCATGGGTTCTTGAACCCCTTTACAGTGTTGGCCCCCACCACTTCTGCTGGGAGGCTGTTCCAGGCATCCACCACCCTCTGCATGAAGAAGTACTTCCTCACATCTCCCCTGTCTACCACCTCACAACTTCATAGCATGACCCCATGTCCTTGAGCATCTTTTTTCTGAAAAATATTTCCTTCTTGAACCTTATTTACATAGAAATTTTTGGAGGATAATGACCTGTTGGCCCACCTAGTCTACCCTGTATTCCCTACCTACTGTGCCACTGCAGACCCTACTCAATCTCCGGTCCCCCCCTTGCCTTACTTATAAGGTCCCCTTGTGTCTATCCCATGCATACTTGAATCCTGTTACCATTTTTGCCCACACAACCTCTGCTGGGAGGCTGCTCCAGGCATCCACCTCCCTCTCCATGAAGAAATATTTCCTCATATCTCCTCTGAGCCTCCCCTCCCAGCTTCATAGCATGACCACTTGTCCTGAGCATCTTTTTCTATGGAAAATACTACCTTCCTCTACCTTATTAACACCTGAGAGGTATCCGAACATTTTTTATCATATCCACCCTTTCCTTCAAGGTATGCATATTAAGGACCTTCTGCTTTTCCTCATAGGGCTTTTGATTCAGACCCTGCACCATTTTGGTTGCCCTCCTCTGGACTGCCTCCACTCTTTCTATGTCCTTCCAGAGATGAGATCTCCAGAACTGGACACAGTACTCCAGGTGATATCTCACCAGTGATCTATACAGGGGTAACACTACCTCCCTCTTTCTGCTGGTGATCCCCCTCCCTTTGCACCCCAGCATCCCTCTAGCTCTCCTGACTGCCTTGTCACACTGCCTAACCACCTTTAGGGCATCAGATATGATAACCCATAGGTCTCTTTCCTGTTTGGTGGTCATCAATACCTTTCTTTCCAATTTGTACTCCACCCCTAGATTTCTGTGGCCCAAGTACAGGATTTAGCACTTTTTTGCATTGAAGCCCAGTTGCCATATCCTTGACCACTCCTCTAACTTTATCAGCTCTCCTTTCATTTTTTCCACCTCCCCGGAGTGTCTACCCTATTGCAAATTTTAGTGTCATCCACAAACAGGCATACCTTTCCATCCATCTCTTCTGCAATGTCACTAATAAAGACACTAAAGAGGACAGGTCCCAACACAGATCCCTGTGGTACCCCACTGGTTATGCATCATTCCTCAGGGTGACCTCTGTTTACCCCCACACTTTGTCTCCTATTACTTAGTCAATTTTTTACCCAGTTTCCCACCTTGGGTCCCACTCCTAGGCTACTCAGCTTGCTTACTAATCTCCTATGTGGAACGGTGGTGAAGACATTGCTGAAATCTAGGTAGGACACAGCCACTGATCCTTCCTGATCCAATTCCTGGATACCCAGTCAAATAAATCTTAGATTCATCTGACAAGACCTCCTCCCTGTGAATCCATGCTGTCTTGGGTTCTGTAAGGCATTGGATTCAAGGTATTCTACTATCCTTTCCTTCAGTAGTGTTTCCAATAATTTTCCCACCACCGAAGTCAGGCTGACTTGCCTGTAGTTGCCAGCCTTCTCCATACTACCACTTCTGTGATGTAGGACTACATCTGCCCCCCTCCAGTCCACCAGAACCACTTCCATCTTTAGTGAGAGGTTGAACAGGACTGTCAGAGATGCAGCCAGCATCTCCCTGAGTTCCTTCAGTATCCTTGGATGGATACTGTCTGGCCCATTGCCTTATCCACTTTCAGATTTTAGAGTTCCTTCAGGACTCTCTCCTCTGAAAATGGACTAGTGTCCACCTCCCTTTGTTGGATGCTTCTGACCCTTTTTAGTGGCCCCTCTCCTTCCCCTTTTACTATGAACACTAAACAAAAGTATTTGTTCAGGATGTCTGCTTTTTCTTGGTCCCTCTCCACACAAGTCCTCCTACCCTTCTTAGTCTTACAATCCCTCCCCTGGTCTTTCTCATTTCGCTTACATACAATGTCTAAAAAATGTCTTGTCTCTTTTCTTTACTTCCTGTGCTGTTTTCTCCTCTGTTTGTGCCTATGCGCTCCAAACTGATTTCCATGCCTCCCTCTGTTTCTCCAGATACAGCTTCATATCCTCCTCTTTCTGTGTCTTCTTATACCTCCTGAATGCTACCTTTTTTTGCCCTTGCCTTCTCAGCCTCAGAGAACCATAGTGGTCTATTTTTCCTCTTGCCTTTTTTTACCGGCATGAAGCAGAGGTTTGTTGCCTTTTCTATGCCCCCTTTTAGTTTCACCCAAAGTTCCTCCACTCCACCCTTGCCCCCCCCCACCACCGGGGTATCCCTGAGGCATACCGCCATCTTTTTAAACTCAACCCTGCTGAAATCCAGGACACTTGTCCTTGTGTGGTTAGATTCTTCCCCACTACTTAAATTGAATCACACAATATGATGATCACTGGCCCCAGGTGACCACCTCCGACGTCTGCAGCACTGTCCCGTTAGTACAAGGTCCGTGTACCCCTCATGAGTGTGCTCCCTAACTAGTTGCCTGATGAACAATCCCTGCTGGGAGTTCAGTATGTCCCTGCTTCTAGCTGAAGCTGCCACTGGGATGCTCCAATCTATATCTGGCAGATTGAAGACCATCACCAGCAGCACCTCCCCCTTATTTCCCATCTTTTTAATGGCTTCCCCCAGAACCTGATCCAACTCTGTCCAACCCCACCCTGGAGGTCTGTAGATTATGCCAGTGTGAATAATGGCTCCATTTCTCATCTCTAGGGTGACCCACAGTACCTCCACCTCTCCCTCTATTCCCTGTACCTCTGTCACTTTAATGCTATTTCTCCCATAGAGAGCAACTATTCCCCCTTTTCTTCCCACCCTGTCCTTCTTGAAAACAGTATAGCCTGATACGGCTATATCCCAGACATGGTACTCAGTGCGCCATGATTCTGTAATGGCAACAATGTCAATGTCAGCCTCTGCCATAATGGCCTCTAAGTCTGGAATTTTTTCCAGACTTGGAGTGTTAGCTACATGGCTTCAACTTCTAGTACCACCTACTCATCAGACTCCCCCCATTTCCTTGCCTCTTTTTCTGCCTCTATTCCTATTCATCTCTCTTCATTTCTACTAACTTTTTTCTGTTAGGAACCCTTGGGGATTTGTCTCCCTCAGGGTTCTCCCTGCTGACTACTCCAGTTTTGGGGGGGGGCAGTTTATGTTTCCCTACTTCCTTCCACCACCACCCTCAGCTAGTTTAAATGCTCTCCAATGTAACATTTGAACCATTCACTGAGGACTGCAGTTCCCCTCCTGGATGGATGCAGGCCATCTCCCCAGTACAGGCCTTTATCCCTCCAGGTGTGGCCCCTGTCCCCAATATACCTGAAACCCTCTTCTCTGCACCATTCCATCAACCACTAGTTGAAGCTTTATCATCCTCCGTGTCATAAGCAGGCAGCACCTCAGAAAAGGCCACTGAGCTTGCTACCTGCCCAAGACTCCCCCCCACTCTCTGAACTCCTCCTGTACTATCCCCTTCCCATCTCTAGCCAGGTCATTTGTCCCCAAGTAAACAATGACATCCAGTTCCCCTTCCCATTCTGCAGCCCTAGCAA
The DNA here is from genome assembly GCA_016271365.2 of Neoceratodus forsteri. NCBI lineage: Eukaryota > Metazoa > Chordata > Ceratodontiformes > Ceratodontidae > Neoceratodus > Neoceratodus forsteri. The sequence continues at coordinate 879,339,876 of CM028129.1, forward strand.
TCCTCAGGATCCGCTTTCCATCCCTCTGAACCATGGCACCAAGTAGGTACCTAACCTCCCTCTCCCCCTCTCTTCCTTCCTGTCCCCAAATCTATCTGTCTCAGGATGGAGTCCCCCACCAGGAGCTGATTCCTTCTCCTCTGGGCTCCTCTGCCACCCTTCATGGAGTCCAAACTATGGAGAACCCCTACATCCTCCCTGGTCACTACCTCAGGTGCCTCCATAAGACTGTCTTGTCTCTCCAGAGAGGCGTAGGAGCTGCATAGTGTTACCTTATGAGGGATGTGCTTCTGTCCCACTGCCCTCTTCCTCCCTGAGCTCACTGTAGTCCAGCCACTCCTCTTCCTCCTCCTAGGCATCCTTTGAGTTAGCGGTGGTGGATTTGGTGGTCCCTGAGTGGGGGAGCAGGTTCACTGAATCCTATCCAACTCATCCTGGAGTCTAGCAACCTCCTTCCTCAGCCCAGAGAGATGCATGTAGAGGGGGCAACACCGCAGCCTCCAGAAAGTCTCCCTGAAAACTGCAGCCCCACAGCCACTGCACTGTACCACTCCCATCATACTTTCCTTCTAATCTGTCCTTTTTTATTTTTTTTCTTAACTCCTTTGAAACCCTTTCTTCCCATACCCTCTATAGGGTGTTTCACCTATTCCCAAGTTTTGTGTTTTTTAAGTCATCCTATTCACTTGCCCTAGATAGGGTGTTTCACCTGCTCCCCAATTTCTGTGTATCCCCGACTTTCCTCACTCCCTTACAGTGGGTGTTCTACAACAGGAGTTAGTCAAGAATCTTACTGCAGTTGCCAGATAGAACCTCCTAGTCCTCAGTTTCTTCCTGCTGATGCCTGCTGTTTCCAGACACCTACTTTAACGTACCCACTTCTGAGGTGCAGAGTTTCCAGCTGCCTGCTGCCTCATAGGGCTGACTCTGGAGGGCTGACTCTGCTGTGATATTCTTGTCTTGGGGGCCCTTAGCTCAGGGAGTCACTTGATTGACTACTCTTTACGTAAAAGCAGAAGCAAAATGGATCTGGGGTACACCTGACTCTGCTTTCACATGTCACAGGCCCCTTTAATTTAGCTGTCTCAGATAGCAGTTACATGATGGGGGAAGGGGGAGATATAGCTGCTTTCCCCTATTCATCTCCCAAATATGTTGCTTCTAAAAGCCAAAGCAAAATGGATCTGAGGCACACCTGACTGCTTTCACAGGTCACAGGCCTGTCCAATTTAGCTGTGTCAGCTATCAATTAAGTGATGGAGGGAGGTGGAGCTGGAGCCGCTTTCCCCTGTTCCTCTCCCAAATATGTGTGGTAGGGCGCAGGTTTATGTGGGCAAATCAAGTAGCTTGACACATGTAGCCTCTTTCCAAAGTTCCACTTTTATTCTCAATTCTCCAGAAAAATTATTCAGAGGCAGATCAATACTTAATCTAGTGCATCAGTTCAACATCAGGTTCTCAGTTTTAGTACAGAAATTGTATACCTTCGCTCTTTAGAGCACTTTGTCAAAGCTTTTCTGGAACTCACAGCAGAAATACCAGCAGACAAATTCATCTGGGATTTATAAATCTTCCTTTCAGAGCAGTAGATAGCACAGAGCATTATGACTCCATAGAGCACTTTGAAAAACAGCTTCCAGAGCATAGCTCCAGACTCACAGCAAGCAGAATGACCTTGCACTCTCCCTTGATCTCAAACAAAACTTGACTCTAATCCAAAGAGTCTGAATTTGTATCCCAAAAGGGTCATGTGATCATTCAACTCCTCCCCAATATTTTAATTTAAACTTCAAATCTTTATTTGCCAAGTAGTTATTTTATTTATATACACACTGCTCCTTTAAATTACCAAAGCAAAACATTTATTATGCTACCAGCAGTTTAAACTCTTTTAATAGTGATTTAAACATTATTTCTAAAATTATAGCACCTCCCCTTCCTATACCTGATAAAAGGAAAGGAAATGAGGTCGGCTGGCTCCTAGAAGAAGAAGAAGGAGCCAGGACTCGAACTCAGGCCTCCATTACCACTGCAAACACCTTTGTTCCAGAAAGAGTCTGGAATCACTTCCAAACCTCCCCACTCTAACTCAAAAAGGTTAGTGAAGTTCAAAACAATTGTGCTTTGTTGGAATAATCCATTTTTAAAGAAGGTTTTAAAAGTAAATATCTTTGTGATAGTGCTTACAATCGCACCATCAGGAAAAAGCTCAGAAATATATAACAAAAACCCTTTTATACAGAGAGCCAATATAACACTGATTTAAAGGCATTCAATCTGGCACTGGCTTATGGCTAAAATATAACACTTTAAACTGAACCATTGGATGTTTCCACTGTATTTAAATTAGAATACCGATGCTACAAATTATATTAAACACCAAGAGGCACTCACCCAGAGAATAACAAAGTGGCTCAAAATAGCTATTAGCCATGAGAGAAGAGCACACAGAAAAGGCCCCAAAAGTCTCCTGGCCCTTTTAGCTACGATACATTCAGCAAATAAATGTGAGACTAATGAGACCAGCTGTCTCATATTAGCAATAAACCAGAGAAAGTTAAATGAAACCCCTGGGCTTACAAAATCACCCGTAAATACAAAAATCCTCTCGCTCTACTAAAGTCCCAAAACCACCACAAACAGCCCACCTCAACTCCAGAGGGCAAGTAGAACATTCCATTGATTTTCAAGGAAAACATGAAATTAAACACCACTAGAAGGCTAAATGCCTTCCGACTCTTATGCACAGTTGAGCAGGAAAGCCAGCTTGTTTACTTACTGTTGCGCTAAAGCCCTAAAGCAATTTTAACACGGACAGCATATTTTAAATACATTTTAGGAATAAAGAACATAACGGGAATATTAAGGAGAACCAGATAATTCTCCACACCATTTTTAAACCTGACATCGTAGCTTGAAAGACTGCAAGGCTACATCACAAGGAAAAATACCTAATCAAAGGTGCATACCCTCACACAGTAATTTTACGGCAATTCATGATGCCGACGGACTCTCAGCATGACGACTGACCCTGGGCAAGAGACTGAATTTAAGCATGCTTTCACAAAAGCTCTACACTTCAGTTTCTCCACCCAGAGAAAGCGTTAACAACTATCCCTTCGTTTGATTTTTATTTTTATTCATTACATTTTTTTAAACACTATTACTAAACAGATGCTGTCTTTTATTTTAATGAAATTAGCAGCTGCCAGACTTCAAACTGACAGCCTAACTAAAAACTATAAGTACATAGACTTCACCTTCAGACCAAAATTCAACATAGCTTGTAGGTTCCCTCCTATTTTTATATATAACAGCTCGGGGCTCTAAACCCTTCACAGGAGCACCCTGTGACAATATGCTGCTTTTAAAAGTGGAATAAAAATGGATCTGGTAGGCACCAGACTTTGCTTTCACAGGCCACAGGCCCCTCCCACTTAGCTGTCTCAGTAACAGTTAAGTGATGGGGGAGGGAGCTGTAGTTGCTTTACCCTGTTCCTCTCCCAAATATGCTGCTTCTAAAAGCAGAAGCAAAATGGTTTGTAAGGTTAAAATGGGAAGTGGGGAACTGTGTAGAGAGGACTAGAAGAAGGCAGACATCCTGAACCATTACTTTTGTTTAGTGTTCACAGAGGAACGAGAAGGGGGAGGGCCACAAAAAAGTATCGGAAACTTTGGCTGGAGGGAGGTGAATACTTGTCCATTTTCAAAAGAGAGAGTCCTGCAGGGACTCACTAATCTGAAGGTGGACAAAGCAATGACACCAAACGGGATGTATCCAGGGGTATTGAGGGAGCTCAAGGAGGTGCCAGCTGCAACTCTGACAGTCCTGTTTAACAGCTCACTGGAAATTGGACTTTTTTAAAATGACTGGAGGAGAGTGTATGTAGTCCCTCTACACAAAAGTGGTAGCAGGAGGTATATGGAACCTTTGGCTATGGTATTGAGACAAGCACCACAAACCAAGGGAGTCCCTTTGAAACAAATAGCCCACAAGGTGTTCCTTTTTGCAGACAATGTTCTTTTTATGGTGTCATCCCTGGAGGTGTCAATTCCTGGTGCCAGGAACATTTTACAACAATTTGAGGGATTGGCTGATTTTAAGTTGAATATTCATAAAATGGAGGTTCTCTTATTAAATGTTATACACTGTAGTAAGTTAAAACAACAATATCCCATAAAATGGTTCCATACTACTATTAAGTATTTGGGAATTCATATCCCTAAAACCATTAATAACATAGACCTAGTAAAATATGAATCCCTTATGGCTACTCTTTAGAGCTGATTTATCAAAATGGGGTAAGCTACATCTCATTTTCTTTCAATGGGCTAAAATCATACAGATGAATGTTTTACCTCACCTATTATCTTTTCCAGACTATCCCAATCTTTTCAGCCAAATACTACTTTATTTCTTGGAGGCAAATGATTTCAAATGTTCTATGGGGGGGGGATGTTGGCGCCCTCACATTCATTTTTCGATATTATAGCTCTCTTTGGCATGGGGGGGGGGCTAAATTTACCGAATCAGGAGCTGTACACCAGGGCAGCCTTCTTGCAAACTAAAGTTTTATAGCTACTGCTTAATTTTAGAGCTCCTTGGAAACTAATTGAATTTACAGTTAACAAGTTGTTCAGTTTAGATCCTATGTTATTTGCAACTTGAGAGAGATCACCCCCATTGAGTCATTTCACTCCATTTACTGCCCATACTTTAAAAGTCTGGTATCAATGCAGCATCACCCTAAGTTTGAAAATATCTTTTATTTTTGTAGACTGCCATTGGCAGAAGATTTTTTACCAGCACAAAAGGACTTGCCATTCAAACATTGGTGACAACATGGTCTTAGATTTATACACCAATTCCTAGACGCAACAGTACTGATTTCATTTGAAGCATTACAAGATACATATGGCCTCACCGGCTGAGAGCATTACAGCTATCTGCAAGTTCAGACCTATATTTTACACAAACAGCAGCATTACACTAGGCTTTGTGAACCCATTCCTTCCTTATTAGCCATAATATTGGCGTCCAAGCTTTTATGTTTGTGACGCTGACCCTCTGGAATTCTCTACCACGTTGGATTCGAGAGTGCATGATGGTGGAGGGTTTTAAAAAGGGCCTAAAGTCTTTTTTATGGAATAAGGCATTTGTAGATAATTTTGATGCCTATTAATTGCCCCGCTGTTAATTCAGTTTTATGATGTTTTAGTATGTTTTCATTCTGTATTTTATTGTAATGCGCCTTGGTTTTAAGAAAGGCGTAGATAAATAAAGTTTATTATTATTATCATTATAATAAGCCTTGGGGGCATTTAATAGGCAATTTATATTCCATTTTGCAGGAAACTTTGGGTGACTCCACACAATCTATTTTGGATAGCTGGAACAAGCACTTAAGCCTGTCTGTACCTTTTGACTCCTGGTTAAAATATGCACTCCCTGTGGTTAAGATAACTACTTTTAACTCTTGAAGGGAATATGCCTGGAAGTGCAAGTATAGGTATTTTCCCACTCCAGTCATCTTAATAAAGTACAAGCCACAATGTTATGGTGATTGCTAGTGAGGATGTAGGTACAACCTGGCAGACTAAGGTCATATTTTCTGGTCTTGTCCGGTTATAGCTCCCTTTTGGTAAGCCATTTTGAAGGAATTGGAAGATTGCATGGGTGAACCAATTGACCTCACAGTTGAATTAGTCTTGCTTTCGATTATCCCAAGGTGTCTCCCACACCCCAGTCTAAAACATTGCTATTATTATATATACTGGCTGCAAAAATGGCAATAACAAGATGTTGGATGTCACCTAGGACCATCATGGTTACAGAGTGGCATAAAATAGTTTTGGATATTTACTAAATGGAAAAGTTAATTGCAGTGATACATGACAGACAATCAATTTAATACAAAATGGCAATGCAGGGTGTGGTATACGGCCTTGGTGGACCTGGACTTTGTATCTTAAGAATTTTATGGCAGGATATGATGGGGTGCTGCTGCCATGGGGAGGGGTTCCTTGCTTCCCACCCCTTGTTTTATTGTATTGCTAATGAGAACAGGTTCTGTGAAAGTGTACCTAATTTAACATTTTCTGTCCCTCCCTATATTCACTGAATTGAGTCTGAGTTCAACCAATTGAGCTAGTTGATGTGGAAGTCCTAAGCTGGATATACAACCTTTTGTACTATCAGTGTTATATGACTGTAAGCTGTAGTAAATTACATGTGCTTCATTCAATAAAAACTTAATTATAAAAAAAAGTAGCAGGGGGCAGGCTGGCAATTACAGACCAGTTAGTCTGACATCGTGGTAGAACAGTTAATGGAATCCCTCATGCAGAAAAGGATTGTGGAATGTCTTGAATCCTGTGGGTTACAAGGCCCAAGGCAGCATGGGTTCACAGGGGAGGTCATGTCAAAAGAATTTAATATATTTCTTTGACTGGGTGACAAACAAATTAGATTAGGGTGGAGCAGTGGACGTGGCCTATCTAGATTTTAATAAGGCTTTCAGCACTGTTCCACATAGGAGACTAGTAAGCAAGCTTGGTAGCTTAGGAGTGGATCCAAAGGTGGTAAACTGGATAAGAAATTGATTAGGGGATAGGCGACAGAGGGTGGTGGTGAACAGATTTCACTCTGAGGAATGAAGCTGACCAGCGGGATGCCTCAGGGATCAATGCTGGGACCATGACTTTCTAAGTGACATTGCAGAGGAGCTGAAAAAGAAGGTCTGTCTCTTTGCAAATGACACCAAAATCTGCAATAGGTGGGACACTCCAGGAAAGGATGAGCAGATACCTGAGAAAACAAGAGGAGTGGTCAAGAGTATGGCAATGGCAGCTGGGTTTCAATGTGAAAAAATGTACAATAATGCACTTAGGGCATGGAAACCCAGGGGCAGAGTACAAAATGGGTGGACTAGTATTGACAACTACCAAGCAGGAAAGAGACCTGGGGGTAATCACATATGAGGACCTAAAGGTGGCCAAGATGAGTGACAAGGCAGTCAGGAGGTCTAGTTGGATGCTGAGGTGCATAGGAAGGGATATCACCAGCAGAAAGAGGGAGGTTGTGTTGCCTCTGTATAGATCACTGGTACATCCCCACCTAGAGTACTGTGTACAGTTCTGGAGACCACATCTCTGGAAGGACACAGACGGAGTGGAGGTGGCCTAGAGGAGGGCAACTAAAATGGTGCAGGGTCTACATCAAAAGTCCTACAAGGAGAGACTAAAGGATTAATATGTACACCCCAGAAGTGAGGAAGAAGAGTGAGGATATGCTACAGACCTTTAAATACCTCATGGGGGTAAATAAGGTACAGTAGGGAGTATTTTCCAAAAAAAAAAGATGCTTAAGAACATGGGTGCATGATATGAGCTGGAGAGTAGTAGATTCAGGAGAGATGTGAGAAAATACTTCTTCACAGAAAAAGTGGTATATTCCTGGAACAACCTTCACATGGAGGTGGTGGGGAAAAAACAGTGATGGGGTTCACAAATGCATGGGTTAGGCACAAGGGGATCATACTGGAAAGGAAGGGGAGACAGAGAAAGAGCTGTAGATCAAGTGCAGTCTGTGGTACCAATGTAGGTTAGGAAAAATGGGCAGGCTGGGTGGGCCAAGTGATTCTTATCTGCTGTCAAATTCTATGTTTCTGTCTTTCTGTGTTTCTATGACCATTGTTCCAGAGCCAGACATTTTTCTACTTTTTAGACTGATCCACTTGTCACTGCCTTCCCCAGCACCCACCAGCATTAATCTGGTAGAGAAAAATTGGGCCACACTAATAACCACTGCAACTTCCGCCAACTACTCCTTTGCTGTTAGTACCACTAGCCTGGGTGAAGCTGCTGCAGAGGTAGTTTTTATAGGTGCAACACCTTTTTTGTTCTGCAGAACCTATACTCCTCTTTGCCATATTGCTGCCAACTCACTTTACTTGCACTTCTCTTTCTGGTCATTTTTGATGAGAGCACGTCAACTTGCTCCCAATAATTCGCTCCCTGACATCCCGCTCCTGACAGTTCGCTCCCTACTAGCTCACTCCCATTCCTTTTTGCTCTGTGTCTTTTCACTCCCAGAGCCGGGATTAATATCAAAACAAGCTTTGCCCATTCTGTATAAGAATCTACCTGCACCACTGGAGTTTTAAAAACACTGTCTACGGTGGTAATCAAAATTCTGTACTTCCTCGAGAACAATGGGGCAATAGGACTTATGGATTTTGAGGGGTATCCTTTGACAGCACAAACAGCCCAGATTTTAACTATGGCAGAGCAGATGGTAGACTCAGAATGCTATGTACTAGAGAAAGAAGAGATGCACATTTCTGAGCCTTTAAATACTCAGAATACTCAGATGCACATTTCTGAGCCTTTAAATACTCTACCTTACATCTGATGGACTTCAGCCCTCTGACAACAGATCAGAAATCCTTGGACAAAATGGTCCATGAAAGTGCTAAGGTCCACCAGAAGACAGACACTCTGCAGGACGTGGGTGCGTGCACTTACAGTTACACTAGGGAATCTTGAATTCCTGCATTGGAAAACTGACCCAGCTTACCAGAGGTGGAATCAATCGGGTCTGACTACCTTTAGGTAATTTTTCTCCAGTGGTATATGTGTCTCCCCCACTGACTTAAAAAACAAATATAATCTTCCTAATCCAGATAATTGCCAATTTCTACAGGTTACGCATTATACTCATGAGGGTCACACTTGGAAACGAGCCTCGGCTCAGTGTACCTTTCCTGGTAACCAAATTTTAAATAAAAATAAATAAAATAAAATAAACAGCTGTAAATGTACTAGGGACCTGACTAAACAAGAAAATAGCCTATACTGGGGCACACATTTGAATATCACTGGCAGATGCATATCTGTTATACACAAGTTGCTCAGAGGTGTCATTTTCTTGTGAAGCAATGGGACACTTCTGCTACAGCAGCATGATCTGACTCCAAATAAGATTGACAGTTACTGTTACAGCACAGTGGGAGTGAGCAGGAGTGAATTAATGTGGAGTGTGATTGGCGGGAGTGTTGAGTCGTGAGTGAGTGGTCAGGAGTGAAAAGACAAGGAACGAATTGCCGGGATCGAACTGACAGACCCATTTTTGATATTTTAATTTTTAAACACTGCACTAAAACTAAATAGTAACAATGGCAGAGACAATGCAACACTTTACCAGAGCAATGTGCTCTTAATCACAACAGAACAGTTTACTGTACTAACAGTAGCTAAAGAAAGAACACCACAAAAATATGTTTTCTTTCTTTCTTTTTTTTTTTTACTTATTGGCTCTGTGGCAGGCTGGGCAGCTGAATCAGCCCTGTCCCAATGCATCACTGGCCATCTCGCGTCTCTGGCTGTCTCTCCTAGACTGGGTGGGCTACCTTTGATTGCAGAGAGGGCTTCATGAAGCCCAAGCTCCATTTTTCCTCCAGTTTTTCTCCCCCAGGCATGGCATTTGTGCAATGCATGTGCAAGCGCATTCCTCCTCCAAGGAGGTGCTCCAAGCTTGCTGTATGCCCGCCTTTCCCAGAGTTTTTGGGACTTGTCAGGGACACCACCTGGCTTCTGCCAAGTGGCAGGCGAGTGTCAAGTCACGGGATCTCCCCTCCTCAAGAGAAGGGAACAATCCTACAGATGCTCAGTCTTACCTCCCCAGCCGAGCACCGGAGCAATCCAAGTCCATTTCCAAACCCAGTTCACCAGTGTGGCAGCAGGGAGTCATGGCTGCCTCAACTCACTGAGTAACTGGGCCGGCAAATTTTATTTCTTTTAACACAATGGCTATTAATAAGGCACACAAGACAGGAGTATTTCTAAACATGTTACTTTAAGTTTTAAATTAATACCATCACTTCGATAATAAACAAAAGAACTGCAATCAATATAGTAACAGACAGACAAAAATACTCACTGAAACACACAAAACTGTACTACAGTAATAAAATAACAAATTAAAGACCATAGACAAAAATAATTAAGAAACAAGACTGATGAAAACAAATAAGACTAGTGCTCACAAGGCTGTCTTACTAAAACAGCTCTCATCCTCCACACAGCATTGTTTCAATACATAAATTAAATACAACTGCAAAACTAAAAAAAAAAAAGTAGAAATCTAGCTGCACAAATCACTCTAGATATTTTTGTAAGTGATTCAGTTCTAAATACTCTGCATTCAAAGTAGTTTTAAAGGTTTTTTAATGACATTATCACGAACAAATCTTTCCAACTCTGTTTTCATAAGACTGCACTGAACACAGCCTCCACATGGCATGCAGCTAATTTCAGTACCATAGGACCTCCAATCCCATGGTGCATTGAAAACTTCACCAGTGGGCCTTACTTCACCAGCAAAGTTATCAAATCCACCATTTGCAAAGTTAGCCTTGTACTGCAAATTGAAAATTAAATCTGTGCGATGATCCAACTTAATCCATGAATCGAAGTTCACCAACTAGTAAGGAACAGTTAGTATCTATAAAAGCATCACATTCTGGAACTGATAAGCAAGGTGAAACAATACTATATAATTACTGTTAGATACCCCCTTTAATAATCTACACATTTGATATGTCCTGTACAGAAACATAAAGATTTACAAGTCAGAGGTATTGGGAAGTGGCAAGATGCAATCATTAGAAATTGCACTGCAGTACTGTTCACATATCTTTATGTGGTGATCTTTAATAGAGGCAGATTTCATTAGACTGTATCCCTACACATCACTCTATAAGCAAAAGCATGAATCTAGAGAGCTATTCATGAATATTATTGTAATACTGGCAACACATCGTACTGCTAAAATAAGAAATACTGCACTGTAGCAGTTAGTCACTCAACAGCCACACACATAATTTTGACATGAAGACAATTATTAATTGCTATAGGTGCTTGAACTGGAGAAATTAAATCTGTGAGATTTGTCTCTGAAAAATGAAAATAAATAAATAGCCAAACATATTTGAAACCACTGCTTAATACATGCTGCATGAAGTGATGACACTCAGAAAACTGCCGCAAGTGCTCGTGTGTTGAAGTACAATCTTTGCAGACTGTTGAGTAGCTGCTTAGCAATGGCACTAGCACACTGCTATCTGCTGATGTCATGACCTCAGCAAACCCACTTTCATGTTACGAGCACAAGAGGGGGCACACTCATGGATCCAGTGCTACCAGTTTTCTCCTACATGGGTTACTGAATGCAGTCAGGTAAGGAACCTTTAACTTGTCTACTGCTATGACATTTTAAAAAATACATGTAGTGTTAAATGGATTCTGAATCAGAGGCTTATAAGATTTCAAGCATTTGTTTACAAGGCAATTGATTGAAAAAGGCTAACACACTAAGGCCCCAATATTTGAGATCTTTGCAAGCCCAGCACAACTGTTTGTGGTGCACTTGCAATCGCTGTTTGTACTGGGCTTGCACTTGTGATAGCTTGGCCCCTGTGATATTTATATGGATAGTACTCACCAATGGAACAAAGCTATCTGACAGAATATTGGCCCATGTCAGTGCATGCTACAGTAAGTTGATCGGTGCTGCCCTGACATGGACCAGAGGACTGCATATGATCCAAAGGAATAGTGCTGCCCTAAATGGGATACTCCTATGGACCATATTAAGTGAATGATTTCATTGGCCATGCAAGACACTGAGAGTCCATCTGCTTGCCCATTTTGGGCTCATTTGAATGTGTCACAGCAGCCCCTAGCACCACTTTTCTTTGGAAGAAATCCCTGCTGGTCCTGTGGTTCTCCCACCCCCTAAATCACTCAGTACAACTGTATTATAATGTCCCTGGTGGTCCAATGGTTCCCCGCACCATGGGTCAAACAGTACATCTTGTTTATAAAGTCCCAGGTGTTCCAGTGGTTCCTCCTGCACCCCAGTCATGCAGTACATCTGTATTGTATGGCCACTGGGTGCCCAGTGGTTTCCCCTAGCTCTGATTACTCATTACATCTTTATTGTAAAGTCCCTCATGCTCCAGTGGTTCACTACACCCATTATTGCCCAGTACATCTTTTTTACAATATCCCTGGTGGGCCAGTGGTTCCCCACACACCTTGACTTTATGGTGACCCCCCCACACACCAAACTGCCAAGCACACCTGCTCCGCACCCCCCCTTCACCCTGAGTGCCATTCCCCAACAGCAGTGGCTGGCACAGCCCTCCTTTAACTTCCCTGGTCATCTGCCAACTGACAGTCACAGAATGTGATCATGGAGCAATTAAAAAAGCAAAACAAAATTTAAAAACTGAGAAAAGACATATGTCTTACTAATGGTCTATTAACACTTTAAATAATTAAAGAGAGTGCTTAGCAACAAGAATCAGAGCACACAGCATCATTGCTTTCCTTTAAAGTAAAATCCTACTTGTATATAAGGCAAGTATTTTATGTTTTTTCAGAATACACTTCCTGAAAGGATAAATAACTCCATAGTCAAAAGTATGTCTGTACATAGATGAGATGAATGCTGGCAAATCATTAGAGCACATAGAATAAATATTTATTTGTTGGTATTTATTTTTCATTTACTTTGTAGAAAAACTAAAGTGTTTATGGAGCAAAGACTGAAAACTTGCAGCTTTGAGTTGCTGGGTTAAGAATCATAGAAACATAGATATAGAATTTGACAGCAGATAAAGACCGCTTGGCCCACCTAGTCTGCCCATTTCCCTACCTACTTAACCTGCAATCCTGATTTATCTGTGGCTTACCTTCTCTTTCCTAACACTAGGGTATCCTTATTTCAATCCCATGCATTCTTGAATTTGCCTATTGCTTTTGCCCCATGACCTCTGTGGGGAGGCTGCTCCAAGCATCTATCACCCTTTCTGTGAAAAAATACTTCTTCAAGTTGCCCCTGAGTCTTACCCCCTCCTTCTAGCCTCATATTGTGACCCCTTGTTCTTGCACATCTCTTTTTCTGAAAGATGCTGCCCTCTTGAACTTTGTTTATCCCTTTCAGATACTTGAATGTCTCTATCATATCCCCCGTCTCCCTCCTTTCTTCCAGGGTATATATATTGAGGTTTTTCAGTCTCTCCTCATATGGTTTCTGGTGCAGTCTTTGCACCATTTTAGTTATCTCTGAACTGCCTCCACTCTGTCTATATCCTGTCGGAGATGCTATCTCCAGAAATTAACACAGTGCTCTAGGTGAGGTCTTGTCAACTGTCTGTACAGTGGTATCACCACCTCTTGTTTACTACTGGTGATACCTCTCCCTATGCACCCCAACATTCCTCTGGCTCTCCCTACATCCTTCTCACAGTGTTTGGCTACCTTATGATGGACCACCCAACTACTGTATTAAACTCTGGCTACAGATGAGACCATTCCACACAGAGACAGGTGACATCAAGGCTTCTTTGTTTCTTCCTCTGTAACAACCCTTCCCCAGTTGGGTACTACCTGAATACAATACCTTACCTCCCTAACTAGAGTAGCTAACAGCTGCCAAGAGTAGAGAATGTTGCACCGAACTGACCCGGATACCTGCAGGAATGTGAGACACTGGTACTGCAAGCAAGGATTCTGACACTTGGGTAGTTAAGCAAAAAGGTAAAAGTTTACTGAAACTGTAAAAGAAAATGGCCAGCCAAGTGGTGTGGAGGGCTGAGGCACTGGCACCTTACCTCTCACCATGCCGACGACCCGGGGTCAGGAGTGACCTCAGGTGTCAGTGGGTCAGCCAGGGGAGGAGGATCAAGTGTCCTATTGACTGCTGTCCTCCGCTGGGGAGGGTGGGAGGGATGACCTCTGAGCTACTAGCTCCTGGTGGTAGCCGGGGGCTGGTGCAGGCTAAGGAGCCACAAGTGTGGGTCAGCATGAGCTGACGTCAGACATGCAGCACGTGGAACCACACACAGCAGCGCACCTGATGCCATTGCATGCCTGCATCATGGAGGGAGGGGGGCTATTACATGGAAAAGCAATCCTCTGGCATGCATCAGTGAAGTCTGGCCCCAGCGGTGCCACAGGGGATGCACTCAAGTCAGCTCCCCCCGAGCCCGGCCCCCAAGTCTTCCGCAGTACGCGGGGTAAGTACCCACTGTCAAGTGGCCTGGGGAGGGTGGGGAGAAAGGGATCAGAGTTCTGACTGCAGCTGGTGCAGGGGCCGAGGAGTCCATGCTGGATGGGGGGAACCATAGGTACACCACCCCAGCCGAGAAGGTATAAATAAAAAAATAAGTATATAAAAAAAAAACAAAGAAATTCTAAAACAAATCTTTGAAATCACAGCCATGAATGGCACAGTTTAAATTCAGGCAAAAACAACACTTTGAACACATAGATTAGAATTGCTGTATACTGTATGTCCCATCAGGGCACCTCTACCCCACTAATCCCTTTGTAATCACCCCCTGGAAACAGCAGGCACTACCACCCACCAGCCCTCCAGATACCACACTTTCCTAGGATAAGCACCCACTTAGGCCTTACTCCCTGAGCTTATTTTATGTAGAACTAAGGCAATCAGTAACTACTGGGCCATATCTCCGAGCAGTCAGTTCACTGAATCCTTCTGCCAGATACCCATCCCTGGTATTCAATTTACTTGTCCGTTAAGGGCATACAGAAACTATTAGGTCTACCTACCTCAGTCAGTCCACTGACCCCTTCTGCCAGATACCCACCCAGGCATCCATTTACCCATTTACTATATTGTATTTCTTATACTCTAAAATCATTCACATCAGCTGACATTCCATTAAATCATTACTATAACACATTTGAACTTGAGCAATAGCATTAAACAATATTGCATACTGGTATGCTAAAAGTTGTGACAGAATCCGTCCTCAGTCCTTTCAGGTTCAGTCCTTCACTTTGACAATAGTCTCTTTAATTCAGAAGGATTGTGGTAAATCCTTTGTAAACCAGGGTCACGATGGCTTTTAAAATAGTCCACAAACTGTAACAATAAGGTTTCTGCTATACCACACTCCTTTTGGATTACTGAAGAAATTCTGTGTAGAGATGTTGCAGCTTGATGTAGTTGGATGGCCCCCTTTTTTGAGTCAGCAGGATAAAGCCATTCTGAGGAGAAGTTTTGGCTTCTTCATATTTGCAGCTGTATTTATGTGAGGAAAACCTTTCCTACAGGATCATCAGGCACTTGAAGCAACAGGCTTTCTATTCTAGGCCCTGTTCTCACTTACTCCTCTATCTGACCTTTTTCTGGGATACAAGTGATCCCCTATTCCTACACTGTATTTAAACTAAACTGGTTCTGTCAGACTTTTCCTCTTCACTAGGCCTCTTCAGACAGACACCCCTTGGCATGGGCACCTTCTTTGCTGGTCGTGCTCCCTGCTCAGACTGAATGCACACTGGCTGTGCAGCTCTTTTTACAGCCAAAATCTCATTAGCATATTTAAATCTGTGGTCACTGAGTGGACACTGACCTGTCCAGCAGCTCAGCACAAATTCAATTCCTCCCTGCAGCAGCATAAGCCATAATGGAATTCTCAAATTTGAAGCTCAGCTGTCCCTCTGAACATTCTAAGGCTTCCCCTGTATTTTATAACTTTTGGTAATTTTAAAATACACATTCTCTTTCACTTTAAAATCATATTTTCCCCAAGGGTTAAGTGCTATTTCAATATAGTGGGTGGACAGCAGACTTCATAAGCTTTCTGCTGAACTTTTTCTGTCCTCAGTAGTCCCTAGGAAAGCCAAGTTGCTAAGGCTACTATGTTTTATCATTAAAGCACGTAATCATTTCTAAACATTTCTCTGTCTTTTCCCAGTCAAACTAGTCATCTCACCTTTAATTGTGCTTAGTTCAACAGCTTTTTCCTCTCAAACATTAAATATTCATTTTCCCATGCTAAGCCCCCTTCCAGGGTAACTGCATGCATGGATTAGATTCACCAGGGAACCACTGTCCCTATCAAGGATTAGTTACTCCTCTACTTCTCATTTTTATCCAATTGCAACTATTTTTCCCATGAGTAGGACATCATAGGGCATGTGTGTGCCAGATTTGGGCTAATTCTGACAAACAACGGCTTGGCAACATGATGCTAAAGGTACCAGTATGTTGTATCATGTCTGGCTTTATTAAGTGACAGTATCTACAAAAAAAGTGCTCTGTTTTAGCTTGTGTACTTTCACATGGTTTTACTGTATAAGGATTGTGCACGACTCCTCAGACCTCCACAAGTCTGTTTGCTTATTTATTTATTAATTCTACATGTGATTTTTTTGTGTGTGCAAAGCCTTGAGCTCCTGTGCCACAATCGCACTCCAGATGCACATAATGGCTCCCTTACTGAGCTCTTTGTATGTGCATTTACTGTTCTTGGGCTTCCTTAGCCCCGATTTCTCGACTGTGCCTCCTTTTATTTTTATTTATTTAATTCTAGGAGCCAGTCTCTATTGCCTTATTCACTGGTGCCTTTCACCTTGCCAACTTATCGAGAGGGAATAAAATATCTGGTTGATCCTGCCTCGAGAGGAGCGCATCGTGCTGTAGCCTCTCAGTTACTGTATTCATGAAGCAGGCAAATCCTTCTAGGTCAAAACCTAGCTCTTGTATGTCTCTTGAGTGAGACTACTGCTCAGGAGAGCAGCCTAAGGATTCCCAGAAGAGCGAGGATCGCTCTGCTGTGGGACTGACTCTCGGTTACTCACACTCCTTCTCACTCTCTCGCTAGGCGCCTGAAGCACCCGCAGCTGCCACTCTGCATCTAAACTTAACTCACAGAGCAGCTCTAACATTGGAGCGATTGCTTACTTATTAAATATTTACACAAATTACCAGGAGTTTGGCTAACAGTGTACTGGGGAAAAAGACCACTTAACTTGGTCTAAATAGAAAATGCTTTATTTTAAAGCTAAAAACACATAGCAAGCAGTACCCTCACCCTCGTGACATGCACACACCACGTGACCAGTGAATTTCACGTCACTCTGATGCTTTATCCACTGGTAACCTCATTAGCCACCTTATTTAGTTTTATTAATAATAATTTACTTTATTATAAAAAATCACCACAGGCAACTCATGCAGTCCGAATTATTTACTGGGCTACCACCACTTGTGCAGCTCAGCCAGGGCACTCATTTAATAGCCCACTGGCCACCAATACTCCAATAAATATTTTACCATTAAATACTATTTTTTTACCACAAAAATGATGCCAATCACAATAATCGATGTAAACGGCATGTATGTGAGAAATTGGCAGGGTCAGGAATCCTCTCCACTTCCCCCCATGCTGCATCCTACTGTCCTTAATTAATGATATGTTCACAGCAAATTTTACACCAGACTTAAACCAAAAAATGTTGTTCTCTACTGTGGTATAATCATGAACACTGAATCTAGTCTTTTTATCACTGCAGGGTCTATCTCTATATTTCTCTGGCAGCTCCTCCCTATGTTGGGTCTTGAACCTGCGTCCTTCACTATTTATTTTGTAAATGCAGTAGAATTTAGGCTGTCCATATTTCTTGGTGGAACAGGCTATCTTAGGCTGTTACAACCTTCAGGTCATCTGTTATGATCAATCCAAGGTCCCTTTTCATTTTGGTTTTGCCAGTACCTCCCCCCACATTATATATTCCTTTCCCTGATTTTTGTGCCCCAAATGCATGATTTTGCACTTTTTTGCATTGAATACAACCTGCCACACTCTTGACCACATCTCCAACTTGCCCACATCTCTACTCATTCTTTTCAAGCCCCATGGAATGTCAACCCTACTGCAGATCTTAGTGTCATCTGCAAAGAGACATACCTTCCCTTCTAGCCCCTCTGTAATGTCACTTATGAAGACATTAAAAAGAATAGACCCCAACACTGAGCCCTGTGGCACCCCGCTGGTTAGCCCCCTGTCCCCAGATTGAACTCCATTTATCACCACCCTCTGTGTCCTAATGCTCAGCCAATTTCTGACCCATTTTACCACCTTTGGACCCACTCCCAGACTGCCAAGCTTGTTTGCAAGCCTCCTGTGTGGGACAGTGTCAAATGCCTCACTAAAATCTATGTAGGCCATGTCTACCGCCCCTCCCTGATCAACTAACCTGATCACCTAGTCAAAGAGATAAATCATATTTGTTGGACAGACCCTCTTGCTGTGAATCCATGTAGCCTCATGTCCTGTGCCCCGCTGGCCTCAAGAGTTACCTCAATCCTTTCGTTTAACATTGATTCCATTATTTTCCCCACCACTGAGGTCAAACTGACTGGCCTGTAATTACCAGCCTCTAGCTTGCTTCCAGTCTTGTGGAAGGGTATCTCATTTGCCCTCCTCCAGTCCTCCGGCACCACTCCCTCCTGCAGTTATCTGTTATATAGGGCTGTCAGTGGTGCCACTACCACCTCTATGATTTCTTCCAATATTCTGGAATGCATTCCGTGTAGCCCCATTGCCTTGTCCACCTTTAGTTTTGAGAGTTCCATTAGCACTCTCTCTCTGTGAATGGACTGGTGTCCACTGCTCTTCACTACATGTTTTTTCTGCCTAATTGTGGTCCCTCCCTTTCTCTTCTTTTATGAATACTGAGTAGAAGTATTCATTAAGAATTTCTGCTTTTGCTAGGTCCACCTCTGCACACACACCCCTCTCCTTTATTTAACCTCACAATCCCTCCCTTTTCCTTTTTCCTTTTTCTAATATACCTAGAGAAGGTTTTGTCTCTTTTTATTTATATATTTATTGAAAAGTTTCACCAGGTAAGGTACACTGAACAACAAGTTGCTCGACTCCTGGTACGATCTGGGGGAAAGGGTGATGGGGGTTACGTAGTAAAAAACACACTTAAAATAAACATAGCATAGAGAGCAACAGGGACTTAGTGAGCACAGATTCTCAAACAGATCAAATATTACAGGGTGGTATAGGTTAAAATCCAGTGGCTAAACCTGCATATGGTGGCAGACTCACTGGTCATAATATCAAATAGGGGGACCAAAAGACTGGCCCATATCCAGGTCAACAGTAGCATAGGTCAGGCAAGTAGTGGTGAGAAACATGAGAAGCAAGTCAGAGCCTAGGGAGCTGGTCTGGGGGGGGAGAGATAGAGAGAGACAGGAGAGAGAGAGAGAGAGAGAGAGAGAGAAAGGGAGAGGGAGAGAGGAGAGAGAGAGAGACAGAGAGAGAAAGATATTAGGTGAAGCCAACATGTAAAAATAGGTGCCAGGATTAGTGAATAGAATTGGTAGGGTTAGACAACCCAGCAACAGAGGGCTCCCAGCATCAGGCAGGGTGAGAGGCAGGGGCATGGGGGGAGTTAGGGGCAAGTGCAATTAACAGATAGGAAGTTGTGGATAGCTTGGTTTAAGGAGCCAAGCGAGGAAGAGGATCGGATCTGAGCAGGAAGAGAATTCCACAGTGAGGGAGGTGGCAGGAAGGGGAGGCCTGCCCAATAATGGTGGATCTCCATGGAACAGAGAGAGTTCTGTGGTTGTGGGACCTCAGAAGTCTCGAGGGGGAGGGTGGGGTGGAGAAAAGTGAAATTAAGTAGTGGGTGAGTGTGCCCAATCAGTGCTTGGAAATGAAGTTCACGCTGTGGTGCTGTCGCCTGTTTCTCAGGGAAGGGAAGGCTAAGGCTCGGTACAATTGACAGTGGTGGGTAAGGGAAGGTGCATCTAGAGCAAACCGACAGAAGGAGTTGAAAAGGGTATCCAAGTTAGCTAGAGAGGTGGCAGGAGCTGAGCAATTGACAATGTCGCCATAGTCAAAAATATACTGTTTGGGCTATTCTTTCCTCTGTTTGCTCCTTTGCGATCCTGACTGATTTCCTTGCCTCCCTCTGCTTTGCCTGATACAGTTTCCTGTCTCCCTCCCTCTGTGTTTCTTTATACCATCTGAATGCCAGTTTTTTTTCTCACTGACCTTCCCTGCCACTTCATTTGAAAATGATGGTGTTTTTTGGTTTTTTTTTGCTTTATTTACTTGCTTCACACAAAGGCTTGTTGCCTCTGCTATGGCTCCTTTAAAGATTTCCCACTGCTCTTCTACCCCCTTTCATCCCTCCTCCTTTGCCAGGGTTTTCTTGATGCTTTCCTTAATTTTTTTTAAGTCAGCCCTCTTGAAATCCAGGATCCTTGCCTTCGTGTGGCTTGACTAGGGGTGTGCGAAAAAAAACTTCCACAAGTGGAATGTAAGTGAAAGTCTGACTTTCACTTACGCGAAAGTTTGGAAATCAACTTCTGAACTTTTGCAAAAATTCTGCCTGCTATCCTGCATTGCCCGAATGATGGTCTAAAGAAATCCCTGGTGGCTAGCAGTGCCCCTAACCCCAGCCCAATCACCCACCACCTGACATATTTAACAAGCAACCAAACCCTGGTGGCTATTGGCCCATATCCCCACCCGACCACCCACCTGTGTCATGCTCAGTATTATTAGTCAGTTGCCAACCCCCGCACCATCCCAGGCCATTCCCTGTACATTAAATTTTTTTTTCCTTGGTGGTCTAGTGGTAGTAAATTCCTCTCCCTCCCTCCCTCCCAGAATCCCGATCCCCAGTATTTTATTTTTAAAATGCATTTATTTCTTGGTGGTTTAGTGGCCCCTGCACCCCTTCCCACCCCAACAGGTAGTGTCCCATCCCACCTCGCTCCCCCCATCCCGAAACAGAACAGGCTTCTGGCACAGCTCTCCGCACTCCTTCTTGGTTGGTGGCCCACTGAAATGTCAATGAATGAATGAATGAGCACATGTGTATGAACTCATTCATTCATCCACATTTCAGTGGGCCACTGCCCAAGGAGGAGAGTGAAGGGCTGTGCCGGTGACCCACTCCATTTCGGGATGGGGGAGTGGGGTTGGACACTACCTGTCAGGTAGGGAGGGCTGTGGGGGGGACACTAGACCACCAGGAAATAAATACATTTGAAAAATAAAATACAGGGGATTGAGATTTGGGGATAGGGACGGAGGGGAATTTACTACCACTAGACCACCAGGGAAAAAAACATATTTTAATATATGGGTGATGGCCCGGGATGGTGCGGCCGGTGGTAACTGACTAGTAATACTGAGTGGGACACTGGTGGGTGGTTACGTGGGGGTAGAGGCCACTAGCCACCAGGGTTTGATTGCTTGTTAAATATGTCAAGTGGCAGATGATCAGGTGAGGGTTGGGGGCACTGCTAGAGGGCATTACATTGTGTTGGGGTAGGGTCTGTTAGCCATGGAGGAGGGGTGTTAAGTCTTGGGCTGGGTGGAAAGGGGCAAAATTTGGCCCTAAACATTCAGAAGTTTTCCGATCTGCCAAAGGCGGAAGCTCGGAAACATCCATGAAAGTTGCAACATTTCCATGAAAGTTACGCTCAGGTAAAAATGGCAACTTTTGCCCAGCCTTAGGCTTCACTCTTCTACTGTCCATTCCTTGAACCACACTGTAAAGTGATTGCTGGTCCCTAGATGGCTGCCCACCAATACATCTGTTATTTTGTCACCATTGGTGAGAACCAGGTCCAAAATCACTCCCTCATGGGTGGGTTCCACCACTAGCTGTCTGAGACACATCCCCTGCAGGGCATCCAGGATGTCTCTTCTCCTGGATGTGGCTGTAGTGTAGGTGTCCCAGTTAACAACTGGCAAATTTAGGTCCCCTACCAGCAACACTTCACCTTTCTCTGCCATTTTATGGATGGTTTCTATTAATAACCTGTCTATTTCCTCCCCCTGCACCAGTGGTCTATAGAAAACCTCAGTGTGGATGGCGGTGCCATTACCCATCTTCAATGGATCCATAGTGCCTCCTCCCCATCCTACATTCCCTTTATCTCTGTAGTTTTGATCCCCTCTCTGATGTAAATAGCTATCCCTCCTCCCTTTTTGCCTTCCCTGTCTTTCCTGAAGACTGTGTACCCTGGTATGTTAACATCCCAGTCATGGTTTCCCGTGTACCATGTCTTAGTGATTGCGACAATATCCAGGTCTTCCTCCATCATCATGGCTACTAGGTCAGGGATCTTGTTACCTAGGCTACAGGCATTTATACACATGGCTTTCAACATTTTGATGCCTTCACCCCTACATGCTCTCCCCTTGTCTCTATGCTTTTTCCCTATGCCTCCCCTGACTTTATCCCCAGTTTTGGTCCCTTTTCTTAATTCGTCAGCCATAGAATCCTCTCTATTGACTACCTTAACCTGTGTGGGGGGCAGTTGGTTTTTCCCTGTTTTCTTCTGCGACTCCCTTGGCTAGTTTCAATGCTTTCCAATTAAACATTTAAACCTCTCACTCAGGATCCTGCCCCCCCCCCCAGTTTGATGTAGACCACCCCTCCTGTACATGCTGCATCCCTCCAGGTGGGCCCCCAGTCCACAATGAAGCCAGATTCCTCAGCTCTGCACCCGTAGAATCCTCTGATGCGGAGTACCCTGGCCTGTCCCATGTCTTAGACAGGTAACACTTTCAAGAATCTTACCATGCATGCCACCTATCTAAGACCCCTTTCCCACTCTGGGAACTCCCTCTACACTACACTAACCTCATCCTCAGCCTGATCATTCATACCCTGGTGGACAATGACATCTAGCTCATCCTCCTGTCCTGCTGCTGCAGTGATCCTTTGGATTCGCTTTCCATCACTCCCAGCCAAGGCACCAGGTAGACACTTTATCTCCTCTCCCCCATGCCCAAGTCTATCCCCTAATAATAGAGTTCCCCACTCGGAGTTGCTTCCTTCTCCTCTGGGCCCTGTGCCCCCCCTCAGGGGTCTCCACTGCAGAGGTTCACAGTATCCACCTTGTCCACCACTGTGGGTGCCACCATGGGACAGTCCTGACCTGCCAGAATGGCAAAGGACTTGTGGAGCAGAATCACAGGTGGGATGCACCTCTGTCCAACCTGCTTCACCCTCCATGAGCCCAACTTTGTCCAACTGCCCATCTTACTGACATCCTCTGAGGTGGTGGTCTTGGTGGTCCCCGGGGGGGAAGAGGCCTCCTGAACCCTAAACAACTCAGTCTGGAGACTGGCAACCCCTGACCTTAATCCAGAGAGGTGCATGCAGATGGGACAGCACCACAGCCTCCAGAATGTCTCCCTGAAGACTGCTGCCACACAGCCACTACATCACACCACTCCTATCACTCCTTTTTTGTTTTACCTACCCCTTAATACACTTTAGTTAGGAAAAATCAAATAGTTTAGTTAGGAATTAAATAGAAAAAACATTTTCATGCAGAATAACAACTTACTTTATTCACACACTCACTACCTTACACATTCGACAGAAAAATAAAACGTTTTCCTAACTATAGACTAATAAGTTTTAGCCACACTACCTTTAGACTATCATTATCTTACACCTTAAATGGAAGGTAAACACTAAAAACTTTATTCCTGCAGTAGACCTTTAAGCTTTAGTCTCACAGTCACTACCTTTAGACACACAATCACCACCTTATACTTTTTTATTAATATAACACAAACAAACAGTTCAGTTAAAAAAATCCAAAAAGAATCCCTTTCAGAGCTTCTGAACTCCCCTCTCCAACAAATATGTTCTAGCCCATGTCCTTGTGCTGTAATTATCTCCTTATTCTGAGCACTGAATACCCCTCTCAAACCCTTACATAAACTAGATATCTTCTGGAATAGGGTATTTTACTTACTGTTTACTTAGTGGTCCCCATCTCCTGATCGCTTCCCTTCCTGTTTGTTCCTCTGGTCACGTGTGTGCTGATTCTACTTAGCTATTGGGTGGATGGGGGTGGTGAGAAGGGAGGGTCAAAAACATCAGTGCAGTTCTTCTGTCTCTGCTGCTTTGACTCACCATATCCTCCATTTCCCTAGTCCTGAAGTTTGTCTCTCTCAACTCTGGCTCCTTTCAGCTGTAGCCACACTCAGTGGTCTCCTCTGACCGCTCAGCTCAGTGCTCCAGGCTATTTGGCCTCTCTTTGTATGTGCTGCCCCAGTCTACTGCGCAGTTTGAATCTGGCAATTTTTTTTTTTGGTGCCACCTGCAATTGGCTACTGCTGCTGTTATACTAACATACTGACATACTATTTGCCAGCAGATTAGGCCTTACGGTCTATCGAGTCTGCTTGAACCTAGATCCTTAGTTGGGTGCCAAGACCCTCCCATCCCTTGTTCTCTAGAAACCCCTATCATCCATCCCCACCCCCCCGGGACAGGCCATCATCTGATACATCCACTTTCTGTGTCCGTCCCACCCTCTCTTGAAGCCCTCCACTGTGGATCTCTGAACCAGCTCACCAGGCAGTGCATTCCAAGGATCCACCACCCTCTCGGTGAAAAACCTCCTCCTCTTTCCCCCCTCACCCTTCCACCTTCCAACTTCAAACCATGCCCTCTGGTGATACCTCCCTGCTTTAGTCTAAAGATCCCCTCCATGTTTACCCTATTTATTCCCTTGAGGTACTTGAAGACCTCAATCATGTCCCCCTGTCTCTCCTCTCCTCCAATGAAAACAGGCAGAGCTCCTCAAGTCTGTCCTCATAAGTCAAATCCCCTAGCCCTCATGTCATCTTTGTGTCCTCCTCTGTGCCCTCTCCAGGAGCTGATGTCCCTCTTCAAATGTGGTCTCCAGTACTGTACATGGTACTCAGTGTGGTTCAACCAGTCCATTGTACAGCTGCAGAATCACTTCCCTGCTCCTAGAGGTGACCCCTTACGATGCATCCCAACATCTTGTTTGCCTTGCTAGCTGCTCTCCTGCACTGCTCAGAGTTATTCATACATGTATCCACCATGACCCCTAGGTCTTTTTCCCCTATTGAGGCCTCCAGCGCCTCCCTTCCCAGGGTGTACCTGTGTTTAGGGTTTCCCTGACCAAGATGCAACACCTTGCACTTGGTGATATTGAAATTTAATTTCCATGTGTGAGCCCAGCTTTCCAGGGTGTCCAGGTCCCCTTGCAGGGCCACCCTCCCCTCTTCTCCCTCAACTACTGCTCCCATCTTGGAGTCATCTGCGAAGAGACTCATTTCACACCCTATACCTCCTGATGTCCGATATGTATGCCTTAAACAGGATCGACCCAGGACTCGAGGCCCCTGTGGTACCCCACCACAACCTCTCTAGGGTTCGAGAGCTCCCCACAGACCACTACTCTCTGAGTGCATCCAGCTAGCCAGTTTTCAATCCATCTGACCATCAAAGGGCCTACTCCTAACCCCATCAGTTTCTCCACCAGACCATTGTGGGGACAGAGTCAACGCCTTGCTGAAGTCCAAGAATAATACATCCACAGGCTTACCCCTGTCCAGTTCTGATGTTACCCATTCATAGAACTCCACAAGGTTGGTTTGACATGATCTACCTGGCACAAACCCATGTTGCCGACTATCCAGACCTCCACCTCCTCCAAGTACACCCCAATGCGTTCCTTTAGTATACTCTCCATTAATTTTCCCACCACCGAGGTCAAACTGTTGGGTCTATAATTACCCTGGTACTTCCTCGACCCCTTTATGGATTGGTGCCACATGTGCCTCGACCAACTCTCAGGTACCCTCCTGTCTCATGACCTGCTGAAAAGCTCCCAGGGTGCAGCCAGTATGTCCGCCAATTCCCATATAGTACTTGGATGAATGCCATCCGCCCAGGAGATTTGTTTTCTTTTAGGGCCTTGAGGGCTAACCACACCCTTTTGGTGGAGATAGCATCATCCGTCCTCCCCTTACTGGTCTTTTATCCTTATCCAGATGTGACCCCTGGGGTACCTTTCCCTCCCTCTTGCTCCATTTCTGTTGCTCCCCTGATCCCACTCCCTGCCACTTCTATCCCTTCATGCCTTGTTTTGTGAGATCCCATCCCTCCCTAGTGAGCACAGAGGCAAAGTACTCGTTAAATACCTCTGCCTGGTCCCTCGCCTCTTCCACCACCCTCCTTCTGATCTCATATGCTGAGATGGCCCTTAGTTTTTCTCCACTCCCCAATGTACCGGAAGAACCCTTTTCCCTCCATGTATCCCCTGTGCCAGCCGCTGCTCTTTACTGGACTTTGCTCCCCTCACCATCGGGTGACTTTTCTAGATGCAAGCTGGTACATTTCCTTATCCTATACCCTCTTGTTGTTTTATATTTTTGTAGGCCGCTTTCTCTCTGACTGCTACCTGTACCTCACTGGACCACCAGCATGGTTTACGTGACCTTGCTCCCTTACGTTTCAACTTAGCGCAGATCCTGACTGCCTCATGAAGTCCCCGTTTTATGACCTCCCATCTCCTTTCCACACTTGTCATTGAGGTAATCCCCTTCAAGTGATCCTTGAGAATATTTCCCATGCCCATAAAGTCTTCCCCCCTGATCTCCTGCTCTGTAATCCTCTCTTTCCACTCCTCTCTGTAACGCCCACTCTCTCCTCCTCTCCTGATCTTCGACTCTCTAAATCAAAAACTTCAGTGCAGCTCTTTTGTCTCCCCATGTCCTCTGCTGCTTTGACCTGCCATATCCTCCATTTCCCCAGTCCCAAAGTTTGCCTCTCAACTCTGTCTCCTTTCAGCTGTAAACACATTCAGCGGTCTCTTCTGACCACTCGGCTCAGTGCACCAGGCAGTTTTACAGTTAAGGGTGTAGAGAGCATAGTTTTGCACAATTTGCACAATTAAGAAAAGTAGTTTTAGTTCTGAGTGTCTGACCATGGTGAAGAGCACTATAGATATTATATTCACTACTATTTTAATACTTAAGTTGCCTTTATGAATTTTGTTTAGGAAGCTACATGATTCAATAAGAAAACACAAAGAATAAACCAGAATACGTGGTGTTACAAGTATGACAGTTAAGTCTGGCTTGTAAGTCAAGCATTTATTGTTATATTGGTTTGTAAATACTAGCTTAAAGACCTGCTGATGCCTCCTGAAAAACTTTGAAAAGCACAATACTTAGAAGCAATTAAGCATGTATGTCATTTACCTTCTTCAGAGTTCTACTCCCTCACATTTATTAATGAAGAAGTATCCACAAAAACAGGATCTTTATCCCTTATAGCTCATCTGCCCCTTCAGCATACTCCCTACCTGAAATCATAATGCTTTGTTGTGACATCACGTTCGCTGTGATGTCACAAGCAGAGAATTATGACATCAGATTGGGAATAAGCAATAGAAGCGTATGGACCCTTGAGGAACAGAAATCTTGTTTTTATGCATAAAACCTCAGTAATAAATAATGCCAAGAAGAAATACAGAGCTCATGAGAAATATAAAACTGCTTTGTGTCCAAATATTATATTATTCAAAGTTCCTCTGGAGGCATCAGTGGCACTTTAAAGTCAAATTTTAAAACTATGTCATTATTTTATAGTGTTCCAAGAAGAAGCCCTGAAGGGCAAAATGTTGGTGTCTTTTGAGAATAAAACATTGCAATATTCAAGACTGGTGTATGGTTCTTTACTGATCAAAAGCAGCCAGCATTTTTGGTGTTTGAACTTGTATTCGCTAAGGTCAGCTCCACATAAGATTAATGTCAAGGAATGTGTGATTGTCTGTCTAGGAAATATCTGGTGGTAAACACAAATCTGCAAATTAATTTGCTAAGTCAGTATTTTATACTAGATGCACAAACAAGTTTGGAGAAATAAAAAAAGTCATTAATAAACATTAAGAAATCTTACATGAGCATTCCATTAATGGAGCTTTATTTAAAGAAAAAACAAAGATTACAGCAAAAAAGCCCCAGATATCAAAAATAAAATCATACATACAAAGCATCAAATAGCAAGAAAACCAATAGGGCAATTTTTGCTGGTGCCCCCAAACCCAGAGATGCATCCTTGTGAAACATGTGCTGTGTGTGGGCACATTGATGGGCAATAAAGCACAAGATGGTGTTCAATATAGACAACTGTAGGGTCATGTACTTTGGAAGGAAAAACATGGAAGCAAAATATTTCTTAAGTAATAATGAACTCCAAAGTACAAACAGCGAGAAAGACCTGGGGATAAAAATCACAAATGATCTGGCATTCCATCATCAAAGTATGGAAGTGGCCAGAAAGCAAATAAAATGCAAAATTGTATATTGAGGAACATCCGTAGCAGGGAATTTCTGTGTTAATGACACTCTATGGGTCTTTGGTCAGACCATTTTACTGAGTACTGCTCTCAGCTTTGGAACCCTCACCATATAAGGGACATCAGGCAGTTGGAAAGAATTCAGAGAAGGGCAACCAGGAATGTTACTAGAAAAATGAGTCTAACCTATGAGTAAAGATTACTAGATCTATGATTTTATTACACTAGAATATCGCCATCTAAGAGGCGACTTAAGGCAGTATACTTTGCCTTTAGAAATAGAAATCTCTGGGAATGCCTATGATTGGAATCAAGGGTCAGTAACAGAATCAAAAGAGCACATGTCTATCACTTAAAAGGTGAAAACTACAAAACAAATAAAAGAGAGGCCTGGATAAACAAACGAGTGGTTGCCAAATAGAATGGACTACCTGATGTGATGGTGTCAAGTGACACAATTGATACCTATAAAAAGATATTATATATGCACACGAGTAGTGATTCTATCCATTAAAATGGTGAGTCTATTTGGCACAAGCTATTGACTCATACCCAAACCCATGACACCTATGAAACATCTAATAAGGTATAAGTTGAGATACAAATGAAAGGTTTAGTAGTAGAGAATATATGTAACTGTAACAGTAAGGAAGTCGTCTATATTTTATTGTGGCTGTGTGAGCGCTTATATGTTAGCAAAGCAATCTAAGCCTTAAAAACTTTCTTATCTGAGCACAGGGGTGCCACAAAGAAGCAGGATCTAACTACACTGGTGATCATGCATTTTATGGAAAAAGGATATGTAGGAGCCTCACACATTATGTGGACATGAGGTAGGGAAAAGAGTAGTTATTTACCAGTAACAGCACTGTAGATCTGCAAGAGAATCTCCTCTATTGGGCCATACCTTTGGAATGGTAAGCCGTCAGCATCTTGACCATTGGGAAATGTTTTGCTAGCTGGGGGCTGCCCCTGATGATGTGCAGCATTGGAACCTATAGAACACAATTTGCTCATTGCTCCTCAGTTCCCTGCTGGATTCAAGCTCAGACAGCCTCTCCCCATGAGGAATAGAAGACCAGACCAGTACAAGGTATGCAAAGAGCAGCATGGGACTTGGCAATAACCATAAGACACTTATGGACGCCTCCAGTCAAGGCAGTGGACAAATGCAAGCAAGTACCTCAACAACAGAGAAAGGTGAAAGGAGGATGGATGCACTGTGGCCCAAGGAAGGATCTCAAAGATTGACTGTTGCTGGTAAGTAAATGCTCTATCTTCGTTCAGAATATCTCCTTTATTAGGCCATACCTTCAGCATGATTCCCAAGCAGCATATGAGGTACCCAGGGTGGATGGGAAAGGCTAATATACAATCTGGACAGAAGGCTTTGCAGAACAGCAAGACCAATACCAGCACATCTCCTGGAGACGATGCCTAGGCCTGTAGTGCTTAGTGGAAGTATGACCAGTGCTCCTCATGGCAGCAGCACATATGTCAGCTGCAGAAACATTCTAAAAGCAGGCAATATACGTGACGATATCACATGTAGAGTAGCCATGCACAACACCTGGAAATTCTATACCATACTTTTGATAATAGAACTCAATGCAGTGAGCCAGCCATTTGTTCAGGCACTGGTCACAGGGGTGCCCTCTTTGCCAGTAGTGAGTGAATCAAAGAGCTGGGAGGACCTTCTGTAGTCAGTAGTGCTATCAAGATAATAACGTAGTGTTCTTTGAGCATCAAGTGTATGGAACAATGTTTCACCTCTTTTAGCATATTCAGGATAATACACAGGCAGATTTATTCTCTGATTCAAAGTGAAATCAGAGACAAGCTTCGGTAGAAAGTGTGGACTGGTACCTAAGGACACCCTGTCATTGAGGCAAGTCAGGCAAGAAAACTCATGAATGAGAGCCTGAAGCTCAGAAATCCTATGAGCTGAATTAATAGCCACCAAAAGAAGCATCTTCCATGAAAGGAAGCTCATCTCACAAGTCACGGCAGGCTGAAATAAGAGTCACTTTCTCAAGAATGAAATTGAGGTCCCAAGACAGAACTGGTTTATGAATAGGTGGATGCATGTGCAAAATATTATTTAGGAACTTATGATACACTTCCATCTGTGCCACCATACATCCATTAATATGGGCATAGGAAGCTAAAACAGCAGGCAAATTCACCTTAATGGATGAGTACTGGAGCATGAAGTCAGATAGTGATGGGAGGTAGACAAGAACTGTATTGACAGGGCATGTAAGGGGTCCTCAGAACAGGAAGCACACCATATGGAGAAGTGCTTCCATTTAGAAGAATATGTATGTCTTGAAGAATGCTTCCTAGCTGCAAGCAAGACATCAGCCACCCAGTGGGGAACCCCACAATGGGCAATGGCTACATCTTTAAGAGTCATACATGCAGAAGCAGTGATCACAGGGCTGCATGGACAAGGAACCCCCTGTCCTGTGACAGTAGACCCTGACACAGGTGCATCCGTGGAAACCAGATCTGGCAAGGCCAGAATGGGATCACTAGTGTTAGGGTGGCTTGCAGTGCCTGCAGCTTGAGCAGAACCATCTGAATGAGAGAGATATGAGTAAACACATAAAGAAATCTCCCTTTCTAGGAGAGGGCCAACTCATCATGCCAAAAATCTCCAGGACCTGCAGCAAGAGAGCAGAAATACGTCAATTCTGCATTTTGGGGGGATGCAAAATATCCAACTCTGGATGTCCCACCTTGTGAAGAGGTCATTTGCCATGAAGGTCAGCAGTTCCCACTCATTTTCCCATGACTGGGACTGGCTTAGCCTGTTTGCTAACACATAAGGGATATCACCAGTACTACATCGTCATTGTTTCCCTACATAGGGGGGTAAGAGCGAGTGCCCCTTTACTTCTTGATGTTATTTATTACACTGACATTGTCTGTCCATATCAACAAGGGACCAGAACTTAGGTGCTCTGTAAAGTCTTGGAGACCAAGCAGAACAGTCTTTATCTCTAGAACATTGATGTGGAGATCTGAGTACAGGCCAGTTCACAACCACTGGGTCTGGAAAAGACCCAGATGGGCACCCCAGACCAACATGGAGGTATCTATTGTGAGGATCCGAACTGGAGTTGGGGGAGAAGAATGGGACTCCATGCAATCGGTGCAGGTGGTCCATCCACCATACCAGGGCATTGCAGAGAGGAGACCTGACAAGGCTCGTTTGTTCTAGCTAGTCTGTTAATTGATCCCACTGTATCCAAAGTATCCATTATGGTATGCACATATGGGGGTTGGCAAAGGGGTCTGTCACTATGGCATCAGCCATAAGTTCCAAGAGATGGAGTAATGTCCAAATGGACACACAATGACTTCTACGTACCAGGCAGTCCTGGGCATTCAGGGCTTCTGCTCTGTCTGCAGGCAGAAATATACTGCCCCCAGTTGTGTCCCACACATCACCAATGTATTGAAGTTGTTGAAAGTGAACTAGTACAGATTTTGGTATGCTGACCATAATACCGAGTCCCTCAAACAATAGTTTTGTTCTAGACAATGTGCACTGAGCTGATTACCTTAACTGGCCCTTCAGGAACCAGTCATGCAGATATGGGAAGACATAAAGCCCTTACCTCCAAAGAGCTGCTGCCACAACCTTAAAGCATTTGAGGTTGTGGTAGCAGCAACCTCAAAGCATTTGGTAAATAATCACAGTGTCGAGGACAAGCCAAAGGCCAAGACTGGGAACTGATAATGGATGCCCTCTTACATAAAATAAGGATACTGCCTGTGGCATTTTTTTAATCTTTTTCTTTTATTCCCTGTTTATCATGCCCCTTCCACCAGCCTACCTCCTTTGTCACTCCTTCTGCCCCAACCTCATCACCCACCTTCTCTGGGACTAATCAGCTCTATTTTCATTGCTGTGGCTTACCTCCCATTGCAAGGTTCTTTCATCAGAATCCTTAGGGGTATCTTGGATCCCTTGAGGTAACTTAAACCAGCATCTGTGGAGCAGTGCAACAGTCAGTGCTGTGAGGCCTGTGCACTGAGGCAGAGAGTCATCCTGCTTGACTGGGGTCTTTCCTCAGTTACTCCCAGCCACAGACACTGGAACTTTAGGGGAGTCAAGTAGCATGCACAGGCAGAGCATGCATATTGCTTCAGCTTCCAGCCTATGTCTCCCCTCCCCTGATGTCATCAACTGCACTGCCACTCATGGTCACCCAGGTGGCAATACAGAAGTGAGAATTGCTATCCACACTCCCTGGAAGAGGAGAGCATCTGTGGAGATGCTTGATCTTCCTCCTCCCCTGCCTGACTTCTGATGACCCAGGTTTGTTCCCAAACCCAGGTTACTGGCGCTATGAGTGGTAGCGCTACCGCTGTATCAACAGGCCAGTCACATTTTCTAATCTTGATATAAAAGGTAAGCATCCTTCATGTCCAGGGTAAAGAGAAAATCTCCCTTGTGTAACAGTAGGATGAGACCCTGAAGTGACACCATTTGAACATTTTTATATTCAGTGAATTTGTTTAGATCTCTGAGGTTCAGTACAAGATGCGGACCTCAACAACAATGGAAAGGGACCTGGGGATAGTCATATCAGATGATCTAAAGGTGAGCAAGCAATGTGAGAGGGCAGTAAGCAGGGCTAGTGGGATACTGGGATGCATAGGGAGAGGCATCAGGTGAGACCCCATCTGGAGTACTGTGTGCAGTTCTGGAGACCCAATCTCCGCAAAGACATAGACAAGATGGAGGCAGTCCAGAGGAGGGCAACTAAAATGGTGCAGGGTCTGCACCAGAAGATCTATCAAGAGAGACTTAAGGAGCTTAATACATTATGTATAGCCTCAAGGAGAGGAGGGAGAGGGGGAACATGTTTGAAACTTTCAAATACCTCAAGGGAATCAACAAAGTCCAAGAGGGTATCATCTTTCAGAAAAAGAGGTGTGCAAGAACAAGGGGGCACAATCTGAAGCTAGAGGGGGGACAGCTCAGAGGTAATGTAAGGAAGTATTTTTTCATGGAGAGGGTTGTGGATGCATGGAACAGCCTTCCTGAGGAGGTAGTGGAGTCAAAAACAGTGGTGGAATTAAAGAATGCATGGGACAGACATAAGGCAATTTTCAGGGGTGGAGGTTGGAAGAAGTAGGCTGTTGGTTAGCTAGGATCTGCAGCTTATCCATTAGGTAGGGAAATGGGCAGACTGGGTGGGCCAAGTGGTCCTTATCTGCCGTCAAATTCTATGTTTCTATGTCCACTTGGGAATAAGGAAGTATATGGAATAAAGAAAACACCTGTTCCTTTCTTTGAGAGGGATGTGGTCAACAACTCTCTTGTGAAGTAGTGATTGCACTTCTTCTCTCAGAAGGGAAGAAGTGGACCAGAGGATAATGAGAGGAAAGTGGTGAATGAACCAGAGGGTTGGACAACAACTCCAGAGCATGCCTCTTTGCACTGTTTCCAGGACCCACTCATCTGTGGTGATGTCCCTCCATTTTGACAGATGAAGGGCGATCCTTCCCTCCCATTTGTACCCCAGGAGGCAATAGTGGAGGGGTAAGAACTGGAGAATCAGAAGGTACCAGGGGAGGCAGGGCCACCTGGAGTGATACCATTTGGTGCCTTGGAATAGGCACCAGGGTTGAGGGGGACATAGAAGGGGAGCTAATCCACAACTATGGGACTGCTAGTGGTAGTCACAGCAACCATGGGCTGCTGGTCTATGAAATGAACCTTTACCACACCCCTTGGAAGGTTGAGGGTTCAGGATTTTAACAGACTGTAAAGTCATCAAAGATGATTGAACATCCTTAGTGGCATTGTCAACATCAGTCATAAACTGATTGGAGTTCCTGAAAGGGGCATTCAGTACAGATTGCTGTATGTCAGTAGCTGAACCAGCTACCATGAGCCAGGATGAGCAAGGGATATCGCCAAAGGCAGATATCAGAGGCAGTAGCACTGGCAGAAGAATCAAATACATCATATGCAGAGCATAACAGATGTTTTCCAGTATCGATATCATCTGAAGCATCCTTAAGAAATTCAGACTCAGCAGGACTATCAGGTAAGCCTTAATGGTTCCACCATGCTGCATCGACAGGAATCCTGTCAAATGCCATTACAGCAATGGCACAATGCTGACATTCCGCATTGTGCTGTCCAGGAACACAAGTGTTTTTTTGTGGGGGTCTTTGCCCCCCACACCTCCCATACAAGGGGCTCTGCCCCCTGCACCCCCCACGCAAAAGATTACCAACTCCGAGTCACAGTTGTTTTGGGGAGGGGGCGAACTCCCCAGAGACAGTGGTATCAGTAAGATAGCAGACCAGTACTGTGATTAGCCGATTCTGTTGCTGTATTGGTCTTCACTGTCTTACCGTTGCTGTAGCAATGATATACGCCTCCATGGTAGGCATGGAAGATTGCCACAGGCTTTTCTGATATTTAATCATGTATGCCTAGTAGTTGGCAATTGGCATATTATAAGCCCAAGGATGCAGAGGCATGCATTCTTTTGCCCATAATATCCAGTCTTCTAAATTCCTTGCCAGGAGACAAAGTACTCATGGTTCTAGGGGATCGAGAGTGATCCTGAGCAGCCATGATAACCACATAACCATTTCAGACTGTGAAGCATAATTAAGCAAAAAGGCATGACAGAGTGTGTGTTATATAAGGAATAAGACATGACAAGGTGTGGTTTATGGTCTGGTAAGAGCACACCTCAGGTGAATAATAAGGCACAAGATGCTTGTGCCGACTGCCTTTAGCACTTTGGAAGTGCTCTTATTAGGCCATAAACCACACCTCAGAGTGTCTTATTCCACTTATAAACTAGGTTCCCAAGTAAAAAAGTTAATAAAAAAATGCACATAAAAAGTGTACACACAAATAGTAAATCAATAGAATCATATCAATAGAAAAACATGAAAGGTAGCCCTTATCATTCTGTTGTATTGGAAATGTTTAATTGAAAGCCATTACAAGGTAGTGGTGTCTGTCTGTTGGTCTCCCCTCACCCCCAGCCACACATACTGATAGAAAGCCCTCCCCAATTTGTTTTTCACATTTGCTACTTTGGCTTTCCTTCCTTTTCAGCGACCAAATGCCTATCTAGTTTTAGTGAGGGTGAGTGGGAGCGAGAGTGTCTGAAGTCAGCTGCCATAGTTAGTGCTTTTGTTTAAAAGTGCTTTTGGTTTTCCCAAAGTCAGTGCTGTTTTATGATTTTTTTAATAATGTTTTGTGATTTAAAAGGAATGAAAGGCAGAATTACCTAGGGGTTTACAGTGCTAAAAGAGGAGCGAATCTCACCCACAATTTGAATGCCGCATCTTGGTAACATGCACATTGCTCGCTTGATTGTGGTTGCATATGTTATCTGCGGCAGCATAGGTCAGATTTTTATAAAAAAAAAAAAATGTTCACCCGAAACTGAACAGGATCAGATAAAATTGTGCTCATACATAATGAGTACTTATACTGGGTTTGGAACAGCAGAAGGCATAACTTGCCCATAAGAGCTATTCCCAGCATGAGTGGGTTCATTTATTCTTTCATTAATAACCAATTATCAGTATTTCTCTTGAAGGATTCTAACAACCTATTGTTTACTATATTGGTTGGTAGGCTATTCCATATTCTTCCTGTTCTATTAAGGAAAGAATAATAACTGCTATTCCTTTTTGCCATATCAGTTTTTATCTGTAGCTTATGAATTCTTAGACCCATAGGTTTGTTTTGAAGTACAATACCCAGTTCATTGCTTAATTCAATGTCATTAATTATTTTGAATATTCTCAAAAGGCCCCCCTCTGTCTTCTTTGTTCCAGAGTAAATAATCCTAGTCGATGTAATCTTGTGTTGTAATTACATTTTCTTAATGAACCAATCATTTCTGTGAACCTGCGTTGTGGTCTTTCGATTCTGTTACTCTCCACTCTAGTGTATGGGTTCCTCAGTGATGACCCATAGTCCATATGCAGTCTCACATACATCCTATAAAGTGGCAGCAAACACTCCTTACATTTGTTAACAATTGTTCTTTTTATATTCCTTATTATAAAATTTGCTGTCTGTATGTTTTTTGTTCTATGGGCTTTGACGTTTAGATTTCTATCTATTATAATACCACAGTCTTTTTCCTGTTCATCTGTTCCAAGCTTATTTCCATTTAATTTGTACTGCTTACATACGGCATTAGGCTGCATCTAGAGTATGGAGTTCAGTACTGGTGTCCACACTTCAAAAAAGGACATTCACCTGCTGGAGAATGTCCAGAGGAGGGCTACAAAGATGATAGCTGGTCAGCAGGGTAAGGCATACAAGGAGAGGCTGAAGGCACTGAACATGTACTCCCCGGAAGACAAGAGAGAGAGAGAGAGAGAGAGAGAGATGATTGGGATCTTCAAGTACTTGAAAGGGATAAATAAGGTTGATAAGGAGAGTCTCTTTAATTTGAATGGCAACCATAACATGAGGAGGCACAGTCTTAAGCTGGAGGGTGGGAGGTTAGGAGGGAGGTCAGGAAGCACTTCTTCACAGAGAGGGTGGTGGACACTTGGAATGCACTGCCAGAAGAGATGATCTCATTGAAGGCAGTGGGCAGCATTAAGAGAGGCTGGGATTGGCATGGGGGAAGGTAAGGATCAAGGGTAGGGAGGATGGGAGGAGTGGGGGGGGAGGGCAGGGACAGTAGCTCAAGCTGTGGACCCTGCAATATGAGTAGACTTGATAAATCAAATGGCCTTCTTCTGCTGGCTTCTTCTTATTTTTGTTCATATGGTTACTGTTATTCTTGCCCAGATTTATCACTGTACATTTATCTGTACTAAATGGCATTTTATTTATTTTTTACCATTGTTCAATTTTTATACAAATCATACTTCAGCTCCCTAATATTTTCTGTTGTGTCTACAGGTCACCCAAGCTTGATATCATCTGCAAATTTTACAACCGTATTTGTTATATTATGGTGCAAATTACTAATATATATAGCAAATAATACCAGCACTAATACTGACCCTTGTGGTACTCCACTAGACACCCTTACAGTTTTTGAATACGTACCCAGTATTCTAACTCTTTGCTCTCTCGGATAATCAGTTTGTGGTCCATCTAACCAGTCTACATTCTATTTCCATTATATCCATTTTTTTCTATTAGTTTAACATGTGGAACCTTATTAAATACTTTACAAAAGTCCAAGAACAGAATATTTATGGGTATCTTATCATTCAAAGTTTTGTTTACCTTTTCATAAAAGCAAAGTTCATTTGTAGTACACGATCTATTTCATTTAAAACTATGTTGTTTTTGGTCTGTGTAATTAATCATTGTTAAATTTTCCTCCAGTTTAGCCTTCAGAAAACTTTCAGCTAATTTACATAGAATTGATGTTAGACTTACTGGTCTATGATTCTCAGTTAATGATCTGCTACCTTTTTTAAACAATGGGACTACTGTAACTTGTCTTCAGTCATTGTGCACTTGGATTCGCCTCTTTCTGTAGCGGGGGGGAGTGTTCTCTAGCTGGACAAGTGAGCCACACTAGTGAAGTGGCTTCTAATCACTGCGGTTGGCTATAAGCTTACAGAATTGTACAATTATTATTATTTTTTTAAACACTTTTTCTAAGAACTGGTGGAGGTGCATATGTCGGCTTTGCTTTGAAAGCCGTTTCAAAGAGCTGGTGGAGGCATGGGTGTCAGCTTTGATATGAACACCGTTTCCTTCTAGCATGCACATCAATGCTTGGTGGATTGTGGGCTGGTGTTTGTAAATGGAAGATCATTGGCAGTTCTTTCTGAGCTGCAGGCAGCAGAAATCAGACTTTTAATAATAAATATTTTACTTAACTAACCAGATCCGGTAATTCACTGCACTTTAGTACTGTTGGAGGGAGGGGTTCCAGCTCAGCCACTAGATCCTAGAGGTTGGCAGCTTCATGATGTTAGAACAGTGATATCTCTTGTGGTGAGTCTTGACTGGCTGAAGAGGTGCCAGTTGGCATAATATGCCCTGATAAGGACATGGCCACAGTTACCTCTTAGCCAATCTCAGCCAATCAGGACATGGAAAACTCCAGGCTCATTTTATAATGTGTAATAACATCACTCCTCAGGTGAATTAAGCACATGGTCGCAGGCCGAGTGCGTTCAATACCTGAGGAGTGACAGTATTACACAATAACACACACCCTGAAGTGCCTTATTGCTATTATACAATGGCTCGTTTGTAAATAGAAAAGAGGAAAAGGAAAAAATAATGTTCTTTTTGTAATTTCTTATTTGATTGTGTGTGTGGATGTCTACCTATAGAAAAAAACTCAATTTTTTTCTTTGCACTAGGTTGTGCTGTTGTGTGAATGATGCCGTCTGCTGTGATGCATAGCCTTTCTCTGAATCCACAGTGGCATCATTTTCTAACCCGCCCCACCCCGTCACCTGTTCACTTCGTGAAGTGGGCTTGAAGTATTTTTTTTTTTGTCTTGTACTTTTGTTAAAACAGTGAAGCCATTTCTTAGTTTGGCCACCAAGACATTCAACAAAGGCTGACAGCACAGCAATGAAGTTGGCTTGTGCTGTGAGAACTCAGGAATGGAAGAGGAAGTGAAACAGAAAAGAACAGAGAAACCTTTCTGAGTGGGACTGCAGTTTTAGTGAGACAAGAACAGGGTGTGCTACTGGCATGTGGGAGGCAGTTTTACGGTGAGTACAGGAGAACAGCGATCTGTGGCAGTGGTCAGAGTTCAGCAGTTTCAGTCACGATCAGTGGTTGTGAGCTCGGTACTTTTGGTCTATGCAGTTTACTGAAGCCACTCGCTTTTGGTAACAAAAAAAAAGAGATTCTTTGAAACGTAGACTTGCATTTTCTGCAATTGTTAAAACTTCTCTATGTGTCTGTGTGGGAGGTGGTAGAGGGGCTGTGACTTGGAAGTAGTGGGGGTTGCTGTTGCTGAAGCCTTGTACAGTGGTGGGTACTTCTGAAGACTGACATGATTTCTGTCACTGTTATGCGGTCATGTATGTGCCTGGACTTCATACAGTGATGTTATTATGCACTAACATCACTGTTCCAGACACCCACTAACCAATTGGAGGTCAGGAAATTTCCTTGTCATTGTATAATAAGCCTTAACAAATGAAGCAGAGTACTGTTTTTCAGCCTGTCTAGGTACTGTAGGCAAGGCGTTAGGCCTATGCAAAGCAGCAAATATAGTATCCATTAATCCAGGATATACAGGTGGCACTTCAACAGAAGGTGCAGCTGTAACCTCAAGAAACTCCATTAAATTTATTTTTACTGGTGCCTTCTTCATCGCCCTCAAAGCCTATGACGTCCTTGCTTTGTGGCAGCAAGGTCTGAAAAGAGGGTCTTCAGGAGCAGACCTTGAGTATACATCATACAGTCCTCACTGCAGAAGAACAGGGTAGAATTAGAAGGTAGACCCCTTTCATAGGGACCTTCATTCCTCTCTTCATCCTTCAAATACTCCTCCATGTTAAGGAGATCAAAATTATATTCCAACTTGTCATCATCTGGAATGAAGAGGGAGGCAATCAAAGGAGTGGACAACAAAGGCAGCAGCTGCAACGGAGGAATAGGTGATGTGCTTTTACGTCCTGTTGAGGATGATGGTATCAAATGGAGAGGCCCAGTAAATGGGAATGTAGTTGTCATCATTTGCAGTGACTGTAACAGGTGAAATATCAGTTTATATAACAATGCCGGAACAGACTGGGAGTTGAAGATGCCGTTAAAGGGTTTGTGACTACTGGCATTAATGGGACAGATTCTAACAATGCATATCCGGTAGTAGGGTTGTCAGAACCCTCTGAAGTTCTGGGTTCTAGTTCTAGTCTAGAACTTTTGAAAAAGTTCTAGGGTTCTAATCTTTTTTAGAACCTTTTAGAACTTGAACCCTATTTTTTAACTGTGCTGCCAGTAATGAAGATAGTAATGAAATACATATAAAGGAAAAACTGTTTCAATATAAGGGGGAGAGAAATAATCACGTGTGACATTGATAGGAATACAACTAGGTTTATCTATGGTTTCTTCTCTTTGCTAAAGCCAGCAACTTAATATGTAACAGGCCCACCCACCTACCCATATGTTAAAAGTTTTCCTGCTGCAGTTGCACCATAGTTCCTTAGTGAAAGAAATAGGCATATTAGCCATTTATGTACTCAGTTATATATACTCATCGTCATGAATTATTAGAAAAAATAACTGATATTACCTAAATTCAGCTATTTGCTGCTTTGTGTTTTAAATGAGTAAATCAAAAGTTGCTACATTTAAAAGAAAGCTTTTATACAAAGTCAAGCCAAGGTACTGCAGCCGCAGGACATGGAACTGTTGCAAAACATATGTCATAACATAGTCAGTCAAGATGTTTGAATAAAAAAAATATGGCAGTCATTGTTGCTGGCAAAAAGTGCATGCCATTTTCTAAGATAATGCATACATATACCAACATTCTTGTTGGCAAATTGAAGTAATACATACAACTTTCTAAGATGATGCATTTTTCCAGCTGATACGTCAATAAAATCTGTTCTTCAGTCACATAAATAAAAAAAGTGGCTTCCTCACCACATACTAACTTAAGGAACATTTAATGTAGCTGCAGCAGTTGGCATGTGATGTTTAAGGGACAGTGTCTGTCAACCCCATTATGTATCAAATTATCACTACTTGTAAAGCAAAAACACTTTATGATAGGTCACATTCTGTGAAAACTGCTGATGCAGATTTTCTTTTATTTTTGATTCCTTTATTCTTTTTTTTTAAAGGGGACAGGACACTTGTGCTAGGTGGCAGCAGTTTGCAATGTATTTAATAAGAAAAAAAAAAAAATATATATATATATATATATTACATCTATAAGACAAAACCTCTGTGCACAAACACTGAGGCAAGGGTTACCCCAAAGGGCATTATATCTATAGTAGGTTCCACAGTGGGCAATCACTACAGCCCTCCCATACCATCGGTCTGTCATCATCTTTTTCCTTACTATCCCCAGCCAATCACGAATCTGTAAATGAAAGGACTAAAACAACACCCAGCTTTCACCCCAGCACCCATTCCACTTTTCTTCCATCACCCTCATCTATGCAGTAGCACCCATAGCACCCTTACACACATGTGTTAAAACCAACCCACGACCCTCACCCCCCTCAAGCATGTATTCCACCTTCCTCCCTCAACCAAATGTTTAAACTATCCCCACACTTAGTCATGAACTACCATTCATGTCACCTTCTCCATCCCTCACCCATGTTAAAACCCACTCCCCCAACCATCACCCATGTACTAACAATCTATGCTATGTTTCTCCCCCTCCATCCATGTTAAAACCAACCCCCAACCTTCACCCATGCACTAGCATACATGACATCTTTCTCCCTCTTGCATCCATGTTAAACCAACCTCCAGCCCTTTCCCACCCTCCAGCACCCATTCTACCCCCCCTCTCAAATGCTAAAACTACCACATGCTTACTCAAGAAAATGAAACTCTTGCCTCCAAATGAGCCATACTTAACTGTTCCTTAATAAACAACACTTATGTGAAAAACTGTTTTTTCAATTGCTTTCTTCTTATGGACAACATTCTGTACAGTTCTCTTCGTGGAACCAGTAATTTGAGAGTTGTTGCTATTATGCCATGGTCTGTGTACAACAGAATGTTAAACACGAGCTATTGTGGTATGAGACCTATGCTTACAGAATATGTGCTCAACCATGACATAGGTAAAACTCCAGATGACTCTGTTTCCTGGAAGAGACTTGTAACAGGATGCTGCCCACAGAAACAACAATACAAACTGCAGTTTTTCCCATAATTTGTTATTCAGTAAGATAAGTTACATATGGATCATTTTAGTTCATGGCTAACATTTCTGTAATTGAAAAAGTAATAAACAGCTACCAATTACAACTCATTGTTTTGTCCTCTTTAAAATTGAAAAATAGACCACCCCGGTCCCAGCCCATACTGATGCACCACAAAGTCACAGAAGGTAAATCCAAAAACATATGTTTGCACTTTAACTATAAATAATATGATACAGAAATTATTGACGTGACAGTGTCCCTTTTATGCCAAATTTGGGCCTGTTCCCACTGATGTTAAAATCGCCCTGTATATAAAACTTGTTGACTTCAGACCCTAGCTACAAAGCAGTTTGCCATGAAATGATGAAAGTTTTGTGGGGTATATAGTCCAAGGTAGTAGACTGAGAAATAAGAGAGACAACCAAAGTCATCACAGTCTGTAAAAGTTTCCTCTTTGGTGCAGAGAGACTCTGTCCCACACAATATTTATCAGCCACCACCATCCGAGTTGTCATCACCATCAACATCCACAACATCAATCACTTCATGATCAGTTTGTATACTCTTGTAGGGATATGAAAATCTTGACTTATTAACTTTAATAAAAGTTAACGTGTGTACATTTTCTGGCAGCAACCTATTTCTGGTGTCTGTCACAATATTTCCAGCTGTACTAAACATACATTCTGAAGAGACACTTGTTGCAGGACAACCAAGATATTTACAGTCTTCATCATACAGCTCTGTCCAAATCAACTTTTTTGATCTCCAGTATTCAAAAGGGCATGCATCAATAGGAATAGGCAGTACTTGCAGGTAACTGTCTACCATGATGGACAGAGACCGCTCAGAAGAGGAATCAGCATAAGCTGGCATGGCAGCAATTTGGGAAAGGTTTTGCCATAGATTTAGCTTGCTACTAAGGGTTGAAGAAGTGGCAGTTGGGGAACAACTACTGTTAATGTTTGGTGACTTTTCCAGTTCTGTATCCCTTTGTGAAGATGAACCTGCATGTTGTGGTGATGACAACCTGAGGGTACTGTACATGTCTGTGTTTGACTCCTGTGAGTGCTGCAGCTCATCTAGCAACAGACATTTGTACTGCTCTTTATCACCTGTTTTTGGAAGATGTATATCCTTGAACCTGGGATCTAAGAGAGTTGCAAGGATGTAGTATTTTGATTTCATCATTGCAACCAAGTTGTCATTGGTTTTGAAGTGCTCGCTCATTCTCTTTACGAGATTCCCATGATACAGGCGACATGTTGTCTGAGCTTCAGATCTGTCTTTTTCTATTTGTAGATTTAGAACACTAAGATGATGTGAAATCAGCATTATGAGTGGGAAAACCTGACTCACAGATGCACCTTCAGAAGACATGTCCCTTGTGGCTGTCTCAAAAGGAGCTAGGATGCAGCTCACTGTCTCCATTAATTTCCACTGCAGCACAGACAGCATAATGCCATCTCCAATAATGTAACTGGAGCAATACTCAAGTACAGCTTGTTTTTGCTCCAAGAGGCACTGCAGCATATAAAGCGTTGAGTTCCAATGAGTAGAAACATTTTGAATCAGCTTTTGCTGGGGCAGCTTGTGTTTTTTTTTTGCAGTTTGGACAATGTCCGTATAGCCTTGGTTGAATGTGAAAAGTGAGTCACAATTTTTTTTCAAACAGCAATCATACCATCCACTTGTGTTTCATTCTTGAGAAATCCCATGACAATTAAATGTAAGCAATGTGCAAAGCAAGAAGCATGCATAAATCCTCCATCCTGTACTGCTTTCAAGATGTTGGCTCCATCTGTCACTTACCTTGAAGTCACATTTTAAACCGTGAGAGTAAACCCATTCATCAAGGAGGTCATTTAGTTCCTGCAAAATGTTTGCAGCTGTATGTCTTTGCCCATACTTCTTTATATGCAGCAGCACCATCTTCTGGGGCGTCTTTGTTTTTGAAGAACCACA
Source organism: Neoceratodus forsteri (assembly GCA_016271365.2). NCBI lineage: Eukaryota > Metazoa > Chordata > Ceratodontiformes > Ceratodontidae > Neoceratodus > Neoceratodus forsteri. Next base: position 879,383,695 of record CM028129.1, read on the forward strand.
AGAAAACATGACCCAATGAGCGGTAAGGGACATGTAATCTATGTTTTGAGTGCTGGTCCACATATCTGTTGTGACATGAATAACCCCACCCTCTGTAGTTTTAAGTGCAAGCATCACTGTCGCTTTTAAAGCCTGATAAATGTTTGGTATTTGAACATAGGAAAAGTACCTTCGATTAGGAACATTGTAACAAGGCTCTGCTAGTTTCAAGAGCTCCCTAAAATCCTCATGATCTACCAAAGAATATGGGAGAAGGGCTCCAGCTAACAGTTCATTAATTCTGTGATTAAGATGAAGGGTCTGTGGAAGATTTTTAGTAAAAGTATTCTTCCTTTCAAATGCCTGAGACAGTGTTAGCTGTTTACATGTTCCTGCTGGTTTATTATACACCGTGCTTCGATGGGCAGATGGACGCTGGGATGGTTGACTAGGACTTATACATTCAGTGCCATCACTGGATGTGCAACTGGTACTAATGGTGCTGGCTTTGATGGTAACAGTGATCCTAGGGCTGGCAGTGGTTCTGTCTGCATCAAGTTCAGACAATTCAGTATCCATTTCAGATTCCTGACCCTTCTTATGTGCTGTCTGGAAGATGGAGGACATGGGTTTTGGACAATAAGCAAAACTGAATGCTTTTTCAGATGGCGTTTAAGAGCTGCAGTGCCAAGGCATGACACAACTTTACCACGGCTTACACTCTGTTTACACAGGGAACAAATTGCTCTGCATGGATCAGTTTTACTGACAGAGAAATAATTCCACACCTCAGATATGACAGATTTTGTTTGAGTGCTAGGAAGATAGCTAAAGACTGTTTGCGTCTTTTCACCTGTCCTAACAGAACCCGGGACATGCTCCTTGGTGCTAGAAGAGTGGGCAGAAGACTCTGATGGATTTTCATTGCTGGCCGACACAGAAGTGGTGGATTCAATGGATATGTCCTTTTCATTGCCAACAGTGCTGGGTGTATTTGCAAGTGCACTACCTGATTCATTGTCAGCAGACTTGCTCATTTCACTTTGTTGAGGAAGTAATGATATGTAGCAAGACACAACAGTGTCAGACTGAAACAAAGAGCTATTGTCTGAGTCAGAGAAGGACTCACTGTAACTTGCATTATTACTGCTAGTCACAGGGATTTTAACAGCATGAATGGGATACCTTATGGTGCCTCTCCGTGTGACCCCAGCAGCTGCACAGGTTTTCTTAAAAGGTCCCCCTTTACCACACTTCACTGTTGCTCTCTTGCTGTTTGTTCAATTTTTATCACATGAAACATTTTGGTTATTTCTGCTAGCACCAGGATTACCACTACCACCAACACCTGCTCCAACACCAGCACCAGATGCTACATCTATGTTGGTGTCAGCCATAACAGTACCAGTATACTGCAGTGAACACACCCACACCCACACAATTCCTGTGTAAGAAAGCAATGTGATCTGTGATCGCTGGCTACATCTCCAAAATTTTATTTTGGTTGTGGGACACTGTGATGCAGTGGACTGAAAGTAATTGAAGAATATGATGATTTGCAACTAAAGGATCCCAGGTTCAAGGCTTATAGAATGATTGGGCTACTGGGCATAGGCATACACATAGCAGTCAAGGGGTGCACAGCAGCAGGGTGATGGGCTGACCACAAGAGATGGAGTTACACACACAAACCTAGGAAAGAGATTGTTCGGACTCTTCTCCCAGCAGGGGAATATATTTTTAGGCTCATGTCTTGTATTTAAGGATAGTGCCACCACACAACTGGCCACTGGGCTTCACACAGTAACACACACTGGGTAAGGTACAGTGCAATCAAGGGGTGCACAGCAGCAGGGTGATGATGGACTGACCACAAGATACAGTTATTCACACAAACCGAAGAAAGAGATGCCACCGCAAAACTGGCCACTGGGCTTCACACAGTAACACACACTGGGTAATAGCCAGGTAAGTGCAGTCAAATGGCACGGACAGCAGCAGGGTGACTTGCTATCCACCTCACAGAAGATGCAATGGAGATTTTTATAGGGAGAAAGTTTACTGAAGCCCCCTCCCCGGTACAGTCCTGGCTGAGAGAACCGTGTCTTTCTTCCAGACAATTTTTGGGTGGGACTGGGGCCAAACAATTTTTTTTCTTTTTGTGGACTTAGAACATCAAGTTTCACACAATCAGTAAAGTATTTTAATTGAACCTCTTTTTTCCCAAAATAAAACACCCCTTCCCCAGCCAGGGAGTTCTCCCAAGAGTGCCACGGCCCACGAGTCACAATTGTGATTTGCAAAGAAAATGTGTTTAATTCAGCAAGCAACTTGAGGAATGTGTGATTGAGCACTATCACACAGGCAGTCTCCAGGCAGCAGTCTGCAAGTTAACTAATTCCCAACTCTGAGTCCTTCCGACAGTACTGAGTCCCAACCGTTTAGCTCCTTTCTCAGTTCCCACCCTAGTTTCTTTCCTCAGTTCCCGATCCCGAGATTCCCAACTCCCCCCTTCCTTTTCCCCACCTGCCCATTAACCTTTTTTTTAATTTTCAAGCACATACACACTCGTACAGGACCAGGTTTAATAACAAAAACAGTCCCTCATGTCATCACACGCACAACTGAACTGAGAGCACACAGACGCTGTGGCTCCTCCTTCTCCACTACAAGACTGAATGGCAATGGAGCCACAGCTGCGCAGATGACTTCAGCAGGATCCCTCGACTCGTGACATGGACTCGAGTCACACTACCACCACTACCTGACTGCATAGCAGATGGTCAGGTGGTACAGTTACACTAGTGTGACAAACTGACAACAGCTGCTCCCCCAACAATAACACTGATGGAAGGGGGAGCAAACTGAACTGCATTATTCAGCTGGTGCCAAAATCAGGAACAGGAATGGGAGGGATGCAAAGCAAAAGCACACAGAAGTGAGAAGATTCATGGATGATTCGAACCCTTTTGTGAACCCTGCAGTGTTTGAGTTATAAATTAGAACTTGAACACCAGGGTTTGAGGAGGGTTCGAATCTTTCTCGAACTAGTTCTGACAACACTATCCAGTAGGTATGGCAAAGCCATAGCCAGGCCCTGACCTTGGTGTCTTAATGATGGTAAGGAGATATAGCTGAAGGCCAATGGAGTGGTCGACAACAAAGATCTTTAATGGAGACGTCCTTACTGGTTAAGCAGTTTTGTCTCTATGCTTGTGGTGATGGGAAAAGAAGAAATGCTTCAATGATGACTTTTCTTTACCCTTATGTTTCTCTAGGTGATGGGAAAAGAAGGAATGCTTGAATGATGACTTTTCTTTACCCTTACGTTTCTCTAAAGTCCTTGCCAACTATGACAGCAACAGCATCATGGAAAACCTAGGAGTATCCTTCCTGGTGGCAGCCAAACTCGAGGGAGAATCCAGTTTGGAACCCATGGCCTTGGCTTCAGCTTCTATGGCCTTTATGGAGATGAAGGGTCCTAGAGCCTTCATTTGGTGTTTCTTTCTGGCTTGGTTGAACTGCTAGCAGATCATATAGGCCTTCACACTGTGATACAAAGCCAAATAACAAACACAAACTGTGTGGGCATCTTCCTTGTAGATCTTGTAACCACAAGTACAAAACCTAAAGAAAGGTTCTTTCAGTGGCTGCATGCAGGGACAACATCAACAAAAATGTTTGAAAAAGAAATAAAAGCAACTAAAGAAATGACAGCATTGTTTCTCTTTGGGTTCAATGAGCAGTGAACGGCAGAGGAAAGAACTGTGGAGCAATGAGACAGCCTATGTTTTTGAGGTGTCTACATTGTACATCATTTTGGCAAGCCCCCAGCTAGCAAAAAGTTTCTTACTGGTCCTGACACCAATGATGTACAGTTCCAAAGATATAGCCCAATGAAAGAGATATCTTTGACAAAGATCCATTATCCCAAGTAAGTAATTTCAATAAACCCTAAAAAAAAGTGGGTAAAAATAGTGGTATGAATGAAGAAACTAATTAGCAGGCATAGTTTTGATAAAGATTATGATATTCCTAGCAGGGAATTATAGTATTACCCTTGAACTGGCAATCCTCATGGACCATAATCATTCTCCTTCTGCCTGTACACCAATAGTAACCCATAGTAGTAACCCATAATAATATCCTGTCACATAAACACAAGTGTCTTATTATAATGTAATATATGGATAATTAAAATAATACCCCCAAAATGCATACAAAAAATCTCCTGTAATACATTGTCCAAAACTCAATAATACCATCGATGGAACTCAATAATACTATCGTTGAGATCTCGTAATACCATCGATGGAAGATCTCAACGATAGTATTATTGCGAACTCACAACAGCGCAAGCGCCACCGGCCAGCTCGAGCAGCTTTCACTGACATGAGCGGCTTTTTACTGTAACTGTCACATACAGTAAAAGCCGACTACACATTCAGGTTGTGGTAACACTCTCAGGAAAAATGTCTCTTTCAAAGCAGACACTCAGCAAAAGTGCTCAGTTTTCTACCACACCAGGAAATAACTTTGGATCGCACTGCAACTTCTTTGGCAATGTAGCAATAAGCACTTCAAAATCTCCTCAGGCAGTGAAAAAAGGCGCTACCTGATGTACTCAGACTCCGAGTCCAACTAGCTCTCCACACTAACTGTCGCTCCTTCCACATGAAAAAAAAATTTACGACTGTTTTGTTCGCAAGTTCTTTAACACTGCTCGGTTTTGCTTTTTCAACTGTTAAAAAGTTCTCCAAGTTGCCACAATCATTGGCTGTTTCTTAACAAAATTACCTCACCACCAACCCAACCTAACATTCCTGACTCTATGGCAAAGGTAAGAAACTACAATTCTCTTACATCCATATATTACAAAAAATAACAAATATATTCTGGTGTTACAAGGCAGTAATTCATCTCGAGGATCTGGGGGCACTTAAAACCTCTCGAGCTTCGCTCTCGAGGTTTACTGTGCCCCCAGATCCTCTCGATGAATTACTGCCTTGTAATACACCATAATGTATCTATTATTCTATTTGTACATGGCTCTTCACCTCCCCTGTAGGCAGATCTGTCTTCCATACTTTCTTGCCTTTCTCACTCTTTCATCCCTCTCCAATTCCTCTCCCTCTTCCCTTTCCCCTTCCTCCCCCCAGCAGACCATTGTCTTTCACCTCCCTTTTTCTTTTCATTCTCCACTACCCTTTACTGTTTTTTTATCACTGTCTTGCCACTCTACCTCACCCTCCGTTTCTCCCTCTCCCATCCCCAACCCAGAATGCAGAGCAAGTAATATAATACAGTATATTAACAACATAACCTAAAAAGCATTAGGTTTTAAAATATAAACTCCAAGGAAAAGTGAAAGAAATAAACGGTGTAGGCATTAACTTGGTTGATTTCAGAGAATTCATCTAAGCAATAAGACACAACAGGAAGTGCATTATTCTATGATAACCATACTCCCAGGGGCATAGTTAGGCCCAAGACCACAGGTCGAGTCCCAGCTGCACATGGTACTGCAGTTATCACAGCATAATGCACTCCCATAGAGTGTCTTGTTGTGTGTATAAAATGGGTGTCTGGGGAAAATGAAAAAATTAGGAAAGTTAAAAAAGAAATAAAAAAATGAAAACTTGGTAAGAGAAAAAGGTAAACGTTATTCCACCAATATGTGGTGCTAAGGGGCACTGTCTTATTTTTTTAAAAATGTTAGTATACTTTTCATTTGATTTCTTACTCTTCACACTCCCCACACACACACTAATTAAATTTGGCAGTATAGTTAGTGAGCAAACTGGACAGAAAGGTTTCACTGCTGAGTCATGTCAGCATCAGTACAGTTTCTCACTGAAGAAATAGACAGAAAAAAAGAAAGGAAGAAGGATGGTTGGAGGCAGAGCTAGTACAAGTTATGAGTTAGTTTACCTGAACTGTGTTAGAAACTGCTGGTTGGAGATACCAGGATTGCATTATGCATTGCCCAGCAGCATGCTTCCATCTGCGGTAGCTCACTTCAACAAAGTGTTGATGCTCTGCATGCAGGAGGGTTAAGTCTGTAGTGCGAGCAAGCAAGCAGAATAGAGCACAGCCATGGTCAATTACGAAGGACATTTTTTGTGTGTGTATATATATATATATATATATATATATATATATATATATATATATATAAAAACAAAGGAATAGTTGTCATTTTTTCCCCAGTCACAATGGTCGCGATTCATTAAGATGCAGTAGAAACATAGAAACATAGAAGTTGGACGGCAGATAAGGACCGCAAGACCCATCCAGTCTGCTCATTTCTTTTTCTACCTTATAAATGTGCCATCAACCTTTGCTCTGTCAGTGGCCTATCTATTCATACTCATTTGTATTGCTCCCTTATGCCTACCCCATGCCTGTTTGAAGCCCTGCACTGTATTCATAGCCACCACTTCTTGAGGTAGGCCATTCCATGCATCCACCACCCTTTCTGTGAAAAAGAATTTCCTCACATTCCCCCTTAATCGGCCCCCTTCTAATCTCATGCTGTGTCCTCATGTCCTGCTATTTTTCTTATATTTAAACATGTTAGACTCTTTCACCTTGTTAATGCCCTTAAGGCGTTTGAATGCCTCAATCATATCACCTCTCTCCCTCCTTTGCTCAAGGGTATACATATTGAGCTCTGTTAATCTGTCCTCATATGTCTTCTGATGCAGTCCCTGCACCATTTTGGTTGCCCTTCTCTGGACTGCCTCAATTTGGTTAATGCCCTTGTGAAGGTGTGACCTCCAATACTGCATGCAGTACTCCAGATGGGGCCTAACCAGTGTCTTGTAAAGAGGGATTATTACCTCCCTCTTACGACTTGTGATACCCCTACTAATATGCCCTAACACCCCCTAACCCCCTACTGCTTTACAGGTCTGCTTGGATGATTTCAGGTCATCAGTGATGATGATGCCCAAGCCTCTTTCTTCCTTTGTGACTGCTAGCAACTCCCCTCCCAGCCTATAGGTGGCTTCAGGGTTTCTCTTCCCTATGTGCATGATCTTGCACTTCTTTGCATTAAATCCCAGTTGCCACTCTTCTGACCATTTTGCTAGTTTATCCAGATCTCTTCTCATTCTGCCCACCCATCTGGATCATCTACTCTGTTGCAGATCTTGGTGTCATCTGCAAACAGACAAGCCTTACCCTCTAGTCCATCTGCAAGATCACTAATGAAGATGTTGAAGAGGATTGGCCCCAGGACTGATCCCTGAGGTACCCCACTTGTGACTTGCATCTCTTCTGACTGTATAACATTTACCACCACTCTCTGTTTTCTGCCCGTCAACCAGTTTGCCACCCAGTTGACCAACATCTGATCCACCCCAAGGTACCCACATCATAGAACTGCGTAGAGTAACTGCACCAGTCAGCACCTATCAACAGGGACACACAAGTGGTATTCACTATCACCAGCCACGTGTTTGCAGTTCTGCTCCTCTCAGCATGCAGGTACATGGAGGGTGAACTGGGGTGGAGCACTGGACCCAGGCACGCATCCAATCAGATGCCCATCCTGGGTCCCGGAATGGATCCCCTGTGCCATGATGTGGTTCCGGGGTAGTGAATGTCACATGTGGGTATCTGCCACTCCTTCCCCTGTCCTGTATGCAAAGAACATCCCCCTCATACAGAAATCTGGCCCGGTTCTAAATATCATGACTTCCAGCACCCACAGCAGACCCCAGCATCCTGTCCCATATTGCACAGAATCCCATTCCCCTGCCTGCTCAGTGATGGAAAGTGACCCCCCTCCCTCCCATGGCACTGACATACCACCTCCATTTCCATATCTGTATTTCAGTGCTGCAGTTGCTGGATGGTGAACAACACTTCCCATCACTCAATCCACCTTGGCCACCCGCCCAACTGCTGCTGGATTCATGCTGCCTAATTATAGGCAACATGCTCCTACCATCAGTCAGGCAGTGGGCAGCTGAGGAGGAATGTGTGGTGGGAAGTGTTGTTCATCATCCAGTGACTGCAGCACCAACATACAGGTATGGGGGATGGAATGGTGGGACAAGATGTCAGTCCCGCAGGAAGGAGGGGGCCATTAACCACCACTTAGCAGGCCTGGGGGGGATGGGGTTCTGTGCAGTATGGGACAGGAGCTGCTGGGCGCTGCTGTGGGGGGGCAGTCACTGATATTTTGGACTGAGCCAGTGCTCTGGAGAGGGGGATGTACTTTGCATATGGGACCAGGCCGGAACTCTGGTGGGGGAGGATGTACCCTGCCATCGGGAACAGACTGGGTCTCTGATTGGGGGGAAGACATACAGTCACCTAACTGGCCACCTCCAACAAACCCATGTGGCCCTGTGGTCAGGGGTGGCTGTATGGAAGGGGTCTGATGGCCATCTACCCTAGCTGGTGTCCAGTCAGGTGGTGACACAGGTGGCACATCCCAATTACATCAGGATGCAAATTGGGTACCCCAGCCAGGCACTCTGCACCTTAAAGAATGGTACAGAATGTGGGCATGCCCCCTGGTATGTTTCTGGACCACCCATGGCGCATAGCTGCTGGATCGGGTGGGGGATCATGTGTGCACAGGGTAGCACACCTGTAATGAGTGCCACTAGGGGTTCCACAGAACCCCACTGCATGGCATTCCAACGTAGAGAGAGGCACACAGGCTCTACACACCTTTATGGATTGCAGTCAATATTAGCATCCTGATGATTGGGCAGGTGGGAGAAGGGAACAGCACCGTAGCAAGTGGTGGATGAGTCAGTAATGGTTGTGGCATTGGGAAGAACAACTGAATTATAAAAGAATAAAAGAAAACATGAATGTTTCAAAATATGTTGGATGACTGGGTGCTCAAGGTGACTTGTTTATGTGATGTTTTTCTGGGCATTTTTGCTGGCTGCCCACGGTGTCTCTATTATTGTGACTACCCGTTCGAAAAAAAATGGCTGCTATATTTTATTTGACATTTCTAAAGACTGGCACAAGAATTCCAGTATGTGCTGAATCTTGATTGGCAGGAGTTGTTTTTTTACAGTGCATGATGCTTGTACAATGCATTGGTCCTAGCCAATCACGATATAGAATTTCCTGTATCCTTTTTTATGAAAATATGTAGGGAATGTAAGCTCTCATTATTAATCTGGTTTATTATTATTATTATGTTTGTATCTTTAGTACATAAAAATGTACTTATGCAAGTTAATGAAGTCAACCATGCTCACAGTCCAGAGCATGACTAGTACCCATGGCAAAAACAATTTCTCTGGGACATAGCAGCTTGCTTAGCTAGCCTCTGTTGTATTATCCCAGACAAAAATAAGTTGCCCCTAATAACTTAGTGTGACTGTACATTTTTAGTATAGTTTGTCATGCGTTGACATCACATGTGAGCACTGGCACATTCAGGTTTTGTTGCAGGTACAAGAGGGAAGGCCATGGCTCCTTGCTGTCAGTACCCCTTGCACAAAGAATTCTAGGAGAACATAAGCAAGCAAGAACTTTTCAGTGCTCAGTCACTGAAAGTCTTCCAAAGGAACAGTACTTATATCACATTAGGATATTAAATGATTAGTTTCAGTACAGTAAATGCTTAACCATTAATTAGTAAGTTTTGAAATGGGTGGCACTATAAATGGCATTAAGAAATTAAGAAAGAAAAAAAATGTGTCTCTTAGCAGTTACATGAAGAAAGAACCAGATTCAAATCAAAGTAAAAACCTAAAAAAAGCAGGAAGGACATGCTAGTCAGTTATACTAAGCACAATTGTGTTGACAATAAAAAAAGCATATGCAAAGCAGTAGTGAGTGGCACAATTAAACTTTTGGTATTTTTCTAAAAGCCTAAAATGAATAATGTCTTGTGTGTAACATTTATTAAAGCATCCATGAAGCAGTCCAAGATCTGTAAAAAAGAATGTAGAATTCCACAACATGTATATGCTGAGAATGTTTTTGTTATATATGTAAAAATATTTCTTATGAATTAACTAATATGTGGATTCTGTAGAATGGCTCTTCATACTGAATTTGTATTAATATTAACGTGTACACATGTTCCCTAGAAGAACCCTACAAGATGAAATGTTGGGACTTCTGGTAAATAAGGAAACTGATATTTATTATGCTTTTAAAAAGCATTGGTATGACTTTATTCAAAAAGCTGAGCAAGCAGGCCCCAGACCCTTTGTTGATACAGAGCTAACAATACCACATAAAATGGTTTGCTGATCACTTGACTCCTACCAAAATATTACAGCAGAGTCAATTAGCTTTTACAGTAGTGTAAAACCAGCTAGTGATAGTACTAGTGGTCACCATAGTTCCCACATTAGGTTTGAAAGTAGATGGCAATTTTGTGTGTTAATACCACCACTTAAATCACTCTTACGGTTGGTTCTAAGAGTGGTCTCATGTGTATTCTTAGGATACATATGATAAAAGAAAATGAAGATAAGCAGGTCTGATACCCTTAGGATGTAAGTGAGACCACTTCTACAACCACAAGAGTGGTCTTGGTGGTAATAATAAATTATTGATCAAGACTAAACAATACTATAATAAAATTAACATAAAAACTTTCCTGAACGTATCTAGTCCCAGGCAGCTGAATATGAGACATGCTTCACAGAATGAGAGGCTCACATGCAGAGAAAGAAACATTCCAATTGATCAGGAATGCTCCCTCGATTTATAATTTCAACACTATTGGCCATAGCTGGAAAATGCTTGTCTTCCCCATCGGGTTTTTGCAAGAACATTTTTAAGTTCAAAATTGGTAGATGACATCAGGCTAAGTGAAACTTGTCAGAGAGATTTCCCTCAGAAATGATTAGACCCAGACCACTTCTTGGGTGCTCGAGTGTCAGAAGTTTATTGACACATCAATTCATACATCTTCCAACATTAAATCAAGTCATTCATTATATACATCTATTGGCCCCCCATAAATCAGCAAATTGAATACAAGACATTCCAGTTCATCTGTCCTTTATTGTCCATTTCTATCAAATCTTTCTTTTTTCAGGTTCATGATGACTTATTCTTCTCGAGGTCCGGATGCATGATCCAACACCCCATTCCACCTCCAGTAACCCTACCTACTTCCTAGGGTCAGATGCCCAGAACCTGACCCCTAGTTATTTTCCTTCCCCTCCCACCACCCCTTCTGACACCATGGTCAGGTGCTACTGACCCTGGCCTATGCTGACCTTGCCCTTCCCCGAACCTTCCCCACCCACCACTAATCGTGTCCCTCTGCCCTGCCCCCTTATCCCTCCTTCTATTAGCCCATCTCCAGCCATGCAATAGATGATGGGCTTCCCTCTTCCACCCCCGCCTACCTGAACCTAGCCCTTTCCCATCTCTCTATTTCCCGATTATTGGTAACAGGAAAAAGGACATGCCAGCTTCGAACAAGTGAACCCCATTCCCTCCTGTAATACGCTGGGATGGTATATGCTATGGCCTTGTGTGGGATGTATACTCCCCCAATTTCTGTTATCACCCTGGCCACCCTTCTATTAAGCCACTTTCTCATTTTCTCCACTGACCTAATAGCCCTTGCATACCTCCACACTCTCCTAGAGGTATTCTGGGACCACCCTACCTTACCCCAGGGCCATCATCCTTTCAGAACCTCCAGATCTGCTTTAATCTCCTGAAAAAGCACATCCCATGGCCTATGCCCCATGTCATCCCCCGCCGCATGTAGGATCAACAAGTTGGGCCTAGGCCACTGCAACTTCAGTTCTTCCAATACTGGTAACAACTGGGCCCAGCTCATGCCCCAAACCCCTTTCCAGTGGATATAGATGTTCCCAAATTCCCGATGAAACTGTTTCTCTCCCTGCTTGGATGCCACATACTTCTCTGTCCAATATACGAATGAATGATTTACAATCCACACATGTCTCTGCCACCTTGTGCCTGTTGACATAAAAAATACAACATGGGTTACACCTCCCTGATGTATTTCTTATAGCAATTCAACAGCCATCGGCCTACCCACTTGATATCCTTTTCGGAACTCCCCAGCACTGCCTTTTCAGATGCCACACCTATCCTGAAAGAGTGAGGGGAGAATTGCCTAAGTCCTGCCCAAAAATGCCACCTCCTTCTTCAAGACCCCAGTTACTTGGTAGCACATGACCAGATACCCATTCCCATGCCTGAAAAATATCTCCCCACCCCAGGACGAATATCTCTGTATGCTACCATTGCTGCTACTTGGCACCACCTTGCACCCAGCTGCTTGAGGAGTGCAGCCTCCATCCATACTCCCACCTGATCCATCTTTGACCTTCTCAGCCAAATGACTACCTTATCACAGCCCCAGTGAATTTCTTCATCCCGTACCCCCCCTTCCTGCTCTGCCTTGTTCTGTGCTTCCACATCCCCAACCTGGAATGTCCCCTGGCCATAACTGCAAAAAACACCTGAAGTAGCCATGCCTCATAAGAGGATGAGCACACTTGTCCCAATACCCTCAACAACCTCACTAACCTGTGCCCTGATATGGGTCTCCTAGTGTCCCCCAGTCCTCCTTGCTTCCTCTTCCACCCTATTAACATCCACCGAATCATCCTGGATTTGTTAGGTTCCAGCCAGCATCTGGTACTGCAAGCCCATCCTATGCCTGCCACCTGAATCCCCATAGTGGTGTGAGCCATGCCACCTTCCCACTTTCTTACCATTTACTGCACTACTTGCTCCTCAGTAATAGGCTTACTTATCTCAGAGCATTTCTGCCACCGAAACTCCTGAAAAGCACTCCACACCCTCATAAGCCTTCAGCGTGTTGCCGACCAGGAGCTCGGTATATAATTTGGGCTCTTTCCAGCCAAACTCCCATAATTGGTCTGCACCTGAGTTCTCTGGATGGCAGCCTGTAGAACCAAAGATCTGAAACTGTCCAACTGAAGATGGAAAAGACTGTCAGCAATATCATTCTGTATTCCTTTAATAAGTCTTGCCTTGAAGGATAAATTAAGTCTTAAATGGACTAACACCAGCTGAGGCAGTACCCTGGTTACTGTCTTAGTGGACCCCCTCTGCTTGTTAATGACCTCCACCACACCTTTGTTGTCACACCAGAAAATAATCCTCTTGTCCTTCATCCCCCTTCCCATACTACCATTGCCACCCATAAGGGGAATATTTCTAGAAATGTAATGTCCTTCACTAACCCCCTCTGCCTCCTCTTGCCCAGCCATGCCTCAGATATACACTCCCATTTAAAATAGGTCCCCATGCCCCATGCCTCTGAAGTGTCAGTGTACAGTTCTAAATCCCTGTTAAATAGCCAATCTTTCTGCCAAAACGTGACCCCATTATACTCTTCCATGAACTGCTCCGATACCTCTAAGTCCTGCTGTATCCCTTTTGATATGTCCTCCCAGAGGTGGGCAGCCTTGTCTTCCCTGTGGCTCACTCCAACCTCCCTGTGAAGGCCCTGCTTAGTGATATTGCCTTGTATTCAAAATTTAAATGCCCCAGCAGCTGCTGCACTACTGCCAGTGGCATTCTCCACCTGGCCTTCACCTGCCTTATCAACCCTTTCAGCTTGGCAACCTTGTCTTGTGGCAAACAGAACAATTCAAGTTCCATGTCAACCTCTATACCGAGGAATTTCAGTCTCTTGGCAGGCCCTTCCATCTTGTCCTCTGCCAGGGGTATACCTATTATACCACACATTTCCTGAAAATCCTTCATCATAGAGGTGGTTTCCCACTCGCTCCGCCCATCAACAGGAAGTCATTCAAGTAATGTACCACAGTTTCGTGCCCATACCACTCCCCAAACACCCACTGGACCCATGACCTAAAGGCCTCAAATGTGGCACACACCACAGAACAATTCATGGGCATGACTTTGTCAAGGTAATACCCCCCATTGAATTGGAAATCAAGGAGATCCTAGTTTTCTGGCTTAACTGGTAACAGATGGAATGCCAACTATATGTCCATTTTTGCCAGCCATGCCTCCCCAAGGGCCCTTATCACAATGACTGCCTCATCCAATGACACATAAGAGACTGTACTTAAGTCTTCTGGAATGCTGTCATTCACCAATGCCCCCTCTGGGTAAGTGGTAAATTAAGTGGAATTCTCCCACCTGATGTTTTGGCACCATCTCCAATGGGGACACCTGGAATTTCTCACAAGGTGGAACCCAGAATGGCCCTTCCAGTCTATCTGCCTCCCACTCCTTCTGTATTTTCCTTCTCACTGTGTCTTCCGTATCCCTGACCGATCCAAAGTAGGCCCCCCTATTGCCAACTACCATCCACAACATGGCAGCAGCCATGCGGTCTGCCCAAGTGTTCACAAAACACTCCTGAGCCCTCCTCCTTTTTATTTTTTATATTTTTATTTTTTTTAGAAAATTCAACTTGCAAAACTGACAGCCACCAAGTTCTGCTCATTTTTGTACCCAATGTCGAATTCCAGCTCAGTCATTGATCCATAATGTCCCCCGTGCCTGTAACTGGCCCATGTCCCCCAGTTCATCTACTTCTTTCCTTCTGGCTCTCATTGTCTTGCTACCTTAATGCCCAGCCACTGCTCCTCAATCCAGACCACACACAGTTCTGAGACTCTCCTTTCCCATCCCAGTTAGCACTCATGCAAACCTGGGCCTTAAATCCTGCCATCCTGGCCCTGGCTGCTGTTATTCCCACTAGGCCAAACTTTGTCCGCCCTCTCATCTTTCTTCTCTTTTTTGTTTTGTGCCTGCTCATTTGCTCTGCAGCCCGGAGATCTTGCAACACAGTATGCTGATCAGTGACTCCGGGCAATTGACCTTCACCCCAAATGCACGGCCGGTCATGCTACTGGCCTTCTTGATGAAACCTGCGGCCCTCACCCAGACAAACAAAGGAAACCACTGAGCTACATCCTGCCGTAAGACTACAGACTGGTGTGCAAACCCTGACTTAGTACACCAGCCACACAAACAACTTAAAAAAACTCACTGTGGGCCACGCCAATGCCAGAAATAGTCAGCCTACCATGCCCTGCTGTGATCCAGCATATGAATCAACACTAGTATGCTCTGTAACAACACTGCATCCCTACTAAGCCACCAAAGTAATCACAAAATCTGCTGACCCTTCCTCATACTTCTTGCTGCTGCAGTTCTTTCTTTCTTTTTTTCAAACCCATATGTGATACAATTCTCCCTGCTGCCCAATAAATATCAGCAGAGATACCGCAGCGTGCTCCTCTTGCACAAACCAACTCAGCAGAAACCCACACTATTCTGCCATACAAAAACAAACTAAGGAAAAAATAATGAGAAGCTTGTAGTGCATGTATCCTTGTGCTAGCCCTCTCGGCCTGCCAGCCCAGGCCTCCATGCACCAGAAGGCCTCACCAGTCTTGACTATTGCCAGTCAATGTGCTAAGATTCAAGTAAAAATCCTGGGAGAAAGAGGGAGACTCTGCCACTTGCACTGCTTTTTAAACCTTTCTAGGACCCCTAAGGCCCCCTACCCTTGCTCCTCCCCTCAACCAATCACCTTGCCCCTTTGCCCACCAGCATCTTTTTGCCTATCCTCTGATGTCACCTGGTCCCTCCCTCCAGACCTCTCACTACCTAGCCTTACCTTCTCCCCACTCCTCAGCTCAGCCCTTGCCATTTCCTCCAGGAAACCCCTGACAATTCATGTTGCCTTAAAGTGGCAACCCCACTTTTCTTTTCACTAAAAGGTATTTAAAAAAATCAGGTGCTTGCCCCATAATACATCTAAGCATCAGACTTAAAAGATGAAGCATTCTACTTTCAGATACCAAGAACCATTTTAGGTGATAGTAAAATACCCACCAATGTGTAATTTGGGGGGGCAGCCAGAATGTTTCTGACTAAACTATTAAATATGCACCCACTTTGTCCAAGTACACTCTGTGTGACCATAAAAAAGTAACCAAAGTCAATTGCAGGCAATAACATGGTGTTCACATTCATAAGTCTTATCTCATCTTTTATATAAGATTGTCCCTGAGTCGATTTAAGTTCCGAACTATTTTGTCAATTTTTTGACTAGGTGGTCAATATGTGTATTCCAGTCAAAGTGCGAGCCAAGCCAGAGGTATTTGTATCTGAAAACAATCTATAACACATCACTTTCTACTGTAGATATTCTTAGCAATGAGGCCACATTGATTACAAATTCTCTTTTGAGCTAAATGCAATTACTTGCATGTTTTTAGAATTTAAAACAAGTTCATAGTTATTAAAATATAACTCGGCATGCTTGGAACACCTGCACAGGACTCAATTTACCACTCCACATTCTCCCAGGGACAATACATTATTGCATTATATGCACAGAGATGACTGTTTGCACCTAAATCCTGATATGTAATTGTCCATATCATTTATGTTCAAAGAAAAACGTAAGGGACCCAGCACAGAGCACTAGGGAACACCTTTGGCTACTTGTAACAAACTCTGGTCAGAGTCGATATGGCTGTAGAAAGCTTTTGGGATGCTTTTATTCATTATTTCTAATGAATTTGCACAATGCAGATCTGTGGAGAGGAAGTTTCAATGCCGTCTTCCTTTTACAAATGTTTACAATGTGTTTTCCTAGAATATGCCTGCTGATTGCTGTATATTTAGCCTGGATAGTTCACAAGAGAAATAGCATCTTATTTTCAGTGGGGTTCTACATCTACACAATATTATGCTGCATTGTGTAAAATCAGAATGCACTGAAACCATATTTTACATCTGGGGGGACATATTACGTGCCAGACCAATGCACGAGCAGAATGATGCATTATGCAAAGAGGGTACACCGGTCAGCACCGATACAATATTCAAACAGAACGTGCCACCGGTACAGGGTGCACATACAGTGAAGCCCACCAGGATGCAGTACAGCTTTGCAGAATTCTGCAGTAGTGTTACTGCAGCAAACAATGCAATTTCAAAGGGAGTTAGTCCCTTTTGTCATGCAGTAAACCCGTGACACTGTGCTTCATCCTGTTAGGTGTCATTGTACTTGTTGAAAATGTGACCCTGTATGGAAGTCACAGTGCAGGCGGCCACCAAGACAGATGCATCCAGAGTGCCGTTGATGGACTACCTCCCAGGGGGTATGCCCTGAAGCCCCATGGGCCATATTCAGCCCAGGAATGCAAATGAGCTAATTGAACATGCAGAGTGCAAAGGGGCCTTATGCATGCTCATTTCCAGACCATTTGCATGTTGGCATAGGGATGAATGCACCAGAGCAGCTCTTGCCCACAAGCCCTGGACCCGATTGCTCCCATGTGGGATTCACCCTGAAGCCTATGGTGATAAAATGGAACCCTCCCACCCATTCTACCAGCTCTGATCATATCAGAGTCCAGGGTCTATTGGTTCCATATCGTAGGGACCCCACTCCCATCCCTGATAGCACTGGAATACACCTACAGTCCATGTCCATAGTGTAGTGGCCCTCACCCCCCAATGGTGCACAGACACCCCCCTCCCTGCCCCCAACCCATCCCATTGCGACGACTGGCACTGTGATGGGATTGTATCAGTGTATCAGTGGGTGGCAGAGCACTGGCAGTAGGATGCTGGAATGTGTCATACATAGGCATGAGCTGTGTGTGCGTAATAATGCCCAGTGGCCATACACCTCAGGCACTCACATATGGATCCATTGTCTTGGTGCCATTGCACTTCTCAGTGTGGATGACAGCCGATGCTGTACCCATTCACACAGGTCCCAGAACAGGCATGTTAAAGTTGACCTCCCAATTGTTTGTACAATCAGGGAACTGCAGACAAACTATCCATAGCCTGGAGTGTACACAGCAAATGGCATTGCAGGATACTGCACCCCATGGCACCCAGGATGCTCCCAGTCTGGAGGGTGGCATGTTACACAGGGGAATGGGGGAGATTGTGGACTTGCAGCAGTGTATTATAGCAGGAAGATATAGCATTGACAAGGCACGCATTGGAGGTATGTCAATTCCCTCTTATGGTTTGCCTGGGTTGTACATACGGCTGCATAAACTGGTGGATCTGCAGCTTGAGTAGTGCCCCAATGCATGGTACAGCCACTTGGGTCATTCTGGAGTTCATGTCCCCAGTCTGGGTCCAGTGCAGTTGGCATCTGACTGTGGAAGGGTGTGGAGGGCAGTGCCAGTCTCTGGAACAGGTCCGGTATGGGGGGGGCGAGGTGTCTGCATTCTGGGGAGGTGGGTGGTGGTCTTCTATGCTATGGATATGGACCATGGTTTCCTCTTCTGTGATCATTTCTGAGGGGACCCTTCAATATGGAGCTCTTCATGGGTGGAGTTGGATCAGTTGAGGATGGGAAGCAGATACTTCTAGTCCTCCAGGGCTGCCAGGCTGCTGTGCACCTGGGTGCTCTTCTGCAGCCCACCTGCAGGTGGGTGGCTGGCCAGGTTAGGCCAGCTATTCATGGTCTAACTATGGGCTGCAGTGCTCTGAACTGCAAGAGGCACATTCCCACTGAATATGCCACAACAAGGCATATGCATGGGAACGCCCTTCAACTTGTATGGCATACCATTTGTGTGTGCCTTGGCCCATTCCCTTGCAGCCAGTGCATCATTGGAGTTGCTCAGCACATATCCCTTTTTTGACAGAATGCGCTGGACTTCTCCTTTGAATGCGGGGGGCTCTGGACTAGCTACCTTGAATAAATACATTATAAAAATGGTAAAATCATGACCCCACTGAAAACAAGATATTGCATCTAATCTGGGACAGCCTGAGTAAATACAGTGCAAAAATATGTAAATGAACATCCTTATGACAATGAGATGCAGCATCTCACTTGCGATATCCAGGATACACAACATAGAATAAGAAATATTCAGTGCTCCCAGATACAAATAACCTTTTCCCTGTAACAAGCCCTAATTTTTTCTGTATTTTCCCTGCAGAAGCAGAAGCAGAATCAAATCCCTGTAGATTTTTCCATAAGCCACTGGTTTCTTATTTATTACTTTGTTCTTTATTTATTATATCAGCAGCCTTCTAGCAGGGAGAGAGCTCTGGTTTGCTGTTCTGTATTAATATTATATGTCAAGATGGCCTTGGAATGATTTTTGATTTACATGGTATGCATAATGCATAATGGGGGACTATATCAAATAAACAGCACACTCATTATTTCATGAACTATGCTCAAAATTAGTAATCACAAGTCAGCCAATCTTTCAAAAGATACTAGTAATACCTGCAAACAAATGTATTGCAAATAAAATTAGAAACATGTCCCCATATACATATACACAGATGCTATTTTTTGTATCTTATATTTGTTAGTTTTCAGACAAATTCTCATAGACTTTTTTCTGACCACCTGATGGAATCTTGAATGAGTTAAGTAAATGTTATCATTTTCTTCAAGGCCCTGATCCAACGACTCAGTAAATACACACTCAGTACATCGTATTATAAAATGACAAAAAACAGTCTTCTGTTTCCAATTGTTTGATAAGGACCTTCCAACCACAAACAATACATTTATGTTCCACAGCCTAGAGTTCCAAGTCCAGAACACAAGAAAAACTCAGCTGTTGTCCCCTACAAATTTCTTTCCCAATTGTTTTGACTAACTTGTTTTATAACTCTGTGTGGGAACATAAGGAGTCAGATAATTATACAGATACATTTCTCACTCTTCTGGTTTGTCAGCAGTTAATTCAGTAGATGAGGTCTCCTTTGCCAGGAGTTTGTTTCTCCAACACACACATACATACACACACACACACAAACACACACACATATCTACCTTAGTACTTGGCAAGCTCTTATCTTCTATGTTTGGAAAGCAGTTCACTGAAGATCTTGCATATGTCTGAGACTGCTTATCAGATAGTGTCTTAAAAGGTTAAAAAACAGTGTAAATCAGTATACATTTGCTGGGAAAGGGTGACATGTATGAAGTATGAAGCTTTCTTGAAAGACAATACATACCAACTGAAGTTAGTAGCAAAAAATGTTTAAATGCTAGGTATTTACATAGAAACATAGAAGTTGACAGCAGATAAGGACCACAAGCCCCAACCAGTCTGCCCATTTTTTTTCTACCTTATGAATGTGCCATAGGCCTTTGCTCTGTCAAGGGCCTATCTATTCATATTCATCTGTATTGCTCTCTTATGCCTATAGCATGCCTGTTTGAAGCCCTGCACTGTATTCATATCCACATCCACCACTTCCTGATGTAGGCTGTTCCATGCATCCACCACCCTTTTTGTGAAAAAGAACTTCCTCACATTACCCCTTAATCTGCCTCTCTCTAATCTCATGCTGTGTCCTCTTGTCCTGCTATTTTTCTTATATTGAAACATGTTAGACGTCAGAATGCTTCAATCATATAACCTCTCTCCTTCCTTTGCTCTAGGGCATACATATTGAGTTCAGTTAATCTGTCCTCATATGTTTTCTGATGCAGTTCCTGTACCATTTTGGTTGACCTTCTCTGGAATGCCTCAATTTGATTAATGTCCTTGTGAAGGTGTGGCCTCCAGTATTACATATAATACTCCAGATGGGGCCTAACCAGTGTCTTGTAAAGAGGGATTATTACCTCCCTCTTAAGACTTGTGATACCCCTACTAGTACACCCAAACATCCCTCTAGCCTTACCTACTGCTTTAGAGGTCTGCTTGGATGATTTATGGTCATTGGTGATGATGACGCCCAAGTCTCTTTCTTCCCTTGTGACTGCCAGTGACTCCCCTCTCAACCTATAGGTGACTTCAGGGTTTCTCTTTCCTATGTGCATGATCTTGCACTTCTTTGTGTTAAACCCATTTTCTGGAGCTGGAAGGACACTGCTTTCTTCAACTGCGAGCTGTGTGAGAAATTCTGTATTGCACTTGATATCTGCAACAAACGTGCACTTTTGCTTAATTCTGTGGTAGGTGAAACTAACCACCATTGGTAATTGCTTTTTATTCACATTTATTTAGTGTTAAACCAAGAAGGGGCTTGTAAACTCTGTTTATCTTGTTAGTAACTTCAGAAGGATTTAAATACTGCATTTGGGTAGGTCCTTGAGGTAGCTAGATTGTCTACTAGGATTTGCTGACAGTTAAACTATTTTTAAATGAATTACAGTTGGCTGAGGAGTTGAAAAGAACTTGCAAACTCTGCTTATCTTGGAAGAAACCTCATAAGTGTTTGAATACTGCATTCTGGTTGTCCCTTGGGGTAGCTGGATTGACTACTAGGATTTTGGGACAGAAACTATTTTTAAATAATTTACTGGTGCGTAGGAGTTTGTGATAGTTAAACTCTTTTTAACAGAGTTACTGGGGTTAAGAAGTGGTCACAGAAAAACCTGCAGTGTGAAACAGGAAAAGACAGTCTTTCAAGCAACAGAGGGTGGTGGATCTGGGTTTACATTTGTTTGTTACAATTCTTAAGATTTTCAGTGCAGAAAGAGTTTAAAGCACAGCTGACTTATTTTGGGGCTGACAGCTCTCGGAGCACAAACCACCAGGCCTGTTTTGGGGCTGGGAAGGTTTACCTGTGTCTGACTTGGATGTGTGAATTTTTCTGTTTGATTAGCAGGGTATTTCTATCAAATTGTTGTGTAGGGCATCTTGCTGACAGGAAGGCACCCATTGCAGCAGTGGGTCAGAGCTTTTAGCTGATTGTTTTGTGAGGGCACAGTTTAGGCCCAACCCTTCCCCCCTCACCCCACCCACCCCTGAAATAGTTCCTTTATACCTGGGATTCTGACATCATTTCCTCAAGAGTGCAAGGTGCATGTCACTGTCATATCCTCTTTAGCACACTGCACTGACAATATAAGCATACACATTGTATATTATAAATATATATTTCTATATTACAAACCAATCACACACAAAAAAAAATGGGGAGTAGTGCAATGTAATGGCTGTGGGGCAGCAGTCTTCGGGAGTCTTTCTGGAGGCTGAGATGCTGCCTTATTTGTAGGCAACTCTGTGCCCTGAGGGAGGAAGTTGCCCATCTTCAGGCCACACTGGACAGTAGTACGGGGATCTTCCCCCAGGCCACACTGAACAGTAGGAAGGGAACCTCCCCCATCCAGGGAGCACCACAGCCACCACCACTACCTCAGAGATTGCAAAGAAAACACAGCAGTTGGACCACAGTGGGCTCAGGAAGGGTGAGGATGGTGGAATGGAGGCACACCCAGTCAGTTGTTCCACTCCACAATCCATCACACCATTCTGGGGAGCATAGCTCCCCTGGATGCACCACAGAGGAGACCAAGGAGGCTGAGGACAGCTGTCACAAGGGAGGCCCACAGGAAGGAGGCAGAGGACACCACAAGGAAAGGAAGCAGCTCCTGGTGGGGACTCAAGTAATAGGGGATAGAACTGGGAGGAGCTGGGAAAACTGAAGTAAGGTGCCTGCCTGGTGCCATGGCTTGGAGGGAACAGGAGCGCATCCTCAGGATCATGACAACAGCTGCAAGGATTCTGAGCTGGATGTAATTGTCCACCTAGGGACAAATGACTTGGCTCATCATGAGGTTAGAGCAGTGCAGGAGGACATTGCAGAGTTGGGGAGGGCCTAAGAGAAGTAGCACACACAGTATCCTTCTCAGAGGTGCTGCCTGTCAAAGGCATGGGTGAGGCGAGGGTAATTGGCACCATGCAGTTTAATGAATGGTTGAAAAAATGGTGCGGAGCACAGGGGTTTGGCTTCATTGGGGACTGGGGTTCCACCTGGAGGGACAACAGCCTATACTGGCAGGATGGTCTGCATCTGTCCAGGAAGGGAACAAGTCTTTTGAGCAATCGGTTTAAATGCTTCATTGGCAAGCTTTTAAACTAGTCAAGGGGAGACACTGACAAGCAGCAGAAAAATCCCAGCCTCTCCCTACAAAACAGGGTACTAAATGAGAAAAAGACCAAGGTAGAATGGTCAGTGGGGATGCTGCAACAGAAGGTAAAGCCATCAAAAATGGAGAGCAATGAGTACCAATGCCCATAGTCTAGGTAACAAGCTTCCTGAATTAGTGGCCTTGATGGAGGAGGAACATCTGATATCGTGGCAGTCACAGAAACATGGTACACACAAAACCATGACTGGGACGTAAAACATCCAGGATACACTATCTACAGGAGGGACAGGGAGGGTAAAAGAGGAGGAGAGTAGTTCTTTACATAAAGGAAGAAATAAAAGCAACAGAACAAAAGGGTAAACAAGGAGGAGAAGAAGCACTGTGGGTAAATTTGGAGACAGGCAACGGCACCACAATCAGCACAGGGGTTGTATACAGACCCCCATCTCAGGGGGAGGAAATGGACAAGGAAATGATAGAAAGTATACTTAGAATGGCAGAAAGAGGGGAGATACTGCTGATGGGTGATCTGAATATGCTAGATGTTAACTGGAGTGCAGTTGCAGCTGCCACCGAAGAGTGCAGTTATTCTAGATGCCCTACAAGGGGCATGCCTTAGACAACTAAGTACTGGAGCCCACTCGAGAGGGAGCAATATTAGACTTGATACTCTCAAATGGAGATGGAGAGAGATCACAGATGTAGAGTGGGTAGCCATCTGGGAACTAGCGACCATTGAACAGTATGGTTCACAATAACACAGTAATAGAGTCAAGCCATACAAAGACAACAGTACTGGACTTTAGGAGGGCTGACTTTGCATAATGGGTTAGTGCCAAGGGAATGCACTAGCAAATGGGCAGGAAGAAGGGGTGGAAGAACAATGGGAATAATAAAACTGCCATCACAGAGGTAACAAGCCTTTGTGTGAAGCAAATAAACAAACAAGCGATGTAAGAAACCACTATGGTTCTCAAAGGAAGTGGCAGTGAAGGTTCAAGAGAAAAGAAAGCATTCAGGAAGTACAAGGAATCACAGAAGGAGCAGGACAGAGAACTGTATCAGTTAAAGCAAAAGGAGGCTGGGAAGGCAGTCAGAACAGCAAAGGCCCAAACCGAGGAAAAGATAGCCAACTTAGTTAAGAGGGATAAAACCCTTTATAGGTACATCAGGGAGCGAAGGAAGACCAAGGGAAGGATAGTGAGGCTTAATAAAGGGAGGGAGGGTGGGCAGAGGAGACTGTGAAAAGGCAGAGATACTAAACAAATATTTTTGCTCAGTATTTACGAAGGAAGAGGGGAGATACATAAAACAAACAGTAGTAACACTCTGGATACAGAAGTTGATACCGACCCATTTACAGAAGAAAGGGTTCTGAAGAACTCTTAAAACTGAAAGGTGGACAAAGCAAGGGGCCTGATGGGATTCATCCCAGAATTCTAAAAGAACTAAGGGTAGAACTAGTGACACCACTGACTACCCTTTTAACAAATCATGGGAGGATGGGGTGGTACCGAGGACTGGAGGAGGGCAGTTGTGATTCCCCTTCACAAAGTAGGAGCAAGGCAGAAGCAGGAAACTATAGACCTGTTAGTTTAACCTCAGTGATAGGAAAATGATGGAATCACTTCTAAAGGAAACAATTGTCAGTATCTAGAGGCCAGAGGGCACAGGACCCTAGGCAGCATGGATTCACAGCGGGAAGGTCATGCCAGACGAATCTGATAGATTTCTTTGACTGGGTGACCAAATTAGTAGATCAGGGAGGGGCTGTGGACATGGTCTACCTAGACTTTAGCAAGGCATTTGACACAGTCGCACACAAAACATTAATATACAAGTTAGCTAGCCTGGGAGTGGGTCCCAAGATGACAGCCTGGGTAAAGAATTGGCTGGAGAATAGGACACAGAGAGTTATAGTAAATGGAGTCCACTCAGAAGAAAGGAGGGTTACTAGTGGGGTACCGCAGGGTTCAGTATTAGGACCGGTCCTCTTCAATGTCTTTATAAGCGACATTGCAGAAGGACTGGAAGGAAAAGTATGTCTCTTTGCAGATGACACTAAGATCTGCAACAGAGTTGATGCACAGGGTGGGGTGAAAAGGATGAGAAGGGACTTGGCAAGGTTAGAGGAATGGTCAAATGTATGGCAGCTTAGATTCAATGCTAAGAAGTGCAAGGTAATGCACCTGGGAAACAAAAACCCAGGGGAAGAGTACACAATGGGGGTGAGATACTAACAACAACAAGAATGGAAAGGGACCTGGGGTAGTCATATCAGATGACCTAAAGATGGGCAAGCAATGTGAGAGGGCAGCAAGGAGGGCTGGGGGATACTGGGATGCATAGGAGAGGCATCACCAGTAGAAAACAGGAAGTTATTATCCCTCTGTACAGACAGCTGGTGAGACCCCATCTGATGTACTATGCAGTTCTGAGACCCAATCTCCATAGAGACATAGACAGGATGGAAGCTGTCCAGGGAGGGCAACTAAAATGGTGCAGGGTCTGCACGGAGTCATAAGAAGAGAGACTTAAGGAGCTTAATATGTATAGCCTCGAGGAAAGGAGGGAGAGGGGGACATGATAGAAACTTTCAAGTACCTTAAGGAATCAACAAAGTCCAAGAGGGTAGCATCTTTCAAAAAGAGGTGTGCAAGAACAAGAGGGCACAATTTGAAGATAGAGGAGGCGGCTCAGAGGTAATTTAAGGAAGTATTTTTCACAGAGAGGGTTGTGGATGCATGGAGCAGCCTTCCGGAGGTGGTTGTGGAGTCAAAATCAGTGGGGGAATTCAAGCATGCATGGGATAGTCATAAGGCAATTCTGGGGGTTGGGGGTAGGAAGAAGTAGGCTGCTGGTTAACTAGGATCTGCAGCTTATCCAGTAGGTAGGGAAATGGGCAGACTGGGTGGGCCAAGCGGTCCTTATCTGCCGTCAAATTCTATGTTTCTATGTTTCTATGTAAACCCCAGTTGCCACTCTTCTGACCATTTTGCTAGTTTATCCAGATCTATTTTCATTCTGCCCACATCATCTGGATCATCTGCTCTGTTGCAGATCTTGGTGTCATCTGCAAACAGACAAACCTTACCCTCCAGTCCATCTGCAATGTCACTGATGAAGATATTGAAGAGGACTGGCCCCGCGGGACTGATCCCTGAGGTACCCCACTTGTGACTTGCATCTCTTCTGACTGTATACCATTTACAACCACTCTCTGTTTTCTGCCCATCTCCAGTTTGCCACCCAGTTGACCAACATCTGACCCACCCCGAGCCTACCCAGCTTATCAATCAATCTTCTATGTGGAACAGTATCGAAAGCTTTGCTGAAGTCAAGGTAGGCAACATCAACTGCTCCCCCTTGGTCCCCCACTTTGGTTACCCAGTCAAAGAAATCTATGAGATTTAAATGTGCAAACTGTTGCATTTTTGAAGGGGGTAAACAAATTGTCAGTTTAATAGGCAACCAATATTTAACAAGCTGTTTCAGTTTCTTAATGGCCATCTGATAAGCAGCTTAGAGTTATGTCTCCAACATTCTAAACAGAAAGAAGGGGAGTATTTTGTTTTAGAAAATGGGCTTTTTATTTCCTGGCATCTGATTAGCTAGTACCCTTGCCAAGGGGGTACATTAACTTTCAATAGATGCCTAGGAAATAAAAAGTCCCAGCCCCAGTGTCCCCTCACCCACTCGGGTATCCCTCTGCCCAGCCTACTTTCTTATTGGCTGAAAACATCAAAACTAACTTGAAACAGCCGCTATCTTTTCTCTCCTGCTTAGCGAGAGATACTGGCCCCCAATGCCTGTACTTCATTATGAGCGGTCTCACACACACAACTTCAGCTGAGCATTTATGTTTATGTTTTTGTTGTTGTTTTTTCCTTTTTTAATTAAATATAGATAACCTGACTCTAGCTGCTGACTGTACTCTTCTTCATTCATTCTTCACCCACCCGCTCGCCCCCAAAGACAAAACGGCTGCCATTATCCCATATATCTTCATCTGACATTATTTTTGTTGTTATTTTTAGCTTATTTAATATAGATAACCCAGCTCTGGGAACTGACTGCACTCTCCCTCATTCATCCTTCACCCACCCATTTGCTCATCCCTGAAAACAAAACTGAAATAATTTGTAGTGGGCAGCCAAGAGAGGCAGGTCAGCCTAACTCCCGCCCCCATGGAGAGAAGTGCTTCCCTCAATCTCCTCTACTTGCTGTATGCAATTTACCTCAATCGGCGATCGGGCGCTCCATATACAAG
Source organism: Neoceratodus forsteri (assembly GCA_016271365.2). NCBI lineage: Eukaryota > Metazoa > Chordata > Ceratodontiformes > Ceratodontidae > Neoceratodus > Neoceratodus forsteri. Next base: position 879,410,784 of record CM028129.1, read on the forward strand.
AGAAGTAGAGCTCAATCTCCTCTACTTATTGAAATAATTTAGACAGTCAGCAATGAACACTTGGAAGAAAAGCAAACTCATCCGATTGATCGGGTTCACAAACCACTTCTCATCATTTTGTTTTTTTAAATGTGAAGCGTGTGCCTCTCCCTGGCTACTTAGTATTACTGCTGTATGCAATTTACTGAAATCGGTGATCGGGCGCTCCATATACAAGAGAAGTAGAGCTTTACAACTGTCATTTCTGTATCTTGCATTCCTCTCACTTCTGCTGACAAAGAAATAAAAAAAAACACTGGAAGGAATTTAAACTAAACAAGAAAGAGGCTGGTGTGGGAATGAAACAGCACACTACCATAGGGACTACTTTACCTGAAAACAATAAAAATGGAACTGTAGTCATTTTATATAATTACTTCACAATTTTCTTTGTAATCCTATAAAAAATGACACAGTTTAACCCATTTTCTAACCGCAATAAGAGAAACATAGAAACATAGACTTTGATGGCAGATAAGAACCGCTTGGCCCACCTAGTCTGCCCATTTCCCTACCTAGAGGATACTCTGCAGACCCTATTTAACCAACAGCCTATTTCTTCCTATCCCCCACAAAAATTGCCTTATGTCTGTCCCATGCATTCTTGAATTCTCCCACAGTTTTAGACCCCACAACTTCCTCAGGAAGGCTGTTCCATGCATCCACCACCCTCTCTGTGAAAAAATACTTCCTCACATTGCCCCTGAGCCATTCCCCCTTTATCTTCAAATTGTTTCCCCTAGTTCTTGCACATCTCTTTTTCTGAAAGATGCTACCCTCTTGGACTTTGTTGATTCCATTGAGGTACTCAAATGTTTCTATCATGTCCCCCTTCCCTCCTTTCCTCAAGAGTATACATATTAAGCTCCTTTAGTCTCTCCTCATATGGCTTCTCTTGCAGACCCTGCAACATTTTAGTTGCCCTCCTTTGAACTGCCCCATCCTGTCTATGCCCTTGCAGAGATGGGGTCTCCAGAACTGGATGCAGTACTCCAGATGGGGTCTCACCAACTGTCTGTACAAGGGGATAACAACTTCCTGTTTTCTGCTGGTGATGCCTCTCCCTATACATCCCAGTATCCCCCCAGCCCTCCCTACTGCCTTCTCACATTGCTTGCCAACCTTAAGGTCATCTGATATGATTACCCCCAGGTCCCTTTCCATTTTTGTTGTAGTTACTACCTCCCCCCCATTGTCTAATCTTCCCCTGGGTTTTTGTTTCCCAGGTGCATTATTTTGCACTTCTTTGAATTGAATCCAAGCTGCCATACTTCTGACCATTCCTCCAACCTTGTCAAGCCCCTTTTCATCCTTTCCATGCCTCATTGTGCATCAACTCTGTTGCAGATCTTTGTGTCATCTGCAAAGAGGCATACTTTTCCTTCCAGTCCCCCTGCAATGTCACTTATAAAAATATTAAAAAGGACTGGACCCAGTACTGAACCCTGCGCTACCCCACTAGTAACCGCTCTTTCTTCAGCAAAGACTCTATTTACAATTTCCTTCTGTATCCTGTAGTCCAACCAATGTTTTACCCAGGCTGCCACCCTGGGACCCACTCCCAGGCTGGTTAATTTGACTATTAATCTTTTGTGTAGGACTGTGTCAAATGCCTTGCTTAAGTCTAGGTAGGCCATGTCCACAGCCCCTCCCTGGTCTGCCCTGAAAAAGGGACTGTTTCTGTCTCAGTGGGCCTACCCGGTCACCAAAATTTAAATAAAATAAAGAAATAAATACTACTTTGGTCACCCAGTCAAAGAAATCAATTAGATTCATCTGACATGACCTTCCCGCTGTGAATCCATGCTGCCTTGGATCCTGTGCCCTCCTGGCTTCTAGGTATTCGACAATTCTTTCCTTCAGAAGTCATTCCATCACTTTTCCTACCACAGAGGTCAAACTGACAGGTCTGTAGTTTCCTGCCTCTGTTTTGCTCCCACTTTTGTGAAGGGGAATCACATCTTCCTTCCTCTAGTCCTCAGGCACCACACCATCCTCCCATGATTTGTTAAAAAGGGTAGTCAGTGGTGTCACTAGTTCTCTGCTTAATTCTTTTAGAATTCTGGGGTGAATTCCATCTGGCCCCATTGCTTTGTCCACATTCAGATTTATGAGTTCTTTCAGAACCCTTTCTTCTGTGAAAGGACTTGGATTGACCCCCTATCCAGAGTGCTTCTGTTAATTGGATTAGGCACCTTCCCCACCTCCTCCTTTGTGAATACTGAACAGAAGTATTCATTCAGTATCCCTGCTTTTTACTGTCCCTCTCTGCCCACCTGCCGTCCATTCTATTCAGCCTCACTATCCCTCCCTTTGTCTTTCTACGCTCCCCGATATACCTATAAAATGTTTTATCCCCCTTCTTAACTGAGTTGGCTATCTTTTCCTCAGTTTGGGCCTTTGCTATTCTGACTACTCTCCCTGCTTCCTTCTGCCTTAACTGGTATAGTTCTCTGTCCTGCTCCTTCTGTGTTTCCTTATACTTCCTAAATGCTATCTTTTTCTCCCTAACATTCACTGCCACCTCTTTTGAGAACCATAGTGGATTTTTCTTTCATTTTGATTTATTTGTGTCACACAAAGGCTTGTTGCCTCTGTGATGGCAGTTTTGATATTTCCCCATTGTTGTTCCACCCCTCCTTCTAGCCTGTTTGCTAATGTTTTTCTAAGGCACTCTCCCATCTTGCCAAAGTCAGCCCCTCTGAAGTCCAGAACCCTCACTTTTGTATGGCTTGACTCTGTAGCTGACTTTATTGTGAACCACACTGTTTGGTGGTCACTTGTTCCCAAATGGCTACCCACTTCTAGATCTGAGATCCTCTCACTGTCCCCATTTGAGAGTATGAGGTCTAAGACTGCTATCTCATGAGTAGGTTCCAAAACTAACTGTCTGAGGTATGCCACCTGAAGGGCATAGAGAATGGCCCTGCTTTTGGATGTGGCTGCAGCAAAGGTGCTCCAGTTAACATCTGGCATATTAAGATGTTATTCACCCCCTCTGTATGCCTGGCTCTGAATTATATGTTCAATTTCAATTCTTGCAACACCAGCTGTCGCAAAACTCTCATCACCTGATCCGTCCTAGACCCCTTTTTGTTCAAACCTTCCCCCCACGGCAGTGTGGCTACCCATATGGGGAAGAGCTCGAGGAAGTGATGTCTCTCATGATCCCCTTCATACTCATTCAAGCAGCCATTCTTCTGACACCTATTATCCGCTAAAGTAAGCCCCCATCCCTATCCCCAGATGCATCTATGTATAGTTGCAAATCACTGTTAAAGACCCACTCTATCTGCCAAAAGATTCTGCCATTGTAGTCCCTCAAGAATGAGTCCCAAACCTCCAAGTCCTACCTCGTGCCTCTTGAAATGTTGACCCAGTGATGTGGCCTACTCACCCCTTTTGTGGCCCCAGCCAGATGACATGTAAACGTACGTCCTGGTTCGACTGCCCTACTGACAAAATTCAGGTGTCCCAGAAGCTGCTGTACCTGCCAAGGCTGTACCCTCCTCCTCTTCTTAACCACTGACAACAAAGACTTTAGCTTCTCCACCTTAGCATCTGGACCCCTGAATACTTCCCCCACCATGTCTGTCTCAATGCTTAAAAATTCCAACCTTTGGCTCAGGCCCTCCATCTTGTCTGGTGCCGGCGGCACCCTTAGCTCTCGGCACATCTCACCAAAACAGTTCAACATCCTCTGAGTATCATTTCTCCCCTCTCCAATGAAAAGGAAATTGCTTAAATAATGAATGACTGCCCTATACCTGTATCCCTCTTGAAACACCCATTGAAGCCACGTACTGAACATCTCAAATGTGGTACAGGCAATGGAACAACCCATAGGTATTGCCTTATCAAAATAATACTGCCCATCTATCTGGAAGCCAAGAAGGTCCCAATCCTCTGGCCTAACTGGTAGCAGCCAGAATGTTGACTCAGTGTTGGTCTTAGCCAGCCAGGCCACCTAGATTGCTCTTATTAAATGGATTGCTCCTTCCAGCGTGGTGTTTGTGACCCTGCTATTAGGCTGATCTATGTAATCATTAACCAAATCTCCATCTGGGTGGGATAAGTGGTGAATAACTTTAAATTCCCCCATCTGCTTCTTGGACACTAAGCCCAATAAGGAGACCATCAAATTGGTTAGTGGCAGGGCTCCAAATGGCCCTTCGACCCTACCTGCATCTATTTCTTTTTGAATTTTCTTCTTTAACAAATCCTATTTTCCCCTAACTGATGTCAGGTTATTTGCCTTTGACCCCTTTCTCTGCCCCTGGAAATGTAGACTAAAACCCTGCTGAAAACCCTCCCATAGTTGTTTAGCTGCATCCCTATATGGGTAGTGTTTGACCCATTCTACCAATACCTGTGTTTGAATTGGCATGATAGCCAAGCTAAACATTTCCTTGTCCATCCCTTCAACTATCTTGTGGACCTCCGTATTATGCCTATCCCCTTTCCCCAAATGGCCTCTGCCCCTGCCTCCCCTTCCCAAGGGTGCCCCCTAAAACCTAAATAGCAGGCCTGAAAGGATGGAGTGGCTTGGTTATTCACACTGCCTTTATACCAACCCATCCTACATTATGAGGCAGGGTGGGTCCCTCCGTACTTTGAACAGGCATGCCTGAAGCAACACTGCAGCCATGAGCAGAAAGCCCTATTGTAGCCCAAGCATAATTTTTGGAGAGTTCCCACCTTTTTCTGTCTGTCCCCTTCATTCCCTGTGCATATCTCCAGCCACAAGTCCACCTACCTGGTGTCCTATCTCACATCCCTGAAGTGTGCCATCCGCTTCCTAAACTTCTCATCATACCTAATCCAACAGTGCCCCCCATTTGCCTTATATGCATTCTTAATTATCAAGGAATAGGCCAGGAGCGGGATGGCCAATTCTGGCTTCTTTTCAATGACAATGACTGTATAATATGTAAAGCCCATGGACCATGCATCCCAAGTCTTCCATTTTAGTGATTTGTCATCTTCCCCTTTCCCTAACAGCACTACTGCAGCTGACATATCCTTTTTTCAAAGTTCTGCTTCTCCTCGTACTTGTCAATGTTATCTAAGTTGGCCAACATGAAAATATCCACAAACTACCCCTTCCAAATTTTTTTCTTTCATTGTCAGAGGGACGTGATCCCTGATCCTGATCACTGGGGCTCCCCCCTTTTCTTTATCCTCCTCTAGTTTTTTATCCCCTGATTCTTCTCCTTTACTCTTTTTAATCTCCCCCAACACCCTTGCTAACTGTCTCATGCTTGAGTCCCCAATAGATTTAAGCATCTGCTCGATGTATTCTTTCATGCTACTCTGCACCATAAGGTCAAAATTACCTGGTCTTTGGGACTCCGGCTCTGGAATCGGTACCGATGTCTCTGGGCCTGCTGGCAATCTGTAGTCAGGTTGACTGGGATCAGCAGGAGGTGGAGAAGGCACACCCATGGGGGTCTGAGGAGTGGGGGAAGCCTGCTGAGGAGAGGGTGTTGGGGAAGGCTCAGGTCCCAGCTGTGGCACTGGTGATGCGGAGGTACAGGGGCAACTGGTACTGGCTCATGTGGAGGAACCAGGCCCACAGGTTCCGGAGTTATCAGGACCCTCTGAACTTTTTTGTTACCCTGTCCCCCCCCCAACCCTCTGCCCACCTTCTGCTTTTCACTCCACCCAGATGCATCCTCATCGGCACTCTCCAATAATTTATTTACCTTCTCCGCTATCTCCATATTTGGCTGTGTAACAGTCCTCCTTGCTGGTCTTGGCCTTTCTGGGTGACATGCTGATGAGCAGCTACACAATAAACCTGTAGAACTAGGATATAAGAACAGGAAAAACATGTTAAATTATTAAAATACTTTCATCAGCTTTTACCCTCAGGTTACCTCTACACAGTCCCTTCCCCTCGAGCCTCTCCTTCACTTTGTATTTTTATTATCATCATTTTTTGTTTGTTTTTATATATGTTTGTTCTCATACCTCTTGCCACTTTGTTACATGTATGATTATATGTGCATCAAAAGTCAAGCCTGTCCCCAGGCCACCTGCATCTGTTTGGCCTTAAGCAATTCTCTGTTGCTTCTCTGTTAATCACCATTTGACCATGTCCACTTTATGGAACTACACTCCTATTAATGTTGGTGCATACTTTAGAAACTGCTAATTGGAAAATTAAATTCATGGCCACATAACAAGTAAATACCCTAAAAATCCACCTTATCACCACTGAATAATCCTTTCTGCCCTTCACATTCTGTGTATTTGTTACATGAATAGAGGCTGGCCTTAATTAATATAAATATCCCAACAGAAAAGTCCAAATAACTGTTCTGCCAGCAAAGCTTGGGGTCATGAACTGATGCATCACTGATCCCCTCTAAATTGGCGGCCGCAGTCTCACCATAAAATAGTGGCTCACCCTCACAACACCACTGCCATTGCATCCATTCCTCTTCTTCTTGTTTTTCACAAAAGACCTCCCAGGTCCCCCATAGCACCTGTTTTCTGTCTGGTCACTTCTTTTTCTGTTTCTTTATTATATACAGTAGCTGCTACATCAGCCTCCTATCATTCACCACACACTCTCTCACTCCTTTTGACCAGCCCCCCCAACCCACCACACCGCCAAGTGGCACCCCACATGACCACAAAACAAACAAGAAAAACCCCTCCCTACTCCTCTCCTGCTCCCTTTTCCATGTATGTTTCATTTTATTTTAAAAATGAGGCCGATATTCCCACAATGCCTACCCGTAGTAGGCTGTGGTCTGCTCTACCCGATTGACTGTGGGCCTATCCAAGCATCCGCCACATGGCCGCCATGTTCAGGCCTGCTCTTTGTCTGCTGTCAGCCTCGAATACTGGATTCTCCTGCTTCATTTTCTTCTGGGCTGTTGTTTGCTTTGTTATTTTATTTTTCTTTATTTTTTACTTTTCAATCATAGTTGGTCTTGCACAGAATTCCAAGAGCCCACCTGGACTCCGGCAAGGGAACAACCTCCACAGTAACCCGCCCAGTACCAGCTAATCAGCTCTGGTGGCCTGACCAACAAATGCCAATAAATCACCCCTCGGATAACAGGACCTCAAAACTTAACTCAAGTCCTGAAAAATGGGGAACCTTTTTGATTTATCCTCACACCCCAACAGGGGACCAAACCGCTGCCAGGCCACCCTCTGAAATGCCAATAAATCACCTCTCTTAGCAGCACTCCAACTACAACAAAGTGGCTCACCTCAGTTTTTCCTGCTGCAGTCTGCTCAACCTGATAAACTTACCTCACTTCATTACCAGCCAAATGCTCACCACACTCCAAATGCTGACCCAGCAAATGACCAGTTGCCTGCCACCAAAAATGGACAAAAAACAAAATTAACACAATAAAAACTTTTTCAACATATCAAAACGCTGCAAAAACCATAAGGTACTGAAAAAACCATGATGTATAATTAAAATATTTTGGCAAAAACCAAAAACTAAGGAGCAAATTGCCAACTGTTGTGCTTCCTAGGCAATTCTCTAGAAAGCAGAAACCTGTGAGCTCCCTCTTCTTGCCACCCCTTTTTAAACCCTCTTTGCTTCACCCTCTCTCTCTTATCATCCTCCAATTCCACACTTCCTTTCCCGTGATGTCCTGAGACCCCCTCCCCCATGCCAATCAACTTTGCTCTTGTTTCTCCCTCTGGTTCTTTACTGTTGGCTTTCCTTCCCTGTCCCCCCCACACTTCAAACCCATACCCTTTTACTGCTCCTTCCAGGCCCCACCCATTGGCATGGGGGCCTGTTGACAAATGAATCTGCCTTTTACTCAGGCAAACCACCTTAGTTTCTTATCAGTTGCAGTAAGCCAGTTGTTTGTAAGGGGATACATGATGGGCATGAGTGTGATATGGAAAATATTTTCACTCCTTTAGAGTGACTTCTAGATATTCATGGGTGGTGAAGCCACGAGTGAGTATCCAGAGGTCACTGTGCAGGAGTGAAAATATTTTCCATATTACATGAGTGCACATCATGTATCTGTTTTATACAATAGGGGCATGATAACTGGAGAGAACTCCAGTTATCACACTGTGATGATGTCATCACAGTGCGATAACTGGAGAAAACTCTGATTATCACACTCTGGTAATGTCAGCAGAGTGTGATATCTTATGGTGGTGGTTTTTGGCTGAAATAAATAATGGCATATCATCCCACCCCTATTGTATAATAACTTTTACCAGAGCAGTAGAAGTACTATGTTTGGACCTGAACCCTGACTGTTCTGGAGTAATGATGTCAGAATTGTCCAAATAGTCACAGATCTGGTCATTTACTTATTTTTCCAACAACATGGATAGAATAGTGAGAATGGAGATGGGTCTGTACTGTAGTTATTTACGGATGTTTTGTCATGAGATTTGTGGAGTGGAATTATAAGGTTTTTTTCCAGATAGAGGGAATCTTGCTACAAACTACAGCAAGATTAAAAAGATGAATGATGGGAACCATAAGGAAAAGGTAGCCAAGTTTTATGAGCAATGGCCTAATGTTATCAGCCTCCTCACCTTTCATGGTGTCCAAGTCAGTGAGTAGTCTTTTCACTTGCAGGTAAGTGAAAGGGTATGAGTGGAAGAAACCTTTTTTGGTAGAGCAAGGTCAGATTTTAACACACCAGATGTAGGAAATGACCCATTACTTGGCTTATCAAAGGCTAACCTCACTGATGCAAAATAGGAATTTATCTCCTCCACTATTAGTTGTAATCAGATACGTTTTTGTCCCTAGTTTTTTTTTCTTATATGTGAGGATGGAGCAGTGCAGCTTAATATAGTTTTTAGTGGCCTTCAATAATTCTGAGGGATCATTTGTGTTTAATTCAAGTCATGCCAAGTAGTATGAGGCCTTTGCTGTTCAGATTAGTTTCATACAAAGATTTATTTTTTGTCTGAACATTGACCAATTAGAGGATGTTTTTGTTGTTCTGGCCTTTCCTCAAAGTATATCTCTGTCCTTTAAGGCTTGCTTTAGTTCATAGCTGAATCAGGGGGCATTTTTCTTTCCGGTTCTGTGTTTTACCAGAGATGCATGCTGGTTGACAACATTCAGATGTAGCTCATTAAAGGTTGCAGCTGCTTCATTTACCAAAGTGGCAAGATAGGAGTCCTACCATCTGATAGATGTAAAGTGACTGATATGCTTCGCTCACTTTAGTGAAGCTAATTACCTTTTTGTAACTAAAGGTTGATTTATTGAATGATTTCTTAGATCCCCTAAAATAAGATACGGAACAGTGGTCACTGAATTCAGAAATTTTGTGCAATAACGTCACTAAACCAGGCATGTCACCTCTCATTTTTGGAATAGTATATTAAACAAAATAATAGCTACCCCTCCCCCAAAAAATAAAAGGTATCCTACAAAGATTTGTAAATATACTGTACCTAGCCCTCACCCCTTCCTCTGTGCTTTTCACTGGATATAACTAACCCAGTTACTCACTTAGCATCCTCAGAATGCTGTTATTGTGGGGGTCTAAAGTACTACCTGAGACTTCAGAGAAATACTAGACTTTGAATCCTAAAAAGGTTGAAATCATCTTAAATGCTGTGATAAAAATTTCTGAGATTGCTTATTTAGCTTCTGGGGCAGGCAGCATTCTAGCATGACTTGCTACCTTCCCCACATGAAAGAAGTATCACCTTTAGTCAGCCATCCTCAGTTTCTCTTAGCCTCCTGTGCTTGCTTTAAGACTAATGCAACTGTTCAGCACTATGCAGTATAAAATTAAATTCTTCCTTTCTTTCCTTCATTCCTTCAATACAAGTTAGTGGTATCCTGCAAACGACTGCACCGTCACCATAGTTTTAAATTTTAAGTCTATTTAGACTCCAATATCTTGGATCATTTCTCTGCTTTCTTAATTCTTGGTTCAGCCATCACCATTCTACTAGTGAAGTCATCCATCTTCTTCATTGATTTAATGACAGAAAAAAAAACTGTTCCCATTGTTAAGGCTTTACCTTGTTAACACACCTACATTTTGGGATCTGCTGGATGCAGTCTGACAGCTGCTGGAGAACCTAACACACACACACACACACACACACACACACACACACACATACACACACACTTTAGCACTGCATGTCTCACTTGGAAAGGCAATGTAAATGAGCAGAGCAATGCTCCCTGTAGTTGTGGAGGAGAGTTAATGGGTCTCTTTCCCTTGGCTTAATAATGCTGCTAGTCTTAAGAAAAGCTACAGAACCTAATCCATAGTTTCAAAATAAGGAACTACAAATCAGGGTACAAACAGCCTCACCATTGCAATGCCCAGTGTTGTGGCTATCTGCAAAGGCCTGGGTCAGTCACAAGGGTTCCCTCTGTAATTTAGTCACAATGCAAATTAGGATTGCCAGATGTTAATTGGCATAAACAGGGTTTGCACCAATTAAGACCTACTTTGTGAAATCCTCAGCCTTCTGTAGATGGCACAGCATGAATTGTATCACACTGTGCCATCCACAGATGGCCATGGCAGACATGCTATTGCCTAAATCTTCACCTCACTCTACCTCATACCATACCCCACCTTGAGGTCCATTTGGGGGCCTGAATTGTATTCAATTTTCTTGGCCTCTTCTGGACATTCTTTGGGTCCTGTGCCCCTTCCTTAACCTCAGCTCACATGCTTGTTCCTGACATCCGTTGGGACCCCATCCCTAGCCCTTTTTCCAATGGTGTATAACAGTATGGTCCCTCAAGGATATATATCCCACCCTGGTTCATTTTATCATCTGCACTCTTTAGTGATATTTCATAGAAAGCTATTAACAGATCTACTCTAGGGGATGTTGCTAAAGATTCAACTACATCTTGTGAGGGTCAGAAAGCTGCAATGATGGCCTGCAGGCTATTTGCCATGTGACCTCTACCCCCTTCCCTGAATGGTCAAGAGCTGGCTGCAGTTCTCTTTGAGCATAGCCTGGGGTTCACAAGCAAGGGACTGCCACAAAATTGTTGTCACAATGACTTTGTGATGGTCCCTTATGACTGTGAATTGGGCCCACAGATTTTTCTAAAACTCTTACATACAAGAAATACATACTATAACCTTTGCTTAAGAAGTAGAGCAAACACTGCACTATGAATCACTGCAGTAGAATTATCATCAGGCCTAGAAGCTGCCCCAAAGCATTTGTAAATGTAGGACATGAGTCTATGCATGATTACTGTAATGCTCTATATCTAGGGTTGTCGTGGGTAGATCTCCATTGCCTGCAGCTGGTGCAGAATGCTGCAGCCAGGTTGTTGACTGGGTTACCAAGAACTTGCCATATCACATCTGTGCTGCGTGAACTGCATTGGCTGCTGGTACAGTGGAGAATCACCTCCAAGGTCGCGTTGCTGACCTATAAGACCCTACACGGTCAGGGACCAGGCTACTTGCAAGATCTCCTTTGACCCTACCACCCTCTCAGCCCACTCTGCTCTGTTGATGAGGGATTGCTAGAGATTCCCAGGGTTCGTCTTCAGTCATCTGGGGCCAGAGCTTTTTCTTTCATGGCCCCAACCCTGTAGAATTCTCTGCCTCATCAGATTAGAGAGTGCCTGTCCACAGAATCATTTAAGGCATCTCTAAAGAGTTATCTGTTTGAATTAGCATTTGAATAGGTTTATTGCTGCTTTTTATTGTTTTCATGTTATTATTTATTATGTAAGATGTTATTTTGTACTTGCACTTTGATATGTTGAAAAGCGCATTATAAATAAACTTTCATTTGATTTGATTTGATGATTATTGTTAGCTATTCTGAAAATGGTGGATGATAGGATTGGGTGTCAAATTACAGGGACTGAGAAAGAAGTGGGAAACAGAACTTAATATAATAACAGATAAAAAGTGGGAAGCAATGATGAAAGGATTAAAATCAACAAGTAACAATAAAGTGACTAAAAATCAATTTTATATATTTCTCAGGCCTTATTACACTCCACACTTAATAAACTGAACTGAACAGTACAATTTCCCCCGATATAACACCTGCAGAGGATGTAAAGGCACATTGGAACATGTTATAGAAGGGAGTAAAGATATTATTCCACTTTGGAATAAAGTTTTTGACACTGCAAACAGAATACCTAGAATATATATTAGAATGGAACTTTGCCTAGAGACAAAACCTTCCATTAGAACATCTTAAAACATTAATGAATATTGCTTTGATTAATGTGAGCTGTATAGTACAGTGTTAGAAAAATAGGGAACTTCCCACATATTTTCTGGGGAGAAGCCTATTTATGGACTGTATGACCATGGAATGTCTTCATTATATGAGTCAAGGTGATATAAACATTTATAATAAACTATGGGGCCCAGTTCAGAGATTAATTGATTTGAACTGGATTTAACAGTATTGATTGAATTTTGTTGACCAGGTAGGCCCACTGAGACTAGCAGTACCTTTTTCCGGGGTGACCCGGGGTAGAGAATACAAATGGCAACCAACTGAAATTGAACCATATTAAGCTGTTGGTGGTATTTTTAGTGAATGAGGGAAATTTGGCCAGGGCACCTGTGAAATTCCCCTGCTCTCCTGTAGGGGGAATCTCTGACCAGTTGGATGGCCATTTGGTCGCAGCGGTCGATGGAGCTGCATGTGCGGGAGGTAGAGGAGATGGTGTCCTCTTCTGCTTCGGTGAATAAAGAGACTGACAACTTTTCTGATGTTCCAGCTTCTCTAGACAAGGATTTTTACCCTGTTTCTTCAAATATGGCAGAGAGTAGGACTCCAGAATGTATGGACAGTACCCATGAAAATGTTGTTACAGACAATACGCCTAGCATAACACAACAATCTACAGTTGCCACACCTAGAAATGAGGAGTCCTCAGCAGATTTGGAAGTGCTGTTAAGTGTGGAGGAAGAAAGTTTCAGACAAAGACAAGCAGAACTGAAAAGTCCTATCGCGCTAAAGAAACACCAAAGCAAGGCTACCACAGCACAAGTCTTGCAGCAGTCACAGAGCAGTATGCCTCAGACCCAGCTGCAAACCTCCGATGCAGCTGGGTTTACTACATCAAAACATTTACAGCCGCAACTGTAATATAATACATGGATCATAGAAGGACCGCAGAACAAGGATTTCTCCTTTATGGCAAGTACATCGGCTGTGCCTCTTTTTGTATTGAATGACAATAAGACTAAAACTATGAGTGAGGTTGTGCTAGGAATGGCAAAGACAGATACAGATGTACCTGGCCTAAGATGCGGCCCCTGTATTATAAATAACAATTCTGAAGATTGGTCTGTGGAAACTGCTCTATTAGGAGCAGGATGAGAAAAAAGTAAAGTTGGACAATGGGTTTTTGGATCATCTCCAGTTACTATGCCTAGCAGAGATGAGCTAAAAAATATTGTGGGGCCCCACAGACAAATGCAAATCATAGAACTCACTGAGATGAAACAAATTGATGGGTCAGATACAATTTTTCAAGTCTCTCCATTGCATTTGCCTGATATATTGCAGCTCACCCAAAATCCACAGCAGCAACTTCCAAATCACGAAGCAGCAACAGCCAGAAACAACTTACAACATCCCTCAGACAATGCAGATTCCAGGCCTTCAAGGGCCACTAACTTGGGACAACCACCCACTAACAGTTCTGAGGTTAGACAGAATAGAAAGGATAATAGGTCCTATGCCTCCTCCTTCTTCAGAGAACCTGTGTTCCCAGCTAAACAACACAATACGGTTCATTTCATATATAAGGGGGGCATGGATGTCTTCCCAGATCATCTGTTTGTGGCAAAAGCTCTACTTAATGAGTCAATGAAGTATACAGTGGCTGAAATATACGCTCTTATACACGTATCGGGGGAACAAACTTTTGATGTAAGCTTTAAATTCAATAGTGGATTACAGAAATTTGGAAAATTATTTCAGCTGCTTAAATCAACACCATTGTGGGCTCCTTTTGAGGCCATACCTCTCACCAAGCCAGCTAATAGAAAAATAACAGTCCTCTTCAGGAATGAAGGGGTGAGCATGACTGACCTACTATACTGGCTCAAACAAAGATGTATGGTAATGGGGAACCCTGAAGCTATTTTCGATGAAGAGAAAATTTGGACTGGTGGATGGAAAGTACGTGTAATTTTGCACACTACAGAAACTGGGCTACAACAGCTACCTAATTGTTTTTTTCTAGGGCAGGATGGGGGGGGGTACTGTTTTATGTGAGGCAGCCTAAGGCCTGTTACAAGTGTGGCATATTCAGGTCACATTAGCAGTCTGTGTGATAAACTTAAACGTACATTGTGTCGGGAATTAGGACACACTAGTGATCATTACAGGAATGCTCAAGTCTGTAATTTGTGTGATACTAAGGGCCACTCCTATCACACATGCCCTTGGGTAGCTCACAATCAGCCCAATCAAACAGAGAGTGAGTAGCAGAAATTACTGATAGCTATTGCCCAGAGAACCAGAGGTAGAATATTTCCTTCTGCTCCCCTCTCCCCAGTAGAGCTTCATAGTGACAGGATGCAAAATGCTAGAGCCACTGAGGTGATTCCTCAACCCAGCTCGTCTACAGATCAGTATGCTGCTCCATCAGGTCCCCCAAGAATTAGAGGTGTTGTCACACCCTATGAAACTGACTCTTCGATGCAGAGAAACATCCTCCCCCCAAGTGGCCAAAGAGGGAGAGAAAATCAAAGTTGCCACCAGACGACTGCAAGCATGGTCTCAACCGATTCCTAAAGTGTTTAAAACCACAGGACTTCCCCTTAATAACAGGTTTGAGCCCTTGCTGAAAATCCTGATGCTCCGGGGATTGACTCAGATGACTTTTCCATTTGGTCTTCTCTACCAGACGTAAGTTTGGGTGGAAAGGACCCCCCCAAGCCCAAAAACCCCCTGAAGAACAACCCCCGCCCAAAGCCATGGCAAAGCACAAACATGCCAGACTGACAAGGAGGTCAAAAAAGCAACCTCCATAAAATGAGCTCTAAAATACTTACCTAATAAATGGTACCACATATTTCTTTATATTCCTTAAATGTGACTAGTGCTAAAAATAACAGGAAAAAGATGGCTGTATTTTCCTACTTAAAATCCTTTCAGAAAGGGATTTTGTTCTTGCAGGATTCTAGACTTTAAAGCTTAAGCGATGTAAAGACAGCAATTACACATTGGTATGCTGGTCCATCTTACTGGTCAATAGGCTTTGATCAATGCTTAGGAGTAGCAGTCTTATTTTTGAATGTCTCATTTCAACTTATTAAGTTAATACACTTAGTACCATGTAGGGCACCCATAGTGGAAACAAAGATTTAGAATGTATTATACAGATTTATTAGTATATATGCTGCACAAACAAAGGTAGAAAGAATTGAATTATTACAAGCTATACAGCCATACCTATATTCTTCACAAAACATTATTTTAGGTGGTGACTTCTACTGTGGAATGTCTTTAATGGACAGAGGAAGAAACACTCAAATTAAGAAAATATATTGTGACATGGCCTTTTTAAATCAAATGATATGGACAACCAATCTAGTAGATGCCTTTGCATCTGTAAAAGGGAAACCAGAACCAACTTTTCACAGAGGGCCACTGGCCACCCGAATTGACTATTTTTTCATCTCACCCTCCTTGCATATACAGGAAGCTAAGGTGTTGGTGTCTGAATTTTCAGACCATAAGGTTTTACAAGTAAAACTGGGTAAAACTAATATTTATTCTAATGATCCAAGAACATGGAAGTTTAATTATTTACTATTGCACACAAATTAACTAAAATGAGCCCTAATTTATTTTTTTGCAGCAAGAAAATCAGTGAATATTATGCACGACGATCCCACACTATGGTGGGAGGACACAATTATAGAAGTTACTTCATTACTGAAATCTTATAGCAAAACCACTAGGAATGCAACATATTTCAGCTACCTACAGAATAGGCAGCAAATCCCCAAAATTATTATCTTTATTCTGTATTACAGGCCAAGACTTTAATATGCAGATACATAACATTAAGCAGAAAATGTCCAGATTTCATCAAAGTCAGGCACAGAATTTGCAAAATCAGCAACGCTTTGGAACACAAGGGAGAAAAAAGTATACCTGTCCATGTGAATCCTATAATAAAAACAAGAAACAAAACCATATGGATGGGCTGAAGGTTGAAAAGTTTTGTTTTTTTTTTTACATACAAATGTTCAGAACATGGTACGGATAGTTACGCAATACACACAACAGTTATATAAATCCAACTTGAAACAGCCAGTAAACTTAGATGGGTTTCTACAGACACCAGTCAATGCCAGATGCTCTCGGGAACATGCAGAACTGCAAACAAAATCAGTTCAGCCAGAAGAAATAGATCTAGCCACAGATTCTTTAACAAATAATAAAGCACCAGGAAGTGATGGCCTGACGAACTATGTAAACTTATGGGAAAAGAACTAAAAATGGAACTTGCTGATGGTCTTCACATTTATCTTGATGTACCAAACACCTTCTCTAAGAATGACTAATGAACAGCTAATACATATTTATAAAAAAGGTTGATGAACAAGATATTCAGAAGTGGAGGCCCAACTGCTTCCTGAATATTGACTTCTATATTTTAGCCCAAATTGTAAACACCAGACTGTTAAAAACAGCACCGCATCTTATGACACTGGCACAAACCTGCTCAGTGCCTAATAGAAAAATCTCAGACCATTTAATTCTGTTAAGGGAACTCTTTGAGCTAGGAAATAGTGGAGCTCTATCAGGAATAGTTTTATCCTTGGATCAAAGTAAGGCCTTTGACTCCATAAATCATAATTTCTTATGGGCTGTACTATTGCAGTATGGTATCCCCACAATGTTTATAAATTATATCAAATGCTTATATAAATGTGCCACAGTAACTCCCCTTATACAGGACTGGAAAGGCCCCATGATCCCAATAGGTAAAGGAGTCAGACCGGGATGCCTCCTAAGTCCCCTACTCTATGCCCTTTGCATAGACCCTCTTTTAAGACTCCTAAACTCCTCCTCAAACTTAAATAGCATTACAACACATGAGGCAACAACACCTTTTACAGCTATTGCATACGTAGATGACCTATGTATTTTAGTACAGGACCCAGACTCGGCTGAAATTGCTTTACAAACTTGGACCCAATATGGCTACTTTTCAGGTACTTCCCTTAACATTAACAAATGTTCAGGAACTCAGCTGGGGAATGATTACCCAGCACTCATGACAATGTCTGGGATACAAATTCCAACCAGTCCAATACAAATACTAGGTGTGACTTATGGACCAGAGCATGCAGACAGAGAATTGGTAACCAAAAATACAACAGGGACAACAGCTAGTAGCAGGATGGAATAAATGGAAACACAGCAAGAAAAAAAGGATTTATCTAATAAAAATGTACTTAATACTGATATTTCTCTACATCAGACATGTTTTTCCTCTTCCAAAATCTTTAGTGACAAGCATCCTGAATGTATTTTCCAAGCAGTGTGGGGGAACTGGCTTAACCCAATTAAAAGAAACATCACATATTTGCTGGTAGCACAAGGGGGATTGGGGATGATTAACCCCATTTCCTTTTTCTATAACATTTTTTTTTACACACAAATTTAAAGACTCTACTAGTCTACACTGGGCAAGGATGGACTACCTTTTTATTACAATCCTGCACACAATATGTTCATCAGTAGGAACAAGGAACAGTCAGAACTTTAAAAAAATCAATGGCAACCCCAGAATTTATTAGAGAAGTTTTTATAAAACTTAAGCAATGGAAGATAATTAGTCTGATAGCAACACAACAGAGCAAAGAAATATATGGTTGGATCCAGACAACACAGTATCAAGAAGCAGTAATTTTTCATAACTGTCCAACTCAATACACATCATCCCTACAACACTTATCAAAGGAAAAAAGAATACCTGTAAAGATATGAGACTTACACTGGCTCAGCTGTCATGAGAAAATTAACGTTAAATCCAATCTTATACACAAACAGAGGAAAGGTTTTGTAGTAGAGAGAGAGAACTGTATCCAAGAAATATAAACCATTCAGCACCTGTATTTTGCCTGTTCATATATTGAAGGATTTTGGAGTGTTTTATCAGCAGGTTGGAAGGAACCATGGTTTGAATCCATGACATGTGAGGCCTTAGTATATGGTCACTACACAGGAGGTTCAAATAAATGGAACAAGAGTACTTTACATGTAGTTCTAGCAGTGATTAAGTGGTATATATGGAATACTAGAAGTTTGTACACACTACAGCAAAAACAGATTAGTCACATAGAACTTACTGCAAAAAATAACAATGAACTACAAACTATATACTGTATAATACGGAAGAGCAGGAACTGACACAAAGAAATCTCAGGGCTAATTGGAGAATCATGCCATGGATAAGCAATTCAGATATACCTGTGACATAGATATTGTAGGGAGTATGAAACAGGATTATAATATGGTAATATTTCATAGGAACTGTAATAATTTGTTTTCCTTACCAATGTGTGATAATTGGGTTTCATTTTAGTTGTGTAGGATTAGATGATAAATAACTTTATTATTCGGATTATTATAATTTTTTTTCTGTAAATATGAAAAAAATCCTATTTTTTGTTAAAGTTACAACACAGGGTTTTTATTGGGGACCTTTTTCACAGGTGAAAAGACTGTACTTGTTCATATAAACAGAATGTAAAGTTATATGTATGGGGCTGGATTTTCAAACTGCGCCATTCATAGGCGCAAGCCCTTGTGCTGCGCAAAATAGTTGCGCAGGGGTGTGTCAAGGGCGATATTCAAAGGAGTTGTGCTATTGAGCAACTCCTTTTGAATAACACCAGCTACAACCGCTGTGCATGGGCGCAGTGGAACTTAACCACCGCAAGTTGACAAAGTGGAGCATTCAACTTGCGGTGGGCGCAAGTACCATTGCGCCATGCACAAAATCCGATATTCAAGGTGACATGCAAATGGGGCTATAATTCATGCAAGGCACAGGGGGGGCCATTTGCATCTGATTATGGCCCCATTTGCATGCTATTAGCATGCAGGTGCGCCGAACCCCGAGGACTTGCGCCTGGCACCCTGCCAGGCAGCAGCCGTCGGGGAAGGATGCCCCCTGCAGCCCAATCACGGGCAAAAGAGCATAAAAACTCCACCACCACCCCCACTGGACCGATCGCGGGCATAGCCTAAATACCCCCGCCTCACCAGCCCGATCGAGGGCAGAAATGTGTCTCCCCCCCAACACAGCCCTGGTGGTCCAGTGGACCGATAAGCTCGATCACGGGCTGAAGTAATTAAACACCCCCCTACCTCCCTATCATATCCCTGGTGGTCCAATGGACTGATAAGCCCAATCGCTGGGCTGGAGTATTCAAACACCCCCCACCTCCCAATCATGTTCCTGGTGGTCCAGTGGACGAAAATCGCGATCGCGGGATGTAGTTTCACCCCAGACACATCCCTGGTGACCTAGTGGCCCCCACCCACCCACTCATGAAGCCCCACCACTCCACTCCCCGCAGCCGGCGGGCAGCATCCCACTCGACTGCGCCCTGCCACCCGCCGACTGACTGCCGGTCGGACTGCACACTATTGGTGCAGAGCAAAAGCCAATGAGCATGCAGCCCATACCATACCAGACAGTCAGTTTTTAAATGAATTTCATTCACAAAACTGAACTGTCTTATAGGTATGGCTGCATGCCACAATGGGCGGCAGCCTCTAGCCCACCGGCAGTCAGTCAGCAGGCAGCGGGGGGCAGGCAGGTGGGATGCTGCCACCTGCTGGCTGTGGGGGAGCGTGGTGGGGCTTCGGGTGGGTGGGGGGGGGACACTAGGTCACCAGGGATGTGTTTGGGGTGACAACTACATCCCACGATCGGGATTTTTGGTCCACTGGACCACCAGGGATATGATCGGGAGGTGGGGATGTGTGTTTGAAAACTCCAGCCCGCGATCGGGCTCATCAGTCCAGTGGACCACCAGGGATATGATCGAGAGGTGGGGGGGTGTTTGAAAACTCCAGCCCGCGGTTGGGCTCATCGGTCCACTGGACCACCAGGGATATATTCAGGAGGTGGGGGGGGTGTTTCATTATGTCAGCCCGTGGTCAGGCTTATCAGTCCACTGGACCATCAGGGATGTGTTGGGGGAGGGACACATTGCTGCCTGCAATTGGGCTGGTGAGAGGGGGCACAGAGAGTGGGTTGAGGGCCAGCCACAGGTGGCAGCTGCTGTGTTGCGCCCTGCAATACAGCAGCTCACCTGTGGGTGGCCCTCGACTTAAGCCTTTTTGGGGGCTCAAAGTCCTGCAGGTGCAGGTTGGGGGTTGCGCCTGCACAACTCTGCACAGCCCGGCTGAATATCGGGCTGTGTAGTTTATGCATGGTTCCTCCCCCTCCAGTTCAGCATGCATTCATTTGCATTGCGCTGTTGCTCAGCATGTTTTCTGTGGCGCAACTGCCTCCTGCTGAATATCGCGGAATGGAGCAAGTTCGGACTTGCGCAGGCGCAACCCTATTGCGCATAGCGCAACCCTTTTGAATATCTGGCCCTCGATGTATATATTGTTCAATTTCCCATCCTGCAGTAAACTCCCCTACTCACCTGTAGGGAAATTGCTGGCCATCTCCAGATGGCCACTCTGTGTGAAAGACCGGAGCGGATGGATGCGTCTGAGGCAGAGAAGCAGGCCTCCTCCTCTGGCCTTCTTTTGCAAGAGGTCATTGATAATGTTGTGGACATTACTAACTTTGATGACGATGAGGCTGGAAATGAGATTTTTCTTTCTACACAGGACCTAAGTATGCCGACTGGTGAGAAAATCATAGAGAATGTTGAACCTTCTAAACAATCAACTAATGCTTCTGAACCTGAAAATATAATGCTTCTGCAGGAAAATATGTTGAAACAACTAGCTACTGAGGAACAAAGACACACCAGCTTAAAGCAACACTTGCAGGCAGAACTGCAGAAACTTCAAGCCGAGAACTCGCCTGTCAAAGGGTGCATGCCCGATGTCTAACAGCTTGATGATGCACCAGCATCAAAGGCAGATACCGTGCTGTCAAAGAACTGCACTGAGAACTCCCAGATAAAAGCTACTCCTTCTTTTTCTTGCATTGATGAGGCAGCTGGCAGTGAAAACACTATGAGCAGCGTGTGCCCAAAGCCACAGGAGATAGTTCCTCAGAGAATACCAGAAAAAATTATGATTTCACGATTGCGGGTTGTTTACAATGACCCGCGCAAAAAAGTTTAAATACAACAGAAAACCCTAATAAGGCACCTGGTGACAAACTAATAGAAGAGGCAGAGACTTACAATACAGATACCAATGCCTCTGTTATGATGAACTCCTTAAAGCAAACAGTCCCAGCTCAAACTATTTAAGGGGAAACACCCGCTTCTCCTGAAGGTGGTACAATTTACTAAACAACCCCACACTGTTGGGCAGGTAAAACAATTCTCTCCTTTACTGCAAAAGGTTCAGGAGCAAAACTGACAGCAAAAGAGGAAACAAAAAGTAAAAGAATGGCCTTGACTTATTCAAAAAAGGAACATACCCCCTGATTTAAAAATCCTGACCGATGAGTCTACCAATGACCTACATCAGGGTGTCAGACAACCACAAACTCTTGCAGCTGCAATCCAAGCTACTTATTTGGTCAAACCTGTAAACACTGGTCCATTCTCACAGCAGTCCTCAGGAAAAGCACTGGCTGAGGCAGGTTGTAAGAAGATGCCTGATCACAAATGGTTACCAGACCCCAATTGGAATTCCAATACTCCTTTGTCTCAAACTGCACCTTCATGGTGCCCAATGATCCAGCAACAGGTACCTGCAACCAAAATCACTCTTGTTAAGAATTCAGGGGATAAAATAGAGGCCCTGAACTCTGACCAAAACAAAGAAAGTTATTTGGAACAACCCTCCATGCAAGCCATAAAAAGTGGAAGGGGAGAAGCGGCCTCAGGGCAACCCCCGCCCCACAACTGAAAGTGAAAGGGGGCGCACCAGTGCAGGAACAGCTGATATGGAGATATCTGGTAAAATGGGGGATCCTTTCCCTTAGAGAGATTTATTAATAGCACTTTTTTTCTAATAACCAAAAAGAGGCAGCTCCTTAGAGAAATGCCGTATGTATTAGGTGTAAAGGCGGGATGGAAATTAGGCCAGACAGGCAATATGTGGATAGAAAACTTCTGAAAGATTCTTTACATTTCTCCCCAAATGAAGTCTTTACATTTATTAATATCTTGGGGGAGGACAATTTTGATGTTAGTTTTCGATCTTCTTATGCCCTTGAATTGTTCTGGCAATGTTACAATCAAGTGAAATTTTCCACTCTCTGGTCTCCATTTTTAGTGATTCCCCTAACCAAACCTTAAATAAAATTTGTTACTGTGATGTTTAGGAACAAAGGGGTCTATGTTGAGGATATCACTTACTGGCTATCCCAAAAATGTGAGGTATTGAGTAGCCCTGGAGAAATCTTAAACTCATAACTTTTTTGGACTGGGGGGTGGAAATATAAAGTAAAGTTATGCCAGAATGAAAATGAGATTGAGCACATTCCCAATTCTTTTTTACTAAGAAGAGATAGGGGAGTGTGTTTTTATGCTGGGCACCTCTACGCATATTATAAGTGTGGAGCTTGGAATCACTTAGCTAGTGTATGTGATAGACCCCAGTGTGACAACTGCAGGGGTGTGGGACACATTAGTCACCAATGTACCAATTTTATAAAATGTGACTTATGTGAGGAAGCAAGTCACATTTTCTCAGACTGCCCTTGGACTGCAAAAAATAAAGCTTCTACTGTTAGCCCCAGATTATTAATTCAGAAGGCCCAAGATGCAGCCAAGCCTCCAAAAACAACTTCTTTTGAAGACCCTAACCACCCAACCCTCAGGACTCCACTCAGGGGAACACTGCAGTACTCCCAGAACTCCTGATGGAAGTTCACCCTTCCACCACATCTGAAACCCCCTATACAGATAACATTCAGCACTTCCTTCCTGTATGTTACCATGACCCTATGGAAAGCCATCAGGAAGAGGTAATCATAACACCCCTACCCCCTCCTAAACCTGCCCCATTACTTAGAAGACAGGTCGCTAGGAATTCTAACCCCCTTCCCATAGACTCCCAAGTAGTAGAAACTGGGAATCCCTACACTGCCTTAGCCACCTCTTGGGGGGAATCTGATATGGAAATTTGAGACTCTGATTCCCATTCCCAAACCCTAGAAAATGTGACAACTGGCAATGATGAAGTGGGGTATAAAGGGAAGAAGAAAAAAAGGAAGAAAAAGAGACCTTGAACTTCAATAAACTACTAAATGATGGGGGAAATCCATATTGGGTCTGTTAATATCTGCAGTCCTTTGAATAGGAATAAAAGGCAAGCTATGTTTCAGTACATACATGACAATTACATAGACATTTGCATGTTTCAGGAGACCTGGATGTTCATCATAGACCAGACCCAACTTTTCCAAGCCGAATGGGTTTGGGGTCTGATCTATTGGTCCTTCAGGGCAGATAGGGTGGAAGGGATAGGGATAGTCTTCAACTCCTTCTCCTTTACCCTAACCAAATTAATAGATTTACTTCCTGGATATTGTTAATCTTAGATGGGCTATGGAACCATTCTCTTTACAGAACTATAACGGTTTATGGCCCACAATTAAAAGCAGAAAGAGTAGTACTTCTTTCTTTATTGCAACCCTATGTAATGACCTTCACTAACATTGTCCTGGGAGAGGAATTCAACTGTGAATTATACAAACCAGGTAGAGCACTAGAAGGGGAAAAAAAGATAATTTGATGCAAATGCTTTGAAAAAATGCATAGAGTTGGCAGATCTTGTAGTTTGCTCCAAATACCAGTCACAGGGGCCAAACTATACTTTTAGAAGGAGCAGCCTAACTTCCTCTATAGACCATTTTTTTTTGTTTCTAAAAATATGCCCATTCCTTGTTATGAAATCCATCCATTGGAATGTACAGACAATCTATTATTATTAATAACCTTTCAAAGCCCCCTTCCGCATAAACAAAAAATAACACGTGGAGATTAAACACTTCTACGTTCACCAAATCAACAGTGCACCAGGAAACCCTAAAATTGCTATGGCATTGAACTTCACTGTGTATGCTCTAAGATGACATAGGGCAGTGGTGGGCTGATACAAAAGCTGATCTAGCCAAACGGTTCCAAATTTATGGGTAACAGAGGAAAAGAGATGCATTTTTCAAATATTTACAACTTAGGAACCAATTACAATATTTGTATACTTTGGAATCCACCTCAAGATATGATTATTCTCCTCAGATAGAACAGCTAAATAATTAAATGAAAAACTACTAATATGACAGAGCCAAAATCTTTGGGGCAGAATTACAGTATGACATGCAAAAATCTCTGATAGGAGACCCATTTGAGGCCTTTAAGAACAGGAAATAGCTCATATCTCTACACAGCTTAAATAATGAGGGTGCGAATTTGGTCGAATCTAAAGAAAGCCTGCATCAGATAATTTCTAAACATATGCAATCCCATGACATACCTAGTCCTCCCAAAATCTGTAGGATAAAATCATACTTACAGAAGGTTTATAAGCAAGATTCCCTAGGTGGAACTATGGACCTGACTCTGCCAATACTGACACCTGCAATTGACAATACCATAAAAACACTGAAACTAGGGAACTCCCCAGGGCCTGATCCCCTATGAATTTTATAAAACCTCTTTTAGGAAAATTTCAGCCTGCTTAGAATTAGTTTTCTCCTATTTTTAGCAGTTAAAGTCAATTCCCTCTTACTTTACTTTGGGACTTTTAGTATTTTTATATAAATCCGGGTATAGAAAAAATATTTTCAGTTGGAGACCCATCACTGTATTGAACTCTGATTTTAAAATCCTGTGTCAGATTTTGAACACTAGGTTATGGAGAATTGCTAATAACCTTATTTATCCTGCCCAGTTTTGTGGACTCCCTGACAGGAAGATACAACATGCCCTAATGATCATTAGAGACCTAGTAGAATATTCTTCCCTTCAAAATAAACATGGATGAATTATTTCAATGGATCAATGTAAGGCTTTCAATAGGGTTTTCCCCCTTTGTTTATTTTCATATTCTAGAACACTATGGGATCCTGGAGGACTTCATAACATGGATAAAATTGCTATACTCATCTGCTACAGTCCATCCGGTAATTAAGAGACAAGCTACTGCTAGCATAACAATTTTAACTGGTGTTCAACAGGGTTGCCCTCTAAGCTCCCTCCTCTACATTTTCTCTCTAGATAACCTTATTAGAAGATTGAACAAAACTCTAAGGCAGCAGGGCCTCTCAGGGAATTCTGAATCTGATACCCTAAAACTACAGGCATATGCTGATGATACATGCTTTTTTTTTCTGATTACACTCAGATTCTTATTCTGCTACAAGAATCATAGAATTATTCAGAGGTTTCTAACTGAAAATTAAATATAGTGAAAAGCAGAGGTTTATTTATAGGCCCAGCCTACCCTGACTCAGCGATAATAAAGGGGCTACAAATTTCCTCAGAACCTATGAAAATTCTAGGTATTATATTTGGCCCCCAACATGCCCCCGGAAACTGGAACTTGGCTCTACAATCTACTGAACACAAAGTTCAGGATGGAAGTTTTCTAAAATAAAATAATTTCTATAATAAAATAAAATTGTTATACCTTGCCAATACGCAGCTATGATTTATCCCCACCCCCCGGTTATACTTTAAACCAGACTGTACACATGTTTATTCCACATGCTATGGGGAAGCAGGCTCAACCCCATTAAATAATGCTTTAAGTACCTCCCTAAAACTCAGGGCGGCTTAGGAATAGTAGACCCCATTGTATTTTTCTATTCTCTGTTTATTTCCCAAATTATCAAAATTGGCCTAATACCCTCCAATACCTTGCAATACAAATGTACACAGAACAACTTAGCTTACTTTTTCCAGCTTTGGGATACTACCCCACCCCCCTCCGAAGCCAATACCACATCTTCTGATTCTGAGTTTTTTAAGCCTAAAGCTCAGAAATTATATAAATGGGGGCTATTAAAAAAAGTAATTAGTCAGAAAATGGATCTTCAACTTTATAACATTGTTCTGTCAAAAATTCATCCTTTGGAACCTGAATTCAAAAATTGCTCCATCCCTGAATCCCAAAGTTTTGGATCAAATAAATAATAACCAAATACTGAACCATATGTGGGAAATCCTGTGG
This sequence comes from Neoceratodus forsteri, assembly GCA_016271365.2. Taxonomy (NCBI): domain Eukaryota; kingdom Metazoa; phylum Chordata; order Ceratodontiformes; family Ceratodontidae; genus Neoceratodus; species Neoceratodus forsteri. Next base: position 879,437,127 of record CM028129.1, read on the forward strand.
CTGTCTGTTTATGGTAGATTAAACATTCAAGGAAATAGCAAACATAAATTATAGGAGGAAAGGAATAGCCTTTATAACTCCTGCCAAGCCACAGAGGAAGCTATGGATAATTTTTTATTCAGTTGCTCTTATGTCAAACCCTTATGGGAATTTGTTGCAAAAAAATGGAAGTTAAGGTGGTTACAGAGCTTAAATTATGAGACCCTAATTCTAGGAAATTATCCTCACTTATACAGTAAATACCACACTGGAACAGTATCTGTTTTACTTTGCTGTATTAAATTCTATTTATGGCAGGCAAGGTGCCAATGGGTTCTCCAAACAAAACTGATGTCATACAAGACCATCTCCATTCTGGTTGAGCAAGCAATGAATTCGGTTTACTTAAATGATAAATCTATATATTCCTCGAGTAAAGTATTTAAAAGGTGGAAAGGGTTTTCAGTGTTTATTAAATACAAATAATCATAATGGTGAGAAAGATCTAGCAAATTTATTTTTGAGTTCATGTTTTGGAATGCTTTGAAAGTCACCTAATGATTTAAGATTTTATCCTTTTTTTTTGTCCATATATTCTCAAATTCCTTTATTGATATGAAGTATTCATTTGTATGCTTTTTTGTTTGATTGTCTTGATGTTCTTTCAAAAGAAAATTCCCCTACTCTTTTTGAGAAGTGCCATGGGATCTTTAATGTCCTCATGAACAACCACCAGAACAGGCAGCAGTGACCTTGGTTTAATTTCTCAGCTGAAACACAGCACTTCAGGGATGCAGCATCCCTCCATGATGCACTACAGTGTCAGTATTGGGATTTACCCCAAGTGCCTGGTGTGGGGCTAGAACCCACAACTTTTGATCTTCCTGCCTCATAGGTGAGTGTGCAACCTGATGAATCACTAAGAGCTTACCACTTTCCTACTAACCCCCCACCTCCATAACTGCTTTAAATAACCCTTATAGCATCATTAATGCCTAGTCTATGTTACTCTGATAGATGTATCTTGTACTCCACCTGCTCTTGTGTTCCTGCTATGTGTATTTTTTATAATATTAGTTATTCTGTTTATTTATATATGCTTAATGCCTGATCTTATTTTAAGTTACTTACCTGCCTTTCCACTGTAATAATTTTTGCAACATTGTTAAATCTCTGTCTCCTGTATATTATTATTGAATTTATCTATTGTACTGTGTTCACCATTGACACTCAGGTCATCACTAAAAAAGGGACTGCATGGTCTCAGTGGACTTACCCGGTTACCAAAATTCTAATAAATAAAAATAAATAAATAACAGCATTATACAACAACCCCTTCATAAGTTAGTTACTTAGGTGTAAATATAGCTAGTAATAGTTAAGATGGGAGTGTTGGAGGGGTTTGGAGGCTATGTTTTTATACTATGATTCTAAATGAGGGGTTTTGGATTTATGTGTCATGGGAAGTGGGACATGAAATTCATAATAACCCAGCATGATATAATAGTATAATCTCTGACACCCCCCCACCAATAAAATAAAAGAATAAAAAAAACCTAAAACATGCAAATAATATCTAGACCATTTAATTGGGGGAACTCATTGATACCAATACACAAATTTTAATTTTACATGATCATGATGTGGCAATTTTCAGCATACAGTCATTTCATTTAATAAAGTATTAAGCCCCCCCCACCACCACCACCACCACTTACAGGGGCAAGATCATTTTGTTAATCTGATTTTTTTTTATTTCAAAAAGAAAAAAGAAAAGAAAAAAAACAAGCAGTTTTACATGTTACTGTAACTTCTTAATACTTAGCTGCAGCTCCATCCTGTCCAGGTTTTCTGTAAAGTCTCTGTTAACTGGCAGGTGAACTGAGAACTGGGCACCTATTTCCAGGATCTCTTGGTGGTATGCCAAGAACTTTCAACATTGTTGCCGAGTCACGGAGCAAAAATCTGGGAACACAAAGTATCTCTCTTTTTGGTATTGTAATAATCCTCACAGTTTGGTCAATTTGAAAATGAAGTCCCTGTTGGAATCAACAGTGAAGGTGGTCAGAATTGGTAATTTAAAATACCTGCATATTGATGTTTCTTAGGTACCCTGAAGGTACATGCTAATAGTGGAGGGCTGTCCTGTGGAAGATCAAAAGTGGTAACTAAGATGTCTTTAATCAGTTCACGAATATTTGGAATTGCTAATTTTAAAATACCTGCATCTTGCTATTTCTTAGGTACCCTGAAATCACATGCTACTAGGGAGGATTATTATGAGGAAGATCAAAAGTGGCAACTAAGATGTCTTTAACCAGTTCATGAATATGTGGGATAGTTAATTTTAAAGTACCTGCATCTTGCTGTTTCTTAGGTACCCTGAAGGTACATGCTACTAGTGGAGGGTTGTCCTGTGGAAGATCAAAGTGGTAACTAAGGTTAAAGATGCAGTGAAATTAAATTTTGCTGGCAAAATCCCATGAAACATTTCACGAAATTCACAGATTTTGCTGACAAATTTTTCTGGTGCAAAATACGAAATTCCACCCCTGAAATTTGGAATTTTGCCCATGAGTGGTGGAATTTCACCCAAAAGTGGTGAAATTCTGCTTCCTGTAGGCAAAATTCTGCATATCACAGGGAAAATTCAGAATTTCGCAAGTGGAATTTTGCAGTTCACACCTGTGAAATATTTTGCAAAAAGTGGGAATTTTGTGAAGTATTTCGCATAATGAAAGTTGTGGATTTCACATATCTCTAACTACCTCATTGTAAATGAGCAATAGCTCAAGCGAGATAATCCTAATTCATATAGATTGTATGAATAAAATATGAAATGAATGAATGAAGATGTCTTTAACCAGTTTGTGAATATTTTGGAAGGTAACATTGCTTGATTCCAAAGTATCAACCAAACACATATTCCTGTGCCTCAACTGGTTTTCATTATTGTCCAACTTCAATTTATGTTGCAACTGTATTTCACTGAGCCATGAAAGTTAGCATCCAGAGCCACTATTTTCACTTCATGCTTTGTCAGTATGTCAGTATGGTAGAGTGACCAGCCACAATTTTCACAACTGCTGTTTCAGACTCACATAACTGTTTAAGTTCCAATTGGAGGAAGCCTATATTTTGACCAGAGAATGAAAGCTTTGGTCGTTTCTTTCTGTCCACAAGAGTAACTTATCAATAGACAGTTTTTCTATGGTGTAGGTCTTAGTATTGACTGAGGGGGAATTTACTGTAGCAACAAAGATGGGCAGCTCAACTACTTCTTGTTGAAAAGATATTTCATCTGGTGGGAGGTTTGGCCTAGAAGAGTAGGAAGTCACTGGTTCTGCTCAGGCTGATGGAATTGCAGGTTTGCTAGGGCTACGAGCACCACCGCCATGATCTAGGCTTAGTTTGCCAGGACAGAACCCCTGACTAAGTGTTATGGACCTTGGAGAGGCAAACTCTTCCCTGGGCCATATGATAAGCATTTGTTTGAATACACAGTCGGTGAAATTGAGAAGGAAATATATCAAATTTCTTGGATGGTTCATGAGGAGCTTTAGGAACTATACTCCTGCATGTTTTGCCATCTTGAAAACCCCCAAATCCACACTGGTCTTTGAAAGTGACAGAGACAGGGGCCCATAGTCAAAAACTCAGTAACTAAGGACTGTTAGCATGCATACATGTGTGATACAAACCACAGAAGGTATACCGGAAGAAGCTCATTAACAGGGTTTCAAGTACTATCAGAGCTCCACTATACACCCCGTGACCACAGAACAAAGCATTAACCCTTGTGGAAGTGTAAAACACAAGCATGACCACACATACAAAATATCACTTCACTCTGAGCAAGATTTGTAGTTTATGAGCCCTAACCCATTAGCACTGCAGTGCAGAACTACAATATAAGATGCCAATGACCCTATTCCACATGCAAAGCCCTAATACCTCCATACCATATATTTTCAATATTATTACCTACCAACTACAAGTGATTATCCAGACACTTTGCTCCTTGCATTACAGTTCACAGTAAACGCATTGTGTACCCAGTTTGCAACCAATTATATCTATGTGACTGAAATGAGTTGCCAGCTACAGCAGTTGGTTTGTTTTTCCCCCTTCAGCTGTAGTATGTGGCTTTCAACTGTAAGTATATTCATACAACTCATTCAGAGCTCAGCAGAAATCAGTTAACAACCTGATATTAGTGATGAATATATTTCCTATGCACAGTCTTCACTGCTAAAATGCTAACTGTGTGTTACCTGGGTATGCAATAAGTTTAATGTGAACTGTACTTTACATCGGATGAAAGCTTTGGACTGTGGAGTACAACAGTGCAATCCAGTTCCACATAAGAAAAGGGTAAGTTGTGAGGATGCAGTGCACCTTCTGCCACTGTGAAATAAATGTATAGCAGTGTTGTTTGCTTATTCAAGGTTCATTACATCAGTATGGCATTGAATTGAGGTCCACAGTCCATGCAGGTTTCATATCAAAGAAAGAAGGCTTACAAACAACAAAATATCACGGCATACCAATGCTGAGTGTGCTGCAGCCTCAAGAGATAGCATCAACAATTGGACTTGCAGGAATTAGACAGATGCAGAATAGGAATGGCAATGAAGTATTGAACTCACTCCAACCCCACCTCCACCCTGCAGAGATGGACAGGCATTAGGGTGTGCCTTTGGGTCGTTGCCCAAAATGCTCATGGCATTTCACCTCACCCTATCCTGTAGACACTGACAAGTCCTGAGGTGTGCCTTGGGGTGTTCAACTTCACAGTCACCCCATTTCATAAAGACATACATTGAAATGAGTGCAGTATAGGAGAATGGGGTGAAGTCTGGGGCTGAAGAGTCCAAGGCACACCTCGATGTCTGTCTTCTTTTTCTAAAGTCCCACCTTCCTTGTGATGTCAATCAATCAATAGATTTTTATTTGTTCAGTTTAAAAAAACTATTACAAATTGCAACACATCAAGTGATAAAATTTCCAAGTAAACACTCCATTCGTTATTTCGATGTCTGTCACTGGCTTCAGGGTGGGGGTGGAATGGCATGAGCATTACAGCCTGCAATCCAAAGGCACAGCTCTGATGCCTGTCAGTCTGCACAGGGTGGGACGTTATGATTAGAAACCCTAACGCTCCGAGTGTTTGTTGGTATTTACACTACAAATTTTCAACATGGCCTTTTTGTGACCCCCCCCCCACCTTATGAAAGCATTTGGGACCTCTGCTCATGAACAGTGGCACTGTGATTTTGTTAAAGTGTCCTGAACTTTGATTTGATTTCCCACAGCGACTGTGCCATTCTGCACCAGATGTGCAAAAATACAGATTGGATAGAATGTGAAGAATGTCAGCTGTACCATTCATAGGGAGGTGTGAAGAGATGGCAATGTTGAAAATGTGGAGTGAAAATATTAAAAATGCTTGAACTTACAAGCGTACGTGGAAAATGTGCAACACACGCTTGTAACATAGTCATTTAGTGAACTTATTTCACCAGATTTTCAGCATAAGCATTTTGTGACCTCTGCTCATGAACACTGTCACTATGATTTTCTTAATCTGTCCCGAATATTGATTTCCCACAGAGACCATGCCATTGTGCGCCAATTGTGCAAACACACATTTTGGGCATGATGTGTAAAATGACAGCTGTACTGTTCACATGGAGCTGTGCAAAATGGACAATATTGAATATTTTGAGTGGACATATTGCACATTTTTAAAGTTACGAGTATGCGTGGAAACTGCGCAATGCACTCTCGTAACAGTCATTTTATGGGCTTTTGTCACCAAATTTTCAACATAGGCATTTCAGGACCTCTGCTCATGAACTCTGTCACTGTGATTTTCTTAATCTGTCCCAAACACTGATTTCCCACAGCAACCAAGCTATTCTGCGCCAGAAGTGTGAAAACACATTTAGGCCAGGATGTGAAAAATGACAGCTGTACTGTTCATAAGGAGGTGTGAGAAAATGCCAATGTTGAAAATCTGGAGTGAAAAAAATACAAATTCGCAAAATTATGAGTGTGCATGGAAACTGCTCGATGCACGATCATGACACAGTAGTTTTGGAATTCTTTCACCAAATTTACAACATAGACTTTTTGAGAGGTCACCTCATGAACAGTGACACTGTTGTTTTGTTAATCAGTCCCAAAAGGTGATTCCATGCAGTGACTGCAAAATCACCTTTCGGAACCAAATAATGCCATGACAGTGATTCAATTCATGAGGAGGGGTTCCAAGAACCCCATGTTGAAAATCTGGTGCCAAAAGTCAAAACATGGATGAGATATATACATAAACAAAACAGTCAGCTTTGAAGAGTGCAGACATGTTCTCAGTACACCAAAGATCGTTGTGCTGGGCTCCGGGGGTAAGTATGGGGTGAGGGAGGTGTGGGGAGGTGGGGTGCACAGAGGGTGGGTGCAGGCTGGGGAGGGGCCATGAGAGACAGGGAGGGAACATTTTCTTGTTTTGCAGGGTTTGAAAAAAAGACAATGCGGGACACTTTTGGCATGCTGGGGTGGGCTCCCAGCATGCCACCTAGGTGTTTTTTGGCAGGGGGGCTGGAGCCAACTGGGATTGGGCACCCCATCGGCCATGCAGTGTGCTGGGGGGAACATGAACCAAGGGGGATTGGGTACCCCCTCAGCACACAACAAATGGAGGAGAAGCACATTATGCCTACGGGGATTGGGCTACACCATCGGCAAATTAACTAGGGAAGGGGTATGCCGACATGGGTATTTGGCACCCCTTTTGACTTTAATGGGGACTGTGAGAGGCAACAGCTGTATATCAGCTTCCTGGGGACTGTGAGAGACCATGGAGAAGCCACTTCCATGTTTATTGAAAGGAGACACCAGACAATGCAACTGCACTTGGCAGCTGCAGTCAGGGACTGCCCCAGCTGCAAAATCAGCTGATTGCTGACCACAGGATGCTCCCTGATTGCAGCGGTGAGTTTGTTTCAAGTTGGTGGTAAGCTACACAACTGCTGTCACAGACAGCATGATCCTGTATTGATGCCACACAGACCAGCCCCAAAATGGGCTGCTGACATTGGCAACAACACAACCGTGCCTCCACAGCTTGCTACTGCAGCAAGCTGCCCCAATATGCACATGCATGCAAGCAAACATAAAAAGACTATGAACATACAAAAATGCCAGCAGAAACAGGTTTCACGGTCTATCGAGTCTGCTCAACTGTGCAGCTAGCTCCTCAATATGCAGCTGCCCCACCCTCCCTCCCTATTCAATTCACCCCTCCACTCTATCCCATCCCTCCTAAAACCACCCAGCGGTCTACAGGATACCACATCTTTGGACAGGGTACTTCACTTGTCAACCACTTGTTCTGTAAAAAAAAGGCTCCTGATTTCTCTTCTGAATCCCCCAATCTCAGAAAATGCCTCTCATGTCCCTCCCCTTGTAATCTGGAAAATTCCTTCTGTGTCAGTCTTGTTTATACCCTTTAGGTATTTTTTTTCTCCTCCCTTCTGCTCCCTGGCCCACCTCTCCTTCAGGCCATCCAAGGCCCCACAGACACATTCACCCCATCCCCTCCAAGCTGTTTTTCTCATTTTTCTCCTGGGGGCATAGTGTGCCACTGACGTCAAGGGTATGCCGATATGCACTACACCCGCAATGTTCATAGGGGCTCACAAAAATGCTGTGTTTGTGGCCTCCACCAGGAGTCATCACACACCAAGCCACATCCCCACCCTCCCCCTGGGATAAGGTGAGCAGTCATCAGAAGCTCGAGCCTTCTCCCCCCAGCCAGCACTCCAGTGACCCTGGTTCCTTCCCAAACCAGGGTCGCAGGTGTCACAAGTGGAAATTTAACCACTGCACTGACAGGCTGGCTTCCTTCAGATATTTGAAGGTTTCAATCATATCCTTCCATCCCTCTTCTCTTCCAGGGAATACATGTTCAGCTCACCCAGATTATCCTCGTAGGATTTTCCCTCCAATCCTTGGATCATCTTTGTTGCTCTATGCTGTACTTTTCCAACAACCTGATGTCCTTCTTCAAGAATGGGCACCAGTACTGCAAGCAGTATTCCAGGTGTGGCCTGACCAGTGACCCGTACTGGGGAAGGATCACCTGCCTATTTCTGGAGGAGAGCCCCCTCACAATACACCCCAGCATCTTGTTGGCTTTTGCTGTCGCCTTTCTGCACTGAGCTGAGTTGTTCATACCCACCATTATAAGCACCCCTAGGTCCTTTTCATCCTCAGTGCTTTCCAACAGTAACCCACCCAGCTGGTAACTACTTTCCTTGTCTCTAGCTCCAAAGTTCAGCACCTTGCACTTCTTGGTGTTAAACCCCAATTGCCATGTTTCTGACAACTCCGGTAGCTTGGGCGGATCATCCTGCAGCACCCTCCACCCCTTGATGTTACCTACCACAGCTCCCATCTTTGTATCATCTGTGAACAGACTGATCTTACTTAAGATCCTGTATGAGATATCTCAAACAGCACCGGTCCCAGTACTGATCTCTGTGGTACCCCGCTCATCATGTCCTTCAATGATGAGAGTTCCCTTCCCACTACCACCCTTTGCTGCCTCATCTTCAGCCAGCTGGTGAACCATTTGACCATCTTTGTCCCCACCGCTATATATTTTAGCTTACCCCTAGTCTTCCATGTGGCATGGAAACAAAGGCCTTACTGAAATCTAAATAAAGGACATCCACAGCGCAATTCTTGTCCAGTTTTCTGGTTACCCAGTCATAATACTCAACTAAGTTTGTCTGACAGGATCTTCCCAAGACAAATTCATGCTGTTGACTGTCCTGAAGACCACTGTCCTCCAAAAAGGTCACCAGCCTCTCTTTTAAGATTGTCTCCATGATCTTCCCCACAATTGATGTGAGGCTCACTGGTCTATAGTTGCCAGGTTCGTCCTTTGGGCGACTTTTGTGAATGGGAACCACATGGGTTATTCTCCAGTCCTGTGTTATGCATTTTGTGCCCAGGGAGGTATTGAACAGGTTGGTCAGTGCTCCTGCCAGGATCTCACCCAACTCATTAAGTACCCCAGGGTGAGTGCCATCTGGTCCTGGTGTCTTGCCTACCCTCAGTGCCCTTAATCCTTCCAGCACCCTGTCCTCCATAATCCCTATATCAGTCATCCGCTCCCCCCACCCAGACCTCCATGAAGTATCTGCCCTCTTTCTCCTTTGTGAACACTGAGCTGAAGAATTCATTTAGTGCCTCTGCCTGGTCCACCCCCTACTCCAACCACCCCCGTCCTTCCTAATCTTCACAATCTGGTCTTTGTTTTCTCTTCTTTCTCTAATGTATCTGAAGAAGTCATTTTCTCCCTCCTTAATGCCCTGTGCCAGCCTCAGCTTTCTGGAAGCCTTGGTTGCTCTGACCAGTCTGGTGACCTCCCTGGACTTCTTCGTATGTTCCTCCTTGTCACTCCTCTGCCTGATGTCTTGAGTCTCTGAAATGCCTTTCTCTTGGCCCTCACCCCTTCCAAAATCTCATGCGTCAGCCCACTTTGCTTCTTTTCCCCTCCCTTCTTACTCTGTGTCCTTGTACATGTCCTAGTAGTTTCTGCCAGTCCATTTTTAATAATGCCCCATTTCTGGCTAGCATCCATGTGTGATTGAATCTCTGCCAGATGCATTCCCAAGATTTCCCCCATCTTTTTAAAGTCTGCCCCCTTAAATTCAATCACCCAGGTACTCATACCTCCTGCTTCTCTACCCATATTGAATGTGAACCACACTGTGTGGTGGTCATTGCCAGCCAAAGGGTCCTCCACTCCCAGATCCCTTACAGCCTCCCCACTTGATAGTACCAGGTCCAAAGTCCTTCCCTCCCTAGTAGGCTCATTGACCAACTGCACCAGGAGCTGTACTGAAATGCCTCTAACTTGACCTGCACCTTTGCACTCTTGGTGGTTGGCGTGTTCCAATCCACCCCTGGTAGATTGAAGTCCCCCACTACCACTTCTTACAGACCCTTCTAATTTGTTCAGCTAACTCCCTATCCAGGTCTTTCCCCTGAGCTGGTGGCATGTACACCACACCCATCCTCAATGTCTTACTTTTTTAAGTCCTGAAACTGCATTTATGTGGCTTCTGTTCTGCCTTCCTCCCTATCCACCCTTATACACCTTATCCCCTCCCATACATGGATTGTCACACTCTCCCCCTCTGCCTTTATCCCTATCCTTCCTGAATATACTGCACCCTGGGATCATCATATCCCAGTCCTGGTTCTGGGTGGCCCACATTTCCATGATGGCAGCAATGTCAACCCCCCCAGCCAAAAGCAGTAGTAGTAAAATTTTATTTATACAGAGAAATTTGCCATTAGGGTTCAAAAGTCCCTATTTACAAGGCAATCCTGTGTCATAAAAAAATTTAAATAATCACAAAATGTACAAAAACATATCATTCAAAATATACATAACACTCAATGCACATTACATCAAAGGATACACGACATAAGTCAAACCTCTTAAACATATAACTACCTATTACACAAACATCTAAAAATAATTCAAGTTTTATTGCAATTTTATATTCTGCAAAAGACAAGTCTGGGTCTCTAAGGTAAGGGGGAAGTCTGTTCCAACTTGTAGAAACTTTAAATTGGAAGGTCATATTACCAAAACCATTTTTTATTTTTGGGACAAGAAAATCTCTAGCACCTTGTTTCTGCAGATTTAATCCATGATCAGGTTTTATTAATGTTTTAGTCAAGTAGTACTGTGATGAATTTTTAATTAATCCTTTTATCTGGTTCAACCAATTTCTCTCAGTTTTCTGATGTAATGAATTCCGACCTAGTTCTGTATACATATCACAATGGTGGGTGCCAATGTCACATTTCAATACGAATCTTGCTATTTTATTGTAAAGAACATCCAGAGGATGTAACTGTTTTTTGGAAGTATGTCTATAAATATGGCTCCCATAATCTATCATTGGTAATATAAGTTGATTTACTATATTTAATCGCATTTCTTTTGATAGACAATTTGAAATCCTTCTCTTACCCCCTAGTTTTGAATTTGTTTTTTTATTAATTCTGTTATATGTTGTTCAAAATGTAAACCTTGATCAATGTATATACCTAAATATTTATAGACTTGTGTTTGTTCTAGACTATTTCCTTCCAGAGTCTTAATTATTAATTTTGAGGACACTTGATTTTTCTTCTCACTACCAAAAAGCATAGTTTGTGTTTTTTTACTGTTTATCAAGAGTCCAAGTGAAGAAAAAAAATATTGCATTGTTAAGAAATCACCTTGTAATTTTTGTACAATTTCTTCAGAATTTTTACCTGATGCAATCAAAACTGTGTCGTCTGTGTAAAGCCTAACTTGTGAATTTTTTATCAATCTCGGTAAGTCATCCAAATAAACCAAGAATAAGAGGGGCCCCAGGATTGAACCCTGGGGTACCCCCCTGGTCACATAATCCAATCTGGACTTATAACCATGTGCTATAGTAAATTGAGTCCTCTTATCTAAATATGATGTAAACTATCCACAAGTCTCTTCCTCTATTCCCATGCTCTTCAATTTTTTGATCAAGGTACAATGGTTCATCAAATCAAAAGCCTTTGATAGGTCCATGTATACCACACCCACCGACCTCCCCTCCCCTAAGGCAGTAGCAACTAAATCTAGGAAGTCCATGAGTGCGGTATCAGTGGACCTACCCTGTCTAAAACCTGACTCAAATGGGGTTATTTTCTGATATTTCTCCAAATACTGCATTAGTTGTCCATGAACAATTTTTTCCAAGATTTTTGAAACAGATGACAATAGTGCTATAGGATGATAATTAGATGTAGCTATAGAGTCACTCCCTTTATCTATAGGAATTATTTTTGCTTGCTTCCATATTGAGGGAAAAAATGCCTCCCTTAAACTCCAATTGAAAATACCAGTCAAAATGTGTGCTATTTCTTGTACAGCTTCCTTTAAAAATCTATTTTCTGTCTCATCAGGACCACAAGCCTTATTGATCTTTAAGTTGCTTATTATTTTATGTACTTCAGAAATAGTCACTACTTTAAACCTAAACATTGGAATTTGATTTTCTTTGTTGTTATCAGATTTTATATTTGAGTCAGTATATTGCACATTATTCTTTTTAGGTTCAAGTTTAGTATCCAAGTCTGGAAGTTCAATAAAGTATTGATTTAACATTTCCGCCACTCTTTCAGCTTCAAAGATAGACCCATTTTGTCTCAATGTTGTTTCTTTTTGATTTTTACCAGGATTTATAAGACTCTTTATCAAAGACCAGTATTTTTTGGGTTCGGTTGTTTCATTTATCCTTAATTTATAATATTTAGCTTTTGATTTCCTAATTTCATGGATCACCCTATTTCTTACTTTTTTAAACTATCCCATACTTCAATTTTCAAGGTCCTATTAGCTTTTTTCCAAAGTTGATTTTTTACCCTAATTAACTTCTTTATGGTAGGAGTCACCCAGGGCAAATTATTCTGCTTCTGTTTAACTTTCCTCCAAGGTGCAAATTGATCACATGCAGCAATAAACATATGTGTAAACTCCTGTACTGCTAAATTTAGTTCAGGTATTAGGAACATTCTGTGCCATGGTAATCCCTGCAGATGCTTTTGAAATAAGTTGTTGTTGAACTTTGCATAACCTCTTTTATATTCGATCGATGTCTTCAGTTTTGGAACTTTTTTAAATCCCAAGTTTATAACACATCTAATTACATTATGGTCCCCCAAATTTGGTTCCCCGACTCCCTTATCTACTACAATCATTTCAGGGGATACAAAGCACAAGTCCAATATACTGCCTTTACTTGTTAGTTTCCCTTTTCTTGTAGAAACATCAATTATCTGCAACAAATTTAAACATTTCATAGAATTTTCCAAAGCCCGACCCCTTGGGCATCCCCAAGCAACGTTAAAATCACCCATCATTATCATATCAGTTTGACCTATACAGCCCCTAATAGAATGTGAAAATTTTTCAAAAGACCTAGTGTTAATCTTTGGTGGAGAGTAAACAACTCCTACAATAAGATTAATCATATGGAATTTCAACAGCAAACATTCAATTCCTTCTATTTTTCCTGTATATATTACCTCAGAAGAACCCAAGTTGTACCTAATGTAAATCATAACCCCTCCTCCGTGACCCCGATCTTGTCTAAAGCAATAAAAATCAGTAAGTTCAATTTCAGATCGAGAAATATCTTTTTTTAACCAGGTTTCTGTTAAAATAACTATATCTGGTTTCTCTAGTTCAACCCAAGCTCAGAGGAGATCCATTTTGTTAAGTAAGCTTCTAGCATTATCTAATACAAGTTTTATGGTCCCATCTTCAGGCCCTGGGTTGTTTTTGATGTCTCCACAGAGAACCAGAGATGTCAAGAGTATCTGATAAGTTGAGGGAACATTTCTACAGGGGGCTACCCAGAAAGAACTCTGAATTTGTTGTTTAACCAAATTAAAGGGATTCTTCCCTCTCATTGAATTTTTTGTTCATAATTGCTCTCTGCTTATTTGATAAGTATTCAGAAGCATCCCGGATTTGCTCTCTGTAGATTTAAATATGACTAATTTACAAAATTGCATTAAGCATATTACTCCCACCAACAATATCATCAGGCTTGCAAAATTACTCTTCATTTTGTTTTGTTTCATTTTTCTTTCAAAACAAGAGAAACAAAAGAAAACACTGAAATCACTAATCTTATAATACAAGTTTCTCTATTCAGCAAGCAAACTTTTGAGAGTATATCAATGTGTTAATTATAGCTTAAAACTTTAAGGGATACCTTATCTTATCATTTCAAATGATATCTATGGGCTGAAAATTATCCCATTTTTAAAAAGTGCCCCTTAATCATTATTAAATCTTAAAAAGGACCTTGTTTGTTACTACAGGATTCATTTCAAAATACCTTTTTCTGTTACCGAGTGGAGCTCGCGCCACTCGCACTCGCGCTTCTGCAGCGCGATCTTTATATGATGCAGCCTCTCCTCCTCTGATGACACGCTTGGTAAATTTCACCCGACATTACCAGCGAGGCAATTTGGCACTTAATAATGCTTTACTATTGCCACAGCAGCACAGCAAACAGTCAATTTAAAGCTGAACTAGTTCTTTCAGGGCAGACAGATGGTAAGCAGCCTCAGCAATTACTTACAGGAACAGTTCTGCACAGCAAACAGTCAGTTTAAAGCTGAACTAGTTCTTTCAGGGCAGACAGATGGTAAGCAGCCTCAGCAATTACTTGCAGGAACAGTTCTGCACAGCAAACAGTCAGTTTAAAGCTGAACTAGTTCTTTCAGGGCAGACAGATGGTAAGCAGCCTCAGCAATTACTTACAGGAACAGTTCTGTGCAGCACAATCTTTATATGGTGCAGCCCCTCCTCCTCTGAAGACACACTTGGTAAATTTCACCCGATATTACCAGCGAGGCAATTTGGCACTTAATAATGCTTTACTATTGCCACAGCAGCACAGCAAACAGTCAGTTTAAAGCTGAAATGGTTCTTTTAGGGCAGACAGATGGTAAGCAGCCTCAGCAAGTACCTGCCTGTATCTCAGCTGATTTGTTATCCAGGCTTCTTGTGTTCAGTGAGACCACCCTCCAGCCTTTACCTTTCCCTCCCCCTCTCTGATTATCCCCCCTCCCTATCCACCCTGTACCTCTACCACTATTCTCTCCCCTCTAGCTTGGGGGTAGGCTCATTTGGATTCTCTCACTGGGATCCCTGCCTACCGACTGTCCACTCGCCACCCCTACCTAGTTTAAATCCACCTTTGTTCCTCTGTAGCCCTCTAACCTCTGCTTCAATACCTCCTTCCCCTCCCAGCTGAAGTGTAGCCTGTCCCCTGCATATATATCATTGTTATCCCAGGTACTGCCTCAGCCACCAACCAACCCAAAGCCCTTGGATCAACATCATTCCCCCAGCCAAGTGTTGAACTCCCCTATCCTTGCCTTTCTTGTCATACTCACTCAGGGTACTGGAAGCACATCTGAGAAGGCCACTTTAACCCCCCATCTCCCCACACAGCCTTCCCAGTTCCTCAGACCTCTCCCTCACTACCTCCATCATCTCCCCCACCATGACATTCCTACCCACATGCACCATGAGGTGCAGTCTCTTCCTGCCCCTCCTTGCACACTTAAGAATCGACTGCCCCACCCAGTCCACCATTGACCCCATTATGGACTCTACCCAAATTCAACTATGCCTTTCTCCCTTACTGCTTCGTCTCATCTTTTTTAGTATGGAACCCCCAGCACCAATACACCCCTCCTCATTCCACATCCTGCCCTCCACCCTTGTACTCTAGGTACCTGTTTCTAGAGTCTGCTCATTTGAGTCCCCCCCACCCTTGACCAGTTCCCCTACCCCTCCCTGCTGTCTCCCTATCATCCACCTCCTTCCCCTTCCTCCATGGGTCTGCCCTCCCCCTCTGCTATGTCCCACTGGTCGTCCCTCCCCAGCAAAGCTCCTTTCCCCTTAACCCCTGCTCACTTTGTCCAGCCCTCCAGCTGTCTCCCTCCCCTTTTACCTCTGCCATCCTCCTCTGCCTGCCTACTGTCCCTTGTGCCTTCCCCTCCAATTCCCTCTCCTACCCATTCCTGGAGGTCCCACCCCCACTCCTTCTCCTCCAATGCCACCAGCACTGCAAACCTATTACCTGCCCTATCTTCATTGCTGTGAGCTGGCTCCTTCTTCATGCCTTGCACCATCCCTCCCATGCTATGCCCCTTGTTCAGTCTGCTCTCACACCTTCTCCCCATCCCCTCCCTTAGCCAATGCTCCTCCCATGTGCTATCCTCATGTAATTCCCTGGAGGAGGCTCTCCCTCCCCAGATTCCCCCCTCCCTCCCCATCCTGCTCAGTCCCTACCAAGCCACAACACCTCTACCATGAGACTCCTCATCCTGCTACAGATCGGACACCCTCCCAGCCTCCACAAAATGTTCATCCAAACCGCTGACCAGCAGCCATTGCAGCCCACTATTCTACCCATGTTGGCCCCCCAGCACCCTTCTGCCCTCTGTGCCACCCACTTCTGCACTGCCTCATCTGCTCCCATTAGTCCCCCTCCACCCCTTTGTATATCCTTCCCTGCCACATTCCATTTGCCTACCTTGCTGTCACCCTACCCTTTGTACAACCCACACTGGTAAGATTTTATCCCTACCCTCCATTAACTCTATAGATGTTGAAGTACAGTCAATAGAAATAGAACTCATAATACATTACATACTCCCTCAACTATCATATGCAATCAGCATATAGCTTAGTAGCACACAGCGTGATATGGCAATCAGATATTAACTCTCTATCCTCCTAATACAATGACGAATACATAGCCACAATACCTGATGATTTCCTCTCTTGCTGCCAACTGAACCTTCATCCAGCACTCACCTTAATAATCTGCCCTGTCCCTCTCTTCATTGGCTAGCACACTGGTCCTGGTCCTTGAGTCCTTTTAAAAAGGTGGTGGTATGGGGCAGGTGGGTGGGAGAAAAAATCCAAGAAAGTTGTGTGACTGGCTTCTACCCTTTATAGCCCAGCCACCAAGATTTAAATTTGGCACCTTTTTTCTGGGGCTTCTGATTGGCTTCTTATGGGATCCCTTGCTGCAGATCCCTGGTGGTGCAATGCTCCTATCCCCAGTGTGGCTCCTCGCTGCAGAAATGGCCCAAATCCCTCCAGCTCATGGGTCCCCAATGTGTCCCTCTAAACCCTGGTGCACAGCTCTCCTGGCCACAGACACACAACTCACAGCCCGGCTCTCTCCCCATGATGTGGCAGAACGAAAAAAAGTTGTGCGGCTGGTCTCCTGCCCTTTACAGTCCAGCTGCTGAGATTTAAATTGTTGTGCCTTTTTCTGGGGCTTCTGATAGGCTCCTTATGGGAGCCCTTGCTGCAGATCCCTGGTGGTGTGATACTCCTAACCCCAGTGCAGCTCCTGGCTGCGGAAATGGCCTGAATCCCTCCCACTCACAGGTCCCCTAGGTATCCCTCAGATCCCCAGTGCATGGCTCTCCTGGTTGCAGGCACACAAATCACAGCCTGACTCCCTCCTCCTGATGCCGCTGAATGAAAGAAAGTCATGTGGCTGGGCACCACATATGAGTGCATATTATTGAGCGCTTCAATGTGAGTGACTCAATAATACCACTCACATGTAGAGTGAGTAGAGAAAAAGAGCTCTGAATACCTATGGTGAGTGTAGCGCTGAGGGATATGTGCTACACTCATGAGACAGAGGACAAAGGAAATAATTTGGCCAAGCTCTGCCGAGCTGGTTGTGTGGTGTAGTGGCTTGAGCCACTGCTCCTCGAGCCTGTGGTGCCAGGTTTGGGTCCCGGTGCAAGCACTATTGTTTTGCTTCCGGGGAACTTTCTATATTTTCTAAGTCCACACCCCCTGGAGCTGAGAATCCTTATTTTGGTGTGTGGGGGTCAAAGCCCTCCACATAAAAACAAGAACTAGTGCATATTTTTAGAGGACCATTGCTGTTTGTGGCAGTCTTTCTAACAGGAAGTCGCCCTTTTGACATAGATGATTCTTTTCTCGCTCTAATGAGTGGTCCGATAAGGGACTCGCCCATATCATATAAAACCATGGGATCCTGCTCTTTATAGCACAGTCATTGACATTTAAATCTGGTGCCTTTTTCCAGTGTTTCCAATTGTCTCCTTATGGGAGCCCTTGCTGTAGATTCCTGGTGGTGTGGTGCTCCTATCCCTGGTGTGGCTCCTGGTCATGGAAATGGCCTGACCCCTTCTCATTTACATGTCCCCCATGCATCTCTCTGATCCTCAGTACACGGCTTTCCTGGCCACAGACATGTAACTTAGTGCCATTCCTCCCCTGATGCGTTGAATGAATCAGTACAAAGACGGGAAAAAACAAGAAATGATTCCTAGATCAATTTTTATTCTGGCATTTAGCAAAATGAAAGCAATGCCAAAAACACAGCATGGTGCTTCAAGCCAACAGGTTCTTCCTCAGTGAAATGTAAAAAGAACAATGTGGGTTCAAAACTCCAGGGTGTGTTTGTAGATATTCCTTTCATTTTGCTACGTGGCAGAAAAACACTAATCTTGTCATCCTTTTTGTGTTTTGCCCTGTGTCTGTGTGTGGTCTTTTGTTTATTCTTGGTTCATCTCAAAGTACAACCCCTTCTATCATCAATACTGCCCAGAGTTTCATTGCGAATGTTCATCCATTCCCTTGGTTCACCACTAATTTATAAGTTTCTTTTATAGGCCTTACAATATACTATTGCACCATGAATGCATGACTCCAGCTTTCATTCATGTACTTTTTCCCTGCCATTGATTGTAATGATACAGAAATTATTCTGTGCCACACAAACTGTAACTTCCAATAAAGGGATCGGAGGGCAAACTCCCTTCTCAGTGCTATCATACCAGTTTGCATAGCACAAACAGTCTTTGCCATGTAAATAATTCAAATATTGGGACCAAACTACAGTATTTTAAAAACTGCATGAATTAAAAGATCCTCATTTTCCATGTTGCAAGGTTTCATTTTTTTCCAAATTTCTGTCTTACCACACAAGTCAGAAGGAAAAGATTTTTAGCATTTAAATCCCGAGTTCAAGAAATCAGAGGAACATTTTCCATGCAAGGTAAAGATTCCGTACAAACGCTATAACTATATGACACAGAACAGCTCATCATAATTCCAAAGCATAAAAAATTACCATGTTTTTATGAGCAGTTCTTCTAAGACAACTATATCTATAGTCTAAAATGTGGTTGGAGCACAAAGAAGTTTACATACTGATGATTCTGATTACATGATCTATGATCAGATTTATGTACTACACAGGAATAAAGGAAAGTAGTTGATTCCTTGAGACTATTGCACATGGATCAGGTCAAAACACGAATTGATTCAAACATTGCACATGGATCAGGTCAAAACACGAATTGATTCAAACATTGCACATGGATCAGGTCAAAACACGAATTGATTCAAACATTGCACATGGATCAGGTCAAAACACGAATTGATTCAAACATTGCACATGGATCAGGTCAAAACACAAATTGATTCAAACATTGCACATGGATCAGGTCAAAACACGAATTTATTCAAACATTGCACATGTTCACATGCTTTCTCATCTCTATATAGAGGAATTGATCCATTCAAAGAGAATCTGAATCTGACTGAGAGCTGCTACTAAACAAGGTGAATGTGAAAAGGCTGAAAAGCCTCTACATTCCCAGAAGTTTAATTGGAATTAAGTTCTACTACAAACTGATATTTTCACTCCAACATGCACTGTGAGAGTCTGAGATGGTAAACACTCAAAATGTGCTAGTTTTCATGTGCTTTCCTGTTTTTTTTTTCTTGTGTGAACATTGTATTCAATTATGCCTACAGTGGAATGCCTTACTTTACTGATTTGAGTTTCCTTTGTGTAAATACTAAAACTATATGTTAAGTTTGCACACACCATAATCATTGGACAGTGAGTTTGCTTCATCTGATAAATGTGAACAACTACCTCATGACTTCTACACTGTCTGATAAGATCTGTTGAGTTTGCTGTGGGGCCTAAGCCATGACTCTAGTGCTTCAGCAGGGGCTCTAAATTTAATGCTGCTGGAGTAACTGTTAAAAAGTCAGTTCCTTAATGTTACCATATAAGCCAGGATTATAAGTTCTGCATGGATAGTCCTTATTTTAGTTTTAGAATGTTTCTTGCCACATTGGACCTTAGCAAGATGGCGTTACACTTTTGTGGTAACAGAAATTAAGGTATAATTGTTTACATTATGTTTTCCCCTTGGTTTCTTGTAATAGGCTATATGAACTGTGAATGCTCACTGAATTGTGATATACTCAGCCTTACATTTGAACCTTACTTTTGAGCTTATTCTGTACAAGAGTAATGTCTGTATGCTTACTGATCAATAAACACGTAGTTTAAAAATATATTAAAACCTATGTGTTAATATATCTTCCGCACATTTCAAGGATAAATATACTAAACTTAATATGTAAATGAATAATCGCCTTATATATCAGTGATCACTACATGGACCAGGGAGGTGAGGGAGACCCTTCTCCAGCAGGCCCCCACCCCACACCCGCAACAAACTTTTTTTTGTCACCTGTGGCTGGACCCACAGTAGAGGTGCTGGCTCATTTTGGTTCGCTGGCGGACCTCCCCCAGCTCATGAAACCTGGATCTACTGGGCAGAACTGAAGGACTTGAATTGTATTCACTCACCAGACTGGGCTGCAGTGGGGTCCTGAGGCTGCACTGTGACTCGGGGGACATTTATTTTAAGCCAGTGCACAAAAAAGGGACCACAGGTTTTGGTGCCAGATTCCAATAGCGCATCTGTGCCTGATTGGCTCCTCCAGTCACCTGGATACTGTACAAGAGGCTGTGCAACTAGCCCCAGCGGCTCACTCTCTGATCGCTACGTGACCAGGGAGGTGAGGGAGACCCTTCTCCGGCAGGCTCCCCCCCCAACAAACTTTTTTTTTCATCTATGACTGGACCTGGGGTAGAGGAACCATCTCATTTTGCTTCGCTGAGCGGACCTCACCCAGCTCATGAAACCTGGATCTATTGGGCAGAACTGAAGGACCTGAATTGTGTTCACTCACTGGACTGGGCTGCAGCAGGGTCCTAAGGCTGCACTGTGACTCAGGTGACATTTATTTTATTTTTTCCCACCCACCTGCCCCATTCCCTCCTCCCCTTAAATGCGCTGTAGCCCTTCCCCCTTATCTGGTGGGACTATTGCTTCTGTTTCGGCTGGCTCAGTGATCTGTGTCTAATTCTGATGCTAGTGGCACTCACTTGCTGTGTCTAACAGACCTACTAGATTTTCCAAAAGTTTTCTATGGACTGCAATGTTTATGCTATATCTGATTATTGTGCCTGCCTGCCTGTTCCTATACCTTGCTGACTTCCTCCTCATTGTCACCGAAATCGCTGAGTAACTCACTGAATCTGTTATTAACCATGCCATGCTGTACTGCATAACCCTGTGCCAGACTAATCTTACTGTCTTCTGACTCCCTCGTGGTTTGTCAGTTGAACTGCTTATTAATTTAGTTAGGGTGTCTGACTACTGCATTTAAGTTTAAGAACCTACATACCTGCTTGGAACAGTATTAACGAGTATAGCCGTTTGTATGCTCTCCTGGTCTAGGCTTCCCTTCCTTTGGCCTGGACTTGCCACGTTAGACTAACCCTTTAAACCACCCCCCCATCAGTATGCAATCTCTCATGCCTCCACTCCAGTGGCAGAATGCTAAGGGCTTAAAAATAGCCCACCTCAATGTAAGCAGCCTTCTTGCTAACCTTACAGACCTTATGGCCTGGGTCACCCACTATAATCCAGACATCCTGGGGATCTCCAAAACATGGCTTAAGGCAACCTCTCCAGACTCTGCCTGTGCCCTCCCTGGCTACTTCACTATCTGGCAGGATAGAGGGGTAAATAAATGGGAAGGGGGTGGACTGCTGCTGTACTACAAAACCCACCTTTAGGTGTCAGTCATACCTCACCCCTTCCCCCTCTTGTGAGCTCCTACATGCCCTTCTTCTGTTGGGCAATGCCAAAAAGTTCCACCTGGCCTGTGTCTATAACCCTCTGAAAGGTGGTGCACATGGCCTCTCCCATCTCCTTGACTGCCTTAGTACTAAGGTGGACACTAGCAAACTCTTAGTGTTTGGGGATTTCAACTTAAACTGATTAGGTGGCAATCCCAAGCTCTATGAACCCCTCCTACCTGGTCTTGCCCTAGGCCAAATTATTACCAAGCCCACCAGATCCTCTTCTTCTGGGTCAAAAGGTACCCTTCTTGACTGGATGCTGAGTAACAGGCTGGACCGTATCACTGCCTCTTGCCTTTTCCCAAATTCCATCTTGGACCATTCTTCTACCTACTGTGACTGGATGGTCCTCACCCCTAGGGTCCTCCCAAAAGTCATTCAGATGAGGGACTACTCAAAATTTAACCACAACAACTTCCTTGCCGACCTCTGCCAGACTGACTGGTCCTCGGTCTACCCTGTCAGCAACCCCTCTGCTGCTCTTGGCAGCTTCCTATCCATATTCGTCCCCCTACAAGATAGACATGCCCCACTCATAAAAAAAAGGGTGAGGGGCATTGTCACTAAATGGCTACAAGGTGGTCTGTTTGCCCTGATGAAGCTCAGGGACAAAAGCTGGCAGAAATTCAAGGATACCGGGAATACATCGGACCTCAAGGAATACAGGCAGCTCAGGAACTCCTGTAAGCAATCGATTCGCTCGACAAAGAGTGAATTCTGCAAATCCTCCCTTGAAGCATCTGCCAAGAACCCCAGGAGCTTCAGGTGCACTATCAAACACACTGTAAGTGGTCCTGCCTGTCACAGGTCTCTGATATGCAAATTGGCAATGTCAGTTGTAACAATGCCCTGACTATAGCCAATGCTTTCAATGCCCAGTTCTCTGACCTGTCTGACTATACCCCCACATCTTCTGTATCCAATGAACTGGGCCCTACTGGTACCGCTGTATCCTCTCGTCCCTCTTCCCTTCTGCTTTAACTCTGTCTCCTGCAGTGAGACATGAAAGCTCCTAGCTGGACTTTCCTCTCCCACTGGAGCTGGGTATGACGACCTCGAGCCCAAACCACTCTGCTTGGGAGCCCCCTGCTTGGCTCGACCTATCTCCCACATTCTCAACTCCTCTCTCATATCTTGGACTATCCCAGATATATGGAAGGTGGCACATGTGGTCCCAGTCCTCAAACGTGGAGATCCCAAACTTCTTGAAAACTACCGCCCCATAGCAATCTTATCTGCTGTAAACAAGCTGCTTAAAAATATAGTGGCATCCCAGCTTGATATCTTCCTCCAAACCCATGGTTTCCTCTCCCCAGTACAACATGGGTTCCATAAAGGGCACAGCACCTCCACTGCCCTCACACAGGTCACCTCCAAAATCAGAATGGCGAATGACCAAGGCAAACTCATGGGTGCCATCTTCATAGATCTGTCTAAGGCCTTTGATCTGGTTGATCACACACTCATGGGCACTGTCCTCTGGTCCCTCTGCCTTTCTCCTCCTGTCCTAACCTGGTTTTACAACTAGCTCTCTGGCAGGCAACAATACACAAAGTTCCAGAAAGCCCTCTCCGGGCTCACACCGGTTACATGTGTGGTGTCTCAGGGGTCCGTGCTCAGCCCCATACTGTTCTCCCTCTTTATCAATCAGCTACCCTAGGTCCCTGTCTCCGGGAATATCACCCTATAATATGATGACCTTGTGCTTCTTGTTAGCTCACAGGACATCAGGGACATCAACACCAGTCTAAACTCTGATTTTGATGGCATTCAATCCTGGCTTACGGCCAATAAGCTTGTCATCAACCTCCAGAAGACGCAGGCCATGTTACTCAGCTCCCTTGCCAAGGTAAGAGCATGCCCAGCCTCTCTCAAAGTTGCTGCAGCTGATGGCACCCCTGCACAGGTGGTTGACACTTTCAAGTACCTGGTGGTAACCCTTGATCCTCAGCTGGACTTTTCTCTGCACATACAAAATTCCTGCAAGGCCACAAACTGTAAATTGGGTCTGGTGTACAGGGTCAAAAGTTGCCTCACCCCAGCTTCCCAGCTTGCCCTTGCAAAAGAGGTTCTTCTTCCCATGCTCAGCTATGGGCTCACCTCCTTCGTGAACACTCCAAAAGTCTGGCTCACAAAATGGGACACAGCATACAATAACATATGTCGCTTCGCCCTGTCAGCCCCCCGCCTCAACCATCACTGTCAACTCTACTCCAGGCTAGGGTGGCTCTCTCCCAGTAACCACCAATCCTTCATTATGGGCAACTTCATAAACAACATTATCAGAATGGCCACCCTTCCGGCACTTGCCATACTGCTCAAGCCTGCCCCCACCTGGCTACCAGCTGAGGTCCAGTGACTTCCGGTCTCTCATGGTCCCTAAAACTCGCTCCCTCACAGGGGATCATGCCTTTGTGGTCCTTGCTCCCAAACCCTGGAATCTTTTCCCTGCCCATGTCAGGGCTGTTCCCTCCTGCTCTTGCATGAGGTCCTCCCTCAGGGGCTACCTAAAACAAGCTTCCACCTGCCTCTGTTCTAAGCTGCCCTACCCTTTATGGTGAGCCTGTGTCCCAACAACCTTGCGTGCTTGCCGCATGTATGTAGCGCATACCATGTATCTGTCTTGCTGATATATGTCTCCTTCCTGGACTGCCTCCTGCTGTTGCCATGCCTTAACTCTGCACTTGCCATTCTGTTTGATACTGCTTGCACCTGACTGTACCATGCTGATTGCTGTACCTTGTCTCTGAATTGCTATTGCCTGTACCTTGTTGTTGATACTGCCTGCACCATGTTGATTGCTGTACCTTGTCTCTGAATTGTTATTGCCTGTACCTTGTAATTATCCTGGATCCCACCTGAAAATAGGCACTTGACTGTCTAGTGTGCTTACCTGGTTAGCAAAAGCTAAACAAAATAAAGAAATAAATATTTTAACCCACTCATTGGTCTATCTCAGGCTTTGAACAGTGCATAGCGTGTCAGCATCCTGTAATTGTTTCAGACATTATTATACTGTTATAAGGATGAAGCTTGCCATGAAGCTCTGAAACATTTTTTTTTTTATAAAATGTTATTTTCATTAAACTTTTTTTTGTTATTTTTTTACATGTTATGGCTAAAAACATTGCCTTTAAGCAGTTGTTGGGATGTGATTCTCCCTCACAGAAGGTTAAAGGGGGCATATTATAATGCCTAGGATATATTCTAGTGATATTCTGAAGTATGACTAGGTATGGGTTTTTTTTAAATCTTGCTTCCATAGTTAATGTTCTTCACAATTTATATTTTACCATTCAGAAATTATACCACTTTCTTCCCCTTTGTGTTCTTTTTGTTTCAGCAAAAAGGTCACGTTATTCCACATGTTTTGGTGCTACCCACAGATTAGGACCTTTTAGAATTCCATTCAACAGGCTTTGGACCCACGTCTAGGCATTAAGGATTATTTTACTGTGGAGATATGTATTTTGGGTGCTTATGAAGCCTCTATTGACATGCAGGGGAAATCTTGTATGGCTTTAGTTTCAGTAGTGGCTAAACATCTTATATTGCAACATTGGAAAGACTCCTCCCCTCCTACTCGTGTTGAATGGTACAGAGAAATGTTAAAAGAAAATACAAAATCACACATGCCCCCACAATGCAAAGCATCATGGACTGCATATACAAATCACCACAGAATGTTATGCTGGTCCAACTTTAAGCAGAATTGCATGGTGCTGAAAGGCCTCGAGAAATGTTGAATACTTTAAATGCTGAATATTCAATAGCTAGCACCCATCATACCCAGCATATTTACTCAACCCATTGGAAATGTTTATATTCTTCATTTATGAAAGACAGTAAATGCTTTTCCATCATGTGTACCTTTTAACACATGAGGGTATGGGAATGCTCTCATGTGTAATGTCTGCTTGGGGGAATACTGACTATTAATGATTTCATCATCTTGTTTTTCCTTTTTGAAGAGAGTTTTACATGGTCCAGGGATATGGTGGTGGTGGGGGGATGTTTTATGGTGGTGTAGTTGGGATTCTGTTTTATGTTTAATGTTGTTTTTTCTTTTGTTAACTTGGTTAAATTTAGAATGACTTGTTTCTCTTGTTTAGTTGTGCCTTCAGTTCATTGTTTTATTACTATTGTTGTTGTTATTTATTAGTTCTTGTTAAATATTTCAATAAAGCTTACTTAGCTGCAAAAAAAAAAATGCTTCTATCATCACTGGTTTAAACTTGCCTCTTCCAATAATAGGGTGTTGAAACACTGGTGAAAATTATCAGTAGTCAGAATTTATTCACATCTAAATCAGCCATAAATAAAAACAATGTACAATCAGGGAAAAGAATCATGCTCAGAAAGTTGACACAGTGTGTAATAGCTCTGGAGATGCTAATTCCCAAATTCAAGGAAAGGAAGACAACATTCTCTGTACTCCAAAGGAGAAGATGAGCACTCACTTGAAATTCAAATTGTACCACTTAGATGCAAAACAGTAGCAAATACACTAAATAGTTAGGTGTTCATATTGCTGAATTTGGAAGCTGGCCACTCTGGAGCTGTCGTACTCCACACTGACTTTTTAAGTGTGACCCCATTCCCTGACTGTACTGTGAACCTAAGCCATGGGGTAACACTACACTAATGGCATTTCCTGTGATTCATACTGTAGCTTGACGTTGACTCACTTTTGGATTATATTGGGCTGCAAGCAGAGAAGTGCTTATCTTAAAGAAAGCTACCACAGGAATATTTTCAATGAGAAATACATTCTGAGGTGCACTGACAGCATTTTACATGTACTGTAGTCAGCCTTTTTTGTCACCACAAAGAATTCTGATTTATTCAAAATTTTCAAAGAACAAAGTACAACAGTGTGAAGGATTTTTGCAGTCTTGAGACAGCCGAGGTGACCACATCATAAAGTGAAATGGTAAGGCATTTACTTTTTGATTGTAACCCTGTAACTGGTTCAAATGTAACCACAGGCTAAAACCTTATTTGTAAGGTTAGAAATATTTAGATTCTCTGAGCAAAATGAATGGTTAGATCAACACATCCTGCATCATTATGCAGAGCAGGGGAGAGTACCAAAAAGACTGCATGGTGAAAACTCCCTCAGAAGGTACAGAGAATTCTTTTCCTGATTTACTAAAGGAACAAAGCTCTTATTGAGTGCTTTAATAAACTTCTTAATATGTTTTGCAGGGAAGACAGTATCAAATTGGAAAAAAGAGAGTTCATACCATTTTGTATAGCAACAGAGTACACGAGCCTTGACATGGAGTTTAAAAAAGTGAATAAATAAACATGAGCAAGAGTTAATAGAAAGGAACAAAAACACAAGCTTGCACATGATGAACTAGATAATCTCAAATGTGCTGTCTTAAACTGAAATAAGAGGAAGTGATCTAAAATCAGGGGAGTTCCAGGAGTAGGCATCTAGTAAGAAAGAGAAACAGGAACACTAGTAATGCCACTAATACACAGTCTGAACAACAATACCAGTTATTGGAGTCATCAGCTAGAATGACCACAAGATTCCCATTTTTTAGAGATATAGCAGTCTCAATGGAAAGCAGCTGTGAAAGCCAAAACCAAAAAAGACCAAAAGGCTAGAGGTAAATGCACAGGGGGCTCAGTGGGAGGAGGAGGTGGAGAACACAGCACAGTACAAATGAGAGCATCACAGAAGAGCAAGAACAAGATGTCCAAATAATTAACTTGGCAGGGATAACCCTGACACCTCAGCAAGAGGCTTACTTAAAAAAGGACTTTTGTTTGTCTCCCCAACTCCTATGAATAAATAAAATGACTTTTGTATATCTTCCCCATTCCCATGAATGAATTCAACACCAAAATTCACCTCTTCAAGTTATTCTGAAAATGAAATCGTAAAAATGATCTTAGTACAAGCTGAAATTTGACAGATCTAGGTGAGAGGGACCATCCAGTACAATCAGGACTACACAAAGGAGAGACACTTACACAGAGGGAGAACATTTCTTTCCTCATTGACACCATAAAAGTTATGTACAGGGAAGTGACTGTGGCTGAGACCAGCCCCTCTAGTGATGAGGACATGACAGAATCCATTATGGAGGATACTGTCTGCAATGATTTCAGTCTCTTTTTAAACTCTGACAGTTTCAAATATTTTACATATTTTAAGATGAATTACCCGTGAGAGTCTGTAGTAAGACTGAGAAGAGACATTCAAGCCCAAGTCCTCTTTCTATCATCCCAGCTCTTGCAATGTAATTAATGGTTTTCAGGTTGCAGTTTTTAGAGAAGTCTGTGAAATTATTGGTAGGACATAAAGCATAGAAAAGATCATTTATTACCTATAGAAAGAATAGCATTGTAAGAGTTGTAAGATATGAATAGTACTAAAAAAAGCAGGCAAATAAAGGTGAAAATATTACCACAGTTTCTAAAGACCAATGACTGCAAACTGTTAATGATTTATTGAAGGATGAAGGTATTTATGAGAAACTAACCAAGAAGCCAACAAGCTCATTGAAGATAGAATTAGCCTATCTGATCCAGCTGAGGATATGTAGTGCCTGGATTACAGGTACATAAGCTGAATTTTTGCTACCTACTGGATGACTGTAATTCTTCCTTCGTTGTAACTATACACAGATTTAAGTAACCCACTTGGGAGACAAGTTGTTTGAGGGCTGGAGTCTCTTGCTCAGAATCTGGTGATTTGTGTTTATTTGTTACTTGCAAAAATGTGTATTTTGACTTTCTTGTTTTGGGGAACATCACACATCTTTTAAACACAATGAAAGAATTTATCTGGGATAAAAAGCTTCTCTTGGTTGGGTATTGTCATAGTGTTTTGGTACACCTAAATCAGGCACATTAATGGTTTAGTGGCCTCTAGATTTTTTTCTAAAGAATCATCCCCATAATGAAGAGATGCCCTTTGAAATCACCATGCTAGCCTTGGAGTTTGTAAAAAGGAATGTGAAGCAATCTTGAGTTCTATTTTTTTGCCAGCTCCTCCTCCCCCCCCCCCCCAGCACCAGAGTTCTGGTCTCCTGCACTGCTTGCCATCCTCCCAAACCTCAGGCTTACCCCCCTGGGTGGGGCTGCTGGGTAGGTGCCCCCTCCTCAGTCTCTTAGCCCTGCTTTGCCCCCAAGGTGGGACTATGGGAGTGGGACCCCCACATCTGACCTTGGTCTTCAGTGGAAATGGCAGTGGAGACGGGGGCCATCATTAGGGGACTGGCATTTTTTGAGAGAGTTTTTCCTGGGGATGGGGACATGCAATGACACCAGCATCTGCCCCACTCCCTGATGTGTGGCACCAGCCACAATGGTACCCCCATCCTCTGCCAGAGGTCTGCATAGTGCCAGACACTTTTACCCCCTCCTCCCAGAGAAGGAGGGCAGTCCCTGGGATGCTCAGTCCTTCTCCCCCTGGCCAGCCCTCCGACTCCTGAGTTTGTCACTGAACCTGGGATGTCAGTGCCTCAAGTGGATGTCTTGCTGCTGCACTAGTAGCCCTACCTTAGCACTCCTGACTTCTAAAAGGGCAACTGTACAATGTACAGTAATGAAAAAAAACAGGCAGTGCATACACCAAGCACATATAATTAATTATTTATTAGTGCTAAAGAAAACAACTGACCAAGTGCCCCTACAATTCCCCTATGGGTCTCTGATGAAGACTCGCAAGAATCAGTGCGTAGGGGTACTTGGCTGGTTGTTCTCTTTAGCACCACTAAATAGTTAATTATATGTGCTTGGTGCGTGAACAGTGTGTGCACTTTTTTGTTTGTATTTTTCATTAGTCTTGGAGTTTGTAGTGTCACATTTATTTTTTTGCTTGACAGCACATTCTTTCTGCAGAAGTATTATATGGGCTGGTATTGGTGGCCTCTATGGCCCTCTTTTATGCCAAACTCATGATGGGTTATTGGGAACTACTGTATATACATAAAATGACTAACAAAAGGTTTCTTAACATCAGATGACGGCTGAGGATTATTGATTATATTGTTTATGTGTGGGAAGGACCAGAAGACAAAGTTAATGGGCTGGATATTCAAAAGGGTTGCGCCATGCGCAATAGGGTTGCGCATGCTCAAGTCTGAAATTGCGCCATTCTGCCATATTCAGCAGGAGGCAGTTGTGCCACTGAAAACAGGCTGAGCAACAGTGCAATGAAAATGAATGCATGCTGAACTGGAGGGGGAGGAACCATGCATAAACTGCACAGCCCGATATTCAGCCGGGCTATGCAGAGTTGTGCAGGCGCAACCCCCAACTTGCGCCTGCACAACTTTGAGCCAAAAAAAAAAGGCTTAAGTCGAGGGCCACCCACAGGTGAGCTGCTGCATTGCAGGGTGCAACACAGCAGCTGTCACCTGTGGCTGGCCCTCAACCCACTCCCTGTGCCCCCCTGCAGCTCGATCTCAGGCAAGAGTAAAATCCTCACCACCACCCCCACTGGCCCGGTCGGCGGGCATAGCTTTAATTCCCCATCAACCCGATCGTGGACAGCAATGTGTCTCCCCCTGAACATACCCCTGGTGGTCAGTGGACAGAAACTCCCGATCGCGGGATTGAGTATTAACCCCCACCTCCCAATTATATCCTAGTGGTCCAGTGGACGAAAGATCCCGATCGCGGGATGGAGTGTGCAAACAACCCCCAACACATCCCTGGTGACCTAGTCCCTCATCCCACCCACCCATGAAGCCCCAACACCCGCTCCCCCACAGCCCGGCGGGCTGCAGCATCCCACCCACCTGCCACCTGCAGCCCACTGACTGACTGCTGCCGGTAGGGCTACTGGCCCATGGTGCAGAGCAAGGCCAATGGGCATACAGCGACACCTAAGACAGTCAGATTTATCAATGAACTCATTCACAAATAGACTATCTTCTGTTATCGACTGCACCAAACTTGTTCTGCACAAATGGGCACGGCGACTCGACCAGCGGGGGTGGCGGCGAGGAAGCGGATACCGCCCGCCAGATCGAAGGGGAGCAGGGCAGTGGAAACTCATGGGTGAGTGGTGAGACACTAGTCCGCTGAGATGTCGAGATGCTGCACCTCCCACCAGCGATAAAGATCTTGATCACTGAACCACCAGAGGCTGTCGAGGTGGGGGTGTCTGTCAGACAGATCTTGATCACAGGACCTGAGATGCTCTGACCGGGGGCTGTGCTGCCCGTGACCGGGCTGGTGAGGGACCCTGCTGCCTGCGATCGGGTCAGTGAGAGTGACCGACAGATGTCCCCACTGTTTTGCTTACGATGCGACTGCAGAAGCGTCGACTCCAGATGGCTGATGCCTGGCAGGGTGCCAGCGCCAAGTCCTCGAGTTAGTGCCTGCTTGCTAATGGCATGTAAATGGGGCCATAATCAGATGCAAATGGCACCCCTGTGCCTTTGCGCTGAATTATGGCCCTCATTTGTACGTCACCTTTGAATATCGGGATTTTGCATGATGCGCACAATGGTGCCACCACCGCAAGTTGAATGGCTCCATTCTGACAAATCTCTCATGTGGTCATGTTCCACGCGCCATGCACAGTGGCTGTGGCCGGGGGGGGGGGTGATATTCAAAGGAGTTGCTCAATAGCACAACTCCTTTGAATATCA
The DNA here is from genome assembly GCA_016271365.2 of Neoceratodus forsteri. Taxonomy (NCBI): domain Eukaryota; kingdom Metazoa; phylum Chordata; order Ceratodontiformes; family Ceratodontidae; genus Neoceratodus; species Neoceratodus forsteri. Next base: position 879,468,388 of record CM028129.1, read on the forward strand.
CCCCGGCCACTCCCCGTGCAACTATTTTGCACAGCGCAAGGGCTTGCGTCTAAGAATAGCGCAGTTTGAATATCCAGCCCAATGAATTTATGACTTTTCTTAATGGCAACAAATGAAATTTAATATTCACCAACACCTTTAGAAAACATGACTAAACTTAGTTTTATCAAAGTCAAAGCCAAAAACAACTTTCTCAGAGCTGAAAGTGTCCACCCCAGGAGTTTGGTCAGACCAATACCCTATGGCCAATTGCCATGCATTTGTATGAATTGTTTTAACAAACACAATTTTAAGTTGCAAGGAAAAGGTTATGACTAGCACATTCCTGTAGAGGAGGTATGGTGAAGACAAACTGGAAATGGCTCCAGAGTTTCACACAGGTGCTGAAGACCATCTTTGAACTATATGATGTACTTTATATCCTGGTGAAGCTCTTACATTGTTTACACAATGCACTAATGTCTACTATATGACTCTGTTGTTGAAAGAGACATAAACTACATCACACAATTCAAAAATGAAGGTTCATATCAGTGTGTATATCATAAACACCCACTGCATTTACTAAAAGGCTCAGAAAGACTAATAGAAAACATTATTTAAAAAAGTTTCCACAGGAAAAATGACTTACCATTTTAGTGCAGTTCTCCTTTGACTCATTTTCACCCGGACTATCATTTTGTATGATGTTAAGAAAAGGAAAGTTTGGACTTCATACACAGTCATTGGAAGTAATGGGTTACATAAACTCTCGTTGCCCTATGGCTTTTAAAGTTACAGTTCTATGCAAAATCTGTGCAGTCACTGGAAGTAACCTTAAAGACAGCCAGAGGTGAGGGGATTTCAAGATGGCCACCTGGTAGGATTCAAGCTCTAGAGAGTTCTGAGTGTCTTATGCAAACATAGTAAACATGCTTACCTTTTTGTTTACAATTAAAAAAGTATATACAAATCCACAAAAACAAAAGAAAAAAGTGAAAAATCATCAATTGAAGGAGATACTCTCTTAAACTACTTCACTTAAAGATCTAACTACTTTAAAGATTTTTTACCCTCTAGGCTCCCAAGCACCCCTCTACTAAACTGAAGGGTTGTTGTTTACCATCCTGAGGTCTTGTCTGAAACTATCAGGAGACAAAGCTTTCTTGGTTGTGGCCTCTTTCATAAGCATTCACTACCTTATTATCTCACCCTCAGAAGAAGCATTTAAGAAGGTGCTGAAGTTCCATGTTTTTATGCAAGCTTTTGATATTGACTGAACTGGTAAGTTATTATAACTTGGGAATGAGGTTTTATGGGTTCTGACTATTTACTTTCTTATCTGATGATGATTTATTACTGTTAATTTAAATGTATTGTCATATCCTATGTTATTTAGGGGTGCATTGCTCTTTGTTATGCACCCTCAACCATAGAAATAGGGTTCCATGCAAATAAAAAGTGTCTTGCCTTAGAAAGGAACCTCTTGGATCATATAGAATGAAATAAGCCCCAGGTGTAGTCATGGTATCAGGTGCAAGTAGCATATTGGGGCAGACCAAGGGCAGAGAAACACCTGATACTTATGGATGTTTACCCTCAGAGTTACAGGGTCCACAACAAAAGCAGGGGAAGCAGATGCTTCTTGATTCAAAGTGTTTACAAAAGGCACATTTGATTCCAGTTTTCAGGAGGTATCTGTGATGATTTGTAAGTAGTCCTGTATGAAATTTTCAAATTCCAGCTGAATGAAATTTTGTGGAATTTTTGAATTTCTGCAGAAACAGAGTGGTAAAATTCCACAGCAGAAAAATGCAGGATGGGATTTTTTGCAACATTCCCATGGAATATTATTCTGCAGCTCTTGATATTTTCTGCAGAAACGGCCGCAGAATGATTTTTCACAGAAAAATGCTGTTTCACAGAATATTATTGCACAGATTATTTATTTATTTATTTAAACATTTGGTAACTGAGAAAGGCACTCTGAGTCGAGGCTCAATTCCAGGTGTGACCCGGGGGGGGGGGGAGAGAAGCAGCAGAAATGCAAACAATAAATGCAGATAATTTGTTAACAGAACAATGGCAGCTAATTACAATCAATATACTACAGCAGTGAGAGTGAAAAAACATGATGCGATGAATAGCTAGAGATGAACAATACAATAGTAAGTGCTCTACATAATGAATCTTTAATAAGTGCTAGGGAGGGTTGTAGGAAGGTAAAGTCAGTAGAGGTAGTGGGTTTTGCTCAGCTGTGGTAGCGGCATAAGAGTGGAGGAAGGAGACGTAGCTATTGCTTGCAGCTAGAGTGAGACAGTGAGTTTCAGATAGTAGGGGTAAGTTTGTTCCACAAATAGGGAAGCCAGTAGAAGAAAGCAGTTTTGCCCACTGTGGAAGGGGGTTGGGGCAGGGTGAAGGATCTTTCATTTCTGTGCCTGAGTTCATGGGGGATAAGGAGTCTGGAGATAGACAGTCCTCAAGATAGGAGTGGTGCAAGTTAAAACAGTACTTAGATATAAGGTTGAGGGCATGTATATAGTGCCTGTGAGATAAGGGGCTTAGTCTGAGGAGGGAGTAAAGATCACAGTGGTGGGTACATAGGGGGGAGTTTGCAGTGAAGCAGCAAAATGAGTTTAGAAGGGTATGCAACCTTGTAAGGGAGGTCACGGGGCAGAGCGATAAACCATGTTCTCATAATCTAGTATGGGGAGGATTATTTTAGAGACTATTTCATGTCTGGCAGGTAATGGGAGAGAGTCCCTGTTCTGGTATAGTATACTGAGTTTGGGGTACAGCTTGGAGGTGATAGATTCAATGTGAGCTGAAAAAGGCAGATGGGGGTCCAGCCAAATGCCCAGGTACTTGTATCTGGTGACTTGATCAAGTGGAGAGCCATCAAGAGAGATGACAGGGGTAGGGGTAGTATGGTTACATTTCTGGGCAGAGCCAAAAAACATAGAAACAGTTTTGATGGCAATTAGTTTCAATTGGTTTTGGCTGAACCAGAGCAGAATGTTGTCGAAGTCATTTGTAGGATAGCTTGGCCTTCAAGCAGGTTGGAACTGGAGGTAAAGAGGATGGTGTCATCTGCATACATGTGTATTGATAAACTGGTGCAGGAGGAGGGATGATCATTAATGAAAAATGAGATGAGGATGGGACTGAGAAGTGAGGCTTGAGGGATGCCTGCCAGGATGGGGGGGGTGGGGATGTGGTGTCAGCGATTCTAACAGATTGAAATCTGGTGGACAGATAAGATTGAAACCACCTTACAGTGATGGGGAAAGTCCAGCTGCCTCAATCTTCTGTAGGAGAAGAGGGTGGGATATGGAGTCAAATGCCTTGGCTAAATTGACAAATACTGCTGCTGTAAGGAAGCCTTGGTTGGAGGCAGTTTGGATATGGTTGGTAACATGCAGGAGGGAGGAAATTGTGGAATGGTGCTTCCTGAAGCTGGACTGATGGGGTGAGAGGATGTAGTTTGTTACAAGGTAGTCTAACGCTAGGAGGAGTGAGATGGGCCTATAATTGCCTGGCAAGGAGGGGTCACCGCCTTTGTTAAGGGGAATTATGCAGGCCAATTTTCAAGTTAGCGGGGCTGTTCCTGTGGAAAATGAGAGGTTAAGGAGATGTGTAAGCGGCTTGACGATCACAGGAGCTGAGATCTGTAAGAGCTTGGGGTGAATTCCATCCGGGCTCATCTTTGCAGGGTTATGTGAGCATAGGGCTTTGCGAACCTCACGTTCAGTAAGGAGGGTGAACTTGAAGTCATTTTTTATTTTATTTATTTATTTATTGAAAGCATCAGAATTACAACTCTTTGAGTTAGAGACTCCTTTGCAAAGGCTCCACATTAGCAATAAGAGATAGAATACAAAAACAGGAAAACAATATACAGTAAATAGTAAAAAACAAAGGTACAATCAGGTAATGATAACAGTAGGGTGTATATATGAGAACAAACCAAAGTTAGGCAACTAGGGAAATAATGCAAGCCAGGCCAACTCAGACCACACAGGGTCAGGCAGACCTTGTTGGTACAGAGCCCTATTATGGCAGGCAGTCCAAGACAGACCTTGTCAAGAGGGGAAAGGACACTAACCGCCCAGGGTCATGCAGACCATACTGATACAGAGCCCCATTTAAGACAGTAGACAGTCCAGGACAGACCTTGTCAGGAGGGGGGAGGAGGGGCAGACGGTGAAGAAATAATTCAGTTACAGTCACACCTGCCAAGAGAGAGGAGGTGCTCCTTTAGTGAACATTTGTAGGGGAGCAGGAGGAAATCTCAGGCAGAATAGAGTTGAGCCAAAGGGGACCTGGTAAAGGAAGGCCCTCTGGCAGTGAGTAGTTTTGCAGTAAGGTGTAGAGTAAGTAGGCTTACTGGAGTACCTAGTGGTCCAAGGGGTACTGTGGGGGTTAACGAGGAGAAGGCGGCCGGGGAAGGGGTGAAACCAGCAATGATCATCTTGCTAGGAGACAGGTGTGATACTTTAGTCTGCCCTCAAAATTCAGCCAGTTGGAGAGGTGGCACAGGTCGCAGGTGTGGGTGAACCTGTCACAGCCAGTCACCAGATGACAGGCTTTATTAAGAGACACCTTTAGTCTATGTAGTGCAGTATCAGATGCTGAGCCATAAATGACTATGCCATAGTCGATTAGGGAGAGAACGGAACTGGTAACCACTAAGTGGAGGCTTCGGGGGACAGGCAATGATGAAGCCAGTATAGAAGGCCAATTCTGCTATTCACAGCCATGCAGACTAGGTTGATATGGGGCTGAAAGGAGGGGGGTCTAGGGTGATAGTTAAATATTTTAAACTGTGGGCTTGGTTAAGGACAGAGAGATGGTTATTGAGGAAGGTGAGGGAGGTATCCCTCAATTTATTTTGTGGGAGAGAGAAAATCATGACTTTAGCCTTCTTGTAGCTTAAAATAAACTTGTGCTTGACAAACCACTCCTCTGATAATGAGAAAAGACGTTGAAGGTCATGTCAGAGTGGGTCAGGCTCAGTGTGGGAATTGAAAATTACTGCATTATCTGCATATAGTAACATGCAACCAGGACAGGCTTTGGGAAGTGAGATCAGAAAAAGGGAAAAGAGAAGAGGCCCCAGGATGGAGCCCTGGGGCACACCTAACTGGACAGGGAGGCAAGGGGAGAGGGTGGTGCCAATTTTTACCTGTTGCTGCCTTGCTGAGATATAGTGGGAAAACCAGGCAGTGGATTCCATGGATAGGCCTAGAAAGGAAAGGGTTTGAGTGAGAAGGGCATGACAAACCATGTTGAACACCTTGGTATGGTCAATGTAGATGGCACCTACCAGATGACCCTGGTCCAAGGCTTTGTGAATATAGTCGGTGAAGTCCAGAAGGGCTGTGGTTGTGCTGTGACCCTTCCAGAAGCCGTGTTGTTCAGGGAAAAACAGATTATATTTGTCTAGGTAGTCAGAAAACTGGTCAGACATGATTTTTTAGAAGCTTTAGAAAGGGGCGGGAGACTGGAAATGGGACAATAGTTACTGGGCAGGGTGTGGTCACCACTCTTGAAGATAGGAATGACTACAGCAGTCTTCCACTGGGATGGGAACTGTCCCAAGCTAAAGGAGAGGTTGAAGATCTTAGTTAAAGTGGGAAGGACAAGATCAAGTACAAGGTTTAGGATCTTTAGATTAAGCGAGTCACTACTGAAGTGAGTTTTCCCAGTACCCGGTTGAGGTAGGTTTTGGTTTCACTGGATGCGATGGCTTTAAAGCGAAAAGGTGGAATACCTAGTTGAGGACATGAAGGGGAGGGTGAGGGGAGAAAAAGTCTGGGGGATGACACTGCCAAGGTCAGTAAAGGCAGTGTTAAAATGTCCCACATTATGGAGGGGTCCTGAATGAGGGTGCTATTGACACTTAACATTGAGGGTGTGGGGGGGCAGTGGTTTACTATTAAGCCCTTTATGTTGTCCCAGAATCTGAGGCCAGTGTCCCAGGTGGACTCGAGCTTGTCTTGGTAGTAGGCGGCCTTAGCCCTATGGATATCCCTAATGCACTTATTTCTATCTTCGCAATACCACTGTCTGTCAGCAGGTAGGCCAGATGCTATGGCTCAGTGCCAGAGGTTATCACGTGCACACATCTGGTCAAGGAGGGTCTGGTTGACTGAGGGTGTGTCAGCACCTTTGATATTTTTCTTAGTGAGGTGTGCAAAGTGTTCACAGACTGCGGTAAAGGAGGAGGAGATGAAATGGGCAATGGCAGAGTCAGTGTCCATGGCTTCACAGATAGGGGACCAGTCTCTGTTTAAGAGGAAGTCCCTAAGGGGTGGTTAAGGACCCCTTTCTTTAGTGTGCACAGGGTGATGACCTTTGGAGGGTTTTAGAGTAGTTAGACCAGTGACATTGAATAGAGGAGTGGTCGCTCAGTATGTCTGGGAGCACCTGGACGTCAGAGAGGTGCCCAGGATAAGTGGTGAAGATAAGGTCAATCATACTGGCCCTGCCAGTTTGGGGGTTCAGACATGTAGGGGAAATAACCACCTGTGTGAGGTAACAGGCAGCAGTGGCATCCCTAAAGAAAGCAGCAGAAGGGGACTGCCAGTTTATATTGAAGTCTCCTAGTGTGATGACTTCCGCCTTACGAGGAGGTGAGAGATATAATCCAGGATGGAGCTGATGGCTAGTTTCTGGTTGCAGGGAGGAATATAGACAGCCATAATCAGAATGGATTTGTCTGAATGGCCTACTGTAAGTTCGACAGTGAGAGCCTGGGCTTGAAATACATGGCAGCAGAGAAAGTCTCTGATATACAGGGCACACCTATCACCTCTTTTCCCTACTCTGTATAAGAAGAAGATGTAATAACCTGGTACTGCCACAGATGAGTCATTTGCTTTGGGAGAGAGCCAGGTCTCAACAACAGTGAGGGCATTTGGCTTGTGTAATGCTACCCAGCCTTGTAGCGGATAGTGTTTTTTTGAGAAGGCTACATATGTTAAAAGAAACCAGAAGAATTCCACACATCCTTTTGGATATTGGGTTAGGTATGGTATGGTTGAGCATAGTAGACAGGTTAGGTTTGGGGTGGACATTGCTAGAGAGAAGCAGTAGGAGTAGGAGTATTCTATGTAGAGGGCATTTGAGAGGCTTGGGCATGTGGGCCTGATGACAGCTACACAGCTTGGACCCCCTTATAGGGATGGGAAGGGCAGTAACATGGGGCAAAAGGAGGTAGAAGAGGTGTAGTGAGTTAAGGCATATGAGGGCATGAGTCTTGAGGTCAGGGGAAGGTAGGTGGGAGCATAAGAGGGGAGGGTGTTGAGATAGTAGCACTCAAGAGAGGCTAGTAGACAAAGGCTGAGATGCAGGAGGAGGGTTGTGGGAAGTCTCGAAGGAGGCTAGGATAGCATGGAGTAACAGGCTAGCTAGTAGTGATGGAGGGGTAGTGTGACCCATGGCTCAGGGCACAGCAGTGTGTAGAACACTTGGGTAGGTAGGGTAGAGGGGACATAAGTAAAGGGAGGCAGACAGAAGGGGAAGCAGAAGACTGATATGTTAGTACAACGGAAAGGTTGCTGCCTCAAATGCAGAGGGTACAGGGTTCAAGATCCGGGACCAGAGCTTGGGAGGAGGGCGTGGGAGAGGATGGAAAACAAATGAGGTAGCGGTCAGAAGGGGAGATGGAAGTAGAGAGAGTAGGTTAGAATGTAAGGAGCTTGGGGAGAAGTGGCTACTCAGGACTGACCCCTAGTGATCAGTGGGTATAAGCAGCAATAGGGAAAACCGGGACTTTGAAAAAAGAACAGCAGGTCATGTGACCAGTAAAACCCAATATATTTAGAGTCTGTCTTGGGTGGGAGGGTGTTGGGGTGGGCAGGGCAGTCAATGCAAAGCATTGACAGCCTTGCAACCCCCCAAAGAGATCCGGTGCTCCGTTTACCTTTGCACCCAAGTCCTGCTGTTTGTTCCTTGATGAGCATCGTGTGAAGGTGGAGGATCCAGCAGAGTCTGTGTGGCCATATCCTGCTATCCACTCGAATCATTGGTGAGAAAGTGTGTGTGAGAGGGTTCCAGCTGGGGCCTAGAGGTGGAGGAGAACAAAGGGAGAGATCAGGATTAGGAGTTAGAGGTGGTCAGTCCGTACTGCTCATGCGCATGATTCAAACCAGGGGACTCCTAAGATGGTGACTGGAGTGGATCCGTGGATCCGTGCAGATAAACAAAGCACAAGAGAGGCAGTACAGGTTACAGGCAAGTGTACACAGTTGAGGACACAGCTACTCTAGCAGTTGAATCACAGCAGGAGAACACATTTCAACAGCACTACACAATTAAGGTACGCAGGATTTAGAGTGTAACCTCCAGCTATACCAGAGTAGAACCACTTAAGGCAGAAAAAAATCAGTTGCAATATGCCAATAGAAATTGGCACAGCTCCCATGGAGCACAAAACAGTCCTTTGATGATAAAAAACACCCCCCTGAAGAGATCCAGTACTCCGTTTACCTTTGCACCCGAGTTCTGCCATCTGCTCCTCGTTGAGCACTGTGTGGAGGTGAGGATTCCAGCATGGCCTGCATGGCCGTGTCCTGCCATCTGATCCTCTCATCAGTGAGCAAGTGTGAGGGAGGGAGATCCAGCAGGGCCTTTTGCAATAGATTCCTATCGTCTGCTCCTCGATGAGCATAGTATGGAGGTGGGGGTTCCAGGAGGACCCATGTGGCTGTGTCCTGGCATCCGCACCACTTGTCGGTGAGCAAGTGTGAGGGAGGGGAGTTCCAGCAGGGGCCTTTGTGCCTGAGTCCTGCCATCTGCTCCTTGATGAGCACTGTGTGGAGCTGGGGGTTCCAGCAGGACCTGTGTGGCCATGTCCAGCCGTCTGCTCCACTCATCAGTGAGCAAGTGTGTGGGAGGGAGTTCCAGTAGGTGCCTTTGTGCCCAAGTCCTGCTGTCCACTCCTCAATGGGCACTGTGTGAAGGTGGAGGTTCCAGCAGGGCCTGTGTGGCTGTGTCCTGCTGTCCATGTGGGAGGGGGGGTTTCAGCAGGGGCCTTTGTGCCTGAGTCCTGCCATCCGCTCCTCGATGAGCACAGTGTGGAGGTGGGGGTTCTGCAATGCCTGTGTGGCTGCATCCTGCTGTCCATGCCACTCGTTGGTGAGTAAGTGTTATTGCTAAGGGGAGGTGGTGGTGGGACTGGATTAGGAGGGGGGAGCCATGTGGTATGGCACAGTAAGTGAAAAATGGGTTGAGGATTTCAGAAGCACGGGTCGGGTCAATGACTGGTTTGTCATGAAGTTTGAAGGCGGTGGTGCGGGGCTGGGCTGGGGGGGTCATGGATTGTGTGCACAACTTTCCAGAATTAAGGGGGCTTAGCATGTAAAAGTTGTGACTTAGAGTAGTCTGCCTTTGCTGTTCTTATGGGCTTGGTGCAGGCATTACGGAGGGTATTAAAAGCTTACCTGCTCAGAGGGTTGGGATTAGATTTAAAGTATGACCAAGCCTTGTCTATTTCCTTGTATTTTGCATGGGTGGATGCAGAGATCCAGGGGTGGTGCTGCTTCTTGACCCTGGACTTATTCAGAGGGCCAAGGACATCCCATGTCAACTTCAGGAGCTGAGTAGACAGGTTGTCAGTCAGCTTGGTATAGAATGGTTAGGAGGGTGTCGGTGTCCAACACGTTTAGAGGACAAGTGTTGATGTACTTTGGTGCAGATTTGAGCAGTTGTGTTTTCCTGATACCGTAAGTAATACAGTGGTCATTTAGTGCATTAGAGAGGATACCAGAGGAGGTTAATCTGTGAGGGTGGGAGGTAAGGATCCAGTCTAATGAAGAATGGTTTTGGGAGTTGAGGTTGTAGCGGGTGGGTTCATTGATCATTTGGGTGAGATTAAGGGGCTCAATTTTGGAGGTGTGAGCTTTTGAGGAGGGGGCTAGCCAATCCAGGTTGAAATCACCTACAAGTTCCAGTTCCCCTCTGGATGCTTGGTAGGGCAAGGTCAGAGTGGTAAGGGTGGTGATGAGGGAGTCTCAGGATAGGCGGGGAGATGTGTAGAGCATACCTAGGAAATGTGCAAGTGAGGCAGGAAGAGAGAGTTGAACTATAAGGAGTTTATGGGAGCTGAGACAAGCTTCTTTGTGAGTAACTGAGCTCACAAGTGGTTGTTTTGTGTGGATAGCTACACCACCAGCTCTTTTACCATGGTCCTGCCTGTGTAGAGTATATTTTGGGAGAGTGAGGGAGGAGTTGGGGGTTTTAGCAAAGAGCCAGATTTCTGTTAAACATAGCAAATCTGAAGCTTGCTCCAGAGGTGTGCAAGAACAAGGGGGCACAATTTGAAGATAGAGGGGGAGCGGCTCAGAGGTAATGTAAGGAAGTATTTTTTCACAGAGAGGGTTGTGGATGCATGGAACGGCCTTCTGGAGGAGGTTTTGGAGTCAAAAACAGTGGCTGAATTCAAGCATGCATGGGACAGTCATAAGGCAATTCTAGGGGGTGGGGTAGAAAGAAGTAGGCTGCTGGTTAACTAGGATCTGCAGCTTATCCATTAGGTAGGGAAATGGGCAGACTGGGTGGGCCAAGCAGTCCTTATCTGCTGCTAAATTCTATGTTTCTATGTTTCTATCCAGCAAGTTAGAAGGTCAATCTTTGGCAGGAGACTTCTAATGTTGATGTGGGTGATTGATAGACCTTTGTGTGAGCTGAGAGAAGTGGGTATGGCTATGGGGCCAGGGTTGTGTTTGATGTCCCCTGAGAGAAGGAGGAGGGTGAGGAGAAGGAACGAGTAGGTTGCAGAGAGCCTATATCTCTGAGTGTCAAACTCTATGTTGGAAACAAGTCTGGTGGCCCTGATTAGGGAAGCAAAGGTTAACATCTGCAGTGGTAAGATGCTGGTAGAGATGTGGGGGAAGGGGAGAGGGAAACGGAAAGGCATATGTTGCGGCGAGAGGGAGAAGGTAGCAAGTCTAGAGGGGAAGATGCAGGGTATTATGAGATAGGCAGCTGTAGAGACAGTGGGGCTAGGGTGAGTGCAGGAAGGAAGGAGGAGTGGGAAGAAAAATGAGGAAGAGAAGAGGGGAGAAGGTGTGGGCATACATAGTCAGGCCTGGGAAGTGAGGTTATGGGTTGGGAGAGAGGGGTTACTGGGGCTTTATCCCAGAGATTTCAAGTGGACTTGCAGAGAATTGGGGTAGGGAGATCAAGATCATTTTTGTAACTGCCTTTGCAATTTATTTTTTATTCTCAAAAAAACAATAGGGGAGCTAGGGTGAGGGAGAGAGATCTGTGGACAGAATCTCAAGTTTAGTGAGTGGGGTGGCCGGCGTCAACCTCTACACTTCTGTCCTGCAACAGGGCAGAAGGTATAATAGATGCAGAAGTATAAAGAATAGTAGAGCTGCAGAAATAGTGCAGTGGTAGGGCAGCTGCCTTTAGTGTAGAAGGTTGGGGGTTCAAAGCTGCCTTGAGTCAGGTGGAAAACAAGTAATGAAAAAAGGAAATAGGAGGATAACGCTAGGGGAAGAAAAACTATGTAGGGTAGTTGGAGAGATAGAGTAGCTAGAGAATTAGGTAGCAATTAGTACTCATTAGTGACTCCTAGTGGCCAAGCAGTATAACTTGCTAAAGGGGTTATGGGCACTGAGAAAACTCAAGACAGAGTCACATGACCATAAGCCCCAATAAATGTAGGGACGACCCTGAGGGGAGGGTGGGGCAGTTGACACTAACACAGTTCACACCACCGTGTACTTTTCAGGCAAGGCACCTACTGTTCAGGTCTCTGCTGCATGCTCCAGTGTGAAGCCTGGTAGAAGGCTTCACACCGCAGCAGATAGAATTTCACAGAAGAACCAGGAAAATCTTACCCTAGATTAGCCGGTGGAATTCTACATTCTAGCACTATTTGTGGGATAAAACACATTAAATAATTCAGACTATGTCAAGTTTGTTTTCCTTTCTACAGAGTTTTAAAATAATACATAACTTATTTCTCACTCATCAGCAGTCGAACTTGAACTTAACATACAAAGTCTAAACATTCTGAAATGTATAAAGTACAGGAACATTTATTTAAACCAGTTTCTTATAGACAAACTAAAGCTTATATAACTGATACTACCGCAAACTTGAACATGTAAACAAATCTCAGCATAAACTGCATAATTTAGCAGCTACAAAATTCTGCAAGATATAGAACTTTGAAAACTGTATGCTTGCTGAATGATTTACAGAATCAGTTACCCTCTTTTATTGAGCAATTGAAAACCATTTTTGTTGTGCCTGCCCGCTGGCACATTGGCAAGGCATGCGCATGTGGTGCCAACATCCCGGGTTCAGAGACGGACTCGGGAGTCAGAGGGCCAGCCGGAGGAAGAGGGATTGAGCATCCTGGGGGCAGCTCTCCTTCTCTGGGAGGAGGGGAAGGGTGCCCAGCACTTCAAGGACCCCTGGTGGAGGCTGGAAGTACCACCACAGCTGGTGCCACTACCTAGAGGGGCAGGAGCAGATGCTAGATGTCACTGCATACCCTGCCCCCAGGGATCCACATTTAAAAAGAATACTGCTGCTTCCCTCCATGACACTTCATCCCATGCTGGCCATTTCCTGATGCTGCCTGTGATGGTAAAAGTTGTTCTGCCACATGTCCCTATCCCATGGCCCCACCCTGGGTGGCAAGCCAGGGGTTTCTCTGGTAGGAGATTCCTGCTGGAGTCCTGACTTCAGGTCCATGGTCCGGGCCGACTGATGGCCCCACCCAGTGGGGGCAAGCCTGGGATCAGATTGCAGGTAGATTGGAGGACAGGTGGAGTTCAGGGTGGGTGCTGAGTCTCCAGATGTGCAGTGTGAAAGTGTACCCTGTTAATCCCTCCTTAAACATGTTTAGTAACCAGCTGCCTTGTTTGGCCTTCAGAGCCTTTGGCACCTTCCCTTAACTAAACCTACATGCCACTTTAATTAGTTGTACTGTTGGAATTTGGAACTTTTAGGCCCTCTCTAAGCCATGGCCAATTTCCAAGCCAATGACCACCGCCTAAGCTAGATTTAGTTCCTGAGGGATGAAATGGTTATGATCTGCATTCCCTCGGCTGAGTCCAGTATAAACTAACACCTTCATACATGTATAAGAAAGAATGTACATTCCACAATTAATGTTATGTGTTGTTGTTTACCTGTTCCCCACTAGTGCAATGGAATGTTTATACTGTATCGTTCAAATGTAATTCTGTATTCCTACTACTACATTTTGTATGTATTCTATGTTTGTATATCCATCCATGACTAACTGCAGGTCCACCTTGCAAATGAGCTTGCTCAATGGTGATCGCCTGGATAAATAAAGATTTGATTGATTGATTGATTGATTGATTGAAAAAGCTCAATAAATTGCAACCAAAAAAAAATTAGAAGAAAATCATTTTTATTGTGTCTTTAGAGTTAACCAAGGAGAACCTGTAATTTATTTCTAAAGCATAGTGTATCCCTTCTTGGAAATACTTAGCAAAACAAGGGTGATAAATCACAAAACCCACTGATGATCAACTGTCTCAGCAAACTTTCACTGCAATGGAGGTTTTTGACTTTTAAAAACAGAGCTTTTCAATGAAGGCAAGGAAAAGAACAACTCCACTTGAAAAACTGCACTTACAGTACATCAGTGTATCAGTACAAAATATGCTCTTATGTTTTGTACAAAGTGAGGCAAACAAAATTCAGGCAATTGGTGAATGGTAGTTTAAAATGATTGCATGCATATGGCATTCTACTGGTCTAACATTTTGCACCAAGTGCTTCATCAGAAATGTATGACCAGTGCCAACTTTCAAATTTAATGCCAGTCTACACTTGATGTCACAGCTACAGCATCACAAGTGCCTATGTTCAAACATTCAAATACATATTTAATATAAAAACTGCCAAAAAGTAAAACATATTTAGAAAGTAATTTAAGGTAATGTTCAGGAGAGAGAGCAACATGACTCTTTTCTTCCTAATATGTGTCCATTTTCCACTATTTAAATAGCTGTCACAGATGTCAGTCTCCTTTCCTTTTCAACAAAATGGCCTGAATAAAAAAACAAAAACAAAACAAGAAGTAATTATAAAATGAGCATCCAGAATAAAGAAGTCTCATTGGTTAAAATATATCATGTGACTATGTATAAAATCTGTTTCATGCACAGTCATCCTGCTCCTAAACCACATCACACAATGAGCAAATCAGTCCTCCTAAAATCAGAACTATCTTCCATCAGTCCCCCTACAACCAAAATTGATCTTTCATTGCAAACATGGTTGCTATCTTTACACTGTAAAAAAACCTTCAGCTGGTCCCTAAAAATAAAACTACCTTAAATAAAAAATAAAACAAATTAATTAAATGTTGTTTCCATGATCATCACACTTTTCTTATACACATAAACAAATCAGAAACATTAAGTATTGTTTATAGTTTTCACTACAACTGTTTCTTCGCCAACAATAACAAATTCCCCTTCTGTCTTTACTTGCTCATCAGGGAAATCTCTTCTGTTTGCCCTGACAGTGAGATAATTGAGTTTCTGGCTATAACAGAGGTCTTAGTGTGTGTGTGTGTGTGTGTGTGTGTGTGTGTGTGTAGTATGTTAGGAGAGAAACATTCTGCCAGTGGAACTAAGCAAACTTTTTAATCCATGTGTCCCATGGGAAACATTCCATGATAAACATTCCATATCTTGAATCTTGATGCCAGCAAAGGACAAACTTTGTCCAGCAGTAACCCAATGACATCATCTATGGCATCATTTGCTGTGAGCATAAGCACTATTTTATCATAAATGCACACACTTAAATCTATTATTTCTACTTATAAACATGCTTTCCCAACTATAAAAAGTAAAAAAAAAAAAAGAAAGGAGCCTATTTTATAAGCACAATAAGCCACTCCAGAGTGTGTATGAAACATATTTTACTTCCAGGGGCTGAAAGACACTCAGCCTATGGCCTCATGCCTCACCACGCCCCTGGGCATGTGGGAAAGTATGTTTCATACACACCCCGTCATGTCTTATTGCTTACTTATTTACAAAACTACATCATAACTGCACAGTCATAGAAGCATAGACTCTAGTGGCAGAGATTGAAGGTCTTTCATGTCTGCCCATAGAATTATTATCTCACCCCAGACCTTGTGTCTTGGAGGTTATACCCCTCTGACCCCCACCTGCATCTCTTCCCTCCCTGGTTCCACCTAGTAGCACTATAATTTGTAATGCAGTACAGTCAGTTCAGATGTGTCTAATGTGAGATGGAATATGGGGGGGGGGGCTAACAAAATAAGAATTGGAGCATATATAGGTATACAGGGGTATGAGTTTAACTGGACCACACTATCAAAGTATTGAAACTGTGTACATTTTACAGTGTTAGATACATGGGCAAAAGTTCTACAGTATGGCCAGCAATAGTGTACCTTCTGAATATACATCATTTTATTATCAGCAGTGTACAATGAGGAAACAACACATTATTTAAGAACAGTTCCATCTCGACCTTATCATTCAGACCTGGCCACTGTAAGGCACCCAATGTATGTATTCAGAGTTGTACTATTTGGTCTATTCTGTTTTCACAATCCCCTTTTTGGATCTTTTATAACATGTGCAATTCCAAAAGCCCTAATAATGTTAAGTTATTTCCTTTATCTACTGCTGTGTGTCATGCCATCTCTTCCTTTGCAAATAGTGCCTTTAAATAATGAAAAATATGTATTCTACAATGTGGACCTCCTTATACTTTTTGTAACTAATATGACAAATTCAGAGAGAAAGAGAAGTGAGAGAAAATAAAGTTTTCTCTTGGAGGAGGATGGAATGCATCATTTAGAAAATATAATGAAAATTTGCCATACTACCGTTTATAACTTTATCTGGATGTTTGAAAATATATAAAAGAATTACTAGTTCTATTTCTGCTTTACTGTATGAACATTTTTGTAGGCG
The DNA here is from genome assembly GCA_016271365.2 of Neoceratodus forsteri. Classification (NCBI taxonomy): domain Eukaryota; kingdom Metazoa; phylum Chordata; order Ceratodontiformes; family Ceratodontidae; genus Neoceratodus; species Neoceratodus forsteri. The sequence continues at coordinate 879,484,332 of CM028129.1, forward strand.
TCTGACTATGACTACTTTAAAATAATGGTATATCTTGAATTTTATTATGTAATAGATAACTAGACCATGCATGTTTTGCTTTAAAACAAGTGGGTTAGCTCTATTACTTCAGGATTGTTCCACTACTACTACTACTAGTACCTTAAAGGTTTGTTTTCAGAACTATGAGCATAGATCTAAACACAGTATTATATCAGAACCTACATAAGTAATTTGATAAAATTGCTAACCGTTTTATCAACTAGACCATCGACATTTTAAACCAAATTACTGTAGTTATTTTTCTGTCTAGGCTGTTATTTTGTACATCTATAATGAATTTGCTTGCCATGTTAGAAGGCAGAATGAGTTTTTTAAGTTATCATTTATTTACTTATATACAGTATTTATTTTGCAATGAATGAAAAAAATATGAGTAAAACTGAAAAAAATAAAACCTTAAAAATGAAATTGACCATAACCACTTTAAAATGTACTTTAATAAACATTATGTTGCAACTACAGTGATCAGTCAAAAGCTCCCTTTTACAGCAGATGGTTTTGCAATTTACTAGGGAATGCTATTTTTTTTATTATTATAATAAGTTTTCCAGGGTTTTTAGCTCATTCTGGTAATCTTTTCAATATGCGTATGTAAAAAGCATTTGATTTCCCCAACTAGTCACATAGTGCTCTTGTTTATGGCAGTATAATACATACCATGACAACATATTGTGATGTCATAAAGAGCAATTGTGATGTCAGTTGATGACAGTGAGATGTTTTCTGAAAGATGCAAGGAATAAGTGGTTTGTTATCTAAAATACATTAAAAACCAATGAAAGGAGAAAATAACAAAACCTAGAAATTAGGAAAGCTAAACATACATAATTTTTGTTGTAACTATAACAATGCAAAGCCTTTTCCTTTAGTAGATACCTGGGACAGAAAGGGTCTGACTGAATTCTAGCATCCATTATTTTTAACATCAAAGCTACCTAAACTGTTGGACCATCTATTAGAAGGACCAATAAAATCCATGTTTTGAAGGGGGGGGGGGGGAGAACCAGTTGTAGCAAACAACAACACAAATTGCATTTGTGTCATTTTTGCTTCCAATTGTGACGTTTTGCTGCAAACAGATTTAGCTTTTGAAAATATGTATGTATGAATGTATTTAAAGGGTACCTAAACAAGCAGTTTATTTAAAATTACGAACTCCAAAATCTGGCTTCCTTGCAAGGTAAAGTAAAGGCTACTGTTTACATTTATACTAAAACTGTGTTTATGTAAATAACATAAATGCAGCTTCATAGCTTTGAAAAATGTAAACATCAGCCTGTGACTTACAAAAAACAGCTTTGCCTTCACCCTAAGATGTCTGCTGTGTTAAGTGATGAGTCATGATGACATCATCAGAGCCAGAGCCGGAGACTAACATAGATTCCTATAGACTAACTAGTTTTTCTTTCCCTCTTTGTTTTGAATTGTTTTACCAGAATGATCAATACCATGTGTTAACATGTGGATTATTTTGATCAGTACACATGTTAGGCTATGATTTTGTTCATTTTATTTACTTTAACTTGCTGAAAATGTTTTGCAATCTAGCTGACTTTCTCTTTGGCAAACTGCAGAACAGTACAACACTTCAAATACTTGATGATCTACTGGTTATGTGATGCCCTGAATTTATTTTTTTTGTTAACCAAGAGAGACACATTATACTGAAACCTTATTTAAAGTTGTGGTCTGGCAGCAGAAGTTAAGTGACTTGCTCAGGGTCACACAGTGAAGTACTGGTCTGGTTCAATTCCAAAGCTCATGCATGCTTGTTAATCCACAAAAAAAGCTTCTCTTGTATTCTTTTCCCAAGTGAACCCCCTGTACCTAGCCTGCCTTCTGTTGAACATCCCACAATCCATATCGTGTCCTTAGTATTGGCTGGGGCTGTGTATAAGCTTGCGGTCTTGTGAGGAGAATTATCACACCTCAGACTGTAATCATATACCTCAGAGAGTTGTGCATGCCTACACTGATACTAATCATCAGCTGGCACCGTTAATAAATACCTCCTAAATCACATTTGTCCACTTTTTCAATGTTTGACTTCTACTCCCACGGTAAACATTGAGTGGATCACCACCTTTCTGCACAGTGAAGGCAGTATGTACAGTTCCCCTGTTGTGTTTTTGTCCCGCCTCATTAACCAACAATTGGATCTTCATGGAGGGCAAAGCAATAAGCCTCAGGACTCACAAGAAAAACTGCTGTTCCTGCCCTCATAAGGGATAACAATATTATTATTATATTATATTATATTATATTATATTATTAGCAGGAGAGACATACTAATGCCTTGAGTGAATCCACCAGACTTCCAGTGTCAGTCTACTCCTTTACCTGTGATCTGCAGAACCCAGCAGGACATTTCCCTGCAAATCATCTCCAGTACTTTTTAGTGTCCTACTCCACAATGCGAGCTGGTTGGCTACCACCCTTCTAAATCTTGAATGATCTATACACAGGTCCCTCAATACTGTCCTAATAAACATCAACACCCTCCCCCCCCCCACACACACACATACACATACATCTGAGGGTAATCTCCCTGCACTGAATTCAAGTAACACTTTAAGTGCAGCCCTGCCACTCTGAGTATATGTAATCATTGGCTGTTCTCATTCACAGTCAGGTAGTGATCATGGTGCGGGCAGTCCTACATTTCAGATCTCACAGTAATCTGCTAAACATTCCCTTCCTGTCTTCCCCTAACCTGAATATAGCTGTACCCTGCTGTAATGGCTTCTTCAGTCCCTCTCTGGCGTTCTTTCTTCTCTTCTCTTCTGGTTCCCACACCAAAAACTGGTGAGCTCACTACCCTTCTGCATCATGAATGTGGTTAGTACAGTTGCCCATGTTATTGTTACATATTAATAATAATCATGACCTTCTGGCAAGTCAGGCTGATAGCAGCAGGGCACAAGGGGAAATATAGGCATTCCTATCCATACAAGATCTAATCCACCTATGATTAGGCACTATTAAATGACATGCATAATGATGTGCACACCCATCATTTAATAGTGCCTAATCAAAGGTAGCCTAGATCTTTTAAAGATAGGAAAGCCTATAATTCCCCTTGTTCTCTGCTGCTATCAGCCTGACTTACTGGAAAGATTTGTTTATTTTTGATATGTCAAAAAACCTGGGGACTATACTACTTGCATTCATGATGCACAAGGGTGATGAGCTCACCAGTTTTTGGTATGAGGAAGAGTAGTGAAGAATGAATACCATAGGGGGACTAAGAAGGCCACTCTTGCAAGGTACTGTTATATTCAGGGAAGGGGGAAGACAGAAGGGAAGAAATTTGAGCAGATCACTGTGAGAAATAAGATGTGGGGCTGCCAGCACCAAGATCACTACCTGACCCTGTTGTCCTGGTCAACATCCCCCTTCCCATAAAACTAGTTCATACAATTGTTCAAGGCTGATTGTGGGTATTAATGTGTGAATTGGCTGCCACTACATATTCAGTCACTTCACTACCAGTCTAGCATTGTTGTAAAGCACTTTGGGATACAATGTGTATGAAAGCACTATATAAATACTGATTCTTATTATTATTATTTCCCATGGGAAAAGAAGATAAGACAAGACAAGCATATTTTTGATTTCCAAGAAAGTATGAACTCTGGCACTGGACAACAGAAGAACATTGCTACAAACAAGTGGTGGATCTAAAGGGAGGTGAAGGGTGCGGCTGTAACCTCCTTCCCCCCCCATTGTAAAGTACTCACTTGCTGCTGCTGCATTTCATTTTGTTAAAGAAGTCTGATTTATGGATTGTACAAATGTTTACATTCAAAAATATTTATTACATTTGTAGTTTCAGTCAAAAACATACTAGAAAAGCATATTAGCAGAAAATATAAGATTTCATAAAATGTTAAAAAGTTCATATCAAGTATGCACATACGCCCAGCACCCCCACTGTAGCATCCTGGATTTGCCATAACCACTAGACCACCAGGTTATTCAAGATTTGTACTGCACTGTGGTTTGCCAAAGACAAAGTCAGTTGGATTAAAACACAATTTCAGCATGTTAAAGTAAACAAAATGAACAGAAGCATAGCCTAACATGCATTTTCACTATTTTGGTGAAACAATTCTATACTAAGGGAAGAATGAACTAGTTAGCACTACAGAGAGCCATATAGCTCTCTGACTGACTTCGAAGATGTCATCACTTAATACATTTAGCGGCCATTTTAAGAAGCAGATAAGGCAGTTTTTTTGAAATTGGAAGGTTGATTTTACATTTTTCAAATGCTTTGGAACCACATTTAGGCAACTTATATAAATGTAGTTTTAGCATTAATGAATTCAGCAGCCTTTCCTTTAGTCCCGTTTGAGGTAAGATTTTTGAATAGTTTTTGTCAAAATGTTGTTTGGGTATCCTTTAAGCAGATTCAGATGCAGGGGCAGTGTGCATTTGTATCCATGTCTGACCCTTTTAAACTGCAGATGTTTGTCTTTAAAATGTTCTGATTCTTTTATTGTTTTAAACCATTTTATATGTGAAATAACACATGTATTTTATGCTTGATAGTAACATCCCTCCTATTATTTAGATTTTTCTCTGATGGTCTTAGTATATGAACCTCCAGTTGGGAATTTTAGTATAGCACAATTCCCTGTCTCTCATTTGTTATTTGTTACATTTGTTTTAATCAGGCAATATTCCGGAAACAAAAGATATTGCAGTGGCTAACTACAGTTCAGCTGAGATTCTCTTCAACCTTCTGTTGCTGAATTCAACTTTAGCTGAGCACATTAACTGCTCTACTGGGTTTAACGTGAACCTTTTTTGTCCTATTATGTTAACCTAGTTTTATTATCATGCCATTTAAAGTCATATCAATAGTATTACTTACCATCAAAAGAAAGATATTGCATCAATATGGCTATTATTGTTGATATATTGATATTACTCGCCATCATCAAAAGAAAGACATTGCAACAATATGTTTATTATTGTTCATGCAATTATATGAGGGCCCTATTTTGGTTGATTTCAGAGGTAACACAAAATGAGTAGTTGTCACCCACTCCATTGCACCACCAGTGGCACCACCCATAAATGCACATCCCAGCCACAGTCTCACAATACAAAAGAGAGGAATCCCATTAATAACCTAGAAGACTGTTCACATATGTGGTGCTATGGTGAATTATAATATGGACCTGGCACATGCTCCAGTGTTACATTGTAGTGTAGAGTTGTTCAAAATCTTTAAATACTGCTTTTCATGAAATTTCACTAAATGGTAATTTCATGGAATTCCTCAGAATTCCACTGGAAGTACAATCTGCCTTTATGAAAGTGTTTGTGGTTTCTTATTTAAAGTGCAGATTCATTTTCTGCAGTTTGCATAAGCTACAGATTCAGTTTCTGCAGTTTACATTGATTCTTCAATTCAAGAGTAGTTTCCTCTTTACAGAAGGATATTTTTGGTAAGAATAAGAAACAGACTTTAAAACAGTAATACAGTGATGGGACTTGAGTTAGGGCTTCAGCAATCCAACTGGGAAGTAGTTAATGAAATTCATTTTCTCTTTTTTTTTAATTCAATATACAGTATTTTATTCAGATTTTACTTATGGTACAGAAGTAGATTCCAGCAATCAGTCTGGGTTACAAAATTATGAATTGCATTTGAGCTATGAGACTGCATGAAAAACATAGTATAGTACACAAGTTTATAATCAATATGAAAATAAAGGAAAAAAAAATCCAGATTCCCCATACATAATATCTTAACTTATTCCCTCTTCAATGGTACCAAATGCATAATTCTGATAACATTAATACACTAAACTTTAACTAACGAGCGTGTCACATGGGGATCTATGGTTTCCATGCTGTTAGAAGAGCATCAAGAGAGCCCCATTTATTCAAGTAAGACTGTAATCTATTGTGCATCATAGCTATGTGTTTTTCAAGTTGGAGAGCCAGAAGCATTTCTTTATGCCATTCCAACACAGTAGGCAATGAGGTATCCACCCAGTGTCTCATTATAACCAGTTTGGCTACACCAGCTATTAAGGCCATATAGGCTCATCTCTGTTTAATTGTTCCTGAGGGTAAATAGTTAAGCAAGCAAGCTTCAGGCAAAAATAATGGTTCTAATCCCAATAGGGGGTCTAGAGAGTTTTTGAAGGATTGCCAGAATAACTGGACTTTAGGGCAAGTCCATAACATGTGGTATAAATCTCCATTTGCTCCAAGACATCTATGACACTGTGAGGAATTAAGTTTCCCGATCTTAGGAAGCTTAACTGGAGTGAAATATAGGTTATGCATAATATTGTATTGAATTAGATGAAGCCTGTCTTGTTTAACTTATCTATATAGGTTAATCCACATTTGTTGCCAAACTTCATTGGTCTCCTCGAGAGAAAGTTTATGAACCCAGTAGTAACATATCCTTTAGGAAATTGAGCATCAAGATGCTGTAATTCTATATAGACTTTGGATACTGAGTGTGGTTGGTTGGCAATCTGGAAGAGGGATGATAGCTCAATCCTAATGGGACCAAGTGGAGGTATCTTACTTAAAAAAGAGACTACTGCATGTCTAACCTGCCAGTATTTAAAGGAGTTTCCAGCTGTGTGAGGGAATCTTGATTGGAATTGAAGATAGGGAAGGGCTTTGCCATTGGGGGCAATATCTGCAAGCTGAAGTCCTACCAAAGAAGTCCAGAAGGCCACGGAAATAGTTCTATTCTGAATCTGGAAGTGGGGGTTGCCTAGTAGTGGTTGATCCAGAGAGTTATGCCAGTCCAGATTCAGATGTTTTTGTACTTGGTGTAACGCTCTTAAGGACTATCCTATTGGAGTTTTCCATAGTTTATGGGGGATATATTTTGGGAGAGCATAGAGCAAAGCAGGAAGCATGCAGGAGTTATTAAGAGCAACCGTCTTCTTAATGTTTAGCCGGGGGGGATGTATGATCCTACATTTACCTCTCCCGATGCACGTATCTAATACACTAGCTTACTTATATGATCAGCCCCCTAATAGGTGAAAAAGGATGGAAGGGAAAGCCCACCATGTGATTTTGATGCAGTAAGTTTATGGTAGGCCCTTCTAACACTTTTCCCTTTCCATATATATTGGTTTAACATTTTTTGTAGAGATAAAAACCATGATTTGGGGAAAAAGAATCCTAACATGTTTAAGTGGTAAAGGATGTGGGGTAACACATTCATTTGAACTATATTAATCCTTCCCCATAAAGAAATTGGCAGCAGGTTCCACCAATCAAGATCCGTTTTAATTTTACTTAGTAGGTTAGTGAAATTTTCCTTTTTCATTATGGGGACTTCTCTACACAATTTAATACCCAAGTATTTCAAAGACTTCAATTATCATTTCAAACCAAATTTTTGTACATCTAATGATAACAACTTACAATTCAGTGGGAATACACTAGTTTTGGAAAGGTTATGCTTATAGAAAGAGACCTTTGTAAAGAATGCAATTTCCTGTAGAAGAACTGGAATGCCAACCTCGGGGTTTTCCATGTGAAGCAACAAGTCATCAGCATAAGCTGATAGTAGATATTGTTGCCTCCCCACGGTAATTCCATGGAGATTTCGAGACATGAGTAATTTCCAGATAAGGGGTTCTAAATATAGATTAAAAAGAAGGAGGGAGAGAGGGGGCAGCCTTGCCTGGTGCCTTGGTGCAGTGGGAAGGAGCTAGAGAGATTGCTATTGCACCAAACCTTGGCTGTTGGAGTCATATAAAGCAGTTTTATCCATTTAATAAATGAATGTGGTAAACCAAAATGGGAGAAAGTTGTGAAGAGGAAGTCCCAAGAAACACGATCAAAAGCTTTTTCCACATCTAATGCAATGAGAGCAGCCATTTGACTCTGAATTATGAGTTATGGAGAGGAAATGAAGCAACTTTCACACATGATCACTTGAGGATCTACCAGACATGAAGCCTACTTGCTCGTTGCTAATAAGCTTAGTCATCAGGGGGCTTAAGTGATTAACAAATATCTTGGCCAGTATTTTAATGTCTACATTGAATAACGATATGGGGGGTAATTGTCTGTCTAATGAAGGTCTCTATTGGCTTTGGGGATAAGAGTAATGAGAGCTTCTAAATAGGAAGGGTCAGAAAGGCCACTCTCAAACCAGGAATTAAACACCTTCATCAACAAGGGGGCAAACTCTAATTTATATAGCTGGTACGTGTTGGTCGAAAGACCATCTGGTCCTGGAGATTTATCAGGAGGGAGCTGTTGAACTGCAAGATTAACTTCCCTTTCCTTGATGCGGTTTATTAATAAGGAGGCCACATTTGGGGATAACTTAGGGAGAGATAGGATGTTTAAGTAGTTCTGTATGTCTTGTTCCATTGGAGCTTCCTCTTCTAAGATACTGTATAAGTTACTAAAATATTGTTTGAATCCTGAGGCAATTTCTCACTGATCTGTTATTAAGGGGCCAGCATTAGCTAATTATATGCCTGATGTAGAATGCTCCATTTCCACTTGCTTGATTCAAATAGCAAGGAGTTTGCCAGCTCTTTCTCCAGATTCTAGATATTTAAGTTTGGTTCTCCGTAGAGAGAGCTCTGCTTTTTGGAACATCAAATCGGAAAACTGTGCATGCAATTTATGTAATTTAATCCAGTCCTCTTCTAATGAGTGGCAACTAATAGTCCTTTCAAGTGTCTTAATTGAGTGGAGGAGGGTTTCAATTTCAGACTTTGATTGCTTGGTCCTAATAGATACCAGGCATATGCATTCACCCCTCAAAGCACATTTCAAAGTGGACCAGACAAGATCAAGTTGAGAGACTGATCCCAGGTTAATCTCTAGGAAGTTGGAGATGAAGTTTTTGAGGTGAGTTTTAATGTGGGGGATTTGGAGAAGTTGGTTATTGAGACACCAGAGCCAGTCTCTCTTTATTCCAGGGCCTAAAATGTAGGTGAGAGAGACAGGGGAGTGGTCTGAAATAACACGTGGCTGTATACTAGCGTCCAATATTCCAGGTAGAGTATGGGAACTAATTAAGAAATAATCTATTCATAAGCAAGTATGATGGGGGGAGGAAAAGAAAGTATACTGCTTTTCTGAGGGATTCAGGACTCTCCGCACATCAAGTAATCCTGCTCTGAGTAGAAGATCTTTTAGTGCTCTTTGTGCTGGGGATAAACCAGATCGTTTAGGGTCCTATCTATCTAATAGGAGCTGAGGAGTGATGTTCCAGTCTCCAACTAAGAAGACTGTACCTGGTGAATTGGTGATCACTAGGTCCAATAAAGGGGTAAAAAAGTTAGGGGAATCCACATTAGGACCATATATGGATCCTAAAAGGACCTGATGGGAGTATAGAGACCCACAAAGTAATAAGTAATGGCCACTAGGATCCCATATCTCCTGCTCTAGTGTGAAAGGGGTATTTTTATTAAATAATATGATAAGTCCTCCCCCCCCCGGTTAGTGGACCCTCCAGATCCAAAGGCTTACCCAACCCAACCTTTACACAGTAAGGAGGTATCTTCCCTCTAAAGATGCATTTCTTGCAAACATACTATTCCAGCTTTTAGATGTAGCAGGTGTTTAAGGATAACTTGTCTTTTGCATCTGTCTCTGGCTCCTTTAACATTCCAGCTTACTATAGTACACAGTCCACACATTTATTATAGAAAAATCAGTAACCTAAATTTTACAAAAGGAACAATAGAGCCAATGATCTGAGTATCTGAACATTTGGTATCTATTCTAAACCAATAAAAGAGAAACACTGTACCCCTTTCCCCTCCACCCCACCTCAAAAATCCCTTTAAAATAATTTTAAGAACTACCCCCAGTTCGTCTAACTGCGCTAACTTATTATACTGTCAAGCGATGTTGTAACGCAAGCCTTCAGGTATCCAACATCCCCCCCTCATTTTTCCTTCTCCCCGATGCACAGTTAAGAGGAAATCATCACTAACGGCTTTCAGGGTGCCATAATTTAGCATTTAACTAGTTTCCAAATTGTGCCAGCCATAAATTATATTTCTATTACACACATAAATTGGACTCAGCAAAAGTAAGCAATTGAGGATAACATTCTTCTTCTACTCCTATAATACAAGGAAGGTTTTAAGGAGACTGGCTGTAACAAAAAAAAAAGAAAAAAAAGAGAACACCAGTCAAATAATGGAAGCACAAGCAATGTTTACAATCCAGCACAGCCAGGCATCACATCGACACACACAAGGAAATCGAATTAAGTCAAATTAAGTCTTCCCTGATGAGGCAAAGTTCCCAAAGTCAAAAATGAAAATATTGATCGCTTATCTAAAATGAACTCTGTTGAGACATTATGATGTCTAGTGTTCAGCCATTGTTATTTACGTCGGTCGGCTCAAACTGCTCATTTAGATGGAACATTAAGCAGGTACTGAGATTTCGAAGGTTAATATTCCAAGTGCTTTAGAATAGCTTAACTTAACTTAACTTTTCCATTTATGGAGACCCAGCTCTATGTCTCCTTGATTATCCTGCTCATAACCCAAAATAAAAGAGTCAACCAAAGAGGTCAAGAAGAGCTTTTTTTGACTCATGCAGGGCTTGCTCTTGCATGTCGTACGTTTGCCAATGATCTCCAATTTTAACTTGGAGAATTGCAGGGTATTTCATTCAGAACGGCTTCCCTGCAGTGATTAATTTGGACACTAATGGATGCAGTTCTTGCCATTTAGCACTAACGGATTGTGGCAAATCTTGTGTGATGTGGATGCTTTTCCCCTCCCACTGTACCTCTTGTAATGCCTTTACTTTGGCCAGTATGTGCTGCTTATTCAAGCAGTTAAGCAGCTTAAAATGTGGGGGCGAGGTGGGAAGCCAGGCAGCTGTGGTGGGCGAGGTGCCCAGTGGGCTCTCTCAATCACATAATTAGGCCCATTCAGTGAGGGGCCTGCAATTTTCTCACAAAATTTTTGCAGGAAAAGGATCGGAGAGCTGCCTTCCTCTAGCTCTGGTATTCCGATGACCAGGAGATTGTTTCTCTGACTTCAGCCCTCTAAGTCTTCTAACTTTTCTTCCAGTTTTCTGATTCTTCTAGTGGTAGCAGTGTAATCAAGTGCCATTTTATCTTGCTTTTTTTTCATGGAAATAAGTCTCACATCGGAGTCCCCAACTCAGACTGTAAGAGATTCAGTTGTGTTTTTGATGCAGTGTAATTCATCGTTAATGCCCAAAATTGCGTCTTGTATTGGTCTAATTTCTAGCACCTCAGAACGGGGGAATACTGCAGGTATGAGAGCAATGGTAGTATACTGATATTGTTTCCCACAGAGGGAGATGTGCTGCCAGCTAGCAGTAGAAATGGAAACAGGTTGACAGCCAGAGAAGGCCATGAGTAGTGCTTAGAGTGGGAGATCATCAACATGCCAAACAGTATGAATTTATTTTATATTAGTTTACAGATGACATGTTAGGAATGAACTGCTGTTTTTATAGAAAATGATATAGACTGGGGGCAGGGGCATCCACCAGGTATCACTGACTAGTTTGCTCGCTAATGCAGTTTTTAACTTTCTGTCTGAAATCCGGCACAGGGATTTTAGTAGATAATAGGGCACTTAGCAAAGGGATTTGTTTTAGGTGGGCATTGTTGTCTTATAAATGCACACCTAGACAAGTCTCTCAGCCAATCAGGAGCCTTAAACTGTTTTACCCATTTTCTAAAGTTATATAAAATCCCTTAGACATGAGGAAGTATAAGATTAGGTATAGCTGTAAATATATACTGTAAGGGGCACCGATGGAGGTCGTACATGAGTAGTCACAGTCAAGTGAAAAAGCTTCCTAATCTCCAGTTTCATCTGTAATGGATATAGGGCAGTCCATTGTGAGATAACTTGTTGATATAATTACACCTGGGAGCAAAACTACAAAGAAGCCCCATTCTCTAAGGTTTATAGTCAAACCGGAATGTAAACAAATGTACAGAAGTTCACCAGATAGTGCACACACCCCACAAGAAGAAAATACAGATAATTAAAGAAATGTTTGTAAAATTATAAACAATGAGTCTGCACATGCTGCCAAAAATGAAAGGAATGATAAGCTTACCAGTATGACGTGAGAAACTCTTTATTCAGTACAATGTATGTAGTATATCAGGAAATGGTATTTTGTCTCATGGTAAAAACAGAAAGAAGCAGTGATGTAAAGCAAAATCAGAGAACACAGCTCAGTGAGCTTAAAGTGCACTTAACATGCTATCATAAAGTGCATAGTGCAGTACAAATCCCTCTGGGGTAATATTACTTTCAAAGGAGCCAAGGATTAAAAGTTTTCCCACAAAATAACATACCAGCAATGTATTCTATATGCCTGATAATCCAATATACAGTGTGGCATAAAGTACTAACATTTCAGTGTCGTGTGATACCTTGATCAGAGCTACATGTTGCAATGGCTAGTAGTAGGAGGAGGAGGACTTACATTTCAACTAATTAAAGTGATAGCACCATTACTAAGCAGCACCACTGATATTTAAACTCCTTTTGCAAACATGTTGCCTGTAGTAATAATGCATTAGCAGTTTTCAAGAAAGTATTGTATAAGGCAATCCTCAAGACAGTTCTAACAAGCATTTGTCAATGCCGAATGATGCTTGCTTCTATGTGCTGTTTAGGTATTTGGAAGTCATTGGAGTGCAAATATTGAAAATTTGCGAACTTACGAGCGTGCGTAGGAACTGCGCAGTGCACGCTCGTAAAACAGTCATTTTTAGGAATTTTTTCACCAAATTTTCAACATAGCCATTTTAAGACCTCTGCTCATGAACAGTGTCACCGTGATTTTGTTAATGTGTCCCATACATTGAGTTTTTTACCCGACTGCGCCATTGTGCACTACATGGGCGGAAACACGTTTTGGGCAGGATGTGAAAAATGACAGCTGTACTGCTCATAAGAAGGTGTGGTAAAATGGCAATGTTGAAAATCTGGAGTGAAAATATTGAAAATTTGCGAACTTACGAGCCTACGTAGGAACTACTCAACGCACGCTCGTCAAACAGTCATTTTTAGGAATTTTTTCACCAAATTTTCAACATAGCTATTTTAAGACCTCTGCTCATGAACAGTGTCACTGTGATTTTCTTAATTTGTCCCGTACATTGATTTTGTACACTGACTATGCCATTCTGTGCTACATGGGCGGAAACACATTTTGGGTGAGATGTGAAAAATGACAGCTATACTACTTATAAGAAGGTGTGGTAAAATGGCAATGTTGAAAATCTGGAGTGAAAATATTGAAATTTCGTGAACTCACGAGCCTGTGTAGGAACTGCGCAACGCACGCTAGTAAAACAGCCTTTTTTGGAAATTTTGCACCAAATTTTCAACATGGGGTTTTTGGGACCCCTTCTCATGAATAACTCACTGCCATGGTGGTATTTGGGCCCGAAGGAGTGATTTACATGATCCTCTTGCCAGTCACTGCACAAAATCACCTTCAGGCCAAATAATGCCATGTCAGTGACATCATTCATGAGAAGGGTCCAAAACCCCATGTTGAAAACTGGTGCAAAAATTCCCAAAATGCCTGAGATATGCAACAAAGTTGAAACCCCCTATCTAGGCCATTATACAGCTTACGGCATTTCCTCAGTTCACGGTTGGCTTTGAAGAGTGCAGACATGTTCCCAGTCCACGAAGATCATGCACGAGGTCGGAGGTAAGTATGGGGTAGGGGTGGGGAGGCTGGAGTGCGCAGTGGGTGGAGTGCTTGGGTTGTGGGAGGGGTTGGGAGGCGCTCCGCAGGACTGTTTTCGTTTTAGGTTCAAAATAAAAAAAAGCGTTGTGGGACCGTTTGCCATGCTGAGGTGGGCTCCCCAGCATGGCTAAGAGATGTTAGAGGCGTTCAGCCAGAGATTGACACCCCATTGACCTATGGACTGATTGCCACGCTGGGGTGGGCTCCCAGCATGGCACCTACAACTGGGGGGAGGCATGGCCTCAGCCCCGATGGGGAATGGGCACCCAGTCGGCTACACAGTACCTGGTGAAGTGCGCGCTCCTGCGTGTCGAGGCGGGGGAGCTACGCTTCTTATCTCTGCTCACTGAAGCATAGCTCCCCCTTTCAACTGTATGCCACTGCATTTTGGAGAGTGTCATAGACAGCTCCAAAATGCATTGGCTTACAGGGGCCGTGCCTGCCAGCTCGCTGACTGAATTGGAGGAGGAGGTGACACACCTCAGAAATCTCCGATGATGGCACTATGTTTCTTGCACATGCGTGCAAGCAACATAAAAAGGAAAGGCCAGGATGATTCAGACAACAAATGGATATAGCAAAATTCCTCATTTAGCCCATTTGGATACATCAGATCCAATTTTCAGAGCCTCCACACATGGTGCAAGGTGCTTGCATCAAAAGGAATGGTGCAAGGTGCAGCTTGCCCCATAAAGTACACCAGGAGCAATTCACAAAAGCAGCCTGCTGCAAATGCAGTCTGCTCATGGCAAAGAGGTGTTGAAACCTCTGTGCTGCAGAAAATTGAATGAGGCATGGCACAAGAAGCCTTGCACCAGGGAAAAGCTGCAACATACCCTTTTTTGTATTCTCATACCTATGTATTGCCGACAAAATCAAACACACATTAGACCAGCCAGGGCTGGTGTCATGGTCCTTGCATCATCCCCAGAACTCTCCCTGGGCTGATGCTGTTTGTATTTATGTGCTTTTGCACTGTACAGTGTGATACCAGTATAGACCGGCCCAGAAGCAGCATCTCATATTCAGTGGGGTCTGTCTCTATCAATTTCTGAACCATGCTGCACAACTACATACTGACAGTATGTACAGATGATTTGGACATTGCAGAACTGTAACATACTAACATACTAATATAGGTGTTAGAAGTGTTATGTGTATATATATATATATAGTGAGAGAGAGAGAGAGAGAGAGAGATAGATAGATAGATAGATAGATAGATAGATAGATAGATAGATAGACAGACAGACAGACAGACAGATAGATAGATAGATATCAAATGGGTAAGAAAAATCAGTAAAGTCCAAGTTTTTGGATTGGCTAAAATGCATCACATTACCATGCATTATTTCATAATGACCAAATATCTCACATTACAACCCCATGCCTGAACTACTTTCCAGCCCTCAAAACCTTCTGAGCCCCAAGATCACTCCACACCTGGCATAGACAGGCTGACACACACCCAGCTGGCATACAGGATGCCACCCACAACCATAAGTAAATCTCTATAGCAGTCTCACACTATACAGTTATGTGGTTGATCCTGCCATAATTTTTAAACAAAAAAGTGTATTAAAAAAAAACTTATCTGGTTGATCCTGCCATCCTCAAAGTGTCTTTCCCTATAATCACTTTCAATTTTGTGTCTGGTTGATCCTGCCATAATTCTGAAAACTTTGGATGATAGTCATCTGGTTGCTCCTGCCACGATTTTAAAAGAAAAAGTTATTTAAATGAATTATCTGGTTGATCCTGCAATTTTCACACTGTGTTTCGGTCCAGGGTTTCAGTAATGATTTTAAGTTTTGTCCTGTAATGTAGTATGACAGAGCGGTGGTGATGGCGGTAAAGGACATTGAGGCAGAGGTTTATAATAAGCCATTCTCACTTCAAAATGAAGGAAAACTCTTTTTTTTAATTTAGCCTTATGCAGCTCTGTGTAAAACAAGCCAAAAAAGTACACACAAGCGGGCTTGCATCTACTTTTCAGAAGCTGCTGACTCACTCGTATGCCACTCAGTCTCCTCTGTATACATTCAGTGGCTTCTTTTACGCAGAGCTGCATAAGGTTAAAATAAAAAACGGAGTTTTCCTTCATTTTGAAGTGAGAATGGCTTATTTTAAACCTCTGCTCTATGTCCTTCACCACCATTACCACCGCTCAGAATTATGGCAGGATCCACCAGATCACCTACTGTAAATGAAACACTTATTTGAGCCACACAGGGACAGCTATCTTTATTTATTTAGTTTTTGTTGACCGGGTAAGTGCATTAGACAAATTCTTGCCTATTTTCAGGCACAACCCAGGGGGAGGGGGATACAGATGAATACCAACTGACCCTTAACCAGATTAAGCTGTTGGTGGTATTTTAGTGAATGGAGGGAAATTTGGCCGGGGCACCGGGGTAATTCCCCTACTCTTTTCGACAAGAGCCATTGGATCTTTTAACATCCACCTGAACTATCACCAGAACAGGCAGATGGGACCTCGGTTCAATGTCTATCTGAAAGATGGCACCTCAGGAGTGCAGCACCCCCTCATACTGCACTGCAGTGTAAGTATTGGGATATTAACCCAAGTGCCTGGTGTGGGGATAGAACCCACAGCCTTCCAATCTCCCAGACTCAGAGGTGAGTGTGCTACCTGCTGAGCCACTGACACTATCTGTCTCCCCCCTGCAATGTTTGTGGCCATATTATAAGGTAGATAACCTACTCTAGGATGTGTGGTTGTGCTCTGATATATGCATGTCTTGAGTGGTTGAATGCACTGGGCCTGCAGCCTCATACATCACAATGCATGCAAAGGCATGCATATATCAGATCATGACCACAAGCCCTAGAGTGGGTTATGTATTATATCTATCTATCTATCTATTCATTGAAAAAAACTTCATTAATGCATCAGTTAGGATTAAAGCAACAAAAGTAGGGCAATGTAGCATTAGGGTTTCCAACCCTAACACCCCACACCAAACCGTATCACTCCACCCCACCCTCCACAGACCAACAGGAGTCGGGGTGTGCCTTGAGGTTGTTGACCCTAATGCTCACCTCATTCTCTTATGCTGTACCATGGCAGCTTCCTTACACATGGAAGAGGGCGAGCATCGCCTAATGGTCTGTGGAGGGTGGGGGTGGGGTGGTAGGATTGGGTGGGGGGTATTAGGGTTGGAAACTCTAATGCCTCATTTCCCTACTTTTGTTGCTGTAACCCTAATGTATGCATCAACAAAGTTTTCAGCAATGAATATATATATATTTGCAATAAATTTCCTTACTTTTTGAGAAAGTGTAATCTTACCCTTTTATGTTTGTGGGAGTGCAGGGCTCTCCAGGCCCTGTGCTCCCATCAGTCTATAGTGTGTTGTGGTTGCATCTCCCTAAGGAAGTGCAGGGTGGGAGCGCAGGTCCCATAAGTGTAGAGATGCAGTGCAGGTCTACAGACATTCCAAGTACCCCTGTGATACAAACGGCACAGTATCTCAGTATAAATAGGGGACAAGAGAAACTCCTGAGAATCCGTGTCTCTCCAAAGAAATGTGGCACACTGTCAGTGTTTCACTGCAAACACAAATACTTTAATTCAAAATTCAGACAACTAGGCAGCCTGCAGTCCCTTTCTGGGACACTCGCTGTCTGTAAGCCACCTAATTGTCTGCTCAAGAACACCGAATGGTTTTGGCAGAGTTTTTCTTGATGTTTTAGCCACTAAGTTAATCGTTCTGCACTACACTGCACTGCAGTTCATCTATGGGTTGTTTGATTTGTCCAACACCAAGCTTTGCACACTTAAAAGTACCTTTTGTACAAACATGCATAAAGTAAGCTGTTTTCTTTTGAATGAAAGTATTTGTGTTTACAGTGAAATGCTGATGGTGTGCCACATTTCTTTGGAGAGACACTGATTCTCAAGAGTTTCTCCTATCCCCTATTTGTAGCTCATACATCTGTTTGCTAGCACCCACCAGTTAGTTAAGTCATAATTTAGACTTCAGAGCTCTTCCTATTCCAGTTTTTGTTTTGAGCAATATGTAAATTCCACCTCAGTTGTAATCTTGGCCTGGCAACCTGCACTTGTGCTTAGAACACTTAATGATGTACTAAGCTGCATTTAGTGAAACATCTGTATCTCAAACCATTTTCAAGATATAAGCACCAAAAGGTACTGCTTCTGCCGCAGTGTTATCCTATGGGAAATTTCCAAATTTCTAAATCTTATAGCTATGGAAGCAAAGTACATTTTATCACCAAACCAGCAAAGGTCACATCTGTGGGGCAAGCCCTTTCAACCCCGAAAATGTCAACCTGAAATTCCAGACTGTTTCTTTGCAGTGAAGTGACAAGGAAATAGTAAACTTTAGAAATTCCTTTTCATAAGCTTAAATCCCTTTTCATGAGCTGTCAAAATCCCTTTTTGCAAACCAAATCCCTTTTTTTGAGGTATCAAAATCCCTTTTTGTGATTGTGGGACCAGATGGCCCTGCCAGAAATCCCTTTTTGCAATGTGAAAAGGGATTTTGTCAGCTCAAGAAGAGGGAGTTGAGTTGTCAGACCACATGGCCCTGAGATAATCCCTTTTCATGATGTGAAATGGGATATTGACTCCTCTTGAAAAGGGATTCAGCTCATGAAGAGGGATTTTGACAGCTCAAGAAAAAGGATTTGAACAATGAATCCCATTTTGTGAGATGTCAAAATCACTTTCTGCGAGCAAATCCCTTTTCTCGAGCTGTCAAAATCCCTTTTTTATATTGTGAAAAAGGATTACCCTCAAGGTTATTTAGTCTGACAAACCAATCCCTTTTCATGAGCTGTCAAAATCCCTTTTTGTGAGGTGTCGAAATCCCTTTACGCATCACGAAAATGGATCTGAAGCAAGTTGCGAAAAGGGATTTTTAAATTAAAATTCAGCCTTCTAAGGCAACAGTAAAGCAAACCTAAGGCATAGGTTTGTAGAGGATGTCCACATGAACAAAATCCATAATTAGATGTCTGCAGTAGACATCCCTGGGTAAAGTTATAATGTTTTGTTTGATGAGGAAACATGAAAACAAGATGGCAGTTCGCGAAGAGGGAATTTTTTCTCATAAAGAGGGATGTAATCAATCCCTCTTTGTGAGATAGCAAAATCCCTTTTCGTGAGCCCTAAATACTTTTTTGTACCATGCAGCTATCCAAAAGACTGAATTGAGCATGCTTAGAACCCGAAATTTCAAAATTGAATAACTTTGGAACAGTTTTATATTTTTTCACCAAACCAATGCTGGATTGTTCTTTGGGGCGAGCTCTGTTTACCCTGAGAATATCAGACCAAAATGGTGTGAATGCAGCATGATGAGACAAAAACAGACAAAACAGGTGAAAAAAGCAACTTTTACACTTTTTCACTATGCTCTGTGTGAAATCTGTAAATCCAATCTAAACAAAATTTGATACATAAAATTATCTACCCCACAGAACGGCACATACCAAATGTCATGCAAATCTGTTGAGTAGTTGAAAAGTTATTAAAGTGCACAATTTGAGATTTAACATTAAACTGCCTACTCAACCCTCCTAATTATAATATCTATCTATCTATCTATCTATCTATCTATCTATCTATCTATCTATCTATCTATCTATCTATCTATCTATCAATCAATCATAGTGGCACAGTAGTGCCACTATAGTTAGGGCTGAGTACCCCATTTAAGGTTAAATCTGAAATTTGGCAGCTTAATAACTTCGCAACTGTATGACAGATTTGCCTGAAATTTGGAATGCATGGTCTGTTGCCTTAAATCTATGGATCTGGCAAGTTGCATTATGGCTGGATGTACAGCAGAGCTACAGAGCACCAAAAAAGCATAAATTACTCATTTTTGCACGTTTCTTTGCTCACAACTACAGATTGCACAGTTTACATGATCAGTTCAAAACCTTCAGGGAACTTGCAGCCAGGGTTCCCAATGTGCCTTTTGAAGATTTCGTGAAAAAATATTAAACGGTTCAAAAGTTATTCAAAAAAATCTGTTCCCTATTATAGTCTATGGGAAAAGTTAAACTATGTGAAAGTGTCGCAAATGCAGTTTTTACTATCGTAAATTACCCTTTTACTTTCATGATTCAGTCATTTGTTTTCAGTTGGTGGTCAGAAAAATGCTTGGCATTTAAATTTGGGACCCTCTAGGGACACAATTCTTGTTGTGTTCACCTAGTCGAGCCCTGAGGATACTAGCTATGTCTTTTTTGGGAGGTTAAACACCCCAGAAATATGTTTTTCAAATGTTTGTAAATTGTAGTGTCACAAAGTAGT
The DNA here is from genome assembly GCA_016271365.2 of Neoceratodus forsteri. NCBI lineage: Eukaryota > Metazoa > Chordata > Ceratodontiformes > Ceratodontidae > Neoceratodus > Neoceratodus forsteri. The sequence continues at coordinate 879,504,433 of CM028129.1, forward strand.
GTCGCACTTACTGATGGGATTCATCGCAGACTTCTAAAAGAACTAAGGGTAGAACTAGTGACACCACTGACTACCCTCTTTAACAAATCATGGGAGGATGGGGTGGTACCCAAGGACTGGAGAAGGGTAGATGTGATTCCCCTTCACAAAAGTGGGAGCAAGGCAGAAGCAGGAAGCTACAGACCTGTTAGTTTAACCTCAGTGATAGGGAAAATGATGGAATCACTTCTGAAGGAAAGAATTGTCGAGTATCTAGAGGCCAGAGGGGCACAGGACCCAAGGCAGCATGGATTCACAGCGGGAAGTTCATGCCAGACGAATCTGATAGTTTTTTTGACTGGGTGACCAAAGTAGTAGATCAGGGAGGGGCTGTGGACATGGCCTGCCTAGACTTTAGCAAGGCATTTGACACAGTCGCACACAAAACATTAATATACAAGTTAGCCAGCCTGGGAGTGGGTCCCAAGATGACAGCCTAGGTAAAGAATTGGCTGGAGAATAGGACACAGAGAGTAACAGTAAATGGAGTCCAATCTGAAGAAGGGGTTACTAGTGGGGTACCGCAGGGTTCAGTATTAGGACCGGTCCTCTTCAATGTCTTTATAAGTGACATTGCAGAGGGACTGGAAGAAAAAGTATGTCTCTTTGCAGATGACACAAAGATCTGCAACAGAGTTGGTGCACAAGGTGGGGTGGAAAGGATGAGAAGGGACTTGGCAAGGTTAGAGGAATGGTCAAATGTATGGCAGCATAGATTCAATGCTAAGAAGTGCAAGGTAATGCACCTGGGAAACAAAAACACAGGGGAAGAGTACACAATGGGGGGTGAGATGCTAACAACAACAAAAATGGAAAGGGACCTGGAGGTAGTCATATCAGATGACCTAAAGGTGGGCAAGCAATGTGAGAGGGCATCAAGGAGGACTGGGGGGATACTGGGATGCATAGGGAGAGGCATCACCAGTAGAAAACAGGAAGTTATTATCCTCTGTACAGACAGCTGGTCAGACCCCATCTGGAGTACTGTGTGCAGTTCTGGAGACCCAATCTCCGCAAAGACATAGACAGGATGGAAGCTGTCCAGAGGAGGGCAACTAAAATGGTGCAGGGTCTGCACGGAAGACATATGAAGAGACTAAAGGAGCTTAATATGTAGCCTCGAGGAAGGAGGGAGAGGGGTGACATGATAGAAACGTTCAAGTACCTCAAGGGAATCAACAAAGTCGAAGAGGGTAGCATCTTTCAAAAAAAGAGCTGTGCAAGAACAAGGGGGCACAATTTGAAGAGGGGGTGGCTCAGAGGTAATTTAAGGAAGTATTTTTTCACAGAGAAGGTTGTGGATGCATGGAATGGCCTTCCAGAGGAGGTTATGGAGTCAAAAACAGTGGTGGAATTCAAGCATGCATGGGACAGTCATAAGGCCATTCTAGGGGGTGGGGGTAGGAAGAAGTAGGCTGCTGGTTAACTAGGATCTGCAGCTTATCCAGTAGGTAGAAAAATGGGCAGACTGAGTGGGCCAAGCAGTCCTTATCTGCCATCAAATTCTATGTTTCTATGTTTCTATACTTTTGTGATTTTTTTTTGTGAAAGTGTCACAAATCATGACACTACTTTGCGACACTGTGCCAAAAACAACAGGAAATCTTTGCCACCCTGCTGCAAAAGAACGGTTTGGTCTTTTGGGCTGAAATTTGGAGGGAAGAAAGCCAAGATGGCATAGATGTGCCTTTATAATAATAATAATAATAATAATAATAATAATCTTTATTTTTAATGCGCCTTTCAAAATTCAAGGCGCTGAACACATTGTAAAATCACATCAGGATAAAACATCATAATAAAACCAATAAAATAAACATCAGACATCATGATAAAACATTAAGATCAAACCAAGTCAGCATCATCCCCAAATGCCTTAATCCACAAAAAGGATTTGGTGGTTTGGTGAGAAAATATTAGAGGGCTGCAAAGTTACGGCACTCTGAAGTTAACTATTTTTTCCATAGGATAACATTACAGGGTCCGCTGCGCCTTTCAGGGCCCGTATCTCGAAAATGCTTCGAGATACAGACTTTCATCAGAAAAATACTCAGCACCCCATTAGGGGGCCAAGTACAAAACTAGCCAGGAAAGTCATTAAGAATATGAGATTTACATTTTTTTTCTACATCGTACGGTTCCTGAGATATAAGCAATTTAGTATTCCAAGTGTTCATTTTCTGCTCTGAGGTCGATCACTATGCGCACATTCTTTGTATTCACCGTGCTTCTGACTGCAGCTTTTTGGGGAAAAAGGGTGTGCATTTCTATTACTGTTACAGTAGCATTTCTGCTTGCGTTTCCATTACCATTTGCGTTAGGGTTTCCGTTTATGTCACTTTCTGCGTTACCCTTTGCATTTGCACTATTGTTACCATTTCTGTTTCGATTACTGTTTTTTGTTTGCATTTCCTTTTGCATCACCATGTGCATAACCATCTGTACTTACATACATGCTTTCATTTGTGTTTCCGTTTAAGTTTCTGTTTCCTTTGGCATCATTGTTGGTATTACCGTAAGCTTTTGTGTTTCCAATTGCATTACTGTGCCAGTACACGTTACGATCTGCGTTTGCCTATGCACTTGCGTTTATGCTTACGTTTCTGTTACTGTTCCCTTTGGCGTCATTGTTGGTGTTACCGTAACCGTTTCCATTTCCACTTGTATTACCATTACTGTTTGAGTATTTGTCACTGTTTGCGTTTCTGTTAGCCTTACCATTTGCGTTTTCCGTAGTGTTTCTGTTGTCAATTGCATTACTGTGTCCTGCATTGCCATTGCCATTACCGTTTGCATTTCTGTTTGCATACCCAATTTTCATTTCACTCCGTCATACATTTTTTGCACACCGAAGTGACAAAAAATCACATGGTGGACTCTGCGCTCCCACCACCACATTTCATTTACTATTTATAGTGCATATTCTCAAAAAGAAGGGACATTTATGGCAAAAAGACTCTGTTTAATGCATCAGTTAGGATTGTTCCACAGCAACAAAAGTGAGGAATTTCGGTGTTAGGGTTGAAAACTCTAACTGCGCATTACCCCCACCACCACACACACACACACACACACACACACACACACACACACACACACATATGCAAGTAGGGGAAAGACCAAGACAACAGAACCAATCACACACAACCACCAGCAGGTGACAGGAATAACATACAACTATTTAAACCACACACCCATGCTCCCATTGGGATGTCACATAGGGTTGTCACTGCTAACTCTCATCCTGGACATTCCTCGCACCTCTAAACACATATCACTACAGACAACTGGACATCTTGGGCCTCACGCTGCCACCAACACATAACACAGACTACACATATGGCATTTTGGGGTTCGCAAGATCCAAAACAAGATTACGCACAATCCCTGAAATACTTTCGAAAATCATTTTTGCAAATGTGAAAATGTCATGCTATGACACTTTTGTGTTTGCCAAAGTATTTTGGGAAAGTATGCTCCTGATGACTGCACATCTTTGCCATCATCCTGCAAACAATTGGTTGGGTCCTTTGCTTTAAATTTGCAGGATGCCAAGACCTGGTCCGACAGATGTGCTTTTTCCTGCTAGTCTGCTAAAATGCTTAAGGATTGCAAAGTTACACTATTCCAAAATTGAGCAATTTGCCATAGACTAACATTGCAGCACCCATGATGCCTTTCGCCACCCATATGTTGAAAACACAGCAAGGTACACCATTTTCGCTACTGCCAGCTTGGTTCACCTGTATGTGAACTAATCTCAAAGAACAACTTTGTAAATAATCTATGATATCTCAAATTGGATTTCTCCACTTCCTACAGTAACACAGGTATACACCCCCTGCTGGATGTATGTGATTGGTTGTGTTGCCTTGGTCCTTCCCCTACTTGCATGTATGTGTGTGTGGTGGGAGTGGGGGGAATGCGCAGTTAGTGTTTCCAACCCTAACACCTAATTTCCTCACTTTTGTCACTGTGGAACAACCCTAACTGATGCATTAAATGGATCTTTTTGCCATGAATATATATCTATATAGCTATATATCTATCTATATATATAGAAATATAGATATATATCTATATAGAGAGAATATATATATATATATTATATATAGCTCTATATATATATAGATATAGATATAGATATATATATATTTTGTAGTGGCAAGCTTCTTTCTGGTCAGATTCACGGATTCTGAGACCAGGATAGTGCCAAAGCCTTAAAAGTCAAAATTTTCTGTAGTTGTTTTCCTCATTGTCTTGTGTCCAGATGGTGTGGAATTTTGGTGTGATTTTTTTTTTTATGATAGAACCAACCTGAGCAACAGATGCATGGACTGGTAAAAAAATATCAGTCTGTTGCAAAGTTATTCAATTTTTAAGTTTCCATTGTTTTCAATTGGATTTCACCTGTCCAAATTAGAGTGATAAAGTTCGACCAAGGACCAAACTCGTGAAAAAGGATTCACTCTTGCAAGATCCATTCCTTTTTAAAGAGGGAAAAATACTTTTTCATGAGGGAAAATTCCTTTTTTCTTTCAAAAACCACAAAAATGACATCCAAGAGTGACACATCCACACCTAGCTGGCTGATCAGGATCCTGCTAGGTTCCATTTGCACTTCAAAGTTATAAATATGTCCTTGAAATGTTTTTTTTAATATAATGAATCCTTTTTTGTGACCGCTTGATATGAAAAAGAATCCATTTTCGTATTACGAGTCATGAAAAAGGATCCTTTTTCGTCACTCAAGAATCCTACTTGTCCCTCCAGTTGCCCTCGTTAGTACTCAACTGTTTTTCCCCTGGTGTCTAATGGCCCCCCACCCTCCAATATCCCTGCCTCTTCATTCCCTGGTGTCTAGTGGCACCCCCACCCACCGATCACTGTCCCTGTAATAAATATAATCTCCCTAGTGTCTAGTGGCACCCCCACCGTCTGATCACCATGCCCATAATTAAACTAATTTTTCTGCAGTCTAGTGGCACACCCCACCCTCTGATTGCTGTCTCTGATGTTTCACTGGTGTCTAGTAGCACCCCCTCCTCACTCAGATAACCATCCTCTAATTTATGTATTTATTAATTTAGATCTGACACCAATATCCCACCCCCATTACGGATCCCCACCACAGCCCATTGTTTTATTTTTTGGCCACATTATTGGCTGCATTTAGATCCCATCCCCCCCAGCTGTGTGGGACACTGGGACACCACCCCCAGTGTCCTGAAATATTTTATTCATTAATTCATGTAAAAGAAAACAGTCCCCCAATGTTTTTTTTAACTAAAAAAAGAAAACAGTCCCTTGTCATCCCTCACCACCATCCCAACCCCTCCACTGAGCATCCACCACCCCTCCCCCCTTACCTTCAGCTTACCACCAGAGTTCATAGGTTGTCATTTTCTGTGGGCCGGGACACATCTGCGCTTTTCAAAGCCGAACCATGAACTGAGGAATCAAGGTAGGTGTTGTATAACGTATTTCAATGGTGTTTTGAACTTCTGTTCATAATGTTGCCATTTTGTGGAATTTTTTCTCTAAATTTTTAACATGGCCTTTTTGGGACCCCACCTCATGAACACTGTAACTGTTTTTTTGTTAATCAGGCCCAGAAGGTGATTTCACGATCACTGTGAGAAATCAGCCTTTGGGACAGAATAATGAAATTTCACTGCCAGTGTTCATGAGGTGGGATCCCAAAAAGGCCATGTTGCAAATTTGGTGAAAAAATTCCCAACACTGGTTGAGTGACACGCGTTTGCTGAGGTTTTTTATGCACGTGCATAACTTCGGTAATTTTCTATATTTTTACTCCAAATTTTCAACATAGACATTTTTGAACAGTATAGCTGTCATTTTTCACATCCTGTCTGAAATGTGTTTTCACACCTGTGACACAGAATGGGGTTTTGGTATGGACTTGAAAATTCTCTCCTATGGGGTTTATGAGCTGGAGTCATAAGAAGACTATGTTGAAAATATGGGGTCAAAATATAAACAAAGCACCAAAGTAAAGACCATTCATTGCAATTTCTTTATGCCTGCTTGTAACTTCAGAAATGTTAAATATTTAAACCCCAGATTTTCAACATAGCCTTCTTATTACTCTACATCATGTGCGTCATACCTGTCATTTTTCAAATCATGGCCAAAATGTATCTTCACACCTGCGACGTGGAATGGCATAGCAGTTGTGCAGAATTACAGTTTCGCAAGGATTTAAAAATTTTCTGTACCTGGTACATGAGGTGGGGTAATAAAATGGGGTAATAAGATGGCTATGCTGACAGTTTGGTCACTGTTGTCCTAGAAATGGAAGAACAGGGCCTGGAATTCCACAGGTACATACATGTACAAATCTACTGTATGAAAGAATGGGAGCGCAGGGTCCAAAGGACCCTGTGCTCACACAGAGAAATAAGGGTACTATTATACTAGCTCATAAAGTGAGGAAATACATTACAAAAAATGTTGTAAATGCTCCAGTTAGGGTTGAAGCAACAAAAGTTGGGAAATGAGGCATTAGGGTTTCCCTAACACCACACCCTCCCAAACCAGGTAGGACAGCAGGTGTGGGGTATGCCTTGGGTGTCTCAAGCCTAACTCTCACCCCATTCTCATAAAGTCTACACATCTGACCTTATTTACAGATGGAATGGGGTGAGCATTAGGCTTGAGAAGCCCAATGCACACACACACACCTGCTCTCCTGCCTGGTTTGGGAAGGTGGGGTGCTAGGGAACCCCTAATCCCTCATTTCCTAACTTTTATCTCTTTGACCCTAACTGGAGCATTAAGTTTATATGTGTGTGTGTGTGTGTGTGTGTGTGTATATATATATATATATATATATATATATATATATATATATATATATACATATACACACACACACACACACACACACACACACACACACTGGGGGCTAAGTACAAAACTAGCCAGGAAAGTCGTGAAATTTAAATATTTTTTCTATTTCGTACGGTTCCTGAGATATAAGCAATTAAGTATTCCAAGTGCTCATTTACTGGTCCGATGCCCATTATTATGCATACATTCTTTGTAGCACTGTGTTTGTCTATGCAGCTGTTGAGGAAAACTAGGGTGTGCGCTCCACTTACTGATACACTTAGCATTTCCACTTGCCTTTCTGTATCCATTTGTGTTAGCGTTCCTGTGTACACCACCGTGTGTGTTGCTCTTTGTGTTTGCACTTGCGTTTGCATTACTGTTACCATTTGCATCTCCACTACTGTTTCTGTTTGCATTTCGATTTGGTCACCATGCGCATTACCATTTACGTTTGCGGCCACCCTTCTGTTTGCATTTGCATTTGTCTTTCGTTTTGCATCATCATTGCTGTTACCGTTACCATTTGCATTTCCAATTGTATTACCATGACTGTGCATGTTACGGTTTGCATTTCCGTATGTGCTTGGGTTTCCATTTCAGTTTCTGTTTCCTTTGGCGTTATTGTTGCTGTTATCGTTACCATTTGCATTTCCAATTGTGGTACCATGACCGTGCGCGTTATGGTTTGCATTTCCGTACATGCTTGTGTTTCCATTTCCATTTCTGTTTCCTTTGGCATTACTGTTGCTGTTACTGTTACCATTTGCATTTCCAATTGCGGAACAGTGACTGTGCACATTACGGTTTGTGTTTCTGTATGCGCTTGCATTTGCATTTCTGTTTCCTTTGGCATTATTGTTGCTTTTACCATTATCATTTGCCTTTACAATTGCAGTACCGTGACTCTGCGCATTATGGTTTGCATTTCTGTATGCGCTTGTGTTTGCGTTTCCGTTTCTGTTTCCTTTGGCATTATTGTTGCTGTTACCATTACCATTTGCATTTCCAATTGCAGTACCATGACCATGCATGTTACCAGTTGTGTTTCCATATGAGCTTGCATTTGCATCTCCGTTTGCATCACTGTTCGCTTTGGCATCACTTTGCGCTTGCATTTCTATTACTGACCCATTTGCGTTACCATTTACGTTTGCGTCACCATGTGTATAACTGTTTGTGTTTATGTTTGCATTGCACTTACTGTTACTATGTGACAAAAAAATCATGTAGTGGGAGCGCAGGGCCCGAAAGGCCTGTGCTCCCACCACCACATTCCATTCACTATTTATAGTCCTCATTCTCAAGAAGAAGGGAAATTCATGGCAAAAAACTCTATTTAATGCATCAGTGAGGGTTGTTCCACAGTGACAAAAGTGAGGAAATTCGATGTTAGGGTTAAAAGCCCCCCTTGCATCCCCCAAACAGTATTGGGGTGTGCGTTGGGGTCATCGGTCCTAACTCTCACCCATTCTCCTATACTTCACCACCTCAGCTTGTTTACACATGGAATGGGGTGAGAGTTAGGGCCGATGACTCCAACACACATCCCGATGCCAGTTGGGGGAACGAGGTGGGGTGCAAGGGGGAGCTTTCAACCCTAACATCGAATTTCCTCTCTTTTGTCACTGTCGAGTGACCCTAACAGATGCATTAAACAGAGTTTTTTGCCATGAATATATTTATATACTGTGGCCCAGATATTCAAACTGTGCCAGGCTGTGGCGCAAGCTTGGGCACAGCTCAACTTGGCTGCGCAGGGGTATGGACTGGGCGATATTCAATGGAGCTACGCCATGGCTTAGCAGTTTTGAATATCGCACCCTGGCCACCCGCGGTGTGCATGACACAGTGGCACTGCACCAGTGCAAATGGCCAGAGTGGAACATGAGGATGCGCTAGCACAAGTTCCATTGCGCCATGCACAGCAACTGTGATATTCAAAAGTTAACATGCAAATGGGGCCATAATTATATGCAAGGTGCACATGGGGCCATTTGCATGTCATTATGGCCCCATTTGCATGCAGGTGCACTGATTCCCAACGACTTGCACCTGGTGCACTGCCAGGCAGCAGCCGTCGGGGACCGATGCCCCCTGCAGCTGGCAATGTGCTCCACATCCCAATCATGGGCATCTGTATAAGTAACAAAATAAGTTCTATATCCCTGGTGGTCCAGTGGACCGCTATCTGCCTGATCAGGGGCATCTGTATAAAAATAGAAAACAGTCCTATATCCCTGGTGGTCCAGTGGACCACTATCTGCCTGAACATGGGCATCTGTATAAAAATAGAAAAAAGTCCTATATCCCTGGTGGTCCAGTGGACCGCTATCTGCCTGATCACGGGCATCTATATAAAAATGGAAAAAAGTCCTATATCCCTATTGGTCCTCTCCCCACTCGCCCACTGAGCCCCACCGCCCCTCCCCCAGTCAGCTGGTGGTGGCCGCACCACCTGCCTGCCACCGCCACGCCGACTGACACTGTCGGTGGGCTGTATGCCATTGCTTCACAATGTGAGCCAATGGGCGTGCAGCCATTCCTGTACTACATATCCCAGATATGAATGAATCATTCACATATCTGGAATGTCAATGTACACTATAACCCAGTGAGCTCACGCTACGAACCAATGGACAGACATACCTAGCAGTGTCCGGTTAGTGAGAACTGAGAGGTAACGAGTGAGCGGAGTCTGCCACCGGCTGACCGAAGGTGAGGCGATAAGCTCGTGGTGAGTGGCGGATACCCTAGACCGCCGCTGGCAGGGGATGTGGACTGGCCCTCTATTTTATACAGATACTACGATTAGGCAGATAGCGATCCACTGGATCACCAGGGATATAGGACTGTTTTCTATTTTTATACAGATGCCTGCGATCGGGCAGATAGTGGTCCACTGGACCACCAGGGATATTTGACGGAATCCTTATTTTTGTTTAAAAATGCCCATGATCGGGCATGGGGGGCGCTGCCAGGTGCAGCCGGAGCTCTGGTGGCCACCCACAGGTGGCAGCTGCCGTGTTGCACCCTGCAATGCGACAGCTCACCTGTGGGTGGCCATCAGTTGTTCCTCTTTTTTTTGGATCAACTTTGTGCTGGCGCAGGTAGGGGTTGCACATGCATGGCTCTGCACATCCCGGGCTGAATATCAGGCTGTGCAGGGTATGCATGGGCACGCCCCCCCCACCGGTGCCTGCATACATTATTGATGTGATCTGGCGCATCAGGATTTGTGCCATGCACTTTTCCCTTTTGAATATCTCAGTAGGGTGCATCAGTGGGTTGCACATGGTGCAACACTGTTGTGCCATGCACAACCCTTTTGAATATCTGGGCCTGTATCTATATATATATATATATATATATATATATATATATATATATATATATATATATATATCAAATTGAAAAAAAAAAAGTCTCTCATATCGTCATCCATATTTATTTATTTATTAAAGTTTATTAACCGGATAAGCCTGCTGGGCCCTGAAGGTCCCTTTTTCAGGGGTGACCCAGAGTTAGTTACATAGAGCTGAGCAAGTACAAGCAAGAAATACAGAGTAGGACATTGAGAACAGGAGTATGATGACATTGTACAATAATCATACATACAACACTACAGCAGTGGCAGCGGTTAGACTTAGGGCAGGTCGTACAATACAATATACAAGCAATACAGTATAGGACTAAAAGGTACGGGGTTACATTGTGAATGACAGGCTTTCATAGAAGAGGGCAACTATTTACAGGGCAAGTACACAAGATCAACAGTGGCAGCTAGATGCCAGTTAGGGCAGTTAGGTTGTCTGTGCCCAGACAACAGGGGGCCTGATTTAACTAGCCTTCAGGACAGAGGCAGGAGCTGAGATTCAGGAGGTGAGCACGTAGTCCCATCTGAAAAATCACTAGGGAGGAGTCTTCTTGCAGTTGACAGGGGAGCTTGTTCCACAGCGTAGGGGCTATATGAACAATGGATTTACTGCTGGCTGTGGATCTGGACCTGGGCAGTTCAAGTACAGTTTTGCCTGAAGTCCTGAGGGGCCTGCTGGGTCACTTTGGGGCAAGTAGCTTGATTAGCCCTGTGGGGGGATCGTTGGAGAGGAGCTTATATGTCCAATTTAACATGGGGTACTGAAGCCTAATGTTCGGAGTGGGCCATTTGAGTGTGGTGAGGGCTTCACAGTGGTGGGTCCTTGGATGGGCTTTTGTGGTGAATCACGCAATTTTGTGGTACACTGCCTGTAGTCTGCCATCGTCAAGTTTTTCGATGCTGAGTAGGGTTGGGGCCGTGTAGGTAAGAGTAGGTAGGAGGACACTCTGAGCAATTGCCCGTCTTGTCCAAGGTATCATATTGATGCTAAGACAGTATAGCAGCCTGAGTTTTTGGTGAATGTTTTTTGTTACCAGATCTATGTGATCCTTTAGCATGAGTCCCTGGTCTAGTGTAAGACCCAGGTATCTGAAGGATTGCACCACTTTGATAGTAAAGCCTGCTGTAGTGACCAGTGGTAGATGATGTGCCCAGGAGGGACCTAGGGATTTAGGACCAAACAGGAGCATTTTGGTATAGTTAGGGTTAAGGACCAGGTGATTCTCGACTAGCCATGCTTTGGCCTGGGCAAAGTTAGCTTGGAGCAGGGGTCCAAGATCATCCAGGTGTGGTGCAGTTCTATAGAGTACTGCATCATCAGTGTACTGCACCATGGAGCTACTCCCACATTGGTGGCAGAGGTCATTGATGAACAGGGAGAACAGGAGTGGGCCCAGGATGGAGCCTTGAGGCACTCCTTCATTTAAAGGTAGAGAGTCAGAGGTTGCACCTCTCCACTTGACCTGCTGGGAGTGGTAAGTCAGGTAGTTGTGGAACCAGTTCAGGGAGTGTTGGTCCAGTCCAAGTGTGCCCAACTTGGTTAGCAAGAGTGGGTGGTCTACCAGGTCAAAAGCCTTGGTCAGGTCCATAATGACTGCCCCCATGGGAGTGCCCTTGTCTAAGGCAGCAAGGACGTTGGATGTGAACCTGATGAGGGTGGTATCTGTCCCGTGCTTTTGACAGAAACCATGCTGTGAAGGGGCCAGAAGCTGATTGTCTTCCAGGTAGTCCTTTTGTTGGCCATATACAAGCCACTCCTGTATCTTTGCCAGATGGCAAAGAATAGAAATGGGTCTGTAGTGTCCAATTGGATCTCTGGATCCACCCATGTGCATTGGGACCACATGGGCCTGTTTCCACATTTTAGGGACTACTCCCTCCTGCAGGGATATATTTATTAGCATGGTGACAGGCAAGGCTATGGTGGGGGCAGCATCCTTGAGCAGCTGAGGGTTCAATCCATCAGGTCCTGGTGATTCCATAGGTTTTAAGGATTACAGGAGGGGTAGCACATCTTTGATGCACATGGTCCTTAGGTGGAAGTGGGTAGTTGGGGGGTCCTGCTTTTCTGTGACTGGAGAACCCTGCTGATGGTGTTGGCTGTCATTTCTGAAGGTGCCAAGGTCCATGAAGAAGCTGTTGAAGGCCACAGTGGCCTCTCCTCCACCAGTTAAGGTTAGCCCATTGCAGGTTATATTGCCCAGCTGTGGTTTGTTTGTGCCTTTTAACAGGGAGTTGATACTGGTCCAGAAGGACTTAGGGTCAGACAAGGTGTCCCACTGAAGGGCTTTGCTAATAGACCCTTTTGGAAGACTTTGAGGCTTTCTTGCACTTGTTCCATAGGGACCTATAATCAGCTAGGTCTGCTACACTAGAAGAGCACCTGGCCTTTTTCCAGGCCTTATGTCTCCTTATCATTAGGGATTTCAGCTTACACGATATCCATCTATGGCATTGCCCTTTTGCCCGTCTTTTCCTTACTGGGGCATGGAGATTGGTTACAGCAGAGAAAGTATGCTGCAAGTACTGAGCAGCTTCATCAATACTGCCTAGTAGACTTAGTAGCGTCCAGTCGGTATTCCTCAGTGAGCTCTGAAAGGCCTCGGGGGAGAAACCAGAGAAGTCCCTGGCTACTGTGAGCCCGGGGGGAATCTTGGGCAGCCTGTTTTCCCAGATGCAGAAAGTGGAGGAGTGGTCAATCAAGGCACTGGCCATCATGCCAGCAGCTTGGATGTTGGCTGGGTTAGAGACTAGGATCTAGTCAAGGTGGAGTGATTTCCAATCTTTAGATTTTGCCTGGTGAACTCTGTTATGACTTGTGTCAGGTTAGCTTCAATGAGCGAGGCCCTGTGGGCTTGCTCAGTTGCAGGATCCCACCTCAGGTTTGTAATCCCCTAAGACCAGCAGCTCCGTGGGTGGAGCCCCTGTGTGAGAATGAGCTAGGTTCTGAAGGGCAGTACTGCCACCAGTGGGGGGGATTATAAATTCAGCCTATGGTTAGTTGTTTTGCCTTTCCTAGTATGATTTTCATGAAGAGATATTTGAACTCTGTGGAGCTTGGTAGGTAGGTAGATAGAGGATGGGGAGGGAGTCCAGTGAGGAGCTCACATAAATTAGGACACCCCTTCCTTTTTTTCCCTCTCAGTCCTATTGGAAGGTGTGGTAATTGGCCAGCTCTACTTCAGGAGGGAGAATGTGAGGCTTCAGCCAGGATTCAGAGATGGCAAGCACATCTGATCTATACACCTCCACTCAGGACTGGACCTCATGCATCCTGAGTTGCAAGCTTCAGACATTCATGTGGGCAACTGTCAGACCTCTGGCAAGATGCCATATTTCCATAAAAAAGGAAAATATAAAAGAGTACCTTTTATGGGGGGATTACCCCACAACCAGCTTCCACAAGTCACCAGGAATGTGTCTTTGTTATCTTGCTGCTCCACTCCCTCATAAAACTGTAAACCCACACAGATCTCCATATTTACAATTAGGCATGTGCAAAAAGTTGCCATTTCCACCACAGTGGAAGTTATGCAGAAATATGGCAACTTCTGCAAAATTTTCTGATCTTCCACCTGCAGCAGATTGGAAAATTCCTCATGTTGGGGTAAAATTTTGCCCCATTTCCACCCCTCCAACCACATTAAATAAACCCCTTCACTCAAGGCTAGCGGTCCCTTCCCCCACCCAATATCAGTGCCCCCCGCCCATGGCTAGTGGTTCCTTCTCGATCAACCGCCTGCCCAATGTAGACTTGAAAGAAAGAAACCTGCTGGTGATTAGAGGTCCCTCCCACTCACAATCACCAACCCATGTCCCCACAAGTATGATAAGTTAACCCCACCCCCAGCTGCTGCCATTCCTATCCCCAGTGTTAAGTAAAATTATAATAATTTTTTCAGTGGTGGTCTAGTGGTAGCAAAGCCCCTCCCTATCCCTGCAGTCCCATCTCCACTCCAATACTGTATTTTTTTTTAATTAATTCCCTGATGGTCTGGGGCCCCTGCCACACCCTCTCCCCATCCTGATAAGTAGTATCCCAGTCTTCTCTCCCCAACCTCAAACAGAGCAGGCCACTGGCACAGCCCTCCACTCTCCTCCATGGTCGGCAGCCCACTGAGAAGTCAATGAATGATACAGAATAGGGCACAGGCAATTGGCACAAGCCACCATTAGTGTGGCTTGTACCAAACATTTAGAATTGAGCCCATCATGTTTAAAGTTGGTATCCAAAAGGCTTTTTTTGTAAAAGCTTTTTTATGAGATCACCGCCTTTGAGTCCTACTTTCATTTTTAAACTCCCAGGAATCTCAGGTAATATTTTGAACTATGTCCTGCACTTAAGAAGCATCTTGTCATAGCATAGTCAAGTTTGATATTCCTAATTGGTGTTTTATGTTCACCCATTGGAGTCTCATTTGACTTTTAGTTTGCCCTGTGTAATGGAGACTGCATGGATAGTACAATAAGTATATGACACCCTCCATGTTTTAATAAAAATTCTTTTATTTGATATATTTTTACCATGAACATGGGTTCATGAATAATGTAGTTTCTATAATATTTGAATAATGCACACAGTGAGAGCATTTATAATTCACTTTTGGAGTGTTAGGCATCCTTATATTGTGTTAATAAGGTGTTAGTGCTCCAACAACCAATTGATCTTTCCTATTTTTACCTCTCCTATAGGTAATTGTGGGTGTTTGTCTGACAATAGAATTGAATTTAGGGTAACTTAAAAGGAGACTCCAGTGTGTTGCTACTACATTTCCTATTTTGTATGCTGTTGTAATGTATTCTGTTGCAAAAATTGGGAGGCAGATTCATTCATTCCACAGTTCCTTCCCACCAGTAACATCTGTCTATGTGTATTCTTCGCTGAACTATAAACTTTTTCCAAAGTCTTTGTCATATTGCCTCTCAACAAATCTTTCTGCTCTGTCTTTGCTCTGATGGTTAAATTTGTCTTGTTCGGAATACGTGTGTCACAACCTCAAACAATTTAACTTGCAGAATTTACTTTACAATGTGCAGTGGATGGCAGTTGTCATTCCTTAACAGTGTAATTCTCAAAGTTAGCTTCCTGGGCAATTGTTGTTTTGAGTTGTGTTCCATCTTTAAAATACATAAACTTAGGAAAAAATTCTCTCCTGGCTGTATTCAAAGCTAAATGTGAGATGACTGTTAGAAGAGCTAATATATTGAAGAAAGTTATTTAGTTCCCTTTCTGTTCCTAACAACATAAGCAAGATATCATCAGTGTATGTCCACCACATTTTGACTGATGCACTAAAGGGAACTTGTTCTCTCTTTTTCTAAATTATAGATTGGCATGGTTTGAGGCTATGTGGCACCCACTGAGGTGCCTTTGTGTTGAGCATAATCTTTCCCTTCAAACACTGAAAAATGGGCTTCTAGCACGAATCCTGCCATATCCATATCCAACTAGTGGTGGGTTCATTCTGGCAGGTTTCTGAAGTTTTTTCTCAGTTTGTATTTTGTGGGAAAACTTTAAATCTTTGACTGCTTTAAAAGTGTTAATACCTGTGAGTGATTTGCACTGCATTATGCACTTGATAGTAGCACTATAAGTGCACTTTAAGTACTTTGAACTCTCTTCTCTGATTTTGCATTACCCCTCTGCTTTTTCCTGTTTTTGCTGCATGATGAAATGCCATTTTCTGAGTTGTGAAATGCCTGGATATATAAGATGTGGTGCTTTTTAAAAAGGGACATGTATCAGATTGAATAAAGTTTCTCACATCATGCTGATAAGCATGTCATTCCTTTAATTTTTTGCAGCTTTCGCTAAATCCTTGTTTGAATTTTACAAGCAATTATTTAATGAACTATGTTTTCATCCTGTGTGATATGTGACAACCACGTAAGCATCTGCATATTTTTTTACAATAAAATGTCTGCCAAAGAATTGCAGCAGATGTCCATTTTCTATGTCCCTTCCCCTTTCCTCTTCTGTAGCCTAGCCTCAGACAGACAGGTAGGATTCCACCCATGGGGGTTGGGAGTAGCCCTAGAACCATGCTGAGGTAGGAACCACTGAGGCTGCTCAGATGGCATGAGACATCTGAACAGGGCAAAGAGTAATGGGTTAAAAACAGCTGAAGCCAGAATCTACCCTAACTTTCTTCTCCCCCTTCAGATTTTGACTCTTCTCTCCCAACTGAGAGATGTTCCACTCCAGTCAGATCTATTTCAGCCATAATTGACTAACAGTCAGTGTTAAGATATTTCTGGTAAGTTTTTGCTTAACGTAGACTTGGGTGAGGGGTTACCATAGCACATTCGTACAAATTACTGATTTAATTACTGCTATTGTGATTGCCATGATCAGCCTTTTGTAGGTTTTCCTGGCTAATTGTCTTTCTCTTCCTCACTTAGTAAGCCTTTGTTCTTAGCTCAAACAGTTTTGTTTCCCTGCCATGTACTTAAAGGACATGTATTTGAAGGACAGAATACTTTATCAAACCTGCTCACAAAAAAGGCCTCACTAAACTTACTTCCTCAAGGAGTTCTGAGCCTTCTATCACTAACTATACATGCCAGGCACACCAGAAGCACAACCATACAAGTATTCTATGTGCCCAGGTGCTGCACAACTATGGCTCAGTGATCCTTTGCTCACCGGGCCCCTCTGTGAACAGATGGTCTACCACCTGACATCACCACAGCCACAAACCTTGTTTCCTTTAAGCACAAACTCTGTCAACACTTCACCGACAATAGTACTTGTAGGTTCTCCTGCTAGTCTGTGCCTGCAGCTTTAGTCTGCCTCAGCACTTCCAGCTCCTGGCCTGCCAGGTTAAGTCTTTGCCCAAGCACTTGCCTCCCACCCCCTTTGCCCTAGTATTTGCCTCCCACCCCTTGATCCTTTTCTTTCCCTCTGCCCTCCCTATCCCAGCTCCCACTGTCCCTCCCTACTTCATCCTAACAGTCTGCATCTGCCTCTCTCTCTTTCTTCTGCAGGATGCTGGCATACCATTTACAATGCCTTAGCACAGTTTGTGAACTGCTTGTCATTTCAAACCATGTACTGTTGAATATTTTGTACTCTGTACATATAATTTACTGTAACTATAGTGTGTCTTCTTGTGTTAATGTAACTGACATGGAACCTCTCAATAAGCATCCGCTCACAGGTGTCATCCAAGAGTTCAATAAATATAAAAATAAAAAATAAAAATAAAGTTTGTGCAGGTTTTTTGGTTAGAGGCTATCTAGAAATAAAGGAGTTGTTACTGAAATCATTTTGTGCATGATATGGTACTAAAAGGGCTAATCTGGAAATATTGGATTTGTAACTGACAACATATTGCTTTTCCTTTGAGTAGAGGTTTAAGCTTTAAACTTGGAATTTGTAACTGGTAAAGTGTTGCATTTCAAAGGTTCATAGAAAAAATATGAACTCAGGAGGCAGAATCTGCCCTTAGTGAGCTTGCCACCAAGCTTGGTGGATAAATCCTATAACAAATATACTGTTTTATCACTACCCATATAGTTATCTAAAAGTTTTTTAAATACTTCGATGTTACTACTCTCAACGACTTCCCTTGGTAAAGCATTCCACTGAAGTAGCACTCGTTGAGAAAACCATTTTGCTCTTTTATGAGTTTTACAGTTTCCTCCTCTTAATTTATAACTGTGTGATCTAGTATGTGCATCAGAATTGTTACTTATTAACCCAATAGTGTCAAATAGATATTGATCCTTAATTGCCTTATAAATTGTACATAAGTCACCTCTAAGTTGTCTATAATGTAATGAATATATGTCTAACTGTTGAAGTCTTGATTTATATCGATAGGATCTCAAACCTTTAATCTTTTTTGTTATTTTCCTTTGAACCCTCTCCATTAATTTATTACTTTTTTTCGTAGTTGGTCCATAGAAAGATGAACAATACTCCAGTTGCGTCCTTACCAAACTTTTATAAAGTGGAAGTATTACTTTATGATCTCTACTCTTTATGTGTTTGAGGATAGACCCCACAATTTTATGACACTTTTTAACTTTATCCAAGGTATGATTTTCGAATGATAAGTTATTATCAACAGTAACCCCCAAATCCTTTTCTGTTGTAGTTTCTATTAACATGACATTATTAATTTTATAATTAAATTTTTGATTATTATATCTAAAGTGCATAAACTTATACTTCTTTTCATTAATACTCATCTTGTTTTTAATTGCCCAGGTATAGATATCATTTAATTCATCCTGAAACTGCATTGCAGCTTGACTGTTATTGACAATGCAACCAAGCTTACAATCATCTGCATACTTGGCCATCCACACATTATTTGTAGGTTGCATTGTAGCTATTAATAGATTAAACAAAACAGGTCCCAGTACTGATCCCTGGGGGACACCACTACCCACCTCAGCCCAAGGAGATAGATGTCCTCTAACAGCAACTCTTTGATATCTATTTTGAAGCCATAATTTTACCCAATTAATAATTTTAGAGTGAAAGCCTGAAGTTACCATATAATCTATTATAACTTGATGTGAGACCTTATCGAAAGCCTTGGAAAAATCCAATAGGACTACATCCACAGGCAACCCTAGATCAAGAGATGCACTCACATTTTCATAAAAATTGAATAAGTTTGCCATACACGATCTACCCTGGGTAAACCCATGTTTACTTATATCCTGTAGGTTTGAGGAAGAAATATGTGCTTCAATTCTGGTTAATAAGGCTCTCTCAAATAATTTACCAATAACTGATGTAAGACTTATCGGTCTGTAATTGGATACCAGTTGTCTGTTAACAGATTTATGGACAGGGATAACTATAGATCTGTTTCATATTTGTATTGTTTCACCTTGATTTAGGGTCGCATTAAACAGCATTATCAAAGGTCTGGTAATGGAATTAGCAATTTCTTTCAAAAATTTAGGATGAATGTTATCTGGTCCTGGTGAAGACTGTATTTTTAATTTTGAAAGTAAGGTTCTAACCTCAGACACAGTTATTGGGGGTAAAGTCCTGTTATTGTCCTGATTTGAGGCTAATGGTGTTGTATCATCAGTGTCAAATATACTAATAAAGTAGTTGTTAAATTCTTTTGCCATTTCGATTTCATCATTTATTGGGCCCTTATTATTTACCAGTAGTCCAACTGTTGTACAGTTTTTTTTAAGAGAACCAACATAGTTATAAAATGCTTTATAGTTATCCTTAGTTTTCGTTGCCAGTTTTACTTCAAGATGAATCTTTGCTTTCCTAATATTTTTTTCACTATATTTGCTTTTTCCTTATATAGGTTCCAGGTAATAGGAGTGTTTTTTTTTTTATATTTCTTATAATAGGTTTTTTTTTATGCTGTTCTTCCACCAAGGGGGAATTCTACTTCCTTTATGATATTTAGGTCTATTTGGTACCCATGTAGTCAAACAGTGCTTGATTTTATTGTTTATAATTTCCCAAATATGGCCACATTCCAGATCTTTTAAATTGTTTTCCCAGTCCCAATCATCTAGGTAACTCATTATCTCACTATAATTAGCTTTATTAAAGTCCTTTATAATAGTCAAACTGTTTTTAATTGTATTGCATAGATTAAATTTGACCGATACCATATTATGGTCACTATCTCCAAGTGGAGGTTTGATGATTGGATTGGACATTCTATTCTCTACATTAGTTAATATGATATCGAGAATGTTGTTCTGTCTAGTACCGTTAGTCACCATTTGTGTTAAGTTTTGTTCTATAGTGAACTCAATAAATGTTTTTTCTGCTTGTCCATATCCTTCCAAATTAATCTAATTTATTTTGGGGAAGTTAAAATCTCCCATTAATATATAATAGTGCAATGTATCTATCTTTTTTAAGGTAGCAAGTAATTCAGAATCTTCTACCGGAGTTAAATTAGGAGGTCGATAACACAAAGTGATCACTAAAGGTTCATTTTGTAGATTTATTTGAACCCAGATAACCTCATTTTTATCACCTTCTACCTCAGTAGGGGTTATGCTATAAGCTTTATAATTGTTTGATATATACAAAGCAACTCCCCCTCCTTTATGTTTACTTCTATTTTTATAGAACTTATTGTAGCCCTGAATTTCGGTATTCCATTCATGATCAGTGAACCATGTTTCAATGATTCCGCATGTTGTTAAAAAAGATAATGTAAGAATATATTCTAGTTCCTCTATTTTTTTGTGAGACTACGAGCATTAAGTAAAAGGATATTAATAAAACCTACATCTTTACTATTCTGTTTGCCTTGGGAGACTTGTTTTTTGGGGATCTTACTATCATTTTTGGCATCTCTAACTAATTTTGCTGGTGTTATATCAATTTCAGAAGGGTATAATACAGATTTGGTTTACTCCTCAACTCTGTGCATGCTGTTGTGGAGAGGGCTAAGTTCTAGGATCCCCAAAAGTGTACAGAATACTGTTTGGGATATTTTTAGTGAATGTTTAGAACATTTTCAGTGCTGGCATGCATTTTTTTGAACTTACAAGCTGAATTTGCATTGTCTGGGGAGGGGCTGCTTAAATCACGGGCTTTTGTTTACTTAATATGCAGTGGTGGACATTAGGGTACATAACTAAGGGGTCTTGAGATTGGGAAATACCCAACTCAATAGGCCAGGGGTCTGGGAGCCGCCTAGGCCCCCAGAAAAATGTCAGATTTTTGATGCTCTGAGATGTAATCTGAGCCTTTTGTCTAGCCAAATATCATCATCATGAGTACTGAGTTGCAAGTTGTCACTAATCCTTATGTTTGGCAAGACAAATGCACAAGTACCCCCACATAGGTAATGACTACCAATGCACATGGATATGACCTAAAATGTGTAGTAGACATCACCAGACCAGACTGAAACAGTACTTAGACCATGCATATGTGTGGTAGTCTGCCACCATGCACATGCCAGGTCTAACAAAGTACTTCATATATTTTTTTTACTTATAACTACTGGGAAGTGTTTACATTATCATGTGTTTGATGATGCATACATTGTACACACTCTCCCAAACATAAAAGGATGGAACTCTCTTGCAGTGTATAGACAACAAAAAACATTTTAGCATGGGTAATAGTAAATTCCCGCTTTGCCATCTATCCTAATTTTTGCAAATCCATGTTACAAGTCCAGATTCAAGTTTTACAAAAAGTGAATTAGGTATTATTCAGGACAACTGTCTGCCATACAGAAATTGAGTCAGGGTGTTGCAATGGAGGCTGGAAAGGTATAAAGACAAGAAAGTAGCAATATATTTCATTGCACCTGCAATCTATGCTGCTGTTCTGTGCTCACACTCACACACACTGTATGGAAAAAAGGACAGATTTGTTCAAATGATGCTAAATCTACAGCAACATTCTTCTTTGTTTCATGCCCTTGAACCTGTCAATGACAGCATCGACGGGAATGCTTTTCAGATGACTGCGCTCAATATTAATGACAGAGAGGTGCCTCAGCCTTTCATTTGACATTGTGTTTCTCAGTTGAGTTTTGATTATCTTCATTTTACTGAATGAACGCTCACAGGATGCCACTGTCACAGGAAGGATATTTAAGTACATGCTGCATTTCACAAAATTTGAATAAACTTGAGTTAAGCCACTTTCATGTAGGAAATTGCAGATCTGATGTAATGCAAGACTTTGAAGCTTTTGTACTTTACAAACCAGCTGTGATTCTGAAATGAGAAGCTCTGGATTAATGTCAAGTTAAGTATGTGAAATGACCATGGCAGCAGCTTTTATTTTCTCTGTGGTGGAATTATTGAAGTGTTTTGGTGTAAAAATGGATATTTAATGATGGGCACCTCAGCAAACCGATCATTCTGGGCACTAGCAATGGTGTCTACTGTGTCATAGTAAAAGTCACTTTTCAATTGCTCTTTATTGCTTTGACTGTCTACCACATTCCTTTGCATGTGTTGCCTACAATAAGACATGCTTAGGTTAATGTCTAGGTTAAAACCACTGCTAAGTGTATCTGCAAATTTCACTGAAGAAGTATAGATATCGTCAAAGTGTTCATCTGATCTCATTTCTGAAAGGCTATTTTTCAGTATTTGTACCTGATCTAAAGCATCAGCAATATGGATAGAGGGAGACTGCAGGCACATGGAGACTGTATTTATTTTGGAAAATATGTTATAAATTGCAAAAAGGCAAATAATAAAATCTATTTTTTTTTTCATTTTTAGAATCACAGCTTTTACCTGTGGTTTCAAGGCAGCTGATGAAGCAGCAGGACATTGTTTCATTTCCTCCAGGGTTTGCAAAATGGGAGTGTACACATTTTTTAATGCTTCTAGGCTATATGCTTGTGCATACCAACAAGTTGTGCACAGAGAGATGAGGTGCTGACAACCACCAACATCAGCCTCCAAGTTCATCGCTCGTCTCACCTCTTTTAGATTCTCAGTTCTTTTTGGACTATTTGCAAATTTTGAATACAAAATCTGAAGTTGTGCAAACATGTCACTAGTTATTCTGCAGTTTGCTGCTGTGTCAGTTAAACTGAGTGACAGCTCATGGGCCAAGCAGTGAACATACAAAGCAGTTGGTGAAATCTCTCTAAAATCTAGTCTGTACTTCCCTGAAGTGGCCTGAAATATTTGTTATCCCATCATACCCCTGACCATACAGTTTCCTTAAATCAAGTTTACAATAATCTTGAAGAACAGATTTCAATTTTTCAAAGATTCCTTCCCCAGTGGTGCTTGTTAATGGGTAGAAGCCTAGGACGCTTTCTTCAACAGAGAAATCTGGCAGAAAGTATCTGACAACAAGAGATAACTGCTCTTGCAGAGAGATATCGCTCATTTCATCAACTATAATAGAGTAAACCAGTGACTGTCTTGCATCATGTATGATCTTACCTGCTATTAGATCGCTAGCTGCATGCAATATATCATTCTGTATTGTACGTGATAGATATTGCTTTCTTGTCTTTCTACCTTTGTGTCTTAACTCAGAAATTGTGTGCAGATGTGACTGGAGTGAAGGCTCATATTCAGCAATGAGCTTAACTAAGTCCACAAACTTCCCACCAAAATCTTTGTCAATACTTTCTCTATGGCCCCTCAAAGCATTCTCATGAGATGCAAGATACCAAACAGCCTTTATTATTGGTCAGAGAATCTTTCTGTTCTTCTCCTTTTCATGTTCTGCTTGCTTACACAATAAATAATCCACATGTGTACTCTCATTTTGGAACAATCGCCACTCTAGTACATTTTCTCTATGCTGACTTGACTTTTCATATGTTACAATTAATTCAAGAGCTTTACGAAAATTTGTAACACCCCCTTGAACCCACTGTGATTTTGTCTTCCTAAAAACCATGCATGGAAAACAGAACATAGAACTTTTGGCAATAATGTATTTTAACCAGTCTTGCTTAACACGTTTGCCTGTTATTTCATTTATGGTATAGTACCAATCACTGCGAAAAGTTCTTAATTGTTTACCAGAAACATCATATTTCATGGGGTATTTACTCAGTTCAGGTTACATGGGCCCTGCCTTTACAAATTCTGATCTGAGGGAAGACAGAATTACTGGTGGTCGATCACCAGGATCAGTTACCATCTTCGAGCTAGCATAACCACTGGCAACTGGAATACTATGGCAAATGTTCACTATCATTATCATCATCATTTTCATTTTCATTATCAGTGCCAATGGACAGAGGCATTGGTAGCTCATCTGGACTACCAATGTCCTTCATATTTATCTCACTAGTGTCTATGTTCATGTTAGGCTCAAAATATTCTGAAATGGAATCATGTGTGATATTAACAACAAATGAAGAGCTGACACTGCCAAGGTCCTGGTCCTCTATTTCACGACATCCTAAAACTGGGAGTTTACAATATCTTCAGGTTTTTCAGCACAACTATGATCAATTATTGTGTTGCTACCAGTACTACCTTCAGAACAAGCAGCTGCAGATGTGTCTGTAGCTGGTATTGTTAACACATCCACTGATGAACAAGGTAGTTCATCTTCACCTTCACCACAGTAAGGTGTCTCTGAATCTGAAGATTCATTTGAATTTATGATCTGGTTATTATCACTACATGCTTGTGTTATGAATGTAGTCCCACTTGTACCACCAAAAAAACTAGCAATAGCTGGATGAGAAGTATGTAGTTTGTAACGAATAACTCTCCTTGCTTTCAGGAGCTCACTATGCATTTTTAAATTATGTTTGTTTCAGTAATTATTGTCAAATACTGAACCACATTCCAGACATGTAACCTTTTGTTTTTTTGTTTTAGGCATTATTGCTGAGTTTATATATCTTTGTTGAGAAACGTCAAAACCAATCTCGCTTGGGTCAGCACACAGCTGAAATAAGAATCCCTTTGCCTTATCCCACTACTGGCTGAGAATGAAAAAGAGGGAAATGTCTGGCAGGCAGTAGCAAGCTAAATGGGTGGCACAACCCTGTGTACAGGCTCAGAACTCTGTCACACCTTAGATGGAAAGCTTATATGAGGGAGAAGAATGACAGGTTGCAGCATGCTAAATGGTTGGCACAACCCCGTGTACAGGCTCAGAACTCTGTCACACCTTAGTCAGACTGAAAGCTTATATGACGGAGAACAATGACAGGCTGCAGCAAGCTAAATAGGTGGCACAACCCCATGTACAGGCTCAGACGTCCGTCACACCTTAGTCAGACTGAAAGCTTTTATAAAGGAGAAGAATTACAGGCTGCAGCAAGCTAAATGGGTGGCACAACCCTGTGCACAGGCTCAGAAGTTCATCACACCTGACAGACTGAAAAAGGTTATATGACAGAGAAGTTTGACAGGCAGTAGTAAGCTAGATCAGTTGGAGGGGCACAACCACATGTATATACAGGCTCAGTCAAAGGTCAAACTCCATCCCGCTTTAGTCACAGTACAGAATGATTTTATATCTTCTTTGTGGAAATGGGCTGGCATTAATAATAACAGTCAGCACAGATGAGAAAAGTAGTCTGTACTCTGCTGCTGCACTTTGTAATGTAATGTAGACCAACTCCTCCTATAAGGAAAATCCTATATATATCACAGCCCCCAGCCCAGGCCTGCCAAATCATCAAGCAAAGCAAGCACTGAGTGAGCAGCACTGCACTGCAGCAGCAATATTTAGAGACATTTTTAAACACTTTTGTTTTCACTTTTCAAGTGTTCCTACATTTTATGTTTATTTTTTTATATAAACTCATTCAGTTTAATCAGTTCAACTTTTCTGACACACTGCAGTGCACAGCTTCAGCTTTTCCTTCCCCTAAGTTCAACCACATCCATTCCACAGCAGTGTTAGTTGGCAGTCACTCAGCAGGCGGGCCCTCATCTCAGCCCTCACCCCACAGGAGCCTTCTTCTTCCCCATTCCCGATCCCTCCTTAGCCTCCCTCAGTCACGTCTCCCCGGACTCTCACAGATTAGTTCTAACCAAAAAAAACCCTCTGTTCATTTACAGCAGTTTGTGAATTTTAATATTTTGTTTTTAGTGTAGAAAAACTTGAAAAAGCAGTGCCTTCCTTCTGACAAAAGACAGAGAGACAGACAGAAGAACTAATTCATCACTGCGTGAGAAAGCGCGTGAACAGTGCACTGACAACTGTACCACGTATGTAACAGAAGAACAACACATGTGATACAGTGCCTTGCACATTCTCACCCCGGCCTCAGTCAAGCTAGCTGTCAGTGTGTCCACTAGATCCATTGATTCATCCCTATTCAACAAATTCCACTTTGCTGGAATAATTCAAGCACCTAAGCACCACAGATAACATGTGGGAGGATAGGAGGGTCCTGGGTCTAACCAAGAGCTGCAATATCAATATCATTCAGCATAGCAGGGCAGACTATATAGCAACAACTATATTATACATGCTGCATGCAGGCATAATATAATTGTTGCTATATAGCCTGCCCTGCTATGCTGAATGATATTGATATTGCAGCTCTCAGTTAGATCCAGGACCCTCCTATACTCACACTGCTGAGTGCAGAGTTGACTGTCTGTGTCCACCACTAGCAGTCCACTCGATGTTGAACTTGTCCTGATGACCTGACGGTTGACCTATCCTACAGTGAGGTAGGATATGAATGCCCTGGGATGCCTAGGGACTAAGGGTCAATCTCTGATGCCTCTTTTACAGTTTATTGCTCCATTCAGTGCACTGCAGTATATTAAAAAGTAAAAACAACACTCCTATTCATTCTGCTATGGTGTCCTGTCAAAAGAGCAAAACAAAAACAGCACTTGTCATTTGAGTGACCCCCGACCCAGTATTTACTGTGCTTGTAATTTCAGCACTACCATTCAATATTGCCCCCAGCCCAATGTTTCTGTTTTCCTAGCTGCCCCAAGTCCCCTATCCTTCTAAAACACAGCAGGAAGAACATTTTTAATAAGCTTAGATTTCAGTCCTGGCTAAAGGTGTTCCAACATTTCTAATCTTGGTGGTCAGAAAGGAGCAGTATGTGATCAGATAAAATGGCACTGAACCAAGACTCTTGGCTCAGTGCTGTTTCATCTGATCACACGCTACTTCGTTCTGACCAGCAAGATCTCGACCCCACTCATATATCAAAATCCAATCCTATAATTAGAAATAAGACTGGTATTCCTTGGTGAGTCCAAGCAAATGGGACCCTCTGAGACATGGGGCACTTCATACAACTTCTCGGTGCTTGTGGGCTCAGGTGAGATCCAGCTGAGCTTTGTATAGGCTCTGTCTTCTTTGTACGAAGTCAGAATGGATAAGGAAGGATTTATTCAATATAAACTCCTCCTTGCTGTTTGGGCCCTGGGTTTCTTTTTTTGTGTGATCCCCAAAGCCGCTTCATCCTGTTGGTAAGTAGTTCAGAATGGATTATTAAAGGGCACACCATTATTGTCCAGGTTTTCTTGCCCAGCAGTTTTAGTACAGTCCGGTTATCCAGCACAAGTGTTGTTCTTTTCACTAAGCACATCCTTCTTGTGTGTTATTTCCTTGGAAATCCATATCAATGACACTTTTGTTTTATGAAAATTTTTCATAAAACAAAACTGTCATTGATATGGATTTCCAAGGAAAGAACACACACGAAGGATGCGCTTAGTGAAAAGAACAACACATGTGCTGGGTAGCCCGACAGTGCTAAAACTGCTGGGCAAAAATGATTTGTCAAGCACTAAAGATTAATAACCTAACCAATGCTCAGGGCTGGCTCATAATTAGAAATACCTGTCAGATCGATAGTGTGAAGTTCATACTATCGATTTAACAGGTATTTACTATGAAGTATGGTAAGATTTACAACATCCACATTTCCAAACTTACTCTAACTTTATTTGCAACACTGGTTGCTGCATAAAATACAGAGCTGAGAGGGAGGGACACCACAATCTACCTCCCACAGCTGCAGAATTGTTTTGTGAGTCTTTCTTTCTTTGCATGGAATTTGTGCTGCAGGAAAGTCAAGTTCAGGGGATTTCAAATTAGCACTGTTGGGATCACAGTTCACCCCCTCAGTACGCATTTTGGCAAAGCGTGTACTGAGGGAGTGAACTGTGCTCCCAATTGTGCTTTATTTGAAATCCCCTTGAACTTGACTTTTCCTGCAGAACTAATTCCATGCAAAGCTCCCAGCCACAGAAGACCCACAAAAGATGATTCTGCAGCTGTGGGAGGTAGATTGTGGTGTCCCTCTCAGCTCTGCATAAACTCAATGATTTTGTCAAAGTCTTATTTGCTTTGTTTGACAAACACAAATGATACCTGACACAGTGTTCAACATCTCTGGCATGCACATCACCCGTCCCTAGCATATGCAATGAAGAGGAGGGGTATTTATCCCAATCTGCAAAGATGTGCCCCTGTAGGTGTTGGAGGTCACTCAGTACCAAGAAGGGAGATATTTGATTAATTTTTTTTTTTGGACTGTGCACACACAGCGCACGGACGCAGGACTCTACTAATTCCTCCCCCCACCAGCACAGTCTAGCAGCTGCAGCAGCACTAAACAAACAAACCTCTTGGCGCTCCTGACCCGATCGAGTGTCCCAATATGGGACTCTCGATCAGATTGGGGGCTCCAAGGGGTTTGTTTGTTTAGTGGCAGTGAGTCAGAGTGTTCTTTGAGCCTGAGTCAGTTGAGCTGACCTGCCATCAGCTTTACAGGCTTGGTGATCCTCCTCCCGACTCCCACCTGGGATAATTCTTTCTTTTACTCCCATCTCCTGATCATAAGGTTATGACTGGGATGGGAGTCGGAATTTCTGCAAACTGTGAGCTGCCGCTGCAATACCCAACTTAGAGGACATCCGATCATCAGCATAAATAGGGGGCTTCAGCCCCCCCATGTCCACCTCTGTTAATATGCATAGACCTCAAGTCTCCCTCCCCTGCAATGGCTTGTTTCTTTGTTTCTGGAGCTATGCAGTGCACTCTTATACTCTTTGTTGGTAGTGGAGCAGAACAACTGAGTTTGTTTACAAAATGTATATAATGTGTACTTGTAACCAGTAAGTTCCTTTTGGGAGCAACAACATATGCTCTGTAGACTGGGTATGCCAGCTTGGCAATTATACTGTAGAAAGAAAGAAAGAAAGAAAGAAAGAAAGAAAGAAAGAAAGAAAGA
Source organism: Neoceratodus forsteri (assembly GCA_016271365.2). NCBI lineage: Eukaryota > Metazoa > Chordata > Ceratodontiformes > Ceratodontidae > Neoceratodus > Neoceratodus forsteri. The sequence continues at coordinate 879,533,332 of CM028129.1, forward strand.
AAGAAAGAAAGTGATGATTAAACAATTTCTCAATAACTGGCAAAGTTTGTCTAAGACTTTAGAGTCTGTAGCCCTTTGTACGTTGTCTGTGTGAAGTTATTCCAGGCTTTCAGGCATTGAATGATTTTTACCAAATTCTGGATTTGCGATCAAGCACAAGCAATGTTGTAAATGCAGTTTAAATCAACAGAGCATCACTAAACAATGTTGCTACAGCCTAGGGGCATGCTGACCTGTTTGCAAAAATACTCTGCCTCTGTATGGGTGAGGTATGGAACCTTTTTACTATTAATAATGAAGTACAGCAGAAGTCATGCTGTTAACTGAAAAAAAACATTAAAATACATCATACTGGCACTGGTTATCAGGTTAGACAGGCATTTTAATGGCTGATTTTCTTTTCAGTGCCACTTGCTCTTATGGACATCATTATTCCTCCAGCTATTACAGTTCAGGTGACCTGCTACAACGTTTTAAATATTACTGGGCTAAAGCATTTAGGTTTACCAAGCAGCAGAGATGGCCCAGCACCATGCCCTGTGTTAGTCGGTGCTACTAGGCTCCAGACAGCAGCTTGACCCCTCCCCCAGAAGCCTGGATTCACTGAGTCAGCTAGTCTTGCAAGATGAAGTCATGACAACCTTATTAACATTGTTTTCCTTGCAGTAGTTTCATATCATTGCAGCCTGTAGCAGTGTGGACATGCCCAGCAAGCAGAACAAGGCTTCATCCAACAACCTGCTAGCAGCCAGGACATTGAAAGAGAAGATGAGGGCAACGCATGTTGAGAAAAGCCAAGCATGCTTGGACATTTGTTTGGAGGGGATCTCAGTGCTTAAGGGGGATCCAGTGCTAGGAAAATGGAAGTGGGCAGCTAAGGAGCTGGCAGCCCCCAAAACAAGTTAGCCAGAAAACCCAAGAGACAGGTAAAGCAAACATAGGGTCAATGTGGTGTCTGATAAGGAATTCAGACAGTTGCTAAAGAGAATGTTAAGAGGATCCCCACCCAAAAAATACCCCTTTAGTGTGACCCTCAGCCAAAACAAGAGCAAAGAGTGCCTAAGGTTAGAAGAAGGCTGTGCCAGATATGATGGTGGTAAAGGATTCCCAGCCCCCCCCCATGACCTGGATCCCATAAAATTGCTCTCCCCTCAAATGTTTTTTGAAGCCATAAGGCCTTCCTCCCCAGACCAGAAGCTGGAGAGACGAATGGAGGCAGTGTTGGCTCTTGCCAGGCACGGGGGTCAAGCCTAATATGTTCTCACTGTTGTACAGCATAAAGCTGATGCTCCTCTGACAACAAGGAAATGTATAACAACTCCTTCCTTCCTCCCCTGTGGCTGAACATATTGGAATAAGGTATAAACTGCCAAATTTAAAGCTGCTAACCATGCAGCACATGCACTATTTCAGGCAGTTATATGCAAAAATCATAATAAAATGGGTACTGGGCAAATGAGGGGAGAATTAATGGGAAGCTGGGCTGCTACAGCAAGACTTCTGCTCCACAAGCCTCGATAGTGGGTTGTAACAATGTTATTAACATTATTTTCCTTGTGGACCAACAGTTTTGTCATTTCAGCAGTTCCAAAAAATCTGACCTGAAAAGGTACTGACTCAGACATGGAAGAAGTTCTGGTATCCCAATGTCCAACACTGGAGCCTGCACCAACAGATCATGCCCCACCCACTTCCCTCCCCCAAAAGCTGCCAAATGCTGTGAAGTCTCCCACTGCCAAGAAGTTGGACAGATTTATGGGGGCAATAGTAGGGTTGGGGGCCTCTGTCCAGGCCCAGCAGCAAGGGGGAGGCTCAGCCCAAGTGTCCATAAGGATAGCAGGCAGCAGTGGGAAACACAGGCTGTGTTGCCACCACCTCTGGGATACTACATCAGTGTGGCAATGACCATGGGTTCTCACTTGATTGACAAGGTCAGTCAACAGATTCAGGAGTATGTTGACATGTTTTCACTACTAAACCACCCAGGTGAGAAAGAGGGTAACAAAAATGAAAAAGAGGACCAGGATATGAAGAAAGTCAAGATAGAATTCACATTTGACAACTGTCTGGTGGGCTTCATAATTTTTGCCAGTACAACTGACTAGACAGCCCTGAAAAAGGTAATGACCTGCTCAGGATTCTGATGGCCTACAGGAGCAATGTGGGGTTGACCGGATTAGAATATGATCAGGAATTCAGGCACTGCATGCCATATGACCCAACACTGGACTGGGGCATCCTTGAAGTGTCCCTGCTCATTGAGGTAATGCATGGGGTGGGGTCCTCCACATTGACAGTGGATTGCCCATAAAGGCATTACAGCAGAGGCCTGAATTCTCTGGATCTACAGCCCAACTTTCTTTTAGCTTTAACAAGGGGAGATGCAGTAAGAACAACTGCAGGTTTCAGCATGAATGCTTTGCTTATGGCTAGTGGTACCCCCTTATTCAGTGCAAACCTAACAAACATCTGCAAGGGAGTAACCAGCCCTTTTGGAAAAAGTTCAACAAGCCCTACATGGGTATGCCTTCCTACTCCAATAAGGGTATACAATCTTAGTCCATGGTTGGAGCACTACCCGGATTGTAAGGAAGCCTACTTGCAAGCTGGCAGCTTCTCAGTAGGTTTCAGAATTTGGTACAATGGTCCCCACTTGGGGGTATGCTGCAGAGATTCTGAAATCTGCTAGAGATAGGCTGCAGGTGGTCTGGGATAAAATGAAAATAAGGGCACTGGGTCAGAATAGTGCTGACCACAATGCCTTTGGCAACAATGGTGTGGCAATAATGCCAACAGTTTTAGTTTTGCAGGGGGCTCCATCCAGTCCACCCCCTGCATCCCCCTAACACGGGTGCTCTGCACCCCATACCACCCTGGACTGAAGGATTCTTACTTCGGGGGAGTGAAGCATGGGGAAAGTTAAAATATGTGGGGTCATGGAATACTGTTTCCACGGCTCCATGTCAAAGAAACAAAGTCTTAAGTGCACAAAAATGTTGGAGACCAGGATTAGAATCCTGGTCTCCACTGCCACTGGCTGAGCTACTCTATGCCCTATCCCTCCACACCACAGGAGCAGCTCAGCCAGCCTCTGGGATCCTGGTGCTCCTGTTTGTGGTGAGCACCATGGACATCGACCTGAGGAGCTCTTACTGAAAGCACTATAGATTCTCTCTCACTGTCTGTGCTAGCACTACATGAACTAGCACTCTCTAGACTTGAGCTGTTCATATAGTACTATTCTAATGGGGTACGAAAAATAAGATGGGGCTGGAGAAGGTGAGTGGTGATTTTCCCTTCCTCCCCCGCCAAATCTCAGGGTGTTACCAATTGGCTTAGTCCCCAAGGAGGCACTGGAGGAGTTTCACATGATCAACCACCTGTCATACCCTGAGGACAACTCAGTGAATGACTACATTGAACTGTGCTACACAGTGGTTCAATATGCTTCGTTTGAGAGGGCGGTTGATGTTGCATGTGACACAGGTCTACAAGCCTTAATGGCCAAAGCCTTTTCTGCACTGGGCAACTGCTCAGGAGGTAGGAAACAAGAAGATCATTCACTACTTGGACAATTTCTTGTTTGTGGAGCCAGCTCACTTCCTGGCCTGTGGGCAGACACTGAACAGTTTTTTGAACTTATGTAAAATCTTTGCCAAACCACTAGCTCTAGGAAAACTTGAACCACCAAAGTTGGCAATGAAATTTTTAGGCAAAGAGATTGATGCAGGGGCACAAAAATGTCCCCTTGCCCCACGATATGATTGAGACTCTAAGGAACTTTTTGTACTGCACTATAGTGGCAAAGATGGTTACCCTGAAGGAGCTTCAACAGATAGTGGGTCACCTAAACCTCATGTGTTAGGTCTTCCCCATGGGAAGGACATTCTTGCAGCAGATGACAAAGATGGGGTCTAGCACCCAAAAGCCCCATCACCAGATTTGGGTTGCAGAGAGCTTCAGAGATGACCTGGAGGCATGGATGACTTTCATTTCTCATCTCAACGTGGCCAAAGACAGTTGATATTCAGGAGCAGGAACTGTTTACAGCTGCATCAGAGGAGCTGCATTTCAAGGTATACATCAATGGGGTTCCATTGCAATAGTGCACATGTAATTTCAGCACAATCAATATCAGCGGGGTCAACCTGCTGCATGCAAAAGCAGCACTCACAAATTACATCATGAGCAATCTCATCATATCACATTGCCTAACGTCGTATACAGCATACAGCAGAAGCCTAACTGCTCCAACAGTAGAAACATGAAAAATTTATTTTATGTTAGTAATATGCAGATCATCTTTCCCCTCTGTTTCCTTATTGTTATGTCACTGCAGTTGTTGCGTTCATTGTTTTGGGACCAGAAGGAGCACCCATCCAGACAGATGGACAGAAATTTATTTATGTAAGTGTACATTTCCCTCTTTCCTTTCTGTTAAAAACAAACTTTATTTTGTCTTGTAAGAATGGACAACACATCAAAAATTATTGTACTTCATTTGGGGCAATGCTTATGTGTGAGCCCAGGTATCTCACACTGGGGCAAATCAGACTTGTAGCAAAAAGTTGTGCACGATAGCACTCAGGTACTGGAGTTCTGAACATGTCCTGTAGCCAGAAACAACAGCAGCAATCTATTTAGCAGTGTCCCAATATTTACAGCATGATGTGGCATGATGTGGGGGGATTCTGACCTGAAAGGTACTACTCCAGCTTTAACTTATTGAGGTTGTGTTCTGTCTTGAGCGCCTTTATGAATTTCCAAATATTGGGATGACTGGCTTCTAGTAAGTTACTTGAAACTTCAATGCAATCCCTCTACAGCATTTATTGTGCATGGGAGGGATTCGGCGACAGTGACAGCATTATAGCAGTTCCAAAATTCAGGATGAAAGAGTGGTCTGCGGTGCCCACATCTCCCCACCGGACGCCCCAGCCATGTATCCTCAAAATAATCCAGTAGCGGGGCAAGCTGATCTTCATTCTCAGTGTAAAACTCACCACATTGTAGGGTCTCAAAAGCTGACAGAACATCACGGCAAGGGACATAAACTAGTTCTGGAAACATCCTAATGTGCAGTGCATAGTTTTCATCCACAATATAATTCTTGTGGAGATCTGGCAATTCCTGTATTTTCCACCAGATCGCCTGGCATAAATGAAAAAAACATCCACGGGTTGTAGTGCTAGGAAACTCTGAGCTAAATGCTTTTGCAGCAGTGATTTCAAAATCCACCATCACAGACTGTGGTGCTAGGCTTGGGCAAATATTTTTTATTGCAGAAAGCACTTTTACATAGGTAGCATTGGTTTGACTGGACATCAGAATAAATATTGTTGGGATGACAGCCGTAACGTGCACACCGTAGATTGTATATCATTGTGCAAATAGTGGGTTAGTGGATTTGAAAGTCCCATCTGCATACCAATGTGTATTTCCTTTCATGTATTGTAAATTTCTCTGAGTAGTGAATATTAGAAACCGATCACTGTCATCAGGCCCAATATCATACATAAGAAATGGCTCCCCATGATCAGTCACCACGTATTCAGCAGGAATTTGCAGCTCTGCCAGACATGTGAGCAACACTGGGGCAACAGAGCAATCTGTCGTGCATGCTATGTTGTGCATTTTAGGCAAGCAATGGATGGTAATTTACCTGCGGTAGCCTGGTCTATTTTGCTAGTTGCACCGACAACGATTTGGTGGGTGCCTTCCTGTGAAGAAACTGCTTTGTCCTACATATCTTTCACCACCTTGCTCACAGCTGTGATTACCATGCTGAATTAATGTGATACCCATCAATGGTGAGTGGTGTGTCATGGAATGGCCCCCAATGTGGGTGGCCTGGCACACCAAACAGATCACCTTGCTGGAATTCTTTCCAATTGTGGTATCTGTGTGTGTGTGGGGGGGGGGGTCCCATTTAAGGGACCAGAAAGTTAATTTTTGATTAGACAACATGGGCATGGTCCAAACTATAAATGAGCAACTGGGGCCAAGGGCCCATTGGGTGCTGCCATGAGGATATTCATCCTAAAATGCATATTTAAGAATGACCACATTAAGACTGTACATGTTCCCAGCATTGGGAATGGTATTGCTGATATTTTATCTTGTTCAGTTTCAGAAGTCCAGGGAATTGTCTCCAGCAGGGGATACAGATCCAGAAACAGTACCACCATTTCTGTGGAAGGAGGCAACCCTGAGGCCTGGGACTGTATAGGTAACACTATTGTTCCTCGGACCAGAGTGGCTTGTAATGGTTCTCTTGAGTTTTGGGTTTCCCTACTCACACATTTAAGGTTCAGAAGGTTTTTGAAGGGTGGAGTAAAGGGCTCCCAAAACATGTGTACCATCAGTGCCCTACTAACACAACTATTCTTGAAAAAGTATGGGATGTCCTTCCAGCAGTTTTCTGCTTCTCTTTTAAGGTCAGCTTATTCAAGACAGACTTTTTGCTTGCATTTTGGAGAGGATTCCAGGTCTACAGACTGCCTCAACCAATGCAGATGTGAAGAGGACACCAGAGGGAGTCTACATCCAGCTCTGCAAGAGCAAGATTGTCCATGGGAGGCATCAGCTGATGTGGCACAATAAAGTCCCCTGATGGGTTCATATGGACTATAAAGACCATGGTGGCAGACTACATGGTCATTCGCCCACCTGAGGGGGTGGCTTTCCTGTAGCATGCAGATGGCAAGCCAGTAATGGCCTATCAGTTTAGGCACATTTTGAGTTTGGTGGTCCAGCAAGCTTGACTGAATACAAGGAAGTATAATACCTATTCATTCAGGATGTGGGCAGCAACAACTGTCAGAAGTCAGGGACCTATGGATACACAAATCCAGGCCCTGGATCAGTGGAGATCCCAAGTTTTTTACACTATGTACATCCACACTTACTTTAACATTGTGCTTCTGTTTTCTAGGTTTCCCAGATGTCCTAAACAAGTCTGGATCTGTAGACACTGCTTCATCTATTGGGCAGCAGAGAGAATTAATGTTGACCTGGGGGGAAGAACCTAGTGATTCCAGGTCAGAAGTAGCATGTCCATTGGTTGGGGAAGAGAAGCATGCATTGGAAGGAACTTCTCCCTAGGCTGGCAGTGAAGGCACTATGTGAAAGTTCATAGGCCATCTTGTTAATCCGCTAGTGTGGGAATGACCTTAGACTCCAGAAATTTGTTGATTTGATCCTCAGGATGAATGAGGACCTGTGATCCATTTGAGAATGGTACCTGAGAATCAAACTTATTTGGTCAACATTATTTAAAGGCTTAACTGGCTGCATACCAGGAATCTTAAAGCTATATACAAAGCATGAATATGATAACAGAGATGTGGCCATTTATGAACTCCATTAGGGGAGCCATGGTTCATCACCAAGATACTGCTACCTCCTACCATGAACTGTATGCTAAGGATGGTGTGCATTTATAGGTCAGTGGTTGGGATTTGCTGCTACAGTCTTTCCATCAGTTCTTGGAGCAACAACTGAAGTGAGTTGCTTGGGGGTTTGGACTGCATCAATCCTGTGGCAGATTGAGATTCTCTCAGAGCAATGGTACGAGGGGAAAGGGGGGAATGAGTCAAATTCTTTTCAAGGACTTTTCTTCCCTGGTTGGCATGAGGTCTGTGGGGCTGTAACACTTGGTTTCTATTTGGGGGGATTACCGTTCAACCTCATTTGGCTTCCCTGCTGCAGCAGTGTCACCAGAAGGGGATGGTCACTTGCCACCAGTCAATATGACCACCCCACTCCTGAAGTTTGGGTACCAACTCAGAGAAGTACATCATTTCCTTGGTTTGCACAAGGGCTAAGGCCCTTCACTGGAAGGGGTGCTGAGGTCTGAGATGACTGATGAGATCTCCCATCTGTGCATGCCACTCCAACATTGTGTAAAACATTTAATAAACATACGACTGATGCCATTTCTCCAAAAACTGTGTTGTGTGAATTCTTTCAGGGGGAAGGGCATCTGGACTAATAAGACCATAAAAAGTATTTCAAAGAATTACAAAAGATGGTCTCTTGTCTGTCCCTTCCCCTGTAACATGGCCATAGAAAGACAAGATTTACTAGGTTCGCCCACCTAGTGGGAGGCATATGGAGGGGGGCAGAAAGTGAGGGATTAAAAAGAGCTGAAGCCAGCAGTTCCCGTTCACTTTCTTTTCCCTCTTCAGATTTTTTACTAAGGATGACTTGAGCTAAGAGGCTTGCACCCATAGTGGCCCAAATTAACTGTGATAATAAATGGTGTCACCATTTATAAAATGTTAATCTAATTCCTTTTTAAATTCAAGTTTTGTACTACTAATAGCTATATCCAAGGGTATGGAGTTCCAGGGACTTATAACACACTGTATAAGTAATCAATAAGACATGATGGGGTGTGCATGGGACAGATATTACCGCATGCCCAGCAGCATAGTGAGGTGAAAGGCTGCAGGACAAGTGCCTTCAGCCCCTGGATGTGCAGGAATATCTGTTCCATGCACACCCTGAAGTGTCTAATTGCGCTTATAAAATGGGCTACTTAAAAAAAAATACTTATTCCAAAAAGCAAGTATAGAAACATACAGAAGGGCCATTACTATCAGAATTACTGACAAACTAGTCCTTCCACCAGCTAGAAAATGAGGTCATGATTTTTATGGTTGGTAGCCAGTACTGCCCCCCAATCCATCAGGTTTGAAGAGAAACTGGCATATTTTTGTGAGGGGGGAGTGAGAGCAGCTGTTTAGGGTGTGGGGTAGTTTTTTTTTTTCTTTTTAATGGAAGCAGGACTGCAGAACAGAGCACCACCTCTCCTTTCCCTGTTACAGAGAGCAGGAAAGCATGCCATTGCCGAGTGATCCTTTCTTGCTGGCTCACACAAGTGAGCTTCCTACCGGCTTACAAGAGAGTGGGAACTGTGTGTGTGTGTGTGTGTGTGTGTATGTTTGAACTGCAGTGGATGATCTCACAGCAGCACATCAAGATCGGGCAGGGAAAAAGAAGCAATAGATATGGAGTGAGCAGCCTTTTATGGTAGACTTTGCCAGTGCCCCTTTCTTATACTGAGCTTCATATGTACACCTCCCACCCCATTGTATTAGAGAAATGGAGGTTAGCATGTGGCTGTGCTCCACCCCTCTGCCCCCCACAGTGTAGTCGAGGATGGGAGTCTGTAAAATGGAGCCCCAAAGGAGAAAAAACACAAATACCAGAACGAATTATCAACCCAGTGAGAGCAGGCAAGCTGTGAGTGAGCAGCAGGATCAATCATTGTTGTAATTCTGCACCATGTCTTTATTTAAATATCAGTTACGGACATTTTTTTAATTGAAATTTTAAATCACATGCTGCTATCTGCAGCAATAGTGTTTGATGTGGGCTTTATTGATTATTTGTGTTTTCCTCGGTAACGTAAAAAAAAATGGCTGAATTTAAAAATGAATATTCTAATGGCACTCCGATTTTTGTTGTGTGGTCCCGCTTTTGAGTACTTGTTCTTACCTGTGCTTTGAACAGATTTGATGCACAGGTAAGAACCAATCAAAATGAAGGATTTTCTCTTTCCATTTTATAAAGAAAAATGTCCTCTTGGTTGTGCTGAATGCTGCAAAGGGTGACCTCATTTATTCTGATTTAATTGTTTAAATTCTGTATTTAATTCTGAAATTAATTAAGGATCCTTGAGAATCTGATAGAATGTAATTAAGTCTCCTCTTATCTGTCTTTCTTCTAATGTCATGAGATTTAAAGATGCTGACCTATCTTTATATGAAAGATTCTTAATGTAGTTTATTGTTTTGGTTGTCCTACATTGGATTCTCTCCATATTCAGAGTGTCCCTTCTTCTACAGGGGCAGCATACAGGTGTAGCATAATCCAAATGGGGATGGACATATGCTCTGTAAAGTGAAAAGATTACATCTTTTTCCCATGACTTTATATTTATCTTAATCACCCACAGTGCCCTATTTGCATGAGCAATAGTTTCCAAAGTTGGACTGGCTTGATCTATTTTGTATTTGACAATAATTCCCATATCCTTTTCACTTGTAGTTTTCATTAATGTTACTCCACACAAGGTATAGGAAAACATTTTGTTCCCCTTCCCTAAATGCATGATCCTAGCCTTGTCAGTATTAAAATGCATCTCCCAGTTAGCAGTCCAGCCATCTCGAGATTTTATCCAAATCATTTGGCATCAGGTTGTGGTCAATAAGGGCTTTACATACAGCATCTGGTTTTGTATCATTGGCATATTTAGTGGAGCACATTGTGAGGTCATTAGTCGAATCTGCAATAAATATGCTAAAAAGCAATGGCCCAAGCATCAATCCCTGTGGCACCCCACTGGTCACACTCACTTCATTAGATCTATAACTTCTTATGATTATATACTGCACCCTATTATTCAGCCAGTTAGAGATCCAATGAACTAGCTTATTATTTATAGCTTCTTTCTTCATTTTATGAATTATTGCTTAGTGTGGCATGAGGTTGAAGGCCTTTGAAAAATTTTAATAAATGATATCACGAGGTAATCCCTTATCCAAGGAACTAGTAATTTCTTCATAAAAATACAGGGGGTTTGTCACACAGGACCTATCTGGCTTGACTGTATGTTGGTCATAATACTTTCTGATGTTTTTACTAATCATGTTTTTAACGATACTCTCAAACATTTGCTAGGGATTGAAGTTAAACTGATGGGTCTGTTATTATTTGGGTCCTCTTTATTTCCTTTCTTAAAAACAGGAGTGACAATCACCTTCCTCCAGTCACCTGGAATCGACCTGAGTTAAATGATGCCTCATAAATAAGTCTCAATGTAGTTTTATCATTCACCATAATCTTGAGAATTTTTCCAGTAATATCATCTAGGCCTGGAGCTGAGTCAGGTCTTAATTTTTTTTTTATTACAATCCTCAGTTTCTTTTTCAGTGATAAATATATGAGGGGTGAGGGAGCTGTCCACTGAGGTGTGGTTTTGGTTGGAGAAGAATATACTGTACTTTACTGAAGAAGTTATTTACTGCATTTGCCATCTGCAAATCTGTCAACAGACAGTTCCCATCGCTTATAGGCCCAACTGTTTGTCTATGGTTCCTAAGAGAATTTATATAGCTTTTAAACACTTTACTATTGATTTTATATGCATTATTTGCCAAACGTAGTTCCAGTTCTTTTTTTGATTTCCTTATAGCATGTTTGGATTTCTTTAATAATGATTTATATTTAATCCAAAGTTCAGGTTTCTTATTTCTTTGATATTTTATGTAAGCTCTGGTCTTTGCATTAAGTATCCTTTTAAGTTTAGTTGTCAGCCATTTGGGCCCAATTTTTCCCCTACAGTACTTTTTAAATTTTAGGAATATATTTGTTACAGAATTCTAATAATTAACTCTGAAACACTTCCCACATATCATTAACACCTTGATTTTCCAATAATTCCTCCCATCTTATTTTACTTAGATAATTTTGTATACTGATTATATCAGTTTTCATATCAAAATATTTCAGTAGTACATTCCATTTTCTTAGAGGATATGTTAATCCCAATGGAGATGGTGTGTCGATCATTGTTTCCCAAAGGGGACTCAGTTTGACAGTGAATTCTTCCCTGTTAATGTCAGCCAAATTAAAATCCCCTACAAGCATAATATCACCTAACTCGCTAGCTTTCTCAAGTTCTTCTAATATTTCTGATGGCAACTCAATATTAGAGCCAGGTGTTCTGTAACAGAAGCCTACAATTATCAGGGAAGCAGACGTGAAAATGAGCTTAACCAATATAGTCTCAGTATTGGCTGTGTTGTTTCTTTTATTTTATGGGAGAAATTGAACAACTTTCTGTTTTCTTTACTAAATAAGGCTTCTCCTCCCCCATGTCTTTCAGTTCTATCCTGATGGTATTATGAATATCCTAGTAGACTCCTTCCCCATGTACTGTCATCATCCTGCCAAGTTTAAGTAATGGCAAATCAAAGGTTTTTTTTTTCCCTCATTAATTATTTGTTGTTCATCCATTTTGTTTGTTATACTTTGTACATTTAATAAGATACATTTAATGTTATCCTTCATTTTGTTCTCCTGTCCTACTGTGCCTTTCTTGCTATAATGTCTACTTGTTCCATCTTGCTAGGACACTATGCCCTCCCTTAGAAAAAAAATTGTTTGCTTCAAAAATCTTAGGAATTGGTGCACTAACAACTCTGCTCATTTTTATTTAAATGTAAGCCATCTTTTGCATAAAGATGATTGTTATTGGTGAATATGCTACCATTATCCATAAAAACTGTATCATTACTCTTACACCAGTTGGAAAGCCACATGTTTCAGTGGTGTGATTTGTTTTCCACTCATGCCCTGGGTTCTGAGAGAATTCTCGAAATGGCAAACGTACAACCATAATTTTTTTTTTTTTCTAAATCCAAGAGCTCATAACAGATATCCTCTTCATTGAATTTATCCACATTGTTGACATCAATACGCAGCACTACTCCAGTATGACCTTTCTGTGGATACCTTATTAAATTGTCTATACTATTAGAGATGTACTTAATCCTTGCTCTAGGGAGGCATGTAACAGTATTGGCTGTTGTGTTAGTAGCACATATAATGGAATCTATATATCTAATAAATGAGTCACCAATTATCAAGTTATTTTGTGGTTGTTCCTCAGGATTTGGGACATCACACTGTCTCCAGTTTCCACCAATCTATCATTTAAGACATCAAATCTGTTTGTCAATGGCAACTCTGTGGCCAGGGTTATTGCCCTTCTTCTCTTCTTTTTCCTTTTAACTCTATCCACTAGGCACCAATCTGTTTTACTGTCCCCATAATCTTATTTTCCCCCTTAGCATTCCTCGCTGCCTCTACTGATGTATTTATTCCATTCTCTTCCTCTCTGCTTCTTTTTCTACCTAACTTATCAGTTGTTCCCATAGTAGGATACTCAGGGTTTAATGTTTGAACAAAATTTACTGTCTTTTCTACCTCACAATTCTCCTTTAGATTTTGTATTTCTCATGTTAGTGCTTTAATCTCACCCAGCTTGTGTGATAGGCTATGCACTTTCCATATCTGAAGGGCATACTTTCTGTGCAATCTGGTTTTAATATATACATGACACATTTATTAGATGACATGAGCAAGCCATCTTTACACAAAAAGTTTAAAAAAATCCAGTGTAGTGTCAATTATTTAAACTGACTAGTCTCTATAAAGTATGTTCACATTTATAATTAAATCAATAGACACCTACCATCACCATTTAAAGATAAAATGTATGGCCCCTGTCCCGGCCAACACAGCAGATATGCACTTGTCTCTGCGCACTTCATCTCTACATGCACCAGCTCCACTTGCACTCAGCTCTACTCACTAGCAGCTGAGCTTTTAAGCCTGGGATCTAGAAGTAAGTGCTAGCAGTGCTCTCACTCCTGCACTCACCACTGATGCATTAAATTGCTCAGGTTACAGTTTGCAGTTAGGTCTCTTATCTGGCAAGAACTATGTCTCCCAGGAGCCCTAGATCCTGTTTCCCTGGCAACAGACTTCTGTGGCCCAGTCACTCTCTGCACCCTCCTCTAATATTTTTTTGGCTTATTCTATCATTTTGTTCACAGCAATCACATAAAGAAGTAGGAATTTTAGGGTAGGGAAGCACACAGCACTCTGCTCTGCCTTTTGTCAGAAATTCCCTCTACTAGCTTGGCTCTCTTTCCCATGCACCCACCCACTCTCATAAAAGCAGGGTTCTTGGTCAGCCAGGGTACAGCAAGGAACCCTTTGCCCCTCTATGGGTGGCCACATTTGAGTCGGGGAGTAGTTTTCCTGGTTTTCTCTCAAAAGTTTTTTTCCTGGGTTTTTCACCTCCTCCAAAGGGGTTTAACCAAGAGTAGGGTTATTCTTGTTAATACACTGTTGCAGTCATCATAATATGTAAGGTGGATTGGGAGTCTCTCAGAGAAAAGTACAAGGGGAAAAGTGGAATGAGTCGAATTCTTCTGAAGGACTCTTCTTCCCTGATTAGCATGTCCTTCATAGCTGATAGGGGAGAAGTATCATCTAACAGCTAAGTTACAATGCAAATGTGGCCTGCCAGATGTTTATAGTAGCAAGCAGGGTCTGTAACTGCAAACTGTGGACATGTGGCACCCACAGACATTTGGGCACGGCAGTGCACCAGCCATATGACACACTGCTATACCTTAATATCCATGGCAGAGGTGCTAAAATCTCAGTATTCACTCCACTTCCTCATACATTTTGGCCTTCTTGGTGGCCATTTATGTTTAACAGCCACATGTTTCGTAACATTTTACATTAGTGGTCCAGTGACACATTGACTGCCCATGTTGGCTACAATGGTCCCTCAATTACATCAGTCCCACAAAGTACTACATTGGTGTCTCTCTCCTCTGTCACACTTTAAAGCAGCACTGTGGAACTGCTTTCAGCAGTTCTACAAGGGTACTGCACTTTTTTGCATGGGGCAATGGGACCAGACCTAAAAGGGACTGTGCATAGCACAGTATTTCATTAACTTACCAGACCCTACCTCTTTCTCTTTCTCTGAGTCAGTACAATGGTCATTTTTTTGAATGCAGAAGAAAGCTTGTGACCCATTTGTGTATGGCACAAAGTGGTAAAAGGTTTGCAGCACTTCAGTGTAACTGTGCATGGGGTCTCTATCCTTGAGAGTAGAATGAAGGCTATGTCTACATATTGAATGAATCTTGAGAGAATGGATTATCCTAAAGAAAATAAGATGAACATTGGAGCAGCTGCTTCAGGAGTGGCAACCCTGAAACTCTCCTCTGTGTACAAGACTAATGGATATTCAAAAGGGGCTCAAACTTTAAAGGGCAAGGAAGTGCATAACATACACACTGGGTCCTTGAGGGGCCCAGTCTCAGAGGATTTGAACTTTACAGGCTGGCTCATGAGGTGCATATCCCAGCCTTTGAGATGTTGAACATTTGCCTTGGTGGCAGCATGTATCCAGTAACATTTAAGTGTAGAAAGGTAGGTATCAGAACATTTGTCCAACAGAAGACAGAGTAGTAGATAAAGTAGAAATTGTTGACTTGGTGGTAGTAGTAGTACAAGTATTGAGCCCCAAGAAGAGAACAGAACAATCACCTGGACAGACTGGTGGACATGTTTACTAGCAGTGTGATGGAGACCCAAAGCATGAAAGTGCATGAATCCTGTAGTTGTAATACCAAGTGAAGTCATGGTGTATTGCAAAGTATACTGTTTCGTATAGGCTCAGAAGGATTCAGATCAAAAAGGCAGGATATAAAGGAGTTTAATGAATGGTAAGATAATCTGCAGCAGTTAGTTGCAAAGAATCCATACTGGTGAAGCAGGGAAACCAGTAGAGAATTTATCTAGAGCCTGCTTGAGTTCCTAAAAATTTAGTCCAGAAGACAGAAGAATTTGAAATAACAGGTTAATTCGACTAAAAGGAATCTAGCTTTGAAACTGGCAAAAATGCTCAATACAAACAAATAGTCATTCTTTAACAGATAGTGGCTATGCATAAATGAGCTATGGAGTTTCGAGTTCTTTACCTTAGCAAATGACTGCGTGAGCCACTTAACAGGAAAGTAATGACAAAACTTGAAACAGTTACACAAGGGACAGGAGAATTCATTAAAGATGAGCTGTGTGCATACAGAAATAGAGTCAGTGAACAGCCTGAGGAATTTGAAGGATGAAAAAGTCTGAACTGAACAATGCTGGTAAGTACTCTAAAAGCAAAACATAATGTTAAATAGAGATGAAAGAAATGGAGCATTTAGTGCAGCTACTACTAGTGGTAAAGATATAAACCAAGGAAAAATAACACTGACCCAGGCAAGCTGTTAAATGCAGCAGATACATATTAGAAGGACCCAAAATCCCAAAGAGTAACAATACCAGACTGAGCAGAAGCACCAGCGGAGGCAAGCAGGGGGCAGGGAGCCACAGCAACACCTGATGCAAGACTTCAGCAAAGAAAATGAGATTCCAGAGGATGTGACCTTGAATAGCCCTGGATGGGGTGTGGCAAGTGTCACTCACTGGGACACCAAACACTAGGCCATAGCTTGCAAAAGTTAAACATGATTTCAGCAGCCTGTAATAAATTAAAACTTACTGTAAACATGGGCAAAAGGAAAATTCTTGGGTTTAGTGTAATTAAGAAACATTATGCATAGCATATACTGTAAATAATATAAAACTTGAACTAGTCAAAGAACATGAGTATTTGGGACTTGTATGTGACTGCAAAAATAAATGAAACAAACATATAAACAAAACACCTTGCAAATAAAGGTGAAGTCAATATACTTATTGAGATGTAACAGATACTATGGAGGAAATAAAATAAAAGGCATTATCCAAAATAGTTTTTTGGTTTTTTTAGTTTTATTTACTTACAATTTAGAGATGGAAAATTGGACATTGAGCATAGGCTGGCTTCCACATGTGACCCAGGGGAAGAGAGCAAGGGAAAATAGAAAATGCAGTTGAAGGACAGTGGAGCAAGCAATAAAGTGCAATTGTGAAAAATCGACAATATATGCAGCAGTAAAATAGTTCAAAAGGGTGAGTTCAAAATGAGAGATGGCAAAAGAGGCATTGACAGCATGACCCAGTGTAATACAACTGCCTTACGAGGAACTAGCAAGAGCAGGAGTGAGCAATAAAAGGTACATCAGAGAGAGAAAAGGGAGAGGGAGAAACAGAGGTGGTTAGGATGGTTGCTGCAGGGCGAGGAGATGGGGACACAGAAAGCACTCTGACTGATGCATGTTTAGCAGAGGGATTAGAAAAGTATGAGTAACAGTACAGAGAATGAGATACAGGGGCAGAGGGGGAGAAAAGGATGGAGAGGTAATGGAGAAGGAGGAAAAACAGTATCTGGAGAGAAATGAAGAGCAGTAAATAAAATGTTCAGACTGCGTAGAGGATAATGAAGGGAACAGTTTAGGTAAAGGAAGCAGTAGTAGGTATGATGAGAGTTAATACTGAAACATTAGATGGAGTAAACAAGAAAGTCCAGTTTGGTTAAGACTGACTTTGCAGCAGTACTGTAAAACACATTTACATAGTCAAATACTGGCAGGATCATTCTGAGGATGATCTTGTGATGGACCAGGAGGGGAAGTCATTATTTGTTCTGGTAAACTGTGCTAGAGGAGCTTTTGTGAATGGTGTTGATGTGCAAGGAGAAATCCAAGTTTCTGTCCTGACGCACTAAGGTACTTTAAGAGAGAAACTTCTTCAAGGGGGCATAATACATGCATAACCATGTCTCTTAGTACAGTTCAGACCCTTTCCCTAGACCCCACTGCTAGAGATGGCATTATCCCTTACAGAAACATAGATGTGTTGTGTACATGCAGAATGCATGCCACATGCTTAATTGTGCAATGTTTGCATGCAGTTCGCATATACAAAGTGAATCAATGCGAACCAGGTCTAAAAAGCAAATCAGGTTTGCATGCTGCAAGCTTGACATGTGTGCAGCAGGTAAGCTGGTGTGAACATCTTCTAAAAATTACATCAGGTTTGCATGTTGCATGCTTGACATGAGTGCAGCAGTTAAGCTGGTGTGAATATCGTTTAAACATCACATCAGGTTCCCATGCTGTACACTTGCCTTGTGTGCAGCAGCTAAGCTGGTGCAAATCTCATCTAAAAAACACATCTGTTTCTGTTCCTTATACTACTGCTAGTAATTAGTCATTAAAATACATCTGTATTTGAATTCCCATAAAAAAATTTCATTAATTCTGATCCTTTTGCAAGTTGTTTAATGGCTTTTGGTTTTTGTTATTAAAGCACCATTCATTTGTAAAGTATTGTTTACTTACTGCATTAAATGCCTAGAATGTAGCCAGTCAACATCCCACATTCCAGATGTATGAAAAGGGGTCTCTGTGTTGTGAACCTATCCTTTTTGTTTTTGATCATGCAAATCCCTTACACATATTTCGTGCTACAAATGTGTTTCTGCATGACTGTTTCATCTCACCTTTCCCTTTGTCATTCTTGTCATTCTGTATTGAGCATATACACTATGGCCATGCTTAGCACTCTTTGTGCTGAGTAGAGTCTTGGAAGCATGCACCATACCTCACATTTTGTCACTGAAATGAAGGACATGAACACTCAACATGAGGGACAATGAGGGGCACTAACCCACATGATGATCAGGACACCTCATGAAACATGGAGATACAGTACCTCAGAACACAATGGAAACCATTGCATTAGGACCTAATAATGAATTTCTACCATTAAACGGGGGTGCCATTTAGGTAGGGCAGGGGAGGTCAGTCCCCCGCCCCATATGTGTGCCTAGGTTGTTCTTCTGGTGTGGCAATAATGGCTTTAAGTTTGGATTTAATCTTATACACAATAAGTGCCCACCTGGCCTCTGTGTGATCATGCTGCAGGTACTCTTCAGACTCAATTGTGTCTATACTGTATTATCCACTCTCTCCACCTATTAGCAGCAGCACAATCACATGTGAAGTGGATGAGTTCCAGCCAAGAAAGAGCACATAAGCCTTGAAAGTGCAACACTGTCTTTCCCTCCACAGAGTAGACAGACTGCACACTACAGCTTGGAGGAGTCAGTGAGCACTGAACTCTTAATAGTAGTGTTGTGGCAGAATATTTTTGTTGTTCTTTTAGTGAGTCTCCATCTCCCTTGGTGGCTGAAGGGGCAGAGAGTGAGGTAGAAGCTAACTCAAGACTAGGCTACATACTTACTCTACTAGGCTTGCCGTGTAAGAAAAAACAGCACAAACACCCACAGCAGCAAGCTTGACTTAGCAGCAGTGGTGACAGCAGTGTGGGTGGCCTTCATAGGCCTTGGTCAGTGTAGTGCAGCAGCAGCCATAGCAGCAACCAAGCAAGAAGCAAGCAACCCCAGTTGAGTGGGTTCAGATGGCAAGGTAACTTGTTCGTGAACCATGCTGGGGACCTGTGATGGTCAGTTCTAGCATTCAATGTCTGGTGAAGGAGAGAGGGGGAGTGGACTGAAAACTGGGCTGGTGGCACACTATGCCAGCCTGCAGGTTCTGGCCATATGGCTGGGTAAGTAAAAGTAAATTATTTTTTTACAGGGGGATTGGGGAAGGAGGAAGGACTGAAATATTGATGTGTTTTCATGTTTCTTTACCTTTGGGTGGCTTCATGACCATTAAGATGTGGGTATTGAATGGAATGGAGTCAGGGAGAAAACTAGTGACAAAGTTGTTTTTTGGTGGGGGTGCAGAACTTCAGCCAGGAAAAAAACTGGTTAGTAACTGGATGGATTGAAGCCCAAATCTCATGCACTGCTCCAGGGTATATACGGATTAATCTTATATATATATATATATATATATATATATATATATTAATTCTTCCTGATTTGCATATCAAGTTTCAGTCAAACCAAATAAGTTGTACCTTTTAGAAATGTTACAGACATTCTAGAGCTGTCCCTTGCATTCATGGACAGTTGAGTGGTATGGTATGCACAGACAATTGGAGCATCACTATAGTCAGGTTTATGCACCCCCACCCCAGTGAAGCTGACCTTCACATCACCACATTCAGGCACATTATGACAAAGGGCAAAGGAGACTGCAGGGGTGTGCACCATTTAAATGAATGGCAGTATTTTTTAATTACTATTTTATACATTATTAATAGAGAGTTGGAGATCAATGAGGGCCACTGCTCAACTAACAAGGGCCTTGTTAGTAGAACAGTGGCCTTCATTATTCTCCAACTCACCATCATAACATATAAAATAGTAACAGAAAATAACTCCATTCATTTCAAAGGGGTACGCCCCAGCACTCTGATCCATGGACATCATCTCTTACAAAACTCCTGCCTCTGGCTCCCTAGTACTCAAGTAAGAGACTTTTTACTTGTATCTATACTTGGTGGGTTGTCTGTAGCAGCATGGCCATACCCACTACAGTGTGTGTGCATGGGGGAAGGGGACTGGCCATATGTGTGTGTGTGTGTGTGTGTGTGTGTGTGTGTGTGTGTGTGTGTGTGTGTGTGTGTGAAGTTATTGCTACATTTATGTTTGCACCCTAAAGTCTGTTTGAGTGGAAGCATTCAAAACTATGGAGAGAAAATAGTAGGAGTACAGGCCAGACAGACGTAATTAAGTGGTTTTGTGTGTAAGTTTGTGTATTGGGTGTGGGAAAAACATGTGTTTCTACTGGTATGTGTGCTACAGTTCAACTGTGAAAATGGGATGAGGGAGAGAAGAAAACTGAAAAGAATAACAGTGGCTATAAGCATGTCGCATGCACGTAGATGTATTCAGATACAGTTTGCATTGAAGTACAAATGAGCCATATGTGTGCAGACAGTATGGCTTTATGGTTAAAGGTACAGAACTACAAGTCAGGAGACTTGGAGGCATGAAGACCCGGGTTTGAATTTCAACTCCCACTTGTGTACAGTGTGATCCTGAGCAAGTCACTTAACTTTTACATGTGCAGTTATCAGGAACCACTTGCTTTATTGTACACATGCCACATACATGCAGTCTTTCCCAGTTTGACACATAAATCATGGTTTCCACACTTGTTTGCTGCACACATGCCATATGCATGCAATCGGTTCCAATTTGACATTTAAATCATACTTGCAGAACACATATCACTTGGTTAGTTTTATGTGTGCAGCATGAAAACATTTCATATAATTATTTATGTAAGGGATGGATCAATTACTAGTCTAGGAAGCTTATTTAAAGAAATGCCAAGCAGATGTAGGGTGCCTTCAGGACTTTTTCTTATTTTACAAAAGCTAACTCTTGTAACCCAATCATAACACAGGAAAACTGTTGTTTAATACCTCACAAATTACAACAAACACATTTTTGATATGCCTACAGTAGGTTGTCCATGTTTTACACATGCCCACAGTAGTTATCCATATTTCAGACACACCCACAGTAGGTTGTCTACATTTCAGACATGCCCATAGTAGTTTATCCATTTGTCCACATAAATAAAAAGAGAAAAAAGGCACGTTCCACTTTAACTACCCCATAACTTTCAAAATCCTGGGTTCAAAATTCCTAGTTGTATTATAATAATAATAATAATAATGATAATCACATTCAGTTAGCTGGAGTATACTCAGAATAACTAGCATCTGTGGTTGATTGAACACCTCGGCCACTGGCCTCAGCATTAATCACCCTCATAAGCTGGTTATTCCATCATATACTCTGGCTAACTGAATGTTATCACTTAAATGTATCTACTTTAGTCAAACCAACCCCAGGCATCAACCTCCATTGTGGAGTCAGGAGGAATGTTTCACAACATAGCTGGCATCAGACAGCATTATGGGCCTTAGAAACAGAAGCTGCAAATGAGTCAGTTTAGTAGCACATACAAAGATATGGGCATTACACTGATTATCACTGTTGCAGATTCATAGTAACGGACTGGTAATCTTACAAGTTTGAAAAACAATGAGTGGGTGCACAGTGCAATAGTCCAATAGCCATTGGGGTCAACTGACTACAAAACAGTGTGGTTGGAGGTGTAACTGGAAGGAAGCAAGGGGAGTAGCACAGTGAAGGTGTGGGACTTCAGGAAAGCAGACTGCAATGGAATGTAGGAGCTGCTGGGGGTAAAAATGAGGAGAATAGCAGAGAAGGAAGGAGAACAGGGGACATGGGAGGTGTTCAATTTAGGTGTCATAGAGACTATGGTCAGTAGTATTGGAAGGGCAAGAAAGCAGAAGAGAGCAGAAATGGGCCACTGTGGTTCATATAAGATGTGAAGGAGGCAGAGAGAACAAACAGAAGAACATTTAAGAAATGCAAATGTAGCCAAAGGTTGGAAGACAGGGAAGCATGCATAAGGGCAACCAGGGAGGCAAGTAGGAAGGAAAGACATGCAAAAGCTGAGACAGAGGTTTGAATAGCAAAGGCACAAAGGAGGGGGGACAAGGCATTCTTCCAACATAGTCAGGAAAAATGCAAGATTAAGGAGGGCATCATCTAGCTAAAAAAGCAGATGGATGGGAGAGTGGTACATGGAAGACTGAGATAATTAACCAATATTTTTGTTCAGTATTAACTATGTAGAAGGGGGGCACTATCTAAGTGCAGGGTGGGGTACACAAGGGGAGGAGAGAGGGAAGAACTCTATCAATCATACTGTAGCTGTATCATGAAAGAAAAAGTGCTGAAATGGCTGAGGAGGTGGCAGGAAGACAAATCAATGGAGCTAGATGAGTTGTATCCTTGTATACTCAAGAACGTAGTGGTGGTATTAGCAGCAAGACTGGTAGCAATTTATAACTGTGCACTGGATACATGAGTGGTTCTTAAGGATTGGAGGACTGCTGATGTGTCTCCTGTGCATGAAAGCAAGAGGAAGGATGAGTGATGTAACTATAGACTAGTCAGCCAGATGTCTACGGTGGGGAAGCTCCTTGAGGCCATATTGAGGGAAAAGACTGATAAACATTCTCTAGGTGAATGGGTTGCAGGATGACAGACAACACAAGTTCACTAAGGGGAAGTTGTGCCAAGAAAAATTAATAAAGTTGTTTGACTGGGTAACTGACAAAGGACAGGCAGTTGACCTACCATGCCTGGACTTCAGTATGGCCTTCGACTCAGTCCCCCACAAGAGACCAGTCAAACATTGAGGAGCCTGGGTGTGGAAGAACAGATGGTGTCATGGGTGGAAAGTTGTCTGGGGAGTAGTACACACAGGATAGTGGTAAATGGTGACTTATCATGTGTTAAAAAGGATCCCGCAGGGCATAGTACTGTGTTTTATCCTCTTTAACACATTCATATGTGATATTGGTGTGGGCATACAAGACAAGAGCTGAATCTTCACAGAAGACACAAAGATCTGCGCAAGGGTAGACACTAAGGAAGGACTGACTGCATTATGGGAGTATCTGCATAGGCTAGAGAATGGTCCATGATCTGGCAGCTGAGCTTTAATACAAAGAAATGTAAGGCAATGTACATTAGAAAGAAGAAGAACCAGAGAACACAAGTCATGATGCCCGCACCTGCAGTACTGTACAAGGTTTTGAAGTCTACAGCTGTGTGTGGACTGTGAGAGGATGCAAGTAGTACAGCAGTGAGTGACTAAAATGATCCAGAGTAACAAGAAAAGATGTACTGTGCAAGGAGAGGCTGTAAAACCTCAAAATTTACACCTGGAGACTATAAGGGAGATGGAGATATGACAGAGATATACAAATATCTGCACAGGATAAACACTCTGGCTTGCAAAGACATATTCATTCTAAGTAGGAACACAGGAACCTGGGTGAATTGAGTTAAACTGATGTGGGAAAGATTCTGGAGGGATGTACAAAGCAATTTTTTTCCTTAAAGAGTGGTGGACAAGTCAAACAGGCTTCCAGAGAAGATGGTGCTGAAACAGGGGTGTCAAGGTAGAGTGGGACAGGCACATTGCCATAGTAAAATGTCAGAGGGCAGAGGCAAGGGAAAGGGATGAGATGGCCACTAATGCCTACATAGGGCAGTTAGGCAGGGTGGGCAGACTGGATGGGCCACTGGGTCTTTTTCTGCCATCTTTTTTTATGTTCCTAGACTTGTTAGGGAAAGATTTATATGCCTCAATATTTGCAGCAGCCAGAGATCCCCTTCCTTTCAACAGTAGTCCATATCAAAAAACCCACATAGGCCATCATTCAGAACACTTTGGCATCCAGATCCAATACCTACTAAATATAAAAAAGCCTAAGTAACTTAAATTTCCATTTTTCACTGTGGCTTCCACTCACTATTCTGGTGCTCTTGCTAGTATCAATATATTTCCCTCATTGTGCTTATTGTAATGAAAATCAACACATAACTTAACTCCCTGATAGTGAGACTCTTCTGCACAGTGTGTGATTTAATGTTATAGTACTTTACTATGATCCTCTTTTAATTTGTTTATTTTAGATAAATTAAGACTACAATGTATTTAGATTTCTGTTTTGCAGTGGAGAACATTGGGGCTGCCTGGCTGAGGGATGTGTAACATTTCCAAGTGCTACATTTTTACTGAGATACCTATGCCACATGAAACCAGTGGAACCAATGCATTGCCATAAAAATAAATACACTCTGTGCCTACTTAGGCCAATACACTTGTATATTTTACTAAAATAAGTGAATTTTATATTTTAATAAAGGGTCTATTGGTTTTGAATAAAGCAATAAAGAACATCATCCTCTAAGAGACAACAGTATGGGTGACAGAGAAGGATTAGTTAATTCTACTTGCTGTGGAGAGAGTTAGCGTGGAGGGGATTTTTGTAAGTTTTGCTATTGTTTTTTAAACTGCAGGAGAGAAGGATTAGTTCATTCTACTTGCTGTGAAGAGAGTAAGTGTAGAGAGGATTTTTGTAAGTTTTGTTATTGTGTTTTTTTTTTTTATTTAGCTTAAAGTGGAATTTAGTTTAAATGTTTCTGTGACTGAATGGATTATAAAAACCCTCCCATTCCTTCCACCAGCCTTTCTTAAATACTGAAATACCACTGAGGGTTGGGTTTGAAGGTTGTGAGGGAGGAGACTGGCGAGCTGCAAACTGACCTGAGCCCTCAGAGCAGGTCAGGAGGAAGGAAACAAGGAACAGCCATATGAGCTAATTATTAAAGATATATATAAAATATATAACTTATGAGTAGTATTGTGGTGCACAGTTAGTACTGTAGATCTTAAGAGTAGGATTGTGGTTTCCATTTATTACTGTAGTTGGCTGCCTTAGGCTACATGAAAGGTCATTTGGTAATACAATATCAGTTACAGGCTGAGCTAGGATTAGTTAATTCTACTTGCTGTTGAAAGAGATAATGTGGAGAGGATTTTTGTAAGTTTTGCTATTTTTTTTAATTTAACAAAGGTTTCTGTGGCTGTGTTATTTGAATTAAGCTTAAAGGTTTCTGTGGTTGTGTCTTTTGAAATTAGTATAAAGGCTTCTGTGGCTGTGGTTTTTGAATTAAGCTCAATGGGGGCACAACAGCCCCACTTAAAACCGGGGAAGGGGCCTAAACAGGACCTTGGCAAACATCTAATTTCTGGACTGTATGTGTTTGTGAGACTTGGGAATGCTGTTGGTGGGTTTGTACTTGTGTTCATAAACAACTACAGTCAGTATAGAGGGACTGTAATTCACTGTCCTGTATAGGTAGTGTTAACCATTGGTAGGATTGTGAAGTGCAATGGTTTTGGGGCAACAGTGTGAATGAACATCGGGTGGAGGCTGGGAGGGTGTCCAATATTCCACAGGCTAAGGAGGCTCAAGGAAGAGGTTCAGTGGCTTGGCAGGGAGCTGGAGAGGTTCAGGGTTGAGGGGAGGGTTGCATTGGTAGAAGGGCTGACATCTGAGAGTATCAAGGGGCACCACAGAGAAGGAACAGTGGGTCAAGGGAGAGGTCAGGGGGAGGTGGCAAACTAAACAGGAAGCCAGCTGATGAAGGGTGGACTCTAGTAGGGCCTAGCAAAAGAGGAGTAGCAGCAGTAGGCAGGAGGGAGGAGAAAACACAAGTAATGCAACAAGGGTAGGGAACATGTTTGCTGTACTAGCGGCACATGGGGAAGAGGACGCAGGAGGAGATGGGACAAGGGATAGTACTCACGAAGAGGAGGGATTGAGGGGCATTACTAGTGGAGGGATTGAGCATGACATGGCAGGGGAGGGATAATACTCAGAGAGGTGAGGAGAGAGAGAGGAAGGTTGGCAGTCAAACAGGAGGAGGGGGATGGGTCTCAATTGAGAGGGGCAGGGGGGAAGACACTGGGGCATATGGTAAAATAACCACCTTGGGTGGTCCCAGGAATGAGAACCTGGGAGGGGGGTGGTGACGGGCACAAGGAAAGAGGAGGTGGGTGTACTAGTGTTGGGGAACTCCAGACTCAAGGAGATCAGATGGGGTAGCAAGGGGGAGAGGCACAGTCAGATATGAGTCGAGTCCATACCGGGATTAAAGGCAGACAAGGCAAGACAGGCAATCCTAAAGTGCACAAGGAGGGGTAGGAGGAATCAGCACATTGTGGTACATGTGGGGACAAATGACCTAGTGGGGGAAATGGTGGAGGTAACAAGGGAGAGGTCTGAGGAAGCGGGAAGGTTGTGCGTGGAGACTGGGGAGTCTGTGGCATTCATAGAGGTGCTCCAGGTACCCTGCACAAGCACAGTGAGAAAGGAGAGGACTGGGGAGTTGAATGCATAGTTGGTAGAATGGTGCCAAACTAAGGGATATGGGGTTGTGGGCAGCTGGAGCAGTACCTGGGATAATAACAATCTGTTTGCAAGGGATAGGCTGCACCTGAGCGGGGAGGGGAAGGATTTATTAAAGCAAAGAATGGGTAGGTATATTGCGACAAAGGTGGATTTATACTAGATGGTGGGGTGGCAAGTGGACAGCAGGTAGGCAGGGATCCGATAAAGTGGAGTCACAGCCAACCCCCAAAGCTAGCAGGGAAGGACTCGGGGTGGCAAAATGGAGGGAGTAGAAGGGAGGAGATGGAGGGTGATGAAGGGAAGAGGGCAGGATGGAGGGTGGTCTTGCTGAATGTGAGAAGCTTAGGCAATAAATTAGCTGAGCTATAGGCACTCTTGGCACTGTGGAGAGTGGATATTGCAGCTGTAATGGAAACTTGGCAACCAAGCACCAGGATTGGGATCTGGCAATCCCAGGGTACAAATTATACAGTAAGGACCATAAAGAGGGGATGATGGTGGGGTGGCAGTCTATGTGAGGGATGGGATCAAATGCACAAGGGATGAGGGGGAGGAAAGGAGAACAGAGGCAATCTGGCTGCAGCTCCTAGACTCAAGGGGTAGAAAACCAAGATGTGGGGTGGTATACAGGCCACCATCCTGGTCTGAGAAGCTTGACAGGGAATTAGCAGGACAAATCAGAAACATATGTAGAAAAAGTATGGTGGTCGTCATGGGGGATTTCAACTTGCC
The DNA here is from genome assembly GCA_016271365.2 of Neoceratodus forsteri. Classification (NCBI taxonomy): domain Eukaryota; kingdom Metazoa; phylum Chordata; order Ceratodontiformes; family Ceratodontidae; genus Neoceratodus; species Neoceratodus forsteri. The sequence goes on from CM028129.1 coordinate 879,560,332, forward strand.
GGGGATTGACTGGAGCATTCTGGTCACCTCCAGTGCTAGGGAGCAAGTGCTCCTAGACATGATTCAGCAGGGTCTTCTGATGCAGTTGGTCAGTGTACCTACTAGGCTAAAGAAACCTTTAGATTTGGTATTGTCTAATGCAGAGACAGTAAGGGAAATAAGGGTAGAGGACCCACTAGCTGACAGCGATCACCAAACAGTGTGGTTTCATATCACGATGTGCGGGGAGCCCGAGAAATCAGTAACCCAGGTGGTAAACTTCAGGGGGGTGGACTTAGAGAGGATGCGGGAAGTACTGAAAGGGAAACTGGAGGGCATAAGGCAGGAGATGGACATGGAGCAGAAATGGGATATTATTAAACGGGATTACAGAGGCAACTGAAGCCTGCACCAAGACACAAAGTAAGAGGAGCAGAGCAACAAAACCATGCTGGTTGAGCAACGAGGTAGTGGAGGTGGTGATGGCAAAACAAGAGGCGCACCAGAGGTATAGGAGGATGGGGAAGGAAGGGGACAGGGAGGAGTATGCAAGATAGTCCAGGAAGGTGACCAGAAAAGTGAGAGATGCCAAGGCCCAGAGGGAGCTGAGATTAGCAAAGGGAATTAATGAGGGGGGGGAAGACTTTTTCAGATATATCAGGGAGAAAAGGAAGTTCAAGGAGACAATAGTGAGGATAAAAAAGGGTGGGCAGTGGACAGAAAAGGGGGAGGAAGAGGCGGAAGCACTGACTTAATACTTTTGCTCAGTGTTCACAGAAGAAAAAGGGGGATCACTACCATCATAGGCTAGGAGGGTGGGGATGGGGGGAGAGGAGGCAACAGATGGAAGAATTGAGGGAGGTAGATTCCTAGAGTTACTAAGGGTATTGAGGGAAGACAAGGCACCAGGGCTGGATGGTATCCACCCCAGGGTGCTGGGGGGGATGGCAGAGGTGTTGGTGAAGCCACTGACAGATCTGTACATCACCTCACTAGAGTCAGAATGTGTGCCACTGGACTGAAGGATGGCACATGTAGTGCTGTTACACAAGAGTGGACTAAGGGATGAACCGGGTAATTATCGTCCGGTAAGTCTCACCTCCATAGTGTGCAAACTCTTGGAAATGATACTAAAGGAAAGACTGGTATTGTACCTGGAGGACAATGACCTCCAGGATGTGAGGCAGCATGGGTTCATTTTGGGGAAGTCTTGTCAAACCAACCTGATACAATATTATGACTGGGTGACAAGTGAACTGGATAAGGGTCATGTGGTAGATGTTCTTTACTTGGACTTCAGCAAGGTTTTCGATTAGGTGCCTCATGGGTGGCTTGAGGGGAAGCTAACTGGTGTAGGGGTAGAGGCAAAAATGATGAACTAGATTACAAGCTGGCAGAGTGGGAGGCTGCAACAGGTAGTGGTGGGAGGGGAGCTCTCAAATCCAAAGCCAGTGATGAGTGGGGTGCCACAGGGCTCTGTGCTGGGACCAGTGTTATTTGGGCTCTTCATATCAGGCATTGCACATGGGGTGGTGAGCAAGATAAGACTTAGGCTGGTGTGGCAGCTATCAGAGTATACACATACGTTTTAAAAATTTTGCATATGAGAAAAAGGCAGTCCCCCCCTCCAATTTCATAGTATGTGCCTTGTTTATGAGCTACTTTTTTCTGAGAAAATAAGTCCTTCTTGTACCTTATTTATCCCTGTAAGTTATTTAAAGGTCTCAGTCATATCCCCCTTCTCACTGCTGTCTTCCAGGGTGTACATATTAAGGTCCTTTAGTCTCTCCTCATAGGGCTTTTGATAAAGTCCCAGCACCATTTTAGTTGCCCTCCTCTGGGCCGCCTCCACTCTGTCTAAGTCCTTGCAGAGATGTGGTTTACAGAACTGGACACATTACTCCAAGTAGGGTCTTACCAGCAATCTTTACACAGGCAACACCACTCCCTCTTTCTGCTTGTGATACCCCACCTTTTGTACCCCAGCATCCCACTACCCTTCCTAATTGCATTGTTGCACTGCCTGGATACCTTTAGGTCATCTGATATGATCACCCCAGGTCTCTTTCCTGCTTGGTAATCATCAATACCACTGTACCCATTCTATACTCCACCCCCGGGTTTCTGTGCCCTATACCCTTGACCACTCCTTGAGTTTTGTTCAGGTCACTGCTTATCCTTTTCACCACCACCACCCCCAAGTGTTCACCCTGTTGTAGATTTTGGCATCATCTGCAAAGAGGCAGACCTTCCCTTCCAGCTCCCCTGCAATGCCGCTTATAAAGACATTAAAAAGCATTGATTCCTGAGGTACCTCACTGGTTGCCATACCACCTTCAGAATAAACTCTGTTTAACACTGCCCTCTGTCACCTATCCCCAAACCAATTTCTTACCCAGTTTGTTACCTTTAGCCTTACTCCTAAGCTACCCAGCTTGCTTACTAATCTCCTATGTAGAACAATGTTGAAAGCCTTACTAAAGTCTAGGTAGGACACATCCACCACTACAAGATGATCTAATTCCTTTGTCACCCAGTCAAAGTAATCTATCAGATTCATTTGACATGACCTCCCCCCCCCAATGAACCCATGCTGTCTCTGGTCTTGTACCCCTTTGGATTAAAGACATTTCACAAGTCTTTCCTTCAGCAGTATTTCCATCAACTTTCTTAACACTGATGTCAAGCTAACTGGCCAATAACTGCCAGCCTCCTCCCAGCTACCACTTTAATGAAGTGGGACTACACCTGCCATCCTCCAGCCCTCTGTAACCACTCTGGTTTCCAGTGATCTGTTAAATAGGACTGCTAGAGGTGCAGCCAGTATCTATAGAGCTTTCTGCTCCCCACTGCCCCCTCTTCCTTTCATTGGTCCCCCTTGTCCAGCTGCCTTCCAACCCATCTGCTGCTTCCCCCCTCCATCCAGCCAGTAGGGATCCACACATTGTGACACATGAAAGCACTGAGGAATGTCATTATTGGTGGCAGAGAGACATGGATTTTCTGTGTTTTCTCCTTCCCCCCTCCCCGGCATCAGGTGCAGGCATTGGGTCCCCATGCACTGACCCTAACATGCACGTAGCTATACCCTGTGGGGGAGGCAAGTTCATTTGGCCCACTGCAGGGGTCACTATAGTGGCAGAACCAGGACACCACTTTCCTCTGGCTGGGAGTGCTGCCATGTGGTAGTGGTACCCCATCACCCCAGTCACCCGACCCTACTCCAAAGTTTGCTTACAAACCCAGGTCATCCACACAGGAGCGTGTAGTGCTTTCACTGGGTCATCTAGTGGCTCAGTTATGGGGAACTTGATGAAGTCCATAACATGTATGAGTATGGTATTGATCACCTGTTGCAACACACTGGATATGAAAGACTGGCTGATACCAGTCATGTCACCTGCCACACACTGGAAGGAGCATATGACATAATATGCAAGAGTGCACAGGGTAGGCCTTTTGTTTACAAAATGGGACCACATTTCTTCTCTATGCCTCCTCCTGCCTCCATCACCTGCCCCCTGAATTTGTCCCATTGAGACTTGAGCCCAGCTACAGCTTTAACATTTACCACACTGCTAGGCAAATAATTTTATTAGTCCACCACCAGTTCCATGAAGAAGTTTTCACAGACTAGGTATGCAAGCACTTGATTGTTGGCTGCAGCTATTCTGCCACCCTATCACACAGCTCATGTATGCTGAGATAATTGAGGCTGAAACATTCTAGGCAATGGATGTTCCTCATAGCCTCTAGTAGAAGTCAGGGTCTGAGTATGTGTGGTCATGGACTTGGCCTTTCTTCCCATCAGAATTTCAATCTCCTCCAGCTGAATGTGCATCAGGAGTGATGGATAAATATTTCTGGTGGTGCAAGTCCCACTGTGGTGCACATTTGTGTTGTCACCTGGCCGTATACCTGTATGTCTTCTGAAGTTATGCACATGTCCACACAGTCCACACTATGACAACAATGTGCTGACAACATACCACACCTGTATGCATTCAGCCTTCATAGTGTACATCTCTGTGTCTTCCCTTTAAGACAGCCAGCATGGATCATGTAGTCTCCCACATGAGATGGGCCTATGCATGGTTTTCCACATGAGCAGAGAGATGGCAGCATGGCGATAGAAGAGGGTGAACATTTAGATGAAGCTACAATGGGCAGAAGGATGGCTGCAAGAACTGAAGTGGCAGGCACGCCCTATATCTTTTGTTGAAAGGGCCCCCTCATTTACAAATATGAGGAATGCCACATCTGGTAGATGACAGAACAAGCTATGCCAAATTTTGTGAGTAGTAGTAGTAGATTTTATTTATTTATTTATTTATTTATTTAGTTTTTGTTGACCAGGAAGGAGGACTAGACAATGTGTTGCCTATTTTCAGCCTCGTCTTGTGGGGGGGAGGGGGGAATATAGATGGATGCCAACTGAAACTGAACCAGAATTTAAGCTGTTAGTAATATTTTTAGTAAATGGGGGAAATCTGGCCAGGACACAAGGGGAATTCCCCCCTACTGGACAGTAGGGGGACCCTTTGACCAGCTGTCACAAGATGGACACAATGCTTGAGCAGTTGAAGGATATGGACATGTCTGCAGAAGTTGAGGTTGTGGTGGAGATATCTACCACGGCTAATTATTCCCAAGAGACAGCAAAATACTGGTACACGAGGAACAGCATGATGTCAGTGTTTCTGATCATATACAGGAAAGACAACAAAGAGGCATTGAGAATGATGTTGTTTTGATATCTGATTTGGACACTAAGGACCCAGAGAGTATGTCCATTTCTCTTCTGGAAACTCAAGTAGTAGTAGTAGTAAAAACTCTATTTTTTTACGGGAAAAAAATCTTTAGGCCAATAGGCCCAGTTTACAAGACTGTCCTGTTTATAACTAGTTACCTATACATTTAAAATATACAGTTGAAAAAGTGGTTTTGAAGACGGGTAACAGAGATGGGTGCAAGTATAATGCGGCCTTCGGGAGATGACGTGAACGTCTCAGGGATTCCAGGAACAGTATCAGCAACTCAGCTGATACAGAAACAGTTCAGCATATGGCATGACAGCAAGTCGCAAAATTCAGACTGGTCAGCAGATGCAGCACAGTGCTAAAAGGCGCAGGCTGGAAACGGCATGAAAACAGTCATTGGATTCCTGACCCGACATGGGACGAAACGAAGGAAGGAGTGTTTCCAAATAGGCCTGCAACGATGCTTATAGGTGAGCCTTCTTGGAACCGGAGCTCCAGATCACAGGGATAAATGCACAACAGGTATCTTTTCATGCAAAAACTCAAGACTAAAACTATTGCACACAAAGACTGTAATCCTGACTTTGAGCAGCCGAGTACTTCAAAGGAGGCATCATCTAAGGATATACTGACTGAGGGGGATCACAGCATACCTAGACATTTATCACAGGACATTCTAACCCTACAGATTCTAATTATGAAAATGTTAGGGATCATTCATTTATTAATCCTGAAGGGAATGCATTTGAAAATAAAAAAAGGGGAATTTGTCTGATTTATTTAAAAACAAACTGCCACAGGCACCAAGAACAAATGCGGTCAGGCTTAGATATAATGGATGCCTCCCTGAGCATCCGGATGGTATTATGTAGCAAGACACTTGTTAAAAACATCCCTGCAGTTTGTTCCCATTGATATCTATGCATTAATACATGCATCCTGTGAAGATACTTTCGATATTAGTTTTAAAACTAATGCAGGGATGGAAAAATCCTAGTGGAAGTATAATAACATAAAGCAAACTCCATTGTGGACCCCCTTTTATGCAATTCCTCTGACAAAACCAATGATAAAATGTTGACGATCATGTTCCACAATGAAGGGGTAAATGTTAATGATATTTACCACTGGTTGCAAAATAGGTGTGACATCCTGGGACCGCCTGAAGCAATAATTGATTCTGAGGGAATATGGACGGGAGGGTGGACATTTAAGGTACAATTGTTTCAAGTCAATTCAGAGCTCATTCATCTTCCTAACAGTTTCTTTTTGGAAAAAGACAGAGGGGTGTGTTTTTATAGCAGGCAGCCCAGAGCCTGCTATAAGTGTGGGCCAAAAACTCATTTAAGTAACACTTGTGATTTGTTAGTGCCCTATTTGTGGAGGGTATGGTCACCATAGTACTTTGTGTGAAAACATTTTTCAATGCAATTTATGCAATGAGAAAGGGCATGCCTTTCATTAATGCCCTTGGGCTCAGCATAGCCAAAATGAGGGTTGGGATCAGGATGACCTAATCCAACATGCACAGGAGAAGAGGATAGGGCCTACTTCCACAAATAACCCTCCATCTATGGAGCCAGAACCCTCCTAGCAAAATGCAGCCACAGGCAATCAGGAGGAGGATACTCACACTACTGTACAGACGAGGGAGGCAGTAGGCCAGGACACACCTTTTCCCACTGAAAGGCATGAACTGAGCTCCCACAGAACAAGGAAGTAGGCCACTAAACATGCCCCCATAGGAAACACAGCTCTCAAAGGTAGAAGAGTAACAAGAGCAGCTGCTAGGTCATCTCCTGTTCCATTTTGTGTACCCACACAGAATACTTATGTTCCCTTACAAGGGGAGGGAACAGACTCCTAGCATGAATCAGACATTTCAATCAGGCCAGAAGTAGTTTCAGAAATGGAAGTTGAGGGGAAAGGAGGGGTAAGGATAATGAGAAAAAAGAAGGGAAAAAAGAGAAAGACTAAGGCTTCACAGGAAGAGAATGATTAAGATATCTTGTTTTTCCCCATCTAACTATATCTCATTATGACCTCACTGAGCATAGCCTCCTCTTTTTTTTTTCTCTTCAGGATTCCCTGAGGGGGACTCCATCTTCTGCACTAGTGGTCTGGTGCTGAGCGCAGACAGCCACAGGGTGCACCCCAGCCTGCCCTCAAGAGCAAGATTCCAGGTACTCTTCAGGAAAGCAGCTCCAGTCCAGCTTGCTATCTGTGAACCCAGTTGGTGGATGGTGCCTGAAATTGTAGGCAGATTCAGCACTCTGTCTCTCCCTGACTGGTTTCATCTTCTGGAGATCTGAACTGCTTGGCACAGTCCCCTGGAGTTCATCTGTCTGCTGCCTAAATTTCTTTTTTCCTAACCTCTGCAACTAAATCTGTGATGTGTCTTTGTGCCCACTGCTGAATTTGAATTGTTAGCGTAGGGAACTACAACCCCCTCTTTTGAATAGTTAAGAATAGGAAACTATAGCATTTTTGGAGTGTTTCAACTGCCTTAAGCTATTTAAGTATTAACAAAGTCTGAAGTTAAAAACTGCTTTGTCAAACTGCTGAACTGCTGTTTCTCCCATCTACCCCCCCAACCTCACTAGCCTTTTCCTCTGTATACTGGTGACACTGCTGGTGCTTGATACCAGCCACTCCCATAGCAATTCTCTCCCTCTCTGGCTAACTTAGCACCCTTAATTTCTGACCTTGTTATTGAATTCTTTTGCCTCCTTCCTTAGCCCACCTCCCAAACTCTGAAGCCTTTGTTCTGTTGGTACATATAAGCTGATTCCAGGGAAATTTTCACCCACCCCCTCCCCCACCTCCTGCCTTTATTAAATAGACCCTAGCTCCACCTCTCCCCTCTCTGTTCCCTCCCTGCCTCTATCCCATTGGTCCCTCCTAGGTTGCAGTCATCCTGACTCTGCCCTCTTTTCTCCTCTACACCTCCCGCTCCTCTGTCTTTTCAACACTTTCTCTCGCCTTCTGAACTTTGCACAGCCACACTTAAATGTCTCTCTAATCATATCTACCTCCATCAATACACTGTTTTCTCTTACTATCCTCACCTACTTCATCTTTCCTACCTCCCTGGAGCCTGCCACCCTTCTCCCCTTGTCTACCAGCTAGACACCCAATATCGCCACCTAGGTACCTCGCACTGCGAGCACCTCTCTCCCTCAAGGACATCTGATACCTTTAATTGGCTGCACCGCATCTCCCACAGATACAGGCAATGGTCACTCCTATATCCCTCATCACATATGATGTTCCTCTGGGGCAAGCACCTGTGACGCCAAACCAGTAATAACAAACCGCTAATACATAATCTCACCTGCAAGAAACTCTTGTGTGCCCTGAAGATCTTCCTCCTTCTCCTTCTAATATCAGGAGATGTGCACCCTAACCCAGGCCCCTCTACTACCACCAATGCCGGCTGTACAAAATCTACTGGGGGCCTGATCCCTAAGCTTGATGATATCCAAGTCTTTGTAAACCAGCACAGACCTGATATTCTAGCAATTGTTGAAACATGGCTGTCACCAAAAATCCCAGACTCAGTGATTGCACTGCCAGGATATAATGTCTACAGACTGGACCGCATGTCCAAAAGAGATGGAGGTTGTGCAATCTAAACCAAAGACTATCTCATAGGTTGCCCCATCTCTACTCCTCTCCATGACTCCACTGCTCAGATCTTACCTATTAAGCTACTTTTAGGAGCACACAACAAAACCCTAACAGTAATCACAGTCTACATCCCCTCCAAAGACCAAGGGAAGAGCCTCGCAACTGTTCTGGATTTCATCAAATCCCAACCAGTATGTGCGGAGACAATTACACTAGGTGATTTCAATATTGCAATTTAAAGTTTATTACAAGTTTTTATACATAAGTGGAACAAAACCATACAGAGTGAGTCTTTATAGCAATAAAGATGAATTGACACATGGCACTGTCCCCCCCTTCCCTCCTCCCCCCACCCCTGTACAATTATTAATGGATTACAATAATCATTAATAACATCAAGAATCCAGCTTATAGGGAATACAAGGTTTGAAAGGGGCCAGATTTTCTTGTACTTGGACAATCTGTTATACAGACTTGCAATCATTTTTTCAGTTCTGAGATTTGACAGTAATTCATTTAGCCATTCTGTGTAGGTAATCACTGTGTCATTTTTCCAGTTCTTTAAAATAAGTTGTTTGAGAGACATCTAAATCATTGACATATAGTATTTCCGGTTCCGTACATCTATTTGCGAGTAATCCCCTAGTGATGATTTCAATATTAATTGGCTCTCATCAGATGCTGCTATATCTCGGGATGCCATATCATCAGCAAACCTCTCACAAATGGTTCTCTCCACCACCAGAAAGAACTATAAAATAGCCACTAGTACCTTACTGGACTGGGTCCTTACCAGTCATCCCTCTCATATCACCAGCACCTCTGTCCTTCCTGACTCACAAGCGACCACGCACCCATTATATGTCAATGGTCAAATAAATTCCATAAGCCCCCACCCAAAGTCATCACTAGCAGAGTGCTCCCACATGGACAGCTAAGACACCTTAAATACTACCTCAGTCAGTTTGATTGGTCTCCCATTTTCCTCTCAACAGATGTTAACACAGCTCTTGACCTGTTTATCTCCTCCTTCAATGCAGCCTGTGACACCTACGCCCCGCTTAAAAAATGAAAAGTCAAAGCACTCTGCAACCCATGGCTAACTGAAGAGCTACTTGCCCAGCTAAAGGTTCTGGACCATCTTTGGGCCCTGGCTAGAGACTCTGGCACCCAGCATGACATACAGAACTGCAAATGTGCCTGCAATAACTGCACTAAATCCATACGGCTACTGAAAAATGCCTACTACAATAAAGCTCTCTCAAACTCCTGGGGAAAGGGGTCGGATTTCTGGAAGAATATCAAAGTTACAGGGAAACAAACTAAATCCTTCCCAACCATCCTAAAGGTTGATGAGGCCATCACCCTGGATCCTCTGGTCATTGCGAACTCCATTAATGATGCATTTACTGATCTCAGCAGCATCCTTCCCCAGGACTTTTTCAATGACACTACCCACGCTATCCTTGATGATCCTCCTACCACTCTTCCACCCTTCCACTTCAAAGAAATTAACCTGCACAATGCCCGAACACACATCACCAAAGCAATTTCAAAGTCAAGATCAAGTGGAGACTCGCCTGATCTAAAACTCCTAACCCTCACTATGGATGAGGTTCTAGTCCCATTAACACAGATTCTCAATCTCTACCTTAGCATTGGTCAGTTCCCTGACAAATGGAAGGTGGCTACAGTTACTCCAGTCCACAAAAGCGGGGATAAGACCTGCCATGCGAACTATCGACCGATTTCGATACTACCACCTCTCTCCAAGGCACTCTAACGCATAGTATCCAACCAACTCACGGACTACCTGGACAAACACAATCTCTTATGCCCACAACAACATGGCTTCAGAAAAGGTCATAGCACCTCTTCTGCATTACTGGAGTTCACTGGAGCACTGTACAGCAGATTGGATATGGGTCACTTAACCGGGACAGTATTTGTAGATCTGACCAAGGCCTTCGACACAGTCCACCATCGTCTGCTAATCCAACAACTCCAGCATTTAGGACTCTCTCCTGACACTGTCTCATGGTTCAACAGCTATCTGCAAAACAGATCGCAATGAGTCAAAATTGCTGGGACACTCTCGGACCTCAGACCGGTCCGATCTGGAGTCCCTCAGGGATCCATCCTGGGTCTGTTACTCTTCAGCCTTTTTCTTAACACGCTCCGGAAATCTTGCACTGAACAGATTATCCTCTATGCAGATGACGCTGTTATCTTCTCCTCCCACAAGGACCCTGTGCTCCTGCAGACTAATCTTCAGCAAGGCTTTGCCGCAGTGGAAAACTGTTTTTTTCGTCATAAGCTTGTCCTCAATCATAAAAAAAAACAAAGTAATGCTCTTTAACAGCTCTCAAAACAGACATAGATCTCACCCCCTAGCTATATCTACCAGCAATGGCAACACCCTTGATCAAGTGCAGTCATTCAAATACCTAGGGTCATACCTAGACTCAAATCTCTCCTATGGGGCACACATAGACAATGTTGCCAAATCAGCAAATATGCACCTAGGCCTACTTTACCAACACAGACAACACCTTACTGCAGAAGCTGAAGATTGCCATCCAAAGCTCGGTGGTCTCCATCATTGATTATGGTCTTATAATCTATGGCTCTGCCTCTGCCACTGCCCTGAGATGAATTTCAACATCACTTAACAAGGCCTGCAGGCTTATCTCTGGTGCTCATGGTCTCACTCATACATGTAACCTGTATGCCCGATCTGGCTGGCTTCAACTTTCAAATCACATAAAATACCAAGCCTGCATTATGGCGAAAAAAGTAACCATGAGCCTCGCTCTACTGGGAGTCCAAGCACTGCTTAGTTCTAGACTAAAGCCACGTAGCACCAGGGGCTCTGAATACCAGCTCCTTCAGGTTCCCCACCGTTGCACCTCTCAGGGCCAAAGATCCTTTGTCCTCAGAGCGCGCCTAGCTGGTTAAATGCACTCAATCCTGATGTCTCCTCCACTACCACCCTTGGCTCATTCAAACATAAACTCCACCTCCACCTTAATAACTCTAGCTCCTGTGAATGCTACCTATAATCTCCTCAGCCCTCTCGTTTTTGTTCCCTCCAACTATCGCCTACCACTTATCCATCCCCTCCTTTTCCTTTATGTTACTTTTTTATTTCTTCTTTCTTTTCACCACTCCTGACTCTTCCCCCTTCACCCCCTGCCTCTTCTGAGCCCTCAGTGATCTTTCCCTTTTTGTTGACTAGTTTCAGCCTGCTCCCAGTTGATGACCATGCCCTTTGGCTACAATTCCTGCCCTCTCCAACTTCGCTCCTCACGTTTATCTTCATCTTCCTCCCTCCCTCCTACTTATTCCTCTGTTACTCTGTTACTCTGTGTTCCCATGTATACATTCTACTTATTCTAGCTATTGTATTGATCTATCACTGTAACCTAATATGCTGACCTATTTATTGTCTGTTCCTATTTCTGTAACTTGTATTGTATTTGTTCTCTGACGCAGAACCTTTGTAAAAGAGCCTAGCTCAAAGGTACTTGTAATCCTAGTTGTAATAAAATAAAACAAAAAAAAAATGTTTGTAGTATAAAGAACTACAAAAAAGGATCTCTGTTTTAAATTATGTACACACTCTGGGCAAAGATGTGGTGTTTCTTCAGGAAACTAGATTATCTTCCCTTTTTGAAATAGAACAGGTAAGGAGAAGCTGGCTATGGGGTACTTCTGTTTGGACTTTTGGTATGGATGCCACAGATGGCATTGGTATTTTATTCCAAGGCACATCTTTTTCAGTTAGCAGGGTTATGGACATAATGTCAGGCAGAGTTTTGATAACAGATTGCAAATACAGGGAATTGTATTTTCGGTTTATAAATATATATGTCCCTCAAAACAAGGCATTGGGAATAGAGCTTTTTGACGCTATTAAACTGTATTTATATAACAGAAAACATCTTATATGGGGTAGGGATTTTAACTGCAGCTTAGATAACAAAACTTCAGCAGACATTGCCAAAAAAATCTACTGTGATTCAAGTGCACTTAGAAGTATAATTACCAATGCTGGTCTAACAGATGCATATAGGAAACTTAGAACAGATCCAGGGACTACATATCATAGGAATGTATATGCCACAAGAACTGACTTTGTTTTCATCCAAATTCTGTACACCACTTAAAATGAACATTCAACCCACAGAATTCTCAGATCACCACATCATCCTGAATAGTTTCAGTTCAGCAACAGCTCCACCTAGGGTTTTCTCTCAGCCATTATGTTGGAAAGTAAATTCATCAGTATTAGACAGATAAGAATCTAAGAAGAGGTGGGGGGTGAAGGGGGAAGAGTCAGGAGTGGTGAAAAGAAAGAAATACAAAAAGTAACATAGAGGAAAAGGAGAGGGTGGATAAGTGGTAGGTGAATCTGAGTTACAGGAAATAAAAAGTAAATGCACAAAAAGATCGCAAACTGATAGCGCATTACTTGATTGCTTGCAATCCAAACCCCAACCCCCCCAATCATCCACGTTTTTTCTTTTCTCTATAAATACCTGTACCTTTTTGTTTCTTCTTCTGCAGCCCCACGGAGTTTGCGACGTCGGTGGTCGTGAGGGTGCACGGAGCTGCCCTCCCCCCGAGGATACCCACGGCAACTGAAGCACAGGTACTGCAAACGATGGCAGAGCATCCACGCTGCTCAGATACGTTAGTTGACTGTTGCTTTCCCTCTGACGCTTCGCGTCAGCTGCCCTGCTGCCCCCACCACCACCACCACCACCACCCTTGGTGAGCACTCCATTATATAGTGATCATCAGGTGACTGATTTTAGTCTATCAGCCAACTTTTCCATCCACAGATTATCAGAGTTCACCACTAGCGGCCGCTACAGCAATTTTTAATTTTTAATTATTTTATTTGCTTTTGTTTACTGGGTAAGTCACACTAGACATCCAAGTGCCTATTTTCAGGTGCGACTCAGGAGAGTTACAAACTTGAGTTTTACAGGTACAGTGACTAATACAGCTTTTACATACAGTGAGGTGACTAATACAACTATTGCATGCAGTGAAATACATAGAGTGGAGACATTAAGTAAAAACACATGAGCCGAGGGGTAGTTACAGAGACCTGGGAGAGATAAGAGCTATGGCTAACATAGGCAGTGGGTGAGTCAAGTTTGCCTGCAAAGGGGGAGCAGACGACACCAGTAAGAGTGATCCAGTTTGTCGTAGTTTCAGGAGGGTAAGTGTGGTGGGCCCAGAGGTCACAGGGCCCCCTGTGTCAGCGTAGAGTAGGGGCAAGAGTAGGGGCAAGGCTCCGAGGTGCAGGGGCAAGTGGAGGGGCCCTTCAGGAAGTGCCAGAGTGTTCTTGCTGCATTAATTCCACTCTTGAAATGTCATGCCATACATAGCTTTTAAATCAATGCTAGGATTAGCTCTCCTTGTTACACTTGCATCCCTACCACCCACACTCCACCCTAATCCCCAGCCTGGCCCCCCGACCTCTCCCCTTTTCCACTGCCACCCTAGTCACAGCTCCACCACTATAAACGGCAAATCCCCCCGGGGATCACACTGTCCCTGGATTCCTGGCCCATCCATTTTCCCCCCATCCTTCCACCCTGGGCTGGCCATATTGAAACTACACACGTCAGGCTTTTTCACACAGCATCCCCAGTCTCCCTTACCCCACTGCAAGCCTATAAAAACACTGCCGAACCTAAAATTGGTACTAACCTTAGTACTCCTACTCGCTGGAGACATTGAGCTAAATCCCGGACCTGCCTCCAACACTAGCCAAACACCCCCCCCCACTGGCCAGCTACCCAGAGGCCTAAAATTAGCCCACCTAAACATACACAGCCTCCTACAAAAATTGCCCCTACTACAAACACTACTACTAACACTATGCCCTGACGTCCTAATTATCACCGAGATCTGGCTGAAACCACACAACCCGGATGCTGAAGTAGCTCTTCCTGGATACTCCATCATCTGTCAGGACCGCCCAGACACTAAGAGAGGTGGTGGTACAGCCATCTACGTATCCTCCTAGGTACAATTCTCACCTGTCTCGCTACCTGCTTTCTCAGAAAACATTGACTCCGTACTAATAAAAATCGTCTTACCGTATTCCATCCCTATCTTTATAGCAGGGACCTACTGTTCTCCTGACTCCCTTTTAAACTCTGTAGCAACTCACCTAAATACCCTAAAAACCATTACCTCGGGTGGAGAGCTCCACATCCTCAGTGATTTCAATTTAAACTGGCTCACCAGTGCTAGCACCAAACTCCGACACCATGTAGCTAGTTTAAACCTGACTCAACTCATCACTGAGCCCACGTGGCTAAACCACAAAACTCAAAACCACTCCCTGCTCGACTTAGCCCTCACTTCTCATCCACACAGGATTATAACCTCAGGCCTCCTACCGGACTCTCTGAGCGATCACCATATGATATATATAATATGTAAAATATTCAAAGCTAAGTCACCACCTCCGAAAACTCTCCTTATTATATCATATAAATTCCTTAACCTAGATGGTCTCCTACTTGACCTAGCAAACTTGGATTGGTCCTACATACCCAGGGCCCTTTCTACGGATCATGCCCTTGACTTCTTCAAGTCAAAATTTCTTGCTGTCTGGGACTACTATGCACCATCCAGAAAGGTTAGAGTCAGGGAAGCTCATCTGCCTTGGATCACTGCCGACCTCATGGTGCACCTCCATGTCAGAGATCAGGTGTGGAAAAGCTATAAGACATTGGGGATGCACATCGATCACCTACACTATCGAGCGCTTAGGAATGCCTGCACCAGGCTTATCCACCAGGCTAAAGCTCACTACTTCACTTCATCCCTCCAAAAAAATTTAAACCATGCAGCCAAGTTCTGGAGGTCTATAAAATCACTTTTCTCCACTCCCACCCAGCCATCCACTCCTGCCCTAGATGTGGGTGGCTCCATCATAACTGAACCACTAGCAGTTGCCACGGCCTTCAACACTGTGTTTACTAGCAGCGGGTCCTCTCCTTACTCAAACCCCCTACCTGCTACACACAACGTGTCTTTCTCTTCCACACCCATGCCAACCCCTCACCCGACCTTCTCCTTCTCCCTGGTTACCCCACAAGAAGTACTCAAAGCCCTGCTTGCCCTAAATCCCTCCAAGGGTAGATGCACCACAGGCATGGATGCCAAAATGCTCTACCTCTCTGCACCTGCTATCACCATGCCTCTAGTGTCTCATTTTCAACCTCTCTTTCACCTCTGCCTCTATACCTTCAAAATGGAAGCATGCCACTGTCATCCCTCTTCTGAAAAGTGGTGACCCATCCTCCCCCAGCAGCTTCCGTCCAATCTCCCTCCTACCCACCCTAGCCAAGATTCAAGAACACTTCGTCCTCTCGGAACTCACCACCTTCCTTGACTCCTCCTCCTTCTTCACCCCTTACCAGTCTGGCTTTAGAAAATGCCACTCCACTGTCATGTCCCTCCTCAGACTCACAGATTCCATCTTTACAGGTATGGATAAAAGCCATATCACATCTGCCATTTTCATCGACCTAGCCAAGGCATTTGACACAGTCTCACATACCCTCCTTCTGTCGAAACTCTCTAAGGCAGGCCTCTCCAATGTGGCTATACACTGGTTTAACTCATACCTGGGTGGCAGGTCCCAATCGGTAAAAATTGGTGCCTCCACCTCAAACCCCCTCTCTGTCTCCATTGGTGTCCCCCAAGGCTCTGTCCTGGGCCCTATCTTATTCTCCATTTTTCTCAATGACCTTCCATCGACCCGCCTGCATGCTGACATTCACATGTATGCAGATGATACAGTCCTGTATGCCTCAGGACACTCCCCGCTGGAAGTTGCATCCAAGATCCAGCAAGACTTCACAGAAGTCCAGCACAGGTTTCTCAGAAATCAACTTATTCTAAATGTCCAAAAAATTATCTCTGTGACCTTTGGCATGAGACAAAGACTCTCCCATCTCCCTGCTTTCCCCACTCTCAAAACACTTGATGGGACCCCTCTAGAAGTCTGCACCTCTTTCAGATACCTAGGGGTCTGGCTGGATCAACACCTAGACTTTTCTACGCACATCGAAGCAACCCACAAAAAACTACACCCTAGGCTGGGGGTGCTATACTGGAACCACAGCTGCATCCCTCTGCCTGCCTGCAAAGAGATACTACAGAAAATGATCCTCCATATTTTTGACTACGGGGACGTAGTCTATAGTTCTGCCCCTAAATCCAACCTGGCTAGACTGGATTCTCTTTATCTCCTTCTGCCACTTTGCACTGGATTGTCCTCCTTCCACTCATCACTGTGACCTCTACAGCTACCTTAACCTACCGTCCCTCGTCAATAGGCACTTTTACCACTGTAACAGACTTACAGCCAAATTCTGGACCCAGTTACTGCCCTCCTACCTAGCCTCTACCCTAACAGCTCAAACACCATCAACATACTCACTCAGAAGTTTCGACTCCCGTCTACTACAAATCCCACACATGGCTATCTCTGCTGGACAGTCGGCTTTCAGAGTCCGTCTACCAAAACTTTGGAACTCTCTGCCAGCAGTCATCTGACTCTCCCCCTCCCCTCGGCAACAAATTTCCCTTCTAAAAGGGCAAGTCCCCACTAGCTGCTCATGTCAACTTGACGTGCACTAGCATGGGTCTTGTCCATTGGTGTGCACAATGTAAAGGGCCAACCCCCAAATGCAATCTATGCTGTCCACTCTAATGCTTAACCACCAAATTTTGTTTGCCATTACCTTCTCTGCATATTCTGCCTAATATTATGCTGTGCACTCTGTTTCTTGCCTCCTGTACACACCACCTCTAGATTTTTATCACTGTTAATTATAAAACCTTGTACATACCGTATGTAACCTATGTAAACTTTTGCTGTTCTCTAATTTCTGTATGTTTACTTGTATGTACTTATCCCGTTCTCTCTACCCCCAGGATGCATCTGGAATTGAGCAGTAGTCTGCTCAGTATGTCTTTCCTGGTAAAACTTTTAATTAAATAAATGAATAAATAAATAAGAGGTACAGGAAAAAAAAGAACATATTTTGGCAAGTAGACTGACTATTCAATGCATGTATGATAATCTGTGGAAATGGTGATATGACACTAAAAATATCTGAAGCAATATTTCAGTTCTTACGGTAAGGAGACATCTAATTCAGACTACATGAAATACTTAGGGTACAGAAACCAGTAATATAAACTTATGTCAATTCCCCCTAGAGATCAGGTACAATACAAAACACAAATATCTGAAATAAAAAAAAAATAATGTTCAATTATCAATATAATAGGGCTAGGACACTTGAGGCCAAGATGAGATATGGAATGGTTAAGCAACCATCATTAGATCTTTACAGTATATGGGATGCAAACAAAGACTTGACCAGACCATAATGACAGGCCTATATAAAGCAGACGGGACTTTAGTCACTTCTGATTTAAGTATGCTATACAAGGTTCAGGAATCTTTGACCACCGAATTCTCTACCAGCTAAAGTGTTACAGAAAATTCAGCTGACTTATTGACAGTCCCATTGCCACAGATAAAAATAGAGGATTGGGAAATGCTGAGTCAGCTAATTTCTCAGGAGGAAATTCATAATACAATTAAAACTTTAAAGACAGGAACATCTCCTGATCTAGATGGTTTAACTAATGATTTTTACAAAAAAATATGCTTTATGAACTGAGTATAGTATTGGAACATGTCTTTAATTATATATTAAATCACATGGAGCAGGGAGAAGCAATATCAGAATTTGGAAAGGCTATTATTAGTTACATCTATGAAAAGGGGGATAAACACTACCTCAGAAAGTGGAGGCCAATTAGTCTGTTAAATTGCGATTATAAAATACTAACTAAAGTAATATGTAAATGGCTACAGCAAATATCACCCAATCTTATAGACCCTGCACAGACTTGTGCCATCCCACAAAGAAAAATACAGCATAACCTATACCTAATAAGAAAACTGTTTGAGAGTAGTAGACAGAGCAATAGTTCAGGATATAGACTAGCATTGGACCAGGCCAAAGCCTTCGCCCAGGTAGAACATACATAACTGTTTGAGGTACTATCTACCTATGGAGTCCCTAAGAAATTAGTAGGATGGATAACAGGATTATATGTAGGGGCACGTTTTCTGCCCTCAGTGAATGGGTGCCTTGGGGAAAATATGCTTTTAAAGAGAGGAGTCCGACAGGGATGTCCTCTCAGTCCTCTACTATATACATTTGTACTAGATCCCACTGTCAGGCAAATAAAATGGGATAAGCAAATTATAGGTCTTTTCCCTCGGCCTAGATTACCAGCAAAAGTAATAACTGCTTATGCAGATGATGTCTGTATTTTGGCAGAGAATGTATAATCAGGTGTGGGAGCAGTGCAAGTATTTCAAAAGTTTGCTTTTCTGTCAGGGGCAGAGATAAATAAAGACAAAAATATAGCAAACCCCTTAAAGAACACAGAAGGTGAAGTGAGAGATATTGCTGGAATCAGAATAGACAGTTCCCCTCAAAAAATCTTGGGGATTTAGTTTCACAATGGAGACTCAGCTCTTTTAAATTGGAAGAAACAATTAGTGATTTGTGACACAAAGTTTCAGATGTGGAAAAATTGGAAGTTAGGTAAGAAAAAGGGCATTCTGATTATAAAAAAATGTAATTGCCCATTTTCACATTTCTCAGTTACATTACCCTCCTCCACTACAGCTGGAAACAAGGATTTTAAGTTTTTTTTTTCAAATGGTATGGGGCAGCTGCCTTAATCCAGTCAAAAGTCAGATTACAAATCTACCATATAAGGATGGGGGACTCAGTATGGTAAACTCAGTAGTATTTCATCATGCTTTTTTCTTATCTCACACCCAGGGAAGTTGTAAGACTAAGACATATCTTTCTTGGCAATTGTGGTTGGTGCATGCTGTCAAGACATATTTGGAAAAATGGAACTATAGCCCTCCAAAGCTATTGCTTCAATATAAAGTGCCGGATTATGTAATTTCTAGTTTAAAGATGATCAGGCAGTGGAAAATAGAAAAAAAAGTCTTTTTACATTAGGCAGAAAACAGCTATATAAATATATAGTTTAGGATCTACAAAAAGTGACGTTAGTCTTCCCTGAATGTGTACCCACCAGGATGCCTCAGGCTTTTGCGTACCTTACAAATAATAGTATCCCACAAAATATGTGGGATGTCACTTGGCTGTGTTGTCAGGGGAAATTAGGGGTAAAGGGAAACTTGAAACACAAGGCTTTGCAGGAGAGATATTGTCCAAAAGTATCCTGTATAACCTGTGAAGAAACACTACATCAATTTATTTTTCACTTGTCCTGAGAGTGTTCAGTTTTGGTCAGACCTAGCTTTTAAATGGGGATGGCCACTTATGACCAGAATAACATACAACACTTTGAGTTTGGGGGATTACTCGGGGATATGGAAAAATGTCCATGCTAGCACATTACAGGTCATTTTTACAGTTATAAAATATTATATGTGTCAAAGCAGATGTCAATATGTGTTTCAAAAAATTTCAACAAACAGCTGATTGTTTGATATCACAAATTGAAGTAGCTATATAGACAGTTAAAGAAAATGATAAAAATAAATTTACCTTGGATAAAGTTGTTTACTTATGGAAAAATTTCGGGGACATAGAAACATAGACTTTGATGGCAGATAAGGACCGCTAGGCCCATCTAGTCTGCCCATTTCCCTAGTAGTTAGGAGTGGTCAAATCTAACCAATGTCTCAGTATGACTTTTTTAGCACATGCTGAGATTAAAGCCATATGAGCACTCTGATTGTGCCCTGATATTGATGTATAATCGCCTATATAGAAACATAGAAACGTAGACTTTGATGGCAGATAAGGACCGCTAGGCCTATCTAGTCTGCCCATTTCCCTACCTACAGGATAGGCTGCAGATCCTAGTTAACCAACAGCCTATATCTTCCTGCCCCCCACAAGAATTGCCTTATGTCTGTCCCATGCATTCTTGAATTCTCCCACAGTTTTAGACCCCAGAACTTCCTCAGGAAGGCTGTTCCATGCATCCACTACCCTCTCTGTGAAATAATACTTCCTCACATTGCCCCTGAACTGCCCTCCTTCTATCTTTAAATTGTGTCCCCTTGTTCTTGCAAGTCTCTTTTTCTGAAAGATGCTACCCTCTTGGACTTTGTTGATTCCCTTGAGGTACTTGAAAGTTTCTATCATGTCCCCCCTCTCCCTTCTTTCCTCAAGGGTATACATATTAAGCTCCTTTAGTCTCTCCTCATACGGCTTTTCTTGCAGACCCTGCACCATTTTAGTTGCCCTCCTCTGGACTGCCTCTATCCTGTCTATGTCCTTGAGGAGATGGGGTCTCCAGAACTGGACACAGTATTCCAGATGGGGTCTCACCAACTGTCTGTACAGAGGGATAACAACTTCCTGTTTTCTGCTGCTGATGCCTCTTCCTATACATCCCAGTATACCCCTGGCCCTCCCTACTGCCTTCTCACATTGCTTGCTCACCTTAAGGTCATCTGATATGATTACCCCCAGGTCCCTTTCCTGTTTTGTTGTTGTTACTACCTCCCCAACCATTGTGTATTCTTCCCCTGGGTTCTTGTTTCCCAGGTGCATTATTTTGCACTTTTTTGCATTGAATCCTAGCTGCCATACGTCTGACCATTCCTCCAACCCTGCCAAGTCCCTTTTCATCCTTTCCATGCCTCCTTGTGTATCAACCCTGTTGCAGATCTTTGTGTCATCTGCAAAAAGGCATACTTTTCCTTCCAGTCCCTCTGCAATGTCACTGATGAAGACATTAAAAAGGACTGGACCCAATACTGAACCCTGCGGTACCCCACTGGTAACCGCCCTTTCTTCAGAGTGGACTCCATTTACAATTACCTTCTGTGTCCTGTTGTCCAGCCAATGTTTTATCAGGCTACCACCCTGGGACCCACTCCCAGGCTGGTTAATTTGACTAATAATCTTTGTGTGGGACTGTGTCAAATGCCTTGGTAAAGTCTAGGTAGCCATGTCCACAGCCCTCCCTGGTCTACTACTTTGGTCACCCAGTCAAAGAAATCTATTAGATCTGCCTGACATGACCTTCCCACTGTGAACCCATGCTGCCTTGGATCCTGTGCTCCACTGACCTCTAGGTACTCAACTATTCTTTCCTTCAGAAGTGACTCCATCACTTTCCCTACCACAGAGGTCAGACTGACAGGTCTGTAGTTTCCTGCCTTTGTCTTGGTCCCACTTTTGTGAAGGGGAATCACATCCGCCTTCCTCCAGTCCTCGGTACCACCATCCTCCCATGATTTATTAAAAGAGTAGCCAGTGGTTTCACTAGTTCCTTCCTTAATTCTTTTAGAATTCTGGGGTGAATTCCATCAGGACCCATTGCTTTGTCCACCTTCAGTTTTAGGAGTTCTTGCAGAACCCTTTCTTCTGTGAAAGGACTGGGATCGCCCTCTATCAAAGAGTGCTTCTGTTAATTGGATTAGGTTCTTCTCCCTCCTCTTTTGTGAATACTGAGCAGAAATATTCGTTCAGTATTCCTGCTTTTCACTGTCCCCTCTGCCCACCCACGTTCATTTCTATTCAGCCTCACTATCCTCCCTTTGTCTTTCTCGCTCGCTGGTGTACTATAAAAGGTTTATCCTTCTTAACTGAGTTGGCTATCTTTTCCTCAGTTTGGCCTTTCTATTCGACTTCCCTCCCTGCTTCTTTCTGCCTTAACTGGTACAGCTCTCTGTCCTGCTCCTTCTGTGTTTCCTTATACTTCCGGAATGCTATCTTTTTCTTCCTGACTTTCACAGCCACCTCTCTTTAGAACCATAGTGGCTTTTTCTTTCATTTTGATTTGTTTAGTTGCTTCACACAAAGGCTTGTTGCCTCTGTGATGGCAGTTTTGATAATTCCCCATTGTTGCTCCACACCTCCTTCTAGCCTGTTTGCTAGTGCTTTTCTGAGGCACTCTCCAATCTTGCCAAAGTCAGCTCTCCTAAAGTCCAGTACCCTCACTTTTGTATGGCTTGACTCTGTAGCTGAGTTTAACGTGAACCACACTGTTTGATGGTCACTTGTCCCCAGATGACAACCCACTTCTAGATCTGAGATCCTCTCACTGCCCCCATTTGAGAGTACGAGGTCTAAGATTGCTCCCTCACAAGTGGGTTCTGAAACTAGCTGTCTAATGCCTGCCACCTGTAGGGTGTCAAGAATGGCCCTGCTCTTGGATGTGGCTGCAGCAAATGTGCTCCAGTTAACATCTGGCATATTCAGGTCTCCCATCAACAGTATCTCCCCTTTCTCTGCCATTCTAAGAATGCCTTCCATCATATCCTTGTCCATTCCTTCCCCCTGACATCGGGGTCTGTACACAACCCCTGTGCGGATTGTGGTGCCCTTTCCAGTCTCCAAGGTGACCCACAGTGCCTCCTCTCCTCCCTGTTTACTCTTTTGTTCAGTTGCTTTTATCCCTTCCTTTATATAGAGAGCTACTCCTCCCCTCTTCTCCCCTGCCTGTCTCCTGTAAGTTATGTACCCTGGTATGTTAACATCCCAGTAATGGTTCTCTGTGTACCATGTTTCTGTGACTGCTACGATATCCAGGCATCCTCTTCCATTAAGGCCACCAGCTCAGGAGCTTGTTGCCCAGACTACGGGCATTGGTACTCATTACCCTCCATTTCCTGATGGCCTTACCCCTTTTGCTCCATCCCTGTCCTTCTTGCCTTTGTCATTTTCTCCATTTACCCCTGCCCTTCTCCCTATCAACACCTCCATGTTGGTGTTTGCCACACTTACTACCATGATTGTTTGGGGGGGCTAGGATTTTCCTGCTCCTTTCCAGTGCCTCCCCCCTTGTTTAGTTTAAAAGCTTGCAATGAAGCATTTAAACCTATCACCTAGGATCCTGGTTCCCTCCCGACAGATGCAGCCCATCATGCCAGTATAGGCTTGCATCACTCCAGGTGGACCCCCAGTCCCCAATGAGCCAAATCCCTGAGCTACACACCAGTTTTCAACCACTGATTGAATCCCATGAGTACGGAACACCTAGCCTCTCCTATGCCATAGATGGGTAGCACCTCCGAGAAGGTTGCACGTCGTGCTACTTGACTAAGGCCCCTCCCCAATTCCACAAACTCTTCCTGCACTTCTCTAATCCCTTTCTTAGCCAGGTCATTTGTCCCTAGATGGACAATGATATCCAGCTCCCTCCCCTGTGCAGCTGCTCCGGCAATCCTGAGGATTCGCTCCCTGTCCCTCCAAGCCATGGCGCCAGGCAGGCACCTTACCTCCATCTCCCCTTCCTTTCCCAGTTCTCCCCCCTCAGCTAGTGGTCAAACAGGAATTCAGTGTGTTTGCCGTTCATTTGCATCACCAGGTAAGAAAAAAGGTTTGTCTCCCCATACGATGCACAGGGGTAATGCCAAACTTCACCCAACAACTAACACACCAAAATCTGGCCAATGGAAAATCATGTACACAAATGCTCACAGCCTGGGAAATAAGATCCCAGACCTGCAGGCAATAATGTCAGAGGCTAAACTGGACATAGTAGCAATTAGTGAGATGTGGTTTACCAGTAACCACACTTGGGAGACTTCAGTACCTGGTTATGTATTGTCAGAAGAGACCGAGGTGCAAAAGGGGGAAGAGTGGCCCTGTATGTTAATGAAAATATCAAAGCTACAGAAATTCAGAATACACATAAGGATCCAGAAGAACTGAGGGTCACCCTGAAACAGGAAATGGGACAGCCATAAGAACTGGGGTTATCTACAGGCCCCCAGACCAGAGGGAGGACATAGACACATTACTGTTAGAAGATATACAAAACATGACAGCTAAAGGGGAGGTTCTGATAATGGGAGACTTCAATAAGCCAGATACAGATTGGTCAATACCAGCAGGAACTTCTGCCAGAACTAGACTCATAGTGGATTATCTGCAGGGAGAGGGCCTCAAACAACTGGTACAGCAACCCACAAGAGACAGGGCTATCCTAGATCTAGTACTGACTAACAAAGAAGGGATCACAGATCTCCAGGTAGAAGGTCACCTGGGGCCAGTGACCATCACATGGTATGGTTCAATTTGGCTACATCTAAATCATCCCATTCCAAGGCAAAAATATGGGACTTCAGAGGAGCTGACTTTGATAAGATGGCCAACAGAGTTAAGCTAGCCCTGGCAAAAGAAACACAGGTGAGGGGTACAGGCAAAGTGGGCAAGCATTAAGGATGCAATTTGAAGCAACATCCCATTGTGTTAGACAGAAAAGGAAGTGCAAAAGAAGGAAACCACTTTGGTTCTCAAATACAGTAGCAGAAAAGGTCAGAGCCAAAAGCTGGCCTTCAGAAAATATAAGGAACACAGCGGGATGAAGATAGGGAGGCATACCAAACTGCCCTAAGGGAAGCAGGTAAGGCAGTAAGGCAGGCAAAGTCCCAAACTGAGGAAACACTAGCATGAACAGTAAAAGAAGGTGACAAGACTTTCTATAGATACATTAGTGAAAGGAGAAAGTCCAGAGGGGGTATTGCTAAGCTTAATGGAGAAAATGGAGCATGTGAGGAGGAGGACCCTGTAAAGGCATCTATCCTAAATAGATACTTTTGCTCAGTATTTACTGAAGAGAAGGTAGGGCAGGGCCCACAGCTCAGCATCATGGACACAGGGGGGAGGGAAGTGAGCACTACTCCCTTCACAAAAGAAAGGGTCCTACAAGAGCTTGCTAAGCTCAGGGTGGATAAGGCAATGGGACCTGATGGCATTCATCCCAGGGTACTTAAGGAGCTAAAGGAGGAACTAGCAGAGCCATTAGCAGAATTGTTTAGTGAGTCTCTGAGCACAGGAGAGGTCCCAGAAGACTGGAGAAGGGCTCATGTGATCCCGCCCACAAGAGTGGCAGCAGGGAGGAGGCGGGAACTACAGACCGTCAGTCTTACCTCAGTAGTGGGCAAGATTATGGAGGCACTCCTTAAGGAAAGGATAGTGCAACACCTGGAATCCATAGGGCACAGGATCCAAGACAGCATGGGTTTACAAAGGAAGGTCCTGTCAAACTAATCTCATAGATTTCTTTGACTGGGTAACCAGAGTGGTGGACCAAGGGGAGCAGTTGATGTCGCCTACCTTGACTTCAGCAAAGCTTTGACACTGTTCCACATAGAGATTGATAAATAAGCTGGGTAGGCTCGGGTGGTCGAAGTTGGTCAACTGGGTGGCAAACTGGTTGACGGGCAGAAAACAGAGAGTGGTGGTAAATGGTATACAGTCAGAAGAGATGCAAGTCACAAGTGGGGTACCTCAGGGATCAGTCCTGGGGCCATTCCTCTTCAACATCTTCATTAGTGACCTTGCAGATGGACTAGAGGGTAAGGCTTGTCTGTTTGCAGATGACACCAAGATCTGCAACAGAGTAGATGATCCAGATGGGGTGGGCAGAATGAGAAGAGATCTGGATAAACTAGCAGAATGGTCAGAAAAGTGGCAACTGGGATTTAATGCAAAGAAGTGCAAAATCATGCACATAGGGAAGAGAAACCCTGAAGCCACCTATAGGCTGGGAAGGGAGTTCCTAGCAGTCACAAAGGAAGAAAGAGACTTGGGCATCATCATCACTGATGACCTAAAATCATCCAAGCAGACCTCTAAAGCAGTAGGTAAGGCTAGGGGGGTGTTAGGGTGTATTAGTAGGGGTATCACAAGTCGTAAGAGGAGGTAATAATCCTCTGTACAAGACACTGGTTAGCCCCATCTGGAGTACTCGTGCAGTATTGGAGGCCATACCTTCACAAGGACATTAACCAAATTGAGGCAGTCCAGAGAAGGGCAACCAAAATGGTGCAGGGACTGCATCAGAAGACATATGAGGACAGATTAACGGAGCTCAATACGTATACCCTTGAGCAAAGGAGGGAGAGAGGTGATATGATCGAGGCATTCAAACACCTTAAGGCATAAACAAGGTGAAAGAGTCTAACATGTTTAAATATAAGAAAAATAGCAGGACAAGAGGACACAGCATGAGATTAGAGGGAGGCCGATTAAGGGGAATGTGAGGAAATCTTTTCACAGAAAGGGTGGTGGATGCATGGAATGGCTTACCACAAGAAGTGGTGACTATGAATACAGTGCAGGGCTTCAAACAAGCATGGGATAGGCATAAGGGAGCAATACAAATGACTATGAATAGATAGGTCACTGACAGAGCAAAGGCCGATGGCACATTTATAAGGTAGAAAAAGAAATGGGCAGACTGGATGGGCCTTACGGTCCTTATCTGCAGTCAACTTCTATGTTTCTATGTTTCTAACAATGGAGTCCCCCACCAGGAATTGTTTCCCTCCCCTGCAGGGTCCCCTGCCACCCTCCTGTGGGTCTCCTTTGTGGAGGTTCCCAGCATCCTCCTTGGTCTCCACTGTAGGTGCCTCTATAGAGGAACCACACTTTGCCAGAATGGCATAGGAATTGTGGAGAGGTACAACTGGAGGGACATATTTTGAATATACACAAGCTGTAATTAGTGAGGGCACCTAGGTATTGGGCTATGTTTTTCTTTAAACAGGAAAATTCACAGCGGTTTGCTAATGATTTTTTTTATTATTTTTGATATATGTTTGTATATGGTTATGATGTGGGTTTATTGTATGTTTTGACATGATGTAATTTTTTTGTTTCAATAACAATTCCCCTACTCTTGCACCAGGGGGCTCTTCCTCCTTTGAGCAAGGATGGAGGAACCCAGTTTGGAGCTGGACAGAGGAGGAGGAGGTGAAGCTGGAAGTTGTCTGATGGAGGTTCCTGGTGAAGCTGAGGAGGAGGAGGTGCAGCAGGCTGGGGAGCAGTTGCCTCTTCCAGCCAAGTCAAGCAGGGAGAATGCAGTTGTGATTATTCTTAGTGAAGCAACAACAGTACTTGGCATGGATGATTTATCTTATGCTGCGGATTCACAAGAGTTGAACATTGTGATTGCAGAGCCTAATCTGGACAATGATATTGCTGATTCAGACATGGATACTGCTTCAGAGGAGTTTCAGGATGCTGTGATGACACCGGAGGAGTCAGATGCTAACAGACAGGGACCGCGTGTCGTGACAAGGCTTGGTGTGTGATCCAGATGCCAGCTGCAGAGAGTATCTAAAGAAATAAGAAAAAAGAAATGGAAGGCTAAATTACTGTTGGAAGGGCAAGCATGTTCTTCACTGACCAAAGCAAGTGGACCTCTTGAGACACACCAAACACCTAGAGAAAGACTAAAGGAAGCTTTTTCAGTTTGCACCCTTGAAGTAACAGAGGAGACATGGACACCAGAACTGGCCCTGAAAAAATGCTGGTTGGCAGCAGGACACTTCGGGTAAGTGGGTCTCTGACCCAATCTTTGAACTTTCTCAGGAACAAATAGAGGTCCAGAATGAGCAAATTGGAGAAGTAGCTGATACTCATCAAGGAGATGGGGGCTAGAGAGATTCCACATCTGTGGGCAAGTTAAATGTGGAGTGCAGCGTGGTCAGGGGTGCACAAATGGAACATGATATCACTCTTAATGATAAAGCCCAGAACTGTAACATTGATTTAACAAATGTTCAAAAACTGAGTAAAATGGACACAAGGCTAAGCACAAGTAATGGGGCACTAATATTGTAGGACAGTCTATTAACAACACAGGGATCTGGAGGAAGAACATCAGAGCGGCCAGTAATGGTCACAACAGCAGTGCCTCTAGAACCTCAAACTATAAATTCTAAACCTGGAGATGGAAGAGCGGATTCAAACAGCAGAAATATCACAATATCAGCTAATATAGGACAGGGAGCAGAACACAGAAATAATTCACAAGATGAACCAGGTGATGTACCTCATGGGCCTGGTACTAAGAGCAGTACTCAACCCCCATGACGCACAACATGATTTTCTGATCTTTTTGATAAATCACCCCCTATACTGTGCAGACATGCTTTGCAAATAAGTTATGAGGAGGGTTGGAGCTCTTCCCGGATAGATAATATGTGGGGAAACAGCTTATCAAAGAATATTTATACTTTGTCCCTGGGGAAGTTCATGCCCTGATTCACATATCTGGGGAAGATAACTTTGATATTAGTTTTCATACTGCACAAGGGCTGGACAAATTTTGGACATTGTATAACCAGAAAAAATGTTCTCCATTGTGGACACCTTTCGTGGTCATCCCTCTGACCAAACCTATGATAAAAACTGTGACTATGATGTTTAGAACTGAAAGCATTATCATAGGAAACATTCATCACTGGCTTCAAAAACATTGTGATGTTCTCAGCACCCCTAAACCAATTATTGATTTGGAATCTTTCTGGACAGGTGGATGGCACTTTAAGATCAAGTTACGACAAAATGATGTAGGCATTATTCGTCTGCCTAATAGTTTTTTTTATTGAAAGAGATTGTGGTGTGTGTTTTTACTCTGGCCAGCCTAAGACATGCCATAAATGTGGTGAATGAATTCTTCTAGCAAGCTCATGTGATAAGCTCAGGTGTATTATTTGTGACAAGTACAATCATATCATCACAGAGTGCAGAAATGTAGCATACTAGAGGCCATATGTTCCATAATTGCCCCTAGGCAGCTCATAACAGACCAGGCAGAGTTAACCAAGACATAATAATGCATTGTGCACAAAGGAAAACTGAAGATCACCCTGAGACCCCTAGCCAAGCACCCCCGAGGGCAGACATGGGGGAAAAATTGGTGACACAATGGCACAAGAAGGCCCTGAGAGTCCAACACTACTGAGACTGGTCAGGAACAGACAAGAGAAGAACCACAACAAGATCAATTAACTTCTCAACAGACATTCTCTGATCAGCAAACCTTTCCTGCCCCCACCACAGCAGGCAGAAGTCAAGCATGGCTTCACAGTTTGTGGGGGTTCTAAAGATATAGAAATGCCACCTACCCCCATCCCAACAATCTTGTACTATCCCTGTAACATGACGGAGTGTCAGATTATAGATGTCTTCTTTTCTTGACACTGTTCTGAGTAATAAATATGAGGTGCTTTCCAAACAAAAAGAGTTGGAGGGATCTGGCACAGGAGGTTTAGAATCCAATATTTCTTCAAAATCCCTTCCTCCAATTGAACAGAGAGAGGGCAGGAAGAAGGAAAAAAAAATAAGAAACACTTTGGAGATAGTTAGGACTGATGGCTCTTTTCTTAACCAATCATGCTTATGGCACCTTTAACTTTTGCTATGGTTAATGTCTGTAGCATTCTCAATGTGGGTAAAAGAAAGGCATTTTTCTTCTTTCTCCAGCAACAAGCTATTAATGTATTTTTCTTACAGTAAACCTGGCTAAATACTTCTACAGTGGTAAATTAATGTAAGAAAAATTGGCTTTGGGGCCTATCATATTGGTCCTTTGGCCTTGATAGAGCTAATGAGGTCGGGATTCTCTTTAAAGGAGTACAGTTTTCTTTGCAATAATTAATGGATGTTATACCTGGGTGCTTATTTATCTTAGATGGCCTGTTAGAAGGTAAAGCTTGCAGATTTGCTGTAGTTTATGGTCCCCAAAGTAAAGCAGACAGGGTAGAATTATTCAAAACATTGCCTCCTTTTTTGATGACCACCAGACAGTTTTTTTTAGGAGATTTTAATTGCCCCCTAGATATCCCAGATGGGCCCTTAACTAATAAAACAGTGTATTGTGACACTCATGCACTACAGAACTGCCTCAAGGTTGCAGGTATGAAAGACACAGCTAAATTATCAAATCCTCATAAATTATATAGAACATATGTCAGAGGGTGACTGGCAACTAGGATACATTATTGGTTTCTCACTTCTAATGTACAATTTATAAATTTCCAAGTACTTCTCATAGAATTTTCAGATCACTCCATGTTATTACTTAAGGTACACATTCAGGAGGCATTACAGGCCTCAAAGGGTGGTTGGAAACTGAACATTTCATTATTACAGGATAGAGTAGTCCATACTCATATTAGAGAACTCTTAAAGATGTGTAAAACAGTATTGGGTCTATATGACACCACTGGGGAATTGTAGAAGGACACAAACAAAGAAATACATAACTGTTTTATTAAATATGGTAAGCAACAACAAAACAAAAAGTTCTTACATTATTTATCTTTATGTCAACAATTCCAGTATTTATACTCATCAGTTAATACTACTACTACACTAGATTATAGCACTCAAATTACATTAAAAGTCAAATGAAAACTTATCAGTATAATAGGACAGCCACACTTAACAGCTGCATTACATATGGGACAACAAAGACCCCCCTTACGAGACCTCTGTGTGGCCTGCAAAACCAGAATAAAGAATTCCTGTATAACAGCTTTAAAATATAGTGATGGTAAGGTAAAAACTTGTCCACATGATCTAACTTGTATTACACATAATTATATGGAGTCCTTTAACAATTCACTTCTCCCTGATTTCTCTAGTATGTGTAGTTATATAAAACAATATAGTCCTCAGTTGAATGATATGTCTTTAAAGCATCTGGATACCCTAATCGGACATGATGAACTGCTATCGGTTCATAAGGGGATGAGAAAAAATGTCTCCCCTGGACAGGATGGGTTACTCTTAGAGTTTTATTAAATTTTTAAGGAAGAATTGAAAGAACCCCTATTATTAGTATACAAGGAGATCGGTGATCACCACATAATAAGGGAAGATTCTGCACAAGGTTTGATAAAATTTATTTTTAGGTCCTGAGATAAGACATTAATAAAAAAACTGGTGTCCCATCTGGCTATTGAATACAGATTGGAAGATATTGGGTAAATTTATCCATAACCATTCACAACCTCAATAATCAGATCTTTTACATCCGGCACAGAATTGTGGGGTGCCAGGTCACAATATACAAGATAACCTTTGGTTAATTAAGGATCGTTATGAATACTGTAAAGAAAATGATTTATTGGGCTTTTTGATATCCCTCAACCAAAGTAAAGCCTTTGACAGAGTAACACACCACTTTGTTACAGGTTTTATGACAATATAAAATACCTGAGAGGATAGTACAGTGCATTTAAACCTTGTATAATAAAGCATCTGTGAGTCCCCTAATAGGAGGAACTTTAAGGCTACCCATAGCCTTGAAGATGGGGGTCAGGCAGGGCTGCCCATTAAGTCCACTACTAAATACATTGGTGTTTGATACATGTATTAGACACATTGCAGCAAACCATTTAATTCAGGGGCTTGAGTTACCAGGACAGGACTCTGACATTAAACTTTCTGCATACGCGGAAGGTCTTTGTCTTTTATTCAGATCTCAAGAGAGTGTAACACTAGCAGTCAAGGAATTACATTACTATGGAACAGTATCAGGAGCTCTTCTTAACATAGAGTAAAGTGTGGGGATTACACTCGGTACATGAATAAGCATCACTAGTGTAGCCAGTATTACAATATCCACAAATCTGATTAAAATCTTGGGTCTCTATTTTAGAGAAGGAGACATGGTTTACAAAAACTGGACAGAAGCTATACAGAATTGTGATTGGTGAATCGAGAAATGGAAAGGCTAGTTACTATCTAAATATAAAAAGGCTATTTATCATGAAACAGTTTTTATTGCCCCTGTTATTATATATTCCCATAGATATGCCATCCCCTGCAGCTGCCAGCACCACCCCCCAGTCGGGAGAGGGCTGGGGAGTGGAGGATCCACAGCAGGGAAGTGATGCCCAGGGTCCCACAGCATTACTTCTGGCAGACAAGAAAAAGTGCACCCCCCCTTCACCCATCCCCAGCTCACTAGTGTTGCTTAGCATCCATGAACATGGCAGTTTTATGAATTTAAAATGCCATGGAGAATAAGTGCACCACACAAAATGTGGGTGACAGTGGCCCTCTCCAGACATTGTATTGTGGGATCCTGGGCAGCACCATAGCAGAAATTTTCTGCAGTGATCTTCCACTCCCATGCCCTCTCCTGAATGGGGGAGGTCCTGCTGTGGGGTGGGAATGAATACAGTTAGACTATTCTTTGGGGTGATCCTGCTACAGAGAGAGTGGTTGGTTAGGGGATGTTCAACTTGGAGGCTTGCTCAGTTGCAGGGATTGTTTTGGGGGGGTGGAGACTGGTCTAGGTGTAGGGTGGTGGTTCAGCTACAGGGAGGGTGGTAAGGAGGCTGGCCCACCTACAGGGAAGGTAGTCAGCTAAGGTGGGGAGTGTAGTATTTGGGGGTATTCAAGCAACATGTAGGGTGGTGGGGGTTCAGAGGCTGGTCATGGCCTAAAAGGATAGTCAAGTAGCATGGAGTCTTGGGGCTAGCCTAACTGAAGGGAGGGTGGTTGGGGGGGTGGAGGCTGCATTTGATGGTGGCAGCAATTCCACTGCAGAGGGGGTGCCTTCCACCAGGGTAGGTTGGCTCAGGAGCCTGCCACTGGCACCGGGTGGACTTGGTTGGGGGGGTGCATCCCACCTGCAACCACCCCGTGCAGGGGTGGTTGCACATGGGACATTCCTGAGGTACGTGTTTCCAGCATGCGAGGATAGCACCTAGTTCATTGAGGTGCCTGTATTTGTTCCTATGAGGCACTCTGTGCCTGTGCCAGACAAGCACAGGTGAACTGGGTTAGGAACTGGTTAACAGACAGAAGACAAAGGGTGGTGGTAAATGGGTACAATCTGGGGAGAGGTGGGTGACCAGTGGGGTACCACAGGGGTCAGTACTAGGACCAGCCCTGTTCAATGTCTCTATTAGTGACATTGTAGAGGAGCTGGAAGGAAAGGTCTGCCTGTTTACAGATGACACCAAGATCTGCAATGGGGTGGATACTCCAGAAAGGGTGCAGAAAATGAGGAGGGACCTGGAGAAGCTTGAAAGATGGTCAGAGATGTGGCAACTGAGGTTCAATGCAAAGAAGTGCAAAATAATGCACCTGGATAGAAGGAACCCTGGGTAGAGCTACAGGTTAGGGAGAGGAGCTGACTGTTACCAAAGAGGAAAGGGACCTAGGGGTTATCATCTCAGATGACCATATGGTATCAAAGCAGTGCATAAAGGCAGCAGGGAGGGCCAGAGGTATGCTGAGGTGCATAGGCAGGGGTATCACTAGCAGGAGGCAGGAGCTAGTGATGCCATTCTGTAAAACACTGGTAAGGCCTCACCTGGAGTACTGCTTGCAGTTCTGGAGGCCACACCTGCACAAGGACATAGATAAGGTCGAGACTATCCAGAGAAGGGCAACAAAGATGGTGCAGGGCTTGCACCACAAAACATATGAGGAGAGACTAAGGGACCTCAATATGTACTCACTGGAGGAGAGGACAGAGTGGGGTGACATGATTGAAATGTTCAAGTACCTTGAGGACATAAACAAAGTGAAGGTGGGGACGTTTTTCCCATGTAGAAAAAGTACTAGAACAAGGGGGCACAATATGAAATTGGAAGGGGGTAGATTAAAAGGTAATGTGAGTAAGTTTTTCTACACAGAAAGGGTAGTCGACACTTGGAATAGTCTGCCACAGGAGGTAGTGGGGGCAAGTACAGTGGAGGAGTTTAAGCATGCCTGGGACAGGCAAAAGGGAAGCTTGAGAGGGGAGGGAGTGATGAAAAGCCATTGATCGCATAGGGTCAGTGGCTACATACAATGTATAGGGCCTATGGGCAGACTGGATGGGCTTAGTGGTCCTTATCTGCTGACAATTTCTATGTTTCTATATAGGGTGGCTATACCCCATTCCTTTTAGTTTAGAAACTAGGATTTATATTATTTTTGGGGGGATGTTATGAGAGAATAGTGTTAACCCCATTAAAAGGGAATTCACATATTTACCCAGACAACAAAGGGGAGTGGGAATGTTACATCTTTTGGGTATTTTTCATCTCATTTTTTTAATAGGGAATATTAAAAAGCTGTTCTTACCAGCAGGAAATAGAGACAGGGAGGAAGAGTGGTCAAAAGTATTAATAAGTGGTTAATTGATCCACTTGCAGGAAGATCCAGTAAAGCCTTTACCTAAAATGAAAGTATCAGCTTTTATGAAGCCTACATTAAGGAAATTGTTTATATGGCAGGTGGCAAAATCACAAATTCTGAATTCTACAAGAAAACAACTTTATGAAACCCTTTCTGAAACCCTCCCCTGCCCCCCATTCTTAATTATATGCCCTGTTAAATCTGATTGACAGGAGCTAAGCACAGGGAATAGCAGGGATTGTGGAGTAGGAGGGGCATAAAGGGGAGGAGGCCTGCCCTCGGCACAGCAAGTGTTTTGGCTCATTTTTTTTCCTTCTTTAAAATAGGTGTCTGAGAATTGGTAGCAGGATTTTCAGGACAGTAAATTAATAAAGAGGGCACTAAAAGAAGAGCTTCAGTAACAGACAAGTCCTGGAATAGCAGTATATGTGCAATATAATGTGGGGAGTGGTGCAGTGCAGTGGATGTGGGGCAGCCATATTCAGGCAGACCTTCTGGTTGCTGAGGTGTTGCCCTATCTTCAGGCATCTCTCTGGACTGCGGGATAAGGTGGCTAGACTAAGAGTGGAAGTAACCCTCATCAGGAGTACCTTTGCCCCTATTCAGAGACCACCCAGTGCAATGCTGCTGCCTCAAAGGATGCCAAGAATGAGAAGCACTTGGATGATGGTGAGCTTGGGGAGGGATAGGGCAGTCAGGCACTGGCAAATGGGGACAACAAAACAGAGGTACCCAGAGAAGTGGAAGGGAAGTATGTGGCGGTCAACCAAGGAGGTGACCTCAGTAGGGAGAGCAGCAGACCCTATAGGAGGAGGAAGCAAATCCTGGTGGGGGACTCCATCATAAGAGGGATCCAGCTAGGAACACATGAGGGTGAGGACAGGGAGGTGACATTCCTCCCAGGTTCCACAGCATGGAGGGATGGAGGAAGATCCTGGGGATCACCTGGAAGGCAAAATGGGAGGGTGAGCTGGATGTCATTATCCACCTAGGTATTAATGACCAGGCAAATGGGGAGCCTAAGGAAGTTCAGGAAGAGTTTAGGAAATTGGGAAGGGATTTCAAGTAAGTAGCTACTTCTGTCACCTTCTCAGAAGTACTACCTGTGAGAAGCATGGGAGAGCATAAGGGTGCATGCACCAGGAACTTTAACTCATGATTGAAGAACCAGTGCTGTGAGCAAAGGTTTGGATTCATTGGTGACTGAGGACCCACCTGGAGGGATGGAGGCTTGTTCAAGCCTGATAGCCTGCATCCATCCTGGATGGGAATCCAAGCACTCAATGATAAGTTTAAATGCTAGATGGACAAGCATTTAAACTAGCCAAGGGGGGTGGCAGGCCAGCAAGGAGGGCACCTAATTGCCCACCCCACAGCTAGCAGTGGAACCAGTGAACAGGAGGAGTGTATATCTCTACAAAGCAGTGTGCAAAAGATGGAGATAAGCACCCAAGAGGTGGATAGGCAGAAAAGGGGCAAAATTCAACAGAAGGGCACACAGCAAGGAGAATCAGGGATAAGGACAACCAGGGGGGGAACTTGAGTAGAACAGCTAAACAGTCCAGGGAGGTCAAATCATGGAAAGCCATGTGTGCCAATGCCAAGAGCCTTAGCAACAAGATGGAGGATCTGGAGGCTGTCATGGTGCAGTCAGACCGGGACATTGTGGCCATCACAGAGATCTAGTGTAATGATAACCATGACTGGGAGATGGCCATACCCGGCTACAACATATTCAGAAGAGACAGGGCAGGCAGGAATGGAGGAGGAGTGGCACTTTATTTGAAAGATGACGTAAAGGTGACAGAGATCCAGGAGGAACAAAATGGGGGAGAGATACTGTGGGTTAAGCTGGAAAGGAAAATGAGGTCAGCCATCTGTACAGGGGTGGTCTATAGACCACCAGCAAAGGAGGAAGAAACAGATAGGGAGCTGATGCTAGCCATCCAATGGATGGCAGACAAGGGTGAGGTGGTGCTGGCTGGAGACCTCAATATTCCAGACATGGACTGGAGCCTCCCAGCAGCAGCATCAACCAGTAGCAGATTTATCTTGGATGCCCTTCAAGGTGCCTTCTTCAAGCAACTAGTCATGGAACCAACTCAGCAGAAGGGGGAGGAAGGGGAGAGGGAGGTAAGGTGCCTGCCTGGGGCCATAGCTTGGAGGGACAGGAAGCGAATCCTCAGGATCGTGGGAGCAGCTGCACGAGGGAGGGAGCTGGATGTCATTGTCCACCTAGGGACAAATGACCTGGCTAGGAATGGGATTAGAGCAGTGCAAGAGGAGTTTGTAGAGTTGGGGAGGGGCCTTAGACAAGTAGCACATACAGTAACCTTCTCTGAGGTGCTGCCTGTCTATGACAAGGGTCATGCTAGGGTACTCCTCACCAGGGAATTCAATGATTGGTTGAAAACCTGGTGTGGAGCTCAGGGTTTTGGCTTCAATGGGGACTGGGGATCCACCTGGAGGGATGCAGACCTATTCTGGTGTGATGGTCTGCATCTGTCCAGGTGGGGATCCAGGATCCTAGGTGAGAGGTTTAAATGCTTCATTGGCAAGCATTTAAACTAGCCAAGGGGGGAGGCACTGAAAAGGAGAAGGGAAATCCCAGCCTCTCCCCAAAAACAACAGTAATTAGTGAGGCAAACACCAAGGTAGAGAAGTCATTAGGGAGCAGGACAGAAGTAAATGTAAAAAAAGGCAAAGGCAGTAAGGACAGAAATGGGGCTAAAAAGGGTAAGGCCATCAAAAAGTGGAGGGTGATGAGTACCAATGCCCGTAGTCTGTGTAACAAGCTCCCTAAACTAGTGGCCTTGTTGGAAGAGGGTTGCCTGGATATTGTGGCAGTCACAGAAACATGGTACACAGAGAACCATGACTGGGATGTCAACATACCAGGATACACAATCTGCAGGAGGGACAAGAAGGGTAAAAGAGGAGGAGGAGTAGCTCTTTATGTAAAGGAAGGGATCAAAGCAACAGAACTAAAGAGCAAACAGGGAGCAGATGAGAAACTCTGGGTCACCCTGGAGACAGGAAATGGCTCCACAATCTGCATGGGGGTTGTATACAGACCCCCCATCTCAGGGGGAGGGAATGGACAAGGAAATGATAGAAGGCTTCCTTAGAATGGCAGAAAAAGGGGAGATATTGTTGATGGGGGACCTGAATATGCCAGATGTTTACTGGAGCACCTTTGCTGCAGGCACATCCAAGAGCAGGGTCATTCTTGATGCCATACAAGGGGCATGCGCAGCTAGTATTGGAACCCACTCAGCAGGGAGCAATCTTAGACCTGGTACTCTCAAATGGGGATGGAGAAAGAATCTCAGATTTAGAAGTGGGTAGCCATCTGGGAGCAGCGACCACCAAACAGTGTGGTTCACGATAAACACAGCCATACAATCAAGCCATACAAAAGCAAGGGTATTGGACTTTAGGAGGGCTGACTTTGGGAAAATGAGAGAGTGCCTTAGAAAAGCACTAGCAAACAGGCAAGAAGGAGGGGTGGAGGAACAATGCGGAGTAATCAAAACAGCCATCACAGAGGCAACAAGCCTTTGTGTAAAGCAAATCAACAAAACACAACGAAGGAAAAAAAACGCTATGGTTCTCAAACGAGGTAGCAGGGAAGGTTAAGGAGAAAAGGATAGCATTCAGGAAATATAAGGAAACACAGAAGGAGAAGTACAGAGAACTTTATTAGTTAAAGCAGAAAGAGGCTGGGAAGGCAGTCAGAATAGCAAAGGCCCAAACTGAGGAAAGGATAGCCAACTCTGTTAAGAAGGGGGATAAGACCTTTTATAGGTACATTAGGGAGTAAAGAAAGACCAAAGGAGGGATACTGAGGCTTAATAAAGGGGAGGGAATGTGGGTAGAGGGTGACAATGAAAAAGCAGGGATACTGAATGAATATTTCTGCTCAGTATTCACAGTGGAAGAGGAGGGGGAAGTACCTAAACCAAACAAGAGAAACACTCTGAAGACTTGGTCGATACCAGTCCATTTACAGAAGAAAGGGTTCTGAAAAAACTAATAAAATTGAAGGTGGACAAAGCAATGGGGCCTGATGGGATTCACCCAAGAATTCTAAAAGAACTAAGGGTAGAACTAATGACACCGCTGACTACTCTCTAACAAATCATGGAAGGATGGGTTGGTACCTGAGGACTGGAGGAGGGCAGATGTGATTCCTCTTCACAAAAGTGG
Source organism: Neoceratodus forsteri (assembly GCA_016271365.2). Classification (NCBI taxonomy): domain Eukaryota; kingdom Metazoa; phylum Chordata; order Ceratodontiformes; family Ceratodontidae; genus Neoceratodus; species Neoceratodus forsteri. The sequence continues at coordinate 879,598,928 of CM028129.1, forward strand.
GAGCAGGACAGAGGCAGGAAACTACAGACCTGTTAGTTTGACTACAGTGGTAGGGAAAATGATGGAATCACTTCTGAATGAAAGAATTGTTGAGTACCTAGAGGCCAGTGGGGCACAGGACCCAAGACAGCATGGATTCATGATGGGAAGGTAGTGTCAGACGAATCTAATAGATTTCCTCGACTGGGTGACCAAAGTAGTAGACCAGGGAGGGGCTGTGGACATGGCTTACCTAGATTTTAGCAAGGCATTTGATACAGTCTCACACAAAGATTAATACACAATTTAGCCAGCCTTGAGTGGGTCCCAAGGTGGTAGCCTGGATAAAAATTGGCTAGACAACAGGACGCAAGGGTAGTAGTAAATGGAGTCCACAGTGAAGAAAGGAGGGTTACTAGTGGGGTACACGAGGTTCAATACTGGGACCAGTCCTTTTTAATGTCTTTGTAAGTGACATTGCAGAGGAACTGGAAGGAAAAGTATGTCTCTTTGCAGATGACACAAAGATCTGCAACAGGGTTGATACACCAGATGGAGTGGAAAGGATGAGAAGGGACTTGGCAAGGTTGGAGGAATGGTCAAATGTATGACAGCTCAGATTCAATGCAAAGAAGTGCAAGGTAATGCACCTGGCAAACAAAAACCCAGGGCAAGAGTACACAATGGGGGGTGAGATACTGACAACAGTAAAAATGGAAAGGGACCTGGGGGTAATTATATCAGATGACCTAAAGGTGGGCAAGCAATGTGATAAGGCAATAAGGAAGGCTGGGGGATACTGGGATGCATAGGGAGAGGCATCAATAGTAGAAAACAGGAAGTTGTTATCCCTCTGTACAGACAGTTGGTGAGACCCCATCTGGAGTACTGTGTGCAGTTCTGGAGACCCCATCTCCACAAAGACATAGACAGAGTAGAGGCTGTCCAGAAGGGGGCAACCAAAATGGTGCAGGGTCTGCACCAGAAGACATACGAAGAAAGACTAAAGGAGCTTAATATGTACACCCTTGAGGAAAGGAGGGACAGAGGGACATGATAGAAACTTTCAAGTACCTCAAGGGAATCAACAAAGTCCAAGAGGGTGGCATCTTTCAGAAAAGAGATGTGCAGAAACAAGGGGCACAATTTGAAGATAGAGGAGGACGGCTCAGAGGTAATGTGAGGAAATTTTTTCACAGAGAGGGTTGTGGATGATGGAACAGCCTCCCTGAGGAGGCTGTGGAGTCAAGAACAGTGAGGGAATTCAAGAATGCATGGAACAGACATAAGGCAGTCCTAGTGGGGGGTAAGAGGAAGTAAGCTGAGAGGGAAATGCGGAGGCCTTATGGGTCACCTTACGATCCCCAGCAGGAGATAAGATCATGCTGGGTGTAGTATATAGGCCCCCCGGGATGAGTGATGTTCTACAGGATGGTTTGCTGGACAACATCATTGCCCAGTGTGGACCAAAAGGGGAAGGAGTGGTGGTGATGGGGGACCTTAATATGCCAGGTACAACTGGGGAACCATGTCCTCTAAGGTGGCCAAGGAGCAGAGGCTGCTGGACGGCTTTCAGGATGTGTTCTTAACACAGCATGTGATGGAGCCCACAAGGAGGGGCATGTCCTGGATGTGGTTCTGGCAGATTGGGATCTGGTAAGGGACCTGGCTGTAGAGGACCCCTGACTGGGAGCGACCACAATACTGTCTGGTTTCAAATAAGCATGGGGGGAGGGGGGTGAGATCTAGGACTCTAGCAGTGGACTTCAGGGGGGCAGACTTTGTGGGCATGGGAAATATTTTCAAGGATCACTTGAAGGGGATTACATCAATGACAAGTGTGGAAAGGAGATGGGAGGTCATAAAACAGGGACTTCATAAGGCAGTCAGGATCTGCGTTAAGTTGAAACATAAGGGAGCAAGGTCACACAAACCATGCTGGTGGTCCAGTGAGGTACAGGTAGTGGTCAGAGAAAAGAAGGTGGCCTACAAAAAATATAAAACAACAAGAGGGGATAGGGATAAGGAAATGTACCATCTTGCATCTAGAAAAGTCACCTGGATGGTGAGGGAGCAAAGTCCAGTAAAGAGCAGCAGCTGGCACAGGGATACATGGAGGGAAAAGGGTTCTTCGGTACATTGGGGAGCGAAGAAAAACTAAGGGCCATCTCAGCAGATTGAGATCAGAAGGAGGGTGGGTGGAAGAGGCAAGGGACCAGGCAGAGGTATTTAAAGAGTACTTTGCTTCTGTGTTCACCAGGGAGGGGGATGGGATATCTACAAAGCAAGGCACGATGGGGATAGAAGCGGCAGTGAGTGGGATCAGTGGAGCAACAGAAATGGAGCAAGAGGGAGGGAGAGGTACCCCAGGGGTGTCACATCTGGATAAGGATAAAAAGGCCAGTAAGATGGAGGGGATGGATGATGCTATCTCCGCCAAAAGGGTGTGGTTAGCCCTCAAGGCCCTAAAGAAAGACAAATCTCCTGGGCCAGATGGCATTCATCTGAGAGCACTATGGGAATTGGTAGACATACTGGCTGCACCCTTGGGAGCTCTTCAACAGGTCACTTGAGACAGGGAGGGTACCTAGGGATTGGCAGAGAGGACTTGTGTGCCAATCCATAAAGGGGGGTCGAGGGAAGTACCAGGTAACTATAGACCCATCAGTTTGACCTTGGTGGTGGAAAATTAATGGAGAGTATACTAAAGGAACGATTGGGGTGTACTTGGAGGAGGTGGGAGGTCTGGATAGTTGGCAACATGGGTTTGTGCCAGGTAGATCATGTCAAACCAATCTTGTGGAGTTCTACGAATGGGTAACATCAGAACTGGACAGGGAAAGCCTGCAGATGTATTATTCTGGACTTCAGCAAGGCGTTGACCCTGTCCCCACAATGGTCTGGTGGAGAAACTGATGGGGTTAGGAGCAGGCCCTTTGATGGTCAGATGGATTGAAAACTGGCTAGCTGGATGCACCCAGAGTAGTGGTCTGTGGGGAGCTCTCGAACCCTAGAGAGGTTGGTAGTGGGGTACCACAGGGCTCAGTCCTGGGTCCGATCCTGTTTAATGCATACATATCGGACATCAGGGAGGGTATAGGGTGTGAAATGAGTCTCTTCGCTGATGACTCCAAGATGGGAGCAGTAGTTGAGGGAGAAGAGGGGAGGTTGGCCCTGCAAGGGGACCTGGACACCCTGGAAAGCTGAGCTCACACATGGAAACTAAATTACAACATCACCAAGTGCAAGGTGTTGCATCTTGGGCAGGGAAACCCTAAACACAGGTACACCCTGGGAGAGGAGGCGCTGGAGGCATCAATAGGGGAAAAGGACCTAGGGGTCATGGTGGATGCATGTATGAATAACTCTGAGCAGTGCAGGAGAGTGGCTAGCAAGGCAAACAGGATGTTGGGATGCATCGTAAGGGGGATCACCTCTAGGAGCAAGGAAGTGATTCTGCCGCTGTACAATGGACTGGTTAGACCACACCTTGAGTACTGTGTACAGTACTGGAGACCACACTTGAAGAGGGACATACAGCTCCTGGAGAGGGTACAGAGGAGGGCAACTAAGATGATATGAGGCTAGGGATTTGATGTAGAGGACAGACTTGAGGAGCTCTGCCTGTTTTCATTGGAGGAGAGGAGAGGCAGGGGGGACATGATTGAGGTCTTCAAGTACCCCAAGGGAATAAATAGAGTAAACATGGAGGGGATCTTTAGAGTAAAGCAGGGAGGTATCACCAGAGGGCATGGTTTGAAGTTAGAAGGTGGAAGGGTGAGGGGGGAAAAGAGGAGGAGGTTTTTCACTAAGAGGGTGGTGGACCCTCGGAATGCACTGCCTGGCGAGCTGGTTCAGAGATCCACAGTGGAGGGCTTCAAGAGAGGGTGGGACAGACACAGAAAGTGGATGTATCAGACGATGGCCTGTCCCAGGGGGTTGGGAATGGATGATAGGGGTTTCTGGAACACAAGGGAGGAAAGGGCCTCGGCACCCAACTAGGGATCTGAGGTTCGAGCAGACTCGATAGACCATAAGGCCTAATCTGCTGGCAAATAGTATGTTAGTATGTTAATTAGGATCTGCAGCTTATCTGTTAGGTAGGAAAATGGGCAGACTAGGTGGTCAAAGCGGTCCTTATCTGCCGTCAAATTCTATGTTTCAATACTGGACCTCGCACACAAACAGAGACAGTGTTGGGGATAACAGTGGGGAAGCACTTGGGGAACAGTGACCACCAGTCAGTTTGGTTTGAAATCACAGAAGGAGAAGAACTAAACCCACAAAAACACGTATCCTGTATTTTAGGGGGGTAGACTTTGGGAAAATGGGAAGATGCTCGAAAGAGGCATTAATTGGAATGGGGCTAGAATCAGGAGTTGAGGAACAGTGGACAATATTTAAAATGAGGATTACAAGAGCAACAGTATTATGCATTAAGCAGGTTAGCAAGGGGAAAAGGAAGAGGCGGTCATTATGGTTTCCCAAGAAGGTAGCGGAGAAAGTGAAAGCCAAAAAGATTGCATTCAGCCAATATAAAAAGATACAGGCAGAAGGGGATAGGGAGAAGTACCAGGAGAAGCAAAGGGAAGCAGGGAGGTCAGCAAGGGAAGCCAAAGCTCAGACAGAAGAGCACATTGCAAAGTCAGTGGGTGGAGGGGACAAAACCTTTTACAAGTACATAAGTGAAAAAAGAAAGGCAAAGGGAGGGCTAGTGAGACTGAAGGGGAAGGATGGGGGCCATGTGGAGGATGACAACAGTAAAGCTGGCATACTGAACAGGTATTTCTGCTCAGTCTTTACTGAAGAAGAGGAGGGTAATAGACCTGAAGCGGGGTACAGGGTGTGGGAATGGCACAGAAATGGACACAAGTCCCTTTACATGGGAAAGGGTCCTAAAGGAATAAGAGTTAATAAAGCAATGGAACCAGATGGGGTGCACCCCAGGGTCCAAAAGGAACTAAGAGAAGTGGTGGCTGAACCTCTGGCAATCCTGTTTAGCCGATCACTGGAAACAGGGGAGGTACTCAAAGACTGGAGGACAGCAGATGTAGTCCCCTTATACAAAAGTGGAAACAAAGAGGAAGTGGGGAACTACAGACCAGTCAGCCTGACTTTGGTAGTGGGGAAGATCATGGAAGCACTACTGAAGGAGAGACTGGTTGAACAGCTGGTTGCCAATGGACTAAAGGACCCAGGGCAGCATGGTTTCACCAGGGGGAGGTCATGCCAGACCAACCTCATTGAATTTTTCAACTGGATGACAAGGGTGGTGGATCGGGGAGGGCTGTGGACATGGCCTATCTGGACTTCAGCAAGGCCTTTGACACTGTGTCACATTGAAGGCTTTTACACTAACTGGGGAATATAGGAGTGGGCAGGACAAGTGTGTGGTGGGTTGGATAATTGGCTTGGTGGCAGGGCACAGAGGATGGTGGTAAATGGCTGTCATGCCACAGAGGGAAGAGTGATCAGTAGGGTACCACAGGGATCAGTGCAAGGACCTGTCCTGTTCAACGTCTTCATCAGTGACATTGCACAGGACCTGGAAGGCAGAATTTCTCTGTTTGCTGATGACATGAAGCTCTATAACAGAGTGGACATGCCGGAGGGTGTAGACAGAATGAGGATTGACCTGCAGAAGCTTGAAGAATGGTCAAGGGTTTGGCAGTTGAAATTCAAAACAAAGAAGTGCAAGATAATGCATATGGGGCACAAAACCCCTGAAACAACATATCAGTAGGAGGGTGAGGATATAACATGCAGCATGCAGGAAAAGGACCTTGTAGTTTTCATCTCTGATGACCTCAAGGTAGGAAATCAGTGCGACAAGGCAGCAGGTAAAGCAAATAGGATGCTGAGATGCATTGGCAGGGATATCACTAGCAAAAAAAGGGAAGTCATAATTCCACTATACAAGACACTAGTGCCGCCCCACCTGGAGTACAGTTCTGGAGACCTTACCTACATAAGGACATAGACAGGGTAGAGAAGGTTCAGAGGAGGGCAACAACGATGGCACAAGGATTGCATCACAAGTCCTATGAGGATAGGTTGAAGAACTTAAATATGTACTCCCTGGAGGAGAGGAGGGAGAGAGGGGGGATATGATAGAGGCATACAAGTACTTTATAGGGAGGAACAGGGTGCAGGAATACATCATTTTCCAGTGAAAAGGATGTTACAGGACTAGAGGGCATGGGATAAAGTTGGAGGGAGGGCAATTCAGAGGAAACGTGAGGAAGAATTTCTTCACAGAATGGGTGGTGGACAAGTGGAACACTCTGCCAGAGGAAGTGGTGGGGGCTGAAACAATTACAGGATTTAAGAATGCATGGGATAGACAGAGAATTCTGGAGGTCAGGGGTAAGGTGCAACAGACTTCTAGGAAAACTTAAAGTGAATTTACAAGCTCAAATGAGCAGACTGGGTGGGCCATAGGCTCTTATCTGCTGACAGTGTCTATGTATCTATGAAATTATTCTAGGACAGACAGGCCTAGCTGTTCCTGAATTCAAGTCGTGTTCCCCAGCCCAGGTTTCAGGTACGGTTTCCCAACTGAACACCACTAGAATTCCAATCCGAATGTGGGATAATCTGTGGCTTTGTACATATGGTAGACTGAATGTAAAAGGATATTTAAAGTATAAGGCTTTCGAAGAAAGGGGGTGTCCTTATACAGACTGTGGCTCCAGAGGAAACAATGTCACATTTCCTGTTTGAAAGTTGTTTTTCTTCTCAACTTTGGTCTTTCTTAGCATATAGGTGTAACTTACCATGGTTAACTAGATTAAATTATGAGCAACTGGTTCTAGGGCAATTCAATGTAGATGTGCAGCTTATAATATAAGCACATTGGAAGTGTTTTTTGCATGTATAAAATTTTACTTATGGCAGGCTAGAGGCAGATATGTTACACAGCAACAACGTATAACTTATTTAACAGTTAGTAAATTGATTGAAGTAGCAAGTTGGAATTGTACCATAAGGATGTCCAAAAATGTTTAATGGTGACAGTAAATAATCTATGGAAAGGACTAATGCAGGTGATAAATTAGGTTATGCACAGCAGTAATACCTTATCTTACTGCAGAAGGGGTATTTAGCTATGGACTTTACTGTTACATTCTTTATGGAATTTTATGAGACTGATTAATGAATTTTTGGGTGACATTGGGATATTTCCCACTATGTATATATGGGTTAAATTAAGATTTCTCTTTTTATTGTTTTATTTTTTTTCATTGTTTTTTTTAACCTTTTGGAAAAAATATATGTGTATACCTTTTTTTCCCTTTTAGATTTTTTTTTTCTCCTTTATTATAGATGTAGTGTCATTTTCACAACTTGCATGATTGGGTGCACATGGAGGTATGTAGGGATGTTGTTTGGTATATTATGGTTTTGCTCTTGACATTTACATGAAGTAATGTATTTTGTTCTCTATGTTTTATATTGAGTTTTTCAATAAAAAATTTCCCCACTGTTTTTGAGAAGTGACATGGGATCTTTAACATCCTTCTGAACTACCTCTAGAACATGCAGATGGGACCTCGTTTTAATGTCTCATCCAAAAGATGGCACCTCAGGAGTGCAGCGCCCCCCTCATGCTGCACTACAGTGTCAGTATTAGGATTTAACCTAAGTGCCTGGAGTGGGGAGGAGTCCACATTTATTTAAGACACCCTTCACTGAATGCTTTGGGTGCCCTTAAAGCAAAAAACATCGTAAAACATCATAATAAATCAGATAATGCATCTAGCATTATTATAATAATTAATAGTTAATCCCACCTATAATTATGTTTCCTATACTCTCAAGCAGAAGCAATAATTAGACTCTATTTACTCTGTTAATCCCTGAAGGCTTATTAAAATAAGAACATTTTCAATCATCTTTTAAAAATCTCAACAGAAGGGGCTTCCCTCAGGTACCCAGGTAATGAGTTCCAGAGGACTGGTGCTGCCACCTCAAAAGACTGATCCCCTGACAATTTCAGTCTCACCCTGGACACCTTCAAGAGTCCCTCCCCTGCTGACAGGAGAAACCAATTGGGGCTGTAGGGATGCAGCAACTCTGCCAGGTGACCCGGACCCAGCCATGTAGGGCCTTTAGGTCAGTAGACCGATTTTAATGGAGATGTGCCACCACACTGGCAGCCAGTGCAGTTCGTGCAGCACTGACAAAATATGTCATGACATCAGAAGACTTGTCAATAGCCAAGCTGCCACCTTCTGCAGCAGCTGCAGGTGCCACAGTGGACCCCCCCTTGACCCCGAGGTAGAGTGTGTTACAGGAGTCGAGCCTTGAGGTGACAAATTCATGTATCAGTGTGGCCATATCTTCAGAAGGGACAAGGGATTTTATCGGGGCATCATTCTTGAGATTGTATAATCCATTCTAAACAACCACCAATACATGGGCATCCTGTGTCAGCTCATTGTCCAGAATGATGCCCAGATTTGTCATCTTGGTGGAGACCTCCAATTTGGACATCCCAATATACAGCTCCAAATCCTCCCAAGGGGCCTCAGCTCCACCCCCCGACCTAGATCACAACCAACATTTCAGTCTTTCCTGGGTTGTGGCCCAGCCATTTTGACGACATCCAAGACTGGATCTCAGCCAAGCACTTGTTCAACACATCAACCGCATCTGTTCTTACTAGTGTGAAAGACAGGTAGAGCTGGGTATCATTAGCATAGCAATGAAACTCAAGCTTATACCACCTGATGACTTCACCCAGGGGCAGCATATACACTGTGAATAACATAGGAGAGGCGACAGAACTTGAGGTACTGGAAAGGACAGGGCTACTGGGTATGAGGAATAATTCCCCAACAACACCTTCTGGGTCCTCTCCTGGAGGAAGGATTCAAACCAGCTGATGACCTTGCCGGTGAGTCCAATATACTCCCTCAGTCTGTTCAACAACAACCCATGATCCACAGTGTTGAATGCTGATGAGAGGTTGAGGAGGATGAGAATAGATCTTTCTCTCCTATCCCTCACCCTGAGCAGATCATTCATCACTGGTACTAGTGCATAGTCCTAAATCTGGACTGGAGAAGCTTGTAAATCTGGAAGTCTAGGAGGTGAATCTCAAGTTGCTCTGCAACCCCATTCTCGATAATCTTTCCTAAGAAGGGAAGGTTTGAAACAGGTCAGTAATTTGCCAGGATGTGTTGGTTCAAAAATGTTTTTTTCAACATGGGCCTCACCAGAGCTGTTTTAAGAGATTACAGGAACCCCCCATTGCTAAGTAACACCTAATAATCTCAGCAAAAAACAGGCCCAGCGCTCCATGCAATCAACAAGTAATCACATCGGGCCCAGGTCCAGGCTGCAGCATGTTGGCCTCAAGCTCAGGATCACCCCACAGATCTCCTCCATCATCAAAATCTGGAACTCTCCCCAGGAAGGCTGACAGCAGAGGTCACCCCAACACCAAACTCTGTCAGGTTGTAACATTCTGCCTGGAGAAATCAATGCCCTAATGGAGGACACCCTGTCCGAGAAGAACCGAACAAACTCCTCACACTTTTGCTCTGAAGATGCTGTAACGATGAAGGCTGACCTAGACACTGTAGCTATTACTGAGATGTGGTATACTGGAAACCATGACTGGGATGTAGCAATACCAGGTTGCACTCTGTTTAGGAGAGACAGGGAGGACACAAAGAGGTATTGGTTATAAATTGTCCCACTCACCCTCAAATAAAATTATTTATATAAACTGTTTATTCCATAAAAACTTTTATTCGTAAGTACATAAATCACTCTCAGCCCTTATAATTGTCGACATTTCGGGTAAACCCTTCTTCAGGAAAAACTGTTTTTTCTATAATAAGTAAATAACATAACAATCAAAATAAAGGTTTCCTCTATCTTACAATAATCATGATTCTGATGTAAGTACTTCACTAAAAGAGCTGCCATAAATCCTTACATTCTCTCATCAATCATGCTTTTCTCTGCTGTTTGTAGCAAACCATTCATTGTTTGACTCCCACCCGAGGACACCGAGAAAACCAAAAAGACATAAATATAAAAAGCTAATTTGACTCTCACTATGCCATTAATTACTTCTACAAACATTCCCTCTTAAAATTTTAAACCACTTTGAAAGCTCTAACCGTAACCTGTTATTCAATTTTCTTATTACATATCTCAACCGCTTTCAACCCACTTCAGCATTGACTTTAATATGGCCATTCTTTTTTCTGTAAATATAAAGGTTAATTATAAACTCATTACATACAAAAATGCCTCAAACTTTTCCCAACCTTACTTTTTTTAGTAGTTAGAATTCTCTCTTTTTGTTTATCAGTTTTCTACTAAGGTTTTGATTCAATCTCAAAAATTACCTGCATCTTTAAACTATACACAATCCATACCACTCGTCTTTCCTAACTCGATAAACTAATTAACAAACATGAACAAAGCTGGTAATATGCTACATGCTAACCTTCTTATCCATTTTTATGCCTCTCCAAGTCATCAGAAGTGCTCACGGTTTTAAGTCCTACGTACAATGAACTATATTTAATTTTAGTAAGGCTGTTCAAATATATTAACTCACGAACAACTTGTTGAAATACTGAATCCTTCCTCTACTTACTCACAATGCTTTCATGTGCCCTGCTCGGGTGGAAGTGGGGCGGGGCAAACAAACACCTCTTTTAAATCACCATTAAACCACACCTCCAAATCTGGCATCCAAAGCAGTAGCGTAACGCAAGCAGACCCTGCTTGCCTGAGAGCCAGACCCGCCTATTAGTGGCACCAAGTACCTTAGGTCTTGGTGTTGGGGGTACTCCTGAATTTATATATGACATATCTATAGCTACATAAAAATCTTACCATTTTTTTACTTTACTTTTATATCCCAAAAATAATTTATTTCTCTTCTATACATCTAAGAGACTGCATTATTGAACTGGACATGCTCATTGCTGCCGTTGAACTTACTATCCACTATCCTTGCACTATTTCTATTTCATAAAATAGGTTGCCATTCTATAACTTCATTCAAACCAAAGCAGTGGAGATATGTAATAAGAAAATTGAATAACAAGTTAAGGTTAGAGCTTTCAAAGTGGTTTAAAATTATAAGAGGGAATGTTTGTAGAAGATAATTAATGGCATAATGAAAGTTGAATGAGTGTTTTATATTTATGTCTTTTTGGTTTTCTCAGTGTCCTCGGGTGGGAGTCAAACAATTAATGTTTTGCTACAAACAGCAGAGAAAAGAATGATTGATGAGAAAATGTAAGGATTTATGGTAGCTCATTTAGTGAAGTACCTACATCAGAATCATGATTATTATAAGATATAGGAGAATTTTATTTTGATTGTTATGTTATATACTTATTATAGAAAAAACAGTTTTTCTTGATGAAGGGTTTACCCAAAGCGTCGACAATTATAAGGACTGGGAGTGATTTATGTACTTACGAATAAAAGTTTTTATGGGACAAACAGTTTATATAAATGACTGATTTGAGGGTGAGTGGGACAATTTATACTTTGTGCTTTAGCGTCAGCATATTATTGGCTCATCTGTCCTCTCCCCAAAGATACAAACAATTTCTTTACATTTTATTTTGAGGTACGGCTGAACCGGACAAGTCTTTTCTTAGAGAGACTGCGAGGTTAAAAAGGGAGGGTATTAGAATGACTGAGATACAGGGAATGAAGAGGGGAAGGAGGAACTGTGTGTCATTCTTGAGTTGAGCAAGGGCACAGCTATTCACACGAGCATGATATACAGACCTCCAGCACAGGGAGAAGAGGTGGAAAGGGTTCTAGAGGAATCCATCCACATGACGGCAGCTAAAAGGGAGGTGCTGCTGGTAGTGATTTCAATCTGCCAGATGTGGATTGGAGTATCCCAGCTGCTGCCTCAGCCAGGAGCAGGGACATCCTGTAATCTGTGCAAAGGGCAGACCTCAGGCTGCTAGTGCTAGAGCCCACTTGGGGGTTCAATTTTGGACCTGGTGTTCACTAACGGGGATAGAATTGTGGAAGTCAGGGTGGGTAGGCACCTGGGATCCAGTGATCATCACACAGTGTGGTTCAGTAGGAGTACAGTGACAGAGTCATGCCACACAAAGGTGGGGGTCCTGGATTTCTGGAGGGTGGACTTTACTAAGATGGGGATATATCTCAAGAATGCCCTGGAAAGGAGGGATGAATGGGGGGGAGCTGAGGAGCAGTGGACGCATCTGAAAAGAACCATAGTGGAGGTTGGTGACAAATCTTTGCATTAGGCAAGTATACAAGGGCAAGAGAAAGAGAAAACTTCTATGGTTCTCAAAGGAAGTGGCTGGGAAGGTAAGAGTAACAAATATGGCTTGAAGGCAATACAAGGAAACACAGAAGGAGAAGGACAGGGTAGTGTACCTGGATAAAGTATACTCTTACTGCTGCTCTTGGCCTTTTGAAGAGATAATTCCGACTTCATTTAATTTCAACTAGTCGTTGTGACTGCCTCACCTAATCAGGGGCCCACAGCTGACTGCTCTCCACTTCAGTCTTGACAGCTACCTCTCCTCGCCTTGCCCCCCTTCTACCTGCCTCACCTGCCCACCCCCTTGCCCCATCTCCCTTTCCTCTCCCCCAGATATTTCCTGACTTTTATCCCTCCCCTTTAGAGCTCTTACCCTCACCCACTACCCTCTGACAATGGCCTTCCTGCCTGCATACCCCCCTCACCGGCAGCGCTTATTTCTAAGACTGCCCTTGGCTGGTATGTCATGCTACCTAACATTTGGCACATTTTGAATTACTGTAATTTTCTAAGACTCAGTCTCTTGCTTCTTTTTATTATGTAACTATGTATTATTATTATGTCACTTTGTATGTATGTATGTATGTATGTATGTATGTATGTATGTATGTATGTATGTATGTATACCCCCCATTCCTTCGACGTGGAACCTTTGTAAATGAGCAGTTCCTGCTCAAAGGTATTTGTAATCCTAGATTTAAATAAAATGAAAAAAAAAAACAGGGAGGCAGGGAAAGCAGTCAGGAGTGCAAAGGCATAAACGGAGGAAACTATAGCACAGGAGGTAAAAAGGGGACAAGACTTTTTATAGGTACATTAGTGAAAGGAGAAAAACCAGGGGTGGGATTGTAAGGCTTAAAGGGGAAGAAGGGAGTGTGTGGAAGAGAACCTGGGAAAAGCATCAATACTGAACAAATATTTTTGTTCTGTATTCACAGAAGAAGGAGAAGGTGGGAGACCACAGTTACGCAACATCAACAAATATGGGAGGGAGGTGGACACCAGCCCATTTACGGAAGAGAGAGTCCAAAAACAACTCACAAAACTGAAAGTGGACAAGGCAATGGGACTGGATGGGATACATCCTATAATATTAAGGGAACCAGCAGTGTCAGTGACTCAGCGGGTAGCAGACTCACCTTTGAGGCTGGGAGATCAGAAGGTTTTGGGTTCTATCCCCACACCAGGCACTTGGGTTAATATCCCAATACTGACACTGCAGTGCAGCATGAGGGGGTGCTGCACTCCTGAGGTGTCATCTTTCAGATGAGATGTTAAACCGAGGTCCTATCTGCCTGTTCTGGTGATAGTTCAGGTGGATGTTAAAGATCCCATGGTACTTCTCAAAAAAGTAGAGGAATTTTTTTTTGAAAAACAGACAATGGAAAAATCAACAGAACAATACATGTTTCAGGAGTATAAGCAAACAAATCAGTGTCAGTGGCTCGGTAGGTAGCACACTCGCCTCTGAGGCCGGGAGATCAAAGGGTTGTGGGTTCAGTTCCCACATCTGGCACTTGGGTTAATATCCCAGTACTGACACTGTAGTGCAGCATGAGAAGGGTGCAGCATTTCTGAGGTGCCGTCTTTCAGATGAGACGTTAAACCGAGGTCCCATCTGCCTGGATTGGTGGTAGTTCAGGTGGATGTTAAAGATCCCATGGCACTTATCGAAAAGAGTAGGGGAAGGTTTTTATTAATAAACAGAACAATAAATCAGAAAAACAGTAATACAATTCATGGAACATAAGAACAAAAAAAACATAACAAAGAGAATATCAGCAAGATTCAATTCTCTTACAGCAGAATGATTCAACCTATTTTGTCTTTCAAAAAAGGAACCTCTTTCCACCTCATAAGCCAGACAGTTTTGGACAGACATTTGCCTTCAGAATCACATTGTAACAACAAATTATTTTCAACATGTTGAAGAACTTCAAGTGGTGAGTGGTATAACTGTTGTAGAGTAAGGTGACATCTGGCTTGCCATAAATGAAACTTGAACATAGCAAACAGCAGCCATACTAAACCTGCATCCAACAAAGCAAAATGTAGCAAAAAACCTCCCACAACTCCCAGATATGTAACAGCATGCCAGAAAGGTTAGTTCCAACGGGCAGAAAGGATCACCCAGAATTCTTGTGCAAAGGGACAGGAAACAAAAAAATGGGACATTGTTTCCTCCCGATTAGTGCAAGTATCACTTGGACAAGTACGTTCAGTAACCATTTTATGCTTTAAAGTCCCCCTAACACTGAGTCGCCTGTGACAACTAAGCCATAAAACATCCCAGAATCTAGGTGGAATCCATTTATCTACCAAACTTTTAAGGAGGTTATCAACATGACCATCCGGTACATCCTTAAAACCGGGGACTATGGAATGTACTTTAGATTGTAGGACATCATAAATATATTTGCACAATTTGCAATACACATGGGCCAGAAGTAACTTCCATCTATTAAGTTTCGATATCACAGGTCTGACATAAATCGGGTAACTAGAAGTGTGTACATTTTTCTGGCTCAAACCTGGCCACTCTGAGTACAATCTAGGTAACCAACCATATGTATAAATCACCCATAACACAGAGTGTGGACGACTAAGGTCTAGTAAATTCCAATGAAAAAAAATACTGTAGTAAAAAGTAATTGAAATCGCACAATTCAAACCACCCTGTGCAATAGGAAGATACAACACATCTCTTTTAATGGGATTTAGGCGACTCCCCCAAATAATTTGAAAAAAAGACCCAATAAAGTGGCTTCCAAACCAGAAGGAATGGGGTATACCACACTAAGGTATAAAAATTGAGGGAGAAGTAAAGATTTAGTAATGATAACCTTTTTCTGTTTAGTTTGTTGCCACGACTTCCATAATCTGATTCTGGATTGAACTGCCTCAATTTTAACTGACCAATTAAGTAACGCATTATCACTTTTACCAAAATCAATACCTAAAATTCGGATTGGGCCCAGTATAACTGGAACGCCTTGCAACTCCATAACCTCAGGAATGGCAGTATGCAGAGGATAAAAAAAAACTCTTTGATTTATTAAGGGAAGAACCTGCAACATCTGAAAAATTAGAAAAATGAAGTACCACTTTATCTCCAGAGGTCAAATCAGCAACAAAGACACAGACATCACCAGCATAAGCCAAAATCTTGGCCTCAAGGGTACTATAAGGGGAAGCAATACCAAGAAACCGTACATCTTGGGCAATTGTATGCAAAAGTGGATCCAACTAAAAACATAAAGCAATGGACTCGGGGGCAGCCTTGTCTCACCCCCCAATGAATAGGGATATAGGAACCCAAATAACCTTTTACCAAGGGCATAGCATAAGCATGACTATAAAGCAAAGCAATCCAGGTTATAAAGCGGTCAGGAACTCCATAGGTTCATAAAACCTGAAACAAATAACTATGCGGGACCTGATCAAAGACCCTTTGTTGATCCATGGACATAAGAAACCCCTTTATAACATCAACTTTACCAAGCTCTATTAGTTCCCAAAGCAAAAGGAGATTATTATAGCTAGATCTGCCCGGTACTGAACAGGACTGGTGTAGGGAAATCAAGTGTGGAGCTATGGACAACAATCTGGTATTCAATATTTTTTCTTTAAAATTTTAAAATCCGTATTAAGGAGACTTAAAGGTCTCCAATTGGAAAGTAAAGTTCTATCACCTTTCTTGTATAACAAAATCTGAATTGAAGTACACAAATGGAAATCGAGAGTGTGATGTTGCATAAGCCAATTAAACACTACTGTGAGCACATCACAAACCAAAGGACTACAGGTTTTATAAAATTCTGCAGGCAAGCCATCAATACCAGGTGCCGTGTTATTCTGTAAATGGGGAAATTTCCCTTTTAACCTCATCAACACTAATCGGAGCAACTAAAGCCTGTAATAGTATATCAGAACAAGAGGCAATATGGAGAGAGGAAAGGAAATGTTCTACACCAGTGCTATCCACTGGTGATGCAGCATGTAAGTCTGAAAAATGCAAGGAGACTGCTCGCAAGATATCCTGAAATGCAGTGTAACTATTACCAGCAGTATCCACAACTTCAGTCAGAAGGTGATCTGCAGAACGTCTATGACTACAATCCAAAACATCCCCCCAAAGTAGATTTATTAGCAGAACAAACTCTATGTTCATGTAACAGGGAAGTAGCTCTAGTATTCTGTAGTGCAGCCATTTCTTTTTTTACATTCTGTACCTGTGCTGTCAAAGAGAAGCCTTGTGAGTGTATAGCTGAATATAAAGTTTCCAACTGCATACGTAAAGACAAATATCTCTTATATTTAGTCACTGCAGCATATTTAGATGTCCTCCTAGCCAAAGTAGAGATTTCAGATTTAGTGAGTAGCCACCAATCTAACAAATCTTTGGAAAGTCCAGATAGTGACATACGAGCTTTCAAAAAATCATGAACTTGGGCCAAAAACCTGTCATCAAGTAGCAGTAAAGAATTCAGTTTCCAATATCCCTGCCCCAGTTTCGCATGAGGGCCTACCCCTAACGTGGCAGTTACCACATTATGGTCTGAAATCTCCACTGGAACGGTCTGAGCCTTAGTCACTCTTAAAGCTGCAGAAACAAAAAGAAAATCAATCCTAGTGGACAAGGAGCCCTTAAAAAAAGTACATCCACCAGTAGGATGACAAACCCTATAAACATCCTGTAAATGACCCTGGACAATAATGTGATTGAGACAATGTGTATCACAGAAATCCTTATCAGTCCGTGCCCCCCGATCTGATTTATGCACTACACAATTAAAGTCACCACCCCATATGAGAGAGCTTGCTGTGAACAAAAAAGGCTGCACCTCACGAAAAAGATCCACTCGACCTTTCTTCATAACTGGTGCATAAATCACAATTAATCTCCAAGTGTAATGTAAATAAGTAAAATCCAATATTAAGACCTGTCCCATAAGCAGTTCAACCAACTTGGTAACATGAAATCCATCACCCCTAAACACCCCAACACCACTACGTGTCTAATCCCAAAGAAAAAAAAGAAGGACCCCATCACCAAAGCTGTTTGGCCATATTAACCAAAGAAAGGGTATTGAGACGGGTATCCTGAATAAGGCAAATATCACATGCCAAATCACTCAAAAGTTGAAAAGTAACCAGGTGCCTACGAGCATTTTTCACATTGTTCACATTGAGGGTGGCTACAGTGAGATGAAATGCCATGGCCATGAAAGAGAATCAGATAAAGGGTTGAAATAAAAATAAGTCAACATCAAGTAACCCTTCCCTTTCTAGTACTTCTCCGGGGTCTCACCCCTGACCACAAGGGTCAAGTATCCACAGGCAACTCCTTTGATTTATCATTCTCAGAATCAGAGGATACTAAAAGGTTGTGAGGAGGTGTCAGAATCAGCTTCCATATTGGAAGACTAAGTGTAACAGGACAGGACCTCAATTTTACTACTTAAGGGAACAGCGCCACCAGGAGAAGATGCTTTAGCCAATTTGGCCCTACCTGTAGTCTGTTTTTGAGCCCGTTTCTTTGCCTGAACATTAGGCTCAGGAGGGGGCATAATAATATTATCCAGAGGATTGTCAGGACAGGCACAGGTTCAGCAGGAACCGGAGAAACAACAGAAAGAGGAGGGGTGTAGAGGAAGGGTTCTGTACAACTGGCCATGGAACTTCCTGTAATGGAGGCTCAAAGGAAGGTTCAGATATTGAAACCACTGACTGGGGAGCAGGCACCGCAATATCAGGGCATAAAGGGGGACCAGTGACTACCGTAGCATGCGAAGAAAGGGATTGCGCCGTAGCAATATCCTTTTTCTGGGCATTAAGAAGGATCACATCCTGATCCGGGCTATCTTCCCTGTTATGGGAAGCCCAAGGACAGGATCTAAAACCATGACCTAGTTCTTCACAGAGGTTACACTTTATGTCAGAATTACAATCTGCACTAGCATGGCCAAAAGATAAACAATGGGAACATCGTAGTCTATCACAGGCAGCACTGAGATGGGAAGGGGAGCCACATTTAAAACAGGTACGAGGCTGCCCCACATAGAAGCAATGCCCCCGTTCCCTACCTAAAAACAAACTATTAGGCAAGTGTATGGGACCCACATTCATATTTGTAAGTCTCACCCTATAACGCCAACCACCATTCCACAAGTGTTCAGAGTCAAATATAGGCTGTGGCAACCCCAAGACATCACAGCATTTAGCTAACCAATGCGTAATATCACTAGCTGCTACATTCTCATTTCTAAACAAAATGGTGACATTTTTAATAGAAGGTCTAGTAAGTGGGATAGCCCAAAATGGTAGCCACAACTCAATGTATTTAAGAGTATCATACTTTGTCCAGAATTAATCTAATTCCCTAGGGCTCTGAAAACTAATGTCATATAAGGAAGAACCTGATACATGAATCAACGCAAATATTTTGTTTGTAAAAACCAAAAACAAAGATCCTTTCAAAAGTGACTTTCCCACATAGAGACAGTCTGGAGCTACATCAAGACCCCCAATATACTGAAGGCAGACCGCATTCCATCATTGAAGAGGAGAGGGGGAGTTCCTAAACGTATCCCTTCTATGAAATTCTTCCCAAGTAGATTTAGCTTTGTCCCCATGGTCAGGAGAAGGACCTGGAGGAGGGGCAGGGAGCGGGACATCCATGTCCATTCTATCACCCCACACTGGTCCCCTAGAGCTAGGGTCTTCATCACCCGAAGAGTAGGGTTGGCAAAGAAGGAACTTTAGCCAGCATAGTAGTATCCAATGCAGGATTCTGAACATCCTCAGCACACAAATCCAAATCCAGGCTACCAGGCAAAGGTGGAGGCATATCTGTCAAGGGGGACTGTTCTTCTCCACAACCAGGTATCGGGCTGTGGGCAGGATCAGGTATCCAATGCCCTGAAACACCTGGTTTCCAACCCGCACTTCTCAGGGAGGCCTCTAAAGAAACAGGTAGTGGGCTAGAATAAGGGAACAGAGCAGGAGGAGGCAAAACAGGCAAGACAGCCAGCGCATTAGGTGAAACACACGGTCTAGGATGCATAGTACTCACAAGTTCACTAGGCAAAGTCGCAGCCGAGTTCAAAGGCGGAGAAGACACTGCTCGATTTGCAGGAACTGAAAACTCCAATGGAGCATGGTGCAACTCTGGTAGGACCAGTACAACAGAAGATTGTTGCGGACTCTGCACCTCCAAGGAGCCCAAAGGTACCACATCTCTAGTGAAAGCAGGAAGAGCCTCCACATCCCCAAGTTCTGGCGACAGAGTCCATGACCCAAGAGAGGCTGATTCAGGAGGGCTAACGGCATCAACAACAGTGAGTACCTGGTCCCGATGTGCAGCAAGGAGGGACTTTAACTAAAGTTCATCCACAGGCAAAAAATATGACGATGCAGAAGCAGACTGAGCAGGTAAAGATTCATCTGGTACAGCAAGTTCCACAAGCATATCAACAAAATGGTCAGACATCCTCAGTACTTCAGGCTCCAAAGCGGACCTGCAGAAGTGGAGCTCTGCTCTCTTTCAGGTACACCAGCAGAATGACTGGGTCCCACGAATGAATCCATGGTCCAACAATGCCCCCACACAAAGTAGGGGAATTTTCCCGGTGTCCTGGCCAAATTTCCCTCATTCACTAAAAATACCACCAACAGCTTAATCTGGTTCAAGGTCAGTTGGTATTCATCTATATCCCCCTCCCCCGGGTCGTGCCTGAAAATAGGCAGGATTTGTCTAGTGCACTTACCCAGTCAACAAAAACTAAAATAAAAAAAATAAATAAATACATTATAAAATCCAACAAAAAAAAGAAAGATCTAGCATAATCCATCCTCAGAGTACAATACAGTCATACAAGAAAATTCAAGCACTTAGGTACTGTGCAACCCAGAAAAGACCCAAGAAAAAAAAAAACAGAATACATCTCAGTCTGAGGGGAACTAAAAAACTGTGTGTCAAAAACCAAAAAAAAGGAGGAGGGGTGCAGAAAAAGATAAATCCTCTCATTCTGCTAATGTTGGGCCAGCTTAGTACTTTTTTAGAGAAAGGGTCATAACAGTCCTTCAAAATCCAATAACAGGAAGCCCAAAGTTTATCATGTTGAGATTGGGAGACAGACTTCTGTTGTAGTGAGTAAATGGTCCTCAAATCTAATATGATCTGATTCACCACTTGGGTTCCAGTGTAGGTTTTCTGCTGCAACAACTGAGCACATCTGGCTTGCCACAAAAAATATCTGCTGAGAGCAACAATGAGTCTCAGCGTGCTAGCGTGGTAATGAGGCATATTCTGGTGAAAGATTCCATAAATGAGCATTTCATATGTAAAATTTGTGAGACCCTTATCTTTCCATTTGTGCAGTAACAAAATCCAAACTTGTACACTAAACGGGCATGCTAAAAAGAAATGCTGCATTGTCTCCACCTACATGGGGCACCTTTCTTCTATAGATGTGTGCTTTAGATTGCCTCTTACCCCAAGTTTCCTGTGGCATGATAGCCATGTGACATCCCATTGCTTTTGGGGTAGTCTGGGATCAGTGAGTTGTCTGAATACTAATGAGGTATCTAATTCCATATTTTGCATGTCCAGTAATCTAGGTAGTTCTGAGAAGTGAGCAACGAGAATATTAGCATATAGCTGCTTATGGGTAGCTGTTTGAACCATGGAGCAAGCCAGTTTCCATTGTTTGATCTTAAGGAAGGTGGGAAACAAAAAGGAGGGGATCCCAGATTTCCTAAAATTCCTGGGTATTTCCATGGTGATATTAAGCCAAACTTCACATAATGGGGTAACCATCAGTAATAAACTGAAGCCCAAAAAAGGGGGGGACTGGGATAAGAGGGGTGGAAATGGAAAATTCATAAATAAATTATGGTAGAACACAAGAGGGTTTAGCATTCGCACTCCCAAAAACAAAAGTCTGGGTATGTATTTATCAGATTTAGGCAACTGCCCCAAAAGCCCTGAAAAAAAAATATTGTAGGTCCTAGCTTCTAAAGAAAATGGCAGGGGGTAGATTGTGGCAGTATGTAGAAATAAAGGCAGTATCAAAGTTTTTAATAACAGCACCCTTTTCTTCTTCTTTGCTATAGTGCGTCCCTTCCAAGATGATACTAGCCTATAAGCCTTATCTAAAACAAGACTCCAGTTGAGGACTGAGCCATCTGGATTGCTGAAAAATATCCCCAAAATCTTAATCGGGTCTTGAGTGACAGGGATGTTAGCCACTCGGTCGTGGGGGGGGCGGGGTTCGGGATGAAGACCTGGAAACTTCCTCGAACCCAGAGATTAAAGAAATTACATTCAAAGTGTACAGCTGGAGGTTGGTGAAAATGCATAGGTCATCTGCATAAGCACTACTTACTGGAGCCAAAAACCTGTTTGGAAGAATTAATTTGGTGATGGTGGGGTGAAGCAGAAATTTCCTTACAAGGGGGTCTATTTGGAAAGTGTACAGTAAAGGGCTTAAGGGGCAGCCCCGTGGTACCCCTTTTTTCCCCAGAAAAGCACTCTCTGGGGAGTTATTAATATGTGGGGTTAATCCAAGCAGTGTTGTAAAGGAGTTCTAGCCAGGATACAAACTTTATGGGAATATGGTAGTGTGCCAGTATTTTAAATAGGAATTAATGGTTGACCCGATCAAAGGCCTTCTCTTGGTCCAAAGAGAGAAACATTGTGGGGGATTTCTCAGAGCAAAAATATACAATGTCTCTAAGTAAAGACAGAGAATGGAGCATAGATCTGTATGGGAGGGCACAGGACTGTTCCTTGGAGATGACCTGTGCCGTAATTGGTAGTAACCTATTCAGTAATATTGTGGCTAGTATTTTATAGTCCACATTAAGGAGGCTGAGCGGTCTCCAATTTCCAATCTCGGTTCTCTCCCCTTTTTTAAAAAGTAGTAGCATGATGGCATCTGAAAATTTAGAGGGGTTGGAGTGTGTTTCTAAGTTACAATTAAACAGTACCATCAGGGAAGGGCCAAAAATGGTAATAAAGGCATGGTACAATTCGGCTGTCAAACCATCTGGCCTGGGAAGGTGCATTTTTTTGCTTCTTGATTGCACTGGTAGTTTCTTCTACAGATATGGGGGCTGCCAAAGTTTGCAATTGATCCATAGGGATCTCTGGGACATCTATGTCTCTAAGAAAGGTTGTGGCATCTAGTAATTCTGATTCGGAATTAAATATACATTCTAAATGGGACTGAACAACTTGCTTTATAGCAGAGAGAGTGGAATGAACTTTGGAGGTGAGCTGGTCTGTGAGCTGTTCAATGAAAGCAGAAGAAAGTCTATCTGCACAGCTTTTGTACATATCTAATGAAGATTTAATGCTTTGGGTGCCACACTGGGCCTCCAACTTCAAGGAGATTGCCCTACTATATTGGAAAGCCTCCATGTCATGGGGTTCAATTCAGGAAGACAGCAGGAATCATAAAATATTGTGTAAAACACCCTGAGGTGCTGTTTTATTGCCAGGTTTGTACAGATGGCATTTTCAGAAGTAAACTTTTGTAAGGTTACTATAAGAAAAACAATAAAGAGTATGGGCTGGGAGTTTAGCTAGGAGACCTCTCACTAGAACACTGCAGTTGGACCTTACAATGCCCTCTAGAGGCCAGGAACTGAACCCATTGCATGGTATAGTCACCCTGCCAATACCCCCTGGGTTTCTACAAGTTCCTCTACAGTCTGAGTATCTACTCACTCAGGCCTCTGCAGCTTCTCGCCAGTCTGAGTACTCTCCCTTTGGTAAATTCCAGGTGAGCAGCTTCTAGCATCCAGGTAGCCCAAACCTGACCTTTGGAGGTCCAGGGCCAATCCCAAGCCACAGTGATTCCTCCTTGCTTTTAGGCTTTACAGGACTTTCAACCTGAGCTCCACCTTAAGCTTGCCTCACCTTCGGGTAACCAGGATCTCAGTAATTCAACACTGCATGTCTCTTTCACGTTTGGCTTCTTCTCTGGCTCCACACTGCTTCTCCCTGAGGTTCATCTCTGCTCCTCAGCCCAAAGTAAAACTAAACTGTAGGTTACCTGAGCATCCCTTATATACAGCTCAGGTGTCACATGATTTATCAGTCATGTTCTATTAAACAGTTAGAGGAATACCAGATTTATAATTCACACAACTGCATTATTTTCAAAGAAATATACAGGATACATATATAGGGGCAATTCTTACACAATGCTAAACCCCTTACAAAAGCATAAACACAAGAACATACAAACAAATATCCTTTTCAGAAAGTTCATTCCTCTAAACTAATCACTTCCTGGCAGGACAAGACCCAAGCCTTCCCTATATACTAATGCAATTAAGGGCCAGCCCTTCCCTAAAGGAACATCTTTCTTAAATGGCTGCAGCTGCTGATACAGCAGCAGCAGAAACACAGACCCAGGAGCTTCTGAACTCCTAGCTTCCAGGTACAAACTACTTTTAAAAAGCATAGATTCTTCTAGAGATGAACTCAACTTTTAACTGTTATCCTGCATGTACTTTTATAGTTTATACACATCTCTTTTTCTAAAGCTATCAAATGCTTCCTTATATCATGTTTTGTTTCACAGAAGTATAGTCTCAACCGCTTCCTTAAAATCAGCAAACAGACTGCAAACAGCAAACTATTTGGCACTGGTATATTTGCCTGGATTTACTGCTCAGCACTTTGTTACACTTGTACTGGGGGGGGGGGTTGCATCCTCCCATTAAATAGCCAAACTGCCATGCTCAGAGTTTCTACAGCAAGGAGAGCTTTATTCATTTGTTAGCTGGCAGATTACACCCCTTGGGCAGTTTTTTTTACTCTTATTTAAAAGCAAAGCCCTCATGTAATGCTTCTTATGGTGATCTCTATATACCAGCATGTCACATTCTTTGGGGGGGGGGGATTGCAGAACATGTACTAGATTGAAGACTACCCTGATAGTAGCCAGCTAGCAAGGCTCAAAGATAAACAACAAAATATAAAGTACAGCAGACTTACATAGAGGAAGAAAAAGGTAACTACAACTTTACAACTTTATTTTACTTCCAGGGACTACTGCATAC
Organism: Neoceratodus forsteri; assembly: GCA_016271365.2. Lineage (NCBI taxonomy): Eukaryota > Metazoa > Chordata > Ceratodontiformes > Ceratodontidae > Neoceratodus > Neoceratodus forsteri. Next base: position 879,623,277 of record CM028129.1, read on the forward strand.
TATACATATCCCTAATTTGGTATCATGGGGTAAACTTTGTTGAAGCTGAGCTGCTTTAACCATCACTACAGTTTTCCAACTCCATATCAGTTTTAAGGGCCCTAATTTGTTGAGACAAGTCTACTTTGGTCTCATAAGCCATAGATATGGTGTCTAACAGTTGTTTACACAACCGGAAATATTTAAAATAGGCTAACAGTGATCTATATTTAGCCATCCTTACAAAAAAGATTGCAAGTCGTATTTGGTGTCTTCCCACCAGGCTATATAGGATTGGTATGCATCTATCACAGATAGTCTGGCTTGCAATAGATTCAGATAGTTCTGGAAGATGTAATTATCCAGAAGTAATATGCTGTTTAACTTCCACCTTGATTTAGGGAAAATGGGGAAGGGGCCCCCTGCTGGGGAGCATGATAGTGATACTGCAAAATGGTCTGAAGTCTCGCAGGGGATTGCTATAGCCTGATGTACTTTAATGTTCTTGGAGACAAAAATGTAATCTATGTGGGTAGCCAAAACCTCTCTATGATATGTTTTGACACACATAGTGTGAACAGTCCTGTACCCATGCATCAACTGTGCCAGTTGTAAAACCTTTAGTAAAGTGGCTGTGTCACTGAAGGTTTTATGGACATTGCTTCCTCTATCCATGGGGGAAAGGCCACAGTTGAAATCTCCCCCAAAGTAAACCTGATGGGAGGTGAATAGAAATGGCTGCACTTTAAGGAATAAAGAAGACCTAGTGGCTATGCTCTGGGGGGCATATATGTTAATAAGTTGAAACCTAATGCTACCATGGGTTCCATCAATCAAAAGTACTCTCCCAGAGGAGACATCTAGTAACTTCGGGATATGAAAATGGTAACCTGAGAATAAAATGCCCACCTCCATCACACATGTCTTCCCCATGGGACCAATATGAAGGACTCACTGTCCAACTGTTCGTGACCCGAGCAAGTTCAAACCTGGATTTAAACCTGGTGTCTTGTAGGAAGTAAAAATCTTGTGGTAAAGTGCTTAGCAAGCACAGGGTGGAGAGTTGTTTCCTGAAAGATTTAATGCTGCACACATTCAGTGTGCAGCAGTGCATTTGGGTGGGGCTATGCATCAAAAGGTTAAGGGGGAAAAAACAGCTGGGGAAGAAGCCCATTAGAGAGGGAAATTTGAGAGGGCCCCCTCAAAAATAAGATCAGCTATGTGGAAATTGGGCTTCCTGATTCTGGCTTACTCAAGATGTCGTTTCTTTCCCTGATTCCTAGGAGAAGTCCATTTTGGAGGAGGATGCCCTAGAAGAGTCTGAGTCGGCATCTTCTCCCTCGGTATCACCCCATTATCTCCTCTTTGCTAGGGCCTGAAACTTATTTCTAGTCAGAATTGTCTTAGTGTGTGTACGAGAGTCAGATTTTCATTTCCCTTTGCCCTTTTTAGATGCAGGGGCTGGGATGAAGGTTTCCTCAGCTCGGGGGCATCACCTCATGCTGAACAGCCACCAAAATTCGGGGAGAAACCTCCTGAACCCGGGAACCTCCTGGAGTGATATCTTGCTCTGGTTGAGAAGCAATAGTGGGAGAGGAAGGTGCTATGGTGTCCAAGTCTACAGTACCCTGGGGGTCTGTGGGGACTGAAGTTTCAGCAGGGGCAGGAAAGACTGCAAGGAGAGAGTGTAAGAACAAATCCTCAGCTCCACACATGTGTGCTTCAAAGTAATCCATAGTGCAAACAAAGAAACGGTAGCACCGCAGGTATATATTTCACCTTTACTGTAGTAGCCAGTCAGGGATTAGCATTAGCCACCCATGCAGTTTAGGCTTCAACCTCGACTAGTTTCGCACTACAAGTGCAACATCAGGAAGTTGGGAGCCTGAACTGCATGGGCAGCTGTGCTAATTTTTGGCTGTAGCAACTTACAATAAAGTATTGGAATATATACCTGTGGTGCTATTGTTTCTTTGTTTGCAAGGAGAGAGGCCTCCTCACATCTTTGGAGTCCTTGGGGCTGAGATTCAGAAATTAAATTAGTGTGATCCTGAGGGACACGGTCTACCCTATTATGCTCAGCCCATGGGCACTGGGGGTAAGTGTGACCTTGTTCATCACACAAGTTGCAGAGACTGGGGTTAGGGCAACTAAGGCTCACATGACCATAGGACAAACATAAAGTACACCTGGGCTGATCGTATGTATAACTAAGATGGGTTCTGGATCCACATTTGTGGTAGGTGCAAGGCTGCCCCAGATAAAAACAAATGCCTCTATCCCTCCGAGTGTGGAAGCTACCAGGGGAGATGTACAATTCCCTGTTCAGTTTGCATTAGTTGGACCTTAATTTTCCACCCTCTCATCCAGACTAGATCTGTATCTAGAATAGGGCATGGGGTGTCTAGGAGTTCACAGCACTGCTTGAGCCAGTATTGTATATCATTGATATTTACCCCCTCACTCCTGAAAAGCAAAGTAATGATTTTTATCAATGGTTTTGTGAGAGGAATCAACATGAAAGGAGCCCACAAAGCTGAGCTTTTAACTTGCTCATACTGAAGCCAGAACTTCTCAAAAGTTTTCACATTTTTAAAACTAACATCACGTGTTAACTCTCCCTTGATATGAATAAATGCAAACAGTTCAGAGGGACTAATTCCCAATGTGTCTTTCAGCATGTTATGAAGCATAGTCTTACAAGAAGGAGCAGTGGAGGCTTCACCAATATATCTCAGACGGACCGCATTCCACCGTTGTGCTGGTTCACCCACAAATTTAAAGAGATCACTCATTTTAAAGTTAGCATTGTTTTTATTCTGCCTAGAGGAGTGAGAAAGAGTGCGCTTACTCATGTTGTGGTTGGGAAATGTCTCTTTGGGGCACATAGTTTCAGTAGACAGTTCTGTCTGTTCATTGTTGTCCTCGCTAGTGGCTGGTGGAGCTCATGGTGCATGTTGAGGTTCGATGCTCAGTGCAGGATCCTGATTGTAAGGAAGTGAGCTGTTCATGGTGTCTGAGGTAGCGGTGTCCATAATTTCAGCCTCTGAGATCGGTCCCGGAGAGGACCACAGCATTTCGTTCACTGATTTCTGCCAGTCAACAGCTCATAGAGCAGCTTCAAGGGATCAAGCCCCATCCATTTCAGTAGAAGTCCTGGTTGTGGATCATAGATGGAGCTGAGACCTTGTTGGGTTAACCTGAGAGGTATGAGCAACAGGGATATCAGTGGGCAGCTCCTCATGAGCAATATGACTGTGAGAAAAATCAGCCTCTGGTATCTCGTCTTGAGATGCAGTGTCATCCTGAATTAGCTTTAGAATGAATTGTTTGTGCTGTAAGAACATTTGTCGTAGTTGGGGTTCAGAGATCGCTTCCTGGCCTGTATCAGGTTGTGAGCCAGTAGCTGAATTAATGTCCAAACCTGGTGCAAAGCCTGTAGAAGTGCCTTGGTCAGTCTTAGGATGTTGTAAGCCTTCTGTGGTCTTTTGTTGCCTTGTAGAGTCGATTGTGGAAAAATTCTCCATCTCAGAACATGGAAACAAAATCAGTAGGTAGAGCAGCATCTCCACCTCCTCTTCCTCCATCTTGTCAGTCAGCCATATTGGTCAGCAGGACAAGAGATCCCCCTGCTGATTGAGTAGGGGAATTTCCCTGGTGCCCTGGCCAAATTTCTCCTCTTTCACTAAAAATACCACCAACAGCTTAATCTAGTTCAAAGTCAGTTGGGATTCATCTGCATCCCCCTTCCCCTGGGTTGTGCCTGAAAATAGGCAAGAATTTGTCTAGTGCACTTGCCCGGACAACAAAAACTAAATAAATAAGATAGAAAATAAAAAAATAAAAACTACAGGAGGTGCTGGCAGCACCACTGGCAATCCTGTTCAATTAATCACTCAATATGGGAGAGGTTCCAGAGGACTGAAGGAGAGCAGATGTAGTCCCTCTTCACAAAAGTGGGCAGATTAGATGGATCTTATGGTCATTCTGCTAACATCTTCTATGTTATGTTTCTAGGGAGGAGGCTGGAAACTATAGACTAGTCAGCCTCACCTCAATATTAGGGAAAATTATGGAATCACTACTTAAAGAAAGGATTGTGGAAAACCTTAAATTCAGCAGAGCACAGGATCCAAGCTAGCATGGATTCACAGTAGGAAGGTCGGGTCAAACAAATCTAATTGATTAATTTGACTGGGTGACTAAAGAAGTGGACTGGGAGGAGCGGTGGATGTGGTCAAATGGATTTCAGTAAGGCCTTTTATACCATTCCATATAGAAGAATTGCGAACAAGCTAGGCAGCCTGGGAGTGGGTCACAAGGTGGTAAACTGGGTTAGGAACTGATTGAGTGATTAAAGACAGAGGGTGGTGGTAAATGGAGCTCAATTTGAGAAAAGGAGGGTGACCAGCAGGGTGCCACAGGGATAGGTTCTGGGGCCAGTCCTGTTTAATGTCTTCATAAGTGACATTGCAGAGAGGCTGGAAGGGAAGGTGTGCCTTTTTGCAGATGGCACTAAGATCTGCAACAGAGTGGACACTCTGGTAGAGGTGATGGGGGGGAGCTACTGATAGTCACCCAACAGGAAAAGGATTTGGGGATAGTCATATCTGATTACCTAAAGGCAGCCAAACAATGTGCCAAGGATGTGGAGAGAACCAGTGGGATACTGGGGTTCATAAGGAGAGGTATCACTAGCAGAAGAAATGAGGTGGTGATGCCACTGTACAGATCATTGGTGAGGCCTCATTTGGAGTACTGTGTCCAGTTCTGGAGGCTGCATCTCCATAAGCACATTGACAGGGTGGAGGCAGTTCAAAGAAGGGCAACAAAGATGGTGCAGGGCCTACATCAAAAGTCATATGAGGAGAGACTGGGAGACTTCAATATGTATAACCTGGAGGAGAGGAGAGACAGGGAGATATGATAGAAACTTACAACTATCTAAAGGGCATAAATAGGGTACTGGAAGGAAGCATCTTTGGGAAAAGGAGATGTTCAGGAACAAGGGGACATGACATGAGATTGGAAGGGGTAGACTAAGGGGTAACATGAGGAAGTATTTCTTCACAGAAAGGATGGCGGATGCATGGAATAGACCCCCAGCAGAGGTGGTGTGGGCAAACACAGTGGAAGAATTCAAAAATGTATGGGACATGCATAAGGGAACCCTAGCAATAGTAGTGAGTAGGTAAAGCCGGATATCAAATAGGGTCTGCGGTTTGTGCAGTAGGTCAGGAAAATGGGCCAACTGGATGGGCCTACAGGTCTTTATCTGCCATCAATTTCTATATTTCTATGTTTCTAATGGGTTCCAGACAGGACGGATGTAAAAGCCTGTCCACAACCTGAAAGAGCTGAGCCGGTCGGTTCTTTCCAGCTGCAATCGACCTAGCTTCAGGCATCAGGCTTCCTTTGTTCCTGTTAAATTGTGTGGTGTGTGCCCACTAATACTGTTGTGGATTTATTTGCAGCTATTCTTGGGTTGCCCAGAAACAGTCTCTCCTGGAAAGTGTGGAAGAGCAAAAGTGCACACTGACAACACAGAAGGAAGCAAGTAATCTAGAACCAAAGGGGAAGGGTACAAAAAAAAATGTAAACTGACAATGGAGCAATTGCTTTCCGGCTATTAATCACAGACTTGGACAATGACGGTCTAGCAGCCCTGGTGCTTCACATCACAATGAAGCTTTGTCACCTTTGCCTTTCAGTCCTGGATTACTTTGCTGCCTCCTGTGTTGTTGTGTCTCTGGTTTTCCACCATTGGCTAGCTGCAATTATCATGTTGTGGGTGCAAGTTTTGTCTACCACTGTGTTTTGAAAGTACACACCTCAGTCTGGGATGGCAACTGATACTGCATGCAAGATGCAACTGCCAGGGGACCTCAAATCGGTCATGCATGAGTATTATACATAGATGAATTCTGCATGGTCTGGTCCATGCTTGAAACATCAGAGGTATGTGGCATTGCAGGTGTCTGGTTATTACTATAGGTATTCATGTTTATACAGGTGCATGTCTACTGCTGCTCAGGGCACACCATTGCCAGGAAGTATGTCAATGCCAAAGGAGGCCTAGACATGCCAGTGCCATCAGTCTGTGCCTGCCACTGCCTATAGGGACACTTTGGTGCCAAGATGGTGGACCGGAACATGTTATTGCCATGAGTGTGTGCACACTGGTGCCCAGGAAGTAGGGGTTGGGACATGTCAGTGTTAAGTGGTGGGCTGGATATGCCAGTGCAATCAGTGTGCGCACACTGGTATTGGAGGGGCTTCAGACATGCTACTGTGGGAGGACCTTGCACTGTGTACAAAGCTTATGTACATTCTTGGATCAGGCTGATCTCTGGACACTTCTGGATTTGCTCTGTTTTGCCACTTATGTGGTCCTGTTGTTTTGTTGCTAAAGGCCTACTGTGGACCAATCAGGAGGATGGGACTGCAGTGCAAAGGCACTGATGATAAGGGGTTGATGAGGTGGACCTGGATCCACTACTGGAGCAAGCAGCCACTGATGAGGAGGAAGCAGCTGCCATGGCTGTATTCTTTAGTGCCATGATGAAGTGAGTGGTTTCTTTCTGGTACACTGTGACATGAGAGTTTTCCTTTTGTTATATGGGTCATGAGGACATGGATGGCTGTGTCTTCATAGCCATCAATCAATCAATCAATCAAATCTTTATTTATTCAGGCGATCATCATTGAGCAAGGCTCATTTACAAGATGGACCTGATAAGGTCAAGGTTCAAGTTGATACACAGCAATTACATCACATACTTATAAGACAGTTATACATACAGAAAAAAAATGATATTTATAACACAATAATATACAGTGAATTCACATGTTGAAACTCAGTTAAGAGAAGGTTGAACTAATATCTACAATATGTACAGTACATATATATCCCAATGAGGGTCATGACAGTCACACACATAATGAGTACAAGGATGATGAAGGGAATATTGGGTGCCATATACTGGGGTGTCTGACTGGAAGGAATATGCCATATGTGATTGGAATATAGTTTTGTGGGATGACTATTCTATCTCTAGCGGTAGCAACTGCATTCCTCTGTGAAGAAGGCTGTACAGTGCTGCTTAAAGGATGTAAATGGAATGATATTGACAGTTTTAGGATTTTGTAGGTGTTCCATGCTATAGCTAGAGAATAGCTGATTGCTGCCCTCCCTATTTTGGTGTTGACTTTGGGCAATTTGAGCAGGATGATATTGTTGCTTCTTAGGGCATAGGAGCTAGGAGTGTTCTGGTTGAAGCAGTCCAGGATATAGCTTGGGAGTTTTTTTGATAAAGCTCTGTAGATCCATAGAGCTGCATTTCTGCTCCTCCTGACATGAAGGAAAACCCATCCAATTGCGTCATAGAGAGAACAATGGTGGGTATTATATGGCAGGTCTGTAATGAACCTTATTGCTCTATGATATAAGGTATCCAACTTTTGAAGGTAGGAAATGGGGCAGTGACTATAGAGGAAGTCTGCATAGTCAATGACTGATAGAAAGATGGCCTGGACTAATCTCATCTTTGAGTCTCTGTTAAGGAAGGGTTTTAATCTATAGAGGAGGCCTCTATAGAGTGGTGGACCAAGGGGGAGCAGTTGATGTCGCCTACCTTGACTTCAGCAAAGCTTTTGACACTGTTCCACATAGAAGATTGATAAATAAGCTGGGTAGGCTCGGGGTGGGTCAGAAGTTGGTCAACTGGGTGGCAAACTGGTTGACTGGCAGAAAACAGAGAGTGGTGGTAAATGGTATACAGTCAGAAGAGATGCAAGTCACAAGTGGGGTACCTCAGGGATCAGTCCTGGGGCCAGTCCTATTCAACATCTTCATTAGTGACCTTGCAGATGGACTAGAGGGTAAGGCTTGTCTGTTTGCAGATGACACCAAGATCTGCAACAGGGTAGATGATCCAGATGGGGTGGGCAGAATGAGAAGAGATCTGGATAACCAGCAGAATGGTCAGAAGAGTGGCAACTGGGATTTAATGCAAAGAAGTGCAAAATCATGCACATAGGGAAGAGAAACCCTGAAGCCACTTATAGGCTGGGAGGGAGTTGCTAGCAGTCACAAAGGAAGAAAGAGACTTGGGCATCATCATCACTGATGACCTAAAATCATCCAAGCAGACCTCTAAAGCAGTAGGTAAGGTTAGGGGGTGTTAGGGTGTATTAGCAGGGTATCACAAGTCGTAAGAGGGAGGTAATAATCCCTCTGTACAAGACACTGGTTAGGCCCCATCTGGAGTACTGCGTGCAGTATTGGAGGCCACACCTTCACAAGGACATTAACCAAATTGAGGCAGTCCAGAGAAGGGCAACCAAAATGGTGCAGGGACTGCATCAGAAGACATATGAGGACAGATTAACGGAGCTCAATATGTATACCCTTGAGCAAAGGAGGGAGAGAGGTGATATGATCGAGGCATTCAAACACCTTAAGGGCATAAAAAAGGTGAAAGAGTCTAACATGTTTAAATATAAGAAAAATAGCAGGACAAGAGGACACAGCATGAGATTAGAGGAGGCCGATTAAGGGGAATGTGAGAAATTCTTTTTCACAGAAAGGGTGGTAGATGCATGGAATGGCTTACCACAAGAAGTGGTGACTATGAATACAGTGCAGGGCTTCAAACAGGCATGGGATAGGCATAAGGGAGCAATACAAATGACCATGAATAGATAGGTCACTGACAGAGCAAAGGCCGATGGCACATTTATAAGGTAGAAAAAGAAATGGGCAGACTGGATGGGCCTTGCGGTCCTTATCTGCCGTCAACTTCTATGTTTCTAGGCCAAGCCTTAGGCAAAGCTTTTTTAACAGTTATTCTAGATGCTGAGTGAAGTCAAGTCTGTTGTCAATCCACACACCTAGGTATTTGAAATTTTCAACATACTCCAGATTTTCTCCAAGTATAGTGCATAGCTGGGGGAGATTGATTGAAAAGGATGTGTTGGTGGAGTTTTGAGTTGTGAACATCATTGCTTTGGTTTTCTTTGCATTTAGCAGAAGCTTTTTCTTGAGTAGCTGATGTTGTAACAGGGAGAATTCTGTTTGTAGGATTTCATGAGCAACTGTAGGCAAAGGGTTGCTGACATACAGAACAGTGTCATCAGCAAAGAGGTGTACTGAGGACTTGGTAAGGGTTGAATCAATTTTATTTATATAAATGGCAAAAAGGATAGGACCCAGAATAGAGCCTTGGGGGACTCCTCTTGACAGTGGTCTTAATGGGGATAGGTCACCTTCAGCTTTTACCTGCTGTGATCTACCGGAGAGGTAGCATCTGAACCACTTAAGGGAGGATGGATCTAGGCCAATGGAGTGTAGGGATGAGAGAGCAGTTCATGATCCACGGTGTCGAATGCTTTGCTCAGGTCCAGGAATACTGCACAGACATTTTCTTTTATCCAGTTCGGTTCTACAATCATTTGTGACCTTGGCTAATGCAGTGATAGTGCTATGTTTGCCTTGAATTCAGATTGAGCTGGATTTAATAGGTTAGTATTGTCCAGATATTCCCTTAACTGAATACTCACGAATTTCTCCAGCATCTTGGATAACACAGGTAGAATGGAAATGGGCCTGTAGTTATTAAGATCCATAGGGTCCCCTGATTTTAGAAGGGGGACTACTTGGGCTGTCTTCCACAGTGTGGGAATAGAGCCAGAGTTTAGGGAAAGGTTAAAGAGGTGTGTTAGGGAGACTGCAAGCACATGGCATGCAATCTTTAGAAAGAAGAGGCCCTGAAGGTCTGCTCCTGCACTTTTTTTGATATTCAGATGCCATAATAGATCCTCAACTTGTTTCAACAGTATAGGTTTGAAGCTAAAGGAAGAGTCAACTCTTTGATCACCAATGTAGTGGTAGCTCAATTGGTCCCTTAATAGGTTAGCTGGAGAGGTGTCAAAGGCAAGGCCAGCTGTTGTGAAGTGGTTGTTGAATGCATCCAGGATTTCCATTTTGCCAGTAATGGGGCCATAGTTATTGTGTAATTGAGGTGGAAGGGGGTTGTTAGCATCCTGGCCCATCATACCCTTGATGGTGCCCCAAAATCTAGCAGGATTATGGTAGGAGGAGTCGAGCTCGGTCAGGTAGTAGGCAGCCTTTGCATCCCTGACTTTCCTGGTGCATTTATTCCTGGCTTTCCTAAAAATCCTCCAGTCATTTGTATTCTTAGTTTTTCTTGCTACTTTCCAGAGTTCTTGGATCTCCTCATGAGGAATTTTGCAGGATTTGTTTTAATGCTGTTGGATTTTACCCCTGCGATGGGGCAGTGGTCACTTATGTCACATAGGAGCACTCCAGCATGTGTGAATAGGTGTGGTTTATTCACTAGCATGATATCAAGTAGTGTACTGTTACTACTATTCTTTGTATTTAATCTTGTTGGTTCATTAATTAACTGTGTGAGCCCATAGGTGTCACAGAATGATACCAGAGGTGTAGCTGCCTGGGTGAGCTAGTTGAAATTCAGGTCCCCTAGGATAATGACTTCTTCAGTACTGGACTTGACCAGGTTTCCCAGGTGTGATAAGAGCTTGTGTTCAGCAGAGGGGGGTCTGTAGCATCCAATTAATTGGAAAGCTGCTGTATTGGAGAGAGAGACTTTAAGGGATAGGCACTCAAATTCCTTGGACATAGATGTTGCAGCAGTACAGGATACAACTATACCAGCTTTTGCATATATGGCTACTCCACCTCCCCTTGTTTGGCGATCAGCTCTGAATAGCTGATAGTTAGGTAGGTTAACTTCCCTGTCCATTGTGGTGGGCTTGAGCCATGTCTCAGTTATCACAAGAAAGTCTGACAAGGTATGGGCAACCCAGGCTTGTAACAATGTAAATTTTTTCAACAGACTGCATACATTAATATGCAGGAAACTGAGGCCTTTAGTTGAGGTTAGGTCTGATGGAGAGGTGATACTTTCAAGAGGTCCAGAGTTGATTTCCACATTACCAATACAGAGCAATAGAAAGATCAGTAGTTTCATGAGGGCTGCCAGTGATAGGGAGAGGGGGATGTCTTTGGTCCTTCTTCTATTCTGTTGCCACTCTTTTTTTTTGGGTGCTCCCTGTGGATTTAAGGTAGAGTGTTGGGATACCAATTAGCAGTTTGACGACTAGGCTTGGGGGGGGGGATCTATATATCCAGCAGTGGGGTCTTGACTGAAACACATATGTGGTGATATGTGTCTTATGGTGATTGTACCACTGTAGTCGATGCAGCAATGGCAAGGCATATATGAGGGTTTGAGTGTCAGCTGAGGGGATGTTCCAGAGAAACTGGGCGGATTGACCACTCTAAATTGTATAATAGGTCATCTTCTTGTGGAACCCTATGGCTGATAGTGACAGGATTATCAGAAGTACGCCCCCATTCTGAAGGGATATTGATAGTTGGCAGTGGGGAGTAGTGAAGTTGCTGATTGGTTGGATCAGCAAGCTGGTGTGACTCTCTGTTGGTTTAGAGAAAATGCTGAGGGCAGGGAAGATATTTTGGTGGGAAGATGCCTATAAATTAACACACAAGAAGGGGAAGGGTGGGTGGGCAAAAATTTTGTGCCTTTCCCGACTGCTCCCTCGCTGTTCCTCCCAGCCTTGTGGTTCCAGAGTTCGGCTAGGTGCCGACGACCGCCCGCTGGTGGAATGAAGCCCCAGCACTCAGCTGGGTACGTGGGATGAAGGATGCAGGCTGGAGAGAGACAGAGGAGGGTGCAGCAATTAATAAAGGGCAGTAGCAAGCATTTTCTGAGCATCACTGACCAAATCTGCACTACAAAAGGACTGTGGGGGGTCCTGTGGCGCCTCAGCGTCTGGCCCACCTTACATATGCAGACAAGGAGCTGTAATTACATTAAAGAGCAGTAAAATGGCAGTTTCCCCTTGCAATACAATAGTGGATAACAGCACTTTTTTGATGGTTTACATAGATAAAAAATAGAAGGAGAATGGCGCCTCAGCGTCTGGCCCACTGCTGCTAACAGGATCCAGCAGAATTCAACAGAATCAACAACAGTTTCCCTCACAGATGTCTCACCAGAATGGAAGCAGCTCTTCTGGGAAACTTGCAGTAAAACACCAGGGGAAGAGTAAAAGACAAAAAAAAAATCAAGTCCCACACAGATTTCGGCAATGCAAACTGAGCCAGTGTAAGTCAATGGGGCAGGAGAGCCAATTGGCTGCTGTGCCTGGTGGAGCACTCGCCTACAGATTGGCTGCAACTTTCCCAACTGCTCCCTCGCTGTTCCTCCCGGCCTTGTGGTTCCCAAGTTCTGCTAGGTGCCGCCGACCGCCTGCTGACAGAGCAAAGCCCCGGCACTCAGCTGGGTGTTGTGGGATGAAGGATGCAGGCAATTGGCTGTGCCTTTCCCGACTGCTCCCTCGCTGTTCCTCCCAGCCTTGTGGTTCCCAAGTTTAGCTAGGTGCCGCCGACCGCCCGCTGGTGGAGCGAAGCCCCGGCGCTCAGCTGGGTGCTGTGGGATGAAGGATGCACGATGACATGTATGACTCTTTTTCATCTGAGCTATGATAATGCTGTTGTTTTTTTTTGTTTGTCTTTTTTATTGTGGGCCATGATGATGTGAGTGGCTGTCCTTTCCTGAGCCACATTAATGTGACTTCTATTTTATTTGGGCCACAATGATGCATATAACTTTTGTATATTGTCAATGATGTTGAGGGCGGCTGCCCTTTTGGGGTTATGGTGAAGTGATTTTTTTTTCATTTGGGTCACAGTGACATGGATTTCTGATTTTTTTTCTTTGGGCCAGAATGATGATGTGGGTGGATGCCCATTTGGCACCACAGCTATGCAGGTGCCTCTTTTTAAATTGGCCCTGAAGATGTGGTTGGATTTTTATATGAGCCATGTTAACATTGGTGATTGCTCTGCCTGAGTCAGAATTATATGGGTTTCCGAATATGTACTGTCACAGTAATATGCATGACCTTACATGTGGACCACAATGATGTGGGTGGATGCTCTTTTGTGCAAGGTTGTTATGAAGACCTGCACATTTTGGGTCATGGTGATATGGGTGTATGCACTTTCTTTATTTGGGCCATCATGATGTGGATGCATTGACATTTTTGTTTAGTTGGGCCACAATGATGTGGGTGCCTGCCTATTTAGGGTATGCCAGAAATTCAGTTTGCATTAAACAATTTGCACTGGTGATTCTTGTTGTATCATTATTTGGCATCACACTTGGTTTCTTCTGTGGTTATTTTATGTCTTGGGAGTGTGTTTCCAGAGTGGCTTAGTGGCAGCTGGTATGTGCTTATCTAAAATTTTGCAGCAGGATGCAAGGTTGCATAATATAGTTTCTGTGATTTAGCTGCCTGTTTAGTCATGTTCAGACTGGTGCATGTTGGGGTCTTTCTCCGTTACATTCATATGCATAACACACCCCATATGGTGCATGTCCATTCCTTCCACATGTCTGCATAAGTGAGTTTGACCACATGTGCAGATGTGTTGTGCTTGATGCGTACACTGTGTCTTTGCTGTTTTTCTTTTTTCACATAAGCCTATACATAACCACTTTAGATTGTCCATATAGCTGGTTGGACCTTTGTGCGCAGGACAATGCATGCCTTGAGTATGATGTATAAGTACATTTGAACAATATTAATTAGCCTGTAGAGATGGAGGATTGCAATACTACTGGGAAATTCCTTTCTGTGTAGTAATTAACTGACCCATCAGCTTTTGGACCAGGATGACTCTCCTGCATCAAAATTGCACAAAGCATTTTTATAGCTTATTTGTGTCTGGATCATATAATTCCACATAGTAAAGCAAGTTCTTAAAACAATCAAAATTATTATTTTTATTTTATTCATCCAGGATAGCCCAGCTGAGGTGCAACAACTTGTTTTCAGCATCATCCAGCTTTTACCCATTTTTACAACTGGATGAACTGACGCCCTGGGAGATTTACTGAATTGCTTTGGGTAACACAATGAGTCAATGGATGTGGAATAATTTGAGCCAGGGTCTCCTGGTCCCCAATATAAATTATGATGATATTAGATGCAGATAAAGCTCAACACATTTTCCAGCATTCGTTTTATCTCACAGTTATAAATTCAGCTGCAGTGTTGCTAGTCTGGGATTTCAAAGTGTTACCAGTAACTTTCCTTTGGGCACGTAAATTGTGTTCACCTCAGAGAATTTGGCTCACTAATTATTCAAAACCAGTGAGGCGGTTACTGTTTTCCTCCAGTTCCACTACACTGTAATGTGTGTTTGCTGTTATGGAACAAATATAATACCAATTCTTTGCACTATATTCCAGTGGATGCAGTAAAATATTCTTGATAATATTGTCTGTAAATTTTTGTGTAATGAGTATTAGGGATCAGCTTAACAAGGTTGACATTGTTTTCAGTTGCAAATGTGGAGACACTCAGATTTTAATGAAGTCAAGCCCATGAAAGACTCAATAAACAAATGACAATGTTTGGAAAAGAAGGGAGCTCATTTCCTTTGATAGAGTGCAGGGAATTCAACCAATGTGTGTTTATAATTACTGTCTGGTTTAGTTAGTGAGAAAGAATCTACTTGTTACCCATTTATAAATAAACAAGAAGTACTGGTTTTCAGATTCTACAGCAGTCTTGTTAGAGTTTATTTTTATTCTATTATTTAATATCAGGTACTTACTGTATGCCTGCATTTGCAGGTTTTGTCCAGTTTAAACACTGCTCAAATTCTACTGCTATTTGTGTGTCTTGGAGTAGCTTTAGCCGGTTACACAGTTTGCTGTTGTGTTTTTCTTTACCAAACTGTTCCAGGTGATTGCAAAAAAAGTGATTTAAAAACAAACCTGTTGTTTGGATTTAAGGAAACTTGGTAATCAACCAAAAGTATATTTTTGATTGGCAGCCTTTTTCTGGGACCACAGTAGTTGATACTGTTTTCATAGTTCTAAACCAAAACTGAAGTTTTCTTTCTCATTATGGACTGAATGACTATAGTGTTGTACAATGTAAATAACACACTATTCTGATCATGCTAATATAAGAATATGTGTCATATTAAAACACGTGTGAAGTGCAAGGTAAATTTTATCTTAAACACTACAAACACTGAAATCTGCTTTCGGTGCATGACTTGGGAAAATAGAGACTAGACACTACTATATAATTGTACTAGCTAGGTAAACTAAACTAAACATGCCTATCTAAAGGTCAGAACTGAAACTGCAGCTTACTTTGTATCTGAATACAGCTTACTTTTGCAATCAAGAAGTTCCAGCTGTAATGAGTGGTCCATCCCATAGGACTTTATTTCATGACTCTTTGCCTTTTCTGGACACTACCCAATATGGATTAGGACAAGGCATTACCAGATGCCTACCCTAATAAAATGAAAAAGTGCTTTAACAAATGACACCCATACTAGCTGTCATAAGCAAATTAAAGATATTCTTTTTCAGACTCAGGAGGAACAAAAAAGCAATGACCAATCTAAGAAGGAAGTATAGTTTTCACAGACATACACTGTAATTGTTTTTAATGTTAGTGACTTTCCAACAATTGTAATTAGTAAGCTTTACTGTTTTCTTTTTAAATCTGTTTCTTATTAACTGGATTAATAGTAGGAAAAGAGAGATATGTTCATCAGGAGCATGTTGGCACAATCATAAAGAACAGAACATGACTGCTAATCCTCAACAAATTATACAATAGTTTTAGCTTATAAATGCATTTGAGTATGAAACATGGATTACAAGCAAGTGCAGCTTCATTTAGTAAGTAGTCACCAAGTTAGGGAAAAAAACTTATGTTAATTTCCAGAAACCTCTGGAATGTTGCAGTGTTGTATGAGTGGGAAGCATGTGATGTGACTGAGTAAAATCTCTGTGGTTCTTCCAGGTGCTACCTGTTTATCTCATTGTGCTCTTGCGAATTCTTTAGTGTTGAAGGGTATTTTGCCAACAAAAGTTTTACTAGGCTATGAGTTCACCTTTTTATTTGGAAAGTGCATAAACCTATCAAAAAATATTAAATATCAATAAATCACGTTACTACTTTAGATGTATAAAAGAGTAAGTACTTACCAGATGTGCTTGTGGCTATAAGTAAAGAAGCTTGGCTGTTCTGTGAAAGGAAAACAATTGGCATTTCTTTGAAGTATATTCTGTTTACTCAGTTTTAATTGCTTCCTGCAGTTGCCTTCACAGTTCACCTTATGGCATGCAGTTTATCCTTTACTTGATTAGCAATTCTCAGGCTGTTGGCATAGTGAACATGACTTACAGAAGGCCGTTGTTGTTACTTGCTGACCATTGGATTCAGTTGTTGTTATTGTATTTTATTTTTTTTTTGACAAGTGTAGCATAAGTACATTACTTGAATAGTTAATGTTCTGTTCACATTTCATGATGATATATATTCATATCTTATCAAATGGGAGACTGATTTTAACATTACATCTACCATATGAGTACTAGCAATTAAATAGGTAGAAATGTAAATATAAATAATCAAAAAGTTCAACTGACTTAAAACTTGCTTTAACATCTTTCAGTGTTATTTTGAATAAGACTAAAGAAAACTTATGTAAATATGCTAACTGTATTTCAAAGTGCCATTGAAGAAAACTATGATGCATTGCAGGAATTCTTTAGAAACTATAATGCCATTTGCTGTACAACCTTACATTCTATTCATTTTATGACATATAACAGAAATGGGTTTTTGAGTGACCTATGGGTGGCAGTTACATAACAAATAACAATAGGTAATTGTAATGGCAAATACATTCCTAATTTGCATAAAACAGCCAGTTACAGCATACTTTGGTCACATCTGAATGCCACCTGAAATAAAATTCAAAGACCAAGAAAAAATATTGCAGCTACTGTATATCTTCCTGATTTGTCTCAGTGTGTAGTGATATGGTCATTGGGGACATTTCAGGAAGATCTGTTTTACCGGTATCAGAACTGGGATTCTAATTTGCATTGTTATATGCACAACAGGCTGGAATGACATTTTGTGATCCAATTCATTAATATAAATAAATATAAGGCTTGCAACCATCTACTTTATTCAAAGACCATCTCAGTTCTATCCATTATAATATACAGTTTGGACTGTTATATTGCTGTGTTTCTGTATAACAATTACATTTCTATCTTTGCTTCAGTATAACCATTTTGTTTTATGTTACATTGTTTAAAATATTCTATATACACCTTTTCTGTTTCCATGGAGATACACTTCAAACGAGAATAGCATCTGAATGTGCTAAATACTTTCCTTTCTAAATGTGAATAGAGCCTTTTTATAGACACATACTATAAACCATCTCTGTTTCTGACTGATATACAAATAGTTTAGTGCAGTTGAAAAAGTGCTTTTAGTTTCAAAGGTTATTAGCACAGTTTTAATGAAGACAGTTCTTGAACAATAGTCATTTAACTTGCACAGAACTGAAATAATTATTTTAACTGATGCTACTTGCACAGTTGTTTCATACACACATTAGACTGTGGTCTGTTTTTCATATGTTTTTCATCAAGGAAGTCTGTGGTTACCTTCCTGATTTTGCTGGACTGGAAAAACATAGCTAATATGGTGTGATCTGGAAAAAGCTTTGATGCAGGGGCTTTACAAATAAACTTCCAGATGCCATGTGGTTTACATTCATCTCTCAATTTATTTCCTATAAATGTCTATTGAATATTCCATTGAACCAACACATGTGAAACTGGAGCTGGAAAACAGAGGGGTTCAGAACAGTTTATAGCAAAGTGTGATTATTATATTTCATTTGCAGTATGTGTTTCAGATACCTGGTAAATCAGTTAAGTGCCAGATTTACCAAACATAATGCAAAACAGAATGCCTTTTTACAGCTACTTTAAAAATTCATAGACAAAATGAATCTTTATTGATTTTATTTTTATTTGTAGCTCCAGTTAAAAATCCATAAGGTCAGCAATCAGTATTACAGCTGTTCTTATGCTGGTTAATTAGTGGTTAGTCTGCAGTAAAACTGAAGCCTATTTTGCAATCATTCTAAATATTATAACAGATCCTGACATTTTCAACTCTGGTAAAAACTATTCGAGTTTTTTAGAATTTAGTTTTGATACATACTTTTTAAAACACTGGGAAAGAGCCTTTGGATGTTCTTCCACTAACAATTTGTCCAGAAATTGTTCAGCATTACGTAATAATATAGGTGTAAAGATGGAAGCAGGACATGAAGCTTATCATAGCTGTCCTCTACTGCTACATGGTGGTAGCCATTAAACTCTGCCTACCTTGCGTGTTTGACTAAGTTGGCTTTAGAGGAATTTAATGTCTATACAATACACTGTATATGAGAACTGCATGCAATTTATCTCATGGGGCACATTCAATGGATATGAAGATAGGAGGGGGACACAGAAAGAGCAAAGATTAAAATTGCTTTTGGCAGAAATACTGTACATCCAGAGTCCATCCTAGAGTTGTGCTTGCAGTTAACTGACTGCAGCAGAATACAACTACATTTTCACCTGAAAATAAGTTACATTCATAAAGAATGTAAAACAATCTTTGCTTCGTGGATGATATAGTTTTGCTATGAGAAAACAAGCATATTGCACATAAGGTAGAGCCTTCCTAGTCCCTAAATAAGCAACATGAGTACAACAAATTCCTGCACTCACTTTTTGGCCCTGGATCCCCTTCCCTTCAAATAACCACACCGCACACTTTGCTCTTTTTGGGTGCTCAGTCAGCAACATCTTTATTTATAACAAATCTCATTCCTAAATTTCTTTCCATATTCAACTCCTCATATTTACAGTATCATTTCCTTGTTTATTATTTCAATACCTCCACCACATTTCTATGTCCCCATAATATAATCTCTTATCTTTTATTAATGTCTTGCCACACAGATGTACATCAGGGTGTCATCATTCTTCTTGGTACCTCCTCTATTTCCTGTTGGGGTATGGGTGTACCTCCCGTACCCCCTTCTCCATTTTTCCCATTGGGTGTACAGCCAATAGTGCCTCTCCCACAGCCTGGATGTAAACCTAGGCTAGGGTCTCCCCCATCCCCCAGCCTCTCTTTCCTTCTCCCTACTTTACCTGCCACGTACTGTTATCCACCTTCAGCAGTCACCCACTGTGGCTGTCATTGTTCCACTCTCCCACTTTTTTCTTTTTTCCCTAGCCATTCTTAGGGCTGGTGGGTGGGCAAACTTCTGAATAGCAGAGAAATTAGGCTTTCCTCATCCCTACAGGGCTTTTAACCCCACTTGTTCAACTCTCTCTCTCTCTCTCTCTCTCTCTCTCTCTCTCTTTTTCTGCCCAATTATCTGCCTTTCTGATCTAGCCCCACCCCATTTCCTTATTCGTCAAGCTGGACCCTCCCCTTCCTTTGTTCCCCTTGGCTTCCTTCCCATCCCCTCTCTCATTCCTCCTCCCCTTTCTTTTCTCTTATCCCTCAGACTGAGGACTCCTCCCCCTTCCCCTGGTCAGGTAACCAGTGCTCCTCTTTAATCAGGCAAACCCCCTGGGCCCTGGATCCCCTTCCCTTCAAATATCCACACCACAAACTTTCCTCTTTTTGGGTGCTCTATCAGCAACATTTTTTTATAACAAATCTCATTCCAAAATCTCTTTCCATATTCATCTCCACATATTTACAGTATCATTTCCTTCTTTATTGTTTCAGTACCTCCACCACATTTCCATATCCCCATCATATAATCTCTTATCTCTTATTACTGTCTTGCCACCCAGATGTACATCTGGGTGTCATCATTCTTCTTGATAACCTCCTCTATTTCCTGTTGGGGTATGGGTGTACCCCGTCCTCCATTTTGCCCTTTGGGTGTACACCCAAGGGTGCCTCTCCCCCACCCCAGATGTACACTTAGGCTAGGGTCCCCATCCCCCTCCCCAGCTTCTCTTCCCATTAGCCCACCTGTAGCTTGCTTTGGAAGGTGGGCTTTCCCCCTGTTCCACTTATGGCCTCTTCCCTAGCCTCTACTGCTTAATGGCTTCCCCTGGGTCTACATTAAAAGTATCTATCCCTGTATCTGAAAGATGCACCCCAGATGCTCTATATAGCCTGCACACTTTTCCAATATGGTTTCATGTTTGATGACCATCCCCCCAAATGGATTGCATGTATGCCCCACCCTTTTGTTCATGAGCTTCCGGGCCATGTCCAGTGCCTTGTGATTCTTTGTCTGTCTCCACATGCTTCTGGGCAGCATGTCAGATCATGACACCACTACTCCAGGCCAACATTCCTTTACTCTGAGAATTTCTCCCTTAAGTTGCCAAAATATGTCCAACCTTGGCCTAGACCCCAAGGTCATTTCCTCCCAAATACAAAATCAATATATGTGACTCCAGTCATGTCATCCTTATCTCCTCCAGTAATGGTGATAGTTACAACCATCTCATCCATCAGATCCCTTTCCAATGCACCCTGATGGCATTCCAATCCTGGTAAAGTTGCCTGCACCTTATATGACCAGACACCCTATGCTCAGCCCAGTACGCAAAACAGTGCCCACAAGTCCACACCTCCCACTGTCCTGAGTGGCCTGTGGGATCAAATGAAGAAAATAGTTATTAACATCTTTCCATGTGCCCCTCCCCCCCCCCAACCCAGACCAGTTCCTTCTCTGAGCCCCAGGTTTTGCCACCTGGAATAAAGCAGACACACATGTTAGTACATTAATTCTCTCACATATTTTTTGTAGCATTCTGTGGACCATCTTCAGACTTTTTTTGATCACTTCCTTGGACCTGTCCTTGGCTGCCACCTCTGATGTAGTTGCAGTCCTAAATGAGGGGATGAATATCTCCATGCATCCTCTCTTAGCAAGTCCAAATCTTTTTTTAGATGGCTGCATACCTTTGTAATGCCCGCTGGACATATCCCTTCCGTTATGTGCCTATACAACTCTATCGTAACCCCTTTTCCATCCTGATCCATTTTGGATCTCTGCAACCACAGTCCCAAGTTGTCCCTTTGCCATGTTGTCTGCTTCCAGAAAATAAAAACCACCCCCCCTGGCTCCTCCTTGCCCCAAAGCCTTGCTTACCCTACATGCCCCATGGAACATGGCAATAAAAATAGTTGTGAATAGACATGCTTCTGTAGCTGAATGGCATACCCTGGGTAGGTTTCCCCACCAATTTCTCCAGTAACACCTCTGTTATGGGGTGTAGATAATCTGCCTCACTTACCCTAATCCTTGCCGAACCCTTCATCATTCTATGGATCAACTGCCCTTCTCACAGCCCCTTAAACTGCATATCAGGCTGATGGCTGATAGATGTTCACCCATGGTCTGATGTGCCAGTCCTTCTTCCCATTTTTTTACTACAACTTTTGCAACCTATTCTTCCATGATTGCCTCAGTTACCTCCATGCCTTGTTCTGCTCTGAATGCCTGGAATATCTTCCATGAACCCTGATATGTCTTTAGGGTCCTGGCCAACCAGGAGCTGTGAAAGAGTAGCTTGGCTCTGTCCAGCCATCCTCCCCCAGCTGATGTGGTACCACTGTTTTCTTGAGCTCTGCATCTGGAGCAACAGCTTGGAACCTGTCCAACTGGAGATGGGAGAGTCTATCAGTCACAGTATTCCATACTCCATCTACATGTTTTTCTCTGAAAGACCTGTTGAGCTCTAGGCCCCACAAAACTATCTGCCTCATGATCCTCATCACTGTTTCAGATACCCCCCTTCTAGTCAGTACATCCACTACTGCCCTATTGTCACACCAGAAAGTTACTTTCTGGTTCTGTAACTCTTCTCTGTACACCACTGCTGTCACCTACATTGGGAAAATTCCAAAAAATGTAAGGTCCCTGGCCAGTCCCTTGGCCACCCATTCCTTTGGCCACTCTCTAAAACCACCTTCCCTTAAAATAACCACCCATGCCATGGCCCTATGCCGCATCCATGTATAGTTCTGATTCTGTGTTATATACACATTCATCCAGTCAAAATGTCTCCCCATTGTATGTTTTTAAAAACTCCTCCCAGATCCCTAAGTCTATAACTGTGCCCTTCGTGATATCTACCCAATGGTGCAGCTGGGTGGTCCCCTTGTGGCCCTGGCCAAATGCCGTGTGAAAGCTCTCCCTGGTGCTATTACCTGGCAGGCAAAATTTAAATGCCCCAATAGCTGCTGCACTAAGTGAAGTGGGACCTGTCACTTCCCCCTTACTGCCTCAAGTAATTACCTTAGTTTCTGCATCTTTTGGGCTTGGAAGCAGAACACTCCTGCATCAGCATCCATCTTGATCCTGAGGAATTTTAAATACCAACTGGGGCCCTTTGTCTTCTCTGCAGCTAGCGGTACCCCCAGCCCACACACATGTCCCAGAATAGCCTCAGTTTTTCCCCAGTCTCCTCCCTTCCCCTTCCTACTATGAGGAAATCATCCAGGTAGTGGACCACCAAATGCTGGCCTATTTTTCTGGAAATACCCACAGTAGCCAGGTATTAAACATCTCAAAAGTGGCGAATGCAGTAGAGCAACCCATGGGCATGGTTTTGTTAAAATAGTACTTCCTGTCTATCTGAAAACCCAACAGGTCCCAATCTTCTGGTCTCACAGATAGGAGGCAGAATGCCACTTCAATGTCTGTCTTTGCTAGCCATGCCCCTTTTACCACCTGCACTGCCTCTCTTAATGTCATGTGAGTTACCCAACTGTCTTCCTCACTTTTATAGTCATTGACTGACTCCCCATCCAGGTATGACAAATGTTGGATTACCCTGTATTCCCTGGGCTGTTTCTTCAGGACCAAGCTCAATGGTGATGCTCTGAGTGTGCCCAACAGTGGCTCCTCGAATGGTTCCTTATCCATCCCTGCTTTGATTTCCTTCTGGATTTTCTGGACCAACATCCCTTTCTTACCCTTAGTGGACCCTACATTTTTGGCCTTCATGCTTTTTTCTCCCTCACAAAATGTACATTAAAACCCCTTGTAAATCCGTCCACCAATGTATTGCCTGCTTCCCAATCTAGGTAATCCTTCACCCACTCTTTCAGGAAATCCACATTAACTGGTGAGTGTACCAGTTATCATTGTTTTCCCTTCAATCGTTTGAAACTCACTTCATACATTCCCTATCCCTTTTCTGAAACCCCTGCCCCTTCTAGAACCCTTCCCCCACCTCCAAATCCCCAAGGGGTTCTCTGCAACCCAGAGAAATTACCCCGAAAGGGCTGAGCAGCTGTGCCATTCCCCATGTCCCTGCCCCCCGCCATTCTACATCTGGATGCTGGGTGTAACCCTGGACCCCTGAAGCATGCATGCGTGCTTGAACAGGTAGGTAGGCCAGGTGCACTGATCCCTGTTATAGCCACAACAACATTTGTATATAACTGCCTCATTCCAGGCCCACTCCCCATTGTTCCCTGTTTGGCCTGCCATGGTTCCCAACCACAGGTCAGAATGCCTAGTGTCCCATCTCATATCTCCCTGTGAGGCCATCCGCTGCCAAAACTGCTTATCATATTGCAACCAATTAATGCCCCCACCCCTCTTATATGCACTACGAATGATCAAGGCATATCCTAGCAAAGGCGTGGCCAGCTCTTGTCATTTCTCTTGTACAACAGCACTGTAGTATGTAAACCCTACAGACCATGCATCCCATGTATGCCCCTTGAGGCCAGCCCTTCCTGTTTCCTACCCAGTAATACCAAAGTTGCTGCCATATCCCTTTTTCAAAACTCTGTTTTTCTTTGCATTATTTCGCCATTTCCTTATCCACCAAGGTGAATATATCTACAAATTCCCCCTTCAATATTTTTTCTTTCATGGCCCAAGGCATGTGGTACCCAATCCAGAACCCCAGTGTTCCAATCTCTGAACTTAACCCCCCATTGATCTCATGTCCCCTGCTTCAGCAACCTTTTCCCCTTCTCCTTTTTAATGTCCCCCAACACTTTTCCAGTTCCATGATACCATTATTCCCCATTGCCCCAATAATTTGCTCACATATTCCCTTACACTCCCTTTAAGAGTGAGGTCTACTATACCTGTCATCTTCTGGGTCCTTGGCAACACTGGCACCGGCTCTGCAGGCTGTGGGGGCACTGGATCAGGTACTTTCTGTGTCTGCGGCATTGGCAGGATCAGGCTGCAGCTGGGGTGGGCATAGTTGTGGCATGGTTGGTTGGGGAGGAGCAGGCCGAGGGGGTACTGGGGGTTGCTTTCCCCTTCTCCCATTCCCTGGAGCTGCTCCCCCTTTTCTCTTTGGCCTTCTCGTGTTTAGTGCTAGTCCAGTTGGTGTGTCCTTGAGTGCATCCAGCATTTTCTGGGCCTTCTTCACCAGCTCCAGCACCCTCCATACTGCCTTCTCCTTGGTGTTTTTGCTTCTTCTCAGAGCCATATTCTGCTCGGAACCAAAATCACATGTTGTTGTTATTTATTCCCCATTTCATTTTTGCTTTTGGGAGGCTGTCCTTCAGCCAGGTCACAAGCCCTGTTTTGTGAGGACTTTTCCTGCTTCCCCCCCTGCCCATTTGTATAATCCAGAAACTGTCGTTGTTTTTTACATACCCCCATTTTCCATTCACCCCATACCCACACAGTGGGGCTGCCCATCCAGAGGTGTTCTCTTCATACATCAGCCCCTACAGGCTGCATTCCTGCTGATCTCTAGCTCACTCCCCAAGCCAAATCTTGCCTAGGTTCTTCATCACTTGTTCCTTTTTTGCACCATCTTATGCCACCCACTGGCTTCCTCGGGATGGCCACTGTGTCCTGCAGGGCTCAGCAAACCCTTTCACTGCATTTTCTTCTTCTTTTTTTTTTTGCAGCAGTATTGAGTAATTGTTTTTTGCATGAAAAATGTAAAAGAATATTGCTGTAGGCTTGAATAATCATTCTTGAATCAGAAATGAAAACCTATTGTAGAAACAGCCTTATGATTTAGCTACAGGGACAAGAAGTTAAAGGGTAGACTGGCCCGGTGGCACTGAGGGTTGAGGCGCTAGGTGCCACACCTCACTCCATGCTGGTGACCCACATTCAGGAACAAGCACAGGCTGCCAGGAGTCAGCAGGGAGGAGAAGGATTGAGCATCCAAAGGACAGCTCTCCTTCTCTGGGGAGGGGGGACTCCAGCAGTCAGTGCTTGCCTGGCCCCTAGCAGTGGCTGGGGGCAGGTGCACTGATGCCACAACATGTGGGATAGGAGCAGTGCAGACACTTGATGGTGTCACACACAGGAGCATGCTTTGTGCCATCATGGGCATCATTACATACTCTTCCCCCGAGGGGAGAGAAAACAATGAAAAAAGTAGCTCCTGTTGGATGACAGGGGAGCTTGCAGACCCTGCACCCAGCCAACCACAGCGCAATACTGCATCTGGTCTCAGTGGAGGAGGGCCTCCTCCACCATCCCACTTGTGGGGGGAAGCCCTGGGAGCATATGCACCAGATGGTGGACGCCAGGGTGATGGGGCTGGGGCTCACCTGAATGCGAGGGCTGAAGGAGCAAGGAGTAAAAAAATAATGAAAATAAAAAGAAGTTAAAGGGTGGGGTCCTTCTATCAGCTTAACCTGGCATCTACCATGTGGCCATCCTACCAAAATGGCATCCACCACATGGCCTGTACAACTCTTGTCTCAGCAGGTTTGCTGCATCTGGCCCTCTAACCTCCATTCCGCTTGTTCTTTTTTTTTGTTTGTTTGTTTATATCAGGAGTTTCTGTGTGGCTCCCTTCTCCCTCTCTGTGCCCATCCACCATGTCCTTTTGTGTGAGAGCCTTCTGACCCTGGACCCCCCACCCCCCCTTTCCTCTCTCAAGATGGTCTCTGCCACATGTTTCTCTGCTTTATACATTCTTTTTCCCTTTTGCACATCCCTCCCTGCCAGATGCTGTCATTGTAACCCCTTGTCTGGCATGATATTCTGTGACCTCCTTGTTTTACCGCACGCGCTCTGTGCAT
Source organism: Neoceratodus forsteri (assembly GCA_016271365.2). Lineage (NCBI taxonomy): Eukaryota > Metazoa > Chordata > Ceratodontiformes > Ceratodontidae > Neoceratodus > Neoceratodus forsteri. Next base: position 879,649,233 of record CM028129.1, read on the forward strand.
CCTGAGTTCTGCACTTGCCTCCTTCCCCTTTAGTCATCCTTTTAAATGCTCAAAGCACCCCTCATTTGTTTTTTCCCTCCCCATCTCTTCTGCATGGCTCCTGCCTCAGATTGCCTGCTGTTTACTGCTGCAGCCTGCGGCTCCCCTCTCCGATTCAGATCACAAAAAACTGCCACTTGCAGCCACTGCTCTGCACCCACAAGAAGTGAGCGCTAGCAGAAAATGAGTGCCAGCATGGCTGCAAGCACAGCAAAGATAGAAACCCCAAGTGGCAGGCGAGAGATAGCCCAGGTTGAGGGGGAGCCAGTAGAGCAACAGGTATTCTCCAGGCTGTATTTTCCCTGGGGAGCTCACACACCACAAAACACTCTTCTGGAAGTGAGTAAATGTCCCCTCTTGTTCCCATTCCAGAAACAACAGAACCCTCCCCCCAGTCATAAAATTTATTTTACTCTTGCTAACATTGGAGAACCTCCTACTAACCATACACACACACATACTGCTTTGCCTCTGCAAAGGCTGAGAGTACTGTCTATCCCCTGGCCAGCCAGTTGTATTTTTTGCCCCATATGATCAAATGCATTTTCATTGCCCTCAGAGAATTCTGTAGACTCACTTCTATTATCTTCAGGCCCAGATTCTGTTTGATCTACTTCAGTTCACAAAGGTCCTATGTTAAGTAGTGTTAAAGCTGGATTTTGTGTAAGTGTCAATTCTTGTGGAACCTCGAATACATCCATGACAATGGATGTGTTTTGTGGTGTGTGGGCTCCCCAGGGAAAATACGGCCTGGAAAATGCCTGTTGCTGTCCTGACTCTCCCTCAACGTGGGCCATCTTTCGCCCACCACTTGGGCTTTCTGTCTTTGTTGTGCTTGCAGCCATGCTGGCACTCATTTTCTGCTAGCGCTCACTTCTTGTGGGTGCAGAGTAGTGGCTGCAAGGAATTCAGCTGACAATTATCAGTCTTAAAGACAGATAGTTTTTTTCTTGCTTACCAATAGCAGATTCCCTCACACAAAGCTTCCCTCCAGTACCACATTTACCTCCTTCAATGACTTTGTCCAAAAATAAACCTCTCCTTAAGATGTCCAGCTGACTGATGTGCTATTTAAAACTCACAACATTCTGAATAGCCAAAAAATTAGGTTTTTCACATCCTTACAGGTTTTTTTAAACCCCCCTTGCTCAACCTTCTCTCTCTCTCTTTTTCTGCCCAATCATCTGCCTTTCCTTTTTGGCCCCACTGCTTTCCCTGTTCATCAAGCTGGCCCTTCCCCCTTCCTTTGTTCCACTTTGTGTCCCCCCTCCTTCGTCCCTTCTGTCATTCCTCCTCCCCTTTCTTTTCTCTTGTCCCTCAGACCGAGCACTCCTCCCCTCCCCCTCCCCTGGTCAGGTGACCAGTGCTAACCAGGCTTGCCTCTTTAATCAGGCAAACCCCCTTAGTTTACCATCTGGTAAAGCTTCATATTGTGGCTCTTAATTTATTTATTTATTTAGTTAGTTAGTTTTTATTGACCGGTAAAAGAGGACTGGACAATTCTGCCTATTTTCAACCTCATCCCAGTGGAGGGGGGGTACAGATGGATTCCAACTGACATTGAACCACATTAGACTGTTGCTGGTATTTTAGTCAATGGGGGAAATTTGGCCAGGACACCGAGGAAACTCCCCGATCTACTGTAGTGGGCTCTCTGTCCATTGGAGGATGGCTGCTTCAGTCTCTGTGTAAACTTTGCAGGACATGAACATGGCTGGGGAAATGGTCTCCCTCTCAATTGTGGGAGCTGTGCAGACTGAAGGGTTTTATGATGCTGCAGGACTCCTTGAACAAGAATCTAGACCTTCTGAGGAAGAAGCTGTCCAGCAGAACTGGGATACATTGCCAACTTCAGAATCAGGTGGTGTACAGCAAACAGTTGAAGCAATCACAGTATTATTACAATTGGAGGAAGAAAGATTTTTGAAAAATAAAAAAATAATTATGTGCAGCCCTAGTAATGGTACAGAATACTGTGGTGGAAAACAAGCATCCAAATGACCAGTCGGCAGCTGGCAAGAGTTGCCTAGAAACAACAACAGACAGACAAGAGTGCGCAAGTGCTGACATGGCAGTAGCTAGTCCACAACTCATTTTTCAAACTGACTCTGGAAACCATGATGAGGCCACAGTTTTCTCTTGTTCAGCAAGAGTGAATCAAATGAAAGAGTGAGTAAAAAAGAAAACGGTACCTTCCAAAGTGTCTTGGGCAGATCAAGTAGTGACAGAGAACAAATCTTGGTCGGTAGAGTATTCTCTACAGGCTGCTGGGTGGGCCCACTCTGCAGCATCAAGACAATGGATGGTTAGAGTAATGAGCTGTGAATGAGCTTGGTACATCCAGCAGACCAAACCTGGGCTTGATTCTCACAACTTCCACTTGCATACTGTGTGACTTTGACCAAGTCACTTATCTGCCCAGTGCTCCCAAGTCACCCTTGGAAACAGGCACTTGTGTCTATTGGGCCTTACCCAGTTACCAAAGACTAAAATAAATACATAAAAATAAATAAATGGATTTCAGGCTTTGTGCCCATTCATATACTGGCAGTAAGCTTGCACAATGCTACTAAACAGTGTTTGAATCCGGACACTGTATTACAAGATATTGTCATGGATGTATTTGATGAGGTGCCACAAGAATTGACATTTACACAAAATCCAACCTTAACACTTCCTAAAGTAGGACCTTTGTCAACTGAAGTAGATCAAACAGAATCTGGGCCTGAAGATAATAGAAGTGAGTCTACAAAATTCTTGGAGGGCAATGAAAATGCATTTGATCATATGGGGCTAAAAATACAACTGGCTGGCTAGGGGATAGACAGTACTCGCAGCCTTATGACTCTTTTTTTCCAGCAACAGGTTTACCCAGCCAAGAGGCATAATGCCATCAGGCCAGTCTATAAAGGGGGTTTGGAGGTGTTTCCTGACAGGAGATATGTGGGGTATACTTTGCATAAAGACAGTTTAAAATTCAATGCTGCAGAACTATATGCAGTAATCCATGTATTGGGAGAGTTTTCATTTGATATTAGTTTCAAGCTCAACAGTGGGCTAGAACAGTACTGGGTTAGATATAATAAAGTGAAAAACTCCCCTTTGTGGACCCCCTTTGAAGTTATCCTCCTATTATGGCCTGCACAAAAAACAATTATAATTTTATTCTGTAACGAGGGGGTGAGTGTTACAGTTCTAATATTTTGGCTAAAGCAGAAGAGTACAGTGTTGGGTCATCCAGAGGCTATCTTTGATAATGAAAATATTTGGACTGGGGGTTGGAGGGTGCGAGTTATCTGACTGGCAGTAGATGATGAATTGCAGCATCTCCCAAACTCTTCTTTTTGGGGGGAGATAGGGGGTATTGTTCTACCCGGGACAACCACGCACCTGTTATAGATGTGGCTCTCCTGGTCACATAAGTAATGCTTATGACAAGTTAAGATGTACTTCATATGGGAATCTTGGCCATACAAACAATCTGTGCAGGAATCAGGCCATGTATAACTTATGTGGGGAAAAGGGACACACATATGCAAAATGTATGCAGGCAGCTCATAGTACAGCAGGGCCTGGGGATTTGGAGGAATAATGTGTTTTGGTGGTTATGGCACAGAGAGAACACACCAAAATAACCTCCAATACAGATATTAATATGTCAAATCCAGCTCCTTCTGAGAATATTGCCACCATAGGTATGCTCATGGATACTGCCCCTCCACTTGTTGAGCAAGTGGCTGCAGTGGAAGTAGGATCAGAGGAATTGCCTGTAACAGAACAAGAATTAGAGGCAAATACGAATGATTCAAGAGAGATCATTCTGACTGAATCTATTCCTGATACTGCCATTATGCCCCAACCCCCTTCCCACTCCCAGGGAAGGGACCAAAAGAAGATGGTAAGAAGTAGGATACAGGCCTAGATGTAGCCAGTGCCTAAAGCCCCAAAAAGTTCCACTACTCTCACTTCTAATAAGTTCCAAGCCTTGACAGTTTCAGCAGAATATTCTGGAAATTAATCAGAGAGTTCCACTGGGAAACCAAATCCACCTGAGTGTTTTTCAGATCAAATGCCATTGATGTGGGGGAAAAGGAAAATACTCCAAAAAGAAGCTCTGTGATAGCTAGGAAAAAGTTAGGAGCAGCAGCAAAGAGTAAGAAAAATAAGCCACCATTTAAGCCTAACGCTCCATTTAATTTTATGTGCAACAACATTTAAAGCTACTCTCCATTAATGTCAATAGCATAAAAAATGGAGTAAAGGGACGGAGAGTTTTTCCTCGTCTTAAAAGCAATAAGGTAAATATAATTTTTCTGCAAGACACCAGATTACATACATCTCAAGAAATTAAAAAAATGGCAAAAGAATTGTATACAGAGGTGTCGTACTGGTCAATGGGGTTGGATACCTGTTCAGGAGTTGGGTTTCTTTTTTCCATTCTGATCCAAGTCAAAAAAATTCTGGATTGAACACCGGGTAGAGTTCTACTTCTTGATATAAAATATAACAGCGTTTACTATAGATGAACTAATATTTATGCCCCGCAGACAAAGGTAGACCGGGTAGCAATGTTTAGCCAGATCAGCCCTTATTTGTTTTCATCTCAAAATGTAATCGGGGGGGGGGAGGGGGAGAGTTTAATTGTGGGCTGTCTAATAAAGATAGAAGTAAGATGGCTACCAAAAAGAAAATATTTTGTGATATGTCTTTTCTGCAAAATACAATCTGAATGGCATCCCTCATGGATGCTTATTGTTAAAAAACATCTAAAGCTGATCCAACCTTTCAAAAGGGGAACCTTGCTATGAGGATTGATTTCTTTTTCCTTAGTTTGAAATTGGTAATCCAAAGAACAAAAACAGAAGCTGTGGAGTACTCGGATCATAAAGAGCTTTATGTGACAATAGGACCCCCATTAAATGGACATGGTCCAGGGGTCTGATGTTTCAATTCATCACTCCTGCAAATAGAATACATAAAACAACAAATTCTGTATACAATGATTGGTAAAAAAAATCTCTTTGGGAGATGTATGATGACCCCTCATTATGGTGGGAGCACTTAAAATTAGAGTTAAGACAATGATTGATTTCTCTTAGTAAGACAAATAAGGATTCAGAGCAAATGCAATATCAAAAAAACAGGCACCAGCTACAAAAATTAATGAGTTAAGCTCAGCACACAAAACATGATTATACACAGCAAATTAAGGCAATCCAACAAGAAATGAAGAATTTCCATAATAAACAAACTGTCTCTTTAACTATGCAACAAAAGTATGGGACCCAGGGGAAACTAGACAATGTATGCCCCTTATTAAGTTGTGCTGAACGGGTGAAGAAAAAACAAATGGATGCAATTCTAGATAAAAAATAATGTACTGCAAAAAAACACAGCAAGACATTTTAAGAAAGGTTTCAAACTACATGACAGATTTATTGAGTAAATAGTCTGAGGATCTGCAAAGCTTCTCTACCCTCTTTAATTTACTCCCTTTACCTGAGTGTCCTGCTGAGACAAAAGGTGCTTATAATGCCTGTTACCCCCCCCCTCCGAAGTGGAGCAGGCAGTGGCCTCTCTCAACACAGGAAAAGCCCCAGGTAAAGATGGGCTTACTACAGAGCTTTATAAATTCATAGGTCCCAAAATGTTTAAAGAACTTGTTGCAGTATTTAATTATAACATCATCAATGATACCATCTGACTGGAGATGTCATCAGGTTTAGTAATTTGTTTATATAAAAAAAGAGATAAAAGCTGTTTTAACAACTGGAGGCCTATTAGCCTTCTAAATACAGATTTTAAAATCCTTGTGAAGCTACTGAATGCAAGATTGTCACCTATAGCCACACACTTAATATCCCAGGCCTAGGTGTGTGCCATCACAGGAAGGTCTATGGTTGATCGCTTGCTATTATTACGTGAAGTGATAGAAACAGATAATTTAGTGGGTCTAAAAGTATGTTTTATCCTTGGATCAAACAAGAGTTTTTGATTCAGTAAGCCACAACTTTCTATGGTTATATGTTAAGATGTTATGGGATACCTGACACATTTGCTACTTGGTTAAAATGCTTATATAAAAATACAATAATCACTCCATTAATTTTTGTTTTTTTGGAAAATATGGTACCCATACATAGAGGGTGAGGCAGGGGTGCTCTCTTAGCCCACTCCTCTATGTATATAGCATGGATCCATTACTAAGACTGCTGAATGATTGTGTTTTTTTACACCAATACAAATGCCACAGCAAAGGCTCCCTGTTACTGCCATCACCTATGCAGATAACCTGTGTCTACTTTTTTGATACACAAGCAGTAGAGATGGCAATGCATTTCTGTGACTGCTATGGTAAGGCCTCAGGGGTATATCTGAATGCTTCAAAAAGTATAGGTAGGAAATTAAGAGAGGGTTTTACACCTGATATGCAGGTTGCGGGAATCTCTCTCTGACCAAAGAGCCAATTCAGATTCTTGGACTAGAATATTGGTGGGATCGGATGGAACTTCTAAATTGGGACAAAAAATACAACAAGGCAGAGAAACAGCTTCTGGATGGAATAAATAGGGTATGAGTAAACTTAAATGAGTTTACTTAGTAAAAACATATCTTTTACCTTTTTTTTATTTATCAGTGCAGTCCCTCCCTCCCAAAGAGACAGAAAATACTGTTCTCAGTATTTTCTTTCAGCCATTTGGGGCACTCGACTGAACCCAATTAAGAGAAATATTTATATTTGCTGGTACAGAAACATGGATTAAACATGGTTAACCCCATCCTGTTTTTCTTTTGCAATTTTTTATTTAATAATATCAGACCTCTATGCATGCAGGAACAAAGAAATTGATCAAGTTTATTTCAGCATACAGTAATATCATGGTATCTAGGGTGTATTTTAGGGACACAAAAAGCCTTTAAGATGGTAACATAAGCCCCACAATACTTGAGATGGTTTTGTTAGGTTGAAACAATGGCACAATACTAACTCAGACCTTATCACTAAAACAAAAAAGCAGATGCATCAATAAGTTATAAACCAATTTTTTTATTGAACTAGACAACTTTACAAATTGTCCAAAAGAATGTTTACCAGAATTACGAAACCTAATTAAAGATACAAGGATTCCCAAAAAAGTCTGAGATGTACAGTGGTTATGCTGCCACGAACGCTTAAATGTCAAAGTGAATCAAAAGCATAAAATGATGAAAGAGCATATCTGCTCAAGACTAAATGGTATGGTAGAATTAGAGACAATGATTCATCTGTTTTTTACTTGTAGTTATATTGTGGGGTTCTGGGATTATGTTGCATTACACTGGTGATGCTCCATTTTTTCACAAGTTTCCTATCAAAACTAATTTATGGAAAATATGGCATTGGGTGGGGTAGATGGGAAAAGAGTGCATTAAATATTATATTTGTGGTAGTGGAGTGGTATATCTGGAACACACATTGTTTTTTTACACTGCAACAAAAGCAGACTTCTCATGTGGAATTGTTGGCAGAAATTACAAAAGAATTGCACTTGATTTATTATACTGAAAAGGTTACTCAGACTGCACAGTTCATATCAAGAATGTGGAGAAATTTGCCATGGGTTATGGACTCTGATGTACCTGTTACATGAATGAATTTGTTTTGTAAAGAGTTATGAAATGTTATTTACAGAATGTTTAATGTTTTTTTCTGTTATATGTTATATGTGTATGATTTCATGATTTACCATAAAAACAAATTCCCCTGCTATTTTGGAGAAGTGCCATGGAATCTTTAACATCCACCTGAACTACCACCAGAAGAGGCAGATGGGACCTCGGTTTAACGTCTCATCCGAAAAACAGATATGAATAATAATGACGGGTTAATGAATAATGTAAGTCAGCAATTAGGAATGTGGGTAACCTGAAATTCAGTGCTCCCTCTGACAAGCATAAAATACATAGACAATTTTGCTATGCAAAGTTTTGGAACTGCAAGACAAATTACAACCGCTTGGGAATTAAAATTCAGAATAGTAAAAGAGAAGGAGGTGAAAAGAGTGGGTTGACCATAAGGGAAAAAGAAGCCCAGAATACTTGGAATAAGAGAAATGTATTTTCTGGTTAAAATACTGCTGAGGTTTGGTTTAGTGTACCAACCAGTAATTGTTTGACTCATCTTACACAAGATAAAGATAATACTATCTCTGATGTCATTCCACCTTAATGGAAAATAAATCTAAAGACTTAATGCTGCTTAAGGAGAAGAAAACTAAGAAAGTGAGGAAGATGGTATTCTCTTTTGTCTTGGAATGTTGCAGGACATTGAACGAAATGTGCTGACCTCGAATATAAGGATTTCAAAAGGATACATAGATACATAGACAGTGTCAGCAGATAAGTGCCTATGGCCCACCCAGTCTGCCCATTTGAGCTTGTAAGGTCAGTTTATGTTTTCCTAGAAGTCTGTTGCCCCTTACCCCTGACCTCCAGAATTCCTTTATGTCTATCTCATGCATTCTTAAATCCTGTGATGGTTTCAGCCCCCACCACTTCCTCTGGCAGGGTGTTCCACTTGTCCACGCCCATTCTGTGAAGAAATTCTTCCTCACGTTTCCTCTGAAACGTCCTCCTTCCAACTTCATCCCATGCCCTCTAGTCCTGGAACATCTTTTTCACTTAAAAATAGTGTATTCCTGTACCCTGTTCCTCCCTGTAAGATACTTGTATGTCTCTGTCATATCCCCTCTCTCCCTTCTCTCCTCCAGGGAGTACATGTTCAGTTCCTTCAACCTGTCCTCATAGGACTTGTGATGCAATCCATGCACCATCTTTGTTGCCCTCCTCTGAACCTTCTCTACCTTGTCTATGTCCTTACGTAGGTAAGGTCTCTAGAACTGTACACTGTACTCCAGGTGGGGCCTCACTACTATCTTGTATAGTGGAATTATGACCTCCCTTTTCCTGCTGGTGATGCCCCTGCCTAGGCATCCCAGCATCCTATTTGCTTTACCTGCTGCCTTGTCACACTGTTTCCCTACCTTGAAGTCATCAGAGATGAAAACCCCAAGATCCCTTTCCTGCTTGGTGCATGCTATATCCTCACCCCCCAACTGATATATTATGCCAGGGTTTTTGTGCCCCATATGCATTATCTTGCACTTCTTTGTATTGAATTTCAACTGCCAAATCCCTGACCATTCTTCAAGTTTCTGCAGGTCCCTTCTCATTCTGTCTACGCCCTGTGGTGTGTCTACTCTGTTACAGAGCTTTGTGTCATCAGCGAACAGCGATCATTATATATATATATATAGAGAGAGAGAGAGAGAGAGTGCAGAAATGGGCAGATTGGAGTGGGGGGGCTGATACTTTATGTAACGTATGATGAGTTATTACATGATCCTGTATTATTGTCTAGTTTTCATGACTGTTTGATATTAAAAGTTTGCAATGATAAGAATTCTTTACTTTTGGTTGATGTTATAATCCTTTCATTTTGGTTAAAATTAATAATCACCCCCCAAAATTTTTATTTATTTATTTATTGAAAGTTTTACCAGGAAGAACATACAGAACAGCAAGTGCTTGTTTCTAAATGCATCCTGGGGAGAGGAGGAAACAAATTGGGGGAATCAGGCAAAGTACATAAACAGATTATCAGTAAAAATACAAAATGAAAAAGCAGCAAGCAGGTAAGGGGAAGAGTTAACAAGCACAATACAGAAAAGAAGCACAAAAATACAGCAGAATTAGAACAATTTACAAAACTTACAAAAAATATAATACAAATTCATACATATAATACAGGGTTATAGCATATATATATAGTTATTTACAGGCCTAAATCACTCAGCAGCAGCACAGCTTGAGTTGAAAGATACATAGGGGAGTGTATCAGGAGGGTTAGAGACAGGTGCAGGGGGTGTTGAAATGGTTTTAAATGAGGGAATTGCAAATCTGAGGGGAAGGGGCAAAGTTAATGTAGTGTGGAAGTGAGTTTCAAAGATTTGGGAACCTGTAGGAGAAGGCAGCCTGACCTGCTGAAGAGGTCCACTGGGGGACAGATAAGGTGAGAGGATCAGAGTTTCTAAGCAAATAAGAGGGAGTGGTAAGGGTGGAGAGGAAGAAGGATAGGTAGGAAAGCAGGGACTGGGACCAGAATTTAGCCATGAAGCTGGCACAATGGGCACTATGTCAGTCCTCTAATGAGGGGAGGGATAGAGATTGGTGATGGTTACCGTGGTAAGTGGGGGGCAGTCAAGGGTGAAATGGCAGAAGGCATGGAAGAGTGTTTCCAGTCTGGTTAAGGAGGAGGAGGATGGAGTGGCATAGTAAACTACGTCCCCATAGTCGAAAATGGGGAGAATAATTTTTTGTACAATAGACCATCAGGTTGGCAAAGGGATACAACCCCACTTGCAGTATAGAGCACCCAGTTTAGGGTGAAGTTTCTTGTGCATGGCCTTTATGTGTAAAGAAAAATTGAGGTGACAGTTAAGCCAGACCCCAAGGTATCTAAAGGAGGAGCAGTCCTCGAGCAGTGTCCCATCCAGGGTGTGGAAGGAAGGGTGGGGAGCTGAGTGAGTCTTTGCTTTGTGCTGAAGGTCATGAAGACTGTTCTCTTTGCATTTAGGAAAAGTTGGTTTGAGTGAAACCAGAGCTGAACATTATCAAAGTCATGCTGGAGTCTGGAGACCACATCGGTTATGTTGGGGCAGATGCATACAAGACAATGTTGTCCACATACATATGGAGAGCAATATGGGGACAGGCAGTGAGCAGGTTGTTTAGGAAGATATAGAACAGCAGGGAGCCAAGGGCGGAGCCTTGGGGCACTCCAGTGGTTATGGATGGGGGGGAGAGAGTTGTAAACCCTGATGGATTGTGACCTGCCTACTAGGTAAGAGTGGAACCAGCTGGTGTCCTCATTAGATAGCCCTGCATTGGACAGATTAGTTAAGAGGAGGGGATGTGACACAGTGTCAAAAGTCTTGGTGAGGTCAACGTAGATGGTAGAGGTGATATGTCCCCGATCCATGCCTATTTGGATGGAATCAGTGATCCTCAGCATGAAGGTAATGATGGAATGGGATCTCCTGAAACCGGATTGATAGGGGATGAAAAAGTAAGTGGAGTCAAGGAAGGAGGAAAGCTTAGATAGTACTAGATGGTCCTGTAGTTTAGTGAGAATAGGGAGGAAAGAAATAGGGGGGGAGTTTCCAGGGGGGGAGGAAGGGTCACCACCCTAAGGGAGGGAAACAACAGTAGCATATTTCCACTCAGCAGGAGCAGAGGTGAGGGAGTAAGAAAGATTTAGTAGAGAGGCGAGAGGTGATACGATAGCGAGGGCTGATAGATAGAGCATTTTGGCATCCAGTCCAGAGAGGCACTTACCCTTGAAGGGGTTGAGTGTTATAAAAGCATTAAAGACTTCCTCAGCAGTAATGGGGCTAAAGGAGAAAGAGTGTGTAGAGGAGACAGAACAGAGGGAATTGTAGTCAGCAGAGGCCCGAGGAGAGAGTAGGGACAAGGTGCAGGAGGTAAAGAAGGTGTTAAACTCCATTGCTACAGACTGAGGGTATGACAATGTGCTGTTGCCAATTTTGAGCACAGGTGTGGGGGGCTGGGATGGGGTGGAATAGGGATTTGATCACCCTCCAGAACTTGGAGGGGTGATTTATGCTAGATACAGTAGGAAGGTGTCCTTGAAGTAGTCTGCCTTGGCAAGTCTGATTGCTCTGGTACAGGCATTTCAAAGCATTCTATATTTCTGGAAATCAGCAGGGAGACCAGTAGATTTGTAGGTCTTCCATGCTTGGTCCCTAACTGGAAGGCAGGCCAAGAGATCGTCGGAGACCCAGGGCAGGTGAGTACCCCACACACGGATCTGTTTCAGTGGCTCATATTTCTCCAAAGAGGAGAGAAGTTCTGACTTAAAATAAGCTAGTGCCAAGTTGATGGAGAGGGCACGGGTGATATATGACCAGTCGGTGCTAGACAGATCAGTTAGGAGAAAAGGGATATCCATGGAGTTATAGGACCAGATCAGTAGGGTTTTGGGGAGGGGATTTGGGACAGTGGATTTTCCGAACTGTGTATATCAGTTGATGGTCGCTTAATGAGTCAAGGAGTAAGCCAGCTGCTATTATATGGTGTGGGTGGGAAAAGAGGACCCAGTCAATCAGGGAGTGGTTGGAATATTTGGTATTTAGAGGGAAGGATTCGTTTAGTAGCTGGGTGAGGTTTAGGGCAGCTATGTCTTGTCGTATTTTGGAGTGCGGTGGGGCAAGCCAATTCATGTTGAAACCTCCCAGGACATGAAGTTTGCCATTAGCCACATGTGTTTGCAGGGAGGCTAAGAGATTGGTGATTGATGATTTGGGTGCAGTGGGGCGGCAGTAGAAGCCAGTGATTAAAATAGGGACAGAGCAAGGGAAGGTGAGTTTCACCAGCAGGGATTCATGAGACTGAGGAATGGATATTGCAAGTATAGTGTGAATGTGAGGATAGAGGCAACATACATGGCCATTCCACTGCCCTTACTACTTTCAGACCGGCCCTGGTGGATGAGGGAGTAGCTGAGAATGGAGATGTAAGCATTATCGATGTGCGGTCTTAGCCAGGTTTCTGTAATGATTAAAACATCAGGGATGAGAGAAAGGGAGAAATGTGGAGCAGTTAGATTTTATTGAGGAGACTCCTGATGTCTGAGTGAGCTAGTTCAAGACCATGGGGAAGCTGCATAGGTGTGGCAGAGTCAGGACCTGGATTAGATTCAATGTCGCCTGCTAACAATTCCAAATTTAATGATCCAAAATTTTGGAAAATATTTTCAGATACACTTTTTACATACTGGGGAACGTAGATTTCTGTAAAATACTAATAATGGGAGACTTTATCTCAAGAGTAGGAAATCTTGTAGAATAGATTCATAAGGAACCTTTTCCTGTGTGGTAAACATTATACCAGAAAGAGTAAGTCTCGATATGAAAACTAATGTGAATGAAGATCTTAGTCTAGAATTCATTAGAAATCATCAACTTATATTTATGAATGATAGATTGCAAGGTGATAGTCCAGGTAACTGTACTTATTTTTCTGGACAAGGGTCTTTGGTTATAGACTTTTTTTTTACGTCAACCAAATGATTTAGTTAACTATTTATGGATGAAGATCATTACTAAGGCTGAAAGTTATCATTTCCTTTTGAACACTATGCGGTTGGTTAAAACAGCACCTTACAGGTTAGAATCACAACCTGGTGTCATAATTAATAACACAAAAGTTGAATATTGCTGGAATCGGGTGACACTGGATTGTCAGCAATGTCTGTAACTTAAAAACAAATTTGAACTTTCCCTAAGTGGTAATGTGAGCCCTTCCATATTTTATCAACTTTTTACTGACCAAATGGATAATATGAAAAATAATTTAAAAGAACAGTTGAGGGGTAATCAAACCCATATTCACAAATCTTAGTTTTATAGTGATTGCAAGTCTCAGCAAGAACACTATGAAGAATTCTCTGATTCACTAAAACATATCCATCTAGAGAAAAGAAAAAGAAACCTGAGTATTTTCAGGAAAAAATATAAGGCGTGTATCAGAAGAGCAAAAGATTAATATGTACAAAGAACTATGGGTGAAAATGTTGATGGTGGTGAATCTCGGGGATGATAAAAGTTTTTGGAGCCTTGTGGCCAATGGCACATTGAATTATTAAACCCAAATTGACAGCTATATTGAGTCTCATATAAGGGTTAAATATTTCTCTTCTTTGCTATATAATCCTGATAAATCTCATAACTAGTTTTGGAAAATATGGCATGATTTATTTATTTAAAAGTTTCACCAGGAAAGGCGCACTGAACAGTCAAGTTGCTTGTCTCCAGGTGCATCCTAGGGGGAAGGGGGGAAGGGAACAGTGTACAAAATACATAGGACATGACAAAGATAAAACATACAATTCTAGTAAATATACAACAAAGTGCAAGACATGTGACATGCTTTCGATCAAAAAAGGTACATTTAAGAGTTAGTTATAGTACTTAGCTTGGTAAATACATAATAGGTGCTCACTGCAGTAGTTTAAATGAAAAGGGATGGGTTTGCGTGAGACAGAAAGAGGAGAGGAGAGTAAAAAGGAAGGTTTAAAGTAACCCTTTTAAATATGTGGACAGCATTATATGTACATTTGTTGTTTGTAGACAATAATTGATGTACAATAGTGAAAGGGAGTAGACAGTGAGGTCGCAATCATAGAGGTGAGGACATGCAATATTTATGATAGTACTAGGAAAATATGGTGAGATAGTAATATAGTGAGAGGGAGTATGGAGGATTTAACAGCAGGTGCAATTTGGAGTGATAAAATTTTGCAGGGCTAAGGAGATGGTGTGATGGGAAGAGGAGTGTCTTATTTGATATGGTAGTGCGTTCCACATTTTAGGGAAGAAGTAAGATAAAGCTGCCTGTCCTACTCAGCTGGCTTGGTGAGGAACTGCCATAGAGTGGGAGTTATTGGATCTAAGGGAGTGAGGGGGTGGAGGGGTGGATAGTGAGAAGGAGAGGTAGGAGAGGAGAGACCCAAACCAAAATTTAGAGATAAATTTAGCAGTATGGGAAAGATGTTTGCAAGTGAAGGGAAATCAAGGGAATGGTAGAGGTCACAGTGATGAGCTGGGGGAGGGGGATGTCCAGAATGAAATGACCAAAGGAGTTGAAGAGGGTGTCCAAACTGGTTAGAGAAGACTTGGGAGCAGCACTATAGACTTCATCACAGTAGTCAAAAATAGGGAGTATCATCTTCTGAATGAGTTCTCACCTCGCCGATTTCCCACAGCTTTCAATGGTTTCAGGAAATAAAAGTGCTGGAAGCCATTCTTGCCACTGAAAGTAATGAGACCCCAGTCCAGATAACATTCCAGTGGATTTCTATAAGCAGGACCATGAATGGTGGGGTATAGTGCTTACTTTCGTTTTTTTTATAAATTTACCCAACATGACAGGGATTTATTTAACTAAAAAAAAATGATTAGCATTTTGCTCATGAAAGTGCTAAATCTTTGTGAAAATGCATAGCTCTTGCCTCAGTGTGTTTAACAAACACAACACTTTTAGAAACTCTATATAAATACTTTCTGTACAGTTAGTATAGTCCCAAGAAAAAAAAAAACACTAATCAATTATTTAAAACCCTGCATGATTACTGTATTATTCTTACTCTTACTTACTCTTGGAAAGGTAATAATATTGTACCAGTTCCTACAAAAGTGACAAAACTAACCCCATGATGTAGATGTATAGGCCCATTAGCCTTCTAGATATAGTAGCTGAACTATATGCCAGTGTTCTACTTGGCCAGCTACAAAAATCCTTAGAAAATAATTCCCCTCTATTCAAGTTACAAGCTGGATTTGGAGAGGGAAGAAGCACAATTGATAACTGTTTCATTTTTGCTCACCTTGTTGAAAAATATGCTAAAATAAGGAAGAAGAAATTGTTTGCCATATTCTTTGATTTCAGCTCTTCTTTCAACACTTCAGCCAGAAACAAACTCAGGAGAAAAATGATTCATAGTGGCATTGATCCAGATTTAGATTTATTAATTAAAAATCTTTAATGGATATAGTACATGGGCAAAGGTAAACTATAACAGATGTGGTAGCTTCACTGATAAGACTATTTCCAATTATGGTGTGAGACAAGGATGTGTGATAGCCTCCACTCTTTTCAACATCTATTTAAATAACGTTCTAATACAGTAAAGTCATGGAAGGTTCTGTTCTCTCAAGATTTTATAGGTTGACATCCCAGTTTTGATCTATTCAGGCACTCTTGTTCTCTTTTTACTCTCTCAAGGTGGCATGCAAAAAATGTTACATTATTAGTGAAATTTTATGACCACTCTGTACTTATAATAATCTTAGACAAATATAAATCATTAATTATTGGAAGTAATAAAACCAATATGAAATGGTCCATTAAAGGGAAACTAACATATTAAAATACTAATTGCCAGCAGATTTGGCCTTACAGTCTATCGAGTCTGCTCGAACCTCAGATCCCTAGTTGGGTGCCGAGGCCCCCCCCTTGTGTTCCAGAAACCCCTATCATCCATCCCCATCCCCCTAGGCCAGGCCATCATCTGATACATCCACTTTCTGTGTCTGTCCCACCCTCTCTTGAAGCCCTCCACTGTGGATCTCTGAACCAGCTCACCAGGCAGTGCATTCCAAGGGTTCACCACCCTCTCAGTGAAAAACCTCCTCCTCTTCTTCCCCACACTTCCACCTTCCAACTTCAAACCATGCCCTCTGGTGATACCTACCTGCTTTAGTCTAAAGATCCCTCCATGTTTACCATCTTTATTCCTTGAGGTACTTGAGGCCGCAATCATGTCCCCCGTCTCCTCTCCTCCAATGAAAACAGGCAGAGCTCCTCAAGTCTGTCCTCATCGTCAAATCCCTAGTCCCTCATCATCTTAGTTGCCCTCCTCTGTACCCTCCCCAGGAGCTGTATGTCCCTCTTCAAGTGTGGTCTCCAGTACTGTACACAGTACTCAAGGTGTGGTCTAACCAGTCCATTGTACAGTGACAGAGTCACTTCCCTGCTCCTAGAGGTGATCCCCCTTATGATGCATCCCAATATCCTGTTTGCCTTGCTAGCTGCTCTCCTGCACTGCTCAGAGTTATTCATACATGCAACCACCATGACCCCTAGGTCTTTTTCCCCTGTTGAGGCCTTCAGCTCCTCCCCTCCCAGGGTGTACCTGTGTTTAGGGTTTCCCCGTCCAAGATGTAACACCTTGCACTTGGTGATATTGAAATTTAATTTCCATGTGTGAGCCCAGCTTTCCAGGGCGTCCAGGTCCTCTTGCAGGGCCAACCTCCCCTCTTCCCCCTCAACTACTGCTCCCATCTTGGAGTCATCAGTGAAGAGACTCATTTCACACCCTATACCCTCCCTGATGTCCGATATGTATGCATTAAATAGTATCAGACCCAGGACCAAGCCCTGCGGTACCCCACTACCGACCTCTCTAGGATTCGAGAGCTCCCCACTGACCACTACTCTCTGGGTGCATCCAGCTAGCCAGTTTTCAATCCATCTGACCATCAAAGGGCCTACTCCCAACCCCATCAGTTTCTCCACCAGACCATTGTGGGGGACAGAGTCAAATGCCTTGCTGAAGTCCAAGAATAATACATCCACAGGCTTTCCCCTGTCCAGTTCTGATGTTACCCATTCATAGAACTCCACAAGATTGGTTTGACATGATCTACCTGGCACAAACCCATGTTGCCAACTATCCTGACCTCCCACCTCCTCCAAGTACACCCCCAATCATTCCTTTAGTATAGTCTCCATTAATTTTCCCACCACCGAGGTCAAACTGATGGGTCTATAGTTACCTGGTACTTCCCTCTACCCCCCTTTATGGATTGGCACCACATGTGCCTCTTGCCAATCCCTAGGTACCCTCCCTGTCTTAACCGACCTGTTGAAGAGCTCCGTCAGGGGTGCAGTCAGTATGTCCGCCAATTCCCATAGTACTCTCAGATGAATGCCATCCGGCCCAGGAGATTTGTCTTTCTTTAGGATCTTGAGGGCTAACCACACCCTTTCGGTGGAGATAGCATCATCAGTCCCCTCCATCTTACTGGCCTTTTTATCCTTATCCTGATGTGACACCCCTGGGGTACCTCTCCCTCCCTCCCTCTTTCTCCATTTCTGTTGCTCCCCTGATCCCACTCCCTGCTGCTTCTATCCCCATCACGCCTTGCTTCGTAGATATTCCATCCCCCTCCCTAGTGAACACAGAGACGAAGTACTCATTTAATACCTCTGCCTGGTCCCTCGCCTCTTCCACCCACCCTCCTTCTGATCTCAATCTGCTGAGATGGCCCTTAGTTTTTCTCCGCTCCCCAATGTACCAGAAGAACCCCTTTTCCCCTCCATGTATCCCCTGTGCCAGCTGCTGCTCTTTACAGGACTTTGCCCCCCTCACCATCTGGGTGACTTTTCTAGATGCAAGATGGTACATTTCCTTATCCCTGTCCCCTCTTGTTGTTTTATATTTTTTGTAGGCCTCCTTCTTTTCTCTGACTGCTACCTGAACCTCACTGGACCACCAGCATGGTTTATGTGACCTTGCTCCTTTACGTTTCACCTTAGCACAGGTCCCAACTGCCTCATGAAGTCCCCATTTTATGACCTCCTATCTCTTTTCCACATTTGGCATTGATGTAATCCCCTTCAAGTGATCCTTCAGAATATTTCCCATGCCCACAAAGTTTCCCCCCCTGAAGTCCACTGCCAGTGTCCTAGATCTCCCTCCCCCACAATGATTATTTGAAACAAGACAGTATTGTGGTCTCTCCCAGTCAGGGGATCCTCTACAACCAGGTCCCTTACCAGATCCCCATCTGCCAGAACCACGTCCAGGACATGCCCCTCCCTTGCGGGATCCATCACATGCTGTGTTAGGAACACATCCTGGAAGCTGTCCAGCAGCCTCTGCTCCTTGGCCACCTTAGAGGACATGGTTCCCCAGTTTGTACCTGGCATATTAAGGTCCCCCATCAACACCACTCCTTCCCCTTTTGGTCCACACTTGGCAATGATGTTGTCCAGCAAACCATCCTCCTGAACATCACCCATCCTTGGGGGCCTATATACTACCCACAGCTTGACCTTCCCACCTGCTGGGGTTCTTAAGGTGACCCATAAGGCCTCCACGTTTTCCTCTGCCTCTTCTGCCCTAGCAATTTCTATGTCATCTCTAATGAACATAGCCACTCCACCCCCTCTGCCATCCTTTCTATCCTTCCTAAGCATAGTGTACCCCCACACGTTTGAGGTCCCAGTCATGGGTTTTTTTGGCCACGTTTCCATGACCGCTGCCACATCCACCTCGAATAGCATGGTTTGAACTCTGGCAACTTGTTTCCCAAGCTCCTGGCATTTACTACACCACCCCCACCCCTACCCCTTATCCCTGATCCCTTTGTCAAACCCCACCCAGGTTCCTTATACTTCCATCCTCCTCTGCTCCTCCTGAAACCTCCACCTCAGTCTGTTTCCTCCCCTTGGGTTTGAAGCTACTCTCCTTATCCGAGGAAAGGGCTTCTGGTCAGCCCCTCCCTTATCCCTCCTCCCCTCACAAATTTGAACCCCACCTTTCTTGAATGTAGTCAGCCATCCCCTGTTTAATGACTCCTTCCCTAATGGGGCAAGATGAAGCCTGTCCTTGGCATACAGTCCCTTATCCTCCCAAACTCCTTTCCAGTTCCCAACACCCCAACCCACCCTCTTCACCCCACTTCCTGAGCCAGTCATTAACCTCTGTGATCT
This sequence comes from Neoceratodus forsteri, assembly GCA_016271365.2. NCBI lineage: Eukaryota > Metazoa > Chordata > Ceratodontiformes > Ceratodontidae > Neoceratodus > Neoceratodus forsteri. The sequence goes on from CM028129.1 coordinate 879,668,610, forward strand.
TCATTTTTTTCTCCACTGAGGCCTTTGGTACTGGCAATATCTCTGAAAAGGAAACGTTGCATCTATTATCCTGACAGACTCTGGCAAGTTCTTGGAATCTTGCTTGGATTTCCAAAACGCTATTTCCCTCTAGATCGTTAGTTCCCAAATGCACCTGGAAATCCGGTTTCCCTCCACAATCCCTAACCAGTTCATACACCATGAACTTTGCTCTGTGCACTGTCAGCCCAGAGATACTCACTACCTTCACCTGGCTATGGCATCCTCCCTCCTGTCCCTCCCGCTGGATGTCCCTAATCATCGAGTCTCGCAATAACAGAACCTTAACACCATCATCCTTATGGTTACCTCCACTATGCACTCTCATCCCCCCATCCCCCCCTTTATTTGTGATCTCAATTCCATGGGAGTCTTCCTGCCTTATTAGGAACCCCCTTGTCACCCTCCCCTTTCTGCCTTCCTTGTTATTTTGACCACTTAACTCAGACCTCCGCAAATAAGTGTTCCCTTTAACCCTCTCTTATCAGAACCATTTATCCTGGCCCTGATGGTTTCCCCTTCTCCCACACTGCCATCCTCCCCCCTTGTAATAGTACCCCTACCTCCAGAGGCAATCTGTGGGTCCCCTTTACCTAGGGCCCCATCCTTGGTACAGACCCCCTTGCTGAAGGGGGGCCCCTTCCCGCCTCCTTGTCTCCCAGTTTCTCTCCAATTGTGCTCTCCTCCCTCATGTCTGCAATATGTTGCATCTCCCCCATCTGCTTAACATTTATGTTTCCCCTTCTCCCTCTGGGACTATTTCTATCCTTTCCATTGCCAGTCTGTGATGCCCTATGGGTATCCGACTCCCTCCCCCCCGGCCACTGCATCAGTTTCCTCATTTTCACCAACCCCTTCCTCCCCCTCTAGGCTGCTTAGTAGCTCAAATGTATTGTAACACTCTATGCCAGCCTCCAATAAGTAACCCGAGTTTCCCCCGACTGCCCCTCTTCCTCCCCTCTTGCTCTGTTCTCCTTAGGAGCTCCTTTCCCACAGTCTTCTCTTTTAGGCTTCCCCACAAGAGCCCCTCCCTTCTCAATGTCTGTTCTTCTAGGCTGCCCCACAATAGCCCCATTGACTCTTCCTCCACTCTTTCTTTTATATCAAATGTTTACCCTGTATGCTTTCCGCTTAGCATCAACATCCTATCAAGGGTCCTCTGTCCCTAATATCCCCCTCCTGCTTGCTGTAACATAATGGCCTGTAATTTCTGAGCATTGCCCCAGCCTCCCCACAGCCCCACCCTTCTGCTGTCCATATCCACACCCCTTATCCTTGGACACCCCACCTAACTCCCCCAGCTTACTCCTTAACCAATATACTTCACTCCTGATACAATATAGCTGTCTACAGAGTGGGCAGCCTCCCTCTCTCCAGGCCCAATTGAGAATTATTGCCATCCCACAGCCTGTGCAGCCTACAACCCTTCCAAAGATGCCGGCCATGGTGGAATATGGTCACCTTGTTTGTCCCTCTCTGTTTATAATGGCACACGCCCCTTTTCTCAGTCCCTTCCCTTGGAATACAGTCTCTCTCTATACTAACTGCAGTTATTTACAAACCCAATTTCAACCCCACCAATAAAGTTCCCAAGTCTCACAGACACATACAATCCAGTGTGTGTCAAGTCCCACTAACAGTGTGTGTATGCAGACATCAGGTACCATATGATGTCATAGGCCCACCAGTTCCTGTTGCTTCAAATCTCAGTCACAAACAGAAATGCACAGCCCTTCAATCCCAACCCCCAGTGGCTTTTCAGTATTTAAGAAAGCCTACAAAACAGGGTGGGTGGGAGAGCTCTACCAACACCAGGCAAACATCACATTTAAATTTCACTCCAATTATCACTGCCAAACAAGTGTTCACAAGCCCCAATAGTTACAATATCACAGCCCAAGTAACAGTTCTAACTGCTTGAGATTAATAAGTATTATCATTATTTAGAAGTCACATTCACAAATAATTTTTCATGGAACTTGCATATTAAGTCACTGATACAGGACAGCAAGCAATTACTTAAAGGGCTCTTTTGGGTGTAATACTAAGTCTGGTGGCAGAACTGTATCCCCAATGCTTAAGGCACTTAGGTGAAAATTTAGTAGCAGAATTTTGTATGCAGGTGAGATATGAAGTGATAGGAACATAGATAAAATAGATAGTGCCTTCAGTAGTATCCATAAAAAGCTATTATGCCTTCCGTTGGCTGCCCGAAGAAAAATAACAAATCTGGCACTGGAGATAGAGTGAAAGGCATTAATAGAATAAGTACCAACAGCTCAGGCAAAAGACAATACACCTCACCTGTTGCTGCACTTCCATTGGCTGCCCCAATCTTGATAAGTTAGGGAAGAACTGGGATTCCTGCCCATTAAATTCTTTATCACATCGGTTAGAATTGCTTATTAGATTAAACTCGTGCATTTTTCCACAGAGAGATTATCCTATGTGGGCTTAAATCAAAAAATTGCATTTTGTGGTAAAAATTGCATTTCCACATGCTTCACTAGGTTAAAAATGTGCTTGCTATTAATGGATATTTCTGTCTTCAGAACTAAGTGAGTAGTGGGGTTAAAATTAGCTATAAATATTCAAAGGTTATGAGACAATCACTTTGAGATACTACTCACCAGTTTGCGATGGAAACAATTAGAAAACTGAAATGCTCCAACTAGTTAGCTAATAACACAAAATAACATTCTTTACAACCATATTTGAATTTGATGAAGGTCCCCATTGAAAGAAGGATTGTTACAATATATAGTTTTGAGTTACACCTAGTAAAATTTCAGAAAAGAGGTATTCTAATGGTTCCATGTCAACACATTATCCACGATGATGCCTGACAGTGACAGGAACAATGCCAACTGTCAGCATTGTTCCAGTCTGGGCAAAATGCTTTTTTGCAGGGGACTGTGCTCCCCCTGCACCCCCCTCCATCTCTAAATATCCAACTCTGAGTTGAAGTTGATTCAAGGTGGGGACGAAACACCAGGAGTCATGGTGCCATTGTATAGCGGACCACCACAGCGACCTGGCTATAATATTTTCATTGTGCTGACAGTATACCTATTCGAATAAACAAGTAACCTCTGTTTCATAGTTATACAATTGTAATCTTGAATGTATTGAAAATTTATTGCATGTTGTTATCTGTCCTTGATATAACAATATCATTGAAAAATACATTGGGGAATTTTTTGCAAAATGTCATTTTCTTACTAAATATAAACTGCATCAAATATTTAACTCAGAAGATACTCAATTGTTAGAACCCTTGGCTAAATTTATGTTGGCTGCCTACAGGATTAGAGAAAAGCAATGATTTATCTTTCATCTATGCTACCAATCTATGAAAATATGCTTTTTCTAGAACCCATCATATGTAAGAAGATTACTGTGTCATGCTAGTATTGTACTGCCTTATATTTGCTGGCCAGTTAGATCTTGGTAACATTGACTTCTGGGAGTCAGAAAGGATATCAGTAAAGGACTTTGGTCCATATTACATGCTGGTATTCAGCATTAGCTAATGCACTACTACTACTAGTGGGTTCTGATATTTGGAGTCCTATGCCTGCTTGTGGTACTGTCATTTTATGTCTGTATTGACTATTGCTTATTATGATTTGGTATTACTAAGGCTTATTCCTCCTTGGTTTACATACTTTTTAGAAAGCATTATTTAAGCAGCATTACCTAGCTCCAGCAGGCTGTGAGAGATAGACTGGCAGTCAACTATGTGCAATAACATTGGCTGTGCGGGGTTGATCTTTTTATTTTAGACTGTTCTTGATTTGCACAAACTCACTGGGCCTGTTTCTTAAAGCTCCCCGAACAGCGTAAGGGGCTTGCTCCACAAGAAATGGTGCAAAGTGCCGCTTACACCAAAAGATGTGCCAGGAGCAATTCTCAAATGCAGACTGCATCAACCGCAGGCTGTGTTCACCAAAGGGGGTTTTCTCTGTCCTTGTGGCACAAAATTGGTATGGTGCTAGGGGGCATGTAGCAGAAGCAAGCTACCATATCCCCTAACTTGGGATTCCAAAAACCCTCCCACAATGCAAAGTTCTAGGGCTGGTTTAAGGGTACTTAGAATGCTACCCTCTGGAAAGGTTAGTACACTTGTGCCACTCACAGAGCTCTCCCTGCCATTCCCCCCATCCTCAATCCCCTTTTATTAATACTAATCCCATCCCTGGTGGTCTAGCAGCCTCCCAGCCCCAATCCCCTTTTATGAAACTTAAAGACATCCCAGGTGGTCTATATGACCCCCCCAGCCCTGATCCCCATTTATTAAATATAAACAAGTCCTTGGTAATCTAGTAGCCCCCCCAGCCCTGATCCCCTTTTATTAATGTTAAACACATCCCTGGTGGTTTAGCGGACCCCCAGCCTCAATCCACCCATATAAGCATAGATGTAATTTTGTGGTGGTCTAGTAGACCCCCACCCTCCCACTCCAGCAAGTAGTGCCTTATCACCCCATTCCCCCCATCCTAAACCTGAGCTGGTGACTGGCACAACATATTGCTCACCACCACAGCCAGCCACCAACTGAGCTGTCACTGAGCATGCAATGTATACGGTACACTCTTATTGCTTGACAGCTCAGTGGGCTGTCAGTCACTGAGCACATACTATATATAGTACATGCTTAGTGACAGCTCAGTTGGCAGCTGGTCATAATGCTGAGTGGAGGGCTGTGCCAGTTATTGGCTTGGGTTCAGGATGGGGGGAGCAGGGTGGTGGGGCACTGCCTGCCAGGGCAGAGGTCCACTAGACCAACATAAAATGATGATATCTATGCTTATATGGCTGGATCAGGGCTGGAGGATCCACTAGACCACCAGGGACATGTTCAACTTTAAAAGGGGATTGGGGCTGGGGGTCCACTAGACCACCAGGGAAGTGTTTATATTTATTATGAGGGGATCAGGGCTGAGGGGTTCTGCTAGACCACCAGGGACATGTTTCAGTTTAATAAAGGAGAGCAGGATGGGGGTACTGCTAGCCACTAGGGATGACCTAGAGTGGTGCACAGCCATCTCACAACTTTCAGAAACCCATCCAGATGTGCTATCTGTTTGGTGCATGGCCATAGTTGCAACGAGCTGTGGGACTTTGCTGCTGGGACCCTACCCAAAACAGAATCAGGTGCAGGGCCCCTGGCACACTGGCAATCAATGCAAGTCACATCGGTCACAGCTTGAGCCACGTTTTGAGACTCAGGCCAACTGTATTTATTGCACATTATGAACTGTAATGCCTGTATATGTGTTTTTACTGATGCTTATTTTTTTGTATATTGCAGAGGCTGTTTTACCTGGACATTAAATATTTATCTATAGAGACGATTTGACATATAATAACCTTAAGAAAAAATAATTACCAAAGACCTTAATTAGCCGATATAATATAGCATCCACATCCATAGTCTTATCATATTTTGGGTTCAGAGAACTGACATAAAGTAGCCTAAATGAATAGTTAACTCTATTACCAAGCTTGTTTTCAACAGTAGGAGTACTGAAAACAAGAATGGAGAAATTTATTATGTTATAGAAGTGTTCGGACACTTGTTAAATATCATAAACTTTGTTTGAGCAAAGGAATACAACTGCCAACTCGTGATTCCAAGCAGGAAGCAATGCCCCAGTTTGTGGTCATACAGTATTTGGAGAGTTTGATTGACTTCTTGAACAACATGACAAGGATAATCTTTTATGAATGTCCTCAATATGTGAGGGTATAATTGATATGACACATCCACTCAGAGTATCAGGCTCTATGACTAACACTTGTGTGTCAGTACCCATATCTTGATTTTATTGGGAATTGGCTGGTCATATTTTCTTCTTGTGCCCTGCCCATCTCAAGATCATTTCATTGCCACTAACTTCTTCTGTCTTGCCACTGCCCACATCTTCACTTTGCACATAGTCTCTTTTGCTAGCATACACCATGGTCCTTTCTTATGTCAGTGGTACTTACTTCCCAAATCCTGCGGGTCTCATGCTTTCAAATTTTTCTCTCTACAGTGTCTTTCTGATTTAAAAAAAAAAAACAAGCAAACAAAAAAACTTTGTTGATGGTATGGAGAATAGGAAGTTCCTGCTATCTTTTCTGCTGAGATTTGTCCTACATATTTCTTAAAAGTAAGATGTTGCCAGTTCCATCACCTTTCTAAACGGGAACTCTAATAAGCTTGGTGGCCACTTAAAATTGTACTAGAAAGATAGACAATATGGCAGAAAAAGACCAGTGGTCCATCCAGTCTGCTCAAGTTCCCTATAAGCCCTAGAACCTATTGTTTCTCCAGGGTATTAACTCTCCTTGTCCTTCCCACCATTCTCCTCCCTGATTCTGTCACTCTGAGTAACTGCTATACCCTTCACTCTATCCCAGCTATGCTTGAATCCCCAAACTATATTCACACCCACCACCTCAGCTGACAGGCTGTTCCATGGTTCCACCACCCTTTCTGTAAACTAGTACATTCTCACTTCCATCCTGAACCTTCCTCCTGTTATTTTCCACTTACATCCATGAGACCACAAGTTAATGTTGAGGCTAAATGAGTACTGTAGGTCTTGTGCAGGTATAGTAGCCTCACTTGAGGCACACTGCCTGAAGTGCCTTTTGTCAAAACCATCTGGCCTGCTGGTCAGGTATTTTCCGAAACCACTTTGGATTTACTTAGTTAGTTACTTTATCTGCTTGCTTACAGTGGTAGCCAGTGATAGCATGCACTATGTATCTGGATTTATACCATGGGGGTGACATCAATTCCAGTGAGATAAATTTGGTTATTTTCACTGCAGTGAAATAAATACTCTTGACATCAGCAGAGTTAAAATAAATACCATTTATACCTACTCTGCTGACGTCAGACACTGACACATAAAAACACTGACAAACACCCCTGCAATAACCCTGCTTTTAAGTCCCTATAGTAACATAAGCAAAATTAACATACATAATAACATTCACCTGCAACAGCGCTGTTAAATGCATCAACCTACAAATCACTTGTGCTGCATTTCAATCATGGACCTGACTGCATCAGTGAAGCCTGCATTGTGAAATATCAACCTAAAAATGAAGAAAAAAAATCAACATCAAATAAACATGTACCTACAAAATACTCAACAAAATGCTGTCATCACACCACGAGTTAACAAACTGAGCCTAAAGAAGCAAAGAAAACTACAAACTGAACAAGATGAAATCCAAGATCTCTGCACACAGTTTGAAGCAGACACGGAACCATTTCTAGAACCGCAATATGCTCAACTACACCTGATATACCAGATTCTAAAACAGTAATGACAAACAAACTTCAGTACTTCCAGATCTGAAATATATTGAAAATTACATACTGAGCTCTAAAAACCACAACACAAAGAAAACAACGGATGCTGATGTGAAACACCTACAAGCCTTTCTACTAAAAGACTTGGAAATCTCAAAACCAATAACAGACATTGAACCAAACAAACTAGATGAACTGCTATGCCACTATTTTATTACTGCACAAAAAAAGAATGGCTCCGAATATGAACCACTTATCATTCATGATTTCAAAGCATTGAATGTAATCTCAAAGAAAACAAGTACTTAGAATCCCTGTCGACTGCCCCTAAATTTGAAAGGACAAGACAGGTAATTCTATCCGAACAAAAAAATTTAAAACAGATGGGACTAGGAAATAAGCCATATGCTGCAGATGAAATCACAGATACAATATCAGAAAAACTGTACAACATGAACTTATTACGTGGATTACACTGAGCATGTATTTTGGTGTATGGGGTAATACAGAGACCCGTAACATTGGATGGGGAGATATTACTTTAAAAAAAGACTGTGAAAACATATACTACTTAGAACTTTCTACAGAAAGACAAACTAAAACCTGGACAGGATCAAACCCAAGGGACACCAGAGTAATTAAACCCAGAGCATATGAAGTGGAAGATATCAAATATTGTCCTGTTAAAAACTACAAAAAATATGAAGAAAAAAGACCTGTTAAAACAAATACTCCAGATGCACCTTTTCTACTAGCAATAAATTATCCAATTAAACTTGAAGCACCCTCTTGGTTCAAAAACCAACCACTAGGAATTAACACAACTGCAAACATAGTGAAGAACATGACTGAACAAGCTGGAATGCAAACTGACTGAAAGCTAACCAATCATTCAATGAAGAAACACCTCATATAAAAATTAAGTGATGCAAACATAGCCCCTACAGATATCATGCAGATCTTGGGGCACAAAGAGGTACACTCTATCAATACATACAGTAAATTGAATGACAACAAGCAAAAATACATCTGCAAAATACTTAGTAATGAACCCAATAACAAAACCAGCACTTCCAAACAAGTAACAGAAATGAAACCGCAAATACCAGCTACCCAATTAAATGGAATACCTGCGTGTTTCTGCAATCCATCTATCAATGTTTCAAACATAACATTTAACATCATACAAAGCACGTCTGCACTCCCCCAAAATATCTCACAACACCATTTCAAAACATAATCAGAAATAATGTTTTTCCCTTTCTTTTTCAGGACATCAATATCAGAACTGTCCTCGTAAGTGACAATGCGTCGTATTTTCAGATTCCGACTCAGACTGAGAAAAACAACATCCGCAGAGACGAACATTCATCTACAGTTCCCCAACTTACAGCATTGTATTTCTCCTCACGTTAAGTTGTACCCAGAACTTGTTTAACTCTATAATGCATTATAAATAAAGCTTTAGCAAAATACTGAAGCACTCCTATAAAAATAAACAGGAACCATTTGATGAAATACCGACACGCTCCTGTGAAAATAAATAGTGAGCATGCTGTGCACCAAACAAAAAATACATATCCCCCCCAAACGTATAAATAAAAATTATATAAATAACAGCATATGACAAAATTAAACCAGCATACCTACCACCACAAATCAGCACTCCACAGAACACAACCTCCTCCCCACACATAACCAGAAAACACACCACCCAATCAACTCACACACACATATCAACCAATCACAACTCACAGCAATCACCCATTCATGAAACCTCACACATGCACACTACCAACATCATTTAAAGAAACAAGAACCTCACAACAACAAACATACTTTTCTCACTGGCATTGATATCACCCCATGGTATAAATAGGACACATGATGTGCAGATCGTGGAATATGGAAAATATTTTCCTTCCTGCATCATGAGCACTGTATATTTCACGAGTACTGAGAGCTCATTCTGCAGGAGTGAAAATATTTTCCATATTCCACTCCTGTCCATCATGTAGTCCCTATTTATCAGGTAATATCACAGAAATCCAATTGAAAATAATGAAGATTTCTTGTGATACACTGTGATATCTCAGGATATTCGTCATCATGTTACTGGCTACGACTGTACTTAATTACTTACTTTTACATCTATAGGGTTAGATCACTAATACCAACATCTGTAGACATTCTGCAGCAGAGCTGATACACTAAACTGTAATTGTTAGTGAACTAAGCATATTTCAGCCATTTAACAAAACATAAGATTAACATATATTTTAGCAGGTGTACAAATACAACTACTCAAAATATTAAGAAGAACAAAGCATACAATTATTACCTGCAAAACATTCAATATTCATGCCATAGGAATGAATAACACAAACAGAACAGCTGTAAATAAGATTTAGTTGGCCTCCTGTATAAATCTGGTGACACCAGTAACCCAATTAAATCAAGATTAACTTTTATGCTGTCTACCATGCTCTCTTTAATTGAAAAAAAAAGTCTGAGAAGTTTGTTTTGTTTGTTTTATTGAATTTTGTTGACCCGGTAAGCCCACTGGGCCTAGAAGTCCCTTTTTCAGGGTTGACCATGGGGAGGTGGGGATACAGATGGTAAGCAATTGAATTTGAACCAGATTAAGCTGTTGGTGGTATTTTTAGTGTATTTTGTGAGCAATTTTCAACTCTCTGTCTGGAAACATAAGTGCTGGTACAAGAGCAATCAGAATTCAGACCTAAACATTCAATCATCCAGGCATTACACAAGGCGACTACTTACACCACATAATATCTTGATTAAGACTAATATGCTGGGGCTATCTATCTATCTACACAGATATTTATAAGACTTTTGATGTGAAACCTCACATTTTGGAAAGCAGGCAGAGGGGGCCCCTTGAAGGCTATAATCCCTTTCTTCTGTGCTGGGCAGGAGACTGGTGGGGGTAGAAAAAAGGGAAGGGAAAGAGTAGTGTATGTCACATTAGCAGGTCTGCAGATGGGGGGGGGAGAGTTTGGGCTGGGGGCAGGAGCAAAGAGGCTATAAAGAGACCTGGCAGTGGTAGCCTGGCTTCTTTGTTCTTCCCTCCAAGTGAATTTCACAGCAGGACTAGCTACTAGTGGAACAGCAGCAAGTGCAGTTTAAGCCAATTACATTGCTTAACCTGTGCCAGGGAAGCATTTGGAAGGCAGGACTGAGTCCTGCATTGTGGCAGGGAAACAACAAAAGAGTTTTAATGGTCATGTTCCAGTTGTGGAGGAATGGGTGCTGAGGGGAGCAGTTGCTTCAGAAGGTTACCTGGTGAAGGGGCTCTCCAGTTTTCATCTTTGCTATTTGATCACCTCTGTGCAAGGTGTCTGACAGTGGGAAGGTGGTATGGGGCTGACACTGGGCTCCATGAGCAGGTTGAGGCATGATGGAGCTTTCCAACCACCATGGAGTTTGTGGTCTATCAGTGGTAATGGGTCAGCATTGATGTGCAGCTTTGCAGAGTGCTGACCCCTTGGCAGTGAGTGACACTCACTGGTGTTTGTTAGCGAGTGGTGCTGTAATTGACCAGGCTGATCCACTCATGGGAACAGGTGTGGTGCTGCAATGGAGCTAGCTGGCATGCTTGAAGGAGCTAGAGTTCCAGATCATGGCCTTCGGTTGGTTGCAAGGCAACTGAGCTGGCTGGTCCATTCAAGGGAAAAGGGGTGGTGCTGCAATGGAACTGCCTGACATGCTCAGAGTGAGTGTTCAGTGGCATGGCCATAAGCAGGTTGCAGGGTGCAGGAGTTCTCGAGGGCACAGGGTTCTCCTGGTGCATGTTCAGGATGGTCCTGAGTTACGATGAGATGCTGGCATATTCATGCCAATGTTGGTGACACCACATTTTGAGTGGGGTGTTCATGTTGGACACAGAGGACAAGTGGGGATACAAAGGCTGCATGAAGTATTCCAGTAAGCCTGTGTTATTGGATGTCCTGATGGGTTGAATGTTACACAAAACAGAGAACATGGTTATTTAAGAAAAAAAAAAGACAAGAAGTTTGCAGGGCTGCCCCTTTCTCTTGAGCCTTATGGTTGAAAATACAGTTGGAGGATACATGTAGGAAGAAAGGGCATGTTCCCAGTGTGCAAAAGTTGAAGTGCTGGCAGAGTGCAGGCAGCATGAGAAGTGCATTGAAAATGGCTCAGCTGTGCATAGCTCCATGCACTTGAGGATCAGTGCTCATGTTCCACAGCCATTTTGGGCATGGCAAAGACCATGCAACCTGAGTGCAGTGGTGCACACATGCAGACTGGATACCAGGCTTGGCTTGACCACATGGATCTCAAATGACAGCTCGGGTTCTGCAGAAGCTACATGGTATATAAACAGCCTGGGTTTTGCAGAAGCCCCAGGGTATATAATAAAAAAAATTATAAATAATAATAAATAAATATGTGAAGGGCTCTAATGCTAGGGCCAAAGTGGCTAAAAGTCACTCAAGGAGAGGTGCACTAGGGCCTAGGAGGCATCCTGGAATCTTGGGCCTGGGCAGCAAACTCTAGAAGGCAGATAGTAAAAGGTATTAGAAGGGAATGTCATTTTTCTGCAGTTGGACTCTGATGTTGGAATATTGTCCCTGTGACACCCTCTCGCTAATGGAGGCCCAGGGGACAGGAGTGGTTTGCCAGGGTTCCTCTCTCCCTTATGATATCCTGGAGAGAGCAGCCTGACATATGTCTCCAATGGGCACATTGAGCAAGGAGGAGGGGGCCTCAGGGTGGTCACAGTAAGCATCCCATCTGGGATGATTGGTTCTGATATGTTTTCCGGTGTCCTGAGGGGCAAACCTGCTTCCAATACAGGGAACAAGGTCATGTTGGGCCCATGGGCAGTGAGTGAGGGGAGCATTGATGGAAAGATGGGCTGCCTCAGCAAGGCCTTCCCCTATGATTGTGTGTCTATAGATAGATAGATAGATATATATACACACACATACAGACATAACGAGATTAAGGTAGTAATAATAATGACTTTTAATTTATGTTTTGCACAGTGCAGCACAGAGAGCTTAGGAACTGTGAGTTGTGGGGGGGTTTGTCTCTGTGTTTTTATCTTTTTCAGCTAGTGCACATGACATCATACCAGATGCTAGAAAACATGATGACGAGGAGCTCAGCTGAGTTTGAAAGGCAATTTACAGGTGCTGGTGCACGCGAGAGACAAGGCTATTTGGGAGGCCTATTTTCTGAACTCGAGGGGGGAGTTCAGAAACACAGTGGGAGAGCATTCATTGGGTCTTCCAGCTCAGCTGACACTGCCAGTGGTGCTGTTCCCCTCAGGGGAGCTTGTGGAGCCTGGGAAGGTACCCCAGCTAATGGAAAAAGATGTGCAGGGGAAGAAGAGGATGGCAGCGCCCCATCAGGTTGCATAGAAAAAGACAATAGACAAGAAGGTGATGGCCATGAAGACAGCACCAGCCATGAAACAGCAGAGAGATTCAACCACACCAGCAACTGCAGAGTAAGGTAGGTCTAATTTTGGAGTGTGGAGTCTGGCCCAGATGAGGGAGTTAGAATGGTCATTTAAGGGGGACAATCCTGGTATAGAACTGTCTGCAAAGTGGTCCAGGAGTGGCAGGAGCAACACTGCTGGCAGGTCCAGCAGTGCCTTGGGGGGTCCCAGCACTGGTGTTGCTGGCAAAAGTTTCACCCAGTGGGTTGTCTGCATGAGAAGGCACAGTGCATACTCAGGCACCACCCTTCCCCACACTTACCCTATTGGCCTGGGCAGAGCTCCCCTGGGAGGAAGGGAAGGGCGCAGGCTGCCCAGGAGGCAGCTCCCAACTAGAGAAGGTCCCTTCACTACCTTCACTACTGAGGAGCAGAGGGACTCCAAGTAGGCTGTCAGCATCGGGATCATGCAAACAGTTTGGAACGGTGGTGGAGCTGGCAGCCAGTCTTGTTGCATCAGCATTGGAGCAGAGGCTCAATAGGCTTCTGACATACCTGGAAGGGTCTGCTCCGAGGAGAGGAGGTCTGTTTCTGCAGGCAGTGTTTCTGGTACACCCAGTAGTGGTGAGTGGGTGCCTGGAATGAAAATGGGTGTAGTTGGTGGTCTCCCAATTCTTCCCTTTCTTCTCATGGTCTGGTTCCTTCTGGCACTGTTGGTGGATTATCAGTGAATATGGTTGGTGGACAGGTGATGTTTCTCACCCAGGGCCCACATCGCCCATGGTGGGATTTGTGAGCCTGAGGGAGCCTATTGAATCTTACTTGACTGAGAGAGTGCAGGCACAGATTATGGGGTGACTATATTGACATACTGTATTTTCACCCCTGCACCTGTCCAGGGAGCTGGAAGAGAAAGATAGGAAAGAGAAGAAGGAACTGGTTCAGGTAAGGAGACAGGTTCAAATCAGTTACAAGTGGGAAAACTGGGCAGTGACATTCATCATATTTGCAGGGGACATCCCACAGCTGGCCCCAGAAAAAGTTCATGGCTTATGGAATTACTTAAGCAGGATTATGGCCATGCATGCAAACAAGCTGGGGTATGGGTGGCTGGAGTATGACAATGAGTTTTGTTGCTGGAAACATGCTGACCTGTCCAGACACTGGTCAATGTTGGACATGATCCTACTGTAGTCCATAGAGCCTTGGGACAGTGACTTCCTTGGCAGAAGAGTGTCATCCCTAAAGAAAGGGGCGCAGGATTTTCCAGCCTGGGGGTCCACGTCTGGGTGTTGCTACAACTTTATCCAAAGCTTCTACAAGTTGAAGCAGTACAGATTTAAGCATGAGTGTATGCCATGTGGCTGCCGACATCCATTCACACTGTTCAAGCCAGGTGGTGCCACTCCCCAGTCCTTTTTGGAGGTGCTGAAACCAGCCTCCCAACTTCAATAATGACAGATGGAGCAAGGGCTTGGCTACTATATTACCCTGATCAAGGGCTGTTCAGTCTCTGAAGGAGAGGTTCTCAATAGGCTTTCAGACCCCGTATGAGGGCCCTCGCAGGCATTACAAGGTCAAGAACTTGAGGTCTGACAGGGATTGCCTAGACTTGGTCAAGGAAAAACTAGCCAAGGAGTTGAGAGCAGGGAGGTTAAGTGGTCCCTTTTTGTCCCTGCCTTCACCACTATTGCATGTGTCCCCCGTCAGGTTGGTGCCCAAAAAAGCACTGGGGGAGTTCTGGTTGATAAACCACCTGTCTTACCTAGAAGGGGATTCAGTTAATGATTATGTAGAACCATTTCTATCTTTGCTTGTGCACATGAGCAAGAAACATTACGCGGCAGCTTAGGAGAGAAATGGGTTGTGAAGGTGTGGCACTGTGGCAGCCAATGGCGGCACTGCATTTGGGGGCTTGGCACTGGTGGGCCATTGCAGGCACACTGTGCTGATGACATTGGTTTCCAAAAGTGCCACTACGTTGAAACAGTTTTGCCACTGCAATGATGGGCTGCCTCGTCATTGCAGTGTCAGTTATTCTGCTATAATGAGGGAGTGACCTGTCATTGCAGGGCAGTACCTTGCCTAGTGTAACATTTTTTGTAAACATGGTGGCTCTTGCTGCCACCTCACAGCCCCATGAAAGCCAATGGGGTAGCCAATCCCCCAATCGGCATGCCCCCGACCCAGTTCATTTGCCGACAGGGGAGTCTGCTCACTGTTGGCTTAATGCCCCCATTTGTTGTGTGCCGAGGGGGTGCCCAATCCCTCTTGGCATCATACGCCCCCAAAACAGTCTTTCTTTGCTGACGGGGGCCCACTCCCCATCGGCTTCAGTCTCCCCTTCCTAGTTTAATTTGCCGATGGGAAATCCAATCCCCATCAGCATAATGGCCTAATAGTCATGTTTTGCCTGTGCCGAGGGGGTGCCCAAACTCTCTCGGCATCATGCGCCCCCCTGTTTCTGTGCCAACCGGTGGCCCAATCCCTGTCAATTGTAGTCCCTCCCATAATGCTGGTGGCACACTGGGAGCCCACCCCAGTGTGCAACACACCTATAAAAAGAAAACCCACCCACATTATCAGTTTTATTTTTTTGCCTGTAAAACAAGAAAACGGTCCCTTGAAGTCTCCGTGCTCCTCCCCAACCCGCGCCCACCCTTTGCGCTCTCTACCTCCCCAACCCCCATCCATACTTACCTCCGGAGCCTGGCACAATGATCCTTGGTAGACCAGGAACACGTCTGCACTCTTCAAAGCCGACCGCCAACTGAAGAAATGCCGGTAAGCTGTATAACGGCATAAATAGGTTTTTTTCAACTTTGGTGCACATCTCGGTCATTTTTTGGAATTGTGGCACTAAATTTTCGACATGATGTTATTGGGACCCCTCCTCATGAATTCAGTCACTGTCATGGCGTCACTCTGTCCCGAAAGGTGATTTTTTGGTCACTGGGCGGAATCACCTTTTGGGACTGATTAACTAAATGACAGTACCACTGTTCATAAGGTGGGCTCTGAAAAAGCTTGTGTTGCAAATTTTGGCAAACAAACCAAAAGTGACTGTTTCGTTAACGCTATGCGCAGTTGCTATGCACTGTGAACTTCACGAATTTTCAATATTTTCACCCAGATTTTCAACAGTGACATTTTTCTGCACCTCCTTATGAATGATGCAGCTGTCATTTTACACATCCTGGCCAAAAGAGCTCTGTTGGGACTGCTGCAGATTTCTTTGTGGGCAGAAAAAGGCACCAACCCAGGCAGAAGTCCAATAGAAAAGGGCAACCTTCAATGCTGAGAGAAACAGAATGAGCGAGTGAGAGGGGGGAGTGAGCGAGCTCAACAGAGCTCTGTTGAAACTGCTGTAGATTTCTTTGTGGGCAGAAAAAGGTGCCAACACAGGCAGGAGTCCAGCACAAAAGGGCAGCCTACAGAGCTGGGAGAAAGAGAATGAGCGAGTGAGAGAGGGGGAGTGAGTGAGCTCAACGGAGCTCTGTCAGGACAGCTGAGAACTCCTTTGTGGGCAGAAAAAGGTGCCAACACAGGCAGGAGCCCAGCACAAAAGGGCAGCCTACAGAGCTGGGAGAAACAGAATGAACGAGTGCGAGAGTGGGAGTGAGCGAGCTCAACAGAGCTCTGTCGGGCCTGCTGCAATTTCTTTGTGGGCAGAAAAAGGTGCCAACACAGGCAGGAGCCCAGTACAAAAGGGCAGCTTGCAGCTCTGAGAGAAATAGAATGAGCGCATGAGAGAAGAGGAGTGAGCAAGCTCAATGGAGCTCTGCCAGGACTTTAGAGTTGCCCACCATCCCACTTAGTGTCCTCTGTGGTCCTATATTACAGCAGGGTGTCTGGGGTGGAGACAAAGCAATGATTGGATACTTTTAGGATTGCTGTAATAATGCAGATTTAGTTGTTCTGTTTATTTCTCTGAGTTAAGTACTGAACTATACTGTTAGGATTGCTGTAATAATATATATTTATTTGTTCTGTTTACTTCTGTAACTAAGCGGAATAATACTTGGAGTGCAATAGGATTTCTAACTGGGCTAAGTGAAACTATATGAGGGCTGAGAACAAAAAGTATGGTAGATGGGTGAAAATGGACAAGGAGGCTTTAGGATTGCTACAGTAATACAGTATCTAATGGATGAGATTTGAGACTGAATTAACCCGGTCAGCAAGGGGGCAGAAGGGGGACTAATGAGGAGGGAACAGGAATTTGAGTAAATAGGGGCCTAACAGTTGTAGTAGGGTACACAAACCAGGAGTAAGAACCCATAACATAAGATGGGGGCCAAAATGGAGCATGTGCCACATGTCAATAGGGTGGGCATCTTTGGAAGGGTGGTGGTACAGGGTGTGGGTCTGCCATGATCTTGGACTGGGCTTGGAGAATGGGGGATGTATGGTCTGTAGACAATGACGAGTTTGAGGAGGAACTGTGGAGGTTAGGAGGAATCTATGGTAGGGCAGATGAGTATGGTAGGCATCCTGGCTGGGGGGGGGGTAAGGGATGTCAAAGGGGGAGGAGGAAGAACAACTAGGGACTGAAACCGACCCCAGTATCAGAGGCACTAGCAGAAAAGAGCGGAGAAGGGAGGGGATGCCTGAGGTGAGGGGGGCCTCCTGATGGGGAAGGAAGAGACCATGAGGAGTACCAGGGGAGAGAGCAGATGGCTGCAGGTAGGGAAGGAACAGGGGTGGGACCAGGGGTGGCATGGAGGGGAACAAGTAGGAGGGGGGAACCGATAGGGGGAAGAGATGTAGGAGGGGTATTGACTAGGAATAGATTTGAGCCTCTGCTATGGGACCGAGAGGGAGGGGGGAAACAGGAACATCCTGAAGGGGGGAAGGACAAGCAGGGCCTGAGAGGGATGGCAACAGGTAGGGGAAGAGATAGCGAGCAAGAAAGGGTAGAAGGGGGCAAGTAAGGAAGTAGGAGGTGGTGACTAGAGCAGGGAAGGCTACGGGAAGGGGGAAGGATGGGAGAGGCATCACTATCGGGGTACAAGGGAATGGGGGTTCTAAATCGACAACAACAGGGATAGGATAGGGGTTGGAAATCAGTAGGGGAGAAGGGGAAGTCGACATGGGAAGCCCAGTAGGAAGTAGTCTGGCTGGGAAGGGGTTCAAGGGGGATGGGAGGAATAAGGCAGAGAAAAGGGGTGAGGTGGAAGTAGGGAGTACAGATACAGAAGTCACAGAAGGAGCAGCTGTCGGGGGTAAGGGGCAGGGAAGAATTAATACTGGGGTGGTGGAAGGGGCATTAGAAGGGAAAGGGGGAAAGAGACTGGGGGATACACATCCTGGGGGATTTTATTCTGAAAGGGGTGAGATGGAGCAGAAGAGGGGAAGGTACAGCCATATTTGGGTTGAAGGTATCCCCAGGTTGACTGCAGGAGGGGCAGGGCAGGCACTGCTCAAGTGTACAGTGATGGAGAGAAAGAAACCTCATTTAGTGTTGCATTTAGGTACAAATGACTTGGTGGGAAAGAATGTGGAAGTAGTGAAGGGGAGGTTCGAGTAGTTGGCAGGCAGTGTGAGATGGTGGGGGAGTCAGTGGCATTCTTGGAGGTACTCCCAGTACCATGTGCAAGCATGGGGAGGAAGGGTAGGATTGAGCAGTTCAATGAGTGGCTGAGGGATTGGTGCCACACCAAAAATTATGGGTTAGTGACTAACTGGGGTAGGGTCTGGGGAAATAGTGACTTGTGCACGGGGAACAGGCTACACTTGAGCAGAAAGGGGAGGGAGTATTAAAGGCAGGATTAGAGGGGTATATCTCTGCTAAGGTGGATTTAAACTAGTGGGGGGGGAAAAAGACTGAGGTTGGTAGAAAGGTCCAGACTGGGGAGCCTAATGAGCTCACCCCCCTAGATATAGGTAAAGGCAGAGGCATAGTAACCCAGGGAGGGGGCAGGCAGAGTGGTCTGAGTGTAATACAGAAGGTACCACCACCCGGTAAGAATAAGGAGGAGAAAGTGTGCGGACTACCAGGAGGAGGTACACAGGCCAAGAAGCAAAAGAGTGAGGAGAAGGATGGGTATGGGTGGAAGGTGGTCTCTCTCAACGCAAGAAGCCTGGGGAACAAAATTGCAGAGTTTTAGGCACTCCTTTCAGAGGGGAAGGTGGATATTGCTCCAGTGACAGAGACTTGGGCCACAAACTACCCTGATTGGGTCTTGGCAATCCCAGGATACAGGGTATACAGGAGGGACCGGGGGGGTTGGAAGAGGGAGGGGTTGCACTCTATGTGAGGGAAGGGATGAAATGCATAAGGGATGAGGGAGAAGAGGTGAAGAGAGGACAGAGGCACTTTGGGTGCAGCTCCTGGACTCCAAGGGAATAAACTGAGGCTGGGAGTGGTGTACAGACCACCAGCCTAACCGGGGGGACTGGATGGAGAGTTGGCAGAGCAGATAAGGATGGTGTGTAGAAGGGGAAGTGTGGTGATAGTGGGAGATTTTAACCTACCACGGGTTGGCTGGAGCACCCCAACCACTAGCAGTACAAAGGGAGCAGGTGCTCCTTAATGCATTCCAGGATACAATTGGTAAGTGGGTCTACAAGGCTTGGTAGCACTCTGGACCTAGTACTGGCAAATGAGGAGGTGGTAAGGGAGGTAAGGGTGGAGGACCCACTAGCAGGTAGTGACCACCAAACAGTGTGGCTCATTCTCATGCTGGGCACGGAGACAGGAGGCACGGGTACTAAGATGGTGGACTTTGGGGGGATGGGAGCAATACTGCAAGGGAGACTTCAGGATATAAGGCCGGGGATTGATGCAGAACAAAAGTGGGGAGTCATAAAGACTGGGATAACAGAGGCCACAGTAGCCTACACCAGAGCCAGGAGTAAGAACAGCAGAGACAGGAAACCATGCTGGTTGAACAAGGAAGTGCTGCAAGGGGTGAGAAAAGAGGGCTGCATACCAGAAGTACAAGAGAGCAGGGAAGGGAGAGGATAAGGAGGCTTTCGGGAGTTGGTCAAGGGAAGTGGCTAGGAGGGAGAAAAAAGCTAAGGCCTCCAGGGAATTAAGGTCCACACAGGGCATAAAGGGAGGGGAAAATAACTTTTTTTGGGATGCCAGGGAAAAGAGGAAATGCAAAGAACATATTGTGAGGATAAAGCAGGGAGGGGATTGGGTGGAAAAGGGGGAGGAGCAAGTGGAAATTCTAAATGAGTACTTCTGCTCCATTTTCACTATGGAGAGGGATGGTCCACTACCAGAATGGGCTGCTGGGGTGGGGAAAGGGGGGAAGGAGGTGACAAACAAACTGATCACAGAGAGTAAGGTGCTAGAGGGGCTGAGGGCAGTAAGGGTGGACAAAGGCACCAAGTCCAGATGGCATCCACCCCAGGGTGCTGAGGGAGATGGTGGAGCTGTTCGCTGAGCCGCTAGCAGATCTGTTCAACTTCTCCTTGGAAATGGGGTGTGTGTCCCAGGACTGGAGGGTGGCCCAGGTGAGGTCCATACACAAGAGTGGGCCTAGGGAGGAGCCAGGAAATTATTGGCTGGTAAGTCTCACGTCCATAGTGGGTAAGCTTATGGTGGTGATACTGAAGGAGAGGTTGGTGGCATTCCTAGAGAGTAATGGCCTCCAAGATGGGCATCAACACGGGTTCATCTCAGGGAGGTCTTGTCCAACCAGCCTAATAGACTATTATGACTGCATGACAAGGGAGTTGGACAGGGGCCATGAGGGACATGTCCTGTACTTGGACTTCAGTGAGGCCTTTGATACAGTGCCTCATGGGAGACTGGGGAGGAAGCTGATGGCAGTGGGGGTGGGAAAAAATCTGACTTAATGGATAGAGACCTGGTTACAGGGGTGGGTGCAGAGGATGGTGATGGTGGGGGTGGGGAGCTCTTGGCACCCAGAGCAGTGACAAGTGGGGTGCCGCAGGGGTCAGTGCTGGGCCTGCTACTATTTGGGCTCTTTATATCCAATATAGCACACAGAGTGGGGAGCAAGGATAGTCTGTTTGCAGATTATATCAAACTGGGGGCGGTAATGGATGAAAAGGATGGATGGGAAAAACTTCAGGGGGACCTAACCAAACTAGAGACATGGTCAGTGGAGTGGCAGGTAGGATTCAATGCAAAGAAGTGTAAGGTGATGCACTTTGGGGCTAAGAACTAGAAGAGGGACTGGTGGTTGGGGATCACAGACAAGGAGAAGGGCCTAGGGGCGTTGGTAACTGGGAGCATGAACAACCCGGCCCAGTGCAGGAGAGCAGCAGTGAAGACAAACAGGATGCTTGGGGTGCATCGCAAGGGGGTTCTCATCCAGACACAGAAATGTGATTCTACCTCTCTACAGATCATTGGTCAGACAGCACCTAGAGTACTGTGTGCAATACTGGAGGCTATACCTGAGGAGAGATATAAAGTTACTGGAGGGGGATGCAAAGGAAGGCAACAAAAATATTAAAGGGGATGGAAGGAAAGGACTATGAAGTTAGGCTGAAGGAGCTGAACATGTACACACTGGAGGAGAGAAGGAATAGGGTGGATATGATTGAATCATTTAAATACCTGAGGGGAGGTAAATAAACCTAGCACCGAGGGAGTGTTTAAAGCTGAGGAGTGGAAGAGAGACGAGGGGGCACAGACTAAGGCTGGAAGGGGGACGTTTCAAGAAGGAAATGAGGGGGCACTACTTCACTGAGAAGGTGGTGTCTAGTTGGAATGCAATACCAGAGGGGGGTGGTAACATGTAGGACAGTCAATAGCTTTAAGAAGGAGTGGGATAAATCAAGAGGAAGAGTCAGGGGCAGGGGCTGGGACAAGTGGAGGAGGAACTGAGGGGGAGGAGGCTGGGGCAGCTGCAATCAAAGGTGCTGGCTGCACACTTGGGCAGACATAGATAGACTGATTGGTGTGTTCTGCTGGCAGATTCGAATGTTCATACGTTCGTATGTAAAATCACAGTGACTGTTCATGAGCAGAGATCCTAAAATGCCTATGTTGACAATTTGGTTACAAATGTCCATAAAATGACTGTGCTACAAGCATGCGTTGTGCAGTTTCTACACACCCTCGTAACTTCACAAATTTGTAGTATTTTCACTCCAGATTTTTAACATTGGCATTTTTTCAGACTTCCTTATAAACAGTACAGCTGTCATTTTTCACATCCTGCCCAAAATATGAGTTTACTCATCTGTCGCAGAATAGCGTGGTTACTGTGGGAAATCAATGTTCGGGACAGTTTAAGAACATCATAGTGACAATGTTCATGATCAGAGGTCACAAAATGCCTATGTTGAAAATCTGGTGAATTAATTCCACTAAATGACTGTGTTATACGCGTGCATTGCACAGTTTCCACGTACGTTCAGAAGTTTGAGCATTTTTAATATTTTCACTACAGATTTTCAACATTGCCATCTCTTTACACCTCCCTATGAATGGTGCAGCTGTCATTCTTCACATCTTGTCATACATCTGGCACACAACGGCATGGTCATTGTGGAAACTCAAAGTTCAGGACACATTGGCAAAATCACAGTGCCACTGTTCATGAGAAGAGATCCCAAATGTTTTCATGAGATGGGGGGTGGTCACGAAAAGGCCATGTTGAAAATTTGTAGTGCAAATACCAACAAATGCCCGGGGCATTAGGGTTTCTAACCATAATGTTCCACCCTGTACAGACTGACAGGCATCAGGAGTGCACCTTTGGATTGCCGACTGTAATGCCCATGCCATTCCACCCCACCTCCCCACCCTGCAGCCAGTCACAGACATAGAGGTGTGCCTTGGACTTTTCAGCCCCAGAGTTCACCCCATTCTCCTATATTGCACCCATTTCAGCATATGTCTTTATGGAGTGGGGTGACTGTAAATCCGTACACCCCAAGGCACACCTCAACACTTGTCAGTGTCTGCAGGATAGGGTGGAGTGAAATGGCATGAACATTATGGGTGACAACCCAAACGCATACCCCAATACCTATCCATCTCTGCAGGGTGGAGGTGGGGTTGTCTTGAAGTTCAATACTTCACTGCCATTCCTACTCTGCATCTGTCTAACTCCTGCATTTCCAATACTAATACCAGCAAGAAAAAATTCGGCATTGACAAATGCTTGTTTATAGCAGTGTCATATGCATTGTTTGACAGAACAGAAGGGGTGAATGAGGCAGGAAAGGGAGCATTGCTGCAGAAGACAAACACTGAGTCTGCACTCGGGTGACTCCCAGTGCAAGAAGGGGATAGGGAGTTACTTGACATGAAATTTGAGGGCAGATATTACATTGACAGATATATGCCCACTGGGTGTGCAGTAGCAGGTGCAGTGTTTGACATTTTAGTACATTTTTATAGTGGGTGGTGATGGTCAAGGCAGAGCGAGTGGAAGTGGTCCTCTGTTTGGATGACTTCTTGTTTGTAGGCAAGGCAGGCACAAGAGACTGTTGTCACTTGCCAATGGTCTTCCAGGACGTATTCAATTGCTTTGGGGTTCCTTTGTCAAAGGCCAAAAACAAAGACCCATGCATGGTGCTGTCATTTTTGGGGTTAGAGATAGGCACACAGGCTACAGTTTTCCAGCTATTGGAGAACAAGGTACGGACCTTACAGGATTTGTTGTTCAAGGTATTGGGGGCACACAAAGTTACACTAAAAGAATTGCAGCCTGTTAGGCCACCTAAAGTTTGCTTGCAAAATAATTCCTATGTGTAGAACATTCCTATGTAGAATGGTGGAAGTGGGGTCAGACTGCCACAAATTGCATCGTAGACTCTGGGTGATGGAGATTATGGAAGATTTAGTGGTTTGAATGGCCTTTTTTCACTTCTATAATGGCGTACCTATCTAGTTGATTGCCACCACCAGCCAGGAACTGGAGCTGTACAGAGATACATCAGGGGTCTAAGCTTTGGGGCATATTTCTGGGGTGCCTGGTGAACCAAACAGTGCATATACAGTTGGCAAGACAGAGGACTAACAAGGAAGGTCACCTTGCAGGAACTCTTCGCAATTATTGCGTCTGTTTTGGTGTGGGGTGCTGTTTCTGGACAAAAAGGTGACTTTTATGATTGATAATATAGGGGTAGTACACAATATTACCAGACAGCTGGGGGCCAAAGGACCAATGGGAAATTTGATGAGAGTTTTGTGTCTTAAAGTGCCTAATGTTTAACATTCGATTCAAGGTGTTACACATGCCTGGGGTTGACAATAAGATCACCCATGCATTCTCATTTACAGTGGCAGAGGTTCCAGGTGCTGTCACTGGAAGTGGAGGAGCACTCCAGGGCTTTACAGGCATTTCTCTGGGAATTGGAGAGCCATAAGCCTGGGAGTTGATTCGGAATTCATTAGCTCTGGACACAAGGGCAGCTTGCAAGAAAGGGGGAGTGCTTCTTGAACATAAGGGACACAACGGGGGAGGGTGAACAAATGGCCCCTACTGGTGGACCAGTTGTGCAGTTATGGACAAAAAGTAGTAAGGGGTCACACCCAGGGTGGTGGGACCACACCTGGCAGGCATAGCATGGTTTTCCAAGGTGAAAGGGTTTGGCTCTCCAAGGCGGTAAAAGGCTGGACAACAGGTAAGATTAAGAGAGTTGAACACTGTCATCTAATTAGTCCCAGCCCCCTTTAGCAGGTTTGGGCCAAGTTGGAGAATGTATGTACACCAGGTCAGGCTTACTATTGTTCTGGATAACCTTTTTGGTGGCATTATGTGGTGGCTTCGGGGCACAGAGTTGGTGCAGCCCAACAAGGTGGCAGAGTTAGCTGTGGTCTTTGCCTATAAAGATGTGGCCTTGATGACTTGATGATGGAAGGGGTATTTATTTGGATCCTTGGATCCTCAAGAGAAAAACAGATCACCTGGCAGTGGGATGCTGATGCAACCTGCAGGCACCAGTGGGGACAACATGGAATGTAAAAACAAAACTGCACATAAATTTAGTTCAGAGACCACTGGGAGCGGGACTGTTCTGTCTTCACAAAAACAAAACCCTTTCACAGAATTCCAGTTCAGGCATGTCCTTGGCAGGGCCATAAAGGGGTTGAGGTTAACTTCAGTGGAGTTTAATACACACACCTTCCATATTGGGGCAGCCACAAATCCATGGACAACAGGTTTGACAGGTACCCAGATAAAGGCGTTGGGATGTTGGAAGTCACAGGCCTTTGAAGGATATGTACATCCACATTAGTTGCAACTTTCTTTTATTGACAGGTGGCAGACCCTAACTAAGGCAAGTTTGGATTTGTGGGCACTCCTTTATTCATTGTCGAGCAAGAAGGGGCAAGCAGACACTGGGCAGTACAAACCTTTATCTGGACCCCCCAATGACAGCATGCCAAATGGATGGGGCAGAGGGGAAACCACTGGAATGACTTTCTGCCCTGGGTTGTGGTGGAACTGGGTTAATGGTTGTTCATCTGGGGGGGGTAGTTTGGGGCTGGTCAGATTGTAGAGTTTGATTTGTCAAATGAAAGATGACCTATGCAATGTTGGGTAGGGGTGGTACTGATTTGGTCACACGTAGTGCAGCAGCACAGGTGGTGGCATGCCAGGGGCCCAGCAGCAATTTATAAGGCTTGCAGGTTGGTTATCATGTTAATGCACACTGTTATGGCATTGATAAATGAGAAGGTTATGCGGCATGATGGAATTGTAAGCACATTGCTGCACCTCTCTGCAAGTGATGGGGTACATCTGTTGGGTGGGTTTGGATAAGTTTTTAGCAGATATACAGTGTTTTGGAGAACAGTTAGCATGACTTGCTTTGGGGGAAAGACTGTTGTCATGTGCCAGAACAGTAGTCATACAGGTAGAGTACAAGGGCGGTAACGGGGGAACCTGCCACTGACACAGTTGGGCTCCACTTGAGGCTGGAAGGAGGCAAGGTCCCCGGTGATGGGGATCCTGAGGGTCTAGTCAGGGGATATCATACTTGGGTCACAGCCTGTGTGTGTAGCACCCTCCATTGGGGGAGAGGCACTTGATACTCAACCCTGGAGACACCACATAAGCTTCAGAGGCTGGAGCCTCTCCGGAGGATGTGGCCCCCTTTCAAAGGTGGTGGGTACACTTGATGGGGTCCACTCAAGGTAAGTGGATAGACTGTGGTAGGTTAGGATCACTTAAAAGGGGCTCGCTGACACTACTGAGCTGCACACTTCATGCTATTACCTTGCGGTGGTTTATAATAAACATATGGCTGTGGTCATTTCTTTCAAAACACTGTGTATTTCTCTTCTGTTCATGTGATGGGGGAATAAGGGGCCTAACTAGACAATGGAAAGCAAGCAAAGGGGGCCCCTTGAAGCCTGCAGAAATTTGTGACCCCTTTCTTCTGTTACTGGGCAGAAGACGGCAGGAAAAAGGGTAAGAAAAAGGAAAAGGAAAAGGGGAGTGTAGGTCAGGTTAGTAGGTCCATCCATGGGCGGTGGAAGGTTGATCTGGGGGAGAGGAGCAAAGAGGCTATAAAGAGACCTAGCAGTGGTAGCCCAGTCTTTTTGTTCATCCTTCAGAGTGAAATTGCCATCCTCCCACCCTGAAAGCAGGGCTTAAAGGACTGAGGATACATAGGGAACCTGCTGTTCCAATATGAGGGCTTGCATTAGTGATCAAGGAGATATTTTCTTGGTTTTCCACAGAGTTTTTTTCCAGTTTTTTTTGCCTACTCTAACAGGATAGTGGCAGGGATATAATGTAGGATGACACAGTCATGTAAGTGTAGTGGCACAGTAGTCTCACAGGTAGAGTACAAAGGGGGTAATGGGGGAAACCTGCCAGTGACACAGATGGGTTCCTCTCAAGGCTGGCAGGAGGTGATGTCCATGGTGATGGGGAGCCCAAAGGGCCAACTGGGGGATAGCATCCCTGGATATTAGCCTGTATGTGTAGCATGTGTAGCACCCTCTGATGGGAGAGGGGCACTCCATATTTGCCATGGAGCCACCCATTAGGCCTCAGAAGCTGGAGTCCTTCCAGAGGTGGTGCCCCCCTTTAAAAGGTGGTGAGACCCTCAGGTGGGTCCCACTGGAGTTAAGGGGATAGACCAGGGTAGGTTAGGACCATCTAAAAGAGGCTTGCTGACATTACCAAGCTGCACACATTGTGCTATCATCTTGTGGTGGTTTATAATAAAGACAAGGCTGTGGCTGTTTCTTCCACAATATGTGTATGTCTCTTCTGTTCAGGAGAGGGGGATAAGGAGCCTAACCAAACAAATGCCTAGATAGACTCATGGCCAAAAGGCTCATGTACCATGAGCGTACAGATAGTCAGAAAGACTCAGCAGTTGGCCGAAGGATGTTGACCCAGGCCATGGCTGAAGAACCGGGGGAAAAACCACTCCCAGGCCTGATGGAGGCTGGAGCATGGAGAAAGGCAAAGCCTGATCTGGTCTTTGATGTGAATGTCAATGAGGCTGGAGAAGAGTAGGCTGATGAACCACTTGAAAATATTAACAAACTACTAAGATGGCTTGCTGTCAAAGTGATGGAAATGGACAGACAGAAAGAAAGTTGTCACTGAATATGATTTTCTGGCTTTTTGATTTTATTGAAAGAGAATGGTACTCTATCAGCAGTGACCAAAAGGGCACAGGCAAAAGGGAAGCCTTGCATGGCATTTTTTCCTTTTGAAGAATATGTCATGGAACCCCAAGTCAAAAACACATGCCGCCAAAAAGAAAACTGGCAACTAAAGAATTTGGCACAGCTGGAATTACAGCTTGAAAATACATTTAAGGGCTATAGTATTGGGACAGAACAAAAAATGACAAAAACCTAACCTATTTGTTTCAACAGGTGGGAAAGAGTATGAGTAAAGGTATCACAACGTACATAGTTAAAGGGGATGTTCTGTATAGAGTTTATGATAATCCCAATACAAGGGAAATGGTGGATCAAACAGTAGTCCCTGAGCAGTTTCATTCCCAGTTGTTGTATTTAGAACATAATCTACCATTAGCAGCCCACGCTGGGAGAGACTGTACTTTGACCTCCCCCTCGTACTACAAAGATTTTGTTTGGACCAACATACATGAGCAAGTGGCTGACTACTACAAGGCATGTGTTGAGTGTCAAAAAATAGCTCAGGTAGGGAAAAGAACAATTGTATCCCTTATGCCTCTATGTCTTGTTACCACACTCTTCAAAAGGCTAGCAATAGATGTTGTGGGGCCTTAGAGAAAAGCTCCTGGGAGAACTGTTTTATACTGGTTGTTCGTGATTACATAGAAATAAATGCCCAGAGGCCATACTCCTACATAAGGTAACTGCCCCTGAAATAGCAGAGGAACTGGTTAAGCTCTTTAGTAGGTTGGGGATCCCAAAGGAAATCCTTTCGGATCAAGGGAGCACATTTAATGGCTTGCTCCTTAAAGAGCTGAACTGGCTGTTGGGAGTGCTGGCAGTTTGGACATCTCTATATCACCCACAAACTGATAGTCTGGCGGAGAGTCTTAACCAGACCCTTAAGAAAATGCTTAGGAAGTTTGCATATGAGGAAGGAAAGGATTAGGACAAGTATTTGCCTTTCTTGTTATTTGTTTACTGTGAGGTGCCCCAAGCCACAACAGGTCATTCCCCTTTTTCATTGTTCGATGGGAGAAACCCCCAGGGACCCTTAGATGTGATTAAGGAATACTGGGAGGAAGAAAAGGACATAGGGCAAACAAATATGTCAAATTACATGGTACAGCTCAGAAAATGACTTAGTATTCTGAAATCACCTATAAGAACTGTGTCCAGGCCCAGAAGGAACAAAAACAAAGATACGACCAAGGGGTCACTCATAAAGTGTGCAAAGATGGAGAAAAGTTATTTTGTTTTTACCATCAACTGAGAATAAACTGCTTATGAAATGATAAAGACCCCAGTGAAATGGCAATTAAGTATTCCAATGTTGCCTATCAAGTAATTAAGCAAACAGGACCAGTGACATATAAAATTAAGACCCAGTGAAATGGCATTCTAGTAAGATTTATCACATAAGAAACCTTGCTTTGGGGGTAACACAACATAAGGGGCCCAATTTTCAAAGGTCAACAAAGGGGATGTATGAAGACTTGTATCAAACCTTGTATTTGGTGCAGCTGCATCAAACACTTCTGTTGCAAATGCACCTAATTTTAGTAGATCAGACACAGTTGTGACATTTTATCAATGTATGGCAGCTTGTGCCAAATAGTTGGTGCAAGCCCTGTAAAAAGGATACCTGGGACTGCTGCAAGTTGGACCAGAT
The DNA here is from genome assembly GCA_016271365.2 of Neoceratodus forsteri. Taxonomy (NCBI): domain Eukaryota; kingdom Metazoa; phylum Chordata; order Ceratodontiformes; family Ceratodontidae; genus Neoceratodus; species Neoceratodus forsteri. The sequence goes on from CM028129.1 coordinate 879,697,620, forward strand.
AAAAATCAGTCTAATTTGCAGAAATTGGCACACAGGATAGAAAATCCAGATAGACGTCTGGAAGAACCCCGCAAGCTCCATGCACCGTAAGTCTGGCACACCTGGGGCTTGCAGCATTTGAAGCAATTTGAAAATCTGGTCCAAGGAGTCAAAACATGCGTTACAGACCCACCAAACCACTTTCATGAGTATCCCTAGTAAGGCTAAAGGGGTTGAGCATTGCATAGTGGTGACACAGAACAGACCCTTAGGTCAGAAACCCTATAGACTTCCAGAAAGGGTGAAAGGGGAGGTAATACCTGAAATCAAGAAGTTAGAAAAAATCAGGCATCAGTGACCCTTCTACCAGTGCCTGGGCATCACCCATAGTGGTGGTACATACAAAGAAAGGATTTTCACAAGTTGAATGCTGTGTCCCTGTTTGATGGATACCCTATGCCTAGGATTGATGATATCATTGGCAGGTTAGGAAATGCCAAGTATATAACCACCCTAGATCATAAAAAAGGTTATTGGCAAATATCTCTAGAAAAAGAATCCAAGGATAAAACAGCATTCATCACTTGTTTGGGCCTGTTTCAATTTGTTACCATGCCGTTTGGGTTGCATGGAGCCCCAGCTACCTTCCAGTAGTTCATGGATCAGGTCCTGAGCCCCCATACTGAGTATTTTTCAGCTTATTTAGATGAGGTTGTAGTATACAATCTAGCATGAGAGATTCACTTCAAACATTTGCCTGCCATCCTGCAGTCCATAAAAGATGTAGGGCTGACTGTAAAGCCCACAGAAGGCACTGTTGCTATGACTGAAACAAGATATGTAGGGTTCATACTTGGTAATGGACAGATAATATAGAACCATTCACTGGCAAAACATATTTGCTATATTCATGATGTGCCTTTAAGAAGTGAATACATTTTGTCAGCATTTATTTCTGTCACTTTCTCAGACCATGCGGTCACTTCTGTTGGTGTTCATTCAGAGCAGTGAGTTTGGTGCAAATAGAGGAGAGTAAACAGTACACATAGTATGTTCAGTATTCATTGAATTAAACTTGGGGAGAACTAGTGAACTAGGGGAATTAAACTGTAGTGCTAAAAAGACACTCCATGTGAATCACAGCTGGTGATGGTCTTAGACATCCTGAGGTACACTCTTCTGCTTTTCAATTACATCAGTCTAATCTGGGGAAAAAAAATGAAAAGTTATTACTTGTATTAAAAAAAGTGTTTACAAAGTGTTTAGTGCTGTATGGAAATTAACCTGTTAAGAAAATCAGAGTGTGCTCGGAGTATGCCAGCACACTGAAATCCCGCTTGCAGTCCTCTCAGTGAGCAGACAGTTTCGTGAAGCTGCTTACAAGACACTGTGCATGGCAATTTTCCGAAGTGGTTGTACAAAGGTCAATTAAAATCTGGCTGCTTGGGTTTCTATTTTTTAGTTTCTCAGACACCTAAGTGGCATACCTATTGGTGTACTGTTGCTTCAGTTCATCTTTGAAAACCTTGTTAATAGTGATGTCTAAAGGCTACAGTTGATCTGTACATGATGTTGGTACAAATGCAGGCACAATGCTGTGTTTCTCAGAGGTTGCCATGTCCTATTCAGTTGTGTGGCCCCTGAATAAATCCATTATTAAAAGGGTCTGCTGAACACTTGGTAGCTTCAGTTTCTCTTTTATGGAATTGATATAGGGGACTATGATCACATCAGGGTATTGTATTGTAGTGTCTGAGTTTGTCTAGTGAATTTTTAGTGTATGTCACATCCCAGTCTGGTGAAAATTTGTAAGCTGGGTGGCACTGGTTGTTTTTTCCTTGATAGGTAATCTGTGGGAGGAGGTTGTGGCCAGACAGTGTACAGCACAGTGCTACAGTAACTTGATGCTTATTACCTAGCCCAGTAATTTCCACTTGTTTCTTGCCTATAGTGTACATAGTCCACTCTGAACATGGTATGAGGTTTACTCCAGTCTCATCTAAGTTCAGTATTACTATAGCTCTGATGGTATGAGCGCCTGACTTGCAACTGTGGAAATTGTCTCCAAAAAAACAATTTCAGTGAGTCACAATCCTCCGGCATTTTCCTTGCAGCTTTTTTGCCTTTTCTCTTGCTGAACCCCATGCAGTTCATGAATAACCAAGCCCATTGCCTGGAAAAGGACAAATTTCCCTCATTTTCTACAAGTATTGCAGGGTGTGAGGCTTTTAAATCCTAGTGGCTATGGCAATCAGTACCTGGCCATTGGTTACAGTGCCCTCTGATCATAGTAATTTGACAATGCTTTTCAGTTCATTTGCTATGTCATTTAACAAGAGAGGGAGGCATCCTCTGGCTTTGACAGGAAGCTACTTAGTCAGGTTCACAGAGTCAGGAGTTTAATTTGATCAGGGTAATCATGCTTGAAGGTGCACACAGTGCAGTAATTTTTTTGTTTTGTACCTGCCCTCAAAATATCTGACAACATTCATGACACCATTCTGACATGCATACTGCCCAATTTCAAAGCGCACATTGGGGGAATAAACTGAACAGTGAGAGCACTTTTTCTGGTAGGAGAACAGGCTACAGAAAGTTCTTGGGAGACTGATTCAGCCATTAAGCCAGAAATGCCAGCAGTAACACTCAAAATATCTGCATCCAAATCACTAATCTGAAGGGCAGAAAAAAAACACTTAAAGCCCTAAGAAACAGGCAAATTCAGCCACCACACTGAAAACATTATTGTAGCTCAAAGATAACAAGATAAAGTGAACCAAAACAAGTTGCTGGGTGAAACTGGTCTTAAATACTGTAATGTAAGATGGATACTGACAAGACAGACAAATCAGCTGATCCACCAGGTCCACCCTCAGTTCCAAATGATGTGATCCGCTGATTGATTGAAGTGCTGAAGCATGCAAAATTTATTTTGTGCAATTGGGTCGGAGTAAGCAAAGCATGAAATAAACTTTGTATGAATATACATATATATATATATATATATATATATATATATATATAGTTCTACATTGAAACCAGAGACTGTGATGGTAGAGGCTGTTGCAAAAAGCCCAAAACCTCAAAAAAGAAACATGTGAGATCTTTCTTAGGATTGGCAGGATTATAGGAGACGTATCCCCAATTTTGCTGCAATAGCAAGTCCTTTGACAGACCTTACAAAGAAAAGGTGCCCCAACAAAATTAAGTGGAACACAGAGTTTGAGGAGACCTTTAAAACCATACAGGCTGCTGTTTGTTCTGCACCAGTGTTAATATGTTCTGACTTCTCTCATATGTTTGAAGTACAGACAGATGCCTCCAGTACTGGAATTGGAGCTGTCCTTAGCCAAATAATAGAAGAGGAAGAACACTCTGTCATTTAGATTAGCCACAAGTTATATGCAAGGAAACAGAAATATGCCATAGTGGGAAAGGAATTTTGACTGTAAAATGGGCCATTGAGGCAATGAGGCTTTATTTGTGGTGTGCTGAATTTAAGTTTGCAACTGATCATAATTCCCTCTGCTGGATTCAGTAGATGAAAGATATGAACCGCTTTACAGTTCAACATGAAGCTAAGTACAAGTACAAAATATTATTGTTGATTGGTTAAAAACCATTACAACAGTGCTCGATAAAAACAGAAAGTACACAGAAATCACATTCCACTTGGACTAAAAATTGGAAATTGCCTAAATAAAAGTAGAAATAATTTTCTTGGCTTTTTGTCAAAAGTTACCTTCATAAGTACCTTCATGATTACACTCTTGTGACACTTAATTATGTCCTTAACATGAAGATACGATTAAGTTCAAGTACTAATTACTGATCAGAATCAGCTGCAAATAGTCAAGACCATATCAGAAGGTTACTTTGAATACACATTATGAAATGGCAACTTAAGGACATTCTAGGAGCTCTTAAAACAAACACTGTATTATCCAAAAGGTCCATTACTTTAGACCACACATAATTAAAGCAACAGTACTACTAAATCAGTAAGTGAGCCATCAAAATTCTGCTTTTCAGCTGTAAGCATGTGGTCAAAGTTCCAGTTTCCATACCTGTGAATGTTTTTTTTCAGTCGTCTTTAATTTTTTAGATATGTGTAATTTATTTGAATTGTTGTAGCACTACAACAAATATGGTGGCTGACTAATTTTCAGCTGTGATTTTTCTACAGGTCACATCACGTCTTTTGACAACAGCAGAGGGACCCTCTGTTGACCATTCCTGATGTCCCTGCAAGTCATACACATGTGTAGTTAGCAGCAGAGGCAGTTCCAGTGCAACATGCTTAGTGGCAGAAATGTAAACAAAAGCAGAGAATAACTGAGCAAATTACTCAGCGATAGTACGATGCCAGTGAGAAAGAATACCAGGTATATGATCAGCAGGACACAGGGAATAAACTGTCAAAAAAGCGCATTTTTTTTGTTTGTTGTACTACTGTTTTAAGTTTGTGTGTCTTTATGGACAATGGACAACATTCTGGTGCATCCCTGAGTGAGCTATACATCCTAGTTAGATACCATCACAATAATTCATTTTGACATCCAGCAGACCCATTATCCATCAACCTCTCCAAACATGAAAATAACTCAGCCCAATTAATTCCCAGGCAAAGACAGGTGCACAAACAAAGTGCCACTTCGTGCAATACAGTAGTAGCTCACAGAAACCTGAAATATGTTAACTGGAAGCATCAATAAATCAGTTTTCTTTTTAAAGCAGACACTTAATACACATTTAAGGCTTGGAAATTACAAATTAAAGCAATTCCTAATTACATACAAAATATACTTTTAAAATATTTAGAATAAGCTAGGCATGCTGTATAGACTCAACAAAAATCAAGGCTCTGTAGGGGACCATTCATTTTTATATCAACAGTTGAGGCTCCTTTAACCCTGGAGTAAATACATTAGTGTGCAGTATGAGGCTCAATACAAGAATCAGGAAGTTTGCTAAAAGTAAAACAAAAGGTTCAGCTTACTACATTACACCTTGGTTAACTTTATATAGGTTTTGCAGAGTACCAGAGCTGTGTGCCATGATAATAGACAGAGTTTGCCTACTTTTATCAACCGGTCAGTGACTCAGGTTATTATGTTACAGTCAATTGTTTTGTTCATATTTGAGTCTTAGGCTGAACAGAATCTGAGAAAAAAATATCTGTAGCTATATAATGTCCTGAAATTCAGAACAGGCCATCACAACACCCCACAATAACACTCCATGTAGCAAATGAGCACAGTGATCCAATTTAAAGCACAAAGGGTCCCACTGCCAGATTTTAAAATATATAGTAAGCTTCATTTTAAGACAGAGGTTCAAGGTTCCATTATCTCTGTAGTCCATCAATCATTATATTAAGGCTCCATTTCATGTTCATGTTCAGGGGTCTGCCTAATTATTTGACCATGGCAAATACTGTAATTTTAATTGGTTTAAGTGTACTAGAGAGAATATACTAACAGTAGCTACTAGGCTCAGTGTTCATGCATGACAGAACCAGATTGGCAAAATTACAACCAATCAGCTGGTATTTCTTTTCCCTCAGGCATTTGTAAAAAAAAAAATATAGCAACTGGCTCCATAGGAGTCCACTTTCGGTGGCTCAACTAAGTTAAGGAGTCCCGCTAGGTAACACAAAATATTCCAGAAGGGAACTCTAAAAAGCAACAAATTGACAAAATGCACACCTCAGGAGTTTGAGCTCCTTCTTCAAGCAGTTTAGGTTCTTATAACAAAGTCAAGCAAGTTCATAGTTCACTCAATCGAATCAGTACTTTTAACCTCGAAGATCCAAACATAATTTAGTGATCAGCTCCATATCCAGGAGTCCTCTAAACATTACCAATTACCATCCACAGGAAAAAATTAAAATTACCTTTCCAGGGAATTTTACCCAATAGACAGATTCCATTATTTCATAAAACAGTACTCTTATAGCTGGCCCAGTGATGCTGAGGGTTGAGGCACTGGACGCCACACCTCGCTCCACACCTGCGACCTGGGTTTGGGAACAAGCCCGGGTCATCAGGAATTGGCATGGAAGGACTAGGATTGAGCATCTGATGACAGCTCTCCTAGTCCTGGGGAAAAGGGGTGGGTGAATGCCATGCTCTGGCTGTCCCTGGGGATGCCCAGAGGAACTGCAGTAGTGCAGGTGCTCAGTGGGGGGGAGCATGGCAGACATCTGCACATAGTGTGTGGACTTCATTGCATGCCCATGCTTCCATTGGGAGGAAAAGGGAAAAAGCAGCATGGTGTGCAGCAGCTTGATGGCCTCTCGCTTCACCAGCCGACGATGCCTGAAATATGCATGCACCGGAAGTGGATCCTTGTCAGGCACGGGGGCTGAAGAGGGAGCCCCTTTCAACAGTCATAGCTGCATATGCCAGCTGGGCACATTGGCTTCGGGGTCGGAGGTGAAGGTTGGAGTGGTGGCTGGATGTATGGCAGGACTGTGGTTGCATGGTGAGAAAAATAGAGTAGTGATAAAAAATAAAATAGCACACTTATGAAGCTAATAATAAAAACAAACTTAGCTCCAAACACCTGACTCCTGTGAAAGGAACTGTTTGCTTCTCCACAAATCACCTGTGACCAGGAACCTCACTCCATGTTCCAGTTTTCCAATCTCCTGTTATGGCATTGCAGAAAAACTTCTTTCCACAGCATTAATTAGAATCTTCATACCTGAAAGGAAAGCAAAATTTTCATTCCACTGAGTGTAGTAACTTTGGGCACTGAGTCTTGAAACCTTTTTTACCCCAGGTAGGCAATGTTATCATATGTTTAGGTAGATTTTTTAGATCATTTCAGCACATATAGTGCATTCCAGCTTCCTCACTTTGACAAGGTTTTGCATGTGTCTTTCCACTTCAACAGGATCTCAAACTCAGTCCTTTAATCCAACAGTCCTCCATACCTGTTTTCTCCTTTTTAACATGGGAACCTTATGCAGACCAATTCTTTTACTCTACACATACCACAGCACACAGTGCAGTTCCCCGTATATAATATATGTCTTTATTATAATAAGGATAATTCCTCGAATACAGCTAAGAGCTATGTGAGTTGTGTGGACATTTTAAAAGAAACTGAAGAAATGATGACCAAATGCCAGTTACCATTGGTCGGTCTAAGCAGCACAACATCAAAGGAAAAACAAAAATATTATTATGCAGCTTCTGTGTTCTAAAAACACTGATTCAAGGGCTAAGCTTTAAATAAATGTAGGTTTCATTCATAAAACCCAAGTCAGGGCCTTTTACCACTCAGTATCCAGAGGAGTAGAAGCCACGCAGTGGAGAGTGGAGCAACATTGCAGCCATCTTGTTACTCTGCAACCTCTCCTTCAACATGAAGCCTGTGCCAAACATAAAAACATGGACATCTTGTTCAGCTATGGAGCTGGTATTTATGTTTATTATTTTAGTTTGTTATTTTTGTTAGCTGTCTCTTTGTGGTGTGTAATAAAACCATGCTATAACTGTGTTGAACCACATATTATTCTAAGTTGTCTATCTGTTTCACTCACTGGGACAGTGTCCCATTGGGCTCTAATCTGGATCAACTATTATTTTCAGTCTTTATGAATACCCTCTCATCCACCTGCACTGACACTGCTATTCCTTCCTATGCATACTACTTTACAAGGAGTTCTATAACAGCTTGAGGACAACAGATAGCCTCACTAGAATATTGTAAGTAGAACTCTAGATGGAATGCATGACAACAAGCTACATCTTATGAGGGATAATAATGTTCTTGTCTGTTTTCTATCTCCCAGGTCTTGAAACTTAAGTAACTCTGCTGCAGAATTCTGCAGCAGTGTGTTGCCTACCAGTGTGCTCCACTGCATCTTTATATCTAGCTCCTAAAGTACCACTATAGATACTCAAGTCAGTGACATCATTAGTTATAGTTAGACAGTTGATCCTGATACTGATATTTGCATGAGCTACTAACTTCTCAGTGTGCTCCATTTTCATCAATGTAACAGCCCATGAAAGTAGTGAAAACAACATAAGGAGCCACTCACTAATTGCAATCCATGATGTCACTGGTTGGAGTGTGATTGCAAACCATGATGTCACTGGTTGGAGTACCTATAATAGTGAAACAGGGGAGCTAGTTTACAAGCTCAAACAGACAGAAAATAGAAAAGGAGAAACACACACTTCAAGCAAAGTGGATAAGCAGATACCAGCTGGGAATGCTGCAGTGATTCATATCCCCTTTAATGGAACCATTTGAAGGTCCTTACCAGTTCACATGTCTTGAAGTACAGTCCAACCAATGACTATGAATTCTATGATGAAAATGTTAGGTGAGACATGCTGACAGCTCAGTAGAGGACTAGAGGTGTTGCTATGGTCTAGTAGACAGAATTAAACTTTCATAGTAAGAGTTCATCAAAGGATACATCTATGAGTTCAGAATACTGATGATTTTCTTTTAGACTATTAAAACAAAATGGGCCATATCCAGGCAATGTTGCATTCACAGGTAACAACATACAGCAAAAGAAAAAATGCTGCACCAGCAACCACACAGAAAACAAACTCTGGTCAGAGCAACTACGGCTGCTAATGCATTAACTTGATACAGGGGTTTCAAGGGCTTAAATGTAAAAATGAATTGCTGAAGTCAGCTTTGTGTGTAAATTTCATTTTAAGTAAAGTTAGGTCATTTATCTGGTTGATCCTATGTTTCCCATGTGTTTAAAATATGAGTGTCGAGTGTATGTTGTACTACATGGGGAAGGGAAGGGGGGGCTGTGCACCAAAGCCTTCAAGATATGGTAGAAGAAATGGTGCAGAGAGGAGAGAAATGGCTACAATGGGGATCAAGGGCCACCCTGGAAGGATAAGAGCCTATACCAAGGTGATGGCCAGCTTCCATTAAGGAGGAAACCATAGTCCTCAATGCACAGTTTAAATGTTACTTTGATGGACATTTAAAGTAGCCGAAGGGGGTGATGGAAGAAATGGTGGAGGCAGAAAGTGGGCTACCACAGGCTGAGATAGACAGCAGGGAGATCCCAAGCAGGGGGTAGCAAAGGAGGAAAGGGGTGAAGAAGCAGGCAAAGAAGAAAGGTGAGAAAGGAGGAACAATTGTAAATAGGAGAGAGCGACAAGAAGAAAGCTGAGGGATATCAAAATGGTTCAAGGTCTGCTTCAGAAGCCCTATGAAAGGAAACTGAAAGAGTTCAATATGTACACCCTGGAGGAGAGGAGGGAGAGTTGGGATATGATGGAACCTCTTAAATACCTCACAGGGTTAATAAGGTACAGAAAGGGGGTATGTTTCAGAGGAAAAGGTGCTGTAGAAGAAGTGGTCATGATATAAAGCTGGAAGGAGGTAGATTCAGGAGAGATGTGAGGAAGTACTTCTTCACAGAAAGGGTGGTGGATTCCTAGAACAGCCTTCCATGGGAGGGAGTGGGGATGAAACCAGTGGTTGGTTTCAGAAATTCCTCAGATGGACACAAAGGAGCCCTTGTAAGAAGGAAGAGAATGTGCTGTAGATCAAGCTTGGTATTCAGCAAAACTGATCATATTTAAAATTGGGCAGACTAGATGGGCCCTGTGGTCTTTAACTGCCATCAGTTTCTATGTTTCTACAGTATGTATGACAGGTTATGCAATTCAAATGGATACAGTATAAAATTATTATATTTTCACAATGTTGATACTGTAAATTGTGTGGTACTGTACAAATAATTCATATTGTACTGTGCTACACAGACATAATAATCAAATCAGTAATAATATATGCATTGAGCAAGGCAGAAAAAATCAAGGGGAACATGTGTGAAGGAATATGCTACTCATAGAGTTGCAACACCATGATAGGTACATACTGTATTGACTTACTGTATTATGATGGTACCCAGCTGTGTACCATTTTTGAGTAAGCTACAGTAAGGGGTTTTATTTATTTTTGTTTTATTTTTAATAATCCAGACATTGTCTACACATTAATGACAGCCAGCCAAGGATGCTCTTTACAATTTGCAATCTTGTTTTTTTTTTTTGTTTATTCATTTTCATAAAATCACTTGTAATGTGACTGCAATTCTGTTTAACCAATTAAATTTTGGTTTGGATGACAGAAGGAGGTGGAAGAGACAGTGCTGTAGATCAAGTTGGGTCTGCCGCAAAAGTGAACATCATTAAATACAAGCAGACTAGATGGGTCCAGCAGTCACTTTTTGTCATCAGTTTCTATGCATGACAGGTAGTGTAATTCAAATGGCTACATTGTAAAATTATTAATATGTGCAATGTTGATACTGAAAACTGTGTGGCACACATAATTCATGTTGTACTATGCTATGCAGACATGATAATAAAATGGGTAATAGAGGATAGAGGAGCTGAGATGGCTAGGAGTTGCAAGATCAGTGACAGCTGGTCACATGTATTTTCCTGTGGGCAGAGTGCAGAGGGATGCCCGGATACTTATCAGTCATGTACAGTCTGATGTCATGCCTCTACACAACACTGTAGGTATAAAAAAAACTTTTAAGAGCTTATTGTGTTCCTGTTTCCAAAGCTGTTTTCTCTAATACTTGGGAGTTATTACTATGAATTCTGAGAGACCAGGAGACATTGTACATCCATATATACAGTAGTTGTCTCATAATTGTGTAAAATGGTCATTTAATTATCCCTCATGCAAACATGTGTCTAGTTTTCTCTATGTTCCATAGTCCCACAAAGGGCTACGATAAGGAGTAAGAACTAATAGAAATTGCTATTGTCGAACTCTAAAGTGTAAAAGAACGTGATGTGGGGAGGAGTAGAAAATATTTCCTTTCCACATGCAGAAAATGATCCAGTGCTGCTTCGTGCCAGCTAAGTAAATGCTAGGGTCTAAAAATTAGCTACTGCTTAAAATGCATGCAGTGTTTTAGTCACTTGTGAACTGAATTAGCCACTGTACAAACATGTTCTGATGCTGCTTTACTGTCTCTGTGACCCAAACACCCTGGGGTTCTTCACTGTTTGGTGCTGGAATTGAACTGACAGATATTATGTTCTCAAGGGGCAGTGAGTGCACTTGCACTCTCTAGCAGTCTTTGCTCATGATGCTTGAGAAGGCAAAAAAAAATTGCTCTGCTACATGGCACTAATTGGCCAAACATACTGATGGATGTGACAGTGTCAGCCTGCTGTGATGTGGTGCGACAGCCAGCCACATTCAGTTGCATTCATCAAAATGTCTTAACCACAGTGGCAAAAGGAAGCCTAGAAATGTTAGCCACATTGATTTTAAATAGCCATTGGTGATGGTGGCTATCCTTCGTGCACACCCAGTGTCAGAGAGAATAACAATTGACCCCTATTAATGATGAAGATGGATAAGGAATGGGACCTCTCTCTTTTGTTTTCCTTAATTTTTATTTTAAAGGGGCTACTGTCAGCCCTTTTGTGCATCTTATTATTTCTAGTTGAAAACCCATATTTTCTAATTGCTTACCTTTTCTAAAATTTATTAATGTTTCTGGTTGTTTTATCTGCTCATTTCATAGTAGAACTAAAATGCATACAAATGTTGTTACTATACCCAGAGTCGTTTTGTTTCTAATCCTTGACCTACTCTTAGTGTATACTCCCTGAACTATAGGAACACCCACAAACAATGTAGCCACTCATGATGCCATATTCTCCTCATCTCCTGCTGCATAATGAAGTTTTACTTGGGAGGGTCTCAAGTCCAGGAAAGATGCAGTGGGAGCTGATCAGGGACTGTAAGCAAACATGTTTTGACAAACAAGAACATAAGATCATGAGTTAAAACTGAGGGGGGAAGGTTTAAGAAGGATGAGAGGAAATCTATGTTATGGAAAGGGTGGTGAATCTTTAGAACAGTCTGCCAATGGAGGTTGTGGGCACCAAGACCATAAATGGCTTCAGGCATAGCTGGGATGTAGTGAAGGGCTTGGTGGTTGCTCAGCTCAGTAGCATTAAGGAGGGGAGCAGGGGGTGCTTTGTATGGAGAATAGGTCCCGGGGCAGATAGGAAAGTCCAGGCAAACTAGATGGACCTTTGATCTTTTTCTGCTGTCATTGTCTATATAATAACATATGCACCGAGCAAGACAGAAAAAAATCAAGCGAAACATGTGAAGCAATATACTACTCACAAAGTGGTGTCACCATGATAGGTACATACTGTATGAAGTTACTGTATTATGATTGTAGCCAGCTGTATACCAACGCTAAATAAGCTACAATATGAGATTTTGTTTATTTTTGTTTTATTTTTAATAACCCAGACATTGTCTACACAGTAATAACACACAGCCAATGCTGCTGCTTACAATTTGAGACCTTTTTTTTATCCACTTTATCCATTTTTGGAAAATCACTTGAAATATGGTTGCAATTTTGTTCATCCAGATAACTTTTGGTTTACCTATGCATGCCTCTTTCAAGAGAGCACTGTATATGTTAATGCCACTGCACAATATTACCCTCCTCTGAACCGCCTCCACCCTAGCTATGTCCTTGCATAGGTAAGGCCTCCAGAACTGCACACTGCACTTGAGGTGTGGCCTCACTAATGTCCTGTATGCTAGAATTATGACCTCCCTTTTCCTGCTGGTGATTCCCTTCCTTATGCATCCCAGCATCCTGTTCACTTTACCTGCCACCTTGTGACACTGTCTACCTACATTGAGGTCATCAGAGATGATAACTCCTAGCATCCTTTCCTGAATGGAGCATTCTATTTTCTCCCCCCCCATTTGATATGTTGTTCCTGGGTTTTTGTGCCCCATGTGCATTATCTTGCACTTTTTAGTGTTAAATCCCAAGTTCTAATCCCTTGACCAGACCTCAAGCTTCTGCAGATCTCTTATCATTTGACCCACTCCCTCTGGTGTATCCACCCTGTTGCAGAGCTTCGTGTCATCAGTGAACTGGCAACTTTTCCCTCCAGACCTTCCACAATGTCACTGATAAAACCATTGAAGAGGACTGGATCCAGCACTGATCCCTGTAGTACCCCACCAGTCACGTTATCCTTTGCAGAGTAACTGCCAGTTATCACCACCCTCTGTGTCCTGTTATCCTGCCAATTTTCTATCCACCTTACCACCATCTTACCCACTCCTGTGTTCTCCAGCTTGCTTAGTAGCTTTACATGTGGCACAGTATCAAAGGCCTTTCTGATGTCCAGGTAGGCAACATCCACTGCCCCCCCAGATCCACCTCTCTGGTCACCCAGTTGAAGAACTCAATAAGGTTGGTCTGGCATGACCTCCTTCCAGTAAAACCATGTTGCCTTGGGTCCTGTAGACCTTTGTCAACTAGGTGTTCCCCTATTCTTTCTTTTAGTAGTGTTTCCATGATCTTTCCCACTACTGAGGTCAGGCTAACTGGTCTATAGTTCCCCACTTCCTCCTTGTTTCTACTTTTGCTTAGAGGGACTACATCAACTCTCCTCCAGTCTTTTAGTACCTTCCCTGTTTCCAATGACAGGTTGAACAGGATTATCAGAGGTTCTGCCACCACTTCCCTTAGCTCCCTCAGCACGCTGGGGTGAACCTCATCTGGTCCCATAGCCTTATCTACTTAATTGCTTCCAGTTCCTTTAGGACCCTTTCCTTCAAAAATGGATTTGTATCTATTTACTTTTTATTTTAGTTTAGCATCCAACCCCAGAATTAGGCATTCAGTGCTTGGGGGGGTGGGGACGGCACTGGGGATTGGCTCCTGGTGACTGCCTAGCTATATTAATAGTGGTAGCTTCAGGTTTTCAACCATAAACAAGATTCATATGCCTCTTACTGCTCTTTGCTTGTGTCACAAATCCCCCACCCATGCCTTAACTAGCATGCCTCTCGCACCTGACTACCGCAGACCCTCACCTGTGTTTGTCCCTCACTATTTCCTGTGCCCTCACCCAGCCTTCTCAGTGAAAGTGACATGCCCTGGACTCCTGCATAGTTGAAGCCCAGTCATCAGTCCCCTGCATCATACCGAGGTTAACTGCTCAAACCCTAGGTGAAATGTGGGTCTGGTTTTCTAAAATTTAAATACACTCACTTCCCTGTATCAGGAGGGATTAACTTTTTTTCAGTTAGTTAAAATAAAGTAACAAGTCTCTTTTGGAATGCAGATACCTCCTGAGACTTACAATACCTCTTGTTAAAGAGTGAGGAGTTAGACATGATGGACCTAGAGTCCCTTACGACGTTGAATTACTATGTTATAGTAAGGGGTTGGACACGATGGACTCGGAGTCCTTTTCAACATCAACACCTTCCTCTTAGCTTGCCTCACATACTGTGAAACTTGATCAAATAAAAATAAAAATATGTAAATGTGGAGGTGGACATTAGACAGCATAATAAAATGAGAGAGTGAGGAATTTAAAAAACTCTGTAAAATCACAATGCATTTATGGGTCCGAATAGAGAAATGCACTTAGAACAGCCAGCTAAAATAAAATGTCAACTTCTATTTATCTATGTAAAAGTACACATGAAGGCTGAAGGTAAACTACCAGGATAATCATGGGTTAAAACTCAAATGTGTCACAAGGTAACCTGAGAGCTGGGAGGGATAGAAGGGGAAGCAATGAAACACAAAGCCACTTAAAAAAGGCACACAGCTTCATCACTGTGTAATTAGCATAAATATCTTTTAAGACACATTTTGCAGGAAATTAGCACATATACCACAGACCAGGTAAATATGCAGCAATAAACAAATTATAAGCACATAATAGGAGCATGCTCTTTAAAGACAAGATCTTGTAATGCTGAATCAAGCTGAAGCAGAGACTAAAATGCTGAACAGTGGAATGCAGCCGAGAAGTGCCATGGAAAGAAAATATTATTTTCATTGTTTATGGAAGTTAGCTATTCCAAAGCTATTTATCATTTTTATCTCTTGAATATCTTCTGCAGTGATAATAAGACCTGAATGAAATCTATACCTCATTCCTCACTGGGAAACACTGACTAACAGAGAAAAGATAGTGTGGTAAACAGACTGCTGAGTAAACAGACTGCTGAGAGGATGGATTGCTATAAAAGTCCAATTTAATAAGTCCATTAGGCATCTGTTGAGGTCCAATTTTCTATATGATAGTCAAACATCTGCAAAACTCTGCCCTGTAGCTGTAAAAAGCATTACTGTACAGAAAATACTCACTGTGCTTGACGTTGGTTAGAGTGAAGGTAGTGCTAGGTGAAACACAGTAATGCAAAATATTTCAGGCTCAAGAACCCAGATGTTTTTCTACCAAACTTGTAGTTAATGCCAATAACTTATAGAGTCTATTTCTACTACCCTCATGAATGGACATTATCTAGCAGGTCCATTTAGGAGTGATCTTCATTAATTACAGTGCATCACTAAGTTATAAAGTGTAAACCTGCTAAACAATGATTAAAAAGAAATGGCTAAAATGCAAAAACAGGTAGCAAAACTATTTAAAACTAAAGATGTATACTATTCCATGCTTAATAGTACATAATGGAAACACTAAATGATTCATATTAGGTCATCATGAATAAGTTCAAACACATTTCTGGGACCAGTAGAGTAAAACAGCAAACATAGAAACACAGAAACATATATATTTTTTTTGACAGAAAAGGATCACTTGGCCCACCCAGTCTGTCCTAATGTTCCCTGTCTAATCTATCTCTGTAGATCCTAAATAGTCTCTGATGACCCTCCCTGCCTATGTAAGCAAGAAGACACAATGGGGTGTGCATTGAACAGATCTGAGAGCATGCCCAGGAGGGTTCAGCCCTTGGAAGTATGGTTAGAGCTGTTCAATACACACCCCAGAGTGTTTTATTGCACTTATAAAATGGGCTACTTTTATATATAAATATATATATACACACACACACACACACACACACACACACACACACACAAATACATATATAGATATTAATTGCAAAAAAACACATTAATGCAACAGTTAGGGTTTTTTTACAGTGACAAAAGTCAGGAAATTCTGCATTAGGTTTTCAACCCTAACTCCAGCTTTCCCTCCCAACTCCCACCCCCCACTGGTATATACACACACACACACACACACACACACACACACACACAAGCACAAACATAGACATACACACACACACACATATACAACACATAACTATGGGGCAGTACAAGGCAAGACAACCAATCACAGACAGACACTATAATGCAACATAAATAACATACAACTTCTTAAACATACCACAACAGGCATCCATCATCATGTTTCACCAACTGTATCAGTTCTTCTGTCATTCCACTTTCCTATATGTACACAGCCTTGTACATAACAGCATATGACTGATACTAATGCATATATGTTGTTCGCAGTGTAGACGCATTTTGTTTACTGCTGTGTTATCAACTAGTCAATTCCCCTATAGAAGCATAGCAGTGTGCCACTACCAATGTTGTCATTTTTGCAAGAAACCATACTGCACATCTCCACTTAATTACTTGTTACTGCATAAGAGTATAGCTACACAGTAGCACAAAGTTGCCAATTGTGCATAACATGGCACCATGATATGTCAGTCTACTTGACCATTTTTGCATAACAGAATAATATTTATTTATTTATTTTAACATCAGTTTAAAAACCTTTGAGCCAGAGGCTCATTTACAAAGGTACCTCATCATAAGGAAGACAGAACATACATACATGAGACAATCAGAAATACAGTACAGCAATAAGGCACAGGCAAGTTGCAGGCAAAGCGAGACAGTCAGCAACATAGTTTAACAATAAGTCACAGTCATGTTACAGGTGATGAGTGTCATAACACCATTATCAGCTAAGCGAATTAGGAATGCGATCCCCATTTTTTTTCTCTCATCATTATGGAGGTGGGGATGGGGGGGTCAGGGGCAGTGGCAGGAGTGTGAAGTAAGCAAGTGATTTTTTTAGGCAGTGTTTGAAGCTAGCGAGTGAGGGGGCATCAGTGATGCCAGGAGTGAGGGAATTGTACCAGGAGGGGGCTCTATAGGGGAAAGCCCTTTGGCCCTGGGTGGTGCATGCCCTTGGGATGACCAGAGCAGTTTTGCTGGAGGCGCGGGTGTGCACCGTGGGGTTGGATCGGTGAATAGAGTTAGCAAGGCCTGTCAGGGATAGTCCATGGAGGGCTTTGTAAGTAACTTGGCAAGTTAGGAACAAGAGGCGCTCATCGAGGTTGAGTAGGGTGGACATGGAGTAAAGATGACAGGTATGGGTGAGTCTATGGGCACTGGTAATAAGTCCACATGCTTTGTTAAGTGTTAGGCGTACCTTGTGAAGGGCTGTCTGGTCTGCCACACCATATACAGGAAGGCCATAGTCAACTAGTGAGAGCTCCAAAGAGGTGACAGCCAAGCGAAGGGAGTTTGCAGGGAGACATTTTTTGTGCCAGTAGAGGATACCCAATCGTGCATTGGAGGCAGAGGTCAGGGCAGAGATGTGGTTATGAAAGGAGAGAGAAGAATCGAAGATTATGCCAAGGTATTTATAAGAGTGCACAAGTTCTAAGGGGTGATTCAGGGCAGAGTGAACAGAGAGAGGAAAGTTGCTGGACTTATTTTGGGGGTGAGTAAAAAGCATAGATTTAGTTTTCTTAAGGTTGATGACAAGACGGTGGTCAGAGAACCAGTTTTCAGCTGGAGGTAGGCACGCGCTGGAGGAGTTTTGGATTGAGATGGGGTTACTGTCAGAGGCAAAGAGAACTGCGTCATCTGCATAGAGAAGGATTTTTCCTGTGCATGCATTGGGCAGGGAATTGAGAAAGAGAGAGAAGTAAGGGCCCAAGTATGGAGCCCTGGGGAACTCCTGAGCGGATTAGGCAGGTACTGGAAAGAGTGCCACCAACCCGCACACGTTGGGAGCGGTTGGTCAAGTAGCTGGCACACCAGGAGACTGGATCAGAGGCAAAGCACACACTGGCAAAGGTAGCTAACAGTAGAGGGTGTGAGATGGTATCAAAGGCTTTTGATAGGTCTATAAATACTGCACCACCGAGGGAGCCAGCATCAAGTGAGTTATGAAGGAAGTTAGCAAACTCCAGGAGAGCAGTATTGGTGCTATGACCAACTCTGAATCCATGCTGTTCAGGACAGAGGACCTCATATTTCATGAGGTAAAGTGAGATTTGGCTGGCAACTATTTTCTCCAAGGCTTTAGAGAGGGGGGAGAGGATGGAGATAGGCCGGTAGTTGCCTGCGAGCATCCTATCACCACCTTTGTGAATAGGGGTAACAGTGGTGACCCTCCAGATGGTGGGGAATTGCCCCAGGCAGAGGGACTTATTAAAGAGGCAAGTAATGAGCGAGATGACCTGATCCAGGACTTGACGTAGGAGACAGGGATCAAGGGAGTCATTGCCAATGGAGTTGCACTTTAGGGCTTTTAGTAAGTAGGGCCTAACTTCATGGGTGGTGACAGTGCAAAGGTGGAAAGGGGGGCGGGAGATGGAAGGGGCAGACATGGAGGGAGGGGGATCGAAGAAGTTGCACGGGAGCACTGCACTAAGGTCAGTGAAGGAGTTGTTGAGGTGCGTTGCAATGAGGGCAGGGTCAGTGGAGGTAGTCCCATCAATGTTGAGAAGTGATGGAGCGGCAGGCGTGCTCCACCATTTAGCTGCTTGATATTGTCCCAGAAGGACCTGGGGTTACCCCAGGAGGAGGTAAGAGCAGCATGGTAATAATCTGCCTTTGCTTTGTGGACAGCCCACGTTCACTTATTCCGGGCAGCTGCGTAGGCCAATCTGTCAGCTGGACGGCCAGTTTCAATGGCAATGTGCCACAAGTTGTCACGCTGTTTGAGAAGCATGCATAAGGCAGGGGTAAGCCAGGGGGTGTGCCTTACTGTAGATCTAAATAAATACTTAAATGCATTTATTGTTAAGGAAATGTTACTTAGTCCCTAGTGACGTAACAATTTGTGCATAACAGCATTACAATATGCTACAATGAACTTTACCATTTCTGCATGCCACCATACCCATGACTCAAGCTACTTGCCAGTTTCTCTGTAAAACTTTTAAATAACTGGTAACAGAGATGTATTACTAGGGACAAAGGACCAGCAATTTGATCATTGCCATATACCAGAATATCTGAAGCTTTCCACCTAATTGTTGAGTTTTGCATATCACCATGATAAACCAAAATGGGGGACAGGGACTTTGCGTCATGTGCCCCTAGACTGTGGAACTCCTTTCCTGTCCAGGTCTGGACCTCCCCTCAGTCAGGCCTACACACCTCCCTGTGGAACCACTTGAAGCTCTCATCAGTATGTGACTGTCTTAATCCT
Organism: Neoceratodus forsteri; assembly: GCA_016271365.2. Lineage (NCBI taxonomy): Eukaryota > Metazoa > Chordata > Ceratodontiformes > Ceratodontidae > Neoceratodus > Neoceratodus forsteri. Next base: position 879,716,915 of record CM028129.1, read on the forward strand.
CCCTGATTAGCCTGGTCCTCTGCACAGTATACTTGAGTGTATTCATTCCATGTATCTTACAAATGTGTAAATTTTGTATATATCTGTATATATATTGCTGGTGATGTTGTGTCAGTGACGCTGTACCTTAGCATATTGACTATGATTACTGTCGTGACCTGAGATATCTTACTATGTATGTTATGCTTCTCCTGACATTTGTGTATCTGCCCTACTTTCTTCAAATTGTACTCTGTATGTTCTTTGATTTCCTGTACTCTCCCGGGTCTTGCCTGAAAATAGGCATATGTTTGTCTAGTGTACTTACCTGGTTAACAAAAGCTAAATAAATAAAAATAGACAAACACGTGACTTGGTGAGCACACAGGAGATTTAGACCCACTCCAGCTGTAGCAAGTTTACAAAGCTACCCATTTCTGTATAACAGTATGATATAAGAAGTACATCTCATGCATTTGTGAGAGTGTGTGGCCCTCTTACATGCCATCTTACACCAACTTGCACATTTGTGGATGATGACATAAGCCATGTTGTCACTAAATTGCCCATTGCTGCATAGCACCATAATATGAGTAGCAACATAATCTATTACTAACTACTCTATATTTAACCAATAGGGCACAACAGGGTATAGCTGATTAGAGGTTTACTCATGCCTTGGGTGGTGTGCCACAAGGTGCAGCCGAGCAACTTAACCACATAAGAAGTGGGTAAATCTCAAGTAACTCAGACCCTGGAGTACCTTATTGTGATTATACAATGGACCTATGTTCAAAACAAATGTTAAAATGTGTTTATGTTTTTATAAATAACATTCCTCAGATGTAGCCAATGGAGGATTTACCCATGCTCATGTTAAATGTTGTTACCAATAAGGTTACAAAATGTTCACACAGCATTCTATAATTGTAACATGACAGTATACCCTCACATTGTTATCAAATCTTTTATTTATGTAAAACACTACCATATAAGTGATGAGGGAGATGCATAGGTAGTTCTAGCTGAAATGCTTCTAACACACCTCGTTGTATGCAGACAACAGAGTCCTATGCTAGGGTAAGTGATATGGTTGGTGAAACATGATGATGGATGCCTGTTGTGGAATGTTTTAGAAGTTGTATGTTATTTGTGTTGCATTATGGTGTCTGTCTGTGATTGGCTGCCTTGCCTTGTACTGCCCCCATAGTTGTGTGTTCTGTGTGTGTGTGTGTGTGTGTGTGTGTGTGTGTGTGTATGTTTGTGCCTCTGTGTGTGTGTGTGTGTGTGCCAATGGGGGGCGGTGGGGGATTGGGGGAGGGAAGCTGGAGTTTGGGTTGAAAAGCCTAATGCTGAATTTCCTGACTTTTGTCACTGTAAAAAACCCTAACTGTTGCATTAACACAGTTTTTTGCAATTCATTTCCTGACTTTATGAGAAAGAAATAAAAATACAATGTTTTCTTACCACACTACATGTTAAAAAGCCTATCTAAGCTTTATATAAGACACATTCAGAACAATATCTCACCCAAGTTATCAGCCCATCTCTGCATAACAGCTACTGCATCATAACTCAAGAATCAGGGGGCCAAACAAGACCATGATAATCAACACTGTATTTGTCTGATACCAACTATTCACTAGCTCTGACAGTCATAATTTGTATATTGTCAGGTATGGTATCAGTTCACCTCTCTCTAACCAATCATTGTACAACATACATATCTATAATAATGAGACAAACACATTATTGAAAAACTATTACATTTAATAAAATATTTTTTTAGAAAAATATAAAACTTTTATTTACAGCTGCTATAAAAATCATAAATACACGAATAAATATGTTCATTCACACAGAGGGGAAGGAATAATAAATAAAATATTAATAAAATGAAAGTTGTGAAAAATAAAGGTGTTACTGCATACTTGTAGTAGATGGTCGGGGGGAGGGGGGACATATAAATAAAAAAACAAATAAATGAAACAAATTGTTCATGACAAACTACAGTATATACAAGTATTTTCCAGGAGTGATAGAGAGGTACTGGCCATTCAGGCTGTAGGGACTTGGGGAGAGGATGGGGGAGGAGGAAATAGAAGACTGCGCAGGAGTGGATGTGGCAAGGTGCCCCTCTTCTGCAGCTGATGGTGGTGGTGTTGTTGGAGTGGCACCTTCGAGGGCCTCTCACTGAGGAGTTGTGGAGGGCTGGTCATCTTGTAGATGCTGCAGGTCCTGATGAAGAAGATGGTGAATAGCTTCTGTGGCATCCAGCTGGTTCTTAGCCAGCTGCACCATGAGACCATGCATGAACTCAAGTGAAACAATAGAGGCCTCTTCCAGCTCCCTTAGTGAGCAAATAGCTTGGGTGAGGCCCCTGTTGCTCTGCTCTGCTCAAGGCCACGGGTGGCTACTAAGGCCACATGCTCCACACACCCATGACACTGCAGCAAAACTATAATTTCTCCCCCTTGTGCTATAGTCTCCCCAGCTTGCCCTACTAAATAATTTAATTTTGCTGCAGTGTCATGGGCATATTCAGCTGCAGCCCTGTTGCCACCCTGCACAGCCTCCAGCAGCTGGCTGAGGGTGTCACTGATTGTATTTAGAATGGCTATGTGCCCTGTGGAGACAAAAAAATACAAGAATAAGCATGTCCTTAAAGTAAGCTGTTCTGTACTTTTCTGATAATAGACTACACTGAACTGTGTTGTATTAATGATAGGCGAGATCTATTTACACCTATGTCACATCAGTAAACCTGAGTTAACTTAATAATACTATCATTTATGTTTGTTGGTCACACATTTGCCACCACCCTTTCAGATACTATGATGTCACACTTCTTCCAGCAGAAAGTGGTACTGTAAACCCCAGAATAGGTGTCCATTAATGCTGTTTCTTGAAAGACCTCAAGAACCTCTGTATGGCAGTATGTGCAAAAGTTGTATAATGATGAAACATCAGCAGCTATAGCTAGTTGCCCCCTCACCCTGCTGTTATGTGTACTGCTGTACATTGTCTGTACTGTGGCAGTATAATGACTAGGCAGTCTACAATGACGCACAGCTGTATACACTCAGTAATGCTAATTCATGCTGACTGTGTGGGAAGGCCTGCACAACAAGGCAACAGGTCTGAAATTGCACTAGTTAAGGGGCCACAGATGCCCCCCTTCACAGAGGTAGACAGATGTCCTACGTTCCAGTCACACAGTATTGCACAAGTACACTCCCTTGCCCATTTTGTGTCTCTCACCACCATTTGTGTATGGGTCTCTCAGGGTGTACTGTGGGTCACACATTATAGCTCAACAGCCAAGGTAGTTCTGAGATCCCATATGGCAAGACTACCATTTCTACACTACTCTATGATCTCTTCCCACCTCATCAGGTTTCTCAAGGTCAGACAGCATAGTTCAAAAAATTTGATTGTAACAAAATTGTACCACACATATCACGGATGAACATACAGTAACTTTGCTTCAACAGTAAATCTGAGATCAAGCAACATGAATACAAAAGTGCTAGTATACTCCCTTTCCACCCACATACCAACACAGTTTCAGTGAAAGTAAATCTTTATACACAGTGCAACTCAGTGGTCTAATATTTCTCAGACATACTAATCTTCCAGAGAACTCCTATTAAGTACAGTTTGTCTATTCAATATGCTGCCACAACTGTTCATCTCTGTGAATTGGAGAGCTCATATATCAGATATAACATAATATCATTAACGTCACACCACCAAAAGGAGTGCTGCAGTGTAACATAATGTAATGCAGCAGTGCAACTGTCAGTTGGTATCCACCCATCAAGAATATCATTCATAATCACAAATTTCACCTTGATCCCCATCCACCCATACTGAAGAATATACAACATATGTCATTTCAAGCATTTAAAAGTAAGAAATAATATTGTGATTCAACTTCTTGCACAGAGAAATACACAAAAACATATAAAATTGATAAAACCTACACGGGTCACCAGTGGTCAGACAGTAGGAAGATGATTGACCATACCATCAGATAGTCTGCTCCTCCTAGCATAGTTTACTAGATTACATTTAGCACCTGACGCAGCAGTGCCCATGGAAGAACAGCCATCAGGGTACTAGGTGTCTACAGACTTGGGTTGGTAAGGACAATGTGGGCATTTGATAATAGCCACCATCTGTCTTATTATCTAATAATGCAGCTCTAGGGTGATGAAGACATTTCTATGGTAAATTTGAAAATTTGTATATTTCTAACTTTGTACCTGTTGAACAGTTATGCCTTTGTACTGAAAATCTAATTGCTGCTGTGTAATGATCGGGGCCTAAGTTGTGCACAGCTGCTATCATAAATAGCTCAGAATCTATGTAAGAAGCATAGGTTCAATCTGTAGTTCAGCACTGTATACATATATTCATGTCTGAGTTGCATGTTTTTGGTAGACTCTGTCATATTCAGTGCTTTAGCTGGCCTGTGACTCTAGTCAGGATGCAGCACCTGATGTGTCTCAGATGGGGGTGGTGGGGGGACATTGCCTGGTAAAGCCATACTAATGCTCAATATCCTAATTTGAGTGTAACTGCTATTTGAAATGTCTACCAATCATCAGCATGGCTTCAGCTAGGCTGTGGCTCTGCAGTCTGTATGCAGAACTTGATCTGTTCAGTGGGGAGCTATAATGAAATTCATTGGTCCAAATCAGTATACTGACTGGCCTGTACTCCTCTTTAAAAAGAAACTCAAAAACATGATAAAAGGTACTCGCATTCCTCCGCTGGAGGCCCAGCTGGACCTGCAGCACTTGATGGATGAGCCGGTGCTGGAGAGTCTGGTGTCACCTACACAGAGGGTTCTATCTCCACAATCTCAATACCCTCTGTGGAGTCTCCTCCTCCAGCAGCACCCTCCGTACTGTAGATGGTTCGTCCTCTGTAAAAACATAGTAAAAGACAAACATTACTTGTCTGTGAATATTAGTATGAGTATATATATCTCAGCACTACCACTTGTACAAAATTCTTAATCCTGATGACTCCAATAGTATCTACTACAGAATTCACAACACAATGCACACCTGTTCTGTAAATCAGTAGACTAACTACAATTGTTAGCTTGTTAGTAGCTGCAAAGAACATAGCATAATAAGCAATTTTAAGAGCTGATCAAGACAATGTGCTGCCGATTCTCCCCATTTCAGACAAGTGGTTTAAAACTATCAAACACAGAATACTGCATCAAAGTGTCATCTTTTCTTAAAACTTAACATTGTAGAAACATCTGCAGCACACTGTCTAACTTATAGTAAAACAAAATGTTGTATTTGTTGTATTGTCCAGCTGGTTTTGTACAATTTTCAATGTTGTGACTGTTAGCTCAGTATAAAAGATACTGCATTAACAGTGATACACAAAGAAATTCTTATATCTTGAGCATCCCTTCACAACAGAAAACCTCTCAAGCTGTGCTCAAGAGCTCATCTGTCACCAAGAAAACCTTTTAATACAAGAGTCTGGTCACACACAATTCTCTTTATCTAGTCTCCTTATACAAGTTCTACTACACAGTAAGTGCACATTCGCAGAGTACCCAAAAATGTCTACATGAATGTAATACACCCATCATATACCTGTAAACAATATACATGGCTACAGAGTTGAAAATGCCCACTGTAAGAATGATCACATCCTTCCCAAGCAGGGAATGAAAGTTGTGAAAATAAATATTCAATCTTCATAATATGAAGTACACAGAACTGCTAACAACACTGATGACTAGTATGACATCACCCTGCAATGGTGTTACATATGTAGAAGTGCTGCTAGATCCTGAATGTAGAGACGTGCCTAACTAAAACTGGACATATTGAACACATACCTTTTTCACATCATCTGCAGACATACATAATACTGCAATAAGCAGCTATGCTGAAGCATGTGTTCTCGAATATATGCATTCTCACACCCTCTGACTCCAAAAGCCAACCTCAAGAGGTCCATAGTAATCAGAACCCCAAATACACAGAACACAGTACTTCTGAATAGAGTTTTTCATGCTGTATTTTTCCTACTGCATAGTACTCTATGAAAATGTTTTTTCTCATTTATTTTGTTCTCAACACAAAATGTACTCATACATAGTGTAGAGAATGTAGAATGGTATCCTACCACAGTAGGGTAGAACAGAATTGCATCAGTTTGGAACTGCAAAAGACTGCATTTAGACAGGCAGTGAAATTCAATACATATCAAATAACTGAGAACTTGTACTATCTCACTGAGACAATGTGCCCCATCCACAGAGCACTCAATCAGAACACAATGTACCAAAGAGTTTAATAGTGTGACCAACACAATATACCCCACTCCTTCCAAAATTAACTATATCATAACTAGATACATACAGTTACATAAAACTATGCATAGCTTCAGTAGATACCATCTATAAGACTGTGAACATTGGGTGTAACATCTAGAGCACATACCAATAGCAGAAATAAAGCTCTCATCATGAAGATAATATTTTGAATAACATGAAACAGCATAGGTTAAAAAATAAATCACATGTACACTCTGTTTCACACACTTATCACAGCATGTAACAGTACATAGTAGACATTTACTTAAAAGACAGTTGTCACTACATCATTCGAACTCACCAGCAGAGTCGAGCACAAACAGCTGCTCGACAGAAGCACCTCGTGCTGCACCTTCTGGGAGTTGTGCCAGCTGCACATGATGGGAGGAAGCAGAGGCACTTGGTGTTGTGGCTGAGTGAGGAAAAAAATGAGCATTATTTCTAGCTATTTCAGCATTAATATCAATATCACTTTATTCTTGTTTTTCTTTTATTTGTACAATTTCTTTTTAGCCTGCTTTTTCCTTCCCTCACAAGTTACTTATTTGGCCCACCCATCATCACGTCCAGACCCCGAACCTAGGATCTACCCCTAAAGTGCCCCCTCCTGACATCTGCACAATAGGGTCTAACCTGCAATCGGTGGCCCAGGGTGAGCAGTCCAGTCATCTTCTAGGACCGCAAGGGTATTTTTCCTCTCCTGTCTTCCCCTCTCACAACCCATATGGGACACTGGCACTTAGGATTAACATCCACAGACATGACATGGTGACACACATCTGCCTACCATGCAGCACACAACACCCCATCTCCAAATCTGAAATAATGTGGCAACAGTTTAAAATTCCTAAGTACTAACACCCTCAATTACCAACATACTAAGATTGTTACTTCCAATATTTACATACTCTGTCACATTAGTTGCACAAGAAACTGTGTCAGGAGTAGTATAGATATTTTGCGGTACTTCAATATGCAGTAATGCACTGGAGAATGGCAACAACCACTAATAATATTTAGCACATACTGCTTAATGTGTTACAGCAGTGTCTTAATGTAAATGGTCTGTAAAGAAACTAGGTTATGGAATACCCCCTAGGTGTTCTCATGTGGAAGTTGTCATATCTGACAAATTAACCATGTTACAAAAACTCTTCCCAACTGAACACCACTCACAAGGGCAAACATTGCACATGACCATGAAAACAGTGAACTGTGGCACAAGCCTGTTCCTACTCAGCAGCTACAGCATAGAAAACATAGGGTAGTGGTCAAAGGGTATCTGACCAAAATTCAACCTAGTATTTACAATAACTAAAGTTAACATTTATAGAACTGTGAGTGTAGAACTCAGCCACAACCTCCAGCAAGGCTGACAGGTAAAGTGTGCCACAGAACAGCAGCTTCAAAATACATACTGCTAGCTCTACATTTACCCACACTTGATAGAACTCTAATACCTTATCTGAACAGAAATTGCATATGTTGGTATGTTTTCTAGATACAATATTGAGAAAATGTAACGGTAACTAAACATCATGTCTTCTAAATGTCATATGTTCCCATAGCAGTACACAACTTTCATAATGTATCTTTTAAGGAAGTAAACAAATGTTTGCGTCTGCCTTTTAGTTCAAATAGCCCTATCACTGCAATGGCAATCTTCAGTTGATGGTTGTTGAAATCAAGTTGTGATTGACACTTTCATTACCATAAGAGGACTCTCAGGACAATCACACAGTCTACCATAAGCTGCAAAAATCAAGCAAAAACATTTGCATACTTAATTAAATGAAAATCAAAGGAGGTGTGTACTCACATAGCAACAAATAACACATAGAAGATATGAGCCTGTATATTTATATGAGCACCATTACTAACATACATATACAGGTATGGTGACGATCGTCAAAGTCAGGCTTCCCTGCATCCTTCCACATAGCATAAGCTATGTTGTACCACTCCCTGACACTCCTATGCATATCACCCACCGCTACCGTCACCTTAAAAAAGGTCTGGCGGGTGATCTTCCACCTCCTCCTACATTCATCAGGGGATCTTGCTATCTCCTCTCTCCCCAAAGCGCGACTAACCTGAACAAAAAAACAGAAAAAAAAGTATTGTGAATGCTTTTGTACTATAAAAGTATGTACATTTACAAAACCCAAAACTGCAGCTGTCACTAACAAAGTCTAACAATATCTGACTGAGATGTACGGATCATTAAATATTCACAGAGAATGTTTGTCAGTATTTTTATTGCCTAGATAGCAAAACTGTCCCACTATAACAAGATACTTCTTGTACTAGTTACATTCTTCTAGGTACCACACTCTACTGTTCAAACTGAAATATGTCTGCATGGTTTGTCATCACTGTTAAAAAATAAATGTTTCTATCCATACCATACATCTAAACAGTGCTTAACTACTGAATAACTCATTCTTCTTGCACATGTTAATATAATGAGACTTAGTAAAAATGAAATATGTCTTAGTAAACTATTCTTTAATGCCATAGATCAACAGCTATAATTATTGTAGTTTAGAAAATGGCAATAACCAATTTAAACCTGATTGGCTATGACAGGCTCCAAGCTGGGTATTGTTTTTTTTAGGAAATGGCCAAGTAAAAATAAGAGCCAGTCCAAGTGCTTCTTCACAGAGTAATATTCGCAGATGGGCCATTTTGTAAGCACAATAATACCCACCAGGTTGGGCATTATTGGCAAATACCAGACCTTCCAGTAGCTATAACACCCTCCACATGTGGCATCGGGTCTGCTCATGCCCCTGGGCATTCTGATATTTCCCAATAATGCCCGCACTGTCAGTTATTATTGCTTACATGTATAGCAGTAAAAGAATTGTGATCTCTCAATTCAATGAATGACCTACCTTGTCCCAGGTGTGAATCAGGCTGAGGTTAGTCATGTGCATGACTATCCCAGGATTAGCATGCCCCTTCACAGCCTGAACAAGGGCCAGCACCTCTCTATCACTCCAGGACTTGGGCATGTTTCTGTCTGTAAAAAAATGCATTTCAGCACAAAAATTTTAATATAACATATATAATGTTGTGTCTATCTCACATCTGTTTCTTTGTTAACACTCACAATACTACATTTCTTACAACTAATAAATTGTGAGTTTAATGACTGGATTATTCAAACAATTAAATGCCCCCCATCGACGACACAGAATAGCAACATGAAAAATCGAAAGTTCTATTGAGACCTGCTGTGGTGTCCTCTTAAAACCAAATTCAAGGTCTATTATTAATATACTGAGTATGTGCTTCTAAAACAGAAGTACAGTGAATCTAGAGTTATCTAACTGCTGTGTCAGAAACATGCTACCACAGTCTACACTCCACCATAACACCATGGATTGAGCTCGACTGCTTAAAGTATCATAAGCCAGGCAACAGTACTATAGTGCCTGACAGTCAGTATGGCGCCACATGATTGTCTGGTTTTTATATCTTCATATCTGTCTTTCACCTCAATACACAATTTAACTAGTCTCAGTAGTAGTAGTGGTGGTCAGTAGTGTTTCTTCTACCAACAACTCCAAAAATATTAAAAACATTACTGTTTTTAAAAGAATACTATCATCCACTGCATGACCCTATTGGGTCTACCTAAGACAGGAGAACCTACAAAAAAACAGCCTAACAAATATTAAATTAAAATAGTTCTGAAATCATCATTCAATGTAGCATCACTGTACTGACCTGCTAAGCACTGAAAGAACACAAAAAACAGCAGTACTTACTTTTGAGTTGTTTGATCACACAGGAATATGGCTCCTAACAATCATCTGTTATCTGTTGAAACAAATAGAGATAAGGTATTACAGAACTGTCAATAGAAAAAATAGGAAGAATCATATCTGAGTCACAGAATACCACCCTATGCCTCATAAAAGAACATGTACTACACCTGTACTGGATAACCACAGGTGAACTAAATCGATGCACATAAATAGTATAAATCTGTCATATGACTTGCACATTGTTACCAACAATAAGTAATTGCATAACCTCACCCAGGGAATACCTTCCTCCCACCAGACCAGGAACTACCTGGTCATTATAGATGTACAGCTCAGATAAGCTCATACATCAATAGTATACCTCTGTCATACCAGATGCATACAAGTTAGAACACTGAGCAATTTCAGGCTTTCAAGCAGCCAATACTCCCAATACCCTGACTCCAGAGCAGGAAATGAATGATCAGTGCACTTGCACACCAATAATAAAGACATGTACATCAATAGTATACATCCATGAAAGCAGACGCACACATACTTCAACACTAAGAAGATGAAGAGCAACATCCACATAATGCCACCCCATGTACTAAATCCACACTACATAAAACAGTGTAACTGAAGCTATGTACATTAGCAGTATAACTGTATCACTTTTTAATTTTTATTTAGTTGTATTTGACCACAACTGCAGCAGCTTACCTATAAGGGTATTCAGTGACATGCCCCACCTGTAGGGACAGCCACCATATGACTAACATGATCTGATGAACCACTAGCATAGCCATAGCCAATACAGTAAAAGGCTGCCCTTTCCCTAACTGCTGCACTGTCACTGAAGCCACTCCACTAACCTTCCATGACACTGGTAACTGCATGCCAGATCACAGCCATCAAGCTTCTCTGTTCAGCCCTCCTTTTTTTCATTTTTGAAGCAAAAGGAACACAGATAGAAATGTCATCCACGCACCAATACCCAGACATCCACCATGTATCCCCCATCTTACACACACACACACACGGCCACAGTAGTAGCAAGGTTCCCAAGAGACTGTCACACATCAGTCTGTATCCCACCATTATCTGCAGTACTGGCAGAGCACTTGTCAGCTGCTTGTTCCCAGTCTTACCCTACAAACAACAAATATTATTAACTCATTCACAAAGCCAGGTCACCAGTCTGGATGAACATGTGGCATTCAGCTTCTCAAGCCTCAGTGGCACTGCCTCAACATAAGTGCCTGATAGCAACTGCACTGCAGTTAAAATTCACTAAAAAAAATACCACTAACAGCTTAATCTGGTTCAAGGTCAGTTGCATTCATCTGTATCTCCCTCCCCCAGGTTGTGCCTGAAAAATAGGAAGGATTTGTGTAGTGCACTTACCCGGTCAACAAAAACTAAATAAATAAATACATAAATAAATAAAAAACTCAAAAGTTGCACATCCTTAGTCAGACAATAACCCCCCCCATAAAATCAAGCATACTCCATCCTCAGTGGACAGTCACATACTAAGAACAACTTCAGAACAGAAACAGTACACATATTTCATACCACATCAACACATGTCACAAAAACAAAGAGTTGCACAGGAACAGCCAACCAATATGTCACCCTCCCCCCAAAGAGGTATAACATCCTGAGTACAAATCAACATCCCAATCAACTGATTACCATGAATCTAATACCTCCATGATATAAATACCACACACTGTATGTTGACCAAACATTTACACTGTACGCTATAGACAATGATGTGTATAGTGTGAATTTTTCTGTTTTTTAACCATTTAGATTAGCTCTTAAAAGAGTCATTTTTGTCAGTGCCTATGTCATGTGCTTGAAAGGTGCAGTTGTACAGGTACACAATCACAGAAGTGTGAGGATGCCATTTCAAAGGTCCCCAATAAAAATGTTATTACCTGTGCTAGAGAGATACACGCCATCTTTTAGATACAGCCAATATTTGTCATATGTAATTTGGAGGTGATGAATGGTATGCATTCCCATAGCACGGAGGAATCCTGATATTTGTATGTTTACCTTCCTGCACGATCTTTCAAGCGCAGGACAGTAATCCTCACCTCTCCAGATCATGTGCTATGTAATATCTGAAAACAGAATTTTACAAGCTGGTAACATACTCATAATATGCTGCAAGTCAAACTGTGCAGCTTTAATTAAATCAATAGCCCTTTTGTTCCCCAAATCATTACCTCCAAGATGTATAAGGAGTATGTCTGATTCTGGGTGTGTCTCCAACAAGTGATACATGGTAGGCATGAGCTGCTCCCACCTCATGCCACCCTTTCCAAACCAAGACACTGAGCAGTCAGGTAGGTGCAAGTCATTGCCAAAATGATTACCTCTACTGAACACTGCTGCCCTTCTCACCAAACTTGATCCCACTATCCATACACTCAGTTTTGATTTTTCTGCCATGCTGAGTGAGAAATCTCAAAAAACTCAGATGAAGAAATATCACAATTGCGTGTGTCTGACTGCCGAGCACTACCAAACCTAATCAGCAGAATGACCAGTATTCATTTGTGTCATAAAGATAAATACAGTCAAAACAATCACATGTAATATCCTGATCCCAGATTGGCTCATACAGCCTAAAAGATCTAATTATGTCTGTAAAGCCTTTTTCTATTGGTATTTTGTTTATTAAATATTCTTTTTGTTTTAGTGGGAGAACACTGACTGGTCATTGGGCACACTTCATAACTAGCTAACAACACTAATTTTCATTGGACAAACTTAGTAGTCATTATGGTCTGTGAAGCTCAACTCCCTCTCTTTCTCAGCTTGCAGCTTGAGTGGTGAGTGGAAGCATAGCTATGTACCTCTCAGACATAGTCTTCAACAGTTTAAAAGTCTACTATCTATTTTCATTATCTTGCTATACTATGATTACAGCTGTGATAATTCAGTGCTTAGTGTGTATTAACAGAGAATTAGTGATATTAAATGTGTTAAGTACAAATACGTTTGAATGTCTCCATCTAATAACAGTAAAACAGTCACTAGCATCTTAGCCTAGACAGCACATAATGTCTTTCCCAGGTAGGATTGAACATGTGTTAAAATAAATACACATTTAATCAAATTGTAGTGCTGTTCTCACATTACAAGCATGCAACTATCACAAACTGTATTACCAGTAAAATGTAGTAGGTCTCCTTTATGCAACAACTGTTAAATGTAACAAATGTCTCATAAAAAATTAAAAACTGGTACGAGCAATAGCAAATCTGGGGCAGTATAATCACCCACTTAAAATAATTGTCACAGTAACAGCCTTAAGATAACTACTATCAACAGTGAAAAAGAATATGACTCAATATTAAACATGTAATTTATCACACCAAAACATGGCAACAGATTAGCAAAATCCAGCATAAAAGATGTCACAGTGCTTCTTATGATCTTGAAAAAGTCATATATGCTGTTCAACTAACTAAAAACTTAATTAAAATAAACTAAAATTGTACTGAGAAAATAACTCACCTGGAGTAACTGCTTCTCGAGTACTAGTCTCAAAATGGCCCCTAAAGTGTTATTCTTTGATTCTATTGGCTCAGGAAAGTCACATGATAAAGTTAGCCATTTCTTTGTTCGCAAGACAGCAAAATCTTTGATTGTGACTCACATTGTTCACGAAGATCTATCGTGAGCGTGCAAAATCTTTGATCGCGAGAATAACGCGAGACTTCGTTGTTACAGTCTCTGTAGTTGTTGAAAAGACTAGATTCTGTATTTTTTTAACACACTGAGCAGTGCTGAACCTTTCTACTACTTATGACAAATAAATATGATGGCAATAATCATTTTTATTAAGTTTTGCAAAATGTAATGGTATTTTTATGATCTTTGATCGCAAACATGAAAATTCTTTGATCGCAACTCAGTTTGACCGCGAGGATAATTCATGAGCCTACAAAATCTTTGATCATGAGAATAATGCGAGACTTCAGTGCCGAAGCCTCTCTCGTTCAAAAAAAAGTTTAAATTTATATTTTTTAAACACACTGAGTACTCCTCAGTCTTTCCACTACTCAGCAGACATAAATATCACAGTAATAATCATGTTTACTACGTTTTGTAAAATATTACAATATTCTTATGATCTTTGATCGTGAGCATGCAAATTCTTTTATTGCAACTCGGTTTGACCATGAGGATCATTCGCGAGCCTGCAAAGTCTTTGACCGCGAGGATAACGTGCGATTTGAAGTTTGAAAGTAAATAGAAATAAAATAAACATTTTGATCAGTAACGTTCAATAGACTGTATGGACATATCTGTTTTCATGACTTATAAAACTTGTATGTAGTGTTAATTAAAATATTTTATCATGTTGGAAACAATAACAGTACTTTTAAATCTTTGATCGCGAGTGAGCAAAATCTTTGATCGTCACCCAGATTAATCACAAGGATCATTCATGAGCTCACAATTTCTTTCTTCGCGAGAATAACAAGATTTAAACTATTTAAAATGAGTACTTTGTAAAAAACTGTTTTTTAGACATTCTCACCACATCATATAGACAGATTTTTATACGTTAGAAGAGCTGTCTACCGCAGTAACTACACTAAATAAACGTCTAGTGTTATTTTGTTATGTTTTCACATTCTTTGATTGTGAGCGTGCAAATTCTTTGATTGCAACTCTCTTTGATTGTGAAGATTGTTCACGAGGCAACAAATTCTTTGGTCGTAACAAAAATGTGAAACTTTGTATGTACAACTTATGGAACTTTGTATTGCTTCACTTTCCTACTCAATTAACATCCCATTGATATAAATATGTAATTACATTGGCCAACATAGCTAATATTATACATCCCAGACACTATTAAAAACACCAGTTGCACCTTCGTGGAGAGTCATACCACTGTGTACTATCTCCATTGAGTAATAGTACCCTGGCTGTTCCATCATTATTATAGGTTGACATAAGTGGCCAAAAACATTTAGCAAGTCACATTTAACAATTCCACAACTAGTAACTTGGTTGTAAGCAGATAAGTGTGCCACTGCACTTGCCACAGGTGGTCTTTCGACAACCATTACTCTTCTACAATCTGATCCAATATTCAGATTACACTCTGGTGCACAAAATTATTGAATCTGGTCACACACTGTGACACAAATTTTAACATTAACAAATGAAATTTTTTTTCTAGTGTAGCATGCTGTCAATGACTTATGTAGTATGTACGTTTTATTAACCTATAGCACATTATTCATACACCACTTTCTGTTTTCTTTTTTCTTTCTTAGGAGACTACAACAGACAACAGACTGAACACATAGTTGAGCTCTTTCATCATGGCCATTTGCCATAAAGTAAAAGAACAAAGTAAAAGTGCCAGGTGTACTGCTTGTTCATGATCACACCATGTAAGCTGTAAAAGTGCAACATGTCAACAGAAGAAAAAGAAAAGTTCTTCCATTGCAAGTACACATATCATAAAGTGTACACATTTAAACAAAGACAACACCTCCTCTAGTTAAACTATGACCAGTAGACTTTCTAGAGGAACTGTGAAGATATAGCGTCCAGCACTGTCATCAACAAAGCATACATGTGCAAGTCAGAAAAAAAATGCTGGCAGTGTCAGTTCTGCTACTTCACAACACAGCAAGTCAAGTTTTTCCAAAAAACTTGTACATAGAGCTAAAATTGACCATGTGATCTCTAGAATAGTGAGACGCAAAGGGAACAGACTGTGTAGTAAGGTTGCATTAATGAAATTGCACTTGAGAGTAAGACGATTTGTTAATGTAGCTCTAGCAATTCATTCCCAGTTATGGGCTGAAATGATGTCAGCTATTGATAAATTAAGTTTAAAGATTGAGGAGATGAGAAACAAACTATTGACTTTTGAACACTTGAACACAGAAAATATTTCTGTGGTGTTTCAAGGAGACTAGTTTCATTCAGAATAATCAGAAGCACTCTTCTGGGAAGAGACATATGCACACAACAGAAATGTCAGTTTGACAATTGAGGAACAGGGAAAAGTGCAGAATGTCTTAGTTCTATCTCATGAAACTCCTGACTTGTAGAATGACACTGAAGTTGAACAGGTTGCAAGTAACCCAAAGTCATCAGCTGAGAAATGGGCATGTGACACTACATGCAATGTTAGAGAAGAATTAATAATGTCTATTGCAACTTTCCTCTCATCATTTCTAACCAGAAAGAGATCTGAATGACATACACTGATTCACACCATTGACAAGTGTGAGATGCAGCCTCACACAGGCCTAATGGGTCACTCCCTTGCATGTTTAGAGAGCATGAACTGAGACAGTGCATTTCATCACTTTCATATGCTAGCAGTGCATAATTTTGGCATTCAAAACTTTGTACAAAGATTATGTTGAGTGAGATCTGTTGTTTGAGACTGTATGCACTTTCAAGCATTGTTCAACAATGGAAATGTGGAAGGACTTATGGACTTCATAAAACAGTTGTAAACAACCCATAGATTGAGGTCTAATGCTACTGTTGCCAAACACACAAACACAATGCACAAATCACTGGTGTAAGAAGCTCAGTTTTTGAAAACTTTTGGACGTGAGTTTGCTAAATTTGAAATTAGCAAGACACAAAAATTCGATGTAATCTGCATATCATGTGAGTGCCTGTTCTACACTTATGTGTCACAATAGACCTGCAGAACTTTCCATGCTGGAATGTAATGTGGGTCCATCTTCATGCATACCTTCTCTTAAAGTCTGACTTTGGAGAAGTTGGAACTGTGTCACTCTATTCTTACTGTTATAACAAGATTAAGAGTGACACTTTACCTCCTCAGTCTGTACTTAGTAAAATGAAAGTTGAACCAACTCCTCCTGAGATAGCAGTTTGAACTTGTTTGAGAGGATCCTAATTCAGACCATGAAGCCATTTCAAACAATCATCAGGCTGAATACAAAGACACGAGACCTGCCAAATAAAGAACTGTTACAGTCTCTGAAAGGTTCTGTTGTATATTTGCCTTTACCTTTGCAAGAAAATGTCAACACTATTTCTCAGGACAATAGTGTAGTCATCTTGGAGAACGGTGTACCAACAAAGGCAAAAACAATATGGCAGGACATAGTCAATGTTGAAAAGGTAAGGCATGCTTTGCGATACCTAAAGGACCATAATGTTTTTTATGCTGACATTGGCATCGATGCATTTGCTGGTCTTTCTACAGGTAATGCTGTGGAGAACTCTGACAAAGCAATACTGGAGAAGGTTGACATCGCAACTGTACAGAATGTCTATGAGCAATTCACCATACACCCATTGCATAGCAAGGATCCAGTAATGAATAACATTGATTTATATCAAATGAAGCAAGTGGAGGGCAATCCTGTAAGTATATGGGAGGCTACTGTAGAAGCTCGTTATTTTCCTGATCTGTTTCCACTTGGCTCAGGTGGTCGATTAGATGAAAGAAAACTTTGTGTTCCAGGAGATGACTATAGGGCCTCAAGAGTGCTACATAAGGATGGCAAGTTTCAAAGAAACATTGCATTCCTCTTCCACCTTCTTTGGGAAAGTGAACTTAGTGTCCTATCTGCGAGTATTGCTCATACATTGAGACCTGGTACAGAGCTCACCAATATGACAGCTGCACAGTAACTACACAATGTTGCAGAGCAAAGATGAAACATTGCAAGTCAGTCTTTCTTCCATTTTGTCTAGCATGCATGGTACTAAGGAATATTGGTACAGACAACACTCTGAGGTGATGTGCATACTGAGAGAGTTTGGACCAGCAGCATGTTTCATAACACTGAATTGTGCTGAATATTATTGGGATGATCTGCTTGATCTTCTCAGATGAGAAAACTCTGACATTGAGAACATACAATGACTCTGAACGAACTATGTTCCGTTGGTCCAGTAACTGTTTCACATTACTTCCACCACCGCTTCCACGTTCTTTTAAAGTTCATACTGTCTAAGACAAATCTTCCTCTTGGCATTGTTGAGCACTACTTCTGGAGGGTTGATTACCAAGATCATGGAGCTTCACACATGCATATGTTGCTGTGGATAAAAGATGCCCCACGTATTGGTGGCAACAAGACAAGTGACATTCTAAGCTTCATATTGAAGTATGTCACATGTCAGATTCCAGACAAGTATGACAGTGCAACACTGTGGGAACTGGTTCAGAAATTCCAATGATACCTGTGTGGCAAGTACTGTCATAGGAAAGTTAAGAACAAGGGACAGTGGTACACTCAATGTCGTTTTGGTTTCCCAAGATGAGCTTGCCTGGATACTTGACTCAATGATGTCTTTTTTGCCATGCAACACCACTTGAAGGCAAAATCAACAAAGTGAGTGTATGAACTACCTCGCAGAGAATCATAAGTCTATGTCAATGACTATAGCTCTTCTCTTCTGTTGATGTGGTAGGCAAACATTGATGTTCAGTTTGTTGCTGATAATTCAATAGCTCTCATGAGGTATGTCACATCATACATCACTAAGCATGAGCAGACAATCCTACAAGAAATGTGGGAAGAGTTGTCTAAGTGTGACAGGTCAATGTCTTCTAGGCTATGGTCACTGGGACTTAAGACTCTCTCACACCGTGAATGTAGAGCCCATGAAGCAAGTGACCAATTTACAGGTATGTGCCTATATGGCAAATCAGACTCCATTCATTTCTTGAATGTGAACTACAAGCAGAACAGGTGTCACATCCTGAAGAGCCATGAAGAGATTGAGGATCTGGCTGCTACAAGACCAACATCCACAAATATTCTCAAGAGCAACTTAATCGACAACTACTATCCGCAGTGCCTCAGTGCTATGGATGATCTCTGTCTCTTTGAAGTTGCTCAATGAGTATGATTATAGTGGTATTGTTCCTTCTGCCAGAGGAGCATATAAAGTCACTGGGTTTGATGGCTCACTTTGAAAACCATATTAACTGACTACTGCAACTCAATTGAACAGAACAGAAAGCAACGAACATTACTATTTTGCTCTATTGTTTCTGTTCAAGCCTTGGAGATCAGAATCTGAATTGAAAGGATTATCTGACACATATGAACATGAGTTCATAGAAACGTATGATACCTTTAAGAGTCAAGTCTCTGATACTTACATTGACAGACTTGAAAATGAAAAAATCAGTTGGAGAACGCTAAGAAAGTTATGGATGATGATGCCCCAGTAACATCAGAGAAAATGTTTGATGTTGAAGGAGAAGGGACTCTTGGTGCCCCTGTTCCTCCTAATGACCCAGATGTGCTAATGTCAGAGGTAGTGGGCACAATGCAACAAAGCATGCAGTTCTCAGAGTCAGCTGCAGACATTGTTGAGAATTTGATCTCACACCAAAAAGTAGTGTATCAGACTGTGATATGTGCTGTGCAACATGGTATTCAGCACAGTACCAGGCACTGTGTTTGTGAGGAGCATACACCAGTGAGGATGTTTGTTAGTGGTGCTGTTGGGACTGGAAAAAGTTTCTAGATTGAAGCTATAAGCAAAGGTATGCATGACCTTGCTAATTCTGGAACCTCAGTTATTGTTGCTGCTCCTACAGGTTTGGCAGCTTGTAACATAGGTGGTATCACACTTCATAGGTTTTTCATGTTGCCAGTTGAGCATGGCAAGAGTGGTGATTACAGGAAATTGTCATATGAGGTTGCCTCTGAACTGAGGTCAATGTTTGACAAGATGCATTTGCCGATAATAGATGATATCAGCATGGTTTCAAATGTTGTCCTTACATATGTCCACCTCCATCTACAGGAGACACTAGGTACCAATGATGACATACCATTTGGTGGCAAGAATATTATTGTTCTTGGTGATCTCCTGCAGCTGGCTCCTGTAAATGGCAAGCATGTTTTCTGTACTCTTTCCATTGAAGAGGCAAAGAAAACAATTGGATGCATAGGAGGAGTCAATCTGTGGGAGTTCTTCTCGTATGTTGAACTCTCACAGAATATGAGACAGCTAGGTGTCATTTCTTACAAAGCATTGTTTGATGAGGCTCGCATTAGTGCATTGTCACCCACTCATGTTGAAATGCTAAGACAGCGCATGATCAGTAGAAATAATGCTCCTATTCAGAATGCTTGTAGTATCTTTGTACATGTGCAGAAATCTGGGGTACATGTTGTATGTCTATTCCCAAGATTTCAACAGTGTGCAGAGTTCAATGAGATCATGATGCAGAGAGAACAGCAACCTATTGTCACTCTCACATGTATAGATACCATAGATGGTATAACTCTATTGCAAACAATGGTATCAATAATGGTTGAGTGTCTCACAGAGCTGACAAGTGATGTGTCACGTACTGCTGGCTTGGAAGCTGTGCTACCACTGGGTAGAAATGCACATATCATGCTTCACAGAAACATAGATGTTGAACGAGGTCTTGTGAATGGAGCCATGGGGTACATACATGCATTCCAGTACAATGTGCAAAATACAACTGTGGAGTTTGTGGTCGTTAAGTTTGACAACTGTGAAACTCCTCGACCAATAGACAGAGTTATAGTCAAGTCTGAGCTTGAGAAAGACATATATGTGACAAGGAAACAATTTCCATTGTGTGCTGCTTATGCAGTGTCCATAAACAAGTCACAAGGGCTCAGCCTTGATAGTGCCATTGTAGCTATAGGCACTGGTATATTCAAGGATGGGATGTCTTATGTTGCTTTTTCTCATGTCAGACAGTTGTCTGGACTACACATAGTAAACGTAGCAGAAATTAAAATACATGCTGACACAAAATGCATTGTTGAATACAACAGATTACGTATATTGTACCAAACAAATGCTCCTTTGTTACCAGTTCCCAGATATGCATCAGGAACAGATATCCCAATGGATGAAGCATGAAAACTAAAAAGAAAGCACAATAAGACTCCACAGTCGTCACCTCACCATTCGATTACTGAGCACTCTCTCCATAAACAACTTACATCTCTGCCTCTGAAGAAATGTATCGGGGTTAACAAACTGCCAATATTTGAGAACAGCACAAGAGTAAACTGCTATGCAAATGCTACAACGCAAGCACTTCTCCACATCCCTAAGTTTGCTAATGTGTTAAACTCAAGTCAGTTGGCACCTCTGTCAGAAGCATTAAAGAGAGTCATTAGAGGTAGTCAAAAGCAGTTGCCCAGTTCACAAAGCTTGACTCCTCTATGACTAACTCTTGGAAAATATGCAGGACAATCAATGTTTGCTGACAATGCACAACAAGATGTCACAAAGTTCATGATGGGAATGATACACAGTTTAGCAGATGATGGCATTGATCTGCATCAACACTTTAAAGTTGACTATGTGTGCAAGTACACGTTTGCCATGCAGCCACAAAGAATCACAAGCAACTCAGGACATGCTCTGGCTGTCTGTCTATGTCCCTGAACAGAGAACCATGAAGTTCCGTAAGTTGTTTGCAAATGCAGAAACTGGTTGGCTGTGCAGAAGATGTGGTCGTTCTTGTGTTTACTCTATGAGAGTTACATCTTCAAGTTCATACATAATGATTGTATTGCAATGTTTTAACTATCAAGGCATGAAAATCACAACATCAATTTCTCACCTCATTGCTTGGAGAACTATGTTCTCAGAAACTCAGTTTGACACCCATGCAATTATCTTTCATCGCGGCCTATCCATTCACTCTGGCCACTATGTCACTTGGCGAAGGTTCAGAAAGGGATGGGTGGAGTGCAATGACACACAGTATGCACTCTGAAAGAAAGACTCTCAAGGAATCTGAAAGATGCATACATCATCATTCTTCATTGCACCAATGTTGCACAACGTGTGGAGGAGTGATGCCATCTAATCACAGCACCTCACTAAACCAGCATTTTTGCAGCAATAACATTCCGTGTGTATATTCCATCTAGATACTATTTTTTTTTCACCAATGTACATATGTATTTTTCTTTAATAGAAGAAGTAACACCTTTCATCTAAAACTGCTGGTGTGTAAAACCACTCATGGTGATCTATGTGTTCTACTTGTTGTACACTATCACCACAGCCCATGTTAATTGTTCTGATTTCTCTGCCATTGCAGAAGACAACCATAACAGTACACTAATGTAACAGACTGTAGCAGACAATTACTTGTTTATCACACTGTCATTCTCGTACGGTGGATGCAAAACAATACTGTTTTCATCATTTATTGCAATATAGTTTTCAAAAATTATTTGTATTGTGATATTGAGCATTTGAAGCTTTGATGTACTCACTACAAAAACTGCAGTGGTACTGCTCAAGTAGACTTGAGGGTATTGAGCTGTAATCATTAGTCAGTCAGTGAGTCATGTCTCTTTGTAGATGCCTCAGTTAAGTCTGTATGTCTTAAAAAATATTACTGTGTATTCAGTTCTTTCACAGTACAATCTTTCATGGTGATGACACACTCAGTAATCTTCTAACATGCTTATCAGAGTTGCAACCACTGTTCTCCACATATTGTGTTGAGAACTATACTTGTTTGAAAAATATACATCAGGTTAAGTTCTCACTCCTTTCCCTGTTGTTGTCTACATTCTTGACCTTGACTCTGATACTTACTGAATTGACATCCGCCAAATCCAAGCAGACTCAAGGGCGCTGGATATTACACACATGTCAGTTACAGTAGTGAGTTATGTCTTGGCAGATGTAGTTATTACACTCACGTTAACAGCATGACTTTCTACATTATGGTGTCATCTGCTAGCACTGAACTGTATTTCTTGAACACTATCTGACTCGATTATCTGTCACTGTTCTTGGACTATACTCTCAACACTGAATATGACAAACTCTACCCAAAAAATGCAACTCAGACTTGTACATATGTGTATAATGCTGAACTTCATATTTAATGTATATTGCTTAGCTAGACTCTGAGATATTTCTTTTTGTTTAAAAAAAAAAAGAAAAATTGCATGCATTCATTCATTAACTGTGCCAAAACTGCTGTATCCATGCATTTAATGTTATTGCATTGCATTAAGTGCTACTGTTCATATTGCTCATAGTTGATTATAGAGATGTATACATCTGATTATCTGGCCTATTTCCACTGTACAATGCATTTCTACATATCTGTGCAGATGTGTACAACTGAAAATTCAACAGAAAATGTAAACAATGATTGTGTACTTCTGCTCCACAATGCAAACAATTGGTGTGCTTTTGCTTTAACACAATTGTCCATATTTTGGAGGTCAGATGAGGAATTTTTTCCAGTTCCAGAAATGATAAATAGTTAAAACACACACTGATTTGCAGATGGACCAACCTTTTCGGCATCAGTTAAACAATGGCTGTGAAATGAGTATCCTCACCACACCATGACATTGTTAAATATGTAACAAATTATTTAGTTGCTTTCATCTGTTTTTTACTTCTTGATATTGCTTGGTCCACTTTCAAATAAATAACTGCTAGTAAAAAAATAGTATTAAAAAGCATGTAGACATCAGTTATAAAGTACAATAATAATCAAATTCAAAATGTAAAAATGTCTGTAATTTTAGTAATACACAATAAATACATAAGGAGAAATAAAACTTCATAATGTCTCTGTTGGCATCAAACTAAAACTGTCTAATCACATGTAAAATATTGTCACCTACTTTAACACTGTTGGCATAATCTACACATGTGGGTCTTCTATAAAAAAAGTATGAATATGCTCATGAGAACCAGTAAATGTTTCTTACTGACTTGTGTGCTCATGCAGTCAATAACTAACTGGCATAAAAGCATACATTAGGTAAAGATCTAATTCTAGTCTAATGACTTGTCTTAAATAGATGTCAAATGGTGATAACCACATGTAAAATAATGAATTGTTAGTCTTCATTCTCTTCACATCTAAGTAGGCAGTCTGTTTCATCAACAAATAGTGTCAATGGAAGCATTACTAATAATACTCAGCAATAAATGTAAGCAAGATAAAGATTTGCTCACTACATGTTCTCTACCATAAACGTCCGTATGTAATCACTTACTAAGTCTACATAAAATCTTACTTCTAAACGTAATACATATTAAAATAAAACAGTGTAGATTAAGTTAGTGAAATACCAAAACACAAAAAACACCCAAAAATGATTAAGAATATATACAAGGAACTGTTTTTTTTTTTTTTTTCCATCCCAAGAGCAACCAAACAATTCGGCCTAAAGATATTTAAATACTGAAATAATAAACTAATTATCAACCTTATCCTATGTGTCTTGAGTATTATTTAAAAGCAATTGTTGTCACAGAGGTATAGTATTGATCTACATGTGTTTTATTGGTCTGTGCCTCTTCACTAACAACTCACTGCCTGCTCAAGGCTCTCTGACAGGTATTACCTGCCTCAGCCTGTGCAACCCTTAAGTTTAACAACTACTCAGCATTTAATATATACTGTACATTGATACCATTCAAGATCACGCTATTACTTCAGCTGTACCTCTCAACTCAGTATGCACTGCATGGCCTGAGTATGCAGAGAGGGGAGAGCAGTGGAGAGAGGATCTTCGGGGAAGGGGAGCAGGGACGGCTAAGCTGACACTGTGCAACTCCTCTGAGTTCTAACTTCTGTGCAGCTGATATGAAGTAGTAATAGAATCCACATCCATGCCATTATTTGCGTTCTTCATCTATACTTAAAAATGAATTCCTGGTCCATAAATCTTCACACACTGCCTGGTTAAGGCTGTATAACTGATCAGTGTTCTAACCTCTCTACAGCTGGAATGAGGCATGCTTAACAAATACACAGAACATGGCCTTGGTTACTGTGGGCTTACCCACACCTTGAGTGGTATCTCACAAGGAACAGCCAAGTGACTTTACTGCACACAAAAGTGGGAAAATCCACAATAACTCACATCCTGCACTGCCTCTTGCATGTGTGTGTGTGGGGGGATACTGTGTGACTCAGCCCACTCAATTGCTTACTGTTGTAAGTTGTGTGCAGCTGATACAAAAAACAAATACAAAAAAATGACAACATATGTATTTCTGCTGTGACTCTCAACTTACCATCCAATTCTTGGTCTAACAGATTCTGAACATTTACTGACTGATGCCATGCAACTCTTAAATGTAGTGATAAGTATGCACTTGCTATCACAGAGCAATACCATTGATGTAAATAACCTTACTAGACCTCTAGCTTTGTAGTCACTACATAGTGCCTCTTGGGTACAGGGGGTATAACACTATGTGACTGGCTCCATCCACCTTGTCAGTACTCAAAGTTGTGTAGAGCTGTCATGGTACACCAATACCATTTATTTCCATGCACCCAATTCCACAAGGTTGACACAAGTCACCACCAAACACAACTGGTGCCACCTGCAACTGCAATATTGACCCTGCACCCTATTCTAGAAGATGCAGAGACTCCACAGCCAACTCCTACAACTTGCAACATGCAATCAGGTACACCGAACTCTAGGTGCACCTGGCAAGCATGTCACAGCCCAGAACACAGATTACAAGTCCCCCCATGCCAAGCTACCCTCAATACGCACTCAGTTGCAGGACTACATAAGTGAGTTGGAGGCTGGATATGGAGGTGAGAAGTGTGCTGTGCCAGTTGCTGACTGTGGACGGCTGTGTATTTGGTGGTAGGGCTGGCATGGATGGGTGGGGGGCCAGTAGAGTACCAGGTGTTGTTAGGTTATTTGTTGCATTTCTGGCCAGTGACTCAGGGATCAAGGAACAGGTGGGGTGGATAAGAGTGGCACCCTGAGGGCATTTTACAATGGGGGATTTGCAGTGCTGGGGGTGTGGGTAGCTCTGTGGGGCAGTCATTGTAGGTTTTGGGGGCAGGGGGTGGGTAGCCCTGTGGAGGTCTATGCCTACATGTGGGAGTGGCACTTGATGTGAGTTGCTGTGTGGGGCACCTATTGAGGCTAGCTTGGCATGGGGAGCACTTGCAATCTGCATAGTGTCTTGTGGCCATGTGCAGTGCCTGTTGAGGCTAGTTTGTCATGGGGGGGCCTTGCAATCTGTGTTCCAGGTTGTGACATACTTGCCACATGCACCCAGAGTTCAGCGTACCTGGTTGCATGTCACAATGCAGTTTGCAAATGCCCCCCATGCCAAGCTAGCCTCAATAGATGCCCCACATGACAACCCACATCAAGTGCCACCCCCACATCTACACAGAGAGCCCAGGGCTACCCACCCCCTGCCCCAAAAACCTACAATGACTGCCCCACAGAGCTACCCACACTCCCAGCACCCCAAATCCCCCATTGCAAAATGTCCCTCAGGGTGCCACTCTCATCTCCCCACCTGTTTCCCAATCCCTGACTCGTTGGCCGGAAATGCAACAAATAACCTAACAAAATCAGCTACTATACTGGCCCCCCCACCCATCCGCTCCAGCCCTCCCACCACACACTCACCCATCTGCAGCCAGAAGTGTCACAGCCCACCTCTCACCTCCATGCCCAGCCTCCAACTCACTTATGTAGGACCACAATTGTAAAAATGTGCTCAGAAATAAATATCTTGGCACATTTTACAGTAGCACTCCTACATAAGTCATTCAGCAGCTCACCGTGGAGGTGAGCATTCATTGTGCCAGTCACTAGCTGGGACCAGGTGTGGGAGGGGGTTCTGAAGTGCTGGCATGACGGTGTGATGAGAGGGGGACCACTAGACTACCACGCTTTGTCATGTTATTTACTGAATTTCTGGCTATTGACTCAGGTATTGAAGCACAGGTCGAGTGATGACAGCACCACCCTGTGAGGTCTTTATCAACATCAAATTTGGGGTGCTCGGGGTGTCGGCAGTCCTGTGGGACATTTAGCATGCACATCGCCATGTACTTGGTGTGAGTAGCCCTGCAAGTCCATCACTGTACAGGGAGGTATGTACAATATGAAGATCAGGCAGGATCATGCATAATGCCCAGTGTGGCAACAACAGGGATGGTCTGACCATGTCACGGGTGATGGCTCACAAATCATGATGCACAAGACTGTGAGAGTACAGATGAAAGTTACAGCAACTAAATACACCTGACAAGTAAAACCTACATTGACAACAGCAAGAACAGGTACCATACAAATTTCAACCCACTAATGCAATAGAAAAGGCTGAATGCAGAACATGCAACACACAGTCCTATATGTCGACAAAAAAAAATGTTCTCCAATACATAAACACCGTAATTCACACCTACAGGACACGGTGTAAACACCCTCCAAATATCAAGTAAAAACACCAAACCATATCCAAGATATTTAAGATCGAAGAATTTAAACATTTACCAATTTATTCTATTATAAAATCTGGCCATCTTGTCCCTCCCTCAAGATCAACGATGGTGATCAAAGAATCTCACAATCAAAGAATTTTCAGGCTCGTGATCAAAGAATTTGCAGAGTCATGATCAAAGAATAATAAATGGTCAGACTCAACTTCTAGCCACAATAACATGAAACCACCACCAAACCTCGATAGAACAAACCCCATTGAGCAAAACCCACCCTCATTTGACTTCTTAGGCCATCCCTGAGCTGAGAAATTAACATTTTAAAAAGGGCCATCTTATCCCTACCTTGTGATGCAGGATTGCAATCAAAGAACCTCATGATCAAAGAATTTGCAACCTGGCAATTAAAGAAAATGCTGCCTCATGATCAAACAATAAAAAATGGTGAAAGTCAACTTTTAGTGTTAATAAAATGAAACCACCACAATGCCTAGATAGAACAAAGCCCCCTGAACAAAACCCAACCTCATTTGTGCTCATAACCTACCCCTGAGCTGAGACATTAGCATTTTTTCAAAGGGCCATCTCGTCATACTATCACGATGCAGGATCACGATCAAAGAATTTGCAGGCTCATGAACAAAGAAATTGCAGTCTCACAGTCAAAGATAATAAAACAGTGAAACTTGAGTTTTATGTACAATTACATGCAACCACAACCATGCCTCAACAGAAGGAAGCCCCCTGAGCAAAACCCACCCTTATTTAACTTCCTAGGTGATCCCTGGGCTGAGAAGTTTGAATTTTTCAAAGGGACATCTCATCTCTCATTAATGATGAATGATCGTGATCAAAGAATCTCGAGATCAAAGAATTTTCAGACTCGCGAACAAAGAAATCGCACGCCCACAACCAAAGAATAAAAAATAGTGAAACCCGATTTTTTCACCAGTTCAAATGGAACCAATGCCATGCCTTGATAGAACGAAGCCCCCGATCAAAAAACACCCTAATTTGTGTCCCTAGCCCACCAATAAACTGAGATATTCGTATATTTAGCTTGTGATGCAGGATCGCAATCAAAGAATCTCGCGATCAAAGAATTTGCATGCTCGTGATCAAAGATCGTTAGCGAGCTGCCAACAAAATTTTTTAAAGCTTAAAACTCTATTTTTTTACTTATTTGGATGAAACCAAAGACATGGCTCAATAGATCAGAGTCCCCTGAGTAAAGCCCATCCAAGTTTTACTTCAGAAGTGACCACTGAGCTATTTGTGTTTTTCTGATTGGAAAACAAAAAACAAGATAGCTGAGCTGGCGATTAAAGAAGTTTGAAAATTCTTGAAGACAAAGATTCTTGAGCCATGAGGCTACAAATTCTTTGATTGCCAAGTGGGACCAGATGGCCAGAACCCCATTCTTTGTTCACAAAACATACAGTACATATACATTTTTCTATTGACTTATAATGGGAATTTAAAAGTGGCATAAATTTTGAATGCCTTAATATTTTTTCACCAAATAAAAAGTGCCATGTTCAGCCACCAACGCTCTTTCAAATGAGCCATTTTTCAGAGCAGTATGCCACACAGTGGCCATGTCCAAAATCCCAAAAGCTGCCTCCAAAAAAAGATAATTTTGCATTTTTCAGCATTTTCGTAAGCAAAGACCGTAAGTCTGACTGAAATGCAATTTGGCAAATCAAGAGGCCCACCATGCCCCACTGTGCATTCCAAATTTCAGGCAAATCCATTGAATGGATCAAAAGTTATTAACGGCCAAACTTTTGACTTTAGCATGTAAGTGACCGCTGAACCCTAACTATAGTAGCATGACCGCGCCACTATAATATATTTATTGTTACAAAAATAATGTTTGTGTGTGTGTGTGTATGTATATAAATATATACAGTATATACACACACACACACACACAAGTCTATTATAATCACAGTTTCCAATAAAATAGCCCTTCTGCCAGGTACAAAATAACATCATTGTGTCTGGTATTGTATTCTGCTGAGTGACACTTATGTGCACACCCACCCACCCTAGTTTCCAACTTCTGTGTGATCTTACCCATACAGTAAGCCAAACAGGAACATGTGCCCACACAGGGCTTGATTTATATATTGTTTTGCACATAACCTCATTTTCAAATTTAGCTTGTGGTGCCCCACCATCAAACATCCATGGTGTATGGGTGAGGGTAGAGGTAGACAACAGGCCCAAGAGCCTGTTAAAAAACACATGGAGTTGGTGGAAGGTTAGAAAGGGATGATGATGTAGACAGAGTGTTGGGGGATGCTGGATTTCCTTGAGGCAAAACATCTCACTGCCAGGGATGTTTGTCATTTAATTAGTTGCCTCAGTGATTGGTGCTGGCTGATGGCTGAGCAAAGATGGTGCCCATGTGCTGTTACTGTGGTGTGGAGAAGAGGCTCATCAAAATTGTGTTATGTCTCCTTGTACTGTATTTAATTACAGGTATGCCATTTTTGCCTAAGAGAGAGAATAAACTTTTACTTTTTTATTGCCTTGTCTTCCCTGTCTTTTTGTTTCTCCATAGTCCTGGTCTTCCCATCCCTATACTTGACTAGTGGTTGCCTTTTCTCCCAGAGGGCACAGACAGCATAAAGAAGGAAGACCTGCTTGAAGACTAGAGGGAGCCCAAGATAATCAGATGGTGACAGGAGAGCCAGAGAAAGAAAGCCCTTAGCCCCTGGCTGTGGAGAGCACTATCTGACAAAAAGCACTTAAAATCTCCTTAATTTTCCTTTAATTGACCCATGAATTTTGAATATACCTCCTAATTCAAAATTAAGGATGACTTAAAAATCAGTATTGAAAATCCGAAAATCATTAATTTTCCTTGTTTACCAAAACAGAATGTACATAATCAAAATTAGAGTGCAGATAAATGAATCCTGATTGTTCTTAAATTAAATTAGGCAGCATGTTAATAAAAAGAAGAATCCCCTAAATTAAACTACAGTCTAAAAATGAATAAAAAACTCACTTTTCCTTAAAGGGACACTGGCAACCTTTTTTGTATCTTATTATTTCTAAGTAAAAACCCACATTTTATGATTGCATTCCTTCTTTAAAATTCATTGATGTTGCTGGTTGTTTAATCTGCATCCTCTGTTTATTTGAACTGAAATGCATGGGAATGTATAGTTATACACAGCCTTGTTTTGCTCCGGATTGTGTTACCTAAATTTGCTGCATACTTCCTAAAAATTATAAATGCCCTCAAACAATGCAGCCACTCATGATACGATAGTCTTATGTACTCCCACTGCATAATGATTTGCTAGTTTGTGTTGGGGTGTTCCTGAGTCCAGGAAAGATGCAGTTGAAGTTGTTCAAGAAATGTAAACAAATATGTTTTGGTGTGGTAACTCCAGTATAGTTGACACTCAGTTTTTTTACTTATTAAAATGAAAAAGGAGTCTGAGTCAAACAACCAGCTATATCAGCAGTCTCTATAGAATGACAACAATCATAAAATGTGTCTTTTTAAACTAGGGACACTTTGAGGCCAAAGGGAGTGACAGTGTCCCTTTAATGTTAATTAAGGATCATAATAAAAAAAATATGCTTAATTCTAATTCAGTGGGCCTACACAACCAGAGTAGTGTTATGCTTGTGCAACTGTGATAACTGTTTGGCCATTCCCACTCTCTATTCCATGAGGAATTACCACCCTGTAGGGGTTCCAAAGGCAAGGAATTGTTGAAGAGGGTTCCACCCCAGAGGTGCCACAGGAAAGATTCCCTTGGCTAAAGGTACCTTAGGAAGGAGCCCCCAAAAAAGTATTAAGCAGTAAACATTGACTATGAGACTGAAAAGCAGAGTGACAGCAGCAAGACAGCTGAAGAAACACAAATAAGTTGCACAGGTTGTCAGGATTGCACTGATTGGATTGCACTGAGGACATAAGGGTTTCCTAAGGAGAGAGAGAATGGCAAGTATGGCCACCATCCATCTCCATTCAACAGCGGAACCTACCTAAGAAAACTAGAGAATATACTATTAACAACTAGCTACATATTATGACCTCTGACATGGAGGAGAGGGAAAAAAATCCTTTTAACAGAGAAAACCTCTGGGAATCCAAGGTCCAGGTTGCATTCCCTCTAGGCTTTAGGGTATTTTGGTTAGTGACAGCACCGCTGTTGCAGTTTAGAAGGCCAATCCACAGAGTGGAAATATTCCAATTTGGGGGACAACTCTCACTCTCTCCCTCTAATGGGAACACCTTGAAGGGTTGTAAGATACCTCTGCAACATGGGATACACTGACATGGTACCACCTTCAAGATGGGAAGAGGAGAGTGATGACCACTGAGGAACTCAGCTGGCCTACTGATTGAAGAACAAACTGGGTGAACCAGAGATGGTCATAGGAAGAATAGCTTAGAAGGTGTCTCTGAACCTGCTTGGCTAGCTAAAGGGGTCCAGATTGATGATGCCTAACCCCTCATAGCTGAAGTCTTAAATTCTACATGAAGAGGTGCCGCCAATGAGCTATATGACTGAAGCTCTACCCAGGTGAGGACATTCCCACTATGGGCCAGAAGGACCCCACCCTGAGTTTTACATGCTCAAGATGTGGACTTTGTAGGTGCAGAGTGAGACCACTGGCTGCAGAGCAAGCCCTGAGCCAGAAAAGGTAATGGTCATAAGTGGTATGCCTCTGATTTATGAGTGAGAACATGAATCAGTTTCAATGTGCTATATAACAGGAGGCTGAGTGAAGCTGGTGGCTGTAGATTATGTAGCAGATTTGTGATGAGTAGGCCAGACAAAGCCAGCGGCTCAGAGAGGTAGGAGATTGCAGTGCAAGCCATTTGATACCAGTAGCAGCCAGTGGAAAGCAAGCCAACCAGTTCCATTAATGAAGTTAAATTAATGGTGACTTAGAAAGTAGGTGTTTAGGTAGTGAGAGGCTGTGATGCCAGCAATTGAATCATGAGGTTTAGCATGAATGAATAGATGAGGTTTAGCAGATGATTGCTATGGTTTCAGTATGAATAGTGAATTGATATGATTGGCATGAATACTTTAAATGCCATTAAGGCAGAATTAAGTTATTCCAGTAGGTCACACTTGCAAGGCAGTATTTGCAATGCAGTAATGGAATGCAATGAATATCTTGAAAGCCATGTAGGCTGCGAGGTAAATGTATTTATACATGGATAACTGAAAAGCCACATAGGCAAAGGAGCAGGGCAAAATCATATAGTCTCCATAAAAGCATGCTCCTGCTACTTGGAGCCATGATGCCCCACTGTGATATCACAGTCCCCCACCATGGGAATAATAGAGAAGCCACAAGCTAGGCACTATAAGACCAAATATCAACTGTAATGTTGGTAGGTTGCACCCCCAAAAATAGAGGTACTTTTACAGGCAAGGTCCTATTTAAGGACAGAGCCATATGATAGCAAGCTGCCAGAGTAATGTGAACAAGCTGAAGTAAAATAATGACTGGAGGGTTCAGAATAAATAAATTCAGAAACGTACTGCTAAAATGCCTGCAGCTGTAAGCTGTGGTAGCATAGTAATATAGCAACAGGAATATACTAGCACAGCACAAACATTGAAAGCTGGAAGTAGTAGTTGCCTGACTGAACAAACACTGAATGAATTGCGCAGAGCACACTGAATATGAATACTAAATGAACTAAGCTGCTGAGAAACAAACCTAGCACAGCAGGGAGTGCTGCGCAACAAACATAGTACAGCAGGGAGTGGCAGCTAGCTGGGATCAGGATGAAGCCTGGAACAGGTACAAACAATTAAGGTGGAAAAGCAAGGAGACATTAGAGGCAGAGAAAACAGCAGTTTGAGTTGAAGTATACAGATAACTATTGCAGGTAAACTGAGGGATTGCCAAGCATGAAAAATAAATGAGACACTGGAAAAATTGGAAAAGCCCAAAAGAAACAAACAGAAGCTAACACAGCACAGGAGCTGGAGGGAGCAGAAGCAAACAACTGAGTGGGAAAGATAGACAGACAGCAGCCAGGGGCAAACACTGACCTAGAGCAGGAGAAGCACAAACCAGGCAGAGAGTCCAGCATAAATTCAAGCATAGGGTAAGGCAGGAGACAAATGCACGGGGGGGGGCAAGTCCAGAGATGGGTCAAGAAGAACCTCAGGACACAAAGAAAAAATGTATCAGAAGGAGGCTGGGAGGAACTGCTTAAATAACTCAAGAAGGAGGCATGGCTGGTTGCTCACCCCATTGAACTACAGGCATAGCCTTCCATTTATAGAAAGACAAAGAATGCATGCCTGTGAATAATGAGATACCTTAATAACAAAGTGTTCTTTTAAAATATTGGTAAAATGGATAGGCCCTGTGCAAGAACAGCACACATAGATGCAAGAGTGCCTTGTAAAGCAGGTGCTGAACTATGTGGGATATAAAGACGCATCCCACAATGGCATGTTTTATGGAGATTGAGGTTCCTACTGGGGGTGCTCACCAGCTACCTAATTATGCACAGTTCTGTGCACAGGGAAGGTTGAGTGGACTATGCATACCTGGGAATGCCATAAGACCCAACATGACTGGACATCCATGGAGTGCCCAGTACTACAAAGGCATGCTGAACACCTGCAGTGCAGAACAGGATACTGCCAGCCATGGCACCATGCAGTGGCAGATGGTAAATCAAGTGTACACTGTTGAACCTGGGGAGCACAAGTGTCTGGAGGCAGGTGTCATTAGTGGCAAGCCAGAGTGGGCAGGGTCAGGGACACCTGGGCATGCCTTGCTGACTATTTCACTGGCAACTGGTAGCCAGGCAGCAGTACCCCATGGCACACATCATGCAGGGTGGGCACCACAGGTGTGGCCCCTCCAGCAGGACACCACAGCCACATACCACTGGTAGTGTCTGTATCCAGCAGTGTTAGGTGCCATCATGCTATGAACTTTGGAGTCATAAATCTGGGACAGTTATGCCATGCTGTAGAGGCAGAAATCCCTCAGAGCACATCCATCCACCAAGCCTATATATGAAAGTCCACCCAGAGTGCTGTCAAACATGGTGGGGCTGGTACCCAGGTGCTTCAAGGCTATCAAGCACAAGTGGGGGGACCTAAAGATGGTAGTCCAAAAGCAGCTGGCAAGCAGACAGCTGGCATGGAATGTCACCGGTGGAGGCCTACCATCACCTTAGAGCTCACTCTAGTGAAGGACATGGTGTTAGATACATCAGCCATCTGACTATGGATGGCAAGGAGAAAGATCTAGACACCATGCTAGGTGAGTGTGCACAGCCCTACACATCTGGCACAGTGCACACTAAAGTGACAGTGACTGTGGAACTCCCTCTAACCCTGCAGTGGTTCTGCCTGTGATATCAGTGGAAGAAAAGGATGGGGGACAACATGATGGTGGTAACTGACATCCACATGGCTGAATTGCTGGACAGCGCTGACCAGGGGGTGTGTCTTGCTGATGTGAGATGGTGAGTAAACAATGCTGCACTGTACCACCCACAACTGTGTCCTGCCCAGCCACTAACTTTACACCTGTTCCCCCATAGATGCCAGCAAGGCCAGCACAGGGAATGACCCTAAGGAAGAAGAGAGGACTGCCAGCACCATGCAGAGGGGCTGGCTGGCCAGAGTACAGAGCAGCCAGTCACCACCCCCACATAGTGTACCTGACACTCCCCATACCACTGTCCCAGAGCCCAGTATGCCAACCTTGGCATAGAGGGGGCACAGACATGGACAGGGGCATGCAACACAAATGCCCACACCACTGGAATCCAATACCACCATGCATACTGACATCCCAGCACACAGCAGTGAAAAACAGTTGTGCAGCACCCAATGGTGGGGTCATCCAGCAACACTGGTATGCTGTCAAGTAACAAGTAACCCAGGCCCTGGCAGAGGTGATGAAGGCCTGTCAGATATGACAGAGCCATAGAGAAGGGGTAGCACTGCTGCACAGCTGCCCAGGAGGTATTTCCCAGAGGTGTGGCAGATGGAACAGAACTGGTTACTGACCAGCAGAGACAACAATGTCCAGTTCTGTTCCCTCATGGTGGAGGTGCAGGGGCTGCAGACAGACTTCAGTAGTGTGAGTGACCAGCTTGAGGGCATGCTAGGGTACCTCACATTCCTGGCCAGTAGTGATTGTGGTGTGCCATCTGCATAGCCTATCCCTCCACCACTGCCCCATGCCAGCCATACCACTGCAATGCCACAATCCAGTGGACACTGAGAGATGGCCTCAACAACCCCATAGTGCCCACAGCCCCTGAATCACCCCCGATTGGTCATCTATGGAAACCTGGCCAGACCTGCCATGATGGAATGAGCAAAATTATGAAAAAACAATGAATGCATGCCTGCAAAGAATATTGAGATAGCTTAATAACAACATGTTAATTTAAAATGTAAGTAAACTGTACATGATTTACTTACACAAATATTAAAACCGGTGCAAAAAATATCAATTTAAAAATGATCTAATCATGAATGTGCAGAACCCATTGAATGTTACTGTTCTCCAGAATGTTTAAAATAATTTATTCTATCACATACACTATCAGCTATTTTATTGGAATGCAAGCAGAAACAGAATTACCAGAAGGTAAAAACAAATATTTGTTTTAAACAATATTTTAAAGCATACAATATAAAACATTTTCTAAATATGAAATGAATAATGAAAAAATAATCATTTATATGGAGCCTGTTGCCTTCAATTTCTCTTGTAGTAGCTTTACATGTTGATGATTTTTAAGGAAAATAAAGCCTTTTCACTTTTTCATTGGTATGACTTATTTTAGATACATTATGCAAGCTTCCCCTCCCTCAGAACAGTTCTTTAATAACAGGACTTAAGGGGCCCAAAGGCAGTTGCAAAATAAGTCTGAAACTGAATTTTGCTTTGTGCTTTGTTCAGTCTTTTTATGTCTGGTTGACGAATCCAAAGATTCTATAGATAGTTTTTTTTATTATTTGCACAATGTGGGGTATTGCTCAGATATTTTTGGGAATGTGGGCCCAGATATTCAAAAGGGTTGCGCATGGCACAACAGTGTTGCACCATGCACAACCCACTGATGCGCCTAGCACGATGTTCAAAGAATGCACCGCACAATCCGATCATGATCGCATCAGTAATGTGGCCGAGCACAGGTGGGGACATGCCCATGCATAACCTGCGTAGCCCGATATTCAGCCCAGGATGTGCAGAGTCATGCATGCGCAACCCCTACCTGCACCTGCACAAAGTTAAGCCAAAAAAAAAAGAACAAGTCATGGCCACCCACGGGTGAGCTGCCACATTGCAGGGTTCAACACAGCAGCTGCAACCTGTGGGTGGCCACCCGACTTCCTGCCACACCTGGCGGCGCCCCCTATGCCCCATTGTGGGCATCTGTGTAGTGAAATCCCCCCTGTCCAATATCACTGGTGGTCCAGTGGACCTCTATGTGTCCGATTGTGGGCATTTGTCCTGAAGAGTAAGTCCCCATCCTATATCCCTGGTGGTCCAGTGGACCGCGATCGCGGGCATCTGTAACTCATCAAATACCCCTACTACCCTGGTGGTCTAGTGCACCCCCACTCCCCCACTGAGCCCCACTGCCCCGCACCCCCATCAGCCGGCGGTCGGCAACACCCCACCCGCTTGCTGCCCCACCACCGCCGATTGACAGCTGTGGGGCTGCATGCCCATTGGCTCACGCGCAGAACCAATGGGCATGCAGCCTTCACCGAGCTGTCAGTCGGTGGGCGGTAGGTGGTGGGTGCCGCCCGCCAGCTGACAGGGAGGGCGGGGGTCCCAGTGGGCAGGTGGGTGGGGGGTACACTAGACCACCAGGGTAGTAGGGGTATTTGATGAGTTACAGATGCCCGTGATCAGGCAGTGATCGGTCCACTGGACCACCAGAGATATTGGACTTGGGGGGGGTTCTATTACTGAAGCCCGCGATCGGGCTGAATGCGGTCCTTGGACCAACAGGGATTTAAGATGGGGGGCTTAATCTTCAGGACAAATGCCCGCGATCTGGCTGAGTGTGGTCCACTGGACCACCAGGGATATAGGATGGGGGAGTTTTACATAAATGCCCACAATCGGGCTGCAGGGGGCATTGGTCCCTGATGGCTGCTGCCTGGCAGGACGTCAGGTGCAAGTCCTCGGGGATCAGCACACCTGCATGCTAATAGAATGCAAATGGATCCATAATGAGATGCAAATGGTCCCTTGTGTGCCTTGCATAAATTATGGCTCCATTTGCATGTCCCCTTTTGAATAACGCAGGTGCTGTGTATGGCGCAATGGCACTTGCACTAGCGCATCTCCACGCTCCACTCTGGCCACTTGCACTGGCGCAGTGCCACTGCACCATGCACAGTGGGGGTGGCCAGGGTGCGATATTCAAAGCTGCTCTGCCATAGCACAGCTCCATTGAATATTGCCCAGGCCACACCTCAGCGCAACAAAGTTGAGCTGCCCCCAGGCTTGCGCCACAGCCTGGCGCAGTTTGAATATCTGGGCCGTGATGTTGAATGAATGTTTAAGCTAGTTAAATTCTCCTTGTGAAGTTTGTATTGGACACTTTTTCTTATTCTTTTAATAAATCATGTTTCTAAAATATTTGATGGATGATTTGCATCCTCTTATGCTCATTTTATCTGCAAGGATTCTTGTGAATTTTTATACTGACTACTTTTTTCAGTAAATGATACATTATGTACAGCTGATTTGTGCTGTTGGTGGTTTAATCTTTTTTTCCTGGTTTGTCAAATCCAAAACCGCTCTAGATGCAGTATGTTCGTATTCTTATTTTCAAAATATAGGCTCTTGCTCAAATCATTTTTTTGGGGAGTTAAATGATTTTATTTAAGCAAGTTGAACAACTGTAGTTCATACTACAATTTTTTCCCACTGTTTTTAAAATTTTTAAGGAATGATGTGCGACATCTTGGCCTCAATATTCAGAGCCAGGCACAGGTACAGTGTCATTGTTTGTGCTGTGCTTGTGCTCACTGGCTCTGAGTAATATTCAAACAGATAGCACTCATCAATGGAGTGTCAATATCTGACTGAATATCGGTCTATGTCGGAGCAGTGTTAAGTGGATCTGTGCTACCCTGATATGAACCAGGGCTGCATATGGCCCACAGGAATAGTAGTGCTCAAAATGGGATAGTTCCAAGTCCCATGTGGGTCATATTCAGCCCAAGCATGCAAATGAGCTCATTGGACATGCAAGGCACTAAGGACTATCTGTATACCCATTAGAGGGCTCATTTGAATGGAGCGTAGCAACTCCTTAGTACTCCTCCCAATGTCAAAATCACTCCCTGGTGGTTCAGTGGTTCCCCCCACCTCCCAATCAACCAGCTGTATTACATGTAATTTGCCCTGGTGGTTAAGTGGTTCCCCCAACCCTGATTGCCTAGTAAATATAAATTTTAAGACTTCCTGGTGGTCTACTTCTCCTCCCGATCACCCAGTAGATATGTATTTCAATAGCCTCTGGTGGTGCAGTGGTTTTGCCGACCCCTGATTGCCCAGTTTTATTACATGTAATTTGCCCTGGTGATCCAGTGGTTCCCTCTAGCCCCTGATTGCCCAATAGATATGTATTTTAAAAGTCCCATATGTGATTACACTGCATGACTGTCAGACAGCAGTCTGCTGAGGAGGTGAGAGGAGGGCTGTGCCAGCCATGCTTTCATGGGATGGGCACTTGTGGTGAGGGGGTGGCGGGCAGCAGTCCTTGGTCAGTGAGCGGGTGGGTGTGTAGGTACAGTCAGGGGGTGGGGGGAACCACTAGACCATTAGGGACTTTTTAAATATATATCTACCAGGAAATTGGAGGTGTGGGGAACCACTGGGTCAACAAGGCAAATTACATAATGATGATGATAATAATAATAATAAAATCTTTATTTGTTAAGCGCAGTTCACAAGTTTCAAAGCACTGTACAAAACATCAAACTCCAAAACATTTAAAATCAACAAATGAACTTAATAAAAATATTAACATAGTATACAGAATCATTAATATCAAGGTATCAAAAATCAGGAAAAACAAGCATTGTTTTCATTGGGGACTAGGGGTCCACCCTGAGGGATGCAGGCCTATACTGGCATGATGGTCTACATCGGTCCAGGAAGGGAACCAGGATCCTAGGTGATAGGTTTAAATGATTCATTGGCAAGCATTTAAATTAGCCAAGGGGGGAGGCACTGGAGTGGAGCAGGGAAATCCTAGTCCCCCCCCCAAAAACCAGGGTACTAAGTGAGGTAGCACCAACATAGAGATGTCACCAGGGAGAAGTGCAGGGGTAAATGGAGAAAGTTACAAATGCAATAAGGACAGAGATGGGGCAAAAAGGGGTAAGGCCATCAAGAAATGGAGGGTAATGAGTACCAGTGCCCATAGTCTTGGAAACAAGCTCCCTGAACTGGTAGTCTTGATGGAAGAGGGATGCCTGGATATCGTAGCAGTCACAGAAACAGGGTCACAGAGAACCATGACTAGGATGTTAACATACCAGGGTACACAACCTACAGGAGAGACAGGGAGAGGAGAAGAGTGGGTGGAGTAGCTCTCTATGTAAGGGAAGGGATAAAAGCAACTGAACAAAAGAGTAAACAGGGAGGAGAGGAGGTGCTGTGAGTAACCTTAGAGACTGGAAATGGCACCACAATCCACACAGGGGTTGAATACAGACCCCCATGTCAGGGGGAGGGAATGGACAAGGATATGATAGAAGGCATACTTAGGATAGCAGAGAAAGGGGAGATACTGTTGATGGGGGACCTTAATATGCCAGATGTCA
This sequence comes from Neoceratodus forsteri, assembly GCA_016271365.2. Lineage (NCBI taxonomy): Eukaryota > Metazoa > Chordata > Ceratodontiformes > Ceratodontidae > Neoceratodus > Neoceratodus forsteri. Next base: position 879,757,115 of record CM028129.1, read on the forward strand.
ACTGGAGCACATTTGCTGCAGCCACATCCAAAAGCAGGGCCATTCTCAATGCCCTTCAGGTGGCATGCCTCAGACAGCTAGTTTTGGAACTTACTCATGAGGGAGGAATCTTAGACCTCGTACTCTCAAATGGGGACAGAGAGAAGATCTCAGATCTAGAAGTGGGTAGCCATTTGGGAACAAGTGACCACCAAACAGTGTGGTTCATGATAAACTCAGTTGCAGAGTCAAGCCATACAAAAGTGAGGGTTCTGGACTTCAGGAGGGATGACTTTTGGCAAGATGGGAGAGTGCCTTAGAAAAGCACTAGCAAACCGGCTAAAAGGAGGGGTGGAGCAACAATGGGGAAATATCAAAACTGCCATCACAGAGGCAATAAGCCTTTGTGTGAAGCAAATAAACAAATCAAAATGAAAGAAACAGCCACTATGGTTCTCAAAAGTGGTGGAGGTGAAGGTTAGTGAGAAAAATATAGCATTTAGGAAGTATAAGGAAACACAGAAGGAGCAGGACAGAGAACTGTACCAGTTAAGGCAGAAGGAAGCAGGGAGGGTAGTCAGAATAGCAAAGGCCCAAACTGAGGAAAAGATAGCCAGCTCGGTTAAGAAGGGTGATAAAACCTTTTATGGGTATATCAGGGAGCGTAGAAAGACAAAGGGAGGGATAGTGAGGCTGAATAGAATGGACTGTGGGTGGGCAGAGAGGGACAGTGAAAAAGTAGGGATACTGAATGAATACTTCTGTTCAGTATTCACAAAACAGGAGGTGCCTAATCCAATTAACAGAAGCACTCTGGATAGGGGGGGATCCCAGTCCTTTCACAGAAGAACGGGTTCTGAAAGAACTCCTAAAACTGAAGGTGGACAAAGCAATGGGGCCAGATGGAATTCACCCCAGAATTCTAAAAGAATTAAGCAGAGAACTAGTGACACCACTGACTACCCTTTTTAACAAATCATGGGAGGATGGTGTGGTACCTGAGGACTGGAGGAAGGCAGATGTGATTCCCCTTCACAAAAGTGGGACCAAGACAGAGGCAGGAAACTACAGACCTGTCAGTTTGACTTCTGTGGTAGAGAAAGTGATGGAATCACTTCTGAAGGAAAGAATTGTTGAGTACCTAGAAGCCAGTGGGGCACAGGACCCAAGGCAGCATGGGTTCACAGTGGGAAGGTCATGTCAGATGAATCAAATTGATTTCTTTGACTGGATGACCAAAGTAGTAGACCAGGGAGGGGCTGTGGACATGACCTACCTAGACTTTAGAAAGGCATTTGACACAGTCCCACACAAAAGATTAATAGTCAAATTAACCAGGCTGGGAGTGGGTCCCAGGGTGGTAGCCTGGGTAAAACATTGGCTGGACAACAGGACACAGAAAGTAATTGTAATGGAGTCCACTCTGAAGAAGGAGGGGTTACTAGTGGGGTACCGCACGGTTCAGTACCGGGTCCAGTCCTTTTTAATGTCTTTATAACTGACATTGCAGAGGGACTGAAGGAAAAGTATGCCTCTTTGCAGATAACACAAAGATCTGCAACAGGGTTGATACACAAGGAGGCGTGGAAAGGATGAGAAGGGACTTGGCAAGGTTGGAGGAATGTTCAGAAGTATGGCAGCTTGATTCAATGCAAAGAAGTGCAAATAATGCACCTGGGAAACAAAACCCAGGGGAAGATTACACATTGGGGGGGTAGTAACAACAACAAAAATGGAAAGGGACCTGGGGGTAATCAAATCAGATGACCTTAAGGTTGGCAAGCAATGTGAGAAGGCAGTGGGGAGGGCTGGGGGATACTTGGATGTATAGGAGAGCATCACCAGCAAAAACAGGAAGTTGTTATCCCCTGTACAGACAGTTGGTGAGACCCCATCTGGAGTACTGCATCCAGTTCTGGAGACCCCATCTCTGCAAGGACATAGACAGGATGGAGGCAGTTCAGAGGAGGGCAACTAAAATGGTGCAGGGTCTGCAAGAGAAGCCATATGAGGAGAGACTAAAGGAGCTTAAGATGTGTACCCTTGAGGAAAGGAGGGGGGGTCATGATAGAAATGTTTAAGTACCTCAGTGGAATCAATAAAGTCCAATAGGGTAGCATCTTTCAGAAAAAGAGATGTGCAGGAACAAGGGGACACAATTTGAAGATAGAGGGGGGACAGCTCAGGGCAATGTGAGGAAGTATTTTTTCACAGAGAGGGTGGTGGATGCATGGAACAGCCTTCCTGAGGAGGTTGTGGGGTCTAAAACTGTGGGAGAATTCAAGAATGCATGGGACAGACATAAGGCAATTTTTGTGGGGGGTAGGAAGAAATAGGCTGTTGGTTAAATAGGATCTGCAGCTTATCCTTTAGATAGGGAAATGGGCAGACTAGGTGGGCCAAGCAGTCCTTATCTGCTGTCAAAGTCTATGTTTCTATGTTTCTAAGCAGATGAAGATGAGGTTTAAGAGCAAATTTAAAGCTCTACACTGTCTGGCACTCTCGTATCCAACAAGCTAGAGAATTCCACTGGGTGGGGCAGTATAAACAAAAGCCTGTGCTCTCGAGCTCTTCAAACGCAACCTGGGAATCTCTAGCAATCCCTCGTCAGCTGAGCAGAGCAGTCAGAGAGGGCAGTAGGGATTCAGAAGCTCTTGCAAGTGTCTTGGACCCGAACCATGTAGGGCTTTAAAAGTCAATAAACCGACTTTAAAGGTGATCCACCACTAAACTGGAAGCCAGTGCAGGGTGTGCAGCACAGGAGAATAAGACTGGATCAAGTTGACCCAGACAATAACCTGGCCACAGCATTCTGCTCCAGCTGCAGGTGGTGGATATCTATCCCAGGAAGCCCTAGGTGATGGGGTAGGGGAATCACTAGACCACCAGGGACTTTTAAAATACATATCTACCAGGTGATCAGGGTATAGGGGGAACCACTAAACTGTCAGGGTAGGTTACATGTAATACAAATGAGCGATTGGGGAGGGGACACTATATCACTAGGGATTATTATGAAACATGGCAAAATTCAATCAGAGGTGGGGGACAGCTTTGCATTGGGGTAGGAGGCTGCAGTACAGTCATCCTGCCTTTAAGAGTTTGGGCTTGGTGCCCGGTTAAGATGCATTTTTTAGCTGTGGTAAATAGGGCCTCTCAGGGGAATTTTACCACTGCAGCAAACCAGTGAATATGCCATTGTGCCAGTATGCATGAGGGTACCCCCTCATTTGCATAGTGACAGTGGTATAGTTACCACCTTTGCACTGCCAGGTTTGAGGGGTGCTCCATGGGCCTCTGAATATGGCCCCACCCAGTGTTATAGTGCAAACCCTGGTTAGAGCTGGTGCTAACTATTTTTATCTTTGAAAATGGGGGCCTCCTGTGTTATTTTTATCTGTAAGATTTCCTGTAAATGTGTTAATGACTGCTTTTTAATACATAGATACATAGATACATAGACAGTGTCAGCATTTAAGGGCCTATGGCCCACCCAGTCTGCCCATTTGAGCTTGTAAGTTCAGTTTGTTTTCCTAGAAGTCTGTTGCACCTAACCCCTGACCTCCAGAATTCCTTTATGTCTATCCCATGCATTCTTAAATCCCATGATTGTTTCAGCCCCCACCACTTCCTCTGGCAGGGTGTTCCACTTGTCCACCACCCGTTCTGTGAAGAAATTCTTTCTCATGTTTCCTCTGAATCGTCCTCCCTCCAACTTCATCCCATGCCCTCTAGTCCTGGAACATCTTTTTCGCTTAAAAATAGTGTTTTCCTGCACCCTGTTCCTTCCTGTAAGATACTTGTATGTCTCTATCATATCCCCTCTCTCCCTCCTCTCCTCCAGGGAGTACATGTTCAGTTCCTTCAACCTGTCTTCATAGGACTTGTGATGCAATCCATGCACCATCTTTGTTGCCCTCCTCTGAACCTTCTCTACCCTGTCTATATGTCCTTACGTAAGTATGGTCTCCAGAACTGTACACTGTACTCAGGTGGGGCCTCACTAGTGTCTTGTATAGCGGAATTATGACCTCCTTTTCCTGCTGGTAATGCCCCTGCCTATACATCCCAGCATCCTATTTGCTTTACCTGCTGCCTGTCATCACACTGTCCTCACCTTGGAGGTCATCAGAGATGATAACCCCAAGATCCCTTTCCTGCTTGGTGCATGCTATATCCTCACCCCAACTGATATATTGTGCCAGGGTTTTGTGCCCTATATGCATTATCTTGCACTTCTTTGCATTGAATTTCAACTGCCAAACCCTGACCATTCTTCAAGTTTCTGCAGGTCGCTTCTCATTCTGTTTACACCCTCTGGTGTGTCTACTCTGTTACAGAGCTTTGTGTCATCAGCGAACAGTGAAATTCTGCCTTCTAGGTCCTGCGCCATGTCACTGATGAAGATGTTGAATAGGAGCGGTCCCAGCACTGATCCCTGTGGTACCCCACTGGTCACTCTTCCCTCTGTGGAGTGACAGCCATTTACCACCACCCTCTGTGTCCTGCCACCCAGCCAGTTACCTACCCACCACACTACTGTACTGCCCACACCCATATTACATAGTACATGTTAAATTATGTACAGCTTACTATGAACTTTGAAGAATAATGTTTTTAATAGGCATTTCATGAAGTCATGTAATGGAGTTTTTCTTAACTAGTTCTTTTTCATCCATCAGCTTGGCATGCCTTGATATGGCTATCATCTGGCCCTGTCACATTACCCAGACTCCAGAAATCTGTTTTCTTCCCCATGGGGTAACACTCCCACAGTAGGGCCAGCAGATGGTGGGTGGGTAGCCTCCACTCAGAGTCAGAATTCTGTGGGCAGCAGTGCTGCTGCATGGGCAGTGCAGGGCACAAGTGTTCTGGCATCATCTTGCATGGTGGGGTGTTCTCCAGGATGTTGTTCCTCCCTGAGCCACCGGACCATGAACACATGGCTAAACATGCAATGGACATGGCAACCACTAGGTCACCTGCGTCTACCCACCACTGTCATTCCTCACTTAGCTTGTGCCATGAGACACCCCCATGTAGTGCTCAAGCATCGAGTACTGGACTGTTACACACCCAGAGGAGGACAATATCAGGGATTCCTCCTCCCCCGGCTAGACTCTTGTGACTCAAGTTTGTTCCCAAAATGCAGGTCACTGACCTCAAGAGCACTAATCCTACTGATGTGCCAGTGGGTCAGCATGTAATAGAAGATGTAACATTTTTATTGTAGTAGAGGCCCTTTACACGGAGACAATATAGTGCCACAAAGTGGTCACAACTACCATTTTGTGACACATTTCTATCATACGCCTCCTTTGTGTTATTCACAAAGGGTTTGCAAGTCTTTCCATGTGGTAGCACACAGGTCTCAGCATCAAACACAGGGAAAGGAGTGGACTGATGTAATGAGGGTGCTGGTATATACAGAGGTGCTGCTATGCTGTGCATAGTGGTTTCCTGCACTCCCCCTCCCGGGCCACAAGTGACCCAGGAGGAGAACTGCCAAAAACAGTTTGAGATGGAGTCACAGCTTTATGAGCCAAAATATTTATTCCTGCAGTCAGAAGGGTTAGGAGGTGCACATCAACACTATATATGGCAATACATAGGACCAGGGCAAGGGTGATCCCAGGTACATACTGCAATAGGCTACACTGCTACAGCACCCTCCTCCTGGTCCCGAGGCACAACAACCCAGGAGAACAACTCCTGAAGCAGTAGGCTACACTGCCTATGGCCCTCTGAGCCACCAGGGATGACCACCATGGTCTTTTCCACACAATGAAGCAGCCTTTAATGCATGGGGTGGGGTGTAGGACATACATTTTAGTGCCTAATATCTAGGGCACAGGCCACGGCATAGCACCTTGCACCTGGTACCATCCCATGGGCTGATCTCTACAACTATTGTAGTTCACTATGGTAGTGCTCACACAGCCAATGTGTGACCACTAACATCTGGATATGTAATTTGCACACAGTATGTATATGGAGTGTTGATGTTGCAGGGGACAATCCACCCCCTGAAGACAGTGGCACCCCTTTACACATTGTAGTTTTGGTGAGTGGCAGTATGGAGAGCAATTTGTACCCCCTTACTGCCACTCACCATTGTGACTGTGTATGGTGCCCCTGATTTTTCTTTTAATAATTGATCTATAGTTTAAGGAAGACTTCAGACAGAAATGTGATTCTGTTCTCAGCAACAGATTTTGTTTTAATTTTTTCCCCAACATCATATTTCTCAGATTGGTTGCTATGCACTAACATGGGCCGGGTACATGCAAGAGGTACGTGCCCACACACACACATTTGTACCCATGGAGAGGTTCACAGGGCATGTCATTCATGATTGCTGCCATCACAGGGTGCCTGCCCATGGCCTCACCCCTTGTGGCACATTGGTGCATGGGGAGGCAGATCAGTGGAATCAGGAGGGCATCCAATCAGGTGTCCACCCTAGTCTGTGAGTAGATCTCCTGCTCTGCACAGAGCAGAGAATTGTGGGGGCCACGGCTCCTGGGTTATTAAGTTAAAAGGCCGATTGCCCCAATGGCTGCTGCCAGCCCTCTCTGCCTGGCCTGAGGAGCTGGGACAGCATGGCACGGGGGTGGTTACTACCTTGCCACAGCTTGCAGGTGCTCTTTGTAGGGGAAACACAGTGGCTATGGGTGGGAGTCTCTCATGGACTATTGGTGGGGAACCAGGATGTGTGGGGGGATTGGCACCACTGCACGCCAGGGAGTGGGACATCATTCATATCTGTTTTTGTGGACTGGGGGGGGGTGAAGCTGACAGATCCTGTCTGCCTGCCTAATCCATCCAGCCTGATCCTATCCTGCCTTCACACACAAAAACAACACAGAATCGCCACACAAAGAGTGGGACCCCATCCAGCAGCAGTAATGCATAAGGGAAGGTAAGGGAGATTAGGGTGGGGTGGTAGTTCCTTTTCCTGGCCTACAATATATTGCTTCTACTGGGTGGGGGAGACTGTAAGAAGGATAAGATTGCATTCAGTTGCAGAATCAGATTCAAATTCTGCATTCAAGCATGGTATTTCAGAATTTGGATATTTGGACTTGAATATCAAATTCTAGATTCTGAAATAATGCCCAAAATTTGATTAATCTATTTCCACTCAATGGATTTTGAGCAACCCTCGTACTCCCAAACCACTAAAAATATTTAAATTTGGTTACCCCCCATCAACACAGAAATGCTTACACATTCAGGGTATATTGCCAATACAAAATTATGTAGCCTCTCATACACAATCTGAACAGTAGAATGAGTAGAAACTTTAAACCAAAACCTGTTGTCAAGAACAGAACCCTGTTACTGTCTGAAATCTTCCTTACAAGATAGATCAATTATTTAAAACAAATCAGGGGCACAACACAGTTGCAGTGGTGAGTGGTGGTAATTGGGGTGCATAGGGCTCCCCGTACTGCCACTTACTAAAACCCTGTATATAAACAGGTGCGACTGTTGATGGATTGTTCCCTGCAATATTGAAACTGCATAAACTTACTGTACACTAATTATATATCCAGAGGTTGGTGGTCATACATTGGCTGTGCGACCACTACTATACTGGATTACTATAGCTGTAGGGGTCAGTCAGTGGGATGGCACTGGGCACAAGGTGCAATGCTGTGGCCTGTACCCACACATCCAGCACTTCCAACAATGTCGTCCCTCAACCCAACCCAATTTCTTAAGAGCTACTTCACTATCTGCTCAAGACCTCAGTGGTCATCATTGATGGTCCAGAGGGCTATGAGCAGTGTAGCTTACTGCTTCAGTACTTCCCCTCCTGTGTCGCTGTGTCTTGGGACTTTTGAGGGTGCTGTGGCAATGTATATTGCTGTATGTACCCTGGATCCCCCCTCACTCTTGCCCCACCTATTCCTGTGTTAAGTGGTGCTGTGTGCTACCTAACCCTTAATATTGTAAAACTCATGCCCCTCCCCTCTGAGCTCCACTGGAAAGCTGGAGCCAGAAACAACTAGATAAAATTGTTTGGATAAATGAAGCAATGTACAGTAATTTGGCAACATTGACCATCTGATCATGTGACACAAGCTGTGTAACTGGACATACAGTAGATGCTTAATTACATCATAATATCCACATATTTGCACATTTCAAAAAAGCAGTATTCTGTCACTGGGGATAAGCTGCAAGGGATTAACCTTTATGCTGTTGTTAGGATAAGCAATAGCACCTGAAGTAGAAGCTAAAGGTAAATGCCTGCAGCATTCCAGTTAACCTTCATGTAGTATGGGCAGTAATTAATTACAAGACAATTCAAATGATTTTGTTTTAGTGTATCAGAGAAATCCTACACTAGGGTTACTTGCAACCCATAGAATGGAATCCAATTTCACACTTTCTTGGAATTCGTAATTTTGGTATTTAAGGTGAGAAATCTGAATTTTGAAAAACCCATATCAGATGTGGAATCGGAATCCAGTTCTGCATCTGAATACATGCCAAATGTTTATCCCCAACCCCAACCCAGTACAAATCCAAAGGACCCTGTTAGTGGGTGCAAAATAAAGCCCTTCCCCCTGTTTTCCCTTGTAACTTCACTCATGCTTCCTACCTCAGCTCAGTGAGGGTCCTCTCTGGCCCTGGTGACTCCAAATACACTGCACTGTAAGGCTACAAACATACATATATATATATATATACATTATTTATTCCAGTCCAAAAATGACAACTCTCTCCAGCACAGTGCAAGTGCATGCAGAAGTCAAGCAACCGCTATCATCACTTGCCCATTGCCAAGCGCCCCCAACTCCAGCCCCTATTTCAGAACATTGAAGGTCAAACTGAGCCCCTCAGACTCTGGGTCAAATCCCCCCACTGCCGTCCCTGGCCTGTTTTCAGTTTCAGTATATTTTTATACTGGAAAGATAAGTGAGCAAAATTGCCCGTTTTCACAAGCGTCCAGTTAAGACGACAATTGTAGTTTACAGGGTTACAGGAAGGTGCAATTACATAGTAATACAAGAATTAATGAGTACAAAATAAGTGCCATCAATATGAGTACAAACCATTACAGTAAGGCAAAATATAATCATACAGTAACATAACAGTGAGACAAAAGGTAGTCAGTGGCCTGCGTCAATATTGTGGGTGTGCTGAACCTGCTCCAAGACATGTATCCCCCTCCATCAGAAATTAATTTCTATCCTCTGGTCCTGACTCTGACTCTGTAAATGACGCAGCAGCCCTGGGGCCTCTCTGAGTGACCTATGTAGAGGGTAGCTGATCAATGAAAAGAAAATCTTGAGTAGCTTATACTAGATGCCTTATTTAGTGTACAATGTCTGGTATAGGCTATCCAGTCTTTTCTTTTAGTCAACCAGCTACCCTCTGCCCAGGTCCCTCACTGAGGCCCGGGGTCTGCTGGCCTGTTTACCAAGTCTGAGTCAGGACTGGAAGATAAAGATTAAATTGCATGGATCAATGGATGGGGGGACATGTACTATAGTGGGCTCAGGGGATCCACAGCACAGGATCAGGTTGGAACACCAGTGGGGGGGGGATGTGGACTGGAAACTGGGGGGCTCACTTTGACCTTCTAAATTTGGAACTAGAGGATGGGGTTATGGGATGGCTTGTCAGCAGGCAAGTGATTATGGTGGCTACTACTTGCATTCACTTGATATGTGCTGGGGAGAGGGGGTAGTTTTTGAATTAGGAAAGTAGATGAAAATATATGTCATCTTACAGCCTTACACTGCAGTGTATTTAGAATCACTGGGGCCTGGGAGGATTCTCACTTAATTGCTTAGGAGTATGGAGGGAAGACAAGAGTCGGGGGTTTATAACCGGCCCATCACAGGTTCCTAAGAGTTTGTGCTGGTGGGAAGGTTTTAGAGGTGGAGTTGGATGCAGAATTGTAGAGCCAAAATACTGGTAAAAAAAAATAATTTGTAATTTTTAAGCCAGAACTTGGGAGTTTTTCCATAAAAACCCCACTTTGCACCAACTTTTTGGGCAAACCCACCCTTTTTAAGCCAAATTTTTCTACAAAACTTGTTGGTTTTCCCTCTATCTATGGCCAAAAATGGAAGAAAAAATTGGTTTTAAGATTCTACTAAATGGAATTTGCCATTCTGAGCCTCCAATCAGTCAGGAGTCCCCAAGGACTGGAAGAGAGCTGGCGCCCTTCCTGGTACTGAAACTGCACTGTCTTATCAGCGATCATGCCAAGAATTCACAGAAGAGGTTAAGAAGGAGTCCTGCTGCTCCTACTCCCTCCCAATGACCACCAAAGGTCCCATGGTGCTCCACTGATGTGGAGCCAGGAACTCTTGTGACTTAACTGAGCCTCCTGCCAATCAGGAGGCTCCAAGAGTTGGGCACTCCCTGCTATTTAACAATGTTACTCCAAACAGCCCTCCTGTTTTTATCACTTGTGCAAAGGTCCTACACAAAGGACATTGGGAATCTGCCTGGGAGTCAGCTGTGGAGGCTGCCAGAGGGTGGCCATGCTGCTCTTTTAATGCCACCAACCTGTACACAATTTGTAATTGTAAGTGTCCTCTCTACAGTACTTGCTATGCCTGCATATCTTACATAATAGCACTCAGTGATGCTTATCTCTAACAGATCTATATGACTGCTCATCCTGTCCTATTGGTGTCATTTGTAAGTACCTTTACAAGAACATAAATCACATGGGCCTGTAAGAGTCCTCGCTACTTGCTTTTACTTTATCTCAGTCCTGCCATTTAAGTGAAAAGTGTATCCATATTGTAAACTCTTCAAACTTCTGAACTCCTATGACCTCCCTGGCCCACTATTCTATCAGCTCACATACCTGATCCCCCATTATTAAATCTATGTTAAATAGTTGCCCATGTTAGTAATCTGTACTAGCCACAATGCTTGTTTTCCTGTTGATGTATAAAACTGCTCATCCTTCTCTAACATTCAGACATTCATCAGTGCCTTTATCCATTTGACCCCTATGAAGCTGGTGTTTTTGTCTTGTATCTTCGCTCTGTCCACTCCATTGTTGCAGATAAGCCTGCTAATTAATGTTTGTCTAGCCTGCTGTAGAATATTTCCCCCTACTTACCTCACTCAGAATGCACCACTACATTAATCTAATTTTAATTGTGAAATAGCACCCTGCCTTACTGACATCATCTGCTGGATAGTATAATCTGGTTCCCCTCATTCCTATTTACTATGGCACTGATGTTGTTGTTCTTAGCCTTCCTGGGGACACTTACTAGTACTCTCCGCCTCACTGACACCATACCAGTCCCCTATCAAGAAGCTAGTAAATCCCTTGGACATGCTGACTTTGTTATGTCTAATACCTTGGCATGCTCACATACAAAATGGGATAGACTCAGCCTACTAGTCCCCAGAGTGCTGTACCTCATATCTAGGTACATCCATAGGTTTCACTGGAGTTCTCCCCCCAACTTTTGATTCAGTGGGGACCTTATTCCCTGGCCCTCTTGACCCCATCTCTCTTATTGGCTGCCAGGGACATAGAACCAAACCCTGGATCTGGTATGTATGACCCCATCCATTTATTCCATTGCTCCCTCTCTCTCCCCTCCTGACATGGTGTAAAATGCCTTAAAATAGTCCATTTAAATATTAGAAGCCTCTTCCCTAACCTAGATGAGCTAACAGCCTGGTAAACCTTTACAAGCCTGATGTCCTTGGCCTATCTAAAACATGGTTAAAGCCTTTTACACCCAACAACCTCTGTGCACTGCCAGGATATAACTCAGTAAAAAGCAACAGGACCTCTTCCATGTGGAGGGCGCTATGATTTACTTAAAAAAAATGTTAATGTCTCTGCCCCTAGTTCCTCCCTTCCTATCTCTGGTCCTCAGTTCAAATTGTCGTGCTATCTTAACCCTGGGTAACACAAGTATACTCCACCTCTTCTTTGTATACTACATACCACCTTCTGGTAGTCTCCAACCACATCCATCCCTCATCTGTACAATCGGCCCCTTTGCTCAAAGCAATGAATGTGTCCTATTCAGTGACTTTAATATTGACTGGCTAAAATCCTTAAACTGCTGCTCACTCAAATTATCACTGATCCCACTGGGATCTTCAATAACAGACAATGTTTCACCCTGATTGACTGAGTCCTTGTATCAAAACTGAACATATTGGTATGCTCAGAGGTGCTACCTGATGCCGTAAGTGATCACTCTCTGATCTACTGTGTACGGCATGTGATACCTCCAAAGGTCCCCCTCAGACTGGTTCATTTTGAGGACTTCCCATGCTTAGACCCCATCCATTTCACTACTGAAGTAGCCAACCAAGACTGGTCTAATCTGTGGGCTAACACTGATGTCAGTCCAGCTGACTCACACTTCTGTACTATCTTTACTAGGTTTCAGGACAAGCATGCTCCTCTTACAACCAGGAGGGTCCATGATCCAACAATTAAATTGTTGGCTCACCCTCTATTATCCCTCCTCAAACAGTTGGGCTTCCTAAAAGTCTAACAAATCAGCCTCTGACTGGATAAGGTCTGGAAAGCTGAGAAAGGAATGTAAACAGACCATACAATGGAACAAAAGTAGCTATTGTTAAACCCAGTTTGATTCCTCTGTTGGCAACAATCAATACCTTTGGAACTGCATTAAGAAATCCTTAGGTCAAGTTGGTACCCCCACCCTAATGACATCGAGATAGAGGGAGTACACACTAAGGGAACTGAATGTGAATCCTTATTGTTCCCAAAAAAGAAAAAGAAAAATACAGAACAGCAGTTGACTTTTGTTACCACATATGGTGGAGGGATCAAAGAAGTGGTAAACATTGTACGTGAGAATTTGAAAATCTTTAGAGGTACACTGCAACTGAAGTTACTCACAGAACAACTCCTCAGGGTACCTAGAAAAGGGGCAGGAACCTTAATGATCACTTGGTACATAGTTACTAATCTAGAATCACTAGCTGTAATAGTGACAAAAATTGGGGGTCAAAACCATATGGTTTCTGATCCCAAAACAGGCAATAAAGAAAAGATTAGTGGGCAAATCAACTGTGAAACTGAGGGGGTGGTATACCTGCTAATGTATACATGTGGAAAATATTATGTTGGTCTTACCAAAAGAAAATCGAGATTTAGTACAAATGAACATGCACTTGCCATCAAGAACTATAATACAGAATATGCTATGGCAGTGCACATCAATAGCCAACTGATGAAAGGGGCACATAAGATGAAAGCCATGCAAATAGAAGTAATTCCCAAAAACACAAGGGAAGGGGATTTGGAAACCATTCTGAATATCCTGCTCCCTAAACTATCCTATGCTAAGCCTGTCTTTTTTGAAGCCTCAAACACTATGCTACATAAATGTGGATGTGGCATATAACAATGTTTGTTGTTTTGCCCTTGCAAATAATTGACTAGCCCATCACTGCATGCATTATGCTAAACTGGGCTGGCTCCCCACTTCTGCCCAATGTGATCTCTCTCTGGGTGGTATCATACATAGTGTCTTTTATTATCAGATTCCCCTGCCACTTGCCTCCCTCCTAGTGCCCTATTTGAATGCCTATCCTTTTAGATCATCTGATCTTGACCCCCTAGTCATACCTAGGACCAGGACCAAGCTAGGTGAGATAGCCTTCTCAGTATCTCCTCCTAAACTATGGAACACCATACCTGCCAATATCAGGCTCTATCCTGCTACCAACACCTTCAGAAACCAGTACCATTCCTTCTTACAACAGTTTGCAGTATGCTCCAGTTCCTAGCCTTAGAACAATGACTAGTGATTGCCTGCGTGTATAATAATGTACTCCTGCACATCTCATTTTTGTACATAGGCTGTTGTAGACTGCATATATGTCAGCATCTTACAGTGGCGTGAAAAAGTATTTGCCCCTTCCTGATTTTCTCTGTTATTGCATATTTGGCACACTGGATGTTTTCAGGTCTTTAGACAAAATGTTATATTAGATAAAGGGAACCTGAGTGAACAAATAACACTTGTTTTTTTTTACTTATTTCATTTATTTAATGAAAAAAGTTAACCAACACCAACTGGCACTGTGTGAAAAAGTAATTGCCCCCTTACACTTAATAACTGGTTACGCCACATTTAGCTGCAATGACTGCAACCAAACACTTCCTATAATGCAATATCCGTCTTTCACATCGCTGTGGAGGAATTGTAGCCCACTCTTCCTCGCAGAACTGCTTTAATTCAGTAACATTGGTAGGTTTTTGAGCATGAACTGCTTGTTTCAGGTCCTGCCACAGCATCTCTATTGGGTTTAGGTCTGGACTTTGACTAGGCCACTCCAAAACTTTAATTTTACTTCTTTTCAGCCATTCTGATGTGGACTTGCATTTGTGTTTTGGATCATTGTCTTGCTGCATGACCCAACTACGCTTCAGCTTCAGCTGACGGACGGATGACCGGACATTCTCCTTAAGAATTTTCTGGTACAGAGCAGAATTCATGGTTCCTACAATTATGGCAAGTCGTCCAGGTCCTGAGACAGCAAAGCATCCCCACACCATCACACTACCACCACCATGTTTGACTGTTGGTATGATGTTCTTACTGTGGAATGCTGTGTATGCTTTACGCCAGACATTATGGGATCCATGTCATCCAAAAAGTTCCACTTTGGACTCATCTGTCCATAGAACATTTTCCCAAAAGGCTTGTGGATCATCCAGGTGCTTCTTGGCAAATGAGAGATGAGCATTTATGTTCTTCTTGGTTAGCAGTGGTTTCTACCTTGCTACTTTCCCATGAAGCCTATTTTTGCCAAGTCTCTTTCTGATTGTAGCGTCATGAACACTGACCTTAGCTGAGGCAAGAGAAGCCTGCAGTTCTTTGGATGTTGTTTTAGGATCATTTGAGACTTCCTGGATGATTTTACGCTGCGCCCTTGGAGTAATTTTGGCAGGCCACCCACTCCTGGGAAGATTCACTACTGTTCCAAATGTTCTCCATTTAGGGATTATGTCTGTCACTGTGGTTCATGGAGTCCCAGAGCCTTAGAAATAGCTTTGTAACCCTTTCCAGACTGATAGATAGCAACAACTTTTTCTGATCTTTTCAGGAACTTCTCTTGATCGTGGCATAATGTGCTTGTTGAATCTTTGTGCTGGCAACGTGACTCTGATGGTAAGGGTCAAAATAAGTGAGGTTTATATTGAGCAGGGCTGGCTGTAATCAAGCCTGGCTGTGTTCAATCAGCTGACTCTAATTATCCCTTTAATTGGGTTGATTTAATTAGGGGGGCAATTACTTTTTCACACAGTGCCAGTTGGTGTTGGTTAACTTTTTTCATTAAATAAATGAAATAAGTAAAAAAAAAACAAGTGTTATTTGTTCACTCAGGTTCCCTTTATCTAATATTACATTTTGTCTAAAGACCTGAAAACATCCAGTGTGACAAATATGCAATAATAGGGAAAATCAGGAAGGGGGCAAATACTTTTTCACACCACTGTATACTTAACTTTGTAATATTTTCCTAAGTTATCATTGTCATACATTGCATTGTTTTACTAATTGTACTCTACCAGGTTGTGCCTGAAAATAGGCACATGCTTGTCTAGTGCACCCTACCCGGTTAACAAAAACTAACTAAAGTTTCCTAGCTGGATTCCCCGCTCTGATGTCTTATCAGGCAACAGCATGGAATTGGAGTTAGAATCTGAAGTTGTGATTATCCAACATATGCCTGATGGAACAGCATCTGCAGAATCTGAACATCCATGGTTTACACACTAATTTGTGCTATGTCAGAATGCTGTAAAGGGTGTGCTACATAATTAAGGGTATCACTTACCTGCTTTTGGATCAGCAGAGCATAGTAATCTTAGGGTTGCAGGCAGGGTGCTTATAAAACAGGAACAAAGAAAGAGGTTACAAATTAGTCCTAGATTTTTGGAAAAGATAAGACAGGGCAATGTGTAAAACAGATGCATAATCCCTATCTGATAGATTGTAGAAGGTTAGGTAGACTTGTAAATCAAAGGGAAAAATAGGTTAGTAGTAAAAGGGCCAGAACAAGAATACAGATAGGCTTGTGTAGAGTAGGTGTGTGCGAATACCTTATCCCAAATAAATGAGTTTTCAATATTTGGTATTCATGTTATTTTCACAAAAGAAAAGGAACAAGAACAACCCCCTACAGTTAAAGCCCCAGCCCCCCAGCATCCACCATTTGATAAATACAGTAAATAGTATTTTAATTTTTAAACTCCAAAGGTGGGCAATCAACTCAACCTGCCCTCCTCTATGGCTGGCCACCAAGTTTCAGACATTCCTTTCCTATCTACCACTCTGGCAGGACCAGTCTCCTTCAGCCTCTCCTCACGTGTGAGATTGGAAGCATCTATTTTGGGCATCATGGGTTTTGGGGTGTCAGCCTTGGGAGAGGGGATGTGCCTAGGTTTGTGCATGTCTAGAGGTATTGTGGTTCACATTTGGGCTAAACATAGCCTGTGAATAGACTCACACACCCCTAAGCTATTTTTATACAGATGTAGGATCCTCCCCCAAGCTCACATACCCTGTACTTCATTAACTACCCCTTTCCCCATTTTATAGAATATGATTTTCATTTTACTTTTAAATAACTCCCCAGCAGTGAGATTAGTACAGGCCAAGTCAATGCTGAAATGCACTGATATTTAATAAAAAAGACAGCACATAGAGCGAAGCCCACCAGGGTGAAGTATAGCACTGCAGAATTCTGCAGTAGAGTTACTACAGCAAACAATGCAGTTTCAATGGGAGTTAATCCCTTTTGTCACTCAGAAAATCTGTGACACTGTGCTTCATCCTGGATGATTTCACTGTATGTTGGAACTTACATGACCCTTGCAGCCAGGTGCCAAGTGCATTCTCACAGGCTCAGCTGTATGGATCCCAGGAAGTGGTCATAAGCCAGCATGGCATGTAGGGATCAATCAACCCAAAATCACTACATTAACAGAAGAAAAAGCTACAAAAAATATATTTTCAGTCAAATGTTTTAATTGGGACCTAGGTCTCAGCACATTAATTTAGGGGACAAGAGCATCCCCTTTAAAGTAAAAAATCATGCCAGGCAATCCACTTCCATTTCAGAATTGTTTTCACACAAAACCTCACATTGTTATAGTCTCTTGAGATTGTATTTAAATTAGACTATATTTGCTTTTGTCCTACCTTGACCCAGTTTTGTGCTGCTGAAAGCAAAAATGTACATAATCAAATAAAAAAGACCCCAAACTTGTGCCATGCACACAGCATAATAACCGATGGAAGAAAGCTGTACCTCTCAAATGCTCATATAGATTGCAGGATACTTGTTCCAGTCAGGAAAAAATTGTAAAAATAAATATGTATCATTGAATGGCCAGCCCAATGGCACAGCTGTAGTGCTACTGTTTACACTGCCTGGGACCCAGATTCCATGTTGCCTTTAGGCTGGCAGCATGTTCAGGATTAATCATCCCATAGGATCACTAAGAGGTTAATTGAATCTTGCCTTGCCAGCACCTCTAGGGAAAACACATGGGACAGTGACATACTGAGTGGCAGTCAAGGGAGCAGAGATACACAGGCCACAGCTGCAAAGCATGCCCATTGAGTACCTACGTAGTAAGTTGATATTAGTGTCTCAGTTGGGTTTGAGAACATGGAAAAACTGGTGATGACACAGGATGAAGAGCCCTGACCTGTGGAATTTCTGGGTCCTGCAGCGACTCTCCCCCTACACATACACAGCACAAAGACCTGTTCCTCCACCAAATTATGTCTCTGGATCAGAGTCCCTTGTCATGAGGGATCAATCACGGTGGTAGGAGGAAAGCTGGTCTCTGGGGTTCTGATGAGGGGCCTGAGCAGTCATTATGGGTGGAGGCAGACCAGGCTGTACTGTAGAAGTGGTAATTCAAAAAACATTAAAAAATGAATGTAATATTCACTAAGTAAAGGAACTGTTTTAATGAAACTGCAACTCTAATAGTGCAGCAGTGAGAAATCTTAGAACCAGGCATAAAAAATTAAAATTATAAAACATATTAATAATGGAGCAATATTTTGGTAATGACTTCTCAATTAAACAATAAATACCAGAATGTTGAGTCTGTGCACACAATTGGAAAGGCAAACAGCAGAAAAAATATCATCTTTAAATGTTGCAATTTATTTGAAAATGCTCAAAGGCCTTTTCCCAAAAAGTCCTGCAGCATTTAGGAGACTTCTTTCCTTTTAGCCGATGAGCAATTCAGCAATAAATTCATCAACCACCCTTCCCCCCAGCAGGCATCAATTAGAATAAGAGCCCAGACAGTACTGTACATACCAATTAACAAGTCACCCTCCTGCTGCTCCAGCTACACAAACAGTTCCCAATTCCCAGTCCCAACTCACTTCCACACTCTGAAAACTGCAGAGAGATTAATTACCAACATTGTCCTAACAAAAAAAAGTAGCTCAGGTAATGCCAGACATAAAATAAATATGATGAAAGCACACTAAAGTCAATGCTGCAATTCAGAGCACAAGACAACCAAAAGAGTGGCATCAGAAATTTGAACTAGGCTCATCTCTCAAACGTAAAGTGTTTTGCACTCTTAAATGCAACTCTGCCAGCCTGTAAAAGTGGATGTTCTTTGCAAATAAAAATGCAATATGGGAAAAACAAATACTAAAACCCAGAATTATACATTGGGCAATGAAAATTCACTTTTAAAATAAATACATTTTAATGGAATTCCCCACACTTCAGAATTGAATGAGCAAGCCCAGCAGTGGCAGTAAATCTGAAGGGATGGCAATGAATAATGAAGAGTTCTACACATTTTACTGGGACCTATATGATGCAAATGCAAAATCCTCAGACACCTCACTATTTGTCTTTTGTAAGGACCTTCATATTCCTGCAGTGCCACACGATCTCAAGGAACAGCTTATTAGTGTTATAACAGATATTGAGATAATTGATGCTATAAGAAATATTAAAAAGAATAAGGCCTCTGGCCCAGATGGGTGCTCTTTCATTTTTTATCATACATTTAGCAAAGAACTAGTACCCTGGCTAAAAGGTGTTTTTAATGATGCTTTAATAAAAGGTAATCTATCTAATGATATTACCTGTGGTTTAATCTCCTTAATTTACAAATCTGGGAAAGACCCCCACAATTGTGATAGTTACAGACTCGTATCGCTTAATAATAATGATGTTAAAAATGCAAGCTTAAATATTATCTAATTGACTAGAGAAAGTATTTCATCTATTATTTGGGCCCCAACAAGCAGTTTTTATGAAAAGTAGAATTTCAGTGGACAATACCAGGAACATTTTTCCTATCACAGAGGCAGCGAGTAAATCTAATACTCCTATTGGCCTACTAGCTTTAGCTGTTGAAAATGCCTTTGATCATATCCTGTGGGCCCACAGTATGGATGTGCTGGAACTCTGAGTTACCAGAAACGTATATTAGCTGGATTAAAATCTTATACAATAACACAAGTCTACAATAGTTACCAATGGAGTAATTTCCCCTTGTTTCAATGTTAGAAGAGGCACAAGACAAGGTTGCCCACTTTTGCCTTTGTTATTCAACCTTACAACTGACCAATTAATGGTAGTTTACTCACCTGATAAAGGCGATTGTGGGGGTAAACCTCTCTGAGGCACTCCATGCTCCTTACATATAGGTTCTGTCCACCTGATAGGTTGCGTGATGCATGTGACTTCAAAGAAGTCCGACCCCCTTTCCCTGTGATGCTGCCTCTCCAGGATCTGTTCAAATTCTTCCAAAGCTGTACCTAATCTGTAACCAATAACTCTTGACTTGTTAGTAGGCAGCACAATGTTTCCTGATATGTATCTTAGCATGTTAAATAAATTATATTATACAATGGCAAGAAAAAATCCTGGACTCCGATTGGTCAGTCTTGGGCTGGACCCGTGATGTTAATCAGTACAACATCACGGGTCTAGTCTCAGCCTCACTGTGAACCTGCTCTTGAGCCTCAGCATGCTGATCATTTGCTTGATTGTTTCATCTGCTCTTAAAAAACAAAAATATTTTTCCACATGAAAACATCTTTAAAATATTTTTTTTTATGCTGTATAACAACGAGCCATTGTATAATAGCATTAATACGTTTCCAGGGTGTGTGTCGTTTAGAGAACGTCACGCCTCAGTTGTTGGACACACTTGGCCTGCGGCTCGCGCCAACCACCTGAGGCGTGACGTCATCCCAGCACGACACACACCCTGTCGGGCATTATTGCTTAAGTAGAGGCATTTGTTATGTTTTACCAAAAATTCTGTGGCCCATGAGGGTCCTCCCTTTCTTTCTTATTCATACAAATTTAAAATTTCTGGCCCATATGGCATGCTGATTGTTACTTCTTGAAGCTCTTTTGTGAGTCCTTTGTCTCTGACTGACTACCTGGGTGGGTTGTGGAGTGCCTTACAGATGTATACCCCCACAATCACCTTTACCAGGTGAGTAAACTACCATTGTGGGGGATAATCTCGGAGGCAATCCACACTCCTTACACATTGGTTTTGATGTAAAAAGAAGTACCCAAATGAGAAGGTTGGGTAGTTAGTCCATTATGTGATGTTCGACCTTGCTGCTAACAACACTACTTAAGTGAAGTTAGTTTTTTGCTTCCAGGGCTACATCTACCCTGTAGTGTTTAGTGAATGTGTGCATCGATGTCCATGTAGCGGCAGCACAAATTTTCTCTACTGTGGCCATGTTGATCTTGGCCCATGATGTGGCTATTGCTGTAGTGGAATGGCCTTGATTTTCATTGGTGAGGTATGATTTGAGGACTTATATGCCTCAGTGATGGCAGACTTAAGCCAATATGGGCCGTATGTCTGCCATTCTTGTGATGTAAGTTGACATTAGTCTCCTCATGGCTAGCAGTTGATCTTGAGGGTTCCTATCTACCTTGTCTGCAGGCATATAGACAGGTATTTCGATATCCTGTTTGGTGTGAAAAAGTGTGCATATTTTAGGTAGAAATAAAGGGATCATCTTTAAGCTGATCTTGTCCTCATGAAATACCAGATAAGGCAGTCTGTGGGATAATGCTTGTAGTTCGTTTATGCATTTAGCTGAACATATAGTGACCTTAAGGATTAAATGTTTGCCCTTTGAGTGGTAGTAACTCTAAAGGTTCAGATGGTGAGTTGGTCATTGCCCAGGCAGTCTGTGGGATAATGCTTGTAGTTCACTTATGCATCTAGCTTAACATATAGTGACCATAAGGGTTAAGTGTTTGCCCTTTGAGTGATAGTGACTCTAGAGGTTCAGATGGTGAGTTGGTCATTGCCCTGGGTACTAAGTTGAGGTCCCAAGGAGTGGTCCATTGTTTTAGGATGTAGATTGGATCTACTGCTGCCACTTGCACTGTTAGGGATGCTGGAGACAGTCCCTTATCCAGACCTTGCTGAACAAAGAGAAGTATGTTGGGCACTGTGGCCCTTAGAGGTTGTATTTTTTTTTCTTTTCTTTGCACCACTTGTGAAATATTCTCAAATGTCTCTGATATTTTGAGGTAATGGGGTTTCTCCATAGTGTTAGTGACCACTGGGTGGTATTCCTCTCTTAATAGTCTCTCCTTTTCAGGAGCCAGGCTGTTAGTTTGAGATTGTTTGGACTGAGGTGACATACCGGTCCCTGGGTGATAATATCTTCCCTTAATGATAGTGTCCATGGCTGGCCTAGTGCCATTGTAACTATTGTGGTGAACCATGTTCTCTTGGGCCAATGAGGGGTGAGGATTATCACCCAGGTTCTGGTTCTGCATATCTGCTTCAGAACCTGTAGTATCAGTGGAAAGATGTAGGTTACCTGGAATGACCATATAGCTGATAGTGCATCCACTCTCATGGATTTGTGATCCCTGAAGCGAGAGTAGAATCTGGGGCATATATTGTTCTTGTTGGTGGCCATTAAGTCTATTTCTATCAGTCCCCAATGTCTGTTGATCATTTGGAATATGTCAGAATGAATCTTCCACTCTCCCGGATGTATTAACTGGCGACTTAGCCAGTCTGCGGTAGTATTCAGCCAGCCTGACAAGTGTATGGCTGATATGCTCACCAGATGTTTTTGTGTCCAAAGAATGAGTCTTGAGCCTCTCTTTGCATGGCTCTGCTCTTTGTTCATTCTTGCCTGTTGATATAGGAGATGATAACCTGATTGTCCGTGCATATGAGAATGTTTCTCTTATTCCTGACTAGCCTTGTGAATTGCAGTGGCACACAGGATAGTGCCCTGATTTCCAGAATGTTTATGGCCATTTTGGGCTTTTGCATGTACCACTTTTTTTGGCTTCCCAGTGGAGTGGTCACTATTTAGAGGCTACTCAAGGGTGTTTGGCACTATTAGCAGGCAAATGGCATGGGCAGTGTACTATTAAGATGTGGGGATTAGCTTGGATAGTGGGGTAGGAGCTTATGTGTCAAACCCCACCTTCGTCATTTTGTTTTGCACTAATGCCTGTATCTGATCAGGTAAACACCATTTGGATGTTAGTGTTTGTGTAACCACCTCCATCTCTGTTACTAGATCGGAGTGTGTTTCTGAGTCTGGCTGTGGTGAGTGGGGTTCTGGCCCTGCTGGTACCTGACTTTATTTCACATGGTGTTTTACACTAGTTGTGCCTGCATCGGTTGATTATTTTGGTGGGGAATTGTTGCTGTGTCTAAATCCTGCCCATTGGAGGATTTGGGATTGCAGGTGACATATTTGTTTGTGCCTTGTCTTTTGTGTTTTCATAGGTGTCTTCCCCAGTGTCCTCTTGGTCAGATGGCATGAGTGCATCTTTTGCATCTTATGCGCACAGTATGCTTAGTTGTTTTGGGGCTAGCGGCACAGTGCGTTGGCTGCAGCTCTTTGTTTTGGTCATTGCAGTAAGTTGAGAAAGGATACATAGAGAAAGTGGTGTTGGGGGGATTAGATATATTGTTTTATTTATTATTTCCCTTAATTCTTTCCCTGCACAGTAATCAATAATGTTCTGCACCATACAGGCTATTGTTGTGCCTATGCATTAAAGTGTGCACTGTCCCTATAAATGTGGCTAGAGTGAGTGAGGGACTCAGTGTTATGCTGCCTTGCCCACAGCTGTGGTAATAGTGCTGCCCCCAATGTATATTCCCCATTATTAATTGATTTTCAAATCATTGCCTTTATATTCAATTATGTGCATTGTGGTCTGCTGTTGCAGATCGGTTGGTGCTTTAATCCCAATACCTCTGTGCATTTGGACATTTGTGAGCTTAGTTGCACTCTCCACAAGATGGTGGCAGTGACTCTCAGTCAATCTACACTGTCTGTCGGCCGCCTACACCCTTAATCCCATATAGATAAGGGGGGAGTGGAGAGCTTTTCTGAGATCACAGCAGCAAGTCTCATGATGATATTTCTCATGGCTGCTGATCTGGATAGGTAAGTTAGGTTAGTCTCTCAATGCTTCTCCTCCTCGTGAGACCTACTTTATTTGTGGTGTTTCAGTCAGGTAGATGATAAAGGAGTTTCCTCTACCTTTTGATAGAAGAAGGTGGTGAGTTTAAAAGACATAATGTGCCATAAAAAAACTCTTGAAAGCATGTCATTTTGAGGTGAGGCACAGAGGGACTGAGAAAATGCTTCAGAGACTGTTGTGTAGTTATGTCTTGAGTGACCGCCTCAGGTGCTGCTATGTTTGTAATGGGGAACTGTGGCACATTACTTAGTATCTTAGCAGTCTGGGATGCTGGCAGGGTACTCTCGATGTTCTAAGGTGGTAACTTGCTCATTTAATAGTGGATAGACTCTGGAGCCACTGGCAGGGGCTACAGATCATCAGGCACCTTAGTAAGGTGGTATACTTGTTCTGAACAGCATGTAGGGGAACTCAGAGTATATGCCCAATTAAGGAATGAGAGCCTTTAATTATTTTGCAGCCCCTGATATGCTGAGCTCCTGGGACTGCCGGTAGGGGCTTCCAGGTAACTGTGGCCGTGGAATCTATTTGGTCATCTGTGAAAGATCTCAGACTCTACATAGCTCTGTAAGCATCCTTTAAATTTAGCATCCTTTACATTTTAAAAATGTGATAAATTACCTTATTCAAGCCCTATTTTATGAAATTAATGGGGCTAAGTCATGCATTCACATTAGTATGCATTACTTTGTTGCACACAGTACATAGTAGCAGCTCCTTAATTAATATGGGACTGTGCCTTTAAGAAAAGGAAATAACTGTGGATATCAGTAAAAGAAATGACTATTAAAGTTCACTATTTCCCAAATAGTTATTTAATTTGAATCAAACCTCCTTGTATGCTGACCCAATATAATACAGTACTGTGTTTTATTTTTGGCCCCTTTTGTATGCCTTGGTTATCTTTGGGATAATGTAGGCATGTGCCTTTAAGAGAGGGGAGGTGGGCAGGATGCCTTAGCTAACCCTTGCCTTGGGTGTGATAAGCTGAGTGAGGAATCATCTGCATTGCTGCTTGTGTAATAGAACACAGTTTAGGGCAGAAGCATGTTTTGTTCTTTAAGACATGGTTCTTCAGTTCTCCCTCATGGTCAGTGTTAAAAGTTAGGGGACTTAGGCTTGAGGAGCTTTAGCAATTGCTAGCTCCACTTTTCATTGCAAGATATGTTGGATTTAGTAAAATCTTGTTTGTTTATCCTCCTCTAAGATGGTGGCCGAGATCGCACGAGAGCTGAGAACCAGTCAGCTTGCAGCTCTAATGTAGCAGGAGATTTGGAAACTAGAAAGACGCATGGGGGATGGTCATGCTGCTAGGAGTTGTTTGAGCAGCTGGAGCCATAAAATAACATTTGGGTGGATCCATTTTGGTTCCTATAGCTTCCTTTTCTCTGTGGGAGTGTTTCTGGATAGAAAATAGCATGGAATGGTCACAGGTGCTTTTATTTAGTGCCACTGAATTCGAGGAATGATTGAATCCAGCACGGGCATTTTAAGCACCTTCCAGTGCAAGGAAACTTTTCTGGATGAGTTTGTGAGTACCTTTTTACAAGTTAGTGATGCTAGTGGGTCACCAGATTCTTGTTGGTAAATAATACAACTCAGGAACTGCTGGCAGGGGAACCAGGTTTATTATTTATTATAGTACCTCCCGTAAATCATTGCATAGATTCTGAGTTCATTTATGTGGGTTAGACATTGCTTTTAGCTCCTGGCACCGCTAGCAGGTGTGTTCAGGTATCTAATAATCTCTGTGCTTGTACAATGCGATAATGTTCATAATTTGAATACTGTGCTGGCAAATTCTCAGCTAATATTTTTCTAGACAACTGCCACTAGTAGAAACCGCAGTGCTAACACCTCTAAGACTACCAGTTTTGCAATTTTAAACAGTTGCATATCTGCTGAAACATACTCTGCAGCTGCTATGTTAAAATATTTTACAGTACATCTAAACACAGGTACCCCTAGCAGGGGTACCAGGTTTATTTTTCAATAATGTCATCATTTATTGTCTGCCCCCAAGGATAATCAGTTACTGTGCCCAGTCATTCAGTCACTGCATAGGCATTTAAAAGTACTTTTATTCTATGCTCATATTTTTATATTAGCAGATGCTTTCGACTCTTTTGATGTCAAATACTATGAATAATGTGGTCTTCTTACCTGCATTTAGCAAACTTAGATTTTATCAGCATGCTGGAGCTATAGGATGTTCTTGAACTATTCACTTGCTGCAGCAACCAAACTTCATATAGGAGTTGTTTTAAATATATGTGGGACAGCACTCCTGTGGCTGCTAGCTGGGGGTGTTCCCAAAACCACAAGAGTGTAGTAGTTGGTACAGGCTGAACTGGGACCACTAGCAGGGATCCCAGAAAGCTGCAAACTGCAGTCATGAGTGTTTAATTCATCTTAGACTTGCTGAGAGGGAATCTAAGGCATCTGGAATTAAATTTATGGGCATGACACAATACCCTGAGTAGAACTCCTGTAGTGTGCCTCTGGCAATAATTTAAATGTAGGCTGAGTGATTGTCTCTGTGATTCCTAGTCATATAACATGAATTGATTTTGAGTAGTACAAAGGAAGTTGTTTTAAACAACCAACTCTCTCTCTCTCTGGAATCTAGATTGAGCCATATATTTTTGTGTCGTAATTCCATAAAATGCTTTGCTATGCTAGCATATCCTAAGCTGCCAAAAAAACCTTAGATATAAAATCGTTAAGCCTGGTGATCTTACCTTTTGTGTGATATTCTTGAAATAACTGCTTGGTAGCTGTTGTGATGTGCCGCAACCTGTACAGATGCACATTCAGAACTGATCCTGGAGAGGCAGCATCACAGGGAAAGGAGATCGGAATTCTTTGAAGTCACATGTGCATCAAGCAACCTGTCAGATGGACACAACCCATGTGTAAGGAGTGTGGAGTGCCTCAGAGATTATCGCCCACAATAAGAAAACTAAATACTGACAAAGAAATCAAGGGCATTACAGTTAGAGGGGAATATTTCCTCACTTCTGTTTACTCAGACAACATACTTATTTCTGTATCAGAGCCAAGCACATCTATTTTCAAAATTTTAAACATCTTACAAAAGTTTGGAGAAATGTCAGGATATAAAATAAATACAGAAAAACCTAACTTTTTCCCTTTATATAAACTGAGTATGAAGGAAGGTATCTTGAGTGTATGTCTAGATTGGGTTTAAGACAGTATAGATTATCTTGAAATCAAAATACATAAAATGGTAACTAAAACAGTCTCTAAAAATCTTTAGTTAAAAACAAAACACTAGATAATCTTTAACATTTGAATAAGCTACTCATAGGTATGTGGGAAAGATTAGGAACAATTAAAATTAACATTTTACCAATGGTGTCATACTTATTCATGATGCTATCTTGTTGCATAAATAAAAAATGTATAGAGGGAATTAATGGCCAAATAGCTAAATTTATCTGGAGTTACAAGAGAAACAGAACAGTGTTCTTTAAAATAACTAGGTCTAAGGATAAAGGTGGCCTAAAAGCTCATAATTTATACGTATACTACCTTGTGGCTAGAATATTCCAGCTGTCTGAATGGTGTCAGGCCCCTTCAGGTAATACCTCTAGTCCAGAATGAGTCCAAATAGAAATGAAGGCCTTATGGAGTTGACCTAAAGTCACCATTTTTTTTCTAAACCAGTCAAAGCAGTTAATTCTAAGATTGTTATTTTTAATTTTCTTTTTATTTATCAAGTCTAGGATTACAAAAACCTTTGAGCCATGGCTCTTTTACAAAGGTTCCACGTCAAAGAAATACAAATTATGGGGAACATCAAGACAGGCATTACAACAATGTGGACATTGCAAACAGAGTACAGATTAATACAGTTCAAGGATAGCATTGTAACAAGGCACCCAGCGGCATTTGTCAGAGAAAACAGACAACAGATAAGAAGTGCCAGAGTCATAGGGAGAGGGAAGTGGGTGGGGGGGGGAAGGAATGTAGAAAGGGTGGTGAGAGGGTGAAAAGTGCAGCATTGGGTATCCCAAGATGTGAGGGTAGAATCCAGTGGGGGGGGCAACTAGAGCAGAAAGGGAAGTGGAGAAACAAGGTTAAGTTGGGCAGTCACAGGAGCTGTTGGTAGTGAGATAGTCCTGGAGCCTAGTTTTAAACATACCAATAGTCGGGGAAGAGGAGATGGTTGGGCTGAGGCCATTGAACCAGAGTGGTGCTCGATAAGCAAAAGAGCATTGTCCCTGTGAAATGTGACAGTGGGGGACTTTCAGTAGCTATAGCATGGATCTCCTAAGGCACCATTTGTTAATTCGGTGTTGTAACAGAGTTGAGACCCCAGAAGGTGCAAGGCCAAGGCAGATTTTTTTGACCATGGAGCAGGTGAGAAACTTTATGCAGTTTGATAGTTGGAGCCAGCCGGTCTGAGTGTACAGGTCACATGTGTGGGTGAGACGGTGAGCACCAGTGATGAGCCGACAAGCTTTATTTAAGGCAGTTGAGAGGCATCTAAGGGTTGTGGTTGTGGCCTAGCCATAAATGATGAGACCATAGTCTATTACAGAGATCACAGAGCTCAGGACTGCAACCTTCAAAGCTTCTGTGAAGTGTGGTCTGTGTTTGTAGAGGAGACCAAGCCATGTATTAGCAGCTCTAGCTACATTATCTACATGAAGTCCATAGGAGAAATTAGGGTCAAGCTGTATCCCTAAGTATTTGAAGGACACCACCTGATCTAGAGTGCTCCCCTGGGTGGTGGAGATAGCCAAGTAGTGTAGCTTGTGTGGGTTATGAGAGCTGCAGAAGAGCATAGATTTGGTTTTCTTGTCATTGAGGACCAGTTTATGATTAAGAAACCATGTCTCTACAGAACTGAAACCATGTTGAAGAGTTGCAGGATCTTTGTGAGTGGAAAATACAACAGCATCATCAGCATATAGTATGATCTGCTCAGAGCAGTGGTAAGGGAGAGAGTTTAAGAAAGGCCTAAAAAGGAGGGGTCCCAGTATGGATCCCTGTGGGACACCCGAGCGAACAGGCAGGGTGTTAGAAAGAGCGTCTGCAATTTTTACTCTCTGTGACCAGTTTTATAAGTAGTTTTTAAACCAGAGAGAAGAGTCAGGTGATAGCCCGCATTCAGTAGTTGGTGTATTAGTAGTCCATGGTGTACTGTATCGAAGACCTTGAAGAGGTCAACGAAAACGGCCCCTGTGAGAAGACCGTTGTCAGGGGATTTGTGAAAAGCTCCAGTGAACTCAAGAAGGGCTGTGGTGGTGCTGTGACCTTTCCAGAAGCCGTGTTGTTGTGGACAAGGTATATTGTATTTATCCAAGTGGTCGGTAAGTTGATCAGCCACGATGCGCTCAAGTGCCTTAGATAGTGGGGGCAGTATGGAGATAGGGCGATAATTTGAGTGAATCGTCTTGTCCCCACTTTTATGGACAGGTGTCACGGTGGCTGTTTTCCATAGGTCCGGGAATTTTCCACAGCTGAGAGAGAGGTTTAGGATTTTTGTTTATGGTTGAATTACTTCATTGAGGGTGAGCAACAGCAGCTTAAGATCCAGGGTGTCGCTACTAGATCTAGATTTAGAGATAGCTGCAGTAATATAGCGGTGAGCTTCATTCAGCCTTACCTTCCTGAAGTAGAAGAGGGGATGGTTAGACTGAGGGGCTGAGGTATTTGGGGAGTAGGCCCTGTTTTCGAAAAAAGTCATGGGGTAGAACAGCATTAAGGTCTGAAAAGCCGTGTTAAGATGTTTACGATCACCTTGGGGTCAAGGGTTGAGGATCCATCAACCATTAACATGGCTAAAGAGGTTTTTGTCTGCTTCCCTGTGACATCCTTGATATTGTCCCAGAAAGCACGACCATTTCCCCATGTATTGGTGAGAGCGTCTTTGTAATAGGTGGATTTCATTAGCCGTATGGCTTTTGTGCAGGCATTTCATGCTTGTTTGTAATTTTGGCTGTCCAGTTGTTTGTCAGTGGCCCTGGCAACTGCCCAGAGGTGATCCCTTAGTTTCAGCTGTGAGAGAAGAGTGGCAGTGACCCATGGGTTAGAGAGAGATTTTGTTTTGCACCTTTTAGCAGGGGCAAAGAGGTCACAGGCTTTGTTGAAAATTGAGATGAAGTGATCAAGAGCCAGGTTAACATCTGTTGCTTCATTGATGGGTAGCCAGTCTTGTAGAAGCAGGTGTTGTTTGAGATGTGGAAGTTTTCCACGAGGAAGGATTCTGCTAGCGATAATTTTGGGAGGAAGCTTAAGGAATTTGTTAGACCATGCACACATGACTGGGGAGTGGTCACTGAGTGAGTCTGGGAGAATGGTCGTATGAAAAATCCTTGTGTGGTGAGTGGTGAGCACCCAATCCAAGAGGGTACTGGTTCCAGTCTTGTAGTTAATCCTAGTAGGGGAGTTTACCATTTGCGTGAGGTTAGCAGCTGAGTTGGAGTCTTTATAGGCACTGGCACTCGATGCTAACCAGTTTATGTTGAAATCCCCCAGTAGAATAAGTTCAGCTTCGGGAGGATGAGAGTTGATAAAGTTTAGGACATCGTTGAATCCATGTTTAGGATCCCTGGGTGGGATGTATACAGAGACAATAGTCAGGGCTTTATGGTTGGGACCTAGGACGATTTTTATTGGCAGAATCTGGGCTGAGGCAGAAAGTGATGGAGTTGCTACAGGGTGCCAAGACAGGGAGTCTTTGATATAGATTGCTCAACCACCGCCTTTTTTGGATATCCGGTCCAGCCTGTGGACATTGTAGCCCTGTATTGTTAGTGCTGAGTCAGGAACTTTAGGTGTCAGCCAAGTTTCCACCACTGCAAGGATGTCAGGGTTGTGTTGGTATATGAAGGCTTGGAGTGCATCCAGTTTTGGTAGTAAGCTGCAGATATTAATGGTTGCAAGGATAAAGGCACCTGGAGTTTGTGTGTGGCCTGAGCTTCTAGGGCCAGGATTGGGATGGATGCTGCCTGAGATGAGAAGGAGGAGGAGTAGGAGTTTTAAGGAGCAGAGTCACAGCTCTTTGAGAGATAGTTTTGATTGTTGTTTCCTGGAGTAGAAGTTGCAAGGTTCCAGGCAGTGTCCCATATGGACTGCAAGGTGGTACAGTGTAGAGAGGTGGCCACACTTGTTGAGAGTAGTGGTCGGGTTAAGTAACCAGGAATATCCAAACGGTGAGCCAAGCACAAGACTCGAGTGGAAGTGGAGAGTTCCCTTGGAGTAGCAGTGGAAACCAGAGTAGAGGGTGGTGGGGGTGGGGGTGGCTAGGACCAGGGAGAGAGAAGAGGGTTCCAGGGCAAGGAGGAGGAGGAGAGGTGAGAGAAAGGCAGAGAGAGCCCACATGGCTTACGTACTAGATAAAGAGATAGAGATATAGCCCTCTAGTGACTATTATTGACATTATTGACTCATTGAGGCTCATAAGGTAAATAAATAACTAACTAAAACTCAATCTACCTGGTTCCAGGTCTCAACCCCTCTGGAATAACCTCAATTTTAAAGAGCTAGCAGAATCAAAAGTTATGGATAGGAAAATGTTACAAATTTTAAGAAGTAGTCAGTCTTAACTTTTTACTTCTGAAGTATTTTTCATTTTCTGTTTGCTCATTAGAAAGTTTTCTATGTGGGAGTATTATGCTGGATATGTGGAATAGAATTCTGCTTGGCAGTGGACAGATCTAGTTCTATTCCCCTCCACTATTTCATCAGCACTGTCTGTGACCTTGGCAAAAAATTACCAGAATTCATTTCTAACTGTTAATACCCAAAACAGTTTAGGGTGCATGCACTTAATTCCTAGCATACCCTTGTATACCACCCCAACAGTGACATGTCAACAGCAACCAACACTATAGTGACAACAGCGTCAGGTCACTATAGTTGGCGCTGGACCCTGGCACTGTTTTCTGGGGGTCTTGTATGTGCTCCCCTAATCAGCTCCCACTCAGAGCTGATTATATTAATGGGGGGGTGAGGGGGCATAGCCCCCCTTTTGAGGTGTTCGAGGGTGAAGCCACCTGAAGAAAATATGGTAGGCAGTGACTACCTTTATGCTGACTGCAAATGCAGTCAACATAAAGATTTCACTGTACCGTTGGTCAACATAATTTTTGTCACCGTACAGTCGTAGATCCGCTAACCTAATTTTATAATCTTTTTATAGATTGTATCAGAGGTTCCATAGTAGAATCGGCAAGATGGTGGTCACAGACGCTGGGGATAAGTACTGATAACTGGAACTGGATGCAAATTTGGCCATTCTTGTTCAAGGCTTTTAGTTCAGTTGGCTTAAGATTTAAAATACCCCATAATTTGTTCTATACCCTATATCAGATGTTCAAAATAAGGCTTATGCCCTCACCTTGTTGTCACAAATGCAAAGCTGAGAGGGGCTCCCCAGTTCATGTGTTTTGGGATTGTCCACTTGTGCAAGAGCTATGGGAAGGCATATAGGAAGTATTTGAAAATGTCCCACTCATTGCAAATAATTTTAACACAGAGACTTGTTTTCTGGGCAATTTTAATGAATTTCAAAACTGCTCCCAGGAACAGAAATACTTCTTACTGTTGACTGGGACTTCAACCGGAAGCATTATTCTTAAATATTGGCTAGAAGGGCTGGCCCAGTGGAATGGAGGGATGAGGAATCCATGCCTTTCCTGATGCCATGCCAGTGACCCATGTTCATGGTGCAAGTGGATCACCGGAGGTCAGCCAGGGAGTAGGAGGATTGAGTGTCCCTAAGACAGCTCTTCTCATCTGGGAAGGGGGGCAGAGCAGTTAGCATTAGCCTGGCCCCTGCAGGAGGCTAGGGGCTGGCACACTGATGCTGC
Source organism: Neoceratodus forsteri (assembly GCA_016271365.2). NCBI lineage: Eukaryota > Metazoa > Chordata > Ceratodontiformes > Ceratodontidae > Neoceratodus > Neoceratodus forsteri. The sequence continues at coordinate 879,789,445 of CM028129.1, forward strand.
AAAGATCATGGGACAGAGGCGGGGCAAACACCAGGCGTGCAGCATACAGGAGCATGCACAGCACCACCATTGGGGTCCTTGCATGCCCTTCCTCTGCAGGGAAGAAACCAAAAAAGGTAAAATGCCAGTGGTTGGATGACTGCAGACACCTGCAGGCCCTTCCCCCAGCCAATTGGACCAGCGAAACTGGATTCTGAAGCAGTGGGGGTGAGCTCTCCCACTGCCAATCATGCCAGGTGGGGTAAGCCCTGTGGGAAACACGCTGGTGCTGGCAGACATTGGGGGATGAGGCTGGAGTGCCCACCCAATCGATGTTCACTGGGGAACAGAAACAGTACAGAAAAAAATATATATTTGCTTAAAGATAATACTGCTTTGATTCAGGAAAGGAGATCGAACTTCACTGAAATTTTGAGAGCAGAAAGATTAGCCCTTTATTTGATGGAACAGGGAAATAAATTTGATAAAAGGTTTGGTAGCATTTATAAACTCATCTGCAATACTGATACAATTACTTCTGCTAACTAACTTATTGGAAAGCTGAAGAATGGAACTAGTCCTCTTAGCAATTCAACCTACCAATATTATAAGTTTCTGTTTTGGCATCCTGTTATCAGATTTATCAAATACCGACAACTGTTTTTTTTTCCCTTAGGCTTACATCACATGCTTTTGCTACTGTCTTGCCCCTTCTTGTGTCCTCTTTACTTATGTCTTTCCTCAGATAATATACTTGACAGTAACACAGAGAAACAATGTTAGTGTTTGAATGTGTGTTTACCCAATTTCTCTATGAACTATTAGCTGGTATTTTGATTCTGACTTTCTAATTTTTTATGTTGACTTGAGAATGCGCAGACAACATATTGCAGTAGTAGCAGATTTAGAGTGCTGTCTCATTGTGTGAATGCAGAGCACGCATCAGTAGGTGCATCCCATATTCCCCAATAAGCATGCATGCTGGCACCACACCATGCATACATACATAGTGGCTATAATATCTACATTGCTGCCACGTACGCAAGCAAAGTTCGCGCAAACGGACCTCCGGCGTGCTTTCCTGGTGACAAAGAAAATTTACATGGCGGCACACTGCCTGCCATAATGCCAACTTCAAGGGTGCCCAATCCTCCTGCTGGCATGCCCTACTCCAATGTAAGTGCCGATGGGGGTGCCCACTCCCCTTTGGCATAATGCACCCCCCTCCATTTGTTATGTGCAGAGGGGGGTGCTCAACCCCCCTCAGATCTTACCCTCCCTGCTTTCATTGTGTGCCAATGGGGGTGCCCAATCACCCGTCAACTACAGCATCTGCCCCAAAACACTTAGGTGGCATGCTGAGAGCCCACCCCAGCATGCCAAATCCCCTGAAAAATAAAAACCATCCCGCAATGTGTTTTTTTCTTTAACCCTGAAGAAAGAAAACGGTCTCTGCCATCTCCTGCCCCTCACCACAACCTGTGCCCACCCTCTTCGCACCCTGCCTTCCCACCCCTCACCCCTATACTACCTCTGGAGTCTGGCGTGATGACCTTTGGTGGACCAGGAACACATCTGCACTCTTCAAAGCCGACCACGAACTGAAGAAATGCCGGTAAGCTGTATAATGGCATACATTGGGGTTTTTCAACTTTGGTGCATATCTCGAGCATTTTTTGGAATTTTTGCACCAAATTTTCAACATGGGGTTATTGGGACCCCTCCTCATGAATTCAGTCACTGTCATGGTGTTATTGAAAGGTGATTTCACGGTCACTGCATGGAATCACCTTTTGGGACTGAGTAACAAAATGACAGTGCCACTGTTCATGAGGGGGGGCTTCCAAAAAGCCTATGTTGCAAATTTGGTGAAAAAAAATCCCCAAAATGGCTGTTTTACGAGCGTGCGTTGTGCTGTTTCCATGCATGCTTGTAACTTCTTGAATTTGTAATACTTTCACTCCAGATTTTCAAAACTGGCATTTTTCCACACCTCATTTTACATATCCTGGCTGAAATGTATTTTCGAATGTCCAGTGCAGAATAGCACAGTCACTATGCAAAATCAGATTTTGGGACAGTTTGAGGAAATGACAGTGATGCTGTTCATGAGTAGAGGTCCTAAAATGCCTATGTTGAAAATTTGGTACCGAAAGTCCATAAAATGACTGTTACAAACGTGCATTGTGCAGTTTCCACGCACCCTTGTAACTTCGCAAATTTGCAATATTTCCATGCCAGATTTTCAACACTGGCCTTTTTTCAGGCCTCCTTATGAACAGTACAGCTGTCATTTTTTACATCCTGCCCAAAATGTGTTTCTACACCTGTGTGCACAATGGGGTGGTCACTGTGGGAAATCAACTTTTGGGACAAATTAACAAAATCACAGTGCCACTGTTCATGAGGGGAGGTCTCAAAATGCCTATGTTAAAAATGTGGCTAACAAACACCCAAAAATAATTGGGTTATGGACGTGTGTTGCACAGTTTCTATGCATGCTTGTGACTTCACCAATTTTTCATATTTTCACTCCAGATTTTCAACATTGCCATTTTTTTATGCCTCCTCATGAACATTACAGTGTTCATTTTCCACATCCTGCTCAAAATGTGTTTTCATCCCTGTGTCACCAAATGGCATAGCCACTGTGCAAAACCACCTTTCAGCTAACAAACTGATTGTGCTGCTTTTCGTAAGGTGGGCTCATAAAAAGCCCATGTTGAAAATTTGGAGTGAAAATACCAACACATGCCTATGGTGTTAGGGTTTCCAACTGTAGCACCCCACCCTGTAGAGACTGACAGTGGTGTGACTTGGGATCATCGGCTGTAATGCTCATGACATTCCACCCCAACCCCCACCCTACAGCCAGTGACAGGCATTGTGGTGTGCCTTGCACTGTTCAGCCACAAAGTTCACCCAATTCTTCTATACTGCACCCACCTCAGCATATTTCCTTATGGAATGGGGTAAGGATAATGCCTAAAGACCCCAAAGTACACCACGACACTTGTCAGTATCTACAGGGTAGGATGAGGTACAATGCCATGAACGTTATAGTTGATGACCCAAAGGCACACCCCAATGCATGTCAGTCTCTACAGGGTGGGGTTGGGGTTGGCATTACTTCAGTACTTCACTGCCATTCCTATTATGCATCTCTAACTCCAGCACTACCAATGCCAATGCCAGCAAGGCAACATTCGGCATTGACAAATGCTTGTTTTCTTTCTTTTTTTCTTCTTATAGGATCTCCTTGCATAATATTAATTGAATGTGTTGTAATAGTTTTAGCAACCTTTTAAATAACTGCTGTTGCTGAATGTGTTTTAATACCGGTTTATGGATTTTTTTTGTACAGAGTTTGCTTGTTGAATTTCTGCATACTATACATAGTCAATAACATGGTATCGCTAAAAAAAGGTGGAGATGGAGGGATGCAATGGAAAGGTGCCCTGCCTGTCACCTAGCGAGTGAAGGTGCCAGTAATGGGCCCCTTACAGAGGTAGTGACCTTCCTAGGTTGGTAAGGATCATCTCTTGTTTGATTTTGGTATGAGGTAACCCATCACCAGCAATTACAGAAATGTGTTTATGCTCTACAATTATATATGATACTGATTTCATTGTCGTAAATTTGTATTTTCTTCAGGTAAAGCCTGCCAAGGACTTTTTAGTCCTGAAAGCATTAAAGTGTGGTGTTCTGTTTTTGTTCTCCTGAAGTGGAGAGGTAGGAAAAGGAGGGGGATTTGTGGTTTTCCTAAGCTAATGGATGTCTACCTGTTAGGAGACGGGGAAGCTATGTCATGGAACCACCCCTCACACCACCCAAAGTCATTCTCAGTGCCTGTCCTTCCTCTCCTGACAGTCTCCTGCCACCAACATGGTGGGTGATGTAAGGTGGGGTGTATATCAGGGGAAAAATTGGTACTTGATGGGCAAATGGGTCTAGGACTGGAACCCCCACTTTCTGGGCTGGGACGAAGGGGGCTATAAAGCTCAGGTCAAGCGCCAGATTAGTCAGCATTTTCAAGCCATATGCCTGACCCAGGGAAGCCATCAGCTAAAGATGAAACAGATAAACAACTTTTGTCCACCAACCTAACATGGGGCTTAGATGTTGGTACTTAATGTGTCAACAGCATATGCAATGACTGATCATGTGTTTGTAACTTCCTGATAATATGCTGTAATGGCACACCTGCCACAGATACACTGACCCAAATGAGATGTATTGGATGAGTAGCTAAGGTTTAAATAAGGTGTTCACCTCAAAACACCTTGAGGTGTACAACACAGCTGCACTGCTCTGCACTTATAGTATAGTGTAAATGAGGTGTAGTTGATGTCCATTTAAAAAAAATGCTATTTAATTGTACCTTAATGAGGTGTACACCTTGATCTGAGGTATAATCAGGAGGTGTAGTTGATGTACATTTAAAAAATGCTTATTAGGGACACCTCTATGAGGTGTACACCTCAACAAGAAGCTTAAAAAATAAACTATAACTACAGAGAAGAGAGCTTGTCTGAAAGAAAATGTGATACTGTTTGCTTAAGTAACTAATTTTAAGTTTACCTCTAAAAGTATTAACATGGGGGGCCCTACTTCTTCACCACCACAGCCTCATTACAGGAATAGGCAAAACACCAGAAAATGCCTGCATTAACATGATAAATGGAATAGAGAATGCAGGAACAACATTTACAGTAAATAATATTTATTTCATACATCTGTCACTGGAAATGGTAAGCCTTACAAAATGTACAGGAGATGTACTATAGACGTACAGGCCCCTATACCCATTATAACCTTATAAAATATACAGAAGCGAGACACACACACAAAATTGCACATTCTGGTAAGCTATTTCCACTTTCTGTAACTTGAACAAACTAAAAAGCCATAATATAAAATAGCAAAATAAACGGCATAACTTAATGACAATAATATGTTAAAAATGACATTAATAAACAAGGAATTGTCTTACAAAAAGATTGGTGATTTTGCAAGCACTGCCCAACTAAATATAGAGCTTCAATGGCTGCTTGAGACAAACTGCCAGTAACCAGGAAGTACTGCAAAGGTATTCAGAAATCAAAATTCTCAGAGATGTCCCTACAGGGCCAGAAGGATCAGTAACACAAGGAAGAAACTGAAGTGCAGTTGACATGTATACAGCTAAACATAAATTTATGTGGTGCAATAGTTAATTATGGATACCACAAGACATAATTATAAAACTGGAAGGGGCACCTCACTGGATTGGGCAGTGGTCACTCACCCCAATAAAGTTATTAACTCTGGGATATTGGCGGATTCTGTTAATGACCACCGCCCAATCTACTATGAGTGGACTACAAGGTCAGTTTGTAATTCCCCATTGTATATACAATTCTAGGAATTTAAAGCATCTCAATTCTGAAATTATGTCTAAGGCCCTTTCTGAAATTGATTGGACTTGCTTAGAGACAATTAAGCATTCTGATAGCTTATTGGAAAAATTCAGTTAGTTATTCGAACAAGTAATTGACAGTATTATCCCAGTGAGACAAATGAAGATTAGGGCTAATAAAAACAAGTGGGTAACCCCTGGGCTTCTTGAACCAATGAAACAAAGAGATAGATCATGGAAAAAGAACAAAGTAAAAAAGATCTAGTGACCCTGCAAAATTACAAGACATTACGCAATAAGTGTAAATATGAAATTTGAAAGTCTAAGGAAGTTTTCTACAACTGAACATTTAAGTTCCAAAAGGGATCATAAGAAAATGTGGAAAACCTTACATTGGCTCTTAGGCAGGGATGTCAAAAAGAAAACCATTTCACTACAGGATGGAACAAAACTGGTTAGTGAACAGAAAGATGTAGCCAAGATGTTTAACAACTATTTCGGGGATCTCACACACACAGGGGTGTGATGTGCATATTTAAGGAACACACACAAGCAGAGGTGAGAAAGAAGTAAGTGCCTCAGCTGGGACCTGACCCCAGGCTGCCCAGAATACCATTTTGATTGTGCTAACCAGCTGCTCCACTGAGACAACTGGAACCTGGGCTGTCCCTGAGCACACTACTCTTTCTCGCATGCATAACCCAATGGCAACACCAATATTTACTTTGCAACAATCACACAAGAGTATGGTGTGCATATTTTGGGAATCTGCATAGGTTTAGGATCCAGTCTACTAGTAAGGAATTGGCTTCAAAAAAAGAAAACATCTGTTCCAGTCACCCCAAATTTTATTTTTTGGAGTGTTACACCAGAATTAGTACCGGATTATGTTTTGAAATATAATCCACATCCTGATATTGGTCCAGATAATATCATAGAAACATAGAATTTGACAGCATATAAGGACAGCTTGGCCCACCCCATATGCTCATTTTCCTTACCTGCTGTAATACCATAGTAGACCCTTCTTAATCTCCGGTTTAGCCTTCCCTTCCCTAATGACTAAGGTTCCCTTATGCCTATCCCATGCATTCTTGAATCCCACCTCAGCTTTTGCCCCCATCACCTCCACTAGAAGGTTGTTCCAGGCATTCACTACTCTTTCTGTGAAGAAATACTTTCTTATGTTTCCCCTTAGTCTACCACCCTCCAGCATCATAGCAGGTCCACTTATTCTTTAGCATCTTGTTTTCCTGAATAATGCTTCCCTCTTGTTTCTTATTTATACCTGTGAGGTATTTGGCAGTTTCTATCATAGCCCCCTTTTCCTTCTTTCATCTAGGGTGTACATATTGAGGTCCTTTAGTCTGTCCTCTTGTGGTCTCTGGTGTAGACCCTGCACCATTTTTGTTGACCTCCTCTGGACCACCTCCTACTCTGACTATGTCCTTCTGGAGATGTGGTCTCCAGAACTGGACACTGCTCCAGGTAAGGTCTCACCAATTATTTATACAGTGGCATCACTGCCTCTCTCTGCTTGTGATACCCCACCCTAAGCACTCTAGCATCCCACTGGCTCTCCCCACAGCCTTGTCACACTGTTTGGTCACCTTTAGGTCTTCAGATATAATTACCCCGAGGTCTCTTTCCTGTTTGGCTGTCGTCAGTACCACTCCCCCATCTTGTACTCCTATCCTGAGTTTCAATGCCCTAAGTGTATGATTTTGCACTTCTTCACATTGAAACTTAATTGCTACATTCTTGACCACTCCTCAAGCTTTCCTAGATCTCTGTTCATTTTTTCCATTCCCCTGGAGTGTCTACCCTACTGCAGATTTTAGTGTCATCTGCAAAAAGGCACACCTTCCCTTCTAGTCCCTCTGTAATGTCACTAATAAATACATTAAAGAGGACTTGTCCCAGTACTGATCCTTGTGGCACCACACTGGCCACACTCCATTCCTCTGAGTGAACTCTATTTACCACCACCTTCTGACACCTATCCCCCAACCAATTCCTCATCCAGTTTACCACTTTTGCCCCACTCCCACACTGCCCAGATTGTTTACAAATCTCCTCTGTGGAACGGTGCTGAAGGCCTCACTGATATCTAGGTAGGCCACATCAACTGCTCCACCCTGATCAACTTTCTTGGTCACCCAGTTAAAGAAATCTATAAGATTTGTTTGACATGACATCCCCCTAGTGAATTCATGCTCCCTTGGATCCTGTAAGTTGCTGGTATCAAGATAGATCACAGTCCTTTCTTTCAGCAGTTATTATATTATTTTCCCAACCACTGAAATCAGGCTGACTGGCCTGCAATTCCAGCTTCCTCCCTGCTACCACTTTAGTAAAGTGGGACTACATCTGCTCTCTTCCATTCCTCCAGGACCACTCCTATGTCTAGTGAGTGGTTGAACAGGACTGTCAGAGGTGCAGCCAGCACCTCTCTAAGCTCCTTCAATATCCTTCAATGTATCCTGTCTGGCCCATTGCCTGATCCACTTTCAGATTTGCAAGTTCCTTCAGGACTTTCTCCTCTGTAGATGGATTAGTGTCCACCTCCCTTCCCTTGATGCTCCTGTCAGTTAACTGCACCTTCCCTTTCCTCCGTGAACACTGAGCAAAAACATTTGTTCAGGATGCCTACTTTTTCCTGGTCCCCCTCCACACACTTCTCCTCTTCCTTCCTTAACCTTTCAATCCCTCCTCTGGTTTTTCTCCTTTGGCTTACATAACTGAAAAATGTCTTGTCCCCTTTCTTTACTGCCTGTGCTATTTTCTCCTCTGTTTTTGCCTTTGTGCTCCTGACTGCTTTCTCTGCCTCCCTCTGCATCTCATGATACACCTCTCTATCCTCTTCCCTCTGTGTCTCCTTATACTTCCTGAATGCTAACTTTTTTGTCCTTCCTTCCCAGCCACCTCTTTTGAGAACCATAGTAGTCTCCTTTTCTTCTTTCCTTTGCCACTTGCCTGATGCAGAGCTTTGTTGCCTTCGCTATTGCCCCTTTTAGTGTTGCCCACTGTTCCTCCACTTCACCCATGTCCTCCCCCCCCCGCCAGGGCATCTCTGAAGCATCCCCCCTTCTTTGTAAAATTGGCCCTCCTGAATTCCAAGACTCTCACTTTAGTGTGGTTCAATTCTGGCTCAGTAGTTATATTGAACCACACCATACAGTGATCACTGGACCCCAGGTTGTCACCCACCTCAACGTCTTCAATGCTGTCCCCATTGGTGAGTAGCTGGTCCAATACTGCTACCTCATGAGTGGGCTCCCTTACAATTGCCTAAGGAATGCCCCCTGCAGGGAGTCCAGGAGGTCTCTGCTCCTAGCTGAAGCTGCAGCTGGGATGCTCCAATTGACATCTGGAAGATTGAAGTCCCCCGGCAGAAGCACCCCCCCGGTCACCATCTTTTGGATGGCTTCCACCTTATCCATCTCCCCCCCCTCCCCATGTTGGAGGTCTATAGATTATGCCAGTGTGAATAGCAGTTTTGTTTCCGGTCTCTAGGGTAACCCACAGTGCCTCTGTCCCTCCCTGTGTTCCACATGTCTCTGTAGCTTTTATGCTATCCCTTACATAAAGAGCCACCCCTCCCCCTTTTTTACCCTCCCTGTCCTCCCTGAACATAGTATAGCCTGGTATGGCTATATCTCAATCCTGGTTCTCAATGCACCATGACTTGGTGATGATAATGTCCAAGTCAGCCTCTGCCATAATGGCCATGAGGTCCGAGATTTTATTTCCCAGACTTCGAGCATTTGTGCACATGACCTTCCAAATTCTTCTGTTACCCTTCTTGTCAGTCCTCCCTTAGGATTTTCAGAATTGACTGCTTCAGCTTGTGGGGGTGGTCAGTTCATGTCTCCCTGATTCTTTCCACCACCACCCTTGGCTAGTTTAAATGCTTGCCAATGTAGCAGTTAACCTGTCCACTGCGGACTGTGGCTCCCCCCCCAGAGGGATGAAGACCATCTACCCTGTATAGACCTTTATCCCTCCAGGTGGAACCCCAGTCCCTAATGTAGCCGAAACCCTCTTCTCTGCACCATTCATTCAACTACTGGTAGAAGCTCATGGTACATAGTACCCTATCCTTTCCTCTGTCATAGACAGACAATACCTCAGAAAATGCCACTGAGCATGCTACCTGCCTAAGACCATTCCCAAATTCTCTGAACTCCTCCTGCACTCTCCTAACCTCATCCCTAGCCAGGTCATTGGTCCCTAGGTGGGCATTGACATCCAGCTCTCCCTCCCATCCTGCTGCCCTGGCGATCTACAGGATCTACTTCCCATTGCTCCAAGCCATAGTGCCAGGTAGGCATGTAACATCCCTCTCCCCCTCCCTTTCCCCAACTAACAATTGAGTCCCCCACCAGGAGTTGCTTCTCCTCCTCCTCTGGAGTCCTCTACCACCTACTTTGGTGCCTCCTGTATGGAGAACCTCTACATCCTTCCTGGCCACTACTGAGGGTGCCTCCATGAACAGTCCTGCCCTGCCAGAGCAGCACATGAGCTACGCAGTGGGACCATCTGGGCAACATGCCTCTGATCTACCATCTTCACCCTTCCCAAGGCCACCTCAGCCCAGCTGTCATTCCTCTATGGTAACCTTTGAGGCCGCTGTGGCAGACTTGGAGGTCCCTGGGTGGGGGAGGAGGCCTCCCAAATCCTAGCCAAGTCATTCTGGAGATGAGCAACCTCCACCCTCAGCCCAGAAAGGTGCATGCAGATAGGGCAGCACTGCAGTCTCCAAAAAGTCTCCCTGAAAATTGCTGCTCCACATCCACTGCACTGCATCATTCCTAGCATAGCTATTGTTTACCTTGCCTGTTTTTGTTTTGCTGACTCTAGTCCCTTTTTTAACCCTACCCTAGATGAGGTGTTTCTCCTATTCCCACCTTTTTGATTACTTTAACCTTTTTTTATCCTTAACATAGTGTGTTACGCACCTATTCCTACCTGTCCTGTCACCCTTCCCAGCAGTGACAGTTACACAGTAGTGAATAGGTTCCATGCCTTAGTTGACCAGTAGAATCTTCTGCTTCTATGCTTCCTTTTGCTGAAATTTGCAGATTCCTATGACTCCATTGACCTGTTCCACTCCTTTGCTGTTCCACTCACTCACTGGGACATGAATGTGCTAGACACGTTAGAGTGGAAGTACTTTTATAATGCTGTTATAAGAAGGCACTGAGCATCTATCAGCTCTACACCAATTTACACATCTGATTCACAGAGTTCCTGAATCTACTCACCCCAAGATTAAGTTCCTGAGCTGGTTTCCCTCACACCACCTGTTACAATTAAAAAAAACAAGTTTCAAGGTACTGTACTATCTAATATAATTGACTTTAAGCTCCTGAAATTGGGTATTTCTTAATTGGCTTCCCCACTTGCTTTTATTTTTAACTATTCATTGTGTCATTGGGTTTTTCCCAAGCTTTAGAAATCAGCAATTATTAGATCCATATATAAATCGGGTGGTAAGGGAATTGTTTCAAACTACCAACCAATCTCACTTTTGCCACCCCCTCCCCAAAAAAGATTTTGGAAATAATTAAGTTTGATCAAATTACAGGCTGTCTGGATCAATATGATCTACCTGCTTGTTCACAACATGGATTTAGATCCAAACATAATACTGAGATGGCTTTGGTGACATTCACATCCTGTGTGCACAGTGCCCTAGATAAAGGACACTCTGCTGTAACGGTATATGTGGACCTCACCAAGGTCTTCAATCTTGCTGATCATGCACTGATTCTAGATACTCTATCACAACTCTGTTTTTCCAGTGTTGTGATAATGTGATTTTCTGACTATCTTAGCAATATGGTGCATAAAACAAAAATAGCTGAAAGTGTCTCGGAAGGTTATTCTATTAAATGTGGGAAACCACAAGGCTCAGCATTAAGTCCCCTTCTGCTTTCATTGTTTATGAACGTGGTCCCTAAATCTTTCAAAAACATGTGAGATTATTCTTTATGCAGATGATGCAGTTATTTTTAGTACTGGGTCTGTTCTTGGGGATGTAATGGGTGTTCTACAAAGAGATTTAGATTTTTTCCAGGAGTGGCTTTTGTCTAGAAGTATGCTTCTGAACACAAATAAAAACCACTAAAGTTGAAGAAAGAGCTGGGAATCTGACCATTCCATAGTTGATTTTAAAGGGGAACCTACAGAAATTGTAGATAGTTTCAAATATTTCGAGATTATATTCGATAGTAATCTTACATTTGAGCCCCAACCCCACCTTTCCCTCCCTAGTCCTTCCCTCCTCCTCTACTCCCTCCACACACCTTCTCATTGACCCTGAACCTGTCCCACCCCAACCCCCTCTCTTTCTACCTCTTTACACCAGCCTCTGGCCTCACCTCCCTCTGTCAGATTGCTACCTATATGAATCTATATTGTTTAATTTGTTATAGAAGTGATTTGCACAGTTGTGATGTTTTGGTAATTGACAAAGCCCTTCCGCTGCTATGTTTATTTCTCTTTTGCACAATACCACTGCCTGTCCTAATGTTTCAAGTAACCTGACGTGGAACCTTTGTAAAAGAGCCCTGGCTCAAAGGTGTATCTGATTCCTGTAAATAAATAAATAAACTTCATATTAAACGTGTTGTTAGATTACTGCATCAGATATTGGGCCTTTTATTTAGAATACATACTTTTTTGGTACCTGACTCTTGAGGACTATTAACACACAGTTTACTGCCTAATATATTGTATTATGGGCTTACTGTACATTCCACAACTAGTGACAGATTTTTGACCAAATTGAAAGTAACAGATCATTATGTTGTTAGATTTATGACTAAGCATCTAAGGAGAGCACACCACTGTACTCTACACAAAACAGCAGGGTGCCTTTCATTGGAAAATAGATGCAATTCAAAATTGTGTGTAGAGCAGCAGTCTTCTGGGAGATGTTCTAGAGGATGTGGTGTTGTCCCATCTGCAGGCACCTCTCTGGGCTGAGGGAGGAGGTTGCTCATCTCCAGGCTGAGTTGGCCAGGATTTGGGGGTCCTCCTCTCCCACCCAGGGACCATCAGGGCCATTGCCATTGCCTCAGAGGTTGCCAAGAAAGAGGAGTGTTTGGACCACAGTGGGCTCAGGAAGGATGAGAGTGGTGGAACAGAGGTACATCTCTCCAGTTGTACATCTCCACAATTCACATGCCTTTCTGTCAAAGTGTGGTTCTTCTATGAAGGCACCCACAGTGGCGACCAAGGAGGATGCTGGAAACCTCCACAAAGGAGACCCACAGGAGGGAGGCATGGGACCCCACAGGGGAAGGAGACAACTCCTGGTGGGGGACTCCATTGTTAGCAGGGCCCCATGTTTTCTGCAATTCTGTGGTTGCAGCAGTGGCCGCAGAAATCAGGACTGACTGCAGAAATCAGTGCTTGCCACAGAAATTAGGAAAACCAGTCACACAGCTGCAGAAATGTTAGCTATGCTATATGATCACACAAGGAATGGCATAGCTATTGATATGTTAAGTATGCCATGGCATACATGCTCATTAGAAAGGGCAGAAAACTGATGCCATCCACTACAAAGCCAAAAAGCTAGTGGCCGCATGGCATCTTGACTCATGCTGGCTTTTGTTACATAACTCTGTCCAGTTAGTATTGGGGGGGATGACGCAAGAGTAGCAGAGCTTGACTAGGTCCTCAGCAGTTATGATTTGCTGTTCTGTACATGTGGGTAGCTCAGCCATGGTAATTTTTCATTGTGAGGCTGCTCATGGAGCATGCTGAATCCTTAATAAGAATGCAGCTTAATAAGAATGACTTGCTTGCATTTTTTTAGTGTGTCCCCCAAAAGAAAAATCAGGAGTCAACAAATTCTACAGGCACTGCAAGTTACACCCTCCTTCACTGTTATAGGAAAACAATTCCCACTCACCCCCAACACACAACTTTGTACACAGTACTCAACATGTTTGTTGCAAGGCAGTTGGGGTATTCCTAGTTTAAAAAAAATAGTAATCTAAAAGAACATTGATCAAAATCAGAAAAAAAATGGCTTTCAAGTTGAAGTCTCTCTTTATATCTGCTAACTGTAAATATAAACCAGAAGAAATCCAAACTGGTTTTGCCTTCTGTATAGTTTTAGTTAAGCGTGTATGTCCTCCTCTGATTATAACTTAGGAGAACAGCAAAGGCCACCAATTTCCAGAAGAACAGATGAGCCTTCAAATTTGGGGTGGGAGGGAAAATTCATTAAAAAAGAACATTGATGCCCATGGCTTTGCCAGGTTTGGGTTATTCCTGTTTAATATTTGTGATAAGACTACATACTGTTAAATGGCCTGCTGTTCCACTTTCAGTGTAGCAGAGTGGTTGCACGAAGGCAGTCAAAGGGTTAACTAAGACTTATTCCCTTTGAATATATGCTGTTTAGCCACAATTTATCTGCTGTAGAATGGCCGCAGAATCAGCAGTTGTTCTGCTGCAGAAAGTATGAGCTCCTGTTGCAGAATGTAAGTCCACTTTGCACAGTAAACATGGGGCCCTGATTATTAGGAGGGTAGAACTGAGGAGGAAGGGGAGAGGGAGGTAAGGTGCCTGCCTGGTGCCATGGCTTGCAGGGACAGGGAGCGAATCCTCAGGATCATGGGAGCAGCTGTACCGGGGAGGGAGCTGGATGTCATTGTCCACCTAGGGAGAAATGACCTGGCTGGGAAAGGGATCAGAGCAGTGCAGGAAGAGTTTGTGGAGTTGGTAAGGGGCCTTAGACAAGTAGCATGCATGGTAACCTTCTCGGAGGTGCTACCTGTCTATGGAATGGGTGAGACTAGGGTGGTCCATGCCATGGAATTCAATCAGTGGTTGTAAAACTGGTGCAGAGCTCAGGGGTTTGGCTTCATTGGGGACTGGGGGGTCCACCTGGAGTGATGCAGGCCTATACTGGCACAATGGTTTGCATCTGTCCAGGATAGGAACCAGGATCCTAGGTGATAGGTTTAAATGCTTTATTGGCAAGCATTTAAACTAGCCTAGGGGGGAGGCATTGGAGAGGAGCCGGGAAATCCTAGCCCCCCCCAAAATAATGGTAGCGAGTGAGGTAAACACCAAGACAGAGATGACAATAGGGAGAAGGGCTGGGGTAAATGGAGAAAACGTCAAAGGCAATAAGGACAGGAATGGGGCAAAAAGGGGTAAGGCCATCAAGAAATGGAGGATAATGAGTACCGATGCCCTTAGTCTGGGCTACAAGCTCCCTAAACTTGTGGCCTTGATGGAAGAGGGCTGCCTGGACATTGTGGCAGTCACAGAAACATGGTACACAGAGAACCATGGCTGGGATGTTAACGTAACAAGGTACACAACCTATAGGAGAGACAGGGAGGGTAGAAGAGGGGGAAGAGTAGCTCTCTGTGTAAGGGAAGGGAGAAAAGCAATGGAAAAAAGAGTAAACAGGGAGGAGAGGAGGCATTGTGGGTCACCTTAGAGACTGGAAATAGCACCACAATCCACACAGGGGTTATATACAGACCCCATCTCAGGGGAAGGGAATGGACAATGATATGATAGAAGGTATCCTTAGGATGGCAAAGAAAGAGAGAGAGAGACTGTTGATGGGGGACCTTAATATGCCAGATGTTAACTGGAACACCTTTGCTGCAGTCACATCCAAGAGCAGGGCCATTCTTGATGCCCTACAGGGGCATGCCTCAGACAGCTAGTGTTGGAACCCACTCAGGAGGGAGCAGTCTTAGACCTCATACTCTCAAATGGGGACAGTAAGAGAATCTCAGATCTAGAAGTGGATAGCCATCTAGGAACAAGTGACCACCAAACAGTGTGGTTAACGATAAACTCAGTTGCAGAGTCAAGCCATACAAAAGTGAGGGTACTGGACTTCAGGAGGGCTGACTTTGGCAAGATGGGAGAGTGCCTTAGAAAAGCACTAGCAAACAAGCAAGAAGGTGGGGTGGAGCAACAATGGGGAAACATCAAAACTGCCATCACAGAGGCAATAAGCCTTTGTGTGAAGCAAATAAACAAATCAAAATGAAAGAAAAAGCCACTATGGTTCTCAAAAGAGGTGGCAGAGAAGGTTAGGGAGAAAAAAAATAACATTTAGGAAGTATAAGGAAACACAGAAGGAGCGGCACAGAGAACTGAACCAGTTAAGGCAGAAGGAAGCAGGGAAGGCAGACAGAATAGCAAAGGCTCAAACTGAGGAAAAGATAGCCAACTTGATTAAGAAGGGGGATAAAACCTTTTATAGGTACATTAGGGAGTGTAGAAAGGCAAAGGGAGGGATAGTGAGGCTGAAAAGAATAGATGGTGGGTTGGCAGAGAGGGGCAGTGTAAAAGCAGGGATACTGAACTAATATTTCTGCTCAGTATTCACAAAAGAGGAGGAGGGGGAGGTACCTAATCCAATTAACAGAAGCACTCTAGATAGGGGTGGTCTATCCCAGTCCTTTCATAGAAGAAAGGGTTCTGAAAGAACTCCTAAAACCTAAGGTGGACAAAGCAATGGGGCCCAAAGGGATTCGCCCGAGAATTTTGAAAGAATTAAGAAGAGAACTAGTGACACCACTGACTACTCTTTATAACAAATCATGGGAGGATGGTGTGGTACCTGAGGACTGGAGGAGAGTGGATGTGATTCCCCTTCACAACAGTGGGAGCAAGACAGAGGCAGGAAACTACAGACCTGTTAGTTTGACCTCTGTGGTAGGGAAAATGATGGAATCACTTCTGAAGGAAAGAATTATTGAGTACCTAGAGGCCAGTGGGGCACAGGACCCAAGGCAGCATGGGTTCACAGTGGGAAGGTCATGTCAGACAAATCAAATCAATTTATTTGACTGGGTGACCAAAGTAGTAGACCAGGGAGGGGCTGTGGACATGGCCTACCTAGACTTTAGCAAGGCATTTGGCATAGACCCGCACAAAAGATTAATAAACAAATTAGTCAGCCTGGGAGTGGGTCCCAGGGTGGTAGCCTGGGTAAAACATTGGCTGGAAAAACAGGACACAGAAGGTAATAGTAAACGGAGTCCACTCTGAAGAAAGGGGGGTTACTAGTGGAGTACAGCAGGGTTCATTACTGGGTCCAGTCCTTTTTAATGTCTTTGTAAGTAACATTGCAGAGGGACTGGAAGGAAAAGTATGCCTCTTTGCAGATGACATGAAGATCTACAACAGGGTTGATAGACAAGGAGCATGGAAAGGATGAGAAGGGACTTGGCAAGGTTGAAGAAATGGTCAGAAGTATGGCAGCTTGGATTCAGTGCAAAGAAGTGCAAAATAATGCACCTTGGAAACAAAAACCCAGGGGAAGAGTACACAATGGGGGGGGGTAGTAACAACAACAAAAACAGAAAGGAACCTGGGGGTAATCATATCAGATGACCTTAAGGTTGGCAAGCAATGTGAGAAGGCAGAAGGAGGGGCTGGGGGGATACTGGGATGTATAGGAAGAGGCATCACCAGCAGAAAACAGAAGTTGTTATCCCACTGCACAGACAGTTGGTAAGACCCCATCTGGAGTACTGCATCCAGTTCTGGAGACCCTATCTCTGCAAGGATATAGACAGGATGGAGGCAGTCCAGAGGAGGGCAACTAAAATGGTACAGGATCTGCAAGAGAAGCCATACAAGGAGAGACTAAAGGAGCTTAATATGCATACCCTTTAGGAAAGGAGGGAGAGGGGGGACATGATAGAATCTTTTAGGTACCTCAGTGGAATCAATAAAGTCCAAGAGGGTAGCATATTTCAGAAAAAATGATATGCAAGAACAAGGGGGCACAATCTGAAGATAGAAGGGGAACGGCTCAGGAGAAATGTGAGGAAGTATTTTTTCACAGAGAGGGTGGTGGACACATGGAACAGCTTTCCTGAGGAGGTTGTAGGGTCTAAAACTGTGAGAGAATTCAAGAATGCATGGGCCATGCATAAGGCAATTCTTGTGGGGCATAGGAAGAAATAGGCTGTTGGTTAACTAGGATATGCAGCTTATCCAGTAGGTAGGGAAATGGGCAGACTAGGCGGGCCAAGCGGTCCTTATCTGCAGTCAAAGTCTATGTTTCTATGCTTCTATGTTTCATAAAAGAATTACTGATTTACTACCACAGACAGTTACTGTATGTCATTGTTCACTAGGGCCATCAATACACAGAGTACTAGGTCACAAAGCAAGTATGTTTTTTTAAAATTCCATTATTCAAAAAATCAATAGGACAAAAATTTGTATTATATAGGGCTGCTACTTTATACAATGCCCTACTTAATGAAATTGTTAACTGCACAACAATCAAATCTTTAAAGTCAGATTAAAATGATGATTATCATCTAAGAATGACTCTACTTGTATTTAACTCTTGACGACTGGCTGACGCTGCTTGTGCAAGTGTCGGTGGTCATTAAGCTATCCTTTTACCATCTTAGGAATATCGCTAGGATCAAGCACCTTGTTCCAACCGGAGACCTCCCTATGTTGATCCATGCTTTTGTGACCTCGCGCCTGGACTACTGCAATTCCCTTTACTTTGGGCTTCCAGGGGTTGATATCCGCTGCATGCAGCTGGTGCAGAACTCCGCAGCCTGGTTGTTAACTGGGACACCCCATTCTTCCCATATTACCCCGGTGTTGCGGGGTCTGCACTGGCTGCCGGTTCAGTGGCAGATCTCCTTTAAAGTCGGCTTGCTGACTTATAAATCCCTGCATGATCTGGGCCCTGACCACCTGAAAGAGCTTCTGGTGCCTTACATCCCGGAGAGACAGCTCCACTCAGCCAATGAGGGGTTGCTAGAGATTCCAAGGGTAGTTTTGAAATCATCCGGCACACGGGCTTTTGTATTCGCAGCGCCGACCCTTTGGAATTCTCTACCCCATTGAATTAGAGAGTGCACGATGGTGGGGGACTTTAAAAAAGCTTTGAAATCTTTTTTATGGAGAAAAGCGTTTGGGGAGGATATTGAGTCGATCTGATCCTATTATTTATTATGTGGCTGTCATTAATTATTTTATTGTATTTTATGATATGTTATTTGGATGTATTTTAAAGGCTGTTCTGCGCCTTGATTTTTTGAAAGGCTCAATAAAAATAAAGATTATTATTATTATTATTATAATGTTTAATTGCATATTTTGTATTCGCAAGGTTTTTTTTATTTTTTATTTTATTGAATAAGATCGGAATTACAATCCTTTGAGTCATAGACTCTTTTGCAAAGGCTCCATGTCAGGTTACAGGGGGTGGAGGGTAGACAATTACAGAAAAGACATACATGAACAGGCAGTATTTACAGTTTCAGTATTGACACAGCAGTGTTTCAGAGTCTCCACGTTGGTTACAGGGGGTGGAGGGTAATACAGGGTACAGAAGGACTAACAATGACAGGCAGTATTAGAAGTTTCAGTACTGATAGAGCAGTCCGGGCATAGAAATTTATTTGACAGGTGAGGAAATGAGGTATGAACCTAATCAGCAGTATTTGGTAGCATACCTGGGTCCCTAGGCAGGGGTTTGCTGGGTGCCATCACATAGGGTCTAGGAAGACCCAGAGTCAGGAGAAGAGGAGGTTAGGAGAGAGGATAGATTAGCCACAGTAACACTTAGCACTCTCCTTTATTTGGGTTTTAAGGCCAGATTTGAATAGCGAGATGTTATGGGACTGGGAGAAGGGGAAGGGTAGAGAGTTGAGCCAGAGAGGAGCACGGTACTGGAAGGATCTTTTCCCTAGTGCTGTTCTACAGAAGGGAACTAGAAAAGATGGGTGTGCTATGAGTCTTGTATTGCGTCTGGTGGGGGCTGCACTGATAATGGGAAGTAGTCCGATGAGGGCCAGCTGAAGGTGTATTTTTTATGCGAGAATGCAATTGTGGTACTTTAGTTTTTGTTGGAAGTTTAGCCAACCAGTCAGAGTATACAGATTGCAGGTATGGGTTAATCTGTCACTGCCTGTCACTAGGCGGCAGGCTTTATTCAGTGCAGTGTTTATGCTGTTCAGCGTGGTGGGTTCTGCTGAGCCATATATTACTATCCCATAGTCAACTAGGGAGAGGATGGAGGAGGTGACTGCAAGTTTCATGGCCTGAGCAGGTAGGCAGTGCTTGAATCTGTAGAAGATGCCCAATCTAGTGTTGATAGTGGAGGCGAGGAGACGGATGAGGCTATGGTAGGAGAGGGAGGTATCCAGGGTGATGCCCAGTTATTTAAAGTTTGTGACGTGTTCCAGTTGGGTGCCTTGAGAGTTTGAAATTTGGAGTGCTGATTGACTATGGGTTGTGTTCGTATTGTATTTATTGTACTTGTTGCTTGTGAAAACAGGCATTTTGCTCATCAGCTAACAAGTATAAAAAATAAAAATGAAATGACAAATGAGATGTACACTGCTAAACGTTAGACTTTTATGGTGAAGATGAGGTACATACTGCTTAAGGTAAAGTCTGTGAGGTACAGATGAGCAAGGCCACTGACTTATAGTGATAAAAGTAATGAAATACCATTTCCAAGACTTGAAAATTTGGGAATTGCACCAGCGATTCTATTCTAATTTCTGGATCTTCCTGGGATTCTTCAGTCATTCTTCTAGTATGTGTATAAATAATCAGAATAAAAGAAGGCTTAATATACAGAGCACTAAATGAAGCAAATTCAAAATAGTACAGGAAGCAATTAATAAGAAAAATACAAGTTCTGTAGATTCACTTATCTGGTATAAAATGTCAAATTCCATGAAATTCCTTGCTTTTACCAGTTGCAGGCAGTCAAAATTCCAGAATTGTACCAGGTTTTCCAGTAAAAACCAGTGGCCTTGCAGGTGAGCTGTGTGTCAGTAAAAGTATATGTTTTTATGGCGCGGTCAAGGTGCACAGTATTTTTGAGGTGTGTATACTGTAAGGTCAAGTCAATGATGAATTAAAAACAAAAGAGACCATCAAGTTTTCCCTTGAATGTTGACAGAAAACTGCTCAAAACACAATATTTTTTGTTTTTCATACATTCACAGCTTTGGTAGAATTAAAAAATGTTATTGATAGGGCTTTGGGCAATGCAGACCAGGTTAGAGCAGTGTATATAGACTTATCCAAGGCATCTGAACTTTTTAATGCTTCCTTCTAACGCTGCTAGGTAAGTTGTTTAAGAAGACTCAAGATTCCATTTATGGTAAATGAAATGTTACATTTATTAATCAAAATGAGTATGCCCTCTAGTGTCCGAAACATGCCAATGTTTTGTGGTCCTAAGGCCACTTCCTCAGGACCTACAGTGGTCCTATAATAATATAATACTCATTAGTTGTTTTAAGTAAGTAATAAGGCATGACAGAGTATGTATTACATGATTTTAATGCATACCTCAGAGGCATAGTGAGGTATAAAGCTGAAGGCTTAGTGCCTGTATGTCCTTGTTAAGTGCAACAAAATCCTTTAATACACACCCTGGAGTGACTTATCATATTTGTAAAATGGATTGTTTTGTTTCAAATTTAAATAATTGTCTTATTCTGTTTAAAAAATAAGAATGTTTTTGTTGTGAAAATAATGTCTCTTAAAATAAAACCTAGTAAAATTAAGAACATAGTCCAAACATAGGAAATGTCCAACAGGTGTGTCACTCTGTGGTGAGTTTGTTTACAGTTTGTCTGCTATATTTTCTTGTGCTGCTGTTTTATGGCTTAATTTTTGCTATTATTTAGTCTCACTGACCTCCCCACTCCGCTCAATGCCACTGACCCTGTTACGTAGCATCAAAGGCATCTCAACTCAGGATAAAGAGCTCTAGAGGATGTGGATTGCTGTCCCCTTCCTTCTTACTCTGCTGTGCTCTGAACAGCACTGCTTTGCCTATTTAGATGGTGACTCCCACCACTGTTCTCTCCATGCAAGTGTGCTGCACTCTGGGAAACATTGTTTTGCCAGTTCAGATGGCAGCTCAGTAATAGATGATGGTCGGGATGTGTCTTGCTGTCCTGCCTGCCCAGTTCTGTAGAGGACAAAGTTGTAAAGCACTCCAGGAAAACAAAAAGCTCAAAACGAATGACTTACAAGGCATGTATTTTATTTTTTAATCCACAACACACAATTCTGCTGGAAGACAGGGTCCCCAGCACTTCAGCCCAACAATTAGACCTTCATCAGGAGTTGTGTCCAGCAACCACCACCATGTGCCTTTATAGGTGTACCCATAAAGTGATATGTACATATAATACCAATAATATCAGTGAATCATACTAAAACAAAAATAAAATTGAATAATACAAAAATTCAGTAGTAACAAGTTCATAGGACCAATCCTGGTAAGAGGAGGGTAGAAAAAAGGGTAAGAGAGAAGTAAGGAGTGTTAGGTAAAAAGGTCAAGGGAAAGGTCTGAAGGGGGAAGAGACAAAGAAAACCAGGTTTCCAGGTACATAACTTAATAAGGGTGATGTGAGTTGAAACAAAGTAATGAAGGCAGCATTAGGAAATAAAGGTCCACAGGATAATAGTTTAATAATGGTTTGATTTTTAAAAAGGCTGGAGCCCGGACCAGTCAAATAATTTTTTTTCAAAAACAGAAAAGTTCCAGGTTAAGCTGGAGAGATGTCATGCCTGTGAGTTCCAAGGCCTAAAAAAATATATATATATAATGTTCTAATATTTTCTAATACAGAGACAAATTGACATATATAGACATGACACAGGTGAAAGGATTTTCACAGAGTAATACAGTATATATAAAAGAAATTAATCATGCTAAATCCATGGTAATGAACTCATGGATTTTTGATGTATGGGGTAAAGTCCAAATCTTCATTTAGTCCAAAGGGTTGTACAGTGACTAAAGATACAGTCCATCTAGTTTCTTTTTGATTTAATCTATTTAGTCTGCTCAAAGGGTGGCACTGTTTCTAAAACCACGAATTTGATGCAAGATGGATCAGTGTTGTAAAACTGCAAAATGTGTACCCAGTGGACTCCTGTCATTCCGATTAATAATTGCCCTGACATGTTCCTGAATCCAGGTCTTTAGGGGTCTCATAGTTCTTTCAGCATAATGTTTATAGCACGTGCACCACATAATATAATCTGTGCAGTGTCAATCTGCCCATTATGGTGAAATAATGCTGTCTTGGCAACAGAAGACAACAGCTGCTTGGTTGGGGAGTCAGAGAAAAATGAATAGACAGTTGTTTTATATTAATTTATTGACACTAAAAAAACAACTTTTTGGCAGAAAGTGATTGTGTGCTACCAGAAGCTGTAGTGTAGGTGCATTAGTGGGAGGATCAAACAAAAAAAGTGCTGTTTTAGATGGAGGCCACAGATTTTATTTTGAACTGTGAGAAAGTGCAATATTTTATGAAATGGTGTGGAAACCTTTGGGAATGTGTACTTAATCTGGCACTGTAGTTTGTTTTTATATGGTGAACACTTTATGTAAAATTAGTTTTAAATATGGTGGCAGTAAAGACTAAGATTTTTCAAGATGGCAGCTACAGACTATTTTTTTGTTTTAGAGGTGTACTAATATGAGTTAGTTAGTAGGATTTTAAAGATAAAAATGAGATTCAGCACCTGGCCATGCATTTGTAGAGATTTAATGCATATCAGTTGACATGTATTGACCAGTGAAACTTCTAGATTGTCTTGCCATTTTATAATTACAATTAAAAAACTCTCAATATATTTTTGTCATCCTAGTAACACTTTCAAAACTGTTATATTCTATATATATATGTAAATCATTAAGTACGTTCAGACCATCACCTTGTACTCAAATTATTGTCAAGATCTACTTATTATCCCAGTGGCTGTTAATTCCAAACCATCCTTAGATATTGTTTCAAGGTGTCACATTCTGTATACATGATTATTTACTATAATCACCAGAACAGAGCAAGCATGCTAATAGCACAGTGCTGTCTAATATATCTCTGTGATCCCTAATGAAATCAAATTTAACCACTTACAGTACTTATTGTTTGATTTACCAAAGCATTCCTTCCTATATAGGGGACTACATAGCTTTGAATTCTATGAAAAAATCAAAACACATTTTGTCATTTTGTTCTGCTATGTATATCCCCCATATTACTTTCAATTTGCTACACATACCTTGTGTGCAGTTTAAGCTTTATAAGCACTCCAGTTATGCTCAAAAAGTTTCTATTTCTTAAATTCAGAGACACAGAAAAAGCAAGCTCAGCTATGCACCAGTTTTTCAACCACTGATTGAATCCCATAGTGTGGAGCACCCTAGCCTCACCCATACCATAGAGAAGTAGCACCTCCGAGAAGGTTACCATGTGTGCTACTTTTCTAAGGCCCCTCACCAACTCCATAAACTCTTCCTGCACTGCTCTGATCCCTTTCCCAGCCAGGTCATTTGTCCCTAGGTGGACAATGACATCCAGCTCCCTCCCCTGTGCAGCTGCTCCTGTGATCCTGAGGTGCTTTTTTTATTAAGAATGTACCAGTACTGTGTAACATTCTTAAGAGAGTCTGTATAAAATTTAGTCAATGAAATGTTCCTTGTATCTTCTGGAGCCAGTCACTACCTTCCCAAAGTAACAAGTATTCTGGCTGACCTCCACTGTTTTTTAGCACGTTCATTGTGATGCAATCATGCAAACATACATACGAACACACAAAGAAGCCAGCAGAAGAAGGCCATTTGGTCAACCTAGTCTGCTCGTATTGCAGAGTCCACAGCTTGTACTACTGTCCCTGTCCCCCCCTTCCCAATCCTCCCATTCTCCATACCCATGATCCTTACCTCCCCATGTCTATCCCAGCCTCTCTTGAAGTTGCTCACTGTCTTCAATGAGACCACCTCTTCCAGCAAAGCATTCCAAGTGTCCACCACCCTCTCCATGAGGAAGAGCTTTCTGAACTCCTTCCTAATCCTCCCCCTCCAGCTTAAGACTGTTCCCCCTCTTGTCATAGTTACCCCTCAGCTTAACGAGACCCTCCTTATCCACCTTATTTATCCCTTTCAAGTACTTGAAGATCCCAATCATGTACCCCCTCTCTCTCCTGTCCTCCAGGGAGTATATGTTCAGTGCCTTCAACCTCTCCTCATATGCCTTACCTTGCTGACCCACTATCATCATTACAGCCCTCCTCTGGACCTTCTCCAGCAGGTTAATGTACTTTTTGAAGTATGAGCACCAGTACTGAACTCTATACTTTAGATATGGCCTCACCAGTGACCTGTACAAGGACAGTATAACCTCCTCTCTGCTACTACTAATCCTCCAGCTATGCATCCCAGCATCTTGTTTACCCTTGCTGCTGCTTTCTTGCACTGCATGGAGTGCTTCAGGTCACTAGTGATCATCACTCTCAGGTCCTTCTCCTCCTCTGATGCAGATACCAGGACTCCAAGCAGGTAGTTCTCTGTCCTGGGATTTTTGGCTCCAATGTGCATAACTTTGCAATTCTTGGCATTGAAGCCAAGCTGCCAGATTCCAGACCACCTCCCCAGCCTTTTCAAATCATCCTGTAGGTACTGTACTCCTTCAGCTGTGTCCACTCTCCCACAGAGCTTGGTGTCATCCATGAATAGGCACATTTTGCCCTTAATGCCATCCCCAATGTCATTGAAGAAGACACTGAACAGCACTAAGCCTTGCGGGACCCCACTGGTGACCTTTCTGGTGCCAGATAACTGTCCCCCTACAACCACTTTCTGGGTTCTATACCTCAGCCAGTTTTCCACCCATCTGGTCATCTTCTCCCCAACCCCCATATCTGCCAACTTCCTGATCAACCTTATGTGGGGCACAGAGTCAAAGGCCTTGCTGAAATCCAGATAGAGGCTGTCTACCACTTGACTCCTGTCTACTGTCTTAATGACCCAGTTAAAGAAGTCAATCAGATTTGCTTGACACAATCCCCCTCATGAACCCATGGTGCCTCACAACCTGGAGTCCATGCTATTCTAGATATCCTTACACCCTTTCCTTAAGTATGGTCTCCATGAGCTTGCACATGATTGAGGTCAGGCTGACTGGTCTGTAATTCCTTGGGTTATCTTTGGGACCACTTTTGTGGAGGGGCACCACATGTGCTGTTCTCCAGACCTGCAGTACCATGCCTGACTCTAGTGAACTGTTAAATAGGCCTGCCAATGGCCCTGCCAGCTCCTCAGCCAGTTCTCTTAGTACCATTGGATGTGCTCTGTCAGGGTCTGGTGATTTGTCCATCTTTAATGCTAGCAGTCCCTCCCTCACTCTGTCTTTCTCTATCATTACATCTGTGTTCCCCTCCCCTCCCCACTCCTCTTCTCCCTCCTGAAGGCACAGGTCCGTCCTTCTCCCTGGTAAAGGTGGAACAGAAGTAGTCATTTAGTATCTCTGCTTTCCCCCATTATCCTCCACTCACTCCTCCCCTATCTTAACCCTAACAATCCCATCCTTCTTGTCTCTTTTCTCACTTACATATGATGCCATGATGTCAGTGAGTCATGTTGCCATGGTGGTTGCACTATTTTGAGTGTGATATAGTAAAAGCATCATACTCTGGTTCCATATACTTATGGTAATAAGTATCTGGTTAGTTAGACTGGAATTTAATGGACAATTCAAGATTACTAAATGGATCCACACCCAGAACCAATCAGTACACACCCCACCACCAGTGAACACTCAGTCAGCACCTTTGGGTGCACACACCAACACCACAGAGTATACACTCAGCACCAGTGGACACACTCCCAAGCATCAGCAAGCACAGACCCCTTATGCAAGAAGCACATATCTCAGAACCGGAGAGCACATGGGCAACACCACATGGGGCATGGTTGTCAACCTGTACACAGATGGCTGGTGACAGGGTGACAAGGAAACCATAGTGTGGCCTACAACCAATGTGTTACCCAACATTTGATATGCATGACAAATACCTAAATACACCCAGACATAAACACATGGCATACAGGACGTGGCACTGGCAGTCACTCACATGGCTGGGCAGGACCCACTTGGCTTCTGTAACCACTAACTGGCACTCCCATCACCTTCACAGGCTATAGTGTGGATGCTATGACCTCCTCTGTGTGATCTAGGGTACGTGTGGCTGCTGATGCCCATGGGCTCCCAGCTGTGGCATGTAGTTCCCTGCACTCTGTTTCCATGACCTCCTTTGTGTGCCATTGCATGTCTCCGAAGTGCTTTTTTACTGCCTCTGTAGGCCTGTTGCAGCCACCGATGGCATTGACCTCCTCAGTTATCACATCTCAGAACTGCCATACCTGGGCATTTTTGCTCTTGCTCCAGGATAAGACCTCCTCCCTGGCCTTATAGTCCTGTGCCAGTGCCTGTAACTCCTCTGCAAAAAAGTGGTGGGCCTGAATTTGGTTGATGTTCTCCATAGTACCTGCAGGACAGAGAGTGTAATACAGATGACTATGGAGTACACACAGTGGCATATAGCTGAGCGGGACAATGGTGTACCCCCCTTTCTGTACATGTGGGTGTCTTGGCAATGCCTGCCCTCCCACAGACCTAGGCCACCAGATCCTGGGTTACCGATGCACAACCCCAATCATCATGACAGTCACAGACTGGTGGGGTGGACAAGGGCAGGAACCTACAGGCCCCAGGGCAACCTCTATGTACCCATATATGTGAGGGGGTGACTCCACTGATAGTGTACACCATGGACCATACCAGGGGGTGCTTCCCTGCAGGCATGGAAGCACCTCCACTACTAGATGTGGACACCATTGACCATGACTGCCATATGTCCAGGGCACCACTGCACACAGTATATACACAGGGGTTGCATTGGTCTGGAGTCACAGGGCCTCCATCCAAGCATGCCCCCAGCACATGTCTGACAGGCCCATCACTGCTATCATCCTGCCCCACTGAATACTATTGGTAACTACCACCACCTGCAGAATACATGTCCACCACCTGGAAATTAGGATGTGCTGGGTCCACTACCTAAGCATTGCCTATGTAGCAGGGTGTCCCATATAGTAAAGGGCAAGAGGGACATGTACATGGACAATGTGCCCATTGTGTTACTTTGGGTACAAAATACAATCGACTACACTGTCCTCCATATTACATAGTGGAAGGTTCCAGAAGACTGCGGAACGTGCCCCGGAGGCACAGTACCGGTGCTCATGAATTGCTGAGGCATGTCCCCTTTGGCTTCATGGCATGTTTCCCATGTTGTGCTGTAGTGTACATTACGATCTGTGGAAGCAAAATGGCTCTGTTTTCTCATATAACCATTGCATGGCAATGGGGACAAGATCCTGTAAATGGCAACATTTCCCTATAAAGTACATGAATCCCCATAAAGCTGGGAACCCTGCCTTGAACATGCCACCTGAATCTAGGAGCCATGCTGAAGCCGACGCATACACACAGTCCACTGTACACCCATCCCTTTCTGGGCCATTCCACAAAACACTTATCTCTGCCTGCAGTTCCACTGTGGTATCTGGGTGCTGCACTGTGCTCCTTTATATAATCTAGGCCAGGGCACCATGTTTACTACAGCAAAGTGGACCTACATTCTGTGGCAGGACCTCATACTTTCTGTGGCAGAACAACTGCTGATTCTGCAGCCATTCTGCAGCAGATAAATTGTGGCTAAACAGCATACCTTCAAAGGGAATAAGTCTTAGTCAACCCTTTCACTGCCTTTGTGCAACCACTCTGCTACACTGAAAGTGGAACAGCAGGCCATTTAACAGTATGTAGTCTTATCACAAATATTAAACAGCAATAACCCAAACCTGGCAAAGCCATGGGCATCAGTGTTCTCTTTTAATGAATTTTCCCTCCCACCCCAAATTTGAAGGCTCATCTGTTCTTCTTCTGGCAGGCATGATGTGATGTGCTGTCTCTGACCTCATCAATTGCGACCAAGTGTGCAGCCATGTTACAAAACACTGCACAATGTGGTGAATGCTCAACAATCGCATGTGCATCCCCACACATGCTGCCTCATGCCAGCTGCATGCCCCTGGGACAGCCCCTGCCCCAGATGTGTGTGTTTCACAGCACAATGTGACATACAGTAGCCCTACACTAAAACAACAACATGCTGCACAATACTCAGACAGGCCTGAAACAGGAAGCAGAATGGCTTCAGACTGCTGTGCCAATGAGAGGGAAAAACAATGACTGAGAGTTGACGCAGGGCTATCCAGCAGGAGGACCATAGATAGTCCAATGTGGAGCAGGCAAACCTGGTTGACTTTTTAGTGGCTAGGGAGGACCAACTGCTGGGGGAGGCAGCAGGGGCAGATAGTTCTCACAGTGATGTATGGGCATCAGTGAGGCAGCATCTCACACATTGGATAGGGGTCACCCCCACCAGGGACCAATGCAGGCATCAGTTTAATTATCTGCAATGGAGGGAGGTGTGCCACCTGTGGGAACTGCAGGCCATAGTAGACAGTGGCACCATACCCAGGTCAGGTGAATTCAGATGTCTGTATGTATGGTGTATGTACCGGCATGTGTGAAGGCCTGTGACATGGTATTCTGCAATAGGGCTAGATCCCCAAGGCATGGTGCACCATCACCTGTGTGTGCTTGGTGTCCCCATGTGTGCTGTGGAACATGCTTCACTGCATGAGCTGCCAGGCCATATACAGCATTCTTGACCCCAGTCCTACAGGATGTCCCTGTGCCCTGTACATGAGTAGACCCACTATGGTGGCCTGAGTTGTGCACCTTCCTTGGCTGCATGGCTGTTGGCCCCCACAGTGACATGGTGGCAATGTCATGGGCATAACAGCCCCATGTATACTGGCATGGCATAGTAAGCAGATGTTGTATACCGGGTATGGTGGCTAAGACATTTCAGTGCCCATTGCCACTTATGACCAGGGAGGGAGTCACATGTATAGCATGTATAGCTGTTCTGGAAGGCTTCTCCAGCAGGACGTGGAACCTGTCAGTGTTGTGTGCACTGTCTATACTACACCACATGGCCATAGGTATGCATCTGTCAGGAATAGCGTGGGGTGCTACAGTACTGCACTGGAGTCTGGCCACATACTGGCCACTGTGTAGGCCCATGCCTACAGTATCCAGGCCTCCCAGCCATTGTACCAGTATGCCATGCCTGCCCTTGTCATGTGTTACCTGGTGCCCTATGCCTGGATAGGGTCATCAGAGGATGGTGTAGTACCTGAGAACTAGACAGGGCAGATGTGATTCCCCTTCACAGAAGTGGGAGCAAGACTGAGGCAGGAAACTACAGACCTTTCAGTTTGACTTCAGTGGTAGGGAAAATGATGAAATCACTTCTGAAGGAAAGAATTGTTGAGTACCTAGAGGCCAGTGGAGCACAAGACCCAAGGCAGCATGGATTCACAGCAGGAAAGTCATGTCAGACAAATCTAATTGATTTCTTTGACTCGGTGACCAAAGTAGTAGACCAGGGAGGGGCCGTGGACATGGCCTACCTAGACATTAGCAAGGCATTTGACACAGTCCCACACAAAAGATTAATAAACATATTTGTCAGCCTGGGAGGGGGTCCCAGGGTGGTAGCCTGGGTAAAACACTGGCTGGACAACAGGATACAGAGGGTAATAGTAAATGGAGTCCACAGTGGAGAAAGGGGAGTTACTAGTGGGGTACCACAGGGTTCAGTACTGGGGCCGGTCCTTTTTAATGTCTTTATCACTGACAGTGCAGAGGAACTGGAAGGAAAAGTATGTCTCTTTGCAGATGACACAAACATCTGCAACAGGGTTGATATGCAAGGTGGGGTGGAAAGGATGAAAAGGGACTTGACAAGGTTGGAGGAATGGTCAAATGTATGGCAGCTTAGATTCAATGCAAAGAAGTGCAGAGTAATGCACCCAGGAAACAAAAACCCAGGGGAAGAATGCACAAATGGGGGGTGAAATACTGATAACAACAAAAATGGAAAGGGACCTGGGGGGGTAATCATATCAGATAACCTTAAGGTTGACAAGCAATGTGAGAAGGCAGTAAGGAGGGCTGGGGGGGTACTGGAATGCATAGTGAGAGGCATCACCAGTAGAAAACAGAAGTTATTGTCCCTCTACAGACAGTTGGTAATACCACATCTGGAGTGCTGTGTATAGTTCTGGAGACCCCATCTCTGCAAAGACATAGACAGGGTGGAGGCTGTCCAGAGGAGGGCAACCAAAATGGTGCAGGGTCTGCACCAGAAGACATATGAAGAAAGACTTAAGAAGCTTAAGATGTATCACCTCGAGGAAAGGCGGGAGAGGGGGGACGTGATAGAAACTTTCTAATACCTCAAGGGAATCAACAAAGTCCAAGAGGGTAGCATCTTTCAGAAAAAGAGATGTGCAAGAACAAGGGAGCACAATATGAAGATAGAGGGGGGACAGCTCAGAGGTAATATGAGGAAGTATTTCTTCACAGAGAGGGTTATAAATGCATGGAACAGCCTTCATGAGGAGGTCATGGAATCAAAAACAGTGGGGGAATTCAGGAATGCATGGGACAGACATAAGGCAATTCTAGTGGGGGGTAGGAGGAAGTAGGCTGCTGGTTAACTAGGATCTGAAGCTTATCCATTAGGTAGGGAAATGGGCAGACTAGGTGGACCAAGTGGTCCTTATCTGCCATCAGATTCTATGTTTCTATGGAGGCAAAATGTATGGTCTGTGGTACAGGGACCAGGAGCTGACAGGATGATGGCACTGCTTGGGCAGGTGTACAATGTGGTAGGCCCCACCTAACACTGAGGAAGGTACCATACCTTCTGAGTGCATGCCAGGGCATGTATGTGTGTGGTGCTACAGGTACCTTGCATCCCTGCTCAGTCTGTCTGTCCACATCAAGCATATGTGGTGGCTGGTGCATGGTACTGACGTATGAGCATGTATACTGAGTAGTATGAACTGACCGGTGCACTGTGTACCACTACATGATACTGATCACATCTTCCTTTTCCTCCTCTAAAGATCTCAGTGGTTAACCTGCCCCAGAGGCCAACTTCAACAGGAGCAGGCATACCAGAGGGAGGCACGCTACACAGAAGGGTCATCCAGATAAGTACCCTGCATTGTGTATCACAACTAGTGTTACATGTGTAAATTTATAGGTGCCACTGCTGTGGCCATGACCTTATCATGTCATAGGTATTAGGTTCTGACCCTATCCGTTGTTGTACTCATGGCTATATTTGACACTGGTAGAGTGTGCCTTGACACTGCCATGTGTGCTCTCCAGAGGGTTACTTACAAAGCACCATCTGTGTGGCATAACGGATGTCAGTGGCACCCCTCACATCCTTGGCCCACTAATGTGCAGACCCATCTGCCACCTATCAACACTATGTTGCATGTCTCTGTGGCTGGTGACAGATGTCTCTGTGTGGGTCGCCTGTGGTGGCATCACCTCTGAGACTGTGGTGGGGAACAATCGCCCTCCACATGGGGCATTGGCCTACCAGTGCCACTGTGTTGTGTCATGGTCTGTGCAGTCTACTGCAGTGCACCTACATGCTGCCGGCATGCAGCCCTGTGTCTGTCTACCATGCCATGGCATGCTCTCCACCATGCAATCCTGATGACCCTGTGCCATTGGACAGATGCCATGAGGGGTGGTGGTAATGCATACAGTCCTGAGTGTGCATCCCTTCCCTCCACAGTTCCTCAAAGGAGTGTATAAAAATGAACTGTGGGAATTATTTAGCCTAAATACCAACTGGTGGTCACATGGACATACTAACATACTAGACACCAGCAGAGTAGGCCTATTGGTCGATCAAGTCTGCCCATGCTTCAGCACCCTGATTGGGTACCATAACCCTCTATCTGTCTCCTTCTACTGTTACTCCATCCCCCATTATATCACACCTGCTAATGGAGATTAGCAGGAGTGATATTCAAGAGGGATGTGAGGAAATACTTATTTTCCGAAATGGTGGTGGAACCTTGGAACAGTCTGCCAGCTGAGGTTGTGGGAGCGAACACAGTCAGGGGATTCAAGCAGGCTTGGGATAGAATGAAGGGAATAGTGTTTGCCTGGGACAACAGATCCAGGAAGAGAATAGGGAGAGGACCAGGAAGGTCAGTACCCTGCAGGAACAATAGGTTCCAAGGAAGGTTCCAGTGATTTAGGGAACTTGGGCAGACTGGATCGACCTTTGGTCTTTTTCTGCCATCATTGTCTATGTTTCTATGTTTCTATTTGCAAGAAAAATATAGTATGTACACTGCATGAAATGTTGTAGCATTCACTGTATGTATTAGGATAACTCAGAATATAGTAGTAGTAGTAGTACAAGGTTTCACTGCATGAGTCTTTGTAACTGTCACTGCATGGTGTCATCAAGGAATAGGTCAGGAAGCATAGGAAAACCAGGAGCAGGTATAAAATTTGCAAGTAGCACAGATATGCAAGGGGAAAGAAAAGACAGAAACAACAAGTAAAGGCAAAGAGCTAGTAAGAGGTGGAGAATCTCGAGACTAGTTCCTAAGTCTCACAAGAACATTTGATAGTGCAACCAGACAAACAAGACACAGAAAAGGAGAGGCTAGAATAGATTCTTGCATTTAACTCTTGCTGCATAACAAATGGGACAGAGCCTTATTCAACCCTGTCACACATGGAGTTTTGTAATTGTTCACTGCATGTCTATTTGCTAAAAGAACACTGCATGTCTTGAAAAAGGTAATTGCAGAGTGAGTGTAGCAGTGAGCTGCACTCACTGGAAGAGGAAAGGGGGTTTCATTTGGCCAAGCCCTTCTGCACTGGCCATTTGGCGTAATGGCATAGACCACTGCCTCTGAAGCAGGCGGACCTGGGGTCAGGTTTGGCAGTGGGAGAAATGTATTTTTTTACTATTCAGTTTTTTCCACTGTGTCCCCCCCCCCCCGTGGAATTGTTTATAAACATTTTAGGGGTGCAGGGGCTTGGCCCCCACATAAAAATGCTTGTTTTGTTGTGCTGATTGGGAAAGTAGAAAGGGTAGATTGGGACAGCATTCTAGCAGATGTGTGAGGAAGATAGGAGATAAAAACACATTGTGTGACACCTTGGCACAAATGACCTGGAAGGAAGAAGGATAGAAGAGGTGCAGGACAGTTTCAAGGAACTGGGGAAACTATGCAGTGTTGGTGGAAGGTCAATAGCTTTCTCAGAAATCCTACCAGTGCCAAGATGGAGTACAGCCAGGAAGCAGAGAATCACTGAATTCAATATATGGCTGAAGGAATGGAGTGGGTCCATGGGGTATGGATTGGTGGGGGGGGGCAACAAGTGGGATAACACAGACCTGTATGCAGAGGATGGACTGCACCTTAGTAAGGAGGGCTCACAGGTTCTAAAGCATAAGTTGGGGGAGTTTATCAATGAAAATTATAATTTAATACCAACTAGGTAAGGGGGGGCCAAAGGAGTGATACTTCACCATAAGAGAGAGTCCTTTGGACCTCCCCCAACAACAAGGTAGGAGCCAAATTCAAATAGGAGGGGAAATGGAGGGGAGGGTATAGGTGCAGAGCACAGTAGTTAAAAATGTAGTGTGGTATCATTGAATGCTAGGAGCCTGGGGAACAAGATGGCAGAGTTGCAGGCATTGATGGTGGAAGGGGAGGTGGACATAGCTGCTATCACCAAGACATAGGCAACCTAATACCATGACTGGGACCTAGCCAACCCAGGTTTCAAGCTATACTGGTGGGATAGAGAAAAGGGGAAAGGGGGAGGGGTGGCCATCTATGTTAGGGAAGGGATAAGGTGTAATAGGAGAGGGGGAGGAAGGCAGGGCGGAGGCCATATGGGTGCAACTTTACAACCCAAGGTGTAGCAAGGTTAGACTGGGGGTAGCTTATAGACCTGTGACACACAATACAGAGATTGCTAGGGAGCTGGGGGAGCAGTTAAAGATGCTTAGTGGCAAAGGGGATCACTGTGGTGGAAGGGAACATTAAGCTACGAGGGGTGGATTGAAGCATCCCGGCGACCTCATGTGCCAGGGAACAGATCCTCCTGGAAGTCTTCCAGGACGGCTTACTGATGTACAAGGTAACAGAGCCAACTAGGGAGGGGAACTTCCTGGACCTGGTGCTGGAGGATGGGAAGCTGGTCAGGGATGTTGGGGTGGAGGAACCCCTGGCTGGAAGTGACCACTGCACAGTGTGGTTCTCAATCAATCTAGGTAAGGAGGTAGCCACTACAAGGAATAAGGTCCTGGATTTCAAAAGGGCAGACTTTGTCAGGATGGGTAGTATACTGGAAGAGCACATAGCTAATATCAGCCCGAACATGGACGCCTGGCAAAATTGGGCAATCGTCAAGCGGGGCCTGGCTGAGGCCTCTAGCACGCGTCAAGAGCCAGAGCAAGAAATCCAGAACCAAGAAGCTGAGCTGGATAAACAATGAGGTAGGGGAGAGGGTGAGGGAAAAGAGATCTGTATTTAGAACCTACAAAAGGTCCAACAGAGAAGAGGACAGGGAGGAATACATGAGGATATCCAGGGAAGTGAGTAGAACAGTAAGGGCAGCCAAGGCATTGAGAAAATTGAGGCTGGCCCAGGGGATCAAATAAGGTGAAAAGTATTTCTTCAAGTATATAAGGAAGAAGAGAAAGAGTAAGGATCTGATTGTTAGTATCAATAATTGCAGTGGGTGGTGTAAAAGGGGGCAAAGCAGGCAGCAAGTTGCTAGCCTTGCTTGTAGAACAGAAAGCAGCTAACTAAAAGAAGCTACATTTTCTTATTAATTTAACACTTATATCTCAGCAGGAGTCAGTGTCTGTTGAGATTAAGCAAGACAGATAATTTATTAGAAGTAGAAGGGGTCTTATTTAGGGTTAAAAAAAGAAAGAAAAGAAAGAAAGTCAGTGTGTGTTCTGTGCTGTGAATGGTACTGTATCAACTTACTTTGCTAAACCAGTAGGAGGAGAGAGAGAGAGCTAAATTGGGGGTGTGGCTTAGACACTATAAAAGCAGGTGACTCAAATTACAACTTCCTGTTGCTTGCCTTGCTTGTAGATCAGAAAGCAGCTAACTAAAAGAAGCTACATTTGCGTTTACACGTGTCTGCTGTGTCCACTGGGCATGCTGAAACTGCTGGCATTAGACAAACTTGGATAAGATAATTTTAGCATATAGAAACATAGAATTTGATGGCAGATAAGGACCGCTTGGCCCACCCAGTCTGCCCATTTCCCTACCTACTGGATAAGCTGCAGATCCTAGTTAACCAGCAGCCTACTTCTTCTTACCCCCACCCCCCAGAATTGCCTTATGACTGTCCCATGCATGCTTGAATTCCACCACTGATTTTGACTCCACAACCTCCTCTGGAAGGCCGTTCCATGCATCCACAACCCTCTCTGTGAAAAAATACTTCCTTAAATTACCTCTGAGCTGCCCTCTATCTTCAAATTGTGTCCTCTTGTTCTTGCACATCTCTTTTTTTGAAAGATGCTACCCTCTTGGACCTTGTTGATTCCCTTGAGGTACTTGAAAGTTTCTATCATGTCCCCACTCTCCCTCCTTTCCTCGAGGCTATACATATTAAGCTCCTTAAGTCTGACTTCATATGTCTTCCGGTGCAGACCCTGCACCATTTTAGTTGCCCTCCTCTGGACAGCTTCCATCCTGTCTATGTCTTTGTGGAGATTGGGTCTCCAGAACTGCACACAGTACTCCAGATGGGGTCTCACCAGCTGTCTGTACAGAGGGATAATAACTTCCTGTTTTCTACTGGTGATGCCTCTCCCTATGCATCCCAGTATCCCCCCAGCCCTCCTTGCTGCCCTCTCAGATTGCTTGCCCACCTTTAGGTCATCTGATATGACTACCCCCAGGTCCCTTTCCATTTTTGTTGTTGTTAGTATCTCACCCCCCATTGTGTACTCTTCCCTTGGGTTTTTGTTTCCCAGGTGCATTACCTTGCACTTCTTAGCATTGAATCTAAGCTGCCATACATTTGACCATTCCTCTAACCTTGCCAAGTCCCTTCTCATCCTTTCCACCCCACCCTGTGCATCAACTCTGTTGCAGATCTTAGTGTCATCTGCAAAGAGACATACTTTTCCTTCCAGTCCTTCAGCAATGTTGCTTATAAAGACATTGAAGAGGACCGGTCCTAATACTGAACCCTGCGGTACCCCACTAGTAACCCTCCTTTCTTCTGAGTGGACTCCATTTACTATTACTCTCTGTGTCCTATTCTCCAGCCAATTCTTTGCCCATGCTGTCATCTTGTGACCCACTCCCAGGCTGGCTAACTTGTATATTAATGTTTTGTGTGGGACTGTGTCAAATGCCTTGCTAAAGTCTAGGTAGGCCATGTCCACAGCCCCTCCCTGATCTACTACTTTGGTCACCCACTCAAAGAAATCTATCAGATTTGTCTGGCATGACCTTCCCACTGTGAATCCATGCTGCCTAGGGTCCTGTGTCCCTCTGGCCTCTAGATACTCGACAATTCTTTCCTTCAGAACTGATTCCATCATTTTCCCTATCACTGAGGTTAAACTAACAGGTCTGTAGTTTCCTGCTTCTGCCTTTTTCCCACTTTTGTGAAGGGGAATCACATCTGCCCTCCTCCAGTACCACCCCATCCTCCCATGATTTGTTAAAAAGGGTAGTCAGTGGCATCACTAGTTCTACCTTAGCTCTTTAGAATTCTGAGATGAATCCATCAGGCCCCATTGCTTTGTCCACCTTCAGTTTTAAGAGTTCTTTCAGATCCCTTTCTTCTGTAAATGGGCTGGTATCAACTTCTGTATCCAGAGTGTTACTACTGTTTGTTTTATGTACCTCCCTCTTCATTTGTAAATACTGAGCAAAATATTTGTTTAGTATCTCTGCCTTTTCACAGTCTCCTCTGCCCACCCTCCCTCCCCTTTATTAAGCCTCACTATCCCTCCTTGGTCTTCCTTTGCTCCTGATGTACCTATAAAGGTTTTATCCCCTTCTTAACTGAGTGGGCTATCTTTTCCTCGGTTTGGGCCTTTGCTGTTCTGACTGCCTTCCCAGCCTCCTTTGCTTTAACTGATACAGTTCTCTGTCCTGCTCCTTCTGTGATTCCTTGTACTTCCTGAATGCTTTCTTTTCTCTTGAACCTTCACTGCCACTTCCTTTGAGAACCATAGTGGTTTCTTACATCATCTTGTTTTGTTTATTTGCTTCACAAAGGCTCGTTACCTCTGTGATGGCAGTTTTATTATTCCCATTGTTCTTCCACCCTCCTTCCTGCCCATTTGCTAGTGCATTCCTTAGGCACTCACCCATTTTAGCAAAGTCAGCCTCCTAAAGTCCAGTACTTTTGTCATTGTATGGCTTGACTCTATTGCTGTGTTTATTGTGAACCATACTGTTCGATGGTCGCTAGTTCCCAGATGGCTACCCACTTCTACATCTGTGATCCTCTCTCCATCTCCAGTTGAGAGAATCAAGTCTAATATTGCTCCCTCTCAAGTGGGCTCCAGTACTAGTTGTCTAAGGCATGCCCCCTGTAGGGCATCTAGAATAACTGCACTCTTTTTTTTTATATTCTTGTTGCACGTTTTATATTAAGCACTATTATATTATTATAGTGTTTGTCTGTATTTCTTAAGCTGTGTGGGTGCTTATTTGTATGTAGTGATTGTCTTGAATATACAGCACCACACAGTCCTGGTGCTCCTATTTTTTCCAGTTTATGACTCTTTGAAGTGGCAGCTGCAACTGCACTCCAGTTAACATCTGGCATATTCAGATCACCCATCAGCAATATCTCCCCTTTTTCTGCCATTCTAAGTATACTTTCTATCATTTCCCTGTCCATTTCCTCCCCCTGAGAAGGGGGTCTGTATACAACCCCTGTGCGTATTGTGGTGCCATTGCCTGTCTCCAAATTTATCCACAGTGCTTCTTCTCCTCCTGTTTACCCTTTTGTTCTGTTGCTTTTATTCCTTCCCTTATGTAAATAACTCCTCCTCCTCCTCTTTTACCCTCCCTGTCCCTCCTGCAGACAGTGTATCCTGGTATGTTTATGTCCCAGTCATGGTTTTGTGTGTACCATGTTTCTGTGACTGCCACGATATCCAGATGTTCCTCCTCCATCAAGGCCACTAATTCAGGAAGCTTGTTACCCAGACTACGAGCATTGGTACTCATTGCTCTCCATTTTTGATGGCTTTACCTTCTGTTGCAGCATCCCCCACTGACCGTTCTACCTCGGTCTTTTTCTCATTTAGTACCCTGTTTTTAAGGGAGAGGCTGGGATTTTCCTGCTGCTTGTCAGTGCCTCTTCCTTTGACTAGTTTAAAAGCTTGCAAATGAAGCATTTAAACTGATTGCTCAAAAGACTTGTTCCCTTCCTGGACAGATGCAGACCATCCTGCCAGTATAGGCTGGTGTCCCTCCAGGTGGAACCCCAGTCCCCAATGAAGCCAAACCCTGTGCTCCACACCATTTTTTCAACCATTCATTAAACTGCATGGTACCAATTACCCTCACCTCCCCCATGCCTTTGACAGGCAGCACCTCTGAGAAGGATACTGTGTGTGTTACTTGTCTTAGGTCCCTCCCCAACTCTGCAATGTCCTCCTGCACTGCTCTAATCTCATGATGAGCCAAGTCATTTGTCCCTAGGTGGACAATTATGTCCAGCTCAGACTCCTTTGCAGCTGTTCTCGTGATCCTGAGGATGCGCTTCCTGTCCCTCCAAGCCATGGCACCAGGCAGGCACCTTACTTCAGTTTTCCAGCTCCCCCCAGTTCTATACCCCTAATAATTGAGTCCCCCACCAGGAGCTGCTTCCTTTCCCTGTGGTGTCCTCTGCCTCCTTCCTGTGGGCCTCCCTTGTGACAGTTGTCATCAGTCTTCTCTGCGGGTGCATCCATAGGGGAGCTATACTCCCCCAGAATGGTGTATGGATTGTGGAGTGGAACAATTGACTGGGTGTGCCTCTGTTCCACCCTCCTCACCCTCCCTGAGCCCACTGTGGTCCAACTGCTGTACTTTCTTCGCAACCTCTGAGGTAGTGGTGGTGGCACTAGTGCTCCCTGGATGGGGGAGGTTCCCTTCCAACTGTCCAGTGTGGCCTGGGGGAAGGTTTCCTTACTACTGTTCAGTGTGGCCTGAAGTTGGGCAACTTCCTCCCTCAAGGCAGATAGTTGTCTGCAAATAGGGCAGCATCTCAGCCTCCAGAAAGACTCCCAGAAGACTGCTGCCCCACAGCCATTACATTGCACTACTCCCCACATGTTTATCTAGTTTTTTTGTATTTGTGTGTGTGTGTGCTCGCGTGCGTGTGTGATTTGTTATATAGAAATATATATATTATACAATGTGTATGCTTATATTGTCAGTGCAGTGTGCTAGAGAGGATATGACAGTGAAATGCACCTTGCACTTGAGGAAATGATGTCAGAACCTCAGGTATAAAGGAACTATTTCCAGGGTGGGTGGGGTGAGGGGTGGGAAGGTTGGGCCTAAACTGTGCCCTCACAAAATAATCAGCTAAAAGCTCTCACCCACTGCTGCAATGAGTGCCTTC
Organism: Neoceratodus forsteri; assembly: GCA_016271365.2. NCBI lineage: Eukaryota > Metazoa > Chordata > Ceratodontiformes > Ceratodontidae > Neoceratodus > Neoceratodus forsteri. The sequence goes on from CM028129.1 coordinate 879,829,279, forward strand.
CTGTTAGCAAGATACACTACACAACAATTTGACAGAGAAAGTACCCTGCTAATCAAACAGAGAAAAATCCAGACATCCAAGTCAGACACAGGTAAACCTCTCCAGCCCCAAAACAGCCTGGTGGTTTGTTAGGCAGAAAGGAAAATCAAATATGCAGTTATTTCAGCCCTTCTGAGGATGCTGACAAGATAAGCAGTTTTAAAAAAAAACCCTTCCTGAATTAAAAACTAAAACAAACACAAAGCAATACCACTTTAAAAGTGAGGAAAACTTCTCTCAGATGTAAGCAAGAGAGAGAGAGATTAGTTACAGATATTTAGTCCAAAATAGTATATCCCACGCAGCTTCTCAGTTGTTTATAAGCACACCCTGTACACAACTTGGAAGAAGATGGACTTCTGTCTCAAACAGGATCACAACACTAGTTTATAGTAATTGAACAATCATGAAATGGTCTAGCTAGACAAATGGCTGTGATACAGACCTCTGACTTGTGAAGACAATTTCCCCCACCTCAGGCTATGTCTGGCATCCAATTACAAACTGCAGCTTTTGCTATTTTGAATCACACAACCCCACCAAAAGTTGCAAAATATATTGATGCAGATTCTCACAGAATTCTAGTAATCAGTCCAGTTAGCCACAAAGGAAAATCAAATATGCAGTTATTTCCGCCCTTCTGAGGATGCTGACAAGATAAGCAGTTTTAAAAACCTCTACTTAGTAAATATACACCTTTAATAATGGAAAAAGAACTTAGTAAGTGTATGCAATGTTTGATGTATAGTGAGGGAAAGTATGGGAGCGAGCATGTATGTGCTAACTGCCATCTGATTACTACTCTTGAAGCAGAGATAGCGTTTCTGCTTAATATTAAACCAGTTTCTGCTGATATTAGGGAATTGGAAAGTTACATTGATCTTATGGATGAACAACTTCATTCTAATGAACAACTTCCTTCACATTTAGGTAGCATTTCTATGCCTCCTGATGAGGAGGCAATTGTAGCAACTAGTACTAGTACACCTGTTGCCTCTGCCCCCTCTTACAAGGTGGATGGTTATCCACCCTCTTCTCATGATAATGATGACTGGACCATTGTCACAAAGCCTCTTAAAAAAAAGGAGGGGTGGTCAAATACACAATAGTGCCCCTATTGAAACTCGTAATAGGTTTGAGCAATTGACTGTATCAAATAATGAAGTGCTACATAATTTATCATGTGCATCACCCTCTGTTGATAACAGTGGTTCAAAAACACTTTTCAATCAGGAGTTAATGCCCATGAATTCTTGTCCTAGTAAGTCTCAAGCTACCAAATCAATACCTATTAAGTTAATTGCTCTGGAGTGTGTTAAACAATCACCTGTTTCTGATTCTTGTACCCCTACTGTCTCAAAACAAGTGTTAGCCCTGGGAGAGTCAATCATTAAGCACATTGATAGGGCGGTATGCAATAGTGACAAGAGCAACCGCACTTGTTCTAGCTTCCGTGGGCCAGGGTATCTGACATTACCTCCATGATGCCTAAAATTTTACAAATTGGGGGTAAAATCCACTGGTTATCATACATGCTGGTGTTAATGATATAAACAACACCACATTTAATCAGTTACAACAGGACTATGTGGTGTTATGTAACCTGTTACTTGATTGGGGATGCTGTGTATTTGTATTTGAAATTCTACCTGTTCTGAAAGCAACATCTACCATGATGCAGAAAATCAAAGCCCTAAATGAATGGCTGAGAAAGTGGTGTTTTAAGCAGGATATACCCTGTATTACCCACTGGGAATCATTTTCTGATCGTTCTTCCCTGTTTTGCTGGGACGGTTTACATCTCAGTCGTAGGGGTAGTACACTTATGGGGAAAAGTATCACTAAAATCATAAATCAGTGTTTAAACTAAAAACAATGGGGGATAATGGGTCTATTCCCAAGTCTCTGAATACTTACCAAAATATTATTACAACTAAATGTAAATTCCTAGCTTTGAATGCAAGATCTTTAAATCAACTCAAATTAGCGAACTCGAAGCCAAATGTAAAACTTTAAATATAGGTGTGGTAGGAGTAACTGAACTTGGGATGCATCCTCAATTTGGTCCAGAGAAATTGAGGTTATAAGTTATATCATAAAACAGATTAGATAAGCAAGGCGTGTGGAGTTTGTAACATACATACAAAAATGATATTCCTTCTTTGAAGTGTGTTCTCCTTTCCTTTGGAAAGTATATGGGTTAAAATCTTATTGAAGGAGCAGTCCTATATAACTATTGGTAACATCTATCGACCTCCATCTGCAAATTCAGATTACACAATTGATATGTTTAAAGAAATTACACATTTTCAGAATCTCAAGATACTGTAATATTTGGTGACTTTAACCTCCTCATATTAACTGGGACTCATTCTCAGGACAGTCCTATGCTGAGAAAGGACTAATAGATGTGGTAGTTAGTACTGGATTACAACAAATTGTTACTGAACCCACTCGAAGTCCTAATATTTTGGATCTATTATTTACTAACATAGAGCAACAAATTAGCAATTTACAGGTTTGGGATCCACTTGGGACCAGTGATCATTCATCTATTCTTTTTGAAATTCAACAGTTTAAAACTACACAAAGGAAGTTATACTATACAAAAAATATTAACAAAGCAAATTTGTCTAAAATCAATGCATACTTACAAAACATAAACTGGGAATCTGATCTTCTTAATTGTACAACACAACAAGCTTGGGACTTTTTTAAAAACATTGTACATTATTTGGAAAATACCTTTATTCCATCTAAGAGGAAATTTAATAATAAAGGAAAAATTTCCCCTTGGTTCAACAAGACAATTAAAAATCAGATTAAAATAAAAATTAAACTTTTTAGGAAACTTAAGAATAGTTCTGTTCCATTTAAAACTACTCTGTTACATAAATACAGACTATCTGTGAAAAACCTAAAAACTTCTATTAAATTGGCAAAAAATAAGCTAGAATTTAAACTAGCTCACACAAAAGACTGTCAAAAAATCTATTTTCTCCTATATAAATAGTAAAAAAGGTGTATCAAGGACCATTGGTCCCATTCTAACCAATGGCTCTTCTCTATCTGATATGGAAACCTTGGATTTCTTTAATAAGTACTTTTGTTCTGTCTTCTCTCAAAAATCACCTATTAGTACATTTAAAGTTCACCACGTAGATTATCATAGGTTCTATCCAACTGACATTATAAAGGCTATCAAAAAACTAAAAAAAAAATACTAGTCCGGGCCCAGACGGTATTCATCCATGGTTTCTGCTCGAAACTTCTATAAATATTTCTATACCTCCGTTAATTATTTTCAATAAATCCTTACAAGAAAGCATTGTACCAAATGATTGGCATTCAGCAATAGTTACTCCCATATTTAAAAAAGGCAATAGATGTTCTGTGCAAAATTATCAACCAATTAGCCTGACCTCAGTGGCTGGTAAATTAATGGAACGAGTAATGAAGTCTCTAATAGATCAAGATTGTAAAAAATTAGGAATTTATGATTCAAATCCGAATGGGTTTACTCCCAAGTATTCCTGCACCACCAATCTGATATCTTTTTACAATAATATAAGTACTCTACTAGATGTTGGTATCCCTACTGATGTAATTCTTTTGGACTTTAGTAGAGCTTTCGATAAAGTCTCACATGAAAAACTCATTACTAAAATGCACAATCTAGGTTTGTCACCTGATATTGTCAACTGGACTTTAAACTGGTTGACAAATCATTCTCAGAGAGTCAGAATTAATGATATCTTGTCTGATTCGGGTAGTGTGACAAGTGGTGTAAAACAGGGGTCGGTCTTGGGACCAACATTGTTCAACCTCTTTATCAGTGATTTACAAACAGGGCCAAATAACTTCACAGTTAAATTTGCAGATGATACTAAATTGGGGGGTAAGGTTAATAATCAAGAAAATATTTCTGCATTAAAGAAGGATCTGGAAAAATTAACACTTTGGGCAAATGAAAATCATATGCAGTTTAATCAAGACAAATGTTTAGTAGTGCATTTCAGTGTAAATAATACAAAAACGATATATCATATAAACAGACTACCACTTCACTCATCAAATTGTGAAAAAGATTTAGGGATATATGTTAATAATAAACTTACATCAAATGATCACTATGTTAGAACTGCTTGCATGACCAACAGACTTCTGAGGCAAATAAAATGCACTTTCGTTAATCGCACTGAACAATGCCTTATTCCATTGTATAGGGCATACATTAGACTGTATCTAGATTATGGCTCTCCTTTCTGGAATCCAAACCAAAAAAAAGACATAGCAATTCTTGAACAGGTTCAAAGGAGAGTAACTAGAATGATTCCAAGATTAACAAACCTGGATTATCAGAACAGATTAAAAGCTACTGGTCTCTTCTCTCTTCAAACTAGAAGATTAGGAGGTGATATGCTTATGGTTTTTAATTTAATAAATTCACCAGATCTAATGGAAAAATGTGGTCTAACACTCTCCAAAAGGAGACATGTTCTGAGACTGCATAATAAACAGCTTGAAGTAAAAAGTTATAAAACCAGCAAAAGGGGAAACTTTTTTCCAATAAGAGCATCCATTGTATGGAACACCTTGCCACAAGAATTGGTCGACGCAACTAGTGCCACTGTCTTTAAAAACAAATTAGATGTTTGGTTGAGGGAGAATAGATAAATAATGTCCCACATAGTGTGGGGAACAGTCTCGATGGGCTCTGGCCTTCTTCTGTTCTTTCATACCAAGTAATACCAAGTAAGTATTCAATGAGTACTTCTGTTCAGTATTCACCAGTGAGGGATAGGCCCTTACCTAAGGGGAATGCTGGGGTGGGGGTAGACGGGGAGGAGATCACTTATGGGAAAATCACCAAGAGAAGGGTGTTGGTGGGCCTTAAGTCCCTGAGGGTTGATAAGGCACGTGAGCTGGACAGAATTCATCCTAGAGTACTGAGTGAGTTAGCAATAGTTCTGCCAGGGCTGTTGGCAAACCTGTTCAACACCTCTCTGGAAACAGGATGCATACCTAGGCATTGGAGGGTGGCACATCTGGTGCCCCTTCTTAAGAGTGGGCCAAAGGATGAACCAGGGAACTACAGACCAGTCAGCCTAACATCAATTGTCGGAAAGCTAATGGAGACTATCCCCAAGCAAAGGCTGATAAAATTTCTGGAGGATAATGATCTCCAGAATGGCAGACAGCATGTGTTTGTTTCTGGCAGATCCTGCCACATGAATCTGGTGGACTTTTCCGATTGGGAGACGCAGGCACTAGACAAGGGTCATGCAGTGGATGTCCTCTACCTGGACTTCAGCAAGGCTTTTAATTGAGGGCTACGTGATAGGCTGACCAGCAAACTGAGCAACCGGGCAGTGGAGAGGAAACTGGTTAGATGGGTCAGGAACTGGTTACAGGATAGACAGCAGAGAGTAGTAATGGGGGGTGAGGTATCTGAGCCCAGGGTGGTAGCAGGTGGGGTCCCACAGGACTTGGTGCTGGGATCAGTGCTGTTTAATGTTTTCATTACCGACATCGTAGAAGGGATAAAGAATAAAATCAGTCTCTTCACTAATGACACCAAGATCTGTGCGGAGGCTGATGGAGGGGAAGGCAGTACAGTACTCCAGGAGGATTTGGCAAAACTAGAGGAATGGTCTAACACATTGCAACTTGGGTTCAATGCCAGGAAGTGCAAAGTCATGCATGTGGGAGCCAGGAACCCCAGAAATAGTTACTGGTTGGGGATAGTGCAATTATCCAAGTCAAAGGAGGAGAAGGATCTAGGTGTACTGGTGACAGGGGAAATGAACCACTCAGCCCAGTGCAGGAAGGCAGCAGCAAAGGCCAACAGAATGCTGGAGTGCTTTGCAAGGGGAATTACCTCCAGGAGAGGGGAAGTCATCCTGCCCCTGTACTGGTCCCTGGTGAGACAACATTTGGAGTACTGACTGCAGTACTGTCGTCCCCTACTTAAAAAAGAACATCAAACTATTTGAGGGGGTACAGCACCAGGTAATGAAAATGATCATGGGATTGGGAGATAAACCTTATGAGGTGAGAATGAGAGAGCTCTGTATGTATTCCCTGGAGGATATAAGGGAGAGGGGGATATGATTGAGACCTTCAAGTACCTGAAGGGTATGAACAGAGTAAGCACCAGAAGTATTTTCAAATTAAAAGGTGGAAGGGGATCCAGGGGGCACAGTCTGAAGTTGGAAGGAGGCAGATTTAGGGGGGAAATGAGGAGACACTATTTCACTGAAAGGGTGGTGGCTGGGTGGAACGAGCTGCTGGTGAAGGTGATATCACTGTGGGCAGCAGATGGTTTCAACAGTAGGTGGGATAGGTTCAGAGGGATGATTCAAACTGTGAGGGGGCAGGGGGTGGGCATGAAGGATACACAGGCAAAATTAATGGGGGAGGAGTCAAGGGAAGGGGGGCAGCTGCAGTCTGAAAGGCTGAAGTGCTGCACACTCGAGTAGACTAGATAGATCAATAGGCCTGTATCTGCTGCCATTTTTGTAGGGTCATAAAATGAGCAACTGTTGCTGTTTGCAGTGGTCGCAGTTATACTGCTCGCCTTTTTGACGTCAGAGGCTCTTTGGTTCTCTGTTTGTGGTCGGTGACATAAAATACTTGCCATTATCACATAAAACTATGATATTTAATCTGTATTTAATGTAATGTGTTTGGGGTGACACTCAGCAGTGCCTACCCTCCTCATGAGAGGGATAGTCCCTGACAGAATGCCAATTCCAGTCAGCAGCCAGAGTGTTACCTCAGAAAAGGTATGGTGTGGGTTGTTTTGCCCAAAATGAAGATGTGTGTTGAGCCCAATAGGTACCTTAGCTATGCACAGATGGACTCAGGGTCTGTGACTGAAGCTACAGAAAAAAAGTGTAAAAAAGAATCAAGAAAGGATGGGCTCTGTGGAGGACAGAGTGGATCCCTGAGAAACCCTCACAGGACCAATGGCACTAACATGTTGCCAGCCGAGAGACTGTGAATTAATCCAGTGGCTAGTATTAATGAAAATGGGCTACTAAAAGTCCACTGGGTTTCCCACTCAGTTTAGGAGTAGGGGACCCCTGAAGTAAATGGACTTCCTTTCATGGCCAGGAAAATGTGAATAAAGTACCCCACCATGGTTGACTCCAACCCAGAAGTGTTCAGGAAAATACCATCTTGCAGTCACTGAAAGGTGAACTGTACCAGCTGGCAAAAGGCCAACATCATCTGAGCTCAAGAAAAATAAAGCATCCTGTTGTGTTTTAAAATAATCCCTGTTTGGACATTCAGTCTGTTTGCCTCCAAGTTATGCTAAACTCCTTAATCTGAGGCCTAGTCTGCCCTACCATGTGCCAAGGCATGCCCGGAGGTCACCTCGGTGCTCAGAAGGTCAAGTAAGGGGACTCTGTGTCTTCTTGGTGTACAGCCCCTCCTAGGCAGCTGTAACATCTGTGATACCCCTAGACAGCTTGGAGGGACCACCCTACATCAGGTCACTGGTCATCCTTTCCACTCCCCTGGAGTGTCTACCATATTGCTGATTTTGGTGCCATCCACAGAGAGGCAGATTTTCCCTTCCAGCTCCTCTACAATGTCACTTAAAAAGACATTAAATGGGACCAGTCCCAGCACTAATCTCTGAGGCACCCCACTAGTCACCCTCCCTTCTTTGGAGTAAACTCTATTTACCATGCTGCCTCAGGTCTTGTAGCCCACTGGATTCAAGATACTTCACAGTCTTTTCTTTCAGCATTGATTCCATTAACTTCCCCACCACTGAAGTCAAGATGACTGGCCTATAATTGACAGCCTCTTCCCTGCCACCACTTCAGTGAACCGGAACTACATCTGCTCTCCTCCAGTCTTCTGGCATCATTCCTGTTTCCAATGAGCTTTAAATATGACCATCAGAGGTGCAGACAGTACCTCCCTCAGCTCCCTCAATACCTGTGGGTGGACCCCGTCTGGCCCCATAGCTTTGTCTATTTTGATATTTACGAGTTCCTTCAGGACTCTTTCTTCTGAAAATGGGCCAGTGTCCACCTCCCTACCTCCAATGCTCCTGTTGCATTTTTTTGGACCCTCCCTGGCTCTGTCCTCTGTGAACACTGAATAAAAGTATTTGTTCAGGAAGTCTGTCTTTTCCTGTTGCCCCTCTGCACAGTCCCCCTAACCTATTTAACCTTCCTCTTTTCGCTTACATGACTAAAAATGTCATCCCCTTTTGTTACTGCCTTGGCTTTTCCTTCTTCAGTTTGTGCCTTCATGCTCCTAACTGCTCTCCCTGTTTCCCCTGATACACCTCCTTACCCTCTTTCCTCTGCATCTACTTGTACTGTACCTTCTGAATGTTACCTTATTTGCTTCTACCTATTCTGCTACCTATTTCAAGAACCATAGTGGTCTATTTTTCCTTTTGCTTTTGCTCACTTGCTTGATGCAGAGCTTTGTTGCCTTCACTATGGCCCTTTTTAGTTTCTCCCACTGTTCCTCCACTCCACCTATGTCATCTCCTTTGGCAGGTCATCCCTGAGGCATTCACCCATCTTTTTAAAATCTACCCTCCTGATGTCCTGGACCCTCGCCTTTGTGTGGTTAGATTCCACAGCTGTCCTTATATTGAAGTACACCATGTGGTGATCACTGTTCCCCAGATGACCCCCCCGTCCACCTTGATGTCTGCAACACTCTCCCTGTTGATGAGTACCAGGTCCAGTATTGCCCCATCCCAAGTGGGTTCACTGACTAGTTGCCTTAGGAACACTCCCTACAGGAAGTCCAGGATTTCCATGCCTCTAGAAGAATCCACAGCTGGGAAGCTCCAATCTACATCCAGCAGACTGAAGTCTCCCACTAGCGGCACCTCCTCTTTTTCTGCCATCTTGCCAGTGGCTTCCATCATTACCTTATCTAACTCCTCCCCCTATGTTGGAGGTCTGTAGGTCATACTACTGTGAACAGAAGCTCCATTCCTCACCTCTAGGGGGTACCTCTCCAACCCCCCCGTGTTCCCTGTATCTCCATCTTTGTTATGCCCTGACTCACATAAAGTACCACACTCCTCCTTTTCTTCCCTCCATGTCCTTCCTGAACAGAGTATTGCCTGGCATGGCTATGTCCCAGTTTTGGCTTTCAGTACACCACGACTCAATAATGGCCACAATATCCAGGTCAGACTCTGCCATGATGTCCTCTAGGTCTGAATTGTTATTTCCAAACTTCTAGCATTTGCACAAATATCCCTCTCGGTTTTGTTACCAATCTGTTTGTCCTCCCCCCTTTTTACCTTCCCTCCTTGCCCCTCTCTCTTTTTAATGCTCCCGCACTCAGTCATTTCTTCCACCCTGCTTCCTGTATAAATTTTGCTCCCACCATGGGGATTCCACTCCTCTTGTGTTCTCCCTACTCCATACCTCAGCCTGTGGGTGGGGCAGTTTTTTCCTCCCCAATATCTTCCACCAAACCCCTCAGCTAGTTTTAAATGTTCATCAAAGTAACATCTTAGCCATCCACTGAGGACTACAGTTCCCATGCTGGATAGATGCAGGCTATCACCCCTGCAAAGGTCCTTTCAGTTCCTTTCAGTTCTTCTGCAGTGCCACTTACGAAGGCATTGAAGAAGACCAATCCCAGTAGTGAGCACTGTGGCACCCCACTGGTCATTCTCTTATTATTAGAGTGAATGTCTTTAACCACCACCCTCTGTCACCTATCCATTAACCAGTTTGAAACCCATGACACCAGTTTTGGATCACACCTTCAGGCTACTCAGTGTCTTTAGCAATCTCCTGTGTGGTCAAGTGTCAAAGGCCTTGCTAAACTGAACATAGGCCATGGTCACTGCTCTCCCCTGATCTGTTTCCCTGGTCACCTAGCCAAAGAAATCAATCAGATTTGTCTGACATGACCCGCCCCCCCACATGAATCTATTCTGCCTATGGTCTTGCAGCCCATGGATTCGAGATACTCTACCAGCCTTTCATTAATTTCCCCATCACTGAAGTGAGACTAATCAGCCTATCGTTGCCAGCCTCCTCCCTGCTGCAACCCGTACATAGCAGGACTATGTCTTCTCTTCCCCATTCCTCTGGAACCACACTTGTTTCCAGTGAACTGTTGAATGAGGCCATTGGTGGGCAGTTAGCACCTCCCTGAGTTTTAGTAACCATAGATGTATCCTGTCTAGTCCCATATCTTTGTCCACCATAGGAGCTGTAAGTCCTTCATGACTCTTTCCTCTGAAAATGGACTTGTGTCCACCTCACTTCATCCTTTGTTCCCACTACTCCCTGGTGGTCAGACCACCTCCACTGTGAGGACTGAGCAGAAGTACTGCACCTTTTCAGGATGGCAGCTTTTTCTTGGTCCTTCTGGACACCTTCCTAATCCTCACTATCCCTCCCCTTGCTTTCTTCATATTACTTACATATCTGAAGAAAGTCTTATCCCTCTTTAGCTATCCCTTTGGCTAACCTTTCTTCTGTCTACACCTTTGTTCCCCTCTCTGCCTTTCCTGCTTCTGTGTGTTTTACTTGGTATATCTCCTTGTCCTCCTTCCTATGGATTTCCTTATACCTCGTGAATGTCAACATTTTTTCCTTCACAACCTTGGTCACTTCCCTACAGAACCATAACAGTTTCATTTCATTTTGCTTTTACTCACTTCCTTCATGCAAAGACTGGTTGCCTTAATTATGACGTATCTTATTGTTACCCATTGTGCCTCTACTCCTCCCTGGCAATGCCCACTGTCAGACATTTTCTGAGGCAATCTCCCATTTCTTTAAAATTCCCCCTCCTAGGGTCCAGGACCCCTGTCTTTGTTTGGTTTGCCTTTGGTCTTATCTTTATGTTAACCCACACTATACAGTGATCAGTGCTGTCCCTATTATAAGCACCAGGCCCAGCACTGCCCTCTCCCTAATGGGGTATTTGACTAGCTGCCTAAGAAAGGTACCATTTATGTGCTCATCAGGGTGAGGATTTGGTTACCTTAAATATTTGGGGGGCAAATGGCTAGGATTATCCAAGTTATGAGTAAAAGAAAAAATCAACTGCAAAAAATGTGCTACTATAATTTGATGCAAATCTACAGCAGGCAAATGATGAAACTTTTTTTTTGCATTTTTTGTGTATTGTATTGCATGTAAAGGAGCATCTCAAGTAAGCAGTAACCCATGACAAGGTGTGCTGTTATTGGGGATTAATCAACACCCCAGATGAACATGTTATAAGGGACATTGATGAACTGCACCAACGAACACTGACAATTTGTGATGAAGGACTGAAATGACAGTACTGGTGGTGGGAGCAGGAGGGTGGTATGTGCAGGATGCTAGGGGATAGGTAACAATGGATGTTTTTTTTTTTACATTTCAGGTGGGATGGTGACCCTGGTGGTGAGATTCAACACCCACAAATGGTAATTGATTTGACAGCTGTGTCAAGAGGGGCACTAGCAACAGGGTTGAGCACCCACTGTTGGTAATTGATTAAGCAGCTGGACCAGAGGGGACTAGTTGCAGGTGTGTGCACCTGGCACTGATAATTAACTAAACAGCCTAGTCAGTGCAGACATATGGTAGATTGGGCACCCAGTGTCAGCAATTTACTTGACAGCAGGGTCAGCAGGTCCAGTGGCAGAGTAGAGAACCTGCCAGTCATTTAAATGACAGCTGGTCAGGCAAGAGGGGGGACTCCAGTGGTGGGACTGGGGACCTACATCTGGTCATTTACTATAATCCTTTTTGGCTGATAAAATTACAGATAATCATATAAACAAATGTTTCCCGAATTCTGACTCAAAAAAATGACTCCAAGGTTTTGTGAATCGCAACACGTAAATTTCACAACATTTTTGAAAAGCAACATTTATTTAGAGCATTCATTAAAGAATCATCCTTACACCCTACACAGTTAACCACAGCAGTTTCAGACTTATCTTCTGACATGTTTTGTTGTTTTGCATTCAAGTGTTTTTTTTTTTTTGTCTTTTTATAGTTTTCAAGACACCTAATGCTAATGCCAACTATGGCACTGGGTCGTGCCAATAGCTTTTAGATGCTAAACTTGACATACATCAATTTTGTAAAACCTCAGCTATCTTTAGATTATTCAGTTTTTCTTTTTTTTGGGGAGGGGGGCTGAGATTTCAAGTATTCCGGCAAAGGGAAGAGATTTTTTTTCTGAGAAAAATTCTCCAGTCTGAAAAAACCCTCTGTTACCACTACTTTTTTTATCATCACCCACCTAACTTTATTTCTGTCCTAGGTCCCTCCCTAAAATGAGGTTATAGAAATCTATGAAGCAAAAAATTAAAAAAATGATAAAGATGCTAGATAACTGTATATTAACCTCTATTTAAATATAACATAAAGGGTTGCCAAATTTGAAAACATTTTCTTATTTGTTTGCCAAGATGTAATGTAGCATTTCTAAGTTGGAACAATCTACCAGGCAGCTGACTCATTCTGTTTATGGGGTGAGTCTGTGTCTTTACAATGTTGCAAAAACATATTTTTTGCATTAACAATTGCTAAAGTGACAACATTTTTCCTATGCTTATCATATTGATCTTGCCATAACAATGCACTTCCAAAGATCATGATCCAAGGGTTGAATGGGAAGTCTAGCCCTGCACACCACTGATACAATTTAGAGCCCTATACCAGTATGTTGGATAATGGACAGGTTATTAACATATGAGACAAAGTTCCCCTATTGATTTTTCATTGTTGACATTTATATGAAAGTGTAGAAGATAATTTTTAATCAGGATGTGGTAGATCCTATGAATAATATTATATTGAATCCACCTAAATTTGATACTTTTGCAGACTTTTTTGGTGATACTGTTATTTCTGTCCACTGTGTGTCTGACAACCAAGTATGTGGCTCCTTATCCCATGCTTCTCTTAGTCCTGCCAGGTCACCCAAACCAAACTATTAACGTAGAGTAAATTTTCTTCAGTTATGTTAGAAAGAAACAGAGATTCAAGGGGGGACAAAGAAACCTCATCCAAGTTGCAAGTAGTATTTTTATATAATGCTAAGTCTGACAATACCCCATACAGTAATATGTTCTTCTTGAAGAGAACAAGTTCCATGATTCAAAGTCAACACATTTTATATTTCTAAAAATCTGTCCAAACCTATATAAACTTTTTGTTTCCATATGTTGCAATACACATCACTTAAAGCAGCTGGGAATTTTGAATTCTAAAACATTTAGCAGAACTGAATTCTTTCTTTTTTTTTTTTAAGATTATAACTATTTTGTAACTGTATGGTAGATTGTGGGATTCAGTTGAAAAAGGAGCTGAAGATCATTCTGGTATTTCTCTTTCTGGCTTTATGAATTACTTCATTTATACTACTATTATTTTATGAAAATCAGACCATTCCATCACCCTGTTCTTCAAAAAGGGAGATGCTGCTAAATATTTTTGATTGTCAAAAAGATTTTTCTACAGGGCACATTTTAATATCATTTCACACTATGGCCCAGATATTCAAAAGGGTTGTGCCGTGGGCAATAGGGTTGCACCAGCGCAAGTCCAAAAATGCACCATTCTGCGATATTCAGCGAGAGGCAGTTGCACCCCCAAAGCACGCTGAGCAATAGCGCATAATGAATGTATGTGCAACTGAAGGGGGAGGAACCATGCATAAATGGCGCAGTGTGATATTCAACAACATGTGCCATGCAAAATAGGGGAGCAAGCAGAAGTTGCGCGATAGTGGAAATGAGCCAAAATAAAAAGGAACAATGAAGAGGTGCAAGAACGCTACAGGGAAGGCACATGAGGCTGAACCATAGCTGCACAAAGAGGGCAGGAGGGAAACACAGGGCAGGCCAGAGAAAGGGCACCCTGAACAGAGAGGCACAGGGAAGGTGTGGGGAGACACAGCCAGTGCAGAAGGGGGAAGTGTCACACAGCACAGAGGCCACCACATTGAGGTGTTCCGGTGCAGGGGAAGTAGCAGCCAGGACAGTGGGGAACACAGAAACAGCTGCCGGGAGGTGAACACAAGCCAGGGACAGGGGCCAGTGCCACCATCCAGATGGAGGCAGTAATGAGGGGGGGTGAGAAGGCGGGCAGCAGGGGGGGCATGCCCGTGGAAGGGCCCATTGGCGGTATACCCCAACAGGCAGTACCGAGTCCACACCAGCTTTGAGCTGTACAGCGATACTGAGATAGTGGGTGGGGACCACCTGAATCAGGCAATTCTGAGGCAGCTCTGTGAGCTGTGTAGCGATGTGATGCAGGCACTCACACGACAGAGCCATGCTCTATCAGTGGAGACTAAAGTGATAGCTTGCATGTGCTTGCTCACCAAGGGTACCTTCCAGAGACCAACAGGGGACACCACAGGCATAACCCAGTTGGCTGCATCATGCGACCTCACCCAATTCCTCAGTGCACTGCTGCTACATGCTGCGGAGTACATCCATTTCCCCAGCACACTGGTGAAGTGCACAGCAAACATACAGGAGTTCCACAGGGTAGCATGTATGCCTGGTGTGCTAGGGGCAATAGACTGCACCCATGTGGCCATCCGCACACCACCTGGCCCCGAGGGGGCAGCATATAATAATCAGAAGGGCTATGCTAGTATTAACTGCCAGGTAGTGTGCGATGCCAGGGGGCGAATAATCAATGTCTGTGCCACGCACCATGGGGGAGCACACGATGTCTTCATCTGGCACCAGTCAGCACTGTGCCACAGATTCAAGAGTGGGGACATCCCCACTGGCCACTTAGTGGGTGAGTATGCAAACCACATGGACAAACTTAGGGCTTGAGAGGGGCATGGTCAGAGGTGACATGGATAGTGGCCTACATGGCCCGGGACAGGGTGATGCTGATCACCAAACTAACCTCCACCCTCTACACACAGGGGACAGTGGATACCCACTCCATCCCTGGCTGCTAACACCATACCAGCGGCCCGTAACCCCATCGCACCAACGCTACAATGAGGCACATGCCACCACACATAATGTCATTGAGATGGTGTTTGGTATGCTGAAGGCACATTTCTATTGCCTGGATACCTCTGGGATGCCCTACAGTACAGCCCCTCAAGGCCTGTGGGCTGACTACCTGTTGCATCCTACTGTACATGGCCAATGAATGTGGGATAACCATACAGATTGAAGAGGGGACAGTGATAGGGACGATAGGACACGGTGACAATGGTGATGGGCAGCCCCCCTTTGGGCAAAGGGACCACCGACTGCTCCGGCTGGCACAGCTGCACCGGGACACCATCACAGAGGAGCACTTCAGCCAACCCAGGTAAGTCATGGGGCCATGTGCAACCACCAGTGGCAAAGGCACAACCACAAACATGCATGGACACACACCAGGGGTGCATGCCGTCAAGGGAAGTGGCCGGGCATGGAACTGCACACACTGCCAGGGATGGGTGAGTTCTAACATGGCAACAGTCAGACACACACACACACACACACACACACACACAACTAACCAGACATGCACAAAGGGTAGGTGGCATGCCGACCCAGCACGCCACCCCTAGCCACACACATGTCCACAGACCACCACGTCCACTGCCTGTCATTGTGCATGTGTCAGACATTGGGCACCATTGCACAGCAGTGTACAGTGCAATGCAGGCATCATCATGCAGACGCAACTGCAGACAGCAGCCGGGAGGGTGTGCAGTTACCCTCTGTCTCTTCTTTTATTTGTTTTGGCTATAGACCTGTTAACAGTGACAATTTGGTGTAACCCTAATATTCAAGGAATAAAAATATAAGGGCAGACTAGGTGGGCTGGTGAGGTCCTTTTCTGCCATCAGATTTCTGTGATTCTGTGATAATGAGGATCATAAAATTAGTATGTAGGCAGATGACACCCTAATCTACTTGACCAATCCCACAAGTTCTCTACTGATCTGTTTAGAGGTAATTACAGAATTCAGAAAAGCATCTGGATACAAAATTAACATAGCAAAAACTGAAGTATTACTGCTTAACCTCTCCTCAGCCTTCAATATCCAGGTAATGTATAAGGTTATTATTAAAGAAAAGGTTAAATATTTATGGGTTATAATACCTAAACAATTATCACAAATATATGAATTAAATTATCTTCCCCTACTTAAGAATATACAGAAAGACCTGGAGAATTGGATTAAGTTACCAATGACATTAACTGGGTGCTGTAATGTGATAAATATGAACATCATTCCCTGGTTATTAATTTTCTTTCAGGCCCTACCCATAGCATTCCCTGACAAGTTCTTTAATAATTTGGATCACAAGGTCACTCAGTTCATCTGGAATTGCAAAAAACCAAAAATTGCACTACAAAAACTCAGGTTGTTAAAAACACATGGAAGACTGGTCTTCCCAAATTTTAAACAATATAATTTGGTAGCCCAGATATCTCAAATTTCAGATTGATATCAGGGGGAAATAACAAAAAATTTTAATTAGAGAAAAATGTTCACAGATTCCATAATCCCAGAAGTATTCTATATTCATAGTACTACAACAAAAACAAAAATATTAAAAACAAAACCTTGATGACATCTAGAAATACTGCTTTATGTTGGCAACAGGTTAATAAAATTATCAATACGAGGGTTAGCAGTGCTTCACAGAACAAAACAGCCACCAAATGGTAGATTTAAACAACTGTTGTATTTAATTACCACCTTGTGAGAGCCCCTAGCGCTTGGGCTTAGTGCCTTCAAGGGGCATCACGCCCTTGAAGGCACCAAGCCAAGGTGCTAGGGGGTCTCCAAGGTGGTAAATAAATACAACAAAACAGTTGTTTAAATCTAACATTTGGTGGCTGTTTTGTTTGGTGGAGCGCTACTAACCCTCATATTGTTTATTGATTTTGGCTGGCCGGCCACTTGTCAGTGCATCCCCTCGTACACTCTGAGCTCTTTTTCTGATTTTAATAAAATTATCTGTTAGATGGATTCCATTTCTATCTTTTCTCCCATATACCGTAACTATGGATTTCCTTCCTCTATGGTAGACCCAGCATATTTATTATCGGAGAAACATGGAATCAAAATGATAAAGACTTGTATAAAGATGACGTATTGTTAACTTTCAATCAAATTCAACAGAAATACAATATTCCTACTGAACACTTTTTTTAAAGTTCTTACAAATCAGAGATTACATCTTTAAAAATAAACCTAATTTAAATTTGTCCCCATTAGAACAGATAATGTTAAATAAAGACCGTGATATTAAACCCTTATCCAATATATATATAAATTAATGAATGACTTTTTCCCTACATGTTTGAGTAAACTTAAAATTAAATGGGAACAGCATTTAGGAGTACAGATAGGTGAGAAAGAGTGGAATAAGACTGCTATTTACCCACTTATGGAATTCTACTCAAGCAATCTTCAGTAGATCCAATTTAATATTTTCCATAGGATCTATTTGACTCCATCACGGTTACATAAATTTAATCCAAATATAGATGAAAAGTGAACAAGATCTCAGGAAAATACAGGGTCTCTTATACACATTTCTTACTTGTAAAAAACTTACTAAGTATTGGGACACTATTTTGAAAGTGTTGGAATCTGCCATGGGGGTTAAGGCTAAGATAGATCCATCAGCTGTATTATTGGGCCAACTCAACACAGCTGCAAACTTGATCACCAGTTTAAATTAATATCCTTGGCTTTTCTTGTAGCAAAAAAAATGTATTTTAATGAGATGGAAAGATGATTGTCCTCCATCTGTAAGAACCTGGATTAATTTAATGGTAGATCTGTATTCTTTAGAAAGAATAACATTATTTTAAGATTGATAAATCTGAATTGTTTCATGAAATATGTAATCCATTTATAGAACATGAGAACATATGAAATGCGAGCAGAAACAGGCCACATGGTCTATTGAGTCTGCTCAATTGTGCAGCTAGCCCCTCAACTTGCAGCTGCCCAACCCCCTCCTCACAGTCATCCCCCCTCACTGTGTCCCAACCCTTCTTGAAGCAGCCCACCATCCTACAGGAAACTACCTCCTCAGGTAGAGTGTTCCACTTGTTTATTTATTTTTATTTTATTTAAACAGCAGTTTGGAAAACCTTTGAGCCATAGGCTTATTTACAAAGGTACCTTGTCACAGTAAGACAAACCAAAATACACAGTATAGCAGTACAACACATAGGTATAACAGTAAATTAAGACACAGATACAAACAAGCTGGTACAGGTAGGATGGATGTAAACAATACCAGAGTTATGTTGTCCTAATGACAACCGTAATAAGCTTTGTCATAAGTATTAGTACGGCTTTGACTAGCGGCAGTTACAGCATCGGTGTTAATAAGGTGGTTACGTAAGGAAGTTTTTGAAGCACGTATATAGTTAGAGCTCGAGATGGAGGGGGCAGTGTGTTGAACCAGGAGGGGCCCTAAAGCTGAAGGATCTTTGGCCATGAGAGGTCCTAGCTCTAGGGATAACAAGAGAGGTTTTCCCAGAGGTCCAGTATGAACTAGTGGGACAGAAGGCGTATGGTGGTGGTCAATCCTGGTGGGGAAAGCCCAAGGAGGGTCTTTTTTGTAAGGGTACAGGTGAGATATTTGAGGCACTCATCGAGATCAAGGACCAGCACTTTAGCATACAGTAGACAGGTGTGTGTCATCCTAGGTGCTCCAGTAATTAACCTGCAGGCCTTATTCAGAGTAGTGCAAATTTTATGGAGTGCGGTCTGATCAGCAGCACCATACACTGGCAGTCCAAAGTCCACTAGGGACAGGATAGAGGAGGTGACTGCGAGTCAAAGATCCTCCGGGGGGAGGCAGTGTTTATACCGATGTAAGATGCCCAATCGGATATTAGTGGCAGTGGCTAGGGCAGCGATGTGTCCATGGAAGGAGAGGGAGGGGTCAAAATGGATCCCTAGGTATTTATAGGAGCAAACTTGTTCGAGTGGGAATGAGGACCCAGAGTGAATGAGGAGTTTGAAGTTGCAGGACTTGTTTTGGGGATGAGAGAAGAACATAGTTTTTGTTTTCTTAAGATTTATCACCAATCTATGTTCCTTGAACCAGCCCTCGCCTTCAGTGAAGGACTTCTGCAGCGAGTTCTGGAGGGCAATAGGGTTACGACTTGAGGCAAAGATGACTGCATCATCAGCGTACAATAGAATGTTTCCCGAGCAAGAGTGTGGAAGAGGGTTACTTGTCCAAAATCCTCTCTGTGAAATAATGTCTCCTAATTTCCCTCATGAATTTCCCCCCTCCAGCATCAGTTGGTGCCCTCTAGTATCCCTCATCCTTCTGATCTGGAATCTCTCTCATGTATTTGCCTTGTTTATCCCCTTCAGATACTTGAAGGTCTGGATCATGTCTCCCCTATCCTTCCTCTCATCTAAGGAATACATGTTAAGACTGTTCAGCCTTTCTTTGTAGGAATTTCCCTCCAAACCCTGGATCATCTTAGTCACTCTGTGCTGCAGCCCTTCCAACAGCCTGATGTCCTTCTTCAGGAATGGGCACCAGTACTGCATGCAGTACTCCAGGTGAGGTCTGACCAGTGATCCGTACAAGGGAAGGATCACCTCTCTACTTCTAGAGGATATCCTCCTTGCTATACAGTCCAGCATCCTGCTGGCCATGGCTGCTGCTCTCCTGCACTGAGCTGAGTTGTTCATATTCCCTGTTATAATCACCCCAGGTCCTTTTCCTCCTCAGTGTTCCCCAACTGTACCTCTCCCAGCTGGTAGCTCCTCCTCTGGTTCTTAGCTCCAAAGCATAGTACTTTGCACTGCTTGGCACTGAACCCCAACTGCCATATTTCCAACCACTCCTGTAGTTTATTCAGTTTTCCCTGCAATTCCCTCCACCCCTCGATGTCATCCACCACAGCTCCCATCTTGATATCATCTGTGAACAGACTGATCTTACTCTAGGTCCCTAGTGAGATATCTTCTATGAATATCCCAAACAGCAGTGGTCCCAGTACCGATCTCTGTGGCACCTGTTTGTAACCACCCCTGGCAATGAGAGTTTCCCCTCCACCATCACCCTTTACTGCCTGCCCTTGAGCCAATTAGTGATCCATTTGACCATCTTAGTGCCCACCTCAATATATTCCAGCTTCCCCTCTAGCCTGCCATGTAACACAGAATCAAAGGGCTTGCCAAAGTCCAAGTACAGGTCATCCATTGCATGACCCCTGTCCAGTTCCCTGGTCACCCAATCATAGTATTCAATCAGGTTTGTCTGGCAGGTTTGGCCCGAGACAAACCAATGTTGTTGCTTGTCCTGGAGACCATTGTCCTCTAAGAATGTCACCAGTGTCTCTGTAAGGATGGTCTCCATGAGGTTCTACACAATTGATGTGAGGCTCACCAGTCTGAAGTTACCTGGCTCGTCCTTTGGACCTCCTTTGTGAATGGGTACTACATAGGCCATTCTCCAGTTTTGTGGCATGCATCCCGTGTTCAGAGAGGTATTGAAAAGGTCATCCAGTGGTCCTGCCAGGCACCCAGCAAGTTCCTTGAGTACCCTAGGGTGAATGCCATCCGATGCCTTGTCCAACTGCAGTGCCTTCAGCCCTTCCAGTACTCTGGCCTCCATAATTTCCCTATCAGTCACCCCTTCCCCTCCCCTTCCCCACCCACTCTACCACTCCCATGCAATATCTGACCCCCCTCTACTTTGAATACAGAGCAGAAGTACTTGTTTAGTGCCTCTGCCTGCTCTCCCCTTCTCTACCCACCCCTGTCCTTACTAATTCTCACTATCTGGTCCCTGTTCTTCCTTCTCTCCCCAATGTATCTAAAGAAGTCCTTCTCCTGTCCCAGCCTCAGTTCCCTGGTCACCTTGGTGGCTCTGATCAGTCTTGTAACCTTACTGGACTTCTTTGACTACTCCTCCCCAACTCCCCCCCCCCGATCTCTTGAATCTCTGAAATTCTCTCATCTTTGCTCTCACCCCTCCATTACCTATTTGGTCAACCAACTGGGCTTCCTTGTCCTTATCTTCTTAACTCTGTACACTAGTACATGTCCCAATACCCTCCGCCAGCCCTGCCTTAATGATACCCCATTTCTAATTAGCATCCATGGTTGGTTGGAGTCCCTCCAGATGGTTTATCAGAATTTCCCTCATCTTGTTATAGTTTGCCCCATAAAACTGATCACCCTGGTAACCAAACCCCCCATTTGCTTTCCCATACTGAGTGTGAACCACACAGAATGGTGGTCACTCCCAGCCAGATGGTCTTCAACCTCTATGTATGTCCCTTACAGCATCCCCACTTGATAGTAAAAAGTCCAGAGTTCTTCCCAATCTAGTTGGCTCATGCACCATCTGCACCATGAAGCTATCCTGAAATGCCCCCAGTACAACCTGCTCCCCAGCACTTGTGGTGGTTGGTGTACTCCAGTCCACCCCAGGTAAGTTGAAGTCCCCCACCACCTCTGTGTTCCCCTTCCTGCAAATCCTTCTAACTAGTTTAAAAGCATTCAGATGTGAATTTCAGTCCCAGGTGAACTGAAGAAGCTAGTGAAAGGATATACTAGTGGTTTATTTATACATTTCTATTGCTCTTCTTAGATTACTGAAATGTTTTATGTTCAAGTGTGAATTCCATACCATTGTGCCATAACTTAGAGGTGCCACTTAAGGCTCTGATTGTAATGTTAATTAATTGTACTTTCTACTTGCTAAAATGTATTACAGAGCCATTTTTCTTTTTCTTAAAAAAAAAAAAGGAATGGTCTCACCATTGTTGGTGCAGTAAAAATTGCACCAAGTGTGGACCAGATGGACTCCAAATGCAATTTAGCTGCACAGAACAGTATGGTGGGGCTCACTGTCAAGGATATAGAGATACATCCCAACACATGTGACTTGTCCCCCTAGGCTCAAATCTGGTCAAAAACATCTGCTGCAGTATGACAGCACTAACACCTCTTACCTTATCCCCTTCAAAGCAGCAGGATCCCTACTCACAGATCACATTTTTATCCATTAGATGGAGGGGCAGCAATGGAGGCTTCTATCAGTTCCAATGTCTGAGTTGGAGAGGAGAGTGATGATCTTTGAGGGCCAATATGCTGCTGAAAGAACAAATTTGCTTCCTTGGGAGTTTGAAAAGAAATCTTCTGGCCCTGGAAATTTACCACAAGGACTGCAGGATATAATGGAGTAGGACAGGCCCTAGTTGCAAAGGCTTTGCTTTATCTTGTTGAATGCTTGATAGCATTGCAGAACAGTCAAGGGGTAGTCCAAGTAGAAGGAGAGACAATCACCAGCAACATAAACATCTTTAAGCTCTCTAGCAGCTTTTAGGATGACCTCTTTATCCTGATATCTAAGAAGTCTAAATATCAGCGGAGAGGGGCGAGAGGAACTTGCAGCTTTAGCTGACTGTTGAATATAATGATTCCTCTCTATTTCAAAATCATATAGTTTAGGATCTGATTTGAGCCATAGAGGTAGGTTTTACCTCAGGAAATTTACAGGGTCAATGCCTTCAGTACCTTCTTTTCATACCAGGATATGAAGATTGTTGCAGCACCCGTGACCCACCAGGTCTTCAAGTTTAGCCATAATCTAGGCAATTTGAAATTCTGTGGTCTAAATGCATGTAGCGTTTTCCCCCTAGGCTGCTGTGATGGTTGCAAGTTGAGTTTCAGTGTGGGTAACACGGTTAGTTACAGAGTCTATTTTTAGATTGGTATTCATTATTACCATTTGTTTTATGGATTCTACTTTCGTTGCTATTTATTGAAGGAGGATTGCTGTGAGGAAGCCCTGCTGGTCTGGCTGGAAAGAAGCACTATCTGGTGTCAGCACTGCCATCTTCGATAAGGGTAGATCAATCGCTGGGGGAGAACTGTCAAACCTCTTGTTATGCTTATTGTATTCTGGTGGCAGTTCAGACAGGTATGGATCAGTTGGCATATTCTTCCCCTTCCCTGTAGATGATACCAAAACTCCTCTACTGTTGAAATAATAATTGGTAGTGATTGATCTAGCAGGGGCAGCCCAGACTAAAAGAACTAGGCAGCCATCTTCAGCAGGCACACATGTGACCTCTTCAGGAGTATATATTTTTTGAAGGAAATCAGCAAAAGTGTCATTCATTATTCTTTGACCATGCTGTGGGAGCAACTCCTAGATTACAAAAATATTTTATTAGAATTTTATTATTTTGCATTATTTTAATTACTATTTTATGTTCTTCATAAATGCCTAATCATTAATTGAGGTAATTGGGGTATAATACAAAGACAACTGGTTTAAATTCCTGTCTATATGAGCTCTCTAAGCAAGAGGAAAAATTGTCTCTGAGAAAGGGTTTAAAATCTTGCCTAGATGGAACTTAAGAGACATGGCATCTATGACTCTCCATTTAAAACAGGAAGGTTTCCTTAAACTGGGCCCCTTTAGCAGAGCAATAGTAAGAGACTTCTTGAATATTTATTTGGAAGCAAAACAGACAATCTGATAAGGTTGCTTGGCAATGGCATACCACCTGTCAAATCAAAATCTACAGCCTAGCACTGCCTTGTATGAAAGCAACTATCTTCAATGGAAAAAAAGGACTGAATTGAATCTCTGAGTTTTTACTATTGGAAAATACTTTTGTTTGCTATTAGAGAATGCAACATGTTGCCGGCATAAAGAACATCTCGACCTATCACCTGGCCAAGTTTGAAATTTGCAACTGATGGTGGATATGAGTTATTTAACAAAATGCCTGGGGCTAAAGGTCTAAGAACTGAAATACTTGTTTTTGGTACTAAAGGAAAGCTAGAGTCATGACAAATCTGAACATGTGACTTGTGTGCATGTCCATGGTAGCAGAGGAAAATTACACCACTTTGGAGCCTTCCCTAATCACTTGGAAGAGGCATGATTACATGGTCCACTGAGCACAGACAAATGAAGATTTCCTCAAGAAAGAGTTTCTCCTTTTGAAAACTTTCCTAAAGAACTTCTGGAAGAAACCTACCTTATTCTGAAGCTTGCGACATAAAAAGCAGAATGATTATTCCATGTTTTAAAGATTTTGTTGAGAACTAAAGTTATAATCATTATTAGCTTATCTTAGAAAATATTTGTGTCACAGACATGAGACACTTTGAAAGATTGCTTTTAATGAACAGAGCTTGGAAATGTTTGTTAGAAGACTGCATCATATTGCATTCAAAAGTTTTAAGATGAACTAGTTTTGGGCTTAAAATAGAACGAGCACAGAGGGAGGTGGAGTCTCACAAGAAAAAAAAATAGCCATTCCACCTCCTTTGCAAGGGCCAATCAGGACTGATGCAGTAATGACCTAGCCAGACAGTGATGTCACTCTGGACCAGAGGTAATAAAAGTCAGTTCCTAAAAGTGGCTGGTAAGTCACCTTCCAACTGAGATGCTGTGTGGTTCTGTGCTTGTGGAATGGACATTTTTGTTGTTTTTCTTACTGTCTTTGAAGTTCCTACCAAAACTGCCTACTGATGTCTATCAGACAAGAAGCAAGTTTGCATTGCTGTGTTGACAACGGATGGATCCAAAGTCCAGTGTTCGAGTGTGAACAGAGTAAGAACAGGAACAACTACGTTAAGATTCAGCCACTAAAATAACTTTTACCACATCCAAGAGGAGAAGGACTCACCAAGATTCTGAAATTAAGAAGAAAAAACAGACTCTACAACTAACCAGATGTCTTGAGAATTATTTTAATTAATTTCTATAATATTCTATTTGGGCTTAGCTGGGAGGTTGCATGGAAAAATGATTTCTTAAATACTAATGTTGGTTATTACTAAGTAGGGGATATGTTAAGATTGACCATGTCATATGGATTTTATCTTCACTCGATGTCTGCTACCTCTTCACCCTGCAGGTGAATGAGTTCGCAGACATTGAGTGAAGATAAAATCCATATGACACGGTCAATCATAGCGTACCCAGTTTATACAATAAGAGTATCTGTAAAAACATCAAAACATGGTGATCATTAGTTTTCCAGCCGTTTACTGTTTGTACACTTATTAAACATTCAGCTGTAAAGTTACAACACCTGCAGGCAGACGTTTAAAGTTGTAAAGAATTTATTGTAACTAGACCACTCAGTTACAGATTTTGAATTGTATTATTACGATTCAGTTAACAAAATTGGTGTTGTTTAATTGGTACTGTTTAGTTTGTGTTCAGATAAAAAACCACACATACTTGACTAAGTCATCAAAGAACAGGCCTGCTGTAGCTGCTGAATTATAGAAGACCTGAAGGATGCTGTTTAGCTTCGTACATTTCAGTTTTACTGTTTTCATTTATATTAATTACTCTACTTTTTGATAAGAAATACTACACTTACTATAGATGTGAATTGTCATCCAAACATGCTGACATATGGTAGCCATATGACAAGAACATCAAAAATACTTAGACAACTAATGAAAGTAGTACAATACAATAATTAAAATATCTAAAATTATTATTTAAAATAAGTCTTGCAACATAAGCCTGTCATCTCGAGAATTTAACTGCTTGTGTTATGTTGCAGTGTTACACTCCATATGTGTATTCTCTGAATTCTCTGTGGATTTAAGTAGAGAAAAAATGTAAGGAGTTTTGATGAAGTTGGTGATTTATTTACACCACCTGGCCTGTCCCCATTCCCACCCCGTGCCTGCTCCAGGCTTTCATTTCGGATCTTACTACCATTGTCTATCTATTACTGTCAAGTATGCAGATGGCTTAAATTGGGGGTTCATGTATTACTCCCTCATCAGTAATTGACATCCAACAAGATATTGATGTCATTTTCAACTGGGTTAATTTCTGGGGGATGAAGCTTAACCCATCCAAGTGCAAGGTCATGCATCTGGATACTAGTAATTCACACAATATATATATATATTGGCTGGTTCAATTTTGGGCAAAACTACAGATGAGAAAGATTTAGGCATCATCATTTCAGATAAACATGCCATATACTAAACATCTGCATGAAGCTAAATGTAAAGCAAACAAAGTCATATGGTCCATTCTAAGAAATATTAGTTCCAGGACTCCGGAGGTGATGATGCCTTTGTTTTCATCTGGGTATGCTTCCCAATTATGATGCCCATATCGTAAATATGTTTGTAATTCATTAGAAGTGATATAGATGAAGTTTACCAAATGTTTATTAGGGTTGCAGACCATGTCTTATGATTCTAGGTTGCAAACCCTAAATCTTATGCAGTTAGCAACTCGTCGACTTGAGGTGACTTATTGTTGCTTTATGATATTGTTCAAGACCCTTATTTATTATGTGAATTGGGAATGCAACTTAAAGATAATTCACATGATACTCGTGAACACCCTCTACAACTGGTGGGCAAATCCTTTCAATCCTCTGATCGTAAATATTTTTTCACCTTAAGGATCATAGGTCCATGGAATAGATTGCCACTGTATGTTGTAGTTAGTGAAACCAAAAGCATTTTTAAGTATCGACTTGACAAGTTGCTCACCTCAGGCTTTGACCTGTCTTATTATTGTCTGGATTAGTAAAAGAGCAATTATGGGCAATTCCCCCAAGCTCTTTATTTCACCGTAGTAGTATGAACCCCACCCCCCCCACACACACACACACACACACTTTCTTACATTGAATACTTCCTTATGATTTCAGGACACAGGTAGGACTTGCTGCACTGTCCTTCCTTTGTTTTCTTGTTCTCAGTTGTTCAAATGTTGTACTTGACGTGGAACTTTCGTAAAAGAGCTTTTGTTCAAAGGTAATGTCCAAATCTCGAAATAAAGAAATAAATAAATGTATGCTTTAATGCTATTACTCCTGTTACTTTTGTGGTCCACATTTCTGTGGAACAGTGTCTTATAACATTAAGCAGTCACCTCCTCTCCACACACCCTAACCCTTCCCCCCCACACTCACACACACTCATACCCCAAGACAGTTTCTATTTTCCTGGTCTAGTTACAATACCAATGGTACATTTTACTGCATACTTGGATTTATTCACTTTCACTGTCACTGGTGATGACATTAACTCTCTTTCTTTTTTAGATTTATTGTTTATGCTCTAGAAAGTAAAAAAAAATCACCTGCATTTATTTATGTTACCTGTCTTACAGTGTCAGGCTATGAGGTTAACCTGGTTAAACAAATTATACTTTCCTGCAACTATGTTACATTAACATTACATGTAAAGCAAGCAATAACATAATGCAACTAAAATAAAAAAAAAGAAAGTGAAATAGAAAACAAAAAATATCTTACCCTGTGTGTGTGTGGGGTCTATTTATTACAAATTTCTGTGGGTATTATGTCACCTGGAGCTCTGCATTACTAAATGAAGTACTTTAATTTGTATTTATGCAACTGACCTGTGTGGAAATGAAATGAAATGTTTTCAGCTTTGAATGAAGGATGATAAAAGAATCCTTCCAAGGTACTTGATATATTAGATGATGGCTGTAGGTTCATGGGGACTGGTTGCAGAGGGTTGTACTCCACATCAGTACCACTGACCATGCTGGAAATTTTCTGCTGCTTTTTTTTGTTCAGACTGGAGTAGTCATTTATACTTTTATGTTTTTTATGACCAGTTATCTGTATTATCTCTGTGGGTGCAACGCCACAGTCATTCAGTTTATGTACCACATATTTGCGGGTGCTGTGGTTTGTTATTTTCTCCCGTTTCTAAACCAGCGTTTTTTAACATGGTTTTCAATATGGATGACAGCTTGTTTATTCCAATTGGCTGTTTTTTGTTCCATTGGACCCTGCTTTGGGACACTGGTTTGTTGGTATTGATTGCAAGAAAACACTGACTCTCAGGGGTCTTGGTGTGACCTGGTCTCTGTTTCATATGCCTGGAATATGTAGATGGGACATCTGTTTCTCTTGACTTCATTCTCATAGGCATTTCAACAGATTTTGTGACTGTCCTTTACATTCTGCCAGTTATTTTTGTCTGTCGCTCTGTGGAGTACTTCAGATATTGTGCACAGTTCTCATCTGTTTCAACTTTTATGTCACCCCATGTAAGATTTCTTGCTTCTGTACAGCCACGCATACCAATATGCGTGGACCACACTAGACAGACTGTTGATGGCAGACACTGCTGAGTGTGGGCCTAGTTGCTGCTTCTCATACAGTATATTGATAATGTCTTCTGACAGCTCATCAGAAGCATGCACTTCACAACCCAAACCCATGGATTTGAGCTGCTTTTATTTGGCTACTATTATTTTTCTCACAAGTTCAAAACATTTTTCTTTAGTTACAGATGCCTCGTAATTGCAGGAATGCAGATGTCGGTCTACACTTTGAAATATAGCTCTTAAGCTCACTGGCTCATAGAGGGTCCCATCCTTTTTTGCCTTCATAAAAAATCAGCCAGGAGGGTATTTAGTCTTCTTAGTTCTATCTTTTCTTCTGCTCTGGTTTAATTGTGTGATTCAGCTAAGTAGTTGTGCACCAGAATAAGATCATACTGAGTCTTTCTGACAGTGTTATTGTTCTCATTTTCCTGTATAAAAGACACCAGGCTCTCTTCTGTCAAGGTTAAACTGTTTGCTGTGCTGCTGTCATGGCCATTGATTTCACTAACATTAACTTTAGTGAGTACTAAGGTGTTGTTTTGTGCCACTTCACTGTTGGATAACTCTGGCTCTGAGTTTACCTCAATGTTATTTATTTCATTTGCTGGTGCCTGTTCTATGTTTTCAGAAGTTTCACTTACTGTCTCTGTTGTGTCCTCAAGTAGTGGCTCTACATCTCCCTCATAAACCGCAAGTGTGTTGAGCAGTACCATTTCAAGGCTAACATCCATTTTTACAATTTTATTTCAATTTTAACTTGTTTTTTTCTGGTTATGTATGGAATAGTTTTCAGTGTTGTGGCTAAGATTAAAGGGGTCCATTTTAACTGATGCCAGTCATTACTGCTGGGCACATGGTAGTTCCCCTAATTTATTTATTTTTTTTTTTTGCTTTTTGACTGTTTGCATTCTGTGACATGGGGCTGCTGTGCAGCTAGGCTGTTGGACTACACTGTCACTGAAAATACAATGGTTTCTTTATGTGGTGAGGCATACTTAGTGAAATCAAGTACATCAAGATTTGACTCCCTTTCACTGCTACTGACACTACTATTTATTCAAAACTATGTCCAATTTAGAACTGGCCCAGACAAAGCAAAACATTTGAATTACTGCCACTGGTTGTACTCAGGGAGGATGTGAGGAATGCATGATTTCTTGTTGTTATTGAGCGTCCTCTGGTGCCCGAGTTTCTAACTTGAACCTTTGTGTTTTGAAGGGGTTTTTTGTGGGGTTTTTTTTCTGTCTCTTGGGTCATTTTTTTTTATTCTTTGGGTTTGGGTTCAATGAGGTGAACTGCCACAGTCATGGTTTGTCCTGTCAGAAGAAATTGTGTCCTGATCTCTGATCAGCAGGCATACCTCTTTAGTGTTTGTTACTTTTGGGTATTTGTTTATTATTTGTGAGTGCACATTCAGCTGTTGCATAAATGAAGGGGATATGTTATGTACTTCACTTGCACTGCTACTGCTACTGCCACTGCTCATTACTCAAAACAAGGTCTGGCTCATCACACTGTTGAACCGCGATTGTGACAGACCCAAATGTGGAGATATGGCCTGTGACAAACCCCATTCATAAGATAAAAAGGCTATCTTATGAATCTGCTTCATCATCAAGATGGATACCACTTTTATATGAGGCATTTTACAGACACATTTATTGTATAGTTAGTTTTATTGTACGTGGACAAATAAAATCTATTTTCATATACTGTACTATAAGGGTGTGACATAGATGTTATTCGTGCTTATCTAAAACTTTTTTATTCAGTGGGCTGTAAAGTAAGGTTTGAGCTAGTCTTACATTGTTAATATGGTTTTATACATATTTTATGACATAGGGTTAAAGGCTTAGCCAAGTGCCCTTAATAAGAAATTGATATTTCAGCCTGTTGGTCTGACAATGCTGTAACTGTCACTGATCATGTTGTATATTAAGAATTGCATTTGCATTTATATCAGTTTGGATTTGTAATGCTAGTAACTTGTCAGGTTTGTCCTCAAATAAATAATAAATTGTTATTGATCTTAATGTCATGTTCTCAGCTTTACTTTGTGATATGTTATTATACTTTTCTTTAATACTCAGACCTGTTCTGAGATCATGTTCAGACCCCAAAATAACATATGAGTCCACTGCTTCTTTTAGTTCTAGTTCAAACTGAATAGCAGATTTCATTGAAGTTTTTTTTCTTCTTGAAGCTGACCAAGAGATAATCACTCCTCCTAAATGATAATAATAATGAACTTTATTTATATGTGCAATATCTAAAACCAAAGCACTGTACAAAGCTTTAAAACAGTTAAAACAGATAAAACAATAACCAGCCAATTCCAAACTAAACTATAAAACAGATGAGGGCAGGAAATTATATGGAATCACCAAAGGCCTGGCAGAACAAATAGGTCTTCAGGGCTGTCTTAAAACTCCCCATGGTCTGGCACACTCAAATCTGATGAGGTAGAAATTCCACAGGGTCAGGGCTATGAACATAAAAGCATGAGAACCAGATGTTTTCAGCCGTACCCTGGGAATCTCTAACAACCTCTCATCAGCAGAGCAGAGTGGGCGGCCAGGACAGTAAGGAACCAGGAGTTCTTGCAGGTAGTCTGGACCCAGTCTGTGTAGGGGCTTTGAAGGTCAGAAGACCAACCTTGGAGGTGATCCACCACTGAAAGGGGCAGCCAGTGCAGTTTTCACAGCACAGGAGTGATGTGGCTCGAACGAGGATCCCCAGTCAACAACCATGCCATAGCATTCTGCACCAGCTGCAAGTGGCAGATATTAACCCCCAGAAGCCCTAGGTAAAGGGAGTTACAGTAGTCCAGACACGAGGTCACAAAGACATAGATCAACATCAGAAGGTTTCCGGATGGAACAAGGTGCTTGACCTGAGCGATGTTCCTAAGATGGTAAAATGAAGACTTGACTACTGCAGGCACCTGTGAATGCAGTGTCAGCTTATCATCAAGGATCAACCCCAGGTTTTGCACCCACTCAGAGGAAGGCAGCTGACTACTCCTGAGCAAAAGCCCAGAAGGAAGCCCTGCTACCAACCCCCATATCTGGAGACCTGGATCCACGACCAGCACCTCAGTCTTATCAGAAATCAATTTCATCCAGCTGGATTTCATCCAGTCCTGTACTTCTGTGAGGCAGCTTTTAAAGGCTGAGATTGCACTAACCTGGTTGGGTGTGAAAGACAGGTAGAGCTGGGTATCATCTGCATAACAGTGAAACCTCAGCCAATACCATCTTACAATGCCTCCTAGAGGCAGCAGATACACCATGAACAACATTGAGGAGAGCACCAAGCCCTGAGGGACCCCACAGGGCAGGAAGAATGAGTCAGAGAAAAATAACCCAGACACCACCCTCTGAAACCTCTCAGAGAGGAATGATTGAAACCAACCGAGGACTGAACCAGCCAGGCCACAGATGACCCTCAGGCACTCAAGCAACACCTCATGGTCCACGGTGTTGAAAGCTGATGAGAGATTGAGGAGCACCAAGATGGAACGGCACTTCTGATCTCTAGCCATCAGGAGATCATCGAGCATTTGAACCAGAGCAGTCTCGGTACTATGCCTCTTCCGAAAACCGGACTGGAGAGAATCGTAGATATCATAGATGATAAGATGGTTCTCCAGCTGCAATGCAACTACTTTCTCAATCATCTTCCCTACAAAGGGAAGGTTAGAGATAGGTCTGTAGCTGGCCAAGCAGTTAGGGTCCAAAGAAGCTTTCTTATGGAGGGGTGTCACCACCACCTCCTTCAGGGTGCTAGGGAACTCACTGGTCCTTAAGGAGTGCCACACAATCTTGGCCAGGACAGGGCCAATAGAATCAATACACCCCAATATAAGGCATGTTGGGCCCAGGTCCAAACTACAGCATGTCAGCCACATATTCTGGACAATCCGCATGTTATCAATGATCTCCAGTTGGTCAAAAGAAGACCAAGAAAGCCAAGGTGCAATGGCCAAGCACTGGCCACCATCAACCCCCATAGAGTGGGCAGGTTGGATCTCCACCCTGATGTCAGCCAACTTTTCAGCAAAGAATCAAGTGAACTCATCACATTTAAGCTGTGAAAATGCACTTCAGACCTGCAGACAGGTTGGGTTGCACAACCTGTCCATGGTCTGAAAGCTGAGCTGGTCAGTTCTGAGCTGCAGCAATCTCCCCGGACAGAAACTCTGTCTTCTTACGGGTGATTGTGGATTGATAGACCTGATACTGTTCCATCAATCTAAGGTAGTCGGCATCTGGGGCAGATTTCCACCAGCATCACTCTAACCTTCATCCAACTTTTCTCAGTTCCTTCAGGGTCACATCAAACCAGGGGGACCGTGGGCAAAGAGAGAGAGGATGAACACAGACAGGAGCGAAAGAGTTCAGAGCTTCCATCACATCCTTATTATAGACCTGGACTAAGTCCTCTGGACTCCCGCTTGCACCCGGAAATCCCAATAGGTCTAATACCATGAACAGGCTATCATGGGTCACATCTCTCAAAGGTTGGTATCTGACCATCTCCACAGGAGCAGGCCTATAGAGAGAAGCCTGGAAATTAAACTTTATGGTGTGGTGATCAGACCATTCGACTGGTTCCACCTCCAAATCGGTGGTCTCCATCTCCAGGAGGAAAACCAGATTGAGTGAGTGACCATGCTCATGGGTTGCAGAGGCAACTACCTGTGTGAGGCCCAATGAACACATAAGCTGGAGGAAGTTCTGACCAAAATGTGAACATTCATCATTGACCCAAGCATTGAAGTCACCCAGTACCATCAGCCTGGCTGACTCAAATGCCATGTCGACAACAAAGTCCACGACTTCCTGCAGGAACAATTTCTCATCCTTGGGTGGACAGTAGACGAGAATGATCCTGCACTCCATACCTGTAACCACGATGCACTCAAATAATCTGGGTTCCTGAACTGGCACTCCCACAAGGCCCAATTCCAATCTAAAACATATTGCTACACCCCCACCCATGTTGTCCAATCTCGAGCAGTGTATCACCGAGAACCCAACCTAAATGGCTGCCTCCAAAATGGGGTCAGAATTATCATCCAGCCAGGTCTCAGTGATGCAAGCCAGATCAGTTGTCCCAACAAGATCAGCAATAATAGCCATCTTGTTCCCAATATATCTGGCATTGCACAACACCACTTGAGTCGGATGGGGCTCCGGAGATGACCGGGCCACCGGCCCAAAAACATTGGAGCCCTTGGGTATGGGGACCAGATGTGGAGGATGACATTCTGGAACCCATTTCACCCCAGGGTATCTCCTGGTCCTGACTACCCAATCCGACATCCCACTCAACACCCGTCGAGGCTTGGGACCCCAGCACCCCTCTGTCTCCTCCCTACTATTCCCAGAGCCCTGCAGCATCTACAAACCGCTGCCAACTAAAAAGGACAATTAAAAGGGTGAAGGTCCTGGAGCTCAGAGGAGGAGTAGCACCAGACCTGGGGAGCTGCCTGCCAGCACATCTTCAGCTCAACTACAGCTGCAAGAGAAAGCAGTAAATGAATATTTGTAAAACAATATAGGCAATACTCCCACTCAATCACCTCAATAGTCACATACACTCCTATACTCTAAAATCAGAATAAAGAAAAAATAAAGTTATACAGAATTACACAAGCCAGAATATAATTACTCAAAAGAAATGGAAAATGGAAGAAATCTGTTTCAGAAATATAAATGAGTCTGAGTTCTAATACCAGAGAGCTCTCACCACTCTGGTTAAAATGTTCACAGATGATCCGACCCCGACACCACCTCTCACATAATGAGGGTGAAACCACAAAGTCAGAAGCAATAACAATGTAGAAGTCACTATATGTGAATGCAATAAAAAATATGAGCAATCAAGAAGTCTCACAGTCAGATGAGTTATATTTCCCCCAACAACCACCTCTCATATGGTGGGGGAAAATCATGATTAAACCACAGGAAGTCTGAAATAATAATAGCACACAAAAAAGGAAAAGGAAACAGTGTGCACAGCACTCTCACTGCCCAAGTACCCACAGGATAGGGCCAGGGAGCAAATCAAGTCAGCTATCCCAGTGCAAATCACAAGCCAGGAGAAAGTCGGTCCACATTATCCAAAAGCACTAGAGCAAGGAGATGGATACCAGATCAACCAGTTCCTCAGGGCAGCATACAGTAAAAACTGTCCGCTTGTAACACTCGCTCCAGATAGTCCTCCTAGATAACTCCAGAGACCAAGTGGGGATCAAAACAGAGAGTACAATTTCAAGGCGGCTAATAATCACCCTTCACTGTGCAGAGCCAGGCTAGCTACATCCCAGACCACCCGCAATCCATGGCTACAGGCACCCTAGTAGACCAACTACAGTCAGTCCCCAAGGTGGCTTAGGGGAAGCCCCAATTCCCCTCTGGCCTGCCAGTGATCAGAACAAGGTGACTCTTTCCCAGTCCCAGGCACTACAAAGGGAGGCAGCCAGTAAACACGGGGGGGGTACCTCACCCGAACACTGTCAGTAAACAGTTCACCACCGTATAAAGACTGCGTTGATGTCCACAACAATTCATAAACCTCTACTGGATTAAGGCAGACTGTAATAGATCCCAAGAGCAGACCGGCCAAGTCCCAAAACTAGTGTGGGATAAGTAGAGAACAAACTGCTGGCCATGGGCTTATGGGCTGAGACAGCATAACCCAAAACTTTCCACAGATCAAGAGATGTAAGAAAAGCAAGCCATGAGCAGCTCTCCTAAATCTCCTCGATCTCTGATATTCGGGGAGAAGGATTAAGTCACAGGTGTGTAAACCCTGGAGATTTTCCACTAGTCAGATAGATAATGGCAGCTCTTCCAATCTCAGCGACTCAGGCAGGCAAAACTCAGTGACTAAGGCAGGTGAGAGAAGTGCACACAAAAAACAAAATAAAACCAAAACTACTGCTAGAACAAAACTTGAGTTACTGATTACTAAATTAAATGAAACAAAAAACTAACGCAGAATAAAAATAGCAAAATCAAACATCAACGCCAGCAGCAACTAAAATTCCCGCTTGTGACGGCAGGCCCAGTGTGGCCGCCATCTTCCACTGAATAACTGAGCTTACAAAGCATCCCAGAATAGATGGACGGGTACTTCCAAATTTCTGTTAAGTGGCAAAAGTTCTAGAATTCATTTTTTTAACCATATTAAAAATATTTTGATCTCACAGTGAAAGTGGATCTAACGTTCAGATCCTATACCCTTACTGTTAGTGCATCCATATTCAAGATTAGTAAAAGAGGAACATGATCTGATTTACAATTCCATAATCAATTTCAACAATCTTATGAGTTATGTTTTTAGATAATAATGAAAAACTCATTCTTGAGTCAGCCCAGTAGCATGGAGGGTTAAGGACTTGAATGCCTTACCTCCTGCCACACAGGTGATCCATGTTCAGGAATGAGCATGAAATACCAGGGTCAGCAGGGTGGCAGAGGATTGAGCATCCCAGGGATAACACTCCTCTCCTCTCTCAGGAAGAGTGGCCAACCCATCTATGCCCTTGGCTGCCAATGGGTGGAGGCCTGGTGGTAGTGCAGGTGGGAGCGACTCAAAGGGAGGGAGCTGCGGTGATGCAGGATGAGAGCCCCTCCATGCACATGTACTGGCACTGCAGCATGGGGACAGGACAAGAAAAGAGGAAAATATGGGGGGCTGGGCTTTGTGAAGCCCTGCCCATGTTTCAGTGGTCC
The DNA here is from genome assembly GCA_016271365.2 of Neoceratodus forsteri. Classification (NCBI taxonomy): domain Eukaryota; kingdom Metazoa; phylum Chordata; order Ceratodontiformes; family Ceratodontidae; genus Neoceratodus; species Neoceratodus forsteri. The sequence continues at coordinate 879,865,156 of CM028129.1, forward strand.
ACCATACCACTCCAGTTCCAGAGGTGAGAACTGGATATATCTACTGGGGGAGGATGGGCCTTGTCCTCCTACCCCATCATGAGGGGAATCCATGAGGGTTTGTGCTTCCTGGAGTGGAGGAGTTAAGGGATGATTGCTGGAGATGGGACAGGACTGACAGCTACCCAGGTCTGCTGCAGAGGTTAAAAACCCTTTGTGAAAAGAAAAACTATTTTTGAATGTGAGTCATGAACATCTGACTAGTAAGAATAAGAAAACATGTTGAACTTAGAAGGGTTGGTGACCTGAGGACTAAAATTACTAGTGTTTAATAAGAATTTGATTAGCTAACCTGATCATATATACAGTAGGTTAATTATTTCCCATTCCCCAAAAAAAGGTTTCTGAACATACTAACATACTAAAAGCCAGCAGAACATGCCTCATGGTCTGTCGTGTCTGCTCAGTAGCCAGCTCCCTACTGGGTGCTATTAAACAAATTATAGTACACAGATATGACTATCAGCTCTACTGTCATGTGCAAAGCAGAAGACCCTGTTCAGCAGGGTATACCATTCAAACAGCAATGGAAAATCAGCAAAGACCATTACAGCGACAGAATAGGCTGTTCACTGTAATGGTCTGCTGTTTGTCCTACACTGCTCTCTCCTGGGAGTTCGCCCCCTCCCTCAAACAACTCTGACTTAGAGTTAGCAATCTATTGTGCCAGGGCTTGCAGGGGGCAGAGCCCCTTGCATGGCGTGTGTGGGGGAAAAGCCCCCTGCAAAAATCACTTGTGTCCCCTGATGGCACAATGCCAGCTGTCGGCATTGTGCCATCGCTGTAATTCCGCCCAACAGAATTCCTATCAATCCGGCTTGGTGGAACCGTTCAGCAGATCTCAAAATACTGTACAATGTCATTTAATAATAATATAATAATAATAATAACATTTATTTAACAAAGCGCCTTTCAGAATTCCAAGGTACTGTGCATAATTAATACAGGTAAATCATATACAAATACACATCATAAAAAATCATAATAAAACAGAAAATGCCTTTCCCCATAGAAAAGTTTTTAGTGCCTGCTTAAAACTCCCCACCATCCTGCATTCTCAGAGCTGACGGGGCAGAGAATTCCAGAGGGTAGGTGCAGCAAATCCAAAAGCACGTGTACTGGTTGACTTCAAATTAACCCTCGGAATCTCCAGCAACCCCTCGTCAGCCGAACAGAGCTGTTGCACAGGAGTGTAAGGAACCAGGAGTTCTTTCAAGTAATCAGGACCCTGTCTGTGTAGGGCTTTGTAAGTCAATAGACCTACTTTGAAGGTGATCCGCCACTGTATTGGCAGCCAGTGCAGAGCGTGCAGCACAGGGGTGATGTGGGATCTCCTTGATGCCCCAGTCAACAAACATGCTGCCGCGTTCTGCACTAGCTGCAAGCGGCGGATATCAACCCCAGGAAGCCCTAGATAAAGGGAGTTGCAGTAATCGAGGCATGATGTCACAAAGACATTGACCAGAACAGGCAAGTCACTGGGTGGAACAAGGTGCTTAATCCTGGCAATGTTCCTAAGATGGAAAAAGGCTAGCTTGATGACTGCCGACACCTGATGATGAAGAGTCAGACCAGCATCAAGCTCCACTCCCAGGTTACCCACCTGTTCAGAGGTGAGAATCTGTGCCCCCTCCAGAACTAAGCCAGAAGAGAGCCCGGTCCTCAATCCCTCTACCCTATGATCCGGGTTTACAACCAAAACCTCAGTCTTTCCAGGGTTCAACTTTAGACCACTGGAATTCATCCAATCTTGGATTTCTGTGAGGCAGTTATTCAGTACTGAGATAGCCCCAATGTGGTTTGGTGCAAAAGACAGGTAGAGCTGGGTATCATCAGCATAGGAGTGAAACCTCAGCTCATACCATCTTACAATGTCTCTGAGGGGTAGCATATATACTGCGAACAACATGGGGGACAGCACCAAACCCTGAGGTACCCCGCAAGGCAGAGAGAAAGCCCTGGATGAAAACAAACCCAAGACCACCCTCTGCATTCTCCCAGCGAGGAAAGATGAAAACCATCTGAAGACTGTACCCGACAGCCCACAGATGAACCTCAGGCTTTTGAGCAGAACCCCATGATCCACAGTATCAAAAGCTGATGATAGATCTAGGAGAACCAAGATAGAATGGTATCTCCAATCTCTCACCATCAGGAGATCACTGAGCACCCGAACAAGAGCAATCTCAGTACTATGCCTCTTACAAAAACCAGATTGGAGAGGTTCATATAAATTATGAACGGTTAAATGGTTATCCAATTGAGCAGCCACAATTTTCTCAATAACCTTCCCCACAAAAGGGAGGTTAGAGATAGGCCTGTAGTTTGCTAGGTTCTCTGGGTCTAAAGAAGCTTTTTTCAGAAGGGGGATCACCACCCCCTCCTTCAGGGAGCTAGGAAACTCACCCATATCCAGACAATCCGAGTTAAGACTGGGCCAATAATCTCACTACAACCCAGAATCAAGGAAGTAGGGCCAGGGTCTAAACTACAGCATGTGGGATGCATCTCCTGGACAATCCTCATAATGTCTACAAAGTCCAGCAGGTCAAAGGTACTCCGGGATCTGCGACAGAGCAGCGATCAACAGCAACCCCCTTAGAATGAAGCTGGAGGAACCCTCTCCTGATGTCGTTGACCTTGTTCACAAAGAAGTGAGCAATCTCATCACAATCAGATTGAGTAAAGACTCGACAGAGCTGCTGACAGGCTGGGTTGCACAGCCTGTCAACAGTTTTGAAGAGTTGAGCCGGTCGATTCCATGTGACAGAAATTTCCTTGGACAGGAATTGTGCCTTCTTATGGGAAATTTCTGTTTGGTAGAGTTTATAATGCTCTATCAAAATAAGGTGGTCAGCATCAGCGGCGGTCTTCCTCCAGTGATGCTCCAATCTACACCCCAATTTCCACAACTCTCTCAGAGCTCTGTCAAACTACGGGGCTCCAGGGCGACGCAGAAGGGGGCGAACATGGACAGGAGCAATCTGATCGAGAGCTGAAGATATGGCCCTATTATAGGCCACTACCTACTGCTCAGGATCAGTGCAAGACTCGTCCAACAATGAGAGGTCAATAACCACCATCAGGTCTTCAGGGACCATGTCCCGGAAAGGGCGGTACCTGACCAACTCCACAGGGGCCGACCTACCCGGGGGGGGCCTCAAAATTGAACCCAACTGAGTAATGATCAGACCAACTGACTGGTTCCACCACTAAATCGGAGGTCTTGATCTCCAGGAGGAAGGCCAGGTCAAAAGAGTGACCTCCCTTGTGTGTAGCTGAGGAAACAACCTGTGTAAAGCCCTGAGATGTCATCGCCTGGAGGAAATGTTGACCACTGATGACTTATAAACCACAACACTAGAGTCCATAGTTCTTATAAGGCACTGGATGAGGAGTTTTTCTTTTTAATTTTGTCTCTGGTAGGAAGTTTCTCCTGTGTCTGTAGAGGAAGCCAGTTCTTGTATTAACTGCTCTAGCTAGATGGTCCACATGATCAGCGAATCACAGGGTACTGGGAAGGATTAGGCCAAGGTATTTAAAGAGACCCTACAAGTTTAGTGCATTTGTGAATTGCGCTACATGTTGTGGTGCTATACCTCACTGAAACAACATCCCTGTATAGATAATTAAATTTTCGTCACTAGTTTTGAAGTGGAAGGGATATAATTTGGCTCTCCCCCAATCTCTTCCACTTCCTGGTTAGATGGCACCATCCCACTCTGCCCCCATGCTCAGGCACTTAATGATGTGTGCCCAGGGAGAGCGCAGGGATGAGCCCCATTGAAATCAGTGGGGTCAGTTTTACATATGTTTTTATGGACAAATATGGCCAGGTGGAGAGCAATCACGGACCTCGTTCGACTAACAAGGGCCTTGTTAGTTGACCAGTGTCCATGATTGTTCTCCACCTGGCCATATTTGTCCATAAAAATAAATGTAAAACTGACCCCATTGATTTCAATGGAGCATGTTCCTGTGCTCTCCCTGGGCACATGTCATTAAGTGCCTGAGTAGGGTGGTGCCATCAAATCAGAATGTGGAAGGGATCATAAAGAGCTAAATTGTGATCCCTTCCATTTCAAAACTAGTGCAGAAAATGTAATTAGCTAAACACAGACAATGTTTCAGTGAGGTAAGGCACCACAATATGTGATGCATGTCAGTAACTTGGGGAGTCTCTTTAAAGGTTTTTACCTGCTTGAGAGTGGCACCAGTCAAGGTAGAAATGATAAAATCAGGAGAGAGATCAGTCTTATTACAGATGCCAAACAACACACATTTTGTCTTCTTCTGCTTCATGACAAGAAGGTTATCTGTGTACTGTACCAGGTCTGTATGGAGTTAAAGCCATCCTAAAGCATCAGCCTTAGGTGCTCTAGATTCTTGTTACTGGAGAAAATAACAGCATCATCTGCACACATAAGTATGTTGGAAGGTTTGAAGACAGCAGGTAAGTTATTCAGAAATAGTTAAATAGCAAGGGCCCAAGTATGGAACCCTGGAGGACCCAGACAGTAACTGACCTGTCATCTGACGGTGCATTTCAACATTTTACTGATCAGTATCTACAGGACAAGTAGTCCTTAAAAAAGCAGACGATGCCTACAGAAATGCCAAGATATTGTAGCTTCTGACAGAGGAGGCCATGGTTGACATAGTCAAATGCTTCAGTTACTGTAGATACAGATCAAGCCAATTCTCTATGGTCTAGCACATTATGTACTGATCTGGTGAACTCCGGTAGTGCAGTCATCATGCTGAAATTCTTCCTGAACCCATGCTGCTCTTTGGTCTGGAAATAATGTCAGCTCAGAAAATCCAGGCAATAATAATTCACTATCCTCCCTAGTATTTTAGATAAGGGAGGGAAGATAGAAATTGGACAATATTTGGTGGACAAGTTAGCATCTCCACCCTTGAAAACAGGCACTACATAAGACTTTTTCCAGATATCTGATACTTTACCAGTGGCCACGGACAGATTTAAAATTTGCTGCGGGTGGTAAGTTCTCTAATTCCAAACTTGAGAAGCTTTATGTCTGTGTATCAGGGCCAAATCGGGTCTTAATTTTAAACTTGGTTAGGTAGCCATATACATCAGCCCAAGCAAGTTGCTTGAAATTGAACTTGGGTCATTTCACCAGGTATAGCTCCTAGTAAGGCAGGGTGGGTGTTACAGTATGGTCACATATATATACCAATAGATTGTTATGTTTTCTTAAAAGCATCAGCTATACACTTATCTCCATTAATACTGAAACCACCATGGCGATAGTGTTGGGAAGTGATATTTTGGAGTTTCCTTGAGTTCACTGATGCTACCCCAGAGCTTTTAGGGTTGGTTAAGCAAATGCTTTCTGATTGGTTTTGTAATACTCAGCCTTGGCTTTCCTGATGCACATTTTCATGGATTTGTGCAACTCATTGTACTTTTGGAGACAATTAAAGTGGCCTTGTTCTTTATAAAGATTACAGGCTCTGTCATTCTCCAAGACATGGACTTACTAGCAGTAGTAGTAAGTAGTAGCAACATATTTTATTCATGAGTTCATGAACAAGGATAAGCTCGATTGAGCCAAGGCTTATTTACAACGAGGTCCCATTGCACAATTTTCAGTAATACAACATTACAGGTTACAATAACAATAAAACTTTGTCTGTACATAGACATAAAATTACCTTATACGCAGCAACAGTTAATTAGTTTAGCAGCACACACATGATTGTTTACACTTTTTGTCACACCACCCTTTTATCTCATACAACAGGGTTGTAGCAGGCTTGAGAGTTGCCTTGCCTAACTATTGGCTTGAGCAGGGTAACAATATTTCAGACCCTGCTAAACTAGAGAATAAAGTAAGCAAGGGCTACATTGACATCACATGTATGGGTTAGGAAAGACCAATCAATTTGTTGCAGGAGGGCTTGGAAGTAGCAGAGCTTGTGAGTGCAAAAACATGGGTGGTTATGATGGTAGGTTCATTTTCATAGACCTTAGCTGACAGGCGAGTGATCACTTAGGAAGTTTGGCAGGATAGCACTAGAAATTATTTTGTCACTATATGACTGACCAGTACCCAATCAAGTAGAGTTGCAGTACCAGTTTTATAATTTACTCTGGTGGGTTTGGTAATAACTTGAGTAAGGAAGACATTTGACAATTTTCTCTGTAATCCTTGCTGTTACTGGCTAGCCAGTTACAGTTAAAGCTGCCAACAACAATTTTCCTGAAGATTTAGATTCGAGACAGCATTGGCAAAGCAGTCAAAATTGTAAACATGGAGCCCTTTATCTAATGGGCCTATCAGAGTAAGACCTCTAGGTCCTGAAAATTGAGTGGTTTGATAAAAAAAAAAACCTTGGGAGCTTTCACCTATAGTTTGGATAATAGGCCACCCTGTGAGCTCGATCCAGCTCAACCTTTGCATTTGGATACATTCTTCCGAGGGCTTCATTTATCAATTTCTCAAAGCAACTAAGCGGATCTGTGCCTTCACTATCTTTTGGGACCCCTCCCAATTTTAATTAAGATCTCCAGACACTTGCTTCCAAATCTTGCACTTTCCCTGTCAGGGCTGCTAACTCCAAAGTGTGCACCTTAAAGGGACACTGTCAACCTTTTTTTGCATCATATTGTTTATAGTTAAAAGCTCACATTTTATGATTGTTTACCTTCTCTAAAATTCATTGATGTTGCTGGTTGTTATGTCTGCCTCCCTGCTTAGAAGAACTGAAATGCATGCTAATGTATAGTTATAAGCAACCTTGCTTTGTTTCAAATCCTGAATGTAGTCTTACTGAGTACTTCCTGAACATCAGAAACACCCTCAAACAGTGAAGTTACTCATGATACAATAGCCTCAAAAACTCCCACTGTATAATGAGTGGATATACAGTGCTGGAGGCATTCTCAAGTCCAGGAAAGATGCAGTTGCAGTTGATCAAGCAATGTAAACAAACATCTTTTTGTGTGGTAACACCAGTATGCAGGGCAGTCCATTTTTCACTTTTTAAAAGGAAAACATAATCAGAATAAAAAAAAAACAGCTACATCAGAAGTCTCTACAGAATATGAACAATCATAATGTGTTTTTTAAATTAGGGACACTCTGAGGCCTAAGGGGGTTGTCAGTGTCACTTTAATAGAAATCTCTACATGACCCAGTTTATCCTCCAGATCTCTTATTTTCTGTCCTACTTCATTCATTCTTAAATTGAATGTTTCCACCTTTCCTACTAAACCAGAGATAGAAGCCTCAAAAAGTTCAGTTAAGTCCGGCATTTGGTTAAACCCCTATCTAACCTCTTGAATTAACAATTTGGGTTGTGCAGCTTGTGCAGTAGTGACAGTGTGCACTGTGACATCCAGCTCTTCATTAGTTTCTTTTATTATGATGAGATAATTTTAAACAGTGCTTCTATCAAATCAAGCAAATGCAAAAAGTGTGCACAAGGATATGAGGAGTTCACGAATAAAGCAAAATAATTGTAAACAAAGAATTCGGGCAGTCACTATCTCAGGTAGAAAACAGACTCCCACAGCACTAATGATATTTAACATTCATTTATTTACATAAGACTGTAGTGTTGCACACCTCACAAAAACATGTCTCACCTGATGCGTTTTGGACAGTATCTGTCCTTTATCAAAGGTTAACCTGTTCAAAACGTGTCAGGCAGGATGTGTTTATGTGGAGTGTGCAACACTCTGACCTTATGTCAACAAATTACTTTTAAATGTTATTAGAGCTGTTGGTGTCCATTTTCTACCTGAGGTGGTGACTGCTTCTATCAAATGCTGGCCTGGTTGTGGAAGCAACCTTATGCTTGATCCCTTTCAGTTGCTGTGGAATAACCATCATGCCCAATTTAGACACTGTTCTGAGCCTTTCTCTTGCTGACTCACTAGCCCTGCTGTTTCTGGACTTAAATCATGGTGCTCTACCACATCACCTATGCTGTTAACAAATTTAGGCTCATTTACTAATGGCGCTAACCTTGTTTTTCAGGTTTCCAGATTTTCCCACTCATCTCCAGCAGAGCTAAATTTCAAACTATTTGAGCCAGTCAGGCAGCTCCTTTTATCTTGCAAATTCATTTACATAATGTTTTCTATGAACCCAAGATCATTGGGACTAGGTGTCCCTGTTTTGATTACTAATCTTCTGTTCAAGTTTCCTAGCTACTCTCCTCTTTGAAAGCATGCAGCATCACAACACACAGTGGACTATTTATGTAAAAACGTGGTGAACATTAACTATGCTCTTTTCCCATTCATTTTTATTTATTTATTTATTAGGATCTAAGATTAAATGCTTTTGAGCTGAGGGCTCTTTTACAAAGCTTCCACATCGATAGGAGGGAAGACAGCATCACATGGGTTCAAGCAACATAGCGTATAAAAACATGTACAATATATACATTAATTACAATTGATTATTCAAGCAGGTTAATATTAGCAAAAGAAAAAAAGCAAAAAAAAACTATAGAGCGTAAAACACCCATAGGGTTGCGTTTACAGTAAGATTATAGAAGAGGATAGTTGCAGGTAGAAGGTTGGAGTCAGTTCGCTGAGGCAGTAGTTAGCGGAGAGAAGAAGTAGGTGATAGGGAAGAGGGGGGCTAAGAGATGATGGGAGAGGGGAGTAGGGTGGAAAGTGGAGTTGCTGCAGTCATGGACCTTGTCAAGAGAGACGTGAGTGGTGAATGCATGAGGCAGGTGGCCAAGCAGAGTTTTGAGCCACCAAGTGGAGGTAGGGCAGGGAGTGTAGGAGGTGGTGGAGATGGCCTGGGCATGCCATGATGGGAGCCGCATATAGGTAGGTCAGAGCCCTGAGGCATAGGGACTAGTAGTAACAGTCACAGGCGTTGGATGCAGAAAGCTGCAGGTGTAGTAGTCTCTTGAAGGGGCCCAGAGTAGGTTGAGTGGAGATGTCTTGGCTGAGGGCATTAAACCAGAAGGGTGCGCTGTAGGCAAAAGAGCACTGACCTGCATCATTCAAAGACAAGGAACATGGTAGAGGTGGGTGCTAGCACTTCTTGTCCGTTGTGTGTTGCTGTTGTGTGGCTGAAGTAGGTTTTCTGTGCCATGGGGAGAATTCCTAATAGCACCTTTTTCGCCAACAGGCAGGTTTGGTAGTGTTACCTCCCACTAAGTTGAAGCAAGCCCATTTACGCATAGAGGTCACAGGTAAGGGTGAGACACTCAGCTCCAGTGAGCAGCCTGCAGGCCTTATTCAGTGCTACCGATATTCTGCGGAGGGTGGTGGGACTAGCAGCACCGTAGATGACCAAACTGTAGTCTATGACAGAAAGGACAGATCTGTTTATCACTAGTCTAAGACTGTCTGAGGTGAGATAGTGCTTGTGCCTGTGGAGGAGACCGAATTTGTAGCTGACAGTCCTAGCCACATTGCTGATGTGCTGGTCATAGGCCATTCTTTATCCTAGCAGTTTTAAATCAAACATTTAAAGAACTTTCTGCATTTTTAGTGTACAGTAGCGTTCTATTATTATTATTATTACTATTAGTTTGTGGCTCAAACTCTCAGCTTTCTCATGTCTGAATTTTCCCTCTAGTAAATGATCAAGAACCCCAAGTTGCTATTTTTTGACAATCTAACATCCTCCTCTGTCACACAGTTCTCAGCTTCTTTTATAAATTAATTGACAGATATTCAAATTGTCACAACATTCATATAGTATTACCACCACTTTCATTTGCCCTTTAAGTATTTCTGATTTTTGAGAGGATTTTACATAAACTCTTTTTCAACTAGGTTGGTCAAGCTACCTTCCCCTTATTTGGGGAGCGGGTCAGTTGCTCACTTGCTTCAAGCAGGGCTAAAATACACTTATTCCCATTTCAACTCTGCCAGTGCAGCTGATCCATCCTCTGTTTTCAGCTCATTCTTCCATATTTGGCCAGATGCTCTCTCACTATGCTCTCTCACCTACTTTACAGTCTTTACTCTATTTTTTTTTATATTTTTTGGAGGTAATTGAATGACACCTCAACACTACTTAAATAAGCACTCCAGTTCTTCTCAGGGCTGCCCACCTCTTTGGACCTTTGAATCTGCAGTCTCTCTCCCATGTCATCAACAAAGTCACTGTTCGCAAACCATGGGTACATATCAAATTAATTTGTTAGTTACATTATATTTGGTGCTCATCGCCATGTTGGGAGGCACTCTGTCTCCTGCTTTGTCTTTTTCATGATAGCAGGACTGAGGTGGTAAGTTCCTACTTCTTCCCCTTGCTCCTAGTGCAGGCCACAGCTAGATCTCCAAGATAGGGTACTTAACATACACAGCGCCCGCTCCTGTCTTATAAGGGCCACACTGCTGTGTGGCTTTGAGATTTGGGGCAGAGCAGTTCTCCAACTCTCCCAGTATCACAGATAAAACTGTAAATGTGTATTATTTCCACTGGTGTGACATAATTTTTCATTTAAAAAAATATAAGGTCAGCTGGAGAACCAGGGACCCACTACATACCAGGGAAAAACAAATCTAAATTCTCAACAGAATGGCTATGTGTTCCTTATTGTTCTCAACATGAATGTTCATTTCTCTTTTAATAGCATTTCACTTTTTCAATTCCTCAAACCCTAATTCCTGTTAGATATCGTAAATATTTAAATCATTTGTAATACAATACATGCTACTCCTAGGTCCCTTGTACATTCTCATGTTTTCTGTTTTCTTTCAAATCCTGAAAGGCTGGTGTCAGAGGAATGCCCCCTTAAGATAAGAACAAACAAAAAAGTATGCATACTTGTCAGAAACATCATAGAACCCCGAAACACATGGCATAAAGGTTGGACAATTACTGATGGAGGGCCTTTTGCAAGTACAAACATGCTTAACACTTATATGCCACTGAAAACCTTTATGCACATCTTTCAGAACTGGGCACTTTTATTTAAATGCATTGATAATCATTCCTAAATCCACTGTTGCCTGTTCATCTTGCCTTTTTGACTGTCAAAAGGGTAAATGGTCACATTATTCTTAGAGGACAATCCCCTGCAGACAAACAGTTAAATGCAGAATCAGTTTGTTGACTGACAAAAACATTAGTCATGGAAAGCTTTTCATAATTATACACACCCTGTTGTGATTATTTACTGAAAACAAATGGTTTGTCTTGTTAAAAACAACATGTTTGTTTGCATAGCTCATATCCTTTATGTGCTCATCAGTTCTTTATTTTTTCTTTGTGGTTGTGTTGAAATAAAATAAAAATGTGGTTTAAGCCTTAAGAGAGAAGGAAGCTTAGAGATTATTAGGAAATTCACAGAGGTGCTGTTTTTAATTTCTATTATTTTTGTTTCAGATGTCTTCCATGTGTTTCTGCTTACATATTCTATTATGTGTACATACTAAATCAACCCTGCCAGTTGCCACAGTGTCAGAAATTAATAAGTTTATTAGCTTCTTCATCAGCATAGTAGGAACAATGCCAATAATATATTTACTAACTAGTTTACTGGGTACTATTTTAAAGTAGAACTGCTAGAAGTACAGTCCAGCAGACTGGCCCAGTTGCATGGAGGGCTGAGGAATCCTTGCCTTACCTCCTGCCATGCTGGCAACCCGTGTTCACGGTACGAATGGGTCGCCTGGGGTCAACCGGGGGGAGAGAGAGGCTCAGGCATCCAGAGGACAGCTCTCCTCTCCCTGGTAGGGACAGTTGGCTGCCCACTGCATGACTGCACCCAGATGGAGGCCTCAGGTTAGAGTGTCATCTGCAAAGAGACAAACCTTCCCCTCCAGACCTTCTGCAATGTCACTTATAAAGACATTAAAGAGGACAGGCACCAGCACGGATCCTGTGGCACCACGCTGGTTACCCCTCTCTCCTCAGATTAAACGTCATTTACCACCACCTTCTGTGCCCTGTCACTCAACCAGTTTCTGACCCAGTTTACCACTTTGGGGCCCACTCCCAAGCTGCCCAACATATTTATCAACTTCCTATGTGGGTTGTGTTGAAGGCATTGCTGAAATCTAAGTAGGTCACATCCACCACCCTTCCCTGATCTACGTCCCTGGTCACCCAGTCAATGAAATCTATCAGATTTGTTTGACAAGACCTTCCTGCTATGAATCCATGCTGCCTCAGTTCCAGTGCTCTGCAGGATTCAAGAAACATCACAATCATTTCCTTTAGGAGTGACTCTATTAATTTCCCCACCACCGAGATCAGGCTCACTGGCCTGTAGTTGCCAGCCTCCTCTCTGTTCCTACTTTGTGGAGAGGTATTACATTCTCCCCCCTCCTCCATTCCCCTGGAACCACTCCTGTCTCTATTGATTTGTTGAATAAGGCTGTTAGTGGTGCTGCTAGAGCCTTTCTAAGTTCTTTTAATATTCTGGGATATATCCCATCCGGCCCCCTAGCCTTGTCCCATTTCAGATTCTTGAGTTCCTTTAGGACTCTTTTCTCCATAAATGGGCTGATATCCACCTCTCTCCTATTGGAGCTCCTACCACCCAATAGTGGTCCTACTCCATCCCCTTCTTCTGTGAATACTGAATGAAAATATTTGTTTAGGATTGTTGCTTTTTCTAGGTTCCCCTCCACACACACCCTCACTCCCTTTGCATGCTTTAGATTTCCAATGTTCCAATACAATGGTTTTGCAGCCCTCCCGAGACAAATTGTTAGTACCTCTTACTCTGCTTAGCTTCAGAAGTAGCACAAAACCAGGATCACATGGTTTTGGAATATTCTGGAACACATACAGTAGAAGTCAGTTGACTTGCCCACAGCTGTGCCCATTGGTGATATTAACCATGGGAGATACTAGGGTAGTAGATGAGTGGTATGTGTTTATAGTATGGTAGGGAGGGGGCACAGTATCTCTAGACAGGAACATAAGAAGTGTCTTAAATAGCTATTTTAGCAGGTAAGTTCTAAATCAGGAGCAGCCCCATACCATTAGTGGGAAATGGTATTGCTATGAATTCCTCTCTAAGGGCCTTGCTCTAGGTACTGTAGTATTAATGACAACTAGGTTATCTCCAATGCAAGCCAGATGGCATTATATAAGTAGTACAGGAGTAAAGCATTTGTCTCTATTGCATGGTGAGAAATCAATGAATGAACTGAAAAATTAGGTATGTGTCCCTTCGTAATCACAAAATAATTACTAAGGAGCATTTTTAATATCTGGATACCAGGCTCTTAAAACTGTGTTACAACTACCCATTTGTAATTTTGCTTTATGATTGCACAATTGTAATCTGTGTCTGTCAATCAAGCTGAGCAGTGTAGCAAAATCACACAAATGCTGCCAGTGAAAAAAAAAATCTAAACAATTCACAGAAAATCCCATTTACTGTTCTGTAAACAGTCCTGTACCTTGGTTTTTCAGTCAAACAGTTTCCAGGTTCCACAGCTTATTTATTAATCTAAGCAAATCTTCAAAACCTACACTGATTCAAAATGCTCCACAAGTAACTGAAGGAAAATCTCCAGCATTTTAATATCTGTACATGGTTCACATAACTTACCAATCTTGTAGATCTGCTGCACAGCTGATTGTTTACGCTTGCATCGTGTCACTTTATAATGTATCATGTATTAATGTATTTTATATACTTGTACCTTGCACCACTGTCTTAACTTGTATTCTTCTGTACCCAAGTAATGCCTGAAAAAGATGCCTGGCATCAGCCACCTACTCAGTTATTAAAATAAATAAGTAAACACATACATTCATAAAATAAATTATAAACAACATATAGGCAGGTGTGTATAAGTTAGACATTTACACACACCCTTGGTGTGGGATCATTTTATAAACCCATTAAGCTTAGTTCTCAGGATTTATGTAGCATCCCACACCTCAGATGTGTGCAAAATTCTGGTAACACACACTCACCCAAGTATTATTCTTTATTTATTCAGCTCTTTAAGTTTACTAAAGAATACATTTTTGAATGTTAGTTCACCATTCAAGTGTTTGCAATAGTTTTTAAAATTCATCCATGAAGCATGTAGGGCAAGTCTGATGAGAATTGTCTAACCTTGCTGTACGTCATGGCAACACAGTCTTTAAATAGTGACATATTATATGGTATTACAAGCACAACAATTATGGAGTCAATTGACAGATTAAGTATTTGGAATTACACAGAAGAAAGTTGTTTTAAATTATAGTAGATACGTCCTCTGAAAGGTACAAAACACTCAACTGGGCTTGATCCAGGGTACTGACAATACCACTCTTACGTAAACAGGATACAAAAGAGAAAAGGGAGTGCACACACCCTCCAACAGACACACAGAATTAGCCAAATTGAGGACCAAAAGTAAGTGTATTTAAAATATGCAAAAAAGCAGAGAGCCCTACAAGACAGCTGCCCTAAGATGCCCCAAAACAGATAGAATAGAAAAACAGAATTTGTTGGCAGAAAAGGATCAGTAGATCTATCCAGTCTGCTTTGTTTTTCCCTGCCTTATTCTGACACCTCAGGCCCTATTTGGTATCCAGCATCCCTCACACTTCCTCTTCCTCTGCTTATTATGACCATATGCCTAACCCACGCATGATTGAAGCTCCACACTGTTTTCACCTCTGCCACCTCTTCTGGCAAGCTATTCCAGGCATCCACCACCCTTTCTGTGAAGAAGTATTTGCTCACATTCCTCTTAAGCTTTTACCTCTTCTAGCTTCATTGCATGCCTTATTGTTCTAGTACTTTTCCTCCTCTGAAACAGACTCCCCCATCTGCACCTTGTTCACCTCTGCAAGGTATTTATATGTCTCAATTATGTCCCATCTCATTTTCCAATCTCCCAGATAGTACATGTGAGGTTCTGCAGCCTCTCCTCCTGTGGCTTCTCATGCAATTCCTTCACCATTTTGGTAGTCCTCCTCTGGACTGGTTCCACCCTGTCAATGTCCTTGTGGAGGTGTGGCGTCCCGAACTGGACACAGTACTCTAGGTGGTATCTCCCTGGTGAGCAATATATTGGCAACACTACATCTCTTCTCCTGCTAGAATGCCTCCTTCCTATGCACCCCAACATCCCACTAGCCTTGCCTACTGCCTTGTCACATTACCATGACACCTTAAGATCATCAGATATGATTACCCCAAGGACCCTTTCATGCTTGTTGACTGTCAGTACCTCCCATCTCATGCACAGCTCCAAGATGTCCACTGACCTAATGTTTTACACTCTCACTCTTCTGCTTCTTCTGAATAAGTCTATTTTGGAGCTGCGTGCACTGTCTTTAATTTTATTGTATCCTGCTCTGAAATCTGTATGTTCCATTCAAGGTTGCAAAGCAATGATAACAGATAAAATGGGCTTGATTCTGCAATCAAAGACAGTGTGTCTGTTGGAGTGAGTGTCTTAAAATTTGGTAATGTATCTAGTTAATGGATTACATTATAGAATGAAGGGTAAATGGAAAGGCAAGGAAACCTGGGATAATTAATTTTTTTTTAGGCTAAATGCTGTTTCCTCTGGTTCACTGCTTCTTCCACCCCAGTCATTCAGGATACCATGGCTTCATTTTTACCTCCAGTCTGAATGGCATATGAGTTACTGCCTTTGAAATCAACACCACTGATGCTGTATGGTATGCCAGCATGGGATGCATGAATGCCAAGTGGCCCACACCCCACCCTCTAGTCAAGTGCTTCACATTCAAAACCCATTTGTCACCTCTGGCAGATACCTAAGTCTCAGATATGTTTCTATGAAGAAACAAAAATACTCATAAATATGAAGAAGCAATAGGAGTCAGGAATGTTGCAGACCCCTTCACTGGCTTCTGGACTGTTACTTGCTACAGTCTACTTTAGGAAATACAGTGGAGATAGTCATGATTCAATGCAATGTTACAGGACACTGGGTGACAAAAGGGATTGACTGCTGTTGCAATTGCCTTGTTTCCTGCAGTAACTTTTCTACAGTATTCTGTCACTTTGTGTTGCATACTGGTGAGCTCCACAGTAGATCTTTATGGACAAGTAATGCTAATTCAAAGGCCGAGGTGCAATGAAAATGAAGTACTGATTTCCATCCAATTCAATTAAGTAGATCAAGATAATTGTGGCTTAAATTAGCTGCCCTGTCCTTACACAAAACCATATTTGGATGGGTCTCATTTACCTTGTGCAAATGAAAGGAGACTCATTCTCATCACTTGCACATGCTAGTTCAACAACTTTCTACAAATTCATCTGAACTGAACAAACAGCACATTTTAATGTACACTTAGACAACCACTGAATATCAAGCCCTAGCTGGTAGCACAGTTATCTTTGGGAAAGGAATACTTTTGGGTTCAAGTTCCAGACTGGGACTTGAGCTCATATTGGGCAACACAGTACTGTGTAGGTGATCCACTGTTTGATATGTTGTCCTTTGGATAAAATGTTAGTCCCTTCTACAAATTTCAGATACTTGCTTGCACAGGTTTTATAGATCACGTAGCATGGCATGTGAAGAGCTGGGATTCACCTTGCTGTCATGGCCACTGTGCTGTCTCAATTAACTGGACTATGTATGAATGCCTACTGACAAAACTATCTTAAGCTGTTCATAGGAGATTGCTGAGCACATTATAGGTGACATGTTTACTCATGTAACATTCTTAGCAGGTATCTCATTCATTACTCTCTAAACCACTTTCAGGATACTGTATTAGCCAAAGTCACTGTAATACAGAAACAAATACATGGGTGGGTGGGCATAATCGGAATTCTGCGCACACACAAGGCATGGGATGCTACATAAACCCCAAGAGTGAAGCTCGAGGAGTTTGTAAAAGCATCACACACTGAGGGTGTGTGTAAAATTCTGAGTTACATCCATCCATTCATGTTTTGTTTATAATAGTCACTAGTGGAGCATTTTTAATCAGTATAGGTTTTGAAGATTTGCTTAGATGAATAGATAAGCTCTAGAACCCAAAAACTGTTTGACTGAAAACCCGAGGTACAATTTTGTTTACAGCGCAGTACATTTTTTTTCTATGAAGTATTTTGATTTTTTTTTTTATGGGTGGCATTTGTGTGACTTTTTTTTGGTAGACTTTCTCTCCAGTTGTTGGCACTGCATATCTCCCTCAGGAGAGACCTCTCCTGATTGGCACCTATTACACACCTGAAACCCCCTTGACCAGGAAATTGGGTGCTGGACTCCCTTCCAACTGCAGTCCCAGGAGAGAAGAAGGAGCTTCACTCACACTGAGCTCAGTGTGAGCTTGACTGACAATCACTGATTACAACCAGGCAGTTTAAACATCATTTTTTAGAACCTGTTATCCAGGTATTAAAAATGCTCCCTAGTAATTATAATCAAATAACTTTGCTATACAGTACAACATAGTATAAATCTTGGAGTTTCTTCAGATCTGACAAATATTCCAGGAAGGTTTAAAGAGGTAATACAAAAGTACAGATTCCTTCCCAAAGTGATTATTCCCAATGTGATTGTAGACATCTAGTGTCACATCACTGCTACTGTGAAGTATGGATCAAAGATAACAGAAAGCTTAAATAAACATCACCTGTTCACTGTTAAAGGGTTTCAAAAAAGAAGAAAGATGTTGAAAGGAATTATCATGCCCTTAGTCATCTTTCAGTTGATTTGCATCACAGCATGACTTGAATCTTCAATCGGGGAATGTATAGTGTGTCCTGGGGACATTTAATTATTTAGTTAGATGTTGATATACATCCCTACCATAATCTTAGTACAGTTAAGATGCAGACTGTGTCCTTCTGAGCAACACAAACAAATGTTAACATTGTGCAACAGATGAAATGGTCAGACATTTGAGAAAAAAACGTTAATATGAAAAGATGATAAACAGCAGTGATGCTCATGATATTAATGTCAGCAAAGTTCATGAAGGCTGTAAATGGCAATATTCATATTTCGTTTAAATTAGCTAGTGCATGGTAAAAGTCTGACCTATAATGCAGAGGTTCTTTGCAGTTCTTTATATACTGTATTGACTGAATGCTGCAACAGGATGGATTCAAAGAATCTGTATTGGTCTGGCAGACGAATTGTGCCACTGTGATGTTTAATCCTTTTTGCCATTTCCCAAAAACTAAATGAGGACTTCATTATGTACAGTATTTGCACTGAACTAAGTATGACATTCAGCCACTGAACAATTCACTGTAAATGGGCTTTTTTTTTATTTCATTGATTTTTACTCAGGAATGACTAGTGCTCGTGAAAAATGGGGGAGGAACTTGATGCTAGCCTGTGCATATGCTGTAAGACTTTCTGCAAAGAACAGCTTGTAAATAACATACGCTACTGCAAGTGAAGTGAGTGGTGTACACTTTATTGAGGGGCAGTTTAAATTGGGCAAGCACAGGAGGGGGAAGTATAAGGGATTTAAGACATTAGGATCCAAGGTAAAAAACATTCATGTAAGAGTGATTAAGTATAAATTTACATTCCCAAGAACTTTAGAGGCAATTTGGTAAAATGTGTGCCAAGCAGCAAGTTTCAGCAGAAACCAGTTACTTGAAGCAAGGACTTTTGTGTTAAGAAAATCAGTTTCATATTTAGTAAGCTTTATTAAGTTTACCATACAACAAACAAATCCAAAACACCATTACATAACATGACATGATACACCACAGCAACAACATAAGTTATGCTACTGATCAGAGCTTAATGGTGGAAGATCTGTCAAAGAAAAAAAAAAGGAACAATAAACAAATAAACAATTAAACCACCACCTCCTCCCCCTCCCCCCCACCTCCGTTCCCAAGAAAACCAGTTTCAATTAGGTACTACCAGTGAGGTAGGGCTCACTGCCTTATAAATCCATTACCATGTCAGCTGGCAGCCAGTGTTCCCAGTAGTGAATAGCTACAAGGCAAACACAGTTAGCTGAAGTGGAAGTTGGGCTGAAGGGGAGTAGGTCTAGTGGGATAATGGCTGTTTTTAGCAGTATCGCTTAACAAATAGGATAGAAGTGCCCTCACAGGGCTGCTAGAGCTGCCTACAGAGGGCAGGGTTGTATGTTTAAAGTAACTGTGAACTGGTTGCTGCTCTGATGAGGTACATTTGAGGTATATTATCAATCAAGAATAGCAACAAACTATACAGTAGGGGACTAGAATTGGGGTTTATAGATGAAGTGGACTCTAAGGGGTGTAGGGGATGGAGGCTAACATCCAGGACACTGAGAGTGAAACACTTTGGGTGTATTGCCAGGGCTGTGCAACGTAAACCATCCTGCCTATTTATACATCTGTAGCCACTGTGATGTGGTTGATGCTCTCATGAGGCCATTAAAAGACAAGAGTGTCAGTTTTAGGCTACATTGGGGACATGGGGACACAGGGAGGTGAGCATGCAGCTGAGGGGATGGGGAAGTAATCTACAACCACCCAGTTTAAAAGCAAGTAATCTACAGATATGGGCACAAGATTGGGGGAGTGATTGCAATGAACAGAGAGGGGAGGGAGGAAGATGGTGGGGACTAAAATAATTGGTGGATGGATCGGAGGAGAGAAGGCAGGTAGAAGGCAGGTCATAAACATAACCTCCACCCCCACTAGGAGTCTGCAGCTGGCATGACTCCAAGGAGGGTTCCCACCTCAAACATTTATATTTAAGTGGGTATGGAATAGTACACAAGTATACTGGACACACACATGCAAGCAGGCACACAACTGAATTAATTGTCGGAAACAGGTGATAGTGCACTAAATACTATTACTCATCTTTACTGTGAGAACACTTCCATTTCCTAGGTATACTTTTACTTACTCCAGTAAGACCCTGAAAGGCATTACAGTCATTACTCTGGGTATTACAATTTCAATTCCTCTGCCACCTCAAATGCTCTAAGACCTCAACTCCCAGTTATAGTACAATCTTGGGTGTCCTTAACATTCATACCTTTCACCAGTGGTGCTGCACACAGAAATCTTAAATGCACTGGAGAGAGTAATTTGTACAATGGGGCTTTAGCTCAGGCCCTCCAGGACCAACTATAATAGTCCCTGCATAGAAACCCAGTTCATTGTCATTTCCTTTTCTATGGAACTTCATAGGCCCCAATGAAAAGTAATGGTACGGTACTCCTCTCTGGAGCATCCTGAGTGTCACAGTTATGAAGGACTCTCCTCAAGATGATAATTTACTGCCACACGGGTACTAAATTCTGGAATAAAACCCTAGTTGCAAACAGCCTACAAATAAATGGATATGAATCTCCTTATTTCTTAAGCCTTGCAGATCTTACTGGTGATTCTAACCATAAATATTTTGTGGTCACAGCTAACTAAACCTTCAAAGGATCTGTGCCACTTCCATACTTAAGACACATTGCTTCCTAGTGCTGAGGAGAAATGGCAAATTCTGAATTTGTGGACATTTTGTGAAATTTTCTGAAATTCTGACTTTGTTGAATTCCGAATCCTACGAATGTGTTTGATGAATTTTCATCCTATTCAGTTAAATTATCTGGTGGAACTGTGCAAAGGCATACATGAACTGCAGAATGACAATTCTGAGGAATTCCTTTATGCAGTTTATTACATCAATCCAAAATACATGTAATCATTCTGCAGCTCAGTAATCAGTTCTGTGGCATTTCATTCCATAGTTTCATACAAGAATCCACAATTAAAACATTAATTCCACTATTCTAAGTTGGAATTTCGTAAAAGTTGCTAAACTGCATTCTGAAATTTCACAGAAGTAAAATTTTGCATTTTGTAATAATTCCACTGGTGGAATTTATTTTTGCACAGCTCTATTTCCACCCTTTGAGCCTAGCAAACCCCTAAAGGTTAATCACAGTCGAAGCCATGAACTGGAAACTCCCACAGATGTTAAGGCTCTATTCCTTTGCTTGTAACCCTGTCGGGGATTAAAAGTTGTGGGTTCAATTCTAGTCATATGCCTGGAGAGATGGACTTACAGAAAGAGTTTCAGTAGTTTTTTCTTTCATGGCACTCACTTTCAGTCATCCCCTAAAGGTCTGGACTTACAGAAGGCCACTGGATTTGAGAAAAAACCCAGCTTTTATACCTTAGGCAATTAATAAGTTTAAAGCAGAAATGTTAATTACTTTTGTGAGCAATGCAGAGTGGAACATGCAGAGTAGGGAGGTGTGGCACCCCTTTCAGCATGTTCCCTTCCACCACCTGTGAATGTTCCTGGGTGGAAGTACCTTATTTAAAGGAGCCAATTAGGAGATGCATTTTGGGTCAATCCAGACAGCACTCTATATTTATGAGTAGCCACTACAGGCATTTCAGAGCTAAGAAGCTAGTGTAGGGATTATACTGAAAGGGTTCCACCGTGAAGTGGTGGTATAGCTTGCTCACTTTAGAATTCCAATCTGAAAACTACGAGGACCCCCTTTTTCACATGGAGTTTAAAGTAAGTTAAGCCAATAGGCTATTAAATTGTTTAAATACGAATATGTGCCATGCATTTTTTTTTGGGGGGGTGGGGTTGTGCACTGGTATTCCGTTTCTAATAAGTTTAAAGCCTATAGGGCTCCTCTGTGGATGAATGGTCTCAGCCACACAATCTCCTCTGCCTCAACACTAGGTATGTTCAAAACCAGGCTCCGGGCCCATCTCATTGCCTCTAGCTCCTGTGACTGCCTCTCCTGAATGTTGAGCTACACAGCTTTAATCCTAACTTATATACTGCTTAACCCCAGGCCCCCCCAGTCCCCTCCCCCCAGCCCTGAGGCGCCACTTCAAATCTCAGGACTCATACCACCTCATTAGTCTCTCCTTGCCCCATTATACCACTTATCTCCCCACCCTGCCCTCTTTTCTCTTCTATCACTCCTTCCCATTTATTTTTTGACAAATGCCTCTGGCTGCATCTTCATCCCCCCTCTCCTCTCATCCCTATTTCTCTGCCACCCCTGGGCACCTGACCCTACCCATTCCTTGTGGGCACACGCGTCCAAGCTGTGTTCACCATTTTACTATAGCTGCCTCTGTTAACTACCTACACTTCCCCTCCACCTCTAAACCCTACTCTTTCTATAATTGACCCCTTTCTATAGCACTGTTGTACATGAATTGTTTACTGTTATTTCATTGTTGTTTCCTTGTTGCTTGTTATTTCTGACATGGAACCTTTGAAAAAGAGCCTTGGCTCAAATATACTTGTAATCCTAGAATAAATAAATAAAAAAAATAAATAAATAAAAGGAATGGTAGGAAAGTACAGAACATTTTGACATTATTAGCAACAACACATTTCCTGAATGGGCTACTCATTAAGTCATCTAGCTCCCATTCTCAACAGACACTATGTTCAGAAATTAAGTAAACTAAAATGGGTACAAGATGTTCTACAATTAATGTGCCCATGAGAAGAAATCATGATTTGAAACATGTTAACCCTTTGTTGGTAAGAAAGCAATAAGCATAATGGCATTCTTTTTGCTCCCTTTGCCCTGTCACAGGGTACTCGTCAGGGCTGCCCTCTTTCTCCTTATCTTTTTAATCTCTATTTAGAACCCCTTATCAGGAAAATTAATTCCTCCTCACTTTTAATGGGCATAAAAATAGGTTACCAGGAATATAAAATCTCAGCATATGCAGATGATTTATTGTTACTTATCTCCAATCCCGCACAATCCCTCCCTGCTGTATTCCAAATTATCACCCAATTTGAGTCTTTTTCAAATTATAAATTGAACCCCATGAAAACTGAACTTCTTCCCCTCAATAAATATACAGTACCATGAAGGTTGATGTGGCTTATATGGGCTTACAATGGAACCCTGCTAAACTGAAATATCTCGGGATCTATCTTCACCCCTCTTCAAAAAATTATGAAAAAAATTAATTTAGATGATCTCATTAACACTTTAGCAGAAGATTTTAAATGCTGGTTGAAATTGCTGTTAACCTTGTGGGGGTGTATGAGCATTATTAAAATGAATGTTCTACCACGTTTACTGTACCCTTTGCAAATGCTCAATCAGGCCCTCCCACACTCATGGTTTTCTCAGGTTCATGGTGTTCTTAGTAAATTCATATGGCTGGGTAAAAAAAGACAGAAGTTATCTTAAACTTATCAGATGGTAATTGGACGGCGGTCTCCATGCTTCAAATTTCTATATATATTACTTAGCATTTCACTTGGTTAGAATTTGCCATTGGTTACAACCTTTACAATGTGCTGGTTACCTACCTCCCTGGGTCAGGATTGAGCAAGATCTCTGTGTAGCATATGGCTTGGATCCTAAAGTTCTACCCTTTATCTCCAAAAAAAGCTCCCAAAACCTCTGCAGATTACTCCCTTAAATTCTTTAATTCAAGTGCAACAGCAGCTAAGTGCTCTTCTCAAACTGGATATGTCTAGAGATATAGCACAGCCCCTGTTCCATAATCCTAATTTGTAATTTTGGGTAAATCAATCAATGTTCAGTCCTTCTGGCCACAAATAGGTATAGAACGTGTGGAGCAGCTAGTACAGGAACAAATATTGCTCTCCTTTAAGGAGGGTTGCTCTCTTTTTAATTGGGAAAATACCTCCATCTTCAAATACCTCCAGTTATCCCACATGTTGACACATTATTTTGAAACAGGGATTTGGTCCAGTTCTTTCACTACTACTTTACTCCCATATCTTAAGGCCATCCCGACTTCCCATTTAATATCATACTCCTGACTTTATTCTATTGACAGTGACCATATTTAGAATGCCAGAGATTTTACCAATGGGATAATACTATTCCCTTATCCTCTACTGCTAGAGACTGGCCTTCAATTTGGGCCTATCTATATAAATATATTAAATGGGATAGATATAGATACATGCAGTTTTGCATTAACCACAATCTATATTATTTCCCTTCTAAATTATACCAAATGGGTATTCTACCTTCAAATCAATATTCTAAATGTCACCAGACCCCTGCAGATCTAACCCATATGCTATGGTCCTGTGAAAAGATTGCTCCCTTTTGGCATAGCGTTGCAAACAGGTTGGATCCATTACTTGCACTAACAAACAGTTTTAACTTGGAAACCTGTATTATAAGGGCAGGGGTAAATGGAGAAAGTGACAAAGGCAAGAAGGAGAGGGATGGGGCAAAAGGGGGTAAGGCCATCAGGAAATGGAGGGTAATGAGTACCATTGCCCATAGTCTGGGCAACAAGCTCCCTGAGCTGGTGGCCTTAATGGAAGAGGGATGCCAGGATATCATAGCAGTCACAGAAACATGGCACACAGAGAACCATGACTGGGATGTTAACATACCAGGGTACATAACCTACAGGAGAGACAGGCAGGGAGAAGAGGGAGGAGTAGCTCTTGTAAAGGAAGGGATAAAGCAACTGAACAAAAGAGTAAACAGGGAGGAGAGGAGGCACTGTGGGTCACCTTGGAGACTGGAAAGGGCACCACAATCCGCACAGGGGTTGTGTACAGACCCCCATGTCAGGGGAAGGAATGGACAAGGATATGATGGAAGGCATTCTTAGAATGGCAGAGAAAGGGGAGATACTGTTGATGGGAGACCTGAATATGCCAGATGTTAACTGGAGCACATTTGCTGCAGCCACATCCAAGAGCAGGGCCATTCTTGACGCCCCTACAGGTGGGAGGCATTTGACAGCTAGTTTCAGAACCCACTGTGAGGGAGCAATCTTAGACTTCGTACTCTCAAACGGGGGTAGTGAGAGGATCTCAGATCTAGAAGTGGGTTGCCATCTGGGGACAAGTGACCATCAAACAGCGTGGTTCACGTTAAACTCAGCTACAGAGTCAAGTCATATAAAAGTGAGGGTACTGGACTTTAGGAGGGCTGAATTTGGCAAGATGGGAGAGTGCCTCAGAAAAGCACTAGCAAACAGGCTAGAAGGAGGTGTGGAGCGACAATGGGAATTATCAAAACTGTCATCACAGAGGCAACAAGCCTTTGTGTGAAGCAAAAACAAATCAAAGCGAAAGAAAAGCCACTATGGTTCTCAAGAGAGGGCTGTGAAAGTCAGGAAGAAAAGATAGCATTCCAGAAGTATAAGGAAACACAGAAGAAGCAGGACAGAGAGCTGTACCAGTTAAGGCAGAAAGAAGCAGGAGGAAGTCAGAATAACAAAGGCCCAAACTGAGGAAAAGATAGCCAACTCAGTTAAGAAGAGGGATAAAACCTTTTATAGGTACATCAGCGATGAGAAAGACAAAGGGAGGATAATGAGGCTGAATAGAATGAACAGGGGTGGGCAGAGGGGACAGTGAAAAAGCAGGAATACTGAATGAATATTTCTGCTCAGTATTCACAAAAGAGGAGGGGGAAGTGCCTAATCCAATTAACAGAAGCACTCTTGATAGGGGGTTGATCCCAGTCTTTTCACAGAAGAAAGGGTTCTGCAAGAACTCCTAAAACTGAAGGTGGACAAAGCAATGGGTCCTGATGGAATTCACCCCAGAATTCTAAAAGAATTAAGGAAGGAACTAGTGAAACCACTGGCTACTCTTTTAATAAATCATGGGAGGATGGTGTGGTACCCGAGGACTGGAGGAAGGCAGATGTGATTCCCTTCACAAAAGTGGGACCAAGACAGAGGCAGGAAACTATAGACCTGTCAGTCTGACCTCTGTGGTAGGGAAAGTGATGGAGTCACTCTGAAGGAAAGAATAGTTGAGTACCTAGAGGTCAGTGAGCACAGGATCCAAGGCAGCATGGGTTCACAGCGGAAGGTCATGTCAGACAAATCTAATAGATTTTTTTTGACTGGGTGACCAAAGTAGTAGACCAGGGGAGGGCTGTGGACATGGCCTACATAGACTTTGGCAAGGCATTTGCACAGTCCCACACAAAGATTATTAATCAAATTAACCAGCCTGGGAGTGGGTCCCAGGGTGGTAGCCTAGGTAAAAACATTGGCTGGACAACAGGACACAAAAGGTAATTGTAAATGGAGTCCACTCTGAAGAAAGGCAGTTACCAGTGGGGTACCGCGGGTTCAGTATTGGGTCCAGTCCTTTTAATGTCTTCATCAGTGGCATTGCAGAGGGACTGAAGGAAAGTATGCCTTTTGCAGATGACACAAAGATCTGCAACAGGGTTGATACACAAGGAGGCGTGGAAAGGATGAAAAGGGACTTGGCAAGGTTGGAGGAATGGTCAGACATATGGCAGCTAGGATTCAATGCAAAAGTGCAAAATAATGCACCTGGGAAACAAGAACCCAGGGGAAGAATACACAATGGGTGGGGAGGTAGTAACAACAACAAAACAGGAAAGGGACCTGGGGTAATCATATCAGATGACCTTAGGTGAGTAAGCAATGTGAGAAGGCAGTAGGGAGGGCCAGGGGTATACTGGGATGTATAGGAAGAGGCATCAGCAGCAGAAAACAGGAAGTTGTTATCCTCTGTACAGACAGTTGGTGAGACCCCATCTGGAATACTGTGTCCAGTTCTAGAGACCCCATCTCTGCAAGGACATAGACAGGATAGAGGCAGTCCAGAGGAGGGCAACTCAAAATGGCAGGGTCTGCAAGAGAAGCCGTATAGAGGAGAGAATAAAGGAGCTAATATGTATACCCTTGAGGAAAGAAGGAGAGGGGGGACATGATAGAAACGTTCAAGTACCTCAAGGAATCAACAAAGTCCAAGAGGGTAGCATCTTTCAGAAAAAGAGACTTGCAAGAACAAGGGACACAATTTAAAGATAGAAGGAGGGCAGTTCAGGGCAATGTGAGGAAGTATTATTTCACAGAGAGGGTAGTGGATGCATGGAACAGCCTTCCTGAGGAAGTTCTGGGGTCTAAAACTGTGGGAGAATTCAAGAATGCATGGGACAGACATAAGGCAATTCTTGTGGGGGGCAGGAAGATATAGGCTGTTGGTTAACTAGGATCTGCAGCCTATCCTGTAGGTAGGGAAATGGGCAGACTAGATGGGCCTAGCGGTCCTTATCTGCCGGTAAAGTCTATGTTTCTCTGTTTCTATATAGGCGATTATACATCAATATCAGGGCACAATCAGAGTGCTCATATGGCTTTAATCTCAGCATGTGCTAAAAAAGTCATACTGAGACATTGGTTAGATTTGACCACTCCTAACTACTAGGGAAATGGGCAGACTAGATGGGCCTAGCGGTCCTTATCTGCCATCAAAGTCTATGTTTCTCAGTTTCCATATAGGCGATTATACATCAATATCAGGGCACAATCAGAGTGCTCATATGTCTTTAATCTCAGCATGTGCTAAAAAAGTCATACTGAGACATTGGTTAGATTTGACCACTCCTAACTACCTGGAATGGTTCAAAGAAATTATGTTTGCCCTACAAGCTGAGTCTACTATAGTTAGAATTTCAAACTGTAAGGGCAAATATAAAAAAAGATGGGAACCACTTTACACCCTTCTTTCAATTAGTTACAGTAGCTTCTGGTCATCCATATCCAGTTTTTTTTTTTTTTGATTAGACTCACCCTAAGATGAGCTCCAGGAATTTGGCTCCCTATCACTTTTACTTTCATTTATCTTCTTGCTCTGCAGTACCCTTCACTCATTCCCATTTTGGCTTCTTCTTTTTCATTTTTGAGGCAACTATAACTATAATAAATAACAACTGGTGGCAGACTAAGGTAGGTGGGATGAGGAGGGGGTGGGGTGGGAAGAAAAGAGCAAACAAACAAATAAACAGTTACCGCTATTTACTTTATTCTTGTTTATGTTAGAATTGGCTTACAGTACTTACTGAGGTATTGGATTTTATTTTTTTCTTCTTTCTGTTAATAAGGTATATTCTGTATTCAATTGAAATTCCGTATATATGTTATACTTCATTTCTGTCATAATGTTTCTTTGCAAAACATAATAAAGTATATTAAATGAAAAAAAAGAAAGCAATAAGCAATAGTGCAGTGGGTGATCATGTATGCCTTTCCTCCCATTGCTAAGTAGAGGGGGTCTTCTATTACCCACTTAATGGTTAGGCATTCTTTTTCAATTGTGGCATACTTTTGCTCCCTATCATACAGTTTCCTGCTGAATATAAATGATAGAGTGCTCCTGTCCTTTAATGGTCTGACTCAGGACTGCTCCTATCCCTGTCTCAGTAGCGTCCATGTGCACTTCGAAAGGGAACCTAAAATCAGGGCACTTCAATACAGGTGAGACAAACAGGGCTGCCTTTATAGCTCTAAAGGCCTCATCACACTAAAACTCCATTTTACTACACCTTTTCTTTGACAGGTCTGTTAATGGTGCGGCTATAGAGGCAAAATTAGCTATAAACCAGTGATAATATCCAGCTAGGCCTAGAAATGGCCTGACATGTTTTTTGGTCTTTGTCACAGGGCTACTAGCTACTGCCTCTACTTTCTCTATTTCCAGCCACACACACCCATTACCCAAAAGATAGATAGATAGATAGATAAATAGATAGATAGATAGATGTTTATTTCTAAAGCACCCATTTCCAGAGACTTTGGGAGCTACACAAAATAAAACCATACAATTTAAAATCATGCAGAAATTTACAAATAAAAAGAATAAAACTATCCTGTATAAAGCAAATAATAATTTAAAAACATTAATCAATAAAACACTTGCTGGAACAAATATGTTTTTAGGCTCTTTATAAAGGCTTTCACTGAGGGATCCTCTTTTAAATAACCAGGCAAGGAGTTCCACAGAGTAGGAGCAGCCACCGAGAATGCCCTGTCCCCAGAATGCTGCAGCCTAGCCCTTGGAACTCCCAGGAGGCCTCCCCCAGCAGAACAGAGTGCCCAGTCCTGATGGTAGGGGACAAGGAGATCTTGCAGATAGACAGAACCCCCTTCATGCATGGTCTTGTAGGTCAACAATTCTATCTTGAAGATGACCCTCCAGCAGACTGGCAGCCAGTGCAGTCTGCAGAGGACTGGGATGATATACTCACACCTTTTCACACCCTCAACAGTCTTGCTGCCATGTTCTGCACCAGCTACAGCCTGTGGAGGTTTCCTCCAGGTAACCCTAGGTATAGGGCATTACAGTAATCCAACCTGGAAGTGACGAAGGCATGCACCAACATGGTCAGGTCCTCAGGTGGGATCAGGGCTCAAATTTGGATGATATTCCTGAGATAAAACCCACTTTTAACCACCATGACTGACACCAGAGCATCAAGTGTCAGGCCATCATCCAGGATCACACCTAAATTCTTCACCTGTCTAGAGGAGGCTAGGGGCACACCCCCCAACACTAGATCGGGGGTAACCTCCCCAACCCCCCTCTGCTCTGATGACCTGGATCCACAACCAGTACCTCAGTCTTGTCTGAGTTAAGGTTAAGCAAGTTGTGAGTCATCCATAACTGGATTTCCTCGAGGCAGTCCAACACCTGGGTATTGGGCACATGGGACAAGTACAGCTGGGTATCATCTGCATAACAGTGAAAACCCAGCCTGTACAACCTGATAATGTCCCCAAATGGCAGCATGTACACTGTGAACAATAAGGGCAACAAGAATGAACAGTGCGGAATGCCACAGCACAGAGGCTTTGGGTTTGATGAGACAAGTTCCATTGTCACCCTTTGCACTCTGTCTGTCAGGAATGACCTGAAAGAGTTGATGACATTACCAGACAGGCCACACCAGAACCACAGGTGGTCAAATAACACTTCATGGTCCACAGTGTCAAATGCCACAGAGATCCAGGAGGACCAGGATGATACAGTCTCTCCTATCCCTTGCCATCAGGAGATCATTTAACACCCTCATCAGGGCAGTCTCTCTCCCACTCCTCAATGAACTCCAGATGACCTCAGCAACAGCAGATCCAATCAGGTCCAAACACCCAACCAAAAGGAGGGTTGGACCTGGGTCCAGATCACACTGTGTAGGCCATAGCTTTGAGCTTATCTCCACCACTTTTCCAACCCCAACCAGCTTAAACTCATCCCAGACAGGAGGAGTGTTCTGGCACTACTCAGGCCGGACCCTGCATCCCTTTCAAAAGATGCTTGAAGAGACCTCAGCCCTGATGGAGGACACCTTGTTGGCAAAAACAGAGCCAACTCTTCGCACCTAGTGCTAGATCCTGCCCCTCAGCATGTAGACAGGCTGGATGTAAAAGCCTGTCCAGCATGTGGAAGAGCAGAGCTGATCTGTTTCTCACCACAGCAATCTCCCTAGACAGAAATTCCACCTTCTTTTGGGACCTTGCCCCGATAGTCAGCATAATGCGACTTCAGGGTCAATTTGTCCTCCAACAAGCCAGATCTCCTCCAGCATATCACTAACCTCCACCCCCTGATCTTTAAACCTCAGAAAGAAGCGAAAAAGAAATCCAAGGTATTTGGTTTCTGACATAGCTAGTGCACATTTTGCTGAGTTTATAGTGAGTCCAGCATTCTGGATGGAACGCAACACAGCGGTCAACTGTGTAATGTGCATCCACCAATCTGGATTATAGATGACAACATCGTCCAGATAGGTGGCACAGTAGGCAAAGTGTGGGGTCAGAATCTGATCTATAAGACTCTGGAATGTTGCAAGGGCTATATGTAAGCATAAGGGCATGGTCATAAATTGGTATAATCAAAGCGGTGTGTTGAATGCTGTTTTCTCCCTAGACTCAGGGGATAAGGGAATCTGACAGTATCTCTTAGTTAGATCCAGTGTGTTAATGTATCTAGCATTACTGATGTTATCTATTATATCATCTACCCTGGGCATGGGGTATCCATCAAAGTGTGATACTTTATTGACCTTCTCAAAGTCTAGGCATAATCTGATGCCACACTCATTTTTAGGGACCACCACTATGGGAGATGACCAGGCACTGGTGGATGGTTCAATTATGCCAAGTTTCTTCAACTTCTCTTTCTCCTGCTTCACCCCTTCTCTGATATTTTCTGGAAACCTATAGGGTTTCTGCCTGATTGGGCTGGAATTAATTCTAATATAATGCTGTACCCCAGCTGCCTGTCCTGGGACATTGGTAAACATGGGTGCAAAGGTTTTTAAGAACTGGTGTATGCCCTCTTTCTGCTGTGTGTCTAGCTCAGGATTGCTTTTTATGTTAGAGAAGTTGTCCTTTTCCTCTAATCTTTGATAAGCCATCTCCAACTCAGACATGTCCCTCTCTGGGAGTATGTACTTACTGTAGTCCCCGTAGCTTCTTTTCTCTCTACCCATTTCTTTAAAAGATTGGCATGGTAAATCTTTCTCCCTGGATATTTATCTGGTGTCTCCACTTCAAATATTACTGGTCCTGTTTGTCTGATTATTGTGCATGGCCCTTGCCACTTCATTAGTAGCTTGTTCTAGGTGGTGGGGAGTAACAATAACACTTCCTCTCCTGCCTGCAACCCTTTGGGCATACAATTTTGATCATAGTAGGTCTTCTGCATCTCCTGATACACAGTACTGTTTTGGTGTGCCCTTTTTGTGTACTCTGTCAACCTTTTGCAAAGCTGAACCATATAATCAGTGTTGTTGGCTTGTCCCTCCAACTTTGGTTCCCTTTTCCCAAAAATCTTTTACCACACCCAGTGGCCCTCTGGGATTCCTTCAGTACAGTAGGGAGAAAGGGGAGTACTCTTTGGCTGCTTGTGGGACTGTTCTGTAAGAAAATAACAAGAGGTGGTGGTACCTATCCCAATCCTTTCCCTCATTGTGCACAGATTTCTTTAACATACGTTTCACTATTTGGTTGAAACGTTCAAACAATCCATCTGTTTTTGGGTGTAAGGGTGTAGTTATTATTATCACTACCCCAACAAATGGTATAGTTCTTTAAGTAATGTAGCCTGAAAGTTACTGCCTTGGTCAGTGAATACCTCCTTCAGTATCCCAAGATGGCTGAAAACCTTAACTAGCTCCTCTGATATTCAGGGAGTAGTGTCTGTATGCAGTGGTATGGCCTCAGGGAATTTTATTGCACAGTCACAGATGACTAATCTGTATTTGTATCATCAGGCACTTTTCTGTAAGGGGCCAACAATGTCCATTGCCATCCTTTCGGTGGGCATGCTAACTATGGGCAAGGGTGCCAGGGGAACTACATCCTTTCTGGTTACCTGGTCCACCTTCAGACACTCTGAATAGGCTCTGCAGTATTCTGCCACCTGTTCATGGATTCTGGGCCAGTAAAAACATTGTAATAGCCCAGCCAGGGTTTATCCCTACCTGCATGACCTGTCCATGATAAGTCATGGCCTAAATACAAGATCTGGTTCCTAAACTTTTTAGGGACGACTAGTTGTTCAACAGTTTCACCTGTATGGGGATTATTACATATCCAGTACAGTATTTGGTTGTTATATTTAAACACATGGGCCCCAGGTGGTTTCTTCTGGTCCACCTGTTGAAAAAAAAAAACAGCTATGAGTCATCCCTTACATTGTTCCTGGGAAATAAAACATTTAGAAAACAGTTTATCTTCATTGTCATTAGGCAGTCCAGTTTGAGCTATCCATAGCCTCTCTGCTTTCTTCTTTCCCCCTTCAATCTCTTCTCTGCACTTGGTGTATCTAATACATCCTCGTCAAAAGAAAATGTATCTCCAAGGGTTTTCGGCTGGTCTGCAACCTGGTGGTGATGGCTGTCGCATTTTAAGGGGTCAACAATGCTGAAAAATGTGGAAAGTTTTACCCAATAACCACAGGTACTGGTAGCTTTGGTACTATTCCAACCACCACTTCTGCTTCCTGTCCATCAATGTTTAAAGTCACCTTGGTGGTGGGATACCGATGAGTGTCCTCATGCACACAGATGACACCAGTATACACATCAGAAATTGGGCCCTTTTCTAGTACGTCTGGGTGTACTAATGTCTGTCGACTGACAGTGTCAATTAAACCCATCATTTTCTTCTCTCTGATGGTGACTGTTGTTGAAACATTACCCCAATTAAGAAAGACCAGATGGGTAGCCTCACTCTTTTTCTTGTAACAGAATCATTCAATATGACCGTTACTGTTACAGTATCAAGAGATAATGCCTGGATTATATAGCTAACCCCCTCTGCCTTCTTATCCACCTGCATTTCTCCCAAGGGGACATGATGGGGTAAAAGAATTTGGTCTTATCAGTTGCTGGGTGGGTGTGATGGTCAAGTTTGTTGACCAGTATCCCTTCCTCATTGGTTGCCTGGCTGCCAGGAAATCCTCCACCAGGATGATTGCAACTTCCGCCTTTTCCGGATGGTGTTCCTTCACCCAGATCTGTACCTCTGCAGGTAGAATCTGAAGAAACTGTTCCATGACTACAGCCTCAGTTATATCCAACACTGTCTTCCCCCCTCCAGTTGCAGCCATTTGTTGCAAAGTTCATTTAGACATGTATACGTCTCTCGGGGAGTAACATTCCCTTGGTGCTTCAGGGAGTGAAAAAGCTGCCGCTACATCTCGATATTAATATTGAAATGCTTCAAGATCTCCTTTTTGACAAGGTCATACTTCTCAGTGATGTGAGGGTCCATGTGGCTATAGGTCAGTTGTGCTCGACCCATTAAATAACGAACCAACCTGACCACCCACTGCTCTGGATGTCACCAACACTCCTTTGCTACTCTTTCAAAGGTGGCTAGGTATGCCTCAATGTCATTTGTAGCTGACATCTTGGTCCATTTTTTTGTCTTTAGGGGAGGGCATTAGTATCTACACTGCATTTACTGGTCCCAGTGATCTGTAGGGCCTCACTGTGTCTGCCCAACACTCATCTTGCCATATTCTTTCCGCCTCTTTGCTCCTGGTTGTCCTTCTTCTGAAGCTGCTCTATCTCTATTTGTTTCCTTGCAAGCCACTTCAATAGCTTGCTCATGTCTTCCAGTGGCTCCTTGACTCTCACTTCTTCCAGTCCTTCCTCTTCCTCTTGGCCATCTTCTCTGGAAAAAGAGTCTGTCGATTGATGCTCTGGTTTGGCAGGTGGTTTCCTCTCAAACGCTAAGCCTGGCAGCAACTACTTACCTGTCAGCTTGGCCTGCTCTCTGGTCAGATTGTGTTGTATAGGGATCGTCCTGATGATAAAAACATACCACCGTGCCATGGGTTACCGTGGTATCAGGTCTAATGCCTACTGAAATCCACCCTGCAGCTAGGACTTCCACAGTCCCCCTTCTGACACCAAATATTGCAGGTAAATGGGTATAAAGATAACACTGGACACATTCACTGGGTACAACCACACCTCCAGTGTATTTTATTTTATACAAAAATAGGAAAAAATATATAGAAATAAAAAGTTTAAACAGAACAAGAAAATAAACAATAGCTCAAGGCTATTTCACCTTACATCAGGTGTCTCAAACAGTTCATCAGTTTTCCTGCTGTTTAGAGATAAATTCCTGTTCAGGCACAGGTCATTCTGCTTACCTTCCTTTAGGTAAGTGAGACTGGCTATGCAGCTAATCTGACTCTAGGTGTTTGAGGCGGGCTTATATATCCCTCCCACTTATGGGAAGACTCACCCATAATATCCAATTAGCCCTAGAATGGTCCCTAAAGACCAAGACCCATCCTATACAAAAGAAAAATGGTTACTTCTAAGTTTATGTTTCAGCTACCATTCCTTAGAACCAACATATCCTAACATGCTTTTATTAGGCTAGGAAGATTACATTTTTTAAATAGGGAAACTCTATCTCTACTACATAAAGAGGTTTTAGCTCACAGAGTATGCATACAGCCCTCTAGGGGCCAATGTCCCCCTATAGGAAGTCCCCTTCCTGAGGTCTTGCTAACAGGTAAGCACCTTATTGTCAATATATGCAAACAGTGCAAACATTTATTTCATTTATACATGTGCTGTATTGTCATAGTATGGACACTAGCTCTTTATTTTATATCTATGGGTTCTATATACATATATATATATAATGGGGCTCCTTTAGGGACCTGCAGTGTCTCTTTATTATTTAATGTGCTTTCTTTTTTATTGTATTATGTTTATTTTTCAGCCCTCTCCTTATTCTGAGGGCAGCTGTATTTGTAAATCATTTCTATACATAGGGACATTCCTGTCCCTTTAAATCAGTTGATTTCTATGTTGCAGCAGAGTGGCAGGCTGCCAAAATAATCACTAACTAGCCACTCTGCTATGGAGTTCTGCATAGACTTGGTAAACCCCTTTTTATTTCTTTGCATCCTGGACTGTAACTTTTATGTCCAGGGACAGCCTAGTCCCTTTTTATTCTGAAGCACTTGCTTTACAAAGCACACTGCATACTCAGGGAAGTGGGATGGCTGAAATGGAAAGTAAAAGTTTGCTGCCTCACTTTGAACTGCAACACAGCAGTTCGGTGAGAGACAGTGAGAGACAGTGAGAGTGAGTGAGCAGCGAGTGCGCTCCTCCTTTCAATAATATTACTGCTCTTTCTCTCTTCTTAGATCCCTCAGGGTCTTTTCTCTATTTTAATACTTTTCTTAGGGCATTTAAGTGGAGCCATGGAGTAGTGGCAAAGTAAAAAGTGAAAGTTTGCCGCTCCGTGGAAGTCTGCCTCTCTAGCAGCCTGAACTGGCTGCACACATGCCATGGACTCCTCCATGGCTAGCTGGCACTATTCTACAGCATATTTTATACAAGGCCAGCAGCCAGGAGTCCTAATAATATAGAGGCATCAGTAATTATTTAAACAGATACCTGGCAGCAGCAAAAGCAAAAGTAACTGTTTGCTGCTTGGTTCAAACAGTTTCTGCTTCGATGCAGAATTTATTTGGAATACCATTCTACATAACAACGGAGCAGCAGCAAAGTAATTCAGACAACATAAGTGTAATGCCGATCTCTGTTTGTATCCATAATCCACCTAAGTGGACATTATTTTGTATTTAACTGCCATTTTAACATTTCTAAACATTCCTGCACCATATACATAACAATGGCATAAGCATTAACTTAATTAAGCACTGTAGCACTTTAAACTCATAATATGGAACAAAATGCACTCTATGCACTTTATTTCAACCAGCACCTTATGTACTTAAAGACGCTTTATATCTTTTGGCATTAAATGCCATAAAGGCACCTTATTTCATTTCTGCTAGCTAGCCTTAGCCTGGTACATTCTTTTTGGGAGTTCTTGGTGTTGGATGGATACACAGAAACTAGAAAAAAAGGCAGTAGGAAAAAAGTTTTAGTAAGAAATACAAAAGACTGACGTAGGTGGCCAACTTATGCCAGGGGTAGAAAAAGGTAAAGTATAGCATAGGGAGGTACTGGTGTGCAACAGATTATAGCAGGAAACAAGTACTGACCAGAGCTGATAGGGCTGCAGTTGAGGAATGTGGGCCACAGTGGTTCCATTGTAGGATGGTGATCCCTTGTGAAGCACCACAACAAGCAAGTTGCCAAACTCAAGTGATAGCAAAGAGAACAAAGCCAGTGAGCAAGTAGGGTCTGTGGTTTCTGCAGCAGGTAGAGAAAATGGAAAGACTGGGTGGGCCTAGCTGTCCTTATCTGCCATAAATTTCTATATTTAAAGTGTGGCTCTTCTGATATGCAAAAATGCAAAAGATCCATGACAGTCAGTGGATAAGTTTAGTAGTAGACCCTCATTACAGTGACTCCCTTACGTCAACCGCATTTGCGTTCAGCATAAAGGGTGTCACTGGACACATTGTTTTCTTTTGTGGGCTTTGCACCCCGAATACCCCATGCATTGGTTCTGCTCTCTGCACCTCCCACTACTAAAATAATCAATTCCGAGTCAGAACTGGTTCAAGGAGGGGGTGCAATACCCCCAGAAAGCAGTGCCGGGGTCCCGCGCTGACACTACAGTGACCTGGCGCTGTTGTCGCTGTAGTGTCGGGTACTGTAAAATTGTTGCAGTAGCGTCGGTATACCAAATGCAAGCATCCTGATAAAAAAGTGAGATGCAATCAGATGGTAAAGTCTGCTTGTGTGACTATAAATGAAAGCAAACTTAATGGATAAAAACCTGATTAAACAGTACTATCCAATATCCTCCTTTGTAAAGCAAAGCAAAATAATAAAGAACTTATTCTCAAAATGCTCCTTTACTCACAACATTGGGACTATGTTTTAAGGGTCTTAAGGAAGCCTTTTTTGTGCAGTCCTCAGGATGGATGGATTGTTTGCAGCCTAAACTCCTTTCCACAAGGGGAAGTGTGAGGTGGGAAAGCAGCAGTTGGTGTCTATCATCTTCAAATATTTTCTACGGCAAGCACAGTGCCAAGTATCTCTTATACTAACCAGGAGATGGAACCTGAAATCATGATTGGGCAATTTTAAGTCTTAATTAGGTTGCTATATTAGGAGGAATTACTAATAATGGAGTCTGAAGCTTTCCATAACAAATGGGAAAAACCTTTAGATACCGCTATAGTGATGTCCCTAGAAATACTGTGTAGCAGAAATCTTGTAAATGAAGTACATGTAATAAGGGGATGGATCCTGTGGTGGGGAATAATGACATGATATATTTATGATTATCATATTATAATTTGCTAACTGATTTTAAAATAAAAAGTTATTTGACTTTTGCATTAAGTTTCATGGGATCTTTAACTTCCACCAGGACAACCAGAAAAGATGGACAGAAGGGATCTTGTTTTGACATGTCATACCAAGGCTAGCACCTCAACATCAGTGTAGTACATCCCATACCCAGGTGTTACAGTACAGTATCAGTACTGGGTATTAGCCCAAGTTCCTCATGTGGGGCACCAGCCTATGTCCTTCTAGCCCCAGTGACAAGCCTGCAACCTATTGAGTCAATAACACTAAATATCTAACATGTTCAGAGAAACAAAGAATTGGATATTATTGAGGACTGTGTGGCCCCTCAAGGCCCACCCCTTTCACTTATCCAAAGCCAGTGTTCATTATCTCTGCCTGGGTGAGAGTAATGACTATTAACAATTCACTTCAGAGCAAGATCAAATTCAAGTTACAAAAGAACAGTTTCATTGTTCCTCCATTAAGGGTCTTGATCACAGCCATGAAAGAAAATGGAGGTGTGGAGGCACTGAGGTTTGGCACTAGGTTTGAGAGCTATGATTTGAATCTGCCTCAAATTAGTAAGTGTCTAAAATGTGTATTTTCTTGATTTTTATTATGAATGTAATGTCTATGAAAGAGATCAGATTGACAGCACCAAAGCACTGAACGACCATTGAGGAGTATGAATGATCCCATAACCACTAGAGGTGGTATCTCCCACAAAAGATTAAATGCTGGCGACTCTGAGCTACTGGAGGTATCTGACTGGATGGCAGCTGGTGGTGGCTACAGGCTGGTGGGTGGTGGCTATTTACTGCAAGCTTCTTGTACATGGATCTTCGATCCTCCCTCGCCCTGCCAGCCCCGAGCAACCTGAGTCTATTTCCGACCCCAGGTCACCAGTGTGGCAGAAGGAAGGTGCTTAGTGCCTCAGCCCTCCATGCCACTGGGCTAGCATGCTAGGTGCACCTTGAGGATTGTCGACCTTAGGCCCAGTGGACAGATGGACCACAAGTAATCAAGGATGCTAGCCACAGGGCAAGATAGGGTGTCGAGCTCCCTGCCCTGGCACCAAATGGAAAAAGTGCTCCCATTTGAAGGCATAGCACTGACAAGTTGACTCCTTTTGAGAGGCCTCTACAACACAGAGGACCTCATCAGTGAGACCCAAAGGCTGGAACTATAGCCACTCAGGAACCAGTACAAATGGCAAAAATGGCAGATTGCAGGTAATTGCAAAAGATACAAATCATATCATATACTCCTATCATCACCGTTGTGTTCCTTTGTTATCAATAACAAGAAAAATTAGTGCTACTTGGTGTGTATGTTCCCATTAACGAAATTAGCTCTGTTTTAATGTGGCTCTGTAATTTGCAAGCTGTTGTAAATTGTAACACTCTCTATCAGAACAAAAGGGGTTTCAGACACTTACATTTTCTGTTATTGCAAATCCCAGAATCTCCTGCCTTAGAACAGTATGCAGCAGTGAGAAGTTCAGTGGCCTGTATTGTATGTTAGAGTTTATATAAGTTCATGGAGTGGGTCCAGTCGAGTCAACTTTGGTATAAAGGAAATTTAGTTTAAATGGGAGAAGACCAGCACCAATCAAGGCAACCTGGAGGTGGATCCAGAATTGAAGGGGTGTGCACTAATGGTGGGTCAGGTGCTCCTCATAGGAGTGTGTTTGAGGGGTGAAAGTTACACTGCAGTTCACATATGAAAATAAGGCTAACCAACGATGCTTAGTAAAATAAAATGTATAAAAATTGCAGGCAAGAGTGTTACCAGGGTATATGTTCTGTAACAGATACATTGGGGCTTATGCCTAGGGAAAGTGCACAATCCTATATGAGATGAGTTGCCTATTTAATACTCCTCTGTTGCTTGCACTGTACTGTATGATAGTGTGTACATTCCCTTCAGCTGAATTAGCTGTTTTTTAATGTGGCTCTGTAATTTGCAAGCTGTAATAAATCATAGCAATCACCATCTGAACAAAACGGGTTATTAACACTTTTTACATCTTCTGTTACAACAAATCCCAGAATCACCTGTAGCTGGCCATAGAACAGTATGCAGCAGTGGGAGATTCAGTAGCCTGCATTGTATGTTAGAGTTTATATAATTGTCTGGTAGCCCCCCACTTTCCCTTACCTTGAAATAACCACACAATACAGGTCTTGGAGGAAACAGTTGCAGCCATGTATTTATCGTATAATTCACCACCTATAACAGCAGAGTGCGCTGCTGGGAGGACATGCAGATGTAGTCTGGCCTCCCACACTCCTGCACCCAATTCCTGGGCCACCCTAGTACAGGCCTAATGACTAATGTACCTCCTTTGTCAGTACCTCTCCTTCAGGAGCAGAGAAGGTCATATGGCCAAGTACCTTTTACGGTCACCCATGTCTGGTTCTGCTGTCCTTTAGGAGTAATCCTGATGAGGGTGGACCACAACCCTCCATCTGGCTCTGGGTCCTGCAGTCCCCAGCCTCATGCCAACTGGAAGTGACAAGCCATTCAGCTTGTCTCCTTCATCATTCCCTTGTACCCTTGGTCTGCAATCTTCCTGAGCCACCACAGGATGAATGCAGTCTGACCCCCCCCCCAGCCGCTGCTCTACTTAACCCTGAAGACCTGCCTACCAAATTAATCCTATCAACTATGGTCTTCCACTCTCTCCCCTTCAAATCCTGTGGGAAGACTCTCCCCTCAGCCTCCCACCGACCTTAAGGTTCCCAACGCACAATACCCCTCCACTTGCAGCTTGCTGCTTCAATCTTAACTTGGCCAGCACTCTCACTGCACTGGGCATGACCTGTTGAGAACCTTTCCAAGGGGGAACACAAGTATGACCCTTCCGTATCCTAGATTCTTCTGCAACCATTGCAGCATACTATAGAGACTCGTTCCCCAGTCCAGAAGGCCACTCCTACTGCTGTCCAGCTGTGATGCCATCATCAGATTCACTGCTCTCCCTACCTTCCAAGGAACCTGAAATAAACAACAGCTGCTGGCTGATGCAAGACAAGACTATCGGCATCTCATCAATTGCACCCAGCTGTCCTACTTGCTGAAGCACCTACTGCCTCTTTGGGTGCACCAAGACCTATATCAACCTTTCCTCTGTTTCACACTAGATTCCTTGGTGGTAAGCCATGCTGTGACCTGGCTCAATGCTCCATGGCCCACTGACCCTACCATGCTATCCTGATGTGTCAACTGGGCCCAGACCTGACCCACTAAGGGGCCCTGTCGTGTCCACCCAATACTGCATAAAACCATACTCTGTAAAATCGTTCCTAGTTGAAAAAAATGCCCTCCTACAATGTTAACAATCAGGAGTGGCCTGAAAACTTCCATTTAAGCTAGGCTGTCCACTGGTACCTAACGCTTCTTAAATTCTAAGATTCTCCCTGTTCCAAGATTATCTAATATCCTGTGAGTTGGAAAAATTATTCCACACCAGCGCCCAAAGTCTCTGGGATTGTGCACCTGAGCTAACCATACTAAAGTCCATGCTAGCTTCCTGTATCTTCCAAATCTGCCCAGATTGCCTTGTGTGCCAGCTGAAACATAGACTTTGATGGCAGATAAGGACCGCTTGGCCCACCTAGACTGCCCATTTCCCTACCTACAGGATAAGCTGCAGATCCTATTTAACCAACAGCCTATTTCTTCCTACCCCCACAAAAATTGCCTTATGTCTGTCCCATGCATTCTTGAATTCTCCCACAGTTTTAGACCACACAACCTCCTCAGAAAGGCTATTCCATGCATCCACCACCATCACTGTGAAAAAATACTTCCTCACATTGTCCCTGAGCCGTAGAAACATAGAACATAGAAACATAGACTTTGACAGCAGATAAGGACCACTTGGCCCACCCAGTCTGACCATTTCCCTACCTACCTATTGG
This sequence comes from Neoceratodus forsteri, assembly GCA_016271365.2. Classification (NCBI taxonomy): domain Eukaryota; kingdom Metazoa; phylum Chordata; order Ceratodontiformes; family Ceratodontidae; genus Neoceratodus; species Neoceratodus forsteri. The sequence goes on from CM028129.1 coordinate 879,906,521, forward strand.
ATAAGCTGCAGATTCTAGTTAGCCAACAGCCTACTTCCTGCAACCCTCCACTATAATTGTCTTATGTCTGTCCCATGCATGTTTGAATTCCCCCACTGTTCTAGACCCCACAACCTCTCCAGGAAGGTGGTTCCATGTGTCCACCACTCTCTCCATGAAAAAAAAATTCCTCACATAACCCCTGAGCCATCCTCCCTCTATCTTTAAATTGTGCCCCCTTGTTCTTGCACATCTCTTTTTCTGAAAGATGCTACCCTCTTGGACTTTGTCAATTCCACTTAGGTACTTAAAAGTTTCTATCATGTCCCCCCTCTCCCTCCTTTCCTTAAGGGTGTACATATTGAGCTCCTTTAGTCTCTCCTCGTATGGCTTCTCTTGCAGACCCTGCACCATTTTAGTTACCCTCCTATGGACTGCCTCCATCCTGTCTATATCCTTGCAGAGATGGGGTCTCCAGAACTGGACACAGAACTCCAGATGGGGTCTCACCAACTGTCTGTACAAAGGGATAATAACTTCCTGTTTCCTGCTGCTGATGCCTCTCCCTATACATCCCAGTATCCCCCCAACCCTCCCTACTGCCTTCTCACATTGCTTGCTTACCTTAAGCTCATCTGATATGATTAACCCCAGGTCCCTTTCCATTTTTGTTGTTGTTACTATCTCCACCCCATTGTGTAATCTTTTCCTGGGTTTTTGTTTCCCAGGTGCATTATTTTACACTTCTTTGCATTGAATCCAAGCTGCCATACTTCTGACCATTCCTCCAACCTTGCCAAGTCCCTTCTCATCCTTTCCACACCTCCTTGTGTATCAACCCTGTTGCAGATCTTTGTGTCATCTGCAAAAATACATACTTTTCCTTCCAGTCCCTCTGCAATGCCACTTATAAAGACATTAAAAAGGACTGGACCCAGTACTGAACCCTGCAGTACCCCACTATTAAGCCACCTTTCTTCAGAGTGAACTCCATTTACAATTACTTTCTGTGTCCTGTTGTCCAGCCAAAGTGTCAAATGCCTTGCTAAAGTCTAGGTAGGCCATGTTCACAGCCCCTCCCTGGTCTACTACTTTGGTCACCCAGTCAAAGAAATCAATTAGATTCATCTGACATAGCCTTCCTGCTGTGAACCCATACTGCTTTGGGTTCTGTTCCCCACTGGCCTCTAGGTACTCAACAATTCTTTCCTTCAGAAGTGATTCCATCACTTTCCCTACCACATAGGTCAAACTGACAGGTCTGTAGTTTCCTGCCTCTGCCTTGCTCCCACTTTTGTGAAGCGGAATCACATCTGCCTTCCTCCAGTCCTCAGGTACCACACCATCCTCCCATGATTTGTTAAAAAGGGTAGTCAGTGGTGTCACTAGTGCTCTCCTTAATTATTTTAGAATTACATAGATACATAGATACATAGACAGTGTCGGCAGATAAGGGCCTATGGCCCACCCAGTCTGCCCATTTGAGCTTGTAAGTTCAGTTTGTTTTCCTAGAGTCTGTTTCCCTTACCCCTGACCTCTAGAATTCCTTTATGTCTATCCCATGCATTCTTAAATCCCGTGATTGTTTCAGCCCCCACCACTTCCTCTGGCAGGGTGTTCCACTTGTCCACCACCCGTTCTGTGAAGAAATTCTTTCTCATGTTTCCTCTGAATTCCTCTGAATCGTCCTCCCTCCAACTTCATCCCATGCCCTCTAGTCCTGGAACATCTTTTTCGCTTAAAAATAGTGTTTTCTTGCACTCTGTTTCTCCCTGTAAGATACTTGTATGTCTCTATCATATCCCCTCTCTCCCTCCTGCAATCCATGCACCATCTTTGTTGCCCTCCTCTGAACCTTCTCTACCCTGTCTATGTCTTTACGTAGGTATGGTCTCCAGAACTGTACACTGTACTCCAGGTGGGGCCTCACTAGTGTCTTGTATAGCAGAATTATGACCTCCCTTTTCCTGCTGGTGATGCCCTTGCCTATACATCCCAGCATCCTATTTGCTTTACCTGCGCCTTTGTCACACTGTTTCTCTACCTTGAGGTCATCAGAGATGACAACCTCAAGATCCCTTTCCTGCTTGGTGCATGCTATATCTTCACCCCCAACTGATATATTGTGCCAGGGTTTTGTGCCCTTAGGCATTATCTTGCACTTTTGCATTGAATTTCAACTGCCAAACCCTTGACCATTCTTCAAGTTTCTGCAGGTCCCTTCTCATTCTGTCTACACCTCTGGTGTGTCTACTCTGTTACAGAGCTTTGTGTCATCAGCGAACAGTGAAATTCTGCCTTCTAGATCCTGCGCAATGTCACTGATGAAGATGTTGAATAGAACCGGTCCCAGCACTGATCCCTGTGGTACCCCACTGGTCACTCTTCCCTCTGTAGAGTGACAGCCATTTACCACCACCCTCTGTGACCTGCCACCCAGCCAGTTACCTACCCACCACACTACTGTCCTGCCCACACCCATATTCCCCAGTTTGTGTAATAGTCTTCTATGTGGCACAGTGTCAAAGACCTTGCTGAAGTCCAGATAGGCCATGTCCACTGCCCTCCCCTGATCCACCTCCCTAGTCACCCAGTCAAAAAATTCAATGAGATTGGTCTGACATGACCTCCCCCTGGTGAAACCATGCTGCCTTGGGTCCTGTAGTCCATTGACAACCAGATGTTCCACCAATCTCTCCTTCAGAAGTGATTCCATGATCTTTCCCACTACCGAGGTGAGGCTGACTGGTCTGTAGTTCCCTGCTTCCTCTTTGTTCCCGATTTTGTATAAGGGGACTACATCTGCTGTCCTCCAGTCTTTGGGTACCTCCCCTGTTTCCAGTGATTGGCTAAACAGGATAGCCAGAGGTTCAGCCACCACCTCTCTTAGTTCTTAGGACCCTGGGTGCACCCCATCTGGCCCCATTGCTTTGTCAGCTTTTATTACTTCCAGTTCCTTCAGGACCCTTTCTGTGTGAAAGGGACTTGTGTCCATTTCTGCACCATTCTCACCCCTTGTACTCCCTTCAGACCCATTACCCCCCTCTTCCTCAGTAAAGACTGAGCAGAAATACCTGTTCAGTATGTCAGCTTTACAGTTGTCATCCTCCATGCGACTCCCATCCTCCCCCTTCAGTCTCACTATCCCTCCCTTTGTCTTTCTTTTTTCACTTATGTACCTGTAAAAGGTTTTGTCCCCTTTAACCACTGATTTTGCAATGTGTTCTTCTGTCTGAGCTTTGGCTTCCCTTACTGACTTCCTGCCTCCCTTTGTTTCTCCTGGTACTTCTCCCTATCCCCTCTGCCTGTGTCTATTTGTATTGCCTGAATGCTATCTTTTGGCTTTCACTTTCTTTGCTACCTCTTTGAAAACCATAATGGTCTCTCTTCCTTTTCTCTTGCTAACCTGCTTAATGCAAAATTCTGTTGTTCTTATAATCCCCATTTTAAATACTGCCCACTGTTCCTCAACCCTGATTCCTGTCCCATTCCCTTAATGCCTCTTTCAAGTATTTCCCATTTTCCCAAAGTCTGCCCCCTAAAATCCAGGATACGTGTTTTTGTGTGGTTTGGTTCTGCTCTTTCTGTGATTTCAAACCACAATGACTGGTGGTCACTGTTACCCAGGTGCTCCCCCACTGTTACCCCCATCACACTGTCCCTGTTTGTGAGCAGAAGGTCCAGTATTGCCTTCTGCCGAGTTGGTTCCATGACCAGTTGCTTGAGGAAGGCACCCTGAAGGGAGTCCAGGATAAATCTGCTCCTAGTTGATGCTGCTGCTGGGATGCTCCAGTCCACGTCTGGAATATTGAAGTCTCCAACCAGTACTACCTCACCCTTCTGGGGTGAATTCCATCAGGCTGCATTGTTTTGTCCACCTTCAGTTTTAGGAGTTCTTTTGGAACCCTTTCTTCTGTGAAAGGACTGGGATCGACCCCGCCCGCATCCAGAGTGTTTCTGTTAATTGGATTAGGCATGTCCCCCCCTCCTCTTTTGTGAATACTGAGCAGAAGCATTCATTCAGTATCCCTTCTTTTTTCACTGTTCCTCTCTGCCCACCCACCGTCCATTCTGTTCAGCCTCACTATCCCTCCCTTTGTCTTTCTACGCTCCCTGATATACCTATAAAAGGTTTTATCCCCCTTCTTAACCGAATTGGCTATCTTTTCCCCAGTTAGGGCCTTTGCTATTCTGACCCTATACCTGCTCTAAAGATCCCCTGTTGCACACCTGCCCTCAGTCTGCATTAGCAGCTATTAACTTTCCATTAAGAAGAAGGTCCTTGCAGGCTAGAATCCCCAGGTCTAGCACTAATCAGGCCTGGGATAACCTAAATGTGCCCACCATGGCACCCATCCTGGAGGCCACCACACCATGTATCATTACAAAAAATACAGCAGGGTCCTGAGGGGGAGAAGTCCAGACCCTAGATAAGTGAACTACCCATGTCCTATGCCTGTAACCAACACTCTGGGTACGTTGGGTCTGACCTTTTAAAAACTGTATACAAGGAGGGATATCAACTGTCCATGCCCTACTGCATGCCAGACTGTTTCTTAACCTAAGAAGCTGACCTTCCTCTGCTTTCCACTCTCTTCCTGTGAAGACCTCTCTGGTGGTCTGCTTAGGGCACTTCCCCTAGGCCAGCTGACCCCAAGCCACTGCCCCACAGTGAGGAAGGTCCAAAATCCACTGTCAATCCCTCTGGGGAGTCTGCAAGGAAACACCAGAGAGTAAACGCCACTGCAATCTAGCGAAGTACCAGACTGTCTGTCCTCTCCCATCTGGTAAGCCTGGGTATACTGGAAGACTGTCCCCTGGTATGTATGCTATCCTACAGAACTGGCATCCTTACCCCTTGGTTGAGATAATGAACCTACAGAAAAAAAGTTGCAGGAGTCAGGTGACCGGGACAGAACTCTGGTCTCCCAAGCTCAACTGGCCAAGCTGCTTGCCCAAGGCCTCTCCACCATGACTGCAGCTCACATTCTGGACTGGTCTGGCACCAGCCTTCCCAGGAGCCCCGGGTGTCACTCTACTACCCAACCACTGACTCTCTGAACCATATTGCACCACTGCCATCTCCTTGCCTGCCTTTTGCTGCCTAACTAATCTTGCCTAGGACCACAGATAAATGTAACCACCTCTACCTAAGTGCCTATCTGATCATATGCTCTACATTCACCAGTCCTGCCACATGCACTAGTAGCCCAGTGTCTTGCACCATTTCACCAATATCTGCAGCGACTGTTGCCAATGGTCACCATGTCCCATTTCCTGACCTATCCCCTACCCACAATGAGCACTCACCCCTGTGGCCAGCTGAATGTTACCATACTTATGGGCATGGCATTGCCTGCCAGTGCTCCAGGAAGATTGGCTTTTAGGAATCATGGGTCCCTCAGACAGCTGTAGAGCTCAGAGATTCTTGGGTGCTCCAAATCCAAGGAAGTGTATTATGACACCCCAAGCTCAGGTGTCGATGCATGGACTACCCCAGTCCACTTCACTGGGGCTCCTTGGGACTGCTCCCAGCAATGGACTTGTGCCTGCTCCCCGTATGACTGATGGCCCATATGAGCATATGTGGTGGTCGATGGGGGTTAAGTAAAAAATGTGAAGGTCCACAGGATGTGGTAAAAGTGGACACTCCTAAATGGAACAACCTTGAGACAGCAAATTAAATTACTATAGCCTATTAGACTGACCACTGAGGCCTTGGTGATCGCAGGTACCAGCATCACCACATACACAGTGACCCCCCAGTGGTTGGTTATGACTTGGTGGGAAGGAAAGGTACCAGGTTGGGGATAGTGCCTCTACCTGGTCCTCGGTCAGAGATGATCAAGCTGTTTTGTGCCATATCCCTCCATCCCTTCCAAATAAGCCACCGCCAATCATTAATAAATTGATATCCCCATTGCTTATATTTATCCCATATCTATAACTAAGAAGAATGCCCCCCTTGCTAATAAAAGAGACCCATCAACACCGTGAGCCTAGCTGCCCAGCAAGTGGGAAATGGATATCAACATATGTGTGTGACCTTCCCTCCCACCTAGCGAAGTAATGTCAGGTATAATGGAGAGGCTGCCAGATAGAAGATGGGAACTGCAAAGCTTTATGGAAAAACTATATATCAGGATGAGAGTTACCACTCATGGAGTGCTGCAGCCTGTAGTACCTTTGGCATGCTGCAGTTCTGCTGAAAGCAATAGCAGAATCATTTAATTCCAGGAGCCTAGACTAAAGCTCACCCCAGAGCAAAGCATGTAAGCCAGTACTCTGATCATCATGCAATCATGGCCTTGTAAGGCCAGGAGTGCCACCGTTAGGTAAATGGACCCAAGTTGGGAGGCCCCATGGGCCAGATACTCCAACAGATATGCCATGATGCATCAGGAATATAAATTGTGTATCAATTATTATTTTATTTTTATATATATATATATATATATTTTTTTTTTGGGGAGATCAGGCCTACCCTGCCCAACTAAGATGCCAAACAGTGTCCAAGAACCGAAAACAGAATAAGTGAGTTTGCATACTGCTAATCTCAACTTTCCAGACCGGGATTCCCTGTTCTGCAGGGCTATTTGCATCAGACCGGAAAGCAAAGCCATCTATGGGGACATAGGTCCTACGAAATGCACAGGTATGCAAGAAGTGCCATGATGTCACTGCCCAAAAAAGAACTGCTTACTAACCCCAAATGGCTGTTGGTCATCGATAACCAAACACCACGGCTGAATGCCTCGAACCCAGGTGCCGTAAGTCTGGTGACCAGGGAGACCCAGATCTGGACTCCCAGGCAGCGGCATATGCACCTTGCTGAATGTCCCTGGCAGCCCGACTTACTACAATACAGGCCTCTGTATCCAAATTAATCTAAACTTTTCTTAGCTAATCCTTGCTTTTTTTTTCTTTTTTAACTGGACCCAAGCATAACCCGCTATGCAGAACTGCTAGCTGAAGCCCACATCTGCTCATATGCTGGGAAGGGGGTCAGCTCTCCTAGTGGTGACTAGTGGGCCACTGGGAGAACCACCAGCACCTTCAAATTACCCTAACATTGTGAGGTCACTCACACCTGACACCACTGGTGGATGCAACCTGCTGCCCCTGCTGTGTGGCTGACCCCACTGGGTCACTAGCGCACCTGCAGTTGGGGGAAGGGTGAACCCAGGCCATCCAGATTATGCGTGCCAACTTGCTCTATTCTTCTGTTGACCCCAACTGCAGCCCAATGGTGCATACCACCATCTACCCACTGCCGTGCCCAAGATAGCCACAAGATTTATCAGGTAAGACCCCCCCAATCATTGCAACTGAATAAAACCCTATGTATTACTAGCTTTCAAACTGACAGAAAACTTGTTACAAGACTATGTCAGGGTAGGTATGCTCTTTTTCCCCTTCCCCTGTCATATCCAAGACATTAAGGTGTTTATCAGGGGATGTGGAGTGGGAAAGTCTGTCCCTCGTGGGATTCAAGCCCACAACCTTCTGCTCGAGATGCAGGCATAACACCCACTGCACTACAAGCTCTGCCTGCTGAATCATTATGCGGGCAGTCAGCCCTACTTAGGTTAGGCCCCATAAGGGCCGTCAGCCATGTACTGATTATCCACAAGGTCCTTTGAACAAAGAGGAAGACGGAGAGGCTCCCAATGGCTCACAACCCCAGAGCTCCAGTGGAACTACATGAATTCACTTAGTGGGTCACACAGTCAGTGCTTCTAGTTTTGGTACAACCTGTGAAAAGGTAAAGGGAGGTATGCCCACCATGGGGCACCTCTCAACCACTGAAAAACCCAGCCAGGAACCAAATATCTCAGTGGAGGCAACTGACAATTTTGGATTCTGTAAGCGGCTACTATCGAACAGCCAAGAACTCCATGGTCTGGCCACTCCCCAGCCATCAACAAGATAGCCACCAGGAGAACCCGCCCCACACAATATGCACATACAATCCTGAATGCCAGAACCTCATGTGAGGTTCACCAAGAGGAAGGAACAAAGGGGGTAGCACAAGGAACATCCCCCACCTCAACAAGCCTCTGAACCAATGAGACCAGTTGACTGAACCGACGTCCCTGAAACCCTCAGGTACCTAAACCTTTTTTTCATGTCTGGGCAAAACTGCCAACTCTGGGGATTCCACATGAGGGGGAGGAAGTGAGGGAAATGCAAACAGGGAGTGGGTGAAGCCACTTCCCTCCTTCCCTGATGGCCAAGAGCCAGGAATTGACCACCTGAAAGCTCACTGGCTTCTGGAAAAGGATACCACCTCTATGCAGCAACAGCTCAGGGCCGAGGATTTCCTGCCCAAAGACCGGAATGACCCCTGATCAGGGGAGAAGGGGGGGGGAGAAAGAGAGCAAAAGCAGGGAGTGGAGCCCCTGATTTAATGCACTTCCCGCTCCTGTGATCTAATGCCATAGCAGTGCCCTCCCGAGAGAGCGCATCCTCCTCCGTGCAGAAACAAAACCTAGTGCAGCCTAGGGCACTTACCTCAGGGCAGCAGTGCAACCACAGTCCTTCCAGTTCAGCAAATGGAGGAGAAAGAGGGAGAGCTTCTGGCCCTCAGCTCACATAACTCCTCTTTCTCCTCCCTCCACCAAACACCACTGCCTACAGGCAGCCTAGTGGGACTTCCCTTCATGGCATTGTCATGACATCTACTCACCCCAGGGGGAGATCCCATACTTTCATCCCAGATCGAGGTAAGGAGGGCCGCAAACAATAAGCCAGCTGCTGTGATGTCTTGTGGCCTCTCTGGTTCTAATATTTTGTTTGCTGGTCTTGTCATCCTCCTTGGGCCGTGTACAGTCACACAGGACTGATCTAACTAGAGATTAAACAAAAGCTCTATCATGCACTATGGGCTATTGAATCTCCCACTGCCTACTGTTCTGATGTAGCTGATAATGCAGCCTGCCTGCGCACACGCACACACACACACACACACACACACACACACACACACACACACACACACACACAACAGCCATTCACAGCAGTTGTTTAATGATCAGTATACTTGTTGGAGTTACTTCAAAGAAACAGGACTTGATTCTATTTTTTTTTTCTTTTTTCCCCTCTTTCTACTTGAAATGAATGGGGAAAAAAGTCACAATTCAAGCAAGGCAATCAGGCACAGTGGGTGGAACAGTGGATGGAAACTTAGGAGGGGATATGGAGTCCCTTTACTCATCCTAAAAGGTCTGCAAGGCTATGCCCACTGCAGCCCTAAAAAGAAGAAAATAGGAAAGGCATCCCTCCACCGGGGTTATCAGATTGGCAGAATGCAGTTATGCCAGTGTGTGCTACAGGCCCCCCTCAAATAGCTTAGTGAAGCACAATGCTCAGCTGGTTGGGGAAATTATGATAGCCAAATGGGGTGCATTTGCGATCATGGGGGACTTGAATCTACCAGGCATAGACCAGTGTCCTGAGAGGTATAATGGCAGGATTGAACATCTATTAGCCTTCAAGGACTGCTTCCTAGCCAGAATGTCCAACAGAGTACAAGATGCAAGGTACAAGTTTGGATGCCTACCTTGTACAGCTGTGTGGTATGGGGAATTCCACCAGTGGAATTCTGGTAGAATGGCAGTTCTCAAGTAGCAGACACTGGCACCAGAAACCAAGTGCAAAAACGGTTTTATTAGTGTGAGGATAACAAATGCTCAGGATCTTCCTGATGATGCATTGTATATGAGAAAGCAGTCGAGGTTACACCCAAGTTGTGGGCACTTGTTATCCTCACGCTAATAAAGCCATTTTTGCACTTGGTTTCTGGTGCCGGTGTTTGTTGTTTAAATATTGGATTTTGATACCTGGCAAGGAGACGGTCTTGGAGTGGAGTTTGTGGATTGTTGAATGACAATTGTACTAGGGATGGGAAAACCTCAAAAGGTTCTGAGGTTCAAAAAGGTTCTGATAAGCAACAAAAGGTTCAGATCCTTATCCTTAACCTTATCCGAACCTTTTATGACCTTTATTGTTTTATAGTAACTGTATGTTAAAAAATCATTTAAAACTGCTTTTATTCAACATATTTGTAGAAAAAATTAATTAAACCACTGTTTGGCAGTAGAGAATGCTCTCTAATCACTCTTCTATTGCTGACAGTTAAGAAACTAATACTAATACTGTGTATAAGTTATATTATTATAACATACCAGAAACTTCCATATCTGTGCCTGGCTACACCCTGTACCAACAGGACAGGCACTCAAAAAGAAGTGAAGGATGTGTCATTTACACCAGAAATACACCCTAGGGATATGTCATAACCCCACAACCCAGCAATGACAATATCCAGGTACTGGCCAACAAACTAATGCTAGGAGCACACAACAGAATGCTCACCCTATTGTCTGTATACATCCCACCTAAGCAGACCACACCTGGCATCAACAACCTACTGGACTACATCAGCAAGCTGAGCCTAAACACTGAAACAATGCTGTTGGGAGACTTCAGTATCAACTGGGTCTCACCTGCTGCTAACACCATCAAAGATACCCTTGTCATAGTCCATTTCTCCCAACCGGTGGATGCGCTGACTCGAACCAATTATAAGACGGGCACCAGCACACTTCTGGACTGGGTTCTCTTGAACCGCCCTTCCCACATCACAGATCTCACCATGCTCCCTGACTCATTAAGTGACCACTCCCCTGTCAGTTTCCTCTGGAAAAACAACTACCACAAATCCCCTGCCAGAACTGTAAAAAAATGCCTATTCCTAAAGGGTTACCTTCCGCAGCTAAAGGACAACCTAAAGCAGCAGAACTGGCCAGACCTGCATGGAACCATGGATGTGGACACTGCTCTAGATCTCTCTATCTTAAAATTCAATGCAGCCTGTGACAAACTAGCTCCTGTCACAGAGAGAAAAACCAGAGGACCTATAAATCCCTGGATTACCTCAGAACTACTGGCGCAACTAAACATAAGAGACCAACTCTGGCAAACAGCGCAGGCACATGGCACACCAACTAACATCCAAAGGTATAAAAAGGCCCACGATGAGTGTACAAAGGCAGTTTGTGAGGCAAAAAGAACATTTTGCAAGGAAGCACTCACTAACACCTGGAATAGCAACAAATTGTTATGGGCAAATCTAAATGATATCACTGAGAAGGACCCTCAGATAGCCCCAGCCATGCTAAATGTTGAGACCATCTCTACTTTGGACCCTCTGCTCATCGCTAACTCTCTGACCCTCAACTTCTCGTATCTCAGTAGTGTGCTTCTAATGAACTTCTTCAATACCCCTGCTCCAGGGGTCAGTGAGAAGACCCCAGCATGACTAAACCAGCCACTATTCCATTTCAAACTGGTCTACAAAGCTGCTGCTGGAAAATACCTTGAAAAACCCCTCAACAAATCAAGGCATAGTGGGGGCTCTCTGGACCTAAAATTTGTTCGACTAACACTATGTGAAGTACTTGGTCCACTGACAAAGATAATTAATCTATCCCTCTGCCAATCCAAACTCCCCCAAATTTTGAAAGCTGCCACAGTCACCCCAGTACACAAAAGTGGTGACCGGTATCTTCAAAACAACTACAGGATAATCTGTAAACTCCACTTGCTCTCCGTGGCCCTTGAAAGGACTGTGGCTGAACAGCTGGTGGAGTATTTCAATCAATATCAGCTCCTATGCCCAGAACAGCATGGTTTCTGAGCCATTCATAGCACCATCAAGGCTCTCCTGGAATTTACTGGCTTCATACATAGTGCTCTTGACAAAGGGAACATTGTAGGGGCAGCCTTTGTTGACCTATCAAAGGCATTTGACAGGGTCCATCATGCTCTCTTCCTTGAACAGCTCTCAGACATAGGGCTAGCCCTAGAAACTGTAGCAGGGTTTTGTAGCTACCTTAGCCTGTGATGACAACAAAAGTAAAGATCAGGGACATTCTATCAAAAAGTTGACCAGTCAGATAGACCAGGTTACCACAAGGATCCATACTCCGTCCGTTACTCTTCAGTGCCTTGCTAAACCACCACCTGGCTGTTTGCAATAGCCACATGCTCTACTATGCAGATGATGTGGTGATCTTTACTATCAACCTCAACCCCGCACTTCTGGAGTATGACCTCCAGAGTGGCTTCACAGTGGCTGAAAAATAGTTCAAACAGCAAAAACTGGTCATGAACTATAAAAAGACCAAGACAATGCTCTTCGCCACTGCCCAAAACAAGCTAAAAGGCTATCTCATGGTAATTCAGAATGACTCCAGTAACACCCTGAAACTAGTCCCCCATTGCAAGTACCTGGGAATCACACTGGACACTGCCCTGTCTTACACAGCACACTGACATCACGGCCAAAGCCTTTAACATCAGGATTGGTATCCTCTACAGGCACAGACATTGCCTGACCTATGAAGCTCTGAACTTGGCAATTAACAGTTCACTCATCACCTTGATTGGCTATGGCCTAGCTGTCTATGGATCTGCTACTGACATAGCACTCTAATGCTTCTCAGTGACCTTAAAGTCTGCTGCCTGCTCACTAATGCCCCAAAACTCACCCACACCTGTGAGCTTTATATGCAATCAGGCTGGCTTCAATTGAAGGACAGAATACTTTATCAAACCTGCCTACTTGCAAAAAAGGTCTCACTAAACTTACTTCCTCAAGGAGTTCTGAGCCTTCTACCACCACCTGTAAATGCAAGGTACACAGGGAGCTTGACTACGTAAGTATTCCATGTGCCCAGGTGCCACACAACTATGGCCCAGCAATCCTTTACTCACCGGGCCCCACTGTGGACAAATGGTCTACCACATGACATCACCGGAGCCACAACCCTTGGTTCCTTTAAATGCAAACTCTGTCAGCACCTTACCAACATTAGTACCTGTAGATGCCCCAGCTAGTCTGTGCCTGCAGCTTTAGTCTGCCTCAGCACTTCCAACTCCTGGCCCACCAGGTTAAGTCTTTACCCAAGCACTTTCCTCCCACCCCCCCCTTTGCCCAAGCACTTGCCTCCTACCCCCTACCCCTTGTCTCTTTTCTTTCCCTCTGCCTCCCTATCCCAGCTCCCACTGCCCCTCCCTGCCCCTCACTATCTCACCCTAACAGTCTGCCTCTGCAACTCTCTTTTGCACAGGATGCTGGCACACCATGTACAATGCCTTAGCACAATTTGTGAACTGCCTGTCATTGCAACCCATGTACTGTTGAATTTTTTGTACTCTGTATGTATAATTTACTGTAACTATATTGTGTCTTCCTCTTAATGAATTTCCACTCACAGGTGTCATCCAAGACGTCAATAAATAAATAAAAATATTAACAGTAGGGATTTCTATTTCTTAACAGGTACAGACAGGCACCAGATTTGTTTTAGACAGTTAAATGATGAAGAAAATGCCAGGAACACAAAAACCGCACCGGGCCAGAACAGAGGGCAGCCAGTCAGAGAGCCAGTCAGCCAGCTACCGCTTCAAGACTGCAGTCTGCTACTACCCCAACCTACCACAATCATGGGAAAACTGGAAGTACTCCACCAGCACTGAAATCAATCTGGTTAAGGCACATTTACCAAAAATGACTGCTTAGAAAAGAATGGGAACGTGACTGTGATGACAAGAAAGTGCCAGACCAGATCTCTAATTTGTAAATAAATGGTCTGCTCCTGAGTCCGAGTTTTTAGAAGGGGATAATAGTGTGTTTAAGTAATTGTACTTTGTAGTAGTACTACCACTACTATCAGGACAGAGTATTTATCAATGTGGTTATTTAATTGTGCACGTTTAGGTAAATAATCTCCTTAGAATGACAAAGTGGCTGTGTGTGTGAGAGCAGGGACTTGTGTGCCACAATTGCACCAGTACAATGATGACATGATGTACTGGCTGCACCTCTCACCCACACCCAGGATGATGATGATGAGGCTGAAAGACATGCAGATCTCTGTCTTTTTTTTAAACCAGTCCCCTGAGTCTGACTTTTTATAGAAGTGGTCAGTGTGTGTTTTGTATGTCACCATTTATTTTACCATAGCAATAGATCTTGGTATGGAATGTAACACGAAGCAATGTAAAAGAGCAAGAGCACCAGGCAGTCCAAAGTGACCACTTCACCACTGCTACCATTACCACTACTATTAGGTAAAAAAGCACAGCTATGGTTATATAAGAAATAATTATTCTTAGGTGCATTAGGTATTACGTTAAATGAGAAAGTGACTGTGTGTGAGATCAGGGACTTGTCAGCCCCAGTTGTTACTAGTACGTGATGATGTGATGCACTGGCTGCACCTCCCACCCACACCCAGGATGACGATGACGCAGTCAAAAGGCAGACAAGCCCTAGAGCTCTACTTTTAAGCAGGCCAGTCTCAAAATTGAAAGCTGATGTGTCACTCCACAGCTGCAGCTCAGTTACTACTGTCAGTATCATCTTCTTCAAGATCAGCATCACATATGTAGCCAAAGTCTGGCAAGTTAACCCTCAAGAACATTACTTTCTTCACATTGTCTGGTGTTAATCTTGTTCATTTATCAGTCACAACATCCCCAGCAGAGTTAAATAAATGCTCAGAATGGATGCTGGAGGGTGTACGTCCAATATACTTATGAACAATGGTTACCAGCTTTGGCCAGCATGATTTTTTCTCTTCCCAGTAAGCTAAAGGGTCATCCTTAATACAACTGTTGGGGTCAGACATATATACTGTACATCTATCATGCTTACTACTGAGCATGTATTTTCCCATTATGGAATTTCAATGTCCTGCAGCTGGCCACAAATGTCATCCTCCTCATTGTCTGCTTCTGTACTGGTTTTTGGAACAGTCTTTTGAATTTGAGGTGGTGCAATTGTAGTACTGCTCGCCAATCCTCCTAATGAAACCTCATCAACTGCATCAGTCAAAAGTTGCCTGTAGTTCAACTCCTCCGTATAGTCAGAAACCACAACAGGAAGGTGTATGTTCTGGAAATGTGGATCTAGCAATGTTGCTATGAGTTACTCCTTGCTCCATGTCATGGCTGATAATTTCTCATTGTTGCTAAGTCTGGTAAGCATGTAACTGGCTAGAGATTGGTTCATATCTAAGTTGTTCCTCATTTTCTCCAACCTTTTATTTTTTGAGAAGTAGAATGAGTGGAATAACTTGGCTAAGGGATGCCATTTCTACACTGACCACTTTTGTAGCACTCATGACTGATTTCAGAATGTGACACAACTGTTCCAGCAGAGACCGTTGAGTAGAATGGAGTACAATGCCCTCCCCAATATCATTGTACATGATATACTCAATGATAGCTGACTTTTGTTCAAGGATGCATTCAATCACAAAGTAAGTTGAATTCCACATTGTTGCTACATCCTGAACAAGCTAGAGATGAGTAAGACCTGTGTCCTTCTGAATATCAGCAAGGATGTCATGGGCTTTTACTGAATGGTTGAAGTGGCCACACACTTTATGCACTGTACCCATAGTGGTTCATACTTGCTGGTCTTTATCCAGGAAGCTTCTAATGATTAGGTTAAGACAATGGAAACCCAGCATATATGTACATAGATGCCATTGTGAAGTGCTGTTTTAATATTTGTTGGCAACAAAAAGCAACTTTCAAACCCTGTGAAGTGACTCGAGCAGTAAGTAATCTTTCCAGTTTATGCTGAATGTGCTGTTCTATGTGTATGTTTCTTGAAAGTGTCATACATGGAGAACTGCCATTTTTTGAAACATGATGGTTTTTTTTTTTGAAATTACTCTTTATTCTCCTCTCAGCCTGCCTCCTCCAACCCTTCAGTGAGGACCCCTGGACATCACACTGCCTGGAACCCTGCCCACACAGACCACAGATCCCCATGGAGCCGCGGATTACCCCCCGGGTGGGGACGAGGCGGGGGGTTCTAACCCTGTAACTTACGTTTCGTCGGTCTCGTGGTCTGCTGGGCGGGCAGGCTTATCATGCCAGGCGTGCAAAGTCCTCACATCTTCCCGGCTGAGGCAGGCTCGTTCCGCATTTTCTCCCTCCCCGAGCAGCCAACGACCTCCCCTGACGTCATGACGTGCACGTCGACGTCCGTGCTGCTCAACGGCCAGCCATCCCCTGGTGGGGCTTGCAGTTCCCCGAGCCTCTGCTCGGGGTCATGCAAGTGCCGGGCATCGGCCGAATCCTTCCCCGGAGCAGGCGAGCTGTCGTTGGACGCTCAAGCCTGTCTCCCGGCCGACCACCGGCGAGCCGGGTCTGCTACGAACCCGGGTTGCCGGCGTGGAGCGAGGTGTGGCATCCAGCGCCTCAACCCTCAGCGCCACCGGGCCGGCCATGATGGGTTTTTTGAGCTCCGAGAGATAATAGTGGTAGATGTAGTACTGGTTGAAGTGGTAGCAGACAGACTAGTATGTGAAGATGATGATGATTTGCCTCAAAACTGACTCAGTGTGCAGTAACAGAAAGATAGGCAATGGTTTGGCTGCTGGTCCACATATCAGTAGTGAAGTGAACTACCTTGTCCTCAGTCTCTCAGACAGCATGCCTTACTTGAACTACTAAACTGTCATATATTCTAGGCACAGCAGTTACTGAGAAGTATTTTCTACTTGGTATTAAATATCATGGCTCTAAGTATTCCATAAGCCTTCTGAAACTCACATCTTCCACAATAGAGTATGCCTGCAAATCAAGTACAATCATTTCTGCTATTTTACGATTTATTGCCAGTGCTATGGGATGGATTCATGAATATTTAGACTTTCTTTCAAAAACTTCTTGTAACTTCAATTGTCTATTATCAGAGGGAGTAAAGTTACATTTGGTTGGGGGTGTTGTATGACTACATACCTTGACTTTACAGAATTATCATGACCATGACTGTGAGGCAAAAGCTGACTTTTGGATCATGCCTGGTTCTCATCTCCCACTGTTTCAGTAGAATGTTCCTGTTCACCAAGAGCCCTGCTAGATTTTCAGCCACCAATGTTAGACTGTTTTATCGAACCATATACAACAATAAGGTAAATTTGCGAAAGATGTCACATCATTGTTGTGATTCCATGATGCCCTTTATTTTCTCCCCTACTAACACGTGTTGCAATGCACACATGTAGCTTGGCAAGTATCCTTGGGATTTACATAAAAATTATTCCAAACAGTAGAGGTGGGCAGTCTATGTCTAGTAATGATGACCTTAGTAGGAAGAGAAGTCAAGTGGCTGGGTTTACATGGGGAAGACACATCAGTGGAGGATTCAAGTTCATCAGGTGAGACAATCATAGAATCTTCTGCAGCACCATTGCCATCACCATCACTACTACTAGACTTTGTTTCACTTTGTGTGGCTTGTGCCTTCGACTTTTCCTTTTTCTGTTTTGACACTCTACTGCTGTCATTATTTTTATCCACGTTGTCACTGTCAGAACCAGAATGAGACACAGCTAAAGGTAAGCTCACAAGCTCATCATCATCAGTCTAACCATGACCATGGTCATCACCATGATCCTCATCAGATTCAGTATAGCTAACATTTGCAGTCACAGATAGAGTTATTTGACATGCATGTGCTGCAAATCGAGCAACTCCACTGTGAGTTGTACCTGTAAGTGCTTTAACTTTATGGACAATTGGAATACTCTGTGTTTTTGTACTTTTTTTTCAGACAACTTGCTACTGCCACTGTCTCTCAACACTTTACTGGCTGTACTACTGCACCGTGACATAGACAGTCCACAAACCCTTGCTGGGTTTTCAGTATTTAGAGAGTTAGCCTGCACATGGATAGTAGTAGCATTTAGTTCAGCCTCTTCAACAGACTGTGGTGCTTGCTGTTGTTGTTGAACTTTACTTCTTGGGCTACTTCTTTCTGGGCTCTTGAATAACCTTTTTTTATGTTTATTACTTCCCTTGCCCCCAGCTTTTGCTTTACTATTTTATGGATTATTAAAAATGCCAGTCTGTCTCTTGTTCAGGGTCAAAAAGTGGTTATTATTTTATTTTTGTTTATTCCATGTGATGT
The DNA here is from genome assembly GCA_016271365.2 of Neoceratodus forsteri. NCBI lineage: Eukaryota > Metazoa > Chordata > Ceratodontiformes > Ceratodontidae > Neoceratodus > Neoceratodus forsteri. Next base: position 879,924,498 of record CM028129.1, read on the forward strand.
GATGGAATGCCCTGATCACTGAGCCAAAGCTTATACCCCACTGAATGAGCACAGAGAAGAAGATGATAGATGACTGACTTCTTGGGGGGGGTCACACAGACAGTATGCATGAAGTGGCACTGGTGCACCAGCTGGCAGATTTTATTACACACATGCCTAATTTGTTTCACACACCACCTTTGCTAAGGGTGATGCTGCAGGCACTGCTGCTACCCACACAGATTCAGGGACCCTGCCTGGCCTAACCCTCTCTGACACAGTACTTTTTCTGTTCAAGGATTTTTTTTTTATTTATTCCACTTAATATGATGGAATGCCCTGACCACTGAGCCAAAGCTTATACTCCACTGGGCGAGCACTGGGAGGAAGATGACAGATGACTGACTTCTTGGGGAAGGGGGTGCCACACAATATGATAGAAGTGCCACTGGTGCACTGATGACTGACTAGCAAATTTTATTACACACACACACACACACGCACACACACTGTGTACTATAAAAATTAAAATAAGAAAATAGAAATCCCCTCTGAAGTGACTGAGCACAGTCAGGAGAACTGAAAGAGCTGACTTGTTGGGGCAATTGAGCAAATAGCAAGAAGGCTAACTGTGAGTGGTGTGCTACTGGGTGGCATACTGGCACAGTTCAACAGACTTCACCCCCTCTGTTAGAGTACTAACCTCCTTGAAAAAAATGGGCAGTCTGGCTCTGGCACTTAATAGTGAAGCCTCTCTTCAATCTCTTATTTTCTTCTTTCTTGTTTGCACTCTGTCTTCAAGTTCTTTCTCACAACAAGTTGCCCCCAGTCTCCTCCAAGTTCCTCCTCCTCCCCCCGTCGAATCTCCTCTCCCAACAATAACTACTGTACTCACCATCCCAATCCCCGACACATACAGGTCAGAAAAAGATTTATTGTACCTTTTCTTCAAGCAGTGATCATTCTGAAAAGCACACAGGGATCCATCATAAAAGATTTATCAGGGGGTGTGCCCACAGTCCATCCAATTCCACTTAAATATTAGGGGTATGATTTTCAAAAGGGGCCGATGCAAGCTGTACCAGTGTCTGCATCCTTCCCCATTGCATCTGAGTGGCCCTGCTACTATTTTCAAAAGCTCAATCCATTTGTAACAAAAAATTATGATTTGTGGAAAAGCAGTTGCTGCAAATGTGATGTGCATCTTTTCTTGGACATGAAATTCAGTCATAGTTAGACCATCTAATAGCTGATCTAACAGTTTGAATGGCTTTTCCTTTTGAAAAAAGTGCCTGGGAGACCTTAGGTGGATCTTCTTGAAACTCCTACTCTGGGTGTTTAAAGGGACAGCGTCTAAATTTGTGGAATTGAATACAAAATACCTAGCCAGTTTGCACTGCCTACATAGAAACTCATAAATTGTCAGCAGATAAGTACTGCTCATCCCACCCAGTTTGGCTAACTTTCCCAGCCTATGCTGTTACTGTAGACCTTCCTTGATTTCCAACTGCCTATCCCACCCACTTCTATTCCAAGATTCCCTTGTGCCCGTCCCTGTTTGAAGCCAACCAATGTTTTCACCACCACCCTGCCCTGGATGTTTAAAGGGATGACATCTAAATTTATAGAATTGAATACAAAATACCTAGCCAGTTTGCACTATCTACATAGAAACACAGAATTTGTCAGCAAATAAGTACTGCTCAGCCCACCCATTTTGGCCAATTTTCCCTGCCTGTACTGTCACTGTAGACCCGACTTGATTTCCGACTGCCTCCCCCACTTACATCCATACAAAGATTTCCTTGTGCCTGAGCCTGTTTGAAGCCAACCAATGTTTCCACCCACACTACCTCCACTGGAAGACTGTTCCAGGTATCCACCACTCTTTCAGTGAAGAAGTACTTCCTCAAGTCCCTCCTAAATTCCCCCTTTCTAGATTCATTGCATGCTCTCTTGCTTTTGTACACCTTCTCCTCTTAAAAATACCCCTTCCTGTATATTATTCACCCCTATGAGTTATTTATAGGTCTCTATTATGTCCCCTTCCCTCCTCTCTTCTAGGGTGTACATATTGATATCTTTCAGTCTCTACTCATAGGGTTTCTGATGTAGCCCCTGCACTATATTAGTTGCCCTCTGACTAGCTTCTACCCTGTATATGTCCTTCCTGAGATGTGGTCTCCAGAACAGGACACAGTACTCCAGGTGGGGTTTTCACCAAAAATCTATACAGTGGTAACAATGCCTCCCTTTGACTGCTGGTGGTACCCCTCCCTATGCACCAGAGCATCTCACAGGCCCTACCTACTGCCTTGTTGCACATCCTCTCCAACTTGGTCATTTGATATGATTATTCCAAGGTCCCTTTCCTGTTTCATGATCATAAATACCTCTTCCCCCATTTTATACTCTGCCTCTGGGTTTCTGTGCCTTAGCTTCATGATTTTACACTTTTCCACATTGGAACTCAGCTGTCATACCCTTGACCACTGCTTGCATTTTCTTAGGACTCTGCTCTTTCTCTCCATAGAAACAGAATGTGTTGGCAAAAAAAAGAACTGGTAGACCCATCTAGTCTATCCTATTTTACCTGCCAGTTACTACACCCTGGACCCTATTTGGTCATGGGTGTCCCTCCCTCCTCCCTTACCTCTAAATATTATACCTATGTGCCTATCCCATGCATGCTTGAAGCAACCCACTCTCTTTGCCCCACCACTGTTTTTGGTAGTCTGTTCCAGGCATCCACCATGCTTTCTGTGAAGAAGCATTTCCTCACATCCCTCTTAAACATACCCCCCAAATATCATAGTATGACCCCTTGTTCTGATGTTCCTTCTCATGTGAAAGAGACTCCCCTCCTGCACCTTGTTCACTGCCCTGAAGTACTTATAGGTCACAATCATGTCCTCTGTCGCTCTCCTCTCCTCTCCTCTCCTCCAGGGAGTACATGTTGAGCTCTCACAATCTCTCCTCATATAGTTTCTCATGCAACCCCAGCACCATTTTGGTAGACCTCCTATGGACTGTTTTCACCATGTCAATGTCCTTGCAGAGGTGCAGCCTCCAGAACTGGACACAGTACTCCAAAAGGAGTCTCACTAGTGAGTGATACAGTTGCAGCACTACCTCATTTCTCCTGCTAGAAATCCCTCACTCTATGCACCCCTGCATCTGGCTAGCCTTGCCTGATGCCCTTGTTGCACTGCCCTGCCCTGAGATAATCAGATATGATTACTCCATTATACCTCTCCTTCTTGGTAACTGGAAGTACCTCCCCCCCATCTTATACACAGCCCCTGTGTTTCCCTGCCTCAGGTGCATGACTTTTTACTTTTTGCCATTGAATCCTAGCTGCCACACCCTAGACCATTCCCCTAGTTTCCCAGATCCCATTGCATTCTCTTCACCCCCTCCTGGGTGTCCAACCTGTTTCAGACTTTTGTGTCATATGCCAAGAGACACACCTTCCTCTCCAATTCCTCAGCAATGTCACTTATGAAGGCATTTAAGATGACAGGACCCAGTACCAATCCCTGTGGTACTCCAGTGGTCACTCTCTTGTCCTCCAGTTGACTACTGTTTACCACCACCCTCTGCCTCCTGTCTTTCAACCAGTTAGATATACAGCTTAACACCATCTCCTCCACCTCAGGTTGCTAAGTTTCCTAATCAGCCTCTTGTATGATTCAGTGGCAAAGGCCTTTCTGAAGCTCAGATAGGCCACATCTACTGCCCTCCCTTGATCCTTCTACCTAGTTATCCAGCCAAAGAAATCTGTGAGATTTGTTTGACATGACTTCCCCCCCTTGTGAAGCCTTGCTGCCAGTGATCCTGCAGACCATTAGTCTCCAGGTGCTACATCAGTCTCTCCTTCAGCAGGGCCTCCATTAATTTCCCCACCACTGATGTGAGACTGGTTTGTAATTGCTAGCTTCCTCCCTGCAACTGCTGTTGTACAGATGGACCACATCATTCCTCCTCCAGTCCTTTGGCACTACCCCATCTCCAGTGAGGTGCTTATAGTGTTGCCACAGGGGCAGTAAGCATGGTGCTCAGTTATTTCAGTACCCATGGGTGGATTCCATCTGTTCTCATTGCCATGTTTTCCTATAGGGCTGCCAAGCCCTGGTGAACTCTGTCTTCCAAAAATGGGCTTCTGTTCACTCCTTGTTCCTCCTGGTGCCTGCTATGCTAATCTATGTTGTTGTGTTCCCATCCCACTCCACTGTGAAGACCATGCAGAAGTACTCATTTAAAATTTTAACTTTTTCTTGATCTTCCTCTGCACAGCACCCCTCCCACTCTCCTAATCCTCAGTATATCACCACTAGCCTTCCTTTCTTTGATCATGTACCTGAAGAAAGTCTTATCCCCTTTTTTACCTTCAGGGTGATCCTCTCCTCTGTTTGAGTCTTCGCTGTCCTTATTCTCATTCCTGCCTCTTTTTGTTTACTTAGATATACCTCCATGTCCCCTCCATGTGGGTCTCCTTGTACTTCCTAGAAGTTGTTCTTTAATCCTATACCACTTTAGTAACCTCCTTTGAGAACAACCATGGCCTGTTTCTCATCTTGCTCTTGCTTATTTCCTTCAAAGGGTTTGATGTTATCTTAGCTTAGCCCTCCTTTATCTTTTTCCTTTGTGCCTCCACGCCCCCCACACAAGGGATTTACAAAGGCAGTCTCCCATTTCTTTATAATATGCTCTCCGGAAGTCAAGGCCCCCAATTCTTTTTTTTCAAAGTCTATTTTTACTTCCCTTTTTCTACCCCGTCGAACTCTCTCTGGTGACCACCCAGTCCTTGGACTCTACCTCCCTGCATGATCTGACTCATCTCCTCTTCCCCCCAATACTGGGCATCCCCCAGTCTACCCTCCAGGGAAGGGCAGCCCATGCCCAGGGTGCCTTTCTTATATGGTTGAGCACCGGGCCAGGGAGGAGGTGACCTAGGAGAAAGCCATGCCCAACTCCTGTGAGTGTGGTCCCATTTAGTGGGAGGTTCCATCACCTATCGGTGGGAGGAGGATGCATTTTACTTGTTTTAGATCCCTGTGGAGCCTGGCTGTCAAGGAATGTGCTGCTGAGGCTCCACCCCACAGGCATACACCATGACACTGCATTGGGCTACCTTCAGCCACTGCCTGAGGTTGCTCCTTGAGCAGTCATTCTCCCCATCCCTCCCAGGGAAGAGAGAGCAGTCCTCCAGATGCTCAGTCTCTTCCTTCCCCCACTGACCCCTGATGGCCTGGATCTCTAAAGTGGTGTGAGGTGTGGTGTCCAGCACCTCAACCCTCAGCACCACCAGGCCGGCCCAGGACCCCCATCCTAGTGTGATTTTTTTCTCCTGTCCAATCTGTATGCCTAACCACATTGTACGATATTTGCTTTTACTCAGAGAGCTACCCTCAGTGATGTCTGCAATGCTGCCCCTGTTCATAAGTACCATATTGAGCACTGCCCAGTCTCTATTGGGTTCTGTAACTACTGCCTGCCCCTTGTAGAGAGTCTAGGATGGCTCTGCTTCTAGTTGCAGCCAGAATACTCCAGTCTACATCTGCAGATTAAAGTCCCCCATAATCACGACTTCCTCTTTGCTTTCCATTCTGCCAATGATCTCCCTCAAAACCATGTCTAATTTCTTCCCCTGTGTTGATGGTCTGTACACTACTATATGCAGATAAAGGCCCAGGACCGTGTCTCTAAGCCAGCCCCAAAAACCTGTAACCCTTTCTTATCCCAGCTGTGTCCTTGTATCTCCACAACCTTTATACCTTCCCTGACATACAAAACAACATTTTTCCTCCCTGCTCTGCTCTTCTGATAAATGGTGTATCCCAGTATGGCCACATCCCAGCTGTGGTTGTTGGTGCACCATAATTCTGTAAGCATCACCAGAACCAGGTCTACCTCCACAACTGTAGGGTCAAGTTCAGGAATTTTATTTCCTGGGCTGCTTGCACTGGCATCCACTCCTTATGTCTCTCCCTGCCCCTACTTTGCCCTCCCTTCCTGAGTCCATCCTTCACACTTCCACTATCCCTCATACTGTCATCTTCTTTTTTCCTCCCTCTGTCCTCCATTCCCCATTCTTCTCTCAGCCTTAGAATCACATGTTAATCCACCCATCCCTTCCCCTCTTGTCCCTCTGACCCTGGGGAAATTTTTCCCCCTGGGCTTCTCCTCTCTGCTGCTTCAGTTTTTTTGTGGGGGGGGGTGACAGGATTAGTCCTTGCCACTAAATAAAAGTACCCATCCTTTATTTCTTTCTCTGGTTGCAACCACTTTCCTCCCCACTTCTAAGGTTATCACTGCATTTTCTGTATGGAGGCAGGCCACCTCCTTACACAATCCCCCCCCCCATCTCTGTTACCCTCTTCATGCTTTATTTCTCTTTTTCCTTGGGTACTCATAAAATATCAAGTTATTGAAATTACAGATTAACTGCCTGAAGTAATGGGTAAATACAGACTCCAGTTCCCATAAAATATTTGTTTGATTCTAGCATTATTTACTGTTTCTGTCTAAAGAGGAGGACAGAATAATATTCATTTGCAGTCTGAAAAAAAGACAGGAGACTGTATGTTATAAATTCTCATTTGAGAGTCTCACTAAGAGAGAGAGAGAGAGTTTGTTTTTGTTTGAACAGGGTTTCTGTGCTAAGCACTCTCCCTGGTGCAAGCATTTTTCCTGCTGTAAGCACTCTCCCTCCTGCAAGCTTAACCCTGTAGTACAGAATGCTGTTTGTTCTTAGTTCTGCTGCACTGAGACTTGTTCCTTCTGTTTATAAGCTGCTAAATATCTGGGTTTTGTCTACTAAATACAGCTCTGGGTATTTCTAGAGAAAATAAAATGTATACCTTATAGAATATACTTTACAACACTCTTTAATCTAAACCAAACCAATAGTAAACAGGATAAGACTCACAGAAGAAGTTCCTTTTCTGGTTCTGGGTAGTTGGAGCAGGGCCCTTGCTTAGAAGAAGGTCTGTTCTCTGAGAAAGCCTGCTGAAGTCTGACTGTTCCTTTAGGGGATCAGCGGCTCCTAGTGGCCCACATTTATAACAGGAACCTGTCAATCACTGTCTGGAGAACATTCTTTGAAATAGTAAAGTTTTACCGACGAATACTTTTAAGAGATAAACCTTAAAACAGGTTGTTTATATTAAGAAATACACTAAGGAATATGTATAAATTTGTTTTAGAAGCTATTGAAATATATTTTTATTTTGATGGTGCTGTGTCACCTGATTCAGGTAGGTGGGTATATAAATCCTACCTGAACAGGTACCTGTTAGATAGGGTCAGTATCTTCTGACCAGTGGAGAGAGAAGGTTCCTTCTCTAAAGATTATACTTGTGTTACTTTGCTTGAACACAGTTGCTTGTTATTTTTTTTATGTTATTTTCATTTGGACTTTTACGTTATTTGGATGGTGCAAGAAGAACTTGTTTATGAAGATTAATAAACATCCCACAAGCCAACGTGGGTTGCACCTTAATTACTGAGTCCTGTGTCCATCTGTAGAACCCACACCATAACAGGTGGTGTCAGAAGTGGGATTCTACTGCCTGCTTCATCTTGCCAAGGAAGGGAGACATTGCAGTGAGTATTACCTGATACCCGAGGTGGACATGGCAGTGGGTGGCCAGGCACAAGGCACCCTTACAAGAAGTATGGCGGACCAGATGGGGGCACAGTTGCTGGATGGTTTGCCTGATGTTTATCCAAAAATTAAAAGACAACCATCTGAGAGGGCCAAAGAAGAGCACAGTGAGCCTGGAGATGAGTTGCCCTTGGAGCAACCCCTGGAGACCGAAGACTTGGAGAAAGAGGTGGACGCTTCCTACATGGAACAAGCTCCTATGGAAGATATAGGGGAGCTATTAAAATGGCTATGTGTCCAGCAGGTTCAGCTGGATAAAGAACAAGAGATTGACCAGAGGAGACAAGATGCCAAGTGGGCAGACATCATGCAGGTGTTACAGGCCATACGAACTGAACATACAGACAGACCACAAGGACCAAGAGACATTAAATTGGCCCACTTACAAGACTCTGATGATAGTGAGGCATACCATATGACATTTGAGAGGGTAGCTCAAACATGTGGGTGGCCCAAAGAACAGTGGGTAGTACGCCTTGCCTCTCAACTAACCAAAAGAGCCCAAGTGGTGTATAGCCGTCTGGCCATACAAGATGCAGATGACTATGAACTGGTGAAAAAGGAGATCTTATGAAGGTGTGACATCAATACAGAGACCTACAGGCAACATTTTCGGTTCCTGAAAATGCAGTCCATTGATGCCCAGAGGGAGGTTTACACTCGCCTGAAGGATCTGAGTGATAAGTGGCTGCAGCTGGGTCCTAAAACAGTTCAACAAATAATGGACACCATCACAATTGAGCAGTTCATTAAAATACTACCACAAGATGTCCAATTGTTGGTTCGAGAACATAAGCCTGAGGGAGCAGAGAAAATGATCATCCAAGCAGAGGACTTCCTGGCTGCACGACCTGCTAGAGGAAGAAATCCTGGAGGACCTGCATCCTCTCCTTCTATGAATCTGATAAGAACTACCTTTTCTAATAACAATGCTAGACCAAATCCAGAAGCAAGAAGAGAAAGGAGGGAGAGGGTACCCTTATCTGAGATAGTGTGCCATGGATGCCAGAAAAAGGGTCACCTGATAAGAAACTGTCCAGCAGTAAGAAGAGACTTTGGACATTTGGCTTTAGCCAACTGATCACCATACATTACTGCTGTTAAAATGGGTCCCCATAAGGTACTTGGTCTTATAGACTCTGGGAGCCATCAGACCATGGTTCGAGCTGACCTGGTAGAAGGGGCAGAGAAATCAGGAGGAGGGACCATGGTTGCATGCATACATGGGGATACACATTTTTATTCAACTACATCAGTGAAGTTAACAATAAATGGAAGTATTCAAGAGTTGACTGTTGAGATTGTTCCACATCTGCCTGTTCCAGTAATTATTGGACAGGATCACCCTGACTTTTCCACCCCGATGGTAAATAATAAGATGTCACCTGTTGTGGCTATAACAACATGATCACAAGCTAAACATATGGACGAACAGCTGGACAAGGTCTTTCCTTTTACCGAGGAACTGTTTGAAGCACCAGGTAAAGCTAGGAAAGGGAAAGCAGTGAAAAGGAAAGAAAAGAAAAACTGGCAAAACAAACACATTATGGGACCTATGAACATTAAGCCAGAGACTATAACTCATGACCAGAAACAAGATGTATCACTAACTATTTCTTTTTCTCAGGTTGAAAAACATGTTGATGATGGATCTCCTAGATATCTGTTGGTAAATGATATACTGTATAGAGAGTGTACCAATCCCAGAAATGGGAATACAATAATGCAATTGGTTGTCCCCCAGAAGTATCAAAATGACATCATACGTTTGGCTCATGATATCCCTCTGGCAGGGCATTCTGAGAGGGACACCACTCTGAATAGAATTCTGAGTAGATTCTATTGGCCGGGTATTCATGAGCGAGTGGCTGAATATATCCAGAGCTGCCCAGAATGCCAGAAGGTAGCCCAGACAGGGAAAAAGGATTTGGTGTCCCTCTAGAGTATAACCTTAGTTAGCCAACCTTTTGATCGGATTGCTATGGATGTGGTAGGACCCCTAGAAACTAATTCTAAGGGTAATAGATTTATTCTAGACATTTGTGACTATGCTACCAGGTATCTAGAGGCAATCCCGATGAGAACTGTAACAGCCCAAAGGGTTGCAGAAGAGCTGGCTAAGGTATTTAGCAGAATGGGCATCCCAAGGGTGATCTTAACTGACAGGGGTACCAATTTTATTTCGGTGATGCTCACAGAACTGTATAGGTTGCTGGGAATACAAGCTGTGAGAACCTCCCCATACCATCCTCAAACAGATGGGTTGGTGGAAAGGTTCAACCAAACGCTCCAAAAAATGCTGCAGAAGTTTTTAATGAGGAGGGAAAAAATTGGGATGTATTTCTGCCCTACCTCCTGTTTTCCTACAGAGAAGTACCCCAAGCTTCAACTGTTTTTTTACCCATTTTCCCTCTTGTATGGCCGAAACCCCCGTGGGCCATTAGATGTTATCAAAGAACACTGGGAGGAAAATTCTCAAATAGGAAAACAGGGAGTGTTACAGTATATGACAGCATTAAGGCAGCACCTTAAGAAATATGTCACAATGGCCCATCGTACATTATTAGACAAGCAAGTCCAACAGAAGGCAGAGTATGACAAAGGGGTAGGACATAAACAATTATCCATGGGAGATCAGGTATTACTCCTTTTACCTGCCAGTGAGAATAAGCTCTTGATGAAATGGCAAGGCCCTTACAAAATTATTAGACAGGTCAGACCGGTCACATATGAGGTCCACCTGCCTAATAGGAGGTGCAATAATCAGATATACCATGCCAATCTGCTAAAATGATGGCATGAGAGATCAGAATCCCCTAGGCTGAGCTGTTATGTGCAGACAGAACCTCAAGAATCTGAACTAGAGGTAGCCTATAGGAGATTAGAATGTCCTGGACAGATTCAGGAAGTAAAAATTAACCCTGCCTTAACACCTCACCAACACACCCAAATGCAACAGTTGTTAACTACCTTTACAGACACCTTTACCAATGTACCTGGTCAAGCTATTGGCTTAGAACATGACATCAGAATGACACAGAGTACACCTATACATCAAAAACCCTATCGTTTACCTGTACATGTAAGGGATGAGATAGTAAAGGAAGTAAGATCTATGGAGCGGTTGGGAATCATTCAGCCTTCCCGTAGCACCTGACATCTCCTTTAGTAATTGTTATCAAAAAGGAAGGTGGTATCCACCTTTGCCTAGACTTCTAGAGGGTAAATGCCATCTCCCTTCTAGACAGCTATCCCATGCCAAGGATAGACAACATTATTGACCGCCTGGGGAATGCTAAGTACATCTCCATGCTTGATCTCACAAAGGGATACTGGCAGATACCTCTTACCCCTCAGTCTAGAGATAAAATGGCATTCAGTACCCCTGTAGGGTTGTTTGAATTCATTACAATGCTTTTTGGCCTCCATGGAGTGCCGGCTACCTTCCAACGTTTCATGGACCAAATGCTTCAGCCATATGCATCTTTTGTGCTGCCTTTTGGATGATGTGGTGCTGGTGTTTAGCCTTGATTGGGAGACACATTTATAGCATCTAGAAAAAATTCTGGGGGCTATCCAAAAAGCAGGAGTTACTATCAACCCCACAAAATGTTGTATGGGGCAGACTGAGATCAAATACCTTGGCTTTATTATAGGGAATGGGGTTATACACCCAGAAATAAGCAAGGTAGAAGCAGTCTCTACCTGTGATATACCTCGGACCAAGAAACAGGTCCGTGCCTTTTTGGGGTTAGCAGGGTACTATAGACACTTTATCCCCAGATTCTCAGCAGTAGCAGGCCCTCTAACAGAATTAACTAAAAAGAGGTATCCTAATAAAGTAGAGTGGACTGAGGCATGTGGTGAAGCCTTCAGACAAATAAAGGCCTCCGTATGTGCATATCCAGTGTTGAGAAGCCCAGACTTCACTAAATCCTTCATTGTACAAACTGATGCATCAGGGGTAGGTTTGGGGGGCAGTCCTGATGCAAGTTATAGATAATGAAGAGCATCCCATTATCTACATGAGCAGGAAACTACATGAAAGGGAGAGTAGGTATGCAACCATCGAGAAAGAGTGTCTGGCACTTAAATGAGCAATTGAAGCCTTTAAGTATTACCTTTGGGGGAGGAATTTACAGTTGTCACAGACCACAGTCCTCTTTGTTGGTTGCATCAGATGCGGGAGAAAACCCCCGCATAATGAGATGGTATTTGGCCTTACAGCCATACCGGTTCACAGTATTACATAAAAAGGGAAGTGAACATGCTAATGCTGATGTCCTTTCTCCATATGGGGCAGGCATCGAGAATTCAGCTGGTAACAATAAGAAATCATTTCTGATGGTTTACTAGTTGAACATTGAAATTGAATTGAAAGTACATAGTAGAAAATGGTACTTAATAAAGATCCCAGGGTAATGTAGTAATAAATTAATTTTTTGTTGTTTGTGTTGGCACTTTTGGTTCTAATGTATTTGGGTCCGTGGGACGGAGCTTCACAGAGTGGGTGGGCCGGAGCTCCTCCAACCTTGGTATGGTAAGGGGGTTGGACTCTAGAACATAACAGTGTATGATCATAAAAGACGGACATTATGTCCCTCAGTCTGTTGCATACACCCTATGTGTTGTCCCAAATGATGTTAAATATCCCAGGGTATGTTCATTATTAACATGCTTTATGTCAGTGTGTTTTGTTGTTGGACCCTGGGATGGAACTCCTGAGAGTGGGTGGGTGGGAGTTCCACCCCCTCTGGGGTAGCTGGAGGGGGAATCTGTTGTAACATCTTCCCTCCTTTTTAGGGGGGGTAAATGTGACAGGGTTAGTCCCTGCCACTGAATAAAAGTACCCATCCTTTATTTCTTTCTCTGGTTGCAACCACTTTCCTCCCCTCTTCTAAGGCTATCCCTGCATTTTCTGTATGGAGGCAGGCCACCTCCTTACACAACCCCCATCTCTGTTACCTCTTCATGCTTTATTTCTTTTTCCTTGGTACTCTTAAATATCAAGTTATTGAAATAACAGATTAACTGCCTGAAGTAATGGGTAAATAGACTCCATTTCCCACAAACTATTTGTTTGATTCTAGCATTATTTACTGTTTCTGTCTAAAGAGGAGGACAGCATAATATTCATTTGTAGTCTGGAAAAAAGACAGGAGACTGTATGTTATAAATTCTCATTTGAGAGTCTCACTAAGAGAGAGAGAGAGAGTTTGTTTTTGTTTGAACAGGGTTTCTGTGCTAAGCACTCTCCCTGGTGCAAGCATTTTCCCTGCTGTAAGCACTCTTCCTGCTGCAAGCTTAACCCTGCAGTACAGAATGTTGTTTTGTTCTAGTTCTGCTGCAGTGAGATGTGTTCCTTCTGTTTATAAGCTGCTAAATATCTGGGTTTTGTCTACTAGATACAGTTCTGGGTATTTCTAGATAAAATAAAATGTATACCTTATAGAATGTACTTTACAACACTCTTAAAGCTAAACCAAACCAATAGTAAACAGGATAAGACTCACAGAAGAAGTTCCTTTTCTGGTTCTGTGTAGTTGGAGCAGGGCCCTTGCTTAGAAGGAGGTCTGTTCTCTGAGAAAGCCTGCTGAAGTCTGACTATTCCTTTAGGGGATCAGCAGCCCCTAGTGGCCCACATTTATAACAGGAACCTGTCAATCATTATTTGGCAACATTCTTTGAAATGGTAAAGTTTTACCAAAGAATACTTTTAAGAGATAAACCTTAAAACAGGTTGTTTATATCAAGCAATACACTAAGGAATATGTATAAATTTGTTTTAGAAGCTATTAAAAGATATTTTTATTTTGATGATGTTGTGTCACCTGATTCAGGTAGGTGGGTATATAAATCCTACCTGAACAGGTACCTGTTAGATAGGGTCAGTATCTTCTGACCAGTGGAAAGAGAAGGGTCCTTCTCTAAGGATTATACTTGTGTTACTTTGCTTGAACACAGTCGCTTGTTATTTTTTTATGTTATTTTCATTTGGACTTTTATGTTATTTGGATGGTGCAAGAAGAACTTGTTTATGAAGATTAATAAAAATCCCACAAGCCAATGTGGGTTGCACCTTAATTACTGAGTCTTGTATCCATCTGTAGAACCCACACCGTAACAGGGGGCATTCAATGCCTCCATTGTTTCTTCTGCCTCCCTCCTTGGCTAGTTTAACTGCCCATTGAAGTAGCATTTAAACTTCCACCCAAGCCTGCCATTCCACTACTGGATGGAGGCCATCTCCCTCAGAGTCCTTCATCTCCCCCAGGTAGAACCCCAGTCCCCAGTGTAGCCAAACCTCTCCTCCCTGCACCATGCCTTTAGCCAGTCACAGAAGACCATAGTGCAGTGTTCTGTAGCCTCCCCCCAGCTGTAGACAGGTAGCTCGTAAGTGAAAGCCACCATGAACGCTACCTGCTGCTTTAGTCCTCTCCCCAGCTCCCTAAACCTATCCTGCACCACGCTGCTGCAACCCTTACCAGATCATTAGTCTCCAGATTGATAATGACATCCAGCTCCCCCTCTTGCCCCTCTGCTCTAGTGATCCTAAGGATCCCTTCCCCATCCCTCCATGCTGAGGTTCCATGTAAGCACCCCACCTCCCTCTTTTTCTCCCATGCTGTTCCCAAAACTACTCCCAGTGATTAAGTCCCCCTCCAGGGGTTGCATCTTCTTCTGCTGGGGTCCTCTGCCTCTCATCTTGAGACTTCCTTTCTGGAGAACCCTCACATTCTCACTTGCCACTACCATGGGTGCCTCCTCTTGGCCATTCCCTCCCACTAGATTGACAAAAAAGTTGTGCAGTGACATAGGCTGAGGTATGTGTTCCCAACCCCCCAACCCAACCCTTCCTGAACCCACTACAGTCTAGCTGGCCCTTACTGTTGGTACTCTCTGAGACAACAGTGGTAGACTTTGTGGCCCCTGGGTGGGGGGAAGAGGTCCCCCAGAATCCTAGCCAACTCAGCCTGGAGTCTAGTGACCTCCTCCTTCACCCCAAAGAGATGCATGCAGATGGGGCAGTACCACAGTCTCCAGTATGTCTCCCTGAAGACTGCTGCTCAACAGCCACTGCACTACACTACTCCCATCAGTTCCAATACTACTCTCCCTGTGATCTGAAAAATAATTTGTGCCCTTATTCCAGATAGGGTGTTTCTAGAGTTTCATTTTTTTGTTTAGTTTACCCCTTGTTATTATACCCTATGTAGGTCTCTAATTTGCTTTCCCCTTACACTTTTAATAGGACTTTTTTCATCTAACCCTTTGTCATCTGACCCTAACTAGAGTTTTGTTATGTTTCTTTGTTGCTCCCTTCTTACCCTTACCCTACATATGTTTTTTTTCTAAGTTTCCCCTTTGTCTTCCTCTGTTTTCCTTTATCCTGTATATGGTATATTATCAGTACCCTGCTTAACAGGTGCTTATGGTTCCTGTGTTCCTAACACAGGTGGCACTAATAATACAGGTAGACTACCTTACCATACTGGACTGGTAGAGTTCTCTGCATTCTTGCTCCTGCCAGTGGATGCCTGCCAACACCTAAGATGCCCGTCTCTGTACCTGTTCCACTCATGTTCTGTTCCACTCACATACTGGAACATGAATGTGTATGGAACATGTAAGGAATAAAGTCTTTCTGGTTCAATTTCACTACAGTGCGTATTATTAAGCACATACAATTTAAGTGAAAATTACAGAGCACCGATATATACAGTGAACATGCATCTTGGCAAATGCTCAGTTTGGCAATTGCATGATCAGCACACAATTCCATTTATTGATTATCCACCATGCATGGTGAACTCCACTGACATCCTCAACACGCCCTGAGTCAGCCATACCTGAGCCGCACCTATATGCACAGAACTCCACTCATCACCTTCCATGTCACGCAGGTGGTCTATGCCCCTCTGCACCCCCACGGGATACTGTGCCCCCTGAACCTCCCCCATCTCTTATGTTACAACACCACATCACACCTGGATTTTGGGAGTAGGTTATGGACATTGAAGGTAAGTGCATTTCTGTTCTGGCTTTATGTTCTCCCTATTGTAGCATGCACTGTATTCAGCTTTCTGTCTTTTGCTCTCTGGTCGATCAGTCGCCCACATAGCACTATCGCTGCAATGTGCATGTAGCCCCTAGTGCCATTCGCTTATCAAACCTGTTCACTGTAATTGTATAGGCACTACAATAGTTGCCCAAATGTACTCACTATAATTCCCCTGCTATAATGACATGATACCAGTCTTTTATCCTTCCTGTGCAGCCCCTTCAAGGCTGTACTTCCTGTTGGGCTACCAAATTCCTGATTCGTCCTCTGGCTGCCATGTCACCCTGCTTTGCTCTTACTCCATCCCATGACCTGGAGAGAGAGAACATGAGAGGCAGCTGCTGTCCTGAAACACAAGAAGATTCCTAAGCAGGTTAGTGTTATAATTTGAGACAGTCATGTGTAGTCCTGTTTGTGTTTGGATTCCCTTGTTTAGATCCCCTGCATCTGCCCAAGTACTCCTCTTGATTTGTTTTGTGATGATATTGTTACCTGAAGGGTGCTTTAAATCTGCTCAACATTATCTGCTGGTTTTAAGTGTCTGTCTCTCCCTCCTGAATTACTACAGCAGAGATCCCTCTCAGAGTCACTGAATTATGGCTTACACTTGGCTGAATACCAGACTCAGTTGCAAAAACACTCCACCCCAATTTGCAGTTTGCTAATTTACACAGTTCAGGTATTGAAACCCCAACCAATTTTTGTGTTTACTAGCGCATGCACAAGACACATCTCAGCCCATCATCTGACAATATGAAGAATGAGCTTGCAGCCCTTGACCTGTCTCAAATGGTCACCCAGCCCACTAGGCTTAAAAAAGTAACAGGAACTAGTTCCCTTCTGGATGTAGTCCTCTCCAACCGGCCACATAAAATAGGATCTGTACAAGTCCTTGCGGACTCACTCAGTGACCACTCCCCTATCATCTGCTCTTGGTCATCCCCCACTCTCAGCCCGGTGTACTGCAGGACCCCACGACGCTGTTTTTTCCCCAGAGGTCTTGTCAACCTCAAATGTCACCTCGCCCAAATCAACTGGACCCCAGTGGCCTGCGCACCTGACATTAACTCTGCCCTGACTTACCTCACCACAGCTTTCAACCATGCCTGTGACCAGTTTGCCCCCTTCAGCACACCTAAGTTAAAAAAACGGACTGCTGCATGGATAACCCCTGCACTGATCCAACAACTAAATAAAAGAGATAACCTTTGGCACTTAGCTAATGACTCCAGTAGATTGGCCGATAGGCAAGCCTACAGGGCAGCCCAGCAACCAATGCACCTGGACCATCAAGCAGGCAAAAGCTAAATACTACCAGGCTGCCTTGACATCCTCCTGGGGCTCATCCAGAGCTTTCTGGGACAACATTAAAGAACTGAATGGTAAAGCCCGCTCCCCCCCACCATCCCAGATTGTCATAAATGGGGCTGTCTCGACTAACCTAACGTGTATCGCTGACTGCCTTAATAAGTCTTTCACAGATTTAAGTGCTGTCCTCCCTGCCCACTTTTTTGACCCGGTTGCCACACCCACTCATACTCCCATTTCCAGGCCAAAATTCCACTTCCAAATGATCTCACCACATGATGCCAAATCTTTCTTATTAAGGTCCCTTGCCTCTCAGAACCCAAGTAGTGACCCTCTTGACTCCAAAATACTCCGCCTCACGCTAGATGTCATGCTTATCCCCTCGGCTTATCATAAATAAATCCTTATGCCTAGGCCAATTCCCGGAGGCCTGGAAGCATGCTGAAATAACCCCCATCCACAAGTCTGGGGACCGTACTCTGCCTAACAACTACAGGCCCATCTCCATCCTCCCCCCCTTATCCAAAGCTTTAGAAAAAATCGTAAACACACAGCTCACGGAATACCTTTCTAAATACAACCTTCTATGTCCGGAGCAACATGGGTTTCATCCTGGCCATAGCACATCCACTGCCCTCCTGGAATTCTCCCATCACATACACTCCGCACTTGACAAAGGTCAGCTTGCAGGGGCGGTTTTCATAGACCTTTCCAAGGCCTTTGACACGGTGTGCCACCCCCTGCTATTACACTCCCTGAGCAAACTGGGCCTCTCATCCGACCCCTTAAGTGGTTCTAAGCTACCTTCACAACAGGACCCAAAGAGTCAAGCTAAATGGAACCTTCTCCTCCAACCTCACTGGTACTCTCTGGGGTCCTCAAGGCTCCATCCTTGACCGACCCTTTCAGCCTATTCCTGAACACCCTCCCTAGTTCCTGTTCCAGCAAAATACTACTCTATGCAGACAACGCTGTAATCCTAGCTACTCACCCGACCCACCCTCCAAGTCATATTACAAAGCCCTTCCTCCAAACCGAAAAATGGTTCAATAAACATCGTCTAGTCCTGAATCTAAAGAAAACAAAGTCCATGCTATTTTCACATCGGCAAAACAGCACCAAGGACTTTCCCCTCCACATCACCACCAGCATGCCCCTCCCAATTGAACAAGTAACATCCTATAAGTACCTGGGCATCACCTTTGACTCCGGCCTTACTTTCCATGCCCACCTCAAAGCCCTGTCATCTGCCATGAACTCCAGGATCGGGCTTCTCTACCGCCACAAAGACTGCCTCCCTGAACCCGCCTTAAAACTAGCCATCACCTCATCGGTGTTATCGCTGGCTGACTACGGGCTCCCAATTTACGCTGCCGGCGCCACTGCCTTATCTAAAGTCCAGACCGCTATTAACAAAGCCTGTAGGCTCCTTACCGGTGCCCACAGCAGAACCCACACCTGTCTGCTA
The DNA here is from genome assembly GCA_016271365.2 of Neoceratodus forsteri. Classification (NCBI taxonomy): domain Eukaryota; kingdom Metazoa; phylum Chordata; order Ceratodontiformes; family Ceratodontidae; genus Neoceratodus; species Neoceratodus forsteri. Next base: position 879,942,984 of record CM028129.1, read on the forward strand.
TACTCCACCACAAATATACTCACTCTTGAGGAAAGACTGAAATATCAAACCTGCCTGCTGGCCAAAAAGTCCATGTCAGGCCTTTGCCCTCCTGGGGTCTCTGGACCCTTGCAGCTGGCTACCTGGTCCCTGCCTACCCGCAACTGCTCCACTGCCACCTTCATTGTTCCCAGGGCCAGGACCTCTCGCTGCCAAAGATCCTTCCATCACTTGGCCTCGCATTGGTTCAACTCCCTTCCTGAATCTATCTCCAAGATCCCGGGGATTGGCCACTTCAAAACCACCCTCCGTAAGCATATTATTGACAGCCGATGCTGTAAATGCTTGTAGCTACCTAAACCGGTCCCGCCCTAGCCCTCCCAGCCCCCTGGCACTGGTTTTTTGGTACTACATAATTGTCTAAGACTAATTGTTAGTTGTGTGATGTATCTATTGCTTTGTAACAATGTGTGTAACTCTACACATGTTTGTACCAGTATAGCTGCTGCCTGTAATCTTCAAGTGTGTTTATGTTTCTCACCCGTATGTCCATCCCTGTCCCAAACTCACTTAATTGTTGTCTCCCAATGACGAGGTACCTTTGTAAACGAGTCCATGACTCAAAGGTTGTAAAACTGATTTCTCCAATAAATAAATAAAAAAACATCTTGCTTCAGTAGGCAGCAGTTAATGAGCATGCCACTATGCACAAATAAATTGTCCACTGCAGTCAGGAAGCACCCCGTCACAATCAGCCATGTTTGTGGGGCAGTTCCTGACTGTAGCAGCCAATTACAGCTGCATTGTCTGGCTTCTGTTTCAAAGAAACGTGGCGATGACTTCTCCGTCACCTCTCACAGTCAGCACAGAGCTGACATTCTTGAAAGATCAAGCACATTTTAACAAAATTAGTACTCCTTTATCAGGCATCAATATCTGCAGTTTAAAATGTAAAGGTGGGTACAAAACCCAGGTTCTATAGTTTTGACATACAGTAAGTTACTCTTTCAGGCAGAAATAATAGTAAAGCCCTACACACACTGCACTCTTTGCTCCACCCCTTCAGTTCAGTTTTGATTCTCCAGTCTTCGCAGCTGGCATTTAGAAACTGAAATGCAATTCACACATTACATGACTTACTGTAAACAGTGCTAAATAAAATAATTTCACTTTTTTCACCTTTAACACAGCATACAAACAACACAAAACAAAGTGTAAACCAATAATTTAAATAGTCTGAGAAACATCTCATTGTATTACACCCCCCACACCCTCTTTTTGTCTAATTACAGGAATAGCCCAATCTCGTCAGCTCCAGTGACCCCCAGAAAACACCCAGCTAGCAAACTGGGGCCCACCCCAGTGTGCTCATGTGCCCCCACCCCCAAGACACTGTATGGCTGACGGAGGCCTAATCCCCGGCCGGCTCCACTGCCCCACCGAACAAACTTCCAGGTGCCACGCTGAGAGCCCACCCCAGTGTGGCAAAACTCTGTATGATTGAAGGGGTTGCCCAATCCCCCATCACCTCTACTGCCCCCCCAAACAAACTTACAGGTGCCATGCTGGGAGCCCACCCCAGCGTGGCAAAAGTCCCACGTCATCTTTGTTAAAAAAACAAAACACTTGTAACCAAAGAAAATGATCCCTCGTTGACTCTCTTGCCCCCTCTCCCAACCTGCACCCACCCTCTGTGTACCCCACCTCCCCACACTCCCCTCCCCATACTTACCTCTGGAGGCTGGCGTGATGATCTTCGGTGGACCGGGAACACGTCTGCACTCTCCAAAGCCGACCACGAACTGAAGAAATGCCAGTTAGCTGTATAATGGCATAAATGTTTTTTTTTTCAACTTTGGTGCATATCTTGGCCATTTTTTGGGAATTTTTTTACCAAATTTTCAACATAGGGTTCTTGGGACCCCACCTCATGGACTCAGTCACTGTCATTTTGTTATTCGGTCCTGAAAGGTGATTTCACGGTCACTGTGTGGAACCACCTTCTTGGGACTGATTAACAAAATGACAGTGTCACAGTTCATGAGGTAGGCCCCCAAAAACCCTATATTGAAAATTTGTGAACATCTGTAATTACTGTTTACAAGCTTGGTGTTACGAGTTCCTATGCGTACTGTGAATATCAAGAATTTTTAATATTTTCACCCAGATTTTCAACATTGCATTTTACCACACCTCCTTATGAACTGTACACCTGTCATTTTTCACATTTCACCTGAAATGTGTTTTTGCACATTGGCACAGTTGGTGTGGGAAATCAGTGTTCGGGACAGATTAAGAAAATCAGTGACACTGTTCATGAGCAGAGGTCTTAAAATGCCTATGTTGAAAATTTGGTGACAAAAGTCCATACAATGACTGTGTTATGAGCGTGCATTGTGCAGTTTCCATGCACCTTCATAACTACATGAATTTGTAATATTGGCAGTCCAGATTTTCAACATTGTCATTTTTACACACCTCCTTATGAACATTACAGCTGTCTTTCTTCACACCCTGACCGAAACATGTTTTCACACTTTCGGCACAGAATAGCGAAGTTGCTGTGGGAAATCAGTGTTCAGGACAGATTAAGAAAATCACAGTGACACTGTTCATGAGTGGAGGTCCCAAAATGCCTATGTTGAAAATCTGGTGTAAAAAAATCCCCAAACTAATTACATTATTGGTGTGTGTTGCGCAGTTTCTATGCATGCTCGTGACTTCAACAGTTTTTCTATATTTTTACTCCAGATTTTCAACATTGCCATTTTTTACACCTCCTCATGAACAGTGCAGCTGTCATTTTTCACATTCTGTTCGAAATGTGTTTTCGCACCTGTGGTGCCAAAGGGTGCAGCCACTGTGCAAAATCACCTTTTGGCAAACAAACAGATAGTGTCACTGTTTATGCGGTGGGATCACAAAAAGTCCATGTTGAAAACTTGGAGTAAAAATACCAAGAAATGCCCAGAGCATTGGGGTTTCTGACCATAATGCCCTACCCTGCAGGGACTGACAGGTGTCAGGGGTGTGACTTGGGACTGTCGACAGTAATGCTCATGCCATTCCACCCCCACCCCCACCCTGCAGCCAGTGACAGGCATTGAGGTGTGCCTTGGACTCTTTTTCCCCAGAGTTCACCCCATTCTCCTATGTTGCACCCATTTCAGCATATTTCCTTATGGAATAAGGTGAATGTAAAGCCTAAACACCCCTAGGCACACCACAACACTTGTCAATGTCTGCAGGGTAGGGTGAGGTGAAATGTTGTGACCGTTATGGGTGACGACCCAAAGGCAGACCCCAATGCCTGTCCATCTCTGCAGGGTGGGGGTGGAGTTGGTATCAGTTCAATACTTCATTGCCATTCCTATATTGCATCTGCCAAACTCTTGCACTTCCACTGCTAACACCAGCAAGCAAACATTTGGCATTGACAAATGCTTGTTCTATTTGCTAGTTAATGTGTTTAAATATCTGCAAAAAAGTATCTACTGGTTTAAAATATCTGTCTCTCCTGACTCTACTTTTTTTCACAAAAGGTTATTAAGCCATAGAATTCACTTCCAACATCTGTGGTTATCAGTGACACTAAAACAGACTTTTAAAAACAGTTTACACAATTTCATTCTTTCAAATAGCACTTTGTGTTTTTATGGGTAAACAATAGGAGCTTGCTATGGGCATTTCTGCTCTTTTGCTCCTTTCCCTATCCTTAGTCATCCTTGGTGATCCTTCACAAATTATTATAATAAAAACCCCTTCCTGATCCCAAATCCCCATCCCGATCTGCTGTATCTTGTTAAGGCTTTATCCCTTTCTCCTTGATCTTTAACTGAAAGATACTGATCTGCCACTCAGGTTACCAACTCTCTGTAATAGTTGGCTCCTTAAGCACTCCCTGCCCAGTTACAAACCACCGACCCAATTATCCAGAAAGCAGTAGAAAAAAACGAAGAATCAGTATTTATATAGCGCCTTTCATACATCCAAAGCGCTTTACAAGCAGTGCTAGACTGGTAGTGAAGTGACTAAGAAGACCAAGAAGACACCTTTTGCCAAGAAGCCTCTTACCTTAGGTGTGGTTTTGCAGGTTGCAGTCAGACTCTGTGTGCTTTGTAGTGCTGGTGCTAGTAGCCTGAGAGTGTGCTCCCAAGAACTGCATCCCATCAAGTTGCCGACTGATTTTGGCTGTAGCATTTATGGCACCGCAACAAGGGTGACAGTAAAAGGGGCGATCTTGAATTTAGATTGCCCCTCACTTATGTCACCCTTTTTGTCCACACAATTTCTGCCCCTCCAGAGCATGCCTACCCCAGAGGAGGTTGTATTTACTTTTTAGGGGTGCGGGGAGTTTTAACTCCCGGGAGGTGAAACGCCTGGTGCTGTAATGCCAGGTCTGCAAATGTTTTCACCTCCACTAAAAAAACCTGCACGTTGGCTGGCTGTGGTTTATATGACCACCATCTATGCTACACTCACTGGAGTCCTCTGGCTCTGAGCCTCCTCACCCACACTTGGCTTTTTACGCTGTAATCCCTATCACCCACTTTGTGGCCCTGCCACCTCTCCTCCCCTGTATCTCCTGCCCACCTGGCCATCCAGTGGACAGGCTTGGCACTCTTGTGTGTCACCCCCCAGTTCTCAGAATGGCCATAACCTCCCTTTACCCGGGGTGGTCCTTTAGCCAAACCATCCTGCGCACACTTATTTACTAATGTTTTACTTATATATTCATTGTATTGTACCTATGTGTTCCTTGTATCATTTGTATCTGTATATTTCTTGCACATTGCTTGGATTGTACTGTTATAATTTTTATGCCTATGTATCAAGTCCATCATGCAAATGAGCTTGCTCAATGGTGTTCGTCTGAATAAATAAAGATTTTGATTGATTGATTGATTTTGCCTGCACTGTAATCAGCTTTGGCAAAATGTATGCTGCTGTAGCATGGATGAACCATCAGGAGCAGTATTCCAGAATATTTAAATCCTTTCTTATCTACCTGGTCACTCTACTGAATCCCTGATTGGTCCTCTGACTACCACATCACCTGTCTTGCTCTTTTTCTGTCCCTTGACCTGGAGAGAGAGAGCATGAGAGGTAGCTGCTGCCCTGAAACACAAGAGCACTCACAAGCAGGTTAGTGCTATGATTTGAGACAAAGCCAGGAGTAGTCCTGTTTGTGTTTGGCTTCTCTTGTTTTTTATTTATTTATTTATTCAAGTCTAGGATTACAAATACCTTTGAGCAATGGAACTTTTACAAAGGTTCCACGTCAGAGGCAAAAGACATACAGGGAAAGCAATGAAACACAATAATCAATAATAGCATACCACAGTTAGTTAAAAAGTACAAGATCAGGTTTTAAGACAAGGTTACTAGCTGCTCAGATAAGAAGAGAAACCAGCAATGTAGAAAAAAGAGTGTTGAAAGGGAAGGGCAAAAAAGGTGCGGCCAAAGGCAGTTGTCAGACAAAACAGGGGGATAAGTGCTGGTGACATGGGGGGTGGGTAGTGGAGGGGAGGGGAGGAGTGTGAGGTGGGATGGAGATGGAATAAAAGCATCAGTGGGGTTAGGGGGCAGCCAGATGGCGGTAGTGAGGAGAGGCTGTGGTGACCCCTGGGACATAACACGATCAGTTAAGGGGGGCACTTGCAGGAGCTGGAGGTAGTAAGGTGCTGCCGTAGTCTTGATTTAAAGATGCCCAGGGTTGGGGCAGTTGAGATGGCAGGGTTGAGGTTGTTCAGCCAAAGAGGAGCTTTGTAGGCAAAAGAACGTTGACCCTGGGTGGTGTGACAGTGGGGAACTTGAAGGAGTAGAGATTTTGAATCCCTGGTGACCTGTAAGCAATTCTTATTGGTGTATAGTAGCGCTTTGACCCCAGGGGGTGCAAGGCCAAGGCAAATTTTCATGTCCATTGTGCAAGTTAGGTACTTGATGTGATTTGAAAGCTGGAGCCAGCCAATTTTAGTATACAGATCACAGGTGTGGGTAAGACAGCGTGCTCCAGAGATGAGCTGACATGACTTATTGAGAGCAGTTGAGATATGTCTGAGGGTAGTCGCTGTGGCAGAGCCATACATGATGAGACTGTAGTCAATAATCAAGACCACGTAACTCTGAACGGCGATCTTCAGGGCTTCAGGGTTGAGGTGTTGTCTATGTCTGTAGAGGAGGCTGATTCTGGTGTTAGCTGCCTTTGCCACAGAGTCGACATGAGCACTGTATGAGAGGTTGGGGTCCAACAGTATCCCAAGATATTTGAAGTATGGAACCTGTTCCAGGGTATTCCCATGTGATGTCCGAATAGCCAAGAGGTGATGCTTGTGCCAACTGTGGGAGCTGCAGAATAGCATAGACTTAGTCTTTTTGTGGTTTAGGACAAGTTTATGCTTAGAAAACCAAGCCTCAATATTGCTGAAGACTAGTTGGAGATTCTGTTATAAGGACATGGGATATTTGTGAGAGGAGGATACAACCACATCATCGGCTTAGAGGGTGATATTCTCAGTGCAGGAAAGTGATAGAGAGTTCAGAAAGAGACTGAAGAGGAGGGGGCCCAGAATTGATCCCTGTGGGACACCTGAGCGAACTGGCAAGGTGTCAGAGAGGGCATTGGCAAATTTCACCTTTTGTGAGCGGTTTTCAAGGTAGCTTTTGAACCATAAGGCAGAGTCAGGGGAGAGACCTATGTTCCGAAGTTGGTCAACCAATAGTCGATGGTGGACAATATCGAAGGCCTTGAATAGGTCGATGAAAACTGCTCTGGTTAGCAGGACCTTATTAAGAGAATTATGTACTGCTCCGGTGAATTCTAGCAGAGCAGAGGAGGTGCTGTGCCCCTTTCTGAAACTGTGCTGTTGAGCGCACAGTAAATTGTACTTGTCCAGATGGTCGGTTAGTTGGTCTGCTATGATTCATTCAAATGCCTTGGAAAGCAGAGGCAGAATCGAGATTGGGCGATAGTTTGCGTGGCTGGACTTGTCACCACTTTTGTGGACTGGAATTACAAAGGCAATTTTCCAGAGTTCTGGGAATTGATTTGTATGGAAAGAGAGATTCGGAATTCTGGTTAAGGGTCGAAGGATTTCCTCTAGAGTTAGCGACAGTATCTTCAGGTCAAGGGACTCTCCACTGGATCTGGATTTTGAGATGGCAGTAGATATGTAACAGCATGCTGCATTCAAAGAGACTTCCCGAAAGTAGAAATGGGGGGCATTGGCCTGAGTAGGATGGATGTTAGGGGAGCTGTCGTCATCATCAAAAAAGTCAGGGGGGAGAACAGCACTTATATTTTGGTAAAAGCAGAGTTAAAGGTATTAGCAATGACCAGGGGGTCCAGAGTAGTGATCCCATCAACTATCAGCATGGCAGGAGAGTTCTTTGGTTGTTTCCCTGTGATTTCTTTTGTTATCCCAAAAGGCACATCCGCTTCCCCGGGTGTTGGTAAGTGCCTCCTTGTAGAAGGAGCTTTTCATAAGTCGAATGGCCTTAGAACAGGGATTATGGGCTTGTTTGTATTTTAGTAGGTCAGGCGGTGAGCCAGTGGCTTTAGCCACTGCCCAAAGGTGATCCCTTAGTTTCAACTGTGTCAGAATCTTGGCATTAATCCAGGGGTTATAGAGTGACTTGGCTTTGCACTTTTTAGGCGGAGCAAAGAGGTCACAGGCCTTGCTGAAAGTGTCAATGAAGAAGTCAAGGGCCAAGTTAATGTTCGTGGCCTTGTAGATAGGTTGCCAGTCGATCAGACTCAGATAGTGTTTAAGATGAGCAAATTGTCCATGATGGAGGACCCTACTGAAGAAGAATTTTGGGGGGGTTGAGAAATTTGTTGGACCATTCACATAGGACAGGGGAGTCGGTCACTGAGGGAATCCAGCAGAATGATGGTGCTGAGGATCCTGGAAGGGTGGCTGGTTAGTACCCAGTCCAGAAGCGTACTAGTACCAGTCTTATAGTTAGCCCTAGTCGGTGTGACCACCATTTTTGAGAGGTTAGAAGAGGCAACAGAATATTTCAGCTCCCCTATATTTGAGGCTAACCAATTAATGTTGAAGTCTCCTAGCAGGACAAGTTCAGTGCCAGGAGTTTGGGAGTTGATAAATCTGAGAACATCATTGAGGCCTTTGACCTGGTCCCTGGGAGGGATGTAGACGGAACCAATCATTAAATCTTTTTGGTTAGGGCCAAGGAGAATTCTGATGAGTAGCAACTGAGCTGAGGAGTCAGGCATGAGGGTTGCAAGGGGGAGCACCATTAGGGAGTCTTTAACATAGATTGCACATCCTCCTCCTTTCTTGGTGACCCGGTCCAGTCTAAAGATGTTGTAGCCTTGTAGGGATGTTGCCTGATCTGTAACTTTCAGCGTCAGCTAAGTTTCAACCACTGCAAGGACATCAGGGTTGTGCTGCATTACAAATGATTGAAGAGCATCAAACTTAGATAGCAGGCTGCAGAAGATGAAAGAAACAAGCCAAAGAGTGCCTGTACTAGGTTTGTTGCTTGAGTTGTATGGTCCAGGGTTTGGATGGGCATTGCCTGAGAGTAGTAGTAGGAGAAGTATCAGTTTTAATGAACCAAGGCAAAGCTCCTTAAGGGATAATTTGAGGCATTGTTTAGAGTGGGTGAGATTGGTAGGAACCAGACAGCAGCCCCTAGGAGATACAGTGAGCAGCAGGGTGATTAATCCAGCCCACATACCAGGCATAGGGAGAATAAGCAGTAGCCTAGTAATGGCAATAGGTGGGCCAGACGGAGGACAGGGCGAGAAGTGGAGGATGCCCTTGGAGGGGTAGGTGATATCACAGAGGCAAGTGGGGTAGGGGAGGGGGCAGGGTGGCAAGGGCCAGGGAGGGAGAAGATGGGAGGTAGAACAAGGAGGATGAGGGGTAAGAATAGGGTGTGAAGAGCCCAAGAGGTAGGCATACTAGTAAGGAGATGGGGGGTAGCAAGGGACCAGAGCAGAGAGTGGGTAGAACCACAGCCTAGAGTGAGAGACAGAGGCAGGGAGGTGAGAAGGACCAGTGACAGGAGAACCAATGTGCTAAGGAGGGAAGGGGAAGCAAGACAGTAGGGTGGGGTTTAGGAGTATTTTAATTAAGATAGGAGGGAGGGTGGGCATAAAAATTTGGCAGTCTGCAATAGAAATGAATGGGCTCAGAGGCCAGAAAGCAGTGAAAAAAGAAGTCCAAATCAAGTAGCAAAGCCCAACACCAGAGACCAATCAGGAGCTGAAGCAGAGAGCAGTCAGCCAACGGCAGCAGATTGTGGCTGTCCCAGCTCAGGCTGTTTTCTTACCGGTCTCTGACGGAACTCTGAAGTGGCAGGAGGAGTTGGCTAAGGTGGGCAGCTTGTGGAGCCATGGCCGCACATGCAGGAGACATGGCTGGCCTGATCAGGAGCTCCATCTAGAGGAGGGAAACAGAAACACGGTATTTAGCCTTACGGGAGGTGGTAGACAATAGAAAGGTGACGCAGGAGCTGAATCATAGGGGCTGGAGGAATCACACTATATATAGCAGTGTGGGAGGTGGGAAAAGGTTGTACAGAGAATAAATTCAGAAGATAAAGAGAGAGAGGATGGAAGGGGGGGGCACAACTGCTGTAGACAAGATAAATCAGTAGACTTGCCAAGGTGCCAGCGTCTGAAGAAGCTGCAGGATCAGTAGGGAGGGAGGGGGTGAGAGAGCAGTAGTCGGGAGTGTGGAATTAGAGAAGGCAGAGGAGAGGAGAACACACAAAGATCCTAGACACAGCAAATTGTTCTACAAATGTTCAAATAACACAGTACTTGGATTAGAAAAAAACTAAAAGTAGCAAGGTGGGCAAATGTCAGCACTTAACCCAAAACAGTAGGCATAACATCAATGTAGGCTAGCACAGTAGGCAAACAAGGTAAAAAGACATGTGGTCTATTAGATCTAGGTAAATGGCATCAGAGGATAGCAGCAGAATAATGAGGCAGGACATAAAAATTCGTCAGTCTGCAATAGAAATGAATGGGGTCAGAGCCCAGAAAGCAGTGAAAGGAGAGGTCCAAATCAAGTAGCAAAGCCCAACACCAGAGACCAATCAGGAGCTGAAGCAGAGAGAGCAGTCAGCCAATGGCAGCAGATCGTGGCTGTCCCAGCCCAGGCTGTTTTCTTACCAGGCTCCGATGGAACTCCAAAGCGGCAGGAAGAGTTTGCTAATGCAGGTGGCTTGTGGAGCTACAGCCGCGCCTGCAGGAGACACGGCTGGCCCTATCAGGGGCTCAGTCTAGAGGAGGAAAACAGAAACATGGGGGTTACCTTAAGGGAGGTGGTAGACAATAGAAAGGTGATGCAGAAGCTGAATCATAGGGGCGGGAGGAATCACACTACAGATAGCAGCGTGGGAAGTGGGGGAAGGTTGTACAGAGAGTAATTTCAGGAGATAAAGAAAGAGAGGATGGAAGGAGGGGAGCACGATGGCTGTAGACAAAAGAAATCAGTAGACTTGCCCAGGCGCCAGTGTCTGAAGAAGCTGCAGGATCGGGGGGGGGGGAACAGTAGTCAGGAGTGCATAATTAGAGAATGCAGAGGAGAGAACACACAAAGATCCTAGACACAGCAAATTGTTTTACAAATGTTCAAATAACACAGTACTTGGATTAGGAAAAAAAAAAATAGTAGCAAGTTGGGCAAATGTCAGCACTTAACCTAAAACAGTAGGCATAACATCAACGTAGACTAGCACAGTTGGCAAATAAGGTAAAAAGACCTGTGGTCTATTAGATCTAGGTAAATGGCTTCAGAGGATAGCAGCAGAATAATGAGGCAGGACATAAAAATTCAGCAGTCTGCAATAGAAATGAATGTGCTCAGAGGCCAGAAAGCAGTGAAAGGAGAAGTCCAAATCAAGTAGCAAAGCCCAACACCGGAGACCAATCAGGAACTGAAGTGGAGAGCAGTCAGCCAATGGCAGCAGATCACGGCTGTCCCAGCCCAGGCTCTTTTCTTATCAGGCTCCAATGGAACTCCGAAGCGGCAGGAGGAGTTGGCTAAGGCAGGCAGCTTGTGGAGCCGTGGCTGCGCATGCAAGAGACACAGCTGGCCCGATCAGGAGATCAATCTAGAGGATGGAAACAGAAACACGGGGGTTAGCCTTAAGGGAGGTGGTAGGCAATAGAAAGGTGATGCAGGAACTGAATTGTAAAGGCAGGAGGAATCACAATACAGATAGCAGTGTTGGAGGTGGGGGAAGGTTGTACAGAGAATAATTTCAGGAGATAAAGAAAGAGAGAATGGAAAGGGCTCAATCGGGCTCCGATGGAACTCCAAAGCGGCAAGAGGAGTTGGCAAAAGTGGGTAGCTTATGGAGCCATGGCTGCACCTGCAGGAGACATGGCTGGCCTGATCAGGGGCTCAATCTAGAGGAGGACTTTTAGAACCCCTCCCTCTGTCCAAATAGCTCTTCTGATTTGTTTTCTGCTAATATTGCTGCCTGAACTGTGTTTTAAATATACTCAACAGTACCTGCTAGTTTTAAATGTCTGTCTGTCCCTCCCAATATACTACAACAGAAACCCCTCCCTAAGCTACAGAATTATGGTGTCCACTTAGCTGAATGCCAGACTCAGTTGTAAAAACTCTCCACACCGATTTGCAGTTTGCTGATTTACACAGCTCAAGCGTTCAAGCCCCACTTCATTTTTCTGTTTGCTAGTTAACATGTTTTAAATCTCCACAACAGTATATATCTACTGGTTTTAAACGTCTGTCTCTCCCTCCTGAATTACCAGAACAAAAACCCCCACCTGAGTTGCTGCATCTTGCTTTGTGAGGACTTTATCCAATTTTCCTGGATCCTTAAACTAAAAGATGGTGATCCCCCACTCTGTTTGCCAACTTACTGCAACAGTAAGCTCCTTAAACACTGCCCACCCAGTAAAAAAACACCTAATGCTCAAAAGAGTAGCACTAAGATGGTTCATTTTGCCAAGAAGCACCCTTACCAAAAGTGCATTTTTTTTTAGGTTGCAGTTGGACCCTGTGGGTTGTGTAGTGCATGCACTAGTAGCCTGAGAGTGTGCCACCTCCTCCACTCCCTCTAGAGTGGCTACCGGATTGCAGATTTTGATGTCATCTGCAAAGAGGCTTACCTTACCTTTTTAGCTCATCTGCAATGTCACTTATAAAGACATTCAAGAGGACTGGTCCCAGTACTGAGCCCTGAGGTACCCCGCTGGTCACTTTCCCGTCTCCTCTGTGAATACTTAATCTATTAATTTATTAATAGTACTTAATCTTAATCTATTTCCCTGGTCACCCAGTTGAAGAAATCAATCCGATTCATCTGACATAACCCTTCCCCCCTCAATGATTCCATGCTGCCTCAAGTCTTGTAACCTGCTGGATTCAACATACTTCCCAAGCCTTTCCTTTAAAAGCATCTCCATTAACTTCTACACCACTGATCTCAGAAAGAACAGGTTATAGTTTCCAGCCTCCTCCCTGCTGCCACTTTTATGAAGCTGGACTAATTCTGCTCTCCTCCAGTCCTGGAATCACTCCTGCTTCCAGTGAGTTGTTGAATACTGCTGTCACAGGTGCAACCAGTACCCTACTGAGCTCTGTTAGCAGCCTTGTTTGTACCCTGTCTGGCTCCATAGCTTTGTCCACTTTCAGATTCATAAGTCCTTGCAGGACTCTGTCCTCTGTGAATGATCTTGTGTCTATCTCCTTCCCCCATTGTTCCTGCTGCTTTTATGTGGTCCACCCTCTCCCCTTCCACTACGAAGATGGAAAAGAAGTGTCTGTTCAGGATATTTGCTTTTTCCTAATCCTCCTCTGCACAGTCCCCCTTCTAATCCTTAAAACAATGCCATGACCACATTCAAAAATGCATGGTCTGGTGGAGAAACTGATGGGCTTAGGAGTAGGCCCTTTGATGGTCAGATGGATTGATAACTGGCTAGCTGGACGCACTCAGAGAGTAGTGGTCTGTGGGGAGCTCTCGAACCCTAGAGAGGTTGGTAGTGGGGTACCACAGGGCTCGGTCCTGGGTCCGATCCTGTTTAATGCATACATATCGGACATCAGGGAGGGTATAGGTGTGAAATGAGTCTCTTATGGATGACTCCAAGATGGGAGCAGTAGTTGAGGGAGAAGAGGGGAGGTTGGCCCTGCAAGGGGACCTGGACACCCTGGAAAGCTGGGCTCACACATGGAAATTAAATTTCAATATCACCAAGTGCAAGGTGTTGCATCTTGGTGGGGAAGCCCTAAACACAGGTACACCCTGGGAGGGGAGGCGCTGGAGGCCTCAATAGGGGAAAAAGACCTAGGGGTCATGGTGGATGCATGTATGAATAACTCTGAGCAGTGCAGGAGAGCAGCTAGCAAGGCAAACAGGAAGTTGGGATGCATCGTAAGGGGGATCACCTCTAGGAGCAGGGAAGTGATTCTGCCGCTGTACAATGGACTGGTTAGACCACACCTTGAGTACTGTGTACAGTACTGGAGACCACATTTGAAGAGGGACATACAGCTCCTGGAGAGGGTACAGAGGAGGGCAACAAAGATGATCACGAGGGCTAGGGATTTGACTTATGAGGACAGACTTGAGGAGCCTGCCTGTTTTCATTGGAGGAGAGGAGAGACTGGGGACATGATTGAGGTCTTCAAGTACCTCAAGGGAATAAATAGGGTAAACATGGAGGGGATCTTTAGACTAAAGCAGGGAGGTATCACCAGAGGGCATGGTTTGAAGTTGGAAGGTGGAAGGTGAGGGGGGAAAAGAGGAGGAGGTTTTTCACGAGAGGGTGGTGGACCCTTGGAATGCACTGCCTGGTGAGCTGGTTCAGAGATCCACAGTGGAGGGCTTCAAGAGAGGGTGGGACTGACACAGAAAGTGGATGTATCAGATGATGGCCTGTCCAGGGGGGGTGGGGATGGATGATAGGGGTTTCTAGAGAACAAGGGATGGGACGATCTCGGCACCCAACTAAGGATCTAGGTTCGAGCAGACTCGATAGACTGTAAGGCCTAATCTGCTGTCAAATAGTATGTTAGTATGTATTTAACATTTCTAAATTCATCAGTTCATGGCACTCATGACTCATAATATCTTACATAGAACATGTTGCCTTTAACATGAGACAGATCTTGGATATAAAATACATCAACTAATAAATGTAACATAATACATAGGAAACAAAAGCTATACTATACCCTTCATATTTTATATTAGTAAATCCTAGCTGTAAGACATGGTACCAAATTTGAAACTCCTACAAAGGTCTGGCTGTCAGGTATTAAACTAAATGTATTACATTGCAATACAGATAAAATCATATTAACCATCCTAAAAACCATCCACAACTTCCTTTATAAAATCCTATATAACATCCTTAGGTAGAGATTAGCCATTCAGGAGATATCCATTACTTAGCACGAGGAACACTATTATTTTGCAAGACATGTTTCACTTGCTAAGCATTGTTTTGTCTTGCTTACCAATTTTTGTGTCTCTTCTACTTCTACATTTTGAAATTACTTCCCTCACAAAGTACACAAAACTATCTCTTATTTTCCCTCACAGAGCACAGATCAGTGGGAAATGTCACAATGGGGACTATGCATGGGTACACACTATAAACATGTACCCTGTAGCTACACTACCACAGTAGCGTAGCTACAGTTACGTGTACCCCATAGGTACAATATCACAGGCAGGTGCAGGGTGTGTGATATGCACAGCTGCACATCTCTGCAGAGTGCCTTCTGCGGCATCGCTCCCCAGTGCACATGATCACGAGGGTGGATTAAGGGACACAGGCAGACATCCACTTAGATTCTCATCTGGGGTCCCATAGTGGAATCTTTGCTCCATGTGAGCAGGGGATTCTGGGAAGGCACATCATGGGACAGCACAATTGAATGTTTATGAGAAAAGTGCCCAAATGGCTGCCCACAGGTAACCTGTCAGTCCACAGGGTTGGGGCAGCATGATAGAAGGGGGCTCCATCATCCCATAGCCTGCAGCGATACTCTGTGGAGGATGTGCAGACTATACAGCAGGGTCACTGCTTCTGTATTTTGTGCCCCCCTCACCTGACAGTCCCCGCCTTTGCAAATGGTGCAGAGTGTGGGCATGCCCATGGACATGCATGATCAGTCAAGGGCATGTGTGTGCAAGGGGTGCACATCCCTTCTGTGAATATCACTGGAGGTTTCCTGGACCCTTGCTGTGTGGCATTCTTATTTATTTATGTATTTATTTATTGATACAAGGATTCAAAAACCTATGAGCTAAAAGCTCATTTACATAGGTTCCGCGTCATGGACAGACAACAGTTACAAAACTACAGACAGAAATGTTATAGAAAAGAACACAATGAGTAAAAATAGGTAAACATTTTTACATTTATTTCATATGTTTACATACATTTCATAGTACTTACATAAGGTAGTTGATAGATTGTAAGTTTTCAAAGGTCAAGATAGACAGACATTTGAAATAGGAATCAGGAGAAGCTAGAGGTATAAGCGGAGGGCAGGGGAGCAGTTAAAAGCAAGCCTTGTCAAAGGGTGGGTTAGGGGGACAGTGGGAGGGCAGAGTGGCACTTAGGATGAAAGGGTAGTGAGAGTGGTAGTGCATGGGGGAGAAGTAAAAACGGGGATGGTAGAGTAGATTGAGCAGTTACAAGGAGAGAACAAGAGCTAGTGGCCAGTTGAGAGTGCTAGTGGTGAGAGAGAGAGAGAGAGAGAGAGAGATCAAAGTGCACCAAGCAGGGGTAGTAGAAGACCACAGTCACACTTGCAGTTGTTGCATACTAGATGGATCACAGTCACACTTGTAGTTTTGCATACTTGATGGACCACAGTCACTCTAGCAGTTGTTGCATACTAGATGGACCACAGACATACTTGCAGTTGTTGCATACTTGATGGACCACAGTCACACTTGCAGTTGTTGCATACTAGACGGATTACAGTCACACTTGTAGCTTTGCATACTTGATGGACCACAGTCACTCTAGCAGTTATTGCTTACTAGATGGATCACAGTCACACTTGCAGTTGTTGCATACTAGATGGACCACAGTCACACTTGCAGTTTTTGCATACTAGATGGACCACAGTCACACTTGCAGTTGTTGCATACTAGATGGGCCTTCAGATTTGATTTTAATATTCCTAACTTGGTACAGGACCGGAGGTCAGGGTTTAGTGAGTTTTTGGGGGCTCTATATGCAAAGAATAGTTGACCTTAGGTTGTCCGGCAAAATGGTATTTTTAGTGACTGACTACCCCCATTTCTAGTATTTCTGTTTCCATGGGGTTGGAGGAGGCCAAGCACCCCAGGGTTGGTGAGGCCTAGAGTGGACTTCTTGGCAAGTAGGCAGACTTGGTATAAGATATTACATTACAAATTGAGCAGCCTCATCCTGGAGTTGATCTCGCAGGCATGCATTAAATGGTGGGCTTCTAGGGACCAGCCTACAAGCTTTGTTAAGGGCCATCTTGATTCTCTGCAGGGCTGTGTCAGTAGCTGCTTCATAGACTACTAGACTGTAGTCAATGACTGACAGAACTGAGCTGGACACAGCGACACTTAGGGCTTCATCAGTTAGACAGTGCCTGTGTTTATACAGGATGCCTTATCTGGAGTTGACAGCTTTAGCAACCAGAGTGATGTGATACGTATAGGAGAGGGAGCAGTCAAAGGTGACCCCCTAAGTATTTGAAAGTATGGACCATGTCCAGCACTTCATTTTGGCTGTTATGTATTTGCAGTTGATAGGATCTGTGTTTATTTTACAGCCCAGCGAAGATCATGGACTTTGTTTTCTTGTAGTTGAGAAGAAGCTTGTGGTTAAGGAACCAACTTTCTATGAGTGAGAAACTGGTTTGCAATTGTTGTTCAAGGATAGTAGGATTGGACTGACTCGAAAACAGCACTGCATTGTCTGCATAAGGGAGAATATGGCCTAGGCAGGCCTCAGGAAGCTTATTTAGGAATAAGCTGAAAAGAAGGTGGCCAAGAATAGAAACATAGATAGAAACATAGAATTTGACAGCAGATAAGGGCCGCTTGGCCCACCCAGTCTGCCCATTTCCCTACCTACTGGATAAACTGCAGATCCTAATTAACCAGCAGCCTACTTCTTCCTACCCCACCCCCTAGAATGGCCTTATGACTGTCCCATGCATGCTTGAATTCCACCACTGTTTTTGACTCCACAACCTCCTCCGAAGGCCGTTCAATGCATCCACAACCCTCTCTGTAGAAAAATACTTTAAATTACCTCTGAGCCACCTCCCATCTTCAAGTTGTGCCCCTTGTTTTTGCACACCTCTTTTTGAAAGATGCTACCTCTTGGACTTTGTTGATTCCCTTGAGGTACTTGAAAGTTTCTATCATGTCCCCCCTCTCCATCCTTTCCTCGAGGCTATACATATTAAGCTCCTTTAGTCTCTCTTCATATGTTTTCCGGTGCAGACCCTGCACCATTTTAGTTGCCCTCCTCTGGACAGCTTCCATCCTGTCTATGTCTTTACGGAGACTGGGTCTTTAGAACTGCACACAGCACTCCAGATGGGGTCTGACCAGCTGTCTGTACAGAAGGATAATAACTTCCTGTTTTCTACTGGTGCTGCCTCTCCCTATGCATCCCAGTATCCCCCCAGCCCTCCTTGCTGCCTTGGGATACCACAATTATTACATTTCTGTAGTCAGAGAGGGTGTTCAGAATTTTAACTTGCTTAGTGTGTTCGGTGAGGTAGCTTTGGAACCACCTAACCCTTATTTAGGGTTGCCTATGTGCCGTGGCTATGCAGTGCATTGCCAATTCAAACTTTTATGCATAGGCCCCAATATGAATCACAAATACCAAGATTATTTGATATGGAGGAAAACTCTTAAAATATCAAATTAAATATTTAGTACATCAAAGGTGTGAATCAGCTGCTGATTTCAGTGACTACGGCTCAGGCTGTTGCAGTAAAGCTGAGCAATAACAGTAATGTGGTGCTTTCAAATAACTGTTGGAATCGGGGTGCTCTTCAACTGTTGTTTTGCAATCATGTGCTGAACCACCATGTCCTGTGTTACTTTCTAAATGGACTTGACAAATCTCTTATGTTTTATTGTGGCATCTGGCAACACTCTTGGCAGCTAGTGGTTTAACTTGCATTCTTTAGCCGTGTTTACACAGCAGTAGCACTGGAAGTACAAACTACAGCAGCATGGTCTGGACCACTTACCACCCATGGTCTTTGTGCCTACACTGCCCATCTCTGCACTGTTGCAATCTGTGCTGGTGAGGGGCCATGCATCCCGGGGTAGCCGGACATCTGCTGGGTTGCTCCAGCACAGGCAGTCCACACTGCTACTTATGCCGCTGTAAGCCACTCACTCCTCATGGCACCCCCAATTTACCAGAGAATCTGGGAGTGAAGGAGCAAGTGGCTTACTCTGATTGGGTACATGTCTACATGTCATCTTTGCACTGGAGCAACCCAAGTGCATGGGTTACTCCAGTGCAAATGTGACCTTATAAACACGGCTTTAGAGTGGCAGAAAAAGCTCAACTTAACTTTGCACTATGAATGTACAGGAATCCACTCATATTTTGTTAAGATTGTCTCAAGATGCCAGATTAATACACAAAATTGCATTCAGAAAGATTACATTGTAAATATATGAAAATGAGTTGTACAAGAAGAGACCTAAACATTGGCAAGACACTAAAAAGTTATACAGTTACATAACATGTATAACCGTAGAAACTAATTACAAATTAAAACAACCACAAACCAGGTAACCTTCATTCTGGTGACAGGCAAAACTAACTAGACCCCAGCCACCAGAAACTTTAGAAAGGCAGAGTTTGCCATGATGAACTACTTGTGCATTACCACACACTGCAAACCTGAAAATTAAAAAAAAAAGAGCACCTGCCTTCAAGTTCATGTGCATTCAGTGTCGCATAGTAGTTGCATCAACTGCAAATGTTTCAACATTAGGATGACATGTTCATCAGAGCCACAGACTGCAGGCAGATGAGGACATGAATAGCTGTGTACCAGTTCAAAATGTCAAATGCTAAACAGTGTGGTTGAAAACTGCAAAGTCAAAATAGTTACTGCAAAAACAGCTACAGGGAGAAAACAGCTACAGGGATGTAAGAGTGCTGATAGAGTTTATCACTGTCCCTGTAGCTGTTTGGGAACAGGGAGAAAGCATCTGCTGTGGGGTGTGCTGCTGACCTGCTACCATGGCGTGGAGGGTAGGGCACAGGGAGCAGAGGTTGGTGGGATGACATTGCTGCATGGTTCGAGTCAGGCAGCAAAAGATATTTTTTTTCTTTATGGGATTTTGTTTCTTTCCTCTCCCCCATCCTGATTCAGGGCTGGGTTCCACCTGCCCTCCCCAAGGAATCCCCCCTGTCAGCAGTTCCTTCCTGTCCAGGAGTTGCCTCCTCCCCTGGAGGTGATTATATTTCAATGGGTGTGTGGGGGTGGAGCCCCCTGCAAACACATAGTTGAGCTGGTTGTTTTTTTCTGGTGCTGTTGTAGCGCTCAGTGTTTTGGGCAGCTGTTATTTTGATTGTAGCTATTTTTGTTGCACATTTTTTACACGTGCTGTTTTGCATTCGCCATTATGACTCTGTACCATCAAGGCACCAAAAGAATGATGTGTAGAGGATGATTCCCAAGACATTAAAAAACATGATGTACAGAGAATGATAAGTAGCTATGCCAAGACTACTTCATAAAACAATTAAAAACAAATATTTGGAGGTCAAGAAATAGCACAATCTAGATTATTTTTTTTAAATAGCAATGTCCTATCAAGGATTCATTTTACATTATTTCATAAGAGGGAGGTAATAATCCCTCTTTACAAGACACTGGTTAGGCCCCATATGGAGTACTGTGTGCAGTACTGGAGGCCACACTTTCACAAGGACATTAACCAAATTGAGGCAGTCCAGAGAAGGGCAACCAAAATGGTGCAGGGACTGCATCAGAAGACATATGAGGACAGATTAACAGAGCTCAATATGTATACCCTTGAGCAAAGGAGGGAGAGAGGTGATATGATTAAAACATTCAAACACCTTAAGTGCATTAACAAGGTGAAAGAGTCTAACATGTTTAAATATAAGAAAAATAGCAGGACAAGAGGATACAGCATGAGATTAGAGGGAGGCTGATTAAAAGGGAAACTGAGGAAATTCTTTTTCACAGAAAGAGTGGTGGATGCATGAAACGGCCTACCTCAGGAAATGGTGGCTATGAATACAATGCAGGGCTTCAAACAGGCATGGGATAGGCATAAGGGAGCAATACAGATGAGTATGAATAGATAGGCCACTGACAGAGCAAAGGCCGATGGCATTTATAAGGTAGAAAAAGAAATGGGCAGACTGGATGGGCCTTGCAGTCCTTATCTGCCGTCAACTTCTATGTTTCTATGTTTCTATTTGATTAAATAATGCAAAAGCCTAACACTAAGGAAATAAATTCACAGAAATTATGCTTTGCCATGATGAAGTACCTAGTTTGCAAGGGTCCAGAGTGGCTACATGAGGCACGTAATGCAGAGTGTATGTGATATTCATTGAAGAAGGTGCTCAAAGCAGCTGTAGAAGTCTGCATTCTTGTAACTAATAAGAGAACAAAAGTTAAAAAGTATCCCCCCCAGTTAAAAAGGGATGAAAGGCAATAATTCTGAACTATAATGTTTGGTGCATAGTGCAGTGCTTGTGTATACTTATGAATTCTATACTTCGGACATTCTCTATTCCCATCCTTGGTAGGTAAGCTGGGTAGTGTGTAGGGAACAGAAGGCCCAGCATGAAGGGTGAGCAGACTGCTGGAGGAGGAGGCAGGGGAGGATGGTGGATGTTTCACAGTCCACTAAGTGAGAGCTGCTGGGAGTGGCTGACCTTTATTTGGAATGTGTGAGGAGCTATTCCCCATACATTGAACCTCAGACTTCAGGTCTCCCATTTAATGTTTGGTGCATAGAGTAGTGCTTGAGTATACTTATGAACTTTAGCCTTTCTCTATTCCTATCCTTGGTACATAAGCCAGGTAGCATGTAGGGAATAGAAGGCCCAAAAAGATATTATTAACAGATCAAAAAGATTACCTCCTCCAACTCACAAAGAGAGTGTGACCAGTAGCACACAGGAAAGGGAAAAAAACCCTGTGGAGGAAATTTCTGAGGACCCATGGCTACTGATCTGTCCATCCTCTGGGCAACCTAAGGGGAGACTATCCTAAATGCTTGAACTGAGTTCTGATTCTAGATTAAGATGTAGTGTTCATAGTGTGATGAAGTCTGTCTTCTGAGTCTTTGAAGAAGTGTGCAGGAAGGTAAATTCTTGAGGTTGAAGAAGCAGATCCAACCCAGATGAACGTCCAGATGATGAATATGAATTAACTCTGGCTGTTGAATGAAGGTTTGAATGAGATCCAGAATTTATTTTTTTATTTTTTTCTGTATATAGTTTTATGGTGCTTTTCTATTTTTCTCTCTGTAACCCAGTCCCCTACCTTAGGTACATGTACATATGTGTAGGCATACATATGCCATGTCTCAAGGTACCCACCCACTATGTGTCACCCCTACGCTGACCAACAGGCCTCCACCCTGTGGCAGCAGGACTATGGTGGGGCAATGACAAACAGTAAAAGAAGGTGACAAGACTTTCTATCGATACATTAGTGCAAGGAGAAAGTCCAGAGGGAGTATTGTTAAGCTCAAAGAAGAAAAGGGTATGTGTGACGAGGAGGACCCTGTAAAAGCATCTATCCTAAATAGATACTTTTGCTCAGTATTTACTGAAGAGAAGGTAGGGCAGGGACCACAGCTGAGCACCATGGACACAGGGGGAAGGGAGGTGAGCACTAGTCCCTTCACAAAAGAAAGGATCCTACAAGAGCTCGCTAAGCTTAGGGTGGACAAAGTAATGGGACCTGATGGCATACATCCCAGGGTACTTAAGAAGCTAAGGGTGGAACTAGCAGAGCCATTAGCAGAACTGTTTAGTGAGTCTCTGAGCATAGGAGAGGTCCCAGAAGACTGGAGAAGGGCTCATGTGATCCCGCTCCACAAGACTGGTAGCAGGGAAGAGGCAGGGAACTACAGACCAGTCTGTCTTACCTCAGTAGTGGGCAAGATTATGGAGGCATTCCTTATGGAAAGGATAATGCAACACCTGGAATCCATAGGGGCACAGGATCCAAGACAACATAGATTTACAAAAGGAGGGTCCTGTCAAACTAATCTCATAGATTTCTTTGACTGGATAACCACAGTGGTGGACCAAGGGGGAGCAGTTGATGTCACCTACCTTGACTTCAGCAAAGCTTTCTACACTGTTCCACATAGAAGATTGATAAACAAGCTGGGTAGGCTTGGGGTGAATCAGAAGTTGGTCAACTGGGTGGCAAACTGGTTGACGGGCAGAAAACAGAGAGTTGTGGTAAATGGTATGCAGTCAGAAGAGATGCAATTCACAAGTAGGGTACCTCAGGGATCAGTCCTGGGGCCACTCCTCTTCAATATCTTCATCAGTGACATTGCAGATGGACTAGAGGGTAAGGCTTGTCTGTTTGCAGATGACACCAAGATCTGCAACAGAGTAGATGATCCAGATGGGGTGGGCAGAATGAGAAGAGACCTGGATAAACTAGCAAAATGGTTGGAAGAGTGGCAACTGGGATTTAATGCAAAGAAGTGCAAGATCATGCACATAGGAAAGAGAAACCCTGAAGCCACCTATAGGCTGGGAAGGGAGTTGCTGGCAGTCATAAAGGAAGAAAGAGACTTGGGCATCATCATCACCGATCACCTGAAATCATCCAAGCAGACCTCTAAAGCAGTAGGTAAGGCTAGGGGGATATTAGGGTGTATTAGTAGGGGTATCACAAGTCGTAAGAGGGAGGCATTAATCCCTCTTTACAAGACGCTGGTTAGGCCCCATCTGGAGTACTGCATGTAGTACTGGAGGCCACACCTTCACAAGGACATTAACCAAATTGAGGCAGTCCAGAGAAGGGCAACCACAATGGTGCAGGGACTGCATCAGAAGACATATGAGGACAGATTAATGGAGCTCAATATGTATACCCTAGAGCAAAGGAGGGAGAGAGGTGATATGATCAAAACATTCAAACACCTTAAGGGCATTAACAAGGACAAAGGGTCTAACATGTTTCAATATAAGAAAAATAGCAGGACAAGAGGACACAGCATGAGATTAAAGGAAGGCCGATTAAGGGGTAATGTGAGGAAGTTCTTTTTCACAGAAAGAGTGGTGGATGCATGGAATGGCCTACCTCAGGAAGTGGTGGCTATAAATACAGTGCAGGGCTTCAAACAGGCATGGGATAGGCATAAGGGAGCAATCCGGATGAGTATGAATAGGTAGGCCACTGACAGCAAAGGACAATGGCATAGTTATAAGGTAGAAAAAGAAATGAGCAGACTGGATGGGCCTTGCGGTCCTTATCTGCCATTAACTTCTATATTTCTATGTAACGACCACCCTCCAGAGAGGAGAGCTGTTTTCTGGCTGCTCAATCCTGTTCTGACCCTCCCCCACCAGCTCCCTGATGACCCAAGTCTGTTCCCAAACCCGGGTCGCCGACATGGCGTGAAGTAAGGTATCCAGCACCTCAACCCTCAGCATCACCATGCCAGATCCAGAATTTATTTTGTGGTATTAGGTGATTATTTATCAGAGGCATATGGAGGACATGATAAATATGTGCATGAGGAAAAGCATGAGTTTGTCTAAATGAGCTGCTGGACTTCAGAATGTACATGATGTAAAACAGGTTATGTGAATTCCTTACTGAAATCTGTCGGATTTTGAAGAAAGAAAGGGCAGAAAAGAATGATTAGCTCTTTTTTGTTGATTGGTGATTCTACAGACATTGGCAACATTCTCGGAATTGCTTAAGGTTGATGAGATTGTGAATTCTCAGGATGCAGCAACCCAATGAAGGTTAGGCAAATAGTGGAAGAAACCATGATGTTCAAAATAGAGTCAAATGAATTCGAGTTCAGTAAATTCACTATGTTTCATTATAGAGACATTGATAGAGAGACAAAAAGGAGTCTAAGTAAATTAAGCTTTTTGTATAAATACTGAAGAGTGCAACTGGAGGATTGAAAACCAGTAAAAGTGAGGACGGTGTAGGCTATAAGACAGTAACTGGATCCCTGATCTATATAGCTGAAATGTTCTTTATGAAATTCTGAGGTTTGATGATTGATGAGTTAGAAATGCCAGTACATGGTTTAAGAGAGCAAATATTCAGAAAGGACTTTGATGCCCAAGATGATGGATACATTTCCTGCTGTAGTAGAACTAGCACAGTGGCAGGAGCTAGAGAGATCTACATGGCAATGAATCAGTGGTGACTAAATTCCAACATGTTATGAGAATGCTAAAGAGAAAATAATGAGTCTTAGCAGAGTCTTTACTCTGTCTGCTGACTGATGGGGCAATGAAAGGACTGCTATTGGAAGCAGTATAATGCATGAAATGAGTAGATTGCATAGACTTGCATAGTCTTAATGTAGAACTGCTGTGGTCTGAAACTGAGATAAAGGGATAACCAAGTCAGTTACACATGAGCGGCATGATGGAAAGGAAAAAAGACTTGCCCTTGGTGATGGTATTCACTGGAATGAGTATGAAGAAGAAACATACTGTCTTAGGGGATCAAAAGACCCCTATGAAGGTGACTGGTTTGACTGGTGAATCTTGAAGAGGAAGTGTAGATGACTTTATGAAGTATTATGATGTCCAGAGGCAAGCATCAGGATTCAGGATTGCATGAAGATAGCAGGATAGCTACGGGATGGAGATACGTTGGTGCATATCCTGAGATGCTAGAAGGAGAAGGGTCTTTGAAGAATATCAGATAGCTATATCAGGAAGATATGAGTGGGATGACATGATTAATTCTGATTTGCTATTGCCAAGAATTGGATGTGATGTTGCAATTAGAATAACTGATGGTGCCAGTGTCAATAGATAGGAAAAGATGGACCTCCCCTGAAAAATGACGGTTATTGAGCAGGTGAGGTATCCCGGTAGAGAAGTAAGTTCACATTTCTATTGCAAGAGGATCAGTCTGAAGAGAACTCCCCTAAAGCTTGGAAATTGTGGAGTAAATCAGGAGGTAATGGCTTCCATAGGGTCTGAATCCAATAAAATGCCTGAGGAAAGATCCTGTGGGGTTGATCAAGAAGTAAGAGCTCCTATATGGTCTGAATCCAGTAGGATGCCAAGGAATGGTCCTGTGGATATTATCGGTAGGTAATGGTGCTTCCATACTGTCAAAGTCCAAGATGCCATGCAGGTCGAAGGATGTTGCTAGACCAAGGATGTTTACTTTGGTGTTAGGAACTGATAATCCTTGGAACGCTGAACAGTAGTAGTAATGCCAGCCATATGAGGAGAATAAGGCAGAGCAATGAGGAGATGTAATCAACAGATGAGTGATTGCTGGGTGCAGGACTACAAACGTATGCAAAGTAGCATTCGGACGAAGTAGAAGATGCGCGTGAAGCTCTAACTCCCCCGTGAAACCACGTAAAACTCTCACTCCCTAATAACCGCTGATGTTATACAACTTTTCTTCATGGTTGCCATATGAAAGTACTGCTAAAAAAAAGTCATATAGACACAGAGCAGAAGTAAGGACCACTTGTTTAATAAAGAGACTTCTGGTAAAACTAATGCTTTCTGCAAAAGGTTAACAGGTCGAGGGGCCTGACCAGAAATGTTTTCCTGGTTACTGGCATTTACAACTCCCTGCAGTACCAGTCAGGAATGTGACACTTTATGTTGAAGGTCTGAATGTGTTTTTTTTTTTCTCGTACCCCGAAGATGCCAAATGCACAAGTCCAGCTGTATTGTTCCATACGAGTCATGCTGCACTTGCATGAGGGATAACTATAAATCTGGCTGTTTGAAGATCTTGCTTGTTACAACACCAAGGATCTGAGAAGGTACTTGTTATTTTCAATGTTGAAAATGGAGGTCTGAATGTGGGGGTTGTTGTTCCCTCGAAGATGCCGATTCTCCTAATTGATATCGCACACCAGCAAATTGGTAACTGCCTACAGTACTACCTTGTTAGGCTATCTATAAAGTTGTTTATTGTCCTGACCTAGAAGAGCAATGCTCAAAAGAAATAGCAGGCTGGAAACTGACTCATTATTCAGGCAAATGTTTTCTGCATTACCTCTCTGTTACCAGACATTTTATTGAGAGCAAGATTGCTTCATCTTTTTTAATTGTATGTGGCAGCAACAAGTGATTTATTTATTTATTGAAGTCTCGGAGTACAACCTTTAAGATATAAACTAATTTACAAAGGTTCCACATCAGGACGGAGAAGATACATTAAGAATTGAATTAAGAATTACAAGGCAAGTAGTCAACAACATACAGCACATAACAGCATACAGTAGGTAAATAATAACTTATAACATTAACAATCTGGTTGATAGGCAAGCGATACAGACACGGTTAGTTATAGGTATTGTTTGGAGCAGTGATAAGTCATTCTTGGAAAGGTTATTGTGGAAGGAGGCTAAGTGACAGTCAAAAGGAGTGGGTTAAAGATGAAGAATAGGGAAGGTGGGTGGTAGGATTCCATGCAGGGAGCTGGGGGTGCCAGGCTGCCCTTTGTCAGAGGGGGAGAGGTCAAGGCAGGGAACCAGTGCAACTGAGGTTCCCTTTGTCAGTAAAGAGGGTGTGGAGTGTGGTAGGAAGATCAGTAGGTATAGTTGAGAAAGGTTGAGATACATAAAGGTGAGAAAGGGTTGAGGAGGAATAGTATTAAGTGGGAGCAATGGGGAGGGAAGGAGGGGGATAGAGAGATGAACAAGGACTAGTAATTGTTGGGTAGGATCTGTGAGAGGGGTGGAGGGAGAGTCACGAGGAGTGGAGGGGAGCTGAGGAGGAGATGATGAAATTACTCTTGCAATATAAATACATAGCTTTATGTATAAAAGTCTATGGGCGCATTATATTTTGAAATTGGTCCTGGTTTAAGGCCTGTAAATTTTATGTGGCATTCCATAGTGTAAGGGGAAATGCCTTTTCAGTTATATTGTACACAGTCATGCCCTCAAGAAGAGAAAGATGTGAATAAAAATTGCAGCAGAATCCTTAGAACGCAAACAAGAAAAAACTCATAGGGATACTAAAATAAAAGGTAAACTGCAACAAAAACCTCAACCAGAACAAGATTTATTTAACTTTTTTAGGAAAATTCCTGTGTTGAACATAATGAGCCCTATGCACCAATGGAGAGGAGTGGCTACGTGTGTGTATCTGTGATGGGTAGCAACTCCACACCCATTGCACCCCCCATGCGCATGCAAACCTGAGGCGCACAGACAGTATGCACCTGATCTCCCAGAGCTGTGGACTGCACTGCACAGGGGCATGGCAGCAGTGTACACCATGCACAAAGGTGCGTAGTGCTGGCCATGGGGGTGTGTACGGGGGTGCAGGGTACATCCAGGAGTACCCTGTCATAAAAGCCCTACATGACCCGCACATGCCTGGAAACACACCCGGCATCAGGGCAATGTTCCCAGCCATCCTCTGGGGGCCACCCCATAGAGCAGTTGCTGCCTCCCTCCCACCCCAACACATAGACTGGTGTGGCCACATGCCATGATCATTCCCCCCCACACACACATCACCTTATGGGGTCACCAACCCTAGCCTGCTTCCCATGGTGCCACCCCCCCATGGCCACCAACAGCACATCCCACTAATAGTAGGGTATGGTATATGCCCTACCACCACTGGAGAGCAGCCTCAGCCTCAACCTGGCCCCATGCACCTCTCTGGTGCCATAGGAGGGCAGGCAGCATTTTATTTATTTATTATTTATTTATCTAGTTTTTGTTGACCGGGTAAGTGCACTAGACAAATCCTGCCTATTTTCAGGCACAACCCGGGGGGGGGGGATACAGATGAATGCCAACTGACCTTGAACCAGATTAAGCTGTTGGTGGTATTTTTAGTGAATGAGGAAAATTTGGCCAGGACACCGGGGAAATTCCCCTACTCTGAGACTGCGGCGGCATTGCTGCGTTGTGGTCAGTAGGGGAGCTGCTGACCTACGTGATGGCCACTCGGTCAGATGCACTGATGAGTGCGGGAGGAGCACCGATTAGAAAGCTGGAGATTAGTGCTATGGAGACCAAGGAGGAGGAGGTACAGTTGCAGTCGCTAGAGCTGCAGATGGAGTGCCAAACTACAGAATAACAGGCGAGGCCTGTATCGGAGCTTACCGGAGAGAGGTCCTTGAATGAGGTAAGGGCCCAGGGAGGCTCAATTGGAGGCAGCTTGGAGAAGGAAGCAGCTGCTATGCTGTTGGAGCAGGAGAGTGAGACGGAGAGTTGTTCTAGGAAGGAGTCACTTCCAGGAGAGGATCGCGGTGGAGGCACTGCGGAACTGTACAGGCACAGCAGTCAGGACGAGTTACCGGATATCGCGAGGGCTGCTACGCGTACTGAGGAAGGATCTAAGCAGAACGGATTAGAGTGTGGGACCGGCAGTACAGGCCTGGAGAAGGGTCCGAGTACTGACTGGTCGGAAGAGGTGGCCTTATCACAAGCAGGATGGATTCAGCAGGGGATGGTAAATGGGTGCCCGATCCGGAATGGATATCTTTTTCCCCAGCAGACACTGAAGCAGCAAATAGAACTCTGCAGGAGGGTGAGTCTTTGGCTTTAGCCAAACAGCCTAAACGGGGCCAGACTTTAGGCCAGAAGGGATTGTTGGATGTGCAGGGGAAGGGGGGGATTTCACCTGCTAATAGTGTGTCTGAACTGGTGTCAGAAAAGCAAGAAATAAGGAGGGGCCCACGTTTTTCGGATCTTTTCAAAAGGAATAAAGTGGAACAAGCCCCAAGAAGAAATGCAGTGCGGCTGAGGTACAGAGGGGGTCTTTCTGAGCATCCTGACCGGATTTATGTAGCAAGGAAATTGTTGATGGACTCTATGAACTTTCTACCTACCGATATTTATGCATTAATTAATATACTGAGGAGGATACCTTTGATATCAGTTTTAAACAAATGGCTAGTCTAGAAAAATTTTGGCAGAAATATGATAGTTGCAAGTTATTGCCTTTATGGTTACCTTTTTTAGCCATCCCAATTACAAAACCTGTATTTAAAACGGTGAATGTGATGTTCAGGAATGAGGGAGTGAATGTGGGGGACATTGTATTCTGGTTAAAACAAAAATGCAAGGTTCTGGGCCCACCGGAGCCTATTCTGGACTCAGAGAGTATTTGGACTGGGGCATGGAAATTTAAAGTCAAACTGCATGTGGTGAATAACGAAGTTCAACATGTTCCAAATAGCTTTTTCTTGGGTAGAGATCATGGGGTTTGCTTTTACCCAGGACAGCCAAAAGCATGTTATAGATGTGGTAGTCGTAGGCACTTAAGTAGTGCATGCGACAAAGTGAAATGTGCTTTATGTGGCGAATTGGACCATGATAGTGAGGTCTGTAGGAACGAATTCAAATGCAATTTGTGTGATGACTTGGGACATGCCTATCACCAGTGTCCGTGGGCAGAGCAGAATAGACAAGTGGGTTTAAATAAGGAGGACTTGATTGCTCAGGCCCAGGTTAGGGGGTGGCCTGCCCAGTCAAATTTAAGTAAAGGGAATCTGTCGAGAGTGAAGAAAGAAAGAGTATCAACCCCAGAGGTTTCAGTTGATACCCTTAACGAAAATAGATCCACAGTTTTGATCCCACAACAGGTTTTGGTTACCCTCCCCCATTTTGATGGCGGAATCCTTGGCCCAGCCTACAGAAGACCCAGCCAGGGAATTTGCGATGGAAATCCCTTTTCAGACCCCTCGGAGGGTTACTCGAGCAAGTAGTCGTTCTGGAGGGGTTTGTTTGACTCAGAGCTCTTTTTCAGCATTAGCAGATTTAGAGGGGGAAGGGGTATCAGATTTGTCAAAATCGGATGAGAATTTGAGTATGGAAATTGAGGAAGAGGGTGGGTTGGAAGTATTGGAAGGGAAAAAGAAAAAGGGGAGAAAGAGGAAACAAGAGAAATTCTGAGTAGATGAATTATAGTTGATATGGCCTGTTTAAAGATTATATCTCTAAATTGCTGTAGCTTAAAGAGCTACAAGAGGCGTCTAATTGGTTTACAGCATTGTAGAGATTTTAAAGCGGATGTTGTTTTTTTACAAGAGACACATTTTTCTTCTTTAATGGAGTTGTCCCAGGTAAAAAAACTGTGGTGGGAAGGCCCTTCCTTTTGGTCTTTTGGGGAAGATGTGGCAGACGGGGTAGGTATATTATTCTCTAACCCTGCAGTTCCGGTAACAAGGTTGTTAGATATCCTGCCGGGATGGTTATTGATCTTAGACTGTTTGGTGCATGGTGTTTGTTTTAGATTAATTAATACTTATGCCCCGCAAGTTAAAACAGCAAGGATTGCTTTGTTTAATTTGGTCAAACCATAGCTATTTACGTGTAAGCATATAATTTGGGGAGGGGACATGAATTGTAGTCTAGATATTCGGATTAAAAATGGAGTTCAACAAAAAACTTATTGTGATTCACATGCCCTTTCTCAAACAATAGAGGTTGCAAAGTTGAAGGATGCCTTTAGAGAATTGCATTCATCTTCGGGTTTTACTTATAAGAGGGCCACTTTTCAAACAAGAATTGATTATTTTTTTCTTTCTAATTATTTAATTCCTGTGGTGTGTTCGGTGATGCCGTATGATTTTTCAGACCATAATGCCTTATGTGGTGTTGTAAGTTTACATCGGATTCCGGCTTCATTTCCAGCGTTTAACAGCAGATGGATGTTAAATGACTGCTACTTTCGAAGCAGTGTTTTGGCTCAGTTAAAGGAATTTATGTTTTTCAAATCAGTGGCAGTGTTTTTCCAGACTGGATTTCATGGTGGTCAGATACCAAGTTGGCTCTAAAGGATTTTTATAGCCTATGGGAAAGGAAAGGTTCGGGGAATATCTACAGTATTTAGAATTTCAAACCAATATTACAAATTGCAGTCACACCCAAGAAGTACAGATATAGAGATTCAGTCTCAGATTCAGTTGGTAAAGAAGAACATGTTGAATATACCAGAGGACAGCAACCCTACATGCCAGTTTAAAGTTTGGTACACAGCAACAACCTTTTCAGGATCCCTATAAGGCATGTAAAAATAAGATTGAGAAGAGATTTATGTCAGGGCTACGAAATTCTGTCGGGGATTTAAAAACGTCTGTGGCAGAAATGTTGGCAGTGGCAGAGGAAAGGGTGGCTTCTCAGTTTGGAGAGGGGTTTGTTCCTTCCTCTGCTTGGGAGGATGTCTTTCATTTCTCAATTCCTACTATTTCTCAGGTTGATGTTGAGCTTCTACAAGGCCCTATCGCTTTGCAAGAGGTCCAGCGGGCGATAGGTTCTTTACGGGTGGGGGTGTCACCTGGGATAGATGGGTTAACTAATGAATTCTTTAAAACTTTTTCTGAAGACCTGAATGGTATACTGACGGAAGTCTTTAATGATATACTACAGTATGGGTTTGGGGATACGAAATTTAATTTAGCAATTTTAACATTTATTTTTAAGACAGGGGACATTACAGATCTGGGTAATTGGAGACCAATTAGTCTCCTGAATACTGGATTACAAGATTCTTTCTACTATTTTATGTAAAAGATTGCAAGAAGTTGCAAAGGGGGTGCTTCACCCGGCACAAACATGCGCTATTCCCCATCGATCAATCCAGCAGAATTTAAAATTATTAAGGGATGTATGTGAATTTGGACTACAAAGAAAATTGTCAGGTTTCATTTTGGCATTAGATCAGGCTAGAGCCTTTGATTCCGTGTCCCATGATTTTCTTTTTCAGGTATTAGACAGGTATGGGTTTCCGAAAGTGTTTATTAAGTATATTTACACTTTATATCACAAAGCGAGTTCTTGTGTAAGTATTAATAAGGTTGTAGGCTCTGAAATTCGGATGAACTGTGGGGTTAGGCAGGGTTGTCCTATTAGTCCCTTATTATATGCTTTTGTATTGGACCCTTTGTTAAGAGAAATTGAGTATAACAGGACAATTCAGGGGTTATCGCCATCATATATTTTACCGGCCCAGAAGATTTCTGCATATGCAGATGACATTTGTCTGTTGGTAGCAGATGTCCAGTCAGGTGTTCAGGCTATCCAAGTGATCAAAGGATTGGCAGATTTAAATGGCACTAGGTTAAATTTAGATAAATGTAAATGTCTGGCGCTTGGGGATACTACTGATTGTCAGAAAATTGAGGGTATCATAGTTAAGGATTATATTACTGTTTTAGGCCTTCTATTTGGTACAGGAGACTTAGCATTATTAAACTGGGAGAAAGCTTTGGCTATTGCGGAAAAAAGGTACAACAATAGAAATCCTGGGGTTTTTCTAAAAAGAAGTGGGTCTTAATTATTAAAAAATTTCTATTACCCATTTTTTTACATGTGTCTTCCATTTTTCCGGTACCTGTTTCATTAGAGACAAGATTATATAGTGTATTTTTCCAAATGGTGTGGGGGTAGCCGGTTAAATCCGATTAAACGGGCGTTTACTTATTTAAAGTTAAATCAAGGGGGTCTAGGGATGATAAACCCGGTTGTGTTTTTTCATTCCTTCTTTATGATTGCAGCTTTTCAATCAAGGGTTAAACCTCAGGATCATCCATGGTCGGCTTGGACACAATTGCTTTTTTTACCTTTTATGTCGAACTGGGAAGGAGGGGGTTTTCCTATTAAAAGTAAGGTAGCCTTGGCCCCTTCCTATGCGGATTCCTCTGTAAGGAAATTATGGGAATGGAAGCTAGGAAAGGCTCAATTACAGGACATACCTAGAAAGGATTTTTATGCAGAAATTATGTTTAATTTTTTCTATGTTCAAGTGGATTTCCCCATGTGTACCCCTACAAAAACTGTCACAAGCCCTTCGGCTTTTGATGGACCATAGGATACCCCCTAGTATGTGGGATGTGTTGTGGCTCTGTTGTCATGGGAGACTGGGAGTTAGGGGCAATTTAAAACATAAGCAGATCATGGATAGAATGTATATTAGACCAGGGTGTACAGATCAAATTGAAACATTGGAACATGTTCTGCTCCTCTGTCCATATGTAAAGTCCTTTTGGTCAGAGTTAGCAATTCAGTGGGAGTGGGAATTTTTGACATATTACTTATCAGAGTCTTGTTTTGGGTGACTATTCAGGTTTTCTGAAGATACCACCCAAGTACCTTAAATCTGATCTTTGCTTGTATTAAATATCACCTGTGGCAAGCTAGATGCCAGTTTTCTCTACAACATACCCTTCTTCCTTATAGTGTTATTTTTAACCGTATAGAATTAGCAGTAGGTAAACAAAAAATGTATGAGCAGCGAACATTAGAGAATAATGTCTTTCAGGATTTTTGGAAACATATTGTTTGGTTTTAATGAAATTGGTGAAAACTGCTTTATGCGTATTTGTGTTAAGTTTTATTTCTGTTTATTAATTTTCGGGCATTGTCTTTGAGTTTAAATTAGTTTTGTTATAGAAGGGTGTGATTTTTTCTTTTGAATATTTTATGTTTATAGGTGTTTTTGAAAAATGTTAAATGTGATTGTTTCATATTGTTATTGTTTTGTTCTTTCAATAAAAAATTCCCCTACTCTTCAGAGGGGGAACCTCTGTCCAAGATGACGGATGCACCCTTGCCTTCTGAGGAGGGAGCTATGGAGGTGGGAGATTTGGTCTCTGCTCCTACCTCTGAAGAAATGGAGACCACGATGCTAACTACTGATGTTTTGCCTGTTGCTGTTCCTGCTTCAACTTTAAGTTCTGCTGCTCATACTCAGGTTGCTATACCTAGCCCTCTGCTTACTTCTTATGGAACTGACTTGCTGACCCCTGTGCCTACCATTGACTTACTGGAGGATTTTACTTCAACTGATTCTGAAAACCATTGTTTGACAACACAAGAGATCCAGGAGCGTTTTGCAGAGGCAGAGCGCCGTTTTGCTAGTGCAAAACTGAAAATGCACAGAGATATGCAACGCCTGAGAGCTGATAGCACAGGTGCATATTCCATTCAGATGGAAGTTCCGGAAGATTCTCCTGACTTGTCTCCTTTACTACCTGTTGCTGTGTCGGGCTCTGACCTGACTAGTGTGTCGGGAGCTGAAGCCCTACTGCCTGCTCCCCTGCTGCCTGCAGTACAAATGGATTTGGTTTCCTTTTCACAACCTGCTTCCATTACATCACAGAGTTCCTCACAAGTACAAGACTTATCTACAGTTATTACTCCCCTGCTACCTGCAGTACAAACAGATTCATTTTCCTTTTCACTACCTGCTTCTGTTTCATCACAGAGCTCCCTACATGTACAAGAATCATCTACAGTAAATATTAATAAAGAACCTACTTGGACTGTTGAATCGGCACTGAGAGGTGCTGGCTGGGTCCTGGGTACTGTCCCAGGAAGTTGGAAGTCTGGTCAGTCTCCAATCCGGTACCTCCGCCCTGAAGATTTTCCAGAGCTACAAAGCAAGATAGGTGATTCAACCATTACTACTGACCCCTTGTGTCTCCCACATGAACTGGAGCTTACACAGAACCCTGTGTTGAATTATCTGAAGGGTCCTCCACCTCAGATTCCTCTTTCTACTATTTCTGTAGAGGCTCTGGCTCCCTCACCACCGCAGACCCCCCCTCCAAATTTCTGGACTGAGCCGCTCATATTCTTCTTTTTTTTAATTTCCAATCCAGGCTGCTAAGAGACACAATGCGGTTCGTCGGCTATATCGGGGTACTGAGCCACCTGATCGGGTCTATGTGGCACGTATGCTGTTAAAGGATTCTTTTAAAAATTTTTCCCATGAAATATATGCGTTAATTCATATCTCTGGTGAAACCACGCTTGACATTAGTTTCCAAACATCTAGGGACTGGAGCGTTTTTAGTCAAAGTATAATTCTTCATGACTACTGCATTATGGACCCCATTTCAGGCTATTCCCCTTTCTAAACCCACTTTTAAGGCAATCACTATTCTGTTTTGCAATGAGGGAGTTGAGTTTGAGGATGTTGTGTATTGGCTGAAACAGCGTTGTGACGTCCAGGGACAGCCTGAAGCCATTTTGGATACCGAGAACATTTGGACTGGGGGCTGGAAGTTTAAAGTCTTGTTACGATCCACTGATTCTGGGGTTGTACATCTGCCTAACTCTTTTTCATGCCGAGATGGGGGTCTTGTTCTACCCGGTCAGTCAAGGCTTGCTATCGTGTGGTGACCCTGCACATCTTAGTAATGTCTGTGATAAAATGAAATGCAATGTCTATGGGAATTGGGCCAATGATGGGCACACTGCTTGAATGAATGTAGATGTAACCTATGTGATGAACAGGGGCATACCTTTCAGAATTGTAAATGGGCTGCACATAACCAGGAATTTCATGATGGTGGTGTGGACCAGCGCTTTATTATTACACAGGTGCAGAAGGCCCGTCTCCGGACCACCTTGGCTGTACCTCCCCCTAGGGCTGCCCAGCCCTCACTGCAGGCTTCAGTGCCTGTTGTATCCTCTGAGGTTGTACCTCAGATGGTTTCCTTCACGGATGACCCCTTGCCTGAGATTTCTCCTGTTCCTGATCCTGCCCAGTCTAATTTTCCTGTTCTGGACCCGGTCCCAGGTCCAAATACTATGCCCCCCCCGAGAGCTTACAAATGTTATACGTAGAAGATCACTGAGAAACAACCCTCAGGTTGCACCATCTCCTGTGACTGGTCCGGAACCTCCCCCAGTGCCCTTATCTAATTCTTTTGAACTTCTCCAACCCCTTTCTGATGACGCTGGAGGTGAGTCGGACTCTTCCTCCATTGCTTCTTCTCTCCCAGAAGGTACCACTGACCCTGAGCTGCAACTTGGCACCGGCCTTTCTCAGAAACGAAAGACCAGAGTAAAACTTAAAGGGAAGAAGGTGGTTGGGAAAAGGAAACTGTAAAATGTATTTTTTGTCTGTTTTCCTTTTTTTTTTGTTGCTATGTTTCACTTTGTTTGCCATACTATTAATGTAAATAGTATGAAGCATATGGCTAAAAGGAGACTGATTTTTTCCTTTCTAAGGCTTCTGCCTTTGGGTTTAATTTTATTACAGGATACAAGACTTCATACTACACATGAGATCCGACAAGCACAACAGGACTGGTTACTGGGTCCTTCTTTCTGGTCAATTGGTCAGGATTCTTGTTCGGGACTGGGAATATTAATTAATTTCCCAGACTTCCATTTGCTAAAACTGTTTGATGTAGCCCCTGGTAGGGTGCTTATTAGATTTTGTTATTGGGTCTTGTCCTTACCGGTGATTAACATTTATGCCCTCAAATCAAACCGAACGTATAGCTTTATTTGCTTTGCTTTCCTTATTTGCATACTTCCTTTCAGGTATTGTTTGCTGGTGACTTTAATTGTAGCGTGAGTCTTCAGGATAAGAGCCCTTTGCTGCATAAAGAAACTGTTTTGTGATTCCCACGAATTGGGTAAATTGGTTTGAGTCACCCACTTAATGGACTCTTATCTCTCCTTTACTACTCAACACACCCCTACCTTCCAAAAGGGTAAACTAGCCACATGTATTGATTATGTGTTTTCCTCTCCTACAGTACCTATTATTTCTGCCAAAGTTCAAGCGCTTGAGTTTTCTGATCATAAGCTGCTTTCTGTTGGTTTTGGTTCTGTTGTCTCTTCCCGTAAAGGTCCAGGTCTTTGGAAATTCAACACATCTTTGTTGCAGATTCCAATGTTTATGCAGTCCCTCCTGTCCTTCATACAAGCCCGTAAATCTGTTTTTATTTGTTATGAAGATCCTGTTCAGTGGTGGTTAGACACGAAACATGATCTGGTCACTTTTTTAAAAACTTACAGTCGTTTAAAATGTAGGAGGGAATACCTAGACTATTTGCAGAAGAGGGTACATTTTCAGTCGTTATTAACCATAGCATACACAACAGGGCAAGACCTTGCTCAACAAATAAAAGTCCTACAGAATGATATGTTGACTTTCCAATTACAGCAATCACAACAACTTTATAACCAATATAAATTCTGTACTGTTGGAACACGTGATGTTATTTGTCCTTTTGAATATAATTCCCGTCAGTCCGCCCGAAAAAATATGACGTGTCTTCTAAATTCAGAAGGGACCATGTGTTCCTCACAAACTGAGATTTTTCATATTGTAACAAAGTATACTACAGCCCTTTTTTCTCCCTTCCCTGCTATGGTTGGTAACAGTGTGACTTTGTATAATGGCCTTGATATCCCAGCTCCCTCACAGCTATGTCAGGACCAGGCTTGTTCTCCTATCATGGAGCAGGATTTGACACTGGCTATTTCTTCCTTACCTGTACAGAGAACTCCTGGTCTGGATGGTCTCCCTGTTGGCTTATATAAGGTGCTGGGTGACCATTTAGCCTCAGAACTTACATCTGTGTTTAATTCTCTGTTAACATGTGAATCTCTCCCTTTGGAATTTACTAAGGGCACTTTGATTTACATTTATAAACAGAAAGGTGATATCCATTCTCTAGAGAATTGGCTACCTTTATGTATGTTGAACAATCGACTTTAAGCTCTTAACGAAATTATTGTGAAGCGCTTGCTGAGGATAGCGGAGGTGGTTTTGCATCCTGCCCAATCCTGTTCTGTGCCTCAAAGGAGAATTTCTGATCATTTGATCCTCTTACGAATTATTTTCTCATGGCTATGCAGGTCTGGCTTCGGGACTTGTTGTTTCTGTAGATCAGAAGGCGGCTTTTGATTCGTTCGGCATGATTTTTATGGAAGCACTTGCCCTTCATGTACCTGATGTTATGGTACGCTGAATTGTGCTTTATAGAACGCGACTGTTGTACCTGTAGTAAATGGTTGGATAGGGACCCATGATCCCCATAAAAAGGGGGGTTCGTCAGGGCTGTCCTTAGCCCATTGTTATATGTGCATTTTTCTTGATGTTTTGTTCGGTCGGCTGAATACTAATTCTCAGATTCAGTCTATTTCTAGTTGTGGCTTATGCTTGCCTTATAAGGCGATTGCATATGCAGATGATGTTTGTTTTCTTGTAGCTGATGTAGCCTCAGTGTCTAATTCTCTCTGCGAGTCCTCTATTTTTGGAAACTTCTCTGGTGCTGTTTTAAATTACACTAAAAGTTTGGTTATTCGGGTCAGTTCAGCAATCCCCCCCTTGGACCGTAGTGGCCCGTTACATTTAGTTGAAGGTCCTATTCACATTTTGGGATTTTTTTGGGGGGGACACAGGACTCAGATTTGTTTAACTGGAATGTTAAACTACAACAAGGTAAACTTCAGGTGGCCTCCTGGAACCGGGGGCAGATAGGAAAAGGAAAATGTGTTTTCTTAATTAAAAACTATTTGACTATTTGAGGGGAAGAGTACACAATGGGGGTGAGATACTAACAACAACAAAAATGGAAAGGGACCTGGGGGTAGTCATATCAGATGACCTAAAGGTGGGCAAACAATGTGAGAGGGCAGCAAGGAGGGCTGGGGGGATACTGGGATGCATAGGGAGAGGCATCACCAGCAGAAAACAATAAGTTATTATCCTCTGTACAGACAGCTGGTGAAACCACATCTGGAGTATCATGATGCAGTTCTGGAGACCCAATTCCACAAAGACATAGACAGGATGGAAGCTGTCCAGAGGAGGGCACTAAAATGGTGCAGGGTCTGCACCGAAGACATATGAAGTGAGACTTAAGGAGCTTAATATGTATAGCCTCGAGGAAAGGAGGGAGAGGGGACATGATAGAAACTTTCGGCACCTCAAGGGAATCAACAAAGTCCAAGAGGGTAGCATCTTTCAAAAAAAGAGGTGTGCAAGAACAAGGGGGCACAATTTGAAGATAGAAGGGGGGCGGCTCAGAGGTAATTTAAGGAAGTATTTTTTCACAGAGAGGGTTGTGGATGCATGGAACAGCCTTCCAGAGGAGGTTGTGGAGTCAAAAACAGTGGTGGAATTCAAGCATGCATGGGACAGTCATAAGGCAATTCTAGGGGGTGGGGGTAGGAAGAAGTAGGCTGCTGGTTAACTAGGATCTGCAGCTTATCCATCAGGTAGGGAAATGGGCAGACTGGGTGGGCCAAGCAGTCCTTATCTGCCGTCAAATTCTATGTTTCTATGTTTCTATGATCTCTACTTTCCTTTTTCTGAGTTATGTATTCCCTATTCCATGACAGCTAGAAACAGCTGTCTTTAGCCTGTTTTTTCAGGCTCTTTGGGGTAGTAGGTTAAACCCGATAAAGCAGAATATTACTTATTTACCTATTCCTGAGGGTGGCGTTTGTATGGTTAACCCTTTGTTATTTTTTTCTTGTATTTTTTTTACTGCAAACCTTAGGCCTTTATTGATTCATTCCCAAAGGGGGTGGGAACCTTGGTTTTATGACTCTTGCAGGATTTGGTTTCATCAATGGGAAACTAATTCCTTAACTGTGTTAAGACAAACTGATGGTATACCAACTTACGTAAAACATATGTTTTTATATCTCAAACAATGGAAGGTGTCTGTTCAGATGTTATTAAATCATTCCCATAAAGTTTTATATAAGAAATTACTCCTGTTGGTTTGTGCTGTATCAATACCCTTTGATAAGTGTCCTGATCAACACCTCCCTTCCCTTTTGTTATTGTGGAAATGTAAGAGGGTTCCAGCCAAAATGTGGGATTTTCATTGGCTTTCATGCCATGAAAAGATTAATGTAAAATCAAATCAAAAACATAAGCAGTCCTGAGATAGAATGTGCTCTCGCTTATTATGTATTGCAGAACTTGAAACTATCCCTCATTTATTTTTTGACTGTTCCTTTATTAAGAATTGGTGGTCCTTTTTGGCACAGGCATGGGATACCCCCTTGCTTCAGTCGGTTACTTATTTGAATCTTGTATATGGAGTTTTTTCTTCCCAGTGGTCAAAATGGCACCAGGACACTTTAAACCTTGTTTTTGTCTGTATTAAATGGAATATTTGGATGGTGCGTTGCATGTTTTCTTTACAGCAAAAGGACTGCTCCTATTTGGAGCTGGAAAAAAAGATTCTACAAGATTTAAAAGAAATTTATGAGCATGAACGTACCCTATACTCAGATACAACACTTTTGGAACTTTGGAAAGCTCTTCCTTGGATCACTGACTCTGATTTTGCAGTTACCTGAATGATTGTATAATACTTATCCTGTGTTTCCTTTGTTTTGTTTTGTATTTTGCTTTGAGTACTATTGTACAGTTTTTGTCTCAATAAAACTTTCTCCTACTCTTTTCGATAAGTGCCATGGGATCTTTAACATCCATCTGAACTACCACCAATCCAGGCAGATGGGACCTCAGTTTAACATCTCACCCAAAAGA
Source organism: Neoceratodus forsteri (assembly GCA_016271365.2). Lineage (NCBI taxonomy): Eukaryota > Metazoa > Chordata > Ceratodontiformes > Ceratodontidae > Neoceratodus > Neoceratodus forsteri. Next base: position 879,983,446 of record CM028129.1, read on the forward strand.
CAAATGCCCTCCTCACACCTGCCACAGCCACTGGCCCTCAGACATCCATGGGGTGTACAGCTAATGGGCACCCCACCATGGAAGGGATCCACTGAGCTGCCCAGTCTGAGCATCCAATTGGATGCCCAGCCAGACCCATGACCCTGCCCCTGGCCACACTACAGAGTCCTGTGCACTGGGGGAGCAGGGCTGTGGACAGGTGGCCAGCAATTGTGAATGCCACTAGTGCACACCTGTCCAGAGGTGTGGAGCTCCATGGGTAGATAATGGCCTCTGGCATGTATTGCCCACCCACTGGTGCTTAGCACCCAAGAAACTCTCTGAACCCACTTGTCTCACCCCTAGAATTCCAGGGTAAAGAAAAGTTAGACAAGCTATGGGGTAAAATACTTGAAGTAAACTCTAAGGAGTTACCCAAAAGAGTAGAAAGTATTTGGAATGATTCTGCAAAACAAAAAACCATTTCTGCTCGAAATTCAGAAGTAGAAAAATCCTCTTTGGTAAACCCAGGAGCAGGAGAGCTGCAAGAATAGCAACTATCAAAAGAGTGTATACCTGCATGGGCTAAGGTCTTGATGGCAGATATAAAAGAAATAAAAGATAACCTGACCTTTGTTAAACTGAAATCTGAAGGGATGGATAAGATTATTTCAGAAATGGAAATGATTAAAACAACTATTCAACAACTGGATTGCTCAGTAAAGGACATAAAATAAAAAAATGCCACAAGTGGAAAACAGAATTTCTGAAGCAGAAGATCCAGAAGCAAATGATTTGATACCTTTTAATGGACCAACATAGATGTAACAATAAGAACAAAGTGCTCTAGCTTTTGGACCAACCAGTCCTTCTTCAGAAGCTCAAGTTTTGAAGCAGAAGATAAAATTTGTCACAGTTAAAGGCAATTAAACTACTATGAAAAATCAATTTCAGATTTAACAAGCTAAATAACTGACATGGAATTAAAAGCCAGAAGGAAAAACTTATGATTCATTTCTATCCCCGAGGCATGCAAGCAAAATCAAAGTTTAAAAGAAATAGTTTTGAAAGTATTTGCTACATACCTATATATTTCTAGAGCTAAGGTGAATATTGAAATAGACAGGGTACATCATGCCCTAAGATCTAGGCCAGAGGATGGACTATCGCCACACTCAGTAATTGTTAAATTGTTTAAAACTGAAGATAAAATGAGAATTATGAAGTGGGTATACCAGAAAAAAAGAATATTAATGGATGGTGCAAATGATATACCATTGTAACAGCTACTCTCTTACAGTGACACCAACCCATTGACACCTGCAGTGTCAACCGGGTTGCCGAAGTGATGATGGAGTCATCGATTCTGGAGTTTGGCCACTCTCCCCTGACATCACCCCCCATCAGAATTGGAATCCTTAAGTCGAGAGGAGTGAGGGCAAAGCCCCCCACATGGGGGAGTGCAGGGTGGCTCAGCCACCCAGCATGAACACCAATCAGGTGTCAGTGCATTCTCCAGTTGGGGACTGGAGTCAGCCCATCAGGGATGTCGGCAACCATGTGTCACTGTAGGGGAGGTCACTGACATTCCTGTTGCTGCAGCACAGTGGAACTGCTACAAATATAGCAATTTACCAAGACTTCTCTTTGAGATCATAGAAGAAAGAAAACAAAATAGATTTTTTGAGAAGAATGTTGTAGCAAAAAGGCAATACATCCTGTTTATTGAGTCCTACTAGGCTTCAAGTTATAATTAACCTGAAACCTCATTTCTTTTCCACCACAAAACAAGTAGACATAGAACTGAGGATATTAATACCAGATCAATTTGCTTAAAGGGAACTGTTAACCAGGTTATGTATATGTACATGGGGAGTGGGGGGGGGGCATACTGAACCACACCTAGAAAGTAAGAGAATGCTAGATATCCATATGGATCAGGATACCAATTCTTTGTACATTTTATACAAATGGTAAAGAACAAGGTTTATTATTAATAATAAGTATGATATGGTGTGTGTGTGTGTGTGTGTGTGTGTGTGTGTGTGTGTGTGTATAATAGCACTAGACTAAATATTAGTCTGTGGTCCAAAAAGAGAGGGAAGTTAATAACATGGTATAGGGACAGAATGAATCTGTTGTGTATAAGGTTTGGAGATGGCTGCATCTGATAAGTATTTAGATATTGGGATTGCCTCATTAAATGCAAATGGATTTAAACAGTTACAAAACAATCAAAAAGGTTTTACAGTACAGTAAACTTAACCAAGGTAAAATTTTATGTTTACAAGAGGGACATCTTCTAGAAAAGAATGTTAAGAGATTAAAAAAGCCATGGGTAGGACAAATATTTTACTCAACAGGAACAAATAAAGTCGAGGTGTGGCAATCCTGGTCTCCAAAAACTCTAATTTTAAAAGCATCCTAATAATTAATGACATAGAGGGACATTATTTGTTGGTTAAAGGTGACTTATTTGGAGCTGAAATTCTATTGGGTTCTATTTATGGGCCTTTTACAATGTAAGATACATTCTTGAATATTCTTGAAAGGGACATTATTCTCGCTGGGTTGCCAGGACACCATTTTAATGGGAGAGTGCAATGTGCTGGGAAATCCCATGACGGATAAGACATCCAAATTTACAAATAATGATTTGCATAATTCAAATTTATTAAGAGAGTTTACAAATAGGAACTTCTTAATAGATAATTGGAGAGAGAGGAAGCCTACAAAAAAGGAATACACTTATAAGTCTACATATTTAAAAATGTACAGTAGGCTAGAAACATAGAAACATAGACTTTGATGGCAGATAAGGACCACTTGGCCCACCTAGTCTGCCCAGGCTAGATTTTTTTCTCATTAATAAGAATATGGCTAGTAAGATTGGCAAAGTATATATTCACAGCATCCTGGTCTCTGATCATGCAATGGTGTCCATGCAACTAATTCCAACTTGGGACAGGTATTTTACTAGACAATGGCATTTTGAAAATTCTTTATTAAATAATGTAGAATTTGTGGCCATGATAAAACAATGACTAGATGGATATTGGAATTTGAATAATACTCCAGATTTGGCAATTCCTATAAAGTAAGATGCATGGAAAGTTACTATAAGAGATTTTATTATTTAATTCCAGATTAAACAAAAGAGACAAAACAGAAAGTATTTTCAGAAAATAGAAGAAAAAATTAAGAAGCTGGAAAGGACTGTAATAGATTGAAATTTTGATAAAAAAATTTAACAGATAGCCTACTGGACTGTAAACAATGAAAAGAATGAATTAATTTTCCAGTCTCTATAAAAAGATATCAGGAAGATTAAAAATAAATTATATTTTCAAGGTGATAAAACTGGGAAACTCCTATCTTATGCCCTTAAAAAGCAAAAGGAAAGGAACACTACAACTGCCATTACTACTGGACAGGAAGAGGTTTATACTGACAAACTCACTACTAAAGATTTGTTAAATACTTCCAGTCCATTTACAATAAAAAATATGTTCATAACTTAGTTAACATGAAAGACTATACTAAAGAGGTAATTAGAATGAAATTAAATATTAACCAAGAACTATTTACATTAAAATAAATAAATCAAGCAATAGTAGATCAAAAGAAAGGTTCCTCCCCAGGTGTGGATGGATACACATGTGAATTTTATCAGACATTTAACAATTCACTTATTCCCTGGTTTAAACTAGTGATGGAAGAAATAATAGCTTCAGATAACATGCCATAGTCCATCAATGATTGTATAATTATCATGCTATTAAAAGAAAACAAAGACCCCTGAAAAGTAGAAAATTATCTCCCAATATAATTATTAAATTTAGATTATAAGATAATCATGAAATTAATTGTAAATCATATTCAGGATCAGGTGGCAAACTGTATAGTGGAGGAACAGAGAGTACTTACCAAAGGAAGAAATATCTTTCAGGGTTTGGAACAAATTTGAGAATTCATATCTAAACATGTTAAACATGTGGAAGATCATAAAGAGGAGTAAAAAGTTATGACAGCATTAGATTCTACAAAATCATTCAACCTACTAGCAAGAGACTTCATGTTTTGTGCACTAGAACAATAGGGCTTTCTGTTAACAATTTTGAAACTGCTACAAAAAATGTACCTCTTAGCCACTGACATATTAAAAATAAACTCCTTTTTATCTGATACTATAAAAATTTCTAACGATGTCAGACAAGGCTACCCACTGTCCCCCTTGCTGTTTATATTATGTTTGGAACCTTTATTGTCTAAGATTCTCAACAATGGGGACATTAGGGGGATTTCTACACAAGTAGATACTATAAAAATGAATGTTTATGCAGACGATGTGCTACTGATTCTAACAAATCCAAGAGTTTCATGGCCTAATACACTTAAGGAAATATATCATTATACATCCTTCTTAGGATATGAACTAAACCAAAACAAATCTTTAGCATTACCCATTACTAATCTAAGTATAGAAACAAAAAGCATTCTGTCCCCAATTAAAATAGTAATATGAAATACGTAGGAATGATTCTAACCAATAATACTCTGGAAACAGTAAAGATAAATACTAACGCTATGTATGTATATATATATATATATATATATATACACACACATACATATTTTTTATTAAAATTAAAAATGTATTGGATGGTTGGGAAAACTTTTCTTTTTCATTATGGGGGAAAATTGAAACTCTAAAAATGGCTGTAATACCACATTTTATGCTTCTGTACCAATCTTTTCACAACAAATACTACCAACAGCTTAATCTGGTTCAAGGTCAGTTGGCACTCATCTGTATCCCCTTCCCCGGTTCATGCCTGAAAATAGGCAGGACTTGTCTAGTGCACTTACCTAGTCAACAAAAGCTAAATAAATAAATGAAATATTTACAGGGAGAGATCCAGGAATCATGGTTCTCTAATGTAAACATGTGTTTGTGGTTTTTTTATGGTGTGGGTCTTCACTCAAATTGCATGGTGTAAGCTAACTATTCCAAGGAATAAAGGAGGAATGGGCTGCCCAGACCCATATACAGTATGTACTATGTTGCCACAAAGATCAAGCTAGCTTTTCCTTGATCAGACAAGAATAAATACAGTTTAGATAATAAGGGTAAAGATCTATCATACATACAAGAACTTCTTAATGATTATGATCCAGAACTATGCATACAAGACACTGTAGCTAATTATAAACTATTTTTAAAATCATATATGAACCCTATTAATGGAGTAGCTTTGGCTTGTAGATACTGGTTAAAGAAAAATAAAACGAAAAATTACCTTTTTCATAATAGCATTATGTTTCGCAAACAAATTAATTTAAAGCTAGAATGGAGGAAGTCCCTAATAGATTTAAAAGTTATAAATTGGTCAGATCTGATAGACAATACAGAATGTATTTCCTATGATAAGTTTAAGGAAATGGTTCTACTAAAAAGAATAAAAAGACAATTGGTTACTGTACTCTGTACTAAAAGTTACATTTATGGTTCTAAAGAAAAAAGTGGGTAAAAGTATGACATATTGTAATTCTGACATATACCTGAATTGTGGATTAAACAAGAATTCTAATATTATTGCTCAAGTACAGTATATGGTCAGTTGACAAATATAGATGGTGATACTGTGTCAAAAAATGAAATCAGGAAATGAAACAAACCATTACACAAAAAACTTGGTCTAACATAAGAATGGATACGAATAAACTATATTCATAGGCAAAACACAAAAGCATCCAATATAAAATAATTGATAGGGCATATTTTGCTCCTACTACAGTATCTTATTTTGGAGATGCCAAGGGAAGGTCTTGCTGGCATTTGTATGGCAACATAGACATTCATGGTCATATGCTATGGAGCCGCCCAGAAATTAAATATGAGTGGTAGAAGTTACACTTAGAACTAGTAGTAATTTTAAACAGAAGAAATACCTCTAAACATATTTTTTTATACTAAATAAGTATGGAAGTTATAAATTCTTAAAAGAAGAGGAAAAAAATATGTGCATTAGCATCTATGACGATGAAGAAACAAATTCTGAAAAAATTGAACTGATCAGAAGTGTAAGAATGGAATCATAACGAATGGCTTCACAGCTTTAGAGAGAACTTAATGTTGAAAAGAATATCACATGTCACTGATAGATTTAACATTTTATCTATTTTTAAAAATGTAATATACTTTATGGCTCAGATATTCAAACTGCACCATAAAAGTGCGCAACAGCAGGAGCAAGCACAAGTCCACTGCGCCCATGCCAATAAGCGCGATATACAAACACTGCGCAGGTCAAAATGCACCTGTGGCACATGACTGAATATCATGCCAACTGCACCATAGCGCAACCAGGGATGTGCAGTGGTGCAGTTCAGATGCGCAATAGCACAACCAGGGATGCTCAGTGGAGCAGGGCAGCAGTGCAACAGCACAACCAGGGATGCGCAGGGACAGGATGCACAGGTAGACCACCCATGCTAGAGATGGGCAGAGGAGCACACAGCAGAACAGACATTGCCCCCCACACCCCATGCACTGAACAACCAGGGGAGAGCTGGAATAACCACTGCCCATGGATACCAGCAACACACCGACAGCCAGGGCATGGTGTACCAGCAAACCCCTTGGCAAGCTGTGACCAGCACACAAGGAGGTAAGGCCACCCCATGCCACACCATCCCACCAGTGCAGAGCACACCCTGCACTGTGATCCTCAGACACCCTGCCCAGGAGCAGCGCCCACTAGTGCAGGACACCCCATGCATGCCACCACCCCCACTGTGACAATGCAACTCTGTGCACTGCAGAACCATGCAAGGCAGCCCCACCATGAGCACCCTTCAGTGGTTGGCAGCAGACAGTGATGCAACGACTGCATACACAGTGCCACCACGCACGTCCCCCCCGAGGTACAGCTGACAGACTGACCATGTATCGGCACTTGAGGTACCCAACATGTGACAGGGCATGCCCCGGACCCCACCACCAGTGGCACAGCACCCTGCACCCCCTCCCAAGGACACACCCCGACCCAGCACTGGCCACAACAGCCAGCGCAGACACCCACAGTGTTGCATGGAAGCATGCGCCAGACAGGATGCAACACAGTGCATGGACAAACACCCACCCATACCCAAGGGCACACCAACACAGGGACACAGTATCAGGTCAACCAAGCCCCTGGCGTGTTGCCATGGAAACCACATACACATGGCCAGCACACCTCCATGGCATAGGAGTGCCAACCACCCTGAGCAGGCACCATGAAGCTGTATGCCACCAGCATGCACCCAGAGCACAAGTGACAGACAGTGGAGCACATCCCCTGCAACAGACACAAGCGACTGCATGGAGGTGAGACAACAACAGTGGAGGCCACAGTGCCACCTGAGGCAGACATGCACCACATCAGTGATAGGAGGCAACCAGGCATTGTGCTGGGTACAGTGGCTGTCCAGCATGGAGAGCCACCACTGACATGCCAGCAGACCTTGCAGGTCACAGACATAGAAGGGTGTCAACTGCACAGGCCATGGACGGTCTGACAGGTGTGCCATGGACACAGTGCATGCACTGTGGACCACTGCACACAGTCATCCAGTGCACAGGGAACAACACACAAACCACAGACAGTGACTGATAACTACACCCACACCATAGTCACTTCCCCTATGAACACACACACACACACCCATGACTGCACCACCCATAATGCCATGCCCACCACTGCTGCTGAGCACCTGTATCCCACTGCAAATCAGAGACCACCACAGTAGGCATAACAAAAGACGTGTGTATTACAAGATATAAAACAACTATTTACAAATATTTACAAAAATGTTGGGGGTGAGGGCCACAAACCAGGTGGGGGTGGGTAAGGGGCAGGAGTGAACAAATTATAGAGGGAATGAGGGTGTGAGGGTGTGTCCGGGGGGGAGGTGCAATCCTTTGTTTCATGATGTTCAGCGAGAGCCCTGCTCCCCCCTTTGATTGCACCTCCCACCATGCCTCCTGCATACTCCTATCTGCTCCATCTGCTGTAGGATTTCCAGGGAGGCCCTGGCCACCTGAAGAAGCTCCTGCAGCTCCTTCTCCATGTGCCATATCCACCGTCCACCTAGGAGAAGGGAGCAGAGTCAATAGGTGTGAATGCACAGCCCCCTGCAGCCCACCCACTGTGCATGGCATATGGCTGTGGGACATGCCTCTGTGATGGTGTGCGACCACCCACAGTGATCATGTCCACAAGACCTGCACACACAGCCATGTGGACCACTGCACACACACACCGCCCAAGTCCCACACAGCACCACCATGACTGTACAGTGACATGGCTGTGCGGTGCGAAGGCAGTGGCATAGTCATGTACCCAGTGCACGGATGGACCACCAGCGATGCATACCCACACATGCAGTGCCACTGGACAGTGCTGACTGTACTGTGTGGTGTTCACGTCACTGGTGTCAATGGATGGTGGCCATGCCCCGCCGCCTGCCCTGCAACACAGCATGCACAGAATATCCTGGAAGAAAGGCACTCACCATCATTGGCCTGATCCGGGCACTGTAGTCCGCTTCGACCGGCTTCCCGTGGCTGTTGACCATCTCTACTACACAAGCCTCAGTGTCAGTCCACCACTACCCACACTGGATGACCCACCCCCCATGTGGTGGACACATGCCCACCGCGATACCTGTACTGACGCAACCAGTGTATGGATGGGGCACCTACCTGGTCATGGCTCTGCGCCTCTCCTGACTTCGGAACATTAAGTTTGAAGTAGGCATGCCTGACTCCCCTACCCTGCCACAGAAAGGCATTAAGCATCTTTTGAAACATAGAGAACCAGGTTTTAAGGAAGAAAAACCCAAGCATGCACATTGGGTACATGAGATGAGGCCAAACATTCATTTTTACAATGCTAATTCTCCCCCATAGTGTCAGGGGAAGGAAGCCCCACCTGTCCAGGTCTGTCTTAAGAACCTTCAATAGTTCTGAAAAGTTGGCCTTGATCATTGTGGGCACATCTCTGGTCACTTTGATTCCTAAGTATGTTAGAGACTTCATTTCCCATGAGAGATTATAATGAACTAGCCCCACCTGGGATACTCTGTTGTTCAGTGGGAATAATTCGGTTTTAGAAACATTTTACTTATAGTAGGATACCCATGAGAATGCATCTATTTCCCTGAGAAGTGCCTGACATGCCAGTTTGGGGATACACCAAGGGTAACAGCAGGTCAACAGCATAAGCTGAAAGGGCATAGCAATGTTCACCCACTCTAATCCCTTTGAGAGCTATGGAGGTAACTAACCTTCTAACAAGAGGCTCCAAATACAGGTTTAAGAGGAGAGAGGACAGTGAGCATCCCTTCCTGGTGCTACACTAGAGAGGAAAAGGGTCAGAAAGGATACTGTTGCACCACATTTCAGCTAATGGGGTGGAGTAAAGTAGCCAGACCCATTCAATGAAGGTATCCAGAAAACCAAAGTGAACCATGGTCTCAAAAAGTAAGTCCCAGGCTACCCGGTTGAATGTTTTCTCAGCATCCAGGGACACAAGAAATGCAGGTGATGTCGAGTCCCTGGATATCGAGACGAGGTGCAACAACTTATGCATGTGGTCTCCTGAGGACCTCCCCGCCATGAAGCCCACCTGCTCTCTACTAATTAAGATAACCAAAAAGGGCCCTATCCTGTTGGCCAGAATCTTGGCGAGTATTTTTACATCGGTGTTGAGCAGTGAGATAGGTCTATAATTCTCAGCATATTGGGGATCTCTGCCCTGCTTAGGTATGAGAGTTATAAAGGCATTAAGGAAATTAGACTCCGATAGCCCTTCTTCAAACCAGAAATGATAGACGTCTGTCAACTATGGGGTGAGCTCTGAGAGGCAGACCTTGTATAAATTATTAGCTAGGCCATCAGGCCCCGGGGACTTATCAAGCGGGAGTTGTCCCACAGCCTGCTGAACTTCTCAGGCAGTAATCTGGTTACCCAAGGAGACAGTTTCACAGGGAGACAGTTTAAGAAGCTCCTCTGAGTTAAGATATCTTTCTGTTAGGTAGGAAAATGGGCAGACTAGGTGGGCCAAGCGGTCCTTATCTGCCGTCAAATTCTATGTTTCTATATCTAGCAATATCCACCTTAATAGGGCATTCCATCCGGTCTTCAGAGTAGAGGTTTTAATAGAATTGTCTAAAGATGATGGTTTCATCTCTGGGGGTCCAATGCAACTGGGCTATCTGGGTTGGGCCAACGTCCTGGAATAAAGTGGGAGGCTACAGCCTGTCTAATCCGAATCGCCAGTAACTTACCTGCCCTTTTTCCCACATTGAAATATTTTAGTTTAGTGCATTTCAGGGAAAGTTTATCCTTCTGTGGGAGCAGTGCTGCATATTGGGCTTGCTAGCTGTGCAACTTAACCCAATCCGCTTCCAGGGAGAGACAGCTGAGCGTATGCTCCAGAGATTGAATGGAGCTAAGGAGAGACTCCATTCACTGTCTTGACTGCCTGGCTTTTGTGGTGGCTAAGCAAAGACATTCCCCCCTTAGGGCACATTTCATGCCGGCCCAGACCATATCTATTTTTGGCACTGATCCAATATTGATCTCCAAGAAATTGGAGATAAAATCTTTGATCTGCTGCAGAGGGTCTGGATTCTGGAGAAGCAGGGTGTTCAGACACCATATTGCATCCCTACAGATTCCAGGCCCCAAAAGATAGGTGACAAAAACAGGTGAATGATTAGATATGACCCAGGGTTGTATACCTGAGTCCATGATGCCCGGTAGACCAAATGAACTAAGTAGGACGTAGTCAATTCTGGAGTAGGATTTTTGCGGGGGAGAGAAAAAGGTGTAGTGGTGCTTATCAGGATTCAGCACCCACCAGACACCTATAAGATCTGCTCCTCACATGAGGTCTTTCAAGGCCCTCTGGGCAGGGGACAGGCCACATCTCTTATAATCAGACCTGTCCAGTGTTGTTTGTGAGGTGATGTTCCAATCCCCTCCCAAAATGGTTAACTTAGATGGGTTACTGACCACCAAACTCAGCAGGTGTGCAAAGAACTGGGGGGAGTCAGAGTTCGGGCTGTAGATCACCCCCAACAGAACCTGCTGTGATTCTAGCATTCTGTGGAGAATGATATATGGACCATTGAGATCCCATACTTCCTGCTTCAGCTTGAAGGGAACTCTTTTGTCAAACAGAATTACCACTCCTCCACTGCTTGTTGAGGTCAGACCCAAACGCCTGTCCCACCCAGCCTTTGCACAACAAAGGGACATCCTCCCTTCTGAGATGCATCCCCTGGAGGCACACAACTCCTGCTTTTAAATGCAGAAGGTGTCAAAGAATTATTTGCCTTTTGCACCTATCTTGAGCTCCTCTGACATTCCCACTCACTGTCCTGTAAGGATCACTCATATTAAGTTCTACTCAAGTGGGATTCGGGAGCTGGTAATACATAAGGGGTCCTCAGTGGGAAACTGAACCATAACTGGCCAGTAAACCAGGGCATAAGCAATGACCACAGTTCATAATTGTAGGCAGCATAAAACATCCTCTACAAATTGTCATGATGGATGCACTTGACCTCCCCCCCCAAAACAGGGCTGCAAAAGAGACATTTGTAGGCACCAGCCTGTCATAGGACTGCCCTACCTCCATTACTAAACACATTAAAATACCCATGTTCAAAACACAAAGAAAAAAAAAACAACCCTAGTTCTAATCAACTGCACCACTCAGCTCACACCGCCGTGTGATGTCTTTGCACTAGCCTGAGAGCCCATGGTGCCCCCCACTCCCGTTATCTAAACTTGACTATAACAACCTACATTCATAATAAAAACAGTTATAACAACGTTGTAGAGGATAAAACAAGTTGACTGTCCAAACAAAGTTTGTGGGAGTCAGAATGTAATCAGCTCCTGGCAGTGATCCATTAAGGGTTTAATGTGAGAGTCAGGATACCTCTGTGGGTAAAAGTTAAACCCACAGCAATCTAGAGTTCCATGCACACATGCCAGCTACAAGCTGGGCCAGGCTCAAAAGGAAAATAAAGGTAGGTCCCAAATAAACAAGGGGCATATATCCTAGTTCTCGGGTATTCAGTAATAAAGTAACCAAAGAGTTCCTTGCCTGTCACGGCAGCATCCATGGAAGGTGAGAGAGAAAAAAAAAAGGCTGTGAGCTTGGTAATACAGCTTCAAAACAGGACATCTGTCCCACTAGCAACACCATTAGGGGCACTTCCGATGAAAGGAGTCGTGGCTTTAGCAGTGTCCCCAAAGTTTTAAGGGCTTACCCTCGGTATACAAACCCCAAAATAAGCTTGTGCAGGGAGCGATATCATCATAGCTTCTCAGATAACAGTCAGAATGTCCTTCTGCTCCCCTAGCAGGCCCTGCTGGTGTCAGTTCCATTCTCTAAAGCAGTCATAACCACAGTCCCCAAACAAAAAGTTCAAAACACAGCATCACTTTAAGCAAGCAGTGCCTGGTTTCCAGTACCCGTTCAGGTCATATATGCTCTGCAGAGATAGATATGTTATTGCAGATTGAAACAGACCCCTCCATAAAAGATTTGGTCACATGCATGAGTTGTGCACTTAGCCAAAAGAACCATTTTTTACTCACAGTTCTCAATACCAAGAGAAACAGCCTCAGCCATTTGCATGTCTCCTCATTTAACAGATCGAGGAACAGAACTTTCAGCTCTTGTACTGCCTGATCTTGATATTCAAAAGACAGCCACTGGCTCCCTTTCTTGACTTGAAGCACCACTGGGTATCACATCTGAAAAGATTTTCTTGCGGCAATCAGCTTCGATACAGTTGGGTGTAACTCCTGCCTTTTTGCAGGAACAGATTGTGGGAGATCTTGTGTAATATGAATCTTGCGGCCCTCCCATTGCTCCTCCTGCAGTTCTTCAACTTTAGCATGTATGTGCTGCTTGTAGAGAAAATTGAGGAGTTTGAAGATGAGGGGCCTAAGTGAGGAGCCTGGCGGAGGAGAGGGACGGAGGGTCTGGTGTGCTCATTCTATAATATAGGTTGGGCTATTTGGGGAAGGACCAGCAATCTTTTCCCAGAATGTTTGCAAGAACAGGATGGGAGCAGTTCCTTCCTTCTTCTTGTGCACCCCAATAATCAGAAGGCTGCTCCGCCTGCTCGTTCCTTCCAAATCTTCAAGTTTCTCCTTTAGCTTTTTAATCCATTGGCTAGTATTTGTAAGGTCCCACTCAGCTTTGTCCTGCTTCTTCTCTAAAGAAATGAGTCTGGCTTCCGAATCCCCCACCCGCATTGTGAGGGATTCTACAGAAGATCTAATTTGGTGTAGCTCTTCTGAAATATTGGTGCTCTGTTTTTGCATAGGGTGGATGATCTCCAAAAATCTCCCCTCCATGAGAACAGTTATGGCAGAAAGATTCTTTGTGGAGCCTGCAGCCTGAGATTTAGAGAGCTTCAGGGCCTTGTCTTTCTCCGTTGTCAGGGAAGGAGAGTGCCTTGGAGGTGCTTTTTTCATGTAGACCTCCATTTCTACTCTTAGATCAGATTCTGGAATACTTCTCCAAACACTGCAGGTTGTTTTTAAATTGAATAGTTGTATAGATTCAGTGGGTGGCAGTGGTTTAATTGGGGAGGGACGGAGCCACAGAAGAGTGCTGCTGCTCGTCAGACTGCCATCATGTGACCAGATTTAACATTTGTAAAATTGTATTCTTTCCCAATACTTAAATTAATATTTAATATGTGATAGCGTATGAGTTGGCAATCAGATAAATATGGACTAGAGCTGTGTATTCACTGGGTGTAAAGTATATGATCTTCATCATTTATTTATTTATTGAGGTCTAGGAATTACAATCCTTTGAGTCAGGGACTCTTTTTCAAAGGCTCCACGTCAGTATAAAGTGTGGCAGGCAAGTATTACAGACATCATGAACAATGACAGTAAATTATACACAAAGAGAAAATTATACAATGAGAGCTATTTTAAAGGCTTCAGGTCAGTACAAAGTGTGGCAGGCATGTGTTACAGACATCATGGCATCATGAACAATGACAGTACTTACATATACAAAGAAATTGTAAAAGTACTTTGAATGTATAATGATATTCAAAAAAGTCAATACAAAATAAATACTGAAAAAAAAGATTGATTGCTGGATGCAGGAGATGAAATCCAACAGATAATTGAGTGCTGGGCATGGCAACTGTAGAGAAATGCTCAAAAAGACAATACATGGCAGTAAACTTATCAAAGCCCTGGGCCACTGCAGCAGTGGAATGGAAAAGCACCAGAACAGAACTGCAGTCCATTCCAGATATGATATAGAGACACCAGAGAGAAAAATGAGCAAGAAACAATGCCAGGAGAGGAAGATGACCATGGAGTTGACCTGCTGACTAGGAGACACTGCTGGTCAGAAAACATCCAAGAATCGATACTGAGATGACCAATCCAACATGGAGGAATGGCAGGCACAGAACAGGACTTAGGAGAAATCCATCTGGAAAACCAGAATGGGTCAGATGAACACAGCAGATGCTTTCACAGCAGACTGAAGAATAGTATGGTAGATGGTAAAGTAGGACAGCACTGAGATGCCATAGGTGTCCAACATAATTAAAGGGATAAGTTGCATGACAGATGGAAGCCCAATGTCACTTGGCATGGAAGGATTTTGGAATGGATCATGATGCAGCTGAGGTGGGAAGTGAGGATGAAGGAAGATAGAGACAAGTCCTGGATGAAACTCAGAACAGCAGAAATGTCTAGAGCATTGATGATGAAGGAGACGGCAGCAGGAGCGGAAGGACCAAGTCTGGAAGAGGCAGAGCTGAGAAGCAAGCAACGAGCGCTAATATACAGGATTATACAGCATTCCAGGATGGAAACTGGAAAGGCTAGCAGAGTCACAAAGTCCTGAATTTTGGCTATCAGGAAAGATAGTGTGGACTAACAAGCTGACAGGGTCCAAGATCCAGAATGGGATGAGTCTAAAAAATGAGGGCAAATCACACAAATCCCAGGTCTAAGCAGAAACCTATTATAGGAGTGCTGGGCAAGTGAAATTTAGCCATGAGGCTAGAACAATCCAGTTTTCAATGGAATAGGTAAAGTTCAAAGCCTAAGGATGGGCTGAAGGAGAAGAGGAATTAGGCCTGGAAGACTGTGCAGAACTTCCTTTGGAGATTGGCGGCAAGGCAACAGTTGACATGGCCCAGGTACAGGAGAATGAAGACTGATGGTAAAGGAACTCCATTTCCGAATGGAGATGGCTGACCTGAATCTTGGTCCATATGATCTACGGAACTGAGAATGAGGCATAAGACGAAGTGAAAGGTACAGTAACTGCATGTTGCTGGTAGAGAATGGAATTGATAGACGATGTAACTGGATGAAACAGACTCCCAACCCCAGTAGATGGGGTGAGCCAAACTTCACTCAATATCTGACCAGGTAGAGTTACGGATGGAGACTGTTGAAATGCTGGAGTAGGTTGAAGTTGCTTGGTATTACAATTGTAGTGGATGAAACAAAACTCCTATCACTAGTTGAAGAGGCAAGTCCACCTGCATTCAAATACCTCCCAAGGTACAATTAGGTAAGGAGACTGTTGAAAGCTGGAAGAGGTAGAAGTTGGTTGGTAATATAATTGTAGTGGATGAAAAAGAACTCCCATACCTGGCTGACAAGGCAAGGCCATCTGCATTCAGATACCTCCTAAGGTATGAGTTAGGGATGGAGACTGCCAGAATGATGGAATAAGTTTATCGAATGAATCAGGCTCCCATCCTCAGTAGACAGGGCAAGTCCACCTTCACTCAATATCTCAGAAGGTAGAATTAAGGACGGAGACTGTCAGAATGATGATATAGGTCAGAGGCTGATGGGTTAGGATTCCCATCCCAGGCAGACAAGGCAAGCCTGCTTTCACTCGATACCCAACTATGTAGAGTCAGGAATGGAAGCTGTGAGGCTGCTGGGATGGGCGGAGCAATGAAAGAGCAGCTGAAGCCACTTAAATAGAATGAATTTATGCAGCAGTAATGTAGCAGGAGGACATAAGGGTAGAGGGAAGGAGGTTGGAAAATAGCAAAGGGGGATAAACAAACACTGCTAGACAAGACCGCACCAAAACAAAATGAAGGTATGTCACACAGAATACCATAGAGAAGTAGCATAAAGACAAAATCCAACACAACTTCACAATTTTAGAAATAAACTATCTTCACTAGCTGAAAATGATGACATGATTTATAACTTCATACTCTAAATCTGAAGGCAGCCTTTTTTTCCAGGTCTGTTTACTATTGTTCAGTGTTTGGACAAGTTAAATGAATTGATTTAAGACATGTACAGGAAGGATCTGGAAGGACTGTGTGAATGAATTGAAACAGGTCAGTTACGACATTCTATCTAAGATGTGGGTTGTATGAGTGATTTAAGTTACATGTGATAGGGAGCAATTGACAATTAGAATAGTTACACAGCTATAGATTGGTGTTATGCTATGGCTCACTAAGTAGCAGCAGCATGAAATCAGAAGGAGAAGACACCATGTAGGATATAAATACTGGACCATTTTTATGTATTTATTTATTTATTTAAAAGATCTTGGATTAGAAGTACCTTTGAGCTGGGAGCTCTTTTACAAAGGTTCCACGTCAGAGAAATAATACACAAATGCAACACTGATAGAACAATAGGTAACAGAAAAGATAATGTACTATATAAAAGGCAATATACTATATAAACAGGTTTACAAACATCACAAAATACACTTAACAACTGGTGAAAAAAAACACTGTGGGGAACAAAATCAATATTGAGAATCAGTCAAAGAGGCTTTGCCCAGGAGGGAGGAAGCAGGGATGGGTGTGAGAATGCCAAGGGGAAAAGAGTAGTGGTGGTAGGGTATGGGAGGTAGGAAGGGATGGGAGGATTGAGGTGCCTCAAGCATAACCCACCCTCGCAGGCCAGGAATCCCATCTTCCTACATGACCTCCCTTAACCCCTGTCCCATATGAAAGAACAAATACATCTGGGATATATGAAATGACCATTAACAGCTCCCACTGTTTTTTTTCTTACCTCAATGCAGCTCAGTCTACCTTTGTTTCACTTGCTCTCTACACAGTGTAAATTGGGGGAGAAGTAGATGGCCTCCCAAAATACTGTCTCCAAATAATCCCTCCAAACATTCGGATAAGTGTCGGAAGATGCAAAGCCAGCTGGAAGCTGAGCACCAGGGGATGACATCACATCCTGGAAGCTCTGGCACACAGATAGGGTGGCAGCTCTGAAGGGGGCAAGAAAAGCCCAAAAAGAGAGCAACAATGGAGTAACAGCATAGAGACAAGACACAGGGAAATGGACAGACAAAGTCAGGATTGGGGAGACAATGGGGTGAAGAGGAAGCACAAGAAGAGACAATGGTAATGGAGGGGGGGGATGAACAACAAATAGAAAACAAGCAGAGTGAGGGTTCCATGATGACTGGTCGACAATTTTTTTGTCAACCGATGTTACAGTGATGCCTTTATGTCAATCACAATTGCATTTGGAATAAAGCAGTTCACTGGAGACTTGGGGCCTGATTCCAAGTTGTATGGCGCAACACATGGGCGTATGTGAATTGCGCCATGTGGCGCTATGCCATGGACCCTGCACCCCATTCTAAGACAGGCAGGGTCCCCGGCACCTATGCCATGTGTCATGCCACAGCCACATGGTTGCTCCATGGGAATGTTTACTGCCCCTGGAGTTCCCCGCCCCTATCACTGCCCCCAATCACCCGGGAGCTAAAGGTCAAATGTGGGTGGCAATCGGGTGACAAAGGCAATTGGGGGCATGGAAAATTACAGACCCTGGAGGTTCCCCATATTCGGGGGGGCATGACTGTGCTGAGGGGGTCCATGGGGCAGGTTACACTGCTTTCTGCAGTGCTGCAGGGGGGTATCCACCATTTTGCAAGGACAGATGCCCCTTAGACCACCTCCATGCTGGTCTAACCCAACAGTGCCATAGCGGGTCTTGGAATCATGCAAGTGGGTTACGGCAGCTGCCCTTCAGGAATAGGGCACTGTTGCTGCTGTAACCTACCCTGGCACCATGTTGCAGCTGGTTGTGGGCATAGTGGGTGGCGTAGCCCATCTTTGGTGCAACCTGCATGCAGCATGGTGCAAGCCACCACTTGGAATTTTGACTTGCAGAATGGTTGGCACAAGGTGCAATTTGCTCTATGGGGTTTGCCATAAATCACCTTGCGCCAGGTGTGCTGCAACTTGGAACTGGGCCCCTTGTATTCTTTGGGATCTTTGCCCTTGAACCTCCCCCCCATAACTATAATAATCAACTCATAGTCAGAGTTGATTCTGGGAGAGGGTGCAAGATCCCTGGAAAGCAGTGCGGGGGTCTCGAGCCAATATTACAGTGACCTGGTGCTGTTGTCACTGTAATGTCTTTTGCAATAAATTTGTCCACCTAGAGATGGCATACCCAGGATGAGTAGGGGAGATCAAAATGGACAAAAACAAAATGAGCAGGGAACGAAAGGGTGAAGGACAACAGGCAGGAAGCAAACCAAAAATGGACCAAAAACTCAAGGAGAAATGAAAGAGCAGCAAGGCAGGAAACTAAAGGAGGCACAGCCCATGAGCAACATATGAGCCAAGAGCAATGTGAAACCAATTCACAATATGCTAAACGAGAGCTGCTGGGAGTGGCTGACCTTAATTTGGAATGTGGGAGGAGCTATTCCTCCACATTGAACCACAGACTTCAGCCCTCCCACAAAACATAGTATATGACTTCTGGATATAGATGGGTGGTTTACAGGCCAGTGATGATTACAGAGAAACACTGAAGGACTGCAAAGCTAGAATTTAGACAGCGAATGAAGGGCTTGAAATCAAGATAGCAGCAGGCAGCACCAAAGGTTTCTTCCAGTAAATAAATAGAAAGAGGAAGGTGAAGATGGGGATCAGGTCTTTGAAAATGGGGGTAGGGACCTATGAGAGAGACTGAGGTGATGGCTGAGAATTGCCTTATTACAGTGTTCACCAAAGGGCCCCTGGCAGGCAGAAGAGTACTGATTTGAAGGGCCCATAAAATCAGTTCCATGTTGTAATAGTGATCAAGAAACAGCGATTGCAATTATGGCAAGTATACATCACAGAAAAATCATTTTGGCGATGCACACTGGCAGCACACAGAAAGAGGGTGCCCGAGACCTACAGGTCTTGTTTTAAATGCGGGGGGGTGAGACCCCCACACCCCCTGCTTATGATTTCTCAGCTCCAGTGGGGTGCATGTTGGGGGGGTGAAAAACTTGACTAAATACATGCCGCCAGATGGCAAAAAAAAACAACACACCATGCCAGACCAGAACCTGGTACCCAATGCCTCCCAGCCGACCACCATCCCCATGATGCCAGCGATGCAGCTCGGTAGCTACTGACCACAACTGATCCCACATGCCATCCCTCCTCTGTGTCCTCCCCGTGGGTGCACGAACGCATGTATATGCGCGAGTTCTTGTGGCAGTTTTAGCTGACTGCAGTATCCTGTCGCCCTCCTCCCTAGGTAGCCATCATCACAGTCACTGAGATTGACTCATCATTTTTCTAGGCATTCAATCTCGGTCACTATGGTCATGGACTACCCATAAAATCAGGGTAGCCACAATGCAGCAATTGGAAATTGTGCCTTCCCAGGTAGCTGACTACCTGGCAAAGATTGAGTCAGGTTAAGTCCCATGGGCTGGACAGTATACACCCCAGGATTACACTGTGGTTAAAGGAACAACTGGTGCTACTTGAAATAATGTTTCAATTATCTGTCTGGAAAAGTGTGGTGCCAGAAGACTGAACAGTGGCCAGCATGGTTCCCATCTTAAAAAAGGGGGTGAGGTGAAAACTGGGCACCTACTGTACAGCCTGGTAATCATGACATTACTGCTGGGCAAGGTACTAGAGGCTATTATCAAGGGTAGACTAATGGCACACTTGGTTGAGGCCAGTGTTTTTGTTCTTCTTTAGCACAGTTTTTTGAGGTGCAGATTATGCAAACCAACTTAATCCCTATTTTTGAGATGAAATCCAGAGAGGATAACAGGACATGGCCATGGACATAGTTTATCAAGACATCAGAAATGCCTTTGATACTGGGGTTAGATGGCAAGCTTCAGGCCAAAGTAAACCAGTGTGGCATACATGAGACATAGACACAGTGAATTGCTAATTGACTTTTAGGTATGAATCAGAGGGTGGTGGTGATAAAGCACCACTTTGAGTGGAGAGCAGAGCAGCATCCCTCAAGGATCAGTGCTACAGCCACTGACCTTTGACATCTTCACCAAAAGCAAGTGTCTGCAGCAGGCTGCTTAAGTTTGCAGATGACTAAGCTAGCCAGTGTGATGGACTCCTTTGAGAATGAGGAACAGCTTTAGGAGGACTTAACCAAGCTGGGCAAGTGGTCTGACTCCAGGCACCTCAGATTCAATGTAGCCAAATGCACGATGATACACTTGGGGAGGAAAAACATAGGTAGAACATGTACCCTATATGGGGACTTTACTTGCTGTTGGAGGGGGCTAGGGAATCTTAACATTTTATTCTACAGTAGTGACAGCACTATGAGGGATTAAGAAATAATTGAAACAAGGAGTTAATTTATTGGTTAGAATAGGGAAATATTTTATTATAGGAGTCTAGAGAGAATTAGGTGTGGGTGGGGGGGCAATGAGTGAGAGTGTGATTATGTTAATATTAGTGAGTTTTGGAATACCCGAGATATGTGCTGGGGAGTTAGGAGTACGGTCAGGCAGTACTCCCCCTCGAGACTAACGGACCTCCGCCCATTTGATTATCAACCACTCCCATGTGATGTTTATTCCATATGTTGTACTTTTGGTATCTTAAGGAGATGAAGGAGTAGAAGGAATAGGGGATCCTGGAACTCTCGAGAGGGATGGGAAAGGAGTGGACAGATTGAGACTGTAAGGACTAGGAGGTGTGCTGGGGTAAAATGGACACAAGAATGAGCTTATCCTTGTCTTGTGCCCATACCCAAGGGTTCTGACTTGGTCAGGCAGGAAGTGGGGTCACCCTTGGACTCCAGTCCCTTTCAGGTGGTGTTAAGCAATGACAGGTCACTTAAAAATAAGACTGCCAGCCCAGTAGCACTGAGGGTTGAGGCACTGGATGCCACACCTTGTGCCATGATGGCAACCTGGGTTTGGACATGAGCCAGGGCTGCCACAGGTTAGCAGGGGAGGGATAGGATGGAGCATCAGGAGGACTGCTCTCCTATCCCGGGGAGAGATCCAGGGTCCCACCGGTCTGTAGCAGCCCCTGGTGATGACCGGAGGCATGACTAGAGTGGTACAGCAAGGGGGTGGAGTGCAGCAGACGTTGGCACGCTGTGCCTAGACGTCCTTGCACGCCCGCACTACACAGGGGAGAAAACTATACAAACTCCTTGGTGTGCAGAATGAGGGTTAGTCCAGTGGCACTGTGCCGCTCCAATTCTGATTCTCCCTGTACCCAACCCCCCCCCCAGTCCTGCAGTGGTGGGGTATGTACCCACCACAGTCACTGTGCAGGATCAGTGGGGGGGAGTGGGCGAAAGACTTGAGGCAACGCAGGAGCTGGAAGACCAACCTGACTGGGGGGGAACCACAGGTAAAACCCACCCAGCCGTAGAGGGCAATAAAATCTGTACCAAGACCACAGTTGTTGCTGATCTTGTGGCATCTGCAGACTTTGCTTGTATCACCGAGACCTGGCTGGATGAAAGTGCCTGCCCAATTTTGGAGTCTGCGGTTCCGTCCGGGTTTTCAGTGATTCACTGCCCAAGAGAGGATCGTCAGGGTGGGGGGGAGTTGCTGTCCGTTTTAGACAGGAACTGGGTGTCAGGGAGTGTATAGTGGGTGCAGGTGTAGGCTACAGGATCCTTTTCATTTACCACCCACCAGGTGATGGGAGGGAATTTCTGAAGGAGGTTGCAGACGTCATCGCTGACATGGAGTTGGAATCCCCCAGATGGTTGATTCTGGGGGATTTCAGTGCCTGGGTCGAGAATGTACTCTTGCCACTTGGGCAAAACCTCCTCCAATTGATGGACTCATTGGGCCTAACATGGGTTATTACCACTGGAACCCATGTGAAAGTACACTCATTGGACTTGGTGTTCCACCTGGGGATGGAGGTCTATGAAGTGGAGTTGGAGCCAATCGGTTGGTCTGACCATTACATCCTGAGATTCAGTTTCAAGCCCCCTGAAATAAGCCTGCCCCAAAGGAGTTGGTATAGTTCAGCCGTTTAAGAGGAGTTACCTCAGAAGGCCTAATGGCGGTGTTGGACCTCTTGGGATTTCCAAGGGATAGCACTTGTGTCAGCTTATAACAGGGCTGTTAATGATGCTTTGGATATCATTGCTCCTTCTCATGTTCACCCTCTTACCTGTCATCCAGGTGCCCTCTGGTTTAACAGGGAAATCCATGAGTCGGAGAGGTGGGGGTGAAGGATGGAAAGACACTGGCAGAAAACTCACCTTGAAAGGGATAGACTTACAGTAGATTGATGAATCATTATAATATTTATCAATCAGCAATTTCCCATAAGAAGGCAGAATTCCTGTCCAGGGAAATTGCTCCAGTAAAGAACAGACCAGTCCAGCCCAGCTCTTCTGGACTATGGACAGACTGTGCAATCCAGCCTGTCTTCACTCTGGTTGAGCGTTGTCACAAAAACAGTGAGAGGAGTTTGCACAGTTTTTCTCTAAGGTGTCCTCCATCTGGGATGAGATCAGTCAGAGCCTTCCCATTGGACCTTGTATTGATCAAGCTGGTGGTACTAATACCAGACATACCTGGTCCACCTTTAGTCAACCGGTAGCCGTGGATATAGTGAGGATCATCCAGATTTTGCAGCCAACCTACTGTAGTTTGGACCCAGGCCCTACACACCTACTAGTGGGGTGTGTAGAAGTCATTGGCCGGTCCTTGCTGGGATAGTGGTAGTTTCATTGGAGAGAGAGAGCTTCCCAGATCCCTTAAAGGAGGTAATATTATGCCCCCTTTTGAAAAAAACTCCCTTGACCCTGACTCTCCAGCTATCTACAGACCGATCTTGAACTTACCCTTTGTTGGGAAAGTTATCAAGAAGGTGGTCACACTGCCACTGGAAGACCATTTGACCAACCACAGTATCTACGACCCTCTCCAGTCTCTGGCTTCAGAAAAAGGCATAGCACTGAAACAGCCCTGGTGAGGGTACTTAATGACCTTCTGATGGCGAGAGATCAGAGAGCCCATTCAATCTTGGTTCTCCTTGATCTTTCAGCAACATTTGACACCGTGGATCATGGGGTGCTGCCTGAGCACCTGTGGATTTCTGTGGACTAAGAGGGGCGGTACACAATTGGTTTCAATCTTTCCTCAAGGGTAGATCCCAGAGAGTGGTGTTGGGAATTTATTCTTCGACCCCTCATGGGCTGCCTTGCAGGGTTCCACAGGGCTCGGTGCTGTCCCATGTTATTTATTGTGTATCTGCTTCCATTAGGGGACATTATATGGTGGTACGGATTGAGTTTTCATTGCTATGCCGATGATTCTCAACTGTACATGTCTTTTGTACCTGAACAGGAATTAGATTCTGTTAATTGTTTTTAATAACTGCCTACTGGAGATTCAGAACTGGATGAGTGCCAGTTGGCTTCAGCTGAACTCAGGAAAAACTGAGGTATAAGTTGTGAACCCTGGTTATAGGATGATAGAGGCATGGGTGGGAAAACTCTCAGGATTAAATCTTGGTGGAATCCCGCTTATTACCTCTGGTCAGTTGCGAAACCTGGGCGTGATATTTGATGAAGGCCTGACTCTCAGGTTTCATCTGTAGTCAAATCTTCTTATTACCATTGCAGGAACATAGCCCGGGTGAAGCACCTGGTCTCACCCGAAGATCTTCCAACCTTGGTCCACACCTTTGCCACCAGTCATTTTGATTATTGCAACTCCCTTTACTAAGGGCTACTGGGGGTAGACAGCCTCTGTCTACAGCTAGTGCAGAATGTGATGGCCATATTGTTGACTGGAACTTCTAGATCCAGTCATAAAACACCTGTGCTGCATGAACTGCACTGGTTGCCAATACAATGGCAGATAATCTTCAAGGTTGCATTACTGACCTATAAGGCCCTACATGAAGAGGGACCCCACTACCTGAAACAGCTTCTGTGTCCTTACTGCCCCACCCGCTCACTCACTCAGATCTTCTGAAGAGGGATTGCAGGAGATTCCCAGGGTATCTCTTAAAACATCTGGGGGAAGATCTTTTGCCTTCATGGCACCTACCCTGTGGAATTCTCTACCTTGCCAGATAAGAGAAAGCCAGTCCACAGAAGACTTTAAAAAACTGTTAAAGACGCTTATTTAACCAGGCATTCTCAGGAATATAATGAATGTATATGGATTTGTTTTAATATGTTTTTACTTGTTTTATTATAAATTGTGTGTTTTAATGTGTATTGTAAGGGCCCCTTGTGTAAATAACATTTGATTTGATTTGATAAGCAATGCACAGATGTTATGAAGACAGCCAGCAGAATGCTGGGGTGCATCAAAATCTGGAAGAGAGAACAGTGAGTGGGTTATGTGATAGAGACCAATGAATACCTCACAGGCAAATAAGATACAGAAGGGGAGTATTTTTTGAGAATAAAAGATGCATGAGAACATGAGTACATGCAACGAAGCCTGGGGGTGTAAATTCAAGACAGATGTGAAGAACCACTTTTTATTTGAAAAAGTGGTGGATTTCTGGAACAGTCTTCCAGCAGATGTAGTGGGGCAAAAACAGTGGTGGACTTCAAGCATGCATGGAACATGCACAAGGGAATCTTAGTAAGAAGCAAGAACGGGAGAGAACCAGAGACTGAGAAGGATCTGCGGTGACAGTACATGCAGTGGAAAAAATGGGCAGATTGGATGGGCCAAGTGGTCCTTATCTGCCATCAGATTCTATGTTTTTATGGATGAGCAGCAGAGGAGAGAAACAAATCTTGCCACTTTGCAAGGCCCTTATCAGACCTCACCTGGAGTACTGCATACAGTTTTGATCTCATTAAAAGAAGGACACTGAGACAGTCAATAGGGCGCAACACAGAGCCAGTAAAATGATCTGCAGTATGGGGGAGTTAGGCTACGTGGAAATGCTGGAGACCCTTAACATGTTCATTCTAGGGAAAACAAAGGTGAGAGGGAACATGAACTCAGATTTTCACATGTTCGAGGGTATTGTTAAGGTCAAGTAGTCAAAGATGCTTCATCTGGTGTCCTGCAGCAGGATGTGAGGACATGCCCTGAAGCTCATGGGTGGTCCATTCAGTGGCAGCCTTAAGTTGCACTTTTTCTCCAGAGGGTGGTGAACCTGTGGAACAACTGACAATATAAAAGGAGAACCTGAACCCATTACAGTACAGTAAATGTGTGCTTACTTAGGTAATCACTGCATACTCTAAAGTAACAGTGTGGGTAAGGAATCTGTATAAATTGGTATTTGCTTACAAAGCAGACCTATTTCATCCCTACTTGTAAAGTTCAGAGTGGGAACATGATGTTCCCAGAGTCCCTTCTGGCCAAAAATTACTATGAACCCATGCCCTGACCAAGAGCAGTGTCTGTAAACTGGGACCCCCCAACTTATACACAGACATGGCAACAGGCCACAAGTTGGCAAAAACAATAGGCATCACCCCTAGCATGTGGGCAAATACCTGGCCTGACAGTCAAAAGGGGTCAGGGGTTTGGGATACAAAACAACATTTGTATTTACTCTAGGTTCTGGGAGAGAGGTGCCAGGGCTACGCTAGGTGTAACTTCTGAGGGGGTCCCATAACAATTCACACTCAGAAAGCACAGATGTAATGTCCACTACTGAAAATTGGGATTGTACAGTATGGCTTTATTCACACAAGTTGGTAACAAATGCAGAACAGGGTGGTCCCCCAGGTTTGGTACTATCTACACAGGAGCAAGGTTTTTCTTTCCAGAACAACAACTATTTGGGCACTTTGGAACAAACTTTTCCCCACACATATTTCGAACTGTCCATCCCTCTGTACTAGGACTCTCTGGACTTTACTTTCCAAAAAGTGTATACTGTGGTTGTTGCCACACACTTTAAACACATTTCACAAAATCTCCTGGCACGATGACATCTGTTAACATGCCCATTTTGACCTGCTGCCCATACGTGAACCAGTTAGCACTGACTGAGGAATCAAACTGGGGTTATGTTCAATCCTACCCCATGCCCAATCTCTGCCAATCCCAAACCTTAATAAGAAACATTCAGGTAATATTTGTGGTGAAACAGGGGCCCTAACAGGTGCACTCCAGATTTATCTCTGGGTACATACACCTCAGACCAACCCCTAAGAACAGTCCCATGAATCTGTACTCATGACTTAGTCCCTTTGATACAGACATGGAAATGTAGGAAAACATCCTCTTCCCTTCACAGGTAGTTTCTCACAGCTTCAACTGCACACACTTTCTCTCTGGGCAACTGACACTCTTCAGGATCTCCAGGGGGTTGCCCCTTGGACCCACAGAAACACAGTCCAAGCCACATTTTCTGTGGAAAATGACCCACTGGGGTCCTGCAGATGAAAGGTCTCCACCACTTCTTCTACTTTTGCTGGGTCTCACACACTAGGCTGTTTTGCCCATTCTGTAGCTTTATGTCCAGATCAGCAGCCTGTTCACCTACCCGTCATGTCAAAAGCTGTTTGAAGAGTGAAAGAGATCTGGATAACTACTGTACTTTCCAGAGTGGAAGGGCAGCTGTGCTACCTTGTCTCCTAGTTTTCCCCTCTCGTTCTTGTCAATACAGCTGCTACTTTTGCCACTACCTCACTCACCGAAGACAGCTTCTGCTGAGGTCTAACCCACCCTCACTAGCAATCAAGTTAAGAAACTTTGGAAATCTGATGCAAAACCAACTATCTATTGACGAGTTACAGACTGTTTCAGTATAAGAGGTGGGATCTCTAGGAAAATGAAGCTGCTGAATCCTGCAGCCACATCTCAAGTATCTCCTATAAGCACAGCCAATTCACAAACACTGCAGTTGAAAGGAAGGTGGGGGGTGTAAGGAAAGTAAGTGGGCCACTAGAGGTAGGCACCTCTCTCATACCAGAAGGAAAGACAACTCCTAACAGCTCAGATCAAAGCACTGTCAAGGGGGCTAATGGTAATAATGGACCTAATGTTAAAGAAGACCCTAAAATTGCTCTGAGGTTAAAGTCAGTAATGGCCACTACAGCAGGATTGCACAGAGGAGCACCCTGTATCTAATTCTTTGACTAGCACAGCCAACACCGATATGGTCGTAGTCTTTAATAAATGCTTTCTGAGCATTTATCACATACCAGATAGTTCTCGTACACTACCGAATAGGCATCTGGCTTGTCCAGGTTGGCAGTCTGAGATTACTGTTAACCAAATACGAGATAGGTTAAGGGACCTGGATATACACAAATCTGAGGATCCTTATAGACTGAACCACTTGCTGAGGAAATTGCAGGGCCACTGGCAGAACTCTTCAATATATCATTAAGGGAAGGCAGAGTCTTGAGGGAATGGAAACACATCATTCCCACCCATAAATTGGGAGGGAAGGTTAATGTGGATAATTATAGACCTACTAGCATAACATCAGTTTTGAATAAGGTAATGAAACAATTCATTAGGGAATTTTTGGAAGAAAATCTTAGGCAACTACAAATATTTGATGCAACGCAGCATGGTTTTGCTTCTGGAAGATCCTGTGCTAGTAATTTGCTTCATTTCTTTGAGCCTGTCAGTGGGCATTAGATCAGGCTTTCCTGGTGTATATAATATATTTAGATTACACCAAAGCATTTGACTCTGTGTCCTATGAAATATTATTGAAATCCTTAAAAGAGCTTGGGGTGTATGATGGTCTGTTAGCCTGGATTAGCTCGTGGTTGGAGAACCGAACACAGAGGTCCAAATACAAGGTTATTTCTCTGATTGGGGATGTGTGACCAGTGGGGTGCCACAAGGGTCAATATTGGGACCCCTTTTATTCAAACTGCTTGTCTGTACAATGCAGGTTTCTGGTGGACGTGGCTCTGCAAATACGCAGATGACATGAAGATTTGATCTATTGTAAATGACACAGAATCCATAGAAAATGTTCAGAAACTATTAGAAAATCTGGAGAGCTGGGCTAGCAAACATAAATTTAGGTTTAAGTGCAAAGTTACACATTTTGGCCATAACATCAACACACAGTAGATAATAAACAATAAAATTATTACAAATACCGATAACTATAAGGATTTGGATATTATAGTTACTAACACATTATTCTTTTTTTCTAGATACATTTTTGGGTGTTTTTACCCCATTCTTCTCTCAGACCCAAGAGCCTGGCAGACACATTAGAATGCGTGCATGAATGCCAGGCACCGTCTCTGCCCCTTCCACCCCACCCCTTGCTATCTCTGCGACCCTCACCAACTACACTTCCCACCAGACCTCCACCCAGTGGGAGCGGAACTACAGGGGGGGTCAGGCAACCACCCCTGGGAGGGGAGAGCTGTCTTGTGGCTGCTCAATCCCACTCCATCCTTCCCCCCACATGCTGGCAGCCTGATGACCTGAGGTTGTTCCTGAACCTGGGTCACCAGCATAGCATGAGGTAAGACATCCAGAGCCTCAGCCCTCAGTGCCACCTGGCTGGCAGTTAATACATTAACCTTTGACAAACGTAATAATGAAGTTGCTAAAAAGGCACACAAAATTATCGGGAACATTCTTAGAAACATCAGCAGCAGGAAAGAGGAGATACTGGTTTCCCTGTATAAGTCCCTGGCTAGACCTATTCTGGAGTATGATGCTCCTTTTTGTGCACCACAAAGCATTGGTGGTAGCAGGCAGATGGGGTATAGAGGAGCTTAACTAAATGTGTTTTCAAACTAAAGGATAAACCGTATCATGTCAGGCTTCAGGAGTTGGTATTGTTCTCCTTGGCCTATCGCATTATCAGAGGGGAGCTCTGTTATGTATTTACGACATTAATGGATGACATATTGTGGGAATCTGCAGGTTTATGCAGAAAAAACATCTGGGAAGAGCAACTAGGGCACACCCATTTCAATTAAAAGGGGAATGGTATAGAATCACAAAGAGAGGCTGGTGGTTCAACCAAAGAATTGTGAGTACATGAAATTCACTGCCAACAGAGGTAGTCAGTGCTAATAACTTGTCTGCCTTTAAGCACCTGCTAAACCAATACATGAGAAATAAAAAATGGGAATTTGTCCACTAGATAGTGACAAGTCCTTAAATGGCATGGACTTGTAATCATACCTATGAACCTATGAGCACTATTCTCACTGCCATTATTTTGAACGCTGTTAGTTTGAATAGCCTCACTGCAGAAAAGTCATCCCCGCCCCACAGATAGACTTGTGGAGCACTATGAATTCTCAGCAGTTTGATGTATCTGCAGTTGATAATATCCTAATAGAGTTTTGAAATTGTATTAAACAAAACATAAATTCTGTATTAGCCCTTTGCACCATGACATCCTCTGTTGAGTCAATCACTAGTAAACTTCAACATTTGACCACATGAACAACTGAACTGGAATCCAGGGTTAGTAATTTGGAGGATTCAACTCTTGTCTTACATCCCATTGTTATCTGCAATGCAAACCAGCTAAATCTCCTACTGCAAAAAAAGAAATGAGTAAGAAAGAGATTATGAAGAAGAAATCTGTGCTTGGAGGGGGGTCAGAGAGAGTTTAGAAGACTCCAGAGACCCATTGTTGTTTTTGAGTGATTCATTATCCAAGCCATGGACAGAAATTTGAGAGAGCAGAAAATCTAACTTGATATAGCTTGATATAGTCCACGGGGGATAAATCAAATGACACTGTTTCTGCACCCCAAAAAATCTTTATAAATCCATATTACTTTCAGGAGAAAAAAGTTATTTTATGACAAGCTCGCACTTAAAATGAGAAAGGTGTCAAGTTTAAAGTTTACCCACACTTCTGTGCTGACACTGTTACCAGAAAATAATTATTCAGTTCTGTCAAGGCAAAACTATACACAAAGGGTATGAAGTTCACTGTGGTCTCACCAGCAAAAATTAGATTTGAAGTAAATAACAGATCCAGAGTCTACTTGAACTATGAGGAGGCACTACAAGCAGTGTACGCTTTTTACATCCCCTACAGCATCTTCTTGTATTACAAAGTTAAATGAAGTCGCACTCCACCCTCTTGGCAAATCAATTTAGACAACAATGATCTAGTAAAGACTCTGATACTGGCCAAAATCATCCCAATACACTCCCTTAATCCTACAATCTGTTGTTTAATGATACAAAATCACAATTTCAACACTAAAAGCTTCAGATGTGGCTTGAGATGATGAAGGACCAACAATTTTGGAAAATAAAAATAGCTCCAGATGCTGATGCATATGTAGTGTCAATATTTATCTGGTCAATAAAAGGTAATTTTCAGACTCTAACAGAAGAAGACATTGAGTAAAATGGAAATCCTTTCACTATGAATTATGAATTATTGACTTGAGCTTATCAAAGGCGCCCGAGCCCAGACTACTCATAGCCAACAGAATATTATACTTTTGTATTTCCATCTGTACTTCTACTCCCCCCTTAAAATGAATTTCTCTTTACATTCTTCTCCCTCTCCCTTCTCCCTTCTCCCTTTCCCTCCCCTTTTTCTTTGCTTCCTACAGTATCTTTCATACATAATTTATGAGTTTAATGCTATTGCTTAAAGGTAGAATTATTTATGAAACTTCAAATATATATTTATTTTACTTATTTGGTTGGTGATTGGTTAGGTACACTGGTCTGAGGGGCTGTTTTCAGGTATGACACAGGCCACGTAGATCACATATGGGATCAGTATGATTGCCCCACATGTATGTTCCTGACAATCATTTTCCCGGCATCAAGTTCCCGTCAGGTACGCTTGTACAACATGAATGCGCCTGTCTACCAAAATCCCGACATTAACTGAAATAATGCGTACAGTTGCGAAACAGCAGTCAGGACAGTTGCGCATGTACCTGCTCCTACACATTTACTGTAACTCTGCTGGTACTGGTTTCTTTACCAACAGCCAGTCCCCTGGCTGAACTTAACCTGAACCCCCTTTTTCATTTAAAAAAAATTATTTTTGTCCCAGTCGTGATGTAAAGATTGTTTCAGCCATGCTCTTCTGTGTTGTCTGACCGCATCCGCAGTCTGTATTCTGCAGCACTGCAGACTCATGAAAGAGAAGTTGCTTTGATGGTGGCACTGAGGGTGAAAGGTGCTGGTTTCCTGGTTTGTCCCTATTGTCCCCCAACATACCCGGCCCCCTGCCCTGTAGACAGGAACAGTACTTACTGAATGTCTGCACCAATGAAGCATTGGGTTAGGAAACTGCACTGATGGTAGGTGGCAGCACAGAAATCTTAATGAAGGCAAGGGTAACAAATACAAATACACACATTTTTTACCTTCTGCATGTGTTTATGGGTCTCTGCTTCCATTCCAGTACTGGGAAGATCCTGCTCCAATGTTTGCTGTGTTTATTATTTTTGTAATAGAAAATGGCAAAGTCCTTTGGAGCATGAGAGGCAGGGCATCTGAGACATTGTGCCCCCAGTAAAACAGTACTTCATTTTCTAATTAAAGTATTAAATCAGTCATCATGTACTTTGTTGAATGGGGGAATACTGATGAACTGGAATACTAACAGCCCAATGGCAGAAGCAGAAATATGGCACAGAACATGATTTTGGCTTCCTGTCCAGACAGTACTGTTTTTAACAGCAGGAGTTGGAGAGAGTCGGCAAGCACACAATAAAATCTTTGGGCCACTAAAGTGGGAAGGGGGGTGGGTCTCAGAGAATTGCAGTTGGGAAATAATTTGTCAGTAAAGTGTACCACTTGGGCAGCTGGAAGTCGAGAAATGGAAGTCGGGAAATATGCGTCAGTCAGATGGCTGTAAGGGAACCATACCAGACCCTCACACATACAGTACAGTTAAAGCAACATACAACTCATGATGGTACAAACAGTACAGTCTAAACAGCCATATAGTGAATGCAATAGGTGACAAATAACACCTCTAATATATAACATTTTATAACTTGTTCTTTTCCTTTTAATCATAGAAAACACAATACTGAATGCACAGCCAGCAGTGGTGAATCCAGGAATTGACAGAAGGAGGAAGAGCACTTCACCTCAAAAAGCAAACCTCTCTGGGGTGTCTGGGGGCATGCCACCCAGGAAATTTTAAAAATGTAAGGTGTGAAATGTTGCATTCTGTTGCATTTTAGGCCCAGTTTCAGAAGCAAAGTGTTGATCACCTCCTGAAAAAAATCTCCTAGTTCCCTTTCCATCACAGAGCATCTGCAAACAGTAAAGGTTGCCTCACAGGGGTATATTGATTCTGAGGGAGATGCCTGGTTGCTTTGCTAGAGTAACCAGGAATGTTCCTCAGCTTCCTTCCCATCCCTGCCAAGGCAATTTGTCACTGCACTGTTATGAAGTAAAATTAGAAGATATGCTCAGTTGAAAAGGGCATGAACAGAGACAAAAATGAATGTATTAGTAAAGGCAGGCTTTCAATTGTATCTGGACCAGATAAAGTAGCAAAGATTTCCCTGGTAGACAGGTAAGAATGGGGAGGGGGTGTATGGTCAGAAAAGAAGTTCCCCCAAAATTATTAAAAACTAAAAAGTGTGCCCTCGTAATATGAGACAGGTTAGAGGTATAGTGAGGCTATCAACACCTATGTTGTAGCTAGCGCTTGACCTTGGCTATCTGTGTGACAATTGCAAGCCCCATTCAAATGATCGTTAGCTGCCGTAACATACCCATGCCCTGTTTTAAATGTTTTTAAAATATGTTCTCATTTTTCTAAAGAAAAAAATGAAACTCAAATAATTTTCTAAGTACAATAAGGTACTCCAGGGTGTGCATGGTTGTTGGATACCTACACTTCCTGGGGCTGTAAGGCCCTCAGCCAGTGAGATCCACCCTCACTATTCTCCTGGACACAAGGTTATTCAATGACTCCACATACCCTGATGTGTCTTATTGCTTATCTTAAAAACATTGCAATTTTATAAATGGTATTTATAAAATATGTAAGTTTACAAAGTAATATATAAAATTCAGTCAGTGCAATCATATGCTAAGTTAAAAGTGGTACCCATTAGAAACCAGTGACGTCACACAAAACTATGAATCATTTCATGGAACCTTTTGCTACTGATAAAGATACTACAATTGCCCTATATTCTTTCAGAAAGGGCTACAGAGGTCCTGCATCTTCAACTTCTGTTGGCTGTGACAGCCACCAGAAAGGACTTGGGTTTAAGTCCTGAGGGATAGCACTCCAGGATGTAGGTTGTTTAAGTTCTCATCTGAAGGCTGTCATTGCAGGACTTAGGTTTAAGTTCTCATAAAGCTATGTCCTGCAATGCCATCCTTCAGATGAGAACTTAAAACAACCAAAAGCCTAGAGTGCCATCCTTCAGAACTTAAATCCAAGTCCTTTCTGGTAGCTGTTACAGGCAATGGAATTTTAAGATACAGTACCTCCGCAACCCTGTTCAAAAAATATAGGGCAATAACAGCACTGAGTATGTTATAAGCCTAAGTCAAAGGCAAGTGCAATCCCAAGTAAAGTGATACAAAAAAGATATCAAAAACCAACCTTAATTAATGCAATTACTTTTAATATACTGTACCTATTTACCAACATTGTTATCCCATGCTCCACCCTTTGTTCTCTATGCCCCTGGCCATGCCATTCATATAGCTCTTTGCATGGCTCTGTAATAATTAAAACAAAAAACATACTTTTTCCCTCCTACAGTGGGTGTATTGGAGACCTGTAGGTGAACCCAATATGGCCAGCACAGAAGCTCAGTGACTAGATTTGAGAATGGGAAAAGTAAGGCAACACCCAGGATAGGGCAGCTGAGATGAAATATTTACTTCTAAGTGGGCTCCCACAATTTGAACCCAAATGTCCAACAGTCCATTTTATGACCTGACAATGATTAAAAAAATATACTAACATTGATAAAGAATGGCTATTAGAAGGCAAATCTTGAAATGCTGAAGTTTGCAGCTTTATAAACTGCCCAGTTTCATTTACAAATAGTAAGCTTATCTCTGAATGTGACTAAAAAATACCAAAGGACAGTTTGTCTCGGCTCTTGCATACAAGCTGGTAGTTTTGCTAGGTGTGAATTTCAGGTGCACAGAACATATTTCTTTCAGATGGGGGACTGGACAACCAAGCAACTGAGGATTTTACTGGGTGGCAGTAATCTTGTAATCCCTTTCACACATATAAGCACTATCATTCTGCAACAATAACAGGAGATCATGGGTGGAGGGCTCAGACCAGAATGTATAACCTTAATTCAAGGGGAAGTACTGTGCCTATATGATGTTATGTATATTTATTGCAAAAAAGCTAGGTACATTTACAAAAATAGGGGTTTTAAAGTATTCAATGTAATGCAATCCATAATTATGAGTTGTTCAACCCTAACTGCACCCACTCCCATGCACAGACTTGCAAACATTATGGAAACCTAAGGCTCTGCATGTCAGTGCAGAAAGCATCATACAACTGCTGATGTGTTTTCACCAATCTTGATGCCTTTCACAAAACTCAGATGCATTCTGAAAAATATGATAGCTTACCTAGAGAACTCTGCAGCACTCCGGGACAGCAGCAGCAAGGGAAGTGGTAGCAGGTAATCAGGGATACAGACCAGCAGCAGCAACAACGGTGCACTAACTAGTATTTGAACTGGAGGGGGAGGGGGTGAACTGAAAGGCTAATGAGCAACTGATTTCTGACTGAAGACTTTGGAGCAGTCCCTTATACACCACAGAACTGTTAACATGATGGTCCAGCAGCGTCACTGTCCACACTTTGTGCATGTGAGACATACATGAGTGGAGTGCTAGACCAATTAGCAATTAAATCAGAATTGTAAAACTCTGGCTCTGTGAGTTCAGAGCTGAATCCCACTGTCATGGCACTGACCCCTTGCTATTTTACAGCATACAGCTGGTGTTTGTCTTCTCCCCATCAGTCAGTGACTGCCTGCTTCTCTTTGAATTAGCAGGGAATGACTAAAGTCACATACCAGCTATCTTCAGTTTCCACTTGGTTTATCAGAGGGGGAGGTTTGCACTCTTGCACCATGACATAAATCTGCCACTGGACAGTCAATGCCTTACAAAATGCCTCTTTAGTAGCAAGACGACAGTAATTACAGTTGCGTGATACACACGTGCACAGTATCACCATTCATTTTTATTTTTGTAGCTTAAATTTTCACATTAGCTTACCATTGCAAGTCACAGAAGGGGGCAATAGAAGCACAGACTTATATAAAAAATGAAGGGGTTTGGTACACGTATTTATTGACTCTGGAGCAAAAAAATAAGCAAAGATTGTTGTATAAGGTGCTGTTAACAATAGCCTGGGGCTCTCTGTGTCCTTATAACCATTCATGACACAAGGTTTGTCTCTATTGTTATTGGGGCAGGAGGAGGATGGGTAAACCAGAAATGGAAGTGAGGTTGACTCATTTCGTTAGACAGAACAGCAATTACCTGTCTGCTGGGGTGGGCAGGTAATGGACATCATGGTTCCATGCTGTAACAGTGATCACAGAATAGCATTCGCCTTTAGGATGAGTGTACATCACTGAATTTTAATTTCAGTGATGCACACTTGCAGCAAACAGCAAGAGGGTGCCCGAGATCTGTGTCTTTATTGCCCCCCGCACCCTCCTACTAAAGGATTCTCAACTCCAGGGGGGTGCATGTCGGGGGGAAATACTTACAAAACACAAAGCCAACTACTGATAAAAGAAAACCCACACCATGCCGGACCTGAACCCTGCACCTCCCAACCGACCACCCTCCTCACCATGCTAGCAGATCAGCTCACCAGCTGCCCACCACACCCCCTCCCACATACCTTCCCTCCTCTTCCTCTCCACTCCACGTGTGTGTGCGCATGCGTATATCAGCAGAGCTTCCCGTCACTCTACCTCGCCCACCCATGTATCTGGTCACTACCCTGCCAGGTAGCCCTGAATACAGGCACCATATTTGAGTCACCATTTTTCTAAGTGCTCAATTGCGGTCACCTTGTTCACAGGTTACCAAACAGGAGTAGCATGTTTTGTTCTGTATCCATGATACTATGCATACCTATAATAAAGGTACACTTGCATGTTTGTAGGGGTTAAAAAAGATGGGGAATGCTCACATCATTGATGAACTTTTAAAGACACCAAGACTTTCTCTTCTATTGTTCTCAACAAAAAGGCTTGACAATAGTGGGATTTATTCTATTTATTTATTTATTTAACTTTTGTTTACCGGGTAAGTGCTATGAGCCATGACCCGGGACCAAAACAGTCAAGTTATTAAGTACAATTAAGTACAAAGACATTATAATGATACATTACAAATACAACACTATAGCCATCATCTAAAACAATCACATTGTACTTGACTTAAATAATAATGTTTCAGCCAAGATTTAAAAACAGCATACTTATATCTTCTAAAAGAATCATTGGTAAACTGCTCCAGTGTTTTGCAGCTATGGCAGAAAATGAACGGTCTGCCATCTTAGTTTTAATTTACTAGGTCACTAATTTGGTTACTATAGCTGATCTTAATAACCTTTTGTCGGATTTCATCTGATTCGTTTGGATTAATTACATTATTCATAACAAAAGAAATTATGATGTTATAGAATTCATAGATTTGTGTTTTATATATAGATTATGACTCATAATCTGTATATTATCTGTACATTATCTGCTGGAATGTCAATGGGCTTAGGGATATATTGAAAATATATTCCAATTACAGTGTATTAACTCAAAGAAAATTAGCTGTGTTCTTTTCAAGAAACAAACTTCTCCCGAGTAACCTTCAATTGGATTTGTAAGTTTCGGGAGCCAGGTTTTCATTCCCCATATCAGTCTAACTGTAGGGGCACTACTATTTTTCACACAAAGGTGCCATCCCATTACAGGTCCTGAATTCAATTTCAGAACCACATGGAAGACTTAACAGTGTCAGAATGCATGATGCATGGGCAAAGGTTTTCCTTAACATCTGTATACATGCTTAATGAAAATAACCATACTTTTTTTATTGACCTATTAATCCATCTGGATAACTGCACCTCCCCATACATTTTGGGGGGTGATTTTAATCTGGTCATCGATACCCAGCCAGAAAGATCATCAAGCACTTTCCCCCATAATCAAACAGCCACTACCACACTGCATCAACTAATAAAAGACTTTAGACTTATAGACACTTGACATGATAAGTATCTTGATGACCATCTGTATTCCTCTTCCCATCGGTCATATTCAAGAACAGATTATTTCCTGATCTCTGAATTTATAGAGTTTTGTTTAAAATCTATCTTTTATCCAGGGATGCTGATTTCAGACCACTTACTGGCTATTATTAACTTCTTGTTTTCTTTTTTTTTTCATTTTTTGTTTCTCCTCCTTGTTACTCAAGCAGCCACATTCTGATGGTGACCACCATCCTCATCACCTATCATTTTGGGCTTTACCTCAGCTACTTACTTACCACTATGGATGTGTGAGTGTTATAGGTGGTGGAGCAGAGCCTACAGGGTTGCCAGCCAACATCCTGCTGCTGTTTTTTCTCCTTATTTTCTCCTTGTCCCTATGGTTGGCAATGTGTGTGATGGCATAGGCATATGGTGTGAAGATGCTGTACATACTCTGTGCCTGTGCCCAGTACTCCAAGACATTGGCTGCTGTTCCTGTACCATCCAACCTCCACTGGGTGTCAGCAGGTAAACAGCAGCTTGCATTGACCCCCCCCCCGAAGGAGAGTTGTCAGCAGATGCTTGATCCTCCTTTCCCCTGCTGATCCCTGAGTGAGCCTGGTCATTCCCGAACCCCAGCTGCCAGTGTGGTGGGCAGTGTGTGGTACCCAGTGTCTCAGCCCACACACCACTGGGCCATCTCTTCTCAGTTTCTGAAATAAATAATTCTAGCTTCAATTGGAGTCTCAATCTTATTTTCTTGAAAGATGACTACCTAATAAACTTGACACAGGATGATACTATTCAATTTCTCATTAAGAACAGCCCCTGTAATACCTCCAATTGAATAGTATGGAATGATTGCAAGTCTTATTTAAGAGGCACCTTAATATCCCACAATAGGTTTAGATCTAACTCAGGCGCCTCTACTATGAAGAATCTAGAAAATGATATTAAACTCTCAAAAAAACAACACTCTTAACAGTTAATCAACTGAAATTTTTAGCACACTAGCACAGAAAAGACACTTTTACAATAACGTGCTTCAGAAAATGCAGAAAGCCATACACTTGAAACCCAATCAAAGTACTTTAATAAAACAGAGAAATCAGAAGATATGCTTGACCGGCAGCAGAAAAAGGAAGCCAACTGGCAGGCTGGTATTTAATCTGGTAGAAATTAATAATGTATTTCTGTCATAAAATGATAAATTATACATCTCAGAATGGCCCTGACATCTCAACACAAGCAAGGATTTTCTGACTGACATTAAATTTCCTCCTCTCGCTCAAAATTTGGCTAATTCATTATGACAACCCATCACATTAGAAAACATTTTGAAGCCATTCATTTTCTAAATTATTACCAACAAGCAAGTCACCAGGCCCAGATCAGGTCCCCATTGATTTTTATAAACTTTTTCACCCACTTCTGGTCCCACATTTTGAATAATTATTTAGCTTCTTTCTGCATAAAGACTCTTTAGCAACTTCTTTTTTTTGACATAATTGTCTTATTATTCTTAGAAAAATAAAAAGAACCCATACATCGTGCCTGCTATCATTCAATATCTCTATTGAATTCCAATGTTAATATTCTTACCAAAATTCTGACCCTCAGATTGGAAACCCTGATTAACTACCTGATACCAAAAGACCAGAATGGTTTCATTAAAGGCAGCAAACTGAAGAAAATTTTTCAGTCTACTAATATTACCAACAACACTACAGATTCAGATCCTAGCCACTTGCTACTGATGATGCAAAAAAATTAGACCAGATAGAAGTGGATTATGTCAAGCAAAGTTATGGAATGTTTTGGTTTAGACCCTAACTTTTGCATCTTTACTAAACTAGTAAATCATTTACCCGAAGCAACAGTAAGAATTAACAAATATATTATCCCCCAGTCTCAAACTCAGTAGGGATGGCACTCTGGGTTGTCTACTCTTTCCCCTAATCTTTACAATCACCATTGAGCTACTCACAACCACAATATGCTCAAATCTAAAAACAACAGGTATCTTAATCAGTAACACAAAGCATGAAATTTCTCCTCTACACACATGGCACCCTCTTGCATTTAACTGATCCCACATATATGGTGCGAGAAGTTATCAATACCAGAAACAAATTTGGGGCACCATCCAGTTATAGAATTAACTGACCTAAAACATAACTATTACAACTCAATCACAAGCATGAATTTCATAATTTAAATGACCGCCTATGCAAAACCAGAGACAGCATGAAGTATTTGGGCATTATACTAACTGTACTGCTATCACCTTCTATACAGAATGAATTATGAACCCATACTGCAAGCAATCACCAAAGAACTAAGGAAATGGAAAAATCGCCCACTGTCATTAATTGGAAGGGTTATTACAATTAAAATGAATGTCCTATTCCTCATACACTTCCTGTTCCAATTTATACCAATTACTGTTCCAAACAAATTTTTCAGCACCTTACAAAAATAAATCTCTCTTTTCCTATAGAAATCAAAAAAACTCGGAATGAGTAAAGAGAAACTGATGTTGCCCAGATAAAAACAGTTCTGGGCCTACTTAACTTCCTTTATATTACCTGGCATCAAAAATATTTTTTTTTATTTAGGATCAGTTTGGTAAAAATGAACATTTAGCTCCAGACTAGTGAAATAGAATTTGTGATTCATCCATACTAAAGATCAGGACACATTTTACATTCTCATTTTTAAACCCCAAAAACAAAACCTCTTTTAAAAGTACAACTACACAGGGCTGGCAAGGTGGCACTGAGGGTTGAGGTGCTGAACATCACACCAGCGTCACACTGGTGACCTGGGTTTGGGACCAAGCACGGGCCAGCAGGGGTCTGCCAGGGGGGAGGGCAAGGTGTCAAATTGAGCAGCCACAAGGCAGCTCTCCTCTTCAGGGAGGGACATGTGATTTCCATGGCTCTTGGCTGTCATCTGGTGGAGTCTTGGTGGCAGTGCTAAGCCAAGGAGAGAACCCAGCATAAGGCCAAGAGGGAGGAAGGGGCTGCTACTGGAGCCGCTGTGTGCATGCATGCCTCCATACACATGCACAATCATGATCTGTGGTCCTGGGTAATAGAGAGAGAAATATGGGCATGTAAAGCTACAGTCTATAACCTTGTAGAGTCATGGGCCACTTTTACAAGCAATAAAATGGGCAGATTGGATTGGCCTGGCAGTCATTATCTGCCAAACATTTCTATGTATCTATGTAAATACCATGACTCCCCCATTGCCAAGTAAGGTGCACGGGTAATGTGGGAGCAAGAAGCTTTCTGGAAAAAAAATACAACCACACAAATCACTTGTAACAGTTGGATCATGGCACAGAAGTTGTTACAAAAGTGCAACTATACATTTCCACACCAATCTCCTATAATTTCTGATTTCCACCTTCTGTATCAATTATAGGTTTTCCAATTTGGAAATCATCTTGCTTAGCGGAACTGGGGCAGTGTTGCTATATATGAATAACTATTTTGCATCATTTAAGGGCATTCATATTATTTATGACATCCCTTAAACTCGACAGTTTCATTATTTCCAACTAATACATTACAGGCTGGATATACAAAAGGATTGCGCCATGCTCAAGTTCGAAATTGTGCCATTCTGTGATATTCAGCAGGAGGCAGTTATGCCCCCCAAACCATTCTGAGCAACAGCACAATGCTAATGAAGGCATGCTCAACTGGAGGGGGAGGAACCATGAATAAACTACACAGCCCGATATTCAGCCAGGCCATGCAGAATTGTACAGGCGCAACCCCCTACTTGCGCCTGCACAACTTTAAGCCAAAAAAAAAAGGATTAAGTCGAGGGCCACCCACAGATGAGCTGCCGCATTGCAGGGCACAACACAGCAGCTGCCACCTGTGGGTGGCCCTCCACTTGTTCCCTGTGCCCCCCCTGCAGCCCGATTGTGGGCATAATAGTAACCCCCCCGTAGCCCAATCACGGGCATAATAGTAACCCCCAGCCCGATCGTGGGCTAACATACTATTGCCCCACAGCAGCCCAATGCGGGCTTTAAGGAAACCTTCCCCACCTCCGACTAGCCCGATTGCGGGCATTAGGAACTCCTCCCCCACCAAGACCAATATCCCTGGTGATCTAGTGGCCCCCCACCCGCAGGCCCCACCCCGCTCCCCATCAGCCAGCAGGTGTCAGCACCCCACCCACCTGCCACCCACCACCATGCGACTGACATCTCTTGTCAGGGCTGCTCAGCCATTGGTTCAGAGCAAGAGCTAATAGGCGTGCAGCCCATACCGTACAAGGCGGTCCAGATATGTGAATGAATTCATTCATATCTAGATATCTGAACTATATACTATCTGACTATGTACAACTCTTTATACCGAATCATCAGTGCAATCTACCGAGCTTCGGTCGGTGAGTAAGCGGCAATTGAGTGGTCTGCTGATGAAATGAAGTGGTGAAGCTCTGAAGTGGGTGGTCAAAGAACCACTAGATCACCGAAGATGAACGTGAGGTTGACCTTATGCCTGTGATCGGGCTTCATGGTCCACTGGACCACCAGGGATATTGGTCTTTGGGGAAGGAGTTCATAATGCCCATGATCGGGCTAGTCAGGGGGGTGGGGAAGGTTTCCTAAAGCCCACGATCGGGCTTCATGGGCCACTGGACCACCAGAGATATTGGTCTTTGGGGGTTGATGTTATGCCAGCGATTGAGCTAGTAAAGGGATTAATCTAGTATGCCCATGATAGGGCTGCTGCGAGGGGAACAGTATTTATGCCCATGCGAGACCTACGGGGTTTGCATTACGCCCAATTGGGCTGTTGGTGGGGAGGAAGGAATACTGTTCTCCTCGCTGATCGACTGTGGGGCGCCGGTCCTCGAGCGCTACCTGGCAGGGCCAGGCACAAGTAGTCGGGATCGGCACACCTGCATGTTAATGGCATGCAATGGGCAATAATAAGATGCAAATGGCCCCCCGTGTGCCTTGCATAAATTATGGCCCCATTTGCATGTCACCTTTTGAATATCGGAAATTTGTGCATGGCGCAATGGAACTTGTGCCACTGCATCTGAATGCTCCACTCTGACTACTTGCGGTGATGCAAGTTCCACTGCGCCATGCACAGTGGTTGTGGCCAGGGGGCGATATTCAAAGGAGTTGCTCAATAGCACAACTCCATTGAATATCACCCCGGCCACATCCCTGCACAACTTTTTTGAGCAGCACAAGGGCTTGCGCCACAGAATGGCACAGTTTGACTATCCAGCCCTACGATTATAAATAACAGTCTCTAAATATTCTTCTCCAGTGCTCAACTTTAGAAGCTACTATGTGCAATCACAGTAATAAGTCTTTTGATTCATTTTGTAAAATAAACTGATTGAAGTCAAAAATCAGGACTCATCTGCTCAAAAAGCCAAATGGGAATCAGATGTAGGTACCATATTTCAGGATGCAGAGTGGAACCTCATTATTCAAAATGTTTGTAATATGATAAAAGCAACAAACCTCAAACAGAACCGGTTTAACTGTTTCCACTGAACATACTTTACTCCCTCCAAACTTAATAAAATTAACCCTAAAATCTTGAATATATGTCCTAGAAATCATACTATCTCTGTGGCATTAATCAACCTGTTAAATAAATGACAAAGAACCTCTGTGTGCAAACACAGAGGCAAGGGTTACCCCAAAGGGCATTTGGCTGGGAAGCCAAGTTTCAAGAAAATACAAAATCACATATGCCCACACAATGCAAAGCATCATGGGTTGCATATGCAAATCACCACAGGATGTTAAGCTGGTTCAACTTTAAGCAGAATTGCATGGTGCCAAAAGGCCTCTCACACAGTTTGCAAAGGGTGCTAACAGATGACATAGACACGTGTTTCATCCTACCAGGACTCATCAGTAAGTCCCATCTGTTTGACACCCCAGTGGAATGGACCAGCTACCCTAAGACAGTGTGTCTTGGATATGTTGTGGTGAACCCATTAAAATAAAAAAAAACATTTAAAAGACAAAGAACCTCTATGTGCAAACACAGAGGCAAGGGTTACCCCAAAGGGCATTTGGCTAGAGAGCCAAGTTTCAAGAAAATACAAAATCACACATGCCCACACAATGCAAAGCATCATGGGTTGCATATGCAAATCACCATAGGATGTTAAGCTGATTCAGCTTTAAGCAGAATTGCATGGTGCCAAAAGGCCTCTCACACAGTTTGCAAAGGGTGCTAACAGATGACATAGACACGTGTTTCGTCCTACCAGGACTCATCAGTATGTCTCGACTGTTAAATAAATGTCCATGTCACTCTAATTTTTTATTTATGGATATTGCAAGAAAAAATTCACCAAACATATGATACACAGGAGTATAACAATAAAGAGAATTAGGCATACATTCTCTTAAAAAGGATCAGTGTATGACACCGCCCCTTAAGCTATGACAAGGGGTGGGGGGCACTATTAGAAATTGCATTTGAACATACAGAAAATATCCATTGCATACAGCCCAGGAAGGACAAAGGGGAATCAAACATAGAATGGAGATTATAGAATTACCCTGTTACC
This sequence comes from Neoceratodus forsteri, assembly GCA_016271365.2. Lineage (NCBI taxonomy): Eukaryota > Metazoa > Chordata > Ceratodontiformes > Ceratodontidae > Neoceratodus > Neoceratodus forsteri. The sequence goes on from CM028129.1 coordinate 880,027,486, forward strand.
AATATGGTCTAAGAGATTCCTCAAAAACTATCACATTATTCAAATATAGAAGTAATCCCCCCAACTACCAGGAAAAACCTGCAACAAAGCAGTTGAACATTTTGCAAGAAAACTAATACCTTCAATTATAGGCCTCACTCTAACCAGCACTCCCAAACATACTATTCTTGGATTAATCAAATCTTGTTCAAGATTAACTAAACCTAAAATTAAATAAATTTTGATTGCACTCATCCCAGCAAGATAATGGATCGTAATCAATTACAAAGATTGTGACTTGTCAGTCATACAGACATGTTTCAACTTTATGGTGGATATATACATATTAGAAAAAGTTCATTATTTTTTCCATAAACAACTTGATACATTTAAAAAGATGTGTGAGCCTTTCAATAAATTCATTGTGAGGAGCAATGCAGCAATAATCAGTATACATAATCCTTCTTACTCTATTACCCATGTGTATAATGTGTTACTTTGTCTTCTTATAATCAGTCTGTATTTTTGACAAACCTAATCTCTGTATAGATTTTTACATCTATGTCCCACTGGAACTGATTTATTTCATAACTTCATTTGTAAATTACATTCTTGATGTAGATAATTATTATGATGCCTCTGCTTATACAGTGTGTTGTCTACATTTATCTAGTCAATAAAAATAATGACTTATCTAAAGTTACCAAGAGAACTAATGGTTAGACCAGGATTTAAGCACATCATTCCTTAATGACTCCACTACTGCACTTTTAGAGATTGAATTTATGCTGACATACTGTCAATCTGCAATGAGCTGTCTGCAGCATAGTAAACTATGGGACCATCAGAGTTAGTTAGTTATTTAACCAGGAGTAGCACACTAAGCTGAAAACTTTTTTACAGGTGTGACCTGGGAGCACAAGAAAGTTAAGTGACTTGCTCAGAGTCACACTATGCAAGTGAAAGCTGTTGGATTCAAACCCAGCTCTGGTCTGCTGGATGTCACCAGATTTGCAGCTCAGAGCCTTAAACCACTGCGCTATACTGCCTCCAGAGACAGAGACAGGTTAAACATGATAGGGACTATAGCTCCATGGGTAACAGGAATGCTAGCAGAACTTTTTTACTGTCAGTGGCAGGGCAGTATGGTGCTCTCTGGTTCCATGACAAATAACAGATCATTCCCATACAAGGTAAGCTTATGCTGTCTTCCCATTTTTGCTGTTATCCCCTTTTGCACTAATCCCCTGTGATCTGGACTGCCAGTGTCTTAATCACCAGAACAAGCGATAGCAAAGAAAAGGGAAGCCCTGCATTGTGCCATGCTGCAGGAATATGTCTTCTCACAATTCCGTTTACCAGTATTTGCACCTTTAGGTTCAACAGAAGAAGAAGATTTAGCATTTATATAGCACTTTTCATATGCATTGAATCCCAAAGCACTTTACATGCAATACTAGACTGGCAGTGAAGTGAGCCAACATGTACTAGCATCCATTTTGAACATCAGCAGCCAAACACAGCCTTGGACAATTGCATGAACTGGTTTTATGCAAGTGAAATAATGGAAGAATTGCAAGCCAAAAAGTCGCCCCACTGGCTGGATGTGCTGGGAAAAAATGAGAAACCAGTCCGCAGACCAAATTCCTGCACCATCCACTAACCTCAAGAATCAGACACACACACAATTCAAGGCCGGATGCTTTTTACTTGATGATGCTTTGAGCGAAACCCATTGGAGGTTTTGTGTAAGGGACTCCTGCTGGTATCCTCATTGAGAGGAGGTTTGTGTATCATTGGTATTTTTCAAGTAAAAAACATTTAGCCTTGAATTCTGTGTGTGTCTGCTTCTTTGAAGTTGGAGGATGGTGCAGGAATTCGGTCTGCAACAAGGGAAATAATGACAAGGACACTTGGGAAAGTCCTCTACTCTTTGGCAGGGGTGCTAGTCCGTTGCTGGAGATGGAGGACTCCAGTTCAGGAATGAATGCTGCAGTAGGAGGTTATGTGCCTACTCTGGTCTCTGGTGCTGTTGACACCAATATGGATTTGGGAGAGTCAGTGGATGTTTTTTAGATACCTTGAGCAAAGTTTGTGAGGAACGAGAAGTTGCCCCAGCTCCAGCGGGATCAGCTCTGAGGAAAAATGTATCTGCGGTGACAGAGTTATCCCTCAAAGAGAAACTCCTTATTTTGTAGCAAGAGTTACTTTCAGTTGAAGAAAAGTTTTCAGTGGAAAAAAGTGACAAGGAGAAGAAACAGAAACACCCTTCTGAGGAGACCCCTGGCTCAGTTACTGTAGCTACCACTAAAGTTTTCATATTTTCTGCTAACCAACCTGTTGGGTCTGCGACAGTTCCTGGTTCCCAGAAAGCTGCTGATCCCTGAATGCAGCAGAGTGATGGCAGTGACTGGTCATCAGAGCACTCACTTCAGGGGGCTGGGTGGACACAAAATTCTATGAGGACGTGCTTACCAGACCTGGATTATAATATTCCTTTACCAGGGCAATCATCTTCCCTTGCCACTGACGGTGATAAAGGAAGATGAGAAGGAGGCTTCATGGAAGTAGCACTGACATCTCCACAACTGCAGGCAGCGGCTTCAAGTAACATTTCCTTCTTTCCACTGCCAAATGCTCTAGAGGAGCTAGATGGTGCCCAGGCATCCGTGAATGTCATTCCTGGTCAGGAGGCCACCGGGATATACCACAAACAGAAACCCCAAGAGACAGTACTGCTCCCACTTATGCCAGTCTCTTCAGAAAGCCAATTGAGTTGGCTAAAAGAAGAGATGCAGTGTGCCTGTGGTATCTGGGGGGTATGCAGACTCCCCCAGATAAATTTTATGTGGGGAAAATATTACTCAGACAGTCATTGGGACTTTCACCTGCGGGCATGTATGCATTAATACATGCCTTGGGTGAGTTTACATTTGATGTCAGCTTCAGAACCCCAGACCTGCTTGAAAGATTCTGGTTAAAGTATATGCCTCTAAAAACAAATCCATTGTGGACCCCATTTCAGGTGATTCCACCTATCAGACAATCCTTTTGGGTGATTGTGGTCCTTTTCCATAGTGAAGGGGTTAAAATAGTTGACATTTTATACTGGTTGGAGAAGAAGTGTACTGTACAAGGAACCCCCAAGCCAATTCTCTATAGTGAGGGGTTTTGGAATGGTGGTTGATGTATAAAAATCAAACTTCTCTATGAAGTTACTGACTTAAAGCACCTGCCAAACTGCATGTACACTGGCAGGGACAAGGGCTTCATATTTTATCCAGGCCAACCCTGCAGATGCTTTAAGTGTGTGTCAGCCAGGCATATTAGTCCCAATTGTGAGGTGCTTAAATGTACAGTACTCAATGTAGGGAGATGGGCCCTTCTGGATTTCATTGTTATAACACACAGAGGTGTAACTTATGCAATGAGGTGGGCCACTCCTTTACTGACTGTCCATGGGCATACCATAACACAGAAGATGCTGACTATGGGATTCAGGATTTTTACATTCATAAATCAAAAGCTGTGCCAGGTTTCATGATCCCTAGGTCTCATCCTTCAACTAGGTGTCCTTCATCTAATGATACACCTAAGGAGAACTCTGTAGTACACTCTGAGGTCTTTCTCACATCTTCACAGGTTGATCATCCTGTACCTAGCATGGTTGTGCTTCCAGGGCCACCTACATTGGAAGTTATGGTGCTTCCTCCCCCTCTTCCATCTGTGGGAGATGGACCCAGTGATTTCAAAACTGTACCATCAAAAACAGGAAAAAAGAAAGCTTCCAAGGGGGCAACTGCTATTCCACTGGATCTCCTGCTACTACATAACCCCTTCTCCTTCCTACAAGATGGAGTTTCTGAGGAAGACAGGGATTCTGACACTGTTTCATGGTCATTATCCATGGCTGATGGATAGTCCGACACTGAGAATATAGCCTCAGTTCCAACTAAAAAAAGGGGAAGAAGGAACAAGAGTCACATCCAGAAAAGTACCTTGAGACCCGATTTGTACTATTTTTGCTTATAATGGGCCACTATGAAGTGAAACTGGCCTCCCTTAACACAAACAGTATTTTATTGGAGAAAAAGTGATTGGCAACTTTTTGTTTATCCTCAGATTTTGCTCATGATATGGTGTTTTTACAAGACACACGTCTATCGCTTCCTTCAAATATAACAACTGCCAGCACTTCACGGGTGTAGGGTTCTAGTTTTTGGTTGGGTGGTCCAGACACATGTTGTGGGGTTGGGATTTGTTTTATGGAACATGATATTTCAGTTAGTCATCTAGTAGATAGTGAACCCAGTAAAGCATTATTATTGGATGTTCGGTTCCAAGGTATTGATTTTCATTTAATTAATATTTATGCTCATCAGTGGAAATCTGCTCATATTGACTCAGTGAAAAAAATATTTTACCCTTTCTCTATACTTCCAGAAACATCCTCTTCAGAGAAGATTTTAAAATTAGTCACTTCTTACAGGACAGAGGCTTAAAAACATCAAAAATCTATTGTGATTCTGCATATCTGAATAATGTATTACAGACCACCAGACTAGTTGACATTTTTGAAAGTAATATTGACATGGCCCTAGGGGTTCAACTTCCATCAGGACTGATTTCTGGCTTATCTCTCCTACATTATTGGTTAGGTGTAAGGGGGTAATACCGGTGGCTACATCTGATCATTGTCTTCTTGCAGTTACTATTTCAGATTTTCAAGGCACTTCAAAGGGAAGGGGCTTCTAGAGATTAAATATAGGTTTATTAGAGAACCCAAATATACTACAGGGCTTTCAGTATCTTCTTGTAGCCAGGAAATCTGTTCCATTTTTATAAGATTTTTCAGATGATTGGTGGGAGGACAGTAAAAAATATTTTCTAGAATATTTATAACTAATGGAACAACTGAATGGGAAACAAAAAAGAATACATATTTTGAGTTACTTAACCAGTTATTTGTGTTACTGCAACTACAATAAGATAACGGGGTTTCGCTTACAGAACAAATTAAAGCAATTAAAGATGAAATTATTGATTTACAATATAACAGAATGAAGACTCTGGAAATAGATCAAAGATTTGGACACTTGGGGAAACAAGGCACTGTCAATCCCTTTGATACTTATGATTGGCAAGAGCACAGTAAAATGATTTCTCATTTAAAGACATTCGCAGGGAATTAAATACATTCAAAAGCTGAGATCCTAAAAGGAATAGAAAATGATGTCACCCTTAGAGTCAAAGAAGACCTGATTTTTCTTTCGGAGGTTAAGGAGTGGTTGACCTCCTGTGGATTACCACAAGTACCAGAGTATTTTCTGAGTTATTCGACTGCTGATGTTACAGAATTAGAACTAAATACTGTGATTGCTAATTTACGGATAAGTTTAGCTCCAGGCCCTGATGATCTCCCTAGTGAACTTTATCATAAGATTTTCCCACAATTATCAAAATAATTGGTACAAGTCTACTCATACTTTTTGCAGGCCAATAAAATCCCTCAGAGTATGTACAGTATGAGGGTTTAATCATATTTTTGTATACAACTGGTGACAGAGATTTACTAGATAACTGGAGGCCTATTACCCTCTTGAATGTAGATTGTAAAATTTGGGGCAAACTTCTGTGTAATAGGTTAGCCATAGTTCTTGATAGCATTGTTTTCCCATCTCAGTGTTGTGATGTGCCAGGGAGGGCAATTCATGGTGCATTAATTCTTCTCAGAGACATCATGGAAAAGTGTAATAAGGAGGAACTTCAGGGATACTTGATTAGCTTGGATCAAGCAAAGGCATTTGACAAAGTGAATCATGAGTATTTACAGATGTGTTTACAGGCCTATGGATTCCCAGAGAAATTTATAACTTGTATCAAATTGTGCTATTTTCAAACAGTGGTTCAACCATATGTAAATGTATGGTTGGGTGGCACCTGTCCAATATCTCGGAGAGTAAGACAGATTTGTCCACTCAGCCCTTCATTATACATCTTAGTGTTCAATCCACTATTGTATCAGTTACAGAAATGTGAAGAGGTTATTGGAATGTCTGTACATTGTGAGGACCAGGAAATAAAATCTCTCTTATGCAGACAATGTGTGCCTGTTGCTGGTGGATCAGGCATCTAGCAAGACGGCTGGGGAGATGGTCTAGACCTTTCTGTCAGTTACAAAAACTGAAATAAATGTTTAAAAATGCAAATGTTTACCTATAGGACAGGTGTCTATTACTAATTCAGAATTCCCGGGTGTCCTTGTGTGGCCTGGACCCATAAAAATATTAGGTGTATATTTTTGATGGGGGTTACGTATACCAATAGTCAGAATTTATTAATAAAGGAAAGCCATATAAAAAGTTGATGCTGTAATTCTTGCATATGTCAAAACTCAAAAGAATTTACGTGATTAAAACATTTCTTTTATTAATATTTTTAAACCTATGTAAGATATTTCCCTCAATAAAACAGTTTGAGACCACTTTATACAGTTGTTTCTTTCAATGTGTTTGGGGGAGCTGATTAAATCCCATTAAGAGAGGAGTCACATATTTACCTATTCAAAAAGAGGGGTTAAGCATGATTCACCCTATAGTTTTTCTTTTCTTTTCTATGTTTCTGTACAATAATATAAAACCACTTCCTCAGCATTCTGGACATAGTTGGTGCCCTTGGGTTTTAGATCAAGTGGAATGCTGGTTACAGTCCTGGGACCTCACCTCTCCCATACCCAAGCAAAAAGCTTTACAGGGGTTACCTTATTTTGTGATGTACATTTTTGGAAAATTAAAAGTATAGGCAGTTACTAAACACGTGCTTCTAGACTATACCAGGAAAAACGTACATGCTCATATTTTGGCGAGATTCTTTATAGAATATCCTAGGTACTGGGATTGTGATCCAGGAGAAACAAAACAGATAGGATCCATGCTAATAAACTATAGGTTCAGAGGCAGAATGTGGGATGTATCATGGCTTTGTGTCCATGAAAAGCTCAATGTCAAGAATAACTTGGAGCATAAAGATGTATCTGAAAGGGTCTGCCCTAGTGATGAATGTTGTTCTGAGGTATTAGAAACTACGGAACATTTGTATTTTGAGTGAACTTTTATTCTTTCCTTTTGAATATTTATATATAATAAATGGACAAAATTACCATTTAGATCACTGGCAAAATACATTTTATTGCTGGGAATATTACCTAAAGCATGGGGTAAATATGACATAGGGACTTTACATTTGATTTTGCTTTTAACTGACTGTCATATCTGGCATGCTGATTGCCAATGTACTCTTTATAAAAAAGTACTTACTGCTGAACAAGTGTTTTGGATTATTCATAAAGCCTTATTAGAGATTAAACATAAAGAGCAATTGAATTTTTCCCAATTTAGTTATCCCTCCTTGTGGAAGCACATTGACTGGATTGAGGCAGTATAGAGCTGTGGCCATGTATTTTCCAGTTAGGTTTATTATGCTGGATAAGATTATTGCCCCATGATTATTTCAGAGGATGACTTTTCAAACAAAAAAAGAGGATATAATATACAAATATTAGCTGTATAACTAATTTATCTATTTTATTCCATTATATTTTGTAATACCTTCCTGCTCAGATAATAATGAGGGAAACAGGTTACATTATTAGTCTTTTTTGACATTTCAGTATTTTCTCTTCTGGAAATTTTTATGTTTATCATAATAATATTTGTTTTATTTTATGGTGCCGTGTTGACTGGTCTACTACTACATAGAGAGTATGACTGTATACCACTTCAATATGTTGTTAATATTTTTTTGGATTCTTTGTGTTTTTTTTCATTTATGACTTTAATAGAGGAAGTATTTTAGCTTGGTATTACAGCCTGAAGTTAGGGGAGAGGAAAAATGTTTCTTTATTTATAAACTAACAGATTTGTAGTATATAGCAATTGCTGTATAGGAGGGTTTATATTTGATGGGTTTATTTTTAACAAGTATGACATTAATACTGTTCATATTTCCTTTTTTGTGTTTTACATGTTCCTTTTAGAAATAAGTGCATGAGGGAATACTTAATTTATTTTCTTTTAATTTTGATTTATGTATTTTGTTTTCATGTGATTTTTCAATAGGTATTATGAATTTGCTTTTAAGTTTTAATAAACATTCACTTACTGTTCCTGAGGAGGAACTGCCATCAGTCCAAGATGGCGGACTCTGGTGCACTGAGTGAGGAAGGAGATGAAGAGGCTGTGCTACAGGTTTGGACCGCTGCAATTATTAAATTGAATATTTCTGTTACTATGCCACATGATTCTGACACTACTTGCCTGAATCAGACATTGCAATGTGAGAAGACAGTTTTGCCAGCTGCTGTATCAGACCGTGTTACAATGAACTGGGACATTTTGCTACAGTATGAGAGGAATAAGATGTGGTTATTGAATTTACTACAAGAGGAGGAATGCAAGATTGTGACAGAACAAGCATGTTTGTCTGTACTTCAGCAAGGAAACAACACTGCAGATGTGATGACTAGTGTGCTGTCTGACCAGGAGTTGGTTGATGCTGTACACCGCACTGAACAAACTACATCAAATAGACCAAGAGGCTTAACAAAAGACTGCATTCCAGTTAAAAATTTGGAGGCCTTTCATGACTCCACCTGGTCACCCGAACAGGTACTACAGTCAGCTGTTTGGATTCTGACAGCTTCTGGTAGCTGGGTCCTGGATGACAGTGACCTGAAAGTATGGCAGTACACAAAAGATACAACTACTACCAACTCCATCGATCTACTAGCTGCTGGTCATTTTTCAGATTCAGTCTATTCTTTTTTTTGCCAGACAAAGCAGTGACTACTACTACTTTGCCTGACATTTCCACTGATGCTGCATCTTCCTTGACTGCAACCTTTACCAATGAGCCCCTTGCTATATAGAAACATAGAATTTGATTGCAGATAGGGACCACTTGGCCCACCTAGTCTGCCCATTTCCCTATCTGATGGATAAGCTGAAGATTCTAGTTAATCAATAGCTTACTTCCTCCTATCCCCCACTAGAATTGCCTTATGCCTGTTCCATGCATTCTTGAATTCTCCCACTGTTCCTGACTCCAGAACCTCCTCAGGAAGGCTGTTGCATGTATCTACAACCCTCTCTGTGAAAAAATACTTTCTAACATTACTTCTGAGCCATTCCCCCATCTTCAAATTGTGCCCCCTTGTTCTTGCACATCTCTTCTTCTGAAAAATATTACCCTCTTGAACTTTAATTCCCTTGAGTTAGTTGAAAGTTTCTATCATGCCTTCCCCCCTTTTCTCAAGGGTATACATGTTAAACTGCTTTGGTCGCTCCTCATTTGTCTTCTGGTGCAGACCCTGCACCGTTTTGGTTGCCCTCCTCTGAACAGCATCCACTCTGTCTAAATCTTTGCAGAGATGGGGTCTCCAGAATTGCATGCAGTACTCCCGGATGGGGTCTCACTAACTGTCTGTACAGAGGGATAACAATTTCCTCTTTTCTACTATTGATGCCTCTCCCTGTGCATCCCAGTATCCCCCCAGCCCTCCTTACTGCCTTCTCACATTGCTTGCCCACCTTTTGGTCATCTGAAGTAATTACTCCTAGGTCTCTTTCAATTTTTGTTGTTGTTATTAACTCACCCCCCCCCCACTGTGTACTCTTCCCTTGGGTTTTTGTTACCCAGATGCATTACCTTACACTGCTTTGCATTGAATCTGAGCTGCCACATATCTGACCATTCCTCCAACCTTGCCAAGTCCTATTTCATTCTTTCCACTCCACCTTGTGTATCAACCCTGTTGCAGATCTTTGCGTCATCTGCAAAGAGACATACCTTTCCTTTCAGGTGCTCTCCAATGTCACTTGTAAAGACATTAAAGAGGGCTGATCCCAGTTCTGAACCCTGCGGTACCCCACTAGTTTCCTTCCTTTCTTCACTGTGGACTCTGTTTACTATTACCCTTTTTTGTCCTGTTGTCCAACCAGATTTTTAGTCAGGCTACCACCTTGGGACCCACTCCAAGGCTAGCTAACTTGTCTATTAATCTTTTGTGTGAGACTGTGTCAAATGCCTTGCTAAAATCTAGGTAGGCCATATCCACAGACCCTCCCTGGTCAAACTACTTTGATCACCCAGTCAAAGAAATCTATTAGGTTCATCTGACATGACCTTCCTGCTGTGAAACCATGCTGTCTTGGGTCCTGTGCCCCACTAGCCTCTAGGTACTCAACAATTCTTTCCTTCAGAAGTGATTCCATCATTTTCCCTACCTAAGTCAAACTAACTGATCTGTAGCTTCCTGCCTCTGCCCTGCTCTCACTTTTGTGAAGTGGAATCATGTTTACCCTCCTCCAGTCCTCAGGTACCACCCCATCCTCCCATGATTTGTTACAGAGAGTAGTCAGTGGTGTTACTAGTTCTACCCTTAGTTCTTTTAGAATTCTTGGGTGAATCCCATCTGGCCCTATTGCTTTGTCCACCCTCAGTTTCAAGAGTTCTTTCAAAACTCTTTCTTCTGTGAATAGACTGGTATCAACCTCCCTATTCACTGTTTCTCCCTTGTTTGGTTTAGATATCTCCTCCTCCTCTTTCACTGTAAATATTGAGTAGAAATATTTGTCCAGTATCCCTGCTTTTTCACTGTCACCCTCTGCCCACATTCCCTCCCCTTTATTAAGTCTCTGTATCCCTCCCTTGGTCTTTCTTTGCTCCCTAATGTACCTATAAAAGGTTTTATCCCCCTTCTTAACAGAGTTAGCTATCTTTTCCTCAGTTTGTGCCTTTGCTATTCTGACTACCTTCCCTGCCTCCTTTTGCTTTAACTGATAAAGTTCTCTGTCCTGCTCCTTCTGTGTTTCCTTATATTTCCTGAATGCTATCTTTTTCTCCTTAACTATCCCTGCCACCTCTTTTGAGAACCATAGTGTTTTTTTATTTCTTTTTGTTTTATTCATTTGCTTCACACAAAGGCTTGTTGCTTCGGTGATGGCTGTTTTGATTGTTCCCCATTGTTCCTCCACCCCTCCTTCTTGCCCATTTTCTAGTGCTTTTCTGAGGCACTCTCTCAATTTCCCAAAATCAGCCTTCCTAAAGTCCAATAATCGTGTTTTTACATGGCTTTACTCTATGGCTGTGTTTATTGTGAACCACACTGTTTGGTGGTCACTTTTTCCCAAATGGCTACCCACTTCTAAATCTGAGATCCTTTCTTCTTCCCCATTTGAGAGTACCAAGTCTAAATATTGCTTCCTCCTGAGTGGGTTCCAACACTAGCTGTCTGAGGTATGCCCCCGTAGGGCATCAAGAATGACCCTACTCTTAGATGTGCCTGCAGCAAAGGTACTCCAGTTAACATCTGGTAGCTACCATTCCTGTCATTTCTTTCTCAGACACACAACCTGTAGACAGACCTTGTCTAAATGCAGATTGTAACCCTGACCTACGTTTGCATGTTACAGTTGGGGCAGAGGGGGTGTCTGGACCTTCAACTGATAACAGGCCTTGGAACAATGCCCATGGTCTACCCTTGGATGACCAGGCTTGGCCAAAGCAATGCTCAATTTTTTCTGGTCTACTGGAGAACCTATACCCCAGAAAAATACAGTGTGCATCATTTACAAAGGGGGACTAGAACTACCACAGGACAGGATTTATGTAGCAAGAACTTTATTGAAAGATTCACTGAGGTTTTCTGCTTCAGAAATATATTTATTTATTTCTTTATTATAAACATTTCAACAGTAGGGACACACAGAGCTGCAATAGCATGTTTCCAGGTGTGTCCCAGGAAGGGGGAATGTGAGTAACAACAGTAAGTACATGAAATATGCAGGAATGGTAGAACAAACATGGCTTAAACTACATAATATAAAAATATTACAAAAATTGACAACAATAAATCAACCATAGGAAGAACTGTACATGCAATAAATCATAGTAGATTAGACATACTTAATAATAGTTAAGACCACTTAATAAATCATATGTGCACCATCAAGGGATGTACCTATTTATAACCAGCTAAGCAGTAAAGAGCCAACATGAATATGCACAAGGAATAGAATAGCACAAGTGGGAGAAAGAAGGGCAGGCAAAAAGGAAATGGGCTACCCTGCCATTACAGGGTGTGTGAAGTCCCATGGATGGAAGGTCTGATGAGAAGTAGGTGAGTGAAGAGTGGAGCAGCATAGCTATAGACATTGGGAGAGAACAACAAAGGAGAGGAGTATGACAGTTTGATGGTCCAGACCTACCCTTTCGGGATGCGTGAACCCCACAAAGGGGAGGGACAGCAGGAAAATAGAGAGATAATAGGGTAGAAAAGGAAAGAAGAGCAGGCTGGAAAAGTGACAAGAACAGTAGTGATCTTGTGGTATAAAATGGGACAGGGAAGGAGTGGTGGACAAGGGTAAAATGAGGAGAAAATAGGAGAAGAGTGGAAGGAAGAATGAAAGAGAACAGCTGCAGTAGTTGTGGTATAAAAGAGGGTAGGGAAAGAATGGTGGACATAGGGAGAAAAAGGGGGAAGAAAATAGAAGGAGAATAATGTTAACCAAGGAGAGGAAAAATGGGGGAGAAAGTAGAAGAAGAGCAGGTAGAGAAGGAGGGTGGTGGTAAAGAGTATAGGAAGAAATAGCTGGTAGGAATAATACTGATTCAGGAGGGTGAGAGAGGGTCAGCTGCAGGAGCAGAAGGGCGATGCATAGTTACTAAGGAGACAGGTTAGAGAACTAGAAGACAGGGCTCAGCAAATATCTAATGGTAGTGAAATCCAGGTACTGGGGAAGTGGAAAGAGAAAGCAGATCTACCAGAAGAGGAAGTCTGAGGGGAGAGGGCGACGGTCCTAAAGAAGGAGTTGTGGAAAGCGTATAGAGGAGTAGGGGGAGTGAAAGGTGGGTGTGAAGGTAGGGTGGCAGAGAGCCAAGCAAGTACTTGCCAATCGTAGAAGCACAGTGAGCATGTCATCTGGCGCTAAGCGAGAGGGAGGAGAGGGAGGAGTAAAGGTCACAGTGGTGAGTATGGGGAGGACAGTCAATGGCAAAATGGCAGAAGGTGTTGAAGAGAGTATCCAGTCTGGTGAGGTTGGATTTAGGGACTGTGCAGTGGGCTATGTCTCCAAAGTCAAAAATAGGGAGGATCATATTTTGAACAATTTACCAGCTGGCAGGAAGGGGAAGGCAGTTGCAGTGTCTGTCTGTACAGAGCACCAAGCTTGGGGAGGAGCTTTGTGTGGATGGCATCCACATGCACAGCAAAGTGGAGGTTCTTGCAAAGTTATAGGCCAAGGTACTTGAAGGAGGAGACATCTTCAATAGAGGAACCATCTAGGGTGTGTAAAGGGGGGGGTCGCAGGCTTAGCAAGCCTCTGATTGGTGCCAAAGTTCATAGAGACTGTCTTTTTGGCATTGAGTGAAAGTTGGTTGTCACGAAACCAGCACTGGATATTGTTGAAATTCAGTTGGAGCTTGATCTCAATATTGGAAGTAGAAATACCGGAGACAAACAGGACAGTGCTGTCAGTGTACATGTGGATATTTGCAGTTGTGCAGACATTGAGAAGGTCATTAAGGAGATTAAAAAAAGTATAGGGCTGAGTACAAAACTTTGAGGGACTCCAGTGTTTATGGGGGAAGGGATTAACTTGCCAATCCAGAGAGACTGGGACCTACCCATTAGATAGGAGCAAAAACAAACAGTTGGCAGAGTCAGATAGACCATCTACATCAAGTTTACATAGGAGAAGGGTGCGGGCAATAGTGTTGAAAGCCTTGGCCAGGTCTACAAAGATGGCAGAGCTGATGCATCCCTTATCCATGCCACAGAGAATGGAGTCAGTGAGCCTTAGTAAGGAGGTAGCTGTGAAGTGGGTCTTCATGAAAACAGACTGAAATAGGGTTAAAAAGGAGGAAGAGTCAAGAAAAAAAGAAAATTGAGCCAGAGTCAAGGGCTCTTACATTTTAGCAAGGATGGGAAGTAGGGAAATTGAGTGGTAGTTGCTGGGGTTAGAGGTGTCCCCACTCTTTGGAAGAGGGATAATGGTAACAAGTTTCCAGGCTTGAGGGTTTGAAGCTGGAGAATAGGATAGGTTAAGGATAATGGAAAAAGGGAAGGCAAAAGTCTGGGCCGATAAATAAGTTTGGGGTCCAGACCATCTGGGCTTTTACCTTTGAGGGGGTTTAAGACTAACAGAGCTTGGAGGGTGTCAGCTGAGGAGACTGGTTGAAAGGAGAAGTGGGAGGAGGGTGAGGTGGAAGTTAACAGAACAGGGGAGGGAGATAGCGGGGGTAAGGAGACAAGTAGATTTGCAGCACAGGTGGTGAAGAAGGAATTGAATTTGGCTGCAACAGCTGGGGGCGTCAGAAATGGTGTGACCATCAGCCTGAAGGACAGGGGCAGGAGACTGGGTAGGGGGAGAACCGGGATTGTACAACCTTCCAGAATTTGGAGGGGCTACTGAGGTTCTCCTGGAAGGCAGAGTTGAAGTATTCTGCTTTAGCAAGATAGATGGCCCTGGTGCAGGAGTTTCAGAGGGAATGATAATTGAGTAAGTCCTTGAGGGCACTGAGCCTTTTGTGAGTCACCCATGCTCGACTGCGGACATGCTGGCAGGCCAGCAGCTCAGCAGATACCCAAGGGAGATAGGAGCAACAAACACTTGTCTTTCTAATAGGGGCATATCTGTCCCAGACATTTAGAAATTGCTTATTGAAGTAGGAAATGGCTGAATCAATGGAGAGGGCATGGGCCTAGTCAGTACTAGGGTGTTCAGCATGGAGGGCAGATAGATCAAGTAATCTGAAAGAACGGAGGAGAGGAAAGTTTGGCAGGGCTTTAGGCCTGTGAATTTTCTGCACACGGTAAACCATATGGTGATCACTTAGTGTGTCAGGGAGAATACCTGCAGAGACAACTCCATGGGAGTGCGATGACAGCACCCAGTCAATCAGGGAAATGATTACCTGAATTGAGATTTTGGTGCAGATTAGGATCAGATATGAGCTGCTTTAAATTGAGGGAATAGATGAGTTCCAGAGTTAGAATGATTTTTCGCTAGCTAGTTGATATTCAAGCCACCAAGGATGTATAGTTCCCCAGATGAGGATTGGGTGATAAGAGAGGAGAAAAGGTCAGTGACAATAGCGAGTGAGGTGGAGGAAATGTTGGCAACAGTAGACTCCATCAACAAAGATGGGAAGGGAGCAGGGAAAGGACAGCTTTAATAACAGAAGTTCATAAGCAGAGGGGGAAGAGATGGAGAGGAAGACAGTAATAAATGGAAGTAGAAATGTAGATGGCAACACCCCCACCCCTGGTTGAATGATCTTGATGGATAATGGAGTAGCCAGGGATGGAGATGAAAGTGTCAGGGATTTTAGCAGTGAGCCATGACTCAGTGATAACGAGAACAGAGGGCTTCAGGCTAACCATAAGTGGTTGAACCAGGTCAATCTTGGGGAACAGACTCCTGATATTGAGGTGGGCAATTTTCAGTCCTTTAGGGAGGACATATGAGAAAGAGGGGGAAGGACCAAGATTAGATTCTACATTTGGGGAAGAGGGGGAAGGACCAGGATTAGATTCTACATCCCCTGCTGAAAGTAGCAATATTATAAGTAGTTTGGAAGGGAAGGGTATATGCCTATGAGGAAGATAGGGAGAGCAAGGTTGGGGGAATGGGGACTGCCTTAGTGACTGGTAGCAGGGGGAGAGAGTGAGGCAAAGAGAAGCTGCGTGAACTCCAGAAGAGCAAAGGAGTGAAGCACAAGGGAACCAAGGAGAGTTAAAAAGTGGTTGGAGGCAAGAGTTAGGATATGTGGGGGAGGGGCCAAATGGGCAGAGGGTAGGCAGTGTAAGGGATGGGAGTGATGTTGGGGGGAGGGATGCTGAGATGAATAGAAGGGGTTAGATAGCGAGGGATAGGAGGAGCATGGTAAGATTGAGTAGAGTAAATAAGGAAGAGAGGGAGAAATCCTTCCTTGGTAGGGGAGGGCAGAGATAAGAAATAGAAGTGGCTAGGGACCAGTAAGAATAAAGTGGAAAATTGCAGGAGAGAGTACTGCAAAAGCTGCAGAGTGCAAATGGACAGAGATAGAACCTTGAATGAGACAGGAAGCAAAGAAGGAAAAAAAGTATCACAGTTTGCAGGAAATAGGCAACTAGTGTACCTAGTGGCTAAACACTATAACCAACTAATGATAAAGAGGGGAGATAAGTTCGGAGCCAGTTCAAGTTGATGATAGCTGCATGTAGTACTGCATGTGACCTCAGGATGCACAGGAGTAGCACTCTGCAAAGGTAAGCAGCATATTAACTGGCTGGATGGCCTAATGGACTAGAGAGCTACCTAAGGATGGTGTAGACACCTGGAGGCATCAGTTTAAGGCCTGCTCCAGGAAAGTACCATGTAACTAAAAAAACAAGAGATAAAGGGTTATGGGATCAGGGTGAGAGGTGGAGACTACAACAAAGGGAGAGATACAGTGTGGGATTGGAAGGCGTTGCTAAAATGTTATTGGGTAGGATTAGGAGTGGAAATTAAGCCGATAAGGAGGAAACAATAGTATTAAAAGTAGAAACAGCAGCATAGCTGAGTAAGCACAAACATAAAAATATAGAATTACAAAAAGTTGAAACACAGCACAGCTGAGCATAAGCATCAACAGCTAATAGGAAGAGCCATTAAGACAATTTATAAGTCAACTGTGTAAGCACTGGCTGTATGGCAGTAGATACAAGTCATGCAACTAAGCCTAGGCTATAAAAGATAGAACAACAAACAGAGCTTAATAAACAATATAGAAACAATGAAGTTACCCAGCAGGACAATTATTTTAATCTAAGCTCCTCTCACTTCAATTAACAGAGTTTAAACAAAAATATAGAAGCTATGAAAGAAACCCAGCAGGACAGTTAAATATAACATGAGCTCCACTCCCTACCATGCTGGCCCAATGAACAGGGACCCTTACATTGTGCTTATGGAAACATTGGACTCTGAGCATTTAACATGTCATGGGGCAGAGGAAGGGGGCTGAGAAAATTTAAAATATGGAAACTGGACAGCTGATTATTGCAGGAGTGTATCACTGGGTAGTTTTATCAAAAATGAGCATACAGTAGTAGCCACACACATGGCCAGATATATCGCAAAATTTCTAAAGAGCTTATCTCTGCTGCCCCTACTGTGTAAGCCGAGGAGGCTGAAGATTTCTCTAGAAATATCACAGAAATTTCAGGAACTATTTGGCCATGTCTTTGGCTGTGACTGTACTAAAAATAACTGATAAAGTCCAGAACCAGATCGGGATAAGCTTATTAGAGTATCAGGTCTCCTGCAGCTCCAGTTAATTAAAAAAAGAAGTTCATTCAGTAGATCATTGATTTACATTGCAGGGGGAGGTCAGGGAACAGATAGGAGAGACACTCTTGCCCCCAGGTAGATGGCAAGTAACGTCCAGTACACAGCAATTTTTCCATTTCAGGGGGAGTCACAGAACAGTTAGAAGAGACTATCAACCCATGTGCAATTGACCTCCTGTGCATATATGCACTTATTCATACTGGTGACTCCAATTATGATGTTAGTTTTAAACAAGTTTATAGCTTGGATAGATTCTGGAAGCAGCATAATCAATTAAAGGATTAAAGGATACCCACTGTGACTTCCATTTTTGGTGGTCCCACTCACCAGGCCTACTGTCTGAACTATTACAGTATTACTTTGGAATGAGAGAGTAAACATTCAGGACATAATGTGCTGGCTTAGGCACCGTTTGGATTGGGGGTTTGAAAATTAAGGTTAAATTATTACAAACTGACCATGGAGCTTTGCACTTAACTAGCAGTTTTTTCTAGATAGGAATAAAGGCATGTTGTTTTATGCAGGACAGCCTAAATCATATTTTAAGTGTGGCTCTAGGAGCCATTTGAGTAATGCCTGTGATAGTGCCCATTGCACTCACTGTCTGGATTGTGGGCATCTTACAAAGGATTGTAAAAATACTTTCAAATGTAATTAATATGAAACAAGAGGTCATCCTTTTTCTAAATGTCCCTGGACCATGCAAAATGGGGGGGGCAGTATGTCTCAGGAATACCTTGTTGGTCAAGCATAACAACAGGGTACTGCTAGGGCCTCTGAGAAGCATACAGAACAAATCATAGTTATAGCTCAGGTACACCCCAAACAGCAGGAGGGTCCCCCCTCTGGTCAGACCTTTCCTGGTCCCTTGAATGAGATATCCCCTGACTTGACTAACAATTTAAATGTTATGGAAGCAGAGATGGAAGATGTTTTTGTGCTCTGGCACTGACCTGACCATGGTTCTTGTGCAGACCTCCACTCCTGTTACCCAAATGTCTCCCTGATGACTTTGAGATAGTTCATACAAAAGGGAAAAAGAAGAGCTCAAGATCTGACACATCACATTCCCCTAAAGGAAGAAAGGGGGCAGTATCTCTACAAAAGAAGTATAGTGTGCTGAGGCATGGCAGAGATTGGGTCAACACTAAGGGAGAGATGAGGGGGGCCTCTGAGGATTCTTCAAGTTCAGTCTTCCATGCATGATTTTTCCTCAGATTTAGAGGACCCTCCTACTGAGGCTGTAGACCCAAAGAAACAAGAGAGCGTGATGAAGTCCTCTGTTAAGAAAAATAAAAATTGATAATGTTCTCCCCCACCACCCTTCTTTCTCATGGGATCCCTCACAACCATTACACTCCATGTTAACAGCATTTAAAGTTATAGAAAACACCTAGCCATTTTTACAACTTTGTTGGCTTGTGAAGCTAATATCCTTTTATTACAGGATGCTAGATTGAAATCTCATTTTGAATTATCACAGGCAAGCAAACTTTGGACAAAGGGCCCCACTTTCTGGTCAGTGGGTCCTCACATGTGTGATAGGGTGGGGATCCTTTTATTGGGCACAGAATTTCAAGCTACTAAATTGATAGATGTGCAGCCTGGTAGGGCCCTCCTACTTGATGTCTCTTACCGAGGAGAAAGACTCCGTATTATAGTTATTTATTCAACCATATCTCTACACATCCCGACTGGTTATCTGGGGTGGTGATTTTAACCGTGGGATTAAAAGAGCCGACGGGGTTGAAAACTACCAAAATGTTTTGTGACTTGAATAGTTAATATAAAAATGTGCAGAAAGCTTCCTTACAAGATGCATACTGGGTTATACACAAAACAGGTGGACATACCTTTACTAATGGAGCATTATCTACCAGAATAGATTTTCTTTTTTTGTCACCTTTATTTTCAGTTTCTAACTTACACACCTGGAATACCGAAATTTCGGATCATAAAATGATAATCTGTGCATTACAGTGGGATAATCTCCACACAAATGGGAAAGGGCCATGGAGACTTAATATGCAACATTTGACAGATACTAGCCTTCTTCAGAAATGGCATATGCTGTGGATGGCTCGGTTGTCTGTGGTTTGTCTTTGTGATGATATTAACTCCTGGTGGGATGACAGTAAATAGGATTTTTGGGAAGTATTTCAATCTGTCTCTGGACAATCAGATAATGCAAAATATATAGCATATTTAAAATTAAGAGGCACCTTTCATAAGGTGATCTCTAGAGCTGAAACACATGGAATAGACTGTTCCTCTTTGATTTCTAAATTAATTTCAGACATGTGCACTACTCAATATGATGGGGAAAGTCTTTACGTCAAGAAAAACAATTTGGCACTCAGAATAAAAAATAAATATATGACCCCTTTCCTGATTTTAAAAATCGAGATCACAGTAGAATAATGCATAGAGTGATGAACATGGACATACATTTCATACCAAAGGAAGTGTATTGAATGAGGTCAATAGATATCATGTTACTACTTTTGGCACTAGCCTGGATGTCATTGTAGATGATGAATTTTTACAAAATATTCCCATACCTGCTCTGTCTACATCTGAACAAACTAAACTGATAGATCCCATCACAGTACTGGAAACTGAGAATAGTACAGACACTCTTAACAAGAACATGGCACCTGGCACTGATGGTTTACGTACAGAATGTTATAATCTTTTAAACACCAATTGCCCCCCTCCCCTTTTAGCAGCAGTATATAATCATTGCTTATAGGAAGGAACTATGTCTAGCACTATGAAACAGGCACTTTTGATTTTTATCTATAAAAGGGGGGATAAATCACATTTAGGTAACTGGAGTCTATTCAGCCTTTTAAATAAGGACTATAAAATCCTTACTAAAATATTGAGGGACAGAATGACTGTTGTAGCTAATAAATTGATTATTCCCCTTAATCTTGTACACTTCAATCAAGGCAGACACAGGATAACCTGATTTTGCTTAGGGAATTATTTTACAGTGGGCATAATGCCCTCCTTAAGGAATTTACTTTAAGTGTGGACCAAGAAAAGGCTTTCAATAGACTTACTCATGATTATGTTTTAGGGTGTTAAAGCATTATGGCTTGCCTTCTATGTTTTCCCAATGGATTAAGTGTCTGCATAATGATGCTTTAATTACCCATCTCATAAATGGATGGCTAGGACATCCTGGCACTTTTCGAATGGGGGTCAGACAGGGCTGCCCCTTAGCCCCATATTGTATATCTTTGGGTTGGACCCCCTGCTGTGCAACATAGACTTGAATCCTGATATTAGGGGAATTTTAGTGACTCTGAAATCTTCACCACTTAAAATCATGGCATACACAGATGACATAGTTCTCCTGATTTTGTATGAGGCATCGGGTCAGTGGTCAAAAACACCTTAGACACCTTTTCTTCACTATTGGATTCATGGGTGAATTATGAAAAAAGTTGAGGTTTCTACTAGGAATCACAGCTCTGACTTACCCCCATGCTATTGCCTCTATTAAGTTGACATAGCTGTGTTAAAAATTTGGGGTATTACCTATGGGTCTCCAGACATGGTGGAATTGAATTGGAATGCCTGTGTACAGATGGTAGAATCAAGAATTAACAGTTGGAAATCCAAGTCTATTTCTAAATGAAAACAGATCTTGTTGATCAAGGCATTACTATTGCCTATCTTTTTGTATGTACTCTAGGTTATATATTCCCACCTCCCCTAAACTGGAAAACTCATCTGTATATTGTTTTTTTTTTTTCAGGCTCTTTGGGGCAATCATCTCAACCCTGTTAAAATTATTATTACTTATAAGCCAAAAAAGCAGGATGGTTTGTGAATGGTCAATCTGGTTGTTTTTTTTTTTATTTTGGTTTCTTTTAAACATCCTAATATGATTTGATCTGGAGCTTTAGATGAATGGCTGTCATACTATGTTCTTTATTGGAAACACAAGGCCTTAAAATCTATAAAGAAACCTTGCACCATACCAAACTACATTTTGACTGCATTTAAAAAAATAAGGACATGAAGGATACAGTATGATGTGATGCTTACTATTACCAGGAAGCAATTATACTCGAGCATTTTGACAACTTACTTTGGCAGTGACGTATATTTTTCTTTTTGTCCTGAAGTTATGACACATACAGTATTACAACACTTAACCCAAAAATTCCAACTTATGTGGGGGATATTTTGTGGCTTAGTCTTCATGACTGCTTAAGGGTACAGCATTCCCATAAGCACAAGCAGCTGAGTGATAGGTATTGCACCAGAGAATGGTGCAAGACTGTTTGGAAATGCAAGAACATTTATATTTCCAGTGTCCTTATATCACTCATTTTGACTTTATGCTGCAGCACACTGGAAGGAGCCTTTGTTTCACAATCTTACTTACAACAAATTGATACTAGGTGTCTTTTCTGCTCCTTGGCATAGATGTAATACAACTACACTGCAACTTGTTAGGAGCTTTACTGATGTATTACATATGGCAAGCTAGGTGTTCATGGGTCATACTACATAAATATGTGTTTTATCAGGAAATATTGACAAATGTGGGATGAGCCCTTACTACTATATATACAAGGGACTGTTTGCTCTATGTAGAGTCAAAGGTACAACTTCTTTGGAAAAATTGTAATAATGTTATGGTATAGTACATTCTACAGTTGAATAATTTTACCTCACAGCCTGTACAGAGGTTGTATTCTCATTATTTCCTTGCTTTATAGCACAGGTCATGATATTGACTGTTTTCTTTTTTTTTTTTTTTTTTTTTGTTAAGTAATTTCCTGGCTCATTTTTTGTATGTTTTGATTTCCTCAAATAAAAACCCCCTTACTCTTGGAAGAGGACACTGTGGTCTTGTTTCCAAGATAGCAGACCTGGAGGCTACAGAGCATGGAGCACTGCAGCAGACTGGGGAACAGTCCTCCTAACCAGCCAGTGCAAACCAGGAGAATGAAATTCTCTTTACTAGCCCTGAGAAAACGTTTCTCAACCTGAAAATGTGATGGACATAGGTGACAAAATAGACACTATAGAAGGTGATACTGACATGTTGGATGTTACTGTTGACAGTGATATAGCAGATGCAGAAGAACAACTTGAAAGAAATGTATCTGAGAGACACAAACTTTTGTTTAATACACTGGCTGAAGATGATAACAATATAACAAAATAAAGGAAGCACTGAAAAACAAGAGCACCTCAACTCTCCCCTGAGAGTTCTCCATTAAATAAACAGCCAGAATGCACTGAAAGACCATCTATTGTTTTTTGAATCATGTAAAATTTTATTAAGTTTATCCAGTATCATAAGCCATGAAAACAGCCCTCATACACCATGTATACAACATAGTCAGACATGCTCAATACATAAGTAGTTATTCTCAAAGTTTAGTAAGTTACCTACAAATTTTGCACTGCAGATTGTAAACTTTAGGAGGATATTTCTTAGAGCAGGTATAACTTATATATCCCTTCAGGCTACATGATATAACTCTCACACAGTAGGAGAGCCAGTTGTCATAGTCCTTCTATCTAAGTCTAAAAGTTGTCCCAGCCTAATCTCAGGGTTCCAAACACTGTCATCAGCCATCAAGCAATTCGGACGTCTACAAAGACCATCTATTTGTGGTAAAACAGAGGAGCCACAAAGTATACCAGCTAAACAGTTGGAGCTTGGTGATCAGCTGCACACCAAACATCAAAGGCCACCGATGTCAGTTAGTAATAGAATGAAAGACGCTTTTGGTGTTATTAACCACCAAACTGAAGTACAAGCTTGGTCACTAGCATGTGCACTGAGAGCTGCTGGATGGATTAGAATCATAGATTGAAAATGGATACCTGACCCTGAATGGGACATTACATGAAACCACAACTGGAGTTTCCCAAATCCATGGAGCCTGTTAAGCAGTGGGGCAATGAAGTTAACAAGTAGGAGATGTAGACATTGAGTGCTTCAAAGAGCACACAAATAACTTTTAATCACTTACAATGGGTGGGTGAACAACAATAGAAGAGTACTGATAAAAGGAAAAAAATAAAGACTAAAAATGCAGCATACTCAGATCTATGAGTAAACTGGGGGAGTAGCTCATCAAAGCAAGAGCTAAATGATAATGATCCTGAAAAACTGCATTCGGAAAGTGCTGCATTACATACTAGTAGTACTGACTCTTCACAGAAAGCTGAAATGCACACTGATAATAGGGAAATAGAGTAGCAGCAAAACAATGATGAAAATAAAAAAAAACCAAGGAAAATGAAACAAAGCAAGTAAATAAGGATGCAATAGGAAATAATACCACTGACTTTCACCACAAAACCGAACTGCACATTTCAACAGGGATAATCAAGGAAAAGCTTCTTTCAAGAGATAAGAAGGAATACTGAATGAATATTTCTGCTCAGTATTCACAAAAGAGGAGGGGGAAGTGCCTAATCCAATTAACAGAAGCACTCTTGATGGGGGGGTCAATCCCAGTCCTTTCACAGAAGAAAGGGTTCTGCAAGAACTCCTAAAACTGAAGGTGGACAGAGCAATGGGTCCTGATGGAATTCACCCCAGAATTCTAAAAGAATTAAGGGAGGAACTAGTGAAACCACTGGCTACTCTTTTTAATAAATTATGGGAGGATAGTGTGGTACCCGAGGACTGGAGGAAGGCGGATGTGATTCCCCTTCACAAAGTGTGGTCCAAGACAGAGGCAGGAAACTACAGACCTGTCAGTCTGACCTCTGTGGTAGGAAAGTGATGGAGTCACTTCTGAAGGAAAGAATAGTCAGTACCTAGAGGCCAGTGGAGCACAGGACCCAAGGCAGCATGGGTTCACAGTGGGAAGGTCATGTCAGACAAATCTAATAGATTTCTTTGACTGGGTGACCAAAGTAGTAGACCAGGGAGGGCTGTGGACATGGCCTACCTAGACTTTAGCAAGGCATTTGACACAGTCCCACACAAAGATTAATAGTCAAATTAACCAGCCTGGGAGTGGGACCGGGGTGGTAGCCTGGGTAAAACATTGGCTGGACAACAGGACACAGAAGGTAATTGTAAATGGAGTCCATTCTGAAGAAAGGGGGTTACTAGTGGGGTACCGCATGGGTTCAGTATTGGGTCCAGTCCTTTTAATGTCTTCATCAGTGACATTGCAGAGGGACTGGAAGGAAAAGTATGCCTTTGCAGATGACACAAAAATCTGCAATAGGATTGATACAAGGAGGCGTGGAAAGGATAAAAGGGACTTGGCAAGGTTGGAGGAATGGTCAGAAGTATGGCAGCTGGATTCAATGCAAGAAGTGCAAAATAATGCACCTTGAAACAAGAACCCAGGGAAAAATACAACGGTGGGGAGGTAGTAACAACAACAAAAAGGAAAGGGACTTGGGGTAATCATATCAAATGACCTTAAGGTTAGAAAGCAATGGAGAAGGCAGTAGGGAGGGCTGGGGAATACTGGGATGTATAGGGAGAGGCATCAGCAGCAGAAAACAGGAAGTTGTTATCCCTCTGTACAGACAGTTGGTGAGACCCCATCTGAGTACTGTGTCCAGTTCTGGAGACCCCATCTCTGCAAGGACATAGACAGGATAGAGGCAGTCCAGAGGAGGGCAACTAAAATGGTGCAGGGTCTGCAAGAGAAGCCATATGAGGAGAGACTAAAGGAGCTTAATATGTATACCCTTGAGGAAAGAAGGGAGAGGGGGGACATGATAGAAACTTTTAAGTACCTCAGTGGAATCAACAAAGTCCAAGATGGTAGCATTTTTCAGAAAAAGAGACTTGCAAGAACAAGGGGACACAATTTAAAGATAGAAGGAGGGTGGTTGAGGGGCAATGTGAGGAAGTATTATTTCACAGAGAGGGTAGTGGATGCATGGAACAGCCTTCCTGAGGAGGTTGTGGGGTCTAAAACTGTGGGAGAATTCAAGAATGCATGGGACAGACATAAGGCAATTCTTGTGGGGGGGTAGGAAGAAATAGGCTGTTGGTTAACCAGGATCTGCGGCCTATCCTGTAGGTAGGGAAATGGGCAGACTAGATGGGCCTAGCAGTCCTTATCTGCCATCAAAGTCTATGTTTCTATAATGTAACACAGCAAGCAGATGAAAGGAGTCAATGTCATAGTTTTATGAAGTCTCACACTAAAATGAACATTCTACAGGATACTAAAGAAAGTACAGAAGCACATACGAGTCAAATATTGATTCTGACCACAGTCACTTTCAGACAATGGAACTAATAAGAATGATTCTGAGTCCTTAAGTGTGCCCCCAACCAGATTTGCTGATCTTTTTAACAGATCAGAGCCTGCTCCTAGAAGGAATGCAGTTAGACTCAGATACGAAGGAGGAATGGACCCAAGATCTTACCGCATTTTTGTAGGTAGAACATTATTGAATGAATCCATGAGATTTATGGCTTCTGAAATGTATGCTCTAATACATATTTCAGGAGAAGACAATGTTCATATTAATTTCAGATCCCCTCAAGGCTTGAAGAGATTTTGGTACAAATAAAATCAGGTTAAATTTTCACCACTAAGGACTCTGTTTATCACAATACCACTCACTAAGCCTGTGGTCAAATATGTTACAATAATGTTTCATGATGAAGGGGTTCATGTTGGAGATATTATACACTGGCTACAGCAGAGATGTGTAGTTCTGAGTCCTCCTGAAATAATTATTGATTCTGAATTAATATGGACTGGTGGGTGGCATTTCAAAGTAAAATTAAGGCAGAATTAAGAAGGCATACTTCACCTTCCAAATATTATTTTTCTTGGTCAAGATTGTTTTTTTTTTTTTTATTATTCTGGACAGCCCAAAGCATGCTACAAGTGTGGAGCATGCACACAATTATCAAATGTATGTGACAAACTCAGATGTGGGCTATGTGGTGACTTTGGTCACAGAAATCTTCAGTGTGCCAATCATTCCAAATGTAATCTATGTGAAGAACACTGACATATTTTTCAGAATTGTCCAAGGTCCTCCCATAATAGGCCAAGTGAAATTAATCAAGAGGACCTAATCAAGAAAGTACAACAGAGAGGTGTGGTCCTGGATGCAGACCAGAAAGAAACCCCTAATATGACATCTACAACAGATTTGCAACAACAGTCACATATCACAGAACAACTTTGTAAGGAGACTGATTAACCCCAACACCAACAAAAGCCCACTACACAGGTTATGAAGGAGACCACAGATATTAAAGAATGATCAATAGCATAAAATCAGGAGGCTACAATAGACCCCTTACTTCAACCTGTGAGCTACCAGTCACTGGCAGAAAATGAAGTAGGGGAATCCTCTGGAATGCTACCACCACAAGGCTGGACAGTACTTAACACTAGAAGATGTAGTTTCAGACAACCAAAATCATCACAGGAAAAATAAGAAATAGAGATTGAAAACAAATTCAAAGTGCTCACCAGAAATAATTGGAGAGACTCAGATGCAGGAGACCTGGCCTCGGATGCCTCATTCCCACACTTTGGGACCCAAAGTAATGAAAAGAAACACAGTGAAGGAGAGAAAAAGAACAAAAGTAATGAGATCAACTTGAACACACTTTTAACATCCTGATGGCGCCATTTTCATTAGCTTTCCTAAATGTCTGCAGTTTAAGGAACATGAAAAGAAGATAAGCTGTTTTTTCACTCTTACATGACTTTAATCTGGATATTGTATTTTTACAAGAAACATGGATGAATTCCATTTTTTCCTGCAGCAGACTAAGAGGAATTAGGTTTGAGAGCCATCTTACTGGTCATTTGGAATTGATAAAGCAGATGGGATTGGCATTCTATTTAATAGACAAGGGTTTAAACTTCATAAACTGATAGACCTAATTCCAGGAAGGTAAGTTATACTAGATGGAATATGATGTAGTGAATCTAGTAGGTTTATTGATATTCACGCGCCTCAAGAAAGAGCTGACAGAGTGAAGCTGTTTGAAACAATACAACCATATTTAGCAACAGCTATGAATATGTACATGGAAGGAGATTTGAACTGTACCCTGGAGGTAGATATTAGGAATGCAAGTGAAATTATTGTGATTCTGTTGCTTTGAAGAAATGTATAAATGTGTCTGAATTAACAGGCTGTTTTGAATATTTAGGTAAGGGGAAGGATATACCTATGTAAGAGGGACACTGACCACCAAGATAGACATTATTTTTATTTCAAAACATATACAGGTTGTGAGCACAGAAACAGTTTCAATCAAATTCACAGATCATCTAATGGCTAAAACAATAGTAACTATTGACACTGGTTTAAGATACCGAAAACTAGATGGAAATTAAATATAGCACGTTTGACTGAACCAGAGGTTAAAATGGATATATATCAAATCTGTTAGTAGCAAGGTGTTCCATTTTTAGTTTATATGAAGATGCAGGTCAGTGGTGGGAAGAGGCTAAAATAGATGTAAAACAATGGTTTCAAAAACTAGTTAAATTATAAGCAAGAGAAAAAAATTAAATATCTGAGTTTAAGGCCTCAGTTGCATAAACTATTAACTGCCGGATATCAAACAGGAGAAGACCTTAATGAACAAATAACAAATGTAAAAAAGGAAATGAAGCAATATCAATATGATAGATCACTCTCTTAACAGGTAGAACTTATTTATAGGGAACAGAAAATCCCATATTCTGACCCATATTTCGCTTGTAAGGAGAGGAAAACTGCTTCTAGTTTTATAAGTTTAAAGAATACTCATTGGAACATAGTATCAGATATGAAGGATATTAAACACATAGTGGAAGATTACCTGGAAATGTTAAGTCAGAGCCCTCAAGTGAGTCAACAAAATATAAATGATCTGAAAGATGTGAAATTAGAAAGTACCTATAATGTGGGTGATTCTAATATAACAGATCCTATAAATGAACAAGAAATATTTTATTGTATCAAAACATTGAAATCATGTACCTCAATAGGTTGGGATGGTTTGCCTAATGAATATTATAAAGCATTTTTGGAAAAATTAGCAGTTTGCTTAACAAAAGTCTTTATGTCCTTTTTCTACCAAAATACCATTCTAGCTACCTTTACTAAAGGTTTAATATTTTTTCTGTTTAAATCAGGAGATAAAAAACTGCTACAGAACTGAAAGCCAATATGTCTATTTTCCTTATTTTAGTCTGTTGGTAACTGGGTAAGGCCCACTAGGCACAAGTGCCTGTTTTCAGGGGCGACCTGGGAGCACTGAACAGTTAAGTGACTTGCTCAGAGTCACACAGTATGCAAGTGGAGGTTGTGAGAATCAAACCCAGGGCTGGTCTGCTGGATGTATGAAGCTCTTTTATAGTTCATCACTCTAACCACTAGGCTATATTGCTTAACTAACATTTTGCAAACAAGGTTATGAACAATAGCAAACTGCTTAATAAATCCAGTTCAGATGTGTGCACTTTCACGCAGAAAGATACAGAGCAATCTATTCATAATACATGAAGTTTATGAATATTGTCAGAGGGAAAAGGTAGATAGACTCTTACTCTTACTTGACCAGAGTAAGGCCTTTGACAAAGTTATTCATAATATTTTTTAGTTCAAGTATTAAGGAAGTATGGAATGACTTGGTAACAATATTAAATAGCATGGTGTTAATAGCACAAGGATGCCCATTAAATCCACTGTTGTGTATGTTTCCTATAGATCCTTTTATCAGGAGATTAATAGATAATAAAATAATGGAAGGGAATACAGGAGTTCAGAAAGGAGACTTAATAAAAATCATAGCTTATGCAGATGATTTATGCAAATTATTTAGAAATGAACAGTGCTGTTAGAATGCTTGAAGAATTGACAGCATATTCAAACATATCAGGAGCACAGTTAAATATGGAAAAAAGCAAAAGCTTACACCTGGGACCACATGATCATAAGTGATCACATCTTGTGGGTATAAAACTCTCAAAGGACCCCCTTAAGGTCTTAGGAGTTAAATATGGGGAAGGAGACAAAACCCAACTTAATTGGGAGGAATCCTTGAAAACCTGCAAGCAAAAAATTGCTAGATGGAAAAAGTGGAAACTCTTTAAATGGAACATCCTGAAAGAAACAAGCAACATAGAAACTGAGAAAGCAGTTAATGACTTTGTACTTAATACTGTCACCCTAAATGACCCCGATTTTAAGAATTGTAGACCAACTAAGAGAGGATTAGTAATTCAACAACAAATAAAAAAATACCTTGAAAATGTGGGACATATTATGGCTCTGATCCCATGGAAAACTAAGTGTAAGAGGGAATAATAAACATAAAACAGTGGTCAGAGGATTCCGCTGACAGAACTGAACAGTGAACTGGAGCAGAGCCGAAGATGGAGCAAGATTTTCATCTCAAGGAAGTGGCATCTTAGCAGTCAACTCAGCAAGTGTGGAGCAGTACAAGGAGGCAGTGAAAGGCACAAACAGGTTTTATTTCCCCCCCACCTGCTGTCACAGAGTGTGGAAAATAATCTCAGATGAGGCGAGTTGTCAGGATTTAAAACACACTTTGTGACATGTATTTACAAATTCAAATAATGTAAATAAAAATAAGAAAGAAAATAATGCAAAATAAATTATCACTTTACTTCAGTGGTTTCTTGCACAACATAATTATATAGAAACATAGAAGTTGACGGCAGATAAGGACCGCAAGGCCCATCCACTCTGCCCATTTCTTTTTCTACCTTATAAATGTGCCATCGGCCTTTGCTCTGTCAGTGGCCTATCTATTCATAGTCATTTGTATTGCTCCCTTATGCCTATCACATGCCTGTTTGAAGCTCTGCACTGTATTCATAGCCACCACTTCTTGTGGTAAGCCATTCCATGCAGCTACCACCCTTTCTGTGAAAAAGAATTTCCTCACATTCCCCCTTAATTGGCCCCCCTCTAATCTCATGCTGTGTCCTCTTGTCCTGCTATTTTTCTTACATTTAAACATGTTAGACTCTTTCACCTTGTTAATGCCCTTAAGGTGTTTGAATGCCTCGATCATATCACCTCTCTCCCTCCTTTGCTCAAAGGTATACATATTGAGCTCTGTTAATCTGTCTCATATGTCTTCTGATGCAGTCCTGCACCATTTTGGTTGCCCTTCTCTGGACTGCCTCAATTTGGTTAATGTCCTTGTGAAAGTGTGGCCTCCAATACTGCGCACAGTACTCCAGATGGGGCCTAACCAGTGTCTTGTAAAGAGGGATTATTACCTCCCTCTTACGACTTGTGATACCCCTACTAATACACCCTAACACCCCCCTAGCCTTACCTACTGCTTTAGAGGTCTGCTTGGATGATTTCATGTCATCGGTGGTGATGATGATGCCCAAGTCTCTTTCTTCCTTTGTGACTGCTAGCAACTCCCCTCCCAGCCTATAGGTGGCTTCAGGGTTTCTCTTCCATGTGTGCATGATTTTGCACTTCTTTGCATTAAATCCCAGTTGCCACTCTTCTGACCATTTTGCTAGTTTATCCAGATCTCTTCTCATTCTGCCCACCCCATCTGGATCACCTACTCTGTTGCAGATCTTGGTGTCATCTGCAAACAGACAAGCCTTACCCTCTAGTCCATCTGCAAGGTCACTAATGAAGATGTTGAAGAGGACTGGCCCCAGGACTGATCCCTGAGGTACCCCACTTGTGGCTTGCATCTCTTCTGACTGTGTACCATTTACCACCACTCTCTGTTTTCTGCCCGTCAACCAGTTTGCCACCCAGTTGACCAACTTCTGACCCACCCCGAGCCTACCCAGCTTATTTATCAATCTTCTATGTGGAACAGTGTCAAAAGCTTTGCTGAAGTCAAGGTAGGCAACATCAACTGCTCCCCTTTGGTCCACCACTCTGGTTACCCAGTCAAAGAAATCTATGAGATTAGTTTGACAAGACCTTCCTTTTGTAAACCCATGCTGTCTTGGATCCTGTGCCCCTATGGATTCCAGGTGTTGCACTATCTTTTCCTTAAGGAGTGCCTCCATAATCTTGCCCACTACTGAGGTAAGACTGTCTGGTCTGTAGTTCCCCGCCTCCCCCCTGCTACCACTCTTGTGGAGCAGGATCACATGATCCCTTCTCCAGTCTTCTGGGACCTCTCCTGTGCTCAGAGACTCACTAAACAGTTCTGCTAATGGCTCTGCTAGTTCCACCTTTAGCTCCTTAAGTACCCTGGGATGTATGCTATCAGGTCCCATTGCTTTATCCACCCTGAGCTTAGCAAGCTCTTGTAGGGCCTTTCTTTTTGTAAAGGGAGTAGTGCTCACCTCCTCCCCCCGTGTCCATGATGCTGAGCTGTGGGCCCTGCCCTACTTTCTCTTCAGTAAATACTGAGCAAAAGTATCTATTTAGGATAGATGTCTTTACAGGGTCCTCCTCCTCACATGCTCCCTTTTCTCCATTAAGCTTAGCAATACCCACTCTGGACATTCTCCTTTCACTAATGTGTCTATAGAAAGTCTTGTCACCTTCTTTAACTGTTTGTGCTACTGTTTCCTCAGTTTGGGACTTTGCCTGCCTTACTGCCTTCTCTGCTTCCCTTAGGGCAGTTTGGTATGCCTCCCTATCTTCATCCCACTGTGTTCCCTTATATTTCCTGAAGGCCAGCCTTTTGGCTGTGACCTTTTCTGCTACTGTATTTGAGAACCAAAGTGGTTTCCTTCTTGTTTTGCACTTCCTTTTCTGTCTAACACAATGGGATGTTGCTTCAAGTATTGCATTCTTAATGCTTGCCCAATTTGCCTGTACCCCCTCACCTGTGTTTCTTTTTGCCAGGGCTAGCTTAACTCTGTTGGCCGTCTTATCAAAGTCAGCTCCTCTGAAGTCCCATATTTTGCCTTGGAATGGGATGATTTAGATGTAGTAGCCAAATTGAACCATACCATGTGATGGTCACTGGCTCCCAGGAGACCTTCTACCTGGAGATCTGTGATCCCTTCCTTGTTAGTCAGAACTAGATCTAGGATAGCCCTGTCTCTTGTGGGTTGCTGTACCAGTTGTTTGAGGCCCTCCCTCTGCAGGGAATCCACTATGTGTCTAGTTCTGGCAGATGTTCCTGCTGGTATTGACCAATCTGTATCCGGCATGTTGAAGTCTCCCATTATCAGAACCTCCCTCTTAGCTGTCATGTTTTGTATATCTTTTAACAGTAATGTGTCTATGTCCTGCCCCTGATCTGGGGGCCTGTAGGCAACCCCAGTTCTTATGGCTCCCATTTCCTGTTTCAGGGTGACCCACAGTTCTTCTGGCTCCTTATGTGTATTCTGAATTTCTGTAGCTTTGATATTTTCATTGACATACAGGGCCACTCCCCCCTTGCATTCCTCGATCTCTTCTGAACAATACATAGCCAGGTACTGAAGTCTCCCAAGTGTGGTTACTGGTAAACCATGTCTCACTAATTGCTACTATGTCCAGTTTAGCCTCTAACATTATTGCCTGCAAGTCTGGGATCTTATTTCCCAGGCTGTGAGCATTTGTGTACATGATTTAGTCTGAGATCACAGAAATGTTATGATCTGGTACCTTCTGTATCGCTCAACTCTCAGTCTACCTGCACTGTAGACCTTCCTCTGCCACCTCCAAGGCTGATCTGCCTGAAGATCTGTGCAGGAAAATTATATACACTCTAGATTTGGTCACCTGACTAAAGCCCTTAACTTAGGATACAGAATAAAAATGTTTTGGGTTAGTTTATTTAACATTGGTGACCCACCAGAGGTGCTCAGTGCACTTAGCTTGCTACCTAAGTAATTAAAAACCAATAAACAGTGAATAAGGGGTTGTTATTCTCCTTTATGTAATAATTACAGGGCTAATTACTGAGTAACACCCATGGTGTTTCCCTAGTTACACTATGAGTGACAGTGTGCACACTATAAAACAGGGGCTGTAGAGGGTGCTGTTCCTTAAAGGAAACATGTTTCACAAGCCAGCAGCCAGGTAAGGAGAAAGTCCTCTATTTTAGTTTCTGTCTGGCTAATTTATGTATATTTGCTGGAACCTTCTCAATCATTTATATAAATATACAAATACTCTGGCAACCCTGTGATACATTTATTATAGGGTGCATACTACTTTGGGGAATACTTGTAGCCATGCAACACTTTAATGGATTTTGCTGAAGTCTTGTGGGATTTTCTTTATCTCAAAAAGATATTTATATTACTCTGTAAGGCACATTCATTCCTGTGGAGACCACATTCCTGAAGAAACTCTCCTTATTTCTACAGGGCAGAGAATCCTCTAGCAGCACGAGTACAGCCAGGAGTGGCGGCTGAAATTGTCAAAACTAAAGTGCAGCCTAAATTTACATGCTGCTGTGCAGGGTTTCAGACTTTTCCCTGCAAACAACTCTGATCTCCTTTATTGCAACAAGCATTAAAAACAAACTTTTCCTTCTAATGCCCAGTTTGTCTGCAGTGCAAACTGGGCAAAGAAAACAAATCATGCAAAACAACTTTAAC
Source organism: Neoceratodus forsteri (assembly GCA_016271365.2). NCBI lineage: Eukaryota > Metazoa > Chordata > Ceratodontiformes > Ceratodontidae > Neoceratodus > Neoceratodus forsteri. Next base: position 880,061,330 of record CM028129.1, read on the forward strand.
TTTCGCGGCGGGTGGCTGCAATTGTCAAAAGCCACCCCGCCTCCTCTTGCTGAGCTGAGTACTCGCTCATGCTCTGGGGGACAACAAAACATTCTTAATTTAAAACAAAAGGTGCCTTTTTGGGACTCTGCTTGGTTCACTTAAACATCGTGAACTGAGCACTCTTTAAACATTTTCTTTTCTTTTGTGTCTCAGGGCTGCTGCTAGTTTTCTAAATCACCATGCCTTGAGACCATACCATACATAGGGGCAAGCTCACTAATCTCTTTACCTGCCTTGGATAACAGTTTAACTTAAGCAAATTGGTGTAAATATCATTCAAATAACAATGTTAATAAAAGGGGAATATTCCACACTTCCCTTTAAGCATTTTATTCTTCATTTTTTAGGAGACAGTACAATTTCTATAGCAGAGTTTTCCTAAGACTCCCCTGCTCAGTCCCACAATGTAATAATAAACTAAGGATTCTTTTCTTTCTTTCTTTCTTTTACCCAGGTATTTACACATTCTTTCCCCTAGCCCCATTTAGCTTTGAGGGACTATACTTCATGCATTTCTATGCCTGAAGGCATAAAACATTTTTGCCTAATTTACCATTACTAGGCACACCTTCTCAAAGGTGCCAACTTTTTATTTTACTACTATGGGGCTAACAAGACAGACATTTAAGAGGAATAAGTAAAGAATTAGGTATAGTTGGATTTTATAGAAGATAGTACAGTACTATCCTAGGTGGTCTAGCTAGAATAGTAGGAAAGAAGAGATCAGAATTCAGGGGTACTGTTGCAACAGAAGTTTTAACATAGGGTAGTGAAAGGAAAGAGGACAGGAAAGTGTCCAGTAGCCTTAACTCAGGGGGGTGTAGCCAACATTATCACACATGTCCCTCTTTAAGAACAACCCAGTTTTTCTCAAAAATTGGTTTGGCAACCCCCTCTATCCAACTCACTTACGTAATAGTAGGAAGGGGGGTTGGTTGGAGCTTTCTCCCACCCACTATAACAGCATCACCCCAGGGTCTCTTAATTCAAAACAATAGAAGGATGTTTTGCAATATAAAACATCATACAATCATACATTCTTCTTTAAAACACACCCTGGGACTTCAATATACTAGTCACTTACTAGTATTTTCAACAAAGCATTTTTTTTAAGTCAGATATATTTTATACATCTTTACCATCCATGGCTCCATGTCTATACAAGAAGTCAGCATTTTTGTGAGTGGTACCTGCTCAATGTTTAACCTCAAGGCTGTATGGCTGCAAAGCCAAGTACCACCTCATTATGTGGTTGTTTTTGTCTTTCATAGAATTAATCCAACATAAGGGATTGTGGTCTGTTATAAGGGTAAACTTAGCACCCCATAAATAGAATTTCAGGGCCTCAATAGCCCATTTTGCTGCTAGTACCTCTTTTTGTATTGTGGAGTACTTATGCTCCCCTTCATGCAGTTTTCTTGATATATACAGTATGGGATGTTATTCCCCATCTGAATTTTGACTTAGTACAGCACCTATCCCAGTCTTGGAGACATCGATATGTATCTCAAAGGGTATTTCAAAGTTTGGGCTTCTTAACACCAATGATGAACATAGGGCTGCCTTTATGGCCTGAAAAGCCTTCTCACACTTTTCATCCCATTGTACCTGTTTTTTACACCTTTTCCTAGTTAGATCAGTCAGTGGAGTGGCAATAGAGAAGAAATTTGGAATAAAATGTCTGTAGTATCCTGCAAGTCCAAAAATTACCTTGATGTGCTTTTTCGTGAGGAGGATGGGACATTTGGCCACTGCCTCTAACTTGTCTACCTCTGGTTTGACTTGCCCATTACCCAGTAAAAAACCTAAATAGTGGCTCTCATTCATGGCTATGGCACATTTCTGGGGGTTGATGGTCAATCCTGCTCCCTGAATACATTTTCTCACTTCAGTCAAATGTTTCATATGAGTTTCCCAGTTCGGGCTGTACACCACCATATCATCGAGGTATGCTGGACAGTATACTGCATGTGGTATCAATATATAGTCCTTGAATCTCTGGAACATTGCAGGGGCTCTGTACATGCCAAAGGGCAATGTCAAAAACTCAAATAACCCTACTGGGGTACTAAAGGCCATCAGTAATCTTGCTTGCTGGTCTAGGGGGATCTGACAATAGCCTTTGGTTAGATCCAATGTTGTTATATACCCCGCATCCTAATTCAATCTATTATGTCATCTATGTGGGGCACTGGGTATGCATCAGATTGTGATATATTATTCAATCTCTGAAAGTCAAGACAGAAATGAAAACCCCATTCCTTTTTAGGTACCACTACAATTGGGGACCCTCAAGGACTAGTTGATGGTTGTATTATTTTCCATTGTTGCAATTTCTCTCTCTCTTCCTTTACCTCTACCCTTACTCTCTTGAGCAGTCAGTAAGGCTTTTGCCTAATGGGAACTGAGTTAATGCATATACAGTGTTTTACCCCTCTTGCTCTTCCAGGGATACTTCTGAATGTACTAGAAAAGGAGTTGATCAGACCCTTTATCTCTCTCTTCTGGTAGTCTGTCAGTTTATCATTGATCTTGATCTCCTGTTTCCCTTCACCATTCTCCAGCCTTCCATGGGGCATATCTAGTTCAGACACGCTCTTAGGTATTACCATCATACCCAAAGTTAATACTGTTTCCTCTTTGGGTTTCTCATACCATCCTTTCAAGAGGCTGGCATGGTAAATTTTTTGGCCTACTTTTCTGTCTGGGGTCTCAATCTCATATGTTACAGGTCCTATTTGACTTATTACAGTGTACGGGCCCTGCCACTTCATGAGGAGCTTCTGTTGGGAGGAGAATAATAATAAAACTTTCTCACCAGGGTTAAAGGTTTTCTCTCCCACCCTGCTGTCATAATGTTCTTTTGCTGGACCTGAGCATCTGCACAATTTTGGTGAGCTACCTGAGCAGACTTCAGTAGCCTTCGCCTTAACTGTCCTATGTACTCAGCAATTGTACCATACTTTACTTCTGTCCCCTCTTCCCAGCACTCTTTAATGATATCCAAAGGTCCCCTGGGATTTCAACCATATAACATTGTAAAGGGGGAGTAACCTGTAGTGGCCTGGTGCACCTGTCTATAAGCGAACAACAGGAATGGCAAGTAGGAGTCCCAATACTTAATCTCATCATGCACAAATTTGCGTAACATCCTTTTTAACGTTTGATTGAAATGTTCTGTTAACTCATCTGTCTGTGGATGGTAAGGAGATGTACACAATGTCACTATTCCCAACAGTTTATATAGCTCTTTTAACATAGAGGCATTAAAATTGGTACCTCAGTCCGTCACTGTCTCTTTAGGGATACCCAGCCAGCTAAAAATCTTCACCAGTTCTTCTGCAATTTGGGGGGTTGTAACAGTCTGCATTGTTTTAGCCTCTGGATATTTAGTAGCATAATCCACTATAACCAACATGAACTGGTTTCCTTTTGAACTTTTTATGACAGGTTCCACAACATCAATCCCAATCCTTTCAAAGTGAATAGTCACTAAAGGGAGAGGCAGGGGGCACCATATCCTTTTTACCAATTTGAGCAACCTGCTGACATTCTGGACAACTCTAACAATATTGGGCTACCTGTTCATGCACTCCTGGCCAGTAAAATCTTTACAGTACATGCTTAAGATGTGTTCTCTCCCAGCATGGCCAGCCCATGGGAGATCATGTCCCAAAAACAAAATGAATTCCCTATACTTCTTGGGCACCAATAATAGTTCCATGTTTTCACCTGTACTAGGGTATATAGAATACCCTTTTTTAATATTATTTGTGGGGAACCTTTATCCACTGCTTCTCCAAACTGTGAATACACTTTCTGTAAAGTGACATCATTTTTTTGTTCCTCAGCAATATCCACATTGGTAAAAACAGTTGACATTTGTATGTCAGCAGTCCATATTTATCCTTTGTCCATTTACTTTGCTGTTTCTTCTTCTGGGAGTTGGTCAGCCTATCCATACCAGGGGGTTCTAGGATATCATTATTAAAGGGAAATGTGTCCCCTAATAACTGTTCATTCTTTTTCTGCGCACTGGTGGTTACTACAGTTATCACCCCTTGTCCAGCTTTTAAAGAAGAAAAATCTGGGAAATCATGTCCAACACTATTGGAACAGGTAGGTTAGGGACCATCCCACTGTAACTAGTTGCTCTTGACCATTAATATCCACTTTTATGGTAGCCATGGGGTACTGGTGGGTGTCTCCATGCACACAGACAACACTCATCTCGGCTCCCCCTGTTGGTTCATCTGCTACATCCAATACAAACTCTGGACAGATCAAGGTGTTCTTGCTACCAGTGTCTGCTAGCCCAAACAGTTTCAGTTCAATTCAATTCAATTTTATTTTTAACCAGAAAATACACCATTGAGATACTCATTTGCAAGGTGGTCCTGGGGGGACACACATAATATACATAAAAGGAAACCACTACAGATGTATACAATAGTTCACACAATACAGTGGGTATTATATAACATGGTACATTCAGATTACTCAGAGTTTTACATATCTACATAAGTACAAGTAGCTAACTGCATAATATGATTGGAATGGAAGGAGGTAAGGGGCAGGTAGAGCCTGATCCATAAGGTGAGGTAGGAATAGTCAAAGATAAGTAGGATGAGGGGGGAAAGGTGTAAGGGAGAGAGACTCAGGGAGTAGCAGGGCATAGACAGACAGGAGTGCAAAACAAAAGAAAGAAGGGGAGCAGAGAGAGCCGGGGCAAATATAGTGGTAAGTGCCATATAAAATATCAAAAGGGGGGACCCTGGGCATAACACTGGTAGTTTTCCTTCAACAGAAGTTTCAGAAGAGATTTAAGTGAGGATAGTCTAACAAGGAGAGTCAGTTTTAGGGTAATTTGGATGGAGTTCCACAAGGTTGGTAAGGTATGGCTAATGGATATGGTGCCAAAACAAGATTTTACTGGGGGGGGGTATCAAGTGAGATAGAATCATATTTCCTAAGTGAGTATGTGCAAGGTGTTGATTTAAAGAGGCTGGATATATAAAGAGGGAGTTTTTTACCGAGGACTTTGAAGGTCCAGATGGAGGCTTTACACCATCTTCTGGTAGATAAGGAAGTCCAGCTGAGTTGGCTGTAAAGTGAACAGTGGTGTGTTTTGAATGGAGAGTCAGTCACAAATCTTAAAGCCCTGTGGTACAGGTCGTCAAGATTAGTAAGGACAGTTTTGGGGCAATGGCTATAAAGAAAGTCAGCACAGTCAATTAGTGGAAGGAATGTTGTTTTAACTAATCATAGTTTTGTGTCATAGGTAAGCAAACATTTGATGTGGAAGAATAACCCAGCCTTTGTTTTAGCTTTCTGGAGAGTTCTTCAACATGAGGGATATACGAGAGCTTACAGTCCAACCAGAAGCCTAGACACTTAAATTTGTCCACTGTTTCCAGGGTTTCACTCTGCATAGATCCAACAGTTGATTCTACTTGTATGCAACTTGGTTATGTGCAATTTTTGTTTATATGCACACATTTAGGGTGTCCCATTTTTTCCCCTATATCTTCCAGCATTGAACAACTAGATGTATGCAACCACTTTTTTGGTTGTATGTACAGAAAATTGCCCTAACTTCAAAGAGAAGGTGCCAAATAGAACAAAGAATTGAGTTGAGCAAGCCCCGTGTTGGACATTATTCATTTGTTACATGCAGCTTGGTCTGATGTTACTCCCTAGACTCTCATGCACTTCTTCCAGAAAGCAGGAATCGGTCCCCCCCCCCCGATGCAGGCATAGAAGACATGGCTCCTGTAATACCCCCTGCACTCATGGACACAGAACAGTTCCTTACCTATGCTCAGACTGATGCTTAGGAGCCAAAATTGGGAGCTGTCACTGACGTGAACATCTGCAGCTCGGTCCTCAGTACCCAAACAGAGGTGGATGACAATGAAGGGTATCAGGAAATAACACCTCCGACATCAGCTCATTTGGAAGTGATCACCGCTAATGCTAGTAAGCAGACTTAATCTCGTATTTCAAAAGTTACTGATTACCAGACATGCGTGTCCTACGATTTTGGGCATTTTGTTTGTATGCACATTTCGCCTGTATGCACAAACACAAATGATCCCGAGGGTGTGCATACAAGCGGAATCCACTGTATATGCATATTGGTAGGCTGGTGTGATCCAGAAGATGCATTAGTTGATGGGGAGAAGGACATGACTTTTCGTCTTTTTGGCATTGCGTAGAAGTTTCAGATGTTGCAGATTTTGCTGTGGGATATTAAATTCTTGCTGTAAATCCATGTAGGAAGATTCAATAGTAGGATGAGAGACATAAAGCACAGTACCATCTGCAATAGGTGAATACTGGCAGATGTAATATTGTGGTCAGTATTGTTTATATATTGCGAATAATAAAGGGCCCAAGAGTGAACCTAGAGGAACCCCTCTTGGAAGGATTTTGCAGGGAGAAAGGTTGCCCTACACCTTCACCTGTTGCTGCCTTCCAACAAGGTAGCATGAAAAATATTTTAGGGCATTAACGTCCAGCCCAATCTGATGTAACAGGATCAGTAGCAGATTGTGATCCACTATGTTAAATGCTTTGCTTAAGTCAAGGAAAAAAAAGTAGCGACATGATTCCTCATATCATAGAAACATATAGAAACATAGAAACATAGACTTTGACAGCAGATAAGGACCGCTTGGCCCATCTAGTCTGCCCATTTCCCTACCTACAGGATAGGCCGCAGATCCTAGTTAAGCAACAGTCTATTTCTTCCTACCCTCCACAAGAATTGCCTTATGTCTGTCCCATGCATTCTTGAATTCTCCCAGTTTTAGACCCCACAACCTCCTCAGGAAGGTTGTTCCATGCATCCACAACCCTCTCTGTGAAATAATACTTCCTCACATTGCCCCTCAACTGCCCCCCCATCTTTAAACTGTGTACCTTTGTTCTTGCACTTCTCTTTTTCTGAAAGATGCTACCCTCTTGGACTTTGTTGATTCCACTGAGGTACTTAAAAGTTTCTATCATGTCCCCCTCTCCCTTCTTTCCTCAAGGGTATACATGTTAAGCTCCTTTAGTCTCTCCTTATACGGCTTCTCTTGCAGACCCTGCACCATTTTAGTTGCCCTCCTCTGGACTGCCTCTATCCTGTCTATGCCTTTGTGGAGATGGGGTCTCCAGAACTGGACACAGTACTCCAGAAGGGGTCTCACTAACTGTCTGTACAGAGGGATAACAACTTCCTGTTTCCTGCTGCTGATGCCTCTCCCTATGCATCCCAGTACACCCCAGCCCTCCCTACTGCCTTCTCACATTGCTTGCTACCCATAAGGTCATCAGATATGATTACCCCCAGGTCCCTTTCCTTTTTTGCTGTTGTTACTACCTCCCCCCCCCATTGTGTATTCTTCCCCTGGGTTCTTGTTTCACAGGTGCATTATTTTGCACTTCTTTGCATTGAATCCTAGCTGCCATACTTCTGACCATTCCTCCAACCTTGCCAAGTCCCTTCTCATCCTTTCCACGTCTCCTTGTGTATCAACCCTGTTGCAGATCTTTGTGTCATCTGCAAAGAGGCATACTTTTCCTTCCAGTCCCTCTGCAATGTCACTTATGAAGACATTAAAAAGGACTGGACCCAATACTGAACCCTGCGGTACCCCACTAGTAACCCCTCTTTCTTCAGAGTGGACTCCATTTACAATTACCTTCTGTGTCCTGTTGTCCAGCCAACGTTTTTCCCAGGCTACCACCCTGGGACCCACTCCCAGGCTGGTTAATTTGACTATTAATCTTTTGTGTGGGACTGTGTCAAATGCCTTGCTAAAGTCTAGGTAGGCCATGTCCATAGCCCTTCCCTGGTCTACTACTTTGGTCACCAAGTCAAAGAAATCTATTAGATTCATCTGACATGACCTTCCCGCTGTGAACCCATGCTGCCTTGGGTCCTGTGCCCCACTGGCCTCTAGGTACTCAACTATTCTTTCCTTCAAGTGACTCCATCACTTTCCCTACCACAGAGGTCAGACTGACAGGTCTGTAGTTTCTTGCCTCTGTCTTGGTTCCACTTTTGTGAGGGAATCACATCCGCCTTCCTCCAGTCCTCAGGTACCACACCATCCTCCCATGATTTATTAAAAAGAGTAGCCAGTGGTTTCACTAGTTCCCCCTTAATTCTTTTAGAATTCTGGGGTGAATTCCATCAGGCCCCATTGCTTTGTCCACCTTCAGTTTTAGGAGTTCTTGCAGAACCCTTTCTTCTGTGAAAGGACTGGGATCGACCCCCCTATCAAGAGTGCTTCTGTTAATTGGATTAGGCACGTCCCCCTCCTCTTTTGTGAATATTGAGCAGAAATATTCATTCAGTATCCCTGCTTTTTCACTGTCCTCCTCTGCCCACCTACCGTTCATTCTATTTAGCCTCACCATCCCTCCCTTTGTCTTTCGACGCTCGCTGATGTACCTATAAAAGATTTTATCCCCCTTCTTAACTGAGTTGGCTATCTTTTCCTCAGTATGGGCCTTTGCTATTCTGACTTCCCTCCCTGCTTCCTTCTGCCTTAACTGGTACAGCTCTCTGTCCTGCTCCTTCTGTGTTTCCTTATACTTCCGGAATGCTATCTTTTTCTTCCTGACTTTCACAGCCACCTCTTTTGAGAACCATAGTGGCTTTTTCTTTCATTTTGATTTGTTTATTTGCTTCACACAAAGGCTTGTTGCCCCTGTGATGGCAGTTTCGATGATTCCCCATTGTTGCTCCACACCTCCTTCTAGCCTGTTTGCTAGTGCTTTTCTGAGGCACTCTCCCATCTTGCCAAAGTCAGCCCTCCTGAAGTCCAGTACCCTCACTTTTGTATGGCTTGACTCTTTAGCTGCTTTTAACATGAACCACACTGTTTGATGATCACTTGTTCCCAGATGGCAACCCACTTCTAGATCTGAGATCCTCTCACTGCCCTCATTTGAGAGTATGAGATCTAAGATTGCTTCCTCATGAGTGGGTTCCGAAACTAGCTGTCTGAGGTCTGCCACCTGTAGGGCATCAAGAATGGCCCTGCTCTTGGATGTGACTGCAGCAAATGTGCTCCAGTTAACATCTGGCATATTCTGGTGTCCCATCAACAGTATCTCCCCTTTCTCTGCCATTCTAAGAATGCCTTCTATCATATCCTTGTCCATTCCCCCCCTGACATGGGGGTCTGTACACAACCCCTGTGCAGATTGTGGTGCCCTTTCCAGTCTCCAAGGTGACCCGCAGTGCCTTCTCTCCTCCCTGTTTACTCTTTTGTTCAGTTGCTTTTATTTCTTCCTTTACATAGAGAGCTAGTCTTCCCCCTCTTCTCCCCTGCCTGTCTCTCCGGTAGGTTATGTACCCTGGTATGTTAACAGCCCAGTCGTGGTTCTCTGTGTACCATGTTTCTGTGACTGCTATGATATCCAGGCATCCCTCTTCCATCAAGGCCACCAGCTCAGGGACTATGGGCATTGGTACTCATTACCTTCGATTTCCTGATGGCCTTACTCCTTTTTGCCCCATCCCTGTCCTTCATGCTTTGTCACTTTCTCCATTTGCCCCTGCCCTTCTACCTATCGACACCTCTATGTTGAAGTTTACCACACTTACTACCATGATTTTTGGGGGGGCTAGGATTTCTCTGCTCCTTTCCAGTGCCTCCCCCCTTGGCTAGTTTAAATGCTTGCTAATGAAAGATTTAAACCTATCACCTAGGATCCTGGTTCCCCTCCTGGACAGATGCAGCCCATCATGCCAGTATAGGCTTGCATCACTCCAGGTGGACCTCCAGTCCCCAATGAAGCCAAATCCCTGAGCTCCACACCAGTTTTTCAACCACTGATTGAATCCCATGGTGCAGAACACCCTAGCCTCTCCTACGCCATAGATGGGCAGCACCTCCGAGAAGGTTACCATGCATGCTACTTCTCTAAGACCCTTCCCCAATTCCACAAACTCTTCCTGCACTTGTCTAATCCCTTTCTTAACCAGGTCATTTGTCCATAGGTGGACAATGACATCCAGCTCCCTCCCCTGTGCAGTTGCTCTGGCAATCCTGAGGATTCGCTCCCTGTCCTTCCAAGCCATGGCACCAGGCAGGCACCTTACCTCCCTCTCCCCTTCCTCCCCCAGTTTTACCTTCCTGACACTGGAGTCCCCCACCAGGAGTTGTTTCCTTCCCCTGCGGGGTCCTCTGCCACCCTCCTGTGGGTCTCCTTTGAGGAGGTTCCCAGCATCCTCCTTGGTCAAGTGCAATTTGTCAATCATTAGTAACCTTGGCTAATGCAGAGACTGTGCTGTGACTTGGCCTAAAGCCAGACTGTAAAGGGTTTAGTAGGTTGCTATTCTCCAAAAAATCACTTAGTTGACAGTTTACCAGCTTTTCAAGAAGTTTTGACAGAATAGGAAGAAAAGAGATGGGTCTATAGTTGTTCAAGTCACTCGGTTCACCAGATTTGAGCAGAGGGATGACATATATTTTGCATGTTTTCCACACTGGAGGGGGTGCTCGTTGAAGTAGAGACATATTGAAGAGGTGAGTGATTTGTGGGGCTAGATGATAATAGCATAGTTTCAGAAAGACTGAGGCAATTTGGTCAGCCCCTGCACTTTTTTAATATCTAAGTGAGTTAGGAGATCTTCAGCTTGCTTGAGTGAGGCAGGAGTAAAACTAAATTTGGTAGAGCAGGTGGAGGTGCTGGAAGGGTTCCAAGGTGTGGTGATGCCGGTTTGCTGGTTCAGCAATTTGCCTATGGGAGAGGTATCAAAGGCTAGGCCAACAGTGACAAAGTGGTTATTGAGGGCTTCTAAGGTGTCATGTTTGTCAGTGCAGGTAGTATCTCCAGAGATGATTTTGGATTGAAATGAGGAGGACAATTTACATCCTTCTATATCATTCAAGATCTGCCAGAATTTAGCAACATTATTCTTGTTAGACTCCAATGCACTTTGGTAGAAATTTGCCTTTTCAGATCTGATTAGTTTGGTACCGTGATTCCTAATCAGTCTAAAGGCAGCTCAATCTGATTCTGATTTGGTTTTTCTATCCTTTTTCCAGAGAGCAGTTTTTAAGGTGCTATTGAACCAGGGACATGATTTTTTTCTCGATCTGGATATTACAACATGTGCATGGGCATCAATCACCTTTAGGACTAGAGTCTGAAAGGTGGTGTAGGCATCAGTGATGGATTGAGCCAGGTAGAATTCCTGCCATATACTGTATAACAGGCTATGTTCACGCCAGCTAATATTAGCGCTGCTTCTCAAACTTGTTTGCTCTTGAAAATGTTCACAGTTCTGCTACAGGATGCAATTATCACTCTAACAGTAAAAAAACAAAAACAGAAACAAACAAACAAACCAAAGCTTAAATGACCAGTCTGATAACTGCTCTTTTGTTACTGTGTGCCTAAGTAGCTGTTAATTTCAGCTGTTAATCGCAGCAATCAGCGAGCTGACATGCAGTAACACCCTGTAATTGCCCTGTAATTCCTGCTTTCTTTCTGACCTACAGTAACCTGTGATGGCAGTTTATAAAATGTTCTTCATCTTCACTGCCTTACCCAACATGAGCACGAACAGCACACTTCCCGACAAACAGACAAGCCCACCAGTATGTTGATTCTAAAATGAATTGTTTTACCAAGTGGTATGCTGGCCTCATCTCAGAGCAGATTTCTGAGGGAGCAGTCAGTGTCAGATCAAACAGAGAAGTGATGCCTGTGTCTGTGGTTTTGTTGAAGCGTGGATTTCAGAAGCTGAAAGTGAGATGTCACAATCATTTGTTTTCCTTTGCACTTTTATTTGCTGAGGTTTGCTATGTCCCCCCCTCCCCGCGCAACCAAGTGTTACTACATGCAGTCTTCTGTACCGACCACTTTCAGGAAATATTAGCGATCCTTTTAAATTGGTGCATTTTCCAAAAACTCGAAGATAGCAAACATAAAAGGATAGCGAATATTTCCTGCTAGTCAATAATTCTGCTAAGATCAACCAAGAATGCTGTGGGATTGAATTTGTGGTAACTCCTTTTGTAGGTGTGCCCTGCCCTGGAGAATATTTTTGGCATGTGCCTTACACAAGCTATATAGCTCTGTGGTCACTAATGTCGGTGTGAAATACTCCTACTCCTTTTGTTTGATTAATCACTATATCCTATAGAAAATACCTGTCTGATAATAGGGACAGATGGGAAACATCAGCTTTTGGACAGTTAAAAAATCTGGCAATATGTCCCTTGCACTGAAAATTCCTACAAATTATGTCAAGATTAAGTGATCGAGTTGCTGGTCTTTGTCTCTGGTAATTCCTCCTTTGGTATTCCATTAGGTCCCTTAGGACAACAGGTGCTTTTACAGTCTGGAGGCAGCTCTATACCTTTTTCTTGTGGGCTGCCTGGCGACTAAGAAATCTTCAGCTAAGGTTGTAGCCAACTCAGCTGTTTCAGGATTGTGTTCCCTTACCCACATTGACCTTCATGGGGTAAGAGTTGTAGATATTGTTCTACCACCGTAATATCCACAATATCCATCACAGTTTTCCCCTCATGCTGCAACCATTTTAAGCATAACTCTGTAAGTCTGGTAAATGTCTCCTTAGGTATATCATTGGGGTAATGCTTTAGTGACTGAAACCTCTGCCAATATGTTTCAGAGTTAATGTAACATCGTTTAAGTATGTCCTTTTTAACCCTGTCACACTCTTCAGTATACTGACTATCGATATTGCTGTAGGTCAGCTGTGCCTTCCCAGTAAGGTATGAAGCTATCCTTACCACCCACTGCCTTTGATCCCACCCACAAGCTCTTGTTACCCTTTCAAATATCGTAAGGTATATTCCTATATCATCTGTGGGTGTCATTTCCATTAATTTAATGTCTTTAGAGTTGTTACCTGCATTTTCTGCCCCCTGTGGTCCTTGTCTGATCATCTGTAAGGCCCTTAGAGTTTCTGCCCATCTCTGATCTTGGCATCTTCTTTCTGCCTCTCTCTCTCTCTCTGGTATCTCACTCTCACTGCCTCTCCATCTCCACCTGCTTGATCATCAACCATCTCAGTAATCCACTGATATCCTCAGGTGGTGGTTCCTCATAAGTTGGGTCCTCTTCTGTGTCTTCTTCAGTCCCCCCATCTTTAGGCGGCTTCCTCTTCATTCCTCCATACTGCAATCCTGGCAGAAGTTTCTCTCCTGTCCTCAACATCTGGGTGAGGGTATGCACTCCCAGTAGTCCATCTTCTCCTTTCAGATCCTGAACATCCACGGACTCCAACTTGTGTGCCATCCTGCCTTTTGCCTCCTAGATCTGGACACCAGGGCTGGTGTCTAGTACTGGTCTCCCCCTCATTTCTCTGGACAACCAGTACCAGATCCCATGGCTGACACCAACTGTCACAATGTGTGGGAAATAATCTCAGACGAGGCAAGTTGTCAGAATTTAAAACACGCTTCCTGACATTTATTTACAAATTCAAATAAAGTAAACAAAAATAATAAAGAAAATAATGCAATATAAATGACCACTTTACTTCAGTGGTTTCTTGCACAACACAATTATACAGTCTGAGATTGTAGAAATGCTACAATCTGGTACCTTCTGTATCTCTCAACTCTCAGTCTACCTGCACTGTAGATCTTCCTCTACCACCTCCAAGACTGATATGCCTGAAGATCTGTGCAGAGAGCTTATATACGCTCTAGGTGTGGTCACCTGACTAAAGCCCTTAACCTAGGATACAGAATAAAAAAGTTCTGGGTTAGTTTATTTAACATGGGTGACCCACCAGAGGTGCTCAGGACACTTAGCTTTAAGAAAACCCTTTTTCTTCTAATGCCCAGTTCTTCTGCAGTGTGAACTGGGCAAAGAAAACAAACCATTCAAAACAACTTTCACTTTCCCGGCGGGTGGCTGCAAATTGTCAAAAGCTGCCCTACCTCCTTTTGGTGAGCTGAGTGCTCACTTGCACTCAGGGGAACAAAAAAATATTCTTAATTTAAAAAAAAAGGTGCCTTTTTGGGACTCTACTTGGTTCACTTAAACATTGTGAACCGAGTGCTCTTTAAACATTTTCTTTTCTTTTGTGTCTCATTGCGGCTGCTAGTTTTCTAAATCACCATACCCTGAGACCATACTACACAAAGGGCAGGCTCACTAGTTTCTTTACCTGCCCTGGATAACAGTTTAACTTAAGCAAATTGGTGTGAATATCATTCAAATAACAATGTTAATAAAAGGGGAATATTCCACACTTCCCTTTAAGCATTTTATTCTTCATTTTTTAGGATACAGTACAATTTATATAGCAGAGTTTTCCTAAGACTCCCCTGCTCAGTCCAACAATGTAATAATAAACTCTTAAGGATCCTTTTCTTTCCTATACCCAGGTATTTACACATTCTTTCCCCAGCCCCATTTAGCTTTGAGGGACTATACTTCATGAATTTCTATGCCCGAAGGCGTAAACCCTTTCTACTTAGTTTACCATTATGAGGCATGGTAACAGCCAAGTTGAGCACCAAATGAACAGTGTGGTATCAGGGGGTGAGGCAGAAAGTACCAATACAGGAAGGGCGAGTGCACAGAAATGGAGAACCACAGCACAAGAGCTAAAAGATCTGCATCCCATAAAGGCACCCCCAAGCACAGCAAGCAGCAGAACTGTGAGCTTCAGCAGGCCCGCAGGTGGAGGAGGCACCAGTAACAGACAGACATGACTGGACGAGCACAGCACAGGTCGCACAGCAGGCCATGGCCAGTGGTGGCAGCAGGAGGCAATGGGTGAGTAACCGGTAGAAAGCACAGGGGACAGCACCACCGCAGAGGCACACACAGAAAGGCGACACAGGTGGTGCACAGGGCAGAGGGGCAGTGGTATGAACCTGCACCACCCGGCTGAAACAGGGCCAAACACATGGACAGGGCACAGTTCAACACCCCCCAACCCCAGGGGCACCACAGCATACACTGACACTTACCACACAGGGCAGAACATGGAAGAAAGGAGCCATAGGAAACTGCACAGGCACAGGGGCCACACAGATGACAATGGTGATCCATGGTGATCATGGCCCAAAGGCATGGGGGTGATGGGGAAGGGGATGCGGCACAACACCACCTCATATGCAGCACAGATGGGAAGGGGACATGACCCGGCAGAGATTGGGTGGGGGCACTCAGCACCTATATCACTGGCAGCCACAGTATGCCCGTCAGATGTGTCAGCATCTACACCACGGAAGTGCGTTATGTGCAGTGCCAGAATGTAAAGCCCATGGCTGTCCACAATGGCTTTGTGTACTGCAGAGATAAGGAGGGACCTAACAAATTATATTGGAGGTGTGCCGAGGTGAGGAGGTACCACTGCATGGCCCATCTGCACACAGCTGAAGACTTGGTGGTTGCCACCATCAGGGAGCATAATCACACCCCTGATGCGGTGCATGGGGACATGCGGCGTGTCTTGATAACCCTGCAGGACAGGACACAGCATACCATGGATACCACATCACAAGCAGTTGTGGCAAGCATGTCGGGTATCCCTGCAACCGTGGTCAGTCACCTGCTGGGAGTGCATCTGCTGTGTCAAACAGTAGAGCACGTGTGACAGGTGGCCCATAGCTGGCCAACCACCCCACAATCCATGGAGATCCTTATCATCCCAGAGGAGTACACCCTTGTGGCAGATGTCATGTTCTTCCTCCTGTATGACAGTGGGGGGGGAGTGAGACTGCATCATCGTATATGCTATGGACTGTGGCCTGCAGCAGCTGGGCAGCAGCATGGTGTGGTTCATGGATGGCACATTCAGGGTGTGCCGAGCCCTGTTTGATCAGCTCTACATGATACACGTCATCCAGTCTGGCACAGTCCTGCTCACCGTCTATGCTCTGACATGCACCAGGTGGGCACAGATGTACATCTGACTGCTAGACCAGCTCAGACTGTACAACCCAGCCATAACACCTGCTATGGTCTTGATGGATTTCAAGAATACCAGCTAGTGTGGGGTCACCACCATATTCCCTGAGGCATGGGTTAGGGGGTGCTTCTTCCACTTCACCCAGGCCCTGTGGCACAAGGTGAAGCAGCTGCCAGACATCCTGGCATGATACACCAATGACCCCAACTTTGCACACCATGTATGGATGCTGCTGGTGTTGGCATTCCTGCCACCTGCCAATGTGCCAGCAGTCTTCGAGGAGCTGCGAGAATGGGAGTACATTTCCACCAATAAGGACATCCTCCAGCCACTGCTGGACTATGTGGAGGACACATGGGTCAGCTGGCCATTGGGCAGTCGGTGCGCAGGCATGCCCCATTCCCAGTTGAGCAGTGTAACTGCTACGAGTCCACCCTCCAGAGTCTGGTGAGAGCAAACAATATGGTGGAAGGGTGGCAGAGGGCCTTTAACACCCTGGTCAGTGCCTGCCACCCTAGCATCTAGTGCCTCCTTGAGTGCCTGAGGGAGAAGGAGTGTTTAACAGCTGTGTGATCCAAGATGCTTCTCTCAGGGGCAGAGGCACCACAACCCCAGAGATGGTATCGGAACCTTGATGCCTGGATCTGCACCATTATGAACAACTATGTGACCAGAAGCCACTATGACTACCTTCGTGGTCTGGTGCATAACTTCATCTTTCACGTGTAACCTGCTGTAGAGTGGCCTCTGGCATGCACCAGCCCCTGCTGCCGATGTCCATCCCTTGGTTGCATGGTCCTGTGCAGTGCCGCATGGTGCACAGTGTGTGCCCTCCAGCACTACCCTGTGTGGGTATGCCCTTCAAGGGCTGCCCACATGTCCACCGCCTCCCCTGTAGTCACCCTTTTGACCCATCCTGCTTGCCAGGGCCCCTCACGCATCTGCCACATAGTGGTGGTCAGCATCTGCATGGTGGGCTACTGCACTACCCCTCGGCTGTGTCCTCTGGTATACTGGCCATCCCCCTGTCCCACTGTGCATGCCTGTATGCTGGGCTCCCCTGTCCCTGGCTGCTGGCCCCCTACCGCTGCCACCGCCGTGCCTCCTATGTGGTCATGCCCAGCCCTTGGCCATCCCTGGCTGTGCTGGCCACTCACGCACCTAGACTGTCTCTCTCTCTCTCTCTCTCTCACTGTGGGGCATCCTTCATGGCAGGGCCATGCCACGGCATGCTTTGTCCCCTCTGCCTTGCAGGGCACGCCATGTGCTCGGAGCCCTTCTAGCTGCCCCCTGCTGCTGTTGCCCTTTCAGGAGGTTGATGCTATTGTGCAGTCACCTTTGTGGCATTCACTCTGTCTACCTCGCTGTTGCAGGTGGCGTGTTTGCGGATGCGCCCTTATCACATAAAACCTGAGGCACACCTTCTCAAAGGTTCCAGCTTTTTATTTTACTACTACGGGGCTAACAGGACAGAAATTTAGGAGGAATAAGTAAAGAATTAGGTATAGTTGGAGTTAATAGGAGATAGTAAAGTGCTCTCCTAGGTGGCCTAACTAGAACAGTAGAAAAGAAGAGATCAGAATTCAGGGGTACTGTTGCAACAGAAGTTTTACAATAGGGTAGTGAAGTGAAAGAGGATAGGAAAGTGTCCAGTAGCCTTAGCTTTTTCAAAGAGCTCTCTATCGTAACCTCTTTTTTCAAAATTCTCCTGCAAATATTCTACTCCTTTCACACATTCCAGATTCAAAGTGGTATTGCGTTTAAGAAGCATCGGAATATTTTCTAACATGTGTCTAGGGTGACAGCTATTAAAGAGCAAAAGTGCATTTCTTGAACATGGCTTCCTATACATGCCTGTATTTAAACCACCTGTTTCATTTTTAGTTATTTGGAGGTCCATAAAGGCAATTTCTCTATCTCTGTGCATAGTTAAAGTTAGATTCATAGTCGTTGATTCCAATATGCTACAAAATCAGGGACCGCTGCCGGTGGCCCCCTCCACACCAAAAAAATATCATCAATATATAGTTTACTTAATGAATATTATGTGTAAAGAGGTTGGTTTCTGCCCTCTGTTTTGATATTTATATTTGTCATTTATTATTGTTGTTAATTATTAATACTTTATGCATGGTCAAACACACTTCATATTTTTTGTGCACTAGCACTTTAAATATTTTCCTTTATAAAGGGTGAGATAGGTCCATTTGATTACGTCTTGAGAAAGCATCATCTGATGTGAAAATGTTTGACGTTTGGTGTAGGGGGTGCTGCTGCTATATTTCCTGATTTTTGAATAAACGATTTGTTTATTAAATTAAGACCAAGTTTAGTGGTCTATTACTGCTGCCGGGTAGCCGTACTCTGCACTAAGTAGTTTGAACATTCGTATATGGCTCCGTTTTTTTTCATGTAATCATCTTTTGTTGGAGGTGAAGTTTAAAAGGTCTTGTCAAACAAATCTGATAGATTTTTTTTGACTGGGTGACCAGGGTGGTTGATCAGGGAGGGGCAGTGGACATGGTCTACCTAGATTTTAGCAAGGCATTTGACACAGTACCACTCAAGAGGCAAGTAACCAAGTTGAGCAGTCTGGGAGTAGGTCCCAAGGTTGTAAACTAGGTCAGAAATTGGCTGGGCAACAGGACATAGAGGGTGGTGGTAAATGGATTTCAAACCAGGGACCGGGGTAACCAGCAGGGTGCCACATAAATCAGTGCTGGGGCCTGTCCTCATCAATGTCTTCATAAGCTACATTGTGGAGGGGCAAGAAGGGAAGGTATGCCTCTTTGCAGATGACACTAAGATCTGCAATAGAGTTGATACTTCAGGCAGGTGGAACGAATAAGAAGAGACCTAGGCATATTGGAGGAGTGGTCAAGAATGTGGCAGCTTAAATTCAATGCAAAGAAGTGCAAGGTCATGCACTTGGGGCACAAAAATCCAGGAGAGGAATACATGATTGAGGAGAGGTACTGACGATAACCAAACTGGAAAGGGACCTGGGGGTAATCATAATGGATGACATAAAGGTAGCCAAGCATGGGAGAAGGCTGTGAGGAGAGCCAGAGGGATGCTGGGGTGCATAGGGAGAGGCATCATCAGTAGAAAAAGGGGAGGCAGTCCAGAGAAGGGCAAAAAGAATGGTGCAGGGATGGCAACAGAATCCATATGATCTAGTCTATGGCTCTGCAATAGATACAGCTCTCCAAAGCATCTCTATTGCCCTAAATAAAGTGTGCTGTCACCTCACAGGTGCTGCTAGACTCACACACACCTGTGATCTCTATGCCATGGTAGATTAGCTACAGCTTGATGGAAGAATCAGATATCTGACCTGCCTTCTCGCCAAAAAAGTTTCCCTTAACCTTCTGCCATCCGGTGTACAGAACCTCCTGACCGTACCTCAGGGCTCAAAACAGACCAGAAGTGCCGCCTCTCAGGTATTCCATATACAAAGGTGCTGCTCTACACTGGCTTAATGGGGTTCACCTATCATGCCCCCTTCTGGATAAATGTGTTACCTCAAAGCATCTCTGGCACCGCAATGATTTGGACATTCAAGCACAAGCTTTGTCAACACCTACTTGCCATGAATACCTGTGCCTGCCCTCACTAGCTCGCATCAATGACTTTATCTACAACTTCTGAAGTCAGTAATTACAACCAGTGAAAGCAGTAATCTCCACTAGCACTTATTCCACCCTGTCTATTGTTACCCCAGAGCACTGACTCAGCACTTCCCTAACACTTCCTGCCCTCTCTATGTCACTACCACACTTCACCCCCAATTTACTTCCTCATCCTCTTTACCTCCCCACCTTTCCCCTCCTGCTACCTTAACTCTAGCCCTCTCTGCTCTTTTCTTTCCCCTGTACTCACTCCAATGCTGTTGTATCTCAAGGATGCAGGCATACAGTGTACAATGCCTTAGTAGTTTCTAACTTTGCATAATAAGTGTAATGTGTACCTTCACTTTATAAGTATGAGTACTTCTGTCTTTGTATACTGTACCAGTTTGAATTCAACTGACATGGAACCAATTAATGAGCATCTGCTCAATGGTGTCTTCCAAGATTTCAGTAAATAAATAAATAAAATAAATGTGAGGAAAGACTGAAAGAACTCAATATGTGTACCCAGAAGGAAAGGAGAGAGAGGGGGGGAGGGATATGATAGAGCTAGTCAAGTACCTCAAGGGGATAAACAGAGTTCAAGAGGGCAGCATCTTTCAGAAAAAGGGATGTCCAAGAACAAGGGGGCACAATATTAGACTGGAAGGGGGAAGACTCAGGGGTAACACGAGGAAGTATTTTTTCACAGAAAGAGTGGTGGATGCATGGAACAGCCTCCCTGCAGAGGTCGTAGAGGCAAAAACAAAAATGCATGGGACAGGCATAAGGCAACCCTAGTGGTAGGAAAGAGAAGGTAAGCTGAAGATCAATTAGGATCTGGAGTTTCTGCAGTAGGTAAGGATATGGGCAGACTGGGTGGGCTAAGTGGTCGTTATCTGCCATCAAATTCTATGTATCTATGTATATCTATGTGTCCTTACCCAGAATGTCATTCACAAATTGAAACTAGGGAACATTATTTTCTTAGAATGTACATATACGGACCATTTATGGAACTTTTGAGCTAATACTGTAGATGGAATCATCAGTGGCTGGAAAGACTAATCTGTCCTCCGCATTTACTTCAGAAGTATAACAACAGTACAGTAACTGTAGTATTAGCCTGCCTGAAATTTTACTTATTGCAGGTGAGATGTCAGTTGGTAGTACAACAGATGACGACATATATATCCATTGGTAAAATGAGGGAGCAATTTTTTAAGAAATATATGACAAGGATTGAGAGTTTCATCCAATATCAAAAGTTACCTTTTGGTGGTACGGGCTTCCTTTTTTTCAGAATTATACTTAGAAGAAGAATACATAGTAAATATACTTGACGTCTGAATGATTTGAGAGAAACATTAAGAGAATGAATATAAGAATGAAGAACTCTGATTAACAGCTTAATTTTCCTTTTTTATTTTTTAGTTATATTTTGCTGATTACGAGATTATGTACTGGTGGTATTGACTGTGATTCCAAATATTTGTATTGGTGTATTTTGTTCTTAATAAAACAATTCTCTACTCCTTACCAATAATGCATTGGGTTCTTTACTTCCACCTGGACACCCATCAATATGGGTAGAAAGGACCATGGTTTAATGTCTCATTCAAAGGATGGCATACCCCAACAGTACAACCCCCCAATACTGCACTAAGGTGCCAGTGTTTAGGTATGAGCCCAATCCCACCATGGGACTAGAACCCATGACCTTCTGGTTCAGAGACAGATGTGTAACCAACTGAGCCATGCTGACACCAACAATTAGATCCTGCTGATGTAGGCATCCCCAAGCTTAAATCTCTCCAGAACCCTGAATATATATACTCCCATTCTATGTGGTCAAAGAGTTTATCAGCATCAAAGAACAGCAGCAGAGGTCTTCTGGATGTTGAGCTCATCAGTGTACCACATTTAAAAGGCTCCATATATTGTGGTATGAGACCTACCCCTCACAAAGCCAGTCTGGTCTGCATGCATTAACCCTGGAAGCAGCCCCTTCAGATGACAGGCCACTAGTTTAGCACAGATCTTGAAATCACAGCTGAGTAAAGACATGGTCTAATAGGGTGCATACTCTGACAGGTCCTTTCCTGGCTTAGGGTGGACACATACCACCACTCTATAACATAAGGCAGGGAATGTCTCCCTCCTCAGCTTCCTCTAGCATATCTGCCAGTGGTCCCTCTAGTACTCCTCCCAGCTGTTTGTAATACTCTGCTACAAACTTATCAGGCCTCAGTTTCCCCTCTTCCTCCTCAAAGACCCAGTTGCACCACTGAGCTCTGCCTTCATGACCTTTGCCTCAAGTCTCTCCTGTTGTTCTTCTGTAAGGGTGGGAATCTGCACCCAACTGATAAAATCCTTACCCACAGGGAGGTACAGTAGACATAGCAGAGACCGGTCTCTGAATTTGAAAATCTCACTCACTTTGACTCTCTATAGCCTCTCTACTCTGCTATTGAAAATATAACAGTAAAACCAGAAAAAAATTATCTTTCTCTAACTCTCGTTGGGGAACAGCTGAAAGGCTGCTGGGGTCTGTAGTTGCTAGCTGGGGACTGGGACTACAGAAAATGAGGGAGCAGATGTTAGTTCTTGTAGGAGTTTGAACTAAATATTTTAAGCAGGACTACACTGATTCTGGGCTGAGCAAGGCTCTGTGGCTCATAGTGTGAGCTAATTTTAGTAACAGTTCTATTTTTTGCATTTGGCTGCATTGGAGCTGCCATGACCCCAGGAGCAGCACTTCTGTGTTACATACTATTAACCGTGAAGCCCTGCGAACCATTGGTGAGCATGGGCAGAGGCAGACACAGCAGAGGCTGGTCTGTGAATTTGGAAATCTCTCTCATTTTGACTATCTATCCTGTCTACCCTGCTACTGAAAAAAGAAAAGAAAAGCAGAAAAAAAGATTCTCTAACTCGTAGTACTCTCATTGGGGCACAGTTGAAATGCTGCAGGGGATTGCAGTTGCTAGCAGGAACTGGGAGTACAGAAAATGAAAAAGCAGATATAAGCTCTTGGTGGAGCTTGAACTAAATTTTTTAATCAGGGCTACACTGATTCTTGGCTGAGTGGGACTCCGTGACTCATACTGTGAGCTAAATTTAGTTACAACTCTATTTTTGGTGTTTTGGCTTTTCCCTGGCTGTCATGACCTCGAGAGCAGGACTTCTGGTTTACATACAATTAACTGAGGAGCCCTGTGAGTCTTCAGCAATCACGGTGGAGGCAGATGCAACGGAAGTAAGTGTGTGCTCTGTCAGCTGGGGATAGTCAAATAATCATCAGGAAACTTTTCAAAGAATCGGATGGGGTTACAGTCAAAAAAGGTAAACATTCAGACTACTGATTTATAATCAGACATGATTGTTGTAGCTTACAAAAATATCTTTATCCATTTCACCTCTTTCATCTTAAGTACCCAATATTGTTGTCAGGGAATTATTTAGCACTGGGCTATCCTAACTAGGGGCCCTATACATGACGCATATGCAGCGTGCGTACAGCATGTGCATAATGCACCTGCATGTAAATGTGCTGCATGCATGCATGCAACCCAGTAGCGGCATGCACAATGTGTGCACATGCCACTGCGCAGGGCCACAGCATGCACCAATGTGGGGCCATAGAGCACCATGCATCCGGGAACATGGCCATATAACAGGTGCACCTGAACACACTCAGTGCATGCATGAACATGCGGAGGTACGCCACATGCTGTGCACAGGTTGTGCACACATGCATGGCCAGGGGCTGCCGTAAGCCACTGCATAAGTGAAGATACCAGCTGTAGTACAACACCACACCAATGTGGCAGAGACACTGTTCTTGGAGAAACACTTAACGCATGTAGCTAAATTCAAATATCTAGGAGTTTGGCTCAATCATAAACTTTCCTTCGCCAACCATCTCAAAGAACTACAGAAGAAACTAAGGCAAAGATTAGGACTATTGTATAGAATTAACCACCTGCTCACAAAGGAGGCCAAGATTCAACTGGTTCAAGCTACCTTCCTATCTTTAATAGATTACGTGAACCTGCTCTACAGCACAAACAGGTTCAAATACTACACACAACAGAGATTTAAAAAATGGGAGGAGATGTATCATGAACCTACTATCTTTTTATGAGATTATTAGTATGAATCTAGATAATGGAATTCTATCAGATGTTTTCCTATAAGATTTCAGCAAGGCATTCAATATTGTCCCACATAAGGGTACAGTTCATAAATTAACATCAGTTTACTTACAACATAACGTCGTCAAATGGGTCGCTGCACAGTTGACAGATAGAACACAAGTAGTATAAATTAATGGTTATTTGTCTAGGAAAAGAGCTGTAGAGAATGGGGTGCTGCAGGGGTCAGTCTTGGGACCAGTACTATTTCAAGTCTACACAATGGATATGTTAAAGGGGTATAAAAAAACTGGTGCTCTTGCTACACAGATAACACCAATTTAGGTAATAGTGCACTATCAATAAACTGTGCCATCTTGAAAGAGGACATAGATACCCTAACAACATGGAAAAACATATGGGACATGATGTTCTACCCAAACAAATGTATCATAATTCATTTCAGCCAGAACAATCTGAATACCTTATTTCCCTGGAAGCAACCACCTGGGTACTAAAGACTGGGATGTCTCTTGTCTGTGTGTGTATGTGCTCTTAAAAGAATTTTAGAAAATCCTATAAACTGTTGGCAGTTTGTCTGGACATTTAGGGTGCATCATCCTTACTTCTGACAAATGAACTTTCAGAATTGTCTGATGATGAGATGCTGAGATACTGTGGAGGAACCTCTCAGCAGATGTTTTTTATGCTTCACTTTTATTTATGAAAGGTATGGCATTGTTACCTGGGTTTCAAAGAGTGTTTTTTTTTATTGCTTACAAGTTGTGAAAAATCTGCCTTAAATCAATGTTGTATTTTTTTGAAGCAGATTACAGGGAGTTGGGAAAGTCATTCATAGAAAAGCAGAAGGAAACAAGACACAAACTGAGAGGATGATTGACAGAAGTGCTGCAGAGCCACTTGAGAGAGCTGCTATGAACTTCAAGGATTGTGGCTGTTGGTTGTAGCCATTGAGAAGCCGAGAATCGGGAGTCATGGAATTTACCTTAGGATGACTACAGGACATGTGAGTGGGTTTCAGATGAAGAACAGAGAATGGGTAATAAAGAATGGACAAGGACTGTGTGACTAAGGAAGAAAAGCCAGCCACAGGAGAACATACAGTATTTGGAGAAACCAACCTTATTCCTATGCTACAAACCCTCACCCAGCTGCATATTCCAAATAATAATATTTAATATTCCAAATAATAATATTTAGTTTATCAATGGTTCATACTGAAATTAATTTCTCAGCTCTTGTTGTTTTAATTTTTTCCCTGTATAAGGTGTTGTTAAATTAGTAGCAACCCATAGGTTCAGTTAGTTGTCTGAATACTCCAAGCATTAGGGTAGAGATTCAGCTGAAACTAAACTAATAGGGGACACTCCCTGACACTTGGTTGGGGATTGTTTTAAAGATTTCATTTATTTTAATTGATGCATTGATTTTTGTGCTGGGATCAGCATGTGTGTCTCAATTTATTTATTAGTGCTGTTAGAGTGCTACAATATTAGAAAATACAGAATTAAATGCAGCTGTTGGTGCTGTTTGAACTCTTAGTCTTCCCTGTGCTCCACCTGCTAGCTCACACTAGTAAACATTTTAGAACCTCTGTTGGACAAAAGCGCTGTAGCAGTCAAGAGTTATGTGGACTGAGTAACAGTGCAGCCTTGGAACTGTAAAAGGGCTGATAAATCTTTGGTAAGTGTTTCTTAAATAAGCAATAAGTCATGATGGGGCATGCGTTAGACAGTTCTAATGCATGACTAGGGGGTGAATTGAGGCATGAGGCCGCAGGCCAAGTACAACCAGCTCCCGAGCTGTACATTAGAACTGTCTAATGCACACCCCAGAGTGACTTATTGTGCTTATAAAATGGGCTTGTTTTTAAAATTATATCTGGAATTTAAAGAAAATATATGTTTAACATTGTCAATATTTAACACTTTAGCCTAGTTTTTGATAAAATAGTCCCTCCACCTACAAGAACTGTAAGTTGTTGGTTTTTTTCACTTAGCCTTTATGTCCCGTAATGGCCCCCATAGTTGTATTTTTTTTTGTATACACTCACGTTACAGCCTCTGATTACCCACACCTATTGTAATGTCAAGTTAGTCTTGATATGAGCTGCAAAAGTTGGCAGAACTTCAGCCTTGTTTTGCTGCTGCTTTTTTGTTTGTGAGACAACTGAGTAGTTGAGCATCACAAAGCTGGTGGGCTCCCAAATCGGAAGTAAATTTAGAAGTTTGATACTTAAGCGCCAATGGCACCCTGGCTTTCATTACATTTTTACTTCCATCTTTGAGAGTTATAAGGTGTGAGAAAGTGAAAAGGCAGCTGAAAGAGTGAATTGCCAGAGGAGTGGATGGCTGAACCATCAGATGGTGAGTGAGTAAAGAGCTGGGTGGGCAGGAGGAAAAAGACTGAAGCAGAACACGGTGGTAAGCAAAAAAAATAAATGAGCTGATGATCCAAGCAGAACCTGTGTTGCCTCAGATAGCTATGACAGAATGGTGGGTGCTTTGTATGGAGGAGCAGAGATGCACTCTGACTCCTCATTGTTATAGTTAACTCCTAGCCACCCTGCCCCCCCACCACACTGAAGAAGTTAGAATAAAAATGTACCTGCTTCCAGGAACTGCTTACATTTCAGCTTTTATATTGGGAGTCCAATTTCTGGGAGTTGCTACTCAGGAGTAAGCACTGTAGAAAAGCAGTGCTTTAAATTGGGCAGCTGCATGAGAGCGGAGTGGGGAATGTGGCTTACAACAATGTAAATGGACTGCCAAGCAAGCAGGATATGACAGTCAAAAGACAGGTGAACAGACAGGGGGAAGTATCATCAAAAAACAACAAATAAAAAATATTTGTGTACAAAAAGACAAACATTTATATGTAGAAACATTTTTTTCAAAGAGGAACTGAAGAACTGGAGAGATTATTTTACTTTTTCATAGTCAGTTGCTACATGGGGGGAAAATGGCATCTATTTCATTTCTGAAAATTCTAATGGCACAAGGATTTTTAGCATGTATTTCATCCAGGTTGGCAGGACTAGGTTTAGTTGATCGTTAGACACTTCTAACGCACAGCTCACAGCCAATCAGATTGATCAAAATCCTTTGTCCATTTTGTAAGTTGTCCGTATTCCCAGTGGCTCTAGGAAAATTAAGAATGGAATAGTGATTTTTACTTGTGTATATTTTTGTGCATTTATGTTGTTTTAGACCCAAATGTTTATGGGCTGAGCTACCCCTGACTGTTGGTTTCTACCTGCTTTTGCTGCTAGGGTGGTGTGTGTGTATGTGTGTGTGGAGTTTTGTTGCTATAGAACCAAATGTTTGTGGGCTGAACTATCCCTACTGTTGGCTTCTACCTGCTTTTGCTGCTGGGGGGGGGGGATTCACAACATACATGTAAGCAGTGGATCCATGGAAGTGGCTCTGTTATAAATAGAAAATTGCTTCAGAGCCCCTGGAGCACTATACTGCTACAGTATTTATTTCTTTCACTACAATAAGTAAGTTTAGACATTTCCTTTAGGTTTTTATGTTTTAAGTAAGTGTAGGTTAATTGTGCTTTCTGTTGTTATAGTTGTCGGAAGTTGTTTATTTGGTGCAGATTTTTGAGTCTGCTATCAGATCTATACACTAGATTAAGAAAATGTGTAAGTTTTTTGTTTGTTGTTTTTTTATTTTCATTTCTGTCTTGTTCTCTTTCAGTGGCTGGAGTCACAAATATCTCCCTTGGACAAATTTCTCATCACCCAGGAGTATTAGTGATTGGTCCTATATGTCCTAACTGCACATGTCTGCCTGAGCAACCATGAAGTCTTCTGGGATTGTTCTGAGTCTGAAGGAAAGATTTGCAAATATTTTATAGTGTAGTATTTTCTCTGTAAATTAATATACTTTGTAATTTAGGAAGTATTTTCCATCCTGCTTGCATATTGTAATTTCATGAATTGTTTAGTGCAATATCAGTACATATTTGTTTGCAGTACTTGTGATTCAGAAATGTTACTCCTGGTTGAATGAATGGTGCAGAAAGGAGGGTTTTGTCTTCATGGGAGACTGGGGTCCCACCTGGAGGGATGTGAGCCTATATAAGAATGACAGCTTACATCCATCTGGGAAGGTGACCTTAGTCCCAAGTGAAAAGTTTGAATGCTTCAGTGGTGGGCAATTTAACTGGCCAATGAGGGGGGTCTAGGAAGGTTAGGAGGCTTAGTATCCCCCACCCACATGAGCATATTTATTTATTTAAGTCTTTGGTTAATGTGTAAATGCACTGATCTGAGGGACCATTTTCAGGCACGACCGGAGCCAACAAAGTAGCACAACAAAAATTAGATAAAGGTGCAATTAATGTATAGACAGAACAAAAATAGATGCAGTACAGTTTAAATGTGAATGAAAAAAGCAGCTGCAGTAAAAATGACAGTTTGGGAGAACAAGGAATATTTTACAATTTACACTGGGTAAACAGGGTGGGGAGAATGTGAGACAAGTGGAGGGGAAACAGTGTAAAATAGCAAAATTCAAATATACATCATATATTGATTCCCTCAACAGGAAAATTGAAATGATTTAAGAAGCAGGAACAGAGGGCTGTAGTGGTAGATGGGTTTATGTGATAACAGCGAACAACTAAAGATGATTATCGTTATCACTCAATCAGAGTGCCAAAAAAATTTTTGGCACTCTGACAACCCCGGTGCCTCAGGACAATGGTGCCAGGACATTATTTTACTGCTTTCTGTTGGGGGAATGTGCCCCCCCATACCACCCACACCCCTACTTAAGGATTCTCCAACTCCAGGGGTGCATGTCGGGGGGGGTGAAAGCAGGAAAAAACAAAAAAGGTTTGGGCCAGGCTCAATAAAATTGTACCAGCGCCCAGACCCAAACCCGGTACCTCTCCCACTGCATCCACTCACCAACCCCCAACGTCATGACGAAGCTCAGCCAGTCACTGCAGCACCACCCCCTACAGCCTCTCCACCCCCTCCCAGCCCACACTTGCCCTGCTCACTCCCACACCCCGCGTGCATATACATAGCGACATCCTGTCACCCAGTTAGCCCACAGCCTCATCCAGTTGCCTGACCCTCACAATCTCCATGACGGATTGCACCAGGAAGGAGTCATCATAATGGACGGTGCCCTTCCTCATGCGCCCACCTCACAGGTTACCGTGGTAGACCATTATAGGAGCATAGAAGAATAGAGGGCTGGGGTAAAGGGAAAAAGGATAAGTAGGTTGATATAGATTACCCTGGGTGGCAATGGCATTTGGCCTCATTTAGCAACCAGTCTTTGAGTTGGAGTTTGAAGGTGCAGTGGGTGTCAGCAGATTGGGGCAATGCAGGAAGGCTGTTCCATAGGGAGGGAGCAGTAACTGACAAGGTTCTGTCACCCATTGCAGTGGAAATTTTAGGTAGTTCCATATGGGGGTCAGAGGACACACATAGGCATCTGGGAGCTGCTTGGGTTTTTAGGAGGCATATGAATGGGGACGCAGAGCCAACTCTGAGGGTATCAACCATGTAGCCTAGTGCATAGTCATGGCGGCCAGAGAGTGGGGGCCAGCCAAGAGACTGGTACAAGTTATGGTGGTGAGTGGAGTAGGGTGCCAGAAGAGCAAATTGACAGACATTGTTGTAGGTGGAGGTTAGACACGAGCAAAGAACATTTGGGATTAGATAGGGGAGCAGTAATCGAGGAGCAGGTTGCATTGGACAATTCCTAGGTGGGCCTCTGTAGTCAAGAATTTTTTTTTGCTGAAAGGCAGCTCTGAGTTTTTGGTTTGCTCATTGAAAAAAAGGAGTTTACATGCTCCATAAAGGAAAGGGAGGGGTCAAGGGTTACACCCAAGTATTTAAAATGTGGGACATTTTCTAGTGGGGGTCCCTCCGGCGTGAGCATCGAAAGGGTGGAGCCTGACTTGGTGATATTGGCCAAGTATGGTTTGGACCCAAGAAGCATCACTTTATTGTTTTTTACATTAACCAGGAACCTGTGTGACAGGAACCAGTTGTGGGCCAGGCAATAATTCTGGGACAGGGTATAAGATATGTTTGTCAGTGACTTATCACTTCAAAAGAGGATGAGATCATCTGCATACAGTAGTGCTTCACAGGAAAGACAATCAGAGGGGTGAGAATTAATGAATATGGGAAACAATAGTGGACTCAAGATGGAGCCCTGGAGAACACCTGTGGAAACAAACTTATTAGGGGAGGTGGCAGTTCCAATGCACACAGACTGGGATCGGCCAGATAGGTAGCTTCTAAACCATTGTGAGGTCCCTGGGGAGCAGTCAAGTTGCAGAAGAGTGGTATGTAGAAGGGGGTGACTGACCAGGTCAAAAGCCTTGGTCAGATCCACAAACACAGCATCCGTAGCTTTGCCCAGGTCCATGTTTCTAAAAACATGATTTGAAAGCTGGGCCAGAGAAGATGTGGTGCTGTGGAACTTACAGAAGCCATGTTGCTGGCCACACTTCAGGTTATATTTCATAACGTGGTCGGACAGTTGACAATGAACAGTCTTCTCTAGGAGCTTGCTCAGGTGGGGGAGCAGTGAGATTGGTCTATAACTATCAGACGAGAGGGGGGGTCCACAGCTTTAAAAATGGGAATCACCTTGGCAAGCTTCCAGGAATCTGGCATGGTAGATGTGGTCAGCACCAGATTAAAGATAAAGAAAAGCAGCTTGGAGATACAGGGAAGATCGGTTTAAGCAACAAAGGGAAAATGCCATCACTGCCATGGCTGCCACAGTTAGGGAGAGTTTTAAGGAGCTTGGCGTTGTCCTTAGCTGAGATGATCCTAAAGTAGAAGGGGGTGCCAGTGGTGGAGTAGGGGGGGTGATCAGTAGGACCAAAAAGAGGATCAGCAGGAGGCTGATCAGTAGGACCCAAAAGAGGATCAGTGGGTAGCTGTGGGTGTAGTTTGTTTAGGTGGGCATTGAGATCTGTAAACTTTATGTTGAATGCTTGGGCGACTTACATGGGATTAGTTAGTGTAGCAGTCAGCGACCTAACAAAAATTGTAGTGTTATAGGAATGTGGGTTTAGTAGGGAGCCAATAGCATCCCAGAAGTGACATGGATCCCCGAGGCTATCCCTCTTCCAATTACAGAGGAAATTTTGTTGCAGTACCCTGGTGGTTTGTTTGCATTGATTTCTCAGGCACTTGCCATCATTACAGAGAACAGGGAAGTGGGACTTTTTGTAGGCAGCCTATAATTTGTCCCTAGCTTTCATCAAGGCAAGAGTTCTTTTGAGACCCAGCAGGTACAGCCACTCCTCACTTTCTGGGTAGTGAGAGGGAAGTGGTGGTCTTGTATCTGAAGGAGGGCCTTGGTGAAAAAGCCCACGGCCACTGTTACATCCATGAGGGAGTAGAGAGCTGCCCAGTCAACTGCCCTAACATCCTTAAGGAAGGTGGAGGTATCAGGACAATTAAAATTACTTAAAGAGATGTGTTTGGGGGGGGCATTTGAACTTGGTGGCCCAGGGGATATACATGGGGGAGTGATAACTGATTGAATCAAACATAATCCCAGACTGGAGCACCTTGTCCTCTATGTTCATGATCACCCAGTCTAGGAGAGAATGGTTTTGGGTCTGAGTGTTATGTCTGGTCAGGACAGAAATAACTTGGGCAAAGTTGTGCAGTTTTAGCAGGTTAGAGTATTCAGTACCAAGGAAACTTAACCAATTAAGGTTAAAATCCCTAAGGTGGATCGTGTTCCTGGGAGGAGAGAGGTTACCTAGGTCAACCATGTGGTTATCAAGACCTGTGGTGCCCCCTGTTGGGGGTTGTAACAGCAACCCACAAACATCTTTTTTACAGAGCCAAGGGTCAGTTCAGCTCTGAGCCATTCACTGGCAGATGTGGGGTTGGAGTAATGTAAAGATATACATGAGTACTCAGGGAGACAAAAGACCAGCAGAGGGCACAATTCAATGTAAAGGTGAGGAACAGAGAGGACCTGTGAAGAAGTGTGCCAGGGAAAGGGAGAGGCACATGTCAACAAAGCAGGGAATGGAAAGTCACATCCTGGAAAGCCATGTGGGAAAATGCCCAAATCTGAGTAATAAGAAGGGGGACCACGAGAAAGTCATAGCAGAGTCAGACCTGGACATTGTGGCCATCACTGAGACCTGATGTAATGATACCCACAGCTGGGAAATGGCCATACCAAGGTATAATCTATTCAGGAGAGACAGGGCAGGCAGAAAGGGGAGAGGAGTGGCACTTTATGGGAAGGATAATATAAAAGCCACAAAGATTCAAGGGGAACAGGGAGGGGAGGAGATACTGTGGGTTAAGCTAGAAAGAGGAAAGGGGTCAGCCATCCATTCCTGGGTGATGTACAGATCACCAAACTAAGGGGAGAAGAGAGATAGAGAGATGATACTAGCTATCGAATAGGTGGCACACAGGGGGGACATGTTGCTGGTGGGTGATTTCAATATGCCAGACATAGACTGGAACCTCCCCACAGCAGCAACAGCCAGGAACAGGTTTATTCTGGACTCCCTACAGTGAGCTTTCCTTAAGCAGCTGGTAGTAGAACCCACATGGAAGACAGCAATGCTGGATCTGATGCTGACAAAAGGAGACAATGTGACAGGGATCACAGTAGGAGAGCACCTGGGAAACAGTGACCACCAGTCAGTGGGGTTTGAGATAACTGAAGGGGTGGAAACCAGTCACACCAAAACCAGAATCCTTGACTTTAGGAGGGAATATTTTGGAAAAATTGGGGAAATGCTTAAAAGAAGCATTGGCTGGGATAGGGGAGAAAATGGGGTGGAGGAACAGTGGGAGGTGATCAAATATGGAATAGCAATGGAGACACAACTCCATGTTAAGCAGGTTAGTAAAAGGAGGAGGAAGAAGAGACCATTATGGTTTTCAAAAGCGGTAGCTCCGAAAGTTAAAGCAAAAAAAAAAATGGCATTCAAACAGTGTAAAATGACACATGTGGTAGGGGGCAGGGAGAGGTTCCAGGAGAAACAAAGGGAGGCAGGGAGGGCAGTGAGGGAAGCCAAGGCACAAATGGAGGAACACATTGCAAAAACAGTGGTGAGGAGGGATAAAACCATTTACAGGTACATCGGAGAAAAAAGGAAGGCAAAGGGAGGGAGGGATAGTGAGGCTTAAAGAGGAGGACAGGTGTAGAGTAGAGGATGACAACCACAAAAAAGACCTACTGAACATATATTTCTGCTCAGTTTTTACAGAGGAGGGGCAGGATATGGGCCAGAACTGTGCAGAAGTGGTAGGATGCACACAGAAATGGATACAAATCCTTTTCCAAGAGAAAGGGTCCTTAAAGAACTACAAGGAATAAGAGCCAATGTTTCTATTGGGCTAGATAGGGTAAACCACAGGGTGCTGAGGGAGCTAAGGGAGGTGGTGGCAGAAGGTCTGGCAACCCTGGGCAGCCAGTCATTGGAAACAAGGGGGTTACCCAAAGACTGGAGGAGAGCTGATGTAGTGCCTCTATACCAAAGCAGAAACAAAGAGGAAGCCAGGAACTACAGACCAGTCAGTCTGACCTCAGTAGTGGGAAAGATCATGGAATTACTACTGAAGGAAATAATGGTGGAACACCTGGTTACCAATGGTCTACAGGGCCCAAGACAACATGGTTTTACTGGAGGGAGGTCATGCCAGACAAACCTCATCAAATTCCTAAACTGGATGACAAGGTAGGTGGATTAGGAGAAGCAGTGGATGTGGCCTACCTGGACTTCAGCAAGGTTGTTGACACTGTGCCACATAGAAGGTAGTTAAACATGCTGGGAAGCATGGGAGTAAGAAAGATGGTATTAAAGTAGGTGGAAAATTGGCTGGACAACAGGTCACAGAGAGTAGAAAAGGGCAGTTACTCCACAGAGGGAAAAGTAACCAGCAGGGTACCTCAAGGATTAGTGCTAGGTTCAGTCATCTTCAATATCTTTATCAGTGACATCATAGAGGGCCTGGAAGGGAAAATTAGCCTGTTGACTGATGACATAAAGCTCTGCAACAGGGTAGACATGCCAGATGGTGTGATTAGAATGAGTAGAGATCAGCAGAAGCATGAGGACTGGTCAAGGTATTGGCAGTTGAGATTTAATGCAAAAAAGTGTAAAATAATGCACATGGGGCATAAAAACCCAGGAACAACTTATCAGCTGGGGGGAGGATATAGAATACTCCAGGCAGGAAAGGGACCTGGGGGCTATCATCTCTGATGACCTCAAGTTGGGACATCAGTGCAACAAGGCAACAGGAAAAGCAAACCGGATGCTGGGATCCATAGGCAAGGGTATCACCAGCAGGAAAAATAAGGTCATACAGTAATTCCACTATACAGGACATTAGTGAGGCCACACCTCAAGTACAGTGACCTCAGTAGTGGGAAAGATCATGGAATCACTACTGAAGGAAATAATAGTGGAACACCTGGTTACCAATGGTCTACAGGACTCAAGATAACATGGTTTTACTGGAGGGAGGTCGTGCCAGGCAAACCTCATTTAATTCTTAAACTGGATGACAAGGGAGGTGGATCAGAGGCGGGATGTGGATGTGTCCTACCTGGACTTCAGCAAGGCTTTTGACACTGTGCCACATAGAAGGCAGTTAAACAAGCTGGGTAACATGGGAGTGGGAAAGATGGTAGTAAAGTGGGAGGAAAACTGGCTGGATAATAGGACACAGAAGGTGTTGGTAAATAGTAGTCACTCCACAGAGGGAAAAGTAACCAGTGGGGTACCACAGGAATCAGTGCTGGGTTCAGTACTCTTCAATATCTTTTTCTGTGACATCATAGAGGGCCTAGAAGGGAAAATTGGCCTATTCACTAATGACACAAATATCTGCAACAGGGTGGACATGCTGGAGGGTGTGGATAGAATGAGGAGAGATCTGCAGAAGCTTGGGTACTGGTCAAGGGATTAGCAGTTGAGTTTTAATGCAAAAAAGTATAAGATAATGCAGAAGGAGCACAAAAACATAGAAACAACTTATCAGCTGGGGGGATGATATAGAATGTTCCAAGCAACTAAGGGACCTGGGGGTTATCATCTCTGATGATCTCAAGGTGGGAAGCCAATGCGACAAGGCAGCAGGAAAAGCAAACAGGATGCTGGGATCCATAGGTAGGGGTATTACCAGCAGGAAAAAGGAGGTCATAATTCCACTATACAGGACATTAGTGAGGCCACACCTTGAGTACAGTGTCCAGTTCTGGAGACCTTACCTATGTAAGGACATAAATAGGGTGGAGGCAGTCCAGAGGAGGGCAACCAAAATGGCGCAGGGATTACATCACAAACCCTATGAGGCTAGGCTGAAGGACCTAAATATGTATTCCCTGAAGGAGAGAAGGGAGAGGGGTGATATGATTTAGACATTTAAGTACTTCACGGGGAAGAACAAGGTACAGGAGAATACAATTTTTCAAAGAATAAGAAGCTCCAGGACAAGGGGACATAGGATGAAACTGGAGGGAGGGAGGGAGGTTCAGAGGGAATGTGAGGAAGTACTTTTTCACACAGAGGGTGGTGGACAAATGGAACAGCCTGTCAGAAGAGGTGATGGGGGCAGAAATGATTACAGAACTCAACAATGCATGGGATAGGCATAGGGGGATCCTGGTAGCCAGGAGAAGGGGTCAACTAAGTTCTAAGGAAGCTTGAAGAAGCACAGTTAATAGCATTCAAGGGCACCATATCTGCTGACAAAATCTATGTATCTGTGTATATACTGTATGCATCTATGTATCTATGTAATATGGTTGTCATGAGGGGATAGATGAATGAGAAACTGGTTTTTACTACAAGCTCTGAAATGGAAAATGTCAACAATAACAGCCCTATAGATGATGTTATAGGAACTATACTATGCCACTCAGTAACAGACATTTGTGTGTTCTACTGTAGGGTGGGTGGGTGGCAGACTTCCTACAGGTGAATACTGCTGTTTTTGACATCCTATGGCTGTTTCTTCAGCCAGAAATAACATTGAGATGCACAGTTTCCAGCCCAGAGCCATCAATCACTCCTGGAAATTGCATTCCACACCAATAGCAGCACTGTGGGAGTGGGCACAGGACATTTAAATCTGCATGCAGTTCCTGAGCAGCAGCACTCACCAGCAACTCATTGGCCAGCTTTTGTGTGCTCTACTCTGTGGTAGGTGGTAGACTTCCTATAGGTGGACACTGCTGTTTTTTTTTACATCTTGCATCCTGCCAGAAGCAACACTGAGCTGCATGAACAGTTTCTAGCCAAGAGCCATCAATCACTCCCTGCCAGAGCATCCTGCAGCAATAACAGCACTGTGTGGGTGGGCATGGTACATTTAAATCTTCAGCTGATTCCTGGGTGGTAGTGCTCAGCAGTGGCGCTCAGCAGAGTGCTGTCTGCTGAGTCTCCTAAGTCTGTTGAGATAGCTGTGGCTGTGGCCAGGGATTTTGGCAGTTTATTATTTAAACTTGTGTTATTTTAGTTTTATTATTACTTTTAAAATGTTTAGTTTTAATTTATTTAGTTGTATGCTTTTCAGTGGAAAGGCTGAGAACTAAAACTACTTAGTTGAGCAATCTGTAACTTATTTGACCTTTGAGAGTGCTTCCATGGATTTACCTGCACAATTGCTAGTTTTGTTACATTTTATATTTTTAATCTAGAAGATGTGCATTTTAACAAAATGTTGATGACTTTGCAGTTTGCATTTGCTTTCTCAGGAGTCCACGGTATTCCTAATGATTCTATTGTTCTTAAATCAAGAACTTACATCGTGACATTTTTTTGGTTCAAATTGGGTGTCAGGCAATCCTGGACCATTGGATACTGGTTCTATGGTGTATTGTTCACCAAAACAGAGTGCAATCCAGATGGCATATGTAGATGTTAGAAGCATTACTTTAAAATTTGAACAATTTGTTGTTTAGGTTAAACATCATGGGCTGGATATTATTACTTTATCTGAAACATGGTTAACTTCTCAAATCAGTGATAGTGACCTGCAAATTTCTGGTTATTAGAGTTGGGCAAAGCTGGTTAATTTCACTCTACAAATCAATCTGAGAATTTAGTGCAATTCGCTGAGTGCAGATCAATTTGCAAAATGTGGATATTCATGGTGAGTGGCAGAATTCTGCCTGTGAAATGCAGAACATCACCCACGAATGGTGGAATTTCACTGCGAATGGCAGAATTTCACCATTTGTGAGCAAGATTCCGCACTTCTCGAGTGGAATTTCACCATTCACATGGAAAACTTTGTGATTTGGGGTGAAGTTAAAGTTGCTGAGGATAGAGAAAACTTTTGTAAAACTCTGTGGATTCAAATTTTGACCACTTTGCAGCAACTTCACCAGCAAATTAGAAAAGGCGCATCTACTGGTTATCAAATTTTTAGATGTGATAGGTCTGTCAAGCAAGGTGGTGGATGTGGTTTCTATATAAATGATAATTTAAGTGCTATTAACTTACAGATAATATCTGAAGATCCCAGCTGTGAACTCTTAGGCTTAAAATTAACAACTGGGAAACAAGCATCTTATTGTTGCTATAACTTGTCTTCCCCCTGATATTCATAAAACTAGTTCTGATATACTTTTTTAAAATGTTATAAAAAGCTAGAACTCAGAAAACAGTGTCTTTGGTGCTTTCAATACAGACTGGTACACCAAAACAATAATTATTACTGTGATTTTTTGGGTGATACATCCTTAATGCAACTCACAATAAACCGACTCATATTAATTATTCTACAGGTACTGGTACAACTATGACTGGTTGTTAGTCACTAATAAAGAAAGGGTAAACAAATGTGTAAATTCTTTCTGATTCAGTGAGTGACTATTTATCAATAAAATCCACTTGTGCTTAGTAAAATACAGAGATTACCCCCTATTACCATGAGGGTAAGGATTTTAACTTAGGATAAAATTACTGATTTTAAAAATACATTGAGTCAGATAGATTGGTCATTTATTGATTGTGTTCCAGACATTGATCTGGCATTTTATGTTTTTCCCTGACTAAATTTAATAGTCTGTGACATTTTTGCCCCATATAGAACTGTAAGAAAAAGTGGTAATTCACATAAATGGATATCCCCCTAATTATTGCAATTGAAGATGGCTAGAGATTGTCAGTGGCACAAATACAGAGAGACTGAAAACAACATATTCTTACTGAGATTTAGAGAATTAAGAAGCCAGTGCAGAAAACAAGTAATACTATTGAAATTTAAATACTATTGTGACAGACAAACATCATTAATTGACAATACTCATTCCTTCTGAAATAATATAAATGAACTTCTTAACATTAATACAAGTACTACACTAAACACAGTGAATGTAAATGGAACCATATGTGATGACCCAGTGGGCATAACTAATTAATTTAATTAATACTTTACAAGTGAGATTGAAATGTCAGCAGCTACTTTGCCATCAACAGATTCTGTACATCACAATCCCTCAGTTTTATTTTAAGATGATCACTGAAAATACCTGTTCAAAATATTTATGGAAATTAAAAATTAAAACTCATGTGGGTCCTGATGGATTAGATTTAAAACTTCTCAAAATCGCATTAGAGGAGATAGTTGTGCCGGTTACAAAATTATTTTAAATTTTTCTTTGATTTATAGTGTAGTTCCTTCATCTTGTAAACATACTTTCATTACTCCAATATTTAAAAATGGTGACAGGTTATTAACTTCTAACTACAGACTAATTTCTATATTATCTCCACTGTCTAAGTCATTCGAAAGGATAATACATGACCAGATTACAGAACGCATTGAAAAATATAATTTATAGACTGTGGAGCAACATGGCTTTAGAAACAAATCACAGTACTATTACAGCTTTAGCTAAACTTACTAAGAATATACTACTTGAGGCCTTGGGCAGTGTGATTTAATTGTATATATATATATATATATATATATATATATATATATATATATATATATATATGTATATATATACACACTTATCAAAAGCATTTTATTTGGAACAGCATGCAAAGTTGCTTGAGAGTCTGAGACATTTTTTTTTTAATTGAGTCACATCATGCTTTAAGGATTACCTAATCAACCATGTGCAACAGGTTAAATTCAAAATTCTCTTTCAAAAACTCTACCTGTGACTCTGGGTGTTCCACAAGTATCAGTCATTGGACCCCTGCTTTTCAGTCATTTTTTGAACAACTTACCTAGTGTTATAAAAAAATTCAAAGATCCTGTGGTACATGGATGATACAGAAATCTACTTTCAGAATAAGGATTTAAATAACTTGTCTAGCATATTAGAGTCTGATTTTTATGCTGTGCATAACTGGTTTATTAACAAGCTATGTTTGAATTCTAAAAAGGCAAAAATTAGGCCAGCTCAGTGGTGCTGTGGGTTGAGGCACTGGATGCCACACCTCGCACCATGCCAGTGACTCATGGTTGCAGTGCGGCCGGGTTGCCAGGGTCACCTGGGGAAGAGGAGGATTGAACGTCCCCAGGACAGCTCTCCTCCTCCAGGGAGGGGGGGATTGCAGCAGTTAGTGTTATCCTGGCCCCTAGCAGAGGCTAGGGGCTGGCACACTGATGCTAACAGAAGAAGGGGAAGGGGAAATAGTTTAACCAGGAAAGGCACACTAAGCTGAAGCTTGTTT
This sequence comes from Neoceratodus forsteri, assembly GCA_016271365.2. Lineage (NCBI taxonomy): Eukaryota > Metazoa > Chordata > Ceratodontiformes > Ceratodontidae > Neoceratodus > Neoceratodus forsteri. The sequence continues at coordinate 880,100,731 of CM028129.1, forward strand.
CAAGGTGTGACCTGGGAGCAAAAGGAAGTTGTGACTTGCTCAGGGTCACACAGGATGGAAGTGGGGGCTGTGGATTTCAAACCAGGGAGCATGCACAGTACCACTATTGGAGTCCTTGCAGACCCCCCCTCTGCAGGGGAGAAAAAGGGAAAACTTCTGGTAGTTGGATGATGGTGGAAGTTGCAGGTGCCACCCTGGGTAGTTGGACCAGCAGACCAGATCTGTTCTTGAGGTGGGGGTGAGCGCTTCAATCACGACCATGTTAGTAAGCCCTGTGGGTCATAGCTGGTACCGGTGATCATCAACGGATAAGGATGATGTGCCACCTGAATGAGGGCCGCCAGGGGGAGAAGAAATAGTCTCAGAAAAAAGTCAAAAGTTATGTTATTTCATTATAAACAAAATTCAAGTCCACTAAAGCCTATTTTCATAAACAAACATCCGATGAAATCATTCTGAACCAAGTTATCAATTATAAGTACTTAGGTCTGACTCTTGACAGTTGCCTTAGTTACTATCAGCATATTGAACTCATTGTGAAGTCTGTAAACCAATGATTTGGTATGCTGCACAGGAACAGACTTAACTTTACAACTGATGCAAAAAAATAACCTAGTTGTACAAACACATGTTTTATCTTTTATAGATTATGGTTTAATTATTTGTTCTTCTGCCAGTAAATCTCTGATGCAAAGAGTTGCATCACTTTTAGGTTTGCATTTGATTTACTGTTGGACTGTCATACCTGCTGTTTGTACAGTATATCAAATTGGTATACCTTGCAACAAAGATTCAATCAATAATTGGGTTGCTGGGCTTGGAAGATGATTAATGGACAAGTGCCAGCTAAATTAAAATTATTGGTAGAAAGGCTGACTTTGTCAAATATTAAAACTAATGTAGCTCAATAGACAATCTATATTTAAAATTACAAAAGAGATCTAAAAATGTTGGATAAGCTGTTTTTCATTACAGAATTGGTAGTTACTGGTATTCTCTACCTCTAACTCTCAGAACTCTAGTGAGTTACAAATCTTTTGTCACAGCTTTGAGAAATTTTATTAGGATGATAGGTACTTGTAACGGACATTGATTTTCTTTTGTTTTTCATATTTATTGTTGGTCAATATTGTTATATGTTGTTGACTCTTTGTTATTTGTACCACGACTATGATTGCCTATGAAAATGGGCATTTTATTGTCAATAGGCTATTGTTTTAAATAATATGAAATGAAATAAAAAATTTTAAAAAGCCTCAGCAAAATAGTCTCAGAAAACCACTAAAACCATGAAAAAAATGAATAAAAATACTCCACTGTTACAGAATAGTATTTCTGAACCAAAAATTACTGAATATTTAATTAACATTGTAAGTTAGCTTATTACTGAGTTTCAAGAACAACATTCTTCCTGTTCTTGTCCCTGTAAAATGGACTCTAAACAATTAACTTCAACTCCAAGACTCAGGGCCAGATATTCAAAACTTTGCACCGGGCAAAAAACGTTTGTGCAGGTTTAGCACAGGATTAGCGCGGGTCTGCTATATTCAAAAGGCCAAATAGCGCAGGCAAACTGCATTAGCACCAGACAAAATCATAATGTATGCAAGGGGAAAACTGAGGGTGTGTGTACATGAATACAGGTGCAATGCTATATTCAGTGACTAGCGCCACGCAAAGTGGTTTTGCGCATCTTAGCGCAACACTTAGCACGGTGCACATTACCATCCAGGAAAAACTTGTCTTAACCCTGAGCAATCAGCATTGTATGATACTTTGGCTTTGCGTGACATTTGCGTAGCTTTTTTGCAGCTTTGCATGACCCTAACAAATAAATATGACACATAGACAAAGTCAAACATAGAGGAAACATGCTGCTAACTGATGGCATCACAATGACGCCATCATGTGCCACCAGTCCCAGTCATGCCAGGCAGTAAGTGGTGACCCTGCCACCAGTGGACAGCATGGCAGTGTGGCCATATAGCACAAACCTGCAGATCACTCTTCTGTGGACACCAACAGATGCCAGCACACACATGCAGCACTGTGGGCATGGAAGGTGTTGAGGGGAGAGTGTATGGGTGGCCAGGCTGTGTCACAGACCAGGTGTGGCCACAAGGCTGGGACATATAACGCAGTGCACATGGGCCAGTATTGGGAATACCCCAACACCAGTGTGTCTTCCTGATAATATATGCCCCCCCGGCCACATACCGCACAGCTATACAACTGCCACAGCACACAAAGCCGGATATGTATATGTCACTGTGAGCATCCCATGCCAGAGGTGCAGCATCTGTGGGTCATACAACAGTGTAACAGTAATGTCCACTGTCAGTAAATGCCTGCATGTTGGGCCTGTCACTGTGTATAGTACAGTCATCAGCACTGCCCTACACACCATAGGCAGTGCTGTGTCCACACACTACTGGCCCCCTTGCTATTGTAGTGTCTGCTGTGTACTGTAGCATGACCTACAGTGTGACAGTTGAATTCAGCACCACCACCATCTGTGCTTATGATGTGTTGTCCCAGTACAGCTGCAGGCAGCAGTGCAAGTGAAAGTACAGTGCTCAAAACTGTATAATATTCCCCAAACTGTTTGCGCAGCGCTAACACGTTTGCGGAGGTTTAGAGCAGGGCTAAACCATTAGCCTGGTGCAAACTGCATGCAAATCAGGGCACAATGAGATGCTAATCTGGATCTTTGCCCAGAGACTACCTAAGTAGGCTCATTTGCATGTCACTTTTGAATATGGCAAAGTTTGGTGCCGGGTAAACATGTCTGCACCGGGCTAACGGTTTAGCCCTGTGCTAAACCCGTCCAAACATGTTAGCACTGAGCACAGTTCGGGGAATAGTATACAGTTTTGAACACTGTACTTTCACATGCGCTGCTGCCTGCAGCTGTACTGGGTCCACACATTTGCTGGCACACACATTGGCCACATAGTTCGCCTCTACCTAAATTCATATTGCTGTGCACTGTGTTGCTGTTGTGGTTTGCACTTCCTGGTTGCTATATTCAGAGCTGTCTTATTCCAGTGCTAAGTTTGTCCTGCACTCCCAGAACAGTATGCCCGGCCTCATTTCCATGTTATATTCAGAAGCTGTTTGCCTTGGACTATTCCTTTTGAATATAGCTTACTTTGTGCTTCAGGTTAAGTTTGCCCACTGGGCAGTGTTAATTTAGCCCCGGGGCAAAGTTTTGTATATCTGGCCCTCAGTCTCTTGGTGACTGGCCTTTCAAATCAAAAAGTGAATCCAACATTGGATAAGCTTTCTGATTCTTTGCTTAAATCTCCAGATCTGGTTCTGGAATTGGCTACACCAGAAACTAATCATTTGCCAAATGTTGACTCATGATTCCCCCCTAAAAGCAAGTGTTTCAGTGAATAGTTTTGTTTTGTTTGTTTCTTTGTTTATTTTTTGTTTTGGTTTTTTGCTGATTCCCAGTTCATCTATTATCCAAGAAGTTGATGCTAGGAAAGTGGAAGTGCTTGTGAGTAAATGTCCCAGTCCTATTATGGCTGAAGTTATTTCACATCTTCATAAAACCATAAGGGGTTGACAAAATTAGACAAGTCTAAACTGATGCAGAATGATACAGAAACTGCTCAAGAGCCTCAGTTTGGATTAAACTCTAATATTAATAACCAATCCTCAATGTCACTCCTGAGTCTCTTAAGGCCTCTCTGTTGTCTGATGGTAGATTTTAAGCTCTTCCCTATTTTCCTTCTTATTTGAGTGAGGGTATTATTAATTTAATAAATAACCATTATGAAGCAAATCTTATATTAATGGAGCAGTTTGACATTTTTCATAGTAAACTTGAGACAGTTAAGGAGGATATAGCCATTAATGGGTTAGAATGGATGATATAATGAGATTTCTCCAGCAGGTCTATCCTCCAGGAGAATCATTCTTAGTGGTTACAATGAAGGAATTGGAACCAGTGCCAGATTCAGACATAAGACAAGACTTCAGCTCTATTATTTTTCTTGGCTTAAGCCCCTCAAGGTGCTCCACCAAAAAAGAAATGAGCAACTAAAAAAAATCTAAGAGGGGAGAAGTGCAGGGTGCTGAAGGATCCAACTGTTCTCATTCAGGTGTGGTGTCATATGGGAATGACACTGGATCCTCTAGTTCTGGTGGTACTTCAGGGAGCATAGTAGTTAATGCTCCAATGGAGTCTGGGCTAGCTAAAGATCCCCCTTGCTCTCTATGAAGAAAAGTGGCTCATTGGCTTCAAAGCTTCACATCACCTGTGCTGATATCATTGCAATTAAAGACAATTATGGTCTCCATTTTCAAAAGGGATGGATCAATGCAAAGGACTTGCTTCAAAAGATTTTGTTACAAGAGATGACTTGCATCACAACTTGCATCAGTTGGGATTTTCTAATGCAGCTGCATCAAATCCTGATGCAGCTGTGCCAAAGCCTCATTGTGCCATGGCAGAGTCACACAATCAGGTGCTCCAGGTTGCAAGGGGGCTTGCACCATGGCGAGGCTGAAACATCCCCTCTTTTTGTCATTCTGGAAGCCCCACCCTTGGCCCAGCAAGGGCTTAACTTAGACCAACCAGGAGGTGATCTAAGCCCCTAGTGCCAGTACCACACAAGGTGGTAGATTGGGGGTGGCTCTGAAAGTGTGGTCCAGGGTCAGAATTGGCATGGGGAGTGCCATAATATGCTTGCCTCTGCTCATCTTACATGTATTGGACCCGAACATGATTCAAATAATAACTCCTAGAGTGGAGAATGGCTGTCTTTTTACATTGTCCTACCGGGACTTTTCCTATCAAGTAGAAGAATTTATATGTACTCTAACTTCCCCTAGCCTGCTGCTGGTCCTTCACCTGCACTGACATACAGGAACTCTCCTAGAGCCTGCCCACAGGGCTAAAGCACCTTCTGCATACTCCTTCCTACTCCCATTGACTCTCTCGGTCAGGGTATTATTGTATGCAGCATCAAGAAAACTGGGAACTAGCCTCAGAACTCCCTATACTGCCACAGACAAATCATGTAACTGAAAGAAGACCCAGCCACCCACACTTCTCCTAGGACTCTGCAGGAAACTCTCATTCTTGCTTTTACTATGCTCAGGAAATGTTGAGCTTAATCCAGGCCCTCTGGCACCCATGGAATCCCCAGCAGAGCTACAAAGCCTCAAGGGGCTTACATTCTTGCATGTTAATGTATGTAGCCTATTAAAAAAATCACTTCTGTTCAGGCCTGGGTATGTCATACTGCTCCAGATGTTCTGGTGATTATGGAGTCCTTACTCCGACTGGTGACCAGTAACAATGAAGTTAACATCCTCTCCTACTCTTTATTCAGAGCTGACAGGCAAACTAGAGGTGGTGGGGTAGCTATTTACATCAAGGATAAATTCCCTGCCTCCATAATTGACTCAACCTCTGTCCCAAAAGAATTCAAAAGCTTGTTATTAAAGATTGAAATTGCCACCAGTGTCTCATTATGTATAATAGGATGCTACAGACCCCCATCAGCTGGACTACAGTTGTTAAAACATCTCAAAAACATCCTGGGTTCGGCATCTTCAGAGTGTATCATACTAGGGGACTTCAACTTAGACTGGCTCTCCAGTGCATCCACCCCACTTAAAATGTTCTGTGATTCCCTTGGGCTGCCACAGCTAATAAATGAATCTACTCATCCTAACAAGCTCAACCCTAATAACAGTACTCTCTTGGACATCCTTTTAGTTAACAAACCCCATTTATTCTCCCATGCTGGCATCTTTTTCTCTGATATTAGCGACCATTGCTTCATCGCGTGTGTAAGATCCACTCTTAAATCCACAACTGTACCAAAATTCTCCTTTAAAAGGTGCATACGCAACTTTGATCTCCATGGGTATATATCAGACCTAAGAGACTCCATGTGATGGCAGGACTTCTATCTAGCCAAGTCCCTGACTATGGCTTATGATATTTTCTCAGAAATTGTGCTAGGGGCTCTCAACAAGTATGCTCCCATAGTAAAAGTTTGTACCAGAAACAAATCCTGTCAGTGGTTTACAGAAGACCTGAAAAATGCTTTGCAGAGTAGGGATGTACTCTGGAGAACTGCTAGGAAAACTTATTTAATAAATGACTGGAAATATTTCCGGAGGGCAAGGAACCTCTGCACCAAAATGGTCAGAGAAGCCAAAGCTAATTTCTACCACTCTTGGCTGGAGAGCTCCTCAAGAAATGCCTCCAAATTCTGGAAGACTATAAAAGACATTGAAGGTCACACCACTGTAAATTCCCTACCTACTAAATTATTGATCAACAATACTGTCATCTCCGACAGACCTCGATGCTCTCAATATTCATTTTGCCACTACAGGGCTATGAATTAGACAAAAAAACTTTATCTGCGTGGTTTTCTTGTACCCAAGCAAGCCGTTCAATACCGTTGATCACAGACTGCTTCTGTCATCCCTCCAGAACATTGGTTTGGATTCCCTATCCCTTAAATGGTTCTCCAACTACCTCTCAGGTCGACTTCAACAAGTAAAGGCAGAAGGGGAAGTATCTCCATTAAAACCCCTATTGAGGGATGTACTGCAAGGTTCCATTCTTGGTCCCTTGCTCTTCACCATTTATATTAACAACGTAGATGCCCCCATCAAAGAAGCACAAATACACCTATTCATGGATGATACGGTACTCTATGCTAGTAGCCCCACACCTGAAGCAGCCTGTAAAGTCCTTCAAAATGAATTTAATCTGCTGCAACATCAGCTTATAAACCAGAAACTGCTCTTATATGCAAAAAAAAACCAAAGCAATTTTCCTCTCGCCCCTTCAAAATGCAATAAATCCTGCAATTGCTGGGACACTCCTGCAGATCACTTCCATTCTAGGTGAGCAGTTGGACTACGTACCAAAGTTCAAGTACCTAGGAGTCTGGTTAGACCATAGACTTACTTTCACAGATCACTTAGAAGAACTGGCAAAGAAACTTAGACAAAGACTTGGTCTGTTCTTTAGGATTAATAATCTCCTCACAAGAGACGCTAAACTGAAACTGGTTCAAACTACCTTTCTTTCCCTACTGGATTATGCAGACTTTCTAATATAGTCAGGGACCTGCAGGTACCCTAGCCAAGCTCGATACGCTTTATCACAGAGCCATAAGATTTATCACGGGTCTTCCATACTCAACCCACCACTGTGTATGGTACACGGCAGTGGGATGGTCATCCCTTGCTTACAGACTGCAAAAAATGCAGCGGTTTTGACATGCAAAGCTATCTCAAATAAACTGACCCGGTATATCTCTGTCTGTTTACCTTTGTGCACTCTGGGGAAGTATGCCCTGAGAAGCACCTCATATATCTACCTTTATGTTTACAAAGCAAAATCTCACATTGTCAGAGCAGCCATCAGCTTTGTGCTCCCTCAACTGTGGAACAAGCTGCAAAAGACTTTGAAATTAACTCACCCCATCAGCCTAGCAGCTTTTAAATCTCTATATCTACATCATAATAAGGAGTCCTGTGCCTGTCTACCCTAAATAGTGACTCCTATAAGTCCAAGCACACTCTAATTACTACTGTTAAAAGACTGATCACATATATAATTGACTCTTCTCTCTCCCCTTTTTCTATCCCTGTATCTGTCCCTTCCACATTCCTTTGGCCCTGGTTCCAGCTCTAAATTCTCCATACTGTATCACTATATATCTTTTTATATTAGGTTTTATTTGTGTTCGGTGCACTTGATATGTATATTGTTTTGCTTTTATGAAAAATTATGTCCTACCCAAAACTAGATGGATCTTCTGTTCCAAACATATACTACTGTCAATGCTACCTGCTGATACTTTTGTATATACTGTATTATTGTATCTCACTTTATTTGTATTATTACTGTTTTCTTGTGTGCTGCATCCCATATATATTGTCCCTTGTTCCTTGTTAATAAACCCAGGTCCACCTCGAAAATGAGCTTGCTCAACGGTGATCGCCTGGTTAAATAAAAACTTTGATTGATTGATTGATAGTAGCATTGGGGAGACAGCAGGTATGCCAGGGAGTAATGTGGCATCCAATGGGGGTGCTGTTATAGAACCATTAAACCAATGGGATGGTACCGCTGGGGGTCCTGGGACAAACAGTGTCACTGCACCAGGCAGCATCCTTGGCCTACAGCACTGTTTGTTCCTGGACCCACCCCCATGGTACCATCCAATTGGCTTTATGGTTCTATTAACAGCACCCCCGCTGGGTGCCACATTAGTCCTTGGCATGCCCACCATCTCACCAACACCCCTATGGAATGCCTTGTGCCCTTTCTGTCTCAGAACCATCCTGGCAAGCATGTTTCACCCCCCCACACACCATCATGGCCCCTCTAGTACTGCACTGGGTGGGGGGCCAGATCCCTGCTGTAGTTCCTGGAAGTGCACCAGTTGTGTGGTGCTGGCCTGCGGGTATGGCAACTCCCAGGTTTTTGGTGCGGGGACCCATGTTTTTACAGAATTGGGCACAGGGACCTTGATACACTCAGAGTTCAACACAGCCATAAATCACCACAAATTGTGGAGATCTAATGGGTCTTTGAAAATCGAGCCCTATGAGTCCTTGTTAGGGAAAGCAGTTGGTGAAGGCAAGTTAAGCAAAGATATAGGGGATCCCCCTGTTAGTAATCATTTGTTCAAAAGTTATAGAGCCTCTGAATGTTATTAAGGTCTAAATTCAGCAGTAAGGGTATGTTCATAAAGACTGGATTAGAACACAGGTTGCAGCTGGTGTTTTGTCAGGTGAAACACAAGTGCAAGCAGGTGATTCTTTCCCCTGGTTTCCCATACCTTGTCCCAGAAACTTGGTATCCTGAGGTTATATGGTCTTAAAATGAAGGATCTGGAGGAAGGTGAAATCCTGTTAGATTTTATTGTTTCCTTGCTATGCTCCAAGATGGAAGTCCAGATTGAAGTGGGTGATATAGGTCAAGTCTGTCATTCCATGGATGTGCTTGGATTAGACTGTATCAGGATTAATTGTGCAAATCATAAGCTTGCAAATTATTTGTAGAATAATGGTTATTTACTTGAAATATCTAATATCATTTTAACGTACTTAAACAGGAAAGAAATCTGTAACTCAGTAAGCACAATTTGTTAGGATGCTGGTCCCTTTTCGCTTAGTATTTTTGGTCTTAAGAAACCTCGAGGGGAAACTGACACTAACTTAACTAAATCAATGTTTTCATTTTCCTTTAATTATCTTCAAATTCCACTAAGATTTAGTGGAATGTTAAGAGCTAAGAGAAGGGAGGCTCATGATGGTGTCCAAGTTGATGTGTTATTTAAATCTAGGTCCATTGTGGGGAGAGTTTTGTAAAAATTTCATAATTTAGACAGTTTAGGTATTTATGTAGTAATGAGTTATGTATTTGCGTCCCATGTTGTATCTTAGCCCCAGAGTAATTCAGGGCTGAATTCAGTTCTTTGTGCAGTACCACCAATAGATTTCAAGTACTTGCAGGCTACCAATGACTCATGGGGCTACTGGCTTTTTTCCAGGTGCTTTTGCCAATAAAACTTTGCATTTGCTTTGAAAACTGTTTAATTGTGAGTGCAGAGCTTCATTTATTTTGTACCAATGACTCATGGCTAATCCTTTTATTTCAGTTCCTACAAAAGCTTCTTTTAACTTTATGGCTGAGGAAGCTCAGAATCATCTACTTTCACGGAATATTCCAAGTCTTAATTCTAAATGGGCAGATCAGAAATGGTTAAGGTGCGTCTCATCTTATGTGGTAGTATGTTTCCAGGAGACCTGGTACCTACAAAAACAGGAAATTCATATTAATAACTTTTAGCTTTTCCAGGTTCCCACAAAAAAAGACAATATGTTATGTAGGGCATCAGGAGGCCTTACATGTTCTGTTAAGACCGATAAACAGTTTTCTGCTCAGCTTGAATATCTCCATTTTGATAGAGTGAGATTTCAATGCCAGGACAGGTGCATTTGATGGTCTCCTGGACAACTCAGCTGTAGGGTCAATATGTAATGTGCAGGTTTTGCCTGGCAGAAAAGCCAGGGATTTTAAAGCAAGCCATCTAGGTTTTGGTTTTATCAGGTTTATGCAGGAATATAATTTTTACCCGCTTAATGGTAGATTATCTGGCAATGAGGAGGGACAGTAGACTAATTTTTCTCCATCAGGAGCATCTATTATTGATAAACCTATCTGAGATGATCCCATTGAATGTTCGGCTACTCTTAATTTGAGCAACAGAACTAAAAGTGATCAGCTACCACTGGCTAATAGATGATCGTCAAGTTTGATTTCTTCTATATTTTCTGTGTCAGAGACCTGTTTGGGGCATATTTAATAAAAAATAGGCAATAGATATAGATAGAGAATCAAATGGACAGATTAAATTACATCTGATATTTGTGATATATCACATACATTTTTAGATTCGTGCTTGCAATCTGATTATGACTGCCTTATATCTACAGAAATATATAGGTCCTTGGAACTTTTTTTTAATTAAGGTGCTATCCTTAACATGGTTGGTAAAGGTAATAATAAAAGTAACAAAGGGTGGTTTGATCAGACATGTAGGGTTGAAAATGCTAAGCTATTAACATTAATAAAAGCTACTAAGCTACAACCTTGATCTAATTGCAGACTCTTAAATAGAGAAAAGAAATCATACAAAAACTTTCTTCAAGAAACAAGCATAAGTATTGTAAACAATGGGAGTCTGTGTTTAATACTATTAATACTATTATAGTGTATGGGACAGTGCAGCTGTGTATGGAATTCAATGATTCTTAGGTCTGTTGTACCATCATAGTGACATTAAATTGTTGTTGTACCATCTTGAGTATAATGGTACATCAACATAGAATGCCTATAACCATAACAGCCATGTCGATCTTTCTTTTTTCCTTTGTCAGTTTCAGTTGAAAAAAGAGCGATCAGTGAATGCTTCCCCTGTATAATAATTAAAAATCATTACTTTACCTTGACCCAAAACAGCCAGCTAAAAGCCATCACTGGCATTCAAAAAGAAATGACAGCATTTTTTTAAAGCAAAGTCTAGTAATGTGGATAGCCATGCAGGCTCTAAATGTCCCATCCACTCCAACAGTCCTACTGCTTCTCTTAATGGCTTGGCAGCATTACCCCTTAAACAGTGTGACTGCAGCCCAGACTGTTACCACACAGGGGCACTCTGGAGAGCCGCTGCTGATCTGCAGTGCTGGCGGTCAGGCTGGCTGATAGATGGGAGGGTGGGCTGATGTGGGGACAGCAGGGAGGTTGGACAGGGCTCATTAATAGTTGCTCATCACTGGGGATCCCAGAGCTGTTCTCACCCTCTTAAAGCTACAGTGAGCATGGGGTGTTGTTGGGAAGCAGACTGTCCAACAGCTTTGAGTGAGCTGGTGACTTGCACTTGCAGGCCTGACCATCTCTCTTTTTTCAGAACTAAACTAAAGTGCTTACAGACAGGTAAGACAGTTTACCACAGAAAGCAGGAAAGCACCTGGTAACTTTATGAAAACCTATCTTAACTTATCTCAAGAATTGCTCTGGTGTTGCACTGTTGCCCATATGCTATAAAAGACAATAAATGGGCAACAGTGAACAACAATGCTGAGTTCACTCCTCAAGGTTGTCATTCCAACTATAGATCTAAAAAGCTTCAGTCTCAAAGTCTACTTGGTTATCATGACAACTTTTCAAAGTGAGCACAGCATTGTTCACTGTTGCCCATTCATTATCCTCTATAGTAAAAATGTTACATGACCCTTTTGGCTTTTGATTGCTAAAGAAACTACTAATCTTTTCAATACTATAGAAACATGTATTTCTTGAGTAGATCGTTTTACTTTATTGTTCTATAATCTGTTATTATAATGTGATTCTCATACTCATATACTGTCCAATTGATTCTTTTTGTATACATGAAGTGATCTGTGCAATTAGTTGTCTAAAATGTAAAAAGCACCTGGGCCAGATTTGATTCTGGTTGAAATCTATATGCAGGTCAGTTTAATTTGGGCATACTTTTTGCTTCTTTTTTAAAAAATAAATGCTTAAAAGAAGGGTTTTTCCTCATTCTTGGTGGGGTACAGAAATTGTTCCAATATAGTCTAGCAAAATTTTACAAAAATCGTCCAAGATGTGAAAAAAATATGAACATTGGAACACAAGCAGGTTTTTATATTTTCTTTAAAATAAAAGCAGGAAGCACAATCAGATGTTCTTAAGGGGGTCACAATACAGTTAATGTACAGTTAGATGAAAAATACAAAACATACTCATACATTTGACTCATTGGTCCATGAATATATTGCCAGATTATTACGGATTATACCAAATAATCTTTTATACTTTGCATCATTACTTTAACCCAAGCATGCAGACCTTTGGTTTGAAATTAATCATGTATTGTACAGAAAAACATTCAAAACTGTTGTACAGTTTGAAGTGTACAGATAACTGTGATGTAGAGATGTTCTGTCATCTAAAGACAAACATTCAATATGTTATCTTTAGAAATAGGTATTACAGATACATCTTTAAATGAAAACTTTTAAAAAGATTGCTTGAAATGGTGACAGGCTATGTTTACAGTCATTAGCTCACAAATGTGTGCATCACACAAATAACATTCCGTGATCACACATAATCAGGTTACAACATTTCAATATTAAATACCTGTTACAGTTAAGGGTTGAATGAAATTAAAAATCGTATACTTGTTTACAGAAATTACTAAAATACTTAGCTATCACTATCTTTGTCCTTGTGGCATGATCCTGCACAAGCACACGGATCAGTACATTGAAGTGAGGCATATTTACTTCTTTTTGATCTATAATGCTGGATCCATGTATTATAATTCTCAACAGAGCAAGAAGACTTTGTGGAACTACATCTTGTTCCCACCCAGGTCAAAAAGACCCATCAAATGAGTAATCTTTGGAAGTAATGTATTTTCTAACCATTTGAGCAGCATTGACCAAGTGAATTGCATTGTCATCACAATCATAAGAATACAGAATTTTGACAATCCCACCAATGTCTGCATTAAACATAAATTCTATATCTCTTCCTTGAGTTTGTGCTCTTAAATCTGGAATCATCCCCAGCAATATCTCCTTCAGTCTTGTCGTATTGATTTTTCCAGAGAAACTTGCATCTAATTCCTGAAGTCTGCACTGATACAACTTCCCTAAATCTGCAGCTAGAAAACAGGAAGTATCTCACCATCTCTGTGCTCTCTAAGTATGATACTGGCTCACCTATCACTATTCCCTCTAATGTATTTTCTGTTCCTTGTCACATTTCTCCAGCCTTGTGTTGTCTAACACAATTGTGCAAAGCAGTCAAACAACTGAGGTGATATCTGGTATCCAAAGCATATACATATCCTTCAAACAACTTTCCTAATAACTTCCTGTCTTTCAAAATGTGCACATATTCATGAACTCAATGATCTATTGCTAATGAGCAGATATTGTGCAGGTGTTTACTATTTTCATCATTGCCACAAAAAAATACACACTTGTTTGTTCTTGATAAAGACTCCCAACTTGCACTCATTCTTGTTTTGACTGGACCATGTACAGGTTCTTTGTGAGCATTTGCTTTCTTTTTCTGAGCACTTTGAAGCTTTTGTCTGTATAACCTATTTCTGCAACTTTCATGTCATACTGCTTTATTTACTTGGAATGTCATTTCTGCACCATTGTCATCATCAAATCTTCTTATATCAATGTCCAGTAATACATAAGCCAGCTTTTCAACCTGAAGGATGTTTTCTGCAAGAACTCTATAACTATATTCTGGGGGGGGGTGTCAAGATAGCAATCTAGCAGCAGCGTTGTTCCTGAGCTCTGATCTGACCTAGACATTAAAACATGATGTTACAATCTAAAAAGAAGAAAAAATGTCAGAAAATTAAAAGACACTGAATGCTGCTGTTCACACATTTATTTCATCTATGTCAACCCCACTTGAACAGTGGTGTCATTCCACAACAAGCTCAGAGACAGTTAGAGGGATAGTCTCCCCAGGCACCCCACAGGCTATGGTTATTTCTTCAGCAGGCAAGCCAGGTGGTCTGGCAATGGAAACAGCTTCACCTGCAGCATATTCTATTGGTGCGCAACTTATTGTTCAGTCCTCTCTATGGAGCAAAATCATTACACTATCAATTCACTGGACAAAGCTTTAGATAAGTTGCTGGAGAGGACTGAGAGAAATGACTGCCAGTTTGATGCCTTAACAAAACAAAGAAACCAATTACCTGAAAGCAGAGGTAAAGAAAAGTTCAAGATAAATCAGCAACATCTTAACAAATGTTGGTAGACTAAGCAACTAAATTAGAACAAGAGGAAAACTGTAAGCAATTAATGCTTCACTACAAGGGGTAATAAAGGAGAATTTCAACATTTCACGTAAGCTGGAACAAAATGATAATTAACTGCAATACAATAATTTTCTAATGCTCTGCATTCCTGAATCACTGGACTCTGAATTTAGTACAGTGTGAGATCTGGTAAAATACATTTTAATTACCATTTTTTAGCTTCCAACTGATAATCCTCCATTGCTGGCTTGTGCATTCAGATTACCAAAGAAAAATATCGACCCAGTTGCAACAGTAAAATCTACAATTTTAACAACCCTAGAATTTGACTCAGATTGAGATTTTATTTTGTTCAAGTTGGCTGAACTGAATGGTCTGTTAATACATAAAGGCTGCAATATTATATTTTTCCAGATTATTATCAGATGAAACAACAACACCATAAGTTCCTTGCTTACAGACAAGAAATATTGGAACTGGTGGCACAGTTTTCTCTTCTACTGCCAGCAAAAGCTAAAGTCATTGAGGACAGAAAAACTAATATTTTCTTTGAAGTTGACTAGCTTGTCACCTACCTTGGACTGTAGTACTCTACTATATCAAATATGTTCAAACACAATGTGACTACTTCCACAACTAATTCTGATAAACATATACCTGCTTCCATGGAAAAGATGGACTTTTGATGGTTAAATAATTTCTAGAAGATAGAAAATGATATAATGTTTGTTTTAACCTACAGTAATTTAGGTCTGACATGTGTAGCTAAGGTGGAATGTTAATAGTTAACTGAATGAACTACTTTTCCTATTTTGCAGCTGCAGATATGCGAATTTGATTATTATTTACCCCCATGATGACTCCCCCATAAGAAAAGGACTAATGATATCATTAATGTTTAATGTTTAGATTCTAGATTTCTGATTGTAAACAGTATACTAAAACTCAATAAAAACACTTTATAACCACATTTTTTTCCACTATGCCTGAATTTTACTTCTCCTGAGTTCACACATTTTTCATTGCTATCTATCTGATATAAAGCACAAAGATACCAATCTGTTACAGGTTTTGTGGACTTCTGCTGCATTGTAAAAGTTCCCAAGATTTACAAATTTATGCTTCTTAGGCATTGTCACATCTGCATTAGTAGACTACAGCACTAGGACTGCATCATTGAAGATACTACCCCACAGCATTTCATCAGATGATTTTTCTTCTACCTTCCATAGTTTCCCTGCAAGTAAATATAAGAAGATTACTAAACAAGCTAATTGCAAGAACAAACAAGTTAAAGTAGTAGCCACAGACATGGCCAGATATTTCCAGATATTTGATGAAATTTCTAAAGAGTTTCTCTCTGCTGCCCCTACTGTGTAAATGGAAAAAGCTGGAGATTTTCTAGAAATATCACAGAAATTTCAGGAAATATCTCACCATGCCTTTTGCTGGGAATGTAATTACAAGAAAATGCTAACATTCCTACCATTGATACTATTGATATCAAATCTCTAACATGAAGATTATATGATATATAGCTCTGTCTGCTGGTCAAACACACCTTTGGCAGTAACAGCTGCAGCTAGTGTATGCTTAAATTAAAACCCCATTTGCAACCCCAAAACATTGCTGGATCACTTGTGTCCTGCTCTTATATAAAATGGCATACAGAAATTTACCTATAGGCCAACTTGTATGTTTTATTTCAAATTTTGAATGATTCTTATACTATTTTGACCTTTCCTACTAGACTAATATTCAAAAAAGGTAATATGTCATATCCCAAAATGTACTGTCCAAACACCTTGCTGGATATATCCAAGAAAATATTTTCTAGCATCCTTCTTATTCATTTACATGAGCAACTCATTGCTCTTGGCAAACTTTCATCCTTACAGTTTGATTTCAGGGAGGATTGTTCCACTATAGATACAATCAGATTTAGTTAATCTGGTTATGTTCATGTAGTGCATAATACAGCTGAATTATGAAATGACAGACAAATCAGACATAAAAGACTTAATAGACAATCATTAGTAAAAATCAAACTTTATTTAAACTTTAATAAAAAGTGCTCATCAGTGTAGTTAAATATGTTAAATATTTTTAATCTTATTAAAAAGGGAGTACACAGCATTCTGCTATCAGAATAGGAGTACCTCGTACACCTCTCTCTCTGACTGGATATGCTGCCATGGTTTGCTAACACAAGAGCACTATCAGTCAGAATAGGAGGAGAGATTTATCAGCATTTGACAGGTACTGGCAGTTACCATTAGTTGTTAGCTCCTCGTGCACTTTGCCTGGACTAACGAGGCATTAATGGCCATTATTACATCTGTGTACTGCAACAACTTATGGACACAGAGGATTCTGGTTTAATAATGGAAGTACAATGGCAGTTTTTCAGTGATAGTGCTGTGTCTTGCAGATGATGAGGTAAACAGATTAATGGGGCATGGATTAACCAGGTCTGACTATAATTGTTTTATTTTAAGACTTGTCTGGGAGAAATATTGTTTGGTTCAAGGCTAGAAGTTACAAGTTACTTTTATTGATTTTTCTTCATCCTTTGATTCAATTATAAGAAGTAAATTGTGGCAGTTGATGCTGGATAAAGTAATTGAGTATGCCCTCACATCTGTTATTTCCAAACTATATAATGAAACATGGGCTAGGGTGAGATTGGGCACTACAATGTCTCCAACAAATTCTCAGTTAATAAAGGGGGTTCATCAAGGCTGTCTGCTGGTGCTGACTCATATATATATATATATATATATATATATTCCATAGTAGGTGTTCGACAAAATATTTGACTAATGCCCCGTCAGTGAAACTAGCAGGTAGACTGCATTCTGCAGTTGACTGCTGGTTCCCCTGTGGCTGTATATGTTTTCTTTGGGGAGCTTTGCCCCTAACACCCCACATGGAGGGCTGCACCCCCACACCCCCCACACTTTAGGATTATTAACTCTGAGTCAGAGATGATTGAGGGGATGCAGGACCCCCGACAGACAATGCCAGGTTCCAGTGAGTTCTCTACAGTGGCATGGTGCTGTAGTCACTGGAGGAGTCCTCGCTGATGAACTGTCACTGTCAGGTGAGTAGCCAGAAATGGATATATATATATATATAGATATATATATATGGATAATCTCCTTGAAGCTATTGAGCGTGTTCAGTCTGATTCACTTAAAATTGGATCACTAGTTATGCCTTCATTGGCATATGCTGATGAATGATTTACTTCTTCTTTCTCTCTTGAAATATGCTCTTCAAAGGAAATTAGATTGTCTGTCCAAGAAATCATAAAAATTATCACTGACTATTAACAGCAGTAAAAGTCAGGTGACGATTTTTTGGTAGGGGGAATTCACTTCCAAAATGGAAATGGAAACTTGGGGATTCATTAATAAATATGGTGAATAAATACGTTTACTTAGGATTAACAGTTTCCTCTAATGGGTCATGGTCTTCTTATATTGCCAGTGCTAGGAGCATATGAAAAAAATGCTTTGGGTTTAAAAAATTCAACTATAGATATGATAGCAATAGTATTTAAGCAATAAACCACGACAAGGTGTGGGTGATGCAGTGTCTATCCATGCCTGGCATGGTTCAATCATGAGACTGCAGGCCAAGTGACCAGATAATGCCAGATGTGGGTAAACCCCAGTATCACCCACACCCTGGAGTGCTTTATTGCAATTAGACAATGTCCCCACTTTTTTTGCTGACATAAATAAATAAAACATTTTTTACAGTTTAAATATTTTTTTCTTTCCTTTATTCCTACACCATAAAAATAGTGCCCTGTTGCTAGGTACAGTATTGAGGAGACCCCCCAACTCAGGGTATAGTTACAGCAATATCATGTGTGTGTGTGTGTGTGTGTGTGTGTATGTATGTGACAGAAAGTCCCAATGTATGCTGGCAGACAACTAATGTGACAGATATAGGTATTGTGTCATCCTTGTTCACCCCACCACACATTCAGCATTTTTTAATTAAAAGGAAAAAAAAGATGGTCTCCTCTCTGTAACACACCATATTCTCTGGTATAGCAGGAACAGCCCACATGCTTAACATGTTCTTGCTTTAATATGAAGAAAACAAAAAAGATGATGATCTCCCCTCTGTCACTAGAAACAGTGTGACAGAGTATGGTATGAGCACTAACCATCCTCGGTGTGGTTGCTTCTGGGTTTGGTTTTGCAGGGAGGAGAAAAAGACAGGAGTCACTCAGTGAAGTTTTGTTAAAAATGCAGTGATCAGATGCTGGATGTACCTGGGGCGGTGGTCACAACAATAGAGCTGGGAAGGAACAGTGGTCTGAGCTGTTATGGGACAGAGGTCAGAGTCAGCAGTTAGTGCTACGGAGGCAGGAAGGATCAACAATTACTGGAATTCAGTTATACTGACTACCAAGGTATTTTGTTTCATCAGTTTATTTTTTTATTTTTTGCTTTGGTTTAGGCAGGTTTCTGAATTTCATGGGACTGCAGCAAGGACTCTACATGGCAGCTTCCAGTTTGTGTTTTGGTTGGGTCACAGTGATTTGAAAAGTTGTTGACAACTGTTACAGGTATGTTTAAAGTTGATGTCATTCATGCCAGCATCTGTTTCTGTAATTGACCAGAAATGTTTATTTAATTCAGCTGGGTTGATTACATCCATTTCATATCCATTTTGTTAGCCTTTTGAATTTATTTTTACTGCAATCTCAGCGATGATCAAGATGGCATCTGGTGGGAGTGTTAAAATTCAGTCAGACTAATTCAGCTTGTGGTAATGGGCATCGAAGGTTAGCTGGCAGCTCTTTCTGTTGTTAATGCTAGGATTTACCATGGCTAGGAGGTGCCAGCTAGCCAATCAGATTTCTTTCATTATATAGCCATTGCATAATGAACCATTGATCCAAGTAATTTCTTCAAAGTTAAATCTGCAAGCTCTTTATGCTGTGGAAATTTGGACACCATATATGCTTTCAGAACTGGAGACAATTTCAGTAGAGATCTTCAGCTCCTCTATGGGACTGAATTATCTATTCTGATGTCTTATATTAAAGTTAAACTTGAATTAGATAGTCATAATACTCTGGCTGATTCTTTAGTCTTGGGCTATTGGGTCAAGTGTAGAACAGCCCTGCCTGAAAGTTTTTTGTGTGTTACTTTTGAAGAGAAGGAAAACTGGGGTTGTTAGAGTGTAGAAGTTCACCTTGGTTATTACATGTGTATTCTCTATTAGAAAAATAGTATCTTACTTATTTGCATAATTACTTCAAAAAGGGAATTTTTATTAGTCTGAAATACAAGAAATATATTAAAAACAAAATTAGAATCCATAACCAAGGTGAGGACTTGGATGCTATGTCAAGGTCCATGTTCTCACACTGGTATGCTTTAAATGAGACTTGGGTTGGTTATAGATTCTATCTGGACCATATTTTGGATCCTAGAAAGAGAAATGTGTACAGTTTATGTGTTATAAGTCTGATATCATCCCTAGTAATGTACTCTTTGCTAGATTTGCCCACATTTCTAATGCTTCTGAGGCTTTTTTTTTTAAGATTATTTTTCCCTCTGGTCACTGACCTCAGGGTCATCCATCAGACACCCCCACCCAGCTGTTCCCAACCAGCCTGAGACTCTTCCAACCCTGGGTCCCCCAGGTACACTGACCTATCACCCCTCAACCTGCAGGAGGTCCCCTGGCTTGTGCCCCCAGGGTGGGGCCACCATCCACTTACTTGGAACTCCTTTGAATCTAATGTCCTTACAGTTGAGGTGCAGGCTGGAAGATATCAGGACCAGGGAGGGCGAGATCCATTGGTGGGCATGGTGCTGGTGGTGCATCATCATCTCCTCCTGACACTGGGGTGTTTTCCTTGTTCATGAGTGTGATTTTCCCTAAGGCACAGATGTGCAATGGCATCCCGTGTGTGACAGGTGCACTCCTGCCCCTAATCCATGGACGTCCTCTGTTGCCTCCTCCTCTGTCCTTGGCATGATCCCAGCTGTTGTACACCTAGCCTCCACTGTGAGTCACTGAAGGCTGGGAACCAGAACCCACCCCACCCCAGGAGAGGAGAGCTGTCCTCGGACACTCAATCCTCTCCCACTGGCCAACCCCCAGCAACCCAAGCTCACTCCTGACCCCAGATCACCAGCATGGTGAGAGGTAAGGCACTAGGCACCTCAGCCCTCTTCACCACTGGGCTGCCTTCTAAAGCTTCTTGTTTATGAATGGTAGAAGGTACTGAGAATTTCCATCACATTCTTTTTAAATGGTCATGGTATAAAAAGTTACATATTACATACCTGTAGATAAATAGTATATTGTAAGATTTAAGTTGTATCCTAGATGATCTTAGTTTTCTTTTTACAGTGAATGATACTAATATTACCAATAAACTTGTGAATTATTTGTGTATTATTAAAAAAATTAGGAAGGGTAAACCCTTTCGCTATCAGGGAAAAACTCTGACTGGCTAAAATATGTTGCTGTTGGGATCAGTGTTAGATTTGTGCCCTAAGGGGCTTCATTCTATCTTTCAGAATTCCAAATTAAAGGGGGGTGTCTCCCTTTTTCCCTTTTCCTGTTTGGATTACATGAAGTTAGCTGCATTTTTTTAATGCCTTGCCCCTATGGGGCTCCAAAAATGAATTATATTGGGGTCCCATGGGGTCACATGAATTTTTTTTTGTCCCAACCAGCTCTTCTTTCATTAGGATTTATGATTATCAGAGAGATTATGATTTACATGCCTATAGGATAGGCATCTGTCCTAACCCTGTTACAACATCTACATTAGAACTTAAACTGTTATGAATAATAGATACTGTTTTTATCTGTACATGTACTATTTATTACATGGAAGACCTCAATTTATTGTGTTTTATTTTTTCATAATCCTGTTTAGGACTTTTTTATTGTTATACATGGTTGAATCTATTTTTATGTATTTTGTATTAAGCTGTAATGGCATATTGCTGATCAGTTAAGCTTTTTGACTGACTAAAGACTGTGACAAGGATCTTGGAACCTCATTAATAATGAACTAAACATGCATCAGAACTATAACAGCAGAATCAAAAAACAAATTATTTGATACATATTACTAAGAAAGTAATGAAATGAAGAAATGATAAAATATGTGGAGGAATGTTTCACACATATATTCACCCACATCTGGATTATGGGTCTCCGTTTTGGTCACTGTATAAAATATGTGTCATAAATAATCTAGTAGAAATTTGATGAAAATTTACAAAGGCAATACATGGGCTACAAGAGGAGTTATACGATGATGGATTTAAATATTACACTTGCATAGTTTGAAATATAGAATTAGAGGGGATTTCTTATTCATGTATGACATTATCAAAACAGTCATTAATGAATCAAATGTGTTTACAATTCAGTGACTCATTACATAGCTTGAGAAGACATCATAAGTATTTAAAGTGAACTAGATTTAAATCAAACAAAAGCAAACAATATTACACACAAAGAACAGTCAGTCTTTTGAATTCACTGCCTGGTTATGCAGCTAACAGTTCAGAAAACAGGAATTTAAGAAAACTTTAGACATCCATATGGAATTAGTGAAAAATCAACAGTATCCACTGAGAAGTGGGGAGCAGTCTTCGTGAGTCACTAGGCCTAATTCTGCTCCTATACTCAATAGTATGAACAATTGTAGGAACAATAATTGCTTTCTTCCCTGACATTCTGCTGAGTACAACCTTTGGTAGAATGATCTAAACTGGGCCTGTATATGGGCCCCACTATTCATCATTTGCCACTCCCTGACCACTTCAAGGTTACCCTATTCAAACATTTGTTGTCTAGCAAACTAGAGGCCTCCCCATCAATAGAATGTTTAGGACCTTCATAGCTACATGTACTTTTCTCAGTATCACCTCCAATTTATGCTCTACTGCCTTTTTTTCCTAATGTATGTAAAACCTCCTCTAATTCCTGTTGTCTCTGTCATGTATCTTCCGCTTTATCCACTATCCTGCTCTTAAGCACTTACTGAGACCATCTCCTACTACCTCCTGCACCTGTCCACTGTCCTAACACACATTTATTTTTCCCTGTTCTTCTCCCTCTCTTGCATTTTCTGATTTGAACTAGAAGACTGTATGTGTTACTCCAGAGGTCCTAGTCTGTTTACCATTTATCTACTGTATATATGTAAATATAAATATGTACAGTACATATCATTATGTATGAACATTTGATATTATGTACATTGTATTACACTGATTCTGAAGTTGTTATTCCTCTATCATATTTGTACCTCTGTCCCCAGGTCACACCTGGAAACAAGCTTCTGCTCTGTGTGCCTTTCCTGGTTATCAAATTTTAAATAAATAAACTTCACCCTAAACTGGGTCTGCTCTACACTCACAAAGACAGCCTCTCCCTCCCAGTCTACCATGACCTAATAACTAAATGGATCCTTCCAGTATTAGACTATGGTGACACAGTCTATAGCTCTGCTCCTGCCTCCTCCCTCACCAGGCTGGACGTCCTCATCAATGCTTTCTGTTGTTTTGCCTCTAACTCCCCTCAGCTGAATCACCACTGTATCCTATCTCTCTCTCTCTCTCCCCCCATACCTTAACCAGAGAAGACTGGCTCACAGCCTTATTTTCACATCTAAATATTGTTTTGATTCCCTCCCATCTTACATTTCCTCTCTACCTTCTCCTGCCACCCCTTCCTCCTACCTCTTCCACTCCGGTACTTCCCATATCTTTCTCCTCCCCATGTCATAGATACATAGATACTGTTGGCAGATAATGGCCACCAGGTCCATCCAGTCTGCCTGTTTGTACTACCTGACAAAGCAGCCAGTGACTCTATCTGGTCACAGGCTTTTACTTTTTTCTCCCATCTCCAATATTCTTTTATACCAGTCCCATGCATGTTTAAAGCCAGCCACCATATAAGTGGCCACCTCTTCCTAGCACAGGCTATTCCATGCATCAACCACTCTCTGTAAAAAAGAACTTCCTGACATTACCCCCTATGCAGCCACCCATCAGTCTCATATCATGCCCTCTTGTTCTGGCACTATTCTTAAACTGGAATATATTGTCCCCTTCTACCTTGTTCATGCCCTTGAGGTATTTGAACATTTCTATCATGTCACCTCTCTCCCTCCTTTGCTCCAGTATGTACAAATTGAGGTCTCTGACTCTTTCCTCATAAGGCTTGTGATGCAGACCCTTTACCATTTTGGTCACCCTCCTCTGCACTGTCTCTATTTTGTCAATGTCCATACAAAGGTGTGGTCATCAGAACTGGACACAGTACTCAAGGTGAGGCATCACCAGGGTCCTGTACAGTGGAACTATCACCTCCCTCCTTTGGCTTGTGATTCCCCTTCCAATACACCCCAACATCCCAGTAGGCATCTCCACCACCTTGGCCATCTGCCTTATTGCCTTCAAGTCATCTGTGAGTATGACACCCAAGTCTCTCTCTTCCTTAGTAACTTCCAACAGCTCTCTCCCAAACCTGTAACTTGCTTCAGGGTTCTTGCTCTCCACATGCATGATTTTGTATTTCTTTGCATTAAACCTTAGTTGCTATGCATCTGACCATCTCTCCCACCATTCCAGGTCCTTTCTCATCCTCTCCCCCCTTCTGGGGTATCCACAATATTGAGATCTTGGTGTCATCCACAAACAGGCAAACCTTTCCCTGTAGCCCATCTACAATGTCATTGATGAAGACATTGAAGATGACCAGCCTCAAAACAGACCCTTAAGGTACCCCACTGATCACCTCCCTTTCCTCTTATTAAGTTCCATTTACCACTACCCTCTATTGTCGGTCATTTAACCAGTTTTCAATCCAGTTTACCACCTTGTGTCCCATTCCCAGGCTACCTACCTTGTTGACCAATCTCCTATGTGGGACAGTATCAAAGGCTTTGCTGAAATCTAGATAGGCAATGTCCATAGTCCGCCCTTGGTCTACTGCCTTTGTCACCCAGTCAAAGAAATCTAATACATTAGTTTGACAGGATCATCCTGTGGGTAACCCATGTTGCCTGGGATGCAACATTCCCATGACTTCTAGGTGCTCCACTATTCTTTCCTTGAGGAGTGTCTCCATTATCTTTCCTACTACAGAGGCTAGACTAACTGGTCTGTAGTTCCCTGCATCTTCTTTACTACTGCTCTTGTGAACAGTGACAACATTTGCCATTCTCTAGTCCTCTAGGACCACTCCAGTGTCTAGGGACTCACTGAACAGGGCTGCCAGAGTAGGCAGGGGGTCCAGTCCTCAGCAGGCCAACAAGCATTCTCCTTTCATCTCCCCTTCCTCTGGAACAAACTACCTGCTTCAGTTCACCTAATCCCCTCATTCCCAGCCTTAAAATGTTACCTTAGGCCATTTCTGGTTACCTCCAGCTGCTGCACATGAACCATTAATCACAATAACTTTGATTCTAAACCCTCTTCTAAGCTTCTAACAAATCTTTCTCTTTCTTAGTTATTTACTTGGTTGTCTGTCTGTCTTACTGGTCTCACCTTACACCACCACATTGTTACCTACTGTTTTTCTCAGTCAAGTTATGCCACTCATCATATATTCATCACTCTGTATTTTATCTCTATGAAATCTTGTATATCTTTGCCATGCTTTGTTGTATCTTATATTATCTTATTTTATCTTATCTTGTTGCATGTTGTATCATATCTGGTATTGAAACTGATTTTACCATTAGTAATAATAATAATAAAACTTTATTTTTATGGTGCCTTTCATAAAACCAAGGCGCCTTACAGAATAAAACAGATTGAACATTTTAAATCTTGTATTAAAACAAATGGTACAGGTAAACAAATATAATAAACACAGTCAGACTCCAAATGCTTGGGTCCACAGATACTTTTTCAGGATCTCTTTGAAACCCTCCACAGTTGAGCACTCCCATAACTGATGGGGTAGAGAATTCCAGAGGGTAGGGGCCACATACATAAATGTATGGGCCCCAGAAAGATTTCAAAGACACCCTCGGGATCTCTAGCAACCCCTCGCCAGCTGAGCAGAGCGATCGCCCAGGGCAGTAAGGAACCAGGAGCTCTTTCAGGTAGTCCAGGCCAAGTCCATGTAGGGCTTTAAAAGTCAGAAGACTGACTTTAAAGGTGATCCACCACTGTACTGGCAGCCAGTGCAGTCTGTGCAGCACCGGCAAAATATGGCTGGGCCGAGAGGTACCAGTCAGAAGCTGGGACACTGCATTCTGCACCAGCTGCAGGTGGTGGATTTCAACCCCTGGAAGCCCTAGACAAAGGGAGTTGCAATAGTCCAAATGTGAGGACGCATAGGCATGGACTAGCATAGAAAGATAGCTGTATGGAACAAGGTGCCTAATCCTGGAGATATTACTCAGATGGTAAAATGAGAACTTGATGATGGCAGACACCTGTAAATGCAGAGTCAATCCTTCATCAAATATTATCCCAGGTTATGCACCTGTTCAGAGGTCAGGAGTGAGACACCCCCGAGATAAAGTCTGGAGGGTGAACCAGCCCCCAGCCCCCATATCCGGCGTGCCAGATCCACTACAAATGCCCCTGTCTTTTCCAAGTTCAACTTCAACCAACTTGAGTCCATCCACTCCTGTATTTCATTAAGGCAGTTATTAAAGACCGAGAAAGCTCCATCCTGATTGGGTGCAAAAGAAAGGTAGAGCTGGGTATCGTCAGCATAGCAGTGAAACCTCAGCCCATACCTTCTTACAATGTCTCTGAGGGGCAGCATACACACTGTGAACAACATGGGGGACAACACAGAGCCCTGAGGAACCCCACAAAACAGAGAAACTGGGTCCAAGGAATAAGTCCCGGTAACCACTCTCTGCATTCTTCCAGTGAGGTAAGACATAAACCACTTGAGGACTACATCCGATAGTCCACAGATGATCCTCAGTAGCTCAAGTAGAACCCCATGGTACACATTGTCAAAGGCTGATGACAGATCTAGAAGAACCAGAATGGAGCAGTTCTTCCCATCCCTAGCCATCAGGAGATCATTGAGCACCCGAACCAGCACTGTCTCAGTACTATGCCTTTTTCAAAAAAACAGACTGAAGGGGTTAATAGATATCATGGATGGTCAAATGGTTCTCCAGTTGCACAGCCACTACCTTCTCAATCACCTTCCCTAAAAAGTGAAGGTTAGAGATTGGTCTGTAGTTTGCATGGCAGTCAGGGTCCAAAGAAGCTTTCTTCAGGAGAAGTGTTACCCCCACCTCCTTCAGGTAGCTCAGAAACTCACCTGATTCCAAGGAGCACCAGCCTATCCATGCTAGGACTGGACCAATAGAATAGATACAATTCAAAATTCAGGAAGTTGGTCCTAGATCCAAACTACAGCACGTAGGGCATGTGCTCTGGACAATCTGCATGATATCCATGAATTCTGGTCAGTTGAAGGAACTCCAGGAAAACCAGGGAGCAGCAGCCTCACGCTGATCCAAAGCAATACCCTTAGAGTGTGCTGTTTGGGGTTCCTCCCTAATGTCGGCCACCTTAGTTGCAAAGAATCAAACAAGTTCAAAGCATTATCTTTGTGAAAAAGCCCTTCAGACATATAGACAGGCTGGGTTGCACAGCCTGTCCACAGTGTGAAAGAGCTGAGCTGGTCAATTCTGAACAGCTGCTGTCTCCCCGGACAGGAAAGCTGCCTTCTTATGGGTGATTGCAGATTGATAGGCTTGATAATGCTCCATTAATCTAAGGTGGTCAGCATCAAGGGAGGATTTCCACCAGCAATGCTCTAACCTTCGACCTAGTCACCACTTCTCCCTCAAGGTCCCATCAAACCATGATGACTAAGGGCAAAGGGAGACAGGCCAAACACGGACCGGAGCAATGACATCCAGAGACACCAAGACAGCCATATTATAGGCTACCACAAGGACATCTGGGTCATTGTTAGCCACAGGAAAGGACAATAGGTCAAGTACTGCCACCAGGACTTCAGAACTAACATCTCGTAAAGGGCAATACCTGACCATCTCCTCAGGGATAGGTCTACGAAAGGGGGTGCTAAAACTAAACCCCACAGTATAGTGATCGGACCACCCAACTGGTTCCACCCCCAAATCAGAGGTCTTGATCCCCAGGAGAAAACCTAAGTCAAGGGAGTGGCCATGTTTATGGTTAGCAGTGGTAACTATCTGTGTAAGGCCCAGAGATGATGTCAACTGGAGGAAGTGATGTCCAAACTGCGAGAGTTCATCATCGAAGCAGGCATTGAAATCACCCAGACCCATCAGTCTGGGTGATTCATATGCCATGCTGATGACAAAGTCCGCCATTTCCTGAAGGAATTGTTTCTCATCTCCGGGCGGACAGTAGACAAGGGTGATCCTATAGCCTACACCTGCTACCACAGTACACTCGAATGACTCAGTTTCCTCAAGTGGTACACTTGTGAGGTTAAGTTTGGTCTTGAAACAGATCACAACCCCCCCCCCGTGATCCAATCTCAGGTGGCGAATCATCGAGTACCTGGCTGGAGTTAAAGCCTCCAAAATGGGGCCAGAATTCTCATCCAGCCAGATCTCGGTGATGAAAGCCAGATCCACCTTTTCTACAATATCTGCAATAATTACAGTCTTGTTTTTGATGGACCTGGCATTGCATAACACAGCCCAAGTTGGATGAACCTCCAGGGCTGCCAAGGCCACCTGCCCACCAATATTGGTGGTGCCTTGGGTATGGAAACCAGACATGGAGTACCACATTCTGGGTTCCATTTTGCCCCAGGACATCTCCTGGATCTCACGACCCCGATGTAATGGCCTCTGCTCATTCACCCTCCACTGTTCACCCCCCGCCCTTCTCCTCCCTTTGTGAGCAATACCCAGTGCCTGAGAGTGCTGGTAAGTTGTAAACTGCAATGAGAGAGGAAAGAAAAGGCAGAAGGTGAGAAAGGCGGAGGGTGAATAGCGCATGACTGTGGGGGCAGGCCTCCATCACATCTCAACACAAGCGGTACACACATAACTAACCTACAGACTAATACAACTAAAGCAAAATAACTCAACATCAGCTTAAATAAAACCCCAATTTACCCCCTTAATAGTAAACAAAATTAAATAATTCAATATCTTAACAAAAATAGATTAATAATCATTTATAAACACAAAAAGAATAAAAATAAAATCCCAACAAATCAAATACTGATAATGGATGTCTTTCAAATGACAGTTTACAGCTCCCCAGGCCCTCTCACTGCCTCAGGGGCTGAATCACATACAGGCGCTCACACTGTCTGTAATACTATTATAACATAATTTTATCCAGTCCCTAGGCCCTCTCACACCCTGAGGAACTAGCAAGAACTACAGGCACTCTCACTGCATGTGAAACAGTAATGACTTTAACCTATAAACTTAGAACTGTATGAAAATAAAATAACACAAGAAAACATCACTTAAACTTTTAAAGTCCATTAATAAGTCCATAAAAGTCATAAAAGTCCTTGCATAAAAAACACATAAAATGCTCCCAGCTTTTAAAGATAAACAGGTTATGATGTAGAAACAAACCCAAAGTCAAAGTCATGCAGGAACAAGCTAGATAAATTCCACAGAATTTCTATAGGCAAGATAATCCTCGGCCACCGATGGATAACAGGCTTTAGTCCAGATAACATATAGGACACAGCTCAAGAAGTCTCCAACACAGCAGCAAATTGGGGCATGCAGCTAGATCCCAGGGGAGCTTCCCCCCCAATGCTTCAAACTCACAGGACCCACGCGGTCGCTTGCTACTCACAGCTGCAAACCCCAGGAGGCAAGCCACAAGGACTGTCCCCTAAAAGGTTTTAAATGAGTCCCAATCACTGTTCTGACTCCTCAGAAAACATGGCGGACAAATCCTGCTTACAAGAAACCAAATCAGCAGTTGACCTTAAACACGAAGGGGAGGCCTCCCCACCCAGCACAGCTCCCAAACCATGCCGCACATCCACTTTTCAAAATTCTGGCAGATCTTAGTACATAGCATACTCTGATATACTTTTCACGGAGAGACCCCAGATCTTACTCACAGTTCTTCTGCATTTCAGTATTACAAACCAGCCTTGTAACAATCCCAGTCAGTCCTATAAAACCCAGAGTAGTCCCCCGAAATATTTCTGATTTCAATCCTCCACATGCCACAAAGTCAGAAAATATAGACCTCAGGTTTCGCTGTCAAAGCCAGAACACACCAGCTCTCCATGAATGAGTAGGAAAATACATGAGTTATCCACAGATCCACCTGGAAAGCTTGAAAAACACCGAGTCCTTCAGCCAGTCACTGCAAAAACCATTAGTGCATAGAGCGGCATAAGTGAGAGAGTGTTAACCAAATAAAATAAAATGAATAAGACAAGCGAACAAATAAAACAAGAGAAATAAAATGAATAAAATAAGTGAAATCAAGCAAAGCATGGTGTAACACAAAACATCTCAAAGAGCTCCTAACGGCTAGTCCAGCATGAGTGCCATCTTGTTGATATTCCTGATCCCCAGCTCCCAAGGTCACACCTGGAAATGATCCCTGGCTCAGTGTGCCCTTCCCTGCTGCCAAACTTTAAATAAATAACCTGTAAATGTAAAGGCACATGCAAGGAGGTTAAATATGATTAAGCACATGTTTAATAAATGTATTTAGGTGTTTATGCAATTCACATAAATAAATATGTCTCAACCTGCAAGAATTACATCACAGAACCTACAAGGACAGGCTGAAAGACTTAAATATGTACTCCCTGGAGGACAGGAGTGAGAGAGGGGATATGATTGAGACATATAAGTACCTCACAGGGAGGAAAAAAGAGCAGGAAAACACAATTTGTCATAGAAAAATATGTTACAGGACTAGGAGACATGGGATGAAACTGGAGGAAGGGAGGTTGAGAATGAACATGAGGAAGTACTTCTTCACTAAGAGGGTGGTGGACAAATGGAATACCCTGCTGGAGGAGGCAGGGGGCTGAAATGATTATAGGATTTAAGAATGCATGAGGTAGGCAAATGGGTAGACAAGGTGGGCCGTAGGACCTTATCTGCTGTCAGCATCTCGGTATCTGTGTATGTATGTAATCTCAGAATTTATACAGATTATTGATTTAAAATAAAAACAGAGAGAATCCATACTTCATAATTCCCACCTAACAAGAAAAAAACAGAAAACCTGCCTTCAGCTTCCCTTGTTTTCTCTGATTAGTCATACTCAGAAAAGTGCACCAGGAAATCAAAGAAAATAAAAAAAAAACATAGAAAAAGTAAAACCAATCCAAATGAGCATCTGTCACACTTCATCACCCACAAAAAGCTAAGCACAAACTGTACACAAGATAAAAAGATGAAAAAATATCAAATTATCCAGTCTAGCAGGAGAAATGAGCTGCTCTCAGCACAGCTTGTCCAGTTGCAGGCCTTACATTCCAAAGGACACTCCAAATCAAACCGCTGTGGCTCCCTTCTGCAATTCTCCTTCCTCCCAGAGTCAGAAAACCAGTTCAGGGCTAGATGCTTAGTCTCCCCCAAGAAAACAAATTGTCTGGCTTCCAAGCTCCAACTTTGATTTCAGCTTCAAATTTTGTGTTTCCATAGTCAACTTGCCCAGGCCTCCAGCTAGAATGCTCAAACTCCCTTCACTCCCCTTCAGCATTTTCAGGATGCAGCTTAGAGCACATACGATACCTCTCACAACAGCAAACAGTGAGCAAACAGCAACTTTTTAAGTGATACTAAACTCTTGGAGCCTCACCCTAAAAATCACACAGCGCTCAGCTAGAGCAGCTTCACCATTATTAATTTATTGCAGTTTTGCTTTCTTAAAATGCAGTAGGAACAGGTCTAAAGGGCAAAGATCCTGTTTATATACAAAATGTCTTCAGCAATAAAAAAAACAAAAAAACTGAATGTTCATAAATTTGATTCCTGGGGATATTTTGTGTAACTGAGTTCTGCTGATGCCAAGTATGCATTCTTTCCCTTGGAAATGGTAAAATCACTTTAATATAAGAAAACTTTTTTTTTAGGCTATGAAGTAAGTTGTGAGATGAAGTCTTGCCATGTAGATGCATAAATTGTCCCCAGCATCTTCACAAGTACCTGTCATCCCCCCATCTCACAGATTCCACTAGGTCCCTGAGTTCAAATGGGAGTCGTGAGCAATTAAACATTTATCTATCAGGTAATTACTTTAAATGGATTGATTTATTGATATCAATCCCCTCTTCAAAATTCAGTATGTAAACCCCAATAGTGAAAGAGAAACAGAAACGTTTGCTTAATCCAGGGAATAATCTGTTAAAGGAGATGTGTAAACACTTTTCTTTAAGTGAAACATAGTAAACATGGTTTAACATAATAAGTGACTAAAACAATGTTAACGGACAGGGATGTTTAAATCAATTTGCTGCAGTAACACGAGAAAGTATGGCATAGTGCATAAAAACAAAAGATGAAGTTGTTAAAAGATTTTTTCCACAGCACAAGGCATAAAAGCAAGGATGACTTGTTACTTAAATGCCTGTTTATCTCAGCAGAGAAGCAGGGGCACTTCCCTGTCTCTCTTGAGTAAAGAGATGCAAAGAAGCAGACCTTAACCACAACAAAGGGAGCCTGAAGGTAACAGTTATCAAGTTTATAACTTACAAATGTGAGGCTTTAAGGGTAGATGCAACCAATCCTGCACCTTAGAAATCAGATCTGTGTGGAAAAGGTAACTTAAATGGTTAATTGAGCACTAAATAATTTAAAAATAAAATCTAGCAGAAAAGTAAAACCCACTCATCCTTGTATCCTTCTATAACCAAGACAAACATGTTTTAACCTGTATGTATGCACTCAGCGAATAGCACCCTCCCAAGAAAATCACAAAATGCTTCAAGCATTTACCCAGATTGAAACAATAGAAAGTTATCCTTGCATTCTATGCATCAATGTGGTAGATAACAAACTTGCAGTTGTGTCATTAACCCATGCAGATGAGGTCCTTCAGAGCTCCCCCCTTCGGTCGCCTTTAAACTTACCGAAAATTGTGCTCATCCACCTATAAGCTGTCCAAGAAAAGAAAGATCGAAGCCATAGCTATGGCTGCCAAGCAGAAGTCACAGGACTTTATGGTGGATCTCACCCCCTGTGAAGAAATCCAGCCATAGCTGAGGCCTCCTGCCCTCACAGCCCAATTCCAAGAAGACTTCTTTGAGCTTCAGGAGGAGGAGGAACAATTCACCATCACCTCAAAAAAGTTATTTCAGAAGCAGTGGAACCCGATGTCCTTGATGAACAGCCTGGAGAGCTCTGTGGCAGACACAAAGCAAATAATCCAGTGACTGACCATAGCAGCAAGCTGGAAAAAGGCCTTATGGAAATGGTGGCCCAAACAGACTACCACAACACTGCCCTGCAGCACCTTCTTAGATGGGACTGAGTGGTAAATGAACAGATTGAAGACCTGGAACTCTGGTCCCACCACAACAAACCATCCACAGTCTCCTGAAGGACATGGAGCAGGGGTAAATGGTAGTCTATATAGAATTGCTTCTATGGGAGCTCTTCTCCTGGCCTAGTGAGGAACTGTTAACACTGGGGAGAGCACAACATGAGCTGGTCCCCTGACCTACGGACCACAAAGCTGACTCCAGACTGTGGTGATGAAGTTCTTAAATTACCAAACAAAAATGAAAATACTACAAGCAGCCTGGGCAACAAGGAAGTTATTTTGGGGAATACTCGGCTCTACCTTCATCATGACTATGCCCCACAGACTATGGTATAGTGGTGGAAGTTACTGGAGATTCAATGTTTTCTTAAACAAAAGAAGATCAAGATGCAACTTCATTTTCCAGCACAATGTAAGGTATATCTGCAGAATGGGCCAAATTCCTCAGAACTCTCGCTAAAGCCCATCCAACTCTTCTTTCCTTGGGGGCCCCTGATGACATGCTGTGCCCCGCCAGACTCCATGGACAACCTTCTTGAGGACCATGCCTGGCAAGCAGTGGAGAAGCTGAAGAGAGGGATGAAACATCCTGTCTCTCAGTCCACCAGCAAGAGTTTGTAAACTGTTTGGAACACTGCAGACTGGCCAGGAACCAGCTGAGTGGGCTGAGCGACTCTCCAAGCTGACAGCAGGATAAAATAGCCGGCTAAAGCACCATATCTGTGCTGCCTCACCATGGACTGTACCATTGACTTTCCTTGTTTTTGGCTGTGAGAACTTCCAGACAGATGCTTGGTTACATTGGTTTAGTAGGACAAAAGTAGGCCTTAGGTCCATCGAGATTGTCCCCAGCATTTTGCGGGCTATTTATTCCCAACTAAATAGTCGAAAGAAGCCATTCATCTTTTTTTTTTTTTAAAGAATCAAAATTATCTAATTCAATTAATTCTTGTGTAAGGGTATTCCAGAGTTTAGAAACATAGAAACATAGAATTTGATGGCAGATAAGGACTGCTTGGCCCACCTAGTCTGCCCATTTTCCTACCTAACAGATAAGCTGCAGATCCTAGTTAACCAACAGCTTACTTCCTCCTACCCCCCACTAGGACTGCCTTATGTCTGTCCCATGCATTCTTGAATTCCTCCACTGTTCTTGACTCCATGACCTCCTCAGGGAGGCTGTTCCATGCATCCACAACCCTTTCTGTGAAAAAATACTTTCACATTACCTCTGAGCCATCCCTCTATCTTCAAATTCTGCCTGCCCTTGTTCTGGCACATCTCTTTTCTGAAAGATGCTACCCTCTGACTTTGTTGATTCCTTGAGGTACTTGAAAGTTTCTATCATGTCCCTCTCTCCCTTCTTTCCTCAAGGGTATACATATTAAGCTCTTTTAGTCTTTCTTCGTATGTCTTCTGGTGCAGACCCACACCATTTTGGTTTACCCTCCTCTGGACAGCCTCCACTCTGTCTATGTCTTTGCGGAGATGGGGTCTCCAGAACTGCACATAGTACTCCAGATGGGGTCTCACCAACTGTCTGTACAGAGGGATAACAACTTCCTGTTTTCTACTATTGATGCCTCTCCCTATGCATCCCAATATCCCCCCAGCCTTCCTTACTGCCTTCTCACATTGCTTGCCCACCTTTAGGTCATCTGAAATAATTACCCCCAGGTCCCTTTCCATTTTTACTGTTGTCAGTATCTCACCCCGATTGTGTACACTTCTCCTGGGTTTTTGTTTTCCATGTGCATTACCTTGCACTTCTTTGCATTGAATCTGAGCTGCCATACATTTGACCATTCCTCCAACCTTGCCAAATCCCTTCTCATCCTTTCCACTCCATCTTGTGTATCAACCCTGTTGCAGATCTTTGTGTCGTCTGCAAAGAGACTTACTTTTCCTTCCAGTTCCTCTGCAATGTCACTTATAAAGACATTAAAAAGGATCGGTCCCAGTAATGAACCCTGTGGTACCCCACTAGTAACCCTCCTTTCTTCACTGTGTACTCCATTTACTACTACACTTTTGCCTCCTGTTGTCTAGCCAATTTTTTATCCAGGCTACCACCTTGGGACCCACTCCAAGGCTGGCTAACTTGTGTATTAATCTTGTGTGTGGGGACTGTATCAAATGCCTTGCTAAAATCTAGGTAGGCCATGTCCACAGCCCCTCCCTGTTCTACTACTTTGGTCACCCAGTCAAAGAAATCTATTGGATTCATCTGACACAACCTTCCCATCATGAATCCATGCTGCCTTGTATCCTGTGCCCTACTGGCCTCTAGGTACTCAACAATTCTTTCCTTCAGAAGTGATTCCATCATTTTCCCTACCACTGAGGTCAAACTAACTGGTCTGTAGATTCCTGCCTCTGTCCTGCTTCCACTTTTGTGAAGAGGAATCACATCTGCCCTCCTCCAGTCCTCGGGGTACCACCCCGTGCTCCCATGATTTGTTAAAGAGAGTAGCTAGCGGTGTCACTAGTTCTACCCTTAGTTCTTTTAGAATTCTTGGGTGAATCCCATCAGGCCCCATTGCTTTGTCCACCTTCAATTTTATTAGTTCTTTCAGAACCCTTTCTTCTGTAAATGGACTGGTATCGATCCCCGTCTTCAGAGTGTTTCTCTTGTTTAGTTTAGTTACCTCCCCCTCCTCTTCCTTTGTGAATACTGAGCAGAAATATTCATTCAGTATCCCTGCTTTTTCACTGTCACCCTCTACCCACATTCCCTCCCCTTTATTAAGCCTCAGTATCCCTCCTTTGGTCTTTCTTCACTCCCTAATGTACCTATAAAAGGTCTTATCCCCCCTTCTTAACAGAATTGGCTATCCTGTCCTTGGTTTGGGCCTTTGCTATTCTGACTGCCTTCCCAGCCTCTTTCTGCTTTAACTGATAAAGTTCTCTGTCCTGCTCCTTCTGTGTTTCCTTATATTTCCTGAATGCTATCCTTTTCTCCTAAACCTTCCCTGCCACCTCTTTTGAGAACCATAGCATTTGTTATCCTTCGTTGTGTTTTATTGATTTGCTTTACACAAAGGCTTGTTGCCTCTGTGATAGCTGTTTTGATTACTCCCCATTGTTCCTCCACTCCTCCTTCTTGCCTGTTTGTTAGTGCTTTTCTGAGGCACTCTCTCATTTTCCCAAAGTCAGCCCTCCTAAAGTCCAATACTCTTGCTTTTGTATGGCTTAATTGTATGGCTGTGTTTATCGTGAACCACACTGTTTGGTGGTTGCTTGTTCCAGATGGCTACCCACTTCTAAATCTGAGATTCTTTTCTCCATCCTCATTTGAGAGTACCAGGTCTAAGATTGCTCCTCCCGAGTGGGTTCCAGTACTAGCTGTCTGAGGCATGCCCCATGTAGGGCATCAAGAATGACCCTGCTCTTGGATGTGCCTGCAGCAAAGGTGCTCCAGTTAACATCTGGCATATTCAGGTCCCCCATCAACAATATCTCCCCCTTTTCTGCCATTCTAAGGAAGCCTTCTATCATTTTCTTGTCCATTCCTTCCCCCTGAGATGGGGGTCTGTATACAACCCCCATGTGGATTGTGATGCCATTTTCTGTCTCCATGGTGACCCAGAGTGCCTCCCTGTTTACTCTTTAGTTCTGTTGCTTTGATCCCTTCCTTTACATAGAGAGCTACTCCTCCTCCTTACCCTCCCTGTCCCTCCTGTAGATTGTGTAAGTAAGTAAGTAAGTAAAATTTTATTTATATTAAGTGCCCTTCCCAAGCTCAGGGCGCTTTTACAATAAAACAAATAAAATCAAATTTCAAACAATAAATCAAACAATCATACAATACAATTATTCATTATGTTCCAGCAAAAGCTAAGGAGAATAAGAAAGTTTTTAATTGCTTTTTAAAACTTTCAACAGTTTGGCATTCTCGTATCTGATGAGGTAGAGAATTCCACAGGGTTGGTGCCATATAGGCAAAAGATCTGCCTCCTGACATCTTTAAATGTGCCCTGAGAATCTCTAGCAATCCCTCATCAGAGGAGTGAAGAGAGCGGGCAGGACAGTAAGGCACCAAGAGCTCTTTCAGGTAGTGGGGTCCCAAATCATGTAGGGCCTTAAAGGTCAATAATGCAACCTTGAAGGTGATCCGCCACTGTACTGGCAGCCAGTGCAAATCACGCAGCACAGGTGTTATATGGCTAGATCGTGAAACTCCCATCAACAACCTGGCCGTCGCGTTCTGCACCAGCTGCAAGCGGCGGATATCCACCCCCGGCAGCCCTAGATAGAGCGCATTGCAGTAATCAAAACGGCTGGTAACAAAGGTGTGGACCAAAATTGAAGATCTTCCTGTGGAACCAAGTGTTTCACCGGGCACTATTCCTCAGATGATAAAGGCAGATTTGACTACGGGCCGACACTTGCATCTTCATAGTCAGGCTTTCACAAAATTACTCCCAGGGTAATGATTTGGCCAGAGTTGAAGTTGGCCCCCCAAGATATAAACCCGAGGGTTTCCCCATCCAAGCCCCTGTTATCCTCCCTCCAGGGTCCACAACCAACACCTCAGTTTTCCCTGGATTCAACCTGAGCCAACTAGCACTCATCCAATCCTGAATCTCCAGAAGGCAGTTGTTAAAAATAGTGATGGAATCTGACTCCTGATCAGGCATAAAAGATAGGTAGAGTTGAGAATCATCCGCATAACAATGAAAACTCAACCCATTCCATCTTATAATGTCCCCCAGTGGAAGCAGATACACCGCGAATAACATAGGGGACAGCACCGACCCCTGCGGTACCCCACAGGGCAGATAGTGAGGGGTCGAGGTGTTGACTCCCGATACCACTCTCTGAGATCTGCCCTCCAAAAAAGATCGAAACCAACTGTGGACTGCTCCCCTCAGGCCACAGAAAAACTGCAGGTGGTCGAGCAATACCCCATGATCCACGGTGTCAAATGCTGCTGAGAGATCTAAGAGAACCAAGATAGAACGGGTCCTCTGATCTCTTGCCATAAGGAGGTCATTCAATACCCGAACAAGAGCTGTCTCTGTACTGTGCAACTTCCTGAAGCCGGATTGGAGAGGGTCATAGATATTGTGGATAGATAAATGATCCTCCAGTTGCAGAGCGACCACTTTCTCAATAACCTTCCCTACAAAAGGGAGGTTAGAGATTGGTCTATATTTTGCTGGGCAGTCGGGGTCAAGAGAGTTTTTTCAAAAGGGGGTGTATTACCGCCTCCTTTAAGGTATCCGGTAAGATCCCTCTCTCTAATGACACCACCACTATCCCAGCCAGGACTGGGCCGATAACATCTACACACCCCACCACCAGGTGAGTAGGGCCTGGGTCCAACTTACAATAGGTAGGTCGTAGAGTCTGGATAATCCTCACAATATTTATTACTGCTGGTAGTCTAAAGGTAGACCAGTACAACTGGGCATTAGTACAACCCGATTGATCAGTACAATGCTCAATAGAAAGACACTGGCTGATCTCATCCTGATGGTGGACACCTTGTCAGCAAAGAATTTCGAACTCTCACATTGTACTCTGTGATAATGTTCTACTAGTCTGGAGACAGACTGGATTGCACAGTCTGTCCACAGTCCGGAAGAGCTGGGATGGTCTATTCTAGCTGCAGCAATTTCCTGGACAGGAACTCTGCCTTCTTATGGGAGATTGCTGATTGGTAGAATTTATAATGTTCTAACAATACAAGTCTATCCACCTCCAGTTGACTTTTCCAATAACGTCTTTCTAATCTTCGTCCCTTCCTCTTCCACTCACGGACCTCCTCGTCAAACCAGGGAGCCCCTAGGTGAAGAGTACGGGGACGAACATGAATTGGAGCTATGGCATCCTGGTATGTTGACATTCCAGTCATGGTTCTCTGTGTACCATGTTTCTGTGACTGCCACAATATCCAGGCAACCCTCTTCCATCAAGACCACTAGTTCAGGGAGCTTGTTACACAGACTATGGGCATTGGTACTCATCACCCTCCACTTTTTGATAGCCTTACCCCTTTTAGCCCCATTCCAGTCCTTACTGTTTTTGCCTTTTTTTACATTTACCTCTGTTCTGCTCCCTAATAACTTCTCTACCTTGGTGTTTACCTCACTAATTACCATGTTTTGTGGGGGGAGGCTGGGATTTCCCTGCTCCTTTTCAGTGCCTCCCCCCTTGGCTAGTTTAAATGCTTGCCAATGAAGAATTTAAACCTCTCAGCTAGGATCCTGGTTCCCCCCCTGGCCAGATGCAGACCATCGCCCCAATGAAGCCAAAACCCTGAGCTCCACACCAATTTTTCAACCACTCATTGAATTCCCTGGTGAGGTGTGCCCTAGCATCACCCTTGCCATGGACAGGCAGCACCTCCAAGAAGGTTACTGTATGCGCTACTTGTCTAAGGCCCTTCCCCAACTCTACAAACTCTGCTTGCACTGCTCTGATCCCATTCCTAGCCAGTTTATTTGTCCCTAGGTGGACAATGACATCCAGCTCCCTCCCTCGTGCAGCTCCTCCCACGATCCTGAGGATTTGTTTCCTGTCCCTCCAAGCCGTGGTGCCAGGAAGACACCTTACTTCTCTTTCCCCTTCCTCCCCCATTTCTACCCCCTAATGATTGAGTCCCCCACCAGGAGTTGTTTCCTTCCCCTGTGGGGTCCTATGCCACCCTCCTGTGGGTCTCCTTTGTGAAGGTTCCCAGCATCCTCCTTGGTCTCCACTGCAGGTGCCTCCATAGAGGAACCACTATCCACCAGAAGAGTGAATGAATTGTGGAGAGGTACAGCTGAAGGGATGCAACTCTGTTCCACCACCCTCTCCCTCTATGAGCCCACCCTGGTCCAGTCTCTCCTCTTTCTTGGCAACCTCTGAGGTAGTGGCATTGGCCCTGGTGGTCCCTGGGTGGGGGAGGAGGTTTCACAAATCCTAGTCACGTCAGCTTGGAGACAGGCAACCTCCTCTCTCAGACCAGAGAGGTGCCTGCAAATAGGGCAGCATCGCAGCCTCCAGAATGTCATCCAGAACACTGCTGCCCCACAGCCATTGCAATGCAGCACTCCTATCATGTCTTATGTTGTGTCCCCTCTACTGTTTCTCTGTATTCTTACTCTCTCCTCTCCTTACAACTCTCACCCTTCCTGTTCTGGGACAGCAACTTCCTATCTTCTTCAGTAGACTCCTTCTTCCTTGCTCAGTGTCAGACCACCAGCAGCTGGGGGGGGGAGTGAGCTACTTTCTTCCTTTAGGATTGACAAAACCAATGTTTCTCTATGATCCTTCACTTTCTACTGCCAAACAGGAAGTTCCTGTTGACAGTCAAATCCAGTGGCTATAAAAGTAGAACTGGCTTTTGGTGGTTGGGGGGATGGGTGGGATGGAGGGCAATTAGTAAGAAAAAAGGCTACTAGCAAGGCTAGCAACAGGAAGTTGTAATTTGAGTCACCTGCTTTTATAGTGTCTAAGCCACACCCCCAATTGTAAACTTTCTTTCCTCCTACTGGTTTAGCAAAGTCAGCTGATACAGTACCCTTCCCAGCACAGAACACACACTAACTTTCTTTCTTTTCTTTCTTTTCTTTCTTTTTTTAACCCTAAATAAGACCCCTTCTACTTCTAATAAAGTATCTGTCTACTTAATCTCAACAGACACTGATTCCTGCTGAGATATAAGTTTTAAATTAATAAGAAAATTTAGCTTCTTTTAGTTAGCTGCTTTCTGCTCTACAAGCAAGGCTAGCAACATGAAGTTGTAATTTGAGTCACCTGCTTTTATAGTGTCTAAGCCACACCCCCAATTAAGCTCTCTCTCCTCCTACTGGTTTAGCAAAGTCAGCTGATACAGTACCCTTCCCAGCACAGAACATACACTAACTTTCTTTCTTTTCTTTCTTTTTTAACCCTAAATAAGACCCCTTCTACTTCTAATAAAGTATCTGTATACTTAATCTCAACAGACACTGACTCCTGTCCTGCTGAGATATAAGTTTTAAATTAATAAGAAAATGCAGTTTCTTTTGGTTAGCTGCTTTCTGCTCTACAAGCAAGGCTAGCAACAGGAAGTTGTAATTTGAGTCACCTGCTTTTATAGTGTCTAAGCCAGACCCCAATTAAGCTCTCTTTCCTCCTACTGGTTTAGCAAAGTCAGCTGATACAGTACCCTTCCCAGCATAGAACACACGCTAACTTTCTTTTCGTCCTTTTTTTAACCCTAAATAAGACCCCTTCTACTTCTAATAAAGTATCTGTCTACTTAATCTTAACAGACACTGATTCCTGCTGAGATATAAGTTTTAAATTAATAAGAAAATGTAGCTTCTTTTAGTTAGCTGCTTTCTGCTCTACAAGCAAGGCTAGCAACATGAAGTTGTAATTTGAGTGACCTGCTTTTATAGTGTCTAAGCCACACCCCCAGCTAAGCTCTCTTTCCTCCTACTGGTTTAGCAAAGTCAGCTGATACAGTACCCTTCCCAGCACAGAACACACACTAACTTTCTTTCTTTTCTTTCTTTTTATACCATAAATAAGACCCCTTCTACTTCTAATAAAGTATCTGTCTACTTAATCTCAACAGACACTGACTCCTGCTGAGATATAAGTTTTAAATTAATAAGAAAATGTAGCTTCTTTTAGTTAGCTGCTTTCTGCTCTACAAGCAAGACTAGCAACAGCTAGCAACTCTAATGTTATAAAAATGATCTATTTTGGCTGTGTTTGCCCACATTACATCCACAATTTTGTTGTGTGATCTACCCGCAATACGTCTGTCAGATAATTTTATTTCTAATGAGTCCATCAATTTGCTGTCATTCAAAATTTTGTATAGGAGAAGTAATCTCCTCTGCATCTTCTCATTTGTAATGTGAACAGGCCTGTTTTATTTTAAACTTCTGGCATAGTCAGTATTTGTTAGCTTAGGGATCATTTTAGTGGCTCTCCTCTGGACCCTTTCCAAAATTCCAATATCCCTTTACAGGTATGGATTCCAAAATGGTGTACCATAGTCCAGAAGTGACAAAATATAAGATCTATATAGTGGGATAAGGCGTTGTTCATTTCTAGAAACAAATGTCCTCTTTACTCTGTTAACCAATCTATTTGACTGTTTGCATATTTTAATACATGGTCAGATGATATTAATTTATTGTTAATCATAATGCCTAGATCTTTCTCACAAGTTAATTTGGAAATGAGCCTGTTATTTAGATAATAATCAGTACTTGGATTTTTAACACCAAAGTGTATTATTTTACATTTGTCGATGCTAAAGATCATATTGTTTGAATCACCCATTCCTCAATCTTTAGCAGATCATTGGAAATAGATTTTATATTGGTCTTGGCTTTGCTCTCATGGTCCATAGATACTGATGGCTGATCACCTTCTGCCACACAGAACTATCCAACTTGTAAGTACTGTTTTTCTTTTGGGATGCAGGACTGTCTAATTCAGCCACAATAGTCAAGTGACTCCATGGCAGTCCCTGTCCCTCGCAGTGAGATTACCTCCTGTTTTACTCCCAACCATTGTTCTCTCATATGGCGGCCAAGCAGAGAACTGTAGACTGGGAAAATAAACAGTCAGTAGCTTCACTTTCTTGGACTATGGAGGGAGCTTCAGTGGATTGTTTGAAATTATGGGGATGGGTTTCCACAGCTGCTTAAACTGCAGACCTGCCTTCTGACCCTGGTAGGGCCTCTTTTATCATGGCTGGCTTTGTTTTTTTTCTCTTCACTTCTCACCATGATTTTACCTGTAAGATTCTTTCAAGGGCACTATTTGACTAGTTAGTCTCTGTTTTTTGGTAGTGGTATGTGCCAAATATGCTTTTTATGGGGGGGGTGCAGAAGCACTTTTTTATGGGTATGTTCATGAAAATGGTGTACCGAAGAGTTACATGAAGGTCAAATTTTTAATTCCACAATAGATAAAATGTTAAATGTATTTTAAGATACCATGATCAAACCAATAAAAAGTGGTCATGTTGTAAGATAACTGCCTTAAAGACATTCAAGAAAAAGAATGCTCACTGTGGCATGTGTACAGGTGGACACCAAATGTCGTGATGCATATGCAAAGGAAACCAAATAGCTGCTGTAAGTTAAAAAAAGTTTACTAATACTAATCAAATTGAAAAAATGGCATGCCAAACCTTAGAAAAAGTAGT
Organism: Neoceratodus forsteri; assembly: GCA_016271365.2. Taxonomy (NCBI): domain Eukaryota; kingdom Metazoa; phylum Chordata; order Ceratodontiformes; family Ceratodontidae; genus Neoceratodus; species Neoceratodus forsteri. The sequence goes on from CM028129.1 coordinate 880,143,729, forward strand.
ATATGTTTGTAAGGATGGAATACACAATGAGCAACAAATATAATTGACCTTTCTTCCATAAAGTAAGCAATTCTAAATTTTACTGCACAGAATCCTTAACATTTTGACCCCCGAAATTTACAATCTTCATGCCAAATACTATCATTCTGTATCCTGACAACTTTAATGAAGCCACAATCTGTTAGCATGTTGTGTCATAAAATAGCATGCGTTGAATTGTAATGTACGAACAAGAGAACCAAGTGCTCTTGGTGTCCTCTGTAACATCCATCAGAAATCACAGTATGCTATTTTCATAACTTGGTGGTAAGTGTGTGGATCAATAATGAATTGTACACAAGCATAGTATAACAAGGCGTGGTAATGTAATGTCCAAAAAATGTAGTCCAGACCACCCAATTTCGATTACGAAGTAGCCTGCAACACTTAATTCCACCTTTGTATCAGTGCCTCATATTTTTCACAGATTGTCCGCAAATTCTTCAGTTGGGAGTTTAAAAGATGCCTTGTCAAACATGTTTATTGGTCCATGGAAAATTCACCTTCTCTTTACATTATCACGGTCATCATGTCGGGGCCATGTAATGACATAATGCCCATGCAAATGGAGAAAACTGAATTCAAATCTTTTTTCAACAATTGATTTTACTTTTCCTATATAAAACGTTTTTGAACAGTACACCACATAGAAGTGCTCTAAGTTTATATCCAGTTGTTTGCTGGCTTTTTTCCATTCTGGACCAAAGTAGAAGTCTGTAGCATTGTTTACAGGCATGGTGATGGGCTGTGTGCTGACAGAAGCACTTTCTGAAAGTATTCTGTTTTCCAGCATGGTGTTGATATGTGTGCTGGCATTATCTGTTTCTGCAGCTGAAGTATTCGTATCCATCATGTTGATGGTATGTGTACCTGGACTGGCATCATCAGTTTCTGCAACTGAAGTATTCTTTTCTGGTATGCTGCTGGTATGTGTAGTGGGATTGGCATGATCAGACATTGACAGCATGCTGTTGTCCAGCTTCTTCTTATGCAAAAGACTAGGGGAATCCTTAAGCTTCTTTACCATCCATGCAGCCACATGGCTAGAATTTTCATGCAGTTCATCACCCTCTGACAAGCTGTGAAAAACCATCTATAACCTCTGGTTGCAACCATACCACCGGTGGCAGACCTGACACTTTGTATTTTGAGGGTCCCCTGTGCTGTTTTGAGAATGGGTCCTTCTTGCCTTTTTATTTCATTGTCATCCACCCAAAAGAATGTTCTCCTAAAATGGTTGCAACCATCAGCAGTATGCTCTCTTTTCAGATTTTCTTTGCAGTACTTAAAGAGGTCTTTAGCTGAGGCAATGACTGCTAGCCTTGATTGCCCAGCCCTAGTTGCCATTGGCTTGATGACTGCACTCCTCCCAACAGAGGGATCTTTTTCATGGTGCAATCCATAAAAGGCACATTCCTCTGGAAAGCCATATTTGGTATGTGCTACTGAAATGTCATAGAAACCCCACTTAGATTTGTACTGGCTCCCACCACCATCTGTGAACTGCACCTCTTCAGTGATGTTAATTGAGCAGACTTTTTGAAGGTTAGTATTTGACTTTATAACAAAATGCCACACAGCACTGTGGTCATGCTTCAGATCACTTGAAATGAAAACTAATGATTCTGTGACAGTGCATGCCCAGTGATCACACCGATAATAAGAAACCACAGGGCAAACAGTAGCCTGCTATTGATGCCAGTGACACAGCTGTATATCATCTTGATACTGGCAGGCATAATTTTCCGCAAAGTCCCAAATCATCAGTACCCATCCCTCAAGGATATTGTCTTTTAATGCAGCATACTGGTGTTGCTGCCATGATGCCACATACAGGTGATGCCCCAGAAACCTGAAGTCTTCTTTCATGATTTCCACTTGCAGGTAAAATGTTACTTTCTTGGTTTTCAAGACTTTCCTATATTTTAGTAGTTCAGCAACTGTATCCTCACTAGCACTAGTGCTACAATTTTCACAGATTTTCTCAACACAGTCATTTTGGAAAACTGTTTTCCAGGTAACTTGCTGCACATGGTAAGTTTTCACCATATTATAAATATTCATTACTTTGCAGTCCGATGCCTTATGTGCATCAGCTGCCCAGTTCAATGACTACAGCTTTAATACTGCATTGGTACAGTACTCACACAGGCCCTCCTTCAGCTTCTGTTCCAATGCAAGTTTATAATGCTGTGGCAGCAAAGTATTGAACTTGATTCTCCCCAGTTATGCTTGTGGATTTTGCTTGCAGAACTCCAAAATATGACAAAGTGAAGGAGATAGTCCACACATGATACAGAAAATGATGAACTGAAGATGAAGAGAGGATGTACATCTAACAGCATTTAAAAAAAAACACAGGACCACTGAAATCCCCCTTAAACAAAAACCGAATGGTGCACAAAATGGGCGAATGTCTCTGACCAAACAAACCTGAACAAAGAGTCGCAGGGACAGAATCACAGTTTGCGCAAATTAATTTTTCCATGTGTGCTTGGCCAGCTATGGTTGGACGTAATGTTTACAGGTAACATTGCAAAACAACATTTCACCCAAAGCACACAAGACCAGTGCAACTCCCCCCCCACCCCACCACAAACAAAGACTGCATGATACACAAAATGATTAAAAGTCTCTGCCAAACACACCTGAACAAAAAGTGGCAGTGACAGAATCACAGTTTGCTCACAAATTAATATGTCTAGGTGTGCTTGGCCAGCTATGGTTGGACATAAAGTTGGCAGGTAACATTGCAAAACAACATTTCACCAAAAACACAGAGGACCATTCCAACCCCTCCCACCACAACCACCACCACAAATAAAGACCACATGATGCACAAAATGTCTGAACATCTCTGACCAAACACACCTGGACAAAGAGTGGCAGGGACAGAATCACAGTTTGAAAATAAATTAATATGCCCCGATGTGCTTGGGCAGCTATGGTCAGACAGAATGTTGGCAGGTAACATTGCAAAACAACATTTGAGCAAAAACACAAAGGACCATTCCACCCCCCCCACCACCACCAGCACAAACAAAGACTGCATGGTACACAAAATGGCCGTATGTCTCTAACCAATTCACCTAGACATAGAGTGGCAGGGACAGAATCACAGTTTGCCCACAAATGAATATGTCTAGGTGTGTTTGGCCAGCTACAGTCAGATGTAATGTTGGAAGGTAAGATTACATTTTTTTTAGAAACACCTGAGGACCACTGCAACCACCACTACCACCACCCCCTAACAAAGATTGAATGCTTCACAAAATGGCCAAACGTCTCATCCAAACACACCAGGAAGAAGAGTGGTTTGTCCAGGTGTGCTTGGCCTCCTACAGTCAGACATTTTTTTGCCAGGTAGCAATACAAATTCAATAATGACCCCCTGTTCAGCCTACACCATGACCAAAGAAAACAATCCAGCATTCATGTGATTTAAACATGTGATTTCTTCACTAAAGGCACTGCTCAAAAAAAATAATTGCCTAAAAAGCAGATTTGCTGCAGTCTGCCCATAAACAGTGTCTTTAGTGCAGAAATGTGACATATGCACACAGACACCAAGTACAGTGTGGTACATGCACTCCAGACACCATGCAGACCTTGTGGTACATGCTCCCAGACACTACAGTGCTTGATGTCTGTAAATCAACTTCCAATTGATAAAAACAAAATCAGCCCACAGGAAACCTACTAACCCAGTGATTTAAAAGCAGGATGTCTAGGAAATCGTTAGCTGAATTGGGATTTTATTTCACCCAGGCAGCTGTAATAATTTTTAAAAAGGATCGCTCTCAATGGGTTTTGATGGTGTTTGCTACGTGGCTGGTCCTTGTGGCATTCTCACTGAGGATACCAAGTGGAAGACACATAGCTGTAAAAATTAGCTACATGGTTTCAAAAGGGTGTCCTGAGGTAGAAACTGCTGCTTTTAAGCCATGAATTGGAGCCTGCCACAGTGAATATAATATAGGAATCCCATAGTACTTCAAACCCCACAGCATATCCCGGTTGTGACATTTGCACATCCACAAGATGCAGACATGCCCTGTAGATGGGAGCAAAACTCAGTCACACTGACAGGGGATTAGTGTGAAGTCAGGGGAAGACACCTGCATGATTCACAGGAATGGGAGGGGGAGGGAGGACAAAAGAAATGCTGCCAAAAAATAAGGGATAAGCTGCACAGTGACTTGTGCATACACCACGTAAAGACATCACAGAAACAAAGACTTTGATGGCAGATAAGGACCACTTGGCCCACTCAGTCTGCCCATTTCCCTACCAACTGCATAAGCTGCAGATCTTAGTTAACCAACAGCCTACTTCTTCCTACCACTCACCAGAATTGCCTTATGTCTGTCCCATGCATTCTTGAATTCCCCCACTGTTGTTGACTCAACTTCCTCAGGAAGGTCATTCAATGTGTCCACCACCCTCTCAGTGAAAAAATACTTCCACACGTTGCCCCTTAGCAGTCCCCACTCTATCTTCAAATTGTACCCTCTTATTCTTGTACATCTTTTTTTCTGAAAGATGCTACCCTCTTGGCCTTTGTTGGTTCTCTTGAGGTACTGGAAAGTTTCTATCATGTCCGCCCTCCCTCATTTCCTCAAGGGTACACATATTAAGCTCCTTTAGTCTCTCTTCATATGGCTTTGGGTGCAGAACCTGTGCCATTTTAGTTGCCCTTCTCTGGACTGCCTCCATCCTGTCTATGTCATTGTGGAGATTGGGTCTCCAGAACTGCACTCAGTACTCCACATGGGGTCTCACCAACTGTCTGTGCAGAGGGATAAAATCTTCCTGTTTTCTACTGGTGATGCCTACATCTATACATCCCAGTATCCTCCCAGCCCTCCTTACTGCATTCTCACATTGCTTGCTTACCTTTAGGTTGTCTGATATGACTACCCCAGGTCCCTTTCCATTTTTGTTGTTGTTAGTACCCTTCCCCATTGAGTACTCTTCCCCTTGGCTGTAGTTTCCCAGGTGCATTACTTTGCATTGAATCTAAGCTGACATACTTTTGACCATTCCTCCAGCCTTGCCAAGTCCCTTCTCATCCTTTTCATCCCCCTTGTGTACCAACCCTGTTGCAGATCTTTGTGTCAGCATCAAACTGTACAAACATCACAAGGATTAATTAATAAATGAAATAGTTCGCAGTGGGTAACAAATTAAGTACTAAAAGTAGGGAACAATGCAACAGACACATAATATTTTTACAGGTTTTATTTAAAGGACAAATTGAAGAAACATAAGAAAGTTATAAACTGTGTGTGCCTTTTCATGTTACATTTCAGCAATGTAAAATTGCAGGAAAAGGAGGTGGACAGTAAAAAAAAAAGAAAACTGTGCTGCCACTGTAAAATTATTTTTGTTATCCCTACAGGCGATAAGCTTTGAAACAATGTAAAAATAAGTGGGCAGACAACTTTTACTGAACTGCCACTGGCTGTGAAACATTTTGACTATAACAGTGCCTCCTTTTCATGAACATCCCCCTTATCTTTGCTATTTAAAAGCACCTAAAGCAAAATCTTCTTTGTGCTCTGTGTAACCCCTAAGATGAGGGATGAAGCCAGCCCTACTCATAGTCTTGTAACTGAATTAGTATGGTGGAGGTCATGCAGGGTGGGAGGGAGGACACCCACCTTTGAGTCAGGACATTCCATTCCTGTCACATTGGGGGAATTCTAATCTGTACAACCAGGGGGTGATTGGTTTTCTTTTGAAACCATAAGAAAGATTACTGGGCAAGGTTGGCACAATGTCACTGTTTTGGGTAGTGGGCTGGTTGGTGCATACTCTAGCCACCTATACACATTGACTGAAGGTGGGATTGTTCTTTCACTCTCTTGCTGGGTTTGTTGACAGTGCTAGCTGAGTGGGTTTTTTTTTCTCCTGGAAGAGACTACAGTTGATAGATTATGCTTTCAGTGTCATCTATTGGGCTAAATTGCCTGGTATGGAGGTGCCATGTCCAACTGAGTCTGTCTTCCATACCATTGCTCTAACCTTGAACTGTTGGTTTTATGTATATAGTTGTGGTTTGGTTCTGGTTTTATCGGGTATCCATTTGGTCAAGCTCCATTTTTGGTGGGAGAGGGAGGATGTTAAGGAGCCATGATTGGGGACCTAAAGGTGGTGATTTACAATGTTAAGAGTCTAAATAATCCCATCTAAATATCCAGGGTGTTGCAGAAGATGGGGAGAACTTGAGCTTCCATAGCTCTGTTCCAAGAAATTCAGTTCAGTGAGATGGAGCAGACAAAATTACAGCATAAATGGGTGGGGGCAGTATATTCAGACACTTTCCTGGAGCATACTCACAGGTGTGGTGTAGCCATCCTGATTAGGGAAAATACCTCAACAGAAATAGACCAGGTGGTGGCAGAAGCATCCTGGTACAAGGCAAATACATGAGTACCCCATGCACCATCCTCAACTTGGATGCAGCCAACCAGGATGCAGAGCAAGTGGAATTCTTTAAACACCAATTGTTTGACACTGTGAAGCAACAGAGGAGTCTGTATATAAATAGAGTGGATTTCAATTGCATCCTAAACCCCACAATGGATAGCAATAATAATGCCTTCTGAAGCAGAGGCAGAGACGGACCCACCCTTAGGAAACTAATATACAGATTGGGACTGGTAGATATCTGGATGCCTTCACCCCAGTGTTCATGATTATATGTTTTTCCAATTCCCATTTGGTGTACACCAGGCTGGATTTCTTGATGATCCCTCAGGAGTGGGTACATGCCACAGTGCAGGCTCATATTGCATCCATAACAGCCTCTAATCATGCCCCAGTGGTGCTGGACCTAGAAATATACCCAGTGATCAAAACCCCCAGTTGGAAGTTAAATGTTTCCCTCCTTAACAAGACAGACTTACAGGAGATGGTTAAGAATACAGTCTCTTGTTATCTGTTGGAGAATCAGATGGAAGACACTTCTGTGGGCTCCTGGTGGAATGACTTGAATGCGACCCTAATGGGCCAAATCATAACATATTCCTCAAATCTTAAAAAAGAACAGGGGAAGGAAATATTAGACTTAAAAAGGAAGATTTTTTGATATGGAACGTGAACACTAAATATTTAATTAAGGGAGAAAACAGAAATAGGACAAGTATAGAGACAGACTCACTAGGCTGCTTGAACATACATACATATGAACATATGAATGTGCCAGCAGAAATGGACCATCAGGTCTATCTAAATCTGCTCAAGTGTGTAGCCAACACCCCTAGTTTGTAACTGCCCCACCCCCTCCCCTTTGTCATCCCACTGCCACCCCCATCTCCCCCACCCTCACTGACCCCTGTTCCCTGTCACATGCCCTTTTGAAGATGTTCACAAATGTACATGATACCACCCATTCTGGTAGGGTGTTCCATTTTGTTACCACCCTCTTTGTGAAATAGTGACTCCTCATTTCCTTCCTAATTCTTCCCTCTGTATTCTTAGCCTGTGCCCCTTGGTGAACCTCCCCTTCCTTAACTTAAAGACCCCATCTGCCCTGTCCTTATTGATTCCCCTCAGATACTTGAATGTCTCTATCATATCCCCCTCTGTCCCTTCTATCCAACAGAGTGTACATATTCAGGTCTCCCAGCCTGCTGTTATAGTCTGTCCCCTCCATTCCACATATCATCTTTGTTGCCCTCCTCTGCACCCCCTCAAGTAGCCTGATATCAAGCTTTAGGTATGGTCTCCAAAACTGCCACAGTACTCTACTTGCAGCCTTACCAGTGACCTGTAGAGGGGCAAGATCACCTCTCTTAGCCTGGACAAAAAAAACCTTGCTATGCACCCCAGCATTTTGTTTGCTTTTGCAGCCACTATCCTGCACTGGGCAGTGTTGTTCATGGTCCCTGTTATCATTACCCCTAGGTCCTTCTCCTCCTCAGTGATCCCCAGCTTACCCCCCCAGCCAGTATTCTCTCCTTGGGTTCTTCGCCCCAAAGTGCATAACCTTACTCTTCTTTGCATTGAACCTCAGTTGCCACCTCTCTGACAACCCCTTTAGCTTGTGTAGGTCCCCCTGCAACTGTTTCCATCCCTCCTCTCCATACACCACTGCTTCAATTTTGGTGTAGTCAGCAAACAGACTTATCTTGCTCACCACCCCATGTACAATGTCTGATATGAAGAGCCTAAACAATACTGGCCCCAACATAGAGCCCTGTGGTACCCCACTCATCGCCAGCCTTGGAAGTGAGAGCTCCCCTCTCACCACAAAATAGAAGAGGAAATTCAGTATGCCAGCAGAGATATTATGAGGGGGGCAACAGGGGTAGATGCTTGCTTGAGTGCCAGATCATGAAAACATCTGCTAACAGAGTAGTGCTGTGGCACAGGAATGGCCCTAATCTGGATCTTTATGATCTTCACCCTACCAGTATTACTGAGCATAGAACCATAGAAAAATGGAAACATAGAATGTGATGGCAGATGGGAACCTCACAACCATCTAGTCTGCCCAGTTTTCTACCCCCCCGAAGGACTTATGTCCTGATGACTGCCTTGTGTCTGTCCCACACAGTTTTGAATCCCCCAACTGTTTTAGCCTCCACTACTTCATGGGGAAAACCATTCCAAGGTTCCACCACCGTTTCTGTAAAAAAGTACTTCCTCATATTCCCCCTGAACCCCCCTCCCTTCAGCCTCAAGTTGTGACTACTGGTTTGTATGTTGTCTGTGGTCTGAAAAAGGTTCTGTACCTGCACCCTGTTTGTTCCTTTCAGGTACTTGAATGTTTCTATCATATCTCCCCTCTCTCTCTCTCTTCTACTCAAGTGAGTACAAATTGAGTTCACTCCATCTCTTCTCATATGGCCTGTGGTGCAGCCTCTGAATCATCTTTGTGGCCCTTCTCTGCACCTTCTCCAATCTGTCTGTATCCTTTCTGAAGTGTGTCTTCCAGAACTGGACACAGTACTCTGGCTGGGATCTCACCAGGGATCTATACAGTGGCAGTACCACCTCCCTCCTTCTGCTCATGATTCCCTTCCTGCCACACCCCAGCATCTTGCTAGCCTTCAGTGTCACCTTTTCACACTGTTTTGCCACCTTCAAGTTCTCTGATATAATGACACCTAGGTCCCTTTCTTGTTTGGTTGCTGCCAGTTTATCCTTCCTAGGTAGTACTCCCTTGTTGGGTTGCCTTTGCCTATGTGCATGACTTTACACTTTTTTTGCACTGAAATTTAGTTGCCAAGTTCTTGACTATGCTTCCAACTTCTCCAGGTCCACTTTCATTTTCTTCACCCCCTTAGGGGTATCAACCTTGTTGCAAATCTTTGTGTCATCTGCAAATAGACACACCTTTCCCCCAACCCTTCCATAATAGCACTGATAAAAACATTGAAGGGGATAGGTCTCAGCACCAACCCCTGAGGCACTCTGCTGGTTACCTCTCTCTCTTCAGAGAAGGAGCCATTTATCTGCACTCTCTGTGTCCTCCCCCTCAGCCAGTTTCTTACCCATTTTGTCACCTCTTGCCCTACTCCCATGCTTTCTAGCTTATTTATCAGCCACCTGCGTGGTACTGAGTTAAATGCTATACTGAAATCCAGGCAGGCTATATCCACTGCACCCCTCCCAGTCCACTGCCCTGGTGACTCAGTTGAAGAAGTCAATGAGGTTTGTTTGGCATGATCTGCCTGCCATAAAGCTGTGCTGCTTTGTGTCCTGCTGTTCATTTTTTACCAGACACTCTAGTATCCTTTCCTTGAGTAGTGACTCCATCAGCTTGCCCACTACTGATGTGAGGCTGACTGGCCAGTAGTTTTCTGTCTCCTCCTTGCTTCCTGATGTGAGATTCTGCAGGAGATATTTATTTATTTATTTATTGAATTTTGATGACTGAGTAGGCCCACTGGGCCGTGAAGGTCCCTTTTTCAGGGGTGACCTGACAGTTAAACACTACAAACACAGATGTGCAGAAAAGCAGTATATTTCTCCCTAATAATTGTACAAAATACAGAAGCATAAGATAAATCTTACCAACTGGAACACAGAAACAGTCATTCACCAGGTGTGGAAGCTGGGTGCTCCAGAAGACCCCCAAGGGGTTTGGCCATGTACTAACATTACATACTGGTGATAACAATGTCCTGTTGCCTGAGCAACAGGCTCATAAGACATTAGGGATTCTCTGCATTTGGTGTTCCATTGGACAAAACATGGGTGTCTCACACCCAGGCAGATACATATTGTTGTATCTTCAGCAATGTGCTGACTAACTAGTTATTATAACAATAGGTGTCTTCTCATATAATTTGCTAACTAACGCATGCTGACTTTGGAACATATATCATGTTAGGTTGCTAATATTGCAATTGTCAGTAGATGTCGTCAGAGACCACAAATACTGTATATTTCTACATTAGCTGTTTGGCTAAACAGGAGATTCTGCATAGGCCATGATAGAACAAAACTGCATTAGTAAACCATTAATATACAGTATTATAGTATTATCCCTTGTCTGTTATGATAGCAATGATGGTCATCATATGGAACAGCAGGGCAGGCTGGTCCAACATACAGTATTCCCCCCCTTGTTTCCTGGATACAAAGGCAACACTAACTAGGTGGGTAGGGAGGTTATTCCATTACATAATGAGATTCATAGAGAAACGTTAATTGATTTTTATGTTATGTTAAAGTTTTACAGAAACAGAGCAGGATAGCAAGAAACATAATGAGAAACACTTGAATAACAAAAAACCTTTGAATGTGAGCTCCAACCATGTGTTGGATAGTGCATTGCTGAGGTCACAATCATGAAATAGAGCATTTAATGAGTTTCCTGCCTTGGTGACATTGTTACTTATGTGAAATAAATGTGTATCCTTTCTCTCTACTACAGACTTAAGATTCAGAGTAAGTGGATCAGTATGCACATTAAATACTGGTAAATACTGGGCCAGAACATACAGATAGTCAGGGTCACTATCAATATAATCATTTTCTGGGGTGGCAATTGGGGTAATAATCATATGGCCTATGATACAGCATTCCTGGGGCATGAAGCAGAGGTTTGGAAAGGGTATGTCACAAGTTTCATAGGAGAAAATCTAATGATTGGTCACAACACAGTATTGTCCATCAGAGTTGTAGGTCACATGAACTTAAAGAAGGTGCCACTTCATGAACTGGATAGAGCAGATGATGGAAAGATTTGTGATGCTGTTGGTGTGGATGTCATCTTCAGATGCATTTCTGGAAGCTGTGCTGGAGGCATTAAAGCTGGGTTGTGCAGGACTCGAAGAGGCTTTCTCTTGATCTGTAGAAGCATTACAAAAGCTGAAGAGAGTTCATTTAGTCTATCATTAAACTGTAATGACCAGTCCATTGTATCAGAGGAGTAACCTGCATGGTTATGTCAAAGGCATCACATCAGCATAAATAACTATATCCTTTTAGCACAACAGTTTGTATGCAGAGCAACCCAGAAGTTGAGAGGAGTATGAAACACTAGCAGAAGAGGTAGATTAATCCATTCTCTGTAGATGCTGCCCTCAAGATGGTCCACAGAGTGGATAATGGCAAGCTTGTTGAAAACTGAAGAATCCTTGTCAAAAACTAGAAGAGATACTGTAAATATGACATACATGGTGTCCGTAATGCTACAATGATTGGCTGTGTAGCAAGGTCCTTGATTTGGGTGAGGTATATTTCTTTATTTATTCTAAGATTACAAGTACCTTTGAGTCAAGGTTCTTTTACTGAGGTTCCACATCAGAAATAACAAATAACAAGGAAGCAACAGTGAAATAACAGTAAACAATTCATGTACAACAGTGCTATTGAAAGGGATCAATTATAGGAAGAGTAAGGTATAGAGGAGGAGGAGAAGTGTAGGTAGTTAACAGAGGCAGCTATAGTAAGATGGTGAACACAGCTAGGACACATATGCCCACAAGGAATGGGTAGGGTCAGGTGCCCAGGGGTGGCAGAGAAACTGGGATGAGAGGAGAGGGGGAGGATGAAGATGCAGCTGGAGGCATTTGTCAAAAAATAAATGGGAAGGAGTGATAAAAGAGAAAAAGGGGGCAGGGTGGGGGGATAAATGCTGTAATGGGGCAAGGAGAGACTAAACAGGTGGTATGAAGACCTGAGATTTGAAGTGGCACCTCAGTAGCTGGGGAGGGGGCCTAGGGGCCTGGGGTTAAGCAGTATATAAGTTAGGATTAAAGTGGCATAGGTCATCATCTAGGAGAGGCAGTCACAGGAGATAGAGGCAATGAGATGGGCCTGGAGCCTAGTTTTGAACAGACCTAGTGTTGAGGCAGAGGAGATGGTGTGGCTGAGACCATTCATCCATAGAGGAGTCCTATAGGTGAAGGAGCATTGGTCTGCATAGTTCGACAGCGAGAAACTTGTAGAATCTGGGTTGTCAAGCTCCTGGTGTTCTGTCGGTTGGTGTTTTGATGTAACAAGGCAGTAACACCAGGAGATGTGAGGCCAAGGTTGATTTTTTCCCACCATAGCACATGTGAGATACTTTATACGGTTGGAGAGTTGGAGCCATCTGGATTGTTCATAAAGGGCACAGGTGTGGATGAGGCAGTGGGTACAAGTTGTGAGTCAGCATGCTTTGTTAAGAGCAGTTGTTTCACATTGGAGAGTGGACGTCAAGGCAGAGCCATAGATAATGAGGCCATAATCAATAATTGACACCACAGAGCTCTGGACAGCAATCTTCAGGGCCTCTGTGGTAAGGAGCTGCCTGTGCTTGTAGAGTAATCCAAGGCGTGTGCTGGCAGGGTTAGCCACACTGTCAATGAAGAGCCATATAGGAGAGATTGGGGTCAAGCAGAATCCCTAGGTATTTGAAAGAGTAAACTTGTTTGAGGACAGTCCCCTGCTTGGTGGAGATGGCAAGGGGGTGTTGCTTGTAATGGTTATGTGAACTGCAGAATAGCAATGACTTGGTTTTCTTGTGATCGAGGTCTAGTTTATGATTGGAGAACCATGTTTCAATGGCACTGAATCTGAGTTGGAGGCTGTGTTGTAGTGGGGAAAGTTCCTTGTGCATAGAAAGGACAACAGCATCATCCACATACAGGGTGATTTGTTCTGAGCAGGACTATGGTAGGGAGTTTAAAAAGAGGCTGAAAAGGAGAGGGCCCAGTATGGACCCCTGAGGTACTTCGGAGCGGACAGGCAAGGTGTCTGAGATAGCATTGGCAATTTTTACTCTTTGAGAGCAGTTGTCAAGGTAGCTTCTGAACCAGCGGGCTGGGTCCGGTGCAAGGCCAGCAAGGAGTAGTTGGTCATACAGCAGCCAATGATGGACCATGGCAAATGCCTTCAAGAGGTTGATGAAGACAGCCCTTGTAAGAAGTCCTTTATCAAGGAAACTATGCACAGCACCAGTAAATTCAAGCAGGGCAGTGGTGGTACTATGCCCTTTTCTAAAACTGTGCTGTTGCATGCACAGAATATTATGTTTGTCCAAATAATCGGTGCGCTGGTCTGCAACAATACGCTGTAGGGCCTTGGATAGTGATGGCAATATGGAGATCGGGCGGTAGTTAGAGTGGCAGATCTTAGCCCCAGTTTTGTGACCGGGGTCACAGCGGCAGTTTTACATATTTCAAGGAATGTACTGGAGTGGAGAGAGAGAGGTTAAGAATTTTAGTTAGGGGACTGAGGACCTCGTCAAGTGTAAGTGATAGCAGCTTAAGGTTCAGGGTGTCACTGCTGATTCTGGAAGTGGAGATGGCTGAGGCGATGTGGCAGTGAGCTTCATTCATCTTAATCTCCCTGAAGTAAAAATGAGGGTGGTTTGACAGAGCGCAGGGTGTGTTAGAGGGGATGTGGCTGACTATGAAGAAATCAGGTGGTAGAACAGTACTGAGGTCAGTAAAAGCTGTGTTAAAAGTATTTGCAATGACCATGGGATCCAGGGTAGTGGACCCTTCAACAATTAACATAGCCGGAGGGGACTTTGATTGCTTCCCAGTAATGTCCTTGATATTGTCCCAGAAAGCACGACCATTTCCCCAGGTGTTGGTGAGGATGTCCTTATAATATGAGCTTTTCATGAGACAAATGGATTTTGTGGAGGCATTACGGGCATGTTTGTATTTTTGGATGTCATATTGTTTGCCTGTGGCTTTAGCCACTGCCCACAGGTTGTCCCCAGATTTCAACTGGGAAAGGAGCTATGCAGTTATCCAAGGGTTACAGAGGGCTTTTGTTTTCCATTTTTTTGAAGGAGTGAAAAGGTCACAGGTCTTATTGAAAGTGGTGATGAAGAAGCCGAGGGCAAGGTTATCACCCATCACCTTGTAGATGGGCAGCCAGTCTTGTAAGGATAGGTACTGTTTGAGATGAGTAAGTTGACCATGAGGGAGGACTCTGCTGGCTATGATTATAGAGGTTGCTTTAGAAATTTATTAGACCATTCACTTATAACTGGGGAGTGGTCCCTGAGAGAGTCTGGGAGAACAGAGGTATGAGAGATCCTGGTAGGGTGATTGGTGAGAACCCAGTCAAGCAGGGTGCTGGTGCCAGTTTTGTAATTTATCCAGGTTGGTATGGTGACCAATTGTGAGAGATTGGCAGCTACAAGGGCATCTTTATGAGTGTAGACATCAGATGCAAGGCAGTTTATATTGAAATCACCAAGCAGAATGTGTTCAGAGCCAGGAGGTTGGGAGTTGACGGAGTTAAGAACTTCTTTGATGCCAAGATCTTGATCTTGCGGTGGAAAATATACAGGGATGATGGTGAGGGCTCTTTGATTGGGACCTAGAAGAATTTTAATAAGTAGAAGCTGGGCTGAGGAGGCAGGGATGGAGGTTGGAACAAGGTGCCCCAGGAGATTATCCTTAATGTAGATGGCACAGCCCCCTCCCCTTTTAGAGACACTGTCCAGTCTGAAAACATTGTAGCCCTGTAATGTAATTGCCAGATCAGGAACTTTTGGCATCAGCCATGTTTCAATTACAGCAAGGATGTCAGGATTATGTTATTTGGTAAAGGCTTGGAGTGCATCAAGCTTTGGTAACAGGCTGCAGATGTTAATGGTTGCGATGGTGAGGGCGCCTGCCTTTTTCAGAAGGCTTGAACAGCCCCGGCCACGGTTCGGATGGACATTACTCAAGATCAGTAGGAGAAGTAGGAGGAGCTTCATTGAACAGAGGTGCAGCTCCAATAGTGATAATTTATGTTGCCTTTTAGCGTATTGGTAGTAGGTAGAGTCCATATGACAGTCCCAATGATATGCAATGTAGTACAGTAGGGATAGGCTGGCTTTAGGACCACTCTTAGTGGTGTTGAGAAGCAGACAAGTATTTCCAAGTGGAGGCCCATGGGGAGGACTGGTCAAAAAGTGGAGCATTCACAAGGTACTGCTGGTATTGATTAAGTAGATAGTGGGTATGGGGTGGGGGTGGCAGGGGCCTGGGAGAGAAAACAAAGGAGGAAGGACAAGAAGGGAGAGATGGGGAAGGAGCAGGTGGGAGAGGGAACATATAGCTGGTGTAGGGCAAAAGAAAAGAAAAAAAAGAAACAGGCAGGGAGAGGTAGCGAAAAGAGAAAGGACAAAATCTCTCTAGTGGCAGATCTGTATAACCTGCTAATGGAAAACTTGCCAAAACTTCTATTAGATACTTGAATTTTGCTTAGTTGCAGCTAAATCTATTTGTAAAAAGTGTCAGGTGGCAAAAGCAGGTGAAAAGTCCTGGCTGATCGGAGTGGGTTTGGTGGAAGCAACCATGTTCCGATTGGCTGCTCTGTCATCGTACCTTCCAAGGAGCTTCAGGTGGGTGTCCTGGTCCTGGTTGGTGGCTGGCTGGGTGCCGACTGACCATGGGGGAGCTGAAGCAGCCCTGTTCAAGGGCAGACAGCTGGAGAGAAGAACAATAGCAGGGTTTAAATAGCATAGAGGTTGGACAGGTTTAGATTGAGCAATTTAGCAAGACAGAGGAGAGTTAGACTTTTTGGTGCCAAGACAGAATGCTTGGATTGGGAGGTGGTGGTGCAGGAGCAAGAAAACAACAGAACAACTGTAAGCACTTTAAAACAGTAATAGGAATTACAATTCAGCTAATACAGTTGAAATCCTTCTATTAGACACTTGAATTTTGCTTAGTTGCAGCTAAATCTATTTGTAAAAAGCACCAGGTGGCAAAAGCAGGAGAAAAGTCCTGGTCAATCGGAGCGGGTTTGCTGGAAGCACCAGTGTTCCATTTGGCTGCGCTATCGCCATACATTCAAAGGTGCTGCAGGCAGGTGTCCTGATCTTGGTCGGTGGCTGGCTGGGTGCCGATTGACCATGGGGTAGCTGAAGCAGCCCTGTTCAAGGGCAGGCAGCTTCCAAGGAGCTGCAGGCAGGCATCCTGGTCTCAGTCGGTGGCTGGCTGGTACCGACCGACTGTGGGGGAGCTGAAGCAGCCCTGTTCAAGGGCAGGCAGCTTCCAAGGAGCTGCAGGCAGGTGTCCTGGTCTCAGTTGGTGGCTGGCTGGGTGCTGTCCGACCGTGGCGGAGCTGAAGCAACCATGTTCATAACCCGTAACATAACCCAAATTTCATGCAGTAGCCAGGGAAAAGGATGCAATCTTATTCATATACTTCACAGTACAGTAAAGGGAATTGCAGTGTGGGTAATACCATTTAGCCATACACTTATCTTGAATCAAATCTGGGATCTGCCCCGATTCCATATCCCAGAAGAGCTTAGTGATAGTGTTGAGTGCAAGATTACTGTAAACTAAACATATTATCCCCTGCCTATGTGCTGCTCCCTAAGCTCTGTATTATATAATGCAATCAATTCATTCATTTTATCATGAGTTTCATCAACAAACTAGCAATATCATGCATATTATAAACAGTAAACCTTTCTTCTTGTGAGAGTCTTATACCATGTAGCATGGGTATTACTACATTATCTGCTAATTTAGAATTGAAAAGATTGCTATGTCTTTTAACATTCGCCAAATCGGCACAGTTCCAAATTGACATTCCTGAGTCAAACAAACCTGTTACAGTGCCAGCTATTCCAGTCACTGCACTCAACAATCGATGACTACTTTGAGGTTCGAACACTCCATGGTGTTCCATTGTGTGGTGCCCTGCTACAGGGTCCTGAGCCCTAATTTGATATGCTGCCATTAAATCCAGTAACATCACAGAATGAAAATGAGATACATTAGTAGAAACACATTGTCCAAACTCCACCATATTCCAGTCGATTAGGTTCATTACCACTGGCACGTGCATGTATTGCACATTATTAATCAGAGCTCCAGATATAGATGTTGCTGCCAAGCCACTTTCTGGGCCTGTCTCCAAAGTGAGACATTGAAGATGGGTATCTTTATTAACTGTAGTCACTGTAAGAAAAAGAGCAATAGAAGCAACTGTGTGGTTTAAACATCTTTTGTACAGTTATATTATGAAAATGTGCAAAAGTCTTTATTAATCATTTCTGTGAGATTGTAAAGTCCTGTGTTTTGCGGTGTAAGTTGGTGGATGCACAAAGTTACATTAGGGCAAATACGGGTATTGGGCCAACCTTTTAAAGTTCCTTTGGCAAGGCTGGCAACTGGAAGTTGCTGTCCATCAAGATTATCAGTTTTCCAGTCAAATTTTAAAGTAGACAATGGTGGTGCAATAACAAGAGTACTGAGGTAAGCGTCCTGACCTGCTTGAACAGAAATATGAGTAGAGGGTAAATCAATGGTTCTGCCTATACCAGGAGGAGGGGTAAAATCTGGAAGAGGGGAGCAAGCTGGGTCATTGGGGTTCATGGCATGAAGAAAGGCATGGCTATGGGTCCGGTATGCCTTCATTTGCTGGAGTTTCATGTGGTAGGCCTCATTCTGCAGGAGTTTCTGGTGAGGGGTCAAATGGATGGATACCAGGTCTCTTGACTATAAATCTAGGAATAAAAGGAACACCAGGAACCTCAATCTGGATGGTCCCACTTTGGAACACCAAAGTCTTCGGTGTTTGGGCTTACTGGAGCTAAGAAAAGGAAGAGAAGAAGGGGAAACAAAAGTATTGTTAGTAAATGGTGCTCCTTTCTCCAGGGGTTGGGGGAGGAAGGAATGTCTTCACATCAGCTTCTCTCCACCATCTGTCATTTGGTCTTCTAGGCCAATCACCATTGCAGTTTATCAGAATTGTTCAGCAGCTGAGAACAAAAAACAAGAGACAGTAAAGCACACAAGGTACGCCTTTCCCCTGGGACTGGAAGAAGGAGCATTTATATTGTATTTTACTGTATGGGACCAATCACCTTTGTAGAGCTTCAGCTGGTTTGCATGGTACAACTTATTAATTGACTTTCTTCTGCCATCAGTGAGTCTGACTTGGTACATAGCTGGACTCAGTTTATTGATGATATCAAATGAACCTGACCATTTCTTTACAAAAGCATGTGCTGGACAGGCAAATTTCAGAATCATGATTCTGTCGCCTACTTGCCAGTCGACTTCTTTGAGTTGAGCTTGGCCAAAGTTGTTTGCAGCAAACATGGGTTTTTGAAGGTTGTCTTTCAGTTGAACGACATAGTTGTCTACTGACACTCTGTTTGCTGTAGGAGCATTAAGGTCAACCTTCAAAAGTTCTGGTAATCTCATTTGTCTATCACTTATTACCTCAAAAGGGTACATCTAGTACATGCTGATGGGGTAACTCTAGTTGCCATTAGAAGTAAGGGCAACAAAGTGTCCCAAGTCATTCCAGTTTCAGTAGTACATTTACATAACATTGTTTTCATGTGTCTGTTTGCTTTTTCTATCTGTCCTGATGACAGGATGGTAAGTTATGTGAAATTTTTGACTAACTCCCAAAATAACTTCATTGTTTCCTGCAAGAGTTCACCTGTGAAAGCTAACTTTTTTTCTGAATCTACCTTGAGAGATAGGCCCACCTGGTAAATACCTGCTCGACCAGGATTCTGGCAGTGGTTTTTGCTGTAGCTGCCTTAGCTGGAAAGGCCTTGACCCATTTCAAGAAGAGGTCAGTGATCATAAGAGCAAACTTGTTGTCTGGTGGTCAGTGGTAACTTTCCAATGAAATCAGTTTGGATGTTGTCCCATGGACCAGAGTGTCTCTGAGGCAAAGGTTTTGCATTTTTCTTGCCTGGAGTTGTGTTGTTGTGTGCACATGTGAGACAGTTGTCCACATAGTGCTGGACATCTGGTGTTATACAGTACTAGGCCACCAACCCATGGTTTTCAATCTTTGAACTGTTTTGTCCACACCTTGATGTCCACCTGTAGGGGTATCATGGACCTGATAGATGACTTCAGATGGAAGTGATTTGAGAATTACTCAGCATTTCTGATTACCTGAGTGACAGAATATCAATTTCTGATCTTGGGACAGATGAAGATTATCTGCATGTTTCTTGAATGGATTGTCTGCAGACATTTGTTTTTCTGAGTCTTTGGAGAGATATTGGTACACTTCCTTTATCTCTGGGTCAGCAAGTTGTAGCTCAGTGAGGTCCAAAGGAATCTCTTTGGATCTTTCGTTTGCAGCCACCATGGGTGTTGCACTTGAAGGAGGCATGGACTACATCTCTCTTCCCTGAGCTCCTTCTTTGGCTAAAACGTCAGCTTGGTCATTGTAGGAATGGAAGGGTTCTGCATTAGAGTGGTCTTTAACTTACTGGATAAACAGTTTGAACAAACACTGCATAGCCAGGCCTACAATGTAGATTAACCAATCTCTGTACTTGACTGGGGTACCTTCAGATGATGTAAAATCATGGGTCTTCCAGAAAGGAAAGAATTCTGTTAAGGAGTGACACACCCAAAATGAGTCAGAAAAGAGGATGGTATCTTCTTTTTCTTGCCCATCCATAATTGAATAATTATTTGAATTGAATTGTATGAATCAGGACCAGGACCCCAAATGTTGCTATTTGTACGACCTCATGATATGACAAGGAGTCATCTGTGAAGACACAATGCAGAGTAGTGTCATTTAAAGCTTTTTCTGTTGCTGGTAGAAATGGGCCCAGTTCAGGTAAAACTGGTAGCTCTAGGCCACATTCATGTGATTTTCCTTTGTATAGGAGACCATGTGCCAAGATGGAGAGCATTTTGGTTGGAATTACAGTGATGTCTCTGTCTTGGAGTAATAGAGATCATGTGTGAGTCTGGTGTTGGACACATTGCCATCGTTGATCCTATCTGTCAATAAGAAGTTGGTGGGGGTGTGATTGGTATGTATCATAATGGGACAAAATCCTATTATGTAAGCACAGTGTCTGACAGCCCAAAAGGTTATCAGCAGGTTCCATTCACACAGGGAATACTTCAGCTCTACCATGGAGAACAGTTGGGAGGCATAGGCAATAGGCCTCCAGGTGTCATTGGTCTTTTGACCAGGGACTGCTAACATACATATTTCAAAGGTAGCAGTTTCCAAATGGAATGGAAGTTCTGAGTTTGGATTGACCATTGCTGGAGCAGACACCAGGGCCCCTTTTTCAGGGAGGTGACAGCATCAGTATGCTTAGGACCCCATTGCCAGGGAATGTCCTATTTCAGGAGTTCATACAGAGGGGTGGCCTTCTGTGAAAAATTGAAAATAAAATCCCTGGAGTAGTTAACCATACCCAGGAAATGTCTGAGGGTTGCCACACTGGTGGGTAATGGTAAATCCTGTAGGCCCTGACTTTTGTTTGATGTAGGGCTCTTCCCTTCTCCAGTTATGCACAGGCCCAGAAATATTACTTCTGGCTGACACAGCTGTACCGTTGCAGGATTGCACTTGAGGCCTGCTCTCTGTAGCAGTGTGAGGAGCTGATCTGGGAGCTCCAGGTGCTTTTCCATATCCACTGTGGCTAGTAGAAGGTCATCTACATAGGAGGATGTAGGAGACACTAAGAGGTGGAAAAAACACTGATTTCATCCTTCATGTGGATGTAAAACAGGGAGGGGCTATTATGGAATCCCAGTAGGATGCAGTTCCATGTGTGCTGGTGTCCCTCAAATGTGAAGGCAAATTTGTATTGGCTCTCTTGGGCCAGAAGTAGGGACCAAAAACCTTTGGAAATGTCCAATGTACTGGACCACTGGTGTTCAGGTTTGAGAAGTTTTAGCACATTTGGTGCTGATGACACAGTTGGGGCACAGCTGGGGGTGACTTGATTGAGTCTACAATAATCAATTGTGAGTCTTCAACTATTGTTGGGTTTCTTCACAGGCCAGATGGGTAAACTGACTGTTGACACACAAGGCCTTATGACTCTTTGTTGGACAAGTGAATCAACATTGGTCCTCAGTGGGAGTATTCTTTCTGTTGGAAATGGGTATTGCTTCTGGCAAGGTAGGTCCTCCCCAGTTACCTGGATAATGGTATCCATCCTTCCACAGTCATGTTTGTTCCTGGCGAAGGCCTCTTGTTGCCTTTTCAGAATTGGTTGAATGTGAGGTAGCAGCTTGTGATAACGTTGCATGACAACAATGCCATACTCTTTGTCACTGATGATCACTACTACCACCACATGTGAGTCAGATATGGGTACCATGTGGAGTAAGCCTCATATCGGGAGTAATAGCAGGGTTTTAAATAATTGATTAGCAGTTTTTTTTTTCCTTGGGACAATACTAACTGTACAGAAAGTATTTATATAGGTTTTCAAGAAGTGTTATGTTTGTTAAATACAGTGAGGCAAGTGCTATGCATTTTCACAATATTGTAGAACTTTTATGAGCAAAACACTAATTAATTTTTAGAGTTAAATAAAATCCTGAATAGTCTGTTGGCTAAATCCACAATGCATCCATGTTGTGACAAAAATTCTATCTCTAAGATGCTTTGGTGATGATGTAAGACCATGAGGTCAAAACTGTGTTCCACCACTAAGGTACCAATATTGATTGGTATGGATCTGGCCAGTAGGTAATGACCAAGGTCCCCTTGAAGGTCTGGGTGGAAGTAGCTCTCCCATCGACCAGTGGGATTGTTTTGAGTCATCTTTATGTAACACTGAAACAGTGGCTCCCATGTCTAGAAGCAGTTCCTATCAGTGGCCCCCTACCAACTCTTCTATACATGGTCAGCCAGCTTCATCCATCACCAGCATGGTGATGATGCATACCGGGGTCTTCCACCATCATTCAGAATCCTCCCTTTCTGAAGGAGACTGGGCCTGTGTGTCCGGAGCATCTGAGTACATTCTCTGTGAGGAGATACCTAAGCCTTCTCTACTGATGGCTCCTCCTAATATGGAGGTACTGATGGAGTAGTTGCAGGTCCTAGGGCTGAATTCAGCTTTTGCTGGAGAGTATCAGCCTAGGATTTCACCTAGGCCTGAAACTATTGGAGCTGGTTACACTCCGGCTGCAATTCCTTGTAGCAAGGGCCTGGTCATTTCAGGCTTTGGCCCTGGTAGCATGAATTCTGGTTCTATTTTCCATCTTGTTTCTGGTTACCCTGTTTCTTGTGATGGTAGGCCTGGGCCTGTTGTTTACCTTTCACCACATGCCCCGTAGTTGGCTCAGCACCAGGTTGCACCTTGGCCGTGTTGGTCTTCTATCCAGAACCCTAATCTCGCACATACAGATGGTATGCACATTCTGATTTTTGCATAGTCTCAGCAAAAAGGTCTGCTCTTGGGAAAACAGAGGCCCCTGTCCTTTCATGGACAACTGGTAGCATGTTTTTCAAAAACAAATTTTTGTTCTCCACTGAGTTTCTGTTGGCTGGTTCATTTGCCATGTCCTTTTCAGTTCCATATGCCATCCAGAGATGGCAGTTATACTGGGCTGGGGTTTCCCTAGCACACTGCTTGACTTGGTAGGCCATGGACATGCCCATTAAGTTGGAATTATGCATGGCCATCAGGCCTGCTACAATGTCATTGAGCCCCACCCTGATGTCATTACGTATTATATCTGGCAAGCTGACCCAGAGCGTAGGGTCCACTGTCTGTTTCAAAACCTGTACTCTTTGCGCAACTGGCAGGCTAAGCATTTTGAACTGATTTTTTACTTTCTCTAAATGACAGCTCAAATTTCATTAGGTCCCATTCAGCCTTTCTGTGTTGCAAGGTTAGAGATGGCTTTGGTGGACAGATGGATGTGGGGGGTCTGCTGTAGCTGGGCCTGCATGGTTTGCACCACCACCTCAGCATTAGCTGAAGTCATGCCCTGGATGAGGCTGTTCTGGCCCACCTTGGTCTGGATCATATCTGCCATACCCTGGTGAGCCATTGGGATGCCAGACCTTTCAATTGCTTGATCGACTATGTCCACGACCTCTTGCTGGTCACTTTTCCACAAGTCAGCTAGCGGAGGTTGCCTAGGCCTCTACCCCCCAGAGTCCCAAGGGCTGCCATCTTTGGTTTCTTGATGGTCATCCCCTTCATCATCAGGTGGTGGCATCAGGTTGATGGTAACAGGTGTAAGGCAATGCTTTCATCTGACCCTTCAGGATTTTGAATTGCTGACATAACTGTGCATACCTCTGCCTACATCCAACATGTTTTAGTTTTGCATCTACATGCTGTCCTGTACTAAGATGTTTCTGCAAAACCCTATATGTATCGCACATTTTGCAATTTTTGATAATCTCCCTATCCAAATCTTCCTGACATTTATCCATTTCCTCTGACATTTCATCATTGTCTCTTTTTAGGGCACCGTTTGCATCTGTCAGAATACCATTTATCTGCAAAGCCTGCTTCTAATCCTGATACATTTTCTCACAATCCTCTTTCAACCTAGAAATATCTCTGCCTTTATCTAGCAGAGTGTTGCACAAATCTGTCTGCGTCACATGCCTGTGACTTTCCATCTCCTTCTCCCCAACTCTCTGTTGCTTGACTTTCTCTCATAGTGTGAATTCCAGGTGTTTCCAAAGCTGACACCCTTGCTTCAATGGCCTGTAAAGCAGCATACAATGCAACAACCATTGCTCCCTTACGAATATACTTTTCAACTGCTAGTTTTATTTCTGAGTACAGTGAACACACATACTGTACTGGGTGATCTTTATATGCTGCACTTCTTGCAAAATCAACCCAGCCTCCATGGGAGGCTAAAAAGTTTGCGACATCTGATTTAAACTCAGCAGTGAATGACATTTTGACTATCCTTCCCCTTTCTGTACAAGCTGAGAAGCTCAGAGCGGTCTGGAAAACCTTGCACCTTCCCTGCTAGACAGTTATACTTTTGGAGTCACAAAGCCCCTCAGACAAAGCCTTAGGGTCATTCCACGCAAATAAATGAACAGGAGGGCACAAGGGTTTTAACGCTTAATCACCAAAGGCTCAGCATGTAAATCAGAAGCAAGCAACTGCCAGTCATCACAAAGTACACTTGCAAAAGCAGGGTTAAATCACATTGCCTGGGTTGTATCCCACCCCCTTATTGGTAATAATTTCTGTGAGCTGTTTTTTCACAGCTGCTGGCTATCCAAGAAGGAAAGCAGTTGAAATCAACTGCCTGAACATGCTCCTGGTCGAGAAAATGTCTTTGCCTCTGAAAACCTCTTTATCCCCTGTTCCCAAAATTCACACAAACACCTGTAAATTACTCAAGTTGTTATTTTTCTATCATAATCAGGTCCTGCAAACACAGTCACCACTTGTAAGATTCTGCAGGAGATAACCTGATGGTAAAACACCACAAACACAGATGTGCAGAAAATCAGTTTATTTCTGCCAAGTAATAGCACAAAAGACAGAAGCATAAGATAAATCTTACCAACTGGAACACAGAAAAATCATACACCAGCTGTGGAAGCTGGGTGTTCCTGGGGTTCCCAAGGGATTTGGCCATGTACTAATATTATATACTGGTGATAACAACATCCTGTTGGTGGAGTAACAGGCTTGTAAGACGTCAGGGTTTCTCTGTATTCAGTGTTCCATTGAACAAAACATGGGCGTTCCATGCCCAGGCAGATACATATTGTTGTATCTTCAGCAATGTGCTGACTGGCTAGTTATTAGAACAATAAGGTTCTTATATAATTTGCTAACTAAAGTATGCTGACTTTGGAACGTATATCATGTTAGGTTGCTAATACTGCAATTGTCAATAGATGTCATCAGAGACCACAAATATAGTTCTACATTAGCTGTTTGGCTAACCAGGAGTTTCCTGCATAGGTCCTAATAGAACAAAACTGGAAGTGCATTAGTAAACCATTAGTATACAGTATTATAGTGTTATCCTTTGTCTGTTATGATAGCAATGATGGTCATCATATGGTATGGCAGGGAAAGCTGGCCCAAAGCTGACTTATGGAGAGGGATAACTGTTACCCTCTTCCAGTCCTCAGGGATGACCCCACTATTTAGGGACTTGGTGAATAGTTCCACCAGTGGGGCCACCAGTTCTTGTGCTAATTCCTTCAATATTGTCTGCTGTATTTTGTCTGGGTCCCGTAGCCTTATCTACCTTTAGCTTCTTTAGTCCCTTTAACACTTGATCTATTGTGAAGGGGCTTGTATCTGTTCCTGCTGTTGTGATTTCTTTATTCATTTGAGTAGGTCCATTTCCCTCATGTTCCTTCATGAAAACCTATCAGACGTACTTATTAAGGACCTTTGTTTTTTCACTGTCCTCCTCTGGTATGACCCCCTCCCTTTAGTGAATCTGATGATACCTCCCCTATTTTTCCTCTTCTCCCTGATATATCTAAAAAAGGGTTTGTCCTTCCTTTTTACTCCCTGTGCTATGCTTAGTTCTGTTTTAACTTCATTCTTCCTGATTTATTTACCTGCTTCCTTCACTCCTTTAATTTTCTGAAAGCCTGTTTTCTCTCCCTCACTTTGGTTGCCACCTCACTTGTGAACCAAAGTGGTTTTCATCTTTTTTATCTTACTTACCCTCCTGGTGCATTCATCTGTGACTATTTGTATTATTTTATTCAGGTTAGCCTGTACCCCTTCCCCCCCCTCCGTTTGACTGCTTAGGTTGGCAGTTTGCAGAGTACTACAAAGTTTCTATTTACAATAAGAGGTTCCTGACAGTGTGGCCAAATAACAGGACCTTTTCAATAATATTGAACTACCGGGTTTGTCAGAGGAGTTGAAAGCTGCACTAGACCAGCTGGTCACCTATGAAGAAATAACTCTGGGCGTTTCTAAACTGAAGTCCAACAAGTCCCCAGGCCTAGATGTAGTGCTGTGTGAAAAAAAAAAACATCTGCTGGTGGAGATTGCATGAAAGTCAGACTTTTGGTCTGTGAAAGGTCAGAAATCAAATTAACAACTTCACAAAAATTCTGACTTAGAACAGTGGGAAAAATGTATGAATGGAGGAGATTAATGTATTAACCTGTGGAAAAAAAATGGCAGAACTGATCACTCTCACATGTCAGTTCTGTGGAATTTCTTTCACCAGTTTAATAGAATTACTCAGCAATTCATGCATTTATTCCACAGTTCAGTGAGTCACTGAACTATGTAATGAAAGTATGAATTGTGTTATGTATTGCTGGCCCCATATTAATTTGTTTCCCTGGTGTCTAGTGGCACCCTCCACCCTTCAATTGTTTGCCCTGTATTGTTTTCCTGATGTCTAGTGAAACACTCAGCCTCTGATCACTTACCAGAGCCCTAATTAATACTGTTTCCCTGGAGTCTAGTGGCACCTTCCACCCTCCAGTCACTGGCTCTGGCCATAATTATTATTTCTCTGGTGTCTAGTGGCCTCTCCCACACTGCCCACACCAGGCTGAGTACACCAACCTGCCACCACCTTCCATGCATAGTCAGTCACTACCTGGGTGAGAAAATAGGGACTCAGGAGACCATGTGGTGACCAGCACAGCCCTCCTGTCACCACCTCAGCTGCCCACTGTATGTAATGACAGGAAACAAATGCCATATGGCTTTCCAATCCCTATTTTTTGACTCTGGCAGTGACTGACTATTTATGGAAGAGGGTGGCAGGTTGATGTACTCAACCCATAGTAGGTGGTGTGGGGGGCCACTAGACACCAAGGAAATATTAATTATGGCTGGGGCCAAGGACTGGAGAATGGGATATACCACTAGACACCAGGAACATATTAATTATGGCTGGAGCAAGCGATTAGAGGGTGGGGCTGCCAGTAGACACCAAAAAATATTACTTATGGTCATTGCAAGTGATTAGAGGATGAGGGTGCCACTAAACACCATGGAAACAATATTTATGGGGTAATGCCAGTGAGTGATCAGAGGGTGGGGGATGCACTGGACCTCAGGTACATTTTTTTCTTTTTCCTATTGGGACAGCTCAGAAATGATCACTGAACTGAGGAATAATCACATGAATCATGGATTAATGTATTAATTCTACAGTTCAAGAATTTTTTTCCACAATTTAGTGAAAAAATCTTATGCTTTAGGAAGATTTCTGATTTCACCAAAGGTGAAAGTTCGGAACATTCTGCAAAAGTTGCAAAATTTTGTGAAAGTTCCATTAAAGCAAAATTCACAACCTTTGCCCATCCTTTTCAGATGTCATCCTAGCCATATTTTATATTGATAATCTGGCATGGGTGTGCCAGGAGGTGCAAGGAGGAAAGGTCACCACCATCATGGGCCCAGGCCTAAATTTCTATAATTTACAAATAAGGGAAGGACTCAGGGCTTTCCAACTCTTATAGACCCATATCCCTCTTAAATGTGGATCATAAAATATTCACTACAGTCCTGAAAGACAGGTTGCAGGAGGTGGTGGGGGTCTAGTCCACCCTGATCAGATGGTGACTAATCACTGTAAACATCAGGTGTCTATTAAACATTCTATTGACACAACAATCAGATAAGGCATTTACTCTAGTCCTTTCTGTGAATGCATGAAATGCCTTTGATAGGGTGGATTGGGTCTTCTTGAAATTTACCATGGAGAGTTGGGCTTTGAAGACCACAGAGTGTTAGAGCACTGTACCAGGCTCCACAGGCAGTAGTACATGTTAATGGTGTAAAATCAGAGAGGTTTTCAGTGTCTTGGGGTATGAGCCAAGGGTGCCCCCTACCCCCTATTGTGTGTTCTCTGTATAGAGTTACTGGTGGTTGCATTCTAATAACATCTGGGTATATAGGGTATCTGGGGCCCAGAGAGATAGCATAAACTGTGTCTATATGCTGATGATGCCCTTTTTTACATCAATGATCCAGAAAACTCCTTCACTTTTCTCTGTAGCCTGTTGGAGAGCTATGATGGGCTATTAGGCTACAAGATAAACCACGGGAAGATGAAGTCTCTGTAGCTTAGTGGGACTTGTCTGACACAGTTTGCAAGTAGTTTTCCATTTGCTTGGGCTAAGGATAACACTGTTATATACCCAGGAACTACACTTGTACCCACAGCACCCCTAGCCCACTCACAGTCATAATATGGAACCCAGGATTCACATCACCAAGGCTGGACTGTGGCTTTAAATAATGGAATCATTGGGGCCTTCCCCACTATAAGAAAAAATTCAAGAATAAATTAGGCAGATACATATTGGAGAGAAATGAGCTATTTTATTACAGACAAAGGATCAAAGCATGTA
The DNA here is from genome assembly GCA_016271365.2 of Neoceratodus forsteri. Classification (NCBI taxonomy): domain Eukaryota; kingdom Metazoa; phylum Chordata; order Ceratodontiformes; family Ceratodontidae; genus Neoceratodus; species Neoceratodus forsteri. The sequence goes on from CM028129.1 coordinate 880,172,271, forward strand.
TGAGCATACAGCCTTCTATGCTCTGTACACTTTTAGTATGTCCTTTAGTATGGCTATAGACAGCTGTTACAAGGTGAATATCTGGTATCATTTGATGCATTGAAACAATCCTTTGCCTGAGCCATGCAGACTTCTTCAATACCTGCAATTGCACCATCATTTGCTGTACAGTGCAGGCCTCCAAAATATCACAGGTTTGGAATTCTTTTTCTGCTGAGCAGCAACACTGAGGGAGAGGGGCAAGTTCACCCCAGTTATACCAAACTCTGATAATGGCCAGGGACAATCCCATGACAAGGTCTGTGAGCCATGGGGAAATTAAATCAGGTCTCCTGTTTTCCAGGAGGAATGGGATAAAATGTTGTCCAAGGAATGTAAACTCTCTGCATCATTAGCCTGGAGAGAGTTCTGATGGAAGGTAGGAATTTGTTTCTTTTATGTGCCTGTGGTCACATGGCACTTTAGTACTGGGGCCACCCCTAACTCCTGGAGGAACTGCAGGAATATTAATACCCACTCCCACATATTCTGGAACAGCCCTGGTATAGCAGAGATTTGGTCACATGTCAAAATGGAATTGACCTCTATATGGGACAAGCAGCTTCAGCACACTTTCCAGTCAATTATTTTGGGAATCCCACATAAGGATGCAGGTCCTCATAGTAGGAATCAACTTTATGTATTAATGTGTATGGTCACATGTAAATGTGTTACTGCACACTGGCTCTCGTTGGCTGTTCTGTCAGTGAGAGAATGAAGGTCCGGGTTACTGGAAGTTTAAAAAATGGAGCACATTATGGCTTAGTTATTAATGACAGTGGAGAAATACACTGCCCTTTGGGCTCCCTGGGAGGTATATCAGGAGACCTGGATCCCTGGCTGACCATAACAGCATGGCCAGATGGAATAGTTGGTGGGCCCATTTTCCCCTTCAGAAGAGCCCTACACACAGCCTCCTGCAGGTTGAGGGGCCCCTAAAAGGGTACAGTTGTCCCCACTAGATCCCCCATCCTTCCCTTAGGCTATATGAAATGTAGTTGAGCAAGTGCATTTACCCCTACCAACTTTATACTGACCGACTAGTATGGCACCAAGTTTATTGCATTGGTTGACTGTTAGTCTTATATGTCTTCTTGTTTTATTTTCTTTATTATTAAATATGGTTATTGTTGTAAGATATATTCAGAGTTTCCAATTGTTGTTTATACCTTTGTGGTCAGCATCACACTGCATCTAGAGGAATGAGGACTGGGCAGAGAGTCAGATTGTACTTGTACTAAAAATTTGAAATCTTTTACTGGAAATTTTAACATTAGTATTCTCCACATTGCTGTGGGTGCACTGTCATGCTTTTAAGATATGCTGCTCTTGTATTGCCTCATATACCCTGTTCATAAATTCAGTGTGTGTAATGTGGACCTATCCTGCTGTTCACCAATAAAGATGAGTTAAAATATTGCAGTAGATAAAAGTGTCAGAACCTGCAATCAATCTTATTTTTTGCATCTGCAGCTAAACTAAAACTGAAAACAATGAGACTGAAAAAAAAAATCCAGGTAATCCCTTGATTAAAGTGGTTTTCCTATGTAGCTGAGGGCAGCTACCACTCACATACTGTGGTAGCTGCCCTCAGTGCTAGTTATTCCAGCCTGGTTGAAATAATAAATCATGTCAAGTGCCTATTTTCACTCATAATTTAGAATTTCTCAATGCAGCCCAGCCAGTTCTGGAGGTTCTGGTACTCACGACACCCCTCCACTCAAGCATGTAATGACGTGTGACCAGGGAGAGCATGGGGGCTCACCCCATTGAAATGAATTGGGCTAAATTTTTCATTCAGTTATAAGATTAAGAATGACCACCTAAAGATTAATGAAGGATACCACTCAACTAACAAGGGTCATGTTAGTTGAACGGTGTCCTTCATTAATCTTTAGGTGGTCATTCTTGATTTTAAAACAGAATGAAAAATCCAGCCCCATTCATTTCAATGGGGGTGCACCCCCACATTCTCCCTGGTCACACATCATTATGTGCTTGAGCATGGGGGCATGTCACGAGTGCCAGGACCTTCAGAACTGACCAAGCTGCATTGAGAAATTCTAAATTACGAGTGAGAATACAAAAGTATCTGATATAATTTATTATTTCAACCAGGCTGGATTAACTAGCACTGAGGGCAGCTACCACAACGTGTGGTTGCTGCCTACATCAGAAACTGCCTTTAAATTAAGAAACTTTCCCACAACTTTCGATCACCAGTGTAAAAAAAAAAATTAAATAACCTAGATGCTGATCATGTAGGCAACCCAGGCAACTAAAACTTCTGCTGCTAAGTTTGCCTAACCTAATTGCAGGGCTTCTCTTTTAACTCATCCACATCACAAAAGCTCTTTGGGTATTCCACCACTTCCATCCTGTATACTTTTACTGCATCCTAGGCCTTTCTAAGCAAAATCAAAGCCATAATCAGCATGCCACAAACAAATGTGAATACTTCTTGAGCCATAAGTGCTAAACACAGTAGTGGCAAAGTTGTTCAGCACAAAATTACCTTTCTAATGGTGCTATGCAATCAATTGTAATCAATTCAGTTTTTATTTTATACAAGCTGAAATACCAAAAAACTGTTTTTTTTTCAGATTTATTAAAGGTGCTTGGGTGAGGCTTGAGAGACAAATATCAGCCATACACATCATACCTTAAACAAATGTGAATAACTTCTAAAATATACGTGATAGCCAAAAAGTATCCGATGCAAAGTTGTTCAGCACAAAATTACCTTTTTAACAATGCTATGCAATCAGTTCTAAGCAATTGGGTTTATTTAATATTTAGGTAAAATCTGTGGACTTCCTCAGATGTTTTCAGGACTAAGTGAAAGTCAGCTGGGTACTTCTACAGTCTTTATTGGGCTGAATGGCTATGCTTTCAGATGCCACCTACAGGCGTATACTGGCCTAAATGAGTTAACTAGGATGATCCATGTAAAACTCAATGCATTATATTGAAATGCCCACCACAAATCATGGAAAGATCTTATAATAAAACAAGAACCATGGAGAAGCTATATTAGTGCTCCCCTCTAACCAGTGCTTATACTTCTCTTTCCCTGCCGACATGTCACCCCTACACCCCAGCCCATCAAAACTTCCCTCTCCCTTATGAAACCTTCAGCTAATACTGATACTTCTACTGGCTTGTACTGTTCTAACTATGTACTCACTAGCCTCAACATTATTTTTTATCTAGTTTGCTATATTAAGTGTCTCTGTTTAGCTGATTTAACTTAAGTTGTCAATTTGCTCTCACTATTTATTTCCATGTGTAACTGAATGTCTTGTTTCCCCTACCCCAGGTCACACCTGGAAATGAGTCTCAGCTCAGTGTGCCTTTCCCGATTACCAAATTTTGAGGAACGAAAGAAATAAATATTACTGAGACTTGCAAAAAAAAGCAAGCAGCAAACGTGCCTAGCTAAATGTTTACAGCACTTCACTTTTCAATTTTACAAGTACTTCTGTTTCCATTTTCCCCAAAATGAGACTCAAACTCACAAGAAGCTCCCCTGCATTGCTTTTTTGATCTTTTTTCCTTGTGATCTGACTTTTTCCCATTTTTTTTTCCAATTTTTGGAAGCAATCTTTTTTCAGGGCCCAATAGTCAAATATTAAAACATTCTGGGAAGGGTGGGGGGATGATTTGGAGGGGAGGAGAGAAAGAAGCAGTACCAGATGGTGGTACTCCAGTCCACTAAAGTAAAATTTAATAGCTAAATAGACAGACAGACAAACAGATAGATGAATAAGACACTGTAGATAGATAGATAGATAGATAGATAGATAGATAGATAGATAGATAGATAGATAGATACACAGATTGCTAGATCACTGGCGAAGCAGAAGCTATCAGCACTGGCTCCAGCTTCACAAGTCAAGAAAGTCCTGCAGTTCTCATGTAGAGAACACAAGTGGATATCTCCTCTCACTAAGCTGGGCACCCTGGATTTTTGGGTAACAAGTTTCATTGCCAGGGCAGATTTCAAACAAACACCAGAATCTATATAAACAGGTCCAGTTTACCTAGGTTCAGCTGTTTGTTTCTTTGAACATATGTCACTAAGTTTTTAATATTTTTTTTAAATCAAAAACAAGATGTCAGCCATGCAAAAAAGAATTTTGGCTCACAAAGAAGGAATCTCAGAGAAGCTTCTTCTGTTGTGAGCTGGAAGAATCTTCTTTCATATCAAATTTCTGTCTGAAAGACCCTACTGAGCATCCTCAGAACTGAAATTTCAATTCCTTATAACTCAGGAATGGATTAATATTTTTTCATGAAATCAACAAAAGACAACATTCTAGAGCAAGCCCCCTCTACCCTGAGAACGTCACAAAAAAATGCAAGCCATCTGGGCCATAGATGATGGGGGAAAAAAACACAAATTTGTCCTAAAATTACAGTTTCAGGATCTCAGAATCCACACACTTGACCACAACAAAGCTTTTCAAATCAAGAGATCCTGCCCCCATCTCCCCAATCATGCATGCAAAATGTTGTGTAATTCAATTGAATTGGGGCACAGACATTAAGGTGCAAAGTTAGGGGTTTAACTGTATATAGCCTACTCAGCCCTAACTATTGGGATGCTACTGCACCCCTATTATTAGGGTTGAGTAATAATTGTGTGTGTTAAACCCTATTTTCTGCACCTTAATAGCACTGTTGTTGTTCAGCAGATTAGTAGAGTCAGTGCCAGGATCTCTGTATCCTGTAAATTTTACAGCAAACAGTTCAGCAAGGAAAAGTTCTAGAAGGTTGAAAATATAATGATATAATGATGTGTAAAATGTTATATAATGATGCGTGTAACTCAACATATGCATGTACCTGTACAATTGCTGCCCGTAACTCCATGTGTGTATTTATCTATCTCACCTGTATGTAATCCCTGTCCTAAACCTCACTTACTTGTTATCTCCCCCCTCAATGATGAGGTACCTTTGTAAACGAGTCGCTGACTCAAAGGTTGTAAAACTGATCACTTCAATAAATAAATAAAAATACATAAATTCACCAAAATTAAGGTCTTTTCTGCTCACTAAAAATGGAAAAGGATTGGAATTTGAAATCTGAATTTATAAGATTTGTTCTAAATTGTCCCAATGGTTGTGCTTTTATTGTTATTTTGTTCTAAAATGGTTCTGCTTAAGATAATTGTAAACTTGTGTCCTATTTTCCATGCATGTGCAGTACCAAAAATTAGCAAAGGTTAACAGATTTTTTATGAAAGCATAAATTTAAGTTTTACCAGAGAGACAATACTTTCTGTAATAAACATTTTGCTATTTGTGCAAGTTAGTGATATAAACATTTAGAAAACAAAAATAAATCTTTGAGCACTAAAACAGAAAAAATACCTGAAGGAGTGGTGTGTGCTTTATGTGGTTAGCCTATTGTTATGAAAGGAATGTGTCTTGGTACTTTCTGTGTCCAAATATTATGTTTTTACCTGAAAATAACAATTGTTAAAAATTATGTGTGATGAAAGCATAAATATTTAGGATCTGTGATTATGCTTCTGTCATTCAAATTTATTTCATATGTTATTGTTTTGTGGTTCACCCATGACGGTGCACAGTCAACCACTGTGACTTCCTTTAGGGTGCCAGCATTATGCTGCATGGGAAAAGGGCACTAGGAACTGGTGGACACACTCAGAATATGCCACTGATGTGTGTGATGTTGTAGTGGGAGGGTTGCTCCTGTGCCCCCTGTTGTGGGGGGCTGTGCCTCCCAACACCCCCCTTAAAAATATATAAACACCTCCACCTCAGGCATATCGGGGTGGAGGTGACAAAGTGGACCATGCTCTAAAGTCTCAGGTGCCCAGATCTTTTGTGAATTAGTGATGGTGCCCTAATGATGGCATCCTCACAACGGGATACCCTTCTTGCATACCTATCAGTTTCAAAATGCCTTGCAAATGTTTGTGCAGTAACAAGAAGAAAATGTGGTCAGTTTACCAGTTGTAACTTCTGTGTTTGACAGGTTAGATTGTGTGATGAATTTTTTAGGTTGTGTTTTGTCAAAGAATAGTCCTTATTTTAAATAGAAATGAAAATTTGCCATGTCATGAGACACAAAAGCAAATACATATTTAAGCTTTCATCAAATATCATTCATGACACATGAAAATGCCTTCGTAAGGATTCTTGTTTTGTTGATGATTTTTTAAAATGAATCTTTGAAAGTTTTCTTGGCATATTGTTCAGTGTCCTGTACATCCACAGCCAGAAGCATTCTTCCCTTTGTATAAGGTTCATGGCCCTGCATATCTGCAGATGGACTCTCCCCTTGGCACAATGAGTCCATGGCCATACCATTTCTTACTTTGGTGCAGGACCCAGAAGTCCTTGTGTAACTGCAGACAGATGAACTCTTACATTGGTGTAGAGCCTAGAGGGCTTTGTGTGTCCACAGCCAGATGAACAGTTATCTTAGTGTAGGGTCCTCTGTGCCTTTTGCAACCTGGTGTAAAGGTGGTTGGTGATGTAAGGTCCAAAATATGTCAGATATTATGTTTACTGTATTTCTACAGCTGCCTGAATAAGGATATGATTCCACCATTACAAAAAGAAAGGAAATGTCATGGGCCCTGCACAAAGTAGGAGATCAAGATCATTCACTACTTTCTTCTCACATGGTCCTGTGGGCCTGGCCATGTCAGGATGTCTGTGTGTGTCTGTGCATTGGTACACAAAGTCCAACAAAACCAGTGCCAGGTGTTCAGTCTTGTCACAAGTATCCCATCCCACACAACCCAGCTGGTATCAGTTTGTTTTCCTAGAAGTCTGTTGCACCTTACCCCTGACTTCCAGAATTCCTTTATGTCTATCCCAAGCATTCTTAAATCCCGTGATTGTTTCAGCCCCCACCATTTCCTCTGGCAGGGTGTTCCACTTGTCCACCACCCATTCTGTGAAGAAATTCTTTCTCATGTTTCCTCTGAATCGTCCTCTCTCCAACTTCATCCCATGCCCTCTAGTTCTGGAACATCTTTTTCACTTAAAAATAGTGTTTTCCTGCACCCTGTTCCTCCCTGTAAGATACTTGTATGTCTCTATCATATCCCCTCTCTCCCTCCTCTCCTCCAGGGAGTACATGTTCAGTTCCTTCAACCTGTCTTCATAGGACTTGTGATGCACATCCACACACACAGTCTTTGATTTTAGGCTTTTCTAGTGGCAGGTAGTCAAACCTGCCACTGATATCTCACACCCAACTAACCCAGTTCTGTAAGAAAACCAGCATCACTTGTTCAGTCTCACCATTGGTATCATTCACCCATGCAGACACTCGAACACCAGGGTGACCAACCCTGTTGCTGGCTAACATCTCCTCTAACAATATGCAATAGTGAGGTGCCCACCCCCAGTGCTTCCAAAAAAACACCAATACTGAGTTGCACAATCCCCAGTGTCATGACCTGAAAGAAAACTGTCCCTCGTCATTCCCTTTTTATATTGTTTTAACCAGTAAAAAAGAAAATGTCCAGTGATGTTTTCTGCTACCCAGACTCCCCCAACACACACCCACACACTCATCATCACATACACCCCACCACCACCTATTACTGATCCACAGATTTAATTCTCTCACTACTGGCAATGTCTTGCTACTACTCAGCCTGACCACAAACCGGCTGAAAACATGGTAAGTCCAATCAATGGCTTTTTCATATATTTTGAACTTCTACTTTCAACTTGACTCATTTTGTGCCATATTTACACATCATTGTCAACATAGCCTTTTTTACACCACCTCATGAGCACGGTAGGTGTAATTTTTTTAAAATCCCTCTGAAACATGTTTTCACAGCTGCACCACAAAATCACCTTTTGGAAAGGGTTTAAAATGTTTTATCTATCTTGATCATAAGGTGGGGACATAAAAACAACATGATGACAATTTGCAGTCAAATTAAAAAAAAATTATGAAACACTGACATGTTAAAAGGTTTACTTATAAATTTGCAATTTTTAAGGTTTTTGACCACAAATGATCAACAAAGGCCTTTTATCACCACATCTCATGAACATGATGTTTCATTTTCAGATCCTGCCCCGAACAACTTTTCACACTCATTTTCGTGAGAATTTCATAAAATTACACCTGTTTTGTTCAAGGTGTGTGTGGGGGGGAGGTCATAAAAAGACTATGTTGAAAATTTGGTATCAGCATCTCCAAAACAAAGTTATGAAGAAACATTGTGTTCAGGGGATAGGGAGGGGGATAAATGTTAGCTGTGTGGGAAGGGAGACAGAAAGGCAGCTACAAGCAGTACCACTTTTTGTGGGGATCGAGGTCACATGACTACAGAAGACCTACAGTGTGGCTGAAGTACAGAAGTGTTTCACTTCCTACAGGTACCAAAGTGCAATTACAAAGGTGAGAGGTTGGGGTGAATTGCTGCTGTTTTTTAGTTTATTGTGTAATTGTGGGAGCAAATGGGCATACTAGTGTGCTTGGGAACTAGGGAGGCAGATGGTAAGTGATTGATGTTTGGGATGGGATGGAGGAAGGCAGCCACAAATGGCATCATTGGTGAGAAGACCCAGGTCATACAACTATAGCCTGCCTATAGCATGGCTATAGTCTGCAATTTTGAAAGGACTACTAGAGTGCCTGTTCTGTCTTTATTACTTCCAAGTACTGGTATCCCCCTCCTCCACTCAACCCAGTTATTTTCAAAAAATTCCCGCAGTAAAGCCCCCATGCCCCATCCAGCTGATCAGTATTTCCTTTCCTAATACTGACTCATTTTTCTCTTTATTTATACAGGTCTAACAGAACAATAACCACACTATGACAGGACACTGACCTGTCTGGAAGGATGCTCATCCCTTGGATAACATAAGTATTGTTCCATGTTTACCCTTCCTTGTTTGTCCTATTTGGTTCCTGAAGACCTGCAAATCCTTTATGACCCCATCACTATTCTTTTGATACAGGTACAGGTACAAATGGATGTTCCCTTGAGAGCCCCCCCCCCATCCCAGGCTCTCCATGATTCAGGCAAGACATCTAATTACTATATTCTAGGTTGGTAAGCTATAATTTTGCATCTACAAGTATTAGCGTAGTGTTGACTTTCATGTTTAGGTTTTTGGTGATTCATTGCTTGAAATATGTCAGCTATTCTGTTTATTTCATTTTGCAATGAGGATATGATTCCTCTATAGCAAAAAGAAGGGAAATAAATATCAAAATAATTATATAAATACAGATATTAGGGTAGAAGAACATAAAACATACAAAGTAAGGAAATTAAAACATTAGGGTTTGGAGTCTTGGGAGTCCTGTCTTATCGGTGGTGAGGTGTTCCTTGCAGTGAGCACTTTTACTTGTTTAAGTATCCAGCCATCACTTTGTATCTTAATCTGACCGTGGACTAAAACATTTTTGTTGCTGTTGAAATTACAAATTTAGTTTGAGCTAAAGCAATAAATCAGACTGTGGATCTGGACCTGGATATGTAGAAAGCAACTCTCAGTGGAGAGCTTGGATTTATTTTACATCAGGGGGGTTGAACTCCATGTGCTGTATGAGTGTGGGATTTGAAAGGACTAGCCACCCTAGTGAGAACCTCCCTCCTCCAGCACTGAGCATGCTTTTTCTGTGTGGTTTGTGATCGATTAAACCCTGAGGAACACCACACAACAAACTGTCTAAGGCTCCAAGGATTTTACCCATAAATTTCAATATGCAATATTCAATATTCACTAAAATACCACCAACAGCTAAATCTGGTTCAAATTCAGCTGGCATTCATCTGTATTCCCCTACCCCAGGTCATGCCTGAAAATAGGCAGAATTTGTCTAGTGCACTTACCCGGTCAACAAAAAATAAATAAATAAAAAAAAATGCCTACTTTTTGCACTTCCTCCCTAGCACATTAATATAAATGTTTGCAATGTCTAACATAGAAACATAGAATTTGTTGTCAGAAAAGGACAAGTAGGCCCACTAAGTCTGTCCTATTTTTCCTGCTTATTACTACACCTTGGACCCTATTTAGTCACAGGTGACCCTTCATTCTCCTTTTCCTCTACTTATTCTGCCCATGTGCCTATCCTATGCATGACCGAAGCTCCCCACTGTCTTCACCCCCCTTCTAGCAGGCTGTTTTGGGTGTCCTCTAAAGAAGGACTTGTGTCCACTCCCCCCACCAGCTACCTGCTAAACATATTGGTCTATGCCCTCCCCACTCCACTGTGAATACTGAGCAGAAGTACTCATTTAAACTTTGGGCTTTTTCATGTTCTTCCTCTGCACAGTCTCCCCCACTTTCCTGATCATCACTATCCCACCCCTTGCCTTTCTCTTTTTACTCATTTACCTTAAGAATGTCTTATTCTTTTTTTATCTCCATGGTGATCCTTTCCTTTGTTTATGCCTTTGCTGTCCTCACCCTCCCTTCTGCCTCCCTTTGTTTGTCTAGCTATACATCCTTGTCACCCTCCTTCTCAGTTGTCTTGTACTTTCAAATAGCTAATGTTTTTCATAACTGCCCTAGCCACCTCCTTTGAGAACCATAGTGGCCCCTTCCTCCTCTTACCCTTGCTTATTTCCTTCAGTTTGCTGTTGTCATATTTATTCCCTCATTTATCCTTTTCCATTGAGCCTCCACTCCCCCAGCCTCCCTTTGCTGCAAGGAATTTACTATAGCACTCTCCCATTTCTTTAAAATTTGCCCTTCTGATATCCAGGACCCTTGATCTAGTGTGTTTTGTTCCTATCCAGTTCATAAGCCAAGTCACTCCATACAATGTTAGCTTGTAACTGGGGATACTCACTGTGATGTCAGCAATGCTGTCCCTGTTCACAGGTACCAGTTCCAACATGCCCTTTATCTAGTGGGTTCTGTAACCACCTGACAGAGCAAAGCCCCTTGTAGGTAGTCAAGGATGGCTGTGCTTCTTGTTGTATCTGTGGCCAGAATGCTCCAGTCTACATCTCACTGAGTAAAGTTCCCCCATAATCAATACCTTCCCTTTGCCTGCCATTCTAGCAATAGTCTACCCCCAAACTGTATCACACTTTATCTGTCTCTCTCTCTCTCTCTCTCTCTCTCTCCCTCTCTCTCTTTCTCATATATATCTGTTTGTGTATGGATATGGTATATGTATTACACAGGTGCAGTAGTGTCTTATGTTATTGCTCAGTTATTGTTTGCATCAAAAATGGATTTTTGATAGAGTACATTTCAATGATGTTTACCCTTATGAGTATGATGTTTGGTGTGCACAGTCTCAGTCCCAGGAGCTAATTGTTGGATATGTTTGGTGAAATTCAGTTTGGTGGTTCAAAAGTTATTATTTGTGAATTTACACAAAGCCTCCCAAATTAAGATTTTGTGTTTGCTCATGAATAGTGAAAAAGCTATAAAGTTTCAAATTCTGAAACTTACAGGTTCATTATAGCTTGGTCCAGAATAGGGTAATTTTGTAGTTTAAGAATTAAACTTGTATAACAGCACATGGGTTGGGATCCAAGATGGCATCTGGAAGGATGTAGGGTGCTAGTCAGGATGACCCTGTAGGTCAGGAAGATTTCCTTTTTCACATCCTGGTGGAAGTGAGCTATGATAAGCAATACTATATGTGTTAACAAAATTCTTCAACACTTCTGTACCTACAGTACTAACTGAATGAAGGGGAGAAAGAGAAAAAGGAAAAAGGAAAAAGAAAACTCTGCTCTGCACACTACTGTTACATACCAAGGTATACTCCCTTTGGCATTCCAACAACAGAACACTGTCAAAGCTCTGTATGAAATGCTGTTAAAACTAAAACCGAATAAGGTTAGACCATACAATAGTAATGGGAAAAAAAGCCTTTCTTCCTGCTGTCAATGTCTAAAATGGGATCATGAAGAACCAGCAAGATATTGAACCTACTACAGACTGACTAAAGATCAAAAAGGAGAGCTGAGCTGGGTACATATTTACATAAACTAAGAGCATGACTGCTAGCTTGCAGGTGGCCCTCAAAGAGCACTGGACAGTTACTGCTTATCATGATCAGATTGCAGATCCCAACTTGGCATCATGCAGAGGGGATCCCATGCAAGCAATGCTTGTAGCAATTGTGGAGGAAACTGACCTCAGAAAAAAGTGAGCCAAAGGAGAAACCACTATACTGCCAGAGTCAGCTGACCTGCCAAACATGACTGCAGCTGAGGCAGCAATGACTGACCAGAGAGAGATGATGCCAGATGCTGACATGGCACAAAATTCACTTTCCATAGCTACATTAAACAAAGCTCACGCTAACCTAAACTCAGGTAAGACAGCTCATTTGCTTGGCAGTGAGTTTCTTTTAGAGCATACTACTCAATCTGAAAAAGAACAAAATGTCAGCACTGTCACTGAAAAGGTTGAAGCCTCAGCACCTGAAGTGAGTAGGAATTGGGGTGAAGACAGACCTTATTTAAATAAGAGCCAGTTACTTTTACAAAACACTGTAACAGTATTTACCTCTATATTTACTTTTACACTGGAAAAAAATTTCCTCTCCTACTTACTAACCTACCAGTGCTAATACTGATATTGCGACTTTAATGCACATAACTCACAAGGACCCTATAAGCTGAATAAGGCAACAAAAGACAATAGCTGTGGTCTCCCCCCCCTTTAATAACAGTCTGAATCTTTTACAAGCCCTTCAGGAGCCAGTTTCTGCAATACCAGTCATTTCTATGAGCAAATCTGCTAATTTATAAAACAAGCAGAGTACAAACAATAAATCATACATGTAGTGCTAGAATTAAAAAACTATTTGCTACTCCTCAGAAATGAAATCAGGGAGTAGAGAAGATGAAAAAATGCACAATACTATGTCTGATCTGGCTGGCTCTGTAAATTCAAAAATGGAAGCCCTAACTTTAAGAACTGACCAGTTAGAAAAGTGGGTCACTAAGTTAGTACACCCATTGGTAGACATAGTATCCAAATATTATAAGCAATTAAAACAATTAATTGAAAAGGTACAGCAGCAAGAAGACTAAGCAAGGAGGAGGAACCTTAAGCTCTTTTGAATTACAGAAAGAGTGGAAGGTACTGAGAACCCCTTGCATTTTTTTTCCAAAAGATTACAGTTTCTATGGGGAAAAGATATCCTGAAGATGCTATCACCCTTGACAGGGCCCATCAGGATCTTCCAGCCAAAGCTGTTCCCAAACAGTCATCGGCTCAAGAATTCCCACAGACAGTTTTTATCAAACACCCATAGATTTCAGGACAAAGAAGAATTCTTACGAAAGGCCAGAACAGAGGATGTATTGATCTTTGAAAACTTTAAATATCTTGGCTATCCTGATTTTAGCAGTGCTACACAACAACAAAGGAAAGCTTTTGACCATGTAAAATATGTCTTACTTTCTAAAAGAATTAAGTATTCCTTGGTTCCACCCTCCAAACTTAAATTTTACCTGAATGGCAGGACTAAGTATTTTAGTAACCATGAAGAGGCTTTACGAGCTTTGGATTTGATTGACATTTCTTCTCCTCAAGCCTGAGTGGATGCTTATCACACAGCTCCAGACAAATCTCAATTACAATTGGCAAATAGGTATCAACCGTTAGCCCAAGAATCTCTCTTATTTCAAGATACTGCTGTCACAGAGGTACAGAACTCAAATACTTTGGTGGAAACTGATACTAACTCTCAGGCTAGAGATCTTGATAGCTGTACTTCTTTACATGGAATGAGATAAATATAGCAAGACCCCACAATGAAGACCATTAGGGCTATTTACACCCAAAAAGAAAAGAAGAAATAAAAGAAAGTACAGCAGAATACTCAGATATGAGAGAGGAAGAGGAAGAAAGAGAAGAGGAAAAAAAGTTGGACATTCTCTCTCTCTCTCTCTCTTTTCCCTCTTAGCGTTTTGATTGCTATATTAAAGCATTAAGGACTTTAGATGCCTCTGAATATAGCAATAGATTCTATATAGATAATATAATGCATGAGGGGTCAATTTTTTAACACTAGCAGATTTTCACTTTTCCCTTTATTCTCCCTTGGTATTGGTTATACTATGATCACTTCTCGCATAATACTCTTTTCACCACACCTTTTCTATATCTTTCTGCATGCTGACCTGCACAATATCTCCTGGCAGTCTGACACCTTGGTGGGTAAGTAATGTGGCTGTCTCTGTTAATACCGAAGATGGGTGGGAGGGATAGAAGGGATGGGAGAAATAACTTTGGGCAGGGTGGTCTGGGGGTAGATAAGGGGGGCAGGGGTTAGAGACAGGAGGTGGGAGCACTCTTTATGATATAGTCTTTAATATTCTCATTTGTTGATTAAGTATTAAACAAATAAATTAAGAAACTAAAATAAAGGGTTGGAAGATGTTTGACATCATACTGATAGTAAACTTCTATACTGGCACTGTTGCAATAACATCTTACTTACTAAAATGCTTAACTTCTACTGAAAATGAGTAAAACTACAATAAATATTCCAATATGGACTAGGAAAGGCCTTATAGATCCAGTTAAACAAAACAAAGTAATTAATTATGTTAATAGAAAAAGAGCTGATATTTTGCTATTTAAGGAGACTTATTTTACTCAAAAAGACATTAACTTTTTTTAATAAAGTGCAGTACTGGAGTTGCCTCGTGTTATTCTTCTGCATCTAGAGGGGTTGCTTTATCCATCAGGGAAAACAGTCTTCTCAAGCTTGTAAGGTCCTTACATGACAATAAAGGACGCTATGTTATACAGGAAATCTTAATCCCTGGACAAGCTTTTATGGTGGCTAATATTTATTGCCCAAACAAGAATGAACACACATTTGTTCTGATTTTTTTTAAACTTAGTAACTTTTCCAACATCCTTCATAACAGGTGGTGATTTTCATTTAATTTTCAATAATTTGCTTGACGGATTGCCCAAATCATCTAGTAAAATTTTCTCTGCTGTTAGTACCATAAAACGTTTTATCCAAGACTTATACCTAGAAGACCCCTGCAGATGACAAAAAACAATTGCAAGAAAATAATCTTTTTTCTCATTAGTACATCAGTCTTACTCACATATAGACTTTTTTGACATCCTTAGAAATTATGAAGGAGACTAATATTGTGCAATATCAAGACATTATTTTATCAGACCATGCACATTGCATGTTAACAGTGAAACTGAATATGGAGAAATATACTACTCTATAGCATATGGACCAAACAATTATTACAGAAATGGATTTTAACATCTTAATGAATGAAGATATACAGTACCTAGATTGTCTGTGGAAAACTCCAGTAAGGATATCTCAGAACTAATGGTTTAGAATTGCTATAAAGCCTATATACAGGGCATTGTTATGTCATATGCTGTACCTACAAAAAATACAAAGACATAAATTTACAGCTAGGTAATTTAGAAATTAAACTAAAAAATATCAGTCAACAATATGAGATGTGCCCTACAGATGCTTTGCTACAAGAGATAACAAAAGCTAAAACCTAATTTAATCTAATATGCACTGAAAAGCTGAACATCAATTATTAAAAACTAGATCCTTTTGCTATAACAAGAGTGACAAACCTGAAATCTATGTCTTGTCAAGAAAAGCTGTCAAGATTAATTAGTTTCATTCTTGATTCTGGTGGTACCAATGTGACTGATACAGAATGGATTAAAAAAGTTTTCACAGACTTTTAATAAAAATGTATATTCCTCTGAAAGAAATATGAGGTCAGATGGGGTCACACAATTACTTGCTGAATTAGAACTACCTAATCTCACCCTGGAACAGATACTAGAACTGGATGAACCATTCAACATAACAGGCATCTGGAATGCCACTAAACAGTTAAAATCCAGTAAAACACCTGGACCAGATGGTTTACCAATAGACCTTTATACAAAATGGTGTATTAATAGCTCTTACATTTACAGGTTTATTCAAAACCTTGATTACAAGGGGGTCCCTACCAGAAACCTATTATATGCCATAATTACAGTCTTTGTTAAAAAAGATAAGGATCCAAAACATTGTGCCTCATATCACCTGACTTCATTATTAAATTCAGATCTAACAATATTTGCAAAAGTACTTACATCTAGACTTGGGACTGTGGTCCAACTGTTAATGCACCCTGATATGACAGGGTGTATAAAGGTTAGACAACTGTATTCTACTAACCAAAGCATTATTAATATCATAGAACAATCCCAAAATTCCAACATTATTTTACTCATGTTAGATGTGTAAAAGGCATTTGATTGGGTAGAATGGAATTACCTGCTTACAGTTTTATCTAAAGTAGGTTTGGGATCAAATTTATTATCTTGGATAAAACTGTTATACCTAAAACCTTGTGTCCAGGTTAGAACAAACTGTAATCTCTCTGAAAAAAATACTGTTAAATAGACGTACCATCAGGGATGTCCCCTATACCCCTTACTGTTTGCTATTGTCATTGAGCCTTTAGCTGTGGCAATATGATTGGACCATTTGATTAAAGGTAATAATATAAAAGATCACCAACTCAAAACATGTATTTTCACAGATGATCTTCTTCTCACTATTTTGGGTCAACTTTACACCCTTATAGAACAATTCAGACAGGCTTTGGGATGTAAACTTAATTTTGCAAAGCCCAAAATAATGTGTATTGATCCTAACATCAATTGTCTATTAATTTTTCCTACACTAGCTCATATGGAACCTCCAGCAATTAAATATTTAGAAATTAAACTTTCAAGATTCACTAACAAACTATATGAGTTAAATTACCCCTTCCGATTCAAGACATTACTATAACACTAGAAAAATTGACCTTTCACCATGGACCCTGATAGGGAGGATTAATGCTGTAAAAATAATCATCCTTCCTAAACTGCTTTTTTTTTCCAAGCACTGCCATCTATGATTCCAGAAGCTTTCTCAAAAAAACTGAATAATTGCATATTGAAATTCATAAGGAAGGAAAAAGAAGGCAGACAACTGCATGTATGTTAATGAAATGTGAAGAGGGCCTAGGTTTACCAAACTTCCAGGTATATTTTAAGGCATGCCAGATGAGCCAGGTACAAGACTGGTTTAGGAACCCTTCCTTGGCTAATAAGAACTTAGAACTTGACAAAATTCAATATAAATCACTACTTGCATTGTTATATGCAGGTTTACCAAAAGTAACATATAAAGACTTATTAATCTCAACACTAACCACACTTATAATCTGGCAGAAGATACATCAGAAAATAAACTGACCCTTAAAAAATTGGTCCAGAATCCCCTGTAACTCACAATTTTAATTTTAAACTATCACTACAAGCACCTGATTTTAAGTATCAGCAATCTCAAGGATTAAATAATATAGGATAATGTTTTAATAATCAAATACTAGAAACCTTTGAGCATTTGCATCAGGAATTGCACATCTCTAATAATCATCTCTTTAGAAAGTTTTAACTACAAAACTACATAACTTAAAATAACAGATATTACTGTGTGCTAAATTTTCTCCAATACACTCATTAATGGCACCATGATCACTGACTTCAAAATGATGTCTAGGATATATAGTACCCTGATATCATTAAATCAGACTGATTTTAAATTTGCCAGATGGGAATTAGATTTAGATAAAAGATAATGAGTGGGTGGATAGCCTGCAATATCCCCTCTAAAGATACTGTTTCTACCAAACTCCAGTAAATTAAATTCAATATCTTAAATAGGACTTATTACACACTGAA
The DNA here is from genome assembly GCA_016271365.2 of Neoceratodus forsteri. Taxonomy (NCBI): domain Eukaryota; kingdom Metazoa; phylum Chordata; order Ceratodontiformes; family Ceratodontidae; genus Neoceratodus; species Neoceratodus forsteri. The sequence goes on from CM028129.1 coordinate 880,190,051, forward strand.
TAAATGACATAAAATGAATGTCACTATTAGTGGTGCATGCCCATAGTGCAAAGCTATAAAGACTAACATCAAACATATGCTAGCTGATTTTCCTAAACTGAAAGCTTTCTGGGATCATATCTTTGTAACACTATCCAAAGTGGTGGAGACTAATCTAACACATGACCCTTCAGTGATTTTGATTGCTCACTGCAGGAACAATTCATTAACAATCTCCCAAGCTAAATTTGTCCAATTGAGCTTAACTATGGCCAACAAATGTGCCTTTTTGAAGTGGAAGGATGAAAATACTCCTAGCTATATACATGGGACTAATTTAATGATAAATCTTATAATAATCAAGAAAATACATTATATTTATCACTATAAACTGAATGTTTGGCAAGAAATATGGGACTACCTAAGCAAAATTATAACAGAAGTATTGTAATGATGTATATGATTGTTACAATAACTATTTTTCTAACCAGTGCCTAACCAACTGAACCTTTCTTTGATGCATTGGGCCAGATTTTCAAAGGCCACAGAATGATGCAGGGTGCTTGCATCAAAAACAACTGATGCAAGGAGCAGGATGCATCAAATCGTGCACCAATTCTGATTTTCAAGTGGTGCTTTACATCAAAAATAGGTCTGCATGTGCCAGAGTGGTTTGCCTCATGCTTGCACAAATAAATGCCTGTGCCATGTTGGAAGGAATGCCTGCATCACTGAAATGATGCTCAATCCCCTTATTTGGAATTTTCAAAGAATGCAGGTCCTGTCCTTGTGCCTAAGATGCCTGTCACTGTTAGACCAGCCAGAGCTGGTCTAAGGGACACTAGAGCCTATAAAGAGACCCAAAGCAGGTGGCCAGACCTGACTATGATATTATTAAGGGCAATTGTTCTCCTGCAGGACTAGTTTAGAACATTTTAGGAGCTTAGTTTTGACCATTTCATCTGCCGTTTTGTTTTACTTAGCTTGCTTCATTCTCGTCCTTTGCGTCATTTTTTACTCAACTTGCACCATTTTTTGACTCAGCTTGTACCATTTTTGCTCAGTTTGCACCATTCTTTACTCAGTTTGCATAATTTTTGTTCCTTGAGTCATTTTTTTGACTCGACTTGTACCATTTTTGTTACTCAGCTTGCACCATTTTTACTCGGTTTGCACCATTTTTCTGCTCAGTTTGTGTCATTTTCCTTCCTTAAGTCATTTTTTAGACTCAGCTTGCACCATTTTTGTTACTCGGCTTGCACCATTTTTACTCACTTGTACATTTTTGTACTCCATTTATGTCATTTTCATTCCTTGAGTCATTTTTTGACTCAACATGCACTATTAATTTTGGTGCAGCTCGCACCACTCTCATTCCTTAGCCCATTTTGTTGATGCAGTGGACCTCTTGCATCAGTTTGGGGGACTTTGTCACAAAGACCACTTTTCTTGCAAAATATGGCACACAGTATTTGGTGCACTTAGATCTGACTCAAGCTGGTGGTTTGATGCAGCCTTTGAAAATCTGCCCCATTATGTTTCATTATTTGGATGGTACTGAGCTGAACTGTTTAGTGAATGTTGTTAGCATATATCTGTGTGCCAATTAAGTTGTATCTGATCTGAGTTTGTGATAGTTTCCTTAAAAAAGAATGAAATTTGTTTTCATTTTGTAAGTTGCAAGATTTTCAATTTTTTAAAGTCTTCGGTATGCACAAACCACTGGAAAAAAAATCCTACATGAACAAAATGTTTAAAGCCGTGAAGCATGAAAATTAATTGTGAACATGACAGTAAAAAGCAATGCATTTATTTTGTACTACATTTACAAATACAAAGTCATACAGAAATAAAATATGAGTAAAGTTATGTTTCATTTCTAACTTTGCACATGTCCCACAGACCCTACTCAAAAAAAGGTAGGACTAAAATCTAATTTCACACAGTGCTCAAAGAGCCCTGTATAAATCAAGCTAGCACTTCTGGCCTGTATGACACAAATTAGGGCTCACCTCTTGCTTTGCGCCCTGAACATCCTGCTTCAGGCAGGATTAAATGAAACAAGTTAGAGCTCATGTCTAGCTTCACACAGGGCTACACAATGCAAGACCGATCTCTACTTTCTCAAAAAGTAAGGACATGCTTTTTTAAAAAACTATGTTAATACACACATTAGGGTTATGACACCACAAAAGGAAAGAAATGTGGTGTTAGGATTTTTTTCAACCCTAACACCCACCAGACTTCCCTAGCCCCTATCCTGTTAACATAAGTTCAAGCTACAGGTCCAGAGCTATGCCCCATAAGGCTGCTTCAAGATACTGGACTGCAGCTCCATGCAAAGAAAGCTATGACTTTTCTCATGCTTCAGAAAAAGCCTATAGGGCCCTGTGTGAAGAAAGTTTTGATTGATCTCCTGCTTTGCAAAGGGCCCTGCATGAAAAAAAGCTATGACTGATCTCATGCTTCTCACGGAGTGCATAGGGCCTTGCCCAAAGAAAGCTGTGACAGATGTTATGCGTTGCATGGGATTATAAGTGAAGAAAGTTATGACTGATCCTGTGGGCATACATAAAGCAGCAGATATGTGGGCAGAGGCATTGTTAGAGTTGGGGCTCTGAGGCTGGGGACTGGAATGATTTTGTCTGGGACAATGAACTTTGGTCTGCATAGCCTTGCTCTTTGTTAAAGTTTTTTTCTTTTATTAAACTTCCTTTCTGATCCTAACCATTCATTCCCCTGCCTTCAGCACCCCCTCAGTGCTGGGAGAAGAAGTTTGTAGGTGAATCCTCCATCCACAGCAAATGAGTAGAATCAGTAAATGGTGGAGTGGAAAGATCCAGCCACACTGCTCTAAGTTGTAGACCAGTGCACTCAGAGGCAAGAAAGCATGTGGAGTGTAATGTTGCTTTCCTACTATGTGAGGACCCCAGAGAGCAGATGGTCGTGCTTAACATAAAAAGGTATGAATAACTATAAGGATGTCTGGTTGTTTTAGTCCTTCCTTACATTTTTAGTGTATTTGTAAGCTCTGCAGTTTGTTTGTTGTTCTTTTTTTTTGAGTGACATGACTGGTATAGTCTTTTGAAGAACTGTGTTGAGGAACTGGAGTTGGGTTTATTGGTTTGAATCCCATCAGAAACATCGGTGGTTAGCTGGACAACTGCTTGTTCTCCCAGCTGTAAAACTAGGCAGACATAGGATTGAGTGAACATGAGGTGATCCAGATTAGTTGAGATTTCCTGGGTAAAATGATACATTGAAAACAACCAATAACAATATATTGTAATATAGGTACACAATAGATCAGTAAACCAGATGAATATTAAATGTTGTCCTTGGCATAATTTTTTCATTGTGAAAAACAATATACATATAAATTGAAGCTGTGGTATATTTGACATGATTAAGAAAAATCAGGGCATTTAAATCTCACTTGAAAGAAAGCTCAGATATGTGAAGCAAGTCATTGGACTTCCCTGTACTTCAGCCCCTCTTAATGTAGCTCTAAAACTGTATAAGCAGAACCCAGTGTGAACCAGATATTGCATTGCTTTTGGATTATTCTGGGTAAATTCATTTATTTAGTTTTTGATGGCCAGGTAAGTGAACTAGGCAAACACATTCCTATTTTTCAGGCATGACCTGGGAGATTGCATATGTGTTATGCATTACAAAGAATGGTACAAGGTAATACCAATATAAATATAAATAAGCTATAAAAAAAGTACTCAAAACTTGTGTAGAATTATACTGAGTCTTTCCTGCTCCCCCCAAAAAAACAGGTGTACCGAACAGAGCACTTTCAAGAGTTACTGTATGTTTTGCATCAGTTGGTTATTAGCTGAGCTGCTTTATTTTATTTTTATTTAAACTTATTAGCTGAGAAAGGCTTACTGGGGATAACTTTTCAAGAATGTCAAGTATGCACAACAATAATGCAAACCAACATGTACACTCTACATTACAAAATAAATTATTTTAGAACATTAAAGTAGAATTAAGTCCAATGGAGTGTTCTATCTGTCACATTACTGAAACTGTTGCACAGAGCATTTGACTGCAGATGAGCAAGTAGGGATGCTTTAAAGTATGGACAGAATCCATTTTCCTTAAAAAAGCAGGTAAAGTGTTCCAACTACTGGGTGCAGCATAGCAGAATGATCTAAAACCAGGGTTTGATGCTACATTGGGGTAATTAATTATTTGGAGACGAAACATAACATATAGAAACATAGAAACATAGAAGTTGACGGCAGATAATGACTGCAAGGCCCATCCAGTCTGCCCATTTCTTTTTCTACCTTATAAATGTGCCATCGGCCTTTGCTCTGTCAGTGGCCTATCTATTCATAGTCATTTATATTGCTCCCTTATGTCTATCCCATGCCTGTTTGAAGCCTTGCACTGTATTCATAGCCACCACTTCTTGTGGTAAGCCATTCCTTGCATCCACCACCCTTTCTGTGAAAAAGCATTTTCTCACATTCCCCCTTAATCGGCCTCCCTCTAATCTCATGCTGTGTCCTCTTGCCTGCTATTTTTCTTATATTTAAACATGTTAGACTCTTTCACCTTGTTAATGCCCTTAAGGTGTTTGAGTGCCTCGGTCATATCACCTTTGCTCAAGGGTATACATATTGAGCTCTGTTACTCTGTCCTCATATGTCTTCTGATACAGTCCCTGCACCATTTTGGTTGCCCTTCTCTGGACTGCCTCAATTTGGTTAATGTCCTTGTGAAGGTGTGGCCTCCAAAACTGCACACAGTACTCCAGATGGGGCCTAACCAGTGTCTTGTAAAGAGGGATTATTACCTCCCTCTTATAACTTGTGATACCGCTACTAATACACCCTAACACACCCCCCTAGCCTTACCTACTGCTTTAGAGGTCTGCTTGGATGATTTCAGGTCATCAGTGATGATGATGCCCAAGTCTCTTTCTTCCTTTGTGACTGCTAGCAACTCCCCCTCTCAGCCTATAGGTGGCTTCAGGGTTTCTCTTCCCTATGTGCATGATTTTGCACTTCTTTGCATTAAATTCCAGTTGCCACTCTTCTGACCATTTTGCTAGTTTATCCAGAACTCTTCTCATTCTGCCCACCCCATCTGGATCATCTACTCTGTTGCAGATCTTGGTGTCATCTGCAAACAGACAAGCCTTACCCTCTAGTCCATCTGCAAGGTCACTGGATGTTGAAGAGGACTGGCCCCATGACTGATCCCTGAGGTACCCCACTTGTGACTTGCATCTCTTCTGACTGTATACCATTTATCACCACTCTCTGTTTTCTGCCCGTCAACCAGTTTGCCACCCAGTTGACCAACTTCTGACCCACCCCAAGCCTACCCAGCTTATTTATCAATCTTCTATGTGGAACAGTGTCAAAAGCTTTGCTGAAGTCAAGGTAGGTGACATCAACTGCTCCCCTTTGGTCCACCACTCTGGTTACCCAGTCAAAGAAATCTATGAGATTAGTTTGACAAGACCTTCCTTTTGTAAACCCATGCTGTCTTGGATCCTGTGCCCCTATGGATTCCAGGTGTTGCACTATCCTTTCCTTAAGAAGTGCCTCCATAATCTTGGCCACTGCTGAGATAAGACTGACCGGTCTGTAGTTCCCCGCCTCCTCCCTGCTACCACTCTTGTGGAGCAGGATCACATGATCCCTTCTCCAGTCTTCTGGGACCTCTCCTGTGCTCAGAGACTCAGTAAACAGTTCTGATAATGGCTCTGCTAGTTCCACCTTTAGCTCCTTAAGTACCCTGGGATGTATGCCATCAGGTCCTACTGCCTTATCCACCCTGAGCTTAGCAAGCTCTTGTATGACCCTTTCCTTTGTGAAGGGAGTAGTGCTCATCTCCCTCCCCCCGTGTCCATGATGCTGAGCTGTGGGCCCTGCCCTACCTTCTCCTCAGTAAATACTGAGCAAAAGTATCTATTTAGGATAGATGCCTTTACAGGGTCCTCCTCCTCACATGCTCCCTTTTCTCCATTAAGCTTAGCAATACCCCCTCTGGACTTTCTCCTTTCACTAACGTACTATAGAAAGTCTTGTCACCTTCTTTTACTGTTCGTGCTAGTTTTTCCTCAGTTTGGGACTTTGTCTGCCTTACTGCCTTCCCTGCTTCACTTAGGGCAGTTTGGTATGCCTCCCTATCTTCATCCCGCTGTGTTCCCTTATATTTCCTGAAGGCCAGCCTTTTGACTCTGACCTTTTCTGCTACTGTATTTGAGAACAAAGTGGTTTCCTTCTTCTTTGCACTTCCTTTTCTGTCTAACACAATGGGATGTTGCTTCAAGTATTGCATCCTTAATGCTTGCCCACTTTGCCTGTACCCCTCACTGTGTTTCTTTTGCCAGGGCTATGTAACTCTGTTGGCCATCTTATCAAAGTCAGCTCCTCTGAAGTCCCATATTTTTGCCTTGGAATGGGATGATTTAGATGTAGTAGCCAAATTGAACCATACCATGTGATGGTCACTGGCCCCAGGTGACCTTCTACCTGGAGATCTGTGATCCCTTCCTTGTTAGTCAGTACTAGATCTAGGATAGCCCTGTCTTTCATGGGTTGCTGTACCAGTTGTTTGAGGCCCTCCCTCTGCAGGAAATCCACTATGTGTTTAGTTCTGGCAGATGTTCCTGCTGGTATTTTGTATATGTATAGGTAGATGTATAGAACATATGCTGTATTGTGTGATGTGTTCCTAAAAAAATCATGGCAAGAGGGAGCAGCACCTTTAATGCATTTTTGCAAAATATTTGTCAGGTATACTAGTGTCTATTATGTAAATCTTAATCATTAACTTCAAAGAGCAACATGCAATGGTGGGCATGGCAATTTGCACAAAGAATAACTACAGCAAGAACTGAACAAAGAATCCTTTAAAGATAATAACATTTGAAATTATTCTTTTTTAATTATTTATTTAAACCTTTAGAGATACATAGAAACTGAATTTGATTTCAGATAACTGCTTGGCCCACCCACTCTGCCCATATTTTTCCCCACCTATACTGTCACAACAGATACTACTTGGTCTCTGCCCGCCCATTCCCACAAAGATTCCCCTGTACCTATCCCACAGATACTTGAAGCCCACCACTGTTTTAATCCCAACCACCTCTGCTGAAAAACTGTTCTAGGCATCCACTACTCTTTCACTGAAGAAGTACTTCCTCACATCTTGCTTGAATTTACCCCATTTCAACTTCATTGCATGTCTCCTTGTTCTCATGCAACTTTTCTTTTGAAAAACTCTCCCCTCCTGTACCTTATTTATGGTTTTACTATAGTGAGGTGACATTCCTCTTGCTGACATCCCAGACAGTAACAGTTTCAATGCCGAGTTTTGGCATTGCACTGTCAGGGATGTCTCAGTATATCTATTGGGAGGCTGCACCCCACAACCCCCCCATGCTCTGCCCCCACACACCCCAGTCTCTAAGGATACAAAGTCACAGAAACAAGGCTGCACTTCTCCAACATTTACAATTTTAGTGTAGAAAGCAAATACCAGTGGCTATGGGTGTTCAAAACCAGGACACTTCCAATGCAAACAAACACTCTTCCCAGTAAAACAACAGGGAAAAACAGGTCAGCACTCCAGCAGTATTTGTGCAGGTCAGCACTCCAGCAGCATTTCTTTATTCACTCAGTGCAGACAACCGTTAGCAGTGTGCAGCAAACAGCAGAGTTGGAGTTGTCTCAGGAAAGGGGGCAAAACACTGGGTGATGCAATCCTGGTGCCAGCAGAGCCCATCACAGTGACCCAAGTTATTTGTTGAAATCCTGGCACTGTGATGGTCTTTGCTCTTGCAGTTTCCCTATATGGCCAGCATATCCTTATTTAATTACCCCCGTGAGGAATTTATGGCACTCTGTCATATCCCCCCTCTCTCTTCTGTCTTCTAGGGTGTATATATTGAGGTGCTTTAGTCTCTCCTTGTAGGGCTTCTGGGGCAGACAGCTCACCATTGTAATTGCCCTCCTTTGGACTGCCTGTCCTTGAGATGTGGTTTCCAGAACTTGTCACAGTATTGAGATGGGGTCTCACCAGCAGTCTATACAGTGGCAGCACCACTTCCCTCTTTTTGCTGGTGATACCCCTTCCTATACACTGCAACATCCAACTGGCCCTACCCACTGCCTTGTCACACTACTTCACCACCTTGAAGTCATCAGGTACGATTACTCTCATGTCTTTTTCCTGTTTGCTGATTGTGAATACCTCTTCCCCCATTTTGTATTCCATCTCCAGGTTTCTGTTCATCAAGTGTGTGATTTTGCACTTTTTTTGCATTGAAACCCAGCTGCCATGCCCTTGTCCACTTCTCAGGTTTTCTCGGTTCTCTGTATATTCTTTCCACTCCCTCAGGAGTGTTCACCCTATTGCAGATTTTGGTGTCTCCCTTTCAGCTCATCTGCAATTTCATTTATAAAGATATTAAAGAGGAGTGTAAGGTGTTGAGTCTTTGACCCTTAATCTGCAATATGAAGTCTTTACCTGACAAAGGAGTAAAAAGAGGAGTAGAGAACACAAATTTGGGTAAAAAAGTGTGGGAGAAAAAACTAGGAAAATGTAGCAGAAATGTGTTATTTTGTACTAAAGAACACCAAAAGTTTCACATGTGACCCCCAGAACCCCAGCCTGTTGTTTTGGGGCTTAGGCCCAGAATACTATATCATGCTAGCAATGCCACTGCTTGTGGGACATGGATCTGAACCTGTAGCATGAAGCAGCAAACCTGTGGGGCATGGCCCTAGGGTTATAACTTGACCTTGGGTCACAATGGTAGGGGCTAGGGGAGGGCTTTTGGGGAAAAAATAACCTACTTCCTACTTTTCTGGCTGTGTAAGTTTTACGTAGAGAGGTTGTTATCAAACAGTTGAATGGTAACGAGATATACATCAGCCAACACGGGGCCTCTAGTGGTGTACCAGTCAGTACCAAGAAATACCTCTTTACCACTCAGTAATGCGTTAAGTGGTGGCCGAGTTCTTAATTAGCTGAAATAGTTGAAGTCTCATCAGCAGTGGCTTAAAAGCACCAGGCGGCACTGCTTGCGGTTTAAGTTTTCTTAATTAGCATCAATATTCCAGTAGGTGTCTCCACAGTCCACAATCCAAGCCAGGACCTCCCTGTTTGAGCCCTTTTTTTGTTGTTGCAGAGAAAATTGTAGTGGACCCTTGGTCACAAACCCCGTCCCCCTGTTTTCAAATAAATACGTTTCTCTTGGTGGTTTAGTGGAATCCCATCCACAAGTCCTGCCCCCCCAGTTTCAAAATAAAATATTTTTCCTCTTTTGGTTTAGTGGATCCCTGCCCACAAGTCCTGATCTCCCTGTTTTAAAATAAAATATTTTCCCTGATGGTTTAATAGACCCCCACCTGCACGCCCCAATCCCCCTGTTGTAAAATAAAATATTTTTCCCCTGCTGGTTTAGTGGATCCCTACCTGCAAACCCCGACCCCCCATTTTAAAATAAAATATTTAGTGCATCCTCATCTGTAGGCCCTGATGCCTCCATTTTAAAATAAATAAACAAAACATTTTACTTTTCATGTACGGCAGTCTTTAGCACACAAGACAGACTAATGGTGAATTTAGTAACTATAACATAATAAATTCACTTATAGCTGGACAATTTCATAATATTACAGTATATGCTTTCTATGTAATTAATAATCTAGTTTTGAAAATATAGCAGTGGCAGGGGAAGTGTAAACAGAACAGTAGAGCCTTTCACATGATTGCAGTGCCTGTTTGACAAGCAATGGCTTATCAAAGGAGTGCATTAACTCAATTTCCAGCAATCTCTTCACATGTACAGTAGCTGCTGTTTTTCCATAATGCTTTCAGAGCAAACTTTGCAATTGATAGCCTTTCATTTTCATCCTCCAAATTACTTTTCACTGGTCACTGGAGTTACCAACATTTACACTTGTTCAGGAAGCTCCATGCAAGTTTAGCACCCCCCTCCCATACCTCCACCACCCAAACACACATGATGCAGCCAACAAACACAGGCTCATAACATGAAATAAAGGTTGGATAATTAAAAAGGGACTGCAGTGCATATTGCATGGAAAACATCTACTCCTGGGATCCCTGACAATCAAGAAGGCAGTTCAATTGGACATCCTCAGTCATTGTGCTATGCTGACTATGTTAAGAAACTACTGCAAAATACAGCATATGCCTAGATCAACACTTCATAAGGTGTCATAACAGCAGGCATAGTTTCTGCAGAACAGTCACACTGGGAGGGGTGACTGATCTGAAAAACCATATTGTCAAGCACTGTATGTGCATTGCACAATTTATTATGGCAATGTTCTTATTACTTTATCTCAGGCATGTTGTAGATGGTGCACACTGTGGAAAGTAAACATACAGTTTGTGTGATTTTACTAGATGTGTGTGTGTGTGTGTGTGTGTGTATATATATATATATATATATCTATATATATATATATATATTAAGTAGACAAAAAAAATCCATTTAATGAATCAGTTAGGGTTGTTAGACAGTGACAAAAGCAAGAAAATTTGATGTTAGGGTTGAAACCCCCTTTGCACCCCTCAGGCACCTAACCCGGCATCAGGGTGCGTTGGTCATCAGCTAACTCTCACCTCACATGTGGAAGAAGCTGAGAAATAGGAGAATGGGGTGAGATTTGGGACTGATGACTAGCACCCCGATGCTGGTTGGGGTGGGCTGAGGCAAGGGGTTTCTGTCCCCTAAAATTGAATTTACTCACTTTGTCTGTGGAACAACTTTAACTGATGCATTAAACAGAGTTTTTTGCCTCTAATTTCCCTTTTTCTTGAGAATGATAACAAGAAATAGTGAATGTGATGCGGCGGCAGGAGTGTGGGGCCCGACAGTGCCCGCAAATGCAAATGGTAATGCGCATGGTGATGCAAAGTGAAACAGAAAGAGAAACAGTACTGTAGACACAAATGGTAAAAATAATGCAAACACAAGTGCAAATGAAAACACAAAGAGTAATGCACATAGTGGCGTAGATGGGAATGGTAAGTAAAATGGGTATGGAACCTCAAGCGGAAGCAGTAAGGGTAACAGTAATGTAAGCGCACAGGCTGGTTTTCCCCAAAAGCTGCATAGAAAAAGACAATGCGTACAAAGAATGCATGCATAATAATGGGTCTAGGAGCAGAAAATGAGGAGTTGGAATACTAAATTGTGTATATCTCAGGAACCGCATAACGTAGCAAAAAAATTTAACAGTCATATGATTTATGACTTTCCTGGTTAGTTTTGTACTTATTTTTCTAATGGAAAGTCCGTATCTCACACCGTTTCCAAGATACGGGCCCTGAAAAGCACAGCAAACACCTTCATGTTATCCTATGGGGAAAAAAGAGAAGTTCAGAGTGCTATAATGTTGCTGCCCTGTAGTATTTTTTTCACCAAACCACAAAAAGATACATCTGTGGGCTGTTGCCTTTCCTCCCTCCAAATTTCAGTGTAAAAGACCAACCGTTATTCTGCAGCAGGGTGGCAAAGAATTCCTGACATGCAGCAGACGCCGCAATGTTAGTCTATGGGAAAAAGTGGCAATTTCAGAGTACTGTAACTTTGCATCCATACAATATTTTGTCACCAAACCACCAAAAGGCACATCTGTGAGATATTGGCTGCCTTCCCTGCAAATGTCAGCCCCAAAGACCAAACCGTTCATTTGCAGCAGGGTGGCAAAGAATTCCTGTTATTTTGGGCATAGTGTCGCAAAGTAGTGTCGTGATTTGTGAAAGCTTTCTCAAAAATTTGTGACACTTTCATGAGTGCAACACTACTTTGTGACACTACTTTTTCCAGAAATTGGAAAAACATATTTCTAGAGTGTTTAACCTCAAAATAAAGACTTGCCTAGCATCCTCAGGCAAACACAAAAAGAACTGTGTTGCTAGAGGGTTCCAAATTTAAATGGCAAGCATTTTTCTGATTACCAACTGAAAACAACATGGTGGATTTGCGACACTAATAGGGCCATTTGTGACACTAAAAAGTGCATTTGCGACACTGTCAAACTTTTTGTTAACTTTTCCCATTGACTTATAATGGAAAATAGTTTTTTGAATAACTTTTGAACTGTTTAATATTTTATTCATTGAATCTTCAAAAGGCACATCAGGGACCCTGGCTGCACATTCCCTGAAGTTTTTGGACCGGTCACGCAAACTTTGTGACCTGTAGGGATGAGCAAAGAATTCAAAAAAGCGTAAATGTGTGTGCAGATCATGCTTAATAACTCCATAGCCATATATCCAAACAGTTTAAAAGTTAGCAGATCCCAAGATACATGTAAATGGCTCTTCAACTCTATCCATGGTAGCACTACTGTGCTACTATATATATATATATATATATATATATATATATATATATATACACATGTATTTGTGTCTGTGTGTATATACATATATATCTACATAATACTCATTTACAACATGATTTTAATTGCAATGTTAAACACTATAAACTATCTGGAAAAGGCAATAGTGACAGCATGGGGACATAGCCATGATTTACCATTCTGACTAGTACAGTATGTGTTCAAAAATGGAGTTAAAACAATTTCTTGAATACCACTTTATACTATCTGAATTATTAAAACAATATTTGATTATAAAAAAAAATAATCTCTGGTGATCAGAAAACAATATCCAACAAAATACATAATAATTTTCTCTTACACTATACACCCCTGCACATTAAAATGTCACAGTTAATGGTCAATATTGTTTCCAATATGGATCTGACTATACTGGCATTGTTGCAGATACAATTTACTGCAGAAGGAAATAATCAAAAGTGTGCACTCCACAGAAAATGTTATCTGTGCATAACAGGATGGAACCTGATGCTTAAACAATTAAATGAGAAATTCAGAAACAAATAGGACATTGTTCAGCACAGCCCAGTTGTACAAAACCTATACCACACACTTTTGATGTTTCTTCCCAATGCCACAGTGTAAAGACAACAAAATCGTAGCAGTTAGTCACCTGTATGTAATCCACAGCCACTTAAAGAAATGCACTCAGATTTAAATTATAGTTGCAATAAAAATTGTGAACTGTGTACTTGACATCACTAACTAGCATGACTATGCCCTAGCTAGTCCAGCAGAAACCTGGGTTCTTCAATTGAAAATACTAAATAGAAAGACAAATGGAAGAACGAGTCATTCAGTTGCTCCATGAACCAAATAACTGTATGGCCACTCTACAACTATTGAGGAGTGCTAAGCTCACACTCGGTAGCGGGGTCCCTTTCATGCAGTGTAGTCCTAGAGGCAGCTAGGGTCTGGGTCGGGTACAAGGCCACTAGTTTAAAATCAGTTTCTTAGTTATTTCTTTGGGAGGCAAGTTAAATGCAGGAGCAAATCAAACAAGGGGCTAATATGCAGCTAGAACCAGTGGCAAAAAATGTAGATAAAAAAAACATTCTTGAATACCACTTTAAACTATAGGAATTACTAAAACAGTGTTTGATTTTGAAAAAAAAGTTCAGTCTTGTTTATTCTTGTTCAATCTGTAATAGTCAGAAAGCAATATCGAACATAATACATACTAATTTCCTTTTATACAATACACCCTTTTACATTATAATAAACAAAGGGCAGGATTCACAAAGAAGGCCAAAAATCCAGCAGCTCCGGGAAAAAAGCCTGCAGCACTGCAGAAACGTAGTTGCGTGATATTCACAAAGAAAATCCCACAACTGTGGGAATTCCTCAAAAATTCCCATAGCTGCAGAATTCCAGCAGCTGCTGGAATTCTGCAAGTGCTGCAAATCTGCAACTGCAGATCTGCAGCTGTGGAAATGGCTGAGGAGGCACAGCAATAATACAACCAAGTAGCTGAAGCAGCAGACATTAACACTGCTGCCATAGTATGAGGCTGAAAGCACCCACAAAGAGACCAGCAACCAGTCCCTCAACTGGGACCACTGCAGCACCACAGGTACTAGCAATACATGGCACCACAGTAGCCAACTGTCACCACTGGTCGTCCCTCCCTGGGGTGTTCCTGTTGCCTGCAGGGCTAGCACTCACTGCAGTCTGGTCAGGCTCTACTGCCTGTGGGGCTCTGTCATGGGCTGCACTGGGTCTAGTGGTTGTTGCCTGTTGCCATATCATAGCAATGTGTGCTTTTGTTGCTTTAACATCAGCCACTGCTATACTATCTGGGATGCTTTTACCTGTGCCTCACCTCCGCCTTAATTGATTCCAATTGTTGGAGCACTACTGCAGTTTGCTGAGGGAGAGTTACACCTCATTCCACTGTGTGCAACATTTTTTCTGCAACTGCAGAAAAAACTGGCTGAGAATAGCCTTTTAGGGACTGTGCCTTACTTATCTCACATTTTTTTTCCTCAGGGACTTCTGCAGCTGCACTTTTTTCCACAGTCTGTAGTGTTTTCTTCTGCAACTGCGGAGGGTTTTGTGAATAACACTTCGAGCAATCACACCTTTTTTCCATATCTACGGCAGTTTTGGGGACTTAGGGAAGGTTTTGCACCTTCTCAAAGCTTTCTGAATCCAGCCCATAGTGACTAACAAAAATCAGTCCAAACACAAGACTGGAGGTAATATTTGCATGACTCTTGTCGATGTGGTTATTATATTGTCATATGGTGTGGTAAAGTCCATTAAATATATATTTTTTCAGTATTTAAGTACTATAGAAGCTTACCTTGCTACTTCAGTAAGGAAAACACCAGCATCTTCTCTGTATTCCAAGATAATGTGTTTAGTTTGCATAGTAGACAAAGTTAATATAATGTCCTGCTCTTTCAGTAAATGCAGCCCAAAAAAACATTAAACACAAATATTTGTATATTTAAATGCATATCTTTAGCAATAAGCTTAACAACCTATTGCTTGGTTATTTGCCACCACTGTTGTATAAAGAGACATAATGATCCAAGCATGCCAGCATTTAGGAGTTTGCAAACCCCCTATTTTAAAAAGTCTGTATGGAGTATAGTAGGCTTTAGTGATACTTTTGTATTGAATGTACTTGTTTTTATCAAAGCCATATCCTTTACTGGCATCTCTCCATACTCCATCCCAATTATAGGAAAAAATAATAATACCTGCTTCTTTTTCCAATTTATGCTTAACATTACTTTTTAATTAATTTTATGGTATTTCTTTTTAACAACATCTAGATACTTTTACTTAAAATCTTTATGGTATAATGTTTCTTTATATGTTCCAAATTATATAAGACTTGTTTCCAGTCAGTGTGATTTTTATCTGGTAGAAGGGCAACTAAAGCTTTATATTAGTGTTTAATGTTTTTGTATTCCCACCAGTTCAAATTTAAATCTCTTTTGTAGTTCCAGTGATGACAGAAGACCATTGCAGCCATGTAGTTATGAAATGTAACAGATTATTTGGTTTCATTAAAAAGAATACTCAGAGTAAACACTGCCATGCCAATTTATTGAGCCCGTGGTGTGGCCACATTTGGAATACTGAAGCCAGTTTTGGCCATCGCATTGCAGGGTAGATATTAAAAGGCTGGAGAGAGAGCACAATGTAGAAATATAAAAAAATCTGAGGAAATGAGGGTAGAAGTTATGGTGAAAGATTAGGGGAACTATGCATCTACTATACAGTCTGCAAAAGGACTGGTAGAGATGAGACCTAAGTACAGTTTACAAAGCTTCCAGAGACGAGGAATTCAGCACTTGTATTCATCTGGAATTCAAAATATCAGTTTTCCAGTCCATAGGAAACAAGTGACAATTGATGGGAGACCACTTTGAGACAGAGAAACCTAAATGATGGTTTACACAACCAGTAGTCTCTATTTGTAATAATCTGCCAAGTAGTATAGTGGATGAGAGCATTTTTTTCTTCCCTTTGGGAGTGTGGCAAATGGAGCTCCAAATAAACTACACTGTATCATATTGTGTGATCTGAAGTCTTTGTAATGAAGTGAATATGGTTCTTAAAAATATTCATCATGTAATTTGTGCTGCAGGTTTGTGTCTTCACCGTAGGTAAAACTGCTATTTCTAATAAGTTGATTGTTCCCACTGTTACTTTTTTACCCAATTTGGAAGAATCCATCTGCTATTAATTTGAACAGCCAGGATCACAGAAAAAAAAAACAGAACCAGCAAAGCACAATCCAGCAGTCTGAAAGTATGCGAAGGATTTTACTCCGTCAGCTTGAGTGAAGTCATTTTTATGGCTCCAAAGTTTAAGTGCATTTAGATGCACACATACTGTAAAAGGCACAAGTAAAAGAAAAGCAGATGTATATTCCTTGTGAGAGACAGTGTAGTGTTATGCCTAGTGAAGACACAAACCACCTGTAGAATTATATGATGTATATTTTCTAATAACCATGTTCACTTCATTAAACAAGACTTCAGATCACACAATGTGATACAGTGTAGTTTTGGGACCCCCAACTGGGAGAAACAATGCAAAAATTAAAATATAGATATACAGTAATATTATGAAATATTTCATTACATTTCATGACAAGCAAACTAAATCCTACTCTACATTTTTCTTTACACTTCACTTGGTGTTTTTATAACTGCTTCATTAGCATGAGAGAAGGAGAGAGAGATTTGCAACAGCACTGTCACATCTTTCTAAGATAGCACTGCCACTTGTTTCTTGATTTAACGAATCCTTCAATGGTAGAAGAGATATTACAGATTCAGAATGAGCAATGTATTTGTACTTATTTTATTTGCCAATGAATAAGGGAGATGCAGGCAGACTTTAGCAGGCTATAGTGCTTGTGCTATTCTCTCTTAATGTTCCAGATGGCATGCTGTGAGTAACAGCTCATTAAAAGCTGCAATTACCTGGCAGTTTAAAAGGAATCCCACATAAGAGTCAATGTGAGTCATTATCACACCACTTTTTGTACTTTCAGCTAGTGTCCAGGCTGTAATCAATGGTAGAGTGCTATTAAATCAATAACTGCCAGTTTTCAGAACTTCTCTGATGATTTGTCCCATATTTGATTTCACTATATTTTGAGTGTCTGTATCCAACATTCCAGTGCCAAAATGTAAAGAGTTATACAGGCTCTGCCCATGTCTTTTATCCTAGTCTTACCATAGCTGCTCCTTCAAATACCTTTAAGAGGTGGGGTCGGTCATAGCTGCCCCTCCAATTCTCTCAGCTCTGTACTTTCCCTGGACATCACTGCAGACAAGACTCTTAGATGACAATCCATAGTTCCACTGCTGCTATTACTGGCAAGTGTAGGTGATCCCAAGTCTTCCTAATGGACCATGCAAGCAAATACCTTCCATGCAGTCCCACCCATGTCATGCTCACCATGTGCTTTCATCCTAACAACAAAACTTTTGAGCATGTAAAGATTAAAATAGGCATTCCTGGGGTAAATAGATCATCCTATATAAAAATAGTGGTAGCGTATATGTAACTCGAAAGGTTAAAATATGCATTCTTTGAGTAAATAGATCATCTCAGGTCATTGCCCTGTTGGTGGAGGTGAGAGTCACAAGTACTGTTTTAGGAAAATCACTGGGCAGCTCTACAAATAGATAATTCTTTGTACATGTGATTCAAATGCAGTCAGTTGTAATGAAACATCTGAAACAAAGCTGCACATTTCATAACCTTGCTTGCCCAATGAGAAACAATGAAAAGCAATACTATAACAGTGAAAATCAACACTATATTAAATGTGTGTAAGTTTGTTACCTTTGAAACAGATACAACTAACTTTGAAAGACATACATAATAACTTTGAGAACTTTGAAATCAGTGCCACAGTGTTACTAAATATGAATACAGGAAAGGGCTACAATGTTGTTTTTCATTGCCTAAGCCAGAATATGGAACTTTGCAGGCTATTTCTTAGTCAGACATGAGTACTCACAAGGGCATTGCCAGTGAAAAAGCAAGGGTCTACTGTGTGAAAGTATAAAAAAACTCCAAAACCCATAAAGGTCAGTTGTAGACTCTCTTCCCTCTCATGGAGTATAATCACATAATACAGACCATGGCTTCAAAGAAATGCACCCCTCACCCCTCAACTCAGCTGCACTTTCAAGCCAGAAAGCAACCCTCCTCCAATGGACTGGAGTCACACATAGGAGTGGTGCCTGTTGTCATGTTAATTGATTGCTCTTTCACAATCTAAACGCTCTTAACTTTAGAACAATAGGTCAGAAGGGATTAGTCCACATCTCCCCCTACTGACTTGGTTTCTTAAAAAGTCAAAGAAATAGTCTATTGCAGTATGGTGTACTTTGTGACTCTTAACAAGTTACTCCACATCCACATCCTCAGAGCTATTGAGACACACCTGCCAGAGGGCATTTGTGCCTAGTGGGCCTTACCAGTTTACAAAAAAGAATAAAATAATTTTAAATTAGGTCAAAGGTACAATATTAACCCCCCTGCTCCTGTCCACCTGGTCCTGATAGTTATATACAGTAGCTATGGCATTAGTTACTGGCAGTTTCTCCTTTGTCTTTTTTTAGTGTGATTAGATAATCTTTTCCAAATTTATTTTAGATAATTCTGTTTCTTTTTTAATGATTTCTCAAATATGCATTTTAATGGTACTGCTATGTTGTTGATAACTATTGTTAAGATTCTGCCAGTTATTTTGTCTGGTACAGAGGAAGAGGAAGGACCAGACTCCTCCTCTGTACCAGACAAAATGATTGATAGAATGTTAACAATAGTTAACAACAATGTAGCAGTATCATTAAAATGACACTTGTTGAACAATTACAGACAGCCTTTGCTGTCAGTCTGCTACTCAGTTACATATTTAGACAGACAGACAATCAGGGCATGCTGCTTTTCTGAATATGACTCCTAGACTGGCCATACACTATGTATTGCACACTGCTATTGGGTGTGCAGCACAATCTGCCAGCTTTGAAAATGGGGCACTTAATGTCTCAATGCAGCAGACTAAAATGCTTACATTTTGCTAACTAGTCAGAATTAGCTTATTAGAATGATGCATAATGCATTATTCCCAGATGATTTCTGAAACTTACTGACAAAATGTCACTCTGTTTTAAGCAAAAGATACTTCTTTAGTAACCAGACCATTCAATTTTGAGAGAGACCTGAAAATGGCACTGAAATGTGCATAGTGCAAGCTGTTCTTTGTTGCCACAGTATCACCATCCAGATGCTGCGTGCCATGTTTTCCAAAAGTGTGGACCTGTTCAGTATAAGATCTTTGTAAAAAAAAAAAGTGTCAAATGGAAAATGTGTTTCTTTAGACCTGCTTTACTGTTGTTCCAAGCATTAGATTTTAGCATATTCACGTAATGCAAATTTGACATGTGCTCTTCATTATTATGATCTCACAAACAAAAAATTGTCATTTCAGGAAAGTTTTGAATAACAAGAGAACTGTAGATCTACCATAGTGGACAAGAAATGTTTTTCCATATACGTACTGTAAATGAACCTATTAATGAGGAATAAAAGGGAGAGAAATATAGGAAATGTGTAAATTAAGTTGAACTAAGACTAAATATTATTTTGTTCAAAGTTTTGTTAAAAGTGACACACTCTGTTTAAGTTTCAGATCTAGTAATGGGTTAATGCTGCATTCACAAAAAGTGCCACACAAACATTTAATAGATTCAGGGCTTTGCTGAGGTTGCAAACTTATCAGGCACACTACATGCTGGAAATGGGGGCAAAAGGATATTGCATAGTTAGGAAGTTGAGGCAATCAGCCATTCTGTTTAGATGAAGGGTAATAAAAATCCATTATTACACAGTGATACAAATTTGTAATGGTTAGAACTGCTTTTATACCAATAAAGCAATCTTCAGATCGCATCAGACACAACAGGTAATCAACATAACCATTGCATTTTAACACTGGCTGTTACAGTCACATACTGTAGCATGTCTATGACAACTCGCAATTTGATCATTGTATGTAGTACAAAAATACAGTAGCGGCACCGCAGTGTAATTACTTTATTTATGTAATTTAATATTACGAATGTTTAAGTAAACAAGGAATATTCAAGTTTCATCCAACAAAGTAATACGATATGCAAACTGTGCCTTTAAACATGCATATGAAGTTTATAAGGTATTGTTTCCATGGTTACTATCTAGGAAAAAGATAGATTTGATTTGAAACTAAAAAGGTCACCACAGTACCAATCTCAATAAATAATGAACATCATCTCAAGTCCATACAAATAGGCATCAGGTAAAGTCTGCCTATATAGAGACAACTCATATTGTACTTCCTTAAAAATTTTTCACAATACCATCAGAGGTCTCAGCGTCATTATACATAGGAGTTTGAAAGACTGAGAATCTGCCATAGGGTAAGGATTTTAGTTTTGCAGTTAGAAATATAAATAATCTGTATTACCACTAGTAGCCTCGACTCAGATATAATGCTGGGAGATGTTGGGAATATGACTTCAAACCACTTACACTAATTTATTTTCTTTCTTTCTTTCTTTCTTTCTTTCTTTCTTTCTTTCTTTCTTTCTTTCTTTCTTTCTTTCTTTCTTTCTTTCTTTCTTTCATCACCTGTTATATTTACTTCTGCTGTAAGTTCTGGTGTAAAACTCACAAGCTCTTGCAGAGAAGAAAACTGATGTGGTGGTTTGGTGGTGGGATTGGGGTGTGGGTCTTGGGGGTGTTGACAACTGTATTACAGTATATTGAGTATCATCTGGGAATGATCCACTGGTACCCGTGCTTGATTCTTGGTCAACATAATCCCATCCAAATTTATTTTTATAATCCCTTCATACTGAGCACATTTGTATTCTAGTATGTCAATAGAAGCAACAGTAGTCTGTGCATAGGTAAAAGTAAAAAAAAAAGTAGAAAAAACCTACAAGCACTGTGGTGTACTTAATCCAATAACTGTTCCCCTGATTTTGTTGGGTACATAACGTTACATTTCAAAGCACCCTACCTTCTGCCATTCAAAACTTCTAAAAAAATTTTTTTCTGCAAAATTACATGCTGTAGTTTGGAACCCCTTTTATTGCATGTCATCAGTTGTTCAACCTGTAACATATAGTGGGTTAACATCAGTGATGTTCTACCAGGGAAAAATTTTTTTCAATAATTTTGTAATGATAACATAGCTGGGGCTGCATCATGGAATTGGGGCCTGCCCGTTTGACAACCAGGGAAAGACTTTTTTATAATCACATACCAACCAAGGAAATTGTACCAGAAGCTGTAGATTTGAACACTGTTTTAAAAGTCTTTATCAGGAAAAGTGTTTTTTAAGTGATATTTTTACATTATTACATAGTTGGAGTGGTATCGGGGATCAGGGAGGGGGTCCACTAGACTACCAAGGAGAGTATTTTTTAAATTAATATCTTCAGGGTGAACATCAGGGATGGGGGGGTGCTATACTACAAGTGAAAATGATTTGTTTTGCACAATTGCATACTATCCGTGGGGTGGTATCAGAGTACAGGAAGGGGGCCTGCTAGACTACCAGGGAGAGTCTTTTTTTATTAATATCTTGTGGGCCATCACTGGGGATGGGGGAGCGCTACAGTACACATGAAAGTGTTTGTTTGTTTTTAAATACAGTCAGTATCCCACTTGTATTTTTGAAGTTTGTACAGCATGCACATATTCCCTATCCTAGCCCATCTTTTAAATAGCCCACTTGGAGCAAGTCTCATTCCCAGGGATGGGGGACTGTGAGATTTTACAGGACAACTCTGAGCTGGTCCAAGTCCAGTATGTTTTTTATTTGCAGTTAAGTTGACTACTCAGAGCAGATCTCACAGAGTGTTGGGGTTATTCCTGAATTGGAATCTCAGGAACAGTTTCCATTCTATTAACTTAGCCCACCCATATGCAAAATACTGTACTTCTCGTACCATTAATTGTTCATAAAGTTAATTGGAGCTTTTAAAACCTGATGTCCTTTACTTTAACTGAAACTGAATTAGCTAGGAACTGTATTTTTAATACTAATAAAATCATATCCCTGGTAAATAAATTGTAAAAAATAAATTCAAATGAAAAATATGAGACCAATGCATTCCTTCACAGGACAATCATTTTCACATTGGCATGTTGTCATAGTATCCAGTCAGTCAGAGTAAACAGTAATTGCTATTGTTAAACTGCATCAATTTATTTGACCATCATAATTAGGCATTTATAATAGAAAGACAGAATTAATGACAGCACTTTAGCGATTTCTCTTTGGATGGACTTGCTGTCATTTTATTTTTAATTTTTTTTATTTTATTTATTTGTTTTAGGATTACAAATACCTTTGAGCTGAGGCTCTTTTACAAAGGTTCCACATCATTGGTACAATTGAGACAATCATAAGCAAAGATAGCAGTTTATAAAATAAAAAAACGCATAGTCTTGTAGATGAAAAAAGAACAATAAGGTGAAACTTTGGGGGGAAGGGAAAGGAGGAAGGTGAAATCAGGGAGACTAAGTGGATGGGAGAAAATGGGAGGTAGGTTGGGGGGGACAGAGAGAGGAGAGGTGGAAGGTGGATAAGAATAGAGGTAGTGCAGCCGGGGGGCATTTGTCATGGGCCAGCAGGGGAGGTGAAGATAGGATGGGGGTGCTGGCAAAGTGCAGGAGTAGATGTGGATCCAAAAAGGGCATCTTCAGCTATGGCACCAAGACACATTTAGCTACAACAGTCACAGAGGCAGTGAGTGTTAAGCAGAGCAAGTCTTAAAAGTGCTGGCGATAGTGAGGATGAGATGTCGCTGGAAGACCATTGTACCAACTAGTGGCCCAGTAAGCAAGGATCTTTGGCCTTGTGTTGTGTGGCAATGCAGAGGTAGAAGCTGAGGTTTCGACCCCTGGTATGCTGGGTGTGGATTCTCAGTTGTAGAGGGCACAGACTCCAGGGGACAAGCCCAGCAAGATTTTCTTAGTAGTAATACAAGTTTGGTGTTTTATTCAATTGGCAAGATTCAACCATCCAGTTTGAGAATAGAGGTCACAGGTGTGAGTTAGGCGTTGGGAGCCAGTTACAAGTCAACAGGCCTTGTTGAGGGTGGTGGATACATGTTTGAGTGTGGTGGTTGTATCAGAGCCGTAAATGATAATGCCATAATCAATGATGGATATAATGGAGCTCTGGACAGCAACAGAGAGGGCTTTGGGTGTCAGGTGTTTCCTATGATGGAATAGCAGGCCTAGCCAGGAGTTAGCGGCTTTGGCAACATGGTTGATGTGGGCAGTGTAGGAGAGGTGAGGGTCAAGGGTGATCCTGAGGTATTTAACATTTTTGACCTGTTCTAGTGCGGCACCTTGTCTGGTGATAACGGAGAGTTGGAAGTGCTTATGTTTATTATGGGAGCTGCTGAAGATCATGGCCTTTGGTTTTTTTTTTTTTTATTAAGGCTCAGTTTGTGCTTTGTGAGCCAATTCTCAACTGAGGAGAAGCAGAGTTGGAGATTTTCTTGCAATTTCTTTGGGTCTTTGTGTGTGGCAAGGATTACTGCATCATCAGCATACAGGGTGATATGTTCAGTGCAAGAGTCCGGTAGGGTGTTAAGGAACAGGCTGAAGAGTAGGGGGCCCAGTATTGAACCCTGGGGGACTCCAGAGAGGACAGGTTTGGAATCAGAGTGCACATCTCCGATTTTTACATGCTGGGTGCAGTTTTCAAGATAACTTTTGAACCAAGAGATTGAATCATTGGAGAGACCAGCATTTTTTAGTTGGCTCAGCAGGAGGGAGTGGTGGACAGTATCAAAGGCTTTGGTCAGGTCAATTAAAATAGCACCAGTTAGTTGTCCATTGTAGAGGGAGCTGTGAATGGAGCAGGTGAATTTAAGTAAGGCAGAGGATGTACTATGATGTTTTCTAAAGCCATGTTGCTGTTTACAGATAATATTATAATTGTCCAGATGCTCGGTAAGTTGGTCCACTACTATACATTCCAGTGCCTTCGATAGGGGAGGCAGAATGGAGACAGGGCAGAAGTTCACATGGTCAGCCTTATCACCACTTTTGTGAATTGGGGTAACAGTGGTCATTTTCCATTTGTCTGGGAATTGGCTAGAGGAAAGAGAGAGATTAAAGATCTTGGTGAGGGGCCCAAGTACCTCCTCAAGTGTTAGGGCCAGTAGCTTGAGGTCAAGTGTGTCATTGCTTGTTCTAGATTTGATGATGGCTTTGGCAATGTAGTTTTGTACTTGATGTTTCTTTAGTGCTTTAAAGTAGAAAGGTGGGTGATAGGCATGGGTGGAGGAGTTGGGGAATGGGAGTTGACACATCTTGGAAGGAATCAGGGGGAGAACACTACTAAGGTCAGTGAAAGCGATGTTAAAAGTGTTCACAATTGTTTTAGAGTCAAGTGTAGTGTGCCCATTTATGTTGAGTATGTTCTGTGAAGATTTTGACTGCTTCCCAGTGACATCTTTAATGTTTTTCCAGAAATCCCTCCCATTTCCCCAGGAGTTAGTGAGGGCATTTTTATAGTAGTCAGATTTCTGTTGCCGAATGGATTTGGTGCAGTTGTTCCATGCCCATTTATAATTCTGGATGTCGAGTTGCTTACCAGAGTTTCTAGCCAGTTCCCAGAGGTGGTCTCTGGATTTAAGTTTTTTTAGGATGTCTCCTGACAGCCAAGGGTTACTGAGTAATTTAACTTTATGTTTTTTGAGGGGGGCAAATTTATTACAGGCTTCATTGAAAATGTGAATAAATTGCTCCAGTGCAGTATTAGTATCTGCTGCCTTGAAGATGGGGGACCAGTCCTGCAGACTGAGGTGCAATTTGAGGTGGGGTAGCTGAACACTGTGTAGGACTCTGCTGGTGATGATTTTTGGAGGGGACTTATATAATTTGTTTGACCAGGTACAGCTGATGGGAGAGTGGTCACTGAGTGAGTCAGGAAGGACTGAGGTTTTCGTGATCCGAGAGGGGTGGTTGGTTAGGATCCAGTTAAGTAGGGTGCAGGTCCCAGTTCTGTAGTTCTTTCTGGTTGCATAGTCAACCATTTGAGTCAGGTTAGTTGATATAATGGAGTCCTTAAATGTCCCACCTTCAGCTGAGAGCCAATTAATGTTAAAGTCACCAAGAAGGATGATTTCGGAGTCCAATGGGTGGGATTTGACAAAGTCAAGGACAGCGGTTAGACCAGGTCCCTGTTCCTTAGGAGGTATGTAAACAGTGACAACTGTGAGGGCCTTATTGTGGGTGTCTAATAGGAGTCTGATGGGAAGAATCTGATCAGGTGTTGCTGGAAGTTTGAAATCAATGGGGTGTCCTCGGAAAGTGTCTTTCACATATAAGGCACACCCTCCACCTCTTTTGGACCTACGATCAACTCAGAAGACATTGTAGCCAGGAAGGGTGATTGCCTGGTCAGGAATCTTTGGGGTGAGCCAAGTTTAGACTACTGACAGAATATCCGGGTTGTGTTGGGTGGTAAAGGCTTGCAGTGCATCAAGCTTAGGAAGTAAACTGCAAATGTTCAGGCACATGATTGAGAGAGTGCTTGCTGGTTTGTTTTGGTTGGAGGTGTTTGGTCTGGGGTTAGGGTGAACAGTCCCTGATAGCAGCAAGAGGATGAGCACAAGTTTCAGGGTGCAAAGGTGGAGTTCAGTCAGAGAGAGGTTGTGTTTCTTTTTTGAACAGTAATATGCCAGGTGGTAATGTCAAAAATGCAGCATTGGAATAGTTGTATGCAATGTAGCTAGATGTGCCCAAGGCTCACTTATGAGCAGGGACAGATCAATTTTGGTGGTGTGCCTCCAGGGGGAGAATTTGCCCCATTGCCAAATGATGTAAAATAATCAAATCCACAGGAAAATGGCCAGTAAACTGTTTGATCTACAGTAACAAGACAAAGGATGTGTTAAATTCCTGGAACATGGGCTGGGGCATATGCAGGAAGTTAATACCCTTTGTCAGTGTCTTCCCTTTGTTTAAATAGTTGTGAATGGTTCTCAAAGGCATACAGTTCCCTTTAGCAACAAGGTAGATGGAAATGTGGATTCAGTTTGCACTCCCCAGGTCAGAGCTAGTAGAATTTCTTAGCTGTACTTACTTTGATTGTGATGGCTTCCAAAAAGGTTGATTTATAATGAGGATCCCAATATCTGCTGGTGATGTTTTCCAGTTTCTTAGTCCAGGAAACTTTCATATATCACATATCCAAGAATGGTCTAGTTCCTCCAAGACAAAACACATGAAAATCCACAAAGACTGCACCTTGAGAATAGAAAATAGATTCTAGAGGGGCATGAATCCACTGAAATAACCTCCTCAAACTGTTAAGTGACCAGTAGCTAGAACAAAAATGTAAAAGCAGCTGATAGCCCAACTCCTCTGGCAAAATCAATAAATTAAAAAGGACAGAGAGCGAGGGTGACAGAGAGAGGAAAATGTAAATTCAGGTAAATTCATTCCACACAGTAACACTTCCTCTCAACTCCAACCTGAATCATACTCTCATTTAACAAAATGGATAGCTTTGTACTGGAAGCAGGGGAGGCCCAATCAGCAACAACTAGAAGTTATGCTGACAGAGGTCATTTGAACAAAGCATGCTAAACCCTTGGTATCACTTCATAATCATGATGGATTTCATTGATAGGAAAAAAAAAACACTGTTTTACATCATCTGCCTCTCAACCTGTCAGGATACAATTTGATGGAGTTGTGTATACCTGTTGAGATCCATGGCTTGGAAGTCAGAATATGAATATAAATATATATATAAATGTTTGCCTGTTACTGCATTGTTCAAACAAATAAAGTAAATGTGCAAACATGTCCCCACTGTAGCACTCATGAATTTCACTTATGTTTTTCACAGATGATCAGGACTTGTTTTGTGGTAACTGCAGACATGAAAACGAGTGTTTTATTGAGCTTGTGAGTTATTCAGCTGATGTGGTAAAGTTATTGTACTCGTGTAAAATGCCAATGCCCAATGCAGATTTTTTGTCAGACATGGACAGCATTTCTCATCAAAGACTCATTGCACCATGCAGATTAATAGCATATAAAATCAACTTATTCAATTGGAAGTAAACATAACAGAACTAAGATGTTTTTGTAGTAGAAGATTTTTTTTTATTTTCAGATGAACAGTATAAAGGCATGGGATGCAGAGCTGTTCTTTAAGTCCCCCCTTTTTTTACTAATTACATAGTTGGGGGCATTGGGGATCAGAGACAGTTTGAGAACCAGGGAAAGTCTTTTTTTAATATCTGGTTGGCCAACATTTGGGATGGGGGGTGGGGCTGCTGGAGTACCGTGGGAATTTTATTTTGTTTTTAAATTACACAGTTGGGGCAGTGGTTTTAGAATACCAGGTAAAGTGTACAGCAAATTCCACTGTATTGGCAACATAACCACTGGTGCCTTTGCTTCCCTACACCATGTTGCAAGCTTTGCCATTATCTCCCCACATAACTATTAAAGAGCAGTTCTGTATTATGGATATGTTTAAAACACACATGCACAGTGGGTATGTTGTCTTTATATAAAGTTTGACCCTAATCATTCATGTAATCATTGTTTTTGTCTTTTTCTCTGTTATTGCCAAGTGGAACTGATGTCCTGTTCATGAAAAACTGAGATGGATGCCTAAACCAAAAGTTATGTTTATAGGGGTCATATGACACCAACACTTGCACAATATTTTACAATTAGAAATTGCCTATATTTATATGTACTCATACAGTAAATATCATGGTTTGTTACTAGATCTGATCACTGTGGTTTTGATCCCCAATAGCATTGTGTGCCAGCACAGCTCCATCACTAACACATATCAGATAAGGCTGCGATCATGAATCTATCTAAATTTTTTAGTAACAACAAGCCACAGTATTTACTATACTAGCACATACAAATACAGGCAATAGCTAACTATAAAATATTGTATACTGGGGAGATTTAAACAGATAAAGAATATGTTTAAAATATTGCAACACTTTTGCCACTACCACTTTGGTCCCTTTATAATTGGGTTTGGGGTAATTAGTACAGAGAAAGTATGAAATAAATGTATGACTTTCCATCTCCATAACCAATGTGCATTAAAGAACTGCCTGGATATATTTCTTTTTAAATAGATAAACAATGGAGATAATTGAAATATTCTTTGGTTGTTAATTTATGTGAAGTGCAACTTGTCACTCTTTCATGTCTGTATTTCAGAGGCCATATTTAGCATGCAGAAAAAATTTAAATAGACAATCTTTATGAATTTCTAGTACAGTTTAGATCTATAGACACACAATTACTTGCAAACCTCGTCCACCCACTCTCACACCAACAGCCCATTCACAACCTTCAAGACCAAGTTCAGATCTCAAGGAGGGGTGCAGCACTGCAATCAGATGGGAAAAATTATGTGTCTTTGCACTTGTACTGTATATTGCCATCCTGTACAGTTGAGATCCACAGTGCCAGTACTCCAAGCAAAAGAGAAATGTGTGTGTGTGTGTGTGTGTGTGTGTTGGGGGAAGGATTGCATTAAATATAGAAACAGTCCTTCCCTGTGCCAGAATTAACACCTTTTAATGTTGTAAATTGATGGCATTATACAAGAATTAATGACTTTTAGTTCTTTAAATCTCTATGGGCTAAGAACACAGACAGAAAAGCCAACAGCAGACACCCACTGGAGACAGAGAGAGAAAGAAAGAAAGAGAGTGAGAGTGAGAGAGAGAGAGGAATGGAGCCATGAGGGATGGTGTGGGGGAGACTATGATCTGATTTTGAAACCCGACTTCTGCTTTTTCTTGCATGTAGTTTGGGGGTGTTTTGTTCTGGATTGAGGGAAGGGCTCCAGCTTGATTATTTTTTTTTTCTATATTTCACATGCTAACCAGTTCTGACAAAGTTTCTGAGACTGTAGGACTCCAAGAATACTGCTCAAAGATTGTTTTGAGATTATATAACCTCCATTGTGAGCTACTGTATTAAATCATTTGCATGGCTAACCTGATCAAGACAGTATGGCATCTGAAAGCTAATGGGATCATTTAATGATCATTTTACTGGTGGTGCTGTGAAGTCCTGGGTCCTGTCAGTAAAGAATGGAGGAATTTTATCATGTAAAAAGTAGATCACTAAAATATCTGAAGGAGATAGCTCATAGCATATCTTCATGATGATGACTGATGACTATGCAGTTGTTTATTTTAGTTGGGCTCCCAGTCGCTAGATTGCTTGATTGTGAAACTTTATTTGGCAGATCCTTCTTAAAATGAAAATACAGTGATTATCAGGGATTCGAACTGGGGAGAAAAATCACTTATAAAACAAGCATGTACTAGATTGTCACAAACTGTATACTAGAGTTGAAATATAAAATAAATATACTGGCAAGCATACAGTAAACTGGTCTAAAACACTGTGCCATCTGCTGGTGAGTCAAAACAAGGACAGTAATCACCCTGGAATGACTGGTGATTACCATCTTCTGAAAAAGTGAGGAACTGCATTAAGCACATTCTGTAGTGCCACATTCAACACTGTCTTGCCACTGCCTTACCTCTCTGCTAGTTCATTACCGAGTGTCATGATGAGGTACCACCAAAATACCGACCAGCATACTGGGGTACCGTTAAACTTTTCTATAACAAACACAGGACCTGATTCTAGAAAGAATACGCCACAGTGCAATGCAGGTGTGCCATGTAAAATGGCGCAAGTCACAAATACTACAAGCACATGCAACACACACAATTCTGCAATGCGACATAATGCAACTAAGTATGCCAAATGTGACTTACACTGCAGTTGCTACATACCCGCAGGTACGCCAATGCGTAACTGAACATACGCCAAGAAAATGGAAGAGATACACCAGGGTGAGATTCTAGAAACTGCAGTGCCACAACTTTCACCAAGACCATCTGGTGTAACATACATCAGGTGGGAGCAGGTGCAACTTACACAGTATATAAAGGAGCACAGACAGGCATGCTGGAGACACAGCAGCACAGCACTGTGACAGAGAGAGAGAGAGAGAGAGAGAGAAGAGAGACAAAATGGAAGGACCAGTAGCAATGCTAGGTGTGCTACTACTGGAGTGCTGGGACAGGCATAGGAGGTGACATAATGCCTGGAATCAGGGGAGCAGGCAGCAACCAGGACAGCACAGAACTGGCAGACACCATGCACCACGGCTGCACATGGTGAGGAAGACATACCAGAACCTGATGGAGGAACAGTGCATTGCATGCTACCAACTTCCCCAGGCCATCATAGAGGGGACATGGATGACCTCCATGCAGACCTGCAGAGTGCCACCCACAGGGGGAAGCCAGTCCCTGTGGAGGTGAAGGTAACAGCAGCACTATGCTTCCTGGCAACAGAGACATTCCAAACACCAACAGTGACACTGTGGGACTATCACAGCCGGCCACATCCAGGTGCCTACACCAGTTCATAAATGCCATGGTGGCCCCACATTGACCAGTACATCACCTTCCCCAAGGAAGCACAACAGCAGCAGGCAGTAATGCAAGGCTTCTACACCATCACCCAGTTCCCATGTGTAATGGGTGCAATAGACTGCACCCATGTCACCATATGGGCACCATCAGTCAATGGGGATGTGTATATGAATCATAAGGGCCACCACTTCATGAACATGCAGGTGGTGTGTGACAGTCATGACTGCATACTGGATGTGGTTGCCCAGTACCCTGGTTCTACGCATGATGCCTACATCCTACACAACAGTGCGCTACATGAGGGCTACCAGAGGGGCCAGCTCATGGGAGGATGGCTAGTAAGTAAGTGAACACAGCACAGAGCACTGCATACCTGAACACCTGCACATCATGAACATAGACTACAGAGACTGATGATGTACCATCTATCCAACAGAGGACAGCAGGCATCTACAGCTGCCATGGGCGATGACACCACTACACCACACATGCAGAGCAGCACAAACTCGATACAACAAGGCACACAGCCAGACCAGGAGCATCAGTGAGTGCACCTTTGGTGTCCTGAAGGCATGATTCTGGTGCAATGATAGATCATTGGGATCTCTACAGTACATTCCAGAGACAACCTGCAAGATATTTCTTTGTGCAGTACTTCACAACATTGCCATGCAACACCATGTGCCACCACCGGACCAGCTGGAGGACGTAGATGAGGAGGTCCAGGAGTGGAATGGCAGGGCACACAGACATGAGAGACACCACCAGACAGATGTAGCACTAGCACAGGCAGGCCAAACGTGCATGACACAACCTGACAGAGAGGCACTTCGCCTGAGAGATACCATGGAACCACAGTGACAGCCACCAAATGCCAGGCGGAGATGTCCTACAAAACAATACATGGGCATGCCACCTGGTACAGTTCACAGGCCATGGTGACACTGGATGATGGCAACAGGTCCTGTGGAATGTGACCACATTGGGCAGTGCACACACAGCAGTGGACATGGTACAGTGGGGGAACTGAGATACAGTATGAAGTAATGTAAGAAGACCATCACAACAGGTAGGTGGTGATAGGCACAGCACAGTCTGCTGGGGGGGAATGGCCATGCAGAGGGCAGTACAGTATACCCCTGGTGCCACACCACAAGGCACACAGTAGGGTAAGTCAATGGGCAGGGGCAGGCAGCACACTATTTGGGCACAAGCCTGTGAGGTCTGCAGACAAATGGCACAACCAGTAGACACTGACACACATGAACAGGGCAGAACTGATGCCATGCAGTGGGACATGTATGCAGCACACAGCAACACACCATGGGAGACATGACAGACAAATTGTGTGAGCAATGCAGGCACACAGTTACAGTGTGACACGGGGGACAAAGGACGCATGGAGGCCACAGGCATGATGCTGGGACAATGGTGACACCAGGCCAAATGCCCCTGCCATGGCCTCTGATACATATAAACAGTGCAACCACAACTGGGACACAGCACTGGGTGGCACAGACCTGTAGACATATGGTGAGACACACCAGTGCTCATGCCAGTGGTGCCACCCACAGGGAACAATGGTTCCCCAAGGTGGAAGGGTGCAGCACAGGCACTGTGCCATCACAAAGCTGGGAAATACAATGTGAGGTGGCATGGATGCCATAACATGCACAGTGACCTGCAGCACACTGGACACCATGCAGATGTGGCCAGTGAACAGTGCCATGGGCTGTGAGCAGTGCAACTGGCACACTGACCAGATGCACAGTGAGCAAACACTGGGGACAGCAGGCATCACCACCAGTGAGCACTCATGTGCATGGTGACACACACTCACACGGCCATGCACACCTGGAACAGACACACAGATACAGTGATGAAGGTAAACAGTTTAATGCAAAAGAACAGCAGCAGGGATACATATAAACCATGAAACACAAACATAGGGGAAAGGGGAAGGGTCTGAACAACAGGCAGTGGTACACAGGAAAACATAACAAAGTTCCCACACCCAACCAGCAACCCACAACAACCCAAAATGCCCACCCGCACCCACAAACAACAGAACACTGGTCCCCACAACAACAACCCAATCCCACCCAGAACAATGAACACAAACATATAGAAATGCCCACCCAAATGTAAACCACCACACCCATAAGTACAAACCCACCCAAACAAGACAACCACCCCATATACATACCCACCCACAGACACAGTTCCACCCATGGAAGTAATGTGCAGACCCACAGTCACTAGGTCCCCCAGAGTTCAGACAACAGGGTGCCCACCCATCCACGGAGGTGCCCAATATCCTGCAGAATTACTGATACAAGGCCACAAGGCACTCCCAATCCAGGCCCCCCTGCACAGGAACAGCACCATGGTCTCCAGTCATGACATCATCAGCCCCCACACTGCTGCCACTGCATGACATCCTGTGGCTGTGGTCCAGGGTCCCTTGCCACAGGTGCATCAACACATGGTGCAGTGTCAGGTGGTGGAGCACTCTCGGTTGCTTGTACTGCATCAGCACCCTGCCACAGTTCCTGACAGTGAAGCAGCCATGGTCTGGTCCTCCGCCACTGCAATATTGCCCTCTGTAGCCAGAACGGGGGCAGGCTGTGTGACAGACCCCTGGCACCCAACATCTGTGGGGTCTGTTGGTACCGCCTCTGGTGCTCTGGTACCCATGTCTTCAGCAGACACCACAGGCAAGAAGGAGGAGGAGGAGACAGAGAAGGTCAGTGGAAGGACCCTGGCCCTCCACTGCCTGTGCTGTGTTCACCTCTGGTACTCCACGGCACTGGTGGCCTTGACCTCCACCATTACCCTCAGCAGGGCCCTCTGCCATTGTGAAAGTTGTCTATGGACACCTGTAGGGATGCAAGGGATGCAGCCAGTGCTGGCCCCAGTCAGGTGGCACATACACATAGGTAATGTAAGAGTGCAGCATGAGTCACCATGTGGCTGTCTGCCATGGCCACCGCACAAGGGGACCACTGCATGCACTTACCAGACCTCCAGTGAAGTGCCTCCTGCCTGAGGCTGCAGATGTGGTCCTGCTGCACACCCTGGGATGTGCCAGTCAAACCTGTGGGGTGTGGGGACAGGTAAGTGTGTGTGTGGCTCAATACACCATGGCTAACATGCCAGCACTGCCCCAACAGATGAACAGCCATAGGTATACATACCTGCACCCATGTCTTGTCCAGACTGCATGTCTGCATCCCTGTGCCATGCCATGCTGATCATGCAGTGCAGGATCCCAGGGCTCCATCTGTGTCAGGTCCTGCCAGTGGTGCGTAAGCTGGTGCACAGCCCAGTGAGTGCCACTGGTCTCCGCCATGCATGCACAGATGACATGTCAACATGTCATGCATGCTCCCACTCCACAGCAGTGTCTCCTGCACCCAGATGGCAGTAGCATCCTGTCCCATGGCTGCACACAGTTGACCAGCATGGCAGTCTTTGGTGGCATGAAGTTAGGCGTCTGCCCACTGAGGCTGAGTGAGGACCCTGAGGACATGTCAGCTCACCGGTGTGAGACCTGCATGGGGAAGGAATGGCACACAGGTCACTACACAATGCCTCTGTGGATGTGTTGACATCCCTCACCCCCCATGTGTAACACTGGCATTTGGCCATTGTGCATGGGACCAGGTCAGGGTCACAGGAATACAACCACAGGCCCCCACCACAGGTGGTGCACCATGCACCATCAACATGCACAGCAGGAAGTGTAGACAGGCTGAGCAGTGCCATGCAGGTGGACAGGCATGCAGCACTGCACACTGTGCCCACAGTGCACCAACAGACCACCTGTCCCCTGCAGAGGCATGACACAGCCTGACCCTGCACAGTGTGGGCATGGGCGTGAATCACCACATGCAGCCCCGCCACACATCTGCACCACCACCCCCACATGGAGTATCATGTGGCCTCATCCAGCATGCTCCCATGGGGAAGTCCCATGGTCAACCGTGGCTGACACAAAGTTGAATGACAGATACCTACCTGGACTGTGCACTGCAGTGACAGGAGTGGGTGGCACTGATGGATCTAGTGGCACACCTGGATGGAGAAAGAGCAGGGCATCATTAGTCAGTGGCACATACAGTGACCACCACAGCTGCAGTGGTGTGGCAGCATGCTCCTACCTGGTCCCATGCGGTGGTGTTGTATCCTACACAGGGGACAGTGAACAACGTCAGGTACACAATGCTGTACACGCAGTGGAACAGTGCATGCCGTGCAATGGCTAATACTCACCTAAGACCCGTTCATGTCCATTGTGGTGCTACAGAGGGAATGGACATGGGCTAGTACACCACTCTATGTGCCACTGTGGCCTGCTGCCTGTGGGTGCTGCATACCCCCAATCAGTCACCAACCCACAGGTATGTCCCTGAACATGGCCCAGGACTATCCCCAGGTCATCCTGCTGTGACAGACCCAGCACAGGGGGATGATGATGGGAATATGCCTGCAATGACAGCAGGTGGCATTGCAAACAGGCAGCCATTGTGTACCTGACAAGCATACCATGTAGGATGTGGTACAGGGACAGTGGTACACAGCCTGCCATACAGGCAGCTGTGCACATGTGTGTCAGTTGCTGACAATGGGCTGTGTTGGTCCTCCCATGCACTGTCTGAAGGGATGTGTGGCAACACCTGCCCTGAGAGGCATGGGACATCTGGGATATGGGCAGCGATGTGCTGCACACAGGCATGTAGTTTAGTTTAGTTTATTAGTCTAGGAATTAATACCTTTGAGCCAGGGCTCTTTTACAAAGGTTCCACATCATAAAGAACATTTAACAAAGCACGATACACATTACAGGTAAAACCAGACAGGAAAGTTACATCATAAATTTGCTATTAACAGTTTAAGGCAGTAATGTTTTTAAGTTTCATAGAAAAACAAGCTATAACAGGTTCAAGCCAGTAGACAATTTCGAGGTTAAGGAAACTTCCAGGGAGAGGGTGATCATTAGGAGCCAAAAGGAGGCTAGAGAGAAGGGAAAGGTGGTGAGCGGGAGAGTAAGTGAGAGGGGACAGGAAAAAAGGGGGGGAGTGAGTTTGGGTGGGAGACAGGAAGTAGTAGAGGTACCAGAGGGTTCATTAGTCAGGGAGGAAGAGGCCTCAGATGTGAGGATGGACATGAGGAGTACTCATGAAAGAACTGGAAGGGGACAGATCAGTTGTGTTCCAGGACAGTAGCTGCTGCTGGTGTTTTCACAGGGTTCTTGTGGATTTTACTTGGTAGGTTAGTTCTTTTCTTTCTTACTTCTAAGGGGTTAGCAGGGTATTGTTTTGGGGGATGCTGGATGTTTGTAAACTGATTTGGTGGCTGTAAGTTGGGCTCTTTTTGTGGATGTTTCACTGTGTAACAGGCTGCGCTGGTAGAGGCCTATTTCTTCTGATTTAAAACCTATTTGGTGGGATTTGCTTGGGCCTGGTTCTTTAGCTGCAGGGCTTGGAGGAGACACAGGGCTGATACACTCTCTCTGTCAGGTGTCACCCAGACCGCCCTCCCCACCCTCCCTCCCCAGAAGTCTGCAAATTTATAGGGGAACACCTGCCCTGCAATTGGAGGAAAAGGCTGCAGGTGCAGCTCATGTAGTTCAAGCCACTGGGGGTTGGATTTAAAGGCTGGGAGAGAGGAGCTTAGGGAGTTGTTCATTTCCCTTATAAGTTAATGTGTTGTACTGCACCTAGTAACAGAGTTACTGGTGTACAGTGGGACTGTCTCTAAGATTAGTGGGTGACCTGATTAGGCAGTAGGGGTATCTTGGACTAGGGGGGAACCTGGTGGCTCACCCAAGGAAACCTATTTGGAAGGGGATGGAACCACACATCATTAGGGCCGGCATCTTTGGGAGGGTGGTGGGGTGCACAGGGTGTGGAGCAGCCATGATACTGGACTGGGCTTGGAAGTTTGGTGATTGCCCAGTGTGCTACCAGCTAGCACAGCTTAGGGAGGAGGTTGCGGGGATGAGGAGAAAGCTGGGGGAAGGGGGTGGTATGGTTGGGAGGCTGAAATCTCCACAGGGTTGCACCAAGCACTGGGGTGGGGGTATAGGAAAGGAGTGCAGGAGAATACTCAGAGGTCACATAGGGACCCTGGCAGAGGGTCAAAGGACACTACCAAGGAAGCAGGCAGGTAACTGGGGACCCTCACAAAGGGGATGGAGGGACAACATTCTCAGGGAAGTAGGCAGATGGCCAGTGCTGGACAGAAGGAAGCAAGGCGGGAGGTGGATCAGACCTTATACTCAGTAACAGCTTCAATTCTCTTCTTCTGCTCAAGGATGAGGGGTGATGTAGCCGACAGAGGTGGTTAGAGAGCGGAAAGGGTGTGGAAGTGGGAGGCGGAGGCAGGGCCAGATAGCAGGAAGAACAGGGGGACCTGGAATGCAGGAGAATGGGGAGCAGTGAATCAGAGCAGGAGGGGCAGGGGAAGAGGAGGAAAGCACAAGGAGAAGGACCAGTTGGGAGGAAAGGTAAAGGAGAAGGACCAGAAGTACAAGGAGGATTCAGTAAAGGAGCTGAGGGTTTAGGCCAGGGGAGCACGACGAGCAGGAGGAACTAAATGGAGACAGGAAGGAAGGAGGATGAGTCAGGCTGGTTTGCAGATGGGAGAAGGACCAGTTGCGAGAGGAGGGGAATTAGCAAGGTACAGAAGGATACTCAGGAGGAGGAGAGGCATAGGATTGGAGGGGAGGGAGTGGCCATGGTAAATAAGGAGGGGGTGGCATGTGGCACCCAGATAGGGGGAGGAACAAGGAGCCAGCTGGGTGGAGGGGCTGGTAGAAAGGATGAGGGACATGGAAGGGGGAATGGAGGAAAAGGAGTGGTCAGAGTGCTCCTGCTGGGGGATTCTATGATCAGGGGTATCAAATGGGATAGGGAGGGAGAAGCCTGGCCAGTTAGAACAAGATGCTTCCCTGGACTAACAGTGCACAGGGCTAAGCACGAGGTATATCAGCTGGCAAAGGACTGTGGGGGTTCCCCAGACATACTGGTCCACCTGGGTACAAATGACATTGAGGGAAATAGCGAGCTAGAGATACAGGCAAGATTCAGGGAGCTCGCCAGGGTCTGTCATGACATAGGATGCACAGTTTCCTTCTCAGAAATCCTTCCAGTGCCAAGGGCTAGTGGGGAACACAAAAGGAAAATTAGGGAGATAAACCAGTGGCTCAGGGAGTGGTGTGAGGCCAGAGGGTATGGGTTGATGGGGGATTGGGGGGAGACCTGGGAGGATAAGGAGCTGTATGCTAGAGATAGACTACATCTCAATTTGGAGGGAAGGGGAATCCTTAAGTTGAAAATAGAGGAGTTCATTGGTGAAAAGTGGGGTTTAAACTTGTGAAGGGGGGTGGGATGGGAGAAAAAGGCTGTCAGGGGTGCCGATAAAGGATGGACTCTGTCTCCACCCCCTGGGGACCAGGAGGATTGCAGGAAAGGCCAACTGGCAAAGTGCAGACCAGGAGAAACAGAATCCATGGGAACATGAGCAGGGGAAATGGAACTATAAGGAAAGGGTGGAAGGTAGTCCTGCTAAATGCCAGAGCTTGGGCAATAAAATGCCTGAGCTCCAGGTGATGTTAACTGAGGGAGCAGTGGATGTGGCAGCGGTCACTGAGACTTGGGCCACTGCAAGACATGACTGGGACCTGAACCTGGAGGGTTACACTATGTTCAGGAAGGACAGGGGAGGGAAGGGAGGAGGGTAGCAATGATAGTCAAAACTGCATTGGCATAGGGGAGTATGGGAGGCGGAGGGAACCGTGGAGGCGATTTGGGTACCTTGATAACAAGGGGGGGCAAGAGAGTAAAATAGGAGTGGTATAGACCCCTGCCTGGCGGAGGAGCTGGAGGACAGTCTGGTGGCAGATGTTAGGAGACACTGCAGACTGGGCAGAGGAAAGGTGGTGGTGTTAGGGGACTTAAACATGCCAGGAACAGACTGGGAGACTATGACATCCTCTGTGACCAGGAACAGAGGTTGTGTGTATCTTTCAAGACACGTTCCTAACTCAGCAGGTGAGGGAACCGACCAGGGAAGCACGGGTACTGGATGTGGTCCTGGCAGACAGTGACCAGATTGGGGGCCTGGAGGTAAGGGACCCATTGGCGGGGAGTGACCATGCCACGGTCTGGTTCTGCCTGGACCTGGGAGGGGTAGAAGGCTGCACAAAGACGGAAGTAACTGACTTCAGGGGGTGGATTTTAAGGAAATGGGAAGGATCCTTAAGGAGCATTTGGATGGGATTGGGTCAGACATGGACGCTGATAGTAGGTGGGAAATCATCAGGAGAGGGTGCAGGATGCTCACCAGCACCTGTGCAAAGAGTAAGACGAAAATGCGGTAGGGCCCAAAACCCTGTTGGTGGACCAGGAGGTCCAGGAGGTGGTGTGGGAAAGAAAGCAGCCTATAAGAAATTCAAGTGCTCAAGGAGTGAAAGGGATCCAAGGGAGTGCGAGCTGATGGCTAGAAGGGCCACTAGAGTGGTGAGGGTGGCTAAGGCAAGGAAGGAGCAGAACCTGGCCAGGGAAATTAGGAGAGGGAAAAAGGGGTTCTTTAGATACATTGGGAAAGACGAAGGGTGAAGGGGCAGATTAGCAGGATTAAATCAGGAGAGATGGGCACAAGACCGGGGAGCAGGCTGAGGTACTAAATGAGTACTTCACCTCAGTTTTCACCAGGGAAAATGGGATGCTGCATCATGCATGGGAGGAGACAGAAATAATGAGGAGGGGGACCTTACCGATCAGCAGGTCTGGGAGGGGGCATCACTGGCAGGTGGGGAGGGCTAAGCAGGAGAAGAGGTACCAGAAGTGGAAATCACAGCAGAGAGTGAGGAAGCCCTCAGCCCTTAATGCAGAAAGCACCGGGCTGGATAAATTACATCCTAGAGTGCTGAAGGAACTTGCAGATATCCTGGCGAAACCCCTGGCAGAGCTTTTCACCATATCTCTAAGGACAGGGTGGGTGCCCCAAGACTGGAAGGTGGCGCATGTAGTGCCTATCCACAAGGGGGGATCAAGGGAGCTGGCAGGGAACTACAGGCCTGTCAGCCTGACATCGGTGGTGGGCAAGGTGATGGAGGGCATTGTCAAGGAGAGGCTGGGGGGGACCTGGATAAGGCAGGGTGCCTGGACGATAGACAGCATGTATTCATCCCGGGGAAATCGTGTCAGACAAACCTGGTGGAGTTCTATGACTGGGTGACAAGTGCCTTGGACCTGGGTAGACCAGTGGATGTCCTCTTTCTAGACTTCAGCAAGGCATTTGACTCTGTTCCTCACATGGGCCTGTTGGATAAGCTAGGAGAAATGGGGTGAAACCAGATGATCAGATGGATAGGCAATTGGCTCCAGGACCGGACCCAGAGGGTCGTAGTTGGTGGGATAGTCTCATCCCCAAGGAGGGTCATTAGTGGGGTCCCACAGGGATCAGTCTTGGGCCCTTCTGTTCAACGCCTACGTATCTGACATAAGGACAGGAATCAGGAGTGAGATGAGTCTCTTTGCAGATGACCAAACTGGGCGGTGGTGGATGGGAAGGAGGGAGGGTGGCCCTGCAGAGGGACCTGGAGGCTCTGGAAGATGGTCTAGAAAGTGGAAGCTGAGGGTACAATGCAGGAAATGCAAGGTACTCCACCTGGGGCCAGAAACCCAGGCCAAGTGTACACCCTGGGGATACTACAAGTCTCAACCAGCTGAGAGGGACCTGGGGGTGGTGGTGGATGTCAAGATGAACAACTCTGAGACTTGTAGGAGGGCAGCAGCCAAGGCCAACAGGATGCTGGGATGCATCGCTAGGGGATCACCTCCAGAAGGAGGGAAGTGATACTCCCTCTGTATAACTGCTTGGTGAGGCTGCACCTGGAGTACTGCATGCAGTTTTGGAGGCCACCTTAAGAGGGACATTAACCTCCTGGAGAGGGTCCAGAGGAGGGCAACCAAAATGATTTGGGGCTTGGAGGACCGGACCTATGAGGAGAGGCTCGAAGAGCTAAATATGTACACATTGGACGAGAGAAAGGACCGGGGGGACATGATAGAGGTCTTCAGGTACATGAAGAGGGTAAATAGGGGAGGAACAGTCAGGGTGCTTTGAAGGAAGGAGGAAGGGACCACTAGAGGGCATGGGTGGAAGCTGGAGGGG
This sequence comes from Neoceratodus forsteri, assembly GCA_016271365.2. Taxonomy (NCBI): domain Eukaryota; kingdom Metazoa; phylum Chordata; order Ceratodontiformes; family Ceratodontidae; genus Neoceratodus; species Neoceratodus forsteri. Next base: position 880,230,654 of record CM028129.1, read on the forward strand.
GGAAGATTCAGGGGAGAAAGGAGGAGGTGCTACTTCACTGAGAGGGTGGTGGAGCCATGGAATGCACTACCTAGGGGGCTGGTGGAGGCAGAGACAGTGGAGGGGTTCAAGAGGGGTGGACAGGTACAGGGGAAGGGTTCAGGAAGCAAAATCCAATGCAGCAAGAATATCCGGAACTGGGAAGGGAGAAGCCAGAGAAGGTGAAGGGGACAGCAAGGTCAGCACCCAGGGTGGGGGCTGACCAAACGAGCAGACACGAAAGACCGTTAGGCCTATTCTGCTGGCATTTTAGTATGTTAGTAGTAGTCTTTATCTAGCGCAATCACAGTTGCTAGTGGTGGTGAGGTGGGCATAGAGCATGGATTTGAAAGCATGGTGTATGTATGGTGATACATGGCCTAACCAACCATCAGGAACAGTAATGGCACACAGGCCAGCATGTGTTGCAGCCCACCAATGCACCAACGCAATCCCACCATATAGACATACAACACATATTCAGCGGCATAGTGACTATGATACAAGGCCATGACCCTGACTCTGAGGGGTGTACATGTCAGAGGCGTTGTGTGGGGATATGCATCGTCCTGGTGGTGCCCATGTCACAGCAAGCCAAGTACCACCTTGGGCATGGGTGTGGGTGGGCATGACCCATGTACACCATGGTGTACAAATGTATTGGAGTGGGGCTGCACAATGGTGCTGTTGTGTTTCCAATGTCCATGTATCCTATCAATGCCATCAGGCCCCCCCCATACCGTTAGGCCTAGTGGCCATTGCCATGATGATAGGTCACTGTTACTGTCTCTGCACCCCATGAACAGGTCAGTCATATAGCCCCTGCTGCTGTGTGAGAGCTCAGGGTGTACTGTAGTGCAACTGTGGTCAGCCATGCATGGGGGGGCAGCAGCCAGTGTCATATGCATACCTCATGACCGTACCACAGTATAAGGACCCATCCACAGCCTACAGCACAGAAGCACCCTGTTCTGCAACATATGGACCTGTCCCACAGTCAGTATTATCATTGGAATGCACACATCTACAGTAGACAATGACATAGCCAGAGTAATCACTTAATAACTGACCATGTGAACAGAACCACACACATTATGACAGTGGTCTGTGCCCCCTAGGCATTGATGTGCTTAGGTGTACCACCTGTTGTTCAGTAGTCCCACAATGTGATAGGCAGTGTTCCATGTCTGGGGACTGATGGATGAAGGGTATGGCCATGAAGAACAGTGTACTATACACACCAACTGGGGCATCAAATACCAACCTGGTGTACATGCCTACTTATCTGGCTGCAGCCCTGACCCTGGGCCTGCTACAGGATGGTGATACTGTGTGTGGCCTGACCTGAGCTGTAGGGGGGGACACACCCCTCAACTGTTATGTATTCTGCTTAGCACTATGATAGTCTTGCTCAAATGTACCCTTACACCACATTGGTGTACTGCTGTTCCTTAGAATATTAGAAGCATTGCAGAACTCACAAACTATTACTTAACTGACCTGAGTTGATACAAACATCCCTTATCACTAACAATGTGGGGCCCACTTTTGGTGGACAGAGTATTGTTCACAGTAAGGATGTACTACACAGTCTGGTCCATACCTCTCAACCTCCCTCATCACAAATCAGGGACAAGGTTTACCATGATCAGGGACTAATGACCAATATCAGGGACACATCTGTTACAATAGTAATAATAATTCCAGAAGCTGTGTACAACATGCTGGTAGGTGTGAATAGCATTATCTTAATGAGAACTAGACTGTAACACCTATGGCTGGCATTAAATTGTGATTCAAATCCCTACTCTGTAGTGACAGAAATGCAAAATATATGAGGGACAGAAGAAATATCTGAGGCAACATCAGGGACTTCCCTGAAATTCAGGGACAGTTGAGAGGTATGGTCTGGCCCTGTATTATGGAAAGTATGATGGCCAGTGCTATAGGTAGTAATGCTGAGAGGCTGAGAGGTATGTGGGGGTGGTCTGCTGTGGCCCAGTGCTCACCAGTCTGCTGTCTGTTCTTGTCCTGCTCTGCTTGGCTGTGGCACTGCTGTCTCCCCATACTGGACCTAGCACACCAGCTCCTAACCCTTTACTTGGTGTTATGGCCTAGCTACACCACATGGCTTGCAGCTGCACGTGGCACACGTACATGCCACACATGCATCGCAGATTGCATATGCGCAGTTGCGGCTTGTGTCACACTTGGTATCTGCGATGTGTGCTTGTGGCCTGTGATATTGATCTCGCAACTGCATTTGCCTGCTGTGGCATGCTACGCATCTGCGATATGAGTAGAGGGTGTTATGCATGTGCAACATGTGTGAAGGCATGGCTGTGTGTATGTGCCCATTGGTGGCCATTGGCAGGTTGCTGCCAACTAACATCAGTCCACCCACAGGGGTGGGACTGCATGGCACTGTGCATATCCATGGTATGGTGCTGGCACAGTCATTACACATGGGTACCCACCCTGCCAGCGGCAGGGCTGCATCTTCTGCAGAGGTGTGGGGGAGAGGTGGCACTGTGCCATGGGATGACTAACAGTGTGGGCCACTGCCAGAGTGCTTGTGATCCCATGAGTGCACTGCAGTTGTTGATGGCAAGGGGTGGGATGCATGCCTGTACAACACATTGTTAGCGAGACCACAGCCTGTCACACTGTGCAGTGCTGTCTGTGTGCCAGTTGTCACCACACTGTGCCATGCTGGCTGGCAACAATCACCACGGTACTGTGTGATGGCAATGACCTGGCACCTGTGTGCTGTGTGTGCTGCTCCATGTGGACATCAGTGGTGCGACACACACCACCCCATGGTGTAATCCACTGTGTGTTGCTGCCGGCACATGGCACGGCTGTGTGGCATGCACAGTGCCCGGTGCTGACACCTCACAGGGGATATGCCCATGTTGTGCCTGACACCTGTGTCACCTGTGCACAGCAGCGTGCTGTGCTCTCAAGCACCCCTGCTCAGCACCGCCAACCGCTGTGCTGTCTGTGGCCACACCTGGCAACACACCACCCTGGTGCACCCCTGGCCCTGGGTGTGGCACCAGTAGCACATAGAAACATAAAAGTTGACGGCAGATAAGGACCGCAAGGCTCATCCAGTCTGCCCATTTCTTTTTCTACCTTATAAATATGCCATCAGCCTTTGCTCTGTCAACGGCCAATCTATTCATACTCATCTGTATTGCTCCCTTATGCCTATCCCATGCCTGTTTGAAGCCCTGCACTGTAATCATATCCACCACTTCCTGAGGTAGGCTGTTCCATGCGTCCACTACCCTTTCTGTGAAAAAGAGCTTCCTCACATTACCACTTAATCATTCTCCCTCTAATCTCATACTGTGTCCTCTTGTCCTGCTGTTTTTCTTATATTGAAAGATGTTAGACTTTTTAACCTTGTTAATGCCCTTAAGGTGTTTGAATGTTTCGATCATATCACCTCTCTCCCTCCTTTGCTCTAGGGTATACATATTGAGCTCTGTTAATCTGTCCTCAAATGTTGTCTGATGCAGTCCCTGAACCATTTTGGTTGCCCTTCTCTGGACTGCCTCAATTTGGTTAATTTCCTCGTGAAGGTGTGGCCTCCAGGACTGCATGCAGTACTCCAGATGGGGCCCTAACCAGAGTCTTGTAAAGAGGGATTATTAATCCCTCTTACGACTTATGATACCTCTACTAATACATCCTATCATCCCCTTAGGCTTACCTACTGCTCTAGTGGTCTGCTTGGATGATTTAAGACATCTATGATGATGATGCCCAAGTCTCTTTCTTCCCTTGTGACTGCCAGCAACTCCCCTCCCAGCCTATAGGTGGCTTCAGGGTTTCTCTTCCCTATGTGCATGATCTTGCACTTCTTTGCATTAAACCCCAGTTGCTACTGTTCTGACCATTTTGCTAGTTTATCCAGATCTCTTCTCGTTCTGCCCACCCCATCTGGATCATCTACTCTGTTGCAGATTTTGGTGTCATCTGCAAATAGACAAACCTTACCCTCCAGTCCATCTTCAATGTCACTGAAGAAGATATTGAAGAGGCCTGGCCCCAGTACTGATCCCTGAGGTACCCCACTTGTGACTTGAATCTCTTCTGACTGTATACCATTTACTATCACTCTCTTTTTTTTCTGCCCATCAACCAGTTTGCCACCCAGTTGACCAACTTCTGACCCACCTGAGCCTACCCAGCTTATTAATCAATCATCTATGTGGAACAGTATCGAAAGCTTTGCTGTAGTCAAGGTAGGCGACATCAACTGCTCCCCCCTTGGTCCACCACTCTGGTTATCCAGTCAAAGAAATCTATGAGATTAGTTTGATAGGACCTTCCTTTTGTAAACCCATGCTGTCTTGGATCCTGTGCTCCTATGGATTCCAGGTGTTGCACTATCCTTTCCTTAAGGAGTGCCTCCATAATCTTGCCCACTACTGAGGTAAGACTGACTGGTCTATAGTTCCCTGCCTCCTCCCTGCTACCACTCTTGTGCAGCAGGATCACATGAGCCCTTCTCCAGTCTTCTGGGACCTCTCCTGTGCTCAGAGACTAACTAAGCAGTTCTGATAATGGCTCTGCTAGTTCCACCCTTAGCTCCTTTAGTACCCTGGGATATATGCCATCAGGTCTCATTGCCTTGTCCACCTTGAGCTTATCAAGCTCTGGTAGGACTCTTTCTTTTGTGAAGGGACTAGTGCTCACATACCTCCCCCTGTGTCCATGGTGCTGAGCTGTGGGCCCTGCCCTACCTTCTCTTCAGTAAATACTGAACAGAAGTATCTATTTAGGATAGATGTTTTTACATGGTCCTCCTCCTCACACACCCCCTTATCTCCTTTGATCTTAGCAATACCCACTTTGGACTTTCTCTTTCACTAATGTATCTATAGAAAGTCTTGTCACCTTCTTTTACTATTTGTGCTATTGTTTCCTCTGTTTGGGCCTTTGCCTGCCTTACCGCCTTCCCTGCTTCCCTTAGGGAAGATTGGTATGCCTCCCTATCTTCATCTCGCTGAATTCCCTTATTTTTTCTGAAGGCCAGCCTTTTGGCTCTAACCTTTTCTGCTACTGTTTTTGAGAAAAGTGGTTTCCTTCTTCTTTTGCACTTCCTTTTCTCTCTAACACAATGGGATGTTGCTTCAAGAATTGCATCCTTATTGCTTGTCCACTTTGCCTGTACCCCCTCACCTGTATTTCTTTTTGCCAGGGCTAACTTAACTCTGTTGGCCATCTTATCAAAGTCAGCTCCTCTGAAGTCCCATATTTTTGCCTTGGAATGGGATGATTTAGTTGTAGTGGCCAAATTGAACCATACCATGTGATGGTCACTGGCCCCCAGGTGACCTTCTACCTGGAGATATGTGATCCTTTTCCTGTTAGTCAGTACTAGATCTAGGATAGCCCAGTCTCTTGTGGGTTGTTGTACCAGTTGTTTCAGGCTCTCCCCCTGCAGGGAATCCACCATGTGTCTAGTTCTGGCAGATGTTCCTGCTGGTATTGACCAATCTGTATCTGGCATGTTGAAGTCTCCCATTATCAGAACTTCCCCTTTAGCTGTCATGTTTTGTATATCTTCTAACAGTAATGTGTCTATGCACTCCCCCTGGTCTGGGGGCCTGTAGACAACCCCAGTTCTTAAGGCTGTCCCATTTTCTGTTTGCATGATGACCCACAGTTCTTCTGGCTCCTTATGTGTATTCTGAATATCTGTAGCTTTGATACTTTCATTGACATACAAGGCCACTCCACCCCTGCCCCCCCCCCTTTTGCACCTCAGTGTCTTCTGAACAGTACATAGCCAGGTACTGAAGTCTCCCAAGTGTGGTTACTGGTAATCCACGTCTCGCTAATTGCTACTATGTCTAGTTTAGCCTTTGTCATTATTGCCTGCAGGTCTGGGATCGTGTTTCCCAGACTGTGAGCATTTGTGTACATGATTTTCCATTGGCCAGATGTTGGTACATTAGTTGTTGGGTGAGGTCTGGCATTTCCCCTGTGTGTTAAGCCCAGGCCACAGTCATGACCTGTGGCTGTGCCAGACATTGCTGCTGTCCTGATGTAGTAACACAATACACATGCCATGTGGCCTGCCTGGACTTCCTCTCTGGGCATGCCTCTGCCTGCAGCATCTCTGCCACCACTGGCCATTGTGGTACCCCTCCCATGGCCCCCGCATGCTGTGGCATGTGCCACCCTGGTGTTCAGCTGTACCCCATGCACCAGTCCCTATGGACAACAGCTGGTCTCTGCCGACCTGTGCCCTGAGCCTGCTGCCTGATGCCACCGCTCCAGTGTTGTGATGTCTTATCCCAACAATGGCATGACCCATGACCCCTAATGGCTATCACCTACATACCAGTGCTTGCCCTTCCAGGGCTGTGACCAACACTGGTGGACATTACATGGTACCTGAAGAAAGACACATGACATCATAGTGATCAGGTCCAGTGGTTTATTTACATTGTGCACAGTCAACATCAGCTGCACTTGACACAGTGCTCCCCTGTCTTTCCCATCACATGTGCTGCCTTACTCAGCCATGCACACAGTAGCACATACACACACTCACATCCTTGTGTACTGCACAGAGCCCCCCCAGATACAGGTACCTCCCTGCCATGCTTTTGGCCCCACCTCACCATTGCAGCTCCACCCAACCATGCCCCATCTGCACCACACTGCTGGGTGTACAACAGCCATCTACCACGGCCATGCCATGCTTGCACGGACCCCTTCAGTGCCGGGTGCTGGGCTGTGGAGGACCCTGCTGTGCTAGTGGGTTGTGCAGCACCCTGGTGGACCTCCCCTGGCATAGCACCACATGGGCCTGTGTGTGCCACCACAGTGGCTCTGCTGTGCCTCTACCCTCACAGGCCAACATGCCTCATTGCCACATGTGGTGGGAGCTGTGCCAATGCTACACAGTGTGTTCCCCCATTCCTGTGTGGACCTTCTCAGTACCTGTGTGGCCTGTGGTGCACCAGTCTCCATGTGCACACCTCCCTGTGTGGGCACTGTACCTGTCCCTGTTCTGGTAGGCATGTTGTGTCTGTTATCCTGTCCTGCTCCTTTGGTGCCAGCATGGCTTCATGGGTCATGGTGGGTGCACCATGGTGCTGGCTGGTGCCTGGGTCTGTGTGGGCCATGCATGGCTGGGCCTGTGGCTTGGGCAACATGACTGCATGGGGGTGGCACCACCACCACCTTGCCCGTGGATGGGGATGGGGATGGGGATGGGGGTTGCACAGGTTCTGGTAGTTGTGTCTGTGTGCTTGCCTGTGCAGTGGGGGGTGACATACACTGGGCCAAGTACTGTAGGTGTTGCAAAGGCTGCAGTGCACATGCTATGGCCTGCATGGCCGTAGCCATGGCTGTGTCATTGTGCTATTACTGTGCCAGCAAGTGTTCCATGCCTGTGTTGAGGTGGTCCATGAACACCACCTGACATTCAGCACAGTGCCATATGCCCTGTATGACATCCCCCAAACTGCCCATGCATACCGTTGTCTCCCCTGGTACATGAGTGCAGACTGCTGGCAATGCCGGACAGATGTGTCTCTATGCTGTTGTGGTGCTCCTGCATGGTCTGCTATATGTTGCCCAGCTCCTTCATCACATCCCCCTGCCTGGCCAGCACTGACTGACAGTAGTCCCCGATGTAGGCTGGTGGGGACAGCTGGTCCTGCAGCTCCCAGACAGCCTCATCCAGTTGCTCCTCCAGTCCACAGGTGCTCAGCAACCCTATTGCTGTGTCCTGTGTTGCTGATTGCACATTCTCAGTCATCTCCTGGTTGTCCCCAGTCATCCACACCACCTTTGCTGGTGTGTTATTGCTGCTGGTGTCCTCAATGGTCCCCTGCTGCTCATGTATCTGGCCTGCTGCATCCTCCACACTGCTGGCCACCCCATCCTCACCCATGGGTCTATCACCATCCCCATTCCCGTTAGGCTCCACCATGGGTTCTGGTGTACCAGCTATGGGTGTGCTGGCACCTGGGCTGCCATCACTTTGTCAGTATGCTGCTACCATCTCCCGACACTGTGCCAGTGTCCTGGTCTGTGCAATCATCATCCTGGCCATGCTGCTGCTGCTCCTCCCACCTTCCAGCTCCACTTGGCCCACTATTGCAAGCTGCCACAGCACCTGTTGGATGGACAACATGTTAGTATGTCTCCACAACATTGTGTACACTCTACTGCCTGCTTTGTGTTGCCCTCACAGGTGTGCTTCAACATTGTGCTATAGCATTGCACCTGCTCATATCTGTGCACAGCACCCTCAACAGTACACAGTGCATGTCACAGCTCCCCTCATTCAGCACAGACCATACCTGAACACTGCCCCCGACAGTACAAAGTGCATGTCACAGTTCCCCCTGTTCAGCACAGCCCATACCTGTGCACTGCCCCCAACAGTACACAGTGCATGTCACAGTCCCCCCTGTTCAGCACAGCCCATACCTGTGCACTGCCCCCAACAGTACACAAAGCATGTCACAGCTCCCCCGTTCAGCACAGCTCATACCTTTGCACAGCCCCCAACAGTACACAGTGCATGTTTCAGCTCCCCCTGTGCGCCCCTGTTCATGTCACAGCTCCCCCGTTCAGCACAGCTCATACCTGTGTACAGCCCCCAACAGTACACAGTGCATGTCACAGCTCCCCCCTGTTCAGTAAAGCCCATACCTGTACACAGCCCCCCCAACAGTACACATTGCATGTCACAGCTCACCCCTGTTCAGCATAGCACATGCCTGTGCACAGCCCTCCCACCGGTTCCATGTGCACATGTCTGACCCCTCCACAGGTCAGCATGGCATGTTCCTTTGCATGGCACCACACATCAGCTGCACAAGTGCTTGTCCCTGGGCCACCACTGGCCATGGTATGGCTCCCTGGACCCACTCTGTTGCCAGCTGTGGCCATGTGGCATTGCTTTGGCACACCACCTCACTGCTGCATCTGCCTACATGGTGTCACCTCACCCACACCACCTTTGCTGTTGGTTTCAGTGCTGTTGCTATGTCAGGCCTGTCACATGCATTGGTGTTCACTGTCTGTACCTGTGCCTGTTTGCTGTCTGAGGATGTCCAGCTCCATGACACCACCAATGTGCTGCTGGCTCAGGTGTGCTGCTATCCTCCTCTCAAGGCTGCTGAGTGGCTGCTTCTGGGTGGGTCCACCACCTGTGCCCTGTGCACTCCATCTGTTCTGGGCCAGCTTGTGCTTCACTGGGCACGTCAAGTCATTGTACTTTTTTTGTATGTCATGCACTGTCCTCCATTGTGCTGCTGTGGCATTCACCTTGTGTGTGACCCTGTCCCATGCCTTCCTCCTTTTTTCCCTATTCTTAGTCTCCCCTCCTCGACTCATGAGGAGTGCATGGTGCTTATCTATCTCCTCCACCAGTGTCTGGACCTCCTCATGATTGAAGTTTCTCTTATATCTCTGCATCTGTGCTGCAGCTTCTGCCGTTGCTCTTGTGTTTTCGCTGGTGTATCTTATGCTGCAGCTGCATGTTACACCCTTTTATATCACGTATCTTGCATGTCGCAACTTGTACAGTTGCATTTGGTGTATGTCTTGCATGTTCTAGAATATGGCACATGTCGCATGTCGCAATTGTTTTGGTGTACTTTGCACAATTGCGTTATTTGCGTCTGGTGTATTTGCCCTTCTAGAATCGGGCCCACTGTATGCCTTCACAAAGTCTTTGCAATGAAGATAGATAGATAGACAGACAGACAGACAGGCATACTATATATGTATACATGTATTATACTTGCACTGTAGTGCAGGTATAGTTAGGGTTGCATGACTACTTCTATGTTAAACCCAAAATTATGAACCTTAATAACTTTGGAACCGTTAGTCCTATTTGCTTGAAATTATGCATGCTCAGTGTGGTACTATAGATCTCCGGATCTGGAAAGTTTTGTTCTGCTCAGATTTACAGTTTCTGAGCTGCAGAGCATCACAAAGTGTGAAAAATCCTCACTTTTTTGCATGTTTCTCATCATCCGTTTTTTCCTTGTGGTGTGTCTGTTTGGTGTAAAATTGTGTTGGTTGGATGTAAACTGGGTCAAAGGGGTACCTTTTGAAGATCTGGTGAAAAAATATTAATCAGTTCAAATGTTATGCCATTTTTTTCATGTCCTATTATAGTCTATGGAAAATTGATATGGGTTGCTCGAAAACTTTCATGCCAACATTGTTTCCATTCATGCTTTGGGAAAATTTGTTTGTGCTGCTGACATTTTGTTTTCAGTTAGCAAGAGACAAAAAATGTTAGAACTCAAAAAATACTGTCCCTTTTTAAATACCACCGCTTGTGTTTACTTAATTGGGCCATGAGGAACACATCACTGACATCTGTTTTTGTCAATATTGTTTGAAAATATGTGTTTTTGATTTTTGATCGAGCTTCTGAAATTTTGGTCATGCAAACATAATTTTCGTGTGCAATAATATCTCAGAAAGCATAAAAACAATTGCACAATCATTTTTTGATGTGCGACTATGTCCTATTAAAGTGGATAGGGGTGCAGTAAAATGTTTGGCAATTCCTTGCAACAAGGTAAATTGTGTTTCGTGGCTGCAATTTACAGGGTAAGAAACTGATGACTCATAGTTGTGCCTTTTGCTTGTTTGGTGAAAAAATATTGAGTGGTTCCATAGTTATAGCATTCTGAAAACTGAGGACTGTCCTATAGGGTAACTTTGCAGCACCCATGGTGTCTTTAAATGCCCCTATCTTGAAAACAGTTCGAGATAAGGATTTTATGTCACAAAAATTCTACAGAAGTTGGTTGGAAAGTCATAATACTAAGAATTTTGAATTGTTTCTCTACCTTGTACAGTTACTGAGATATTTGGAAATTAGTATTCCAATGGCTCATTTTCATGTCAGTAGGCCACTATTCCCCCCTTAAAGTTAGCACCCACAGCACTTTTCAGTGCCTATATCTCAGAAACTATGCAAGATATGTTTATAGTTGATTTATCTTGCATGGAGGTCTCAGTTCCATGATTACAATGGCACTGTAATTTTTTTCATAGCTGTAATGGTTGCTAAGATAAAGGCAAACTAGTGTTATAAGGATTCCTTGTCTATAGGGCTGCTGTATTGCTCCATAGCTATGTGTAACTGGGAGCACAGGACCCATGGGGCCAGTGCTCCCTCAGATTCATATCATTATGCACAAATAGACAGTTGGTGTGAGCATGGTGCCCAAAGGGCCCTGCGGTCCCACCAACACATACCATTTGCTACTTATGTTACACTTTTTCAAAACATAAGGAAATTCTTTGCAAATAGTTCATTAATTCATCAGTTAGGGATGTTTCCACAGTGACAAAAGTGTGGAAATTCAACTTTAGGGTTACCAACCCTAACATCCTCTGCCCTACCCCCACCCTCCATGCAACAACAGGCATTGGTGTGTTCCTTGGGATCATCTCACCTAACTCTCACCCCATTCTCCTATACTACAACACTTCAGCTTACTTACAAATGGAATGGGGTGAGAGTTAGGCTGATGACACCAATGAACACTCCAACGCCTGTTGTTGTGTGAAGGGTGGATGGGCTAGGGCAGGGGGTGTTAGGGTTGGTAACCCTAATGTTGAATTTCTACACTTTTGTTGCTGTGGAAAAAATATAACTGATGCATTAATGAAGTTTTTAGCAAAGAATATGTATGTATAAATTAAAATGCATTTTGTTAGATAAATGGTGTTATTTTTGTTGATATAAAAATGAAGAAAACACCAAGTTAGATATCTAACAAAGATGACATCATTTAAATGTATCATAATTCTATTCCTAATCAATGGGAGACCAGCAGAAATAATGTAGCTATGCAGCATCCTAACTACAGTAATGAAGTCAAAATAATAAGAGCTAAAAAAAAACTAATCCATAAGGTTTGATTTTAAGAATGTGTGGTATAAACCAGGTATGCAATGACCTGATTCATGAGTTAAGGGATCTTACCTCACTCATGATGATAAATGGCGTACTCAGAATCTGGCCATTCCATTTTCTTCATAAACACAAAAGTCCACTGCAAGACACAGGGTACATGCATACAACTCTAAAGTTTAAAACCAACAATGCACTTAACTCACCACCTCTTTTGATCCTCTCAAAAATGACTTTGTCAGAGTGCCACAGACATAGATGTTAATTGTGGGGTGAGCTATTTTTTTGAGAGTACCTCTTTTGATTTGAGCATGCTATCACATTCAATAAGAAGCTTTCTAATTTTTGAATTTTTCATGCATGAATAATCGGTTGGACCACATCACCTGGTAAACTATGATGAGGATTAAAACAGGTGATGAGTGCAGTGTTTTGTTGGTTTTGGCCATGCCATTTCTCCTACTGCATATACTCTATAAACAAACTCTGGCCAGAGCCAACCGGGCTGTGTGGGATGAATTTTGGATAAAAATATTAAACATTAGCAAAGTTAAGAGCCTGTGTTCGCAAAGTTCAATGTAGGCTCATTACTTTGCTGTTTTTTAATATTTTTACACCAGATTTTTACCATTGCCTACTTATGACCCCTCCTCATGAATAAGGGCAGAGAAAAGTTTCAGCATCTGCCAAAAGGTGATTTTCTGCCGGGACCATAAAATCATCTTTGGGGACAGAGTTGCCTAATGACAGTGCAACTGGCCATGAGGTGGGGGTCCTAAAAAAGACATGTTGAAATTGTGGACTAAAAATATAAAAAAATGGCCAAGTTATGCCACTATGTTTAAAACACCATTGAAATACATTGAACAGCATACTTGATTCTTTAGTTCACAGTCTGGCTTTAAAGAGTGAATATGTGTCTACAGTCCAGAGAGGATGATGGTATTGGACCCCCAGTGGGTAAGTAAGGGCTTGGGGGTGTGGAGTGGTGGGTGCTGAGTGGGAAGGTCAAGCGGGGGAGAGTGCAATGGATGAAAAAGATATTGATGGACTATTTTAGTACAGGTCAAAAAATGAGGATTCTTGCACTGGGTGATTGGGAACCATGCAGTGCCACTGTTGCATTTCTGGAGGGGTAGTGGGGTGGTGGGTGCTGAGAGGAGGTTGGGTGGGTGGGAGGAGATAATAAATATAATTAAAAAGAGAAACAAATATCCGCCATGCATGGTAATGCAAGGGTCAGTAAGAGGATTTTGTGATCAGGACACTGGGGACTATGACCCCCAGTGTCACTAATATGTTTCTGGGGAATGCTGAGAGGGAGGGTGGGTAGGGGATATTTATAATAAAAAAAAGAAATTGACAGTCCCTGCAGAACACAGCACAGTCCACCATAATCAAGATGGTCACCGCAATGTACTGCACATGCACCAGTAGTCACGTATGTGCATTACTGTTTGGTGGCCATCATGGACATGGTGGAGTGTGCCGTGTTCCACCATTACTGCCAACAGTAAAAATAGTGCAGTGCAACTGCCTGTAGAGACAGCAAGTGGACTGCTTCACAGACACGGAGGCAAATGTGTTGAAACTGCAACATGTTCAGTTGGAAGTAATGCGAGAGTCCTTTCTCATAGCAAAAGGTCTGCAGAGCTACTCCCACTGCATCCCTAAAGACTACAGTATGTTCATATACAGTAACTTCAGGGTTTGTGGACCATGTTAGAAAGATAGGATATTCAAAACTAGGTAAAAAGGCTTGTGATCCATTTCATGTTAACAGCACTGCTTACAAACTGAACTACATGGCCAGGATATTCAAAGCTGAAAAATGGCCACTAAATTTGTTAGTGTCTTACTAACACTGCTTAGCACCTGCAAACTGAGGAAGTGGTGATATATTAGGGCTTTTGAGTTACAAGGTACAAAACAACAATACAATAAACAGTAAGGAGGAAACAAAAAATAATACAACACAGAAATAGCAAACAAACAAAGACCAACCCCTCAATGATCATCACCCCTTCCCCCCACCCTATCCAGAATGGGAATACAGGGATATCATATATCTAGGGATTTTAAAATAATACAATGAGTCAGGTAAGGCAAACCCAGGGAAAGGATACTAGCTTAACCCATTTAACTAACTGATTAAATAAATTAGCTAAAGAGAGAGAAGGAGATATCCTGCATATTTCTTGTGTGAAAATGTAATAGTCAGATCAAAGTGAGTAATTCCACATTCTACACTCCATGTACTGTAAGTAACGTAAATAATGAATCCCATATATTCTGAATCATAGTCAAATTGTCTGCCATACTAGCAAGCATTTTCTCTGCTTGTAAAGTAAACATAATTTCTTTGTACCACTCTATATATGTAGGAACATACTGATCACACCATGTCATAATATAATTTTCTTAGCACAAGCTGAGATCAGGGCCATATGGTAGCATTGCTGACCAATTAACTTATTTTTATATTTCCCTAAGAGACAAGTGTCCAAACTAAATGCTTGCTGCAACCCTAAAAATGTGTCAAGGTAACTGCAGATGGCATCCCAAAAGGAAGTAACTTTTCACACTCCCACAAAACATGTAACTAGGTGCCAGGTTACTTTCCTCACCAGGTACATGAATCCAATGATATAATACCCATTTTAGATAGTTTAATGGGGGTATAATAAAGATTGTGTAGCACTTGGAATTGCATATAATGATATCTATCCCATTTAAGAAATGTGTATGTATTTTGCCATCAATTAGACCAATCTGTAAAGACCACAAGCACAGGGATAGTCCAAGACCAATATTACATATTCCCCTCCTCTTTAATGGGGAGAAGATTATAGAATTGAGAATAAAAAAATAAATAGTTTGAGGGGCTGATGCTTTGGGTGCTACTGCTAGTATCTTCTGACAATAAACATTTGACCAGGGTCTTGAATCAAAATGATGATGTAATGAGTGGGAAAGCTGTAAGTATTTAAAACAAACCCTATTAGGGAGGGTTCTATGTCATAATAGCAATCACCAAATAGTGATTGCTATTATGGCAAATGCATATCGCCAAAAACCAAATCAGTGATATGCACTTGTAGGTAACCCATCATCCAGCATTACAAGAAGTGTTTTTTTGGGAGGGCTGACCCCACACCCCCCACTTTTAGATTCTCAACTCCAAGGGGGTGCATGTCAAGGGGGGACACAGTCCAGACCCACAAAAAACACAATGTTTTGCAGCTGCAGGCACCAGCAAAACTACAACCCTCCTGGCACCAGCCCTGAACCCAAGACCTGATACACCGAGGCCAGTCTCCCTCACCACAACACCACACAACTGGCTCAGTGGCAGCAGGTCCAGTATAGTCTCTTAAGCCCCTTCCCTATCCCTCCCCTTTCCCTCACTAACCTCCCTTTCCAGTTGTCCTCTCCTTCCTTCCCTGTGGCAGTGGGCATTACCCTTGAGATCACCCTGTGATAAAAGTTCCGAATATGAGTTGCCATTTTTGTGGTCTCCCCATATTCAGGTGCTATTATCACTGGATGCCATTAGGGACCTGGGTTATACACTGAAAATCTGCAGTTTCTATCAATACATAGTTATGGATGAGTTGTTCAACCAATTTAATTTCTGGGTATGGCCAAAATGATAAAGTAATGAGCATGTACTGAAACTGCTAATGGAGTGGCCAGAAGAGTGTGAGGAAGATTATTAGGAGGGACATTTAATAAAGCTGCAATGTTAAGGTTTAGCTGCCAGCACTGATAATGCTCATTGTCCAGCCAATGCGGTATATAGATGGATGAAAGGTCCTCTCCATGGTCCTGATACCATTAGAAGTAATGTGCACTGTGTATTGCCAAATAATAGAGATAAAAGTAAGGAAGATAGAGGCTACCCAATGCTTTAGGTGCCGTGAGTTTAAAATATGCCCTTCAAGGCTGCTTCCCTCACCAGATAAACCATGTCAAAATTCTCAGCAAATCAGCAAAACCAAGACTGAGGTATGACCTGACTGAGCATCATATGGAAGTAGAGAACCCTGGGGAGGACATTCATCTTAATATTTATGCAGCCCCAAAGGGAAAGAGGGAGCTGGGACCAGTGATTCAAATCATGCATTTGTTGTTCTCATAATGGGTCTAAATTATAGAGTTTTAGATTTGATGGGGAGGTGCTTAAGTATATACCTAAATATTTAAGTTCATCAGGGACCCAAATCAGCCTGAAATGAGCCACCTTAGCCCACATTGTCCATGCATTCTGCAGCATGCCTTCAGTTCTGTCCCAGTTCAGTTTATAATTAGAGAGTTGACGAAATTGTTTAATTACTTCTAAGGTTACAGTCAAAGAAATAGCGGGACTTTGCAAGTGTAACAAAGTATCATCCGCACTAATGGATAACTTGTACTGATATTGACCAATAGAAATACCCTGAATCCATGTGGCAAAATAAATTTTCTGGATAAGAGGTTAAAAAAAAGATTAAATAAAAAGGGGGACAAAAAGCACCCCTGCCTTGTGCCCCACTTGAGATGGAACACTGCTGAACAGACCCTATTACATTAGACATGAGCAGAAGGGTTCGTGTACAGAACTTGAATGCTTGTAATAAAATCTAGTGGAATATTATACTTGGACAATATTGTAAACAAAATGTCCCATGAGACCCAGTTAAATGCTTTCTCTGCATCCAGAGAGGCCAATACCACTGTAGTAGAGGAATCCCTGGATGCGGAGAAAAGATGGGCTAACTTGTGAAAGTGGCCAGCAGAAAGGAAGCCAGGAACAAAACCAACTTTCTCTTTGCTAATTAGAGAGTCCCAGACTTTGTTCAAATGAGTAGCTAATATTGTAGAAAAAATTTCATAATCGAGGTTTAATGAAATATATCTATAGCTGTTGACTTGTATATGGTCTTTTCCCAGTTTTAGAAGGACCACTATAAGGGTTTCTGTTATAGTGGGATCTGTGAAACCATGTGAATATATATAATTAAAAGTATCTAGTAAAATTGGAGACAAAAGAGTCTTGAATTTCTTATACAAAATAAGGGGTATAACTGTCCAACCATGGGGCCTTGTCCAGAGTTAAGGAGTCAATAGCTTCTAGAACTTTCTGTAAAGATATAGGAGTTTGTAAAAAGGCATGTTGAGTGGTTGAAAGTTGTGGTAATTCAAATCCCTGAAAAAATCCCTCGAGTTATGAGGTAGGACCAGCTGAATTGGAGTATATAGAAATTGGTAGTAGCTCTGGAACTGAGCAGCAATATCCCTAGATGAAGTGAATAACTGGCCGAAGGGTAAATGAATGGATGAAATAATTCTATTGGCCACCTGGGTTTCTAAGCAAAGTGCAAGTAATTTACCCACCTTCACCCCAATCAAAATATTTGACTCTAGTTCTAAGAAAAAGATGTTCCACCTGCTTCTGCAGGAGATCATTATATTGAGCACGTAAAGATTCAAACTTTTTCCAAATGTCATCGGGGAAGAGGGTGACAAAGAATGTTCTAATTCCCAGATTTACTAACATACTAACATACTAATTGCCAGCAGATTAGGCCTTAAGGTCTATCTAGTCTGCTTGAACCTCAGATCCCTAGTTGGGTGCCGAGGCCCTCCCCACCCTTGTGTTCCAGAAACCCCTATCATCCATCCCCACCCCCTGGGCCAGGCCATCATCTGATACATCCACCTTCTGTGTCTGTCCCATCCTCTCTTGATGCCCTCCACTGTGGATCTCTGAACCAGCTCACCAGGCAGTGCATTCCAAGGGTCTACCACCCTCTCAGTGAAAAACCTCCTCCTCTTCCCCCCTCACCCTTCCACCTTCCAACTTCAAACCATGCCCTCTGGTGATACGTCCCTGCTTTAGTCTAAAGACCCCCTCCATGTTTACCCTATTTATTCCCTTGAGGTACTTGAAGACCTCAATCATGTCCCCCCATCTCTTCTCTCCTCTCCTCTCCTCCAATGAAAACAGGCAGAGGTTCTCAAGTCTGTCCTCATATGTCAAATCCCCTAGTCCTTGTATCATCTTAGTTGCCCTCCTCTGCACCCTCTCCAGGAGCTGTATGTCCCTCTTCAAGTGTGGTCTCCTGTACTGTACACAGTACTCAAGGTGTGGTCTAACCAGTCCATTGTACAGCGTCAGAATCACTTCCCTGGTCCTAGTGGGGATCCCCTTTATGATGCATCCCAACATCCTGTTTGCCTTGCTGGCTGCTCTCCTGCACCGCTCAGAATTATTCATACATGCAACCACCATGACCCCTGGGTCTTTTTCCCCTATTGAGGCCTCCAGCACCTCCTCTCCCAGGGTGTACCTGTGTTTAGGGTTTCCCTGCCCAAGATGTAACACCGTGCACTTGGTGATATTGAAATTTAATTTCCATGTGTGAGCCCAGCTTTCCATGGTGCCCAGATCCCCTTGCAGGGCCAACCTCCCCTCTTCCCTCTCAACTACTGCTCCCATCTTGGAGTCATCAGCGAAGAGACTCATTTCACACCCTATACCCTCCCTGGTGTCCAATGTGTATGCATTAAACAGGATCGGACCCAGGACTGAGCCCTGTGGTACCCCACTACTGACCTCTCTAGGGTTTGAGAGCTCCCCACTGGCCACTACTCTCTGGGTGCATCCAGCTAGCCAGTTTTCAATCTATCTGACCATCAAAGGACCTACTCCCAACCCCATCAGTTTCTCCACCAGACCATTGTGGGGGACAGAGTCAAACACCTTGCTGAAGTCCAATAATAATACTTCTACAGGCTTTCCCCTGTCCAGTTCTGATGTTACCCATTTGTAGAACTCCACAAGATTGGTTTGACATGATCTACCTGGCACAAACCCATGTTGCTGACTATCCAGACCTCCCACCTCCTCCTAGTACACCCCCAATCATTCCTTTAGTATACTCTCCATTAATTTTCCCACCACAAGGTCAAACTGATGGATCTATAGTTACCTAGTACTTCCCCTGACCCCCCTTTATGGATTGGCACCACATGAGCCTCTTACCAATCCCTAGGTACCCTCCCTATCTCAAGCGACTGTTGAAGAGCTCCACCAGGGGTGCAGCCAGTATGTCCACCAATTCCCATAGTACTCTCAGATGAATGCCATCTGGCCCAGGAGATTTGTCTTTCTTTAATGCCTTGAGGGCTATCCACACCCTTTCAATGGAGACAGCATCAATCATCCGTCCCCTCCACCTTACTGGCCTTTTTATCCTTATCCTGATGTGACACCCCTGGGGTACTTCTCCCTCCCTCTTGCTCCATTTATGTTGCTCCCCTGATTTGTGCAAGAAGGTGAGGGGCCTTTTGTATTCTAAGCTTTTTCCATTTGGAGGCAAGACTGATAAATTCTCCCCTTAAACCACATTTCAGAGTAATCTACAGAAGATCTTCTGAAACTAGTGATATGCTCTATAGTCTCTGGGTTTTCAACAATTGATTGTTCAGTCTCCAGGATTTATCTTCAGTGCTGCCCAATACAAAGTATAACTGAATTATGGCAGGATGATGATCTGATAAAACCTTGACACCATAATAACAAATCTGAATTCATGAAAGGTGCGTCAATCCCAACAAAAAATAATCAGTATGAGAAAATGAGTTATGGGGCAAGTGAAAAGAGTAATCTCATTGACAGAGAAGATCCTCCAAGGATATACCAGTCCTGTGGAGTCCATAAGCTCATGGAGCACCCGTTGCCCTGGGGACAGCCCCTGCCTCCTCATCCCTGACCTATCTAACTCAATGGATACAACTGTATTCCAGTTGCCTGCTAGGAGAATAGGAAGAGATACCCAGGAAGATAACTTATTCATTAGAGAAATAAAGAAGCTGGGATCATCAACCATGAGACCATATATAGATCCAAGGATAATCTCCCTATGTCCTAGCAGAGCCTTTAACAGGATAAACCTTCCCTGGGGTCCAATACTTCCTGCAGGATGTGAAAGGGGACTCTCTATGCCACCAGAATAGCCACCCCCACTCACGGGTGTCTGTCCCAGCATCATAAACATGACCCACCCATGTTCTACAGAATGATAGTAATTGAGTAGTTGGTAAATGGGTCTTATATGACATAACAACGTCTACTAGCAGCACCTTTAACATTCCAAGAGCAGAATGGAAATGTTTGAGACATGTGCGATATATATCATAATCAATAAAGCAGTACCATCCCTCTCATAAGAATAACTAAGATCTAGTCCCAACAAGGTACCCACTCTGGAATAAAACACCCACCCTCCCTCCTTCCCAAATCTAACCCCCAAAACCCAACAAACAGGTTGTCAACAGAAAAACACACCAAGAAGCAAAAAACCCCACACCTTCCCCCTTGCCATATACTCCATGAATCCTCAAGCGTGCAATGCACTACACCAGTATGCACACCTTCCCCAACTCCCATCCCTCCAGGACAAATGTCAACTAAAACTGTAATTATTATAAGCACCCCAAGGCTAAACAAGCCAATAAAGTGAATAAAAGAGGAGGGCCAGAATTAAATAATCCATCAATAGCCCGATGTGTTAGTAACTTCCATTAGCTTAAAAAGGGCTCAACTAGGGCCACTACTTATGTCTATTTAAGAAAAATATTTCAAGCATGGCATAAGAAGGAAACCCATGAATAAAAAATCATGGTAAGTAGCACTTCAGGAATGCTTGAAAAAGGAAAAAGTCATTGCTCTCCTCCAGCTCCCCCTCTGCTGAATCCTTTGACAACTACAACCTTTTACTAACAATGCATAACAAGGGAACAAACAGGGTCTCAGGAAAAAAAGGAACAAACATTATAATAAAAAATGATAGACATCGTTAGAGAATTAAGCTTCAACGCAATCTATCATTAGACCCCCACAACTTTGTCCAGAAGCATAACAACTCCTTATAGCCTGTAAAGCAAAACAACTGCCAATAAATGAACAGAGCAATAGGAACTGAAAAGGGGGGGGGATAAAATAAGCTAAAACATAAATGCCTTAAGAGGAAAGGGAAGGGGTATTAGAATGAGAACCAAACAAAAGGGCTAAATATTCAAGAAAGGAAAACAAATAAAATAACTATCCATTAACAAGTGATCCAGCATTTCAAGAGTGTGTGTTGCCAAGTTCAGCTTTAACAAAAACGGGTCACCAATCCAGTTTCTCAGGTATATATGTTACCCAGTCCAATGGTGTTGAGAATGAGTCACTGATCCTGGATATACCCTGGAGCAAAAGTCAACAAAAAAAGCTTTCTGAAGTTCAAATTCCTAATCTAAATAGTTTATCCATCCAATAAACATGGCAAAGACAAAAGGAGAAGACTAAAACAGACCATACTGTGTCCAACCCATTAAGTAAAAAGACTACACTCGACAAGTCATTGTCCTTTTGGTTGAGGGAATAGGTCTGGAAAAATCTGTGGCAACTGAGCCCATGCTTCCTTTGTTGATTCAAACTGGTGGGTGCCTCTTTCATGGGTGATCAACAGCTTAGCAGGGTAAAGGATATGTTATTGAATGCCAGCAGCAGAACATTTAGAGAGGATTCCCCTGTACTCCCCATGTAGTTTCTGCACACATGGAGTATAGTCATTAAAAATGTAGAAATGTCATGCTTTCCACTGGAGCTCTCCTCTTTCTCTTGCTTTCCGGTGCACAAAGGTTTTTTCCAGTTAGTTGAGCATTTTTAAAATGCTGTTCCTCGGGCTCTCTGAAGGACCAAGGGGAGGCCTCAATGCTCAGTGAGCTCTCTCCATGTTATATGAACAGCTGAAAGGAGAGGGTCCCACAACTGTTTGTAGGATGCTCTGAACAAATGTGAACATGTCGGAACCTTTCTCTTGCTCTGCTATACTCACTAACCCTAAATTATTGTGGCATTTTCTCCCTTCTTGGTCTTCCCCATGGGACTCAAGCTTAGTCACTTTGTGCCTCAATGATACTAACTCCTTCTCTTCTCAAGACTGGTTGTCCTCAGTAGAACATATGTGCACTTCGGTGAATGTGGGTGATAGCTTCAAGTGCCATGCAAAAGTGTTTCATGTCTTCAGGCAACTCAAGGACTACAACTTCACAACTTGTGAGATTAGCCCAGAGATTTGAAATAGAGACATTGGAATCCTTTCCCTGCAATGCTGCTACTGAAGACTCCATGGATTTAAGTCGTTTGGATTCCTTTTGCTTCTCCAGTGTAGCAGGAGGTGTATAGTGCATAGAATGCTCTGGAGTAGGCCCAACTTCCATCATTTCCATACTAAGGTAAGAACGTAAAGAAACAGCTCCAAACTCCCCAAAGAAGCTCAACACAGGTTAAACAATAAGTTAAATATTAAAACAATGAGCAGTTTCAGTTCAGAGTGCTAAAAAAATTTGTTTTCATCCTGGAGAGAGGATGGAGCTATTGCAGGAGAGTCTAACCAGCTAGCTGCATCATGTGACTCCCACTAACCCATTTGTGACTGGCCCTAACATATGTCAGTGTGCCTTTGCAAACCAGCTGACTGTTCCTTTTATCTAGACACAACTGTATATTGGTAGGTTTGGAAAGGTGAAAACTATTGGTTAGTGCCTTGATAATTATAAGCTCCCCAAACCAGGTCTTATGGCCTGCGCCTTATATACATACATACATAGAATTTGACAGCAGATAAGGACCACCTGGCCCACCTAGACTGCCCATTTTTCCTGACATACTGTAGCACCATAGACCTTACTTGATCTCCAGTTTATAGCCCCTTGTCCTACCACTAGTGTTTCCTCATGCCAATCCCATGGTTTCTTGAACCCTGTTATTGTTTTTGCCCCACCACCTCCACTGGGAGGCTGTTCTAGGCATCTACCACCCTCTCTGTGAATAAGTCCTTCCTCACATCACCCCTTAGTCTACCCTCCAGCTTCATAATATGACCCTCTTGTCCTTGAGCACCTTTTTTTATGAAAAATGCTTTCTTCTTGAACCATATTTATAACTGTGAGGGATTTGAAAGTTTTTATCATATTTCCCATCTCCCTCCTTGTCACCAGGGTATACAGATTGAGGTCATTCAGTCATTCCTCATAGGGCTTTTGATGCAGACCCTGCACCATTTTGGTTGCCCTCCTCTGGACCACCCCCACTCTTTATATGTCTTTCTGGATATGAGGTCTTCAGAACTGGACACTCCTGTCCACCACCCCAACCCCCTATTCAAATCACCCATAATAAAATACATATTATGTTAGTGTCCAGTGCTCCCACACCCCTGAATGCCTGCCTATATTAAATTACATAGTACCTTGGTGATCCAGTTGACCCATGCCCCCAATTACCCACACATATGAAATTGCTTAATTTTCTGGTGGTCCAGTGGACCTTCACCCCTACAATTGCCCATTTGTATGAAATTGCTTCATTCCATAGTGGTCTAGTGGACCCCTACCCCTCCAATTGCCCACCCATATTAAAATATGACTTAAATCTTTGATGGGTAGTGCACCACCACTCCTATCACCCTCCCATATGAAACCAAACAGTCCTCTGATGGTTCTGTGGTCCTGCATGCCTAATTGTCCACCTCTAAGCCTGGTTGTGGAGGGTCCTAAGTGGATAGAATAGAGATGATAGTCTACAGATGTATAAGGGTGTGGTAGACAGCTGGACACCAGATTAATCTGTATTTTATATGGTAGAGGAGCTTTTCACTCTAACAGCTTCACCGCCATTCAACAGATTTGCACATAATTTTGCATGCAAGGTCTCTGTGCCAGGGTGTCTTGACTTGACAGGTTTTATTCCTTCTGGATGTGCAGATTTTGAGATCTGGATTGTGAAAAAAGTGAAGAAAATGAGGTGTTTTTGATGTTCTGTTGTCATGATTAGCACTTATACAGCTAGGAAGTTTGATCTGAAAATTTCCAGGCAGAAAGGGCTTGGTTCAGAGTGGTGCCTATCACTGGTTTGGTGAAAAAATATTTATCTGTTCTAGAGTTATAAGGATTTGAAATTTCATTTCTGAAGCTCTGCACCACCTTTTGGATAGCTGTTTTATAGAAAAAAAGAATTTGGCCCCTATGAAAAAAGATTCTATTTTGCATGGGGATAATCTTTTCTTGTGAAAAAAAAAATATTATTTCAAGTGGCTGGCATCTTGTTTCCATTTTCCCAAGAAAGTTTTCTGAAAAGCCATAAAAATGATGTACTGCAGAGATACCAACACAACACAACACAACACAACAGGGTGGGTGCCCCAGGACTGGAAGGTGGCGCATATAGTGCCTATCCACAAGGGGGATCAAGGGAGGTGGCAGGGAACTACAGGTCTGTCAGCCTGACATCGGTGGTGGGCAAGGTGATGGAGGGCATTGTCAAGGAGAGGCTAGGGGGGGACCTGGATAAGTCAGAGTGCCTGGACGATAGACAGCATGGATTCATCCCGGGGAAATCGTGTCAGACAAACCTGGTGGAGTTCTATGACTGGGTGATGAGTGCCTTGGACCTGGGTAGACCAGTGGACGTCCTCTTTCTAGATTTCAGCAAGGCATTTGACTCTGTTCCTCATGTGGGCCTGTTGGATAAGCTGGGAGAAATGGGGGTGGGGAACCAGAAGATCAGATGGATAGGCAAGTGGCTCCAGGACCGGACCCAGAGGGTCGTAGTTGGTGAGATAGTCTCATCCCCAAGGAGGGTCATTAGTGGGGTCCCACAGGGATCAGTCCTTGGGCCCCTTCTGTTCAACACCTATGTCTCTGACATAAGGACAGGAATCAGAAGTGAGATGAGTCTCTTTTGGATGACTCAAAACTGGGGGTGGTGGTGGATGGGGAGGAGGGGAGGGTGGCCCTACAGGGGGACCTGGAGGCTCTGGAAAGATGGTCTAGAAAGTGGAAGCTGAGGTTCAATGCAGAGAAATGCAAGGTACTCCACCTGGGGGCCAGAAACCCGGGCCAAGTGTACACCCCGGGGGGAATGCTACAAGTCTCGATGGCTGAGAGGGACCTGGGGTTGGTGGTGGATGTCAAGATGAACAACTCTGAGACTTGTAGGAGGGCAGCAGCCAAGGCCAACAGGATGCTGGGATGCATCGCTAGGGGGATCACCTCCAGGAGAGGGAAGTGATACTCCCTCTGTATAACTGCTTGGCGAGGCCGCACCTTCAGTACTGTGTGCAGTTTTGGAGGCCGCACTTAAAGAGGGACATTAACCTCCTGGAGAGGGTCCAGAGGAGGGCAACCAAAATGATTTGGGGCTTGGGGGACAGGACCTATGAGGAGAGGCTTGAAGAGCTAAATATGTACACATTGGAAAGAGAGAAGGGACGGGGGACATGATAGAGGTCTTCAGGTACATGAAGAGGGTAAATAGGGAGAAACAGTCAGGGTGCTTTGAAGGAAGGAGGAGGGCCACTAGGGGCATGGGTGGAAGCTGGAGGGGAAGATTCAGGGAAAAGGAGGAGGTGCTACTTCACTGAGATGGTGGTGAGCCATGGAATGCGCTGCCTAGGGGCTGGTGGAGGCAGAGACAGTGGAGGGGTTCAAGAGGGGGTGGGACAGGTACAGGGGAAGGGTTCTGGAAGCAAAATCCAATGCAGCAAGAATATCCAGAACTGGGAAAGGAGAAGTCAGAGAAGGCAAGGGGGGCAGCAAGGTCAGCAACCAGGGTGGGGGCTGACCAAACGAGCAGACACGAAAGACCGTTAGGCCTATTCTGCTGGCATTTTAGTATGTTAGTATGTATCTTGCCATTCAGGACCCCTTAGATGGATTCTGCAGTTAGTTTTTAGAAAGCATCACCCATAAATGGGTTTTTAATACATGTTAAAATCTTTCTTGTGACCTCAAATTTCTTGTTCATACAGCCTTACGAAAAAAGAATAGGACCATGAGAAAAAAAAAGTCCCTTCACAAAAAAAATTGCACTTAGTTTTTTTCACATTCTTTTTTCATATGAAAGAATCTTTTTTTCATATGAATGGCACAACCTCATGAAAAAATATTCTTTCATATGAAAAAAGAATTTGGACTTAAGCCTTTTTCCCACATTTCAGCTTTAACAAGCCATAGCTCCATCCATATATGCAGTTACAGGCACAATCTATATATCAAAATACAGGTCTTAATGTGTACTACAAAACAAACATGTAAGACCCCTCTAAAAAGCTAGGGACCATATAAAATAACCATAAACATTAAAAAAATGACAATTTCCATAGGCTGACATTGCAACTTTAACAAGTTGTAACTCTGTCAGTCTTTGGAGCTAATGAATAATGTATATATCAATGAAAAGGTTGTAATGACTAGTATAACACTAAACCCCCTAAGAAATAAGAACCAAAAATGGTCCAACCCTAAAACAAAAAAATATGAAGAAGCACATAAATTGCTGTTCTGGAGAAATGGAAGCACAAGGCCCAGAGGGCCTGCTCTTCCTCACCCACATACATATGTGCATAAATGGAGGCATGGAAACACTGGGCCCAGAGGACCCTGCACTTCATTAATTTCATGGACCTTTCTGAATGATGATAAGATTCTACTATCTCAAAATGTAAGGAAATAAATTGTAAAAACCTTTATTAGTGTACCAGTTAGGGTTAAACCAACAAAAGTAGGGAAATGTGGTGTTATGGCTTACAACCCTAAACCCCCATCTCCACCCTGCAAGCAGCAGAAAGAAACAACATTATGGTTTTGGCTGTTCTGAGTCTTGGAAAACCAGGCCTGGGGTCTTCCTTTGGGTTATCAACCCTAATGCTCCTCCATTCCATCAGCAAATATGCTCAGATGTATAGACAATATGAGAATGAGGTGAGCATTAGGGTTGATAACCCCAAGGAAGACCCTTGGTCTGATTTGGCAAGACTTAGGACAACCAAAACCATAATGTTTTTCTTACTACTGCTTGCAGGGTGAGGGTGGTGTGTTAGGGTTGGAAATCCTAAGACCAAATTTCCCTGCTTTTGTCAGTTTAACCCTAACTGGTGTATTAATGAATTTTTGTAATGAATTTCCTTACTTTTTGAGTAGAATCATATTGTCATTAAGGGACCTGCATGAACATATCCATGTGATTACAGAAGTGCAGGGCTCTTTGGGCTCAGCACTTTCATGCCTCCATTTATCCATATGTTTACGTGGGCGTGGGTGTGGAAGCACTCCTGTTTTCCAGAAAAGCAATTGATGTGCTTTCTTGTAATTTTTTTGTAGTAATGGACCATTTTCAGTTCTTATTTCTTAGGTGCTTAGTGTTGCACTAGTCATTAAAATGTTTCTATTGATATATACATTGTCTGTTAACTTCAAAGATTGACAGAGCTGCAACTTGTTAAAGTTACAGTGTTATCCTATGGGAATTGTAATGTTTGCATTTTTATGGTTTTTATATGGCCCCTAAATGATTTTTTTTTGGGGGGGGGTATATGTTAGTGTTTAAACAAAAAACTCTATGGCACAGATATTCAAAAGAGTTGTGCATGGCACAACAGTGTTGCACTATGCACAACCCACTGATGCACCCTAGCACGATATTCAAACAGGAATTGTGCCTGACACAAATCCCGATGCACTGGAGCGCATCAGTAATGTATGCAGTGCAGGTAGGAAGGCATGCCCATGCATTCTCTGCACATCCCAATATTCAGCCCGTGATATGCTGAGTCCATGCAAGCACAACGCCTACTTGCACTGCACAAAGTTGATCCCAAAAAAAAAGGAACAATGGCTGGCCTCCCACAGGTGAGCTGCCGTATTGCAGGGTGCAACACCTGTGGGCCAGATCACCCCTTACTGCCTGGCATGGCTGGGACTGGTGGCAGCTGTTGGCATCATGGTGGTGCCATCAGTGAGCAGCATGTGTCCTTCATGTCTGGCATTTTCTAAGTGTCATATTCATATGTTAGTGTCGCGCAAGCCATGCAAAAGCTGTGCAAACACTGCACAAAGCAACAATGTCATGCAAAGCTGTTTGCCCAGGATTAAGACCAACTTGTTCTGGGCAGTAATTTGTACCATGCAAAGGGTCATGCTAAGTCATGCTAAACACTTTAGCGTGGCACTAGCTGATGAATAACCCATAGCACCTGTATTCATGGTCAGTGGGCCCCTTGCATATAATTATAGCTTGCCCGGTGCTAATGCGATTTACATGTGCTCTTTGGCCTTTTGAATGCAGCAGATCTGCACTAATCCCAAGCTAAACCTGTGCAAACAGTTTGCACACTGCACAAAGCTTTGAATATCTGGGCCATTGTATATTAAACATTCCTAAATTTACATGTTTTTTCCATATTTGCAGTCTTCCAGTTTTGCATACTTTGTACCTTAATACGTTATCAACCCTTTAATGGATGTGCATGACATTTTGCATGCATAATCTCATGGGGTGGTTCTGTTGATGTGGCTAACTTAGTTTGAACTGCTTAATTGCAACATTTTTTGCCAAAGGAACTAGGGTACTGCTGCAGTTTGTGGCACTACTTTCCCAGATATGTCTGTTTCTTTATCAGTTCATAACTAAAAAATGGTTTGGGCTTTTGGACTGAGATTTTCAGGGTACAAAGGACTTACCCTAAAGATGTGCCTTTAGCTGGTTTGGTGGAGAAGTGTTACTGTGCTGTAGAGTTATAACACTTTCCTTTGAAGTTTCAGAATTTCCCTTAGGGTAACATTTTGATGGTTGGAGTACTTTCCAGATGCTGTATCTCAAAAACACTTTAAGATACAGCTTCGGTGCTATGGGTCGTTTAGTACACCTTTGTGTGTACTAAGTTGTTTTGCGTGTTACTAAGCCCTGTTTCACATTGTTGGTGAATTGTAATGAATGGTGTACATATGACCTATACTGTGGCATGCATTATCAACATGGCAGCAGTACTGCTTTGCTGGGCAGAGTGGTATCACGACACACTGTGCACTGATGGGATTCCCACATGCACATGACAGAAATTACATACATTAGGCATGCATGGAAGCACATGGCCTACAGGGCCTTGTGCCCCAACTGCTCACTATGGACTGATGGGAGTGCAGGGCCCAGATGGCCCTACAGTGCCACATGAAAATGAGGGACAAGTACAAGAGGCATGTATGAGAGCACAGAACCCTACTACTCACTGTATACTGATAGAAGCACATGGGCCAGAGGTCCTTTTGCTTGCACATGGAAATGAGGAACAATTACAATGGGCATGGATGGGAGCACAGGGCCCTCCTACCACTCCCATAATCAAATAAGGCTATAATTATACTATCTCAAAAAGTAAGGAAATTAATTGCAAAAAAACTTTGTTAATGCACCATTAGGGCTGAAGCATCAAAAGTAGGAAAATACAATCTTAGGGCTCCCAAGCCTAAGAACCCACCCCACTGTGCATGCAGGAACAGGCATGATGGGTGTGTTTTGGGGTGTGAACCCTAATGCTTACCCCATTCTCCTATGCTGTATCCATCTTATCTTATTTACTAATGGAATGGGGTGAGCATTAGGGTTCACAACCCCAAAACACACCCACATGCCTGTTCCTGCATGTACAGTGGGGCAGGTTCTTAGGCTTGGGAGCCCTAGGGTTGTATTTCCCTACTTTTGATGCTTCAGTCCTAATAGTGCATTAACAATTTTTTTTGCAATGAATATATATTATAGGGACCCAGTAGCACCCCATAGTTAAGGTTTAGCAGCAATTTCTATGTTAAACCTGACATTTTGCACTTCAATAACTTAGCAACCATTCAACAGAGTTTCATGAACTTTTGCATGCTCAGTCTCCTGGGGCAGATCTCATGATATGCCAAGTTTTGTTCTGGTCCTATTTGAGGATTCTGAGATCTGGATAGTGAGTAAAATCTTAAAATGTGCCACTTGTTGCAGTTTTTTTCACATCACACTTCACAGAGACGGTGTGGACTTTGGTCTATAATTTTTATGCTACAAAGAGCTTGGGTCACAAAACAGGCCAGCATTTATTTGGTGAAAAATTATTAATCCAGTCAAAAGTTATAACATTTTTAAGTTCCCATTATTTTCAATGAGATTTTAATTTTTCAGGATAGCTGCATGGTACAAACAAGGAATCTTGTTCATGAGGGGCATTCCTTGTTCACCAGGGGGAAATCCTTGGTTGCTAGAAAAAAATTCCTTGTTCATGAGCCACCATCTTGTTTTTTTCATTTTGTGCAAAACAAAGTGTCATAACTCTGCCCAGGGGTTGCTGTTTCCCACTTTATTGTGTGATTGATGTTCATCAGTAGTTGATGAGCTGTGCTGTCTGGTTTTACAGGTCCCTATGCCCCCAAGAAACTTTTTTATTTACTTATTTTAATCCTTTTTTGCCATCCTGACGCATCACTGGCAAACAAGGATCCCCGCTTTGGACATCTGGTTGGAAATTTTTATGACCAGATGGCCAGACTGAGGATCCTTGTTCACCAGCCAATTTCCTTGTTCACCAGTGATGAATATGGATGCAAACAATTCATCTGGTGCACAAGGATCCCTGGTTTGGACATCAGGTTGGAAATTTTCATTTCTAGATGGCCAGACTGGGGATCCTCACGTGCAGTGATGAATCAGGATGGGAAACAAGGAATTCAACTGGTAAACAAGGATTCCTAGTCTGATTATCTGGTTGAGAAATTTTCACAACCAGATGACCAGACTAGGAATCCTTGTTCACCAGCCAATTTCCTTGTTAGCCAGTGATGGGAATGGCTGGTGAATGAGGAAACAAGATGGCAAACAAGAATTGGTTTTTGCCATCTTGTCTCCCAAGAAAAAAAGTGTTGTGGGACCATCTGGTCCCAAAAACTGCATTTAGTTTCCCTCTTTTAAGCCCTGGTGTCTAGTGGTACTTCTACCCTCAATCCCTGTATATTTCATATTTTTATTTTTTCCCTTTTATTTTTTTATATATTTGTTATGCATAGCGGCATTCTGCCACTTATTTGTACTTACATCCCTGGTGTCTAGTGGTACCCCCACCACCTTCCAATTAAAAAAAATTCCCTCACCCTTTCTGTCTTTGTGTGACCTGTAAGGAAAAAAAACATCCTCATTGTCTTTTTTATTTTACCTGTAAAAAAGAAACATCCATTGCTGATCACTCCTGCACCTACCACCTGACCTCCCACTGTGGACCCTCCTCCTCATACCCCCCGACATCCCCACTGACCTTGACTCACTTGAGGAGATCCCAGATCCCCCCATATCTCCACTCCTGCCCCCACCCCAACCACCTCCCATACTCCCCTTACCCCTGCACCTTCTTCCCCTGGATCTCCTACCCTCACTTCCCACCACCCCCTTCCCTTGTCTTTCTCATAGCTCAAGTCTTTGTACTGGTTATTACATGTCTTTAAGTCAATGACTATATGTTTGTAACTAAAAATGATGTCTGTTGCACACGCTGATGTGGAACCTTTGTAAAAGAGCCTCAGCTCAAAGGTATTGTAATCCTAGATTGAAATAAATAAAATAAATAAATAAATACTCGCTCCACCAATTGAAGACACATCTAGCTGCTGGAACTGGCGACTGCAATATTAACTAAGGTAAATGCAGTCCTATGTATTTCGATGGGGTGGGGTTTAACTTTCATCCATAACTTGGCCATTTTTTGAGATTTTGGCCCCAAATTTTCAACATAGCTTTCTGAGGACCCTACCTCATGAACAATATGACTGTCATTAGGCTATTTGTGCTGGAAATGTGAATTAATGGTCAGTTGTCAAAATCACCTTTCCAGAGGATTTGCATGATGGCAGTCATATTGTTCATGAGGTGGGGCCATGTTAAATATTTGGGGTCAAAAAGTCAAAAAATGGCTGAGTTATGATGGCACTTTGCAACTGAACTATGTACACTTGTAAGTTTGCAAATTTACAATATTTCCACCCATATTATTAATATAGTCTTCTGCTTATCCCACCTCATGGATGTGACAGCTGTCATTTTTCAAATCCTGGCCAAAATGAGTGTTCAGACTTGTGGCACTGAATGGCATTGCAGTTGCACACAGCTGCATTTAGGAAGGGATTTGAAACATTTACTGTGCTGGGTATATGTGGTGAGGTCATAAGAAAGCTATGTTAAAAATTTGGAGTGAAAATGATTACAAATGACAAAAGTTATGAGCATTTGTCGCAATTTTGATACACCTGCTTGTAATAGGATACTGCTATGCTATCTCAATGGAGGGATGGCAGACCCTGTGCTCCCACCATAAAATAAGGCCACTGTTATACTATCTGAATGGAGAGATGGGAATGAAGGGTGCAAAGAACCTTGCACTCCCACTGTAAAATAAGGATACTGTTCAACTATCTCAAAAAGTAAGTAAATAAGTCACAAAAAACTTTGTTAATACATCAGTTAGGGTTAAAGTGACAAATGTAGGGAAATGTGGTGTTAGGGTTTCCAACTCTAACACCACACCCCCACACTGCACAGATGAAGAGGGATCGGGGTGACAGTGGAGTCGTCAGCCCTAATGCTCACCCCATTCTCCTATCCTGTGTCACCCACCTTATTTTCTAATGGAATGGGGTGAGTGTTGGGGCTGAAGTCCCCAATGCCACCCACTGATCCCTCTTCATCTGTGTAGAGTAGGGGTGTGGTATTAATGTTGGAAACCCTAACACCACATTTCCCTGCTTTTGTCACTTTAACTCTAACTGATGCATTAACAAATTTTTGGCAACATATTCCTCCCAGACAGATGGCCTCCTGCTTTGATTCACTCCTGGAGTGTTTTGGCTCTCTGAATCTTAATTCAGAAATTACCATGTTAGGAGATTTCAGTATAAATTGGTTCTCTCCTGACACAAGCCCTTTCAAAGATACTGTTTCAGCAGTTCACCTCACCCAGCTAGTTGAGTCCCCCACTAGAATCAACTATAAAACTGGGACAGGTACCTTACTGGACTGGGTGCTCTCTAACCACCCTGATCATATATCTGACACAACCATACTCCCAGATGCCTTCAGTGATCACTTCCCAGTCTTGTTTCATTGGTCAGACAAATTCTCTAAACCACTCACTAGAACAATTACCACCAGGGTACTCATCCATGGGCATCTTGAATCACTAAAAGCTGACCTGCATAATCAGGACAGATCAATGGTTTACACTACTAACAACATTGACATTGCCCTCAACCAATTCAATCTTCAGTTCAAAGCTATATGTGATAGGCATGCCCCCATAAAAAGCATAAAATCAAAGGCCGCTGTAATCCCTGGTTTTCTCCGGACCTCCTTGAGCTTCTGAATACCAGGGACCATCTATAGCACAGGTCTAGGTCCTTGTGTAATCAGGCCAACATCCAGAGGTACAAAGCAGTTAGAAACAACTGCACAGGGGTTATCCATGCAGCTAAAAATCAATATGATAAGGAAGTGCTCTCTCGGACATAGAATGATGGCAGAAAATTTTGGACTAACTTTAAAGAGGTCACTGGGAGAGACCTCAGATCTGCCCTACCATGTGTAAGATTGATGGTGTACCCTCACTCAACCCCAAACCTATTGCTAACATGTTTAATAATGCCTTCATGGACCTGAATGGTGTCCTGCCACCTGGCTACTTCTCTCATCCCCTCACAAGTGACTGCTCTGAGAAAGAGACTCAGTACCCTTCTCATCCTCCTTTCTACTTCAAAACCCTCTCAGTCCATGAAGCCAGGAATTACCTACTCAAGGTATTAGGGAAATCAAGATTTAGTGGTGACACTCTGGATCTTAAGTTTGTAGCCCTTACACTGGATGAAATTCTGTCACCTCTAACACATATTGTTAACATGTCACTTAGTTACTCTCAATTCCCTCAGAAATGGAAATCTGCCACTGCAACACCAGTTCATAAGTCCGGGGATCGCACAGTTATGGGAACCATAGGCCTATCTCTATCCTTCCCCCACTCTCAAAAGCTCTTGAGCGTATAGTGGCTGACCAACTGGTTGAATACTTAGAAAAATATCAGCAACAGTGCCTGTAACAACATGGGTTCAGAAATGGTCATAGTACCACTACCACCCTTCTGGAGTTCACAGGCTTTATTCATCAATCTTTAGATCAAGGATGCCTGGTTGGTGCTGCTTTCATTGATTTAACCAAAGCTTTCGACACAGTGAATCATTCCATCCTGGTCAAACATCTTGCCACCACTGGCCTAGCTCATGACAGCATAGCCTGGTTTGAAAGCTACCTGCACAACCGTACACAGCAGGTGAAGATTGGTAACACCTTCTTGGATAGCAGACCTGTCCTATATGGAGTTCCTCAAGGGTCCATCTTGGGTCATCTTTTATTTAGCATTTTCCTCAACAACCTTTCCTACTCCTGTCAGAGTCACATCCTTTTATATGCTGATGATGCTGTCCTGTTTACCTGTGGTCCAGACCCTAAGGTTCTTGAATCCAGACTACAGAGTAGTTTTGTAGTCATAGAAATATGGTTACATAAGCACAAGTTAGTTATGAATTACAACAAGACTAAAACTATGCTGTTCTCCAGCTCCCAAAATAGGCACAGAACGTACCCTCTTTCTATCACCAAGGAAGAGGGCTCTCCCCTGGAGCTTTTTCTGTTCATTAAATATCTGGGGATTATAATTGATAATATGATGACCTATGCCTATCACATTGACAACATTGCTAAGGCTGTTAAAACCCATATCGGGCCACTTTATAGGCATAAGCAATGTTTGATCCCAGAGGTTCTTAACCTGGTCATTCATAGTTCTCTTGTCTCACTTATTGATTATGGCTTACCAATCTATGGATCAGCTACTGAAACAACTCTTTATAGCATCATAGTTGCACTCAACAGAGCATGTTGGCTCCTTACCGGCTCCGCCCATCTGTCCCATACCTGCGACATGTATGCTCAGGCTAACTGGCCCCAATTCAAAGGTAGACTCATGTACCAAACATGTTTACTGTGCAAAAAAGTAAGCTTAGGCAAAATGCCCCCTGGTGTGCAAAAGCTTATTACCCCCACTATCAACTGTCATTGCACCAGAAGCAATATACCCCACTGTCGCATTTCTCTGGGACAAAGGTTCTTTGCCTACCATGCCCCACTATAGATGAACTCTCTGCACAATGACATCACTTCAGCATCCACCTTGGGCTCTTTCAATGTTAAACTTAAACAACAGCTAGTTGCTGATGCCAGTTGTGACTGCTTCCAATAACCTTCCTTCTTGTGACCAGCACTTATTGTAACCTTATGCTATCCTGACCGTATGCATAACTGTTCTCAGCATGTAATTAACTGTTCTAAGTAGCTAACCATTCTCCTTTCACATTTCCTCTTGATCCCTTCCACTCATTCCCCTCACCTCTCTATGACTTTCTCCTATCCCTCTCCTCCCCCCATTATACCTCCTGAGCTCTCTTGCTCACTTTAAAATGCTTTGTCCTATACCTTCTCACTGCTGATGAGGCCCCTGGGCTGATGTCATCCCATTCATTGTTGATTATTAGATATTAGGCTGAGTCTGTTCCCATTTTCCTGTAAAGGGTCATTTCATAAGACCCCACCCTCT
Organism: Neoceratodus forsteri; assembly: GCA_016271365.2. Taxonomy (NCBI): domain Eukaryota; kingdom Metazoa; phylum Chordata; order Ceratodontiformes; family Ceratodontidae; genus Neoceratodus; species Neoceratodus forsteri. The sequence goes on from CM028129.1 coordinate 880,266,135, forward strand.
CTAATATGACATTTTAAATTCCAGGATTTAATCAAATATGCACCTTGGAATACATTGTACAATGCCACATGTATTGGAACTTCTCTAGTTATACACTCTTATAATATTTTGTATAATTCCTTGTGTTGTTTGTTCTCCATCTCATACTTTTCCAATATGTATTGTCATCTGACGTAGAACCTATGAAATGAGCTTGTTCTCAAAGGTGTTATCCAAAATTTTAATAAATTAAAAAAAAAATATATATATATAGTTGTTAAATGTTGTGTGTAGTGCTGGTTTTGACCCTTTGGGTATGCTTTGTGATCCCGTGCTGATGAGCTGACTTCAGCAACAAGCTCAATGGCCCAACTAGATGGAGTGAAGGTGGGACAATGCCACTGTTATGCGACTCCCTCAGCCAGGGAATGCGAGCTGCAGGTTGTCCACATGGGCTCGGGTACCACATAGAAAAGAGAACAGTTTCCTTTCACTCTTTGAACATTCACATTTTACACATTCTCTCTTCACACACTCACTCTTCACACATTCGCTCTTTATTCTTTCAGATCTTGTTGCATCTTTAGACCTGAAAGAACAACGAGTGAATGTGTGAAGAGTGAATGTGTAGACTGGGGGATGGATTTTCAAATGGCTTAGATTGCCACTAGCCCCTATTCACTGATGACATGGTGCATGAGGCTTGTGGTGATCTAATGGGATTTTCTATCCCATGCTGGTATCTGCTGCAAGTTAGACCAGCTTTTTATGGTCTAATGTGTGGCAATTCCATGGGCTGTTTTATGGAGCTTGTGCCAGATATATGGCACAAACTGCTATAAACCATGGAATCTGCTGCAACTGCACCTGAGAATGTAAAATCGGGTGCAGTTGTGGCAAAGGGTTCATTGGATCGCCAGAACCTAAGTCCAGTGGCACAGGGCTGGACATACAGTAATAGCGCTGAATTAGTCAAGGGATTTTTAAGAATTTTTAAAAATCCCTATTGAGAATTGTGAAACCTTTTGTTAGGGATTTTGTTTTGTTTGCTTGCGTGTTCACTGCTAACTGAAGAGAGTGCTCTCATCTGATAGTGTAGTTGGAAATCTACCAAATGGTGCTTAAGTACTGTAATAGGAAATGGCCTCTTTCTGTAGGTATAACAAAAAGGATTTTAGAGGATTTTCCCCCCTAAATTTTGTGAAGGATAAATAGGGAATCGAACAAAATCACTTGACAAGTTCGGCGCTACTACTGTAAGCCATGAGCCACCCTTCAAAAATCCGGCCCTGAATACGTAAAGAGTCTTCCCATGGCACAAGGCCCAAAGGCCACTGCACATCTGCTGCTGTTCACACATGTCACTTTGGGACCTATGTGAATGAGGATATGATTCCACTATCTCAGAATGAAAGGAAATTTTAGGCAGAAAACTTTGTTAATGCACCAGTTAGGATAACTTTGCTCCAAAAAAAGTAGAGAAATGTGGCATTGTGGTTTTCAACCCTAACTCCCCTCTCCCAAGCTACAAAAGGAAAAAAGTATTCAGAGACTTGGCAAATCAGTGGTGAGATCTTCCTTGGGGTTGTCCAGCATAATGCCCACCTAATTTTCTGTGCAAAGAATGTCACACCTGCTCTCCTTTGTTCACACAGGGCCTAAAGGGCCCTGCATGAAGAAAGGTACAACAAATTGTGTTGGACAACATGTGGTGAGACATACTTCTCTACCTTTGAAGAGTGTATCACTATGAGGCACTGGCTGGGTCCTGTACCTTGTGCTTCAGACTAGAGGCTACAACCCTAACACAACATTTCCATACTTTTGTGGCATTCAGTTACCCTAACTGGTGCACTAATGAAGTTATTTGCAAATAATATATATATATATATATATATATATATATATATATATATGTATCTATATATAAATATCTATTATAGGGGCGTGGTCATGCCCCTAAGTAGACAATTTAATGTTAAACCCCAGTTTTTGCACTTTAATAACTTCACAACCGCTTAACAGAATTGCACAAAATATTTCTTGCACAGTCTCGTAGGGTAGATCTATTGATGTTCCAAGTTCTGTTCCAATCAGATATGTGGATTCTGAGATCTGAATAATGAAAAAACTGAATGTTGGTGTTTTTTGGGCTATTTTCTTGTAAGCCCCTAGCACCCAGATCGTTTGGTGTTTTGGTCTGCAATGTTTAGGGTAGAAAGGCCTGACCCACAGTACTGCCTTTCGCTGGTTTGGTAAAATAATTAGGCCTAGGTGAAATTTGCGAATTTCGCTTCCTCAGAATTTCTGGAAAATTGTGCAGTTTCTGTAGAATTTAACCTTTTTTTTGCCTCTGGTGGATTTCACAATTTTTGGAGAATTTATCCTCCCAACCACAGAATTATTATTAGTACTGCGGATTTCATAATTTCTGCGGCATTTCTCCCCAAACTGCAGAATTATCATTAATACTGCATAAAATCTGTATAGAATTGTGGAACTTGCAGTTATTGACATAATCCGCATTTTCGTCATAAAACTGCAGAATAATATTCTGCAGGCTTTTTTGCTCATGTGATTCCATTAATTTTGACTGGAAATGAATTACAAAAGTCATTCTTTCTACTGAGACTCTCTGTGAGTTGAATGTATTACTTTTTGTGGTGTTAAGTAAGACTCCCTATTCAATATTGTAGTTGTTTCCAAACCATCATATTTTAAAAATTTTGTCACAAATATTCCACAGTTCATGCCAAAAATCCACAGATCATAAAAATATTCCACAAAACAACCTTCCAAAAAATCTGCAGTTCCCTGATTGGCTGATTTAGATTCCATGAGGCAGGTTTTTTGCTGTCAAAGGTCCATGTTACTATAACAACCACCCTGCCCAACTGAGTCAAGCTGCTCCTTGCTTTCTGTGCAGTTCTTTAGAATTTGGTGAAATGGAAAGTTCTGCTGCTCTGTCTGTCTGCATATCTTTGCATTCAACTAGAGAAAAAACCCTTTGCATCTCAATCTGATTGAAATAGCTGTAGATCATTTTATAGTTGGATCCCCCTTCAGCAATCTGATATATGAAACTTGATTAATTGTTTAAATAGTTAGGTAACAGGACAGGACATTGTGTGTGTGTGTGTGTGTGCGTGCGTGCGTGCGTGCGTGCGTGCGTGTGGTGTGTGTGTGTGTGCAATTTAAACTACTTTTAGTTGTAAACAGCAGTTTAGTATTTTTTGACTTGAAACTAAAAGTAATACTGTGAGAGGCTGTTCTTATTGTTCTTTAACAGTATTGCATTGTATTTGACTGATCTACTGATTTTGTAATATACACTGTTGGTATAGATAGTATTTGATTGATTGTTTTTGTGTGACAGTTAAGATTTGAGTGAAAAAATGGTTGTAAAGAAGTCAGAGTCAGGTACTAGGGTTACTGTGCATGGTAGATGTGGTAGTTCAGTGGCTCTTTTGAGTGTTAACTCCTCTCCTGAAGCTCCAGCTGCAATGTCTCATGAAATGAATATTGAATTTGATGGTGCTACAGGTCCTTCAGGCAGCAATAGTACTGTAGATCCTGTGGTTGGCAGTAGAGTGGGTGCAGGTAGTATCAGCAGTATAGTGGGTCCTGTGGTTGGTACTAAAGTGGGTGCAGGTAGTAGTGGCAGCAGCACTGCAGATCCTGTTGTTGGCAGTAGAGTGGTTACAGGTAGTAGCAGCAGGTTAGTCAGTGGCACAAAAGTGTCCCCAATAGGTCTGTGTTCTTCTGGTAGTGCAGTAAGTAAGGGTGGAATTGGAATTGATTACTTTTTCTGTAATGCAGGCAATAGCACAAGTAGTGTGAGCAACAAAATTATTAATTTTACTGAGAATGCAGCAGGCAAATTCAGTGTTGGGGGGCTGAAAACTGCAGTTGATGTTGCTGCATTAATGCTTGATTCACAGGAGGATTCTCTGCCTGAAAATCCTGATTTGCTTTCATTTGTGATGTATTCACAAATTTCACAGTGTAGCAGTTTTGAATGTGACATTGAGGATGATGGTGCCATAGTAAAGGTGGTCAGTAAAACTATTGGTTGTGGTGACAGTAAATCTGCAGGTTCTATTGATAACAATGTTTTGATAGTGGTAAATGAGGAACAGGCTGATACTGTACCAGACATTAGTGATGTCAACGATATTGATAGTGTTAGTGTATGTGATTTTCAGGATGTTCAAGATGACCCTGCAATAGATCCTGATTACCAACCTCCCTATGTCCCTGTTAACAATTCACGTACCTTTCCTCAGAATGTAAATGTAAGTGTCATCACAAGCACACAATGAAACATCAGTGACTGTTAACAATAACATGCAATCTCCAATGCCTATTCATGTCACTACAAGTAATATCATGCAACAGAAGCACCTGCATCTGCCTGTCATAGATGAGTCACAGTGGCAGATCACAGTCAGCAGTAAGGCCGAGAGTGTTCCCCCTTCTAAAAAGCAGTGTAGAGTGGTTAAATCTCTAGTGTGGGACTTTTTTGCATTGCAAGATAATGACAGCACAGCTATTTGCCAAATATGCCAAAGTAAAGTGAGTCATGGCAAGGCAGAGTCACACTTAGACACAAGTGAGATGCACTCACATCTCCAAACCAAACACACCATTCGCTGGCAGCAGCATAAACGTCTGGCTTCCCAGGAGAAAACAGTAACTCTGTTCCTCTACAGAACTACTTATTGGACCCCATTGAAAGTGAGAATAGTGTTATTCCACCACCAGTAACATCCACTCCAAAGCGTTCTGAATCTTTAGTTTTAGGTAAATCATCATCCTGTACCTCATCCTCCTCTGTATGGCCACAGTATCATGCCACAAAGTTTACAAACTCCTTTCAGTTCCAAAGTCACCCATACACATCGAAGAATTTCCAAGTCAGTGATCACTATAAGGCAACCTTATATTAAGGATGTATTTTCCAAGAATACAAAGTACCATAGGAATCATCCAGTTGCAAGGCACTTGAGTGCAGCAGTTTCTCAAATGCTTGCAACGGATCTTCTTCCATACTCTTTTGTTGAAAAATCTGGTTTTCAGCAGCTCATGAATAAGGTGGTATCCAAATATGAATTGCCCAGCAGAACTTACTTTTCGATGAAAGGTGTCCCTGAGCTGTACAACACATTATGTTGTACAGTTTCACATGCACTCTCATTCACACTCTTTGGTCAGCACTGTGCATCTCACCACTGATATGTGGCCAGTGGTCCGGGATCCACAGTTAGCTTTATGTGTGTTACAGCACATCGGGCACACATTCCTGGTGTGTACAGTACTTCAGCTTGTCCTGCAAGTGATTGTTGTTTGCAAACAACATATGGAGGCAGTGGTTGTGTGTACCAGAAGGCAACACTAAGCATGCAAAGTATATATGGCTGTCACACAGCCAAAAGAATTCTTGAATGTCTAAATGAGGCAATTTCTCATTGACTGAAACCTCATGGACTCAAAGTGAGTTTCATTTCAAGCGATGATGGAGCCAATGTAGTGAAAGCCATAAGTGACGGCGGCTTTGAGCACATTCCTTGCTTTGCACATGTTTTGAATCTGATCGTACATCAGTTCTTAAAACATGAGGCAGTGGACAGCATGTTGACCATTAGTCATTGTATTTGTGGACATTTCAGCCGTTCCTCAAAAGCTTGATCTGAGGTTAATGTGTTGCAGTGTTCATATGGTGTGCCATAGCATTGTCTCAAGCAGGATGTTCCCACAAGGTGGAACTCAACTTTACATATGCTGGAACACTTCTTTGAGCAGTGTAAACCTGTCAATGACTATGTCATACAGCTTCGTGATCCCCTCACTCAACAGGCAATGACACTCAGTCCATCTCAATGGATGTTCATGGATAGTGTAATACAGGTTTGTACCCTTTTGAGCATGCCACTCAGACTATTAGTGTTGAATCAGCATGTTTGAGTGAGGTCATTCCGTTGTTGTGGATACTTAAGCAGGCAGTGGTCAACTTGAATGACCAATTTGAATGTACAGCAGATGAGGTCGATGTGAACCTGTGTAACCACATGATGGACATCTTAGAAAGTGATAATCATGTTTGCTACATGTTGCATACTGATCCATACTGGATGGCCACTTTACTGGATCCCCAGTCCAAGCATGGTATCGCATCACTTCTGCCAGGGGGTAACGTACAGGTTGATCATTGTTCCCTTTCTGTTCATGACAAAGTACACAACAAACTGCTTGAAACAGATGTCAATAAAAGAAATAAGGGAAGTACTCAGCAGCATGTGTGTTCCGGGTCCCAACTCTCTGTGTCATCAAAGTTATCAACTTCTTCAGTACCTAAACCCACCTGCCATCCATTGTGGTCAATATTACAGCCGGTGGGTGTTTCTCAGCTCCAGAAGCAGGAATACAGCAGCAAACTGCAGATGTCAGCGGCAAACATGTTCACTGCCTGCCTTGATGATTCTGATCAGGTATCTGTTGAAGATGACCCTTTGTTAGTATACTGGCAACACAGGGTGACAGTGTGGCCTGCACTAGCATCAATTGCACTGGAACTGTTAAGTTGCCCTTGTTCCAGTGTAACATCAGAACAAGTTTTTAGTGCAGCAGGGACAATTGTGTCAGACCATCAGACATGTCTGTCCAATTTAAATGTTGAGTGACGGACATACATAAAAATGAATAAACCTTTTATTCCACCTCAATGGTCTTTGTCTGGCGATGGCACTGTTATGTCTAGTGGTGATGATGAAGGCATGGATGATGATGAAAATTATGTTAAGCAGGTAGAGGTTATGTGTTCCGATGGTGAGGATACATCAGAGGAACACATCTTTTAGTTTACATAATTTTGCAGTTTGTTTTATGACAGAAAATTGTTGAAAGCATTTATTTGTATTATTTTTAGTTACTCAATGTAAACTCCAAAATAAGTACTTTTTTTTTGGTCACACATTATTTGAAAAATGTACTCCATAGCCAAGCATATAGTGGTACTACAAGCACACAGTGAAACAGCAGCCTCAGAGTAGCTGCCTCTCCCAATCTTGTCGCTGACTAACTTTTTGATGGTCTTACTAATAAAGTCTGACTTACATGTTACCTGTAGTGTAGATGTTATTCAGTTGTAATGTTCTGTATCTGCATATGGGACAAAACAAATTCTGACTTACCCATACGAAGACCACGCCACCATGTAGACTCCCAGACCCTTTTCATAATTGCTATAAGGCACTCCAGGGGGTGTATTATGGCTGGCTGATGGCCATTATCAAGTGGTGGAAGCAGTCGTCTATGCCTCATGCTTCAGCCTACCGTGAAGTAGGCCGTTATCAGTGTCACGCCATAACACCCCCCCGCCATGCCTTATTGCTTAATTATTGCACAATTATTATTCAACCAACACAGGCAGCCATCTGTCTCTCCAAAAATTATGTCAGTGTGTGACAGCTGTGACAGACATTTGTTAGGAGAAAAGACTTTCTGAACATCATAACAACATAAACATGCACTACTACAGTCCCTTCCCTATGCTGCTGAAGATGAGCCTTTGTCGATGTGTACATTGTCCACACACCGGCATGAGCCATGACCACTAATGCTGAGATGACACAACAAAACAACATAAACATGAACTACTAGACCAGAAGATAATTCCACTTACTTACCTGCTGTTTTCAAACCTGGCTGCATCCTTGACTTCTCTAATGTATGCTGCACTTAACCTCATGAAGAGCAGACATAAACAGCTTCTACATATTATCAAAAGATGATGATGTGATGACTCTCCAACTGTCTTTATGATTTATCTTTCAGGTATGCCGTTCATTCTTGCACCTACGTGTCACAGTTACTGCAGCCCACAATGTCTGTCTGCACCATGCTGTGCTATTTCCACCAAGAAACTTCATAATGAGGAACTACTAGGCCCTGAGACAGTGTTGCTGTGGATCTGGAAACCACTCCTGCTGTGCTGTCCAACCAAAGCCTGCTTATGCTCACTGCCACCACTCTCAAGACAGAATCAAGGAGCACCGTAATGAGGAACTACTAAGCACTGAGACAGTGCTGCTGTGGATCTGACCACCACTCCTGCTGTGCTGTCCAACCAAAGCCTACTCATGCTCACTGCCACCATTCTCAAGATAGAATCAAGGAGCACCGTAATGAGGAACTACTAGGCCCTGAGACAGTGCTGCTGCAGATCTGGTCACCACTCGTGCTGTGTTGTCCAGTCAAAGCCTGCTCATGCTCACTGCCACCACTCTCATAACAGAATCAAGGAACAAAGTAATGAGGAACTACTAGGCCCTGAGGCAGTGCTGCTGCAGATCTGACCCACCACTCCTGCTGTGCCAAAAAAACCTGCTCATGCTCACTATTATGGCACTACTCTCAATAACGAAACAAGGAGCACCGTAATGAGGAACTACTAGGCCCTAAGATAGTGCTGATGCTGATCTGACCACCACTCCTGCTGACAGAAAGTATTGCTTTGTTGCCAGCATTTGGCTGTCAAAAGTTGTTCGAATCAGTACTCAGCAAGTTTCTAGAATAATTTCACCAACCTCGATCCAGAACAATCTTCTTGAGTATTCCAGAAATCATCTTCAGTACATCTCCAAAGCAGCCAGCAGCAGATTCTTGAACAATCATTTCACAGTCATCTCTGTTGCAACATACTGTTTATTATTTTCTGCTCCACTTACCAGTTTTCGTCAGATGGTAAAAGCTAAAACATTTTTTTTTAAAAGTAAATTAAGAAAAGGAAATCAATTTTGCTAAAAAATGTTCCACAGTTCACTATATTATTCTGCAAATACATGACAAAAGTCCGCAGAAAACAAGCAAAAATTTTGCGATTATATTGGAATTTTTTTCTAGGAATTACGCGGAAGCGAAATTCTGCATTTCACAATAATTCCGCAGGTGCAATTTAAATTTCTCACAGCCCTAGAAATAATATTAATCCATTCCAGAGTTATCAATTTTTAAAATTTTGGGTTCTGATCATGTTCATTAAGCACTTCAGGATAGATGTTTGGAACAAAAAAAGAATATGACCATATGAAAAAGGATCCATTTTCATCTTTATTTATTTATTGAATTTTGTTGACCAGGTAAGCCCACTGAGACTAGAAGTCCCTTTTTCAGAGGCGACCCAGGGGTGGGGATAGAGATGGTAACCAACTGAAACTGAACCAGATTAAGCTGTTGGTGGTATTTCTAGTGAATGGAGGAAATTTGGCAAGGACACTGGGAAAATTCACCTACTCTTTTTGAGAAGTGCCATGGGATCTTTAACATCCACTTCAACAACCACCAGAACAGGCAAACAGGACCTCAGTTTAACATCTCATCTGAAAGCCGGCACCTCAGGAATGCAGCACCCCTCTCATGCTGCACTACAGTGTCAGTATTGGGATATTAATTTTGTTATAATAATTATTAATTATGGGGTCAATTCTTTCTTGTTAGGAAAAAATCCTTTTTCATTTGCCACCATCTTGTTTCCATTTTTTTTAAACAAAAAAAATTCAAAAACCACAAAAATGAAATCCTGTAGACAGACCAGCACATCTATCTGGCTCATCAGGACCCTGTTAGGTGGATTCTGCACTTAACCATTGAAAAAAATGGCCCCCAAATGTGGTTTTTGTTTTACATTTTAAATCCTATTTCGTGACTTGCTTCCATTTTTTTTGTATGACCGTTTTCATTCATATGAAACAGGATTCCTTCATACGAAAAAAGATTTTGGACTTAGTTTTTTTCCCCCCATTCTTTTTCCGTTTGAAGGGATCCTTTTTTGAATGCTATTTTCATTCAAACAAACAAGGATTGCTTCATATGGAAAATGATTTTGGACTTGGTGATTTTGCTATTCTTTTTTCATTTGAAGGGATCCTTTTTCATTTCCTTTTCTCATTTCATAGGGAAAGGGATTCTTTTGGACTTAGTTTTCCAATCACCATCCCTGCATTTTTTTATGTATCCCTGGTGTCTAGTGGCACCTCTCTTCTATCATCTTCCCTGTATTTTTTAACATTCCCTGGTGTCTAATGGCACCCCTCCAACTGACATCCCCATATTTGTTTAAGTTTCCCTGGTGTCCAGTGGCACCCCCATCTGATCAACATCCCCATATTTTATTTAAGATTTTATGGTGCCTAGTAGAACCCCCCCAATCGTCATACCCAGGTATTTTAAAGTTTTGCTGGTGTCTAGTGGCACCCCCCCTGGATCACCATCCCCATATTGATTTAAGTTTCCCTGGTGTTTAGTGGATCCCTCTTCCAATTGCCATCCCCATATTGTTTTAAGTTTCCCTGGTGTCTAGTGGCACCCCCTTCAATCACCATCCCTGTATTGATTTAAGTTTCCCTGGTGTCTAGTGGCACCCCCCTCTGATCATCATCCCTGTATTGTTTTAAGTTTCCCTGGTGTCTTGTGGCACCCCCTTCGATCATTGTCCCTGTATTTATTTAAGTTTCCCTGGTGTCTAATGATAACACCCCAAAAATTGTTACCGTAGTTTTTAAAGTTTTTCTTGTGTATAGTGGCACCCCCCTCTGATTGACATCCCCATATTTTTTTTCTGTTTCCCTGGTGTCTAGTGGCACCCCCTCTAATCACTGTCCCTGTACTAATTTAAGTTTCCCTGGTGTCTAGTGGCACCCCCCCAATCATCATCCCCATATTGTTTTAAGTTTCCCTGGTGTCTAGTAGCTTCCCCCAATTGCCATCCCATATTGTTTTAAGTTTCCCTGGTGTCTAGTAGCACCCCCCCCTTCAATTGCCATCCTTGTATTGTTTTAAGTTTCTCTGTTGTCTAGTGACACACCCACTCTGATTGTCATCCCTGTATTGTTTTAAGTTTCCCTGGTGTCTAGTGGCATTCCCCTCTGATTGCCATACCCGTAATGTTTCAAGTGTCCCTGGTTTCTTGTGGCACCCCCCCTCTGAGCACCATCTCCATATTATTTTAAGTTTCCCTAGTGTCTAGTGTCCCCCACTCCACTCACCATCCCGGTATTGTTTTAAGTTTCCCTGGTGTCTGCTGTCCCTGTATTGTTTTAAGTTTTCCTGGTATCTACTGGCACCCCCCTCTGATCACCATCCCCATATTGTTTTAAATTGAAGGCAATATAGCGCAGTGGTCTAAGACTCTGAGCTGTAAATCTGGTGACATCCAGCAGACCAGACCTGGATTTGAATCCCACAGCTTCCACTTGCATACTGTGTGACCCTGAGCAAGTCACTTAACCTCCTTGTGCTCCCAGGTTGCTCCTGTAAAAAAGTTTTCAGCTTAGTGTGCTATACCTGGTTAAAAAAAAGGTAAAAAAATTTCCCTGGTGTCTAGTAGCACCCACCCCTCCATTTGCCACAACCCTGTAATAAACAAAGCCATCCCTCTACTGTATGTCTTTTTTTAAACCTGTAAAAAAAGTCCTTCACCGATCAGACCCTCCCCGCCCCAACCTCTCACGGAGCACCCACCAATCTGCACCCACTACACCCCCCTTCAAACTCTCACTCAACTGAACAGGTCCCAGGGTGAAGATCCACTCTCCAATCAAAGACACATCTCACTGTTGGAACTGTCAACTGCGGTATGAGAAACTAAGGCAAGTGCACGTCAATGTATTTCAACGTGGTTTTCAACTTTGATTCATACTGTAACTTTGCCATTTTTGAATATTTTGACAACAAATTTTCAACATGGCCTTTTTGGGCTCCCATCTCATGAACAATGGTAGTGGAATTATGGAACTCTACCCCAAAAGGTGGTTTTGCAGTCACTTGGTGAAATCACCTTTCGGGTAGGATTTGAAAATTTTCACCACCCCTCTTCATGAGATGGCATCATAAGAAGGCTGTGTTGAAAATTTGCTGTCAAAATAAGTAAAAATCACAAAGTTATGTGCATACATTGAAATTGTGGTATGCTCACTTGTAATTTTGGTAATTTTTAAATATTTTTACCCCGAATTTCCAACATAGCTATTTTTCATACAGCCTCATGAACATGACAGCTGTAATTTTTCAAATCCTGGCCAAACTGTGTTTTCACACCTGTGTCATGAAATGACATTGCTGTGCTGTGGAATAATATTTCAGCAGGGATATGAACATTTTCAGTACCTGGTTATGAGGTGGTATAATAAGAAGTCTGTGCTGACAATTTGGTTGCTGTTTTACTGCAAATACAAGTGCAGGGCCTGGAAAGCCTGAGCTTCCACAGCAACATATGTGCACACATCTATGGAGGGAGGGGAGTGCAGGGCCCAGAGAGCCCTGTGCCCCCACAGGCAAATGAGGATCCAATTATACTATCTAAAAAAGAAAATAAATATTTTGCAAACACTTGTGTTAATGCACAATTTAGGATTAAGACTAAAGCAAAAAAAGTAGGAAAATGTTGTTTTGGGGTTTCCAACCCTACCCCCCACACACACACATCTGAAGGAAATCAGGAGTAGAGACTTTCTTGGGGTTCTCAACCCTAAAACTCACCCCACTGGGGTAGCAATAAAGCTCAGATGTGATGGATATAGGTGTGTATGTTATAGGAGTCTATACAATGGATCAGTTTTAGGGTTGACAACCTCAAGGAAGATCCTACCCCTGATTTGCTTCAGGCATGGAGAGTGGGTTAGGGTTGGAAACCCTAAAACCACATCACATACTTTTTCACTTTAGTCTTAACCCTAAATGGTGCATTAATGCAATTTTTTGCAAAGAATATAGCTATATTATTATAGTGGCGTGATAGCACCACTATAGTTAGGGTTGAGTAAGCAGTTTAATGTTAAACCCCAAATTTTGCACTTTAATAACTTTGCAACCATTCTATGGATTTGCATGAAATATGGTATGCACTGCCCCATGGGGTAGATCTCTTGACAGGCCAGGTTTTGTTTTGATCAGATGTGCGGTTTTAGTGCAGCACATAGTGAAAAAAGTGTGTTTTTCACTTTTTTTCACCAGTTTTTGCTGATTTTTGCCCATCACACTGTAGCCACACCATTTGTAATTTTGGTCTGAAATTTTCAGCGTAGAAAAAGGTTGTGCACAAGAATAAGTCAGTATTGGTTTGGTGAAATAAAATTAATTTGTTCCAAAGTTATTAAATTTTGAAATGTTGGGTATTGAGCATGGTCAGTTCAGTCTTTTGGATAGGTGTACAAACTGCGAACAAGGATTTGCCTCACGAGCAGAGATTTTGACAGTTTGTAAACAGGGATTTATAAAATCCCTGTTTGTGAGAGAAATTCCCTGTTCACAAGCCTCCATCTTGTTTTCACTTTTCCTCATCAAATAAAGCATTATAAGTTGACTCAGGGAAGAGCTGTGAGGTAAACCAAGCATGGGTTTTGTTCAAGGCTTGTTCTCTGCAAACCCATGCTTTTGGTTTACTTTAGTTTGGCCCTGAAATGTGTTTCTGAAACTTCAAAAATCACTGTTTGTGACTTGCTTTCGATCCTTGTTTGTGAGGTATCAAAATCCCTGTTCATGAGCTGATTCTTGTTCTTGAGCTATCTAAATCCCCATTCATATGGGAACAACCAGGTGGCCCTATCTCGTGAACAGGGATTTCTCATGAATAATGATTTTGACACCTCTTGAACAGGGATTCAGCTCATGAAACATGATTTTGACAGCTCATGAACAGGGATTCTAAAAAGGAATCCCTGTTCTTGAGCTGTCAAAATCCCTGCTCATGAACTGTAAAAATTCTTGTTCATGAGAAATCCTTGTTCGTGAGCTGTTAAAATTTCTGTTTGTATGGGGATGACCAGATGGCCCTATCTCATGAACAGCAATTACTCAGGAACAAGGATTTTGACAGCTCATGAACAGGGATTTTGAAAAGGAATCCCTGTTCATGAGGTGTCAAATTCCCTGTTTGTGAGCTGTCAAAATCCTTGTTCATGAGAAATCCTTGTTCATGAGCTGTCAAAATCCCTGTTCATGAAAAGATGACCAGATGGCCCTATAAATCCCTGTTCATGAGCTGTCAAAATCCTTGTTCGTGAGGTGTCAAAATCCCTGTTCGTGAGCCAATCCCTGTTCATGAGCTGTCAAAATCCTTGTTCGTGACAGGACAACCAGATGGCCCTACTTCATGAACAGGGATTTTGACACCTCACAAACAGGGATTCGGCTCATGAACAAGAATTTTGACAGCTCACAAACAGATTTTTAAAGGTTGCTGTTTTTTTGCCACTTCACTGTAAAGAAATAGTTCAGGACTTTTGGCTTGAAATTTGCAGGGTAGAAAGGGCGTGTCCCAGAGATGTGCCTTATGCTGGTTTGGTGTAAAAAATTGCATCAGTTACATAGTTATGGCTTTCTGAAGTTGGGACATTTCCCATAGGATAACATTGTGGTGAACACAATGCCTTTATCTCAAAACGATTCAAGATACTGATTTTTCACTAAGCACAGCTTAGTATACCTTTAGATGTATCAAGCATGTGTGCAGGTTACCAGTCTTTGATTACAACTACAGTGGATTTTTTTCCAAAGTTGCTATGGTTACTGATATATTGTACTATTTGCAGCACAAGGCTTTCTTGGAATGTGTCTAGGGCTGTGCTGCATCTTTACAATTATAGGTAGGTGGGGGGGCCCTGTGCTCACACTTATGGATACCATTATGCAGTAATCAGACTGCTGGGCCATCCATTATGTAATACTGGGAGTGCAGGGCCCTAGGGATATGACAGTTCATCACAATGTCTGTGCACTTGTGGATAGATGGGAGCACTGGGCCCTAAAACTGATACCATGGGAGTGCAGGGCCCAAATCTATATAAGCATAAGATTACACTTTCTCAAAAGGTAAAGAAATTCATTGCAAAAACGTTGTTAATACATCAGTTAGGGTTGAAGTGACAACAGCAGGGAAAATGAGGCATTAGGGTTGACATTCTAATACCCCTCACTCTACCACCCCACCCCCACCCCCACAGACCAACAGGTGATGGGGTGTGCCTTGGGGTCATTGAGCCTAACTTTCACCCCATTCTCCTGTACTGTACCATGTCAGCTTTCTTACACATCAAATGGAGCAAGAGTTAATAATAATAATAATCTTTCTTTATTAAGCACAATTCAGAATATCAAGCTTTTCAAGAAATAAATATAAAACTATTAAAACCCACAATAATTAGCAAATTCTAAAATATCATACAAACTGATTAATCTCAATGAATATAAAAGGCAAGATTGAATAAATAGGTTTTCAGTGCCATTTTGAAACTTTCCTCTCTCTGGCACTCTCGAATCCAATGAAGTAGAGAATTCTACAATGTAGGCACTACGAATTCAAATGATCAAGCCCCAGATGTCTTCAGCTGAACCCTGGGAATCTTTAGTAATCCATCATAAATGGAGCAGGGTGGATGGGAGAAGCAATAGAGGTGAAGAAGGTCTTGCAGGTAGCGTGGTCCCTGTCCATGTAGGGCTTTGTAGGTCAGCAAGCTGGCCATAAAGGTGATTCACCATTGAACTGAAAGCCACTGCAGCTTGTACAGCACAGGAGTACTATGGACAGGTCTAGGAAGCTCAGTCAGTAACCTAGCTGCCGCATTCTGCACCAGCAGCAGATGGCAGATGTCAACCCCTGGTAGCCCTATGTATGTCCAGGTGAGAGGTCACAAAGGCATGGACCAGTGTTGGAAAATCATTGGACAGAACTAGATGCCTAATCCGGGTGATATTCCTCAAATGGTAATACGAGGTCTTGACAACGGATGACACCTGAGATTTCAGGGTCAGTCCTTTTTCAAGAATACTGCCCAGACTACATACCCATTCAGAGTTCTTCAGCTGGCAGCCTCCCAGCACAAGTCCAGATGAAAGCCCTGCTGGAGACCCCTCTACTCTATGACCCAGGTACACAACCGAAATCTCAGTCTTATCAGGATTCAGGTTCAGTCAACTGGCACTCATCCAGTCTTGGATCTCAGATAGGCAGTTGTTAAATACTGAGGCTGCAACATCCTGACTGGGTGCAAAGGATGTGTGCAGCTGAGCATCATCTGCATAGCAGTGAAAACTCAGTCCGTACTGCCTAACAATATCCCCCAGTTGCAACATGTACACCATGAACAGCATGGGGGAGAGCACTGAGCCCTGCAGGACCCCACATGGCAGGGAGAAAGCATCAGAGGAATAAATCCCTGACACTACTTTCTGAAACTTGCCAGTGAGGAAGGAGTGAAACCATTTGAGGACTGTACCAGACAGTCCACAGAGCAGCTGCAAGCACTCTAGCAATACCTCATGGTCCACGGTGTCAAATGCCACAGCAATATCAATGAGGACCAAGATGGCATGGCTCCTCCGATCTCTTGCAACAAGGAGGTCACTGAGCACTCAGACAAGGGCAGTCTCAGTACTGTGCCTTTTCCCAAAACCTGACTTGAAGGGATCATAGATGTCATGAATGGCAAGATGATCCTCCAGCTGCAGCGCAACCACCTTCTCAATAATCTTACCCACGAAGGGAAGGTTAGAGACAGGCCTGTAGTTGGTGAGGCAATCTGGGTTCACAGAACATTTCTTAAGAAAGGGAGTTACCACTGCCTCCTTCAAAGAGTCAGGAAACTCCCCAGTCTCTGACAAACGCTGAACTATCTCAGCCAGGACTGGGACGATGACCTCAACACACCCCACAAGGTGGTAGGTTGGGCCTGGGTCCAAACTACAGTAGGTAGGCCACATACACTGGATGATCTTCATGACATCTGAGATCACCACTTGGCCAAAAGCTGACCAACCAGACTGGGGTTCTGTGACCTCCCACCGGTTACTGCAACACCCTGTGCCAAACAGATCTCTGTCCTGATGCCAGCAACCTTATCAGCAAAGAAGCAAGCAAACTCATCACATTTATCTTGTGACAAAGCTCTCCATGACTGCAGACAGGATGGATTGCACAGTCTGTCCACATTACAAAAAAGCTGAGCAGGACAATTCTGTGCAGCATAGATCTCCCCGGACAGGAACTCTGCCTTCTTACTGGAGATCGCTGATTGATAATCCACATAATGCACCATCAATCTAAGCCTGTCAGCATCAAGACCAGATTTCCACCAGCATCGCTCTAGACTATGCCCAGCTCTCATACAGGCTGGATGTATATCCAGCCTGTATCATGTAACGTGCATTTCATGTATATACTGTTATTACCTATCTATGTTTGTACTTTAAGTGTTTATGTCACAGGACCTCCTTGTGAATGAGCTTGCTCAATGGAGTTTTCCTGCAATACACTTGAACTTGAACTTGAACTTCTCATCTTCCTCAAGGTCCCATCAAACCATTGGGACTGAGGATGAAGGGAGAGGGGGCGAACCCAGACAGGCGCTATGGAGTCCAGAGCTGCCACCACAGCCTTATTATAGGCCTGTAGTAGATTTCCAGGACCCATGCTTGTACTCATACATCCCGATAGGTCCAAGTCCACCATTAGGCCATCTGGGATCACATACCTCAATGGTCGTATCGGACCATCTCCAAATTTGCAGCCTATGGGGGGGTGCCTGAAAGTTGAACCTAATAGTGCAACGGTCAGACCATCCAACTGGTTCAACCACCAAATCGGTGCTTTCCATACCCAGTAGGAAGACCAGGTCCAATGAGTGTCCCAAATTATGGGTCGCAGAGGAAACAACCTGTGTGAAGCCCAATGCATACATGAGTTGGAGGAAGTCCTGCCCAAAATGCAAAAGTTCTTTGTTGATTCAGGCATTGAAATAACCCAGTACCATCCCTCTGGGTGACTCCAACAACATGTCAACAATGAAGTCTACGACTTCTTGCAAAAATTGCTTCCCATCCCCAGGTGGATGGTAAATGAGAAGAATTTTGCACCCCACAGCTGTGCCCAGGATGCACTCAAAGGATCATGTATCTCCCACCAGCATATCTATCAGGCCCAACTCCATTCTGAAACAAATGGCAACACCCCTGCCCCTACAATTCAGCCTCAGGCGGTGTATCACTGAGAACCCTGCTGGCACCACTGCATCAAGAATTTGGCCAGTATTCATGTCCAGCCAGGTCTCGGTGATGCACACCTGGTCTGATGACGCAACAAGATCAGTAATCAATGCCATCTTGTTTTTAATGGACCTGGCATTACATAACACCACCCAGGTAGGATGGAATTCCCAGGCCAAATGAAGAACCTGTCCACTCAAAGTGGAGCCCTTGGGTATGGGGACTAGACAGGGGGAACTCCTTTCCAATCTCCATTTCACCCCAGGGCATCTTCTTGTCCCTGCTACTCCAATCCGGCCACTCTGGTCCTCTCTTCCCCATTGTCTAGGTGCCCTCCCAAACCTCCTACCCATTATCCCCAATGCTCGACAACAAGTGCAAACATCTGAGAGCAAAGGAGGACAGTTAAAGGGATGGAAGCCCAGAAGCTCTGAGGAGGAGTAGCGCCTGACTAGGAGAACCACATGCCAACACATACTATCCTACAACTCAAAGCCAGCCCCCAAAGAAAATAAAACACAGATAAACTATCCACCCTCCATTAAAGAAATTATACCCTAACCCCTAATCTTATAAAGCCAAAACCCCTACCTAAAATAAACCAACCCCACATAAAACCCAGCAGGTTAGGTGCCTAGAATGTCCAAAGAGAAAGACAGTGAGGAAATAATGTCCACATATATGAAGCACACCAGAGCTACAGGAAATGTCTTTAGATGAGCAAGGTTCTCACCCTCATTCAGTCCATATAATCATATAAAAAAGTTAGTGCTCTCCAGCCAGCAACAAAACAGTAATTAATCCAGTTCAGAAACCAACTTTTGGAGATACCCTCACTATCTCTTCCAATAAAATATAGAGTTATGTTAGCTGTATAAAAGCCACAAAATGGTTATCAAGAGAGCTGAAACAAGGTCTTAACCACCAGACACAAATTCAGAGGACAAGAATAAGGTCTTTAACACAGTCAAAGTCATCCAGTACACCGGCCAGCTCTTATCCAACAATCCCCCGATCTTTACCTGGCTCCAATCCCCACAATCCTCAGGACCACTAATAGTGCCCCCATAGGCTGATACTCAGTCAGCCTGCCGTCAGTAATCCTAGGTCCCTGGGGAGAAGATCCTCTGGACCCCACCACAGTACAGACCCCTAAGACCCTCAAGGGGCACACCACCCTTCAGTATGCACCACACTGAAGTCCATCCTTGACACAGACCGATCCAGGCACCAGCCTCAATTTGGAACTGTGGCTCAGAACCCAGAACACACTGCCCCTATTCACACACCAGAGCGGTGGCTAGTAGTTGTCATGGACTGAGGTAGACTGACCAGAACAGAGGGGCAATTAAGACTCCACCATGTACTAACAGGTAGAATCACCACCGCCAACACAGTAGACTGGGAGTCAACCCTCTGGTCTGACCCCCCCCACTGTTGTCCTCCCCATAGACTCAACCCAGCCCTCAAACCACCAGCCATCCCTCCAGGACCAAAAGGAACAAGTACCTGGGATTGAGAAATGAGCCTGGGCAATTGCACAACAGTTCAAACTGTCCACTTGTAATCAGAGGTCGTAGTGCTCTCACCGTGGTGACAGGTGAATCATTGAACCAGGGTGGCCTCGGCAGGAAGTTCCATACCCTTCATTCCACAATGCTCCAAGATGACTTACAATTCCTCTTCCTTCTAATAACTCGAGTAAATTCCAAGTTAGAAAGTCTGGATAATCCAGTAGCTTTAAACAGACCTCCACAAATCTCTGATATGGTAAAATTTCATACACAGAGTTCACATGGCATAACTGCTAATGGACAGCCGTAGCAAAAAGAGTAAAATGGCAAAAACTCTCATATACACAGTAATTGAAAAATGTAAAGGTAATGCTAGCCATATTGAGAAGACTAGCAGTTTGGAGTCCCAAATCAAAATACAAGCACTATTAGGCACCAAACCAAATAACCCCGTCTACTGAGCCCCGAATAAATTGACACTCGCCTAACTAGGCTAAACTATAAACTTGACTAAAACTAAACTAAAAAATCACCACAGCAACACAGTAGCAAAGCTAAAATAAAGCAAAAATATACTGAGATGGCTGAGCTAAAATTCAGGCAGCTCACATACTGCAGCCAGGAACTGTAAAGTCATCTTGGAGCACCGTGGAATGAGAGAGTAGAGAATGCGCTGCCGAGGCCACCCCAGTTCAGTGATCCATCTGTCGGCATGGTGAGAGTGCGATGACTTCTGATTACTAGTTATGGCAAATGACCCCAAGGCATACTCCGGCACCTGTTGGTCTGTGGAGGGTGGGCTTGGGGTGGGGTGAGGGTGTTAGGGAATCAATTTAATGCCTCATTTCCCTACTTTTGTTATTTACTGATGTATTAATGAAGTTTTTGCAATGCATATATATATATAGATATAAATATATACATGTGGGTGTATATATATATATATATATATATATACATTTAACAAATATAAAAAAAAGAATATACATATGTATGATACACACTCACACACACGCATATATAATATTGGTGGGTGGTTGGTACGGGGGAACCACTGGACCTCATGAGGACTGTTAATTTTCATACGAGTGGAAGATCAGGGGGCTACTGGATGACAAGGAGACAGTTTACTTTTATACCGCTGGGTGATTGGGGACAAGGGTCCATCGGACCACCAAGAAATTAAATCATTTCATACAGGTAGGGGATCAGGAGGGTGGGGTGCACTAGGCCAGCAGGGTAGTATAGTGCTCTCTCTTTTATCCACCAAAATTTTGGCAGATAAAAGTGGGTGATAGATAATAAAGGGTGGCAATTCAAGGGGGAGATAACATTGCTGGACAACAGGACATGAGATAGCACTGGTGGCAAACAAGAGTGGAGGAAAAGTGGATGGATGAATGAGGGAGAACTATATGTTATTTAATGCAGGTGAATGATTAAAGGGGGTGGGAAAATCACTGGACCATCAGAGATGGTTTACTTTAAAATGAATGAGCAATCATGTGATTAAAGGTATTCTGCTGTTAATTGGTAAACTGCATTGAGTCAGGAAAAGCTGCCCGCTGCCTAATACCCAGTATCAGACTGTTAGTGTTTTAAAAAAATTAAATTAAGAACTACTTCACATACAGGAGGGGAAATATTAGGGAGTTTTATCTAAGGACAATGAGAGGTTTATTATGAGCCCTTTTAAAAGTACACCTTAATTCTTTTTAATTTTTATTGAGATTTTTCTCCCACCGGCGCTCCGGGCTGACAGGCTGCAGTCCTCTCTCAGACGATCTCAATCCACCCTGTATTGGCTTTAGGGATTCATTAAGCCTGCCACGGTGCCCCATTTTCTGTGTTCACCCTGTCCTGTCAAAGCAGTGGCAAGCAGAGGAGAGCGCACGTACATGGAGGTGCGCACGTACTCGGGGAAACCACGTTCCTTTCACTATCCTAACCGAGTTCCCAGACCTCCCTTCATCTGGCATCCAGCTTCCACTGGCTGTCAATTGAAAGCAAGGTGGATTGTCTCCCCAATCCAGGAGAGGACAGCAACCCAGCAGCCACTTCAATCCTCTCCCAGCCCTCCCTCCTGCTGACCCCTGGTGGCCCAAGCTCACCTCTGAAGCTGGGTCTCCAGCATGGCACAAGGTGTGGCATCCAGTGCCTCAACCCTCAGTGCCATGGGGCTGGCAGTACAATTTGCTTTTTTTTTTTTGTATACTTTCTTTATTCTCCTCTCACTGGCTCCTCAGACTCTCTCTGGAGGGACACTCGACCCAAGCTGATCCCACCCACCTGAAATCCCCAGCCTTGCCTGCCAGTGGGGGGGGGGCTCCTCTCCACTCATAGTTGTCCCCCAACCCTCCAGATCTAAGCACCCCAGGGCAGGACCACTGACTTCTCATGGCAACCTTTCCAAGATTGAGTTGGTTGACCAGGCAGTGCAGGGAGCAACCGGAGGCAGGCTGGAGGATTCAGCACTGGGCATGGTGGTTAGCCACTCGACCCACCTTCGCCTAATGACAACCAGAGCATTTTCCTTGTTTTCTCCCTCCCCCTATGGCTCAGACATGCATTGCATCCAGCACACACATGCTCACTCCCGAGCATGCTCACAGGATCACCTCCAAAGCCAATCCTCTGACAGAAGGATCCATGGGCTGCTATACCCCTAGTCACCACTGGGAGTCCCCGGAGCCTGGGATTGTGGACACCCCCTCACTCCCAGGACAGGAGAGCAGTCCTCTGGATGCTCAATCCTGTCCTCTCCCTGCTGACCCATGATGGCCCAAGTTCTCTCCTGAACCAAGGTCGCTGGTGTCGCACGAGGTGTGGCATTCAGCACCTCAATCCTCAGTGCCACTGGGCCAGCTACAATTGCTTTTTGAGATGCAACAAGTTCCCCTCCTCAGCTGCTCCCAGCTTCAAGGCTTCCCTTGTAAGTTTTGTGCTGCATAAGATCTGTTTGTGCTCAGACTGTCCACTGCCAAATAGCAATAAAAAAAAGTCAACCAACACCACAGCCTCAATGACGTAGTTGTACAGCACAACCATGGACTCATTGGCTGAATGCAAGCTATGATCCACCTACAAACAAAAGGCCAGGAAAAAAAATTAAAGGAATGCACTACAAAAGGCACATGTGTTTTAATATTAGTATTTTAATTTGGCTCCTTGCTTTACACTGTACTTGGTCACATTCTCAAGACAATATTTTCCAATGATCTTTAAGTCATTTCATATGGTTGGGCAATGGGGAGAAGGGGTTGCAGCTCCACTGGATCACCAGGGTAGTATTTCATTTACTACAGGTGGCCAATTGAGGGCATGTGGTTCCACCAGACCACCAGGAAATTAAGTCATTTCATATGGTTGGGTGATTAGGGGGTGGAGGATCATTGGACCACCAAGGACATAATTCTGTTCATACAGGCAGACAATCAGTAGCTGGGGTAGCACTGGACCACCAAGAGAATGTTTACTTTCGTACAGGTAGATAATCAGGAGGGTGGGGTGCACTAGGCCAGCAGGGTAGTATGGTGCTCCCCCTTTTATCCACCAAAATGTTGGCAGATAAAAGTGGGTGGTAGATAATAAAGGGTGGCAATTAAAGGGGGAGATAACATTGCTGGACAACAGGACATGAGATAGCACTGGTGGCAAACAAGAGTGGAGGAAAAGTGGATGGATGAATGAGGGAGAACTACATGTTATTTAATGCAGGTGAATGATTAAAGGGGATGGGGAAATCACTGGACCATCAGGGATGGTTTACTTTAAAATGAGTGGACAATCATGTGATTAAGGGTATTCTGCTGTCAATTGGTAAACTGCATTGAGTCAGGAAAAGCTGCCCGCTGCCTAATACCCAGTATCAGACTGTTAGTGTTTTAAAAAAATTCAATTAAGAACTACTTCGCATACAGGAGGGGAAATATTAGGGAGTTTTATCTAAGGAGAGTGAGAAGTTTATTATGAGCCCTTTTAATAGTACACCTTAATTTTTTTCATTTTTTATAGAGATTTTTCTCCTACCAGCGCTCCAGGCTGACAGGCTGCAGTCCTCTCTCAGACGATTCCAATCCACCCTGTATTGGCTTTAGGGATTCATTAAGCCTGCCACAGTGCCCCATTTTCTGTGTTCTCCCTGTCCTCTCAAAGCGGTGGCAAGCACAGGTGAGCACACGTACATGGAGGTGCGCACGTACTCGGGGAAACCATGTTCCTTTCACTCTCCCAACCAAGTCCTCAGACCTCCCTTCATCTGGCATCCAGCTTCCACTGGGTGTCAGTTCAAAGCAAGGTGGATTGTCTCCCCAATCCAGGAGAGGACAGCAGCTCAGCGGCCACTGCAATCCTCTCCCAGCCTTCCCTTCCCCTCTGTTGACCCCTGGTGGCCCAAGCTCACCTCCGAAGCTGGGTCTCCAGCATGGCACAAGGTGCAGCATCCAGTGCCTCAACCTTCAGTGCCATGGGGCTGGCAGTACAATTTGCTTTTTTTTGTGTACTTTCTTTGTTCTCCTCTCACTGGCTCCTCGGACTCTCTCTCTGGAGGGATACCCAACCCAACCTGATCCCACCCAGCTGAAATTCCCAGCCTTGCCTGTCATTTGGAGGGGCTCCTCTCTGCTCATAGTTGTCCCCAAACCCCCCCCAGATCTAAGCACCCCAGGGCAGGACTGATGACTCCTCATGGCAACCTTTCAGAGATTTAGTTGGTTGACCAGGCAGTGCAGGGTGCAACCGGAGGCAGGCTGGAGGATTCGGCACTGGGCATGGTGGTTAGCCACTCGACTCACCTCCACCTGATGACAACCAGAGCATTTTCCTTGTTTTCTCCCTGCCCCTATGGCTCGGACATGCATTGCATCCAGCACACACGTACTCGCTCCCGAGCATGCTCACAGGATTGCCTCCACAGCCAATCCTCTGACAGAAGGATCCATGGGCTGCTATACCCCTAGTCACCACTGGGAGTCCCCAGAGCCTGGGATCATGGACCCCTTCCCTCCCAGGACAGGAAAGCAGTCCTCTGGATGCTCAATCCTGTCCTCTCCCTGCTGACCCATGATGGCTCGAGTTCACTCCTGGACCAAGGTAACTGGTGTGGCGCGAGGTGTGGCATTCAGCACCTCATTTCTCAGCGCCACTGGGCCAGCTACAATTGCTTTTTGAGATGCAACAAGTTCCCCTTCTCAGCTGCTCCCAGCTTCATGACTTCCCTTGTAAGTTTTGTGCTGCATAAGATCTGTTTGTGCTCAGACTGTCCACTGCTAAATAACAATAAAAAAAAGTCAACCAACACCACAGCCTCAATGACGTAGTTGTACAGCACCACCAAGGACCCACTGGCTGAATACAAGCTATGATGCCACCTACAAACAAAAGGCCAGGAAAATAAAAAGTAAAAAATTAAAGGAATGCACTACAAAAGGCACATGTGTTTCAATATTAGTATTTTAATTTGGCTCCTTGCTTTACACTGTACTTGGTCACATTCTCAAGACAATATTTACCAATGATTTTTAAGTCATTTCATATGGTTGGGCAATGGGGGGGGGGGTTGTGGCTCCACTGGATCACCAGGGTAGTATTTCATTTACTACAGGTGGCCAATTGGGGGAATGTGGTTCTACCAGACCACCAGGAAATAAAGTCATTACATATGGGTGGGTGATTGGGGGGTGGAGGATCATTGGACTACCAAGGACATACTTCTGTTCATACAGGCCGGCAATCAGTAGGTGGGGTACCACTGGACCACCAAGAGAATGTTTACTTTCATACGGGTAGGTGATCTGAGACCACCAGGAATGGGTATAGGCAGCCCTGACATGCACTGTGTGAGGGGCACAGACTCAGTTTGCTCCAAACCTGTAATCAAGCCCTGATGGGATGTAAATTACCCCATAGCACTTTACTAGTGTTATGTGGTCATTTTCATGTAGAGATATAAATATAGCAGATTTTCCCAGAGGACAGGTTCCGTTATCTTTAAATTCATTACACACTCAGTATGCCTCTATCCTTAGAGAAAAGGCAGAGACGCTATATTTTGGACTAAATTTCATTATGTTTGAGGCCGGAGAAAAAGCTGGGAAGTTGCTGACATTTCACATCCATCACTTAGAGGCTTACTAGGATTATTAAACGACTGCTAATGGATGATAATTTTACTTTGATTACCTGTCCTAAAGTTATTTGGGAGGCCTTTAGGTCTTATTACAGCTCTTTGTACCATTCTGACCCATACAACCCATTTCTGGTAGACCAGATTTCCCTCTATCTCTCCTAGGTGGATTTACTCCAACTTAATGAGAAGCAGCAGGTAACTCTCAGAGGTCTGACTACGCAACTCAAGGACTCCCAAGCTGTTTCCCAGCTGCCTTCTGATAAAGCACTATGTCCCAATGTTTTTTTCAATACCTTTTATAAGGCATTCTCAGCAGAGTTTACTCCTATCCTTACCCAATTTTTGAATTACTTATATACTCATGGTATCCAAGATCCCACTTTGTTGGCGGCATGGATCACTCTTATACCTAAGCCTGGTAAAAATGACTGGTGTGTATATAGAACATTTTAGGCCTATATTTCTAATTCATTCAGATCTAAATATCCTCGCCAAAGTACTGGCTACCCATCTTCAACAGGTATGGGATGGTCTCATTGGTGTGGAACAGGTCGGTTTCATGAGGGGCAGGGTATCTAGTGACCATCTCCGTAAGCTTCACCACCTGATCTCTGCATCTAGGAAGGGTAGGGTTCCTGCGGTCTTGGTCTCCTTATACACAGAGAAGGTTTTTGACCATGTTTCCTGGTCTTTTCTTGTTGCAGTTCTTGCTCAGTACAATATTCTGGAAGGATTTATTACATGGGTTAAACTCTTGTATCAGAAGCTGACTGCTTGTATATGGTGTGTGGTACAAGTTCATCTAGTTTTGTATTGGAATGAGGCATGAAACAAAGATGTCCCAATCACCTTTAATATTTAATTTGTATCTTGAGCCTCTTCTTCATAGAATACATCATAATCAAATTCAAGGTATTAAGGCTGGAGGTAAAGAATATAAATTCTCTGTTTATGTGGATAATTTGCTGCTTTGCTTACAATACCCTCAGACTTCTATCCCAGAGGTCTTGTGCAAAATACAACAGTTCATCAACCTGTATGGGTATAAATTGAATTTGGGGAAAATTAGAGTGTTAGCTCCTAATTCTTTTGTTAGTAAGAGGGAGATTTTAAATTTGGAGCTTGCCTAGGAGCCCTATACTCCCTTGTAGTTGGGTGTTGAACTTTACAAATATTCTTCCAATATGATTAAGAACAATCTAGATCCTCTTTTATGTACTATTAAGCAGGATCTTCAGAGTTGGTTTACCTTACCCATATCACTGAGGGCTGTGTTAACACCCTTAAAATGAATATTCTTCCTCGAATATTGTACCCTCTGGGCATGCTTAATGTATTTTTTACCCAAATCCTGGTTTACCCGACTGCAGTCTCTTCTTACTGATTTTCTCTGGTGGGGAAGGCAGTGAAAAGAAAGTATTATAAACTTACTGTCCCTATGAAGTTTGGAGGTCTAAATCCTCCTACATTTTTTTTCTGTATTATTGTGCACTACATGCAAGCAAAGTTTTACATTGAATGCAATTGATCCCAGATATATGCTATACCCCCTCTTAGCTGCAAATTGAGAGGAATCATTGTAAGGTTGCTGGGCTCCTGACTAGAAGTCTTTTGTATAGCAAACCTGCCTGACTTCCTGCTAACCTCAAAGTGACCCCCCTTTTTTGGTCCCGTAGTTCCCTAGGTAAAATTGACTCTTTTTTGCATTTAAATTTAACATATGACATTTCGCAGCTAATCTGCAGTAATTCCAGTATTAAAAAAACAGAAAGGGGAGCACAAGGTAGAGGTACTCACAAGCTAAATTAGTAATTCCAATACCTAAATCAATAAGCATCCTATATCTTTATATTTATTGCCACAGATTATTAATCTTTCTGTAGATGCTCTTCTTTCAGAAGAATGTATTCTCTCCTTCCTCACTCTCAGGACTGATATCAGAGGCCAGGATCCTCAATATTAAAGTATTTACAAATTGCCCATGCTATTGTGGTGTACCTTGGGCCTAAACCTTGGCATAATGGCACTGGGCAGGTGTATGGGAATCTCTATGATATCACATCTCAACCTCACCCTGACTGTAATTTGTATAAAATGTTCCAATCTCTAGATACAAGTAGATCAAAAGGAGTTTGTTAGTATTGGCAATCTACACTTGGGGTAACATGGGATGACAAAGTGTGATGGTCTGTTTGGATGTCATTATTCAAATATATCAAACAGGATAGATATTGTTTCACTCAGTTTAAAAATTTACATCATCTTTATTTTACGCCATTCCATTTAACATGGCTGGGTCATTTGCCTTCCTCAACTTGTAACCGATGTGGTCCAGGTGAGGGGATACTTTGTCATATTTTGTGGGATTGTGTGAAAGTGCATACTTTCTGGACCACTATCCAGAAGTGCCTTGATCACCTTGCTGGGGCCTGAGGAATTATTTATTCCCTCAATTTGTTTAGTGGACCAATTTCCAGATGCCATCCTCAGTCCTAGGAGGGGTTAAATGGCTCTGTTCCTGCTCCTAACCATCCTATTAACTGAGCTATGTTCATGGCACTTGTCATGAGGGTAGGCTGGGCTGCAAAGCTCCTGGATATTACACCTCTGCTGTTACCTGTGCATTGTTACTTGTGTATTTTTTACTGTACTTATTCTATCATATTAAAATTACAGTGCATCTGCTACTTTTGTATACATATCCCTGTATTGCATAACTACCCATGCATTCCTAGTTCCGTACTTATTATGTAAACATTTCTCCTTGTATATAGTATGGCCAAGATATTCAAACTGTGCCAGGCCATGGCGCAAGCTTGGGTGCAGCACAACATGGCTGCGCAGGGGCATTGACTGGGTGATATTCAATGGAGCTGCGCCATGGCACAGCATAGTTGAATATCGCACCCTGGCCACCTGCAGTGTGCATGGTGCAGTGGCACTGCACCAGTGCAAGTGACCAGAGTGGAGCAGGGGGATGCGCTAGTGAAAGTTCCATTGTGCTATGCGCAGCAACCATGATATTCAAAAGTGCACATGCAAATGGGGCCATAATGTATGCAAGGTGCAAATGGGGCCATTTGCATTTCATTATGGCCCCATTTGCATGTAGGTGCGCCAATCCCCAGTGACTTGCACCTGGTGCCCTGCCAGGCACACCCCCTGCACAGCGCGGCAATATGCCCCACAGCCCGATCGCGGGCTTCAGTATAAATAATAATAATACAAAATCCCTGGTGGTCCAGTGGACCGCTGACTGCCTGATCGCATGGATGCATTCACATATCTGGAATGTGTAGTACGATACGGGCTGCATACCCATTGTCTCACGCTGTGGACCAATGAGTGTACAGCCCTACCTAAGGTGTCAGTTGGTGGGCAGCGGGGCGGCAGGCGGGTGGGGTGCTGCCGCCAGCCGGCTGATGGGGGGAGCAGGGTGGTGGGCCTCAGTGGGCATGTGGAGAGGGGGGTACCATAGACCACCAGGGATATGGGAAATATTTTTTTTTATTACAAATGCCCATGATCGGGCAGTCAGCAGTCCACTGAACCACCAGGGATATTGGAATCAATTCTTTTTACTAATACTTAAGCTTGCGATTGGGCAGTCAGCGGTCCACTGGACCACCAGGGATATTGGACAGAATACTTTTATTTTATTACAAATGCCCATGATCGGGCAGTCAGCGGTCCACTGGACCACCAGGGATATTGGACAGAATACTTTTATTTTATTACAAATGCCCGCGATCAGGCAGACAGCAGTCCACTGGACCACCAGGGATATAGGGGTTCTTTTATATTACAAATGCTCATGATCAGGCATGGGAGGGCACCGCCAGGTGCAGCCGGAGCTTGGGTGGCCACCCACAGGTGGCAGCTGCCGTGTTGCACCCTGCAATGCGGCAGCTCACCTATGGGTGACCATCTGTTGTTCCTTTTTTTTTGGATCAACTTTGCACTGGCGCAGGTAGGAGTTGCGCATGCATGGCTCCACACATCCCAGGCTGAATATCGGGCTGTGCAGAGTATGCATGGGCACGCCCCCCACACCTGTGCCTGTATACATTACTGATGCACTCCAGCACATCGGGATTTGTGCCGTGGACTTTTCCCTTTTGAATATCATGCCGGGGTGCATCAGTGGATTGGGCATGGCACAACACTGTTGCGCCATGCACAGCCCTTTTGAATATCTGGGCCTTTGTATCCATTTGTACCGTTATACTTATTATGTAAACAAATGTACTTTCTCCCATGTACCCCCCCCCCCGGATGAATCTGGAAACAAGCAGGAGTCTGCTTGGCATGCTTTCCTGGTGAAACTTTAAATAAACAAATAAGATAGCTGTCACTCCAAAAGCTATTATTTTGCTACACTGGTTAGATGATAGTGTCACATCCTTTAAAGAATGGTATGGCATCAGGAACTCCTTCAATTATTACTCATAGAAAAACAGATTGTCACTCTTAAGGGTAGATACGACCTGTTTTAGAGTAGATGGAAACTCCAATATATCTTTTTGACTGCTACTCCATAAAAAGTAGACATTTAATTTAATGTTGCACTTGTTTTACACAGTTTGGAGATATTTGAGCTCCTTTTTTGAGTATCTCTTATTGGGGTACCCCAGGAACAGGGAGAGAATGGGGGAGTTTTTTATGGTTCTCCTTTTTTTGGTTTACTTTTTCTGTATTTTTTTATTGTTGTTGCATGTTAAATTCTGCTTTTTTATTTGTAGTTGTTTGCTAGCATCTAATCTTGGTTTAAAATTCAATAAAGTATATTAAATACAAAAAAAAAAGATTTTCCAGGAGGAGCAACTGTCATTTAAAGGCCCTTATAGCCAGATTGCTCCTGAAACCCCTATAGCACCCTATTAGCCACATGCCTCCTGTAGCCAATAAGGGGCTGTGTTTTTTTAGCGCAGTGGGGACAGTGCCAGGCTGGTATATTGGAACATGCCATTAGCACTTGTAATGTTCTTCAGCATAGTCCAATACACCTGTGATTTGCTCCTGACACTAATTTGCTCCTGGAGCAAACATTAAGTAGACCTGATCCAGGATGTCTGAATATCCTGGCCCACATGTTATGTTATGCCAAGGAAATATTTTTTATAACAATATTATATAATATATTAGTCAGTATTGTGAACAAGGAACACAATTCTTTAAACCATAAATTGCAGTTTTCTATCTTTTTCAACATTGGCTATGAAACCTAGTATTACTTGAAATAGTTTCTTATAGAATTTCCATTTCTTGGTATGCAAATGTTGTATAAGTATTTTATTTTATATTTTATTTACTGTTTTATTTATGTCACATGGCATCCCCAGCATGTGCCTGTCCCCTGTTTAACTCTCCTTGGTGTCCATATGTACCCCTCCTACTGCTTTCCATCAAAGTACCAACTTAATCTTTATTTGTTTGACTTTCCAGTTTTTTACAAATATTTAAATTGTTGCATATGTTAAAAAATTAAATACAATTTCATCAAAACAATTAGGGTGGGATATTCAGAAATGCACCAAAGGCATGCGCTACCCCGGCGCAGCGAAGGTTAACTGTGCAATGGCGCAGTGACTTCAATATTCAATGGTTGCACACTGCAACATGCACCAGCACAACACGGCTGAATACCGCAGGCACTGCGCCATGGTGCAGTAAGAGGTGTGCCAGGGAGCAACCAGAAATGCACCATAGCACAACCAGGGATGCGCAAAGGGCAGAGAAAGATGCACCAAGGCACAGCAGGAACAGCCGCAGGCACAGCAGGTAGCCAGGCAGTGGGGAGTCTGTGGGGGGGTAACAGTGTGGGGAGGCAGGGGAACCAGGCCAGGAACACTGGCAGGGACACACAGTCGGCACATAGGTGACCATTGCCCATGGAGCCCAGGCATTCAGCTGGCCCTCCCAGGGCAGTGGACACATGGTACCAGAGGCACCAATGTCCAAGGATGGGCCCCAACTGGCCACCAGCCACCGGATGGCATGTGCCTGCCCGGACAGCAGTAATCCACACCCTGGCAGATGGCACCCAACACACATGCAACATAGCCTGTACAGCCAGCCCATGGCCACTCCAAGGCACAGCCACTGACTGAGGGGCATGGCACCACCATGCACAGTCCACACAATGACACAGGTGCACCTCATGGCCATCCACCACACCACTGCAGCATAGACCCACTCGCCAGCTACAAAGCAGACATGGAGACAGATGGGTAAACAAGCAACAAACATAATTCAATGATAACAATATGAATTGAACAAAACAGTCAAGAACAAGGGGGAGGGTAGGTGAGGGAGGGAAGGAGACAGGGGACAGGGTCTGTACAGTTGGACGGGGGAAGGTAGGGGAAGGGAGGCCAGAGGTGGGAGGGGAGCTGCAGTCCATCAAGGCCAGCCATGGCCTGCCATCACCTGGTGCCTCCCCCTGCATCAGTCCTGGAGCAGGATCCTCGTGGTCTGCACTGCTATCTCCATGGTATGGGATGTAATACAGATGATCTCAAGCAGGAGTCGATGATAAAGTGGCAGGCAGGATTCCCTCCAGACACCTATGGCAGAGGAAGGGACAGGTGATCAGTGCACATCCATAGCACCCTAGACCCCCTTGTGCACAGTAGACAGTGGGAACACACATCCCTGGAGTGGCACCCCTGCCACCCACAGTGGGTGGGCCTAAGCCTGCCACTAACCCGGCAAGTCACGGCAGTGCGCAATGCTGGAAACCACTGCCCAAATGCCACCCAACAGAACAGTGGCAGGCAGGTGGCATGGTGCTGCAGTGGAACTGCAGTGGCACTAGTGGTAGATGGATGCACACCCAGCCCACCAACAGCTGACACACATCCACAATGGCAACCCCATGGCACCACACACACTGCACCATGTGCCAAACACAGCTGCCATGGCACAAGGCACAGGAGACCAAGGCCGTACCCCCACCTCTGCCGCCTGCCCTGCACAACAATGTGGGAATGCACAGTCCCCACCTGCTCTCCATGGCACTCCCATGCCGGTCCCGGCACTGCACACCTGCCCACTCCTTCACCAGCAGCAGATGGGCCTGCAGCAGCTTGCTGCGGCCCGCAAGGTGCCCCAGCCACCCAGGCTCTCCTCCAGTCTTCAGGTCCTAGGACGGGAACACAGACAGGCACACATCAGAACACAGCCACAGCACTGCCCCCACGCCCAAACACAGAGTGCACCCTAGCCTGGCAAGGCTGCAGGGCAGTGGCGTAGTGCACCCAGTGACTGGCAATGCTATGCGGCAGGGCACACAATGACAGGCCCCCCAGCATGGTATGCAGCCCTGCCAGCCCCATGGAACAGTGGACCTGCACAAATGCAGTCGGAGCCCACTTACCTGGCAGTGGCACAGCCACCCTCTGAATGCACGCCTGCAGCACCCTCAGTCTCTCTGGGTTCTTCCCCATACTGGAGGTGACACTACTCCCTGGTGCACAGCACACTGGTGGCCTGGACAAGTCTGTCGGCAATGTCCTGCCGCACCTCGGTCCTGGGTCTTTGCAGGGGCTGCTGGCCAAACAGGCTGGCAGCAAGAGGCTCCACCTGGACCACCAGGTTGACCAGCTCAACCTGGCTCCAGTTACATGCCCCGAGTGCTGTGCAACGTGGCATGTTGCCTCAACAAAGTTGCAGGATAAAATGGCACCCAGTGGCACACATGCACAATGTGCTTGGGATGCGTGCCTCGTATGGAGATGCGCTGCCTGTGGCAATTGCACATCTCCAGAGATGTGTGGCATGGATGTGACCACACTGGCACATGGGGCAGAGGTCCCTGGGGGGCATAGAGCAGGGTGGGGGTCAGCATGCACAATGTGTGCGTGAGCACTATTGGGCCAATTACACATGTTGTGCAATAGGCAACATGCTCCATGGGCCCACTAGCACCCAAGCACCATAGGCTCAATAGTGGCCAGGTGTCATAGACTCTATAGCACCTGAGCACTGTAGCCCCCATAGCACCCAAGTACCATATGGTCCATGGCACATAGGGTATGATGGCCCTATAGTGCACCAATCGCATGCTGTGCAATAGACGGTAGCAGATGCCATAGCACATGCACATCAGCGAGTGCGCACTGTGCATGTCACGGCATTGCACAATGACATGCGCCAGAGCAAGTCCATCACCCAATGTGGAAGAGCATGATATTCAGCCATGATATGCAGATTAGCTCATCAGCCTATCTGCTGTACAATGTGGATATTTGCATGTCATTACAGTTGCACATCAGCCCATCTGCATGTGATGCACTATAAAGGTGACGCACAACAGCACAGGCCATGGACCGGTATTGCAACCATCAGAGGTAAGTTACGCCTGCAAGGGGAGAGCCAGCACAGCATGTTGGATGACTGGGGTGGACCGCGTCTGCCACTAATCACATGTCCATGCCCACAGGTAGCATCATGTCTGAGCACAAGGAGGGTGAGGAGCATGGGCCTGCCTGGAAGTGCAGGCCCAACTTTTCGAGAGTGGAGGCAGATGCCCTGCTCGAGGCATACCTTGACAGGGAGCCTTTGCTGAGTGGCACCACTGACACAACCCAGACCAGGATCACGGCCTGGGAGGAGGTGACGGAGGCAGTGAACCAGCAGGGCAGGCACCAGCAGTCTGCACAGGAGTGCACGAAAAAGGAGGGCACCAAAAAGCATCGGATAAAGGAGAAGGTGGCAGCCATTCAGGCTACCAGGGTAGACAAAGGTGTCAGCCAGGCCGCCGTGACAGCTCACAGCACAGGAGAAGCTGGTGATGGCCACCATGAGGTGTAGTGCTGTCGAGGGTGTGCCGGGTGGTGGCTTCCAGACTGGAGGGAGCCCATCACTACATGGTAGGTATGGCTGGTGGGCGGGCAGCTGGGGGGCAGGGGTCAGTTGAGTCAGCAACTCTAACACATCTGTGTTCCCTTACAGCACTGGCTCACCAGCATGCAGTGGCTGGGGCACCTGTGGCTGTTGTGGGAGCCCACCCAGCCCCAGAGGTCCAGTCATGCACCTCCATGGGCATTTGGGGGCCTGATAGACTGCAGAATGCCACTGCTGTCCAGCTGGATGTCCCGAGCATGGTGGCGGATGAGGCCCTAGCTGTGTTCCAGTGAGACACTAGCCATGGCGTGCTCTGTGCAGAGACACAGATTGGGGCAGGGTCCGACACTGATGATGATCTGACCATAGTCATGGGCAGCGGGGGGCATGTCAGAGGGGAAACACCCATACCAAACACCAGCACATTTGTTCAGCATCTCTGCTTTTTCATTGTCACCCTCTACCCACATTCCCTGCCCTTTATTAAGCCTCAGTATCCCTCCTTTGGTCTTTCTTCGCTCCCTAATGTACCTATAAAAGGTCTTATCCCCCTTCTTAACAGGTTGGCTTTCCAAACCGAGGAAAGGATAGCCAGCTCTGTTGGGGATAAGACCTTTTAGTACATAGAGTGAAGAAAGACCAAAGGAGGGATACTGAGGCTTAATAAAGGGAAGGGAATGTGGGTAGAGGGTGACAATGAAAAATCAGGGATACTGAACGAATATTTCTGCTCAGTATTCACAAAGGAAGAGGAGGGGGGGAAGTACCTAAATCAAACAAGAGAAACATTCTGAAGACGGGTGTCGATACCAGTCCATTTACAGAAGAAAGAATTCTGAAAGAACTAATAAAATTGAAGGTGGACAAAGCAATGGGGCCTGATGGGATTCACCCAAGAATTCTAAAAGAACTAAGGGTAGAACTATTGACACTGCTGACTACTCTCTTTAACAAATCATGGGAGGATGGGGGTGGTACCTGAGGACTGGAGGATGGCGGATGTGATTCCTCTTCACAAAAGTGGGAGCAGGACAGAGGCAGGAAACTACAGACCTGTTAGTTTGACTTCAGTGGTAGGTAAAATGATGGAATCACTTCTGAAGGAAAGAATTGTTGAGTACCTAGAGGCCAGTGGGGCACAGGACCCAAGGCAGCATGGATTCATGATGGGAAGGTCGTGTCAGATGAATCTAATAGATTTCTTTGACTGGGTGACCAAAGTAGTAGACCAGGGAGGGGCTGTGGACATGGCTTACCTAGATTTTAGCAAGGCATTTGATACAGTCCCACACAAAAGATTAATACACAAGTTAGCCAGCCTTGGAGTGGGTCCCAAGGTGGTAGCCTGGATAAAAAATTGGCTAGACAACAGGACGCAAAGGGTAGTAGTAAATGGAGTCCACAGTGAAGAAAGGAGGGTTACTAGCGGGGTACCGCAAGGTTCAGTACTGGGACCGGTCCTTTTTAATGTCATTATAAGTGACATTGCAGAGGAACTGGAAGGAAAAGTATGTCTCTTTGCAGATGACACAAAGATCTGCAACAGGGCTGATACACCAGATGGAGTGGAAAGGATGAGAAGGGCCTTGAAAAGGTTGGAAGAATGGTCAAATATATAGCAGCTCAGATTCAATCAAAGAAGTGCAAGGTAAAGCACCCGGGAAACAAAAACCCAGGGCAAGAGTACACAATGGGGGGTGAGATACTGACAACAGTAAAAATGGAAAGGGACCTGGGGGTAATTATATCAGATGACCTAAAGGTGGGAAAGCAATGTGAGAAGGCAGTAAGGAAGGCTGGGGGGATACTGGGATGCATAGGGAGAGGCATCAATAGTAGAAAACAGGAAGTTGTTATCCCTCTGTACAGACAGTTGGTGAGACCCCATCTGAGTACTGTGTGCAGTTCTGGAGACCCCATCTCCATCAAAGACATAGACAGAGTGGAGGCTGCCCAGGGAGGGCAACAAAATGGTGCAGGGTCTGCACCAGAAGACATATGAAGAAAGACTAAAGGAGCTTAATACGTATACCCTTGAGGAAAGGAGGGAGAGAGGGGACATGATAGAAACTTTCAAGTACCTCAAGGGAATCAACAAAGTCCAAGAAGGTGACATCTTTCAGAAAAAGAGATGTGCAAGAACAAGGGGACACAATTTGAAGATAGAGGGAGGACAGCTCAGAGGTACTGTGAGGAAATATTTTTTCACAGAGAGGGTTGTGGATGCATGGAACAGCCTCCCTGAGGAGGTTGTGGAGTCAAGAACAGTGAGGGAATTCAAGAATCCATGGGACAGACATAAGGCACTCCTAGTGGAGGGGTAAGAGGAAGTAAGCTGTTGGTTAATTAGGATCTGCAACGTATCTGTTAGGTAGGAAAATGGGCAGTCTAGGTTGGCCAAGTGGTCCTTATCTGCCATCAAATTCTATGTTTGTATGCTTCTAGCACTGGCGGTGTGGCCGGTGGCCTATTGGTGGTGGAAGAGCTGCCCGCCACTGCCCCTGGTACCCTGTGTGCATTGGCACAGTGGTGCAGGGTGGTGGAGCACCCACACAGCCACTGGTCAGCACACAGGGACCAGAGGGGCAGCAGCAGCAGACAGCTGGAGACATCGGGAGGTCAGGCACCGTGTCCACTGCCGGAGCACCTGGCATTGCCCAACCCCAAGAGGATCCTGCTGTGCAGCACCCACCTGAGCGGGGGGCCATGCAGCATAGTCGTACGACACCGGTGGGTCGATGCCACACCCATGCGCCCCAGGCCACTGAACCCTTGTCCGAGCATACCTGATTGCTGCAGGCCTCCAAGGAGCAACAGGTGCTGCTCATGGCTGGGGTGCAGGTAGTCCACGCAGAGGTGCACCACGCAGCTAAGCAGTGCAAGAGGGGCACTACACAGATCCTGG
Organism: Neoceratodus forsteri; assembly: GCA_016271365.2. Classification (NCBI taxonomy): domain Eukaryota; kingdom Metazoa; phylum Chordata; order Ceratodontiformes; family Ceratodontidae; genus Neoceratodus; species Neoceratodus forsteri. The sequence continues at coordinate 880,303,540 of CM028129.1, forward strand.
AGGCCATTCAATGCCTGTGGGAGGACACGACCGCAGCCCTGGACCACATTGCCAATGGGATCTTGGTCGGCCTTTCCCCACTGGCTGCCACAGGGCATGGCCAACCACCACAGACACCGCGGAGTGCAATGTCCATCCCATGTCCCCAGCATCTGGCGACCCCAACCATGTCAATGCCGGGCTTTACTGTGGGCATCCCAGGCACACCTGGTGCCTGTCTGTTTGGGAGCCTGCAGACCCCTGTGAGGACCTGGTTGTGGTCCCGCAGTCCCACCCCTGGAGGGCAGTCGCAGACCCCTCCATGGCTGTTGTGCAGCCTAAGACTGCTGGGCAGGCGTGACATGACCGTCCCCATGTCCATGGCAGCCGAGAGTCTGTGTGGCGGACCTGTTGTGCACACCACCCTGTCTGCTGTCTGCAGCCACTGCCCTGTGTGCACATGGGTGATGTGTGTGTGTGTGTGCATGGCATGGTCATGGCAGCCATGTGGTGTGCCACACACTGCCCATGTGCACACCTGCCCGGCCGCTGGCCCATGTGGCATGTGCATGATGATGCCTTCACAACATTGGTTGTGCCTGTGAACTGGTGCCCTGCATCTGATCCATGCCATGTGCTAGAGCCCGGACACTTGCCTGCGGGTGCCACTGTGTGGGTGGGTGTGTGTGTGATGCTGTGCAGTGCTGTGCGATGTAGTGTTGCTTGTGGCCATGTGGCACTGCCCCGCCACTGCCCCATGCCTGTGTGTGCATGGCCTTGGTCATGCCCACAAATGGCTGTGTGCCCTGCCACTGTGTCGGTTCTGTGCATTGGTGTTTGTCCACCTACCTGCATGCACCATAGTGTTCCTGTGCTAGTGTGTTTCCCTGGTGGCATGCCAGCTGCATGTGCTGAGGATCCCTCTGCCCAGGGTGGCTGCCCACCACCTCCCAGCCCATCACCAGCATCGTCCCCACTGCTGTTCTCCTCATCAGCCTCTACAGCTATCCCATTGTCAATAGCCATGTTGTGAAGCATGCAGCAGGCCAGGAATAGGCTGCAGGCCTTCGAGAGGCTGTATTGTAGGGCACCACCAGACCTGTCCAGGCAACAGAACCATGTCTTCAGCATCCCAAACACACGCTGAATGATGTTCCATGTGCTGGCATGTGCCTCATTGTGCTGCTCTTCCTCTGGGGATGATGGGCACCAGCAGAGGGTGAGCAGTCAGAGCCTGAGTGGGTAGCCACTGTCACCTGTGTGGGGGAGAGAGAGAGAGAGAGAGAGAGAGAGAGAGAGAGAGAGGGTTAGCCCTGTGACCCCTGTCGCTGTGCCCCATGCCCCTCCCAGATGCACATGGTGGTATCCCTGCCCTGTTCACCCCCCCCTTCCATGCCCTGCTGTACCCAGCTGCCCGTGGTCTCACCATACTCACCCACTAGGTGTTCTGTGGGGATGTCCCCACTCTCAAACCTGTGGCACAGTGCCAAGCTGTGTCAGATGAAGGCATCATGTGCTCCCCAGGGTGTGTGGCACAGACATTGGTAATGCACCCCCCATTGCATTGCACATTACCTGGCAGTTGATGCTGGGTAGCCCTTTCTGTTGATATAGGCTACCCCCTCCATGCCAGGTAGCATGTGGATGCCCACGTGGGTGCAGTCGATGGCTCCTAGCATGCCAGGCATACGTGCTACCCTGTGGAACTCATGCATGGTTGCTGTACACTCTACCTGTGTGCTGGGGAAGTGTATGTGTTCCACAGCATGTGGCAGAAGGACATTGAGGAATTGTGTGAGGAGCCATGACTTGGCTGACTGGGTTATGCCTGTGGTGTCCCCTGTTGGTCTGTGGAAGTTGCCCGTGGTGAGCAAGCACATGACAGCTGTTACCTTTGTCTCTACTGTCAGGGTGTGGCTCTTTCTAGTAGGTGCCTGCATCTCCTCACTGCACAGCTCACAGAGCTGCCTCAGAACCACCTAGTTCAAGTGATACCGGCCCATGAACTCTGTGTCAGTGTGGCTCTCAAAGCTGATGCGGGGCCAGTAATTCCTATGCCGGGCGTACCGCTGATGGGCCCTTCCATGGCCACATTGCTCTGCCTCCTGCCTCCTCACACCCCTCATTACAGCCTCCATCTGGAGTGCCATACTGGCCGTGGCCCCTGTTGTTCTGTCAGCCCTGGGCGTCCAGCTCCACTGGCCCCCCCAGCTCTGTGGAGTAGAGCTTGTTGCTCGGCAGGCCCCCTCCTGCATACCCTGTGTACCCTGCCCCTGACTGGGTACTGCCTGCTGGCTCTATCACCCACCCCTGTGGGTGCCTGTGTTGCTCCCCTTGGGTCTGGTGGCTCTATACCCACTTTCTCCCCCTCCCATAAGTGGGCCTCCTTGTGTGACACACTCCCTCTCACACTCTCTTTCTCTTTGTCCTTCTCTTCCTCTACCTGTCTCCCTCTTTCTCTCTGTCCTGTCTGTCTCCCACTGTCCTGCTCCCCTCTGGCGCAAGTGCTCTCCTCCAACTTGCTCCCTGTTTTTATATGCTCAAGTCTGCTCTGCGCAACTGGCATTTGCTCCTCACTTGCGCCATTGCTCAGCAGTTGAATATCGTGCTGTGCCACATATTCATGGGTCCGCCCCCTGCCCTTGCACATGCATTCATTTCTATTGTGCATTGGTGCACTGCCACTTATGCTGCACAGTTGCTCTAACTGAATATCACTCTATGATGCATCTCCACAGTTGCACATGCACAACTGCTTTGAATATCCAGGCTTTTGTGTTTAAAAAAGGGCTTAAGCAGAGGATACTATATTATTAAGCAAGAGAAAAAGAAAATAAAGGAATATTTACATAAAGTGCTTTTAATCTTGCATACAACATAATTTTTCTCTTTGCAGAGGATATTTTAATAAGAGAGTTCACCTGTCCGGAGAGTTGATCATTTTTTAATATATCCATTTAATAAAGTCCATCATGTCCTGAGCTATAAATTCAAGTTATAGATTCATCACTACTCTTAATACTCCATTTTCAGGGAGTGTGTTTGTTTGCAAATATGGAGTCATAATTTTATGTCTCATGTTATTATATTTTGGACAATGATATAGGACAGGCAATAAGGTTTCTGAATCATTCTGACCACAGTCAGTTTATGTTTCCAATATATGTCCTGTGTTTTGTGTAGGTATATTTTAATGTTTTAGATGGATATAATTTGAGCCTAAATTTTGTAAACAAAATTCTGTCATTCTTATTTGTCAAAATTTTTTTATTTGGCTCCAAAACGTGATTTCTTTCATTTTGTGAATACCAGCAGTGTAATTTTAGTTGTCTAACTTTAGTTATATCTTGATCAAATGAAACCACAGTTAATTTGTTTATATTGACGTGATTGTATTTGGGGGGATATATTTATCCCTCCTTGTTGATCTTTCCAGAGGTGAATTAGGCCTATGTCTTTTAAGAATTTAATGACTTGGGCAACCCAAGGTGAAATATATCCCTTGTTTAGCCATCTGGATTTTTCACTTAAGCATTTGTAAGCTAATCTATTTGTATCCATGTTAGAAACCCTTAACTAATACCTAATTTTGGTTAGAATTTCTAAATATTTGATTTGTAATCTGCCTAATTTGGCTCGAGCAACCTGGGCTGGTGTAAATCTAGGCAACTGTAAAATAACTTTATAAAGATCTGAAAAAGCTTTTTCTAATTTATCAAAAGTTTTATTGTACCATATTTCAGCAGCACATAATACTACCAGATTCACTTTGATCTCTGCTGCATGTAAAACTGCTAAAACTGTATTACCCCTGAATTTTGCGTTAAATCGTAATATAGCTGGTTTGCTTTGATTAAGTTTACCTTGTACGTATGTTTGATGTCTAGTATATTTCCCATCTGATGAAATGTTTATTCCGAGGTTCTATGTGATAACGGCAAAAGCCTAAAAGCGATCACCATTATCAAGAAGACTAGAGTGCCGAAAAAATTTTCAGCACTCTGACACCCAGTGCACAGCAAAACAGTACCGGGGAACTTAACATTTATGTTTTCTGTGAGGTCTGTGCTTCCATACCCACCAAGAGCTTGCCCCACACACCCCCTACTAAAGTTGTCAGCTCCAGAGGGCGCATGTGGGGTGGGGTGAAAACATTAAAAATAAAAGTTTCTGGCCGGGCACAATAAAATTGCACCAGCACCCAGACACGAACTCTGTACCTCATTGACCAGCATGGGCAACCCACTCAACTCACCATGGGGTCAGCTCAGCAACCACCTTGGCACAACCCCTCTTGTCCCCTCACAGTGCATGCTTACTTCCCCCCCCATGTGTATGTATAGTGACATCCTGCTACTATACTCGCTGGCCCCCCATCTAGCCACCCTACCCTTCCATCACTGTGAGGGATTCACTGGAGATCGGTTCACTATTATGGTTGGCGCCCTTTCCCCAGCACCCTCATCACAGGATACCATATTCCGAGATATTTATAATGGGTTACTGATTTCAGGATGACATCATTTATATACCAAGAATATTTATTCTTGTGAATTTTTTTGCCTACTACCATAACTTGTATTTTGCTCAAATTAATTGATCATTTCTTTTTAGAACAATAATCTTGAAGTGTTTTTAATTGCTTCCTAGCCCTATTGATGACAAGGAGATCAGGGCTAGTTCATCAGCATAAAAAAGAAGTGCTACCAACATTTCTTCTACATATGGGGAATGAGTAGAGGCCAGGATAAGAGTGTTAGGTAGATCATTGATATACAAATTGAATTGCAATGGTGCAAGTATGCTTCCTTGGTCTACTCCTTGATTAGATGAGAAAGGATCTGTTAAGTAACTTTCCAGGTCGTATCTAACTGTAATTGTATTCTCTGAGTATAGACTGATTATTAATATTAGGATAGTTTGAGTCATGTTAATCTGTAACAATTCTTCCCATAAGATTTTTCTATCAGTCCTTTCGAATGCTCTGTGAAAATCAACAAATGTAAAGTAAATAGGCATACTTTTTTTGTAGATATTTTCCATTATATGTGTAAGTATAAAACATTGGTCTACTGTTGAAAACTGTGCCCTAACCCCACCCCCGTATATATTTATTATATTTTAGAAACTATCCATGTAATAAATCTTGCTAACATGACTCTAGAAAAAATCTTGCCTAGGCTAACCAACAAACTAATTGGCCTATAAATTTCTGGAATATTGGGATTTCCTTTCTTATGAATTTGGATTATTATATTATGTTTCCAAGTCTGGGGGACTTCAAAAGTTTCTATGATTTTACTGAAAACATAAGCCAATATGTGGCTCCACCATACTTGCTCAATCTTGTATAAATATGGGGGTACCCGATCTGGGCCAGGGGCTTTATTTGGTTTAGTCAGTGATATGGCCTCTGATATCTCTTGAGGAGTAGTGTTAAGTGGTTATATTATTTTGTTTTGTTTTTAATTTAGTAAGGCCGTTTTGTAATTTGGAATTGTCACTTTCTTGATAAAATATTTCCTATAGTATGATACCCAGTTTAGAGGTGAAATTTGTGCATTAATGTTATCTTTGTAGGTAACAGTATCTTTTGCTACTTTAAGCCAAAATGCTTTAGTATTATTTTTCTAATTGCTTTTAACATTGATAGCCATTGTTGCTTTTGATATGTATCTTGTTTTGTTTTTACATGAGTTTTGTACTCTTTCCTCACTTAATTCAAATGTTTTATGTTTTCTTTAGTATGATTTTTATGTTGCTTGCATGCATGTGCTAGAAACATAGTGCCATCATCGGAGATTTCGGACGGAGGTGTGTCACCCCCCTCCTCCATTTCAGTCAGTGTGTTGGCAGGCTCGGCCCCTGTAAGCCAATGCATTCTGGAGCTATCTATGACACACTCCAAAACGCAGTGGCATATAGTTGAAAGGGGGAGCTATGCTTGGGTGAGCAGCGATAAAATAAGGCTGCTCACGCGCAGCTCCCGCCCCCAGACAGAAGCCCACACAGGCATGCGCGCCCCGTACGCACGCACTGTATAGCCGACGGGGTGCCCAATCCCCATCGGCTGTGCTGCGTTCCCTCCACCTCTCACCCAAACCCTTCTGAAATGCCACGCTGGGTGCCCACCCCAGTGTGGCAAGTAATCCTTAGGCCGACGGGGGTGCCCAATCCCCCGTCAGCTGAACGCACCCCCCCCAACCATCCTTGTGCCATGATGGGAGCACAACCCAGTGTGGCAAACAATCCTTAGGCTGATGAGGGTGTCCAATCCCCCGTCAGCTGAACGCACCTCCCCAACCATCCTTGTGCCATGCTGGGAGCCCACCCCAGCGTGGCAAACGTCCCACGTCGTCTGTTTTTTTTCCCTGTAAAGAAAAAATTGTCCCACGTAGTCTCCCCACCCCCTCCCACAACCAGCACCCACCCACTGTGCACCCAGCCTCTCCACACCCCTTCACCCCATACTTACCTCCGGAGCTCGGTGTGATGATCTTCGGTGGACCAGGAACACGTCTGCACTCTTCAAAGCCGACCGCGAACTGAGTAAATGCCGGTAAGCTGTATAATGAGCTAGATAGGGGGTTTCAACTTTGTTGCATATCTCAGGCATTTCTGGGAATTTTTGCACCAAATTTTCAACATGGGGTTTTTGGGACCCTTCCTCATGATTGATGTCGCTGTCATGGCATTATTCAGACCTGAAGGGTGATTTCGCAGTCACTGTGCGAAATCACCGCTGACACCTGAATAACACCATGACAGTAACATCATTCATCGAAGGGTCTCAAAAACCCATGTTAATTGATCTAAATTCAAAAATGACGCTATTTACGGCGTGCATTGCGCGGTTCCTCATAAGCTCTTCAGTTCGCGAATTTTCCATATTTTCACTCCAGATTTTCAACATTGCCATTTTACCACACCTTCTTATGAGTAGTACAGCTGCCATTTTTCCATCTCACCCAAAAGCGTGTTTCCGCCCATGTAGCGCACAATGAAGCGGTCGATTATCGAGATCAATGTCACCAGGACAAATTAAGAAAATCACAGTGACACTGTTCATGAGGTGGTGTTAAAATGGCTATGTTGAAAATTGGTGAAAAAATTCCTAAAATTGACTGTTTTAGAGCTTGTGCTGCGCGGTTTCCTACGCTTGCTAAATGAATTTCATAATTTTCATTATTTCACTCCAGAGTTTCAACATTGCCATTTACACACCTTCTTATGAGTAGTACAGCTGTCATTTTTCACATCTCACCCAAAATGTGTTTCCGCCCATGTAGCGCACAATGGCACAGTCGGTGTGCGAAATCAATGCACGGGACAAATTAAGAAAATCACAGTGACACTGTTCATGAGCAGAGGTCTTAAAATGGCTATGTTGAAAATTTGGTGAAAAAATTCCCTTCAGATGTTCTGCAATATTACTAATGAAGACATTGAACAGAACTAGCCCCAGGACCGATTCCTGCAGCACCCCACTGGTCGCCCCCTCTCCCTAGACTGCATACCATTTACCACCACTCTCTGCCTCCTGTCTGTTAGCCAGTTTCTAACCCAGTTTACCACCCTTTCCCCCATGTCCAGCCTACCCAGCTAGTTTATCAGCCTCCTATAAGGGATGGTGTCAAAGGCTTTGCTGAAATCAAGGTAAGCGTTGTCCACTGCCCCACCCTGATTCACTTCCTTTGTCACCCATTCAAATAAATCAACCAGATTTATCTGACATGATGTCCCCACTGTGAATCCATGTTTTCTATGGTCCTGGGTTCCGATGGCATCTAGATGCCCCACTATCCTTTCTTTAATCAATGTCTCCATGATCTTCCCCACTACTGAGCTGAGGCTGAATGGCCTATTATTCCCTGCCTCCTCCCTGCTGCCGGACTTGTGTAGAGGGACCACATGTGCCCTCCTCCAATTCACTCATGTTGAATGACTCAGTGAACATGGCTGCCAGAGGTACTGCTATCTCCCTTCGCAGTTCAGTTAATATCCTTGGGCGTATGTCATCTGGTTCCATCGCTTTGTCTACCTTCAATTTAGTGAGCTCCTGCAGGACTCTTTTGCCTTTGAATGGACTATTGTCCACCTCTTCACCCCCTTGGCAACTGCTGTACTGCTGTGGCCCTTGCCCCTCCCACTCTTCTGTGAATACTGAATGGAAAGACACAGTGGATATCTTGGGAGGAAGGCATGAAACTGTCACTTCCAAATACCTAAACAGCACATACAAGCAAGCAACATTCAGCATTGACAAATGCTTGTTTTAACAGTCTTAATTAACTTACGTATTTCTTTTTTTTTTAATTTTGACAAATCTCATCATGCCAGGTCTCTTTCTCTTTCCTTTTTTATATTTATTTAATGTTCAGAGAATAAAATGTGTTATAGTTTCTATTTTATGACTAATGCCCTGTATTGTATTGTTTTCATTTATTGTACTATATATATTCTGTATGAAAGACTGAGTTAGTATATTGGTTACATTGTTTTCAATTATCATTGAGAAGATAATTATTTTTTAATTTCTTATTTCTATTTGGGGAATAAGCTCCAGTTGTGGTACATTTATGGGCTCTTGTAGACTTACTTCCATTATTATTGTGTAATGGTCACTCTCTGGGTGGAGCAAAATGTCAAAATGTTGTATAGAGTAAATCTGCCAATGAACTATACAAATATAATTGATTATGCTAGAGCCATGACCCTCACATATGTATACTAGGATGCATTTTTTCCAGGAGAGAGAAACCATTTAGGACAATTAGTCCAAGTTTACTAAGGATCTGATAAAATCTCTTCCCATTTTTGATAGTTTTTTAATTGAACATTTTGTATTTCTCTATTGAAGTGCCTTTAAAGAGATAGGGTACTAATTGTCCTCATCTGGAGTTAAAATCACCCAACAGAACCAATCCAGCTGTGGCATAATTTTTTATGTTTTGTCCTAGATGTTGTTCTAATTTGTCCCAAAGAGACACACAGTCTAGCTTTTGTTCCCTAGGAGGGATATATACATTAGTAATTATAAGTAATTCCAAAAGAATTGATATTATATTTTCTGATATTAATATGGGTAATTTTACTTCCATTCTCTCCTGGACTTTTATGAGCATGACAATTCCCCTGAGGGATAACCCAACAATGATGTATTTTTTGCTTTAAAGGAAAAGGAGGTAAAACCATCCAAATTCAGGTCATCCATAGTCCAAGTTTCTTGAAAGCATACAATATCATTTTGTGATAGGAATTTGAAGAAATCAGAATCCATAAATCTTTTTGAGAAGCCAGATATAGTCCATGTCAATATCTGGTTTCCCTGAGTTACCCTCTCCTCTATAAGGTCTGTGGATAATATACCTTCTTCTGAAATAAGTCAATTATTATTTGTTGCTTCTAGTAATGAGTATCGATTTTACACTGAGATGCCATATAAGATTTCACTAGGTTGCAAATCCTCTTGTTTTCCTCTTCCCTCCCACCTTGTGGCCTTCCAGCCAGATTTTCCTTCTCCATCATGATGAATAATTTTGGTCTCCTCCTTATTAAGTAATAATAGGTGCAACTTATCTAATTTCTTAGCTGAAGTATTAATCAGATAATATAAAATTTGATCTTTAACTGCAAAGGAATCACTTCTGAAAGAAAGAATTGTTGAGTACCTAGAGGTCAGCAGGGCACAGGATCCAAGGCAACATGGATTCACAGTGGGAAGGTCATATCAGATGAATCTAAAAGATTTCTTTGACTGGGTAACCAAAGCAGTAGACCAGGGAGGGGATGTGGACATGGCCTACCTATACTTTTGCAAGGCATTTGACACAGTCCCACAAAACAGATTATTAAACAAGTTAGCCAGCCTGGGAGTGGGTTCCAGGGTGCTAGCCTAGGTAAAAAATTGGCTGGACAACAGGATGCAGAGTATAATAGTGAATGTAGTCCACTCTGAAGAAAGGGGGGTTACTAGCAGGGTTCAGTATTAGGGCTGGTCCTCTTTAATGTCTTTATAACTGACATTGCAGAGGGACTGGAAGGAAAAGTATGCCTGTTTGCAGATGACACAAAGATATGCAACAGTGTTGATACGCAAAAGGGGTGGAAAAGATGAGAAGGGACTTGGCAAGGTTGGAAGCATGGTCAAATGTATGGCAGCTTAGATTCAATGTAAAGAAGTGCAAGGTAATGCACCTGGGAAACAAAAACCCAGTGGAAGAGTACACAAGGTGGGGAGGTACTAACAACAACAAAAATGGAAAGGGACCTGGGGGTAGTCATATCAGATGACCTAAACATAGACAGGCAATGTGAGAAGGAGGTAAGGAGGGCTGGGGCAATACTGGGATGCATAGGAAGAGGCATCACCAGTAGAAAACAGAAAGTTGTCATCCCTCTGTACAGACAGTTGGTGAGACCCCATCTGCAGTACTGCATGCAGTTCTGGAGACCCCATCTCCACAATGACATAGACAGGATGGAGGCAGTCCAGAAGAGGGCAACTAAAATGGTGCAGGATCTGCACCAGAAACCATATGAAGAGAGACTAAAGAAGTTTAATAGGTATACCTTCAAGGAAAGGAGGGAGAGGGGGGACATGATAGAAACTTTCATGTATCTCAAGGGAATCAAGAAAGTCCAAGAGGGTAGCATCTTTCAGAAAAAGAGATGTGAAAGAACAAGGGGGCACAGTTTGAAGATAGAGGGGGGATGACTCACGGGCAATGTGAGGAAGTATTTTTTCACCGAGAGGATGGTGGACATAGGGAATGGCCTTCCTGAGGAGGTTGTGGGGTCAAAAACAGTGGGGGAGTTCAATAATACATCGGACAGACATAAGGCAATTATAGTGGGGGGTAGGAGGAAGTAGACTGTTGGTTAATAGAGTTGTGCAAAATTGGAAAGTTAAATCCGGCAAAATAGTTCCCTTAATTTACACATTATGGGAAATATTTTGCTGGGTGAAATGTGAAATTTCGCCCATGGAGCGGCTGAAATTTTGCCCTTGAACCGGCAAAAGTTGCTGCTCGTGGGTGAAATTTCACAATTTTGCTACTATCTGGTCACCAAACTTTCAAAAAAAAATCCCTCCCCTGTCCCTTGTGTCTAGTGGGCCCCCTGGCTGATCACCAGCCAAATTGAAGAACCCTCCCTCCCCAGCCATGACCATTGCCCCCAATTAAAAAAAAAAAAAAACATAAACAATCCCATCACCTTTCCCTGTTGTCTAGTGGTCCCCCCTCCTGGCTGCTCACCAGCCCAAATATAAATTAAAATGATCTCCTTGGGTTCTAGTGGCCCCTCTTCCATGTTGAATCATTGGCCCAAATTGAGCAAGTACCCCCCCCCAGTTAAGTAATTATTTTCCCCATCCCTGGACCCTCAATCCTTTAAAAAAAAAATCTTTTACTAGACACCACTCCCTGGAGTCTAATGAACCCCTGACCCCCACCCTGTCTTCAGATAGCACCCACCCCATTCCCCCAGTACCCCAATTGGGCCACCGGCACAGCCCTCCACTCACCTCCATGGCCGGCAGCCCGAATGAGCACTTCAATTAATGAATACATGCTTGTACATGCTAATTCATTGCAGAGCTTATTCGGGCTGCCGGTCATGAAGCTGAGTGGAGAGCTTTGCCAGTGGCCTTATCAGGCACTGGGGTGGTGGAACTATTTGAAGACAGGGTGGGGGTGGGGTTCATTAGACACAGAGAGTTGGGTCTGGTAAGAGAGTTATTTTTTTTATGGATTGGAGTCCTAGGGATCAAGGAAAAGAATTGCTTAACTGGGAGGTGGAGGGCTTGTTCAATTAGGGCCAATGATCCACCATGGGGGGGACCACTAGACACCAGGGACTTTGTTGGGATGGGACTGTTGGCAGAGGAGACAATAAGGGTGGGTGAGAGATTTGCAGTAAGTGAAATTACGGGTGAAATTTCACGGCAATTTCATGAAAAATTTCGGCCGGCAAAATTATATTTCATAACATCGCTATAGGTTAACTAGGATATGAAGCTTATCCAATAAGTAGGGAAATGGGCAGACTGGGTGGCTCAAGTGGTCCTTATCTGCCGTCAAAGTCTATGTTTCTAAAGGAGAGTTGTCCCTGATTATTAAGGCCTTCTTCACGCTTGGCCACAGGACCCCATTCATTCCCAATTTTACTCCCATCACTTCAGTCAGTATGTAACATACAGTTTTCAATAATTCTAGTCCATAGAATGTGAAAGCAAATCTGTTATTCTCACCGACTATTTTGGTTGGTCTTATTTTCTGTAGGTGCAATAATAACTCTTGCTCTGTTAATTGTATCCCTTGTGCAAAATCCTCTCGGTAAACCCAAAACACATTCAATATTCATTGGTTTATTAATCTTGATTCCCTTGTTGTAAAGCAATTTACTGTTCTTCCATATCCATTCAGCAAGCAGTTTATCAGATACAACTACCTGCACTATATCCCTCTTCAAGTGTGTATTTCTATTTGTATACACTATGTTATTCTTCCCTGGTGGGATTGTTAATTCCACCTCCAGTACTTTATCTACCAGTTCAGAAAGTTATTAGTCTCCTCTTTCCTATGGTAGATTCCTTGGATGTAGATTACAGGCTTATTCCTTGAGAGCCAGTAGTTATTCATTTGCTCCTTTTGTTTTGGGTCTGCTGTCATCTGATTTTGATTATTTTTAGATATGGGCGTTCCCTTCTGGAGTTTATCTTCTGAACTGCTTTTGATTGGACAAGGAATATTTCCTTGCTTTGTCACTTGCTTTACTTGTTTTTCTTGATTTTTGGTTACTAAATGCAAGTTACTCTGTTCAGTCTGTACAAGAGTTGTATCTTTCCCTCCCTTGTTCTTTCGCTTTTTTGTTTTCTTGATTTTCCACTTTTCTCCTTTTTTGAGCTACTATTTTCTTATTATTTTCTTTCCCTTTTGCTACTTTGTCCTGTGTCATTTCCTTCTTCTTAATTTTGTTCTGTTTTTTCTTTCTATTTTGGACCACTGATCCCCATTCAGGAAGTAATGAGTTTGCCTGACTCTCCAAATAGTTTAAGGGTCCCTGTTTCTTAGAATCTCCTTCAGAGTCCAGTTCAAACTTAACCAATTCTCTGAATAAATATCTAATTAAGGCTACATGATGGGCGAGAGTAGATTTTATTGTAGTAACCTCATCTCTGAGTACGAAAAGTTGCTCCAATAGTAACACATTTGCCATATGTGGATCTTGCAATGCTCTGATTAATCGGGGGTGAATGGTATGGGATAATTAGCTACAGATTCAGAGATGGGATCATTTCACTTTGGTATTTGCCACGGTACAGTTTGTGGGGCATTAATTTGAGATTCCTGAACTAAATTAGAGGATTCTTCCAATGAGGAGATGGAGTAATCCAGTTGTGTAACAGATTTGGGGAAATGTTCCCATTTAAATTCTGTTGAATTATGCAAATAAATAGTGTTCTCATGGATTTGGGATCCTTATACTGTAGCTCACTTCAGTTTTTTATGGGATATATCTGGTTCAACTATTAGAACTGATGGAGATTTATTTTTAGAAGAGCTAGTCTCTTTCAAGGATATTTCTTTATTAAGTTGTGGTGTGGATGTACACAAAGATTTTTCAACCCTCACTTGCCCATTTTTGCTTGTATTTTTCTGCTCATGTTGCTTGTTTCTCACCTTTTCTCCTGTATTTTTCTCCTCATGGGAGTAGCTTACACCCCTAGATAAACTCCGCTTTCTCCCCTTCATTTTATCATTTGGTGGTCCTTTACCTAGTGGTTTCCCTCCTATCTTTAAGCTCTGGTTTCCTTTACTTGCTTGTCCCCTTGTAATGACTCCCATATTGTAATGGGGTTGGGGGAATAGGGTTTTTGTCCAACTAGAGCAGGAACAATAAGAGCAAAGAAACAATTTGCAAGTTATAAATATCAATAAAAGTCAAAAACAGTTTACAAGCTTAAATATAAACACTTAAAATGCTCACTTTGCTGTGGGGGAGGGAGCAAGTTACAGCTCTGAAAGTTTATTTGTCTTCAACAGCTTCAAGTAATTCTGTGTTTTGTTATGAGTTTAAATTGATGTGAGCTAAGATAGTTTATCTCACTTTGCTGTGGGGAGGGAGCAAGCTACAGCTCTGGAAGCTTCTTTGTGTTCAACAGTGGCAGGCATGATATGGTCAGATATTTCCAAAAATGTCACAAAATATTTAAAGAAATTCCTGCTGGTGGCCCATAGTGAAAATGCAGGCAGGCAAGAAATTTACAGATATACCACAGACATTTCAGGAAATATCTGATCATGTCTATGACTTCCACTGTGATAGCTTCAGGTAATTCTGTGTTTTGTTCTGAGTTTAAATTGATGTGAGCTGAGATAGTTTGCCTCACTTTGCTGTGGGGGAAGGAGAAAGCTACAACTCTGGAAGTTTATTTGTGTTTGCTCAGTTTCTGGAAGGTTCTGGCTGTTTCTAAGTGGGTAGAGCTCTACTTTCAACATCAGTTTGTGCAAAGGCACTACTGCTTTGTTGTTGGACTGTTTGCTTTCCTGGGCCAGTTTGTTTTTGGAGGACAGGGGAGGAGCATACCTGCCACCCACCCACCCCTCAACCCACCACCCCTAGGCTCCTATTCCTGTCATAGGCTATAGACCTATAGGGGTGTACCAATCAGGACATATCTGACTAGAAAGGGGAGGAGCAAGGGACTAATAGGTAGTACAAAGGGAAGTCCACAACAAACATGTTGGGAGTGGTGCAATGCAGTGGTTGTGGAGCAGCTGTCTTCAGAGAGATGTTCTGGAAGCTGCAATACTGCCCTATCTGCAGGGAGGTTCAGGGAGGAGGTTGCCTGTCTCTGAGCTGAGTTGGCCAGGTAACAGGAGGCTTTCATCCTCACCCATAGGTCACCTGATCCACAACCTAAACCTCATTGGTTGCCCAGAGGGAGGAGTGGTCAGATCACAGTGGGCTCAGGGAGGGGGCTGGAGGGGGACTGAGGCACATCCCCCAACTGGTCCAACTGAGTAACCCCTATACTGTGCTGGAGGAGCAGGACATACTCCACAAGTGGCATCGTATGAGGCACCATAGTGCAGGAGCAGATCCTGCAACACACCTGCTGCATACCCTGCTGCAGCCCCCCCAGAGCAGCACCCATGCACCTGCACCATGGACATACAGTCCACAGGCACAGATCATGGCCCTGAGCAGGCTGTGCATGGGACTGAGCGGACAGACCTGACACCTGCAGAGGGGAACAAGGTATGCCACTATGCCCAGATGGTGCCGTGTCATGGGGCATGACAGGGAACACAACCGCTACCACCAGCCACAAAAGCACAGCAATTGGCACCCTGCCATGAATGGATGATACACAAGGTCATGATGGTTGCTGGGGTTGCAGTGCAGCATGTGCACATGCTGCACCCAGGTGGCTGGGCACACAAGCCTTGACATGGCTGCAGTCATAACCTGATGGTATCAGGTAGTGAGGGCACCCAGAGCACACACACATAGTAGCATGCACAGTCCCAGCACACATGCTCCAACCCCCCACCTGCTGACACAGGGCCACTCAGCATAGGGCATCATCATCATGGCCTACCACCCCAGTACAATTGGGTGGTCCATGCAGTGCACAACATGGCATCATAGTGATCACAGCATCCCTGCAGATGTAGCCCCCCCAGGGTACCACACACAGCACATCCCGTGGGCCTGTAACCATGTTAAGGTACCTGCCACAAGTGCACGCCATGCCACGCGGCCACTCACAGTCCCCTGGCTCCCTGAGGGGTGCAACATCACCACCATAGAAACATAGACTTTGATGGCAGATAAGGACCGCTAGGCCCATCTAGTCTGCCCATTTCCCTACCTACAGGATAGGCCGCAGATCCTATTTAACCAACAGGGAGGGAGGAGGTTGTTCATCTCCATGCTGACCTGGCAAGGATTCGGGAAACCTGCTCCCCCACCCAGGGACCACTCAGGCCACTGCCACTACCTCAGAGGTTGCCAAGAAAGAGGAGTGGTTGGACCATGGTGGGCTCAGGGAGGGTGAGGGTGGTGGAACAAAGGCGCATCCCTCCAGTTGTGCCTCTCCACAATTGATTCACCACTCTGGTGAAGCATGGTTCCTCTATGGAGGCATCTGCAGTGGAGACCAAGAGGGATGCTGAGAACCTCCACAATGGAGACCCACAGGAGGGTGGCCCAGGACCCCACAGGGGAAGGAAACAACTCCTGGTGGGAGACTCAGTTGTTAGGGGGGTAGAACTTGGAGAGGGATGGGTAAGGGAGATAAGGTGCCTGCCTAGTGCCAAGGCTTGGAGGGACAGGAAATGAATCCTCAGGATCATGGAAGCAGCAGCAAGGGGGAGGGAGTTGGATGTCATTATCCACCTAGGGATGAATGACCTGGCTGAGAATGGGATCAGAGCAGTGCAACAGGAGTTTGTGGAGTTGGGAAGGGGCCTTAGACAAGTAGCACACACAGTAACTTTCTCAAAAGTGCTACCTGTCTATGGCATGGATGAAGCTAGGGCATTCCACATCGTGGGATTCAATGACTGGTTGAAAATCTGGTGCAGAGCTCAGGGATTTGGCTTCACTGGGGACTGGGGCTCCACCTGGAGGGATGCAGACCTATACAGGCATGATGGTCTGCATCTATCCTGAAGGGGAACCAGGATCCTAGGTGACAGGTTTAAATGCTTCAGTGGCAAGCATTTAAACTAGCCAAGGGGGGAGGCACTGAAGAGGAGAAGGGAAATCCTAGCCCCCAAAACAAATCAGGGTAATTAGCGAGGTAAACACCAAAATAGAGCAGTCGATAGGGAGAAGGGCAGGGGTAAATGGAGAAAAAGACAAAGGCAGTAGGGACAGGGATGGGGCAAAAAGAAATAAAGCCATACAAAATGGAGGGTAATGAGTACCAATGCCCGTAGTCTAGGTAAAAAGCTCCCTGAAATGGTGGCATTGATCAAAGAGGGATGCCTGGATATTGTGGCAGTCACAGAAACATGGTACACAGAGAACCATGACTGGGATGTCAACACACCAGGCTACACAATCTACAGGAGGGACAGGGAGGGAAGAAGAGGAGGAGGAGTAGCTCTCTATGTAAGGGAAGGGATAAAAGCAACAGAACTGAAGGGTAAACAGGGAGGAGAGGAGGCACTGTGGGTCACTATGGAGACTGGGAATTACTCCACAATCCGCACAGGGGTTGTATACAGACCCTGGTCTCGGGGGAGGAAATGGACAAGGAAATGATAGAAGGCATCCTTGGGATGGCAGAGAAAGGGGAGATATTGCTGATGGGGGACCTTAATATGCCATATGTTGACTAGCGCACCTTTGCTGCAGCCACATCCAAGAACAGGGCCATTCTCGATGCCCTACAGGGGGCATGCCTCAGACAGCTAGTTTTGGAACCCACTCAGGAGTGAGCAATCTTAGACCTGGTACTCTCAAATGGGAATGGAGACAGGATCTCTGATCTTGAAGTGGGTAGCCATCTGGGAACAAGCAACCACCAAACAGTGTGGTTCATGATAAATTTAGCTGTAGAGTCAAGCCACACAAAAGTGAAGGTACTGGGCTTCAGGACAGCTGATTTTGTCAAAATGGGAGAGTGCCTTAGAAAAGCACTACCAAACAGGCAAGAAGGTGGGGTGGAGCAACAATGGGGAAACATCAAAACCGCCATCGTAGAGGCAACAAATCTTTGTGTGAATCAAATAAATCAAAACAAAAGAAAAAACCATTATGGTTCTCAAAAGAAGTGGCGGGGAAGGTAAGGGAAAAAAAGATAGCATTCAGGAAGTATAAGGAAACACAGAAGGAGCAGGACAGAGAACTGTACCAGTTAAAGCAGAAGGAAGCAGGTAAGGCGGTCAGAATAGCAAAGGCCCAAACTGGAGAAAAGATAGCCAACTTGGTTAAGAAGGGTGATAAAACCTTTTATAGGTACATTAGGGAGCAAAGAAAGACTAAGGCAGGGATACTGAGGCTGAACAAAGAGGAAGGTGGTTGGGCAGAGAGCGACAGTGAAAAAGCAGGGATACTGAACGAATACTTCTGCTCAGTATTCACAGGGGAAAAGCAGGTGGAAATACCTAATCCAGTCAACAGAAGCACTCTGGATAGGGGGCTGATATTAGTCCTGTCACAGAAGAAAGGGTTCTGAAAGAACTCTTAAAACTGAAGGTGGATAAAGCAATGGGGCCTGGTGGGATTCACCCCAGAATTTTAAAAGAACTAAGGGAAGAACTAGTAACACCACTGACTACCCTTTTTAATAAATCATGGGAGGATGGGGTGGTACCTGAGTACTGGAGGATGGCGGATGTGATTCCCCTTCACAAAAGTGAGATCAAGACAGAGGCAGGAAACTACAGACCTGTCAGTTTGACCTCAGTGGTAGGGAAAATGATGGAAACACTTTGAAGGAAATAATTGTTGAGTACCTAGAGGACAGTGGGGCACAGGAACCAAGGCAGCATGGATTCACAGTGAGAAGGTCATGTCAGGCAAATCGAATTGATTTCTTTGACTGGGTGACCAAAGCAGTAGACCAGGGAGGTGCTGTGGACATGGCCTACCTAGACTTTAGTAAGGCATTTGACACTGTCCCGCACAAAAGATTAATAAACAAATTAGCCAGCCTGGGAGTGGGTCTTAGGGTGGTAGCCTGGGTAAAACACTGGTTGGACAACAGGACATAGTGGGTAATAGTAAATGGAGTCCACAGTGAAGAAAGGAGGGTTACTAGTGAGGTACCGCAGGGTTCAGTACTGGGGCCGGTCCTTTTTAATGTCTTTATAAGTGACATTGCAGAGGGACTGGAAGGGAAAGTATGTCTCTTTGCAGATGACACAAAGAATTGCAACAGGGTTGATGCACAAGGTAGGGTGGAAAGGATGAAAAGGGACTTCTCAAGGTTGGAGGAATGGTCAAATGTATGGCAGCTTAGATTCAATGCAAAGAAGTGATGCACCTGGAAAACAAAAACCCAGGGGAAGAGTACACAATGAGGGGTGAGACACTGACAACAACAAAGTGACATGGAAAGGGACATGGGGGTAGTCATATCAGATGACCTAAAGGTGGGCCAGCAATGTGAGAAGGTAGTAAGGAGGCCTGGGAGGATACTGAGATGCATAGGGAGAGGCATCACCAGTAGAAAACAGAAAGCTGTTGGCCCACTGTACTGACAGTTGATAAGACCACATCTGGAGTACTGTATAAAGTTCTGGAGACCCCATCTCCACAAAGACATAGACAGGGTGGAGGCCGTCCAGAGGAGGGCAATCAAAATGATGCAGGGTCTGCATCAGAAGACATATGAAGAAAGACTAAAGGAATTAAAGATGTATAGCCTCAAGGAAAGGAGGGAGAGGGGGGCCATGATAGAAACTTTCAAATACCTCAAGGGAATCAACAAAGTCCAAGAGGGTAGCATCTTTCAGAAAGAGATGTTCAAAACAAGGGGCACAATTTGAAGATAGAGGGGGGATGGCTCAGAGGTAATGTGAGGAAGTATTTCTTCACAGAGAAGGTTGTGGATACATGGAACAGCCTTCCTGAGGAGGTCATAGAGTCAAAAACAGTGGGGGAATTCAAGAATGCATTGGACAGACATAAGGCAATTCTAGTGGGGGGTAGGAGGAAGTAGGCTGTTGGTTAACTAGGATCTGCAACTTATCCATTAGGTAGGGAAATGGGCATACTAGGTGGGCCAAGCGGTCCTTATCTGCCATCAAATTCTATATTTCTGTGTTTCTATATGTGTCATGAGGTATGTCCTGAGTGGGTAACTGCTGTCACCTGCAGGGAAAGTACAACAACAATGTGGATGTGGCACAGCCTGACCACGTACTCATCCAGTAGCCACCCATCATTGGGCCCATCACAGAGCACTGCCCTGAGCCCTGAGGCATCCAGGATGTACGAGTCATGGGTAGATCCATTGAATCTCACACACACGCTCGTGAAGATGCCATTGTCATCACAGATGATCTGACAATTAACACTGTGAAAGCCTTATCTGTTCCAGCACACCTCTTAATTCACTGATGGTGACAAGATGGCGACATGCATACCGTCAGTTGCCCCAACAACGTTAGGCATTCTGTGCATGCCATAGAATTCCTGCTTTATGATGCACATCTCCTGCTCTGTCCTGGGCATGTGTATACGGTCCCCAAGATGTGCCAGCAATGCATCAGTTACCTGGGCCATGGCACGTGACACCAAGGACTAGCAGGTACCCATGGTGTCACTGGTCACAAGCTGGAATGAGCCACTAGTGTAATAGGGGAGGGCACACATGACCTAGGTCTCCACCGCCATTGCACTCGAGCATCGGGTATGTGGTGCTATGTCACCTCATACCATGTCACACAGCTGTGTGACAATCGGCTATGGGAAGCAGAAGCATTCAAGGCAGTGTATGTCCTGCCATCCCATGGCATCAATCCTGTCCCTAAACACTCTGGGATGCAGTAGTCTGTCCGTGCACCTGTGGGCCATCACCTCCAGTAGATTGACTTGCATGGACACACATGGAAACATCCTGTATGGCCAATCCTTCCCTGGCCATGGTGCAGCACAGATTCTGATCCCCTATATGCAGCCCAGTGGGTGAAGGTCACACTTTAAGGGGGCATGGCTCAGCACACTATCGGTACAGACATAGCACAGGGCTATCCACATGACACATGCCCAGACACACTGACAGGCCTGTGCAGTGTATGTGAGCTGGTGTGGAGATGGCGTATGTGGTCATGGATAGGATGGCTCTCTTCCACCAGCGCCTCTTTCATGTGTCAAAGGACAATTTTACTGACAAGTGGGGCACCGGGGCTCTGTGACAGGCCCACAGCTATGGCCAGGTAGGTTCAGCAGCCATTGCGTGTGTGGCTCCATGGCATTGCCCTGTGCAGGCCATGTGACTGATCATCTGTCTTCTTGTTGTCCACACAGGCCAGGGGCAGCATGCCAGAAAGACTGGAGCTGTGGCTGCTGGAGCAGCCTGACAATCCCCTATATTCCGTATGGGCATTGGGGCAGTGGAGGAGGAGGTACCAGATGGCACTCCCAGACAACATCATGCTCATGAGTGATGGGCACAGGCTCTACTATGAAGACAGACAATACGGGCACTGGGAGGTATACGTCCCATACCCAGTAAGTACGGCTGTCATGGCCTGGTGGGTATGTCCCTGCTTGACCAGTGGGCTAGGTGTAGGTTGTTGTGGTCTGCCATTGATCTGTGCCTTTTCCTTGCAGCATTACAGGTGTCCAGTATGACATATGATGCTGCACAACCTGAGTCGGTCACCACTGGATGACGAGGAGGATGAAGGCAGCAGCAGCAGTGACTGCCCATGACCATGATGTGTACCAGACAGGGGGACCGTATGCCCAGTAGGGGCAGGCATGTGTTATGGCCACCTGGACTCTTTTCGACATGCTGTGGGGAGGGGTGTGCATTAATCCTCTGGGGGCAGGTGGCTGTTGTGCTGGAGGGTGGTTGGAGGGGGCCCTGCAATTCAAGTGCCTTTGTTAGTGTGCTAATAAACTGTTATTACCTTTCAAATTTGTGGTTCTTGACTACGGGTGAGTGGGCATGGGTACCCTCAGTACAGTGGTGCCATGTGCCATTCACGGCTGGTGCACCAGGGGTGGGCATGTGCATGACCCATACATGGCAGTGCAGTTTGGTGTCCCCATACGTCATGCCCACCCAGTGTGTCCAGATGCTGTGCCCAATCTGTATGATGCCACGTGCACCATGGCCTGTGCCCTGTGGTGCACGTGGCCATGGCTGCATGCTGCATGATGGCACTCACACAGGGGATGTGCCACATGGCCATCATGTGGATTGTCCACCTCCATATGGCAGTCCCAGCAGTCCTTATGACTGCTGTACAGTTTCCCCTGGTGCCATGTGGCCACCATGCTGTACATGACATTGCCGTACGGCTTTCCCAGTGGCCGTTTGGGTTGGATTGTCATGGTGCTACACCTCTGTTGTCTGTTGTACAGTGGGGTCGTGGGGTCCACCCTGCACTACTGCTTGCCCAAGGTTGTACTGTTGCTTGTGAGGGGGCTATGCCACCATGCCCGCTGAGTGCACGGAAGGTAGTTCTAGCTGTCTACGTGGTGTCTCTCACCATGGCACTACTGTCATCCCTGCCCATGCATGCTTGAGGTGTCCTCTATGTCCATGTCAGATGGCAGGCCAGCAGTACAAGGTGGGCACTGCACTACCAGTGGATGTGCAGGGTCCATCTGTGTTCATGCTTTGCTGGTCACATATCTTTATGGCAGCCCCTACCGTAGTGTAGTTCTGCACCTCTGGTCCTGCACGTATGAGTGTCATACTTGTTTTCGTACATGTGCACAGGTCCACTGTGTGCACTCATTTCCATGGCCTCACATCCATGGTTGTGATGCTTGTGTGCCTTGCAGTAGGCTGCACAGTTGCCCTCTGAGCACCCATTGTTCATACCATACTGTGTATGTATGAGCACCCTGCTTTTGTGCTCCATGGTGTGTACTCTTCTGCACCATGCTCAGCATTTGTGCATAGTGCCCATAGTTAATCCTTTCCCTTAAGGGCTTCCTAGTCATTTCTTTACTGTAATTTTGTATTACATAGATCTTAAAATTTATGTTTGCTATGCTGGATCTCTGTACTTCCACATTTTTTCTCTCCCTGCCACTGCCACTCTAGCACTACTCCCCACCTCCTCTCCTCTGTTTTTCTTTTCCTCTCACCACTCTCTACGGCTTGCTTCTCATAGTCCCCCCCAGGCTCAAACCCCACACCTTCTGCACCACAGTCCATGATGCAACCTATGCACTAGGTGGACTGCCTCATTGCTGGATGTCCTGTTGTATCTCTTACCCTTGCTTCATGTGAATTCTGTCCACTGTACGTCTGCTGGCCATGGTCACCCCCAACTCTGACCCCCCCACCTTTTGCACCCCTCTCGGTATATTTCTCTTCACCCTATTTTCCTCACATTAACCTCTCCTACCTATTTATGGATGGCTTCCTTGGCCACCACTCAGTACATCCATACTACCTCCACTTTTACCATCCCTCTACCCCCCCACTCCCACCACACACCAAGCCACCACTAGTTCTGTCTCCCCCTGGCCACCTCTCTACCTGTCCATTCCCCTCCTCTGAGCCCTTGTCATCTTGACTGTTTATTCTAAGCCTATCCATCCTCATATCACCATAGCTAGCTGCCATAGGCAACTTCACCAAACACTTCTCAGAATACTTTCTCTCCTTCTGTTGATGTCCAGGAATATACACCGTAGCCCGGGACCCCCTCTCTCAGAACTGCTCCACTGCTGCTGGACTCAGCATTGTGTCCATAAATATCTGTAGCCTCCTGAAAAAGTTTGACAGTCTCCAGGGGTGGATGGCCCAACACTAGCCTGACATCCTGTCTGTTGAAGAAACTTGGCTCCAAAGAACACCCCAGACTCAACCATATCTATTCATGGGTACACCATCTTCTGGGAGGGAAACATGGTGGAGTCTGTGCAGTCTAACTCTGTGAGTCCCTACAGGGTCATGTTCTTCCCACAGCTGGATTATGGTGCCCAAGAGCTCTTCCTGAAAGTTGCCCCTGGCATGGCCAGGGCTCCCCTCATTATCACCTCTGTCTGCATTCCCCCTCGGAACCAGAAACATGCATTCCAGTCTGTTCTGGATTACATCTCTCACCTACCCCCCAAATCTGAGCTAATAGCACTTGGTGACTACAACATCAGTTGGCTTTCTAACTCTGACACCCCTTACAAGGATGCCATAGCTGAAATAGACTTCACCCAACTCATCACTTCCCTTACTTGTGTTAACCCCATTAATGTAACTCTGACCCTACTTGACCTTGTGCTCTTCAACTGCCCTAACAAAATCACAGGAATCACTGTGCTCCCTAATGCTCTAAGTAACCATTCACCAGTGCTCTTCACGTGGTCCTGCAAGGTAAAGAAGCCAGATCCAAAAACTGTCTTCCTGCACTGGCTCAAACCAGGCAAACTGGGGCAGCTAAAGACCACCTTGCCCACTGGTATTGGTCTCCCATAAACCATGCCCCCAACTTAGACACTGCCCTCAGCTACTTTATCTGTTCCTTCAACTTGGTCTATGATCTATTTGCACCCATCATCAAAAGTGTTGTCAAAGGTCCTGACACCCCCTGGATCTCGCAGGCACTTCTTGATCAAATGCGTTACAGAGATAACCTTTGGCACATTGCACTTGACTCAGGCAAGCTATCTGACAGACAGTGCTACCAGGCCACATGGAATAGGTGCACCTGGGAATTATGAAAGGCCAAAGCTGAATACTACAGAACATCCCTTGCCTCCTCATGGGGCTTTGGCCACAAGTTCTGGGACAACCTGCAGGAACTCAATGGGAAAACCGTGTTCCACCTTCCCAACTTAATATCAATGGTTCTATCACCACTGACCCACAGCTCATTGCTGACACCCTTAATTCCTCTTTCTCCAAACCTCAGTAGTGTGCTTCCCCATTTTCTTTGACCCCATACCCTCCCAGACCCCCACCCACCCACACAGGCCCTTTCATTTCAAAACCCTCTCTCCATGGGAGGATAAGCCCTACCTCCTGAAAGCCTTTGGAAAAACACACCGCAGTAATGACACCCTGGACCTCAGACTCCTTTGCATGGTCTTGAATGAAGTCCTCTCCCCTCTTATCAGCCTAATCAATCATTCCCTCTGCCTTAGTAAATTCCCTTCCATGTGGAAAACTGCGATCATCACCCCCATCCAAGTGGTGACCGTACCTCCCCAGGGAACTACCGCCCCATTTCCATCTCCCCCCCTCGAAAGCCCTGGAACAAAATTGTCTCTGACCAGCTTATGGACTACCTCACCAAATATGACCTTCTCTGCAGGGAGCAACATGGTTTCCATCAAGGTCACAGCACCATCACTGCACTACTAGAATTCACCAGTGCTATACACTCTGTTCTTGATAACGGGCACCTGGTTGGCTTGATCTTTGTTGACCTGTCAAAAACCTTTGACACTGTTAGTCATTCCCTCCTCCTATCAGTCCTCTCCCACATACGTCTCTCCCTGGATGTAACTGCATGGTTTGGTGATAACCTATCTACAGTAACAGGTCTCAGCAAGTCAAAATAAATGGCACACTCTCTGTCTGTTGATCAAATCTGGAGTACCCCAGGGTTCCATCCTCGGAACCATTCTGTTTAGCCTATTCCTAAACACCCTACCCATCGTCTGTTCTGGGAAATTACTCCTATACACCGATGACACAGTTCTTTTTGACACCCACTCCGACCCTCTCTCCCTACAACAGTCTCTCCAGAAATCATTTAGTGAGGCTGAAACCTGGTTTGCTGACAATCAGTTGGTTCTAAACCACAAAAAGACCAAGGTTATGTTGCTTGCCCACAACCAGAGCAAATTCAAAGGGGCCCCACTACAAGTTCTCCATGACTGGCTGCAACTCCTTGAGCAAGTAAATACTTTCAAATACCTTGGGATCACCCTGGACTCCATGCTCAACTACCACAAGCATATTCACTTCCTTAGCACTGCAGTCAATTCCAGAATTGGCCTGCTCTATCATCACAAGAGCCTCTCCCCTGATGCCCTCCGACTTGCTGTCTCATCCTTCATCCTGTTCCTCATAGACTATGGGATCTTGGTCTATGGGGCAGCTGATATCACGGCCCTCTGCAGAATCAAGGTTTCCCTAAATCAAGCATGCCACCTTGTCTTGGGCAGTGGCAGGCTGGCCCACACCTGCACACTGTACAGTCTTACCAACTGGCTTGACTTTGATGAGAGGTTGAGATACCAGACCTGCCTATTTGCCAAGAAGATAACCAGTGGACTTGCACCACCTGGCCTCTCCACACTCCTGCAGTCAGTGCCTATGGTAGTAGCCACCCATAGTACCTCCAAACCTACTCTCCTTGTCCCTTGCTGTAGGACTGCCATGGGAAAGAGATCCTTCTGTTACAGAGGCCTTGCCTGGCTGAACACTCTACCCAGTTCCATCACCTTGGAAAACAAGCTTGGGCACTTCAAATCCCTCCTCAGGGACCATCTCCTTGCCTCTTGTACCTGTGAATATCATTATCCCACTGCCCTGGCCTGACAGGACCCTACCCCTCTGGGCTCCGCCCATTCCTAGAATGCTTCCCTGCTTGTTGCCCTGGCAACCATCTACTCATGACAAGGGATCCTCATCCTGCCTAACTATGTTAGAGTTGCACCTTATTCCTTGCCTGTAACAAATGCCTACTTTACGTTACCCTGCTTCGTACCTTGTTATTATGTATGATGTTTGTTCTAAAAAATGTTTGTTAACTGATGTGGAGCCTTTGTAAAGGAGTCTCTGACTCAAAGGACTGTAATTCCGATATTGGTCAAAATAAATAAATAAATACAATACTCAGTAAAAGATGTATGGACTTCCAGCAGAAGTTTCTCCACTGTACACACATAAGGGACCAGACAGCAATGCTGAAATTCACAGGCTAAAACGGTCTCTAAAAAGAAAAGCCAAAGGGAAAAAAGCTAAAAAAAAACAAACTCTGCAGATAACTAAGGGTACTTTAGAGTATAGAATATGTGGGAAAGTGTATTTATTTAAGTAAATCACATGGGATTGCTACAAGACTATTAAGATTGTAATTTTAAAAACTGAGATTGTGTTTATAAATGCTATCATGCAGTATTTAGGGCCTGCCAAATGATTTGACCCCAAAATGGAAAACGCGTACCTTTCCAGAACATGTAATCAAAGTGCAGGTTTATAAGTTGTGCAAACTTGTGAAATGTAATTTGAATACTTTTCTTTTGGCTGCAATATGCCTCCTGCTCATCTCCTGCATGTATCTGGGTACGTGTATGTGAAACAAAATGGCGATGACTCTGAGCTAGACACCATGCCTGCACAATAAGAGCCTGCTTAGGTCATGTGACTAGGATGCTAATTTCTTAAAAAGATACATTATTTTTGTAAAAAACAAAAACTCCACGATTACTGTGTGAAAATTTAAATAACATAAAAATATATATGTTAAGGTACTAACCCCTAGATAACGCTGAATCACTTGGGGAAAGACTTAAACAGGATAGTGAGGGACACGGATGAAAAGGCAAAAAATAATCCCCAGGCAGTGTTTGCAATTTCACAATATCACAAAGTCACAATTGCATAATATCACAATTCCAAAGTTTTGCAGGGGTTTTCCTATTTTTTTCTATTTGCTTCGTTACTTTCTGTCCTCCAACAAACAATTTCATTCTGCTCCATATTTCTGCGGTCTTGTATTATCTTTTGTCTCTCAGTCTCAGTTCCACAGACTGTCATCTGAAAAAACAAAAGAACTATGTGGCCCTCTCCCTGAAATGGGTGCACTGATTTTCCACCTTCCAGTCCTCCACAGGACTCGCTGTCTTCCTGCCTCCTCAGGGGAAGGGCACCTCCACCGCCAGAACTCCCTAAACTCTAGAGAGGGAAAACAGGGTGAAAGAAACAAAACATTTCTTACAGGCAGCACAAGATAGTCTGGAAAGAGGCCAAGAAGATAAAATATAAATAAAAATATAAATAGTGAGGCAATGTTGTATACTTTAAGTTAAAGTTAACTTTTAGCCTTTCTTGGTCTCCTGCCTCTTGCTCTTCTCCTCAGTGCAGTGGCATGCAGCTGCCTAGAGTCTGGCATAGATAGAGTCTGGTGTCCAGTGGAACCTCTTCCTCTTCCTCTCCCATACCAAGCTCAACATGGTGTCCAGTGGCACTCTTTTTCTCTCTCCATCCTGTGCCACGTACTCTCTGGTTTCCAGTAGCAACCCCTCCTTGTCTCTTTCTTCATCAAAGGTCAATGACTTTCCTCCCTTTCCAGTCATGTGCCAAATACTCCCTGGTGTTCAATTGTACTCCATCACTCTACCTAGCCCTTGCCAAGGCTCCCTGGTGATTAGTTTCACCCCCTCTCTCTGTCTCTTTCTTACAAAGTACTGCCAGGTGTCCAGAGGTTTTATCTTACTCTTTTCATCCCATGCTTATAACTGCCTAGTGTTCAATGGTCCCCCTTCTTCTCCTCTTACCAAATACTATCTGGTTTCTGGTTCCCTCCCCTTTCCTCAGCTCCACCTATGACAAGCACAATCTGATGTTCAACGGTCCCCCTCTCCCCTATCATGATCTGTTCAACCACACCTGTCTCTTGCCAGTAGTCACTGGTATCTTTGGCATACCCCACACCTAAACATCCTCCCCAGATGATGAATGGTGTAACCCTCATCTTACCATGGTAGCTATGTGCAAATCTGATTCAAAATACTGCAAATAGCTAAAATTACAATGGCAGTTCAAATTATTTTAAATCAAGTGGCAGTTTGCAGATGAGGAATAAGTATTGATGTTGCTGTACTAGTGCCACCAGACCCCAGGAACCTTGTTAAGGGACAGGCTACCACTGCGTATCACAGAGAGATTTTCATGATAGAGGAATTGTTTCTCATCCCAGGGTAGGATTCCTTGTGCAGGTTTCAACAGCTGGGTGTGAGAGAATTTACCAGCACCACACATGGAATTTTGGTGTTAGTTTTAAGAGTCGGTACTGGGAGGAAATGTCTCCCAGTAATAGGCATGGACTCTGGTCAGCACTCAAAAGTCAGGGGAGGTAGTATTTCCACACACCATGAATTGGCTTATGGCATATTTCTCTGCTGTCAGTGGGGGGCAGGTAGTTTTTTCTGCCATTCGAGATGGTCTCCCTGTACCAAATTAAACTGCAGGGAGGGAAGTGTTTGCCAGCACCAGAGACACTGGGGCTGATTCTAAGATGAATGACGCAACTTGCACATGGTTGTGAGTTACGCCATTCACCCCTATACCAGTGACCCTATACCACATTCCAAGAGTGGCAGGGTCCCAGCACTTGCAACATGTGGGATACACCATGTGTGGGCTACTACCACATGCATGGCATATTGCAGCCTCATGTTGCAACTCACAGCAGGTGACAGGTGGCCCCCCAAAGTCCCCCAGCTCCAGACCACCTCAGCACACACCAGAGGGCATGGGGGTAAAACACATGGCACAGGCATCCAGGGTTGCACACCAGAAATGAACCCTGGGGATCTGAGATGATTGGGGGTTGGGGAAAGGGGTGTGCTTGAGGGAGCTAGGGGACATCATGGCATCATTGCTGCAGTGCTGTGTGGTGGCATCTGACAGTGGCAGCCGTTGGATGCCACTTAGGACAGCTTCAAGCTGTCACAATTCTGGTATGCCACTACATGTCTTGGAATTGCAACTGTGGGTTATGACAGCCACCTTCCTAGAATTGGGCTAGGTTGCTGTTGTAACCCACACTTGTGCCAGGCGTTGTGGGCTTCAGCATAGTGGGTGGTGTAACCCACAAATATCATAGCCCACAGCCACCATGGCACATCTCATAACTTAGAATAGGGGCTGGCATATAGCCTGGCATAAATAGTGAGATACACCATAGGGTTTGGCATACCTCACATTATGCTGGCGTATCCCTCCTGGAATTGGGTCCATGGTATTAGTACTTGACTCAACAGTCATGGGAGAAGTGTGTTGCATGCTACAGGGATTGGGCCACTAGGATCAAACAGATAGGCTAACTAGACCTTGATGATGAGCTTTCCCAATTTAAACAAAAAGTTTAAAAAGTGGGTAAAAAAACTAACCTAAAGGTTCTGCTCTTGTCCTCCTCACCCACAGAACTCTTAAAGGTAAGAATTGGTTAACAACTTTTTTTTTATAAATTTAAGACCGAAATTCTGAAATAACTACCTCGGGGAATTTCCAGGAAACTCTTCTGTACATATATTCTCAACTAACAATCTACATTTTCTGTATGTTTGCCAATGAGTATGTGCTTCTGATGCTTTAAAAAATAGCACATAAGTTGTATAAGTTAGCCCACTGTCATACCTGTCAAATGTTAACTTATAAATCATTAAGAGGTACTCTGAACAAATCACTAAAATGTTGGTACTTCTCTACCACTAAGGCTCCCAAATTTATAAGCTGGGCAACAAAGGGTTTTTACCAGAAGTGACCCATTGAACCCTAACCATGTATTAAATTGTACCACAGTGAATAGCAAATACTTTGACATCAGAAAAACATCAATAACTAAGTATTTAAATGAAGATGTAATAATATTTTTGTATCAGCTATAAAGCTCTGCTACTGTTATCCACTCAGACATTCTGTACCACTCTGTCAAAAGTTAAGCTTGCTTTATTGGAATCAATACCTCCTTCCAGGCTAATGTCCACTAGACATTGTCTTTCATTAGTGTCTGTCCCCACACTATAGAACCCACTCCCTGAGGGAATCCACATTGCAGATACCATCTTTTTCTTTCAATAAATTAAAGAAACACTTGCTCCTACAAGCATTTGGGGAGTTAAGTTGATGTGTCAGGATTCTGTTTAATAATATACTATGTGTTATCTGTTTTATGTTGAGACTTGTTATTTATGACTTTTTATAGTTTTATATTTTTATGTATTTTGTAAGCATGTGTGCAGGCAGTCTGAGCTTTTTTTTTAGGGGGGGCTTTATACAAATAATAAAACCAACCAAGTGACCAATACTGTTTGCCATCTGTGCTCACCTGCTAGTATGGCTTTTGATGTACCTTACATGGATCAATGAGGAAGAGAAGAAGAACCAACTAAAGCTAGTTTATATACAGTACAAGTCACATTAAACTGTTCCTCCATCTCACTGTTCTGGCATTGTTTTTATTTGCTGACAATGCAGTGGCAACCCTAAATGCTTAAAATACAAACTCTGTTTCAACCATCCATCAGCTCAGCACACTTTCAGCTCCCTTATACAGTCCCCAAGTGCAGCGGTAGACTACTATGCTGCTGGGCTACAGTACAGTGCTTGCCATTTTATATTGGAATTAATGAATTCCAATACCATTTTGTACCTTGTATGTTTCCCCCATCATATTTTTACTTTTTGTCCTGAATACAGCAAACAGCAGCATTTTTTAATTACTATAATATAGTGTCAATCGTGCAAAATTGGGCATTTGCACGAGATTGCGCTGCACATGTCTATCGCACAATTGTGCAATTGCACTGTGCAAATGGCAGCTTTTGTGTTATGCGAAATCGGAGAAGATAAACAACTGCAAACAGTCAGTAGAGCCATAAATACTGACATTTGAGGGGTAAAGGAATAAAAGGGCAGCAATAACATTTAATATGCTAAATTGAATGTAAAAAAACAGCAGTAAATGGAGTCCTCAGAAGTGGGGAAAACATCATGGTGACAGGGGCCAGAATTTTCAATTTGAATGCAGGCTAGCTATAGGCTCAAACTTGGTGAGAGCTTCTTCATGGAATTTGGTAGAATGACATGTCACTCAAGTTGTACTGAACACTGCAGTAGTGAAACTGGGTTCCAGCTCAGTGGTTCATTTTTTTATGGGTTGCTTAATGAGTTGTACTGCATTAATAAGTAAGCTGAAACTGAATATCAGCTAGAAGCAAACCATTTGGAAACTTTTATTAATTAATTTCAGTGAAAATTGCACACATTGCAAAATGCTAAACCAGTGAGTTGGAGGAACAGTTTAATATGACTTGTACTGTGAATCATAACAGTTAATTTCTTCAAATAATCAGTAGATTCTTTGTAAAATATTATGCTTGAGTCATTACTGATTTTCACACCCATATTATATTGCATGGTAAAATATTTATAACATTACATATAGTTTGAGAATATTCTTTTTTTTTTCTTGCTTTAATCTGTCCATATGTCTGTGTTTTATACAATATGGAATGATCAGATGCAGAGACGGGGAACAAAGGCATTACTTGATCCCCTTAGAGTTTAAATATCCTTTGGTAATTTTTATCTTACTTCCTTGTATATGCTAAACACTCGGCATTTTTCACATTTTTAAATTACAATAGTAGTGTTTAAATGTAACAAAATAAAATAAAATGATTTTCATACATCATAGGCAGAACTTTTATGAAACATATTATTCTTAAAACAAGTGAATAAAAACAAAAAAAGAGAGTCACACAGGTGTTTAGTTTTATTTTATTTTATTTTATGTCCTCAGCAAAGCATATTTTAGTCAATGATTACTCCAGTAAGAGTGTGTTTTCATGCTTTTACTGAAAGATGTCAAATATGTGTTTTATTTCATGCTTTAAGGCTTTGCTTCACATAGGTTTTGCTTCATATGTGAAATTATCAAAGTGTTTTGAGTTATTTTCTTTCAGTTCTGCACAGACCATAAAAGGAGAACTGTTTTATCATATTTTTATGTAACTAATATTTATGTAGCTACATTTTGGAAAGTTACATTGGATATATAGAACAAGGCACCAAGTCTTAAAGAAACCATCATGTTCCCATTAGTCTGCAACCATTAAATAAAAAAAATGGACATTATTTTTTTTACTGTATCAAAATGCAGTATTTAAGTTTTGGGGTCAGAACTAGTGTCAGGTAAACAATGTTACTGTTTTGAATTTGTTAAAGCCTAAAATTCCGGATAAAACAACTATCTCTCTCACA
Organism: Neoceratodus forsteri; assembly: GCA_016271365.2. Taxonomy (NCBI): domain Eukaryota; kingdom Metazoa; phylum Chordata; order Ceratodontiformes; family Ceratodontidae; genus Neoceratodus; species Neoceratodus forsteri. The sequence continues at coordinate 880,336,175 of CM028129.1, forward strand.
ATATACCACTGAAATCACATGACATGATTGATGACCAGTCAAAACAAACTTTGTTTATTCAGCTTTATTGTCACTGTGGCTTTCAGATTTGTATGTTGTTATGATCTGCATGTAACATGGATAAACAACTATAAAGTTACTTTTCTGACTTTTGAAAATAAGGCAATGTACAAAAACAGTCTGTATTATTTAGAAATATAGTTATGCTAACTGTATTTAGCATAAATGTTCCCATATAATGCATTTCAGACTTTAAGGACACATATTTTTAAACAGTTAATATAAAAAATTGCTTTGTTTTCTGTTCCATTTTAGAGTGAAGAAAAAATTTACTGTGTTATGATACTATAATGTATACTATGATCCTTAAATCATATAACAGAAAAGAGAGCTACCACTTGATATATTTAGTATTGCAATATAGTAAACACCAAGTGTAACATGAAAAAAACAGACCTTAAATGAATTTAAAATGAAAAAAGTGTGCCATTTTATTAAATGTCTAATGAACTAAACTTTCATTCAGAATAAAATGTCTGTGCTACTAGCAGAGCTCATACACAAAGTAGAACATGTAAATTATATATGCACAGTGTATTAAAGAAGCCAGCTTTTGTTAGCAGCTGACATGAACCATGCAATTAGAACTTAATACTATCAATAAACATCACCTTTATTAAAACCACAGTTGCATATTTTGCTTATAAGACAATCATAAATTGTCCTGCATCTATACTCTACTGCACAAATATTTCATTTGAAGTTTGAGCAAAGCTGCTTAACAAACTATAATTACTGCTATAACCTCCTGTCATACTGGATGTGCTAGTGAAAAGTCATATAATTAGTTTTAGGCATCAGAAAGAAAATAGAAACACAGAAAAGGAGAAAGAAAGAAAGAAAGAAAGAAAGAAAGAAAGAAAGAAAGAAAGAAAGAAAGAAAGAAAGAAAGAAAGAAAGATTATGTATAGGGACCCATGGGACATGTATAATGATAGCAGATGAAAATATGCATATATTTGCTGATATGCTTTGGTTTAGAAATTCAGGGAAAGATGGTCATAACAGATGGATATATTAATATCTTAATTTATTCACAAAAATAACACCAACAGTGTAATCTTGTTCAATGTTAGTTGGCTTACATCTGTATCCCTTGTTCCCCTGGATAAGGCTGAACATTGGCAGTTTTGTCTAGCCCTCCTTTCCTGGTCAACAAAAACTAAAATAAATATTAAAAAAAAACCTAGCGATATATCTTTTTACAGAATTATATCAAAATATGTCACCATGTATAAAATACCATTTGTAAGTATGAATAAGTAGAAAACAGGGTTTTGCTTGGAGGTACAGTATAAGACATTCTTTCATAAACATGGATGCATAATCAAACAGGAAACATCAAGTGAACTGTTCAGTTTAAGGTATAATGTTATCTAGTATTCAACAAAATAAGGTAGCATGAACATTCCAATGATGGCTCATCATGGCATTATCATATTTTAGACACTATATACAGTATGTTTGTTCACATTACAAGGACACAAAATTGCAAGAAGGTTTAAAAATGTAATTAAACATTGTAAATACAGCATTATGCATGACTTTTACTAGGTGACATAACATTAAAACCTTGTGATGACCCCCATATAATAAGTTGTATCTGTCATACAGGGAAACAACTACAAATAAATAAATAAATAGTGTGCCGTTGAGGGGAAATGCATTATACTTTTATGGCACTTTTCTTTTATAATATTAGCATGTGCCAATAATTACATTTTTCTTTGATACAATTACATTATTTGTACTGCTGGTATTGGTACACCAATAAAAGCAAACATCATATTAGGATTCATGACAGTTTTCACATTGTATTATCAATATGTGGAAATAATTGTCTGCTCTGAGATTAAATTACATTATTGTGTATCTTTTTCATGCCTAATAAATAATGATGGATGGCTTTTATTTTCATCACCACCTGCAACCATTTAGTCACCCTCTGATTGCTGAAGATACAATAATAAAGGAAGGGTATTATGTTGCAAGCAAAAGAATCTAGTCAAAACAGTTGTATGTTTCTTGTTCCTGTCTACATTGTTTTAGTCCCTGAAGAATTATTCATGGTGGTCTTTAAAAGACAGCAACCTGCAAAATAGATGTAACTTACACTTTTGGGTTCAAAACATTTTCAACTTTGCTAATAATTTATGCTTTTCATACATGATTCATATTCTGTAAATTTGGTTCTCATTAGCTTTGCTTTGGAAAGAAGATAATCAAAATAAAATGATAAAAATAGATCACATAAGAAATCAAAGCAATTCTTACAAGTTAAGTAACTAAGGGCAACTTTAATATTTTAGCACCAAACAATATAATTAGATAAAGTGAAATACAAAATAAATAATGTATGATAAATACATCTCCAGATAGTCAATATTTTTGCTGGATTTCATGAAGCACATTAAAACAAACATAATATTATTTTTGTGAAAGGGTTAGTTTGCATACTACAGTATATAGGGTCCTTGTTGTTAAATTCCAAATTGTATCTGGACTATAACTTAATAGTCTCTGCCCATGGCAGCAGTGATATGTTTCCCTTTATTATACTTAAAAAACTGGGACAAATCAGGATATACTGCTATGCTCATGGGTATATGGGTTAAATTCATACTTAGCCCATATTTTATTTATAGAACCTACACATTTTACCATATGTTAGCTGTTACATGACCCCTATGAGAAACTGATGTAGAATGGTGTTCCCAAACTATAACAGGGCAAACTGTTTGTGCATCCTGACAAAGTCAAACTTATAGCATCCTGAAAAAGTTATTCAGAATATTCAGAGATGAAGCATGAAATAACAGCCAAAATCTATGTCTGTGTCAGTTTATATTAGGTGACATTCATTTATATGATGGTATATCATCAGAATACTTTGATCTGAGCAGTTTTATCAGCTCTGAAGAAATGGTTTAAGGGCTATCTGGATAGTATCTCTACCTCAGTCCAACAAAAAAAAACCTGATAGTTTAATAAACTGATACAGGTAAAACTGTAGTACCAAGTGTCACACCTCAAATGGACAGCAAATCAGAGGTGCTCAGACAGAGGTAAATATGACCTGAGAACAAAGAATTTCTCTATTATGTGGCCCTATCTGAATCCAAACTCTGCAGTCATGATACAGTGGTGTTCAATAAGGACAGTCAATTTGCAACACTGTCAGTCTGTAACACTTAGTAACTCTTATTAGCAATGGTTAATCCTATCAGCTTGATATATTTTTAGCACATAAGGCTTCCTAGTGACAGAACTAGTTAAAACTAAGGACACTGGGCTAATAATTTCTGTGTATCTTTGTTTATAAAAGAACCAATCACTGAGCACCACTGTATGTTGACTAGATCATGAAAGATATGTCTCTTGAAATACTCTGAACATCATCGTCTCAAAAGCCATTGTGTGTACATAATATACAGAATAATATTAAGGCAACCTTACCCAACAAGGCTGTGTTTCCATCTCTGGGTTCAGATGACAGCATATTGACATCAGGGGTGAAGCTTGAGAAATCCATGCTCATTTCAAACCTGAGATGTTAAACATGGGCCTGGATACTAAACAATCTTGATCTGAGCTACCAAAATGTTAGCTCCAGGAGCAAATTAGTTCCTGGAATGAACTACAGGTATATTGGAACATGTCTGGAGCACACAGTGAGTGCCAAAGGCATGTTCCAATATACCTGCTGAAAGAGACAGGCACTAAATTGTTTGCTACTGCAAACAACAACCCCCTATTGACCACATGAGGTATGTGGTCAATAAGGAGTTATACAGGTGATATGAACAAATTAGCCTTTACAGCTCACAAATAGTGATTGCTCCTGTAGAACAATCTGCCATATTCAAATATCCACATGCAAATGATCCTATAGCACAGGTATGGTGCTTGGGGGGGGGTCATTCGCATCTCTTTATAGTCTCATTATAGGCCAGGAGCACACAGGGACTGTGCCCCGCTTTGCTCATCCATTGCTGCAATAAAAATTCCTGGCTGTCCAGTAGTCCTGAACTCCAATAATCTTGCATGCACAGAACAATACCAGAGATAAATCCCCTTTAACTGCTTTATTACAAAAGTAAATGGTATGATATGGACAAAACAAATGTCCACTCTGGCCCCTGTGCTTCGGGTACTAACCATTCATCAGGGGACTTGGTTAACTCATTGAACATGTATTCTTTTGAATCACTCTCTCATTAATATTCAGTGACTGATTTACATAGTTAGTTGACATGTGTGATTTAGCCCTTTTTGACACAATGCATTACATGTAACCTACCAAAAAATACAAAATCAAAGAGAATTACATATTAAAAGGAACAATATATATATATATATATATATATATATATATATATATATATATATACTATTTTAGCTATTTGCTTCTGTGATCAGTTTCATTCGCATGGATAAATGCAATTTGTTCATACACACCATAAAAAGAGAGAGTTTAGGGAGGTATCTGGTAAAGTTTTCAAAGCATTTTTGTCTGCTCAGATATAAAGTTACCATTAGTGAGCTATGGTTGATTGCTGCAGTTTTTCAAGGCATGTTACCTGCGCAAATCAAGGAGCCCAAGAGAAAGGAGGAGACACAGACACAGAATCCTAGAAATAAAAAGCAGAGAACAGCATTAAACACCCACATTCCGTCATGGCATACAGTATATGTTTAAGAAATCATAAATATAAAATTAAAAATTATACTTTAAGGACAGCAATATTATTATACAGACTAGGACTACACTGAGACCTTTTTAGCACAAAGTGTCTATGGTGTAAAGCTTCATGTTATTTACATTTTACATTTGTAATTCTTCAGTGAATATTCTAAATTAATTTCTAACTCTGTTGGTGCACAACCCATCAAGAATAAGTAATGCTTTCAGACAGTTACCCTTAAATTGTAAAAGAGTACAAAATGTACCAATTAAAATATAAAACTTAGACATTAAATGCTTATGAAAGGTTTGCATAATTGATCAATTTCTGTTGGTGGTTACTAACCCTCTGATGAGCTTTTGCATTTGATGATCACTCTGAAGAATGAAAAATGTAAAATGTAAATGACATGATGCTTTAGACCATAGAAACTTTGTGCTAAAAAAGGTCTCAATTTAGTCTTATTCAGTATAATAATATTGCTGTCTTTATAATATAATTTTTAATTTTATAGTTACGATTTTTCATACATATATGACATGAAGGAATGTGGGTGTTTAATGAGGTTCTCTGCTTTTTCTTTCTAGGATCCTATGTCTAACTCTCCTCTTTCTCTTGTGCTCCCTGATCTGCCCAGGTAACATGGCTTGGAAAAGTGCAGCAACCAACCTTATTTCACTACTGGTAACTTCATATCTGAGCAGACAAAAATGCATTGAAAACATTGCCAGATACCTCCATAAACTCTCTTTTTGTGTTGTTTATGAATTAATTGCATTTATCCATGTGAATGAAATTGATCACAGAAGTAAATAGCTTAAAATGATATATATATATATATATATATATATATATATACATATATATGGATTTTGCAATATGTCATTCTCTTTGATTTTATATTTTTTGTAGGTTATATGTAATGCATTGTGTCAAAAAGGGTTAAATCATACATGTCAATTAACTATGTAAATCAGTCATTGAATATTAATGATAGAGTGAGTTAAAAGAACACATGTCCAATGACTTAATCATGCCCCCTGATGAAGGGTTAGTACCTGAAGTGCAGGGCCAGAGTGGATGTTGGTCTTGCCATATCATAAATATCTTAAGGGCATTAACAAGGTGAAAGAGTCTAACATGTTACATATAAGAAAAATAGCAGGACAAGAGGACACAACATGAGATTAGAGGGAGGCCAATTAAGGGGGAATGTGAGGAAGTTCTTTTTCCTGGAAAGGGTGGCAGATGCATGGAATGGCCTACCTCAGGAAGTGGTGGATATGAATACAGTGCAGGGCTTCAAACAGGCATGGGACAGGCATAAGGGAGCAATAAAGATAAGTATGAATAGATAGGTCATTGACAGAGTACAGACCTATGGCACATTCATAAGGTAGAAAAAATGGGCAGACTGGATGGGTGTTGTGGTCCTTATCTGCTGTCAGCTTCTATGTTTCTATCATACCATTTACTTTTGCAATAAAGCAGTTAAAAAGGATTTACCTCTGGTATTGTTCTGTGAGTGCAAGATTATTGGAGTTTGTGTCTATGTTGTGGGGCTTAGCAAGCCCTTTCTTGCACCACTGCCATGCCAGGATTTGCAGTCATACCTTTTGGAAGTTTCTGTCTACTAGTCCCACCACCTCCTGATCACTGGTATTGTACTTGCATAGTATCCCCCATCCTATAACAACTGGTATTGCACTTATATACTGTTCCCCAACCTGTTCACCAGTAGTACAATTACATACTGTCACTGTCCCTGATCACCAGTACTGTATTTACATAGAAATACAAAATCACACATGCCCCCACAATGCAAAGCATCATGGGCTGCACATGCAAATACCACAGAATATTATGCCGGTTCAACTTTAAGCAGAAAAGCATGGTGCCGAAAGGCCTCTCACACAGTTTGCAAAGGGTGCCAGCAGAAGACATAGACACGTGTTTCATCCTACCAGGACTCATCAGTATGCCTTGTCTGTTTGACACCCCAGTGGAATGAACCAGCTACCCTAAGATGGTCTATCTGGGTTATGTTGTGGTGAACCCAATTAAAACAAAAAACAATTTAAAAGACAAAGAACCTACTTTCCCTTGCTCCCAATCACTGGTATTGTATATACATACTGTCTTCTGCCCCTGATTGCTGGTAGTGCCATTGCTGATAATGTTCCTGCCCCTGATCGCCATAATAGTTATGCCTGAAAACATCCTCCACCCCCTGATCACACAGCAATTCAGGACTTTGCTGTGTGAGGTAGACAATGGCTGATAGTGGTGGTGAGTGGTGAGGGATTTCCAGTCACCATCCGAGGATGCTGCATTGCTGAATGGGGGTGTGGGGTGCTGGAATACTGGGGAATACTTGCCTAGCATGGACATTTTCAGGCATAGCCCTAATGGCATCCTGGAGACAAGGAAATTCTCAGTAAGAACAATAATAATGATTGGGGTGGGGACAGTATGTAAGTGCAATACCAGTGATCAGGGGCAGGGGACTTTGCATCACTTGCAATACCAGTGATGGGGGAAAGGGGACCACTATACAGCCAGGAATTGTTATTGCAGCAAAGAACAGATAATGATCATGGGGGTGAGGGAGATGCAGCACTGTGTCACTGAGGCCGCACTTGCAGTATTGTGTGCAGTACTGGTGCCTCTGCTTGGAAAAGGACCTCAAGCTTTTGGAGGGAGTACAGCACTGGGTAATGAAAATGATTATGGGATTGGGGGATAAACCTTATAAGGAGAGACTTAGAAAGCTCAATATATATTCCCTGGAGGATAGAAGGGAGAAAGGGGATATGATTGAGACCTTCAAGTATGTGAAGGGTATGAACAGAGTAAGCACTGAAAGTATTTTTAAATTAAAAGGAGGAAGGGAAAACAGGGGGCACAGTCTGAAGTTGCAAGGAGGCAAATTCAGGAGGGAAATGAGGAGGCACTATTTCACCAAAAAGTGGTGGCAGGGTGGAACACACTGCTGGAGGAGGTGATATCTCTGCAGAGAGTGAGTAGCTTCAAAAGGGGCTGGAACAGGTTCAGAGAGAGGGTTCAAACTGTGGGGGCAGGGGTGGGAGGTCAGAATTAATGCACAAAATCAATGGAGGGGCAAGGGGAGGAAGGGCAGCTGCAGTCTGAAAGATTGAAGTGCCACACACTTGAGCAGACTAGATAGACTGATAGGCCTGTGTCTGCTGGCAAATTCATATGTTCGTATAACACTAGGTTTGGGGAGCATTAAATAGAGTACTAACAGCTGTTTAACACATCTATAAACCTTTGGATATGCCAGTGCACCTACGTTGTGTGTGCAAGTGCAGTCATCCACAGATTCACTGGCATCAGTAAGCATCACTGACTAATGAGTCAGTGCCTCACTAAATGTGCCTTTCAATATGATATATATTTTAAGCCTCCTGGTTTGGAGGCAGTTACCACTGTTAGTGAAGCGCTAATGCATTTTGTGTTCACTAAATGCCTTCCAATATCCTGGCCATGCTATGTTGTGTATTGTTACCCATATGTTATTTTTGGCAGTATATGTTGTTGTTTTTACACTGACATCACAGAAGTGCTCATTTCCAAGTAACAAACTTGCTGGGTTTTTTTGCTTATGAAAAACAAACTCTGCCCTGTACTCAACTGCTCACTACCCACCCACTGTGCCTTTTAACTTGTAAAAGTTTGTAAATTTATTTTCTATCATAGAAAATTTCAGTGCCAGCAACAGTACTTCAATATTAAGCACTTTGATTTTGATAACGGTGATTGAAATGGAAGCACTTAATATGGAAGTGTCATCAACTGTAGCTAAACTGTTCCACAATCAGAATTAAACTGACAGATGTGTGCAAGTTAAAAGGCACACCTTTGGGCATTTGGTGGTTACTATGCAGATGGGTGTGGGGGGAATGAAGAACTCACAATGTTATGAACTTTGAACTGTATAGAACAACTGTTTTGAATGTGCACAAGACCACTTAGGAAACACACAACTATTTGAAACGTGATTTTATGTAGGCAGGTTTCTTTATACAGAACAATGGCTAACCATATAAGGTGTGTTGTGTGTGGGTGAGACAGTGAAATGAATGTCCCATTGTTCATCCAAACAATCAAGGCACCCATTTATTCACTTATTCTAAGAGAAGTTAACAAGAGAGGAGGAGATGACAGCCCCAAATTCTAATTTTGTGCCAAAACACAATACATGGCATATTCAAGGTGAGACTCAAATGATGAAAACATTGTAACAGAAAGAGCAGAGAGGCATCAGCAATAGCAGCAGCAAGCACCTCTCTCAGTCTTTGTTTGCAGTTTTTGCTGAGTGCTGCAAGATACGGTATATATTTATTTCATTTATTTTTGGTTGTTGATAACCAGATAGGTCCTTGAGCATACAGAGAACCATTTTCAATGACAACCTAGGTCCAAAACATGGTAACAAAAACAGCAAATACAACACACAATTAGCACACAGGCAACACAAACAAAAGAAAAGTCTGATGTGACATGTGCACCTAGTGCAACTGCAAGTGCAATGTTAAATGTTTTTATAAAGAATTATTGTACTACTATTTCAATTAATTTGAGTACAATAATATGCAGTGCACATTTTCACATAATCCAAATGTCAAAGCCTTACATTGATCAATAATAATCAATGAACAACCACTGAATTACAAAAAAAAAAATCATCATACATTTATAAAACTATATTATGTGAAAAGCAATTAATAGGGAATTTAGTTATGGTATATGGTTAGGGCTTATTGGTATATGGATTTCAACCAGTTCAAAAAGCTTTTTGTACACAGTTGTAAAGTTGTGCACATTATAAAGATGCTGTTGTGTACATTCTATAATCGGTTCACCTGACTTACCCTCTTGCACTGACTGACAATGCTTCCCTGCTCCAGCTTTAACTTTCATTCACTCACTCTGCTTCAATCGCACTCACAGCCTTGCCACCTCACAAAAAAAAAGTTCGGTAGCAGTTCTCTCTAAAGAACTGTCAGAAAGAGAGAAATTCATACAGGAACAAGAAAATAAACCACATGCTATAAAAAGTAAAACATTGGTGACCATACACAACTCACCATTTCAGAGCTGCAATAACAGCATAGACCTATTGAGCTTTCCTCTTGAGGTCGATATGTTGGTATATTCACCCCTAGGTGGAAACATCGGCTTGTATATGGTCAGCCTTACATTATTCCTTATATTCGTTATTTTTTTCAGTATCATCATCTTAACCCCTGAATATGTCTAATAATGTTTCTCAAACAGAGTTATGCTTTCCTTCTTAGATGTTGCCTGCAGTGCTCCCTTGTGGGACACCCAGGTTCATAGCATAATCTCAATGCCTGCCCCAGTCTGGAGAAGTCTCAGCACTGCTTTAGAGGCAGAGCTTTCAGGCTCCAGAGGGAAGGTTCCAGTCATCCTGCAACACAAGCACTTTGTCTTCAGTCTAGAATCAGTATTGTTATATCATGAATGGACATGACATCCTGCCTCCTCATGAAAGCATACCATGGTGGATGGTACCATTAATTCGGTGCTGTAAAAGATGAAATTGGAGGCTCAGGGGTATGCCGGAAAAATGTCCAGTGCACTCACATCCCAGTTACAAGTGGGGTACCTCAGGGATCAGTTCTGGGGTCAGTCCTCTTCAATATCTTCATCAGTGACATTGCAGATGGACTGGAGGGTAAGGTTTGTCTGTTTGCAGATGACACCAAGATCTGCAACAGAGTAGATGATCCAGATGGTGTGAGCAGAATGAGAAGAGAGCTGGATAAATTAGCAAAATGGTAGAAAGAGTGGCAACTGGGGTTTAACGCAAAGAAGTGCAAGATCATGCACATAGGAAAGAGAAACCCTGAAGCCACCTATTGGCTGGGAGGGGAGTTGCTGGCAGTCATGAGGGAAGAAAGAGACTCTGGCATCATCATCACCGATGACCTGAAATCATCCAAGCAGACCACTGAAGCAGTTGGTAAGGCTAGGGAGATGTTGGGGTGTATTAGTAGGGGTATCACAAGTTAGAAGAGGGAGGTAATAATCCCTCTTTACAAGACACTGGTTAGGCCCCATCTGGAGTACTGCATGCAGTACTGGAGGGCCACACCTTCACAAGGACATTAACCAAACTGAGGCAGTCCAGAGAAGGGCAACCAAAATGGTTCAGAGACTGCATCAGAAAACATATGAGGACAGATTAACAGAGCTCAATATGTATACCCTAGAGCAAAGGAGGGAGATAGGTGATATGATGAAAACATTCAAACACCTTAAGGGCATTAACAAGGTGAATGAGTCTAACATGTTTCAATATAAGAAAAACAGCAGGACAAGAGGACACAGCATGAGATTAGAGGGAGGCCGATTAAGGGGTAATGTGAGGAAGTTCTTTTTCACAGAAAAGGTGGTGGATGCATGGAACTGCCTACCTCAGGAAGTGGTGGATATGAATACAGTGCAGGGCTTCGGACAGGCATGGGATAGGCATAAGGGAGCAATACAGATGAGTATGAATAGATAGGTCATTGACAGAGCAAAGGACGATGGCACATTCATAAGGTAGAAAAAGAAATGGGCAGATTCTATGGGCCTTGCGGTCCTTATTTGTCGTCAATATCTATGTTTCTATGTTTCTAGTTACCAAATCATGTACTAGAAGGCTCATGCCACTGTGCTGCATCCTGAAGTGTTGTATATGAGATAGACTGTGGAGGTAGAAGTGAAGCCACAGACGCACACAAATAGGAGCTGGTAACCTAAAGGCACTAGGACTGCTCATCTTGCACTTGTTAATTCTTACATAAGAACTCCTTAACAATGTACCTTAATTTAAGTGTTTCCATTTACCATTCTATTGCTTTGCCCTGTGGACCATGTTGTATGAAAAGGGGCCCCTGCCCAGCTCACTTATCTAGTCAAATATATAAGTAGTAACAAATGCGAATAGCAGGCTATTTTGAGCAATAGCCTCAGTGCCGTGCCTGGCCAAATTATGTTTTGGTGTAAGCAGTTTGTTCCACACATTTCTACAATGATAAGTGTCACTGTCCACCATGACAATGGAATGCTACTGTTTACAGAGTTTATGTCATCAAGCCACGTCCATGAGAAACATCTGCAAATCCTGAGAAATACTACCTGGGTGTGACAATAAACTTTGGAATGGATATAACTCAGTGTCTTCTCTCACTCAGTAGTTTTTTTTTCCACCTGCTCTTCATCGCCATTCTCACTACCAGGACCAGTTTCATATTTCTCACCACCTGTTTGTTCTCTGTTGACTTTTTCTAATCAGATGCTACTTTATTTGTTAAACAAAAAGCACTCTTCTGTATGTTTACTTTTGCGATGGTTTTACATTCTTAAGAATCTTATGCAATTGCCATGCTTTCAAGCAAATGTACTCCTAGCACAAACCACAGATAACAACATTGTATTTATTTATTTAAAAGTTTCACCAGGGAGGCATACTTAGTAGAATGCTTAGAAACATAGAATTTAATGGCAGATAAGGACCACTTGGCCCACCTAGTCTGCCCATTTTCCTACCTAATGTATAAGTTGCAGATCCTAGTAAACCAATAGCCTACTTCCTCCTACCCCCCACTAGAATTGTCTTATGTCTGTCCCATGCATTCTTGAATTACCCCACTGTTTTTGACTCCATAACCTCCTCAGGAAGGCTGTTCCACGCATCCACAACCCCTTCCCATGAAAAAATACTTCCTCACATTACCTCTGAGCCATCCACCCTCTATCTTCAAATTGTGCCCCCTTATTCTTGCACATCTCTTTTTCTTTTTTTTTTTAAACTTCTTTATTAAAGTTTTATTTTTTCCAACATTGAGACATACATACAAACACCCCAGGTTATATGCCCAGGCCCATATCCCCAAACTGGATATGAATACTATATACTTCCTCCAAAACTATTTACAATCACAGTTATATATTATCACAACCTAACATTTAGTCCATTTGTATTATAGTGACCTTCAAGTCTATTCTTTCCATTCTGGTAAACGACTATTCCTTTACATAGCCTGGATTACTTTGTATAGATTTCCCAATTTAGTGATACTTATACTTTCTCCAGACTAAACCTTCATAGCTGTGTCCCTAGGAGAGAGAGAGAATCCATCCTAACCAACCAGAGCGAGACATACCATCTAATCCCAATAAACAACTTCTTGAGAGTTTTATGTCTATGCTCATGAAGGCCATATCTTATGAAAAACATATGTTTCTATTCAGGCCTAGGCCCTTCTTACATTTTTGCAAAAGAACATCATCGGCTAATCTCCTTCAGACAGACAGATTGCACATCTCTTTTTCTGAAATATGCTACCTTCTTGGACTTTGCTGATTCCCTTGAGGTACTTAAACATTTCTGTCATGTCCCCCCTCTCCCTCCTTTACTCGAAGGTATACATATTAAGCTCCTTTAGTCCCTTTTCATATGTTTTCTGGTGCAGATCCTGCACCATTTTGGTTGCCTTCCTCTGGACAGCCTCCACCCTGTCTATGTCTTTGCAGAGATGGGGTCTGCTTAACTATAAGCAGTACTCCAGATGGGGTCTCACCAACTGTCTGTACAGATGGATAACAACTTCTTGTTTTCTACTGGTGATGCCTCTCCCTATGCATCCCAGTATCCCCCAGTCCTCCTTACTGCCCTGTCACATTGCTTGTCCACATTTAGGTTATCTGATATAACAACCCCCAGGTCTCTTTCCATTTTTGTTGTTGTCAGTATCTCACCCCCCATTGTGTATTCTTCCCCTGGATTTTTATTTCCCAGGTGCATTACTTTGCACTTCTTTGCATTGAATCTAAGCTGCCATACATTTGACCATTCCTCCAACCTTGCCAAGTCCCTTCTCATCCTTTCCACCCCACCTTGTGTATCAATCCTGTTGCAGATCTTTGTGTCATCTGCAGAGACACACTTTTCCTTCCAGTCCCTCTGCAATGTCATTTACAAAGACATTAAAAAGGACCAGACCCAGTACTGAACCCTGCGGTACCCCACTAGTAAACCCCTTTTCTTCACTATGAACTCTGTTTACTATTACCCTCTGTGTCCTGTTGTCCAGCCAATGTTTCACCCAGGCTACCACCCGGGGACCCACTCCCAAGCTGGCTAATTTGTTTATTAATCATTTGTGTGGGACTGTGTCAAATGCCTTGCTAAATTCTAGGTAGGCCATGTCCACAGCCCTTCCCTGATCTACTACTTTGGTCACCCAGTCAAAGAAATCGATTAGATTCATCTGACATGACCTTCCCGCTGTGAATCCATACTACCTTGGGTTCTGTGCCCCACTGGCCACTAGGTACTCAACAATTTTTCCTTCAGAATTGAGTCAATCATTTTCCCTACCACTGAGGTCAAACTGACAGGTCTATAGTTTCCTACCTCTGTCTTGCTCCCACTTTTGTGAAGGGGAATCACATCTGCCCTCCAGTCCTCAGGTACCACACCATCCTCCCATGATTTGTTAAAAAGGGTAGTCAGTGGTGTTACTAGTTCTCCCCTTAGTTCTTTTAGAACTCTGGGGTGAATCCCATCAGGCCCCATTGTTTTGTCCACCTTCAGTTTTAGGAGTTCTTTCAGATCCCTTTCTTCTGTGAAAGTACTGATATTGACCCCCCCCATCCAAAATGCTTCTATTGACTGGATTAGGTACATCCCCCTCCTCTTCTTTTGTGAATACTGAGCAGAAGTATTCGTTCAGTATCCCTGCTTTTTCACTGTCCATCTCTGCCCACCCACCCTCCTCTTTATTTAACCTCAGCATCCCTCCCTTTGTCTTTCTTCACTCCCTAATGTACCTATAAAAGGTTTTATCCCCCTTCTTAACTAAGCTGGCTATCTTTTCCACGGTGTGGGCCTTTGCTATTCTGACTGCCTTCCCCGCTTTCTTCTGCTTTAACTGGTACAGTTCTCTGTCCTACTCCTTCTGTGTTTCCTGATACTTCCTGAATGCTATCTTTTTCTCCCTAACCTTCCCTGCCACCTCTTTTGAGAACCATAGTGTTTTTTTCTTTTGTTTTGATTTGTTTATTTGCTTCACACAAAGGATTGTCGCCTCTGTGATGGCAGTTTTGATGTTTCCCCATTGTAACTCCACCAGTCCTTCTTGCCTGTTTGCTAGTGCTTTTCTGAGGCACTCTCCTATTTTGACAAAATCATCCCTCCTGAAGTCCAATGCCTTCACTTTTGTATGGCTTGACTCTACATCTGAGTTTATTATGAACCACACTGTTTGGTGGTCACTTGTTCCCAGATGGTTACCACTTCTAGATCTGAGATCCTTTCTCCATCCCCATTTGAGTGTACCAGGTCTAAGATTGCTCACTCCTGAGTGGGTTCCAACACTAGCTGTCTGAGGCATGCCCTCTGTAGGGCATCGAGAATGGCCCTACTCTTGGATGTGGCTGCAGCAAAGGTGCTCCAGTTAACATCTGGCATATTCAGGACCCCCATCAGCAATATCTCCCTTTTCTCTGCCATCCTAAGGATGCCTTCTATCATTTCCTTATCCATTTCCTCCCCCTGAGATGGGGGTCTGTATACAAGCCTTGTGTGGATTGTGGTGCCATTTCCAGTCTCCAGGGTGACCCACAGTGCCTTCTCTCCTCCCTGTTTACCCTCTAATTCTGTTTCTTTGATCCCTTCCCTTACGCAGAGAGCTACTCCTCCCCCTTCTACCCTCCCTGTCTTTCCTGTAGATCGTATACCCTGGTATGCTGACATCCCAGTCATGGTTCTCTGTGTACCATGTTTCTGTGACTGCCACAATATCCAGACATCCCTCTTCCATCAAGACCACCAGTTCAGGGAGCTTGTTACCTAGACTAAGGGTATTGGTACTCATTACTCTCCATTTTTTGATGGCCTTACCCCTTTTTGCCACATCCCTGTCCTTATTGCCTTTGTCTTTTTCTCCATTTACCCCACCCTTGTCCCTATCAATCTCTCTCTTGGTGTTTACCTCACTAACTACCCTGATTTTTTGGGGGTATCTAGGGTTTCCCTTCTCCTTTTCAGTGCCTCCCCACCCCAGCTAGTTTAAATGCTTGCTAATGAAGCATTTAAACCTATCACCTAGGATCCTGGTTCCCTTCCTGGACAGATGCAAATCATCATGCCGGTATAGGCCTGGATCCCTCTAGATGGACCCCCAGTCCCCAGTGAATCCAAAACCCTGAGCTCTACACCAGTTTTTCAACCACTGATTGAATCCCATGGTGCAGAGCACCTTAGCCTCACCCATGCCATAGACAGGCAGCACTTCTGAGAAGGTTACTGTGTGTGCTACTT
Organism: Neoceratodus forsteri; assembly: GCA_016271365.2. Classification (NCBI taxonomy): domain Eukaryota; kingdom Metazoa; phylum Chordata; order Ceratodontiformes; family Ceratodontidae; genus Neoceratodus; species Neoceratodus forsteri. The sequence goes on from CM028129.1 coordinate 880,352,282, forward strand.
GTCTAAGGCCCTTCCCCAACTCCACAAACTCCTTCTGCAGTGCTCTGATCCCTTTCCCAGCCAGATCATTTGTCCTTAGGTGGACAATGACATCCATCTCCCTTCCTCATGCAGCTGCTCCCACAATCCTGAGGATTAACTCCCTGTCCCTCCAAGCCATGGTGCCAGGCATGCACCATACCTCCCTCCTTCTCACCTCCCTCCCCAGTTCTACCTTCCTAACAATGGAGTCTCCAACCAGAAGTTGTTTCCTTCCCCTGTGGGGTCCCATGCCACCCTCCTGTGGGTATCCTTTGTGGAGGTTTCCAGCATCCTCCTTGCTGTCTACTGGGGGTGCCTCCATAGAGAAACTACACTCTGCCAGAATGGCATATGAATTGTGAACAGGTACAACTGGAGGGATGCACCTCTGTTCCACCACTCTCACCCTCCCTGAGTCCACTGTGGTCCAACTGCTCCTCTTTCTTGGCAACCTCTGAGGCAGCGGCTGTGGCTCTGGTGGTCCCTGGGTGGGAAAGAAGGTCCCTCAAATCCTGGCCAACTCAGCCTGTAGATGAGCAACCTCCTCCCTCAGTCCAGAGAAGTGCCTGCAGTGGGACAACACCGTATCCTCCAGAATGTCTCCCAGAAGACTGCTGCTTCACAGCCACTACACTGCACCACTCCCATCATGTCTTATCTGTGGCCCCTTAACTGTTGCTTTTTATACTTACTCATTCCTCTCTCTGTTTAATTTTATATATATATATATATATATATATATATATATATATATATAGATAGATATATATATATATATATATTTTTTTTTCCCTACCTACTTTCCTACTGCATCTGTGCCCTTAAATCTCCTGCTCTTCCTGTTCTGGGACAGGAAGTTCCTATATTCCTCAGTAGTCTCCTTCTTATTTGCTCACAGTCAGACCTCCAGCAGCTGGGTGGATGGAGAGCTACTCTTTTCCTTCTAGGATGGTGAGTAATTTGTGCCTCTGTGATCACTGCCTTCCTGCTCCCAAACAGGAAGTTCCTGTCATCAGTCAAATCCTGTGCCTATAAAAGGAACTGGCTAAGGGTGGGGGAGGGATGGGTGCAGTATAGTCCCAGTAAAGTTCTAACAGGAGCTCCTTCCTCTTGCTGTTCTCTGCCAAAAGCTATTATGTCAGTTTTTAAATGCAAACCCCTGGCTTCCTTCTGCCTAAGCCACTCCCCCAACTGACAATTTCTTTCTTCACCTAGCTAACTGCACCAATAACAATTCCTTCACCCAACTCAAATGCACTGACTCTTTTTTTTTGTTTGTTTTTACCCTAAATTGAAGTTCTCAGTAGAAGTGTTCTAGTTCTTTAGTCCAGTAGGGTAGAAAAGTTTTAACAGCAGGTCCTTCCTCTTGCTGTTCTCTGCCAAAAGCTATATGGGTCAGTTTTTAAATGCAAACACCTGGCTTCCTTCTACCTAAGCCACTCTCCCTAATTCACAGTTTTTTTTTCTTCACCTGGTTAACTGCACAGATAACTATTCCTTCATCCAACTCAGATAAACACACTGGCCCAGATATTCAAACTGCGCCAGTCTGAGGCGCAGGCCCCTGCGCCGCTCAAAATAGTTGCGCAGGGGTGTGGCTGGGGTGATATTCAAAGGAGTTGTGCTGTTGAGCAACTCCTTTGAATATCACCCGAGCCACAGCACTTGCGCATGGCGCAGTGGAACTTGCGCCACCGCAAGTTGCCAGAGTTGAGCATTAAACTTGCAGTGGTGCAAGTACCATTGCGCCATGCGCAAATTTCCGATATTCAAAAGGTGACATGCAAATGGAGCCATAATTTATGCAAGAAGCATAGGGGGCCATTTGCATCTATTTATGGCCCCATTTGCATGCCATTTGCATGTAGGTGCGCGCGATCCGAGACTTGCTCCTGGCCACCCTGCCAGGCAGCAGCCGTGGGACCGGCGACAATGCAACCCGATCGCGGGCATCACAGTTACATGACACCCCCACATCTCCCACAGCCCGATCGCGGGCAGAACCGCGTACATGTCGCCCCCACACATCTCCACAGCCCGATCGCAGGCAGAACCTGCTGCCAGCCCCCCAGTGCCCGATCGGCAGGCAGAACCTATGTCAGCCCCCAATTGCCCGATCGCGGGCAGAATGTAACCCTCCCCAACCCGAATAACTACCTGGTGGTCCAGTGGACCGTAAAGCCGATCGCAGACAGAATGTCTACACAACCCCCAAACATCTCCCTGGTGTCTGAGTGTCCCCCACCCCACCCCGAAGCCCTCCACCCTGCTCCCCGCGGCAGTGAGCACAGCATCCACCGCCTGCTGCCCGCCATGCACACGACTGACTGTCCAGTAGGGCTGCATGCCCGACGAGTCCGGACGGTGAGCGATCATTACAAATCTGGGCTGTCATGCACGGTATACGCAGGCCGCCCACTGTCCGTAGCCTGCACCAATGGGCTGATGCGGCAGCCCCACCAGATACACAGTCAGTCATGGGCGGCAGGGCGGCAGGCGGGTGGATGCTGCCGCCCACCGACTGCGGGGGAGCGGTGGAGGGCTTGTGGGTGGGGGGACACTAGACACCAGGGAGAAGTTTGGGGGTTGTGCTGTGACATTCTGCCTGCAATCGGGCTTTACGGTCCACTGACCACCAGGAGTTATTCGGTTGGGGGAGGGTTACATTCTGCCCGCCGACCGGGCACTGGGGTCATACAGGTTCTGCCCGCGGATCGGGCACTGGGGGCTATAGGTTCCAGCTCAGCGATCGGGCACTGGGGTATTATGTTCTGCCCGTGATCAGCACTTGGGGCTATACAGGTTCTGCCTGACCGGGCTGTGGGAGATGTGTGTGGGGGGTTCATGTACTTGTACTGCCCGCGATCAGGCTGTGGGAGATGTGTGGGGGTTCACGTGTACTGCCCAGCATCGGGCTGCTGGAGATGTGTGTGTGGGGGGTCTATGGACGTGTACTGCCCGCGATGCGGGCTGTGGGAGATGTGTGTGGGGTGGGGTTTCATGTAACTGTGATGCCAGCGATCGGGCTGGTGGGGCTGGGACCAAGTTGGGGCCAGCCAGGGTGGTAGCTGCTGTGTTGCGCCTGCAATACAGCAGCTCACCTGTGGGTGGCCCTCAACTTGATCCTTTTTTGGCTCAAGGTTGTGCAGGCACAGGTTGGGGTCTTGATGCACAACTCTGCACAACCCGACTGAATATCAGGTTGCGAGGTTATGCATGGTTCCTCCCCTCCTGTTGAGCATGCATTCATTTGCATTGCTCTTTTGCGCAACCTGTTGCCAGTGGAGCAACTGCCTCCTGCTGAATATCGCAGAATGGCGCAATGTAGGACTTGCGCATGCGCAACCCTGTTGCGCATGGAGCAACCCTTTTGAATATCTGGGCCACTGACTCTTTTTGTTTTTACCCTAAATTGAAGTTCCCAGTAGTAGAGTTCTAGATGTGTCCTGGGGGAGAAGGGTGGGGAGCAGACACTAATATAATACAATATAAAAATTACAATAAATAAAATATTTACATTTACAATAATGCAAGAATCCAGACAAAGTACAGACAGAGCATAATCAGGTGAGGCTTGAAGGTCAAGTGCATACAGCACAGATCTAGTAGGAACAGACAATAATATAATACGATGTAAAAATTACAATAAAATATTCACATTTACAATAATACAAGAAGCGTTAGTAGGCAGTGCAAGGTCAACATGCATCCTTACGGATTTTCAAAAACAAAACAGGCAACAGGGACAGATTTCTTATGCATGTCTCACAATATACATTGTGGTAAGTGGGGCAATAAGCCATTGAACTCTTGCTGTATCATTCACATTTTTTCCTCTTTACCTTTCCATTTTGCTGATGTCTAAACTTTTCTTATTTTTCACCTTATCTTTCCATCATGTTTTTGCTATCCTCTGCCACTGATGTTCTGCTCTCATTTTCTTCAGAAGACTGAGGTTACTCCTCTGGTTCTGGGATCATTCAGTATTAATATCTTCCCTAGTTCTACTTTCTTCCTACATGTCTAATTTAGAATGGAGTTTGCTCTTTAAGGGGCAGACCATGTTGTCCTGGTGTACCCCTTCCCTCCTTTTGGTAACGGTTGTGCTCAGAGGGGAGGGGAGAGGGAAGGGGAGGGGCCAGAAACAGGACAATGGAACAGGTAGCAGGAAGGGGAGGGGAGAAGGGAGGTACTTAAAGGACAGCACAAGGGTGGCTCAGCCGCTTTTTGCTGGAATTTTGATTTAACATCATCTGCAGCATGTCGGATTGGCAATACATTTTTGGGTTTCACATAGAGAAGAGGTAAGGTTGATAATGTTTAAAGGGCAAAAGCGAAGTGTTTGTGCAGGAATAATAACCATCACAGCATTTAATTTAGGTTCGGAATATGCTAGAGGGCAGGGCGAGACAGCAATTGTGGAAAGCCAGTTTTTGAAACAGCCATGGAAAAGTAGTTTAGCGTTTATGAAGTAAGAATTGCTGAGAAATCACTGTAAAAAGAAAAAATAGCTGGAATTGCTCAGTCGGAGTCTCATCTGGGGGTAAGCCTATGGCTTTGGGGTTTTTGAAACAAGCATGCTTGAGGCCACGCGGCGTGACGTCACACGCCGCGCGGTCCTCGGGATGAAGGTTGGCCCAGCTTTGGGGCTTTTCAGGCTGAAGAAGTCAGCGTGGGGTAGGGAAAGAAGTCACAGGCCTGGAAGAGGCTTCAGAGAGGAAAGATGAGAAGGAAGTGCTTTGGGAGGCCACGCGGCATGACATCACACGCCAAGCAGTCCTCGTGATGAAGGTTGGCCCAGCTTTGGGGCTTTTTGGGCTGAAGAAGCCAGCGCAAGGTAGGGGAAGAAGTCACAGGCCTAGAAGAGGCTTCGGAGAGGAAAGATGAGCTGGAAGTGTGTTGGGAGGCCATGCGGTGTGACGTCACACGCTGCGCAGTCCTCGTAATGAAGGTTGGCCCAGCTTTGGGGTTTTTCGGGCTAAAGAAACCTGCACTGGGTAGGGGAAGAAAGTGTCAGGCCTGGAAGAGGCCTCAGAGAGGAAGGACGAGTGGGATGTGCATTGGAAGGCACATGCAGCATGACGCCACATGCTGCGCTACCACACTCTCGGGGGCACCTGTTAAGGTGCTGGTATGTGCAGCAGGGTGGTATGCAGGCTCAGAATTGGGGCTGACTCCTATAGCTTCTGCTAGCATACCAGGTGACTTGGGAAGTGCGTTGGGGGAGTGAAGGTCCCTGGTTAGGACCGCGTGGAAGCTGTGGTGCCACCGGAGGAAGCATGTGGAGGTTGGGCTCCTCAACCTGGTTGGCCTGGAGGGGAGAGGCAAGGTAGAAGACTGGGCAATGACATTGGCCTCAGTGGCACTCAATAGCGAGTTATTCTGAGGCAGCACACTGTAGGAGGTACAGGGATTGGAAGGCTAATGGAGAAAACCACGGATTGCTTTTTTGAGGCCACGCAGTGTGATGTCACATGCCGTGCAGTGCTCAGGCTGGAAGGGAGAAGTGCAAGGCCCTTGCTTGGGTGGCATAGAGGGGACTTCGAAGAGAAGGAGAGATGAGGCCCGAGATGAGGCATCACACTGCTTGGGGGCTAAGTATCGGGGTTTTTTCTAGTGGAACCATGGCTTACTGTCATATGGAATGCATCACAGGGGCATGGGATGCTGTTTGTAAGCTGGATGCAGAGGGGGTGGGTACTGTGAGGGCAAGCACATGCAGGTTACGGCTGGTCGGGCGGCGAGACCCGGGGGTCGGAGTGGGTATGATGGTCCGCTACCAGTTTAGTGGGTAAGAGGATGCCTACAAGGCTATTATTGACCTAGCAGAAAAAGCAAACAGAATGTGGGAACTGGTGGAGGGGGAGAAACCAGGGAGACACGGGGAGAAGAGGAAAGTGGGCACCAGGAAGGGCGGAAAAGGGAAGAGGCCAGCCAAAGGGCCACACAGCCCCACTAAAGTAGCACCACCAGGGGTGGTGGCTGGCAAGGTGGACACCCCAGTACCTACATGGCTGGTGGACCCAGTGACACCAGTGCCCAGCCCCTATCAGAGGGGTGCCTCCCCGGCGGAACCTGGACACAAAGCTCAGAACAAGGGGTCCAGCCCACAGACCCCAGTAGCTCACCCTCCACCCCCACTTCAGTCACAAGAAGAACCAAGGGGACCTTGCAAGGACTCCAGGCAGCATGGCCAGGAGATGGTTACAGGTAACACACCCAACGCAGTAGGGGATAGTATAAAAGAGAATATAGGACAAATCATAGCGGCACTGGGAACGGGTGGACTAGATCTATAGCAGAGATTTGGACAGGGAAGGAAGGATCAGGAGAGACTATAAAAGGATTGGAGAGAGAGGGGCAAGGCACAAGAGAGGTAGGCACACCTGGGATGAGATTAGGTGAGCACGTGCCACTGGTCACGAAAGATAAAATATGGAAAGGAGAATATGTAGATATATTTGCCTTGGTGAGCTGGGAAGATATGAAGAGGCGGAGAGCATAGGTAAGAATGAGATGGCAGCGGCCATAACAGGGTTTTAAATAATTGATTAGCAGTTTTTTTGGGGGGACAATGCTAACTGCACAGAAAGTATTTGTATAGGTTTTCTAGAAGTGTTATGTTTGTTAAACACAGTGAGGCAAGTACCATGCATTTTCCCAATGTTTTAGCACTTTTATGAGCAAAACGCTAATCAATTTTTTGAGTTAAATAAATCCCTGCATAATGTTATTAGGTAAAAAAGAAGAAGATAAATTCACAAAAGGAAAGACTTAGGATGGGTGGTTTCTAGGTTTTGCCATTTTTTCAGCCATTGTCCTGGAAAAGAGGTCAGAGCTAGGCATCTCGCTCATTACTTATTCTTTAATAATACGGAAAGCAAAAGCGGGGGGGGGATGGATATACTATGATGAAAGTTTTCGACAAAGAATGGCGACATTCGGGGATATAAGATGGGACACCAAGCAGATGGATTTATGGATGGATTATGTAACAGATCAGTCCACACCCAAGGGTGGGTGGAGCAAAAAGGTTTTTACACCACAGAGGTGCTGCTGGGCCTATAACAGGGCCTCATGCTCATGGCCTCAATGTTATTTCTGACATGCCTGCTCAAAATGCGAAGGGGTGCACCCTGCAAGTTAGTGCAGAACGGCAGGGGCACATGGTACACAAGGTCTGAAGGGGCAAGGGTCAGGCCAGCAGCCTTTTCGAGAGGGCCAAGGGTTTAAAGGGCAAACATGGAAAAAGGGAGGGAGGGGCAGGGGCTATGGGGGCAGAGGGGGTCAGACCCAGTGAACCAAGGAAGGGTAGACAGGGAGGAAGGGAGGGGCTGGGGAAAGGGGCAAGGGGCCGAACAGGGAGCAATTCGACTTGGCCAGATCCCCCATCAACCTGTCAGCATGGACAGTTCACATGGCCAGATATCCTGACAGAAGCATGTGGGACATGATTTTAGAGGGCTTTAGTGCAGGGTTTTCATTGCAGTCAGAGGGGCCCAGGCAAGCAAGAGAGGCAAACAACCTGGGGTCTGTGAAAGGGAAAGAGGAAATACTGAGACTAAAGATCGAGAAAGAGAAAGCAGCAGGCTGGGTAGAAGGCCCATTTAGCACTCCCCCATTGGAAAGCATGCGAATATCGCCTTTGGGTTTGGTACCCAAAAAACAAGAAGGGGAATTCAGGGTGATCCATCACCTGTCCTACCCAGAAAGGGAGTCGGTGAATGACTTCATCAAGGAGGAGCATATGAGGGTGACATACGCGACTCTAGAGGATGCAGTCTGGATAATCTGTGCCACAGGCGATGAGTGGATGGCAAAGACGGACATAGAGTCTGCCTTCAGACTGCTTCCAGTCAGGAGAGAAGACTGGGACCTGTTGGGGTTTAAGTGTGGAGGTCAGTATTATTTTGACAAAGCAATGCCAATGTGGTGTTCCACAGCATGTGCCACGTTTGAGGCATTCAGCACATGTTTACAGTGGATATTTCAAAAAAAGATGGGTTACAAGTCAGTCGTCCATTACCTGGATGATTTTCTCCCCATTGAGAAAGGGGAAAGAGAGACACGGAGAATGCTGGGTAAGTTCCAGGATTTGTGTAAAGAGCTGGGAGTCCCATTGGCACCAGAGAAAACAGAGGGGCCCAGCAAGGTTATGGAATTCCTCGGAATAGAGAGAGATGCTGGGAGTGAGGTGTTTAGGCTGCCGGCCAAAAAAGTGAGGAAGTTGAAGGAACTAATATGGGTACATACCAGCAGGAGATGGGTACAACTGAAATGCAGCAGGTGCTGGGGCACCTGGACCTTGCATGTAGGGCCATAGGACCAGGGAGGGCATTCACGAGGAGGTTAGCCAGAGCTACTGCAGGGGTTACCAGACCACATCACTTGGTGGACCTGACACGAGGGGTCAGAGAGGATTTTAAGATATGGGAACAATTCCTAGAGGAGTAAAATGGTTGTTCGTTCTGGCAGGAGGAGTGGTTGTACAACACAGACCTTGACCTCTACACGGATGCAGCAGGAGGAATGGCATGGGAGGATACCTAAGGGGCAGGTGGTTTGCAGAACCATGGCTGGTCAGTTGGGTAAAGGACGGGAGAGTGAGAGATATAACATTGCTGGACATCATGCCCATATGGGCATGTACCTTGGTCTGGGGGAAGAGTTGAGGGATCAGAAGGTGACATTTTGGTGCGGCAACAGGGCGGTGGTTCACACGCTAAACAATAAGGGGGCAAAATCGGAGACAGTCATACAGGTAGTATGACAGTTAGTTTTAAGGGCTTTGCAGCTGAACATGTCTTTCAGAGCAAAACACATAGAAGGGGTGCACAATACCCTGGCTGACAGCCTTTCCCATCTGCAGCTGGACCATTTCCGGGAGCTGGCACCAGCAGCGGAAGAACAAAAGATGCCCATACCAACGAACATATGGGACGTTGGCAAGAAGAAGCAGAATTGCTGTTTTGCAGCTCATGGGTGCCTCAGACTCTGAGGGCCTACAACAGGGCCTGGAGGGTTTTTCAAACATTCAGAGCAGAACACCAGATGGAGGTAAGTGGGCCACTCTCAGAGGAACAGTTAGGTATGTTCACGGTGGAACAATGGCAGAAAGGGACTGCACAAGCCACAGTGGGGGTTTATTTGGTAGGGATCAGTGTGATCTGCAGCCTGAAAGGATGGTGTGACCCAACAAAATCAATGCTCATCAGAAGGATGATGCAAGGCTGGGGTAGGTTGAGGAAAGGGCCAGGTGATAATAGGAGGCCGATAGGGGAGTAGTGGCTCTTAAAACTAAAGGTGGCAATCCCTGCGGTATGCAAAACAAAGGAAGAAGCCCAGCTATTTCATCCAATTTATGTGATAATGTTCGCGGGGGCTATGGGAGTGAGTGAGGTGGTAGGCCATGGGAAAGATGACAGGGACAGAGGGGTGGAATGGGAGGATGTGAGCTGGTGGACAAGAGAGATACGGATCAAGATAAAAAGGTCAAAGACTGACCAAAAAGGGCAAGGGTGCATGATAAAACTGAGAAGACGGTCAGAGATTGGGATATGCCCAGTACAGGCCCTGTGGGTTTTCGCCGCAGGGCAGGGGACCAGGTCAGGGAAGCCCTTTGCACATGGTGTTGGGAAAAGGGTCACCAGCTATCAAATTACAGCAGTACTGAAAAAGGGCATGGGTTTTCTGGGGGAAGACCCAGCAAATTACTCATCCCATTCCCTGCGGATTGGGGCAGCCTCACAGTGGGCAGCTGAGGGTGAACCCGTGACGGGTATATTAGAGAAAGGGCTCTGGCAGTCAGCCAGTTACAAAAGGTACATCAAAGCCCTGAAATAAAAAAAAAAAGAAAAAAGAAAGAGGCCAATAAGGAGAGGAGGGAGAAAATAATTCAATGATAGCACTGAATGTGGACAGCAATTAATGAGTTTTCTTTGCACCCATAGGTAGAGAGAGAAGCACAGAAGTCTGGATCTGCAGCCATTCCTATATTTACTGGGCTGGTAAGAGAGCAGAGAAGAAAGCTGGGGGAAAACAGTTGTACCAAGAGGCAAGACAGTGTAGGTTGATGTGGCACAGCCTACGAGGGATGAGATGGGCACAGCTTCTGCCCACGTTGAAAGAACTCAGTGGACAATGGCCCAGTCCAGACCTAATCATCATACACCTAGGGGGCAACGACCTGGCAGGCAGACCATAGGTACACACATATTTGCAGATAAAGAGGGACCTAGTGACAATAAGACAGTGGTGGCCTCGGGTATGCCTGGCCTGGTCAGATATGATTCCACGAAGGGTATGGAGACAGGAACATAGCCACAGGGCAGTGGAGAGGGCTAGGAGGAAGATGAATAGGTGAGTAGGGACATTGATAAGGCAGATGGGAGGGCAGGTGATACTACGGGGAGTAGAGGAATGGGTGGATGATTTCTATAGGGCAGATGGGGTGCATTTGTCAGACATAGCAATAGACATGTTTAACACGGAAACAAAGGGTTTCATAGAAGAATGGATGAAACAGAATGAAGCTGGGGAATAAAAAAAATATAGAGGATGAGGAAGGACAGTAGTCCATCCCTGAGGTAAGGGAGGGTGATGCCCTAAGTTGGGGGGAAGCCAGTCATCCAATGCAAGCCAGAGACTGGCTAGTGGGGAAAAAGGGGAGGATGGAGGGGAAGAAAGGAATAACACAAGTGGAGGAAGAGGATGAAGGAGAGCGGTCTTGGTTTTCACCGTTACCTCACAGAAAAGGAGAAGAAGAAGGCACCCAGGTTTTCGCCTGGGGGACGGATAATCAGAGAATGATATATGGATGGAAATAAATGGAAATTATGGAAATATGATATAAAGAAATGAAAAATGGAATATGGATTATGAATATAAATAAATTAATTGCCAATCTGAGCACAACAACAAACAACAGTCTCTGTGTTTTTTGGGTGAGGGAAAAGGGGGGAATCTGGGACAATGGAGTTTGCCCTTTAAGGGGCAGACCATGTTGTCCTGGTGTACCCATTCCCTCCTTTTGGTAATGGTTGTGCTCAGAGGAGAGGGGAGAGGGAAGGGGAGGGTCCAGGAACAGGACAATGGAACAGGTAACAGGAAGGGGAGGGGAGAAGGGAGGTACTTAAAGGACAGCACAAGGGTGGCTCAGCCACTTTTTGCTGGAATTTTGAATCCTCCCACCCACCCTACTAAATGGGAGGTGGGGGAAAGACAGTCAATGGGGGACTGTATGGAGGGTCCGTCAAGGTGGAGGACGGATGCGTCCAGTAGGACGGTGGACTGCCAAAGGTGGATGGCAGGAGATAATATGGTTACAGACTGCCAAAGGTGGATGGCAGGGGATGATATGATTACGGACTGCCAAAGGTGGATGGCAGATGTCAACATGGTCATGGATTGCCAAGGTATATGGCAGGGGGAAAGGGGGAGGATGGGCGGGGGAAGAAAAAGGAATAACACAAGTGGAGGAAGAGGACAAGGAGAGAGGTTCCGGTTTTCACCCTACCTTGGCCAGAAAAAGGAGAAGAAGGCACCCAGGTTTTCGCCTGGGGGTCAGATAATCAGAGAGTGATATATGGATGGAAATAAATGGAAATTATGGAAATATGATATAAAGAAATGAAAAATGGAATATGGATTATGAATATAAATAAATTAATTGCCAATCTGGGCACAACAGCAAACAACGGTCTCTGTGTTTTTTTCGTGAGGGAAAAGGGGGGAATCCGGGACAATGAGTGTTCTTCTGCTGTGTGGACATTAATGTTGCTCTCAGTACTTCCTCTGCGATTGATTATTTTGGGGCATACATGCACGCAAAAAGTACATTTTCTACTTTGGGTTGCAATGGCAAACTTCTGAATGGGTTCTTACTTTCCATCTGTAACACTTCTGTAAAGAGTAGGAGACAGAGCACAGCAATATGTTTCCTGCACACCTGGATTTAATAGTTGTTCCTTCTGCATTACATTTGGTATCAAATGAGCACACATCTTTAATTCACCTTAAAGATACATGTTTCTTTTCTCCTCAGTTTCAGAGATGCTTTTTGATGTTGAGGCATAGGGCTGGAGTTTTAAAGACTTGTGTGATGTTTGTTGTACAGGGTCATTCAATTGTGACAAAAGTAATGTCACAGACAGACCTCATCAAAGTAGGTTAGAAACCGGGCTTGAAAAATAGTGTATGCTGATTGGCTGAAAGCCATGTCTAGGCATACATTTATTTTTCTACAATGCCCAGCGAAACGCAAGTGTCAACTGACAGCACCCACTTATTTAATGGCATCCTTGTACCCACATCCCAATTCAAAATGAACCAGCTGACATTTTTTCTGCTCACTTATCAAGTGGTGCCCTCTGCTCAGTTCTCTAAAATAAGCACTTTCACAATTTTTTTAACTAAAAGATATATTTTACAAGCAACATAGAACAGAAAGAAACTGTAAACCTTACCGGTAGCAGAACTACCACGTGCAACTCTTTCACCTGGCATGCCATTGCATTACACTTATTGAACTGTGATTTCAACTGTGCGGCACTGAAAGTCAGTGAATGTCATTCCATTCCACATACTGTAAAAACAGAGCACAAGTGAGTGTGTTTTGGGGGGGATGGAATGATAGTAGTTGAACAAGCAAAGCATGATAAGGGGCAGCAGTGATGATTAAACAGTCCTTCAGGAAGGGAAGTGTCTGGAGGAAAACAACTCTGAAAAATGGCACTGCCCTCTACTAGCAAACATAGCAGTGGAAGGACTACTTTTCCAAACAAAAATCTTTACAATAATTTCTATTTTTTATTTTATTTTTATTGTTACATAAAATGCCACATGAAGCCCATTTTCTAAGTTTAATAATACCCTCCAGGGTGGGTGATGTGGGCCATACCAGACCTTTCAGGAGCTATAAGACCATCCACCCAGAATGTCAGGCCTCATTACAGCCCCAGGATGATCCAGAATCACCCAATGCCACCCACACTGTTGGGTATTGTTGCTTACATACCTAATGGCATAATTATGCAAAAATGTCTCATGCATGAAAAAAGGATGAAAGTGTCACTTTCTTACTGGAAGCCACCAAGAAGCAGGTAATCTGCTCCAAGTGTGCAGAAATGTCTGCCAGTAGGCACATTTTACTTCAGCATATTTTGGGGGGCACCATTGCACCTCAAAATTGGGAATTTATGGCTATGTCATTATTTTTGAAAATCCTGTCACTAGGGGTTACCTCTGCCATGAGATATTTTTATTTCACAGACCACAACACTATTTAAAAAAATACCTTTAATGCCTAATTAATGAATATCATAAGATTTATATGAATGTCTGAAGGGGGCAAAACAATTATTTTCAGAATTTGATGAACAATGAGACATTTAATAGAAATACACAAATCACACATACCTCAATAATGCAAAGCATAATGGGATGCATATACAAATCACCATGGGAATTCAGACTACTGTACTTCTGTTTTATGCTGGACTGCATATGTGCCAACTGGCCTACAACACAATCTGCAAAGGCTAAGAATTTATTTAGTTTGTTTATTTAGTTTTTGTTGACTGGATAAGTGCACTAGATAAATCCAGCCTATTTTCAGGCATGACCTAGGAGAGGGGGATACAGATGAATGCCAACTGACCTTGAACCAGATTAAGCTGTTGGTCATATTTTTAGTGCATTGGGGGGAAATTTGGCCAGGGAACTGGGGAAATTCCCCTACTCTGCTGCAGGGGGCGCTGCTACTCACTGAGCAGAATGGGGGACTCCAGTATGGACCTGGACATGGACGGAGGCAGAGGTGTTTTGGATTGGCAGGCTACAGATGGCACCGTGATGCAGGAATTTCCACAAAATACTCCACAACCACTGAATGAAGTGGTTACAGTTTTGGTACTGCTGACAGGGTGAAATAATACTGCAGACATAACCCCCGAGCTTTCCTTATCAGAAACAAAACTTATTTTACAAAAAGAACTCCAATCTATAGAAGAACAACTTTTGCAGCAAAAGGAATCAAACATATTGAAAGAACTTGGCAAGAGGAAATGCATTACCACTACTACTCCAGAAAAGGTACTCCAGCCCTCACAAAAGATTTTCATTCTTGGTTCTCCAACAAAAAGTGTAGATACTCCTACAGTTCCCCATTCAGCTCCACCAGTATCCTGGGCGCATACACATGACGTCAATGAGTGGACACCAGACCAAGCGTTAACAAAGGTGGGGTGGAAAAAAACGCAATGGGTACCTGGACAGCAGAACAGCCAGAGGAGCAAAAAAATGTGACACAGGCAGTTCCCACGATTTCTAAAGTAGATGCTACTACAGAACATGAAGATGCAACACCGCAGACCACAGCAGAAAGTTGGTATGCAATGCACATGCAAGAATCGGGCAGGATACTGTATCAGGCATTGCAAACAGGACAGTCCCAAGAAGCTAATGGTAGTCTTTCTTTCTCTCCACTGAGGTCACAACAAGAACTTTTTTTGATGCACCACAGGAAGTGGCTGAGCAGGAAGAAGTGGTAAATTCAGACACAGTACAACACTCACGGGGGGGGGCTCTTGATCCTAATGCTGTCCCTGAATAAAAAAAAAAAATCCTTCTATCCCAAACTACTTGCAAAAAACAATCAAACAAGCAAAAAGAAGAAATGCAATCAGGCTGCATTACTTATGGGGATTGGACTCACCACCAGATAGACATTATGTGGGGCAGACTCTTTTAAAACAGTCACTGGGTTTTACACCTCAAGAAGTTTATGCCCTTATACATATTGTAGGGGAACACTCGTTTGATGTTAACTTTCAGACCCCAGAGGTTTTGGAACATTTTTGAGCAAAACATTTAACTTTGAAAACAAACCCCTTATGGACTTCCTTCCAGGTTATCCCATTAACTAAACAGACATCAATATTCATTACTGTACTCTTTCAAAGTGAAGGGGTGAATATTGTAGACATTCAATTTTGGCTTGAACAACGTTGTGAGCTTCTGAGTACCCCTGAACCAATATTGGATAGTGAAGGTTTCTAGAATGGAGGATGGAAAATGAAGGTGAAACTTTTTTCAGAAGGGGAAGATTTTTAGCATTTATCAAATTGTTTTTTCATTGGGAGGGATAAGGGTTTTATATTTCACCCAGGATGACCATGTAAATGTTATAAATGCAGGTCAGGGCAACATTTAAGTAACTCCTGTGATGTAATTTAATGTATACAATGTGGAGAAATGGGGCATTCAGGTTTCAATTGTGTGGGGCCCCCATGATGTACACTATGTAGAGAAGAAGGCCACTACTTTGCTGACTGTCCCAAGGCAGCACACAATACAGATGATACTGACGTTGGGATACAGGACTTTTATTTGGCAAAAGCAACTAGAGAAGCAACTACTAGATTTCATAACCATTACCCACCCAGATTCCAACAACATCCACTTGAAAGGTCTTATGCCTATGTGACTAAACAGAAGGCCCCCCCCCGACCACAACTATGGAACATGATGATCTCAGGGGGACCAGACACGAAAAATAAACAATAGTCGAGGTAGTAACAGGAGAGGAACAGATACAGAACATTCCTTCTGAGTTTACAATGCCACCACCCCCAATTCCATCAACAGAAAACCCTGGGGCCTCGGTACAGGAACAATCACAAGTTAAGATTTCTGAAAAAGAGCCTGCGATGCCTGGGGTATCACTGTCAAATAAGTTTGCAGCATTACAAGAGGAGCAGTCAGAAGAAGACATTGAATTAGATAAGTCTCAAGTACCTCTTCCCAAATGGAGGTTGTAACAGAACAAGATACTACCTCAGACACAAGTAAGGCTCTCATAAAAAAAATAATAGGATCCAGATTGGGTATAAGAAAAAGTACCAGGAAAAAAACAACATTGACAAGACAATTTAGTTCTGACCCAGGCACAATATGATCTTCGACTGGTGAGTTTGAATGTGAATATCATTAGATCAGACCAGAAACGTTTAGCTATCTTTGCTTTATTTGATGAATATGTGTATGGTATTGTTTTTTTTTTTTTTTTTTTTTTCAGAATAAATGACTTTATGGACTAGAAGATTTTGAATCTGCCTCTGCAACATGGATATGGAGTCCATGTTATTGGTCAGGTGGTGAGGAAACTTGCAGCGCAGTGGTAACCTGTTTTACATTTCAGGAGTTTACAGTCACACACATAGTAGATATTTCCCCTGGGAGAGCTATATTGTTGGAAATTCAAATACAAGGTGTGGAATTCTGTTTAATTAGCATTTAAGTCCCACAGGGGAAAGTCCTGAGAATTGAGCTACTAAAACTCATTCAACCTTTTTCGTATACCAGGAAAAATATTATTTTTGGGGTTGATTTTAATATTAGCAGAGTGTTACAAGAGAGGGGTCTTACCACACAAAAAGTATTTTGTGATGCAAATTTTTTAAATGATCTCTTTGAACAATCTGGTCTTATAGACTCCTTCCTAGATAAAGACAGGGAAGTGCCTAAAACCTTTTTTCAAGGGAAAAAATCAACTAGGATTGATTATTTCTTTCTTACTTCAACCCTAACTTTTAGAAATACCTCAGTACTATTGGTAGAAACTTCTGATCATGGCCTTTTAACTATACCATTATCTAATTTTCAGGAAACTACAAAAGGCATGGGATACTGGAAACTAAATATATCTTTATTGGATGATTCATTTATAAAGGAAGGATTTCAATCTATATTACAGGCCAGGAAATCTACGTTTTTCATATGATTCAAAACAGCAATGGTGGGAAGACAGTAAGCAGAATGTAAGAAAAATAATAGGAAAAATGAAAAAAGATAGATATCGGGATTTGAGACACAAATTACTTTGGATGCAGTCCCTACAAAATAAAGGTGAACCTATCTCAACAGTACAGTTATGTGACATTAAGCAAGAAATGATGTCTTTACAATATGATAGGATGAAATCGCTAGAACGAGAACAGTGATTTGGGACTCAAGGGAAACAAGCTTTCATAAACCCATTTGATTGTTGTAATAATCAGTGTATTGAGAAAGAAATAAAACAAATTAAAAGTATCTGATAGAAACATAATCACAGAAGGGAACTATATTATTCAAGAAATTGAATCATATATACTTAATATGTTTTCAGAAGATCCAGTAGTGACAGATGATAGTATCAAAACATGGTTACAGACTGTATCTTTGACAGAAGCACTGGAATATAATTTACTATCTTTAACAGCCCCCATTACTGAAAGGGAATTGAGTTTGGTTATTTCAGGCTTACACGAAGGAAAAGCCCCAGGCCCAGATGGGCTACCAAATGAACTTTACAAACAACTGATACCATATCTATTGCCAGCATTTACCCATATGTATATGTGCTTGTGCACAAAAACATTGCCTAAAAATTTGAACTTAGGTTTATTAATGTTACTGTACAAATCAGGAGAAAAAGAGTTACTACAAAATTGGAGACCAATAAGGCTACTTAAAATGGATTTTAAAATATTAACTAAACTTTTGAGTAATAGATTGAGCATGGTCCTAGAAGATATTATTTTTCCCCACTCAGTTTTGTTCAGCACCAGGATGGCAAATTACAAATGCCTTAATATTATTGAAAGAACTTTTTGAAAAGGGAAATATGAATGAAATAACTAGTTTCATAGTTAGCATGGATCAAGCTAAAGCTGTCAATAAAGTGTCATACAAATATTTATGGCAATGTTTACAGAAATTCAAATTCTCGAGAGTTTTCAGGAGTTGAATTAAATTATGCTATGATATGGTATATTGGCACCATATGCAAATGTTTGGATAGGAACTCCATGTAGTCTCCATAGCGGAGTTAGATAAGGATGCCCTCTAAGTCCGATGTTATATATTTTGACACTAGAACCACTGATTAGGAAAATTTATCAAAATGATGACTAAGAGGGTCATCTTTCTCAAGTGAAGACATTGAGTTGAAAACCATTGCTTACACAGATGACTTGTGTTTTATTTTGGCAGACTTTCCTTCTGG
This sequence comes from Neoceratodus forsteri, assembly GCA_016271365.2. Classification (NCBI taxonomy): domain Eukaryota; kingdom Metazoa; phylum Chordata; order Ceratodontiformes; family Ceratodontidae; genus Neoceratodus; species Neoceratodus forsteri. The sequence goes on from CM028129.1 coordinate 880,370,349, forward strand.
TGGAGTGGTGAGGGTGGTCCTGAAAGACTTCACTAGAGGAACTAGAGCTAACGTAAACAGAGCCAAGAGTAAGTGTTTACCTATTGGTAACAATATTAGCTCACATGTTTCTATTACAGGTGTAGAAGTGATATTGACACACTGGAAAATATTGGGAATTTATTTTGGCCCAGGGATTTAGGATTTTTAAATTGGAATATATTGTTTGAAATAGCTAATACAAAAGTGGTAAGGTGTAACAAATGGTTTCTTTCAAAAAAAATGGGTATTCATGATCAAGACGTTTTTGTTGAGTATGTTTCTTCATTTAAGTGTGATTTTTATGCTCCTAAAATCTTTGGAAACAAGGATATACAGCATTTTTTTCCAAGGGTTTGGGGTAGTCGCCTCAATCCTATTAAAAGAGGTGTCACATATTTACCTGTTGAGAAGGGAGGCCTTAACATGGTGAATCCAGTATAATTTTTTTGTATGTTTTTTCCTACAATATTACCCCAATTCTGAAAAAAAAACATTATTTGAGCACCGTGGGTTTTAGATAGTATTAAACCATGGCTTCAGTCCTGGGATGGGGACATAGCTATACCGGGAAAAAAAAACAGTTACTGGTTTTTCAGATTGTTTCATAAAGTGCTTTGGAAAATTGAAGCTTTGGAAAATATCCAAACAAGGTGGGACATTATTCCCATGGAAAGATTTGTATGGGAGGCTCTTAGAGAGATTTCTTTTACTAAGATACATGTTTTAGCCATCTGCAACAGACAAATATTAAGAAAGTAGAATATATATTAAAACTGGGTAGGACACCATTTTATATGTGGAAAACATTATGGCTATGGGCACATGGTCACCTTAATGTTAAGGGAAACCTTAAACATGAGGAATTGAAAGAAAGACTATGTCCCAGATTAAATTTTTATATGGACAAGATTGAAACTATGAAACATTTGTATTTTGAATGTCCATTTATCTTACAATTTTGGAAGCAGGTACATACAAATTGGAAATATTCCCCTTTTTCAATATTAACAGCAGAAATCCTATTTTGGGGATAATCCCGCAGACATGGGTCACATATAATAAGGATACATTACTTTAAATGTTGATTTGTTTTAAATATCACATTTGGCTTACTAGATGTAAATGGTCTCTTCGGAAACACTATGAGACCCCAAAACAACTTTTTTGTATGATGAAAAACACAATTCTCATTTTAAGATAAGGAAAAACATAAATTTCCTGTTCAGGTGTTTAATGAATGGTGAATGAATACTGCATGGTTGGATGTTGGTCGATAGTCTTATATAGTTTCATTATAGACATTGCTGACTTTACAACATGATGTGTGACAAGGCTTTCATGATTTACTGTGTGCTTTGAAAAAAAAAAAACCTCCCCAACACTTTTAGTGGGGTGGGGTGGAGTGGGGAGGATCTGTTTTTTGGCATTTACATAATAAATCTGGGGAATATATAAAATGAACTGTATATTGGATGTATGATGAAATACTTATTTACGTTTATTTTTCTTTTGTATTATGAGATGTGTGAAGTAATACTTTTATGTATATATTTTGCTTTTGAGTTATAATAAAAATGTCCCTACTCTTTTCGTGAAGTGCCATGGGATCTTTAACATCCACCTGAACTACCACTGGAACAGATAGATGGGATCTCAGTTTAAGGTGTCATCTGAAAGATGGCACCTCAAGCACCCCCCTCATGCTGTACTATAGTGTCAGTATTGGGATTTAACCCAAGTGACTGGTGTGGGGATAGAACCCACAGCCTTCTGATCTCCTGGCCTCATAGGTGAGTGTGCTACCTGCTGAGCCACTGACACTGCCAAGAATGGAAGATCCAGACATGTTTCATCCATTTAAATGAGTGAATGACCTTAATGTGCAACAATAAACCATTATAGTTGTAACATACATAGTAATACAGTAAAGTTTAGGCAAATAAAGGTGAATGCCATTATAAATGGTCCATAAGTTCTCACCTGTTGTACCCTGCTATTGCAGAATTCCACATGTAAATATATATTCTGTATTTGAATATTTTCCACAGCTTTTTACCATATTTGCTGGTAATCCATGCCAACTCCTAATTGATCTTTCTGACTTTTCCTAATAATGTTTCTTCTTTGATTAAAAAGTGCCCCAACTCATTTCCTATTTGAGACCTCCTATCTGAATTCTCTTTTGTTAAAAACTCAGCAAAGGACTTTATTAAAAAGACAAGCCATTTTTATGTTGCTACCTATTATAATATTTCTATAAGTAGTCCCACCATTCTACTTGTTTACTTTTTACTTCTAACATAGAAATAGAACTAATTGTGGTTATTAGAAGAGTTCCCAGCAATTTCCTATTTTATTTTAGCTTTTACGTTACGTAATTTCGTTTGTTATATTCTCTTTGTGCTTGATTGCAGAGCTCTATATTGTTTACACTACAGTCTGCCCCTTGGAGAGGATATAGTTTCCTGTTCCTTTTAGTTAGTTTCTTGAGTTTCCTACTGAACCAGTGAGGTATTTTCCCTTAGTATTATTTTTTTTTTTCTTTTGGGAATCCATTTGTCCTTACATTCTTTTATTTTCATGTTAAGTAAGATGCACTGCAACTCTAATCCCTCATTTAGAAAGTCATTGTGCCAATCCCATGCCAGTACTTCCTTTCTTTTATCATCAAAGTTGGCTCTTTTAAAATCCCTACAAACTGTGTATTCATTTTCATAGATTTAGTTCCTGCATTATATTCCATATTGTGCCATTTTGTTATCACTATTTCTCAGATTTTTCTTGTTTGACAATCTGATATTAGCTCACTTGAACTAATAATGACAACATCTAATAACGCATTATCTCTGATTTCTTCCATAACATTCTGAGTCATGTCTTACTCACTTATTTTTTTTCACAATTATTTTTTCGTAGACCGTTTTTTCCTGTTTTAAACTCTGAATCAGTTCCTAGCATGTTGAGATTATTGATGATGACAACTTTTCTGCCTTCAACAAGATTCCTTATAGCAATACAGAGAGTGTTTAATCCTTAATGACATCTGATTCTGGAGGTCTATGGAGAATGATTGAATTATTTATTAAAGGGTCTTTCATTCCTCAGTTCTACTCCCAACATTTCTAAGAGAACATCTTTATTCTACACTACTATTTCTCTGATTTTTAGATAATTTCTGACGTACTGTGCAATATCCCCATATTTATTACCATACCAGTCATTCATTACTTGGGTATACCCTCTTATATTCTTATTCCATGTATCAATATTTGTGTACCAGGTCTCAGTTATTCCTACCAGATCAAACCCTTCACCATGCATTGTATATTCTATTAGGTTAAATTTTTGTTTCTCACAAACCTTGAGTTAATTAAGTAATAAGGAATGATAGGGTGTGCATTACTGTGGGATAACAGCACACCTTGAGAAGTGAAGCCCATGGGGAAGCTGCAGGCATTATGTACCCGAGAAGTGATGTTATCCCTCAATTACACACACCCTGGAATGCCTTATTGCAATTATAAAATGGCTTCCCTGATTTTTTTTTAAATTTAGGACAAAGTAATAAGGTTCAGAAAGTTAAGCATTTCTGACCTGTGCTGTTGTGCTGGGATAAGAGCATGGTCATGTGACTGGATTCCACCAATCACAGTACAGTAGTTCTCTTACCAATTTTACAATTAATGTCTAACTTGATCTACAGTATATCTAACTTGATTGCTACTTGTTTTTAGGATTTTGCTACTCCTACTTCTGCCATCATGTGTGTGTCCTTATGCATTTCCTGATTCCCTGTTGTTGCAGTTTCATGTATCATTATGGACTCACCTTGTTGGGTATAAACAGGCATGTCACAGCCTGGTCCCCCATGCTCTCTAGTTTAAAGTTCAATCAGCTACATTTCTTAATCTCTCTCCATGGAAATGGGCCCCCTTCTGTTCAAAGGTAACTCATCATTTCTGAAAATTTTCTGATTCCTAGAAAAGAAGTCCCCATTTCGTACAAAGATATGATTTTCTGATTTTGCCTATTTGTGGAGCCATGCATATGTCTGATTGTGGCAGTTCTATGTGGACCAGTTCTAGGTACTAATTATATTTCTGAAATAATAACCCAGCAACCTTTGCTTTTGAGTATAGTTTCCACTTCTCTGAAGTAATTTCTTATGTTTTTATTCACCTTCATGCCTATATATTTTATACCCATGTACAGTGCCACCAATGGATTATTTCCACTTTCACTGAGCAATCATTCTAAGTTCATTTTAAAGCAGCAGTGCATGATAATGCAAAACATTTTGACAGAAATGTTCTTATTCTATTTTAGATGACCCCTTATGGTATGATACCCCTTTCACCCCTTTTTGAGACTGCATTACCACTTTTTTACAGTTCAAATTAATTAATCAATTGTATTTTATACTGGAGAGTATGTGAGCAAATATTACCTGTTTTCACAAATGTCCAGGTGTACAGATATTTTTACAAATAAAATTGGACAAAAAAGTAAAGTTAAAATAAGTTAAAATATCAAACAGTGAGGTGAGGAATAATGCAGTATATACACTTAGTTAATATGCTTAATTACAGCAGGTTTATAAACGGGAACATTTCATACAGTGGTAGATACTCAAAGGGGAAAGGCTTGAGGAAAACACACAGGAAGGGTGTATTTGTGGCAGGTGCTGAGGCTGGTTAAAACATGGGGCAGAAATGGGGAGGGAAATGGGAGAAGTGGAAGTGGGAGTAAAAAAGGAGGGAAAAATAACACAAATTATTTGATGAGAGGGACAATAACAAAATATTTTAGTATATTCAGAGGGGAGGATGTTCTGGGTGTCACGGGGTTATGTTGTCACAAACAAAAAACAGCATGGCACTATACGGTGCTGTCAAAACCTGTGACTGGAAATAAAAACAGTAAAATACATGTTTTATGCAGGGGGCTCTGTCCCCGCACCCCCATTATGGGGGGCTGTGCCCCCAAAACCCCCCTATTAAAATAATCTCCTTCTGAGGGGCAGCTCAGGTACAAGATGAAACTTGGGCAGGGGAAGAAAAGAAATAGACTACCCTAATCTGGAACCAGGAATAGAACCCCACTCAACAGCCACTCCATTGTCCTCCAGTGCCAATGGCGCTACTCCCTGAGCCATGGCAGCTGCTCGGCAGATGCCTTCCAGTACAGGTCTTACCCTCTGCAGCAAAGCTTTCCAGGAACCAGCTACATGGTCACCGCTACCACTCCACACTATTTGTGTCATACAATATTGTGTACCCTGTAGCTGTTCTTCCATGTGCTGTTACTGTTGCGTGGCTTTGCCCTGCGGCATTATATTTATAATATATTGACCCAGTATGGTTCTGGGCACACAAAGGTGGTAGAATTTAGGAGGTGGTCCTTGAGGGTGCTGCAGAAGAAACTGACTGAGCTATAGGCAAGAATTTAAGGGGGCAAATTGTTGTAAGACTTGGGGCCCTCAAAAGTGATCAAATTCTGTGCATGAGAGGTATGACAGAATGGGATGTCAAAGATGTGTTGGGCATCCCCTCTTGTACTGTACTTAGGGACTGACATAGGAAACAGGGAGGTAACACTTGCCAGTAGTAGGTTAAGGTTTGCCTTGTGTGAGAAAGCAAGCATTTTAAAATGGAACCTACCCTCAAGGGTGAGCCAGTTTAGGGGATCATAAAGGGCACAGTGGTGGGTATTCCACAGCAGGCCAGTGACAAAGCATGTGATGCCATTATAAGTGGTTGTGAGTTTAGAGAAGTTGTGGGATGTGGTAAGGGGCAGTAGATAATGGAGTTATACTTGAGGAGGGGTAAGAGCAAGGAGCTATCCAGACATTGTCTAGAGGCAGGGATTAGGAACTTTCTGATTCTGTATAAGAGACCCACCCTCATATGGATCCTCTTAATGAGGTTAGTGATACAGTATGGATATTGAAAGTGAGGAGTGGGTAGAGGAATATTCCCAAGTATTTAAATGTGTCTACTTTTTCTATAGCGCTTCCAAAATTGTCTATGAGGGTTAAGCCTGAAGTTATGTTTTTTTCTTGGGCCAGAGAAGATCATAAACTTGGTCTTCTTAAACTGAGGACCATACCCACAGCAGAAAATGAAGAGTGTAGCTTGCTGAAATCTGCTTGCATATTTCCAAACACAGTGTCCAAGTGGTTGTCACTGCAGTAAAGGGCTGCATCGTCAGCATATAGCACAATTTTAGTGGAGTGGCAGATATCTAGAAGGTTGTTTATAAAAAGGGAAAAGAGGAGCGGGCCCAGGATGGACCCCTGAGGAACCCCATATTTAATTGGACAATCGGTGGAAAAGTGACCATTGATGATTGTTTTCTGGGATCTGTGGGAGAGGTAGCTTCTGACCCATTTAACAATGTTTGCAGAGATTTGCAGGCCCAGGAAGGTATCAAGAAGTAGGCTATGGTCGACCACATCGAAAGCCTTGGTCAGGTCCACAAACACAGAGCTTGTGAATTGGCCTTTGTCAGTGGCCTTGTGAATATCACTGGTGAATTTCACCAGGGCTTTTCTGGCCTGTGGCCAGATCCAAACCCATGCTGAGCTTCTGAGAGAAGTTTATGGCAGTCAAGGAAATCAATGGGCTGGATATGAACTACTGCTCAGGGGGTGAAACATATGAAAAGTGACCTGCTCAAGCTAGAAAAATGGTTCAACATGTGTCAGTTAAAATTGAATGTAAAAATGCAAAGTGATGCGTCTGGGCAGAAGCAACTCAAGGATGGTCTACTATCTGGGAGGGGAGCAGCTAACTGCCACCAGACAGGAGCAGGATCTTGGGGTCAATATCTCTAATGACTTAAAAATGGGCAGACAATGTGAAAAAAGCAGTGCAAAAAGCCAGCAAAATGCTGGTATGCATAGGAAGGGGCATCACAAGTAGAAAGAGAGAAGTGATCATGCTACTATACAAGTCCCTGGTAAGGCCCCACGTTGAGTACTGCATACAGTTTTTGAGGCCTTATCTCAAGAAGGATGTGGATAGACTAGAAATGGTACAGAGGAGGACAACAAAAATAGTACAAGGATTCCATGAATTGTCATATGAATGCAGATTACAGCAACTCAACATGTACTCAGTGGAGCAGAGCAGAGATAGGGGTGACATGATAGAGACATTCAAATTCCCAAAGGGCATAAACAGAATCCCTACCCAGGAACTCTTTCTGATCAATACTTCCACAAGGACAAGGGGTCATGAAATGAAATTAAGGGGAGGGAGGTTCCTGGGTAACATACATAAGTTCTTCTTTACAGAAAGGGTGGTGGCTCCATGGAATAGCCTACCTGCAGAAGTCATTGACTCCAAAACAGTAGGACACTTCAAATCTGCTTGCGATAGGCATAAAGGGATTGTCTCTAAGAAATTATAAGGGGGGGGGCAGCATTCAGGGCAGACTAGATGGATCTTTGGTCCCCATCTGCCGGCACTTTCTATGTTTCTATGTTACTTTTTCAATTATTTTGGAAAGGGGAGCTAGGAGAGAGATAGGTCAGTAATTACCAACATAATTCCTGATTCCTGATTTGAAGAGTGGTTTTATGGTGGCCGTTTTCCAGATGTTTGGGAAATGGTCAGAACAAAGTGAGAGGTTAAGTATGTTGGTGAAGGGGGCCACTAGAGATATGATGGTGTGTTTAAGGATTTTAAAGTCAATTCCATCTGCTCCTCTGCTGGGTTTGGGGTTGTTACACCAGATAAGCTTGATAGTGTATGAAGGCTTTAGGGCCTGGAAATAAAATTTGGGGCAGGGTGCAGCAATAGAGTTTGAGACGGAGGGGGAAGGAGTGGGTAAGGGGTGGGGAGGAGGGAGGGGATGACTTATATTTATCAAGGTCTCTGAAAAAGGAACTGAAGATGCTAACAACTTCAGAGGGGTCATTTGTCTGCTTATCCCCTTGAATAAGCGTTATGGATTCTGCATTCTTGTTCTTCCTTAATAGGGAGTTGAGTTTCCCACATAGTTGATGGGGGGTTTGCTGAATTCACAAGTTGTTTATTTTGGAGATAATCAATTTTGGCCTTTTTGATGGTGGATTTGCACTTGTTTCTGAGAGCTTTGTAGATAGAGAGAGAGAGCTCAGCAGAGTCCTTGTGTTTAGTATAATGGACCCAGGTCTTGTCCCTTGTTCTCATCAAGTTAATGATGTCGGGAGAGACCCATTTGTTAACATGTCCCCTGACCCTAACTTTCTTGAGCAGGGCGAATTTATCACAGACAATGTTGAAGATAGTAGAAAATTTGTCTAGGACAACATCAAGGTCACCTGAGAAAGGTGAAAGACCAGTCGACCAGGTGGAAAGCATGAATTATGTCCTCAATACTATTGTTGATGAGGCATCTGAAGAAAATGAAATTGGGGGGAGTGGTTTGGGGTATTGGGCAGTCCAGTGACAGAAAGTGGCACAGTGATTGCTTAAACAGTCTGACAATACTCCTGAGTAGGTAATACAGGATGAATTGGAGATGATGATCCAGTCAATTAGCATCTGGGTACCAGGCTTATAGTTTGACCTGGTGGGGGTAGAAATAAGTTGGTGTGGGCCATGGCTGGTGATGCAGGATTTGGCTGCAGTGGCTTGGCTGGAGACCCAATTAATGTTAAAATCCCTGAAGAGTACCCACTCTCTGTTTAGGGGGAGAGAGTTTATCAGGGCAAGCAGGGTCACCAAGTCGGAGTGGGAGTACCAGTAGGGAGATAAGCTGTTGTGAGGGTAAGGGTTTTTCTTTTTTATGAGAAATGGGCTGATGGAGAGGGTCTCGAGCATAATGAACTCTGCATTGGGACTGGGTTAGATGAAAGAGAACTTGTTCAAAACAAAGAACATGCAACCCTCCCTTTTTTCCCTGGTTTGTCTTTTCTGACAGAAGTGAAGCCCCTGAGTTCAATCTCCCCTCAGAGATTTTGTTAGAGAGACACGTTTCCGAGAGCACTATAATGTCAACGTTGTTCCCGGTGACCCAGTGACCCAGACCTGGAAAGCATCTTTTTTAGCAGGAAGGCTTTTTATGTTAAGGTGGACTAGGATAATGTGTTTCCCTTTAGGGGTGTAGGACAAGCAGAGAAAGGGGCTGGGGTTTCCAGAAGTGGGGCTGGGGTGGATGGTTCCAGTAAGAAGTAGGAGTAGAATTAAGGTCCTGGATAATCTAGAGATGAGAGGTGGAGACTTTAGTATGTGGAACCTGGATTGTTTTATCTGAGTAACAGAGAGGTGCTTGGTAGAGAGACAGAGGTAGGAGAGGGGCAGGGGGTGGAGGAGGTAATGGATATGGTCTTCCTGAGGTAGTATGATGGGAAGAGGGTGTACAATAGGTGAGTTTGGTTTGAAGTGGGATGGTGTAGGGTTCGGGTGGGAGGAGTTCAGAGGAGGGAGAGGCGAGAGTACGGGGTGGGGTGTGATGGCCAGAGAAGGGGAGCGGTAAGGGGGGGTTGGCTGCAGCAGTAGCAGAAAAAATGTAAAAGGCTCCATGGTGGGGTTAGTGAGCTGGTGGTGAGGAGTCACGCTGTAGAGAGTAGGTATGTGGCAGGTGCTAAGACCATGCAATTTAGCTAAGATGATAGGTAAGGGAGAAAAGAGCAATCAAGTGGACTTGCTTTGAAAGGCAAATGTGTGGAATCCCTGTCAAAAGGGTGTCTGGCTAAGGGGTGATTGATTTACAACTTATTCCTATATATTTTTTCCATCTACCAGCTGCACTGGTGCCGATTCAGGAGGAGAAGGAGCTCCAGGGAGGCCACTAGGGAAGAGAACCTATAACCTGCAAATGGCATTTTGGGGAGATAAAATATGAAATAATAAAAAGAATGCTCCTCTTAGTATGACTCAAACTGGGTTTTCTTTAGTACTGTTTGAAGTTTTAAACAACCACTGTTTAAGATAATTTTTCATGTGACTATAGTGGTCTAGCACACAGCAGACATTGCTCCCTGATCTTAACAGACAACAGGTGTACAGAAATAGCTGAGAATACTAATGAAAACCTGATCCGAGCCATATTAAAAAGAGCACTCCTTTTATTATTTTGATTGTGGAAAAAGGTGGTAAAGCAGATGTAACATTGGCAAAGGGGTATCATACATGTCAGGAGATAAGGGGCAATCAAAAATGTAATAAAAAATATTGGTCAGCATTTTCACTGCTATTATGCACTGCTACTTTAATGTCATAGATTTTAGCTCCTTGGAGATAGCATACCCTTCATTCTTTATTATTTTTGCATATTTCTCTGTCTGAATATCTCAAGATCGGATTCCCTAGTACCGGTATGCTCCTGCTGTTATTTGTTTCAGTTTTTATGCTGTTATTTGGGGTTATAATTAGCACCAATGTCATATCTCATATTGTACAGTTATTTCCTGTCAATGGGACATACTGGGAGTGGTTTCCCTTAGTGTATCTTTATTATTAATATGATCACAATTGCTTGCATTATTAGATGCTAGGACTTCACATCTATTCAATAAGAATAAAAGGTTTAAATATGCTACCCTTCCTCTTTTAGCATATCATACTTGTCCGTGCTGGATCACTGTCATCATTATTACTAACATCTTCCTCCTGACTATCATATTTAGCTTTTTTTTTTTTACCTCCCCACAAGTTGTACTTCCAACTAGGGTACACTAGTCCCCTATTATCTTGTTCTTTCGCCTCCTTCTCTAGCTCCTGTGATATAAATAGAGAATAATGCACATGCATGTGTGTGCTATGAGGATTTGCATACACCCAAGGTGTGTAAAAATCCATAAACCCCGAGAGGGAAGCTTCAGGGGTTTATCACATACCAAGGGTGTGTGAAAAATCCTCATTAAACAAACTTTGTACGGGCATAATTTTTTTATAATAACTGGGGCAAGGTTTTAGAGAGAAAAATGCTGTAATAACCTGCTATCGAGTTATTCTGACAACAAGAGTTTAATATTCATGGCCACAATGGGCAGGGGGGCATAAAACCAGTATGATGAGTAACTGATTAATTGAGGACCAACAAGAATGAAACACTTCTGATGAATAATTGGCCTTATGTCGGCAACACATCTCTATATTTAGTGCTTGATGAACAAAGTGGCTGCACCTCACGCATACTGTATCTCACCTACTCATGCTAAGACCTGAAATACATTATTTATATGGAAACAGAGGGAAAAAATCAAGAAATGAAAACATGGCCTTGACATTCACAGAACACATGCATGACAAGTGTTATGTGGTACCTACAAACTCCCTCTCTGTAAAATGTAACCAATGTATGGTGTATAAAAGAGAGACAGACTGACTGACTGAGAAAAGTAGAGGTAATCTATAGGAAATTAACAAATCAGGTCAATTTATAAAAAGAAAATGAGAACTATAGCAGCCTGAGTACATACAAACCATTCATTGTGCCACTGTCCTACATATTTCCTTCTATACTGCTGCCTCAAATGTCTTTCACTCTTTTAAAGTGCCACACAAAGTTTTAGAAACACTGAATCATTTTTAAAAAAGATACCAAAGCTAAACCAGCTTTAATATGTGGTTTTGCAAAACAACTCTAGTGTAGTTAGTAAACACAATCAGTGGGCTTTAATCATTTTAGAAGCAAGAATACAGAACAAAGCTGCATTCTATATGCGTGACCTGAACTCCTATAGGGTTCTTCCTGAGCATTGGGAATAACCTTGGGACCTTCTCAGATTGGCAGTAATCGATGAGAAAGCCATCTACAATGATCATTTATGTTTCTCTCCAGGTAATCTAGCTGTTGAGTGATCACAGTTGATTCAGACCTGTAACCATGGATTCCCAGAAGTTAGGAATCACATGAGACTGATGTAAGTCACACATATCAGATTATGTCAGTCATGTCCAAGATCACTAAGGTCCAAAGACCTAATTTTTTATTAGCAGATGGAATAAAGACTGTGTAACTGTCTAACATATTCTGTGACTACAGAGAGCCCCCAGATTTAGGTATGTCTCACATTCATCTTCATCCACTGGTGCCAAGTGTTCACATTTTTAGAGGCAAAGTCTCTGCCTCTAGCCTCAGGTCCCTGAGTACACATTCGCCCTGCCACATTCAGCACCCCAGTATGTATGTCCTTCATTCTCCCAGAGATGTACTCTCTATTTGCAAAGTGTTCATTGATCATAAAGATCCTCCACATTCCTTTTGAGCACTGGGCTATGAATGCCTGTCAAAACATTAGCAGGTCAAAATATAGTACATTGACTTCCCACCAACTCTCCCCTTTTAAAGGTGCAGGCTTCTAACCCGGTTTATTACATGCCTCTATTCCTTGAGACTTGTCAATAAAAATGCCAGTCTTAAATTGGGCAACTACTGGGGATCAACCATAGCCACCCAGAGATAGGCAGGTTTGTTACAGTCTCCCATTTAAAAATCATCTCTGTCACAAACCCACTCGGCAGGTCAGGACCTCTGCTCCCACAGTGTCAACCACCGAACGCAGTCTTGTGAACAGGAAACAGTAAGCTTTGTATAGTGTCAGCTTTAACCATGTATGCTTCCCTTGTCAAAGAAAAAGAATCTTAAAGGCACACCAAGTAGTCGCTGAAGTATAGGTTTACTTCAAAATAGATAAAAAAAATGTAAAATGTAAATACAGAACCATATATCACAAAACATACAAATCACTTAAACAAAACAGGTTTAAAAGTGCAGACAAAATCTCCTACCACAGTACACTTACAATTGTCTGTTCTAAGGTATTCTTATCTCACAGTGCTGTAGATGTTTCTTTTTCAGAGTCCAAACATTTGTGTCAAAATGGAAAACAGAATACTGTTTAAAAACTGGCTTTGCCAACATCTTTGCATGAGGTCACCTAGCTCCTCCCTGTCTGAATATAAAAAATATATATCTATGCAAAACAGGGTGTCTTATCAAAGTATTAATTCTGTGACCTCAGCATAACTCATTTTCTCATATGACTTTCTTTGATCTTATGAGCAGCTTCCTCTTTCCAGGACATCAAAGGACTTGTTATGTCTCTCTGCCAGATCTCACGGAGGTACAACATGCTTTGTATCACCATGTGAATTATAACTGTGTTTCCTCTGAATGTTATAAAAGTTTATGATCTTTCTTGGCAGTTGGCAAGCTGCAGTTAGTCACGTAAACAGAAGATGCTTAATTTAGTCTCTTCTAGCCTGTAATTATCTCTTGGTCTTCCAGGTAACACATATTAGCTAGAACCTGGGAGTGGGGTTGTCATTTCACAGACTGTCAGCATCTCTCATGAGAGACATTCAATAACACATTTTTTACATTACAAAAATCACAGATTAATCAGAACCAGCTGTCTGAGTGTCACAATTCCTCCCCACCTAGACTGAATTTGGGGGCTCTATCCCCTGCATGGGATGCGCTTCCCAAATCAGTTCACTCCTCATACACACGAGCCAGCCCATTGGAGTTCTGATTTTTGGCTCCAGCCCTATGTAATATTAAAGGAATAATGCCCGACAGGGTGGGTGTTATGCTGGGATAACATCCCACCTCGGGTGGTTGGGCCCGAGGCCACCGGCCGAGGGCGTTCAACACCTCGGAGAAGGGATGTTATCCCAGATAACACCCACCCTGGAGGGCATTATTCCTATTATACAATGGCTTGTTGTTATATATAAAATAAAAAAATAATTTTAAAGAATGTTTTTATCAGTGTGGAAAAATATTTTTGTTTCTTAAGAGGAGATGGAAAAAAGGGCTCATGAGCATCATCCATAGGAGCCATAATGATGACAGTAGACCTGTGAACAGCAGGGATGTTATGCCAGGATAACATCCCTGCTGTGATAGCCAACTGACCAATCAGAGCCCAGGATTCTTTCTTGCCATTGTATAATGTCATATCATACCCTTGCAAAGCAAGACTCCATCTTAGCAATCTACCATTCTTTTTTCTCATCTATATCAGCCAAACCAGGGGGTTGTGGTCAGTCTGCACCACAAAATTCTGCCCATGTAAGTATGGCTCCAACATCTTTAGGGCCCACACTATGGCAAGACATTCTTTTTCCACAGTAGAGTATGTCTGCTCCCTGGGAAGTAACTTCCTACTCAGGTACACTACTGGGTGATCGTTCCCTTGGCTGGATGTCTGACTCAGTACTGCTCCAATACCCACGTCTGCGGTACTAAAGATGGCAATGTCATCCAGGTACACCACGGTGTACTCCTCAGCATCATTTAACACCTGATACACCAAACTATGGAAAGCGGCCGGGGTGGTCTTCATTCTAAAAGCCATTACTTTGAATTCAAATAAGCCTGTCGGAGTGATGAAGGCCGACCTCTCCCTAGCTCTGTCTGTTAACTCTACCTGCCAATACCCCTTTGTCAGCTCAATGGTTGTAAGGTAGGTCACCTCTTCCAACTTGTTCAGGAGTTCATCCGTCTGGGGCATTGGGTGGGCGTCTGACTTTGTGACTGCATTCAGTCCACAATAGTTTACACAGAAACAAGTAGAGCCAACTGGCATGAGCACAAGGACTATGGGTGAGGCTCAGGGGCTGTGGGATCTCTGAATTACCCCTAAATCTAGCATCTCCTTTACTTCCCTCCTAATGTCCTTTTGGACAGCCTCCAACACCCGATATGCTGTCCACCATATGGGCGTTTGTGTCCCTGTCTCCACCTCAAGCGTCGCTAAGGGGGTTAGTCCAGGCTTGGCTAAGCAATAGGGCAAAGTCTGCTAAAAACCTCCCTTACTTTCTGGATCTGGTCTGGGGTCAGCTAGGGAGACAATTTAACTGCCTCCACAGAGGACTCCTGCTTACTTTCCTCCAGCAAGTCCAGAAGGGGGTCTCCCTCATCCAGCCCTTCCCCAAGACTACACACTGCAAACACCATGTCCACCCTATTTGCATATGGCTTCATGTTGACATGGTACATCCTTTCTGTCTGTCTTCGGTCAGGCAACTCTATAATGTAGTTCACATCATTTACCTTCCTAACCACTTCATATGGTCCTGCCCACTCAGCCTGCAGCTTGTCTTTCCAGACTGGAATAAGGACCATGACTTCCTGACCCACCATGTATGAGTGAGCTCTGGCTCTGGAGTTGTACCACACTTTTTGTTTCTGTTGGGCAGCTGTCAGGTTGCTCTGGACCATCCCCATAAGCTCCTTCAGCCTTTCCCTAAATCTAAGGATGTAACCCACTATGGGAGTTCCCTGGGTGGAGTGCTTGCCTTCCCAGTCATCCCAGATCAAGTCTAGAGGCCCATGTAGCCACCGTCCATATAAGAGTTCGAAGTGGGAAAATCCTGTTGACTCTTGGGGCACCTCCCCTGTATGCAATCAACAGGTGGGGAAGGTATTTCTCCCAGTCCCTCCCATGCTGTTCAGCAAATGCCTGGAGCATTGACTTCAGGGTACCATTGAATCTTTCCACAAGCCCATTGGCTTGTGGATGATATGGTGTCATGCATCTCTGCACCACCCCACACTTCTCCCATAAACATTTTATCAGGTCCGACATGAAGGAACCCCCTAGATTGGTGATTACCTCCTGCGGAAACCCAACATGGGAGAAAATCCCAAGCAAGGCATCCACCACCTTGTCTGTCCTCAGTGAGGATAGGGCGTCTTCCTCTGGGTACCGGGTGGCATAATCCACCACAGTCAGGATGACTCTCTTCTCTGAAGAGCTGGGGGTATTTAAAAAGGCCCCACAATATCCATTCCCACCCTCTGGAATGGCTCCTCCACTATGGGCAATGGAATCAGGGCAGCTTGGGTTTTCTTGCCTGTCTTCTCTATTTCTTGACACTGGTGACAAGACCTGCAACACTCCTTCACCTGCTGGGTGAAGTTAGGCCAATAGAAATTCTGGGCCAACCGCTGCATAGTGTGCATGATTCCCAGATGACCAGACAAGGGAATATCATGTGCAATCTTGAGCACCTGCTCATGATACCCCTGGGGAACGACAAGTTGCCTGCCTAGCACCCCTCCCTCTATCTATACAGCCTGAGAATACATAAGTCCATTTTGCCAATAAACCTTATGTCTGCCATCACCTCCCTGTGCCCCGACAGAGTCTGCCCAAGCCCTCAGCTTCTCTAAACTGGGGTCACTTCTCTGAGCAGCTGCAAACCCCTCACACATTCCCAAAGCATGGGACAGGTCCCCTTCAGTCGCTAAACTAGCACTAGCATCAGTGCACTCAGGATCACTGTCAATCCCAACCCTCTCTGACAATGGGTCACCCCTCCCTCTTCTGAGTAACCCTCTGTAGCTGTGTGGTTACTTGCTACTGGGGACATTTCTACCCCTTTTTCGTTAGTCTCCCCATCTGGAGACACAGGCTGGGGAACCAGCATCTCAGTGGTTTCCACAATGGCTTCTGTGGGGTTCAGTGAAGTACAATTTTCCCTTGCCACTTGGCTACGGGTAACTGCACATACCATCCCCTGTTTGAGAATGTTGCCCAGGATCACATCCACAGCTAATGTTTTGGCCACCTGTTGCACAGATCCCCCTGTTTCACAACAGTCTAGGAGAACACTGACGAGGGGCAATGTTTTTCACCTCACCACTAAAGTCCTGTACAGTGACGTATTTATTGGGTATAAGCTGTCCAGGCTCTACTAGCTCCCCTTTTACCAATGTCAGGGATGCCCTTGTGTCCCTTAACCCTTGTGTTTGTACACCATTCACCATGACTGGGTGCATGTGTTCCCTCATGTTCACAGGCATGCTTCCAGGGACTCACATACAACCCACTTCTTTTCTAGTACCATTCTGCATATTATTGCTCATTCTTTTGGACACTGTCTGACAATATGCCCAGTTTCTTTACATAACCAACATTCACTTCTCTTTTCAGAGAAATCTTTTCTCTGAAACCTGGGGCTAACTGGTTTTGGTGGAGGCAGTGGGGGTTTTAGTTGCCCTGAAGGCACACTTTTCCCTTTCTGTACTGTCACACCCATCCCATTCGCTCTCAGAGCAGGTCTGCTCTTGGCATAGAGGCCTGAGAGTTCAGCAGCCTCTTGCACTGTTTTGTGATCTCGGTCCTCCAGCCAGGTTTTCAGCTCTGCTGGGCATGCTCAAAAAAACTGTTCTAACAAAATCACATTTTCAATTTTATCAACAGAGTTTGCTCCAATTCCTTCTCACCAACGTTTTAAAAACTGACGTTGTTTCATGGCTAGCTCCTCATAGCTCATGTCAGGGCTTCTCTTGAGCTTACAGAATTTAGTTCTGTATGATTTAGCAGTTAATTCAATGCAGCTTTACGTCTGCTGTAATCATCACTGTCCTCATTGTCCATTTGACCCAATGCATCCTGAACTTTCCCAGTAGGTAGTGGGGATAGCTAGAAGCTCCAGGACTCTCTAGGAATTTTAGCCAGAATACAAACTTTTTCAAAAGAATTTAAAAAGGCATGCTTGTCCTCCCCTCTTTAAATTCAGCTATCAATTTGGAATTCAATTTGTAACCTAGTTCTGTAGTCCCAGTTAAACCCAAGCCACTTACCTGCTCTGGTGCCGCTGGTTGGAGTTGTAGCTTCTCCAGTTAGTGTTACCTCTGGTGCTCATGCTTCTCACAGTCTGCCACTTGGCATTCTCACTCTGTCTCCCGCTGTTCACAGTCCCTCTCCCTCTGAAACTCCGGCTCCATTCTGCGCAATTCAATTTGCAGCCTGAGTACTTCTGGATCCAGGATACTGATGACCTTCCCCTGCTGCTGTGGCCCTTAGCTGACAGTGGCCCTGTTGCCCTTCTCATCAGATCTGGACACTGCAATGGCTGCTGGTCCTACCACACTCAAGGTTTGGTCCCTTTCTGACATGGTCTGTGACACGCTGCTGTGGGTATCTGCTACCATCAGGGTATCCATGAGGTTCTGTTTGCTGGCTGTCACCTCAAACAGGACTCCTCTGTCCCCACACAACTGCTTTAAGTAGTCTACAGTGTGCCTGCTGTAGTTGGAAACCATCTTCTTCCCTAACTATGGCTACTCTGACTTGCACTTTAGAAAAAAAAATAAAAGGGTAGGAACTTGACTGTACACCAAGTGATATAGTTCTGTCTCCTTTTTTAAAAATAAATCACTGCCTTTTTCTTTCTTTGCAAGTGAGCTGACAGTCTCAAGCTGACACACTGAACAATGAAAGCTTGTAATACCAAAATGTTTCCCACCGCTGCCAACCAATCTGTCACAAACCCACTCAGCAGGTCAGGCCCTCTGCTCCCACAGTGCCAACCTCCGAGTGCAGTCTTGTGAACAGGTAACAGAAACAGGGTAACCCTCCTGTCTGTTTTGTAGGTTTGAGTCAAACTTTGGTGTCAAGTCTTGGAGGGATTCAAACTGTGAACCTCTTGTTAGCACACCAAATGTACAGGCTCAGATAATTCTGCTCTTCGGGGGGAGGGGAAAATATCTTTTGCCTATGGGCACCTAACCAGGCATACAGAATGAACCCTTAAAACTCTATTAAAGACCTCAGAATAAATTATTGCCTTTTCCCAGTTTGGTAAAACCAGTAAGCTTGTATAGTGTCAGCTATAACCATGTATGCTTCCCTTGTCAAAGAAAAAGAATTTCAAAGGCACACCAAGTAGTCTCTAAAATAGAGGTTTACTTCAAAATAGATAAAAAAAATGTAAAATGTAAATACAGAACCATATATTACAAAACATGCAAATCACTTAAACAAAACAGGTTTAAAAATGCAGACAAAATCTCCTACCACAGTACACTTAGAATTGTCTGTTGTAAGGTATTCTTATCTCAAAGTGCTGTAGATGTTTCTTTTTCAGAGTCTAAACATTTGTGTCAAAATGGAAAACAGAATACTGTTTAAAAACTGACTTTGCCAAACTCTTTGCGTGAGGTCACCTAGCTCCTCCCTGTCAGAATATAAAAAAACTATATCTATGCAAAACAGGATGTCTTATCAAAGTATTAATTCTGTGACCTCAGCACAACTCATTTTTTCATATGACTTTCTTTGATCTTATGAGCAGCTTCCTCTTTCCAGGACATCAAAGGACTTGTTATGTCTATCTGCCAGATCTCACGGAGGTGCAACATGCTTTGTATCACCATGTGAATTTTAACTGTGTTTCCTCAGAACGTTATAAAAGTTTATAATCTATTTTGGCAGTTGGCAAGCTGCAATTAGTCACATAAACAGGAGATGCTTCATTTAGTCTCTTCTAGCCTGTAATTTTCTCCTGGCTTTCCAGGTAACACCTATTAGCTAAAACCTAGAACCTAGAACCAGCTGTCTGAGTGTCACAATCTTCACCCTCAGAAATACAAGGGCAGGGACAATAACAATCATCCAGCACACATAAATAATGGGAACAGCCAGGTACCTCACCATCCACCAAATGACCACCATTAATGCTTGCAAGTATTCACCCCTATCGGGGGACAAAATCACCTAAAACATTGATCATTTGTGAAGGCTATGTGATAAAATAGAGCACAGGACTTCTATTATGATAAGAGAAAGGCATTCAGAGATTGTGGGTTCACATCCCAGCTGACTGACTTCTTTGAATGGCTGACAAAGGTGCCTTCAACTCAGTCCCATATGGATAGTTGTTTAAAAAAGTGAGTAACCTTGGGGTTGAGGACATAATTATATGATACGTAAAAAATTAAGTCAGAGAACCCAGAGGGTTGTCCTAAATGTAGATGAGTCTTAAAACTGGTCCTGTATAATAGCTTCATCTGTGATATTTTGGAAGAGATCCCAGAGATGATCTGCCATTTCACAGATGATACAAAGTTCTGAGGAATCATGGACAGTGAGGCGGGTATAAGAACCATATAGGCACATCTAGAAGACTAGAAAAATGTTCAAGGGTATGGCAGGTGAAAATTAATCTAAAGGTATGTAAGGTAATGCACATAGGGACCAAGAACCCAAAAACAAAATACAAGATAGGGGAAGTGGTAGCATTCGAGGACAGGGACCTGTTGGTGATAGTAATGATAGTAATGGACAATTTGAAAACATTAGTGCAGAGTGCAGAGTGCAGTACAACTGAACAGTGGGGGATGGTGAATGAGATGTTGTAATGCACAGGAAGGGGAGTCAGTAGCAGTTTGACTTCACCTGGAGTATGTCTGCAGTTCTGGAATGCACACTAGATGAAGAACAGGGACAGGGTGGAGATGGTGTAGAGGAGGTTAACCAAAATGATTCAGGGGCAACAAGGCAAGTCTGACATGGAGAAGCTGGAGGACCTACACATGGTCACACTGATAGTAAGACAGGAGAGAAAGAGTATATGACAGAGATGTACAAATACCTTCATAGAATAAACAAGGAAGACAGTAAGGAGTTTGTCAAACTAAGTGCAAACCCAGGACTAGGTGGAACTAGACGAAGCTAATGGGGAAGGGGGAGGTTTATGAAAGACATTGGGAAATATTTATTCTCAAAAAGAGTGGTGAATAGGTGAAACAAGCTACCAAGTGAAGTTGTCTGTATGAAATCTGTGGAATAATTCAAAAGATGGGTGGAACACTTATATTGGACTGGTAGGGATATCAAGAAAAGGGGGAGGAGAAGAAGAGTGAATGGCCACTAGGGCCCTCACATCAAACCACTGGCAGAACTGGACGGATTGTGTGATCTGCAAGGCCTTTTTCTGCTGTCAATTTCTATGTTTCTATGATTCAAAACAAAACAAAAAACATGATCTGCTCACATGCCTGCATGTGAAACCTTATTAACACTTTGCATAAGCCATCCATGCCCCTTATTGGGTCAGCTAGGAGACACCAAGATCAACCCCAGTCTCAGGCTGCTATGCTCGCCTACCTCAAGCCAATCAATTAAAGTACCACCCAGCTTCCTGGACTGTTGCCAAGTAACTAAATTGCCTCAGGGCATGAGAATTTCTGCCAACCTTAAGAGAACATAACCCCCTTGGTCACTACATTACAGGGCCCTCTTAGGTCCATACCATCCACCCTCCTGGAAGACACAGCCCCCACATTGTCCTGACTTGCCAGTGTTTACTCAACCATAGGGCTAAAAAATGCATAATTTCCTGATGATATCACAAGAAGAGGAAGAGGATGCTCGTGGTTGAGTATCTCCTGCTTGTTGAGTATGGCTCTGCTGTTTGAGCTGTGATATGAGAGGCCAAAATGAGAAAATGTAATTAAATGCAGTTTATACTGTGGTAGTTTTTTTTTTTTGTAATGGAGCCTGGCTATTCTGTGGTTATAAACAATCATAAGCTTATTCCTCTTCTTCCCCTTTTTTCTCTCTGCACTCAAATTCATCTGCCTTCTTAATCTCTGTATGCCACTACATTGATGATTTGTTTGGTGTTTTTTAGAGGTGATTAAGTTTTCCCCATCTTTCCATCTCCTCCATTTCCCCGCTAATCATCTTGCATTAGCATCTTACCTTCTTAGCATTTGTCCAGTAAGGCTGATTCTGCCTGATCCTCAGTGTTGCAGCAGCAGCATACTTGAACCAAGGGGGGAGGGGACGGCTCATTGGTTGCTCTTGTGGATGGATCTAGCCCTCTGAGTGTTGTGTATTACCTAGATTTCCATGTCTGTTGCCACTAGTTGCTGTCTAGCTAGGTGTTTGGTGGCTTTGGGATGTTGGAGTTGTTGTCGACTGTGTTGTTGACTGAATTGTTAACTCAATTAGCAACTATTCCAGTGGATGTAAGGGTAGGTGTAAAGCAAAGTGAGAGTGGGAATCAGAATCTGGCCAGTGATTGTTTTCAGTTTGGTGTGGTTTTGGTGGTTGTGGTTAAGTGAGTTGGGTAAAATAGTTGACTGAATGGTAATTTAAATTAGTGAGTTATTGCAATGTGGTAGGGTTGTTGAACTGGACTGTCAAGAATCCAGTCCTCCATTGACATTACAATACAGTAGTAATTAGTACAATGATGCAGTCAATCAAAAAAGGAGAAGGGAGGAAATGAACAGAGTCAAGAGAAGCAGTGAGATAATCTAGTTAAATATAAAGTTCAGAGGGAAAACTGGAGCAGCTCACAAAACTGAAAGATACTGTAAGTACACAATACATCCTTTCCATGAGCAAAAAGGGCTGGCTATTATTCTAATTTTAACTTCAATACACATATTTAGGGACAAGATGAAAGAAAGATAATAAAGGGAAAATGTTAACCAACTGAGGCTCGAGGGAGGTAAAATGAAAAATCTGAAGATAAATATGGAGTATTTAGTCTTATAAGATAAAGGGGAGTTCTTAATTGGGTTTCAGATCAATGGCAGAGACAAAAAGAAAAAAAAAGAAAAAGATAAGCTACAGTGAAGAAGTTTCCAAATTGATGAGATCTGCAAATAAGTAAAGATAATCATAAAATGGACACTACAAATTCTTGGAGCTGATTGGTCAGACTAGTACTTGATTTTTTATTTATTACAGTATCAGAATTTCAACCCTTTGAGTAAAATACTCATTTACAAAGGCTCATCGTCATACACAGAATAGGACAGGGTAGGTGAAACATACTATGAGTGGAGAACAGACAGTAGCGCAGGAACAGTAGCATGGCAGAAATATATACAATTACAATTTGTACAATTGAATACAGGTGGATGGTCCATATCAGCAAGAGAAAGGCCCCTTCTTGCAGGAGACAAGCCTATACTTAATGGTAGCTAAGGAGTGATCATTGGGCATATATACTTTGAAGACAGTAGTGATAGATGGCAGGAGTGCAGTGCTGAGCTCAAAATTACAGATGTAGGCTTATACATGATTGTAGTGCTTTAGTCGTGTGTAAATCTCGCAACAAACACATGCCTAAAGTCCCAGCTGACGTGTTCTGACCTGACCACATTTCCAGACATATAGGTCAGGTGATAAACTGTCACCATTTGTAAAATCTCCACTGAAGAACAGTTTTGTGATCATGGGTAATGCTTGGAAACAAATTGGATGTTTTACACCCTGCTCAAAAAGTCATTTAACCCTTAGGCTGCCAACAGAATTAGAACATATAAGAATTCTGGACTGATGCATCAGTCCAGGGTACAGCAAGGGTTAAAATGTCCAACACCTACTTTGATATCTGTGGTAGTTCTGTTGCTGAAGCACTTCTAAGCTGCATATGTGATGATATATCTGATTGTGGTGTGAGTTTGCCAGGACCAAGCAACCTTTAAAATGAGTGGCTAGGATAGACACTGAGAGATGTGGCACAGCATCCTAATATGTCCCTAACTGAAATCCTGGGTACATGTTCTACTGTAAGCAGTGTGTGAGCAGTTACTGATGTCACTCTTCCTCAGTCTCCAGTTTCAGCAGATCTGAGTAGCTGCAATACTGATGACATGCAGCCAACTCCACCCTCAGGCATGGATTCAGTGGCGCATATGGTGAATGGGTTGGGAATTCAGATTTATATGCAGGCTGCTCCTGTAGTGACACTGGCTAATCTCAAACTTTTATTGTCACCTGCATCAGTACAATGTGGGTGACACTCTGCCAACTCCACCTTCACCTGTGGCTTCCTCATTAGCTGAAACTGATGTTCAGGAGACAGAGACTGGGGAGAGAGAGAGAGAGGACATTATTATCTGGGCCCTCATGCATTGATGATGGCTGCTCCTTCCGAAGGCACATTCATTTATTTATTTAGTTTATGTTGACTGGGCAAGTGCACTAGACAAATCCTACCTATTTTCAGGCACGACCCAGGGGAGGGCGATACAGATGAATGCCAACTAACCTTGAACCAGACTAAGCTGTTGTCATTAACACAGGTTGCTACTCATGATGGGGAGAGAGAGGAAATTAAGATGCAGGACCCAGCTGGCCCAGTGGTGCTGAGGGCTGAGGAGCTGGACACCACACCTTGCTCCATGCCAGCGACCCGGGTTCAGGAGCAAGGCTGGGCTCCCAGTGGTCAACAGGGGGGAGAGAGAGGATTGAGCATCTGGAGGACAATGCTTCTCTTTCTGGGGTGGGATCCAGGCCTGGTGGTGACTGGAGGCACTGTGCACACCCGGGCAACATGTAGTGTGGAGATAAGAGCTGCGGCAGGTGCCCTGGATGTCAATGCATGACCGAGCTCTTGAGGGGAAGGGGGATTGAGGGCATAACAAATAAGGGGAAAAATACCCCCTGCCACCAGGTGAGGTGATGGTGAACTCTGAGGCCAAGGCCCAAACACTCAATGCCAGCTGCTTCCTCCGACTCTACCCTCTGGGACTCTCTGTCTCTCCATAGGGCTTGGGGTGGAGACGAGAGTCCTTATTCCAATACAGTTGTTGGAGGGTCATGGTTAAGGTGGGTGGTTAGAAGCTGTCGGTCTCAAGAGGGATCCTGAGAGATGTCCCAGTGGATAGGGAGAAAAAAGAGTTGTAAAAAAAAAAAGATACAGGACCCTCCTGCATTGATACTGTCTCCTTCTTAGGTGGACACACTAACACAGGGAACTACTCATGAACTACTCATGAATTGCTGCCCCCAACTGTCCAGTGGCAGAATAAATATCCAGACACAGCTCCTTCATTAACTATGGGGCAACTTGTAATCAGCATACGGCCTCCTCCTGCTGAAGCCCCTGCTTCCTTTCAGAAAATGACATTTAAAAAACACCAGTAATGTGTCACAAAGCACAGAAACAGTTGAAACAACTGAAAATAAATCACAGCACCAGACGCTTTGTTCTGCCACTGTACTTACACATGCAAAAAAGTAAAACCACTTCTGAATGCCACTCAGAAGTGTGTAAAACTGAATTACATCAATATGAACTTAACAGAAATGAAAAGACAATAATGCGGCAAACAATGTGGGTCATAACTGTATTCACAAACTGGGCAAAAGGAAAGACTGTCAGTACTGATTTCCACAACATACCAGTTTGTGAACTAAATTAATTTCTTCATCAGTTCTATTTAACTGTCCAAAAATAGGCATGGGGAGCTATCTGGTCTTAGAGCATTTGTAAGTTTATGAGCTGGCATTAATCACTTTTTTAAATCATCAGCCACTAAGCTGTCAGTTTAATGCAAGACACAGCATTTACCACAGCTAACAATGTTTTTATAGGGTGCATAAAAACAATGAGAAGAGAGGGAAAAGACAAAACCTCACACCACCATGCTATTACTACTAGAGAGCTACAAATGCATCTCAGTCATACTTAGTCCAGACACCACATTAGGCCTAGTGAAAAGGTCTGGTTTGACTTTTGGTGACATATACAGTAGCATGCCGTGGCAATGAACAAGAAAGAACATTAACACCTCAATCCTTCGAAATAAAGATGGCTGAAAATAGTCTAAGATATATGAGCAAATGTTTCAATGAGATAATAAGAATCATCCTAGCATTCACAACACATGGAAGGATGATCTAAGATGGTACCTATTTGATCTACCTGGAAACTCTCTCTGCCCAGTCAACAGTTACTGTACATAAAATATTTGTCAAAACATCCTCCAAGAACATCTCTTTGCTGCCACCCCCCAAAAAAAAACACAAGAAACATTAAACAGTCAGCAAATAGTCAAGAGCCAATGGAGGTTAATTATCTGCAAAGCATGCTCTCTCAGATATGTAAAAAGAGGACTGAGTCAAAACACTCAAACTACAGTCTAAAGGCAACTGCAGTGACCCTCCTGGCATAAGAAGGACTAGAGTCAAAAGAAATTATGGCAGTCTCAGGCCACAAAAGTGAATCTTCTCTGAGAAGTTACTGGAAGCCAATCTTCGATGAGAGGCACAGATGAAGCACCAGAGTACATCATTGTCGGCAAGAAAAAAAAATCAGAAATAGGCCTTCTTCAAAGTGGACCAGTCTAACACAGAAAATGAAGAAAAAAGAAGCCATCCAACCACTCAACAACCATCCATTCTATACCTGAGTAATTTTACAATCTGTGGCAACATAAATTTCTAGGTCATCAATAATTAAGTGAAAACAAACAGACAAGGACCAGAAAAATAGCAGATTAAAAACAGAGAATAAAAGACATAAGAATGTTTTATATCTGCTTAGTCTATTCATAGATGGTTCAACAATATCAACAAATGTTTTTGCATGTTGTTATACATAAAAGTGTGATGACCATACAATTGTTTTTATCAGTATTTTACCTCCTTAAAAATTGCATGGGACTATTTCCTCGTTCTCATAAATACTTTTGAATGACTAAGTTCTTGTTGTACAATGGCTTAATTGTTCCATATTAATGATATTTAATCCAATAACGTTTGTTTACATGTTGCTTAGCCACTAAAATCAAACACAGCACAAATACTTATATGCTAAGTTGGGGCTATTTTATTATAGGCAGAAGAACAAAACCTTGTATTTCTTGAAAGTAATATACATTTTTATTTGGTCTACATTTAAAAAACTGTTTTGCTTTATTCCATTTTATAATCACAATAATGCATTCCAGGGGGTGTGTTGTTGAGAGATGTACACATGAATCGGGTGGTTTATGGCAGTCAGCATGTGCTTTGTTCCACACCACACCTGAGACATGTGTAAATCTCACAACAACACACACCTAGAGTGCATTATTACTTAAGTGTGGATTAATACTTGCAAATGAAAAAAAGTTAAGGGTCCCAATTTTCAAAGGGCGATGCAGGTCTTGTGGCAAGCCCTGTGTTGAACCATTTTTTTGGTGCACTTGTCACAATTCAACCCAATTTTAGTAGGTTGGACACAGTTGCAACACTTCACCCAATTTATGACAGCTTACACCAAATATTTGGCACAAGCCCTGTAAAAAGGGTACCTGGGATTGCCACAAGCTAGACCAGAAAAAAGTTGGTCTACTTGAGGTAATTAGTACATGAGATAGAAAATCCTGATCACCATCTGGGAGAATGCCGCAAACCCTTTACACCATATGTTCAGTGCATCCAGGGCTTGTGGCAATCCAGAACATTTGAAAATCTGGTCCAGGGTGTTTACAAACGAATTGACAACTACTCTGTGCTCTGTCTTGGAATTTTTCAAATATGGTAAAGAAGAAGGGGGAACATAAAATGGAGGAATCAATGGGAAAAAGAATTTAAGGAGATTTACTGGAAAGAGAGGAAAGATAGGCAAGGAAAAAAACCTGTACCACAATTTGGCCTTCAAGATGAGATTTTTAAGAATTTTAATAAATAAAAGCATCAAACTGTAGCAAAGGATAGACAACAGAAATGGGAATACATCTGTGGGAATAACCTTTTTTGAATATAACTAACCCAGACTACAAAATCAACCACAAAAAAAAAAAGCAGAAGAAACAAGAAACCTAGAGAAGCTGCAATAAACTAAGAAAAGAGGGTACAAAACCAAAGAAATACAAAAGAGATGGGACAAGAGAAATATAAGGGAAAATAACTTCAAATTACTCAAATGACTCAGATACACTTTAGAACAAGAACAGAGAATGAGATATGAAACAGAAAGCAGTGTTTTGGGTTTCATACCATCAGTCAATCAAGTGAACTCACAATGATTCTAAACATCATAGCATGAGAGGCAGCCAAAATAAAGGGACAGTATGGAATGCTTAACAAATGAGTGGATGAAGCAGACTGACTTGCAGGCAACACTAGAAGAACTAGTGGCCAATAATAACAAGTCTAAATAAATAAAAGACATAAAGAAAAGTGTGGGGCATGACAAAGAAAAACTAGATGAGTAGGAAACTACAACATGGAGAGAAGTTATAAGGATATTGGCTATCCCACAAGAAGCATGGAGAAGAGATATGATAATATTTTTTTAAAATATGTTGCAAACAGCTGTAAAACTGCTGAACAAAATGCTACTGGAAATATAAAGGGCAACAGAGTCCCTATCTTTTTGACCTCACACTCCAAATAATCAAACCTAACTGTAGTAAAGTTTTAAGGTTTAGTACAACAGAACACATCATGAGAAAGCAAGCAAGAAGAATAAAGTGCTGTGGAATATATGTAGAATAAGATTATTGCAGGATTTCTCAAAGGAAGTGGTGGATCAAATGAAAGTTCATAAGGAGGTAAAACGTACACTTTACAATGCAAGGATGACATTCTGGATAACATTCTCAACACTATTAAACACAGAACACAAAGGAAAATGAAATTATTCAGAAATCCAGTAGAGGTCAAAAAATATATCTGAGCAGTAGGAGTGGGAAAATAAGATTAGAAGAGAGAAGGATAAGAAGGGAGCAGAGGGAGGAGGTAAGGAATATGTGTATTTGTTACAAAGATGTAGGAATCTATAAAGAGTTAGATTGCTGCAACCTTCCATCATCCAGAGTTCAGATAAGCATATTATTATGAACCCTGACAACATTGCATTGTACAGGTCAGGCATAAATTCAGCTAAAATTGAATGAGATGTTACTAAATGCCACACAAAAAAAAACGTTGTTTTCCTCAGAAAAAAACTTACCTACCTAAAAGTTTACCCCTCACCTACGCAATGCTCATTTATGTCTTAATGTAATGATTCTTTGAATTGTTGTAGTACTAGATTTTCCCTAATACCAACTGTACAGCCTCCTCTTCTTCGAACATTTTCTGAGCAAAGCTAATTTTTGTATTGTGCAGTAAAGTTATGGAATGCTCTCCACATGTCATTGTTGAAGCATTTAAAATACATCGTCTTGTCAATTCTCAATGGTCTAGTCATAATACCTAATGTTTTATATATATATATATATATATATATATATATATATATATATATATATATATATATATATATATATATATATACAGTATATACTGTATATCATTTTTAGTTTCTCATAATTTTCAGGTCTTCCTTTAAATTCTGATGCACTTGCTATTCACGTGGTCAACAAATTTGAAATAAAAAATAAAATAAACATAAAAAAAGCAAAACCAAAGCCAAGAAACCCAAAAGACATCATCCAATACATCCATTACAGGAAATAGTAGGAGGGAACGGCATCACAAACCCAAAGCGGTAGTTGGCAGGGGAGGGTGACATACAGTGAGGTTGAGGAGGGTTAGTGTGTAAGGTACCAGGTCAATAAAGTGCGGCAAGAATAGCTGGAATAAACTACACTGTGCAAATGATGAAAGGAATGACAGTGACAGGGGTATAATAGCATTAGTTAAGTACCACTACCCCTGTCGCTGTCCGTGGAGTGGAGGAAAGGTTGAGGAAGGTTTAGGTGCTGTGTCTGGTTGAGCCGCTCCTGTGGTGGAGTGGCTAAGACACAAGCACCTGGAGTGGTAGATACTGGGGGACCAGGGTTTGGCTCCCCATCTCCCGATATTGTCATTTTTTGGAGGGAGCTCTGAAACAAAGTTTTCCCCTCTGGAGTTTCACCATATCCCTGAGGTCCACCCCCTCCCCGGAGTTGATTATAATAATTCTGGGGTGTGTAGGGTGCAAAGCCCCCCAGTCAAAGTCCCATTATTTACTATGATGTGTGCATATATTGTTACGGTCAATGTTTTTACCAATGTTATTTCAGAGCACGGCATTTTACTTGCGGCATTGTTTGCCGTGCTGTTTTTGTTTGTGGGGTGTTGACCCTGTGCCAGTGTGAAATGGATAGGGGGGCAGGAAAAACTGTTCAATTTGTCAACCATGGGTTTAAGCAAAACTTGGCACAGCTTTTGAAAAGAACAGAGCAAAAAATGATATTGTCAAACAACTACAAAGAAAATGGAACAAAAAGAACTGGATGAGAGAAACATTCAGTAGCCTTAATAAATATACTGTAACTTAAAAAGGGACTTGATTATATTAAAGGAATCAACTTTATACTGTATTACAAAGCAATTTCTAACAAAGGAAGATATATAATACTCTCCAGCTTGTTAGAAATTCAGCCTATTACAATCGTAGCAATATATGCCCCAAACAATATGGATCCAGAATTGTATTTGAACTAGAGTTAGAAATGTATGCATTTAGCAATGATTCAGTTATACTAATGAGATCCTTTAACACTTTATTGGATATGAATATGGACATATCTAAGGTACTAGCGTACTGTTCACATACATTGAAGGAAAAAATATAATTAAGAACATTCTGACTGATAAATACATGTAGAATAGCAAATCCAGACACAAATATACATGCAATTTGTTCTGTACCAACCAACACTTGGAGTACAACAGATTATGTGCCCTATATTCAGAGCCAGGAGCAATCACAGGGCAGCCATTTGTGCTGCATTTGCAATTTCATACAAATGACTCTGAGCGATATTCAAATGGTTAGTGCTCACTTATGGAGAAATGCTATCTCACTGAATATTGAGCCATATTGATGCAGTGCTAAGTATACCTGTGCTGCAGCAATGTGGATCAGGGTTGCATATGGACCACAGGAGATAGTGCTACCTAAAACGGGTTAGTACCAGGTCTGCTGTAGGCCAAATTCAGTTGGTACATGCAAATGAGCTTGTTACGCACTCTAGGTGCTAAGGGGCATCTGTATGCTCAGTATGGGCTCCTTTGCATGAGATGCAGCAGTCCCTTAGTGCCCTTTTCTCAGTAAAAAGTATTCTTTGGTGGCATAATAGTCCCCAACCCCCAATCATGTGATGTACAAGATTTATTTTGCCCTAGTCACCTAGAGGTTCCTCTACCTCCTGATCAACTGGTTTGCAGGATTCTATATGCCTTGGTTGTCTACTGGTTCCCCCCACTCCCAACTATATGCAGACCCCCTACCTGCCCATCCACTGAGCACCCCCTCACACACCCTCACCCCAGGTGCCAGTCTCTGAGACATTGGCAGCCAGTACATCCCTCCTCTCACCTCCCCAGCCAACCACTGTTTGGTCACAGAGAATGATCACAACAACCTGGGCTTGCAGTCTTGTAATATGGGTGGTCTGTGGAGGGGGGGAGCTTGGCTCAGGGATGGGCAGCTGTCGTAAGCTGCCCTGTCTTCAGGGGTTGGGGGTGGGCTTATCACCTGGATAACATGTGTTTTGTGGGGATTATTTACTGCCACCACAAACCTTTGAATATGCCGCTGCACCAGTATGCCTGAGGGGATCCCCTCATTTGTACAGGCACAGCAGCATGGTTAGTGTCTTGCTGCTGCTGGGTTTAGGAAGGGCTCCAGGGACCTCTGAATATGGCCCTGTCTGGAGCACTAGTGCAAATCCAGGCTAGCACTGGTTCTAACCATGCTCATGCCAGCACTGACCTTTGAATATGGGGCCCTACATCTTTCCATCACTTTTCTTCCCCCAAATGAAAGTGGAAATGGATCCTAAGATGATATCAGATCATTTAACAATTCATCGTGAAATTATAATAATAAACAGAATAACCTAAAAAATAGAAAAAATGTGATCTAATTCTTAAAGGTGCAATACTATTCTACTAAACAGTTTTGAAGTTGATAAAAACTAAATGAAACTTTAAAGGAATTAGCAGAAGAAGGAAGAATGAATGAAAAGCAAGTACAGTAATTGATATTTAGGACATTGGAAAGTGTTATATAAGGGTGTTATATGAAGGCACCAAGAGCAAAAAATTATAAAAGAATCAGAAATTCAAGATCTAAGAGGAAAATGGCAGCAGTAGAAGCAAAAGAGAACAATGGAGAAATAAATTAACAGTGAGGGTATATGGAAATGGAAAACTAACTGGAATATTTATTACATGAAGAGCAGGGATTGACTTTTAATTGGTTTAGAAATTAAACTTGTTGGTGAGATGAGAAAACTGGTGAGCTTCTAGCATCAAAATTAAAACAAATAGGAAACAAATCTGTAATAACAGTAACTGAAAATGAAAATGGGAAATGCATAAAAGACCAATTAGAAATAGCAAGGGAATTTCAAAACTCTTGCCAGAATTTATTTACAGTACAGTTGGGCTAAAGGACAAGGACATTTTAGAAGGATTTTTAAATATTTAAATGTAACTACATTAGATGACAGTGAGGCAGACTGATTAGGAAGGTACCTTCAACCACATGAAAGTATAAATATACCTAAAAGTAACTGTAAAGCTCCTGGACTATATGGTCTACCAATAGAATGGTATAAAATACATCTAAAAGAATTCGTGCCATTATCTTTCATAAAAAGTAAACTTCCTTCCTCCTTTCACTAGGCTTGTGGTATGCTTGATACTTAAGCAAGATAAAGACCACACTAATGCACAAAACTGTAGAACAATTTCATAGCTAAATTTAGACCACAACATTTTAACTAATATTTTAGCTGTACGGCTAGACAATGTATGACAAAAAATTAATTGCTGAAGATCAAGCGGGTTTTGTTAAGGAGAGAGATGCAGCCAGATGTAAAGTATAAGAGTAATACTCATAGCAGAATCTACAAGAATCTCAGACAATGCAACTGCAATTACTTTATCTCACTAGACACAGAAATGCCTTTGACAGAATGAAGTGGGATTACATGATCATGGCACTCTCAGAATACAATTTAGGGAAGAATATTGACTTGGTAAAACAATGTTGCAAAAATTCATCAGATGAAATTGGGGTTAGCAAAAATATTTTCAGAAATAATAATATTGTCTAGAGGACGCAGACAAAGTTGTCCATTGTCACCAGTCCTGTTCACACTAACCACAGAACCCCTTTTGGAAAACACTAGACAAGAACCATGGATTAATGGCTATAATAATGTGGAGATACAGGTGAAATTGTCACTGTTTTCAGATGATAATTTTCTACTTTTAACATTGCCAGAAAACAATGTCCACAAATACATTAAATAACTTGGGAGTACTCCACCCTGTCAGAGTATAAAGTCACCTAGGAGAAATTGGATGCCCTAGCTATATCTGCAAACTGTCAAAATCAAGACTTAGAAACAGTTTTCCAGCAGGTAATCACAACATCTGTGTAATTGGCTTCTAGTGGACCAACCCTGGCAAATCCCTGAGAATCAAAATTAACAGATTTTGGCTGCTCTGGACCAATAAAGGCCTCAACACAAATGACAGTGTTCTGGTGCTTTTATTTAAGTGCAATCCAGATGTTTTGCCCTTTTGGTATTATTGAGGGGACACTATGAGTTAAGAGAAAAAAATTAATTCTAATGAATTCTTTAAAATTAAAATAGATATTGTATTTCATGCTTTAATGTGCTTATACTAGTAAGTCATACCTGTTACACTAAATTCCTTATTGCATTATCATAATATTCATGTTTATTGTATGGTTTTTGGCTGCTAAAACAAAGTTACAGAAAAGACACACTTCTTATTAATCACATACTATATCTATAGATTTCTTTTGTATCTGTAAACATCAGCATAAACCTCCATGCTGCAATGAGAACTGTTCTTAACTGTGCAAATAAATATCTCAACACATATAACCCACCTACCCTGAACTCCTAGCTACATTCACCTTTCTCTCAGATTACAACATTTATTTCTATATAACATAACATAACTCTTAATAACACAATAATTCAAAAATAGCATGCTGGGTAGGTATACATTCTTATGTTAAATGGTGTGCAAATATTTAAAACTACCATATTTTATAAATGTATTCACTTTAGAACTTGTATGCATGCCAGCCCGGTGGCGCTGAGGGTTGAGGCACTGGATGCCACACCTTGCACTGCACCAGTGACCCAGGTTCCGGAGCAAGCCTGGGTCAGCTGGGGGGGCAGGAGCTGGATTGAGCAGCCGCTAGGCAGCTCACCTCTCCTGGAGAGGGTTTCAATTGCTCCTGCTGTAGGGCTGCCCCCAGGTGAAAGCCCAAGGATAGTGCAGATGGTGAGTGGCTAGAACTGGGAGGGTGCCATGGATTAATGCATGTGCATGCCTCCACATGCGCTCAAGTGACCAGGGCAAGGAAAGGGCAGAAAACTGGAAACATGGAGGTGGCAAGCTCCATGATGGCATGGCTGCACCTACACCAGCCTCCCCCAAATCTATATGTAAGTTTCCAGGGCAGGGGAGAAAGTCAACACTCCTCACCCTGGTCTTGCCATGGGGAGGCAACCCATAGGGGATTTCTGAGGGAAAGGACTGGGGCAGGGATGCCTGAGCCAAAGAATGAGCCCCTCCAGGGAAGGGGCCAGAGCTGTCTGCATCCCCCACAGAAGGAGGTGAAAAACACAATAAAAAAAAGAACATGTATGCACTTCAGAGAAAGAACTTTCATTGATTAATTTTAGCTTACCTTATTATTTTACCTCACTTGATGCTATACTTTATACTTAATGAATAAGTTATCAAGCATGCAGTTCATTTACTAAATTCTTTTTTGTAAGCTTTTTAGTGCTTTACTCATTAAAAATGTAATCACTCTGGTACCGAAGCATACACAGGGGAAACAAATGTAATAAAATCCTTGTCCATATTTACATTCATATGGTAATCTAGCATTACTTGAGAATTTACAGTAAAAAACATGTATTTAGAAAGTACGAGTCTAGGTTAGCTTTTATACGAATACTGTATGCTTGTAGATATTCACCTTAACTGGGATTTGTATAAATTGCTACAGCACTTAAGCTGACATAACAGGAATTTTTCTTCCACGAGACAGTGTCCTTCTCAGATTACACCCATATACAAGCATTTACATTTATGTCCTCTGTGCTAAGAAAATGCTTAATATGTAATAATGTTGAATTCTTTGGTAGCACTAACAATTTACTTTCATTGTTTTGTGCCAAATCCAGATGGTAAAAAAGTGACACCTCTTTTGCTAAATAAATCTCTAGAGTGTTTGCTCACTTATCAGACAGGTGGCCCAAAAGTGAGATGGAGGCAAAGTGGCAGCACAGAGTTTCAGGTGGCACGCCTTCTTGCACTTGCAGTATGGGGGTGTGCAGACACTGATGATGTCAGTAGACCTGAGCATGCTGGCATTCTCGTTAAGCAACAGCCCAGACAGTCCACAGGACTATACTCATGTCGTGAGTAGTCCCAGTTGTATTTGAGGGGTCAGCACATCAGAACAGCATGTATTACCAGATATCTTTCTTCCTCATATGTTCGAGTCTTTAATGCTCACAATTCTTGCACTTAGAAATGTGTGCCTATGTTGCTCCCATAAAATGTGCATCCTCAATCAAATTCACTGTTTACAAAGGGCCCTAAGCAAAAAGGCACAGTGGCCTGTACATGGTGCGTAACTGAGGTGTGTAGGGCTGTATGTGTCATGTATACAGTGGACAGTGACCACATGCACCATGGGCCTATGCACTGCATGCAGTGGAGAAAAGTGCGGCTGTGCACTGGCTGCCAGTCTGTAGCAAAAGGGGCATGGCAGTGGAAATTGACCCACAATGCGTATGCACTACTGTGCATATGGCTGCCAATTACCATGTAGCATGGCGCATACACTCCACTCACTAAACAATAGGAGGGCTGCCATAAGTACAGGTATGCAATCCCCCCCAAAGAATGACACAACAAGGTGTAGGTGCAGTCAAACCATATATTGTAGAATCACACCTAAAGCAAGGCAGCACAAAACTGTCAGAAGAGGTACAGTGTTAAGCTACACATGTCAAAGCATCATATGGAAAAGAAAATGTCTGTGGACACAGCCCGTGTGTTCACCATGGCATGTTGCACCAGCGCTGCTGGCACAACCTGTGCTTCTTGCCACATGCTGAAACAGTCCAATGGCATGCCCTTTGCCCTCCAGAGTGATGCCTGAGAATCTGCCACTGCTTGCCTGGTTCAGCTATATTGCCCAGTGCTACTGTACTCATTCAGGGGAATGGACACCATCACCGTACTGTAGTACACTGGCATCACCACATGCTCACGCTCCTTCAGTGGTTGGTGCAGTGGCTCAGGGTTGATGTCAACAATGTCATATCCCTCTCTTTGCAGTCATATGGCCTTGAGTGGCACAGGTGTGTCCTGTAGGGGAGGGAATACAGGCATGAGGCATCAGGGCATGCATGTCAAAACTATGCCCCAATGCACTCCTCTGCTTGCCTAACTCTGCCCTGCCCCCTTACAACCCCCTGCATGCCCTGCCTCCAGTGCCCACATGTACACCCCTGCATGCCATGCCCTGCTCTGCAATGCCCCCTTTTCTTCATGTCCTCACCATCCAGGTCTGTGCAACTGTAACTTACTATTGTAGGCTCCATGATGAATCACAGCATCTGAAACTCATCAACATAGTTGGCATCCATCTACTTGAGACCATCAGGCAGTCACATCACCCTCACATGTGTTCTTTCCCTCCTCTTCCATTAGACCATAAACTCATAGGGTCCCCTGTGCAGGAGGACCTCTGTAGGGCATCCTGGAAATGGCTACAACACAAGAACACAGATCATTAGTACCAGGTGCATAGTAACATCAAACATAGCATGCTACAGGGGTAATATAAAAAGATACATTCCCTTAATGGGTATACCACACTCTAGAGATGCCCAACCTTGTCCTCATATTGAAAGGGGGCAACCCATTTGAGGGAATTAGGGAGCTGAGCCCAGGTCATCATGATACCTCGCTACCTCACTGCACAAACACCTGTACCTGATTGCCTGCAGAGGGTGTAGCAATATATGAAGTGTACAGGATACATGCCCCATGCTACCTGCTACCTGGTGGGGTGTTGGTGCATAAGGGGTAGTATAGCAGCATTGGCTGTCTCTCAACTTGGGATGGGTCAGGTGAGGTGGGACATCATGAACAGGTGACCCATCATGGTCCTGGGGAGGAATGAAGATCCCATAACTGTTAATGCATACCTTGATGTGGGTTACAAATATCACTATGGAGATGGAGGAGACCCATCTATGCCCATGCGTCTTAAGGTCCCAGGAAGCACTCAAGGGCCTGTGTAACACCCACTGCCTGTAATGGTTTGGACTTGACCGGGGCATCACTGGCAACCTGTGTGACCTGATTGGGGACA
Organism: Neoceratodus forsteri; assembly: GCA_016271365.2. NCBI lineage: Eukaryota > Metazoa > Chordata > Ceratodontiformes > Ceratodontidae > Neoceratodus > Neoceratodus forsteri. The sequence goes on from CM028129.1 coordinate 880,407,233, forward strand.
GTATACACCCCACCACCCAGAGGTCCAGGGCTATGTCTGTGGAGACCAAGGTGATGTGTGATCTTGCTTACTATGCCACGGGCTCCTTTGAGCAGGCTACAGGTGACAAGACTGGTGTGAGCCAGACTTCTGTGTCTCATGACCTGGAGCAGTTGACCATGGCACTACAAGCACATGTAAAGGACTACATCCACCTCCCCACTGACTAGCTTGGCATATGGGCAGTGCCAGAGATTTTCTACAACTGGTATTTCTTCCTGAAGATTAAGTGCACCATGCTGGCATGACATGTCAGTGAGAACTAGAAGAACAGGAGAGGATTCAATTCCACAGCATGACATGCAGGTGGTCATGGATGAACAGGACATTGTCATGAATGTTAACTCATTCAGGCCTAGAGATGTCTGTAGGCGATGTCTAAAAGCATAGCCACTCAGGACAATAACGCCTGTAGACGTACTCAACTGACTTTCACTCAGGCCTAGAAACGTCTGAGGAAGTCAGCAGTTTTTACCTAACTATTAAACAAACCAAATTGCTTAGAATTGAATGCATAGCACTGTTAGAAAGGTTATTTTGCTGTGAACAATTTTGCTGCAGATACTTCGTGTCTATCATGTATACTTTAGGAGTTATTCATATTTGTTTAAGGTATGGTGTGCATGGCTAACATTTGTCTGTCAAGCCTCACCCAAGCACCTTGAATAAATCTGAAAAAAAAACAGTTGTATTTCAGCTTCTATAAAATAAAAACTAAATGGATTACAATTGATTGCATAGCACCATTAGACGGGTTATTTTGTGCTGAACAATTTTGCCACTGATACTTTGTGTCTACCACATATACTTTAGGAGTTATGTGCATTTGTTTAAGGGTTGGTGTGCATGGCTGACATTTGTCTCTCATGCGTCACCTAATTACCTTGAAAAAAATCAGAAAAAAATCAGTTGTTTGGTATTTCAGCTAGTATAAAATAAAAACTAAATTGATTACAACTGATTGCATAGCACCATTGGAAAGATAACATGCTGAACAACTCTGCCACTGATACTTTGTGTGTAGCACTTACGGTTCAAGAGGTAGCCACATTTGTTTGTGGCATGCTGATTATGGCTTGATTTTGCTTAGAAAGGCCCAGGATGCAGTGCTAAGAGTATACAGGGCACAAGTGGTGGAAGTCTCAAAGAGCTCTTATGGCGTTAATGAGTTAAGGCCAAGTAGCCTGGCTTCACTAATGAAGCCTTTATCTTCCAGCAGTCATAGCAGAGGATAGTACTGGCCACCAGTGGAGAAAGGTCAGGGTGGCTGCTAGATATATCACACCAGCCATGTGGGTATGGGGCATGCCATGCTGTTCACCTGTGCATAGTGGCACACTTCTTTCATGTATCCCACACACGTGATAGTGGGTACCCCCTGAGGCCTTACCTGATGACACCATTCCTGGCCCCTGTGGGGGGGGGGGCAGAGCAGAGGTACAGTTATGCTCACCTGAGGGCACAGAATGAGGTGGAGCATATCTTTGGGCAAAGGAAGATGCAGTTCTGATGCATGGACAAGATGGGTGGCATGATGATGCTTGCACTCAAGAAAATGTGCTTTGTCTTCTTCATGTGCTGCATGCTGCACAGTGTCACCATAAGGAAAAGATTGCTATTACCTGAAGACCTAGAAGTCCAGACAGACCTGTGCAAATCAGTGCAGGTGGGAAGTGCTACCGATGGGCTGCAAGCCCCAAACAAACCAAAACCAGATCCAAGAAACTATGCACACTAGAGAACAACAACTAAAATGCAAAAAAGCACAGAGACAGGACTACGGTACTGCTTGAAAGAAGCTCCATTGAGCAATGTGCTGGGGCACCTAGCCAGTGATATTGTGTTCCTGTTTCTGTGCTATTTGATTCCAATAAACCTTCAATTGTTTGACAAAGTATTCCACCTGCTAGAGTCTGTGTATCTTACTAATAGTAGATGCCATTTTGGTTGTTCTCAAGTGTGCACTGTTTCTTCAATCTAATTACCTGAGGACCTACCTGACAATGGTAACCCCTAGGGCCGGGGGGGGAATGGTAGGAGCCAGATGCGGGCACACAGCCAGGACAACACTAGGCAAGAGGGAGACTTGGCATCAGCTGGTGCATGGCTTAATCCAGACCAGGCCTGTAGGGAGGTGTAAATGTGCATGCCCAAGAACCACGGTGCACAGTGATGAGTGCCCATGTGTGCTGTATACCCGTGGGTGTGTGTTCTTGCAAGTGGGGCCCTAAGAGGCATGGCGACCATATCGCTGGGTAGAGGACCATGTGTTGTGGGTCTTTGCAATCATCTTATCACCCCCCAGTGGATGGTCAAGCTATCCTATGCATGCTGAACTGGCCCTGGTCCCCATGCACAAATGGGCCAGGTGGTGGCCCAAGGATGTGGGCCCTGTAGAAGGGTTGGGATCATCCCCGATGCCTCAGGGAGCTGTAGTGCCTCAGGCCTGCAACTTGCATGGGGCAGTGTGAGGCAAGGCAGTCTGTGCAGGGTCTGACTGCCACCCCTACTGGCCTATGTTGCTAGATGCCTTAGCACACACACTTGAGCAAATCACCAGCCCTCCTGAACTCAGTGTGGAGCCCCTGCACCTCCACTGTCAGGGCACAGGTGATGACCTGCATCCATCTAGGAGAGGAACTGCAGTTCTCAGTGAACATTTTTAATGTTACTTTTATGAATATTTAAACTAGCTGAGAAATGGCAACAAAAGTGATGCAGAGGATGTACCAAATGTCCTATGAGGAGAGACAGAGGGATCTAAACATGTACACTCTGGTAGAGAGGAGGAAGATATAGACTTTTAAATACCTCACGGTGGTGAATAAGGTACAGGAAGGGAGCATTTTTCTGAACAGAAGAAGAATCAGCATTTATATAGTGCTTTTCATACACAGTATCCCAAAGCGCTTTACAAGCAATGCTAGACTGGTAGTGAAGTGACTGAATGTGTGGTGGCAGCCATATCACACATCATCACCCACACACAGCTTGGATAATTGCATGAACCAGTTTATGGGAAGGGGAATGTTGGCCAGGACACCGGGAATGTTCCCTGCTCTTTACAAAGAGTACCCTGGGTTCTTTTACTTCCACCTGGACACCCACCAGGACAACACCAGGATGGGCAGAAGGGACCTCGGTTTAATGTCTCATCCGAAGGACGGCACACTCCAGCAGTACAGCACCCCCCAATACTGCACTTGGATGCCAGCGATTTTTAGGTACAAGTCCATCCCGGTGTGGGACGAGAACCCACGACCTTCTGGTCCAGAGGCAGATGTGCTACCAACTGAGCCACGCTGACAACAGAAGGAGTACAATAACTAGAGGGTATGCAATGAAGCTGGAGGGGGAAGTTTAGGAAGGATGTGAGGAAATATTTCTTCACTGAGGGGATGGTGCATGCCTGAAACAATCATCCAGCGGGGTTGGTGGGGGCAAAACAGGTGGTGGGCTTCAAGCATGCATGTGATAGGTATAAAGGAAAACTGGTATTAAAGCAGGGAGGAAGAGGTGGCAGGAGACCAGGTAGGGTCTGCAGTAGAAGAATAGGCAGGGAAAAGAGGGACAGATTAGGTGGGCCAAGTGGTCCTTATCTGCCAGCAAATTCTATGTTTCTATGCTTATACTGTGGCTCCAGAGAATGACTGGGAGCCCTGTGATCTGACTGGCTAGCGAGCCCTTCTGCACAATACTGTCATTCTCCCCTTCCTCCTGCTGGTCTCTCCCTGCACTGACATTATTGGAATTTGTAGGAGACAACATATGGTTAGTGGTTGGCTCAGTGACTGTGATAGTTGGTGCAGTGCACCATTGGGCTACTCACCATCATGTGTAGGCAGGGTAGTGTCTTGGTTGGCAGTGTCCAGTAGGTCAGCCATGTTGATGTCTGTCCCCACAACCATGTTGTTCTTCTCCAGAAATGACACAGACAGGTCACTGCAGGGGTAGAGGGGATGCCAGGGTCATTGTTACTGCCAGCCACTCTAGTGTGCACTGTGCAACATGTGTAGGGCTGTGGTCCCTCACCTGGCATAGTGTCTAGGCCTTCCTCCTCACAGTCCACTGTCACCTGGCAGATGGTGTCTGCCAACATGTCTTCCACCAGTGTGAGCTCAGGTGGGGCAGGGAGGTCCCCACTAGTCACATTCCTGGACTGCTTTCCACCCATTAACTACTTCTAGCCAGCCATCCTCAGATCCTGCCATTTATGTTTAATGCCTTAATGAACCTGGGCACAAGCCCTGCCACATTAATACAGGTCTGGATGACCTCCCATATGTGAACCTTAAAGTGTGGCATATCAAGAAATGATACCTGTTTGTACAGGGGGAATGTTTGTTCCATATCTAAGAGACAGCGGTTCTCACCTGCCTGATCATGAAGTACCTTGCATGGCAGCAGCTGGCACTGCCAATGTGTACATTGCCACCAGTGTGTGGGTGCTGTGGTCTACTATGGTGTCTGCTTCATCCTGCACGCCTGCTGGCCATGGCAGCGATCTACCCCCAATTGCCACTGCACAGGTTGAGGGTGCCATGCTCAGGTGTAAGTGTCCCTGCCCACTCCTCCGTCCTGCTCCCTGGCTCTGCACACTTCACCTGGACCCTGTTCCCACCTTGGTACAACACATTGTTCCTTCCCTACCATCCAGCTGCTGCCCATTTCAGCATCTGCTTCTGCTAGTCTCCGTGTTGCCAGCATTCACCATGCCTGCATAGTAGATGTGTGCCCATGGCCACAGTTGTTCATTTATGCTGGAGTCATGGGGCATTCCTGGCTTGGTATTGCCTGCCCATCCCTCTCTGCACACACCAAAGTGATTAATTAAGTTTCTAGTATGTACTCCAGTGGCCACCTCCCTCTCCATAGTGCAAGCCATGATGGGCTGTGCATGTCCAACCTGTGTAGTTGCATGCCTCCTTTACACGGTTCAGCTGCACCTAATGGACCAATTAGTGCACAGAACCCAATAAGTGTCTTTCACTTGCATACATAAAATAAGATATTTTATCACATAATTAATATTTTAGTAGCATTTACAAAAAATGTGATTGCTACGAGGCTGCTATACAGCCAGTTTTAGTCTGGGCATGTTCTACCGCCCATTTTATATATGTATTGCATTACTAATCATAGCGTGTTAACATGATTTTTAATACAGAAAACACTGCAGGATGAGTAGTGTCAGCAATCCATGCCCACACCTAGATCAATACACAAAGACTTGATTACATGACTTTTGTAAAACAATCATTTACATTTGTTAATATAAAGACAGAAATAGTTACAAAATCAGAAAAATAACAGAAAAAATATAATAAAATAATCACAGTCAGTACATTATATCATGTATATTCAGCAAGACCTAGTATCTGTTAGCAATTAATACAATTTTCCATACACCAGGGAGAGTGAAGTTACAGAAGTGCCCCATTAAGGATAAGGGACAAAGTTGGCTATCGAAATAACAGATTCATCCATGAGTCCAATGGAATCTTACCAACAGGCTGGCTAGATGGTTTCTTTGTTAACGCCTCACTTGCCTCTAAGGTTACCCAGCTGGTACATCCACCATATTTCCACCCTTTTGATCATTTTTTTATGATTCCCTGCATGTACTGGTACTCCTATGTGGCCTCTCTCCTTAAAATAAGATGCCATACTTGAGGCTTTGTTCCATCTGTGGATCATACTGTTGTGCTCTGTGATCCTTTCTTTTAAGTTCTCATATTGTTTTACCCACACATAGCATGTCACAGGGACATTGAATGGCATATGCTATTCCTGTGGTCTGGCATGTAATACGGGACCTAATCCGATATACCCTCCCATTATCTGGGTGTCTGAATTCCTCCTTTCTACTTGTGTGTCCACAGACTGAACTATGGCTGCAGGGGTGCATCCCATGCCTGTGAGGACCCGGCAGTAATTGCCCTGTCTGTGGGAGTGACCTGTTATAATCAGTGTGCATGAGTTTTGATTTCAAATTCTCTGCCCTCCTGGATGTAACTATTGTTTTTCAGCAAAAATATCAGCCACAGATGGATGGATGCTCCTGGATGAACTTCCCAGTACTTGTTGATGACCTCGCTAATTTGCTGTATCTCTTTAGAGTGAGTGGTTGCAAACATTATACAGTAATGGTGTACTTCATTAGGATGCTTTATAACCAATGTCTGCTCTCTAGGTAACACATCAGGTCATTCTGCCACTGCCTGTAATATTCTACGCTTGCAGCCTCAGGCTTGAAATCTCTGCAGCATTATGTTTTGTCTCAACCTGGTAATTTCTGTTTTGGCTCCAATTTCTTTTTGCACAAATAAGCTGCAAATGAGATATACTTTCCACCAAGTTGACTGGATGGAAACTGGTGCATGCAAAACAGTGTTGTGGTCAGCTGGCTTGTAATAAAGTGTACTGTACTACGCAGTTGGATATTCCTAACCATAACCTTGATATCAAGAAAACTCATCTCCTCCTGACTACAATTCACACTAAACTGAAGATGAGGGTTCCATGTATTCAGAAATTGTATGAATGTGTCCAAATGTTGCTGACCTGAGTCCCAAAAGGAAAAAAAAAATATCCTCAATATAGTGCCTCTAGAAATGTATATTGTGAAACAAAGGATTTTTATTGAGGTTCATCACATGTTCTTATTTACAATTATTCGTATATAAATTTGCATGTCTGGGAGCCATCAAACTGCTCATGGAAGTGCCCTTCTTCTGGCCATAAAATCAATTTTTGATTTTAAAATTGTTGTTATTCAGAAATATTGATGCCATCTACTGTAAGAGGTGAGTTGGTGTGAGGGTGCCTGCCAGTCTAGAGTCCAGTATGATACCCATAGCATGAATACCTTCATCATGAGGAATAGAGATATAACGGTCTTTAATGAGGGACTCCAGTCAAATTTCAGGTGTCAATAAATTCAGAATTTGGATCAGATAGCCCCAATCAACCTCATGCCAAAAATAAGATCTCTAAGTTACTTTGTTTAAAAGCTACAAGTCATTTTACAACCCTAGATTCACTGCCTGTTCAAAAAAAGCCAAAGTTTAAAGATCATAGGTAATGGTTTCCACAAGTAAAACAGGCAGCACCATTCAATAAACATTGCATAAAAACTATGTGTGTTTCAGGTTTTGTAACAAACAAATTCATATATACAGTAGGTGGGATATTCAGAAGGGCTGCGCATGGGGCAACACAGTTGCCCCATGTGCAACCCACTGATGCACCCCGTGCGATATTCAAAAGGGGAAAATGACTGCTAATAAATCCCAATGTGCTGAGTCAAGATTGCACGTATGCTGCACAAGTTAGGGGGGTGTGCCCATGCATGCTCCGCACATCCTGATATTCAGCCTGGATGTGCTGAGCCCATGCAGGCACAACCCCTACTTGCAGCTGCACAGTTGAGGCAAGAAAAAAAGGAGCAACAGCTGGCCACCTCAAGTGAGCTGCCGCATTGCAGGGTGTGCATCACGCAGCTGTCATTGTGGTGGCCACCCGAGCTCCGTGGGCACTCTGTAGTGCCCCTTCCCCATGCCCGATCAAGGACATATGTATTACAGTAACATGTCCAATATCCCTGGTGGGTCCAGTGCATCACAGTTTGAATCGCTGGCTTTAGTAGTTAAATAACTTGGTCCAATATCCTGGTGGTCCAGTGGTACCCCCTCCCCACCCGCCCACTGAGCCCCACCACCCTACTCCCCAGTCAGCGACAGGCGGCAGCTCCTCACCCACAAGCCATCCCACTGCTCACCCACTGACTGCACATAGTAGGCTATACACTCTGGCACATAGTGTGGGCTATAGACATGTACCCATACCATACAGTCCAGAAATGTGAATGATCCATTCAAATTTCTGACTGTAGTAGTGGTATGGCTGCATGCCCATTGGCCCACGCCAGGATCAATGGGCTGACAGCCCTACTGTACACAGTCAGTTGGCGGGTGGCAGGGCAGCTTGTGGGTGGGGAGCTGCCACCCACCGCTGACTGGGGGGAGCGGGGTGGTGGGGCTCAGTAGGCAGGTGGGGAGGGGGGTACCGCTGGACCACCAGGGATATTGGACAAGTTATTTTATTACTAAAGCCCACAATCGGGCTGGACACGGTCCACTGGACCACCAGGGATATTGGACAAGTTATTTTATAACTAAAGCCTGCAATTGGGCTGGGTTCAGTCCACTGGACCACCAGGGATATAGGACAATTCATTATGATACTAATGCCTGCGATCGGGCAGTGGGGCACTTTGCCACTTGTGCAGGGGGCATCGATCCCCGGTGGCTGCAGCCTGGCAGGGAGCCAGGTGCAAGTCGCTGGGGATCGGCATATCTGCATGCAAATGGGGCCATAATGACATGCAAATGGCCCCATTTGCACCTTGCAGGCATTATTGCCCCATTTGCATGTGCACTTTTGAATGTCGCGGTTGATGCGCCTAGTGCAACACCACTTGTGCTAGCACATCCCCCTGCCCCTCCCTGTCCACTTGTGGTGGTGCAGTGCTACTGTGCCATGCACAATGTGGGTGGCCACAGCGTGATATTCAATGGTGCTGAGCAATGGCACAGCACCATTGAATATCACCCTGTCAGTGCCCTGGCACATCTCGTTTGCACTGCACCCAGGCTTACATCACAGCCTGGTGCAGTCTGAATATCCCACCCAGTATATATATTTATTGCCTTTTGGTTGTGGTCATTTTCTCCAGGGTTGCCAGATGTTGAGCCATAGCACACTACTGTGAGGTTTGCAGACTAATAACTTTCTGGCATTTTGAAAGGCTGAGATCATTCACACTTGTCATTCAGTTGAGGTGATTTCTCAGGATGGCACTTTAAAACAATTATCCCATCTACCTGTAAATGGTGGTGGGAGAGGTAATGCTGTTTTGAAACCTTAGTTTCTATGCAGTAGCGTGCCCAGTGTTTTCTCCCTGGCAGGCTGTTACTTGACCTACATTCAGTCTCATCTATTTTTTACTCCACATTAAAATGATCATTTTACCAGGGCTAACACTTCCATCCCTAGTAGGAATTATCAAAGATAAGGTCCCAATTAAAACTTATTGCAAAGCATACACTGATAAACAGCAATTAATTTACCGACATTACAATACTAGTAGCAATACAATTTCTTAACAGACACGGTAGAGTAGTACCCCAAATGACATTAGCAGCCTGGAGGCATGCTGAATCATCCTCTAGCAGCTCTGGAGAAATGGACCATACCAAAATGGCACAGAAAATACAAATTTGTCAACATTGCTACAAAACCTGAACACACATCACTTTTATAGCAATGTTTATTGAATGGTGCTGTTTTACTTGTGAAAATCATTGCACATGATCTTCCAACTTTGGAAAACTAGGTCCTATAAGCCTGCTGACAGGGAGGACTAGACAGTGAGCTCAGGTTATGGCATCATCAGTAGCTCTTCACTGAAACTGGCTTTTTTGAACATGTAGTGAAATCAGAGTTACAAAATAGCCCATAATTTTAAAATAGTTATATAGAAACCTAACTTTTGGAATGAGATTTATTGGGGATATGCTAAGTCTAATTTTGAAATGTAGCACTTTTGACCAGATTCCCTCTTTCACATCAATCATAACTAAAAAAGGCCTGGTAAGATAACTGATTAATTGTACTCCAAAATGAGTGTGAGGGAATGTGTGGTGTCCCCGGGGTATATTGGAAGGTGTTTTATGAGGGGCTAAAGATGTATATTCACATATGAAGAGAGCTGCTCCAACACTGAGTCAATTCTGAAATTATGGGCTTACCAGGGGGTCGCAGACTATTCTTATAGACATTGTGAATCAAATAAAATAGGGGTACTTAAGGGTGCTTTTTAATCAGCACCTCAACCTCCTGCTCCTTCAACCATCTAAGAGACACCATTTCCTCAATAAATTCTTTAAGCTGTTTGGAACTTAGCTGTGGAGTCAGAATCCAAAAACTGTAATTTTCATTAGCTTTCTTTAGCTCTTGACACGTCACTTGGTACTGGTCTATGCGCTGTGTCACTATACCCCCTCCTTTATCCACTGGCTCTATAACAATTCCTTCATCTTTTTCTAGCAATTCAAACACCTGTCACTATGCTGTTTTTAAACTATATGATTTGTTATGGGTTTGTTTTCTTATATACTGCAGACTTTTTTCCTCTAGTTCAATATATCTTTCAGAGGCACGATTCTTGCCAGCTGGTGGCATAAAGGAGGAACATATGCTACAGTAGATAATTGCTTAATTTGTTGCTTATAAGGGTCCTTTTTATGTTCACCTGCAAAGGTGCCTCTCAGTCTAAGATTTCAATAAAAGCATTGCAAATTACAGTCTAACTCAAAATCATCTAATTGTCTACATGGTGAAACAAAAGCTCTGGGGTCAACACCTTATTCTCTTTCTAAAGTGTTTATGTTTTTATATTTCTTAGTACAATTAGCTATTGATGGGTACTTCCTTAAGGCATATATTTTTACATAATTACATCATACAAAAAAAAATCAATTAATAAAAAAATTATAAAACATGACAGACCAAGTCATTAAAGTAAGCTGGAAGAAGGCAAACCAAGTATATTGATCAGTGCTAGTATAAAAATTCAAGTTTTTAACAGCAGGCAAAAGATGAAATTCATAGAAAACATTCTCTGTACATGAAACTAATTTCTCATAGTACAACCTACTGTAATAATAAGATACTTATTAAATAAGAAAGTATTATTTTTATTGGCCCTCCAACCTTGTCAGCTCACCTACTATGCTAAACAATAGGGTATTCGGAAAGTACAATTTAATATTGAAGAATATAATGTCAAGTTCTCATAAAAAGAAACAGTCATAGATATAAACATTTGGATTACATTTAGACAACAATTACTGAGTTTATAGGTATAACCCATTGTTATTTGCATTTCCAATTAAAGCCAAACAAAATTTAATAATTGATAGCCAACAAATCATACCAGGGTTGGGTGTACAATGCAACAATAGGAGTATTTACAAATTAAGCAGAAAGTTTATATACATAATTATTGAACATTTAGCCCACAAATTCCACTTTTAGAGTTGAGAGACACATTTACTCAGCTATCTGTATGAAGATTCTCTTCAAAAAGATTACAGACCAATCAGGGTACTGTACTAACAAATTTGATGGTTGTCCAGAATTCTGTGGAACTTCAGTGGTGACTGTTGCATCATTTTCAACTGGTCAAGGTATATTTGTCTCACTTTCTTTAGAGGATATGAACTCCTGAAGATATTTTTTTGCTAGGGGGATCACCTCCAGAAGGAGGGAAGTGATACTCCCACTGTATAACTGCTTGGGAAGGCCACACCTTGAGTATTGCGTGCAGTTTTGGAGGCCACATTTAAAGAGGGACATTGAACTCCTGGAGAGGATCCAGAGGAGGGCAACCAAAATGATTTGAGGCTTGGGGGATAGGACCTTGTTCTGCCAATTCAAACCAAGCAGCTATTTACTCATTCACACTCACATACACACAATAACAATACAATAAGTACAGCAAGCCAAAGCTTTATTATAACAAAATATAATACAAAAGGTTATACATCACCGATTCAATAAAGCATCATCCAAGCCCTCTTCCAATGGCTGGGAAGCCCCCTTGTCAGCCTGGCTAGGAGTCTCTCGAACCGGGAACTGGCCCCACAGCGATGCGTCCACCCTGCAGGACAGGCTTCTAACCAGGCATCTGGAAAGTCACATTTTATATCTTATTCTATGCTAAAAATAACCGTGCAGCCCTCATAGTGTTGTTTTCCCACATTCTAGAAGCTGGCCGGGCTCCCAGGATGTTACGAATTCACACGATAAGGACTGCTCAGAATTCCCTACACCTGCTAGGTCACTGTGCTCCAAACACTGGCCGGGTGCCTAGAACACTATGAGCTAAGCAGAAGTTTAAACAAAATTACAAAAACAGGTTGCCTGATAATATGCGACCTTCAAGTCAGCAGAATACACTGTCTGAAGCAAAACATAATAATGAGGCTATCTAAAGAGCAAAACACCAATTAAATGAAGCAGCATGTAAAATGGAGTCACATAATACAAAATGGAGTCACATAATACAAAATGGAGTCACAATAATCAACATATTATACTATCACTACATTCGGTCCTTTGATTATTGTGAATACGATTTGTATGATATTGGTACCATAGCAAAATTACTACAAATATAACATGATAAGTAACAAGTCCAAATAAGCAAGATAATTGTCACTACAACAATGATTATGATAGGATGTATCAGAATATTTAACACTTTTGTAGCTGATGGAGACCATCCTGTAAAAATATCCCACCAATAATGAGTAGTCTCTTGTTGAATCTTGGAACTTAAATCAATCATTTTATTTTTAACTATCGTAGTTTGCACCTGACTTTGCACTAATGATTTATTTTTATTGCCAAATGAGCTGCATTACATCTGTTTCTGAATTATCTGTTTAATTTTATTTAACGAGATATTCAATCAAGATTGATCTAAAATATTGGGCTGCCAATACAAAATAAGCTTCTGCTCATTATCAGGGATCTGTGCATTTTACTGTGGTGGATGACATTACAATCCAATGATTACTAGGAATCCATGATTTGAACACGGTCCTCCACACATATTCATTATTACTCATTAAATCACTCTGGGCCTTATTTCTTTGCATTATAGAATACATATGTCGCATTGTGCATTCTGTCCAATCAATAAATCACGAAATATTTTCTGCTACTCCCATTCTCCATACCTGTGAAGCATTAAATAACTGCAAGAACTCAAAATCATAATTCAAAGTTAATCTTTGGGGTAAGAAAACAGTTGGCATCCATTGAGCTTGTAAGTTAATTAAGCTAAATACATCAATTCCTACTGCCTGAAGCCTGTTAGTCAGTGTTTCTATATCCACACTATTTAAAATTCTATGCCTGCCCCTGCTCCACCTAATAGCGTATCATACCAAGCTCTTTTATATTTGCATTTTCTACTAAACATAAACGTTATGTTAAAATGGATTACATTTTTCTGATATCACTGCGCTACTGATGTACATGTGGATGGAACCTTAACTATACTATCATTGCTAATTACAGGATGATTTTTCAACACTGTAATGTGATCTGCCCAAGTAGTTCTATTAGTTATTGCAGTAGCATTCATGCAGAATAACGTGTCTATATCAATCAAAGTAATACTTGCATTGAAAATGTCTGTTTGATTCATACAGCAATCAAGTCTATGTTGTACAGTCACCATGCAACTATTCGGTAAGTTGCAGCATTTAATAGCAGTCTTATTCTGCAAAGAGATTTCATCTGTTTCGTAGGCATATTGTCCTGGGCCACCAGTTGTCATCCAGAGATTGACCCCTGGTGAAAATGTCATGTTCAGTACCACACACTTCTGTCCGGATGGGCAGCTAAAGTTCCCCTGGGTTCTATCTTTGGTATCATTTTTCCAACTCCAGGTTCCTTTACAACCAGTGTCATTACCCATAAGACACACCAGCATTCTTTTTAAAATCCATTGCTGGACCTAGAAAGACACAAATTTCATTATTCTCGAAGATAACATTTATGTGCAGGCACATATTCCCATTTTCCTTTCCCTGAGTTGAGTAAGCCTGCACTTGCAAATTAGGAGTTATCATTCGCATTAAGGGGGTCTCAGCTTCTCCAATTGGTCTATTATTTAAAATCTGTAATACTTCATGCAAATTCTCTTTCCATTTTTGTAGGCTCCCCCCCCCCATTTGTCCTTTCACAATATGAGGGATTGGTCTTTGTTGCCCATGTTGGCATATAGGACACTGAGCAATAACAGTTTTAACTAAATCCAATGTTAGGGGTACACCCTACTATATGCCCACCTGTAAGTGGCTTTCTCCCAAATGTCCACATTTTTGATGTGCCCATTTTGCCAGCCCTGATAACTGCTGACTTTGAGTTTCTTCAATATCCACTGGAAGAATCTTAGCTTTTCATCTGCAATAGAATTATACCATCGTTCTAGTGTATCTGAAGCACAATGAGCATCAACATGAAATACAGTGGTCTGAGTATTTTGCACCATAGTCCATATTTCCTGCCACAGTTCTTTTCCCCATATTTCTTTCGAATAAATTTTCCACTCATCCTTAGCCCAGTGGGCAGCCAGGTTGTTAAACCATTGGCTCAGACCATGAATCAGTATAAATATGACATGTACCTTGCAACCTTTGTGGGTATTACACTGGAAGGGAGGAAGGGTAGCTTACCCCCTCCCTCCAAGCTCCTACTGGTGGAAGGCACAGCTCGAGGTGCAAGAGACAGCTCGAATACTGTAGCAATAAAAAGGTTAGCTGTGAAACACAGACAAACAACAACAACAAACACACATCAGTTTAAAAATAAAACAAGATTATTTCCATAGGATAAAAGAAGCCAAGCGTCCCTGGGTTCCCTTATCCTAAGCATGACAAAATGTCCAGATTGATGGTAATACCGTACGTAAATAAAATAGACAGACATAAAACAACTTTGAATAAAAAAAATTCAGACTTACCCGGTGCCAAGGTATTTTTCTTCTTCTTTTCCGATACACTAGTCTAAGTAAGAAAACTGACTGCAGGACCTGCATGATAATTTCCAAACGCTGCAGCTATTAACTCTTTCAAAGGTTTTAACCCTTTCAAAGGTTTCCTTTTGGCCATTTTAGTAACCTGCCAAACCAAGTCTTTTTCCAGAGCTCTGGTTTGCAGTTTAAAAACAAAACAAACAAAAATCTCTAACAGTACTAGGTTGAGATCCATCTGGTAGAGGTCCCCAGTACTTGGGTTTAGGATCAAATGTTTCAGCCTCTATAGGAGGCAAGGGAACTTGAAATTGATACAGAAAAACTTGAAACTACACAGATAGGCAACATGGGGGATTTCAAATCATCCGTCTGTAGTCACCTACTGATGCGTACATCCACAGTAGTTTATTTTTCTTTTCTAGATGTTGCTTATCTAACTTTACTTAACCAGCCGCTGATTTTCTCCTAAAGCAGCCTGAACTGTGAAAGCCATCATTGGCTCTAACAGTATATACTTGCAACAACACAAATTACAAGTACAAGGGGCAGTTGCCCTTGCTTGTTTGAGCCTTAATACACCTTTAAAAAAAAGAACTCATCCTTTTTCCTAAAAATAGACATTTTATTTTCGAATCCTGCCGACTACGCCAAAAATGTTCTGCCAACTCAAACCAAGCAGCTATTTACTCACTCACACTCACATACACACAATAACAATACAATAAGTACAGCAAGCCAAAGCTTTATTATAAAAAATATAATACAAAAGGTTATACATCACCGATTCAATAAGCATCATCCAAGCCCTCTTCCAATGGCTGGGAAGCCCCCTTGTCAGCCTGGCTAGAGTCTCTGAACTGAACTGGCCCCACAGCGATAGCGTCCACCCTGCAGGACAGGCTTCTAACCAGGCATCTGGAAAGTCCCATTTTATATCTTATTCTATGCTAAAATAACCGTGCAGCCCTCATAGTGTTGTTTTCCCACATTCTAGAAGCTGGCGGGCTCCAGGATGAAAATGAATTCACACGATAAGGACTGCTCAGAATTTCTACACCTGCTAGGTCACTGTGCTCCAAACACTGGCCAGGTGCCTAGAACACTATGAGCTAAGCAGAAGTTTAAACAAAATTACAAAAACAGGTTGCCTGATAATATGCGACCTTCAAGTCAGCAGAATACACTGTCTGAAGCAAAACATAATAATGAGGCTATCTAAAGAGCAAAACACCAATTAAATGAAGCAGCATGTAAAATGGAGTCACATAATACAAAATGGAGTCACATAATACAAAATGGAGTCAGAATAATCAACATATTATACTATCACTACAGACCTATGGGGAGAGGCTCGAAGAGCTAAATATGTACACATTGGAAGAGAGAAGGGACTGGGGGAACATGATAGAGGTCTTCAGGTACATGAAGGGGTAAATAGGGGAGTAGCAGTCAGGGTGCAATGCAGGAAGGAGGGGCAACTAGAGGACATGGGTGGAAACTGGAAGGGGGAGGTTCAGGGGAGAAAGGAGGAGGTGTTACTTCACTGAAAGGGTGGTGGAGCCATGGAATGCACTGTCCAGGGGACTAGTGGAGGCAGAGATGGTGGAGGGGTTCAAGAGGGGGTGGGACAGGTACAGGGGAAGGGTTCTGAAAGCAAAAACAAGTGCAGCAAGAATATCCGGGACTGGGAAGGGAAAAGCCAGAGAAGGAGAGGGGGGCAGCAAGGTCAACTCCCAGGGTGGAGGCTGACCAAACAAGCAGACACGAAAGACTGTTAGGCCTAATCTGCTGGCATTTTAGTATGTTAGCATGTTAAACTGTCACCTGCAGGCCTGTGTTTAATGACTCACATTAGGGTAGATGTAGACTTTGGAATTTTTGAATGGACCAGTCGTCTATATCACTCATCTAATTTATGGGTGGTCTGGCAATAATAACTTTAGTTTTTAGTTATTAATTTTGAAGAAGGAACGAGAGGACCAGAAAATGGATAATTATGGGGGAGGGGGGCAGAAGAAGAGCACATTGATACGCCCAAAAAGGAAGGATTTTGTAAATTGGGAAGATAGAAATAATTTACAAAAAGGATTTTAACTCAAAGTGTTCATTAAGTCCACCTGGATTCACTGTGTTCAGTTTAAAAATCTAGTAGCTCTGTCTTTGCCCCCCTCATTCCCATCTTAAAAACTAATAACTAAAAACTAACATTATTCCCACCATCCTCCATGAATTAGAATATAGATTTTTTTTTCTGAATACAATGATGTCTGAGTTATTGCTTACTTAGAACTTATGAGAGAATAATTTCTTGTTAATCAGGTTTGTAATTGTATTTCTCATGTTTATGTTTGTTTGTCCCCTCTAGATCTGGAGGTCCATACATTTTTTTATCTCACTTCTCTGCAATGGCACCCAGAATACACTGCTCTTGTGAATCCTCAGGAATTTCTGGACAAGAAAGCAGGCTGATCAAGTGACAGCTAAATCCTTGGAATTACTGCCATATGTCTTTTTTCCTTAACTATTTTTAAAGCAGCTTCTACATTTTGAACAGAAAGAATTTAATGTCAATATTATGACAGTAAAGAATACGCAATATGTGCTATGAAATAATGTCGATCTACAATGTGACACACCTTTTTCCTAATGTCTTATATAGTTTTATGACAGTTTTTGGTAGTAATGAGTCTGTGATTTTAAATGGCTGTCAATCATGATGATGTCATAGGTATGGGACTACGTAAGTGTACTGTGTCTCCTTTTACACCTGTTGCCCGACAAAGCCTTTCTACAGGATGAAGCACTGGGGCATTGGGCTTTCACGTATGACTGGTAGCCTGCACCAATTCTGTTTAAAGATCAAATGAACCAGTTTTTCCATATTTTAATAAAAGCTTGAATTCACATTAATTCAAGTTCCTCTGTCAGGATAAGTGTTTCCTGAAAATTCCATGCTGTTTGGTTTTATAGTTTTCTTTAAATCAACATTTGTTAATGTGCAATGCAGTAACTGAAAACAGTGAAGATTTTTCTGTCCCTATCAGTGAGCGATGACATCATTTTGGTCTAGCCTGCTGCTTCAGCAATTAGGTCCCTGATTGATAGAAGAAGCTGTTGCACTTCCCAGTCAGAGCAGTCTGTAGAGTTGTTTTTACTCCAAGGTTTTTATGAACCCATTTGGTTAGTGTGTAGATAGATTAGCTTAAAATCAATCATTCTGTTCTCATAAAAAGTTGATCATTTGAGTTTTAGTGCTGAATTGAAGTGGTATGAATGTTTGTGAGAAATCACTGTGTTGGTATCACAGCTGGTAGATCTTTCTCATGAAAACTCTGTATTGTTTAGTAGCGATATAACACAGGGTAGTTTAATGGATATAAAATAAACTAAATTTTGTTAATTTATAGACATAGTGTGACTTTGATGTAGCCTCCAATTTTTTTATGTCAGATTGACAAACAGATGACTGCCACACTCTGTTATTTCAGTATCATGTACTGTATGAACTCACAAAATTCAGTTCTTTGAGGGTTTCTGTGTGAAAATACATTATGCATGTGTATAACTAGAAATACTATATGATATCCTGATGCCTCTGTCTCCTGCCCAACAGTTGAGGCAGCAGCACTCTGCAGTACCCTTTCCACTGCCCCACAAGCCCTCTGTCTCCTGCCCCCATTTGAGGCTGCTGCATCCCACTGCCCACTGGCTTCTCCAAATAGTCAGGGCTGCTATGCCCTTCTGCCTTCTTCACAAACAGTTGAGGCTACTGCACCCTGCTCCCTTCTGTCCCCCACCCCCACAGTCAGGGCCAGTGCACCCTGTTGCCCCTTGTTCCTGTCTCCACAGTCAGGGCTGCTGTGATCTGCTAAAACGTAGAGTTACAGGTCCCCTGCCTTCACAGTTGTGGCTGCTGCACCATGCTTCCCCAGGCCACCAGAGGTAGGGTATTTGCTGCACCTGCTACCCACTTCCATTGCCCCAACTGGGCAAGGCTGCTGCACCACATGCACCCCAACCCACAGTCAGGGTTGCCATACCCTGATATCCCCTGTGTCCTGCCACACAGTCAAGGCTTCTGCACCATGCTGTCCTCTGTCTCTGCCACCACATCCAAGGCTGCTGTACCCTGCAACTGTCTACACAGTCAAGGCTGTTGTGGCTTGCTGTGCCCTAGAGCCTGTATGCCTCCACAGCTAGGGCTGCTGCACCATGCTGGCACTTGCCATAAGATGAGACAGGGCATGTGCTGCACCCTGTGCCCTGCCACCACAGTTGGGGCAAGTTCTCCCTTTTGCCCCTTGCCATCAAAGTCAGATCTTTTACTACACCCTGCTGCCCTTGTCCAAAACAGGTGTGTCTGCTGCACCCTGTTCCACAGTTTGAGCTGCTGTACCCTGATGCCTTCCCTGTCTCCTGCCTGAACAATCAGGGCTGCTGCACCATGCTACCCTCTGTCCCCCACCCTATAACACAAGATGAATGTATTTTTTTTTTCTTTCAAGCAGTTTGGGCAGTGTACCAAAGGATCTGACTCTGGTGGCAGGGAGCAGCATGGTGCAACAACCTTAACTGTGGAGGCAAGAGGTTCTATGGTGCAGCAGGGCACAGTAGTGGCAGGGGACAAAGGACAGCATGGTGCAGAAGCCTTCACTGTGAGGCAGGACACAGTGGGGCATCAGGGAACAGCAGTCCTGGCTGTGATATGGAGTGCATGTGGTGCAGCAACCCTGACCATTTGGGGCAATGGAAGTGGGTAACAAGGTGCAACAAAAGTCCCACCTTTGGTGGCCTAGGGCAGCATGGTGCAGTAACCCTGTGGAGACATAGTCCCTGGGACTCTAGGGTTTAGCAGAGCACAGCAGCCCTATCTGTGGAGACAGGAACAGGAATAAACAGGGTGCATTGGCCCTGACTGTGGGGGTGGGAGACAGAGGGAAGCTGGGTACAGCAGCCTAAACTAAGGGGCAGGAGACAGGGGCATCAGGATGCCATATAGTATTTCAAGTTATACACATACATTATATATTTTCACACAGAAACCCTCAAGGAACTGAATTTTATGAATTCATACAGTACATGTTCCTAAAATAGCTGAGTGTGGCAGATACCCGCTTGTCAATCTGACATAAAAAAAATTGTCCTCACATGAACCTATTTATGAAGGCTACATCAAAGAAACACTATTTCTATGAATAAATAGCATTTAGTTTATTTTATATCCATTACACTACCCTGTGTTATACAGCCAAAAAACAATGCAGTTTTGATGAGAAAGAACTGACAGCTGTAATACAAACACAGTGATGTCTCACAAACATTCATACCACTTCAGTTCAGCACTGAAACTCAAATTGTGTACTTTTTATGAGAAAAGAATGATAGATTTTAAGCTAATCTATCTAAACACAAACCAGATGAGTTAATAAAAACCTTGTAATGAAAACAATTAGTTCTACAGATCGCTCTGACTGGGAAGTGCAACATCGTCATCAGTCAATCAGGGACTTAATTGGTGAAGCAGCAGGATAGACCAAAATTATGTTTTCTCTCACTGATAGGGACAGAAGAATCTTCACTGTTTTCAGTTACTGCAGAGCACATTAACAAATGCTTATTAAAAAAAATACAAAACCAAACAATATGAAATTTTCAGGAAACACTAATCATGACACAGGGACTTGAATTCATGTGAATCCAAGCTTTGGAAAATATGGTTCATTTGATATTTAAATTCTAAAATTATCACACTAGTGATTTATGAACATACAAACATACGAAATTTGCCAGCAGATAAAGGCCTAGAGGTCTATCAAGTCTGCTCGAATGTACAGCTATCACCCCTTATTCTGCAGCTGCCTCTGCCTTCCACCCTTCCCCCTTCATTGACCCTCCCCTTATCTTGTCCCATCCCCTTTTGAAGCAGTCCACTGTTCTACTGGATACCACCTCTGCAGGTAACACATTCCACCCAGCCACCACCCTCTCTGTAAAAAAGTGTCTCCTCATCTCCCTCCTGAAGCTTCCTCCCTCCAGTCTCATGTCATGGCCCCTGGAGTTCCTCCACTCCCTTACTTTGAACAGCACCTTTGTACCTGTCCTTGTTTATTCCTTTCATGTACTTAAAGGTTTCAATCATGTCCCCCCTGTCCCTCCTCTTCTCCAGTGAGTACATGTTCAACTCCCTTAGCCTCCTCTCATATGATAAGTCCCTCAGCCCCTTGATCATCTTTGTCACCCTGCGCTGCACCCCCTCCAGTAACTTAATGTCCCTCTTCAGATACGGGTGCCAGTGCTGCACAGTACTCAGGTGCAGTATAACTAATGACCTGTACAGTGGCAGAATCCTCCTCCCTCCTCGAGGATATACACCTTGCAATACAACCCAGCATTTGTTGGCCTTTGCAGCTGCCTTCCTACATTGTGCCGAGTTGTTCATTGACCCTGTAATGAGCACCTCCAGATCCTTCTCCTCTTCTGTCTGGGCTAGCTGCACTCCCCCCAGCTGGTAACTCCTCCTTGGGATCTTCATCCCAAAATGCAGCACCTTGCATTTTTTGGCATTAATCCCCAGTTGCCAGGTGTCTGACCAGGTTTCAAGCTTTGCTAGATCATACTGCATCCCCTGCCATCCCCCTAGGTCATCCACCACCGCTCCTACCTTGGTATCATCAGCAAACAGGCTGATCTTGCTCTTGATGTCCAATGATATGTCTGCAATGAATATCCCAAACAACACTGGCCCCAACACTGAGCCCTGTGGAACACCGCTTGTCACTACCCTTGGGTGTGAGAGCTCCCCACCCACCACCACCCTCTGTTGCCTTCCCTGAAGCCAGTTCCCTACCCATCTCATCAGCTTTGCACCTGCCCTTGTGTCTACTAACTTACTTCCCAGCCTTCCATGCAGCACTGAGTCGAATGCCTTATTGAAGTTCAGATACAGGACATCCACTGCATGGCCCCTGTCCCGTTGCCTAGTTACCCAGTCATAGAACTCCACCAGGTTGGTTTGGCAGGATCTGCCCTGTATGAAGCCATGCTGTCTGCTGTCCTGTAGTCCTTTGGCCTCTAGGAGAGCCACCAGCCTCTCCTTCAGGATAGTCTCCATTAGCTTACCCATGATGGATGTGAGGCTCACTGGTCTGTAGTTTCCCGGTTCATCCTTGGGGCCATTCTTGTGGAGGGGCACCACATGGGCCATCCTCCAGTCCTGAGGTATATACCCAGAATGTAGTGAGGCATTAAATAGGTCTGCCAAAGGTCCTGCAAGGACCTCTGCCAGCTCCTTCAGTATCCTGGGGTGGATACCATCTGGGCCTAGTGCCTTATCCACCCTCAGTGCCTTCAAACCCTCCCAAACCCTGCCCTCCATGATTTCCCCATCTGTCACCCCTTCCCCCCATTTCTGCCATTTCTCCCCATGGTATCACCTCCTCTTCTCTTTAGTAAATACTGAGCAGAAGTACTCATTTAGTGCTTCTGCCTTATCGCACCCTGCTTCCACCCAACCCCCCTCCTTCCTAATCCTTACTATGTGGTCCTTATAGCTCCTTTATCCCTGATGTACCTAAAGAAGTCTTTCTCCCCCTTCTTAATGCCTTGTGCCAGCCTGAGTTCCTTAGATGCCTTGGCTCCCCTTACTGCCCTTGTCACCTCCTTTGATTTCATCAAGTACTCCTCCCTGTCCTCCCCTCTCCCTGTTTTCTTGTACTTCCTAAAGGTAGCTCTTTTCCTCCTTACCTTTTCCATGACCTCCTTGCTCAACCAGCTCAGTTTCTTAGCCCTAGCCTTCTTGCTCTGGGCCTTGCAGCAGGTTTTGGTTGCCTCCACTATCCCCAGCTTTATGAGCTCCCACCTCTGGTTAGTGTCCATACTAGATTGAATTCTGACCAGCTACCCTTTTACCACTTCCCCCATCCTCCCAAAGTCGGTCATCCTGAAGTCCAGCACTCTTGTGCCAGATTCCACTCCTTCCTTTCCCATATCCAATGTGAGCCATACTGAGTGGTGGTCACTCCCTGACAGCGGTTCCTCCACTGTAAGTTCTCTCACAAAGTTCCAATTTGCCAGCACAAGGTCAATGGTATTCCCTGACCTGGTTGGTTCACTGACCATTTGCAGCAGGAAGCTGTCCTGGAAGGCATCCAACAGTACCTGCTCCCTTCTATTCCTGGTTGTTGGGGTACTCCAGTCCACTCCTGGCTTGTTGAAGTCCCCCACAATCACCACACTACCCTTCTTGCAGGTCCTCCTGATCTGTCCCGTTAGTTCCCTATCTAACTCCTCCATCTGAGATGGTGGCCTGTACACCACTCCCATTCTAAGAATCCTATTCTTGGAATCCTGGATTTGCATCCAAAGTGACTCTGTACTACCCTCCTCCCCTTCCTCCCTTACACACTTCAGTCCTTCCTTCACATGTAGTGCCATACCTCCTCCTTTCCCAATCACCCTGTCCCTATGAAATAACCTGTGCACTGGTACAGACAGGTCCCAGTCATTGTATTGGGTGGCCCATGTTTCTGTGATGGCTGCAATGTTCACCTCTCCCTCTGCCATGAGCACCTGTAATTCTGCAGTTTTCCTCCCAAGGCTCCTAGCATTAAGGGAAACCAGCATCCACCCTTCTCCCCCTGCCATCCTGCCCTCCTTTACTAGCATCACCAATAGTACTTACCATTTGTCCTTTGTTACTGTTATGGGGGTAAGCTCTTATGGTTTCCCAACCTATGGTCTCTGCATGTCTCTTGCCCAATTGTCACCCCCACTCCTAGTTTAAATTCTCAACTTTCTCTATGTGCTCCTCCATCCTCTATTTCAACACTTTCTTTTCCTCCTCACTCAAGTGTAGTCTGTCCTTGGCATAGAGACTACTGTCCTCCCAGGTCCATCCCAACCCCCCCAACAGCCCATACCCTTTAGCACAACACCAGGTTCTTAGCCATCCGTTAAATTCCTCTATTCTCAGCTTTCTTGTTGTGCTTGCCTTGGGCATTGAAAATATCTCCGAAAAAGTTACTGATCTTCCTGTCCCCTCACATAATTGTCCTAGTTCTTCAAACCTCTTCTGGACTATATCTACTGTCTTGTCAGCCAGGTCGTTCGTCCCAAGATGTATAATTAAATGAGGCTTGTCCCTACCCCTTCTAGCATATTTAAGAACAGATTGTCCCACCCTTTCCACTGTCATTCCTGGCATGGCCTCCACCCAAATGCAACTATGCCTCTCCCCCATGCTACCCCACCTGACTCCTCTTAGTATTGAGCCCCCAGCACTAAAATTCCACCACTCTTACTCCCTGCTTGCTTCCATTCATCTCCCTCTCTCCTTTCTGGCTCCTCTTCTTCCTCCTGCACATTATTTCCCCCTTTTGCCCCTGCTGCAATTCTCCCAGCAGAACTTCCCCCGTTCCGGTTTGGTCCAGGCATTTATCAATTACTCCTCTAATTTCATCATTTCCCTCCTCCACCTTCTTCCTCTCTAGCAGTGCAAAACTATTTTCTGAAGACCCTTCACAAATGCCCGCTCCCTCTTTCTTCATAGTAACCTGTTCTCTCCTTTCCACTCCATGACTTTTGCCGCTTCTTCACCTCCCCTCACAAGTCTCTATCTCCTCGTTCCATTAGTCTTTTGTCTCCTGACCTGGTTTCCCCTGCAATCGTTCTTCCCAGCCTGAGCCCCCTTGTCCCTGCTTCCCTTCTTCTGAGCCTCTCCTTACCACTGTTAGCTTAAATCACCCTCCCTCATCTCCCATTCTTCCTCCCTCCAGTATTGGGCTAAACCCACCCCCAGTCTGCCTTGCCTGCCTTAGTTCCTCCTGCATACCCTCAATCTCATTTCTAAGTTTCTCTATGTGGTTGCACACTAAACATCCTCCCACACTCCACTCAATTTTTAGAAAGATTGGTGCACCACAGTTGTTGCAGCCTACCACCCTACCCATTGCTGTCGTTGCCCACCAGCGACCCCCCACCCTTCCAGATGCAGGATACCAAACACTCCCCCAAGTCTCCCCTCTCCCCCTCTATCAGTGCAAAACATTCTTTGCTTAATTTCCCTTACCCCCTTTGTTGTACACATTTAGATAGTTTGAGCAACTGCTTTTTATATTCCTAACCTTCCTATCCACACTCAAAAAGAGACTTTAAGTAGCTATTGCACAACCTTCTTCAAACTCCTACTCCTCCTTTCCACAATGCAATAACAATGCAAAGAAGTAACAATGAAAGCTCCTAGATTTGCAGCTACTTCCCTTCCACTGAGATAGCAGTCACCTCTTCACTCGCTGCTGTTCCATTCCTGGATGTCTGCTTCTGCTATTACAGGTGCATATCCTTTGCCCGTTTGAGGAAGTGATGTCAGAACCCCTGGTATAAAGGAAATCATGGACCAGGAGTGGGTGGGTGGGGTGAGGGTTGGGGGTGGACCAACCCAAGTCTTCCAGAAACAATCAGGTAGCTGAGGCCCCTGGTCAGACCATTAGCACCCTTCCCCCACTATGCACTAACCTTTGCAGCTAGTGAAGCCAGCAAAAATGAATCACAATTCTACTCAAAGACCCCAAAATAGGTTTGCTACCAAAAGAAACAGGTCTCCAATTCAAACAGCTTCACCAACAACACATCAAAATAGGCTTGAAATTAGAAGATATAGGTCTCTGATTCAAAGAAACAGCCCCCATTAAATCACACCAAATAGGTTTTAAATCAGAAGAAATAGGCCTCTACAAATGCAGCCTGCTACACAGTGAAACATCAAACAAATGAGCCCATTTATAGCCACTAAAACAGTTTTCAAAATTCCCAACAGCCCCAAAACAATACCCTGCTAGCCCCTTAGAAGTAGTAAGAAAGAAAAGAAATGACCTTCTACCAAGTAAAATCCAAACAATGTAAAAACAGCAAGAAGCTACTGTACTGTAAAATATCTGATCCTTTCCCTCCTAGTTCCTTCTGAGAAGCAAAGCAAAGCATTTGCAAAGTAAATGTGAAGACTGGGCCTTTTTGGGCAATAAAACCCACATTTATCAACAGTTTTGGTTGTGCATGGTTATTATGTGTGCTCCATGAGTGTGGTAAACATTTTTGAGACTGGTTTACAATCCCTTGGGGTTAACCGCCCCTGTTGCTGCACCTCCCGGTGATCACTGTAGCACAATATTATGATAAATTAAAAAAATACATTATATCTAAGACTGTTAGTGCTCCTTGTTTGATGCCATTGGCAGACTCAAACAGAGCAGGTAGGGTTGAACTAGAAAAAATGGAGATCAGTACAAATGCAAAGGATGCTTATGTACAGTGCCTATGTAAAGAGTAAAAATATTACAATAGCCTTATAAATCTGAAAACAAATGACAATTCTAATTAACATGAACATAAACTGCAAGATCAATTATAAGTACTGCCATTGATCTAGTATCATATTATGTTTTGCAGAATACCAGTGTATGGTTTGAATTGTTTTTGGTTATATACTGTATATTTTTTATGCTTAGGTGTACTGGAGTGCATTTCATATTGTACGGAAAGTAAATGTTCACAAAATAACTAAAAAGCAGAAAGATGCACTTCAATTGCTATGTAACTGATATAGCCATTAATTTTAAAATAATCAGACTGTATCCTATGAGATGTGTGTGATGGAAGTATTAGTAAAACTGTGTACTTAGGGGATTATACATGCTTACACACAGGACATGTTAATTATGAGAAGTACTATAGAAATGGTGGTAACTCTATGGTGATTATATTAAATAATAAACATGGCAAGAATGGAATTGGCTGTATTGGGACTTAATCATTGAAATAATGCAAGTTTATGAAATTGCAAACAAGTGTTGTGCTACAGATTTGTTCTGGACCACTTTTATGTAAGTTCAAGACAACATTTGCTACAAAGAAGCATTAGGGAAGATAATGACAATAGGAAGAGGAGATCATGGGGTCAGTGTATTGAAATGTACAGTGGAAGGGATTGGATTACAAGTAAAGAAGTGAGCAAGATTACACTAGCTTTTGTAACAGGATAAAAGAAGTGTAGTGAATGCACATTGTTCCATAAACAGAAAAAAAAGAGTTAAATAAAATAAATCAAGATAATTTGAAATGGAAATCTACCAAAGCCAGACCAGTGGCATGGAGGGCTGAGGCACTGGCACCTTACCTCCTGCCACACCAATGACCAGAGTTCAGGAACTGAGTCAGGACATTCAGGGGCTGGCCAAGAGGGAGGATTGAGCATCTCATCAAACTACTCTCTTCCCTCCGGGGCGGGTTATGTGACACACTGCATGTCTGTCACCTGGTGGTGTCCAGGTGGTAGCACAGCTTCAGGCACATGCATAGCCCACAAACACAGGCATTTCAGGACATCTCCACAGAGAGGGAGTATGCCATTACACCATTGCATGTGGATGGCTGCAGGGACAATAGGGGAAGAAAATGGAGGGAAAAAACTCTGGCCATAGGATGACAAAGAGACTCCTGGCCCCACAGCAATGACCAAGAACACCCTGCCATGAAGATGAACGGGTAAGTCCTGGAATGGGCAGTGTGATGCTGGGGGGGGGGGTCCTTTCAGAAGGAGGCTGGCCAAGGAGGTTAACCAAAAGACAGCAAATATGTGGCAGTACTATATTGGGAAAGGTACAGGAAACAAGGAATGTGAGCAGCAGAAATGTGTTATAAACATTACAAACAACAGTAGCAAGCAATAGAAAATAACGGGTAATGTATATAAACAAAGACAGCATTGGGGGACAAAGATCAGGGAAGGGAGTGGTAAATAGCAAGTGCCTCAGTATAGCTAATGTAAATTACTATGAATGGCAGTAGATCTGAGGTGGACACAAATTGCAGGGGGATCAGCATGTTGGAGAGATTGGGGAGGGAGGGAGGGAAGGAGAGCGAGAGGAATTGCCTCAGAGCAGCTAATTTATAGGGAGAATACAGTCATGTTTGTGTGGCAGAGATGGGAGAGAGGAGGGATAGATAGCAAGTGCTACAGAGCAGCCAATGGGAATGACAGTTACTGGTGGCATATGGGAACAGAGATTGAGGAGGGGGAGAGCAAGTGCAGAGACCAGCTGATGTGCATGGACAATGCCAGCATGTTGGGGTGGGACAGAAATTGGGGAGGAGAGGGCTAGAGACAAAGTGTTGCAGAGCAGCTAATGTGAATGGTGGTGAATGGTGGCAGGTTTGGGAATGGGGTAGAGATCGAGAAGGGGAGAGAGAGAGAGAGAAAGTGTCACAGAGTGGCTAATGTATAGGGAGAATATGTGCATGTTGGAGGGGTAGAGACTGGGTAGGGATAAAGAACAAGTGTCTAAGCGGCTAATGCTAACTACAAAAACATGGAAAAATCTCAGCTGCCTGATAAACTAACAATAATATCCAAAACCTTGGAATGGTTAACGGTTTAAAATAACTTTATTAAGTGTCCATGTCTTGAGTAGCACCCTCATCCAATGTCAATGCTTCACATCTCACTGATGCTTTTTCAAGACCTGAAATTTTGACATTGAGTGAGGGTGCTACTCATGAGATGGATTCTTAATAAAGTTATTTTTAACCATTCCAAGGTTTTGGATATTATATATAGACTAATGTGTGGGGTGGTGTGGGTAAAATTTGTGTTTTTACACACTACCCCATATTTTATTTTATATAATTGCTGGGTCATGTTTTTTCACCCCGGCAATTATACAAAATAAGGCTAAAATTTTCGCTGTTCAGCCGCGGTCCCATTTTGGTTGAAGCACAATCCGCAGCTGCTGAAACTTGTCTTCTTTTTTTTTTCTTTCTTCAAGATTTTAAGTCTAGATTGTAAGTTGGGTGAGGAAAGTGATGTGACAGTCCAGTTTTTCAAACATTTACTTACCGCTGAGACCAACTGGCGGTACTGGGGTCAGTGCGGCGACTGGAAGTTGGACATCTGGTGCATGTGCAGAAGAGAGGGAAACCTGGTGCATGTTTGCCATTATAAACACTCCTTTATAATGGCAAATTACAAACCAGGTTTCCTTAGGGAAGAAACATGACCCAGTTATTGTTGCAAGTTTATCAGGCAGCCAAGATTGTTCCATGTTTTGGTAAATTCCTGTTGTTCTTGGTTCTGAGTGTAGATTTGAGCCACATTCTCCCTCTGTAGGCTAATGGGAATGATGGTGAATGCAGCATATTGTAGGGGGGGGCAGGGATCTGATAGTGAGGAGAGCAAGTGCCAAAGAGCAGCTAATGTGAAGGGACAATGCCAGCATGTTGGGCAGTCAGAAATTGGGGAGGGAAGGTATGAGACAAAGGGCCACAGAGTGCCTAAAGTGAATAATGGTAAAAAGCAGTAGGTTTGGGATGGGGTAGAGGTCAGGGAAGAGCAGAGAGAAAA
Organism: Neoceratodus forsteri; assembly: GCA_016271365.2. Classification (NCBI taxonomy): domain Eukaryota; kingdom Metazoa; phylum Chordata; order Ceratodontiformes; family Ceratodontidae; genus Neoceratodus; species Neoceratodus forsteri. The sequence continues at coordinate 880,436,278 of CM028129.1, forward strand.
AATCCTGTAGGACAGCTAATATGTAAGGACAATGAATGCCAGCACTGTGGGTGAGCAGATATAGGGGAGAAGAGAAATAGAGAGCAAGTGCCTCAGAGTGGCTAATGTGAATGATGGTAAATGATGACAGGTTTGGGGGGACAGAGATAAGGGAGGAGAACAGAGTTAATGCCACAGAGCAGCTAATGTGTAGGGACAATGTGAGCATTTGGGGGTGCAGATGTCTGGCAGCTAGGAGAGGAACAGAGAGCAAGTGTTGAAGAATGGATAATGTGAATGACAGTACATGGCATCATTTTGGGAAGCAGAGATTTAGCAGGGGGAACCAAGTGTCACAGAGCAGCTAATGTATAGGGAAAATGTTGACATGTTGTGGTGGGACAGAGGTTAGGGAAGGGATAGATACAGAGCAAGTGGTGCAGAGCATCTAATGTGAATTATGGTGAATGGTGGCAGTTTTAGGGTCAGATATTGAGGAGAGGGAGAAAGCAAGTGCTACAGAGCAATTAATGTGAATGATGGGGAACAGGGGCATGTTGTGGGGGGCAGAGATCAAGGGGAGAGAGAACAGGTGCTTCAGAGTGGCAAATGTATACAAAGAATGGTGGCATGTTGGGGGTGTCAGAGATGGGGTACAACAGGATATGGAGAATGGGGATATGTGGGATGAGATCAGGAAAAGAAAGAATAGAGAACAAATTGCACACAGTCTGTAACATGGAGTGCTGTTAGTGGCAAGATTTTGAGGGTGGAAAGGCGAGAGTAAGTGATGCAAAGCATCTTATGTGTAGGGATAATGCCAACAATTTGAAGGAGGGCAGATGTCAGGGATGGAGAAATAGAGGGCAAGTGCTGCAGAGCTGCAAATATGAATGACAGTGAATGGCAGCATTTGGGGGGCAAAGATGGGGGCACAACAAGTACCACACAGCAGCTAACATATTGGGAAAATGTTGGCCTATTATAGGGGGCAGAGATCAGGGAGGGGCTGGATATAAAGCAAGTGACTCAGAGCAGCAAATGTGACTTACAGTGAATGGTAGAAAAAAGGGGGTCAGATATTGAGGAAGGGGAGAGAGAAAGTGCTACAGAGCTGGTAATGGGAATGAAGGGGAAAGGGGCATGCTGGGGGCAGAGACAGGGAATGTGGGGATAAAGCAAGTGCCACAGAGCAGCAAATGTATACGGAGAATGGGGGCATGTTGGGGGAGTGAGAGATGTGGTAGAACAGGGATAGAGCCAGACAGTGTATCATACATGGAGAATGGTGCTACATTGGAGGGAGAGATATGGGAGGGAATTGAGGCAGCAAATGGCACACAACAGGTAATATGAAGTACGAGTAGTGGTGAGACATTTGAAGGTAGATGGGAGAGAGTAACTGCTGTAGCATGGCTAATGTTATTGACAGTGAATGGCAGCATTTTGTGAGGGCAGAGATTGGGCAGGGGTAAGAGTAACACAGAACAGCTAATGTATAGGGGAAATGTTGGCATGTTATGAGGGGCAGAGATTAGGAATGCAATGGATATTGGGCAAGTTGCATGAAGAAGCTAATGTGAATTACAGAGAATGGCCACATGTTGGGGGAAGATTTTGAGGAGGGGGAGAGAGCAAGTGCTACAGAGAAGGTAATGTGAATGATGGGGAATGGGGGCAAGTGGGCAGTGCAAAAACTAGGAAGGGGGAGACAGCAAGTGCCACAGAGCAGTAAATGGAGCATGATGACATATTAGGAAGGTTAGAGATGGAGTAGACCAGTGAAAGAGCTGGAGAGCATGTCATGTACAGTATATGGAGAATAGTGTTACGTTGAGAGGGAGCGATAAGGGAGAGGAGGAATACAGAGCAAATAGCACACAGTGAGTAATATGAAGTACCAGGATTGATGAGTTGTTTGAGGGTGGCTGGGAGAGAGTAAGTGCTGCAAAGTGACTAATGTGAATGACAGTGAATGTCAGTATTTTGTGGGGTAGAGATTGGGGAATGGGGTAGCAGCTAGTGCCACAGAGTGGCTGAAGTATATGAAGTATAGGGAAAATGTTGGCATGTTGTGGGGGGCCAGATATTCTGGAGGGGATGGATATATAGCAAGTGGCACAGAACAGTTAATCTGAATTGCAGTTAATAGCAACAGTTGGGGGGGGACCGATATTAAGAAAGGGGGATAGAGCAAGTGTCACAGTGCAGCAAATTAATACAGGGATTGCAGCATGTTGAAGGGGTCAGTGGTGGGGTAGAACAGGCATAGAGCCAGAGAGCCTACCATGTACATGGAGAATGGTGATATATCAGGGGGATCAGGAAGGGGAGGGGAGGAATAGAGAGCAGATGGCACACAATGGGTAATATACCAGGAGTGACGAGACACTTGAGGATGGGTGGAAGTGACAGTAAGTGCCAAAGATCAACTAATGTATACAGAAAATGGTAGAAATTTAGGGGGAAGCAGAGGTCTTGCAGGAGAGGGATAAGATCAAGTACTGAACAGTGGATAATGTGACATAGTGGAAATGGGATGACATTATGGAGGGCAAAGATCATGGAGTGGGAGGGAAGCAAAAGCAAGTGGCTAACAGCTGGTAATGACAATTACAGGGAATGGCAGCATACATTGTGGAATGGGGAAGAGAGCAATTGCTGCAGAACATCAAGTGTATACCGACCATGGTGGCATGTTGTGGGGGATCAGACATCATGGAGGGATAGAGAGCAAGTGGAGAAGATCAGATCTTGTGTTTCATAGGGGGGCACAGCAGAGTTTAAAGAGGGGTGTAAGGAGGAAGTGCCGCTGAGCAACAAATGAAATTGGAGCAAAGAATGCTGTTCAGTGTGTTCACCAAAGTGCAGATTGTGTTGAAAGCACTGGACAGAAGAAGAAGAACTAATAGCAGGAACAACATTTGCAGTTCTTAGGAAGTGCACAAAAAACCCTATACTTTGCATTTTCCAGCTGTGTCATTGAGCAAGGTCTTCAAGAGAAAGAGAAAGGCAGAGAGTGAATGGAATTAGGAAGGAAGATCAGTATTCAGCAGCTGTACTAGGTGAAGAAAGAAAGGAGGGATGGACCCCCCCCCTCACTACATCCCTCTTGTAGTTCAGATTGATACCAATGTATTCATATGGTTCACATGCAAATTTATATGTTGAGCTTAGTTTATGTTGTAATGACCAAAATGCTTTAACTGTAATGTACAAAACACATGTAAGCATAGTAATACATCTCCTTACCTATCATGATCAATGAGTGTGGGAACATTAGAACATGTTTTCCTTTTTACCACATATGAGAATACATTAATTTCATGAGTTGCAAGCACTGCGTCATGAGTACGCAAATGATATAAGTTGTGCAACATCTCTGCTATTCCCCGAGAAATAAAGCATAAACTGCCCCACATATGAAAGAATTAAGCAGTATCACATATGTGGAATGGGAAGTGGGGATAAGGTTTCAAGCAGTCAGAATTAGGAGTTACACAAGTACCTTGCAACTTGTATTTTCTAGCCTTGTGATTGGGCAATAACTTCAAAGAGAGAAGGAGAAGAAAGGCAGAGAGTGGGTGGAATTAGGGAGGAGAGTTGCTAATCTAATGCTGTGATAAATGAAGGAGGGGCATGCCCCCAAAGCCCTTTCACAGCACACTGATACAAATATGTTCACATGCTTTGCAATGCATTAGCTGTTAGTTGGTAGACAGGACACAGCATTTCTCCTTACAGGACAGGGAAGAAAGCCACAGCAAGAACAATGCCTCCTTTGAAGGTGCTACCAAGGCATTATAAAGGAGAATTCCCAGATAAAGTAATAAATTCAAGAAAGTGTGAAGACCCCCAGTTGGATTTTTGACATAATCAATGGTTAAGAGGAGGGGAAGGGAGGGTTGGCGGTTATAGGGAGGGGGAGTTTGATTTTAACTCAGCTGATCCCTTTAATGGAACTGTTTATGTTTGGGACTTTCAGCCAATATCCCCTTTTACTGGTTAAAAGGTAATCCAAGATTTTCCAATATATTCCTATGACATTAAAGTAATTAATAAAGGTAAAGATGATGTAATTGACATTCATGAAATGCTTGTTTTCATTTTTACACTGATTCAGTACCTAATCTAGTTAATCCTTACTATCTGTTACAAATTGAGGAGTTATGTAAACAGGAATGTGCCTTTTTCATTAAGACTTGAATGGTCTAGTTGAGATTTTTCTCCCCTTTTTTCTTTTTTCTCCTTGGAACTTACAGCTCAGTATTGCTGCACCGTTAGATGGTGCACTCACCAAAGAAATGTATGGTATATATTAAAACCAACCCTCTTGTAGGGTCAAGAACTGAAGACTTTCGTATCTATTCTTGTATCTTATCAATATTACCATGCAGCTCATGGACTTCTATAACAGCATTCATCACACAAATGTGCTTTATGGTATGTTAGAATTGGAACCCCTTTAAGACGTGTCTTGCAACATCCAATGGTGATTATCAAGTATATCAAGAGGAGTAGCGCCCTCCTGATTATTGTAACTTTTAATGTTATATTGAATGTTAGTATATAAAACTGTATGTTTGTTGAAAACTAATAAATATAATGTTTTGCAACCAGAAGCATATAAAACCAATAGGTTTAGCAACTGTTTGGCCCTTAGAAAACAACATCCAGTCCCCAAAACATTGGCAATTGTGTGTTCACTCCAGTACTGAAATCATTTGGTTGAATAATGCTACAATAAATTAACACTGAGTAGCCTATTTCAGTGAATGAGTCATTTAATCCAGAAGTTGAGGCAACATACATACATGCACAGAAACTGTACTGATTTGGCAACATTCAATATACAGGCACACAGATTCATTCAAAGATTCTTGGAAAGGTGGTAATAGGCAGAATTATTACATCAGGCCAATGACAAGGCACAAAAATACATAGATGTAATATTATATCCAAAAAACTGGGATGGCTTCAGTATTTTTGGAATCTGTTTATAAAACAAATTAGACCATGGAACTGCAGTTATTTTAAAGCACTGGGGGGTCTTCAAGAGGGATCCAGACCTTTCCCAGCCCATGGCTGAAAGATCTCAGATCTCATGTAGTAGGGTAGGTAGGTAAAGTTTGCTTAGATTATACCATAAGGCTTTCACCATCAACATTAACAAAACACATGTAACAATCGTAACAATAAATACAGTGCATTATTACATAGACAAGACGTCTTCATATTTAGTGGATACATACATGAAAAATATCAGAATTTAAGGTATAATTCACACTGCAACAAATCAAGTTTTTTTACTGGCACAAACACTGAAACTGGCAAGACCATATAATAGTGAATTGTTTATTAGGCCATAAGCCTTTGCATAATAGTGCTGTCATCACAAAATTCACATTTGGATATGAGAGGGAGGCTCCATCTTTTCCTTGATACATTAGGATAAGGGCATTGTAATGTCAAAAAGGAAGTTATAAAGGCCCAACAAATACATCTGATATTAGCAGTAGTGTACAAAGTTTTAGACGTGAATGGTGTGATTTGTAATCAAATCTTTGCCAAAGCCCTTCTCCTGTATGTACATTATCAGTGCAAAAACTGACAAGACGTCTTCGTATTTAGATCTAATTTGTTTTATAGTGTTACAACTTGGGACACAGTCCCTCTCTACTGCAATGACCCAGGGTCCATAAACAACCCTAGAGAAGTAACAAAGCAATGTAAAATAAATTAATTGTATAGAGCAAACAGGAACATTTTGACATTATGCAATATTTGCATAGTAAGCAATGTACAATCTGCCTTTAATTATGTCCTAATGTAATGTCTGCCTCATACGGAATGTACTAATTATCTTTAAGATATGTATGTATGTATGTACTGATGTGGAGCCTTTGCAAAGGAGTCATCGGCTCAAAGGATTGTAATTCTGAAATTTTGAATAAAATAAAAAAAAAACCTAAATTGTGCTACCTGTTTAAATTTCTTTTAATCACCAAAAGTGCAAGATGCATTTATTTAGAATCATAGTATATTTTATTCTTTTAGCAGTGTTATATAAATAATTTAGTCTTTCAGATTTAGTTGCTCAATAATTTTCCAAAGATTTACAACAACCAGCCCTTAGACACTTACTAGGATCAGATAATGCCATATTCAGAATACGTTTAGATAACCTGTCATTCTCTATAGTCAATATTTTAAACAGATAATTAATACATCTTATTGTAGCTAAGGTTCTATTGAAAAAAGACCAGCTCCTGCCCTTACATGCGCACCAGGGATGTAACTAGGAAGATCTATCAGGTTTCTTAAAAACTGATTTTGTAATGGTTCCCAGATCACAGCTTTGTTATCTAAGTAAGCAATAACACATGGCAGGGTGTGCAGTAATGCTAAACAACCACACACCCAAGTTGAGTTCTGAGGCATGAGGCACAGCTGAGTGCCTTTAACCACCTGGGAAGTACAGTAATTTATAGCATTATGGCACACCCAGAAGTGTGTTATTGCACTTATAAAATGATTTTAGAGTTAAAAAGCAGGAAAAAGATAGTAAAATTTTAGCTATGCGGTAACTGAAATTAATGCAGGTCATGTGACCAGTTTTGACCAATCAGACTGCTTGTTTCATTCAAGCCATTTTTTTAACACCCGACATTTTGCTGTTATTAAAATTCCAGAATGTATTTTAGCTTCAAAAACTTTAAAAAGGGCAACTCTGCACTTCAGCATTTTCTTTCATAAATAAGATGTTTCATCTGTTACTATCACCCTGCTTCCCCCATCCCATAACCAAGCCAGTGACTGGCACAGCCCACCGCTGTCCACCACAGCCAGTCACCAACTGAGCTCTGAATGAGTGTGTACTGTATATAGTACATGCTCAGTGATTGACAGTGAGGCTGTAGTGGTCCACTAGGCCACCAGGGATATTTAAATGTTTATAACGGGGAGATCAGGGCTTGGGGCGGAACCACTAAACTATCCGGTAATTTTTTTTTTATCACTGAATAATTTTTATTATACAATGACAAGAAAATTTCCTGGACTCTGATTGGTAAGTGTGTGCCTGAGATAGGGATGATATTACACAATAACATCACTGTGTTGATTTTTTGGATGATATGGATTTTTTTTCAGAAACAAAGATATACTGCCTCACTAAAAATCTAAAAACATTTTTATTTTTATTTTTGTTTTGTATAACATCAAGCCATTGTATAATTGCAATAAGGCACTCCAAGGTGTGTGTTATCGTGTAATAATGTCACTCCTGGGGTGGTGGAAGCACTCGGCTTCGCCTCCTGCTTCAACCCACCCCAGGAGTGATGTTATTACACGATAACACACACCTTGCCATGCCTTATTGCTTAATTATTATTCATTGACTGTATTCCACAAATAGTATAGTATACATACATTTTGTAGTATTTCCATTATAGACAGGAATATCTATATGTATCTTAGAAGGAGTTACACATGTTGGCACATTTACATATAAGAGACTTGGTGTCATAATCCCAAGTCTGTCTACACAATTAGTGTAACAAGTCTAATGTCAAATATTCACTGCTGTAGGAGTCTTTGCAATGAACACAGAATAGGAGGCATAAGATCTGATTGTCAGTATAGTCAAATCATTCCCTTGACACCTTTTAGCATGGCTTATGAATGCCAGGAAGTGACAGAAGGAAAAGAGAATAGTGAGGGTAGGAGATGGTGAGGAGGAGCTCCAGCATGCAGGGGAGGTCTATAAGCATCTACGTCCATATCTTGATGGTCATACTAGCCATCCATAGGCCTCATTTTGAAGGCATTCTAAGTGGGAGGGTTGCTGGGAGGGGGAGGTGGTACTCTACAAAGTGATGAGTTGAGGTATGCTTCCCATTTACAGTAGTACAGTGAGAGTTGTCCTCTACTAGCATAAGTGAGCCTTTTGAATGTAGCCAGCCTTGCTAGGGCAGAGTGCCATAAGGAGATATCAGGGGGGAGGGTTGCCACCAGTTCATCAATAAAAGTCGTGTGGCTTCCAAAAGGGCTGCAAGGATCCAATTCTTGAGCTGCAGCTCAAGATGTTCTAAGGGGGTAGTGTCTCCCAGAAGAAGCATAGGATTGGAGAGGTCAATAGGTTGCCTCAGCACCCCAGAACAATCAATTGCTACCATGGATCAGAAGGAGACCAGAACAGAACGTTGCCACAGGAGGTGCAAAATATTTGCCGGGCTGCCTCGGCATCTCCAACAGTCTGCATGTGGGAGAATACCCCATTTGTGAAGGGCCGCTGGAGTACAATACCAATGAAGAAGAATCTTGAGTTGGATTAGCTGACTCTTAACGTCCTTATAGGCAGAGTGAGCCTGGTGCAGGCAGTTAGACCATAATTCTGGTGAAATGGAGCAGTTTAAATCTTGACTCCATGCGATCCTACAGGTTTCTGTGTGGTCAGGTGCTGTAGAACTTACCAACTAGACCCCAGGAAGAGGGTTTTGAATGTAATGTGGATAGCCAATGACATTTCAGATCAGTTGCATGAGACCCACTAAGAGACTGTACCGTGTTGTGGAGTTGTAAGTATTTCCAAAAGTCTTGGGGATGGACTGAGTAACAGGTTTTAAGCTGCTCAAATGACATGAGTGTGGTGGAGTTGGGCAAGTACAGATCTTGGACTATATGGGTCCCATTACTGTCCCATGAAGGCCAATGGAAAGGTTTATTGTCCTTCATCACGAGCTGATTGTGCCATAGGTTAAGGTACCGGAATGGCAGTGAGCGCATCTGCTTCCTGGTCTTGGCTACAGCCATAAGATGAAACCATGCTCTCTTAGTTTCGGCCATGACCAGCATGAGCTTGTTAGGAGGCAAATGGGTGTTGGTCAGAAGCAAACTAAGGGGGATCCCTTGTAAGATTTGGTCCTCCAGTTGTACCCATAATGCGAGTGGGGATGGAGTAGGGACAAACTACTTTGTGGCCTGGGCTGAAAGGAAGGACCAGTGGTAGCCCTGCAGTCAGGGAAGTCCAAGGCCTCCCTTAGACCAGTGGGCTTGTAGTTTGTTAATGCTCCAATGCGGCTTTTTACCTTCCCAAAGAAAATAGGAGATTAGCTTGTCTAATGGGCGAAAAACCTTGTCTGACAAGGCAATGGGTAAGTTGTTAAGAAGATATGCTACTCTGGGTAAGATAAGCATTCGGGTCGCAGCAACTTTACCCGGGAGAGAGAGGTTAAGTCAACGCCAGTGGGATATTTCAATTGATAATTGAGTTATAAGGGGAGAGAAATTTCTGGATTCAATCTGTTTCCAGTCGAAAGGTATATAAATACCCAGGTAGGACAGATTGTTGGGGGCTCAGGACAGCCCCAAACCTTGAAGACAGTCTTTGGAGCAGGCCACATTTAGGGGGGTAACACTGTTTTTTTTTGCTTAATTTGTAGCCCAGACATTTGAGTGAATGCTTGCAGAATCTTCAAAACTGGATGGAGGGATTCCCGTGGATGGGTGAGTGTAAGCAGAATGTTGTCCACATAAGAGGCAGTCAGGTAGGAGTGTCCCCCCCCATGCCCTTGATCTCATTAGTGGCCTGTAATTTCTGAGTGAGGGAGTCCAGCACCACAAGAAATAGTAGAGGGGAAAGCGGGCACCCTTGCCGAGTGCCACGCTGTAGAGAGAAGAGTGGGGAGATGTCCTTATTTGTTAAGATTCTGGCCAGGGGCTCATTATACAGTACTCAGATCCATTGTCTGAAGTATGGGCCAAACCCATATAGCCTGAGTACTGCATGTAGATACGGCCACTTGACTGAATCAAAAGCTTCCGAGAAATCCAACGCCATCGCAGCCATGGGAGTGGGGGTATGCAGGGCTAGCCATTTAAGATTGAGGACCAATCTGATATTATCAGCTGCAGCCCTGCCTTTAGTAAACCCAACCTGAGATGGATGTACTATGGAAGGTATCACGTCCATCATCCGGCTGGCAAGTATCTTAGCTGTGATCTTGTTGTCAATGGATATAAGACAGATGGGACAATAATTGGTGCAATTTAGCGGATCGTCTGATTTTTCTGGGAGGATGGTGATCAGAGCCTCTCGCATAGTGGGAGAACACCAGTCTCATGGGCCTCTTGAAGAGCTGATTGTAGTGGGGTACTGATTTTGGGGGTCATGAGCTGATACAGCTCCGTAGTCATGCCATCTGGTCCTGGAGATTTACCTATAACGAGCTGAAACAGTGCAGACTGTAACTCAGTCTCGGTAAAGGGCTTGTCCAATGTGACCTTCATAGGCTCTGCTAATTGAGGAACTGTAGCTGTGGAGCAAAATTCTCTCAGCTGGCACTCCAGTTGGCTTTGCTCTAGGGAAGAATGTGATTGGTATAGTTGCTGATAAAATAGTTGCATGCATTCATTGATCTGTTTAGGGTTAGTGACCACTTCTCCCCTAGAGTTCCTGAGGGTGTGGATATGAGAGTCAGCTTGCTGCTTTTTTAATTGAAAGGCCAGTGGTTTACCTCCTTTGTCCCCACTTTCCCAATAGGCATGTTTGGCCCTAGCCATCAGCCACTCAGCATGTTGCTGGAGCATTGTAGTTATGTGGTATTTTAGACCAACTATCTCTCGGATAGCCATCGGATCAGGACATCGGGCCATAGAGGCCTTAAACTTAGCCTCTAAGATTGACATTTTGGTCTGGAGACGGGTCAGGTCAGTCCTTCTGGCCTTGTTTCTTTGAACTACAAATGCAATAATGTGCCCCTGCAAAACAGCCTTAAATGCTTCCCACACTATAGCAGCTGAGGTATCAGTGGCACTATTGTTGGTAAAGTAGTATTGAGCCATACTCCATACCATAGCCTGAAATAAGGGATCCCGAATTAACAAAGGGTTACAATGCCATCTGGTACCTGAACCACCTTGTCCAGAAGGCATGTAGGTGCAAGAGATGGGGGCGTGATCAGAGACAAGAATATTGTCTATTTTGGATGCAACAATGTCCTGGGCAGTGGGAGAGTTAGCAAACCAGAAGTCTATTCGACTATAGGTTGTGTGCACTGTGGAGAAAAAGGAGCAATCCCTCCCAGAGGTATCGTCTCTCTGCCATACGTCAGTCATTCCCCATTCCTTCATCATATCTTGCAATGTTAACACTGCTTTGGGGTGTGTTTGGGGAGTGGGGTTGGATTTGTCCAGAAAGATGTCTAAGGTTAAGTTAAAATCCCCACCAACCATAATGGGAATATTTGGGTATCCTTCAGTAAGAGATTCAAGGGCTTGGTTAAAGTCCAAGAAGAATTCCGGGGTATCAGTATTTGGCCCATAAACATTGGCGAGCACAGCATGCCCCCCTAGGATAGGAAAACCTAGTTGCTATACAGTGGTCTTGAGTGTTGGAGGCTACTTTGTCTTCTATCCAAGGACATGACTTCCGAACTAAGATGGCTACCCCCTTGGACTTGTTCGTTGCCAAGCTAGCTATTATTGACCCCACCCAGGACTTTTTGAGCCACAATACCATTCTTGCAGTGAGATGTGTCTCTTGGATGAGTGCAATATCCGCCTGCAAGGAGTGTAAGTGCTTAAGGACCATTGAGTGTTTGGTCGGGTGGTTTAAACCCTTTACGTTTCATGATATGAGTTTGACTCCCACCCTGGGATGTTGCATCTCTATACCTGAAGTCAAAAAAGGTATAGGTACTCACCTCAAGAATCCAGTAAGGACAGATAGATGTGAGCAGATAAATTGCCTGGGGTATAGGCAGGAAAGTCAGTTGAGGAGAAAAAACAAGGCGAACTAGCCAGAGAGTGACGTAGCAAGGTTGACCTATTAATAAAGAGGAGCAGACAGGTGAAATGTACCAGGTAACAATTGAAATAGTTATATATATCAGTATTCTGCAAGTTCAAAACTGCGTCCATTAAAAAGTGAACCAGTGTATTTTATGAAACTGTTAATAGTAATCCGAATAATATCAGTAACAGATTAATTAAGCAACTAGCTAGAGGTAGTTTGGAGTATGCACGAGGGTACTGATTCCCTACCGTGAGGGAGGGAGTCACACAGCCGTGTTAGCCAAATACCTAAAATGGGGAAATAAGTAGTTTAACTGACAGATGTCTCAGGACTCCGTCCCCAGCTATAACATTACAATCGTTGAGTAAATTCCCCACTTCAAAGAATTAGTGGTGGGGCAACCAGAGATAACGAGGGTAAAAGGAAAAAAGGGAGAGAGGACAGTGAGGAGCTGAAAAGTTAAATGGGGAGGGAATAGGAGAAATAGGAAGAAGAGGGAGGGAGGAGGGGTCTGGGGGAGGGGGGAGATGAGTCATCGCCTCAAAACATAGAAAACACCTGGCCTGCAAGTCAGGCACCATGAGTAATGCTGGCGAGTTGTAGAGCTAAGCGTGGTGCCCACTAAAAACCCACCAAGTCTGGTGGCACACCCTGGACCAATAAGGTGAGGTCTGAAAAAAGTAAAGTAGGGTGGCCTGCCCAAGTGGTTGGGCCTCATGCGTGCAGGGGTGCAGCCGCATATTTGTAGGGCAATCCGTTTGCAATGTGCAGCCCCGAATGATCCCCCTAGCCACATGGTCAGTGTTCCCTTTAATATTCCAGGCGGGAGAACTAGGCAAAAATGTCCCAATGCAGCATAGGTGGGTAACAAGTCTCACCCATTACCTGCACCATCCTGGGGTCTTGTAAACTTAAAAAGGGAAGGGAACTAAGCAGTGTTAAAGTAAGAACTGCAGGGAGGCATAAATAAATCAGTCCGGTGGGACAGACTCTCTGGTGGAGACTGGAGAGGTGATTGGGCACCGTAAGTCCTTGGAGAGCACTTCAGCAAAAGTCATGAGCCCAGGCTTGATTGATAATGCTGTGAGGTCTTGATGGTCATCTACTTCTGAGGGGAAATCTGCCCAAGAGTTAATGTCTGCCACTTCCATAATAAGATCATCTGGAATATCTGCAGTTGCAGGCTGGTTTCCAGGAAGGGGTTCGTCTTTAGTTTGTTTAGCAGGCGGTGCTGTTTCTGGACCTTCAGAGACTGAGTCAGGGTCACTGTGGGAGCGTTGGCGTACCCGAGTCATTTGGCCTGAGCCCCACTGTTGCAGAGGATGGGAGGAGGTGAAAACTGCCCTTTGCTGAGCATACAGGTTGTTGTTTGCAGGTCCTATGGATGTCATAGGGTGATGAGGCCTGGGGGGTGCAAATGATCGTGGGACCGTCCGGCCATTATTGTGGTCCTCCTGAGAGCTGCTGCCATAGGAATGGTTCCCACTGCCATGCTCATGCTGCCCTTGGTTCCAAAGCTTCTTGGGAGATGCAGTTCTTAAGGGCATCTGAGGCCAGTGTTTAGAGATCCATACCTCGATCTCTTGGGGTGTTTCAGTAGTTATGTCTCTTCCTTCACAGGAAACATGCAGGTATGTTAAGTTGCAAAATCCATACTTAAATCCTTGTTGTGCCAGAAACTTTTTAATGGGGATAAATGCTTTCCTGTGAGCTGCCACTTCAGCAGAGAAGTCCCTGAAAACGGATATCTTGGCCCCACGCCATAGAATTTCTCCTCTATTCCGAACTGCCCTTAAAACTTTTTCTTTGATTGAGTATTTAAGTATGTAGGCTATTATGGGTCGTGGTGATGAATTGGTGGAGCGAGAGCCACCAGGAATCTAATGTGCCCTTTCCACTTCTATTGGGCCATGCTGTCTGTCCCCTAACATTTTAGGAATTTCCTCATTTAGGAAGCACTCTGTATTTTGGCCTTCCGATCCCTCAGGAATGCTGAGGATTCTAATATTGTTGCATCTCCCACGATTCTCTTCATCCTCAGCTCTTTGCCAGAGTGTAGCTAGCTTGTTATCATGCTCTTGGAGGCATTGCAAGATTCTAGCCTGATTAGATTCCAGATCCTCTGTTTTTTGCTCCGCAACATTCATTTTGTCATTAAGAACACGAACTTCAGCAACACTGCCTGCCAACATTGTATAGATGGAGTCAACCCTTGATAGCAGTGTTTCTAGTAGGGCTGTAATATGTTGGAGAGAGCTGCCCATGTCGGTCGAGTGAGAGGAAGGCTCCATGGTTGTTGCGGCTAGACTAGCCGGAGAATGCTTAGAGGAGGCCATGTAGTAGTTAGGGTGAGCCTGCATTCAGATAGTGGTAGTGAGGAGGGTAGGCAGGCAGGCACAATGTTCGCTAGAGGGATCACAGCTAGCAGTAAAAGGGGGATACATCATGGTGCTGTTGTGGCAGGAGGTCCGTTAGGCCCAGCTGGGATTGCAAGGCCTGTTTGGGGTTAATCTGGGTCACGTGAGGACCGGAGCAAAAAGCAATCTACCGAATTCTGAGCACAATAAAACCCACGCCAACCTAATAAGTAGAGGCTAGAGAGGCATATTTATGTTTCAGGGGGTAGGTTGTCTCTGGATGTCAGCATATTTGCTCAGATTGAGTTAGCTGGGGACTGAGCTAGAAGCTTAAGTGGCCATCTTCCTCGGCAAACAAGTCATGCCCCCAACTATCAGGTATATTTTAAAATAGTTATGATGGGAGATCGGGGATTGGGGGGGCACTAGACTACCAGGTATATTTTAATAACTATGAAAGGAGATCAGGGCTTGTGGGGGACCACTAGACTACCAGGGATTTTTAATTATTATATTGAGAAATCAGGGCTTCAGAGGGGGTAATAGACTACCAGGGACATTATAAATTACATACGGAAAGGGATCAGGGCTGGGGTGGATGGTACATTGGTGCACCCTCCCAGAGGATTTCTAAGTACCGTTAGACCAGCCCTTGGCTGATCTAATGGTACTTAGACCTTTGCCCTCTTGGAGGGTTTTTTGAATAGCAACTTAGGGGATATGGCAGCCTGCATCTGCCACAAACCCCCTAGCACCATGCCACAGACCATTTTGTGGTGCAAGGATGACACAAGCCCCCTTTGGTGCATGCAGCCTGTGTTTGATGCAGGATGCTTTTGAGAATATCTCAGGGCACAACTTTTAATGCAAGGTGCCACTTGAGTCATTTATGTTTGACGCAGGCACCTTGTGTTGATATAAGGGCTTTGAGAATCGGGCCCCAAATGTCTGCTGCAGTGCACTGGTCCCCTCTCTTGTCAAGTGAAGTCTGTCACCTTTCAAGACCCTCCTGCCCAGAATTCCCCCCAGTTCCACAGGGATTGCTATACTTGTTGAACTGGTTTACAGAGTCAACAAAGCAACAAGTACATCCTCTCCTATGGGATCCCATTTAATGCATTGACTCCTAACAGATACAGCACACTGGTCAACTTACCTTGTTTTAGCTTGAGTTGAACTATTGTTCACAAGATTGGTAAACACAGTTTTATAGAAAATTAGTCAATGGTCACTTTCTATTCTGTTTTGGTTTTCAAAGAATTTCACATTATGAAAATCAAATATATCAATTAGTATTAAATCTAATAAACTGCCACCACCATTTATATGTGAATGGGTAATCTTTTAATACATGCATGTTAAAATTGTAAGCTAGGGACAGGCTTCTGGAGCTTCCTGTAAGAACAGAGTCCTTATTACAGTGGCTAAATGGGCCTGCCAGCTCCATATCACCTTTTGCCTGCTCCTTGGACCCTTTCCTCAGCCAAATATAGTGGCGGTTCTGGTAAAAGTTGCTTCACCTGACTGCAGGACATGGACAGTTATGGCACACAGGTAAGTGCCGCATCCCTCCCTCAATGGGGGTGGGGAGGATAATGCTCAAAAAGGCCTCAGGATAAGATGTTGGTGGGGAGGTCTCATGGGGGCCCCATGGTGGGAGCAGTGGTCCATTGCGGCCCATCTCACACCTCACCCCCCCAGTTCTGCTTTGTCAGCTCCTTATAGAAGCATTGCAAAGGATAGCAAAATTGCATTAACAGTGGGGCAGGTCAGCCCTTCCAAGAAACACTGTATGCTGTGTGACTGATACCTTCTGGGCTCAAGAACGGACTGTCAGAGTGGGGGGGTGGCAGATGGGGGCTTGGCTGTGGGCTGCTGGTTTGTTGGTCTTGGGCCAGGAAACAAGGGCAAAGGAGTCAAGTCTTTGCAGCGACAGTGGGCGGGCCAGTTGAAGTGGTGGCTTAAGGCAGTAGATAGGCAGTAGATTCAGGCATTATTAATCCATGGACTAGAGGCCTGGCAGCCTTGTGTGCTCACTCTATGGGGACAAGGAAAGAATGTGGCAGCATGGCCCACTTTCCATCACCTCTGGTAAGAGGGAGGCACTGCTTCTCCTTACAGCTAGAATAACCTGCCCGAAAGAGCTCAGTGGAGGGTACCTTGGGAATGGGGGCTCAGGCGGGGGAGCCAGACCATATACTAGCCTAACTTTTGGACCTATGTTTTTACTGCTCAGGCTTCTTTACTGATGCCATATTGGGTGACAAGCTGAACAATCACTAATGGAGCAGTCATGTGGACAATGCTAAAGGAAGGAAGCTCATAAGCACATGTTAGGCGTAAGGTCTCTGGGTAGAGAGCCTCACCCTGAGGGTCAGCCACCACCAAGTAGGCCACCAGACACCACCAGTCAGAGTGAAACAGGTGTAAGACTGGCATTTTAGGTATCGGTAGGCATCTGCAGGAGAAAGCAGGGAGCGAGGAGACTCTGCCAGTTGACTAAGGTAAGGCACCTGTTCACTACTATGTAACAGTCACTGCTGGGAGGGGTGGAAGGTAAAAGGTAGGCCAAAACTGGAAACAGGAGCAGTACCCCATCTAGGGTAGACACATAAAGAGATTTAAGCAAGGTATAGGGGAACACAAATAGAAAAAAAAAGGGGGGGGATCTAGAAACAATGTCCAAAAGTGCATAGGAACCAAAAGTGACAACTCACCCACTTAAATCTTGAGCTGCTAGAGAGGTGAGGAGACAGGAATCCAGATGAGGAGCCTTAGGAGCTCAGAGTGGTGAAGAGCCAGGAACAGAAAGATTGTCTTAAGCATAATGAAATAGGGAAACGGGATTGAAGGAATCTGAAATGTAAAGAAATAATGTCGCACAAATTCATAAAAGACTTTAAGAAAACCAATAGTAAGCCATAAGAAACACCACCCTCCACCCCAAGGAAGGGGTACTGTGGACACCCCAAAACATTAGTGAGCCTTGGGGTGTTTGTATGTCATGAAATAAAACATTTTTTACTCTAAGATTTAAATGGGTGAGTGGTCACTTTTGGTTCCTATGCACTTTTGGATATTGTGGCAGGCACACATAGGAATAGTCTACTCCTTTATTTTGAGTTTTTTTTTTTCCTAGGATATATCTGGATGTGAGTTTTACTGAAAAGTAGAAACACCCTATCAGGGATAAGGGTACAAAAGTATTTCCAAGTAACACAGGGAGAATAAAGTTGGGATTGCTGGCAGTGGTGCAATGCAGTGGCTGTGCGGTGGCAGTTTTCAGAGACACCTTCTGGAGACTACCATGCCTCCCCATTGCACTCATCTCTCTGGGTTGAGGGAGGAGATTGCTAGACTCCAGACTGAGTTGGCTAGGATTCGGGGGACCTCTACCCCCACTATGGACCAACAAGTCTGGCACTGCTACTTCAGATGATGTCAGGAAGGAGAAATGGTTGGACTATTGTGAGCTCTGGAATGGTGGGGGGGGTGCAACAATGTCATATTTCTCACCTGGTGTCACTATCTAATTTCTGTGCCACTCTGGTGGGACAAGACTGCCATGAGAAGGCACTCACAGTAGTATCCAGGGAGGATGTGGGGGTCCTTCATAGCAGAGACCCTAAAGTGGGTGGTAGAGGACCCCAGAGAAGGAGGAAGCAACTTATGGTGTGGGACTCGATTGTGAGTGGGATAGATTTGGGAATAGAAAGGGGGGAGAGGCAGGTTAGGTGCCCACACCACACCATAGCTAAGAGGGATCAGAAGCAGAATTGCTAAGACAGCAGGACAGGTGGAAACCTGGACATCATTGCCCATCTGGGGACTAATGACCTGGCTAAAGATGGGGTTTAGATAGTGTAGGAGGAGTTTAGGCAGCTGAAGACAGGTCTTAGACAGGTAGCATAATCAGTGGCTTTCACTGAGGTGCTGCCTATCTATGGCAGAGGGGAGGAGATGGATCTTCGTACCATGGGGTTTAACTCATGGCAGAAGGAATGGTGCAGAGAAGAGGTGGGGTCATCTACATTGGGGAACCCCCTGGGAGGAGGAGGACCTATATAGGGCTGTTGGCCTGCATCCATCCCAGGGCGGAACTGCAGTCTTCAGTGGATGGTTTAAATGTTACTTTGATGAACATTAAAACTTGCCAAGGGGGGGTGGCAGAAGAACTGCACTTCCACAGACTGAAGTAGAGGGTAGGGAGAATTGATGGGAGAGGAATACTACAGAGTGCAAATTAATATAGGAAGCAGGTGGCAGAGATGAATGGAGAAGGGAATGGGAGCATTTAAAACGGGGGGAAGGATGGAGGGCAAACAGGAAAAAAGTAGGGTAACAAGCAGAGTGGAAAATATCTGGAATGCTATGTGTGCAAATGCTACAAGTCTAAAAAATAAGATTCCAGACCCAGAGGCCATCATGGCAGAGGCTGACCTGGAAATTGTGGCCATGACCGAGTCATGGTGCACTGAAAACCATGACTGGAAATGGCCATACAAGTCTATACTCTGTTCAGGAAGGACAGGATAGGAAGTAAAGGAGATGATATGGTGCTTTACATGAGGGAGAGCATAAAAATGGCAGAGATGCAGCAAATACTGGGGGAGACACAGGTATTGTTGGACACACAGGAAATGGGGAATGGAGTCACTATTCACACTGGATTGTCTACAGATCTCCCACACAAGGGGATGAAGTAGATAAGGTACTAGTGAAAGCCATTGGGAAGATGGCAGAAAAGGGTGAGTAGCTGCCGGGGGGACTTCAAACTGCCAGATGTAGATTGGAGCCTCCTAGTAGCAGCTTCAGCTAGAAGCAGGAACATCCTGGACTCTCTCTAAGAGTTGTTCCTCAGGCAACTAGTCAGTGAGCCCATTCATGATGGGGTAGTGCTGGACCTGGTACTCACTAACAGGTAAAGAGTTGCAGACAGGAAGGTGGGAGGCCACCTAGGGACCAGTAATCACTGTACAATGTAGTTCAATATAAGGATGTCTGTGGAATTGAACCACTCAAGGGCAAGGATCCTGGACTTCAGTAGGGCACATTTTATAAAGATGGGTGAATGCTTAAGAGATGACCTGGAGAGGAGGATGATCTGGTAGGGTGAAGGAACAGTGGGAAAAGCTAAAAGGCAGCATAGGAAAGGCAACAGACCTCTGCATCAAACAAGTGGCCAAAAGCAAGAGGAAAAAGAGACCTCTATGTTTCTCAAAAGAGGTGGCTGAAAAGATAAAGGCTAAAAGGGAAGCATTCATAAAATACGAAGAGACACAGAGGGTGGATAATAGGAAGGTGTATGGGGGGAAACAGAGAGAAGCATGGAAAGCAGGAAGGAGTGCAAAAGCATAAACTGAAGAGAGAATAGCCCAGGAGGTAATGAAAGGGGACAAGACATTTTTCAGGTATATAAGTGAAAAAAGAAGAAGAGGGATGGGATTGTGAGGTTAAAAAGGGAAGGAGGGACTGTGCAGAAGGGAACCAGGAAAAGACAACCATCTTGAACAGATACATTTTTTATTCGGTATTCACAGAGGAAGGAGAAGGAGAGGGGGCCACAAAAAAGTGACAGAAGCTTTGGAGGGAGAGAGGTGGACAAAGGCTAATAGTAAACGGAGTCTACAGTGAAGAAAAGAAGGTAACTAGCGAGGTACCGCAGGGTTCAGTACTGGGACCGGTCCTCTTTAATGTCTTTATAAGTGACATTGGAGAGCACCTGGAAGGAAAGGTATGTCTCTTTGCAGATGACTCAAAGATCTCCAACAGGGTTGATACACAAGGTGGGGTGGAAAGAATGAAAAGGGACTTGGCAAGGTTGGAGGAATGGTCAAATATGTGGCAGCTCAGATTCAATGCAAAGAAGTGCAAGGTAATGCATCTAGGAAACAAAAACCCAGGGGAAGAGTACACAATGGGGGTTAAGTTAATAACAACAATAAAAATCAAAAGAGACCTAGGAGTAATTATATCAGATGACCTAAAGGCGGGCAAGCAATGTGGGAAGGCAGTAAGGAGGGCTGGGGGGATACTGGGATGCATAGGGAGAGGCATCAACAGTAGAAAACAAGAAGTTGTTATCTCTCTGTACAGACAATTAGTGAGACCCCATCTGGAGTACTGCATGCAATTCTGGAGACCCCATCTCCGCAAAGACATAGACAGAGTGGAGGCTGTTCAGAGAAGGACAACCAAAATGGTGCAGGGTCTGCACCAGAAGACATACTGAGGAGAGACTAAAGCAGCTTAATATGTATACCCTTGAGGAAAGGAGGGAGAGGGGGGACATGATAGAAACTTTCAAGTATCTCAAGGGAATTAACAAAGTACAAGAGGGTAGTATCTTTCAGAAGAAGAGATGTACAAGAACAAGGGGGCACAATTTGAAGATAGAGGGGGGACAGCTCAGAGGCAATGTTAGAAAGTATTTTTTCACAGAGAGGGTTATGGATGCATGGAACAGCCTTCCTGAGGAGGTTGTGGAGTCAGGAACAGTGGGAGAATTCAAGAATGCATGGGACAGGCATAAGACAATTCTAGTGGAGGATAGGAGGAAGTAAGCTGTTGATTAACTAGAATCTGCAGCTTATCCATCAGGTAGGAAAATGGGCAGACTAGGTGTGCCAAGCGGTCCCTATCTGCCGTCAAATTCTATGTTTCTATGTTTCTAGCCCTTTTTTAGATTTCCTTAGAGGAGCGAGTCCTGAAGAGACTCACTAATCTGAAGGTAGACAAAACAATGGGGTGCATCCAAGGGTACTGAGGGAGCTCAAGGAGGTACTGGCTGCACCACTGACAGTCCTGTTTAACAGCTCACTAGAAACAGGAGTGGTGGATCTGGAAGACAGGAGGAGGGCAGTTGTAGTCCCACTTCACAAAAGTGGTAGCAAGGAGGAGGCTGGCAGTTATAGGTCAGTCAGCCTCACATTGGTGGTGAAAACATTCATTTAACCACTGCTGAAGAAAAGGAGTGTGGAATATCTTGAATCCCATGGGTTACAAGACCCAAGGCAGCATGGGTTCATGGGGGGGTCATGTCAAATGATTCTGACAGATTTCTTTGGCTGGGAGACTAAGGAATGAAATCAGGGTGGAGCACTGGATGTAGCCTACCTAGATTTCAGTAAGGCTTTCAGCACCATCCCACATAGGAGACCAGTAAGCAAAATCAATGACTTAGGTATGGGTCCAAAGGTAGTAAACTGGAAAAGAAATTGGTTATGGGATAGGAGACAGAAGGTGGTGGTAAACAGAGTACACTCTGAGCAAGGGAGGGTGACTAGTGAGGTGCCTCAGGGATCAGTGCTGGGACCAGTCCTCTTTAATGTCTTTATAAGTGACATTGCAGAGGAGCTGGAAGGGAAGGTCTACCACTTTGCAGATGACATCAAAATCTGTAATAGGGTGGACACTCCAAGGGGGAGTTGGAAAGGATGAGAAGAGATCTGAGAAAACTAGAGGAGTGGTCAAGGGTATGGCAGCTGGGTTTCATTGTGAAAAAAATGCAAAATATTGCACTTAAGGCACACAAAACCAGGGGCAGAGTATAAAATGGATGGAGTTATATTGACTACTACAACGTGAGAAAGAAACTGGGGATAATCATATTTGATGCTCCAAATGTGGCCAAGCAATGAGACAAGGTAACAAGACAAGGCAACAGCCTGAAACAAACACAATGACCGGGCTAATTGGTGCTGGTTTTGGCGCGGTTGGAAGGAGTACCCACTCCAACATATGAACAAACAACAAAAACAAAGGCCAACACATGCTGAAGGAACTCCACTGAGAATTTAATGCAATTCACAGATATATCTAACACAGCACCGACATTAACTGTGGCTAGATGCCCCAGAGCTTCACCAAGCCAGTCAGGAGGGCTAGTGGGATGATGGAGCGCATAGGGAGAGGTACTGTATCACCAGCAGAAAGAAGAAGGTGGTGTTGCCTCTGTGTAGATCACTGGTAAGACCCCCTCTAAAGTACTGTGTCCAGTCTGGAAACCACATCTCTGGAAGAACATAGACAGAGTGAAGGTGGTCCAGAGAAGGGCAAGTAAAATGGTGCAGAGTCTGTATCAAAAACCCTATGAAGAGAGACAAAAATAACTCAATATGTGCTTTGGAAGAAAAAAAGGAGAAGGGGATATAACAGAGACCTTTGACTACCTCACCAGGGTAAATAAGGGAAAGGAGGGAACTATTTTTCAGAAAGAAAAGGTGCTCAAGAACAAGGGGATATCATATGATGCTGGAGGGGGCAGATCTAGGAGAGATGTGAGAAAGCACGTCTTCACAGAAAGAGTGATGGATTTCTGGAACAGTCTTCCAATGGAAGTGGTAGGGGTGAAAACAATGGTGGAGTTCATGAATGCAGGGGAATGGGCACAAGGGAAAAAGGAATGGGGCAGGTAGAAAATGCTATAGATCAAGCAGTGTCTGAGGTGATAATGTAGGTAGGAAAAAAACTGGCAGACTAGGTTGTCCAAGCAGTCCTTATCTGCCATCAAATTCTATTTTCTGTCTCATTTTGACTTGGCTCTGGTTTATCAAGGCCATAGGGACTAAATGATTCTTTTATGTAGTAAGTTATCCTTTTTGCTTTTACTTCACCTTTTTTGGGTATTTCTTTGCTGTTTCATTTATTATTGCTTTTTTATAGTATCCATCTCAAAATTGAGGCCCCAACCTGCTCAAAAACAGTTAAAATAACAACAAAGAAATCCACAGTTCAATATTAACAGTAGTCCTTAACAGCATTTAGATGGAATAGCACTTCTTTGCTTCTTTGTTATGGAACTGTCCCAGTTAAAAAGTAATTCTACAGTTTTAGGTTACATTTTGAAAGATCAGTGAGTGGCATGAACATCAAACAATGCTAGATATATCCAATTAAACCAACACTTCTGACCTGCAGAGTCCCTGTAAAATTAAGAGATAGCAGGTATACGTGTCTTTACGGAATGAATATAAATATATATATATCAAGAAACAGTTTTAGTGAAAAAGAAAGTATCTAAAACTCACCAGAAGTATATCCTTAAGGATTCTGGACCTGCCAATGGTAACTGAGGTTTTAAAGGAAAACAATGGAAGACACAGCTTTCCTCAGACATTACAGAAACTCTCAATTGGTGCTTTCAGACAGTAACAACTTTATTTAATGATTTAGAACAGCTACCCACAACTTCTACTTTCTGTTGCTGGCAGCAGCCATCTCATGAGCAGCAGTGAGCTTCCTAAGCTCACTGTATGCTAATATGTCTGTTTGACCTCTGCTATTGGTTGGCAGGACATATTTGCATAAAGTGAGCTCAGGAAGCTCTCTGCTGCTCATGAAATGGTGGTTCCCAGCAATAGAAAGTGAAAGCAGAAAGCCACTATTTAAATCATAATAAATTAGAGGAATTTAAAAAAAATGTTACTGCCTGAAAGCACTAATCAGGAATGTTTGTAGTGCCTGGGTAAAGCTGTGTCTTTTCCAGTGTTTCCATTTAACAGAAGGACATCCCTTACCATGCTATCTCACATCAGGATGGGTCATAAGTTGTGTATTAAATTAGCCAACTTTCCAGCCACTGAGTCAGGCTCTGTAATGAAGGAAATGGGTTCTTCCTTCTCATTCTGTGGAACGGATTTTGTTCTTGGATGTACAGTAGTAATTCTTTCCTGTCACATGCATGAGCTTTGGTAAGAGCTTCCCTGGAGTACCTGTTCTTCATAACTACTTTCTGTGAATCTAGAGGGCAATTCCCCAACTTGTTTGTGAAAAACATCAGTATTTGAGCAATTCTGTTTTAACCTAAGTAGTTGTCCACAGGGGATCAGCTGAACAAGTTTTTTTTAGGGTGGATACTGGAGGCTCGAAGCACCATATTGATAGCAATGGGTTTTCTAAACCCCTCAGAGCACCTATTGGAAGACTAATAATTCCACAGAAAGTAATACTCAGAAAGTCAATTTTCTGATTTCCCAACTGATGGGTGATTTTCAAACTATTTCTATTGGTGTTTAAAAATTGTATAAACTGGAAGATCTCTCCCCCCCCCAATGCAAATTATATAATCAATGAAGTGAAGCCAGAGTACAACATCCCCAAAGAATGGATTATTTTACTCACTTAGTACAAATTCTTTCTCCCACAGGCCCATGTAGAGATTGACTTGTTAGGTGGTGACAGCCACCCCATTGCAGTGTTGCAGCACTGTAACTAAATGGTCTCATCAAACACAGAATAATTATTGTGAACAATGATGCCAAGGGCCTGTAGGAGGAAGAATCCATGGATGTTGTTTCTGGCTTGCTGCTGCACAATAAAGTGCTCCACAGCCTCCAGTCCTGATTAGTGTGGTATCACTGTACAAATGCTGGTGATATCTAAATTTACCTATTTTTAATCAGGTTGCTAAATAATGTTTTGTAATTTCCACAGCAGGTCCATAGTGTCTAAGATGTGAGATCTCAAACCTAGAACTAATGGTTGGAGAAAGAAGGCCACAAAAAGGGGCAAGTTCTGTGTTAGAGATCCCATACCAGAGACAGCATGATGACCCTCAAATGTTTGTGGGCCTTCAGTATAATATAGATGGTTGGCACAATAATGTGTTGTGGCTTTAACAAGCCATCTTCTTCAACAGTCATCCATCCCCCAAACTGTGCTTGGTCCACCATCTCAAACAATTCTGACTGGAATTTCCTAGTGGGTCTCCTTGAAGAAGTAATTTCCCCTATCCCCAAGAAGTTTCAAAATCATGTTGGTATATATATATTTCAGCCATTAGAACAATTTTGACAACCTTGTCAGAGAGCTTGATCACTATACCTAACAGAGACTGCAATTGGTACACAGTCTGCCCTTCAAACAAATGAAAATTGTGTCCCATTTGTTTGCCCATTTCTCTCAACAATTTGTGAGTTTCAAATAAAATAATTATTTTCAAAGCAATCAACAGTAGTGCTTTATTTGATGCTGGACAAAAACAGATTTTGGCTTGAACTGTTTAGGTCTGTTTAACAGTATTACAATATTATCAGGGTCTTCATATGCATAGTTATACGATCCTAACAACTTGTTTAACCAGACAGATCAGTTAAATCATATTCAACGTTTTTGGTTAGGGAGTGCTGTATGATGTAGTCTGCTTCCGATTGCTCTACATTGGAGTCATGGTAGTTAAACTGTTCGGTTGTCGGTGTAGCTCCACATGATGTCAGTGGGGACAGAAGGATCGACCCCTGCTCCACATCAGTCAGTCCTAATTCCTGAATCAAGTTAAGACTTCCATCACTATTTCCTTCTGATAGCCCATGTTATCATTCAAAACTAAGTGTCTCCTATTTTTATTAAAGTGGAAACAAAGTTTGAGCTTTCTTACAAATTTAAAGATGCATACTCTAATTCTGAAAGGGTCAATGGGGGAGGGCACAAAAGTCAGACCCCTAGAGAGTACTGTGCATGCTTTTAAATGCATTATTAAGATGAATTTGTGTCAGATTTCTGATGTTTATTTTTTCCTACTGAAAACCATCTGAGTGTTGCTTCAATTTTCCCTTCCCCCTCCAGCCATTTTTTGCTTTCTTGCAAAACCTTTGATTTTTATCGGGAGATTTGGTTTCTTGATCTAGTCTTTCTGCTGAATCACCCCAACAAAATTGTCTCTGATTATCTGATGAGTCAGAGTCATCACTGTGAGTCTGATTGTCTGACTCACAGACTTGTACTGAGTGAGATATATTTCTGGGTGTGCATTTGTTATTGGAAATCCACTGTCTGCCATGAGACCTTGAATGGCCTCTGCTTTGGGAGCTACTAGGTCTTTCCCAAGAAAATCCTCTCCTCTTTGTAGTCATAGCTGTCTCTTTGCAGTTTAGCAATTTTCTCTGAAGCAGGATCTTTTTCCAGTTTAGCTACATGGTTTATATAAGACTTATTATTCAGGGTATCAAATTCAGGGTTATTTTAAAGAGTTGGCAGAAGTGTCTGAGATTCTGTCACTTCTTTTTTTGCTTCTAATTCCAAAGTCTTGTCTCTTTTAATTAAAGCTTGTATCAATTTAGTGTTACATTCATTTAAGACACTCTAATAGTCCTCTTTAAATTCTCTCTCTCTCTCTTTCTTCAAGACCGCTTGTGGATGGCTTGTCCAGTCTAAGGCCTCTAGGCACCCACTCATAATTTTTGTCCAGGCTTTTTCTAGTTTAGCAAACATGTCTTTCAGTTCAGTACTATTAGCCAAACTAGTTTTTACACTGTTATTAAAAAGTACTCTTCTAGCTCTCTATTTATGATAACCAACAGTTTCTGCTTCCTGCAAGCTATGCTTGCTGCCTCCTCCCGTTCTGTGCAGCAGGATGGGGGTATGGCTCAGCGGGATGGTCATTCCTGTCAATTACATTACTGCTCTGCAATTACTGCAGCTTACATTAGATGCTAAAATTACCTCAATAAGAGAAAGTCTTTGTGAAAATTAATGTAGTTCACCCGCCTCTTCACTACGTGAAGTCCTTGGAATTGCTCTCGTATACTATTTCAGACTTCTTGCTCTGCAAGTTCCATTCTATCAGCAGCTGATGGAAGGCAGATATTCAGCAAGAAAACACAGGGAATCACAAAATCAGCATGCTTTGGTAGGGAGGTCGGTACAGAAGCAGGCAGCAAGCCCACCAATAGGAAACAGCAGGAACAGCTATCAGTACTCAAAAACCAGGAATACTGAGGGAAAGATGAATTAATATTAAAGGTGAGCTATAAATCTCATTACATACGGGAGGATATTGAACAATGGTCAGGCACTTCAACCTTATTGGTCTTCATCAGGGAGCATGGCTTCATAATACAGAAGTCTCCTATAAATAAATATAGAAACAGAGAATTTGACGGCAGATAAGGACCACTTGTCCCACCTAGTCTGCCCATTTTCCCTACCTAATGTAACACCACAGACCCTACTTGATCTCCAGCTCCCCAACCCCTGTTCCTTATCACTAAGGTTCCCTTATGCCTATCCCATGCATTCTTGAATCCTGTTACAGTTTTTGCCCTCACCACCTCCACTAGGAGGCTGTTCCAGGCATCCACCACTCTTTCTGTGAAGAAGTACTTCCTCACATCTCCACTAAGTTTACCACCTTCCAGCTTCATAGCATATCCCTTTGTTCTTGAGCATCTTTTTTTCCAAAAAATGTTTCCCTCTTGAACCTTATTTATACCTGTGAGGTATTTGAAAGTCTCTATCATATCCTCCCTTTCCTCCAGGATGTACATACTGAGGTCTTTTAGTCTCTCCTCATAGGGCTTTTGATGCAGACCCTGCACCATTTTGTTGCCATCCTCTGGGCCACCTTTACTCTGTCTATGTCCTTCCTGAGATGTGGTCTCCAGAACTGGACACAGTATTCTAGGTGAGGTCTCACCGGTGCTCTATACAGCAGTATCACCACCTCCCTCTTTCTGCTGGAGATACCCCTCCAAATACATCCTAGCATCCCGTTATCTCTCCCCCATGCCTTGTCACACTGTTTGGACAACTTTAGGTCATCAGATATGATTACCCCCAACCCCCAGTCTCTTTCCTGTTCGGTGGTAATCAGAACAACTCTCCCTATTGTGTACTCTGCCCCTGGGTTTCTGTGCCCCAAGTGAATGATTTTGTACTTCTTCACATTG
This sequence comes from Neoceratodus forsteri, assembly GCA_016271365.2. Classification (NCBI taxonomy): domain Eukaryota; kingdom Metazoa; phylum Chordata; order Ceratodontiformes; family Ceratodontidae; genus Neoceratodus; species Neoceratodus forsteri. The sequence continues at coordinate 880,464,078 of CM028129.1, forward strand.
AAACTTAGTTCCCACACTATTGACTGCTCCTCAAGCTTTCTTAGGTCCTTATTCATTTTTTAGACACACACACACACACTCGTGGATTGTCTACCCTATTGTCTACCCTATTGCAGATCTTAGTGTCATCTGCAAAAAGTCATATCTTTCCTTCTAGCCCTGTGCAATGTTGCTAATAAAGGCATTAAAGAGGACCAGTCCCAGTACTGATCCTTGTGGCACCCTGCTAGTCACCCTCCATTCCTCTGAGTGAACTCCATTTACCACCACACTCTGTCGCCTATCCCCAAACCAATTTCTTACCCAGTTTACCACCTTTGGACCCACTCCTAGGCTGCCCTGTTTATGAGTCTCCTATGTGGAATGGTCTTGAAGGACTTTCGGAAATATAGGTAGGCCACATCCACAGCTACACCCTGATCTAATTTCCTGGTCACCCAGTCAAAGAAATCTGTCAGATTTGTTTGACATGACCTCTCCTCAGTGAATCCATGCTGCCTCAGAGCCTGTCAGTCACTGGATTCAAGATATTCCATAATCATTTCCTTCAGTAGTGATTCCATTAATTTCCCCATCACTGAAGGCAGGCTAACTGGCCTGTAAGTGCTAGCCTCCTCCTGCTACCACTTTAGTGAAGTGGTATATCTGCCATCCTCAAGTCCTCTCCACTGGGTGGTTGAACAGGGCTGTCAGAGGTGCAGCCAGCACCTCTCTGAGCTCCCTCAATATCCTTGGATGTATCCCATCTGGCCCCATTGCCTTGTCCACTTCCAGATTTACGAGTTCCTTCAAGAATCTCTCCTAAGTGGACTAGTGTCCTCCTCCCTTCATTCCTTCAATACTCCTGCCACTTATCTGTGGTCCCTCACCTTCCTCTTCCTCTGTGAACACTGAACAAAAGTATTTGTTCAGGATATCTGCTTTTTTCTGGTAGCCCTCCACACACTCCCCCTCCCACTTCCCTCCTTAGCCTTACAATCTCTTCCCTGGTCTTTCTCTTTTCGCTTAAATACCTGAAAAAATTTCCTTCCCCCTTTCTTTACTGCCTGGGCTATTTTCTCCTCTGTTTGTGCTTTTGCACACCTGACTGCTTTCTCTGACTCGCTCTGCGTCTCCTGATACACCTCCCTATCCTCCACTTTCTGTGTTTCCTTATACCTCCTGAATGCTAACTTTTTTGCTTTTACCTTCCCAGCCACCTTTTTTGAGAACCTTAGTGGTCTCTTTTTCCTCTTGCTTTTTCTTACTTGCCTGATGCAAAATGTGTTGCCTTTACTACCCCCTTTAAGTTTTGCCTGCAGTTCCTTCACTCCACCCAAGTCCTCTCTCCCTGCCAGGGCATCCCTGAGGCATTCCCGTGTCTTTGTAAATAGTGCTAACAATCAAGTATGTAAAAATCTAACTAATCAAATTAGAAATTACCCGTACATTTGAAAGTGCTGCTGTTGTGCATAATAAGAAAAACATTGATAAAACCCAAGTGGATCAAAACAAAGTGCTCAAGACAACAAGAAAATATGTAACATAACGCATCAGAAAGAGGCTTAAACTTTGAGAGAAAGCCTTGTTAATTGCTACAAGCCACATACTTTTCTTCTGTTACAAAATCAGGTGACATACGTCAATTATTAGTGAGCTCAACAAAAATAGAAATAAAGGGATATGACAAATGTCATTCATACAAACTCAGGATAAGTACCCCTTATAAAGTCTGAAGTGCCATTTGTACAAAATAAGTGAAATGGTGCATGCAAGTAATTAGCTACCCAAAAGAGCACAATAGAAATTTTACTTAGAAGAATTATAATCAGTGCATCTGTCAATATGAAAAAACAGGAAAAAAAAAATTAAAAGACAAATTACATCTCATTCTTATAGCTTTTAATGAAGGGGGCGGTATAATACCAACATAACTAAATGACTGGGCAGACTGACACTATGGGCTCAGTTTTCAAAGAGGGCTTAGAGCAATGCAAGGTGCATCAAACAGGTGGGTTGCATCAAATCCAGTTGCAGCAAAAAGCAGGTGTCTGATTCTGAAAGATTAGCAAGTTGCATTGATTTTCCAGAAATTATGCAAGTTGCAAGGTGTGTCATAAAAGGTGGTGCACTGGGTGGGAATGACACAGGTTGAGTCAGAAAAAAATCAGCACAGGTAATGATGGAGCAGAGTGGGGAAAGAATGCTGCAACAAAAGGCTAGCAGGCAGTGCAAGAAAAACTTTACTCATAAGGAGACAGACATTTTCATTGAAGAGGTGGATGCCCAAGTGGACCTCCTGCTGTCCCAAGGTAGGGATAAGCAGCTCAGGGACCAAAAAAACAAGCCTGGGATAAGGTAGCCACCAGGGTCAATGCTGTAGGCTCTGTGAAGTACGCTACCAGAGAACTGCAAAAAAGGTACCATAATATAAGGTGGAGGTCAAAAGCAAAGCTGACTCATAACAGGCCATGCACGATAGCATGTGGTGGTGGTCCAAGCCAGCAGATCCCCCCCCGAGCAGCCAGGAAGAGCATGTGGTAGCACATCTTAGTAGCCACATGATTGAGGGTGACAGCAACCTGGATGTCTTCTGGCTACAGAGCTCAGCAAGTATGTAAAAGGGCACAGCGGCAGCAATGGGGAAGAGGTGCATGTGTGTGTGTACAGTGGTGTATGTATGCTCCATTTATTCAGTGCAATTGCACATTCAGACCTCAGGCATACAGAAAAAAGAGGTTAACAAGCTGCAGCACTTCAACTCAATGCTGAGTCTTCACGGGGTGGGGGGGGTCATTTATGAAGCATTTACATTCCTTGTTTGGACCTGGATTCTATCCCTTTACGGGCCGTATTGTGAGCTGTTTTTTCAAACTGTGGCTTTTTTGTGGGCTGGCTGCCCAAACTTTACAGCACTACCCGAGTCTATCACTGAATGCAGCACATGTCTGCTGTTGTGTTTGCAAAGAGTGCCCACTGATCATAGTGTGGCTGTGCACCACTGCAGCTATGTATCTCAGTACAGTAGCAAGTACAGCAGCCTGGCCAACACACATGTGTAACTGATTGTGCAGAAGCAGTGTGCCAGACATGATCTGGTGTGTGTGGCCATGTACTGTGTGGAATATGCCTAGTGGAGACAACCATCCTGGGCCACTGTTTGGCAGCATCCACCACAGTGGCAATGTACCACCATGCTACAAGTTGCACACTATACCACAATGTATGATGGTGATGCACCAGGGGTACCAGACACGTATATGCAACATGTGTGAACAGGATGACAGACCATTGCACCCAAAGGCAGAACATATGCGGGGCATTGGTGCAGTAACCTGCCCATTGGCGCAGCAGGTATAGGACAATAGGGTGTCCATGACAGACAAGACAGCGTACACACTGTGCCAGGAGAAAGCCTGTCCCTTGTGCTGCTGAGCAAGGAGCCTAAAGGGTGGCATACATCCTACTAGACATACAAGCATCATATACAATACAGAGGAACACAGTGACATGGATGCATGATATGGCAACTGACAGAGGCTATATTATCTCCCCACAAACCACAGAGTAACAGGTAGAAACACCTACAGCAGACACCAGTGCACCACCAAAAGTCAAATGAGGGGCCAGCTGACAGACTCAGGGAGGACAGACAGCACAAGGTACCTGCAGTTAGGGGATGTGCTGGAGCAGGACAGCAGTGGCCACAGGTAAGTGCAGGATGTCACCCAGGTCCACAGCGACAGGAAACATGCCCCACACAGTGTTGAGGCTAACACTGAGGGGTCAGAGACAGAACATCATCCAGGAACTGAGCCTAATAACTGCAGAGAACTTGGAGGCCACACTACAGCAGGTTGCACAGGACCTCCCCCCACCAGGCCATGCTGGATGTGAAGCTGGACAGATATTGTCAGACTGTAGTGGACACACATGCAGCACAGACACGAGAACTAACAGCACTATGGACCCTCATGGATGCCCACCACAGCTGCATTGTGGAACTTATGTCTGGGCTACTGGATGCCATGCAGACTGGCCTACAGCAGAATGCACCCTGGCATGTGGACATAATGGCAGTACTGCATGGGCTCCAGCTGTATACACGGCATCACATGGATGCAGCGGAGCACCTCACAAGTGTGATGGACAGGTGCATCACTGTGTAGCAGGAGCAAGCCAACACCCTCACAGCTGTGCTGCAAAACATAGCATAAGCATTATGGGACAGGGAACACAGTGGTGCTACTCAGCCACACTACCATGGACACACTGCCCAGGAGATCCTGCTGCCCACTGCATCAGCCAGCCAGTACTAAGCACCCCACACCACACCACCCACCTATATAACGAGAACATACACCAGGCATCCAGTGCCCCAGAGGACAGAGCAGGTCACAAGACTGTGTAATGCACCCCCAGTTTAGCTATTGACACCAATCCCACTGGAGCAAGCAAGGCAGTCCACAGCATGCCAAGTTACACTATATTTAATGACCCCAGTGCCAGCAACACAGGGTGGTTCCAAACATCATGGACAATGTGGCAGAGCACCCTCCAACCAGAGGTATGCAACAGCCAGGTGCAGCAGCAGACTGAATGTCCAATGGAGCTGCCCTCACAAGCACCCAACATGCAGACCAGCAGCACAATCCTGCCACCAGTAAGGGACAGAGCACACTACATGCTTCAGGAATCCAGTCTCTAAGACAACTTAGGGATGATGATAAGGATGCAACTAGTACCCAACAGCTGGCACAACACAGGCCATTTGGCATGCAGAGTATCATCATAATGCCTGCACTGGAAGCCACAGACAGCACAGGTCATGTCAGGACCACAGAGTACACACCAGTGGCCGGACCACTAACAGCAGAGGCCAGAAGTGCACCACAGCAGGATGATGACAGCTGGGGGAGCATACGGCCCACAAAAGCACTAGCCACAGTGGCCATTCCAGCCACACATGGTGACATGGTCACAAGTGCCATCCACTGCAAACATGGTAGGAAAGTAAGCATAGTGGGATGCAGTAGACAGCAGGTGATGCAACAACCACCACCACCACCACAGGGACTGCAGCCAGAAAGTCACAGCAACACACAGGCCACCAAACACGGGATGCGCAGGGGGACCAGCTCTGCAGAGGTCAGTGGAGCAAAGTCAGTGCCAACAGACACAGTACAGAAGGGCAGGAAAAGAGATGGCACTGTGAAGATCATGGATGGGGACCACTGCACCATAGCAGCCCTAAGAGACAGGGCACCATGGCACTAATCCCCTGGAGGCAGAAGGGGACAGAGACAGTTGATCCCCAGACCTTATGAGGGTGAGACAGTGGGTGCACATGCTAGTGGAATGGCTGAACTGCACTGCATATGTGGGAGTGGGGATACTGGGGCACTGGAGGGATATGGGAGAAGAGTGTGAGCAGACGTGTGTGCCACATGTAGGGTGTTCCTGTTTACAGAGCACTTTAAGGGTGGCGGGTGAAACTGCACATTGTGAGTACCACTGTGTGAACCAATAAAGGCAGCCAGGTGTAAATATATGTGTATGAGTCTGTGTGTGTGTGTGTGTGTGTGTGTGTGTGTGTGTGTGTGTGTGTGTGTGCACTTTGTTCCACACTCCCATGGCCCATAGATTTGGACAATGTGGGCTGCACACAGGAGAAACCCTGCAAAACCATGTTGGGGCTGGTGCCATGTAGCATGACCAGCATGGGGGGGTTCTCACACCTGGAACCCAGCACCCAGGCAGACTGTATAGCATGCTGACATCCCCAAAACCTTGTTCAGTCTGTGCACACCTATACCTCTCAGGGGTAGCCATGCAACACCACAGCTCAGGCTGACAATGCCCAGGGCACTGAGGACCATGACATGTACAAGTACATGACGTGGCCCTGTACTGAACCCTGATGTGCTGTCATGACTGTCACAGTGGCATGCTACAGCATGCTGTGGCCCTCGAGGACCACACTGTGGATGGCATGGCGTGGTGCACTGGGAAACAATGATGACCACAGACAGTTAGATCTCCATTGGGGGAAGCATACTGCATGTGTGTCTGTGACGTATAGCCAGAGTGGCCCGCTGCCAGGCACCTCTGCACTACGGGGAGACAGCAGGACACATAGTGGTTACAGTGTCTGTAATGGGCAATGCCCAGTGTGCAGAGGCAGGACTACCAGTATCTGCAGCAGTGGATGCCATGTGGCTGATGCATGCCCCAGCATGCATGGGTACCATGTGGACACCCAGAGACTGCAGATGCGACAGTAGGTCACATGTCAAGTTCCACAAAGACACCTGGATGATTCCTCACTGGTATATGGCCAATGTGTCTGTGTCCCACAAAGGGCCCTGGGGGGGCAGAGCAGGTGGCCACACACTACAGCCACGTCCACTATGAGGAACAACACAGATAACAGAGATTTTCAGAAAAGTGCAAATATATTAACATGAACAACAAAAACACAGTAACATGAAACAACAAAACAAACAACATAAGGGGTAAGCAACTATAACTAAACTGGGGTGGCATGGTGATATATCAGTGTCCATGGCAGTAGCCACCCACCCAGTCCACACTATTGTCTACAGCACCACCGCACAGTGGCTAAGAGGGCCTGCAATGAGTCTTGCAGCCAGCCAAGGTCAACTATAGCTGCCCCCAGCTGCTCTTCCAGTGTATCCTGAAGTGGATCAGGGAGTGCACCCCCTGGTGCTGTATCAACCTCCCCAGCCCCTCCAGCAGCATGTCTCAGCACATTGTCATCTTGCTGCTGTGCCTCCCCATGCCCTGTGGGTGGTGGCTGAGGGGGTAGGTGCACTGGAACCTGATGGTCCAGTGACTGTGAGTGCTCCTGGGGGCCCACCTCCTCCTCCACAGAAATAATGGGCACTTCCTCCAATGGGTCCACCTGGGGGCATCAGTGGTGTCAGGATACAATGCAGGGGAGGTGGCTGCTGTTGGGGCCTCCTATGGCTCCTGCTCCTCCTGATACTCACTGTCACTGTCACTGATGTGCTGGGCCTTCTGGTGGTGCCACGTTGTGTGTTTGGCATATGCCCTTGTGTTAAGGTGCTTCTGCCGATACATGGCACTCTCGAGTGCTCTTAGCCGGGGGTCTTGAGTCTGACAGGGCCATGTTCATGCTGATGGCTAACTGTAACAAGAAAGGGTGACAGGGATTACAGTGCTGTAGTGGCACCCCTTGGTAGGTTGTGTCATGTGAGCAGTGAACAGAGTAGTAACCCAGGTCATGTTACTGTATATCACCCATACCACATGACCAGTGGGTGGCCCTGCAGCCAGTGCATGTGTAGAACAGCATGCCACAATGCTCCATGTGTACTACATGCTGGTGTCACATGGGGAGGGTGATACCTGCCCAGATGGACCTGTAGGATCATGGGGCAGGGGATTCGGTCCATCAGGTGCAGGGGTGATGGTGCAGCCCCTTGACACAGGATAAATGTGTTGCCATATAGCACCACTACAGTGTGGGAACTTGGCATCACATATGTGGGGGGACCCCTTGCAGTGGACCAATGGGGGTTGGAAGCATGCAGTGTGGGGGCCCAACACAGCAACACTGCATGTGGGATGGGGTGGTGGAAGGACTAGGGGACTGCTGCTAGCAACCTACAGGTGTCCCAAGAGTACTGTCAAAGTAGAGGTAGCTGCACATTTTCCACATGGAGGGTCAACTGGGCATGGGTCAGGGGTGTGAGAGTTGGTGTGCACCAGGCAGTTGGGGGCTTTGGACAGCTGTGAGATGCTATCCTTTATTTGGTCACACGCTGCATACCACCCAGGGCATGCAGGGGGTGTCGCATGGAGGCCACTCTGTATGCCTGCCCAACTAGCATATGCCCCAGTGATGGCCCAACCATGCAGCAGTGTCTGGGGCAATGGCAATCACACCTGTGTAGCAGTTGTGTGGACATGGCCAGGTAACCCACAGGACAGGGGAGTGTCACAGCCATTCATCCTCAGGGAAGCTGTTGCTGTCCTGGGGCCTGGAGGCTGGGTGAGAGGTGCCTTCCCTTGACTATAGATGCCCCATGGGCATGCCACCCCCGGATCCACATATCTTGGCAGCCAGCTGAGGGCATTTGTTTGTGGAGGGGCCCCTGAGAGGACATGGGGGATGCATTCTCTGGAGGCCATACCCTAGTGGGTAGTGTCTTGTATGCTGCAGCCCACTCCATGTAGTTTTGTGGCATATGTGTGAGGTGTGGTGTGTGGGGCATGCCTTTTGAAATGCTGTGGTACATATGGCCTCCATGGGAAGCCCAACTATGTATGGGCATTCACAGGTGGCCATGCCCCATGCACGCCCATCCTTGCCCAGCAGATGGCACACCCTGGATGTGGGTCCCTGGGTGACACACCCAGCCAAGGGGTGCAGCTAAAGCTACTGTTTGCCATGTCTCCACACAATGGCCCGCTCCATGGTCTTGGTCATGGTCATGGTCATGGAGATGTGGCACACAGAACAATGGTTGTGGCCACTGGACTCATGCTGCGTTAGAGCTGTGGCAGGGCATTGCCAACGGAGGTGGGCACTGACATGCCAAACACTGCCAACTGAGCAGGTAGTGCACATAGGTATGGTGCTACCGATGACTCCTGGGGTCCCCAGGTGTGCACAGCATCCATCTCCCAGACACACCCTGGTTGGTACATGTCCATGGGGTTGGCCTGGCCCCTGGTGGTTCAATGGGGTTTTTGACATGGCAATGCCATACTGTGTGTGTGTGTGTGTGTGTGTGTGTGTGTATATGTGTGTGTGTGTGTGTGTGCCTGCTGAGGGGTGGGGATTCCCAATGTGCAGTGCTATTCACAACCATGTCACCCCCTCATGTGATATCAGCTGTGTGCCACCCCTACACCATGTACAGTATGACACTCCCAGTGTCCCAGGTGGCACTGGCATGCACCTAATGGCCATGACTGTCCCATACCATGTATGTGTACCAGAGTCACATATAGGTTGGAGCTCTGTGGCTCCCTACCGTACAGCACAGCACTGACTTTGTGTCCCCTCCTTCCAAGGCAGATAGTAACTCCACAATACATCAGCAGTTAACAGTGGTGTGAAGAACTGGTACTTACCCTCCACATCACCAAGTCCAGACACAGCTCACCTCCCTGTGGCCAGTGGTACTGGTGCATTCACAACACTGTGGCAGCACGGTGCATGGGGCCCTCCCCCCATTGGTCTCCATTAGCCACATCTGCCCTCAGTGTACACTGTAGCCACTGTTACTACTGTGCAGGGTGTTGCTGTCCAACTCTGGCCATGGTACACTGGGCCACAGCACAGCATTGTCTGTCCAGTGGGTTACAGCCCAATACATACTGCCCATCAGCTCCCATTCATGCCCAGCCCCAGGCTCCACTGCCCTGTCTGTCTCATTTTCCACAGGTGTCTGCATATACGGGTCCATAGTGGCATGTTGCCATGATGCACATGGCACACTGTTGGCCCCTCACAGAGCACCATGCTGTGGGCCCAATCCCCAGGGCTCCCTTGGTGCATGTGCCACACTGTGCACCCTCGCACGTCATACTCCACAGGTCCACATCCACAGCTGTACATGCTCCATGACATTATGTGCACCACACACAAACACAGGCCTGACTGGTGTCCCCTGCCTGCTTCAGCCACATTGTCAGCCACTGCGCCCCACCTCCACATGTGGCTGCTGCCACAGCCATGGAACAGGCCTGCATACCACTGTCTATGTCTATGGGTTCCCCAGCCAACTGTGCCATTGTGTGGCCTTAGAGCAGACAACCCTTATGGGGATGCTGGCCATTGTACTGTGGGCAGTGGCTCCTGGGATGCTTTTGGCATCCTATCCCTGTGCGCATAGTGCATGGCATCCTATTAGGTACTGCAAGCCCGCCCGTCGTATGCAGCACAGGTCTACACTCCATGGGCCATTATACACTGGGGCTTCTGAGCCCCTGGTTCCCACCCAGCTGCCATACCACTGCCAGTGGCCCCACCCAGTTCATGATACCACCCAATGCGGGATGTACTCACACCCCTGTCCTGACTGTGCAGTTAAACACAGGTTCCTGGTCCCTGTTCCATGCCTCTAAGGGCCATGCCTGAGGGTGCCATGGGCATGGGGACTCATGGTGGTTGCACACCAGTGCCAGGGGCAGAAGCACTGGTGGGGCACACAGCATGACTCTTGTCCCCCCCTACCCTGGTGGCTGTACCACGTTTGGACCTCTGCACATGACAACACCACAACCTGATACCTAGACCTGCACTGTACATGGCACTTATCTTCGCCACTGGGTCCACCCCCCTCTTCCTCCTGGACCCCTGGGGCACCTTCAGCCTCCATTGCACCAGTGCCCTTGGTGGCTGGTGTGTTCTGCATGTCTGTGGAGACACTGATTGTGGAACATGGTGTTACTGGACCCTTCCACAGCCGTGATACTGGGAGTCATACATGACAAGGTATGTGTAGTTTGACGCTTACCTGGCTCAGAGTGATGTCCCAAGCACATTGTAACATCTGCAGCACGGGCCATATCATGCAGCCTCTGTAGAATGGCAAGGTCTCTGCAAGCCAGGTCCTGCCATCTGTGTTTTCATTGTCTTGGTGTGTGACGCACACCTGACACTTTTCGAAGGCAGCCACCTATGATCTGCCACACCCTATTTCTTTGGGTAGAGTTTGCCTCCTGCACCCATGGGGCAGCAGTACCTGACACTACTGCTTGACCAGACTCACCAGCAGGGCAGTCTCCTCAGTGGAGATATTTGGAGTCCTTTCTCTGGTTGCCAACATTCTTACTTTTATAGTACTGTATAGGTGTGCCAGGGTGCTGTTGACAGAGTCGTGTCTGCCTTGCCAGTGTTGTGGTGTCTCATGTGGTCACATCTTGCAGCCACCACTTGTATAGGAAACCAATTCCATTCTCTGATTCAGTGGACATCAAATTAGATGCAACTGCAGCATATTTTGCAGCCACCACATGATGTGGCATTTTTAGGCCCAAATGTGAAGTGTGTTGTGTCAGATCTGTCCTGCGTGTCTTTTCAGACACAATTGTGGCATTTTCAATTGTCCGGGTGACATGCCTCATATACGCACCTGTATATGCTGCATGCTGCACTGTTGGCCCACCAGCCACCCTGCTCTGTTCTGCACTCCCTTCTTGTGCATATGTCACATGCAGAGGCATCCTGCACTGCACTACTTGCCACTACCCAATGGCCTATAGGCCACATGTGCACTGTTGCCCATGTCACTCTACCACACACACATGCCAGCTCCCTATGTGCATCAACCCTCTAGCAAACTGCCCACCCCATGTCAATATCTGGCAGTGCCCTGTGGCACTCTCCTATGAGAGCTGCCTGGGGGTGGTGCCCCCCCATTCTGTCCCAACTCGGGCTGCCACAGGTGCCCACCTTGCCTACAGGGGCCCGCAACATCCATCTGTGTGCATCATTGCGGCACACTATCATTCTGCCATCCCAATGTTGTGTTGCCTACACAGTCCTTGGGGAGGCTGCACAGCTCCTTGACACCTACAGTGTTACCACCATAGCATGAGCCACCCATCGCTGTGGCATACAGTGCATCTGGTGTGTGACACCCAGGGGGTTGCCCCATTCAGGGTGGCCTGCCATTCTGCCAGGCGGTGGGCCAGACCGTGTTTTGGGGCTATCCATATAGGTTGTGAGTGGGCCACCTGCCACAATGGTCCAGGGTGGACTGGTCATGTACTGTCAGGGATATGGACAGATTTTGCCCCAGATCAGCATGACATCCATGCCAGCATGCACATTATCCTGTTATTCGGTGTCCTCTGGTATTCCACATCATTTCACATGTCCACCCCCCAGTCTGCCAGCGTGCACCAGCTAGGCTGTCTAAATGGCATGCTGTGTGTAATGCCGTGGGATGAATGAGTATGGCATGTTGCCTGTACTGTTCTTGGTCCACAGCCCACTGGTTCCCATGCAGGACCTGTCCCCACTCATCTCATGTTATCTGTCATACCCCACCAGATATGCTGCCTGTTGTGTTGCATTCCTAGGCCACCTACTGCCACACACATAGGCAATGGGCACCATGCTTGAATGGTGCTGTCATCACCTGTGAGCTACACCATGCATCCTGACATCCTCCATAGAATGACATGCAGTCACTCAGTCACACCATCCTCCTGGGACCAGCGTGTGCACTGTTGCAAGAATGCCCTCCAGCACTACCTGTGCCACCCTGGTGATGTTGCTGTCCCATCAGCTGCAGTTGTTGTTTATCAGTTCTGCTCTGGCATGCTGTCCAGCTGCTGTGGTTCTTGCCCATGTGGTACCCTGGGCAGGTGTGTCATCCGGCATGTCCTCTGCTCCTTCATCATCATCTTGAACAGAGGAAGCCATTGAGCTACGGCAACGTTGTGTAAAATACAGCATGCCAGGAAGATCTTGCAGGACATACTCAGGGTGCATTGCAAGACCCCACCAGATCAGTCCAGACAGCAGAAGCACATCTTCAGGAGGGCGATGGTCATCTCCATCACTGGCCATGTGGAAGTGAGTGCCTCATTGTACAATTCCTCTGCATTACTCTCTGGGTTCTGGGGGATCATGAGCCATGGCAACTGGGGATATCAACTGTCACCTGTGGGCATGGAATGCATAGGTTACCTCTTGTTGCCAGTGTGTACTGTAGCATTCTTGTTGGGCTGTGCTGGCTCCAGACTCCTAACTTACACCACCACCAGCCCGCTGGTCCTGACTGTTGTTACACTTGAACATCAGTTCCATACGTGGTGGCACATGGGCCCCAACACCCTCCCTGGCATGATGTACATGGTTTATGGTGCTCACCACCAATGTTCCCCATGCATGCTGACCACACACATTGCCAATGGCCACATGCTGTCACGGACACTTTTCTGTAAACACCATGCCAGCGCACAAAGGGCCGAAGTGGCTTGCATTTTGCTCATCTGCATAGTGTTCCATCTGCACAGGTCACTACAGAAACATAGAAACACAGAGGTTGACGGCAGATAAGGACCACAAGGCCCATCCAGTCTGCCCATTTTTTCTACCTCATGAATGTGCCACACACCTTTACACTGTCAATGACCTATCTATCCATATTCATCTGTATTGCTCCCTTATGCCTATCCCATGCCTGTTTGAAGCCCTGCACTGTATTCTTAGCCACCACTTCCTGAGGTAGGCTGTTCCATGCATCCACCACTCTTTCTGTGAAAAATAATTTCCTCACATTCCCCCTTAATCGGCCTCCCTCTATTCTCATGCGGTGTCCTCTTGTCCTGTTATTTTTCTTATATTTAAACATGTTAGACTCTTTCACCTTGTTAATGCCCTTAAGGTGTTTGAATGTTTCGATCATATCACCTCTCTCCTTCCTTTGCTCAAGGGTATACATATTGTGCTCCGTTAATCTGTCCTCATATGTCTTCTGATGCAGTCCCTGCACCATTTTGGTTGCCCTTCTCTGGACTGCCTCAGTTTGGTTAATGTTCTTCTGAAGGTGTGGTCTCCAGTACTGCATGCAGTACTCCAGATGAGGCCTAACCAGTGTCTTGTAAAGAGGGATTATTACCTCTCTCTTACGATTTGTGATACCCCTACTAATACACCCTAACATCCCCCTAGCCTTACCTACTGCTTTAGAGGTCTGCTTGGATGATTTCGGGTCATCGGTGATGATGATGCCCAAGTCTCTTTCTTCCTTGTGACTGCCAGCAACTCCCCTCCCAGCCTATAGGTGGGTTCCGGGTTTCACTTCCCTACGTGCATGATCTTGCACTTCTTTGCATTAAATCCCAGTTGCCACTCTTCTGATCATTTTGCTAGTTTATCCAGATCTCTTCTCATTCTGCCCACCCCATCTGAATCATCTACTCTGTTGCAGATCTTGGTGTCATCTGCAAACAGACAAGTCTTACCCTCTAGTCCATCTGCAATGTCACTAATGAAGATATTGAAGAGGACTGGCACCAGGACTGATCCCTGAGGTACCTCACTTGTGACTTGCATCTCTTCTGACTGTATACCATTTACCACCACTCTCTGTTTTCTGTCCGTCAACCAGTTTGCCACCCAGTTGACCAACTTTTGACCCACCCCGAGCCTACCCAGCTTATTTATCAATCTTCTATGTGGAACAGTGTCAAAGCTTTGCTGAAGTCAAGGTAGGTGACATCAACTGCTCCCCTTGGTCCACCACTCTGGTTACCCAGTCAAATAAATTATGAGATTAGTTTGACAGGACCTTCCTTTGTAAACCCATGCTGTCTTGGATCCTGTGCCCCTATGGATTCCAGGTGTTGCACTATCCTTTCCTTAAGGAGTGCCTCCATAATCTTGCCCACTACTGAGGTAAGACTGACTGGTCTGTAGTTCCCTGCCTCCTCCCTGCTACCACTCTTGTGGAGCGGGATCACATGAGCCCTTCTCCAGTCTTCTGGGACCTCTCCTGTGCTCAGAAACTCACTAAACAGTTCTGCTAATGGCTCTGCTAGTTCCACCCTTAGCTCCTTAAGTACCCTGGGATGCATGCCATCAGGTCCCATTGTCTTGTCCCCCCTGAGCTTAGTGAGCTCTTGTAGGACCCTTTCTTTTGTGAAGAGCCCCATACATGGACCCCAGGCAACCCAATATACTTGTGTCTGGCACATGTACCTAGCTATCAGCCCTCCTCCTTGGATATCTCTCACAAATGCCTTGTACAGGTCACTGTGGTGGAATATGTAGGCATCATGGCAGGATCCAGGGTAGTGGGCAACCATAGCCAATATGCGGTACTGATTGTCACAGACCACCTGCATGTTCATGTAGTAGCCCTTGTGGTTCACATATTCCTCCTCCTCCTCCTCCTCCTCCTCAGCTGATGGTACCTTGATGGGACATGGGTGCAATTGATAGCACCCAGCATGCATGAGAATTGCACCATAATGTAGAAGCCCCCTTTCACAGGCTATAGCTACTGTGCATCCTGTGGGAAGCTAATGTACTTGTGTGACCTGCATAGCAGGGCCTCCAGAAATTGTGTTAGGCCGTTTGACACAGTAGACTGTGAAATTCCCACTGTATCTCCTGTGGGGGACTGGAAGCTCTCAGTGACCAGGAAGCAAAGTACAGCACTAACCTTCAATCAATTGAATTTCAATTAATTCTTTATTTTTAAAAAGGTACCTTTCTAAAGCCAAGAACAATCAAACAGAACCTTGACATCAACAAGTACTGGATGGCCTCTCTGTGTTGCACTCTGCAGGTCCTCTCTCAGCTCCTGGCACAACTGCATGATGGCAGCCTTTTTGAGGTGCAATGTGTTTGTAAAACCTGAAAAAAGGGATGTTGTGTCACTTTATTGACACAAGCCCTGTTTTGACATGGCGACATGGTACACCAAATTGTTTGACACAAGCCTGGCACAAGGCAGTTTGATGCAAGCAGCCCAGACATTGCTGCAAGATGCATTCTTTTTTTTTTTCCTTTTTCTATTTATTTTTGCTCCTGGGAGCCTGGCAGGTGGCTCTGGTCCCTCCCTCTAGGGACTCAATCTCCGGCTCATCATTTCACACCCTACTTCCCCTACAATCCCCCATGGGTTTCCCCCTCATGACAGAGCCAAGGCAAAGGGGTGCCAGCTTCCCCACCCTGGAGTAAAATCCAGATGCTCAAGAGCCAGGACAGCCATTACAAAGCCTAACAGCGCCATCACCATTTCCACCACTTTTTCTCCCCGCCCCCCACCAATGGCAGTATGTCGGCAACATGCCTCCTGACTCGCATCTCTTCTGGCCACCACCAGAGGGAAATCGATGAGTGGGATGGCAATCCCTCCCTCCGTGAGAGAGGAGAGCAGTCCTCCAGATGCTCAATCCTCTCTCTCTCTCTCTCTCTCTCTCCCCTGCCAACCCCTGGCATCCTAAGTTCGTTCCTGAACCTGGGTCTCTGGTGTGGTGCAAGATGTGGTGTCCAGGCCCTCAAACTCCAGTGCCACCAGGCGAGCTTGCAAGGTGCATTCTAAACTTGCACTTGGTATGATATTTGATGCAAGTTGCAGCTTGCGTCAAACATTTTTTTGCGCAAACAATTTGAATCATTCTCGGTGCTTTGAAAATCATGCCCTATATCTCTTCCTGAAATTAATTTGTAAACCTGCTTTTCTGTAGTTTCTACGTGTTGTACTCCTATCTCTGTTACCAGCAATAGCCACAGAGAACCATGGATCATCAAAAGCTACATTCATCTCAATTTCCTTTCCTAGCCAGCAGCCATTACATGATCCTCTCTGTCACTCTCTGACCTTCCTTCATACCCCCTTTGCTCCTTTGATCTCCTTCAGGATTGTCTTACTTCTTCAGACCTCATCACAACATTCCTCAAAACTCCTCTTCTCCTCCGTCCTAGGTCCATATCTCCTTGGTGCCATATCTCCACAATGATGACATGGCAGCCATGCTGTGTCCCCACAGTGATGATATGGCAGCCAGTCAGACCACCAGAGAAACAAGCTCGAGTGTGATTTGTTCCTGTAATGCTGTTCTCAAGATTTCACCCACTGGCAGCCCTGCCCCCGGGGCAGCACCCTTACGCTCCCTCTCCCACCTATTCCTATTGGTGGATTTCATCACCTGCCCCCAGGCAGCAACCTGTAGCTGTTACTGCCCACAAATCTGATTGGTACAAATATGAGGAATTGAGGGTTTTAAGTGTAGATGAGAATGTTATGAATGTTACAAAAATGCTCCCCCCAGCAATGTGCACTGCTTGTCTTTGAATAGAAGGGTTAAAAATTCAGTATAGATTTAAAATTCAGTATGAAATTAAAAAACATCTGCAGTTGAAGGAGGTCAGCCTTGAGCTGTGTGTTAAGGCAGCTGGGGTCCCAAGAATTTCAATGAAGCACAGCATCATCTACATAAAGCAGAAGACTCACCTCCCCACAGTTCCTCAGCATATCATTAATAAATAATGAATGGGGACTAAAATAGAACCTTGCAGGACACCGTCCAGAACTGGTTTAGTTTCAGAGAGAGAGCTTTTCCTCCTGACCAGTTTAGACCTAGCAGCGAGATTGTGGGAGAACCAGCTGAGAGAGAGTGTGTCAAGACCAAATTGCTTTAGGTTTGATAGAAGGCTGTGAGTAACTGAATTAAAAGCTTTGGTAAGGTCAATGAAGACTGCTGTAGTAAGCAGCCCTTTATCTATGGCACCCAGGATATCTGTGGTCAGTCTGACAAGGGCTACATCAGTTCCATGATGCCACCTGAAGCCATGTTGCCTATTGGCCAGCAGGTGCCTCTGCCCCAGGAAGTCAAGCACATGGTTATAGACCAGACATTCCTGAATTTTAGCAAGGGAGCAGAGGGGAGAGAGATGGGCCGGTAGTGTTCAACAGGTTCTACTGAGCCACCTTTATGCACTGGCACAATTATGGCAGTTTTTAAGTGATCTGGGGTACATCCTTAAAATAGGTATTTATTAATAAGCATGGCAACTGTGGAGGCAATAACAGTGGCAATGATTTTCAAATGTTTAGGATCAAGTGTATCAAGTTTATCAAGACCTGCAACTCCTTCTGCTTTTAGCCTCTTTAAGAGAGCTAGAAACTTCTTCTGAGTAACCAACTGAAAGTGGAACTCAAAGGAAGTTATCACAGGTCAGGAAGGATGGGGTGGAGAGAGGTGGGACCATTGAAGGGAGGATTGAATCTCTCCAGACCAGTGAACAAGTCATTTAAAGCATTGGCTGTAGCCCAGGGGTCACTGACAGACAGACCTTCCATTACTATATCATGTTTGGTTGATTTAGAGACACCTTTTAGTAGGGAGTTGACTTATGCCTGGAGTGTTTTAGGGTTGGATAAGTTTTGGTTTTGCACTTAGAAGAGATAGTTATCTTGGCACTTTTTATCTCTTTCTTGCAAGTATTCTTGAGCTCCCTGTATTTGACCCAATCTGTTATAAGGCCAGTGGACTTGAAGAGCCCCCACATCTTATCCCTGAGTTGTAAACATTTTCTTAGCTCAGGAGTAAGCCATTTGGAGTGCTGACCTTTGAACTGATCTGTTTTAGGGGGCATGAAGATTTGCAGCTGATGGGAAGTTATTTATAAAGAAGTCATGGGCAGATTCAATATTGGGATGGTATTTTATTGTGGCCCAGTTAATGCCAGACAAGGAGGCCAAAAAAAGAGGAAGGGTCAAATTTAAAATAAACACGAGTCACAAATAGCCTGGGGAGGGGTGTTGTGGGCACTGTTCTTTCATATGCAGAAAATAGGGGAAGGGTCACTAAGAGAATCAGCAAAGATCCCAGTAACTCTGAATCTTAGCAGATTAGAAGCAAGGGCCCAGTCTAGCAGAGTGTGGTTTCCAGACTTATTGTTAAGTCTAGTGGGTTCAGTGATAACCTGGGTGAGTTGGGCCCCTAGCATTGCTGACTTAGGCCCAAAACCCATACTTGGAGACCAGTTAATATTAAACTCTCCCAGCATTTTGCATTTTAGGTTCTGACAAACATTTCATTTCTTTTGGTTCCACTGTTTTACATCATGGTTTTTAGAATTGTCCATGAAAGCAGTGTTTTCCTGCTGTTTCATTGATGCTCTTCATCCATGCTGTGTCACCAGTAAGTTGTGAAAATATTCACACCAGGCCTGGGTATGCACATTAGACACATTCCCTGTCACCTATGTGAGTATGGTCCAATATTAGATTGCATGTTTAATGAGCAGTAAGTTTATTAGGGACTGATTTCAGAATGAGAACTTACATCACAAGTACAATGTTGAGATTTGATAAATGTAAATGTGTGCACTTGCAAATACAGGTTACATAGGCATTAACTGTGAAAACAATACTGTTATTTCTTAGCCACAGTATTGTTACAATGTCAGTTAATAATTATGTAATTGAAATATTTTTGTGCACAGTTATATATCAATTCACAATATTAGACTGCATGTTTATTAACCTGAAGGTTCATGAAAAACTGGATACAGACATGGAACATTATCTAAAGAGTTGCCAGTCAGAGCATTTAAGTACAACAGACTGAAGTTACATTGTAGTTAACATTTTGATTACACTTTTAAGTTTTTCTATGTGATTTCCCTTTAAATAAATGTCAGATAGACATACACTGTTGAAACAGTGCACCTGAGCTGCATTCATATGTAGTTATACTTGTAAGAACAAATTTAATAACACCAAAAGTAGTAACATAGTAGTTACACAATAGATTTGCTGTTACAATTTGCAATAGCTATCACATGTGTAGTTGCCCTTGTAAGAACAAACTGCATAATGCCAAAATAGGTAGCGTGGTAGTTGCACAATAGATTTTCTGTTGCACTTTGCAGCAGCTATTAAATGTGTAGTTACACTTGTCAGGATGAATTTGTGCAGAAAAGGAGACATTAGTAGTTGCACATGTAACTATTTCTTCCTGCAAATCATGTAGGTGCTAAACATGCAATTGTGAAACTAGATAATAAATACATAGTAGTTGCATGTAACTGCACAGTAGTAACAGTGCAGTTACAGTATAGTTATACAGTAGTTATAGTGTAGTTAGTGACACTTAAGGTGTTACTGCCACATCTGTGTGCAGACTGCAGGTTTAATTGACACTTAAAAGTGTTACCACCACATCTCTGTGCAGACTACAGGTTTAGGCACCCCCATTATTATTGCCAAGGAAGCTTCTGAAGGACTGTTGTGGGGTGTGAGGGGATTGGGGGGCTTCAACACTAACCTGACCAAACAAAACAGTTACCTACAAAGCATATGGAGCTTACCCAGCCTAATATTTGGACTTAAGGGACAATGCATATATCAAAACAAATGTCTTAATGAGTACTATGAGAATAACACAGAGGAGGAGGAGTAAGTAGTAGTAAAATATTTTATTCATATAAGATTCATATGAATTGAGATTGACTCTGTTGAGTTACAGTCATTTACAACGAGGTCCACAGCATTTTTAAAACAAAATTGTTCCAAACACATTCTTGGATCACTTGATATAATGAAAGATCATAAAATAATGACAGAATGTAATATATAATAACTATAGCTGCATCCTTATCTTAAACTGAAGGTTACAGTCATTTAGTATTAGCTATAGAACAACCAACATTATCTTGATTTACAGAATTATTCTCTTAACCAGGGTTATATTCCCTTCCTGAATCTCAACTGAAGTAAAACCACCTTCTTTACCCATCTGCCTCTGGGTCCTGTCCTGTCAAATAAATTCTAACTATAAGGGCCAAAAAGCATTGTCTTGAATTACACAACTCAGTTCTTAGCCAGAATTTTATTCCTTTCCAAAATTTATTCACATCTACCACTCTCAAGTGTGAGGGTATCTTATTCCAGCCTTGTGATCCCCTGTAGTATATAGACTGGTGACCAATCTCCAGGCTACACTTAGGTATTTCCAGGTCTAATACTTTAACAGATATTAATGAGTCAAGTTTAGTCCTATAGACTAGGTTATCAGAAATGTACTTGGGAGTTTGTCCGACAGGCCCTTAAATATGAAGGTCAGCAGGTGCTACTGGCTACTGTCATTTAATTTCTGCCATCCCAACTGATTATATAGGTAACACTTGTGGGTTAAGCAAGGAGCCTCCTGAATCTGACAAGGCTACCATGGCAAACTTCTAATTTTTTAAGATCTCCCTTTTTCCCACAGGAGTAGACAATATCTCTGTAATCAAACATGGGAATGATCATGGAGTTCACCACCCTTCTTCTAATTGCTATGCCTTGCGCTTCCACAGCAGCATACATACAGGCCATGCACTCCAACAGGCAAATAAGGATATGATTATACTGTCTCAAAACATAAAGAAATTCACTGAAAAAAAAACTTCATTAATGCACTAGTTAGGGTTAAACTGACAAAAGTTGCACTGGACATGCAGCCATTTTCAATTACTGACTCTGCTGGGTTTCGGGAGGTGATGAAACTTGCTGCCTCTCAGTATTACCTGCAATCATGGACATATTTCTCCAGAAAGGATGTGCCAGCTCTTTTTAGAGAACTGTGCCAGAAGGTAAACAGTGCCTTGCAGTCATCAGCTGTTGAAGAAGTACATATAACAAGAGATATGTGGACGAGTGGCCAAACAGTTGACTACATAACTGTTACCACCCACTGGGTATCATTGTCCTCTGCTGCATCCTCTGGCACCATCAGCGACTAACACAATCCTCAAAAACAGGCTGCCCTCTGGATTGCAAACTTTGACAAAGAAAATCACAGTGGTGTGACTATCTTACAGGAGCTAAAGAAACAGCTCTCAGAATGGTATTCCCTTAATGGCCTCTCCCCAGGATTTCTGGTCACAGACAATGGAGCTAACATTGTCAAAACATTAAAGGATGGTGGGTTTCTGCATTTATTGTGTTTTACACATACTGAGTTCTCAGTCTAGTGGTACAGGACTTCCTCAATGATGACAGGAGTGTCAGAATACACTGGGCACTGCATGTAAGATATATGGTCACTTCAGGTACTCTGCAAAAGCTTCTAAAATTTTGTAGGAACTGCAAAAACAGAATAATTTACCAATTCACCAGCTAAAGCAACAAGCTGCCACTATGTGGAACTCCATTTTTTAAATGTTACAGAGACTTCTAGAACAATACAAAGCAGTGTACCAGTACACCATGGACCATGCAGTAGGGAAAGAAGATGTTACACTCACCTCTGGGCAATGGAATCTTATATCATATTTATGTCAGTTGCTACAGCCGTTCGAGGAAGCTACAAATGAAGCAAGTACTGGCAGTGCAACCACAAGTCAAGTCATTCCATTGATATGTCTTCTCATGCAGAGACTGGAAAGATTCTGAGAAACATTTGAAGAGCAAGGTGCAAGCACAGGTGTCACTCTTGTTGAAAAGCTGTCGTTGTGTTTGAAAACAGACCACAGGATTGCCATGATATTGGAATCTGAACATTATGTGATAGCAACAATGTTGAATCCGTGTTTCAAAATCAGTTTGCCAGGTCTTCTGCAATCTGATAGCGTAGACCTCAACTATTATAAAGAATTGCTCATTAATAAAGTTGCTCTAAAAATGACAACAGAAACTGCATGTGTTGTAGCTGCTCATCAAGATAGCCATGCTCCTGTCCAAGAAGCAATCCCAGTGAAGGCAGAAGAATTAGGGAAGCTTTGCAGTATGAGCATAACCCAGGGGCAGTTTGTATGGTGCCTGCCTGGACAACATTTGGGCAGGACTGGATAACATAGAGACAGATGGTGATGCTACTTGTCCCATCACAAGTTACTCAGCAAGCAGTATAGTGATTGACTTCTTAAGGGATCCCAGAAAGATGAATGTTTGAGATGACCCACTTCAGTATTGGCATGATAAGGGTGCGGTGTGGTCAGCATTACAAAAAGTGTCTCTATGCCATTTAAGTTGCCCAACTACAAGTGTCTATTCAGAAAGAATATTTAGGACTGCTGATGATATTGCTAGTACAAGGAGGAGAAAAATCCTTCTGGAAAATGTTGACATTCTAACTTTTATTAAACTAGACTATGGTGTATTTACAGGATACTCAGGGGCACTTCCAAAATACTGCTCGAACAGTAGTGATGATGCACCTATTGGCAGTGATCTTCAAGAAAAATAATAGCACTACTACTACTATTGACCCAGTACTGGGGGAACTGGAATGTTCCATCAACCTGCCTCTCATGTCACTCATCTCCTGTCTTTTGCCAGTCACCATTTTGCTTCTTCCACTGAACTGCTGACTAGCAATTTTACAAAAGCTAGGAGCTACTCTATGGAACATTTGAAAGAATTTCACACTCACACATTGTTTTCTTCAATCTTTTATTTGTCAGTTTAACTTAAATTTGTACATGACTGTATTGATTTCTGATAGATGTCTTCCATATGACCCTATGCGCCAAGTCTCTATCTTGGATAACATCCACCCCATTCTGACTTCTGACTGATGTGCTGCTCTTGAACTGATAGTCATCTATGAAAGTAAAAAATTACAGACACTACATAAAAGTGAGTAATTCTTTTTCACAAATCATAGTGCTACCTCAGTCTTACTTTTCATGGTGTTGTACTACAAAACCAAAAACTAAAGCAAATAAAAAAATTGTAGCATGCATGCACATTCTAATTGAGTAAAAAAATTTTCAAAACTGGGAGCCCATTGCTGGCAACGCAAACAACAAAATCAGCTTTTCAAAAAAAAATACATCAGTTCAAAATGATGGGTGTGAGGGTCCAATACATCTATGTGTGCATGCTGCTACCTTTTAAAAAAAATGTCCTATTAGACCATCACCTGACATTTACTGTGTCCTCCTGTCCTATTACCCTCCTTCAGCCACCAAGTCACTTTTTTTAGTAAGGCCCACCCTGCTCAACAGACTAAACAAGGTAGCCAGGGGTTAAGTGTGTGTGTGTATGTGTGTGTGTGTGTGTTATTGATAACCAGGTAAGGCTCACTAGGTACAAGTGCCTGTTTCAGGGGTGACCCAGGTGCACTGGGGTGGTTAAGCACTGACTTGCTCAGAGCCATACAATATGCAAGTGGAGATTGTGGGAAATCAAAACCCAGGTCTGCTGGACCAAGCTCAGTGACAGCTTATTACTCTAACTGCCAGGCTATACTGCTCTACTGAACTATTACATTACCTCAGCCTATGTCCTTGTATTCATTGCATCTTGTCTCCTGTCATTATTGTTAGGAATTTAGACTGCAAGCACAAGAAACTATGTGCTTATTCAACTTTTGCACTGGCTCAAAATAATACATAATTTGTTCCTGTGAAAATGTACTAACAGCTGGGCCTTGCCACCTGCCACGGTATTGTTTTTCTACAGAATTTAACCTGTTTTTCTTTATATTATATGTTACAATGAAGGTAGAGGCCATATTTTATGTTGAAAGAATGTTGGCCATGAATCCCAAACCAGAACCAATACCAGAACAAAAACTAGGAGTGATTTGGCAAAACCAAAACCTCCCCGGTTTTGCGCACCTCTACTCTTAACTTTGCCCCCTCCCAATGTCTTCAGTGGATGTCTGTCAGCCTCCTGCTCTGTCTTCAACACTCCTGTAGTTTACCATGTGTTTGTGTCACTTACTGTACCACTGTCTCAAGCATGAGACAAGTGATACTTTCTCAGTTTCTGCACCCTTTGTTGGAGGCTCGCTGCTGGCTTGTGGCAGAAGAGAGAGCAGGTGGGTGGCATTGAGCCATCGGAGAAGGGGGAGTGAGTGAGCAGCCATAGGATGGGGACTTTATTGATGGATCTGTAGGTGTGGGATTGTGGAGTGAGCTGAGAGAAAATAAAACTTAAATGAGGCACATGATGTTATTTTTTAAAACTGTTTTTACAAAAATGGGCAAGAATGTGGAAAGTCGAGTCGGGGTGCACTGGTAAATCTTGGAAAGTGAGAAAAAAATGACAGTTTAAACATTTCAGATTTGGATGGGCATGTTGCTATCTTTGCTGGAAGGGCAAGCTGGTATCAGAAGTAGTTATTTCCCAGTCTCCATGGGCAAATAAATGTACCCCTTAGCAGGGACCTCAGCCAATCAGAGGCCAGGAAATGTATTGCCCATTTTGTAAATTGTGATATTTACTATTGACACTAACTTATCATTGTAAAAAATCAGTCATGATGACAATGCAGCACAATATACCATGATAAAGTGTTTTAAAGGGGAACAGTCAGCACTATGATCCCCACACCCAAGTGTTGGTCTGAACCCAGTTTGCACTTTGTGTGCAAAAATATTTTTTTACCGTTTACTGCAGTATAGTAGATTGTATTGGACTACTTCTGCTGACTTGCAAGCTAAAATTTTCTGTATCTACAAATCTCAGAACCCCTGCAGCAGTGGGAGATTTAATGCCTGCAGTGCATGTTAGAGCTTTTATAAGATTTGATGAGATATTTACTGGTCCTACTATTCTCCAGGGGCTACATATGGTCTTTGTGAGGTGTGGGATTTAATAAGGAAGACGATGAAGGTACTTCAAACCAAATTATTTTATTCAAGAGCGCATAAAAAAAAAATAAAACAGAATAAATTCGAACTTCAGGCAGAACGGAAAAAAAAATAATCTGATAACATTAATGCAGAAACCAGACACCAGAATACCACTAGTGTACTGACACATGGAGGGCAGATTATGTCTGCACCTCCCAGACTATCTGTCTGAATGAACTAAAAGATTTCTTTATATAGACATATAACCATGTGACAATCAAGTCCCTCCTACTTGTGATGAGTTAAACAGTGTTTTAATCCAAAAAACATAAATTTCACATTTACACACTTTGAAATACAGACTCATTATTTAAGTCATATTTAGTATTCATAAACAAATATAACACAATGATTTATGGCATTAAATTTCAAATTATCTAAACAGGGTTCCACCTACTTGTGTATCCCTTTAAATAAGGACAGAGTTCAGCTGGCCAGACCTATAGAGAAGGCTGAGCTGCAGGTTTAACAACAAGGAGGATATGATTTGATTCAACACCCACAGGTAAATCTCTAAAAAGAAAATGACAGAAACCCTGCAAACAGCTAGCTGTTTTAAAGTATTTACTATACTGTGACTTAAAAAGAAAACTGATTCTACTTCATGCTTATATAGCTTTAGAAATATCTGTAGCTTGGTTTTAGACTTGCAGTTCAAAGAAAATGGCTGCCTGTGTTTGTTTTTGTTTTATCCTGTTCCTCTAACAATAAGGGCAGAAAAGAGCTCTGAGCAATTCTTCAGACTTGAAGGCTACTTTAAAAAAAAACAAAGCGTATCTGTACTTTATTCTCCCTAAAGGAGTCGATGCACCAACATGAAGCATTTACTTAGGAAAGGATGAAAAGGGGGATGCTAACCGAGGATTGGGAGATAAAGCTCACAAAACAAATTTAATCTCAACTTTTATTTTGACCTACACACCAAAGGACATAACCTCCTTACGCTAAGCCTAAACAGCCCACTGCTACTCTAGTTTTTCCATATTGGGCAGAAGTTTAACTGTACCAAATGTAAGCCGGGGGTTACCAGCATCTATCAGAAGCAATGACTTGGAAAGGAAACAAAGGGGTTTACAGAATATTATATAGGTGGCCAGCCTATATAATGTTACCGTTCAGAGAAAGAAAAGAAATGGGAAAACAAATGCTGTTGCAACAGACTTTTAAAAAAAAAAAAAAAATTTCTGATAGATGGGTTTAAAACTCCTTCCTACACTCCTTCCCCTTAAGAGAAAACCAGAGGATTTTGCCTCCAAGTTTCACCTCTGGTTTGATCATTAAACAACAGATCTCCCCTTTTAAATTTCAATAGGGAGATGGAGCTTAGCTCACCTACCACAAAGCTCCACCCGGAGTCCTATAATACGCTATAAAATTAACAATATATTTCAAAGCTTTTAAGTTCCAAACTAACTTACTCCAGGGTCTGTACTCATGTATCGATACCAGCTCCATAGCGTGAAAGATAATCAGCATTAACATGCATTGTTCCAGCTCTATGTTGAATTTCAAACTTGTATGGCTGCAGTGCTAAATACCACCTCATAATGCGTGGGTTTCTATCATTCATAGTCTGCAACCAACATAATGGATTGTGATCTGTTATGATTGTAAAGGGTCTTCCCCATAAATAAAACTTTAAAGCATTTATCGCCCAACGAATAGCCAAGCATTCCTTTTCAATAGTAGAATATTTAGTCTCCCTTTGGTGTAATTTCCAGCTAATATATATAATAGGATGCTCCTCTTCTCCATCCATTTGAGAGAGAACAGCTCCTAGACCATGTTCAGAGGCATCTGTATGTACCATAAAGGGTTTATGGAAATCAGGGCTATACAGTAGAGGGTATGAACATAATCTGGCCTTTAAGGCTAAAAAAGCCTCTTCACATAGGTCAGTCCAATGGACTTTATCAGGATGATTTTTTGTTCGATTACTAAAGGGGTTGCAATCTCCAGCAAAATAAGCTACAAAGCGGCGATAGTAATTGGCCAATCCCAAAACGAATGTACCTGTTTTTTCGTTTGTGGTCTTGGACTGTTAGCTATAGTATCCAATTTGCTTATTTCGGTTTTACCTTCCGTTTCTCTATTATAAATCCAAGATATTTAGTTTCCTGCATGCCTATTGAACATTTTGCAGGATTAATGGTCAATCCTGCTTTTGCTATAACAGTTAATATGTTACTCAAATGCTTTACATGTTCCACCCAGGAGGAACTGCAAATGATTACATCATCCAAATAGGCTGCACTATATTCCAGATGCGGATGTAACAATTGATCCATACATCTCTGGAAGGTTGCAGGTGCTCCATGTACCTCAAATGGCATTTTTGTAAATTGAAATAGTCCTATAGGAGTACTGAAGGCTGTTTTATCTTGAGAATCTGCATCTAGGGGGATCTTCCAATAACCCTTTGAAAGGTCCAACGTACTGATGTACCATGCATTGCCCAGTCTATCTATGATGTCATCAATGCGTGGCATGGGACACCCATCAAACTTTGCTATCTCGTTTAGCTTTCGAAAATCTAAGCAAACCCACACTCCTCCTTCTTTTTTATTCACAACAACCATGGGGAAGCTCCATGGACTTTTAGAAGGAACGATTACCCCTAGTTGTTGCATCTTTAGTAATCCTTAGTTACTTCTTCCTCAAACTCTCTGGGATTCTATAAGATTTGTATCTTAGGGTTTATTATGAGTTAACTCAATGTGATGTTCAATTCCCTCTACCGTCCCAGAGTGGTTGTAAAGATCTCTTGAAATACTTGAATTAACTGGTGTACTTTTTGTAATTGTTCCGTTACTCAATTTATCGTTTATAGTTATTTCCTTTATATTCCCTGTACTTTCTAATCACTCATATGCTAGTTCCAACTCACTTTCTGCTACCTCCGGGTATACAAATAGGGTCGGTGAACTTCTATCATGCCATTTTTTTAGTAGGTTAGCATGATAAATATTTAATTGTTGCTTCTTATCAGTACAAATAATTTCATAGTTCACGGCCCTATTTGACGGTGTACCGTATAGGGTCCCTGCCATTTTATTAACAGCTTGTTCTCTGTACAGGGTAATAATAGGAGCACCCTTTCACCAGGTTGAAATGTCTTTCTACCCACTTTCTGATCATAATACTGTTTCTGAGCCACCTGATGGTCTCTATTATTTTGTTGTGCTGCTTTTGCATATTTCTCTAGCCTGTGGTGTAGAGTGTTGACGTACTCGAATGTGGAAACTGGAATAGTGTCTGATTTAGACCCTTCCCACTTTTATTTTATAATATTGAGGATTCCCCTTGGATTCTTCCCATAAAGTAATTCAAAAGGTGAATATCCTGTGGAAGCCTGGGGCACCTCATGATAAGCAAACATTAAATAGGGTAAATACCTATCCCAGTATTTACCTTCGTCATGAATGAATTTTTTTAACATTTGTTTCAGTGTTTTATTGAAACGCTCCACTAGATGATTGCGGATGGTAAGGTGAGGTCAAAATGGAATGTACCCCTAGGGCATGATATAGGCGTTTCAATACCTGGGAACAAAAATTGCTGCCTCTATCTGTTAAAATCTCCTTTGGTATGCCCATCCTGGAAAACATTTTAACCAGTTCCTCTGCTATTTTATCTGCCGTAACTGTTCTTAAAGGGACTGCTTGAGGGTACTTTGAAAATAATCACATACCACTAGAATAAATCTGTTTCCTTTAGTACTCTTGGGCAAGGGGCCAATTATATCCATAGCAACCCTGGTGAATGGAGTACCCACTACAGGTATAACCTGTAAGGGTACTTTATTCTTTTGTAATACCGGTCTCACCTGTTGACACTGTGCACATGACCTACAGTACTCAGCCACTTGTTCATGTATTCCGGGCCAGAAAAATCTGTATAAAAGCCTTTGTAATGTACGTTCATGACCTAAGTGGTGCCATTGGCACGTCATGAGCAAGGGTCAGTAACTGTTTCCGGTAAGCAGTAGGTACCAACAGTTGCAATATAGTTTCACCTTTTTTCTCATTAACACATTTTCGATATAATAACCCATTATGTAACACATATTTCTGTTTAGAGCTTTGTTCAGTACCTATTAGGGAAAATAAAGGTTTTAACGACATGTCTTGTAACTGGGCTGCTCTAAACTCCACTTGTGAACTTAGATGTTTAACATCTGCCACTTTAAAGTCATTATTGTCCTTTACATCTTTATGGGTATGTTGCCACACCCGTTTCTCTTGATGTTTTTCCCTTCTTGTTTTCCTTGTTTTCCCGGGAAGCCCATAAAGTTCATCCTCAAAGGGAAAAGTTCATGAAAATTCCATATTTATTTGGTCTTGTGCCCTGGTAGTCACAGACCCAATACTCATAGCATTACATA
Source organism: Neoceratodus forsteri (assembly GCA_016271365.2). Classification (NCBI taxonomy): domain Eukaryota; kingdom Metazoa; phylum Chordata; order Ceratodontiformes; family Ceratodontidae; genus Neoceratodus; species Neoceratodus forsteri. The sequence continues at coordinate 880,493,540 of CM028129.1, forward strand.
GTAACTGTGCAAAGTCTGGATGGTCATGCCCCACAATGACTGGCACTGGAAGTTCTGGAACCACCCCAACAGCCATTCTTCGTACAATGGACTGTGTTTGTATATCCACAGGTTGGACTGGGTATTTATGTGTGTCGCCATGTATACAGGTCACTATTGTTTGTGCAGTATTATCATTGGTTGGAGGTACCAGGCCAGCTTTGATTAAAGTTTGCCGACTTCCAGTCTAGTATACCAAATGTCTCTTTGTCATTTATTGTGATAGGTGTGATATACTGTCCCCAATTGGCCAAAGCTAGGTGTGTGGGGGCAGATTTCTTTTTGGGGCAAAATCTGGCTATATGTCCTTTCCCTTGGCAATAATGACAGGTTATATCAGCATGGGATACTTTAAACATATTCAGTGGTTTAGCATTATTACCAGAAGCTGTTAAAGAAGGCATATTTGTCCTTACCATAGGTTGGTTTGTACCAGCTTCAGAGTGTCCTTTAGTCCTATTAGGTCGGGCAGTTAAGTAATCTTCAGCCAGCTGAACTGCTTTCTTAGATGTCTCTGGGTGATGTTCCAGTACCCACATCTGCACATCTTGTGGTAAAATACGAATGAATTGTTCCAATACTACTGCTTCTAACATCTGTTCTTTGGTGTTAGTTACCGGTTGTAACCACTTGGTACAAAGATCCTTTAACTTCGTATATGCTTCTTGAGGGGTGTCAGAGGTCTGAAACCACAGGGTTCTAAACCTCTGTCTGTATGTCTCTAGGCAAATATCATACCGTTTAAGTATAGCTTCTTTGACTGTATCATAATTCTCACTCAGGGCACTGTCCACATTACCGTAAGCCAATTGGGCTTTCCCAGTCAAATATGGGGCTAAACAGATGACCCACTGTTCTCTGGGCCACTGACAGGCTCTGGCAATACATTCAAACGTAGTCAGATAAGTTTTGATATCATCAGTTTCACTTAGTTTAGTTAATTTAATGTCTTTTGGATTATCCCCTGCAGAGGGCGGTGACCTACCTATGCCAAGGGCTTGTATGGCTTTTAAGGTATCGGCCCATCTATCCTCATTCCTCTGCATATCCCTGTCTCTCTGCTTTGCCATAGCAATCTGTTGCATACACAGCCAATGCAACAAGTCCTGTGAATCACCAGTAGGAGGCTCCTTCTCCAACTCCTCCTTCTCTTCCTCGACATCCTCTCCATCTTCTTCAGGCTTCAGGGTTTTCCGTCTGATGTCAAGCAATCCCGTCATCAAGGGTTGTCCAAATTTTTCTGCCATGGTCCTGGTCAGCACTCCAGGAGGTACCTTCTGGGACATCCATAGCTTCCTCCAGATACTTAGAGAAGTATCTTCGAATCCCACCACTGCCACCATGTGTGAGGTGTGGGATTTAATAAGGAAGATGATGAAGGTACTTCAAACCAAATGATTTTATTCAAGAGCGCATAAAAAAAAATAAAACAGAATAAATTCAAACTTCAGGAAAAAAAAATAATCTGATAACATTAATGCAGAAACCAGACACCAGAATACCACTAGTGTACTGACACATGGAGGGCAGAGTATGTCTGCACCTCCCAGACTATCTGTCTGAATGAACTAAAAGATTTCTTTATATAGACATATAACCATGTGACACCGAAGTCCTTCCTACTTCTGATGAGTTAAACAGTGTTTTAACTCAAAAAACATAAATTTCACATTTACACACCTTTGAAATACAGGCTCATTATTTAAGTCATATTTAGTATTCATAAACAAATATAACACAATGATTTATGGAATTAAATTTCAAATTATCTAAACAGGGTTCCACCTACTTGTGTATCCCTTTAAATAAGGACAGAGTTCAGCTGGCCAGACCTATAGAGAAGGCTGAGCTGCAGGTTTAACAACAAGGAGGATTTGATTTGATTCAACACCCACAGGTAAATCTCTAAAAAGAAAAATGACAGAAACCCTGCAAACAGCTAGCTGTTTTAAAGTATTTACTATACTGTGACTTAAAAAGAAAACTGGGATTCTACTTCATGCTTACATAGCTTTAGAAATATCTGTAGCTTGGTTTTAGACTTGCAGTTCAAAGAAAATGGCTGCCTGTGTTTGTTATTGTTTTATCCTGTTCCTCTAACAATAAGGGCAGAAAAGAGCTCTGAGCAATTCTTCAGACTTGAAGGCTACTTTAAAAAAAACAAAGCGTATCTGTACTTTATTCTCCTAAAGGAGTCAGCGTTTACCAACATGAAGCATTTACTTAGGAAAGGATGAAAAAGGGGGATGCTAACCGAGGATTGGGAGATAAAGTTCACAAATAAATTTAATCTCACCTTTTATTTTGACCTACACACCAAAAGGACATAATCTCCCTACACTAAGCTAAACAGCCCACTGCTACTCTAGTTTTCCATATTGGGCAGAAGTTTAACTGTACAAATATAAGCGGGGTTACCAGCATCTATCAGAAGCAATGACTTGGAAAGGAAACAAAAAGGGGTTTACAGAATATTATATAGGTGGCCAGCCTATATAATGTTACCGTTCAGAGAAAGAAAAGAAATGGGGAAAACAAAATGCTGTTGCAACAGACTTTTAAAAAAAAAAATAAAAAAAAAATTTCTGATAGATGGGTTTTAAAACTCACTTCCTACAGTCTTCTGGGACTGTATTTAGCCCTGGAAGAATAGTTGGACCAGCAAACAAAAGATCAGAGCTTATAAAAACTCTGACATGCACTTAGGTTATTGAATCTCCCACTGCAGCAGCCCTCCTCTAATGTCAGCTGCAGTGGATTGTAGGATTTGTACAACTTTTTTGCACTGGCACTTTCTCACTGTCTTTGGTACTTTATTATTGTGCCCCATAAGCTTGATTGCCTTGATTAACTGTTTAGTACTGTATCTTTAACATGATGTTGTATAAAAGGGTTATCTTGTTAGGAGATGTGGTCCCTTAAAAAAGCACCCAGTTGAAAAGGGCAAGCACAAAATTGCAACTGCAAAAATGGTGACAGCAAAACAGCGCAGCACAAAGAGTGACCTGGAAAAACATCAATCGCTGAAATGGTGACATATGTCTTTCTACCCCTTCCCCAAGTTGCGTCCCCCCCCCCGGAGTTGGTTATTTATAGTAAGGTGGTGTGGGGGGGTGCATGGGGCAAAGCCTCCTGCAGAAACTCACTGCAGTAGTGCTGTCACCCTTTCATTGATCACTGTTACTTCCCAATCGCTCTTTAAATCTGATTTTAAGACTTATCTGTTTTATCAAGTTTTTTCTGTGTGATTTGAATTTCTGTTATTGTTTATATTGGATTTTACTGTAAAGTGCCTTGATAATCTGAAAGGCACTCAAGAAATACATTTTACCTTACCTTACCTTACCTTTTGTGTCCATGCTGTTTTGCAGTCACCTTTATATATTTATCCTTTTGCATTCGCCCTTGTCACATGGAACCAATGTCAGGAGTTTCTTCTTACAGTCTGCACTTTAGTTCTAATGGCTCTGTAACTGAATAAAGCAACTTGCATACCGGCCTTTGTAACTTTGATCTGGAGACTGTGTGAAGGGTGAGTGCATTGGTTTCCCTGTTTGCTTGTTGCTGTGCTTTTCTAGCTTAGAACACTGCCCATTTTGGTCATTTAGCTGCACTTTGTTTTGTGTATGCTAGAAAATGTCAGCTTGCAAGTCAACAGAAATAGTCTGATACAATCTATTATACTACACTAATGCTTGAGTCTTTTTTTAGCTTTTTTTATTATTAGTTTTTCCTTTCAAGATTTTAAGTCTTTGCAGTTTATAGTTTTGCAGTAGTCTGCCTAAAGGCTAACAGGAGTAACTTAGATAATTCAGATTAACACAACAATTGATAAACTACATTGAAAAGGAATTGTCCCCTGTAAGGGAAAGAGTTTTTCCCATGCTAGCGCTCTGTGGTTTATGTTATTTATATTGTGCATGTCTGAGCGTCAGTCAAATTGAGACTACTCAGTCTGCGCTTCAGAGTTGGCATCCTGGTGTTTTGGAGTTTTGAAAAAATAATTTCACATTTAGAAGCTAAACGTGCTGTTACGTGTTGTGGGCCACTTTTTCAGTCATTCTGCTGTTTGCGGTAGCCGCTTTAAATTGTATGCCTTTTTGCTGTTATGTTCTTACGGGGTATAGGTAGATAGACTAGTCGGGGGTTACTGTGAACGCAAGCCTGTATCTGAACTGAGCCATTAAACTGCTGAGCTGTTGAGCTGTTCGAGCCGATTGAGCCATTTTCTTGGTGAAGCACAATAAGTTATTTTTTTACGAGTGCCCCTGTGTTCCAGTCTTTGGTTACATTCTATTACAGCAATTGTCACAGCTTAATGGATCAGCCAGATGACAAATGCCAGTACAAATTTGAATAAAATTGCACAAGTAAGACTTTTTAATCTTATGTAAAGGTGTTCAAAACTGACTTAAATTGTTGCTTCAGGACTGTGATGATGTTGGTGAATGAAGCTTAGAACTCTCAAATGGGGAGATTAAAGTTTCTAGCTTTTTGCCATTCTGGCATTATTATTTATTACTAATTATATTATGTATTATATTGCAATAACACTGTTTCACTCAGTTTATTTTGTTGACATTTGTGAGATCTGTAGCCACTTTGGGCCTGTTGTGGTGGCTGATTTTTTTTTCCTTTTTCCTTCTCTTAGTGAATAATTGGAGATTCCCACTACTATAATCATTTTCACCACCCACATTGGGCCACAAATTTCTGAGACATCGCCAGATTGGATTTTACAGGATTCCTACTGTGCTGGTGGTTGGCAGCTGTTGTCATTAACTGCCTGCAGACTGAGGCTATAGTGACGCATAAATTAGCTGTCTCTTTATTTGCACCTTATTTATTTTGTGCAAATTTTTCTATGGTGGTGTTTTTTTTTTGTTTGTTTTATTTATTATGAGCCATCAGTATTTATATATTTTTTAAATTTTTTTGATATTTATATGACCTTCCCAAGGTCTGAGACAATAAGTGTTTTAGCTTCAAGTGACTAAAGGTGATGAAATCTTAAGATCACTGTATTACTGTTGTGCATGTCTTGGTAGCTAAGTGGATAATATACCAGCTACCACTTGCAGCAGGAATACTATTTTTGCAAATAAGCCTTTAAGCACAGCAATAGGGTGTATGCCAAGTAATGAAGATGGGGAGCCTGAAGTTAAATCTAAAGGGCGCCTTTCACTTAAAACATTAGAAATGAAAGCAATGGACAAAAACAATAAAAAACAGCCCAAAAATGGCAACTTAAGAGGAAAAATGCAGAAAGATGAACCAGATAAACCAGAATTTCAATGGTAGAAAGGAGTTATTGAAATCTGGCACCATGCTTAATGGAAATGATGGAGACATTAGGAGCTTCTTCCTCTCTTTAGCTACGCTGGGCTCCTTTAAGCATGTCAAAGTGTCTAATGTTACTTCTGAAAAAAATGAGTTACCTGTAGGCAACGAGTATAACTGATATTAAGACAGATACCCCAGAAGTTGATGCATGGCATAATCTGGATATGATAATTGATTTTTTTGGCCATTTTCCAGAATATATCAGTTTTACAGTCTGACGTCAGAAGTTTGAGAGAAACACTTAGAGAATAAAACTAATGAGAGTAAAGATAACGATGCAGATATAATTTATTCTTGATCAGACTTCTCCACAAAACCCTCAGAAGAGGCTCCTCCCAACAATAGAAATTATAATGAAATAAATGGAGCAGAACACAGCTTAATTCATGGGGGGAACAGTACTTATAGCAAGATTGGCCAAGTAAGATTTTTGGATGAATACAGAGAGCCATCTCCCAGACTCAGCAATTCAAGTTCAAGTTCTTGGACCATGAGCCCTGAAATACCGACTGTATCAGAGACTGAGGATATAGAGGGGATCTCAAGGGATTTATTAATGGTTTTAAGAGATCCACACAATGCCAATATATTGTTGTTTAAACAGTTGCTGGAAATTAAGCAAGATATTTCATTTATTAAAGGGATTTGTCTAGAAAACAGAATTAGATTAGACTCAATTGAGAGGGATTGTGTTTTATGTAACTGTAGATCCCCCATCTCAGAGGATAAACTGGACCCTTCAATAAGTCTAATACGATAATGGTGAGAGAAGTGGGGGACTTAGCTTAGCCCAAAATAGTTTAAAGTCCAAAATAAAATCAAACATAACACCACCCCTATGCATAATGTACAGAAGGAAGGGGAAAAAAAAGAAAGAAGATTGGGAAAGGCAAGAGAACAAAGCCCAAAAAAATTTCAAAAGAAATAAACCAAAGTGAAAAGTGATTTCATGACAAAACAGGGACTTTAAATCCAAATCAGAAACCACTTAAGGGAGGTATGGCTAAGGCAGATGCAGAGAACCTGAATAAAATTAAAGAGAATATCAATAGAGAGGACAGCCCAGAGGAGGTCAGTATTAAAAGGCCCCCTTTTAGTGAAGACAAACAGATCCATCAGAGTGAACAATTTAACTCTTTTCTAATAAAAACATTAGGCTCTGAATTTGTTCTACCTCTCTTTAGGCTATCTTGCTTACCAAATAAAACACATGATAAACTTTCAGAATCTATAATTGTCTTGATATCATCTGTACTGGGCACCTGCAGAATTATGAAAAACTTAATTAGTATCATCAGGTCTATAATTGGAACTTAACTGATCTTGTTAGTCACTAATCAATATTATATGTTGAATGCAATGACTCAAAAGGCCAAAAGACTAGAGGGCCTTGGTATTGTGGTTGGGGAAGTCACCACGTTGATGGATATTTTCCCTGAACATTATTCAAATAAAATTATAAATGGAGTAAATCAATCGAAAATTCCCATTGCTATATTTGGATTGAGACAACTACCAAATGAAACTAAATTAAATTAAGGGGGAAAATTGATTAATTTCCTCAATTCATGTCACAGGTCTGCAGTACCCAGTTAAGCAAGGTGTCTAGGAAGGAGTATGATGGACAGGTCTTGTTTTATGTTAATCATAAAAGCATTATAAAGGAAATACTGAGGAAACAAAACACTTTTGATGATTTAGGGATTCATTTTTATATTGAGGATGAGGAAATATATTCTGTAAATAAGCAAAGGGATAATTAAATAAATTCCCAAATGTGGGAAATCCTTGTTGAAACCTCAAATAAGTTTGAGAGCCTTGCCTCTTTGGAGCAATGACAACAACATTGTTCAGGAGGGAGACTATGGGGGTCTAATACTGGAGGTAAGACCATTTATAACCCAGTCACTGTGGAACTAGGAGGACTTCCAGCAGATAATGAGGACATATTACAAATTTTATCATGGAACTCATCGGGACTGGGAGAAAAACTGAGCAACCCAGAGATAAGTGCATATTTGAATCGTTTTCATATCACTGACATTCAGGAAACTTGGGCTTTGGACAATCTGTTTTTAAGTGGCTGTGTTTCGTACTCTAAAAAAAGCCCTGAAAACTAGGCAACATGGCAGTGGAGCAGGAGGATTAGCAATATTCATTAAACTTAACAATAACATAATAACTGAGGAGGTTAATAGTGATAGTTGTAGCATCCTGGCAGTCAAAATACTGGGAAAAATTAAAAAAAAATATATGGTATATAATTAATGTGTACTCACAGCCAGCTGGGAGTTTATATGGAGATGTGAAATATTTAAATACATTAGAAGGATTCATTGATAAAATCCAAATGGATTCATCGGAAGCAAATATAATAATAATGGGAGACTTCAATGCAAGGCTCAAAATTTTACAAGGTTGCTCTGAGGACCTGGAGGAAGCTCTCATGAATCTCATTGATATAGGTACTTATTTATGAGTCACAAGAAACTCAAGAGATAAAGTTTTGAATAAAAAAGGGCTAGAATTGCACCAAATATTGTCTAGGAGGAACTTGGTGCTTTTGAATGGAAGATCTTTATTTGATTTGGATGGTGAATTTTCTTTTTTGAGTGGAAATGGCTCCTCTACAATTGATTACATCTGGGTTAATCTTCACCTGATAAACAATTATCTCTCCCTACAATTGGTCCCCAGACCAGAACGTCAACACAGGGCACTAGAATTAAAAATGTAAACCTGCACGAAAGATCTTATAAATACAACAGATGGTAGGGATATTCCTATGGAATTTAATAAAAGGGGTATTGAGTGGAGCATAATTGAGGGAGAAACATTTGAGGGACTCCTGGAGAGTAAAGGGATTCTGTCAAGGCTGTTGACTTTTGTTGAACAGCCTTCTGAACAATCAATAGTCACAGAATTTAATTTAATTAAAATTACAGTCGCGTACATAGTTAGCAAGGATATTATAATAAAGCCTACAGAGAAGTTGATGTATAATGTGGATTGTAAAAAGGCAAGAAGACAAAGTACAGATAAGGAAACAAATAGATTAATGAATAAAGCAAGGAAAGCAAATAGGGAGGTTTTACTCAAGACTAAGCAAAAGTTTATTTGGCAGTTATGGGCAGATTTAAAAAATGCATTTTTGTCCAAAGATATGAAAAGGTTTTGGAGCATTGTAAACCATGGGACAAAATATTATAATCGAGTAGAGACACATATTGAACTGAGAGACTGGGTCAATCATTTTAGGCAGCTACTTTATAGAAGTGACCCAGATTATCTCTCAGGTTTGACAGAGCTTCAGACACCAGGGAGGAAATATGCCCCTGATACTGAAATCATGCCCCCTGAATTAATAGAAACTTTAGGATCTTTAAGCTGGAGAAGAGCATCAGGTTCTGACAAGGTTCCATTGGATGTTATCATCAGGACTAAACATTATTGGATCCCCTTTTTGCATAAGTTATATTATTATATTTGGAAATCAGGAGAAATACCCAAATGTTAGAAAATGAGTATTTGTTCCAATATTTAAAAAGGGTGGTAAGAAAGATCCTGTGTGTTACAGGCCCATTAGTCTTTTGGACACCTTGGGAAAGGTTTTCATGAGAATCCTAAATAATAGATTATCAAGATGTGTAGAAGAGAATAAAACAATTGATGAGGTGCAGGCAGGATTTAGGAAAGCTCATTCGACACTTGACCTATGTTTTACCCTGGTACATTTTGTCTATAAATACAGAATAGTTAAAAATCAGAGGCTTTTCTGTACCTTCATAGATTTGAAGTCCGCCTTCAACAAGGTTAATAGAATATTTTTATGGGTTAGACTACAACAACTAGGGACTGATCCAGCCTTGCTAAAGATGATCAGATTCATGCACCAAGAAAATTATTCCAGTGTAAGATACAATAATATTGGAGGATTGAGTGAATGGTTTCAAAACAACATCGGGGTCAAGCAGGGTTGCACATGAGCCCCTCTGCTAATTAATCTTTTTTTTCTACTGTACTGAGAGATGTATAAATCTTAATTCCATCTACCAAAGATTGGCTCTAAACCAATAGCGTATTTGGCCTATGCAGATGATGTTGCACTACTTTCTGCCAGTTATCGGGGTATGAGTAGGAGCATTAAGAAGTTTCAGTTAGAATGTCAGAAGGCATATTTACAAATTGATTACAACAAAACCAAGATTTAGTTTTTTGGTGGTAACAAAAAGGCAAATCGGTACTATATGAACAAACATAAGATAGAAGTGGTAAGGAAATTCTGCTATTTAGGGCTTACTGTTAGATATACAGGCACATGAGGTACACATTTGAAAGCTGATAGTTTCCTTCCAACTATGTTGTCTTTTGCTCATAAATATGGAGAAAAATCAATAAAGGGGAGCTTAATGGCTATGCACGCTAAAATTAAAAGCCAGCTTTTGTATGGTGCAGAGGTATGAGGTGTTAATTACAGAGTAATGTTGGATATTAGTCTAAACACATTTTATAAAAAGATGATGGGATTATCATATAGTACCCTTTCAGCAGTAGAGCTAAATTAGGACAACTATCACTTGAATGTAACTGTGCCTAAAGGCAAATTAACTACTGGATCAGGGTTTTCAAAATGCCTGCAAACAGGCTTCCCCGTCTATGTACGGAGAAGGCCTTTACTTGTACTCAATTGAATAGAACTTTCCCCTGCATGAGCATTGTAGAGGATCTCATTAAACCTTTCAGTCTCTTGGATATAATTACAGACAACCTTAGACATTCCTTAACATATATTAAAATAATAGTGAACAATAGGGTGAGTGATATTTTCATTCAAAGGGATCTGGAGGCCTGTAGACTATCAAAGGCCTGTGTTTGGCTTGCCAGAAATAAAAGAGAGCACAAGTTTGAAAAATATCTCTCTGTCTTGGGTAATCCAAGACACAGAATTCTTTTGACTAGGTTTAGATTTGAGAGTTTTCTAACTAATCATAAAAGGGAACAATATGAAGGAGGAACGGCCAAGGCTATTAGTTGCAAATGTGGTCCGGGGAAGACAATTTAGTACATTTGCTCCTATTAGTGAACTCTTACACACATCTTGCTGTATTTATTGAGTGTCTGATGTTATTTTATACTGTGTTTGTACCTGCTGTTTTTAACATGTTTGTAATGGCTTTTAAAATTGAACAAATAAATATGAACTGAACTGAACTGTACTAAATGTATTATACAGAGGACATTGTATAACAATATGAGACAGAGTTTCCTGAAAGTCATTATTACATGGACACATGAGGTTTGTAAGCGAAACAGTAAGACCATCTTGGTTAAAATATAAATATTTTGAAATTACTATACCCAGCCTTTCCCAGGTAATTACCGTATGTAAATGTGGGAGAATAGGTACAGTGAGATAATCTGTAATTGAAGAGTAGATTTTATTAATACTAAACCAGGGAGCCTGTTTTTGTTGTCTCACTTGAGACATTTGTGTTTCCTGGGCTAAGGAAAAGATTTTTGCCTTAAGTTTAGTTCTATATGACATGGCTATTGAAACACCAGATTAATAATCCCTCAAAAGATGGATAGAATTCAACTTTTCTAAAATAAAAATTAGTTCCTTTAGCCAAGGAGAACAAAAAACATTTAAATGCCATTGTCTTTTTTCATTTAAACATACTAATGGGATTTTGTTTGGTACATCGTTTACTATTTTTAACCAAGAAACAATGTAAATTTAAAGTATATGTGATAAAGGAATCCTGCCTAATTCTGATCTCACATTTGCATTAGATGTCCACTTAGGAATCTGTAGTATAGCTTTATAATAGTATAATAACGGAATCTCTGAGTTAGAATAGTTTCTGGTTCCCCATATTTCTGCACCATATGCAAAGATGGGAACAATCTTTGCTTCTCCTGCTGTAATGGCCAGAATTACTGATAAACCACCATATCTAAAGCTGAAACATTGTAGGGTCTTAGCCACATGCTTCGCCTTACTTACTTGCTCCTTAATACGAGAGGTCTAATGGCCATTAAAAGAGAGCTTAACTCCCAGATAAAAGTAAGAAGACAGAATATCTATATGACTAGTGCCCAAATAAAATTTAGGGGGATGTAATTGAGAGCTGAAAATCATTATTTTAGTTTTTTTTTCAGGTTAATCTTTAGGTTAAGCCTCTAGCATTTAGTTTGAATCTGTGTTATTTTCCATTGATATCCTACTGATGAAAGAGTGAAAAGAATCAAATTGTCTGCATTGGCCAGTATGTCTATATGAATATTATTAACTTTAGGGGAATCCAATGGTAAAGTGGTCTCAAAACTTAATAGTGAATTGATATAGATGTTAAACAACAAGGGAGCTAGAAGGCATCCTTGCTAAACTCCTTTGTTTGCCATAAAATATTCAGTCAAACTACCATTATTATCATATCTTATTGTAGTTTGAGTATTAAAGTGCAATAAGAAGATTGGAATTATCAGTTTAGAGGAATGCCATGAACAACCATTGGTTGTTTCCCACAGTATCTCTTTAACCACTGAATCGAATGTAGCTGTGAAGTTGATAAAGCATGAAGTTTCAGCTTTCTAAGTGTACAATACTTTTCAAGCAGATGAGCTACTAAGAAAATATTATCAGTAGTGGAAAAACCATGTTGAAATCCTGCTTGAAAATTAGAAAGTGGGCTAAACTTATCTAGGCACCAATGAAGCTTATTCAAAAGAATATGAGAAAATATTTTACAACTGATATCAATTAAACTGATAGGAAGATAATTTGATGGGATGCTATATGAACTTTTTTGTGAAGTGGAACAATTATTTATGTTTTTAGTCCATGATTGAGGGACACATTTTTCAGCCAAGCAAGCATTAAAGAAGTTAGTGAAAAACAGCACCCAATAGATCAAGTGATCTTTATAAATTTCCCCAGGAATAGTGCCTGGACCTGGGGCTTTATTATTACCTGATAATAGGATTGCCTGTTCGATTTCACAAAATGTGAAAAATAAAGATTGATAAGTACTAGAAAGCATCCATGTGAGGATATTACAGATTGATATAGAGGACTCAGTGGTAAACATTTTTTTTTAAATGCATAACCTATGCATCCTTTGGATTATAAACAGCAAGAGATGGAGAATACATGTTAACCCCTTTAGAGACCATAAGCCAAAATTGCTTGGAGTCTTTAGCTTTGATTTGATGCATCTGCTGCAAATTTTTTTTGAGTAAATACCAGCTTTTTTATGACAAAAATGTTTTATATAATTTTCTTGTGGCATTTAAAGAAGCAAAATTGGCTTTAGTTCGATTTTTTTTTACAAACCTTACTAGCTTACCTAGTTTGCATTTTTCCACTTTACATTGTGTATTGAACCAGGTGGAAGAACGATTCTCTCCAGTTATAGAATGCATTTTTTTACTAATACACTGTAAACAAGGCTCCAATTTTTCATTCACTTGTTTGACCAAAGCTTGGGTTTGGGCAATGGACCACAGATGAATCATCATGGGTGAATAAATGATGTCTCCAACACTGCCTCTATTGTTAAGGTAAGAACTAATTTGGAACATCCTGAAGAAACGGGGGCCTCACATAATTATTCCCAATAACAAAATGATGATTCTTTGGTGGATTTTGCACTGTTAATAAAAGGGCTGCATGATCACTTTCAGTCCTCATGTATGTGTAAAGATTTTTAAAGAGAACATGACTTTCAGGTGAAATTAATACATAGTCTATGATGCTCTGTCCAGAGGCAAAAAAGAAGGTTCAAGGCCCATCCCTATCTCCCTCCATTCTGCCACTAAGAATCAATAAGTTATTATCTTCAATAAACTTAGTAAATTATTTGCCTGCTTCATTAACCACTTTATCTGATGAATTTCTTAGAGAGAGATCCCCAAAATACATATATGATTGAAAAATTGTTAGGTCATCAATGTTAGCTATACAAGAATTGAAGTCCCCAGAAATTAAAACCATATCTACATTATATTTGAAAAGCAGAGTATCAATCTTCTCATTCAATTTAGTCCAGAAATCATGTGATAAAATTGAATAAAACTGTGGAGGAACATAAACATTATCAACAAGAAAACAAGAATTATCCCACTGTATAATACTTAATACAAATTCTTTCGTGGGTGAGATAAAGTCAAGCACTTGTATGCCTCTACCTATTTAAAAAAAAAATGCCAGTCCACCCTTTGGTCTGCCATACAGGTTATCCTTTATAGCAGATAAACAGTGGACCTTATAAACTTGAAAGAAATTTCTTTAACTGCCCAGGTTTCTTGAAATAATAATATGTCAGATTTTTGTACGTCAACCCAATTGGCATCTGCCATCTTGTTACCTGTCCCTGCAATACTCCTTGAAAGCAAATTAGCATCCATTGTTAGAACTAATAGATCCAAAGATGTGGAAAGGGTTGTGTTAAAATTAGATGTTAGTCACAAACTATTCCCATCATTAAGGGTACCAAATTTGGCATCAGAAAAAGACACTACAAAAATGTTGACCCTGTCCAACTCTTCAGTATGTGAAAGTAAATAATTATATAATTCAATATTTTTTATTGTAATGTCTATTTGTGTTTCATTTTCTTCACAATATACCCCTCTAACAGATTTCAAATGATCTGGTCTAATTTCAGTTTGAAGTATAGTAGCCAATAATGTCCAAACAAAGGATGCCAACACTGCTATACATTCACCCTCGATCTGTCCAATTCCAAAAATAAAGTCTTTGATATATTTTGTTAATCAAAGTTACAGTTTAACAATGCAAGTGTCGTAGATGATTTTGGTTGAAAAACATACATTGTGAGTTTTATTTTTATAAGTACATTTCCATGTCATTGCCCATATGATAGGTGAGGAAATTAAGATTCTGAGTGTATTCAGTTTCTGTTGTTTTGCCCAAATTTGTTTTGCCACTTCCATGTTGGACAGCAGCAAATATATGGGTTTCAAAGGGGCTTTATTGTCCCTAAAAACATACAGAACAGACTTTCCAGATTGTCTTGTGCAACCATTCTGGCCCAGTACTTTTTCACTGTTCTGTGTTTTTTGTCCCCCAGTTAGAGGTGCGCAATCTGAGCAGTGGAAGAGCCACCTGCATCTGTGAGAAGAGACAAAAGCTTCCCTGTGGAGGGTCATAATGAGCAGCAATAGCTCTGAGCGGAACAGTCTGTAGTGGATTTACAGCAAACTGTGAGATTTTGTATCATTGGAAATATTTGGAGATTTAGTGCTTCTGAACAATCCCCTAAAAAGTGAGAGATGGCAGCTGGAAATGCTACAGTTAATTCCATTTAGCACAGACTAATGAAAACAAACTATAATGTGTTGTAATGTATTTAAATAGCCCAACAATGCAAAAATGCGGCTAATTACCCTAAACTGGAATCACAATATCCCTTCACAAGACAACTAGAGGTAATAGCAAAAATATAAGTGGGGCTCAGTTATAGCCGAAGGCCACAGAAAGTATTAGTAATACTCGATAACTTTTAGGATGGTTTACATAAGGGTCCAGCAATAATTGTACTTACTTGTGGCCTTGTTTTTTTAACTCAGAGTACCTTGCTTCCTTAGCAAATCTTAGGGGGAAGAGACCATAGCTTAATATGCTTAATGTTCAGGTTGAAGACAAATTTTGTACCAACTTTGCATGGCAAAGTTTAACTTCACATCTCTATAATCAAGGTGGGAGGTCACAAAGGCATGTACCAATGTTGGTTTCATCAGGTGGTACCAGGTGCTTAACCCAGGTGATAATCTTCAGATGGTAAAAAGAGGTTTTCACAACAGCAGACACCTGCAACTTTAAAGTCAGGCCACTGTTGAAAATAATGCCTAGGTTTCACACCTGATCCGAGGCAAGGAGCTGGATCCCATCAAGGCTAAGACCAGATGGTTGGCCAGCTACTAAACCTAAACCCCGGTGACCTTGGTCTACCACCAACACCTTGGTTTTATCAGGATTTAGCTTCAGCCAGCTGGTCCTCATCCAGTCCTGGATCCCAGACAGCCATAGTGAATTACATAGAAAGTAGTGGATGGGCAAGCTTGCACAACAAATCTGTGCTGCCAAAAAAGAGTTCTGATTACATCACTGACATTGAGAGCAAAGCTCGAGAAGGCTGACATAATCAGAACTCTGAGGCAGCAATGCAGGCTTTTTGTGCCAATGATTGCCCATCCATTATATTTTATAGTGTATACTTTTTAATTTTTACCATTTTTTTAAAGAGCAAATGGTCTTGCAGCAGTCCATGGCAGCAGTGAAAGAGCCACCAGTTTCAGTTCAGAACTTGACTGGATTGTTGACAGCATGGCAGTACAGTTTAAAAAAAGAGGTACCACAAGGATATCCGATCAGCTGGAATGTTATTGTACCACAGAAGGGTACAATGGCATCCCATGACCTTTGAACTGTGGTACAGCAACATTTCAACTGAAATGGAAATCCATACAGAACAAGGGCAGACTATAAACACTATAATAGGATTAACTTTTTTCTTTTTTTTTTTTTTTATTGTTTAACCAGGAGTGGCACACTAAGCTGAAAGCTTTTTTACAGGTGTGACCTGAGAGAACAGGGAAGTTAAGCGACTTGTTCAGGGTCACACAGTATGCAAGTGGAAGCTGTGGGATTCAAACCCAGGTCTCCATATTTGCAGCTCAGAGCCTTAAACCACTGCATTATACTGCCTCCCTCCACTTATGCTAGTATTAAATGTGTATGCAAATATACTGTAAATTATGGTACAAGGCGACTTTAATTGTGTAAGACAGTCATAGTACTTATACGGCAGGTAGGAGATTCAAGCCACTGATAAATACAGTTGCTCCATTATATAAACAGGCACTACATAAAGAACAACACATGACAGACAAAGAATGATGCTATAGTAACATCCTAACTGAGGGTTGTAAACATTAGTTGGGATATTACAATTAAGCATAATTCCCTATTTGGAATCTGTTACTCCATTTATACACTGGTTTTAAATAACAAATGAATCAGAGTGTTTTAATATCAGTTGTTTTATTTCTGTATGAACCTTTTTTAACTGGAACAGTTACACTGTAAACAGGAACGGCTATAATGTGACCTGTTTGACTGGGAATGGTAATATTGCAAACTGAATTGTTATACAGTAACTTGAAATGGCTATATTGTGACATTTCTGACCTGGAATACTTATACTGACTCAAGCAGTGAGTTATCATTAGGATAAAGTGTCCACGTGTGACAAGTTAACAACTGTTTAACTTCGTACACCAAACCTGGTTCACTCCAATTAAGGCAAAGATGTTTGACCCCATGGCATTAGACCTATGACCCAAATTTAAAGGTGACACAGGGACATTTATACACTTTGCCCTACTATGTCTTAAAGTGGCCCTATTCTGGCATGAGGTGGGAACATAATGGGTAAAGCATTTAACACGCAGATAAGACTGGACCCAGAGAGAGTAATGTTGGGAGTGGAATCTCCAGTGGGAAGGTGGAAGAGAGGGGGTGCTGCATAGAAACATAGAAAGTGTGTTAGCAGAAGGTGACCCTGGGTCCACCGAGTCTACCCAAAGATTTTGAAATGTGGTCATATCAGCTAGGAAAATGACAATTACCTGGGAATGGATGTGTGAAGACCCTCCCACAATAACACAAATGTCAAATAATTTATTAGAATCCATGGCTCTGGAAAGAATACAACTGTACAAAACAAATTTCATGTCTTTGAGGCTGTTTGTTGCTTTACTTAAAAAAGCTATTCAGTTACACACATTTCCTATTTAAACTTGATGTGAAATGACCACAGGATATAATAACCTTTATTATAAATGGAGGACTACTTTAATGAACTAAAGTATGTAACACATGAACTTTTAAGACTGAATGTTGTTGCAAGCAAAGTTTTATGATTGCAATTTTTTTTAAGTTTGTTAGATATGCAAAGTTGAATGTTTTGTAAATTTGTAAAATTTAAAAACTCTTTTTGAAAAAAAGGGGGTCAGGACAAGGGTAAAGAGACATGTCAGGTATGATACAATGTAAGTTCTGGGGAGAGGGTGCACTTATGGAGGAGTGGGCATCTGTAGTGGTCCCTGTGAGCTGTAAGTCTTAACCAATCTAGTGGACTGAACAGCTTGCAATGTTTGATATTGTGTCTATGCCATAGTTACATGTGTTTTTGTATGGTGCTTTGTTTTACTGGGAAAGATGCTATACTGTACAAATAGAATTGATTGGATTAAAGCATGGATCAGAAGCCTACCTGTAAGCAAATCTGGACATAAAGCTGCAAGGGATTTCGCAATGTTACTTTTGGGCCTTAAAGGCTAACAAGACTTGAAAATTACTTGATCATTTCCATCTTTTGAAATAAGGGATCCACACCTGAGGCCTGTACCAAGCTGTGGGAATTTTGTACAGGCAGAAATAAATTCTTGAAAATACAAAGTAATTAACATTATACCCCAACACCAACATATGCCCCAGGCCTTAAACATTTTTACTTATTGTCATGTATATTTTTTTGAGAACAGAGCCTTTATGGTGTGATCTGAAACAATTTTAATAACCTAAAATACCCTTTTGTATCACAGTTCAATCATATCCACTATTCTGCCATGTGGTGGTTGTTACTTCAATTCTGAAAATATTTTTACATTTTTAACACCATTGAATGTGCTTTTGATTCTTTACATATTTTGCTGCTTATAACTGTGTTTCCTGGACATTATATTATTTTAGTTCCCACGGCTCCACACTAATTAGTTAAGCAATATGTCACAACATTGTGTTGGTTCCTATACATGAACTACATACCCAGGTGTGTTGTGAGGACTGAGGCACTTGTGGATCACATAACTAAGAACCAATACCCTTATTGTACTTAAAACATGGCTACCCTGTAAAAAATTTGAAAAACAAATTACAAAATCAAGATATACATTAAACATGCTGCTACCTTAAATAAAAAGTAGATTTTTAATGTCTCTATACCACTAGTTGGTACTATTAGCAACCTGCTGTGTATTTGTTGTTGCCATCCAAGTGGCAGTGTTCTGACTGTACATGCGGCTAAGTGTGATTCTTATAAGGAACCAACCTGGTAGGCTAGTGTGTTTTTACAAGTCTGATATAATTATTGAAATTCTTGTTAAGTAAATGTTTCCACTGTAATTGGAGAAAGCAGGTACTGAAATGTAAAATCAGTAGTTTGCCACATGTTTATGGTTTTGTGTTTAGCCATGCACATTATTGAAATATTGAAACTACTGGGGTCACAGCACTTTATAAGGAAGTATTAAAACTTGTTTTGAATGAAACTGATGAATTTGTGGCCTTTTTTGCTGTTTACGATGGAGCGGGATTGCTGTAGTGGGAAATAGTTCTGAAAACGTGGGAGTCATGGCAAAAATAAGCCAGCAGCTGTGTTACTGCAGCAGTTGATAAAAACATATTGATAATAGTGCTTGTGCGACCTTGTAGATACTGGAAAGTGAGACCAAAAAAGATGAGAAAAGTGTTTTTGGTGTATGTTTTAAATGGTGTGTTTAGGTGATGTGGCTTATAAAAATGTGACAATTTATGATGTTTACAAGAATTTGCAACATGGAGGTAGTGGGATTTTTCCAGTGCCAACTTCGTTACCAGAAATTTGTTTTCAACATTTTTTGGGAGGCACTGATATGGGAGTGTGCTATGTCCTGGTTGCTTGAAAAAGTGCAAAATAATAGCTTTCTGTTCTGGAAACATGACTTTAGTATTTTCTCAGCCAATTGGGATGCAGGAAATTCTATACCCATTACATTACATTACATTTCAGAACAGTGTAAACTGGCATAACATAAAGTCCAGATAACCTAGAAACAGACAGTGTAAACACTGAAGTGATTAAATGTAAAGAACTATTTGTAGCTATAAAAAGGAAATTGTTTTCTCAATAAAATTGTTATTAAGGTTTTTCTTTAATATATATTTCTAAAACATCTATCAGTTAATTATACAATTTAGATACATAAAATAATTAAAACTCTGTAAGCTGATCAACAAAATACTAATCTCTTAATAAATGTATCTAAGCATAAGACACTAGTTTTATCTCTGCAGTTTTGTAACTCTACTAACTATTGATATATAGAGCATAATGCCTGTGCAGGTGTGTGTCATTAGAATTTTTCACACACCCGAGTTGTGTAATAATCCATGAATCCTGAGAGAGAAGCTCAAGGAGTTTATGAGATTATCACACACTGAGGCTGTGTGAAAAATCCTCAAAAAATAAACTTTGCACAGGCATTATTTTTTATAATAACTGGTGCAGGGTTCCATTAGGAAAAGCTATATCTGTGCAAGCGTTCCCTGAGCAACCATGGTACTTGTACAAATATAGTGTGCTTTATTTCATGCTTCAGTGTAGTGAGAGCGTGAGGAGGAAAACACCTTAATAACCCACTGTCAATTTATTACAGAATTCTGTGGGTTATTATGGCATTTTATCAAGACTGGATATCCAGTCATTATAGGAGGGTCACCAGTTATTACATACAAGTTTCAAACAGATTAATGAGGGATTGACCTCAGGATAGATATAAAAAAAAAAGAGAGGAAATATTTTTTTTTAAGGAAACAAACAGCCAATGCATATTAAACATGGAATACGGTTGAAAGAAATAAGGAATCATTAGAATGCACAAATATTTAAATTGTTTCCTATCACCTTTAGAAATGCTATGTAAAGTGGCAGTACTGCAAATGTATGACAATATGAGCAACATTTCTACTGAAGAAGGTGTCACTCTTTATTTCATGTGTTTATACTGTATATTCTTCCATTTTCCACCACTGTCCAAGTATTTTGAGACATCTTTTTCACTGTGCATGCCACCCTCAGTTCATCATGACATAAGTTTCCACACAGTTTGTACAGTGTTAACAGTAATGGAGTGTTTTAGCTAGTCTAGGCAACAAAAATCATGACTAGAAAATTCTGAAAACTCAAATTCAGGAAGCAAGCAATATTGCATAAACTGGTGTGACCTTGCTCTGATAATGTAACATTTCCAAAACTGAATACAGCTTGTATATTAAAGAAAAGATACAGCATACAGAAAACACTGCACATCAAAAAGCAAATTTAATAAAATGTTATTATGCTTATTCATTTTAGTGGGCAGCTTGCTTTATAAAATAATTGCTGCATGATATGGCAAATGATTAATCAGCTTTCAGGGTATGTAATTTAACTGAGTTGTGTCTCGAGAAAGAAGGAGGGAGAGAGAGAGTTTGTATTAGTTGATTGATTGACAGGGTCACTGTAAGATCAAGCTGTATTCAGTTTTGGAAATGTTACATAATCAGAGTAAGGCCGCACCAGTTTATTCAATATTGCTTGCTTCCTGAATCTTGATTGAAGGCTCTAGACACTTGGGGGTAGGAGAGTCCATCAGGATGTATAAAAAGGAAGAGCTGCTAAGAGCTACAAAAGGGAATTTCTGCACAAGATAGATCCACTAGAGAGAGACATGTAGAACAGAACACATTGCTGCTTTGCTAGTTAAAGGGACAGAAGCCTTTTTTGTGTTCATGGTCAGAGCCTCTATTTGTCATTCTTCAAAGATATCTTTCTTCACTCTTCAGAGTAAATTGCTGATATGAACTCACCAGTGCAACAAAGGTCATGATAATCTGCTTATGAAACACATTATAGCATTTTAAAAATTAAAAATATTCCAGTTTTGCCTAACAGCATGCTTTTATTTTTGCTTTTTAAATATACTTTCATTTTTGGTGAAATGAACAGATACAACCATTTTATGTATCTTATTTGTAACCCATTTACCATTGCTTTTGTTGCTTAAGTCTATATCATTTGATCAAACCCTGAACACCAGTGTAGAGTCCTGTTCAAAATGAATGAATTTTAGAGTGGTTTCTTGGGGTTAATGCCCTATCCAGAAATTGTCTTTTGCACATTAGGAAACTGGGAAGAATGGAGAGAAGAAAGGTATGCATTTTGCCTTGCAGTATACAGCACAATTCACAGAATATATGGCTGGTACATCCAATAGGGCAGTGGTGTCCAGTACAGTGCTGAATTGTTTGCACTGGACACATGCCCAATTCCCTGCTGTGCACATTAAACAACAACATTCTGGCCTAGAGGCAGTAGTGCTAACAACTGAGCCACAATGAGACTATAATCAAGACATTAACAAAGACTTTCATTTCTCCTTTAAAACAATGGCTGATTACCAATGACTTTTAGAACTCCTTTAAAACAGTGGCTACATAAAAATGCAGCACTTACTATTTTGAGCAGTGTCTCATATTTGGTGACTTAATAGTACAGTTATTCCAAAGTTTGCAGTTGCAAAACAATGATAAAGCTGGTAAATTATATCAGGTGCAGAGTGGTCATGTCAAACTGTGGTTGGGAAATATTTGTTTAAAGGTATGATATTTTCCTTCTTCCTCTAGATGGGCAGAGCTTACAAGGGCACCTTTATCCCCCCACTGGCTAAGCAAGCATGGAAAAAGATAAGCACATACACCTGCGTGCTGCTTAATACATGGGCATATTTGTCTGTTGTGGAAGTGAATGGGGTTGGAGGGGTTTCATGGATGGAGGTGGCATGGAGAATTACTAATGGTTAAAATAATACATGAACATGGATGACTTATGAACATACGAACATACGAAATTTGTCAGCAGATAAAGGCCTAGAGGTCTATCAAGTCTGCTCGAATGTGCAGCTAGCACCCCTTATTGCCCTTGACTTTATTAGCTCAGCTTTATTGAGCAATGCAGAGTATACATCCAAGATAATATTGCGTTTACAGATGATACACCATTATTGCCCTATTTGATTTACAATGAAAATAACAGGCCAGCATTTCCCCAACTTCATTTAATACAACAGTAAAGCAATTCATTTGATCAAGCATACAATTTTCATGGGTATGGTTTAAGAAAGTCAAAAAGTCTCTAGTCCATGTCTCTCTCTGAAAAGGGAAGATGCAAGTTAATTACTTGAAATCCAAGGTGCATGGTTACATATAGAAAACAGAAGAGAATAAATGACCCAAAATAGGTCTCTTGTAGTCCAGATACAGTTACTCATAGTCCAATGACAAAGTCAAGGTGTGAAGGTCCCATGGGTGCCAGAAATCAAGAAAGAAGTCCTTTTGATGTTGTAGGTTTGATATGATTCTCTTGATGTCCTATATTTTGGTGACTTTCTTAGTCCAAGTGGAGACCTGAAGCATGATATCTGACAACCATAGTAAAGTGATACATTTAAAGGCAGCTGGCTAATAACAAAATCTGTAACAACCCTATGAGCTGTGTGTTTCTTACTGGGGTGAGTAGCACCCCAGATATCAAACTGAGAAAGCTAAGTGTAATGTCTCCACCCATAACTTTTTGGATGACTACATGAACATTTGATCAGAATTTCCTTAATATAGGGCACCCCCCAAAAATGTGAAAGTGAGTCCCTCTGTGGGCACAATGCCTCAAACAGAGGTCAGTAGTGGTGGATTAAACATGATTAGTAATTGTATGGGTGAAGAAATAGCAAACTGTTACTTTCCAATTAAATTCCCCTCCATGTGCGGTAGGAAGTAACCTTCCAGCCCATCTGGGGAAGTTTCTCCCAAGATTGCAGCGAAAGAAGTGACCCCATTCATGTTTCCATCTATATTTCACTTTTTCCAGGGGTGCCCTTGGGTTTCTGTAGGATGGAGAATATTTCTGAAATATATCTAAATCTGGTTTTCATTAGGGGTGGAAGAACCTCAAAAGGTTCTGAGGTTCTAAAAGGTTTCGATAAGCAAAATTATCCAAACCTTATTCAAATCTTTTATAACCTTTATTGTTTTATGGTAACTGTATGTTAAAAAATCATTTTAAACTGCTTTTAATCAACAAATTTGTAGAGAAAAAACAATTAAGCCACTGTTTAGTACAGTGCATCCCACTGAAACGCATACCTGATGAACACATAAATGTGCAGAATTTACAAGTCCTGATTTTTTTTCCTATACTTCCTATGTTAAATGGACCTGTTAAATGCATATAAGGATCCCTTTTAAATGTATATTTTTCCATCAGTTTTGTTGTTCAAGTGTGGACTGGCTGGCCCAGTTTTACTGACACTGCCTGTAGCTGCCTTACTAATTAGCAATTAATTGTCTGTAAATGTGCTGCTCTATTTCAAATAATGTGTTAATCACCTACTTTAACCTTTTAACCATCAGACCAAAATCACAGAAGCGTCCTCCCTCACACTGAAATCAAAGCAAAAAACCCAAACAAATGTCACAGAAGCACTTTACATTAACCACAGAAGCACCTTCCCTCACACAGGAATCAGACCAAAGAATTCCACAGCATGTCACAAATCACTTTATCCCAACCAAAGAAGCACTTAAGTGTTACTGGCATTTCTTTTCCATACCCAGCCCCCTGGCACATACTGCAAGTTGCACTCACCATTAAAAGAATACAAGAGCTGATAAATGCATTGCCCTCTTAAATACATATTTTTTGCTGGTTCCAAGGGTATGCATTTAAGAGGGCTGTACTGTAATAATAAACAGCATAATTAGTGAAATGAGATGAGAAGGGATTAGATAAGGGGATGTCCGTGGGTGCAGTGTTCATGGACCTGTCAAAAGCCTTTGATACAGTGCACCATCAAGTACTGATAAGAAGACTCCAAAATGTAGGAGTATCGGAAGAGGTTAAAAGATGGCTTCTGTCATATTTGATGGAACGAACACAACAGACTGTGATGGGTGAAGCTTTATCAACTAAGGCAGGGGTGAAACGTGGGGTGCCCCAGGGATCAATCCTGGGCCCCGTTTTGTTTCTGGTTTATACAAATCTAGTTGTACAAACTGTAAAAGCCTCAGATATTTGCCTGTACAGAGACAATACTTTTCTGATAGTTAAAGGTAAAGATCCTTACAAAATACAATCAGAGTTACAAGTAGACTTTAATAGAATTCAGGACTAGTTTGGGAGATCTAATTTAGTGTGAAACAGCAGTAAATCAAAAATAATGTTTTTTACTCAGACAACAAAGGTGAAGGCGACCTTAAAAATTACATCTAAAGATGGTAAAGAGTTAGAACAAGTGAGTGAATATAAGTATTTGGGCTTTTGGATCAACCAGAGACTAACCTTTGAATACCATATTAATGAGAAGGTAAACTAACTAAATGGCAGACTTGAGGCTTTACGAAGAACAGGCCACTGCATAAATGAATACATGAGGAAGTCCATAGTTAATCAAATGTTGGTACCAGTATTAGATTACAGAATACATATCTACATATTTTCCAAAACTTCTGTACTAAAAAGGCTTGAAACTATGTACCACAGGTTGGCCAGATTTGCATTGAGGGCAGAAAGGTGGACCCATCACTGTATAGTGTATGAGGGGCTAAATTGGCTCATTTTACAAAGTAAACAAAAAACCATGTGGGTCAGCATGACTAAACTGTTGGACACAGGAAGACCATTATATCTAAATGAGAAATTACAAAAAGTAGGGCACACTTACGGCTTAAGATGTAAAACAAATAAGAGGGAGTTTAAAATAGTAACACCAAGAAATAGGTGAGAACTTCATTGCCTATGTGGCAATGAAGTTCAGGAATGAGCTAAATATCCAAGAAAAATTAAAAATATAGATCTACAAAAACTTAGTACTACCTTGAAATGAGAATTAGCAGTTAGAAGTACTTGTTTTGATTAGAAATTGAATGTTTTATGAAAGAGTATGACTGTATGTACTGTATTCTGGATTGTATTTATATATGTATGAAACTAATGACTTTTCCATTGTTAACATCTAAGACAGGAAAGCATTGTAAATAGGATTTCTATCCTGATGGTGTTTTAAAATGAGATGTAATTTTGTGTCCTGTATAAAAATAAAAGTTTTTACTACTACTACCACTAGAAGGAGTGAATGATGTGACTGTGGATGAGTGTGCTGGAAGTGCCAGTGCTGTAATATGTGAAACTGGCATGACCTCTAAGGTGATGATGATGATGATGATGATGATGATAATTTTGTCCAAAAGCAGGCAAGTCCCAGAACTCTGACCATTCCTAACAACTTTGTAGTTTTTTGTTTTTTTTTCCACCTTCCTTGCCCCTGGCCTGCCTCTCCTTCCAGCTGCACATGACCCCCCCGACCTCCTCACCCCAACCCCCTTCCTACTCACCTCAGATCGCAGCCGACCCAGGGGTGGCCCAGTGTAACCCTTCGCCAGATGGGTTCCTCTCTTCTGAGGGGGAAGGCACCAGGAGGGGGATACCAGTGCACTCTACAATCAGTCCCCGGGTGCTGCTGAGGTGGATTCCAGGGTGTTGGGCATCTGAGGCAGCGGGGAGTCAGCAGCCATCATCTGGCAGACCAGGCAGCTTCTTTCCATTTTTCTGTGGGGAGTGACGTCCTGACATCAAGGCATACGCCGACGTCTGCCACTCCCCCTTGAACACTGAGCCCTGGCTGTACTGCTGCACTCCCAGCCTCCACCAGGAGTCAGCTTACGCCAGTGTGCATCCCCTACCCTCCCCCCGGAGAAGGAGAGCTGTCCCGGACACTCCATCCTTTCCCCCAGCCGGGCCTCCGCAACCCGAGTCCATTCCTCATCGGGTCACCAGCGTCAGAGATGAAACTAACCGAGGTGTTTATCGGCCAGCGAGAATAGTTTGTAGTTAAAGCAACTAGTGTGAACCATGAAACTTTGATAGCCACCCACCACATACTGTCTGTGGGATTTTTTTGTCAAAGGCAGACAACTCCCAGAATGCTTTCTAATCACCCTTCTTTTCTGACATTCAAGAAAGTAGTACTAATACTATATATAAGTTATTAACAGTAGTGATTTCTATTTCTCAACAGGTACAGGTACCAGTGTGACTGTGTCTTAGTTAAGTAATGAAGAAGAAGCCAGGAATATAAAACCAGCACCATGCCAGAGCAGAGGGCAGCCAGTCAGAGGGAGACAGTCAGAGAGAGCCAGCCAGCCAGCTACCACTTCAAGACTGCTACTACTCCTGCCTACTACAATCGGGGAAAACCAGAAGTAGTCTACCAGCACTGAGATCGATATGGTTAAGGCACATTTGCAAAAAATGACTGCTTAGAAAAGAATGAGAAAGTGACTGTGATGACAAGCAAGTCCCAGACCCGATCAATAGTTTGTAAATAGTCTCTTTCTGAGTCTGATTTTTCAGAAGGGGATAGTGTGTTTAACTGTACTTTGTATACTGCATGTACAGAGGAAATCTGTAGGGCTAAGATTGTGCACTTAAAAACTGATCTCACTAGCTCCTGGGGTAACAGCCAGAGCTTCTGGAAAAAAAATCAAAGACCTCACTGGTAAGCCTTACAAGACATCTCCCACCATGGTAATTGTTAATGACACCCCTGTACAAGATCCATTCCCAATTGCTGACACTTTCAATGTTGCTTCTACTGATCTCAATCAGGTTCTTCCCCCTAACTTCTTTGAAGACTCTAACACTCGTAACCCCCTTGACACTACTGACCCTCCCCCTCACATCCTCCCTTTTTACTTTAGGAGAATCACACTTCCTGAGGCCAAAAAATATTTTCTCAAGGCATTAGTTAAAACCAGATGCAGTAGTGACACCCTGGACATGAAATTCCTACATCTAATGCTTGATGTCATGTTAAAGCCCCTTACCACCATATTGAACCTATCTTCTTCACTGAGGCAGTTCCTCAAACAATGGAAGGCAGCAGTTTTCATGCCAGTACACAAAAGTGGTGACAGGTCACTAGTCTCGAACTACCGCCCCATTTCAATCCTACCACTATTATCCAAAGTCCTAGAGAAGGTAGTTGCTGACCAACTGACCAAGTTCCTTACTTATTACAATATTCAGTGCACCCAGCAGCAGGTTTCAGCTTGGCTCATAGCACCACCACAGCCCTATTAGAATATACAGATTATCTTCACAAAGCCCTGGACCATGGTCACCAAGTTTGGTCCATCTACATTGACCTGACCAAGGCTTTTGATACGGTTAATCACTCCCTCCTCCTTAACTCCCTTCCTTCCCTCAGCCTTTCCCACAATGTTACCAAATGATTCAAAAGCTACCTCGACCACAGAACACAACAGGTTAAAATAAACGAGTCCCTTTCGAGTTGCCTACCAGTCTGCTCTGGTGTCCCACAAGGGTCCATCCTTGGACCTTTACCTTTCAGCATGTTCCTTAATGCCCTACCTAAAGCCTGTGACAGCAACCTAATCCTCTATGCTGATGATGCTGTCCTTTTCTCTAGCCATGCTGACCTCCTCCCCCTCACCAATGATCTCCAACTAAATTTCATGAAAGTTGAATCCTGGTTTGCCAAACACAAACTGCTTATGAACTATAGCAAAACTAAGATGATGCTCTTCTCAAGTCCACACAAGACCTATAAGCCTGCCAGTCTGATTGTCTACAACAGCCTTAACCAGCCATTTGAATTGATTCACAAATTCAAGTACCTAGGAAATACACTAGACAGCTCTTTAACATTCACCTCACATGTTAATAACATTGCCAAGCTTCCTAACAGTAGGTTAGATGTCCTGTATACACACAGGCACTGTCTTACACCTGTTGCCTTGAAATTAGCTGTAACCAGTTTGATCCTGTCGATCATAGATTATGGCCTAATTATTTACAGTGCTGCCACTGATAGCACTCTCAAATGGCTGACAATTGCACTTAACAAGGCCTGCAGGTTAATAACTGGTGCTGATAAGGGCACCCATATCTGTAAACTGTACTCACAAACTGATTGGCTGCACGTACAGGGCCATATAAAATACCAAATCTGTCTATTTGCGAAAAAAGTCTGCCTAGCACGGTAACCCAGCCCTTGCTTTCTCCAACGGCTAACCAACATTCCACACAGAGTGCGTCTAGGCAGGTTTTTCTTGTCCCCCACTGCCAGACTTCTCAAGCCCAGCACACCTTCAGCTAAGGAGCTCCTACATGGCTAAACAATCTTCCTGCTGAAATCCTCTCTGAGCCCAGACTTGGCACTTTCAAATCAAAACTGTGTTGTCACCTGACTATGCTCTGTAATTGTGATTGCGCTCGCTAGCCACATCTCTTCTTCACTGTTTCTACTACATCCCATTGGCCCCTGGCCTTCATTGCTGGCACCTTCTCCCTGTCCCCCTATCCCATCTGACCCACCCCTTTGCCATCTCTCCTGTACCCCCTCTTTTCCACCTTCTCCTCCTCTCTCTCTCTCTCCAGCATCCCCTCCTGTTGACCTCACCACAAAACTGCCCCAGTTTCATCATAACCCACTCTGCTGAACCACTATCTTGATCTGATACCTTGCGGTGTACCCCTTTTGTTAAGAAAATGTATTACCATTCTTTCCTCCCCAACACTGCAGCTTGTGACATGCCCACCCCTCCTCATTTGCCCAGATGTTGACAATTGTCTGCTGTATTCAAACTGCTATTACCTGTATATTTCTGTTATTACTATGAACATACAAACATATGAAATTTGCCAGCAGATAAAGGCCTAGAGGTCTATCAAGTCTGCTCGAATGTGCAGCTAGCACCCCTTATTCTGCAACTCCTGCAGCTATTCTGCAGGATTACTGTTGCTTATTGTTTAAATGCTGCCTCACCAATTGTTATCCTATCATCATTTGTTACATTGTTGCTATTGTTTAAATGTTGTCTCACCAATTGTTATATTATCATCATTTGTTATATTTCTACTCTTACCATTTGTGATGCCTACTTATCTCTTGCCCTCTGCACTGCCATACTATTGTAAGTTTTACCTACTGTTTTCTAGCCTACATTTCTGTATTTCACCTCATACCATATTTTAACTCTGTGCATTTCCTTACTGTTTTCCTTTGTGACATGGAACCTTTGTAAACGAACCCCTGGTTCAAAGGTATTTGTAATCCTAGTAATGAATGAATGAATAAATAATAAGTATAGGTAGCTAGTTTACTAGTTTTATTTCTCAGTCACGGGGACCACGTGTGTTTTTTGTTTAGCAGCAAAGGCTCTCTCTCAGTATGAAATGCAATGCAAAAGCAATGTGAGAGAAGAGCACCAGGCAGTCTGAAGGTAACCAATTCACCACTCTTACTAGTCACTACCACTATTACCAGGGAAAAAAAACAGAGCTAGCAGCATTCATCAATGTAGTTATTTATTATGCACATTTAGCTAAATGATCTCCTTAGAATGAGAATGCAACTATGTGTGTGACAACAGGGACTTGTCTGCCACAGCTGCTACCAGTACAATGAAGTTATGTGCTGGCTGCACCTCCCACCCATCCTCAGGATAATGATGATGCGGTCCAAAGGCAGGCAAGACCAGATCTCAATTTTTTTTTAAATCAGTCTCCTAAGTCTGACATTTTAGGGCTGCAGTGGACAAAGCCCTGCAGACCTTTTATGATCACTGAGAAAAAGGACTCTGCATTCCTTCTGAATGAACAGCATGTTGAATTGTGTCACAGTCACCTTCTCATCTGTGAAGCAGTCTACCCAAGTTGACCCTACTGACCACAACACTGCACTATTTCACAGTGCCGGTGGTCACGGCAGAATGTGGCACATTCTATTATGTCCAAGATGACCACTGCTCTGTACTGCACATGTGCTAGCAGTTGCACATAAGCAGTAGCAGGAGGTGGCCATCTAGGTCACAGCAGAGTGGGTCATGTTCCCCCATGGAAGCCAGCACTCATTTATTTATTTATTTTTTTATATTATAGAACTTTCTCTGACGCTCCCACTCAGCACCCACCACCCCACATCCCCCCAGAAACATACAAATGACATTGGGGTGCCCAATCCCCCACTGTCATGATCAGCCCCCAGAAACATAACTGTGAGGATGGGAGTGCCCAATCCCGCAGTGTCATGATCAGGGATTGTAGGTCTTTTTTATGATGCTGGTGGAGAACAATCCCCCAATGTCATGATCAGGGATCTTCAGTCTTTTATTTTCGTATTTCACCTTTAAAAAAAGAAGGTCCATCAATGTCTTCCCCCACATAACTGTGACACTGGTGGTATCCAATCCCCCAGTTTCGTGATCAGGGATCATCTGTCTCTTTTTTCTTTTTTTTTTCACCTGTAAAAAAAAGTCCAATAATGTCTTTTGCAGCCATTCTGTACCATCATCCAATCCTCCCACTGAGCATCTACCACCCTGCACCCCCCCAAGCCCTTACTTACCCATCAGGGGTCCAACTCCGTAATCCTGTCTGGACCACAGACACATCTTCACTCTTCAAAGCCGGACCACAAACTGAAGACAGAAGCATGCAGTTCAATGAATTTCAGTGGTTTTTTTAACTTAGTGCAATAACTGGGGCATTTTTAAATATTTTTAGCCCACATTTTCAACATGTCTTATTTGGGACCCCACCTCATGAACAATGTCACTTTCATTAGCCAAATCTATCCCAAAAGGTGATGTTGTGGTCCCTGAGTGAAATCAACTTTTGAGTAGGAGTTGAAAGTGTTCTCTGGCCTTGTTTATGAGGTGGGGTCATATCAAGGCTATGTTGAAAATTTGGTGTAAAAATATTGAAAAACAACAAATTTATGAGCCTATGTTCAATTTTACAAATGCAGGCTCATAACTTTGGTACTTTTCAATATTTTCATCCCAAATTTACAACATAGCCATATATTTACAGCACCTCTTTACTGTGATAGTTGTCATTTTTCAATGCCTGTCCAAAATGTTTTTATTTACATCCCGAAAGGAGTTTTCTCTGTCCCTGTACAAAATCACCTTTTAGGCACCAATTGAAACTTTTCTCTGCCCTTGTCCATGAGGTGGGGTAATAAGAAGGCTATATTGAAAATGTGGTGCAAAAATATTAAAAAACAACCAAGTTATCAGCCCACATAGAAGTTTGCGAATGCAGGCTCGTAACTTTGGTAATTTTCAAAATTCTTATCACAAATTTACAACATAGCCATATCTTTACAGCACCTCATGAATATGATAACTGTCATTTTTCAAATCCTGGCCAATATGTTTTTTTTTTACATCTCAAAGGGTGATTTCGCAGTCCCTGCATGAAAATAACTTTTGGTCAGGAGCAGAAACTTTTCTCTGCCATTGTTCATGAGGTGGGGTCATAAGAAGGCTGTGTTGGAAAGTTAGTATAAAAATATTAAAAAAAAACAAAAAATTTTTGAGCCTACATTGATTTTTGGGAACACAGGCTCGTACGTTCGATAATAGTCAATATTTTTACACAAATTTTCAACATAGCCATTTCTTTATAGCATCTCATGAATGTGACAGCTGTCGTTTCTCAACTCCTGCCCAAAATGTGTTTTTGAGTCCCAAAAGTTGATTCACAGTCCCTGCTCAAAAACACCTTTAAGCTAGGAGTTGAACATTTTGTCTGCCCGTCTTTGTGAGGCAGGGGCATAACAAGGCTATGTTGAAAATTTGGTGTAAAAATATTACAAGCCAACACATTTATTAGCCTATGTTACATTTTGCAAATGCACGCTTGTAACTTTGGTAATTTACAATATTTTTACCCCAAATTCCTCATCTACAGCCTTATCGGCTCTGGCCAGAGATTGCTGTAGAAGAAGGGGTCAGTGTGTTTGTAAGTCACCAATTATGTTTAGCATGGCAACAGCTCTTGGTATGGAATGGAATGTGAAGCAGTGTGAAAGAAGAGCCCCAGGCAGTCCAAAGTGATCACTTCACCACTGCTATTACCACTACTGTCAGGGAGAAAAAAACAGAGCTAGCAGCATGTATCAGTACGATTGTATAATTATTCTCAGGTGTATTAAGCAAAATGATCTCATCAGAATGAGAAAGCAATTGTGAGTGAGATCAGGGAATTGTCTGCCACAGTTGCAACTTGCTACCAGTACAATGATGTGATCTGCTGACTGCACCTCCCGCCCACCTCCAGGATGACAATGATTCAGTCCAAAGGCAGGCAAGTCCCAGATCTCTAGTTTTAACCAGTTCAGTCTGAAAATTTAAAGCTGATGTGTCACTTAATCCACAGATGCAGCACAGGTACTGCTGTCAGTGTCATTTTCTTCAAGATTAGCATCACATATGTAGCCAAAGTTTGGCAAGTTAACCTTCAAGAACGTTAGTTTCTTCACATTGTCTGGTGTTAATCTTGTTCATTTCTCAGTCATAACATCCCCAGCAGAGCTAAATAAATGTTCAGAACAGACACTGGAGGGTGGATGTCCAATATACATACAAGCCAGGGTAGCCAGCTTTGGACAGCATGATTTTTTTCTGTTGCCAGTAAGCTAAAGGGTCATCCTTGATACAAACAGATACGCATCTACTATGCTTACTACTGAGCATGCATTTTCTTCTTGTAGAATTTCAATGTCCTGCAGCTGGCCTCAAATGTCATCCTCCTCATTGTCTGCTTCTGTACTGGTTATTGGAGCAGTCATTTGAATTTGAGGTGGCGTCATTGTAATACTGCTTCCCAGTCCTCCTAATGAAACCTCATTTACTGCATCAATCAAAAGTTGTATGCAGTTCAAGTCCTCCATATCCTCAGAAACCACATCAGTAAAGTGTCTATTCCGGAAACATGGATCCAGTAATGTTGCTAAGAGATACTCCTTGCTCTGTGTCATGGCTGATAATTTCTCATCACTGGTAAGTCTGGTAAGCATGTTATTGACTAGAAATTGGTTCATATCTAAGTTGTTCCTCATTTTCTCCAACCTTTTGTTTGAGAAGTAGGATGAGTGGAATAACTTGGTAAGGGGTGCCTTTTCTTCACTGACTAGAGATGCTGCGAAACAAAATTTCGCCAGTTAAAAAATTGTCATGAAATCAGCAATTTCACCACGTGAAAAATATTTTGAGAAATTTGCTCATTTTGTGAAATATTTCACAGGTGCGAAATGTGAACTTTCACCCAAAATTTTTTACATTTCTCCTGAAAATTGTGAAATTTCAGATTTTGCAGTGAATTTCACAATTTGAAGGCAACATTTTTCAATTTTGGAACAAAATGTTGCATTTCCCACCCACAAAATAGATAGTAAAATGCTCAAATATCGTGAAATATTTAGTGTAATGAAATTTCTCAATTTCGCACAACACTATCACTGACCTCTTTTGTAGTGCTCATGAATGGTTTCAGAATGTGACACGGCTGTTCCAGTTGAGATTATTTTGTAGAATGGAGTACAATGCCCTCCCCGATATTATTGTACATGATATACTCAATGATAGCTACCTTTTGTTCATGGATGCATTCAATCATAAAATAAGCTGAATTCCACCTTGTTAGTACATCCTGAACAAGCTGGAGATGAGGAAGATCTTTGTCCTTCTGGATATCAGCAATGATGTCACATACTATTACTGAATGGTTGAAGTGGCCACACACTTTGCGTGCTGTACCCACAGTGGTTGATACTTGGCGGTCATTATCCAGGAAGCTTCGAACGATTAGGTTAAGATAATGTGTAAAGCGGCATATATGTACACAGTTGCCATCATGAAGTGTTTTTTTAATATTTGAACCATTGTCAGCAACAAAAAAAAATCAACTTTCAATCCCTGTGAAGTGACCCAAGCAGTAGCTAGTCTTACCAGTTCTTGTTGAATGTATTGTGCTGTGTGTGTGTGTGTGTGTGTGTGTGTGTGTCTTGAAAGTGAGATACATGGAGAACTGCCATTTTCTGAAATGTGACAGTTTTTTTTTGAGTGCCCAGAGATAGTAGTGGTAGTAGTACTACTGTTTGAAGTGGTAGGAGACAGACTAGTGCAATATGTGAGGATGATGATGACCTGCCTGCAAAAGTAATCCAGTGTACAATAAGAGAAAGATAGACAATAGTTTAACTGCTGGTCCACATATCAGTAGTAAAGTGAACTACTTTGTCCTCAACCTCTTGGAAAGCATGCTTTACTTGAAGTACTAAGCTGTCCTACATCCTGGGCACATCAGTCACTGAAAAGAATGTTCTACTTGGCATTAAATATTGTGGTGCTAAGTATTCCATTAGCTTTTTGAAACCCATGTCTGCCACAATAGAGTATGGCTGCAAATCAAGTACAATCATTTCTGCTACTTTATGATTTATTGTCAGTTCTATGGAATGGTTTCATGAATATTTAGACTTTCTTTCAACTCCTTTTAACTTCAATTACCTCTTATCAGGAGCAAAGTTACATTTGGCTGGAGGTGTTGTACAACTACATACCATGTCTGCTAAAACACAAGACCTTACAGAATTATCCTGAGGCGAAAGTGAACTTTTGGATCTTGCCTGGTGATCATGTCCCACTGTTTCAGCAGAATGTTCCTGTTCACTGGGAGCCCTGTTAAATTTCCAGGCACCAATGTTAGACTTTATTGGAACCATATGTAAGTCCCCTTTCTAGTGAGAGGGACTTATTGCTCACCTTATGGTCCCCTTCCTCTCCTCTCCTCTCCTCCAGGGTTTTAAGGGTTTTAGGGTGTTAGGTAGAGGCCCTGGGGAGGGTCATTTCTGCCAACCACCACTTGGGGGCAGCAGAGTTCAATAGGTGTATAAGTATAGAGAGAGGAAGTTAAGAAGGAGGAGAGAGATGGGAGCTTAGGCAGGAGGACAGGAGGCCATTCATACACTGCTAGACCAGTGTGAGGGGGGACCTCCCTCTCAAAGGTAGGGTGTCCATGCAGTGGCACAGTGCTGGGGATAGATCGGGCCCCTCTGGGGTGGCAGTAGCAGCTTTAGTTGGCATCATTTGGGTCTCTGGGTCTCTGGGGGGCTGGGTGGTGAGAGGACCCAGTAGCATAGGTTTGGAGAAAGGCTAGGCCCTGAGGGGTGTTTAGGGGGCTCTGGGAAGGAGTGTCTGTTGCCTGGGCTGTCAGGGCTGTGAGAGTTGTAGCAGGGCTCTCACAGAAGGGTGGTTGGTGGCACAGCCTTCCCTTTTTCTGCGTGGGAGGGCAGGCCAGGAGGTGTTGAGAGGGGGAACCTCTACCTGTGTAAGTACCTGTTTGGAGGGACAGGCCTCAGGTCTGATGGATTTTACTGAGTGGTCCACGGAGCACCCTAGAGGTATCCCCTTGTGCTGGTTGCTCTGCTCAAGCACAGGAAGGCTGTGAGGGGGACTGTTCCTTGGGCTGCAGATTCAGGCCATTTTCATACATCTCTAATTGGGGGAGCCCATTTCTCGCCATTGGGAAGGGTGCAGGTGTTCCATCAGTTTTCTGTGCCCCATAGACCAGGTTCAGTATCAGAAGTGCTTACAGTGTGAGGAAAAGGGGCAGTTACATGGGTTTCGGAGCTGCAGGATCCAGGTTCCTGGAAAGGAATTTGCAAGTGAGCCAGGGACCAGGTGGAGAGAAGCTCCTCACTTCTTGTGTACATAATGAGTATAAAGGAAAAGGTTAGGCTAGTACTTACCCATACCATGGAGTTCGGGAGCACCTCACTTCTGGAATTTTTACTGACCTAGTTTTCATAAGATTTGTGCTGCATGTGTTCAGGTGAAGATCTCTGCCTTTGGTATTCCTGCCTTATTTCTTCCCTCAACAGTGTACAAAAGTTTAGCCCCATGAAGCTGTACATTTCTAAAGCTCTAAGTAATTGATCCCCCCATGATCATTGGGGAGTCCGGCAAAATAACTTTGGTTTTGAGCTGAGTGTAATTTAATTTAATTTAACCCCTAATGAAATCACTCCTTAGTTCTAGAGAATCATAGATCCTTTTTTCCAGGGCAGCTTGAGAAGCTTTCTGAAGATTCCAGGAACGCTCTCACCAGAGGGAATATCCATGTCCATTGACAATAACGTAATGGGTATTCTCCTTTATGATGTGATGGAATGCTCTGCCCACTGAACCAAAGCTTGTCAATTTACCCCATGGAGCACAGGGAGGAAGAGATGAAAGCTGGCTAACTTGTTGGGGGCAGCTACACAGACAGTATACAAGAAGTGGCACTGGTGGCTGGCTGTCAGATTTTATTTCACACACGCACACACACACACACACACAGTA
This sequence comes from Neoceratodus forsteri, assembly GCA_016271365.2. Lineage (NCBI taxonomy): Eukaryota > Metazoa > Chordata > Ceratodontiformes > Ceratodontidae > Neoceratodus > Neoceratodus forsteri. The sequence goes on from CM028129.1 coordinate 880,530,021, forward strand.
GTTCACACACTCTACCTAGGCTACAAGGGCTGACGCTGCAGGTGCTGCTACCCACAGAGATTCAAGGACCTGGCCTTACTCTTTCTGACACAGTACTTTTCCTTCAGGGATTCTTTTTTTATTTATTCCACATGATGTGACAGAATGCTCTGCCAAGTGCCCACTATGCCAAAGCTTGTCACTTTACCCCATGGAGTACAGGAAGGAAGAGATGAGAGATGACTGACTTGCTGGGTGGGGGGGTCACACAGACAGTATGCTAGAAGTGTCACTGGTGGCTGGTGGTAAGGTTTTATTTCACATACACACACACACACTAGTTCACACACTACACCTAGGCTATAAAGGATTCAACAGCTGCTACCCACATAGATTTAAGGACCTGGCCTGACCCTCTATGACACAGTATTACTTTACTTTTCCTTCAAGGGTTATTTTATTTAGTTTTTATTGTTTATTCCACATGATGGACTGCCCTGCCCACTGAGCCAAAGCTTGTAGCTTAACCCTACACAGCACAGGGAGGAAGAGATGAGAGCTGACTGACTTGCTGGGGAGGGGGGTGTTACACAGACAGTATGCAAGAAGTGGCAGTGGTGGCTGGCTGGCAGATTTTATTTTACACACACACACACACACACACACACACACACACACACACACTAGTTCATAATTCACACACTGCACCTAGGCTATAAGAGCTGATGCTGCAGGTGCTACTACCCACAGAGATTCAGGGACTTGGCTTTACCCTTCATGACACAGTATATATTTACGTTTTTCTTCAAGGATTATTCCACCTGACAGAATGCCCACTGAGCCAAAGCTCATAGACTAAGTAATAAATCCCTAGTGAACACAGACAAGAGATGAGAGCTGACTGACTTGTTAGTGGGCACACAGCAAGAAGGCTAACTTGGTCAGGAGTGGTAGTGGGTAACACAGTTCACCCCCTCTGCTGCCAAAATAAAAAAAAAACTGGCACTTGACTCACTCACTTGCCCCAGTTTTCCTCCTCCCCTCCCCGAGTCTGCTCCCAACTCCCTATCATTACTTCTTGACTCCCAGACCCAGTCCCCAAATCCCCTCCCCACCCCCAAGTTTTCTAAGTTGTTTTTTCTTTTTTTTTTATAAAATATAAAAAATAATTATAAGAAATTATTTTTTGAGAGACTGACGAGTAGCTAGATGAGTTGCCCAATGGACAAAAAAAAAACAAGTGTAACAGCACACACAGAGCAGCAAGTAAATGCTGCTGCTCCTTCTCCATTCTGTATTCCTCTGTGTCAGCTCCTAAGGTGCACCACATGGGTTGCTAGAGCAAACCCAGTCAAGTGCCACCTTAGGAAGACAGACAGCTTTCCCATCCAATGATGAACCAAAGTCTTGTCTCTGGTTCCTCCTGTGGGTTCCTCCTGTGCTCTCACACTTCTCACACCAAATTTGCGTGATAGAGCCACCCGAACCAATCCAAACAGCCAAAAATGTTCAAAGCTGTTCGTTTCTGAACACTTCAGCTTTTTCAGATCAGTTCATATTTTTGACTAGTTCCCTAATTTTCACTGTTTCTACCCCAGTAGAAAACAAAATCCTTCAAGGGAGTCTGTTATCTGCTGCTTTTTGTAAATTAGAACCTGATTAGAACCAGACAGAATGAAGTACCTAACTTGGAGGAAGTGAAATAACTCTGTGTGTGGCAAACCAAACTGCTAAATTATTTCTTGAAAACTTCTGAGTTATCCCCCTCTGGTGCAGTGTACGAACCTAGTAAGGTCCTGTCTTTACCATAGCATATACCCATTATATTGGGTAGAAGGTGGGAAGGTCTCAGTGTGTCTAATCAGTATTAAGAGCACTATGTAATTAAGCAATAATGCACAACAGGGTGTGTGTTGTGCTGGGATAATGTCACACCTGGGGTGATTAGGTATGAAGCTGCAGGCTGAGTGTGACTAATCACCCAGAAGTGACATTATCCCAGCACAACACACACCCTGGAGTGCATTATTGCTATTATACAATGGCTCATTTATAATAGGGAGAAAAAAAAATTAAATCTTCCTTTTTTTAATTTGATTTTTAGGTTAGTTATCAATGTGGAGGTATATGTGGGGAAAAAATAGTCCATGTTTAGCCAGTAGGTGGTGCTGGTTGTATATGACTGGCTAGCTTCTTCAGCTGTCTGCTCCTCAGTTTTCTGTTGTTGTAGGTTCCCCCTCCACTTTCAAACTTTTTCTTGTTTATTTGTTATATTTTTGTAGTTCACCGTTCCAACATAGTTTAATTTGACCAACAGTTCTGACTGCTGTTTGATCAGGTGAACTGCACATTGGGAGCACATTAGGAAATGAAGCGAGACTTCTGGTGTTGTGATATGGACCAGTAAGTACCTGGTAGATCCTGAGGGGGAATTGTGTTTTACGTGGCCTCAGCATCCAGTAGTTGCTGATGGCATTGGTGTGGGAAGATTTTTTTTTTAAAGAGGCACTGCATGTGGTTCTGTGGGAAACAGAAGAGCGGCACAGAGCAAGCGCGTGCTACGCTGAGGCAGTGCAAGAGAAGATGGTGGCACTAAAAGGGTACATGTTCAATTTATTTTGTGTGTTTAATTAGTTCACCTGGAGTTGCAAGGAAAGGGGAATGATTTTTGTTGGACTTGCGAGGAATGGACATATCGGTTGCTGACAGGAGATTACTGCTGCGGGGGTCACAGAGTGATTCAGTGAAGAACTGATGCGGTCATCTGCCAGCTGGGACTAAACCAGTGATGTTGTACTGGGATAACATCACGGGTCCAGTCCCAGGATGACCAATGAGAGGCCACTATTATTTCTTGTCATTGTATAATTTTCCATTACTTGGTTGGTTACTTGGCTACTTGGTTAGAGGGACAAAAGAAGGCCGAAGCCCATAAGGATTATCCTCCACATATGTGGATCATTGACTGTGAATCCTATCTAGTTAACCATTCATCAAGTTTGAGTTTAAAAGTCATAATGGAGGGTGCGTCTACAATATCTTGGGGGAGTGTATTCCATAGTCTTGGGGTTCTTATGGAGAAGAAGTTTTGTCTTTTGTTGGTATTACATTTGGCTAAATCCAGTTGTTTGTTATTTAGCCTGGGTCCAATTTTTCTGGTTGCAAACAAAATGCCACATTGCCTCATCAAAATAGGGTTTTTAGTAATCTTAAAAAGTTGGAGTAAGTCCCCTCTTGTTCTTCTCATTTTAAGTGAGTGTAACCCTGTCTTGTGTAGTCTAGATTCATAATCCACGTGTGCCAAATGGGGAATAATTTTAGTGACTCTTCTCTGAATCCCCTCAACTCTCTCTATGTCCCTGCAGAGGTATGGGCTCCAAAACAGGGAACCATAGTCAAGATATGGTCTAATGTGCGATCTGTATAGTGCAATGATACACTGCTCGGTTTTAGAAACAAAAGTACAGTTGATCCTTCAAAGAAGTGCGTTTGTTTGGTTAGCAATTTTATTACAATGTGAAACAGGAGTCAATTTATTATTAACTAGAATCCCTAGATCTTTTTCCAAACAAGAAACCTTAATGATGGTGTTATTCAGTGTGTATACTTGTTTGGGATTATTTTTCCCCATATGCAGAACAGCACATTTAGATATGTTGAACTCCATTTTATTGACGAGGGCCCAGTGTTCAATTGATGAAAGATCTTTGAGTAGAGTTTGTCTATTGGCAGCATTGTTAACAGCACCACCCAGCTTGGTGTCATCGGCAAACTTCGTGAGAATATTTGCTGAGTGAATTTTCATGTCACTAATAAAGACATTGAACAGAGTGGGTCCCAGGACGGAGCCCTGGGGAACACCACTCATCACTCTGCCTATGTCTGACAGAGTGCCATTAACCTGTACCCTCTGGGATCTATCCGTCAACCAACTTTTAATTCATAACACAAGTGAAGCTGAAAAACCTAGGTGAATAAGTTTGGTGATGAGAATGCTGTGGGACACTTTGTCAAAAGCCTTACTGTAGTCCAACAAAATAACATCAGAGGGAATATTTAGGTCTAAGTTTAAACTAATGGAATTGTAGAAAGCCAACAAGTTTGTAGTGTAGGATAGGCCAGAACTGAATCCATGTTGAGAGATATCTGTAAGATTTAAGGATACTATTTCCTTTTCCAGGAGTGCTTTAATTACTTTTTCAAGTAATTCGCAGGGTAGAGAAGTTAAACTAATGGGACGATAGTTGTTAACTAATGAATGGGAGCCTTGCTTGAAAATAGGAGTAACTATTGCTGTTAGCCAATCTGGTGGAACCATAGATTCTTGAAGTGATTTGTTAAAGATAATTGTGAGTGGTAGAGTGATTGTTTCTTTAGCGCCGAGGAGGAATTTTGAACATATACCATCTGGACCAGGACTAGTGGATTTTTTTAAGGCTAATAGTAAATTGTAGGTGTCTTTCTGTTGGATCATTTGCTCAGTGGTGCTGATAGGTGATATGGCTGTTGTGGGTTGTAGTAGTTCTTGGGTAAATACTGATGAGAAATAGTTATTTAGTGTGGAGGCAACAACAAGGTCAGAGGATATTATTTTATTGTTTACCATAAGGGGACCAATCGATTTATTATTTCCTTTTTTACTATTCAGGTAAGCATAAAGTGATTTGTGTTGTCCATGGTATCGCTAATCTGAATTCAAGATTTCTTTTGCTACTAATATTGATTTTTGAGTAATCTTACTGATTCTCTATATTGAATAATTAAATCGTCTTTGGTACTTGTAGGGGAATTTTTTAGACGTATAAATAACTTGTGTTTACGTCGAATTTGCTTTTTAATGGATGAATTAAACCATGGTGGAATTTTACCTTTGCAATTGTATGTACATTTATCAGGAATGTATTGATGTTCAACTAGGGGTATTTGAGATTTTAAAAAGTCCCATGCCTCGATGGTATTAAAGGAAGATAAGGTGTTTGTCCAATCAATATTACTTAAGTGTTAATTTATTTTTTGGAAATCTGCCCTTTCATAGTGTTTGATTGTTTTCTTATTTAGTACAGGATGGCGAGGTACGGTAATAGTAAAAAATATTGACTTATGGTAGCTATTGCCAAGTGGTTCGGATATATGCAGATTGTTCACAGGAACATCTAAACTAGTTATAACAAGGTCTAGAATATTATTACTCCATGTGGGTTCCTTGACTAGTTGGTACAAACCCAGATCAATGATGGTAGTGAGAAAGTTGTTATCATAGTTATTTGAGCCCGTCAAAGTGTCGCAATTAATAGTTGGGAGATTAAAATCTCCTAAAATTAGGACGGAACCCTTACTAGCAAGCTGGGAAATATCTTCTGTCAATTTTAAACTCTGAGTACTGTCTAATGAAGGGGAGCATTAACAAGTTCCAACCAAGATTTGGGGGAGGCCATCGGGTTTGATATACACCCATACACTCTCAGAATTTTGCTCGATTGGAGACTGGTATGAGGGGATGCTATCCTTAATGTAAAGACTAACTCCGCCTCCCCATTTAATGTCTGGCCTATTTTTGAAATAGTGTTTGTAACTCGAAATTTTTGATGACCAATTTCTATAGGAATTACCCCAAGTTTCTGTAACAGCAATCAAGGAGAGGTCTAGGAAGTGGGCTTTGAGTTCCAGTTCAGCTTGTTTAGCAGTGTTTAGGGATCGAGCATTAAGAGACAGTATATTTAAGTGGAGATTTGAGGGCTGTGTCCCATTGTCAAGAGTTTTGGTAGATGTTCCAAACTCCCCCTTAGTAGTTAGTTTAAATGAGAATTGATAAAGGTGACAATCTTTTTCCCAAGTATAGCACTGCCTCTTCTGCTAAGGTGTAAACCATCCCAACAAAAGAGGGAAGGGTTAAGATGGAATTCCTCCCAATGGGTTAGACAAGGGATACCTTGTTTAAAGCACCATTTCCTCAGCCATTCATTTATGGCTTTTACCTTAGAGTTAATAGTGTCACTTGCTCTTGGGATGGGTAATATTTCCGAGAGGCAAATGTCACAGCCCCTGTCAACCAATAAGTTGCAGAGGGAAACAAAATCCTGCTTAATACCTTGCAGGGGTTGCTTAACAATGTCTTTCGTTCCCACATGGACAACAACTAGTGGGTTTTCCCCTGCAGACTTCAAGATAGATTTAAGCATTGCTGTGATGTCGGAGATCCTGTCCCCCCAGTAACTAGAGCTAGTACGGTGTTCCTTGTCCGGGTTACAGACTGTGTGATCAATGTATTTCGTAATGGAGTCTCCAAGTATGTAAACTTCCTTATGATTGGCTAATGTATTTGTGGTGCATGGAATATGTAAAGGGGCTGCATCAGGTGAATTACTGGGGGGTTTGTAATGAGTTGCACTGTTACCAGTAATTTTACTAAGTTTGGGACTGACTGATACAGATTCATCAATAAAGTCTGACAGGTGCTCAAATGAATTATGTGTAGAAATTACATATGGAGCGGGGGGGGATAGGTTATTGGTAGCTGACTTAAATTTGGGATTAGGTTTTTTAGACCAAATGTTGGTTTTATCAGCTTTAAGCTGTTGGCAGGTTATAATCAAAGGAGTTGAGGTATTGGTAGGATGGTCTAATAATGGGACATGGGTAACATTTTGTTGGGACTTCTGAGTGATGTCCTCATCCACTGTTGCTGTGATTGAGGCATTAGCCTCCACCAGAATGGACATCTGATCAATGTAGTCCACTAAGGCTTTAATCTCAGGGTTTACAGACATCTTGGGCTGGAGTCTATCAATTTCATTTTGTAAATCGCCAACTAAAATACACTTATCACACATGTAGTTGGCTATATGTTTACCCAGGGTATACATTTTACAGGTAGTGCAGTATTTATTTGCCTTTTTCATTGTCAGGTATAGATGGTAGCACAATTGGTTAAGTAATCAAATATAGAGTCCTATGGTTCTTAACAAAACTTGATTAATATTACCTTATTGTCCCCTTGTCCACGATGGACACGATAGACATGCACTAAGATGCGTGTCTCTGCGGCGTGGCCCAAGACACTCGCTTCCGCTCAGAGCGTTATTTATAGTAGAAACCGAAGTGCGTAGTTTGCGCTTACTCGGTTTCGAGTTTGTACAAATTGTGTATTAATGACTGCAAAGCCTTTAAAAGGCTGTCCCAGATGTTATATAGGTATTTCTTCTAAAGAAGAGCTCAAACACTGAAGAAAGCACTGTGTTAGGTTGTTACTAGGGGGGGAGGACTGATGGTAGATAGCACACTCCACCAATACCCCACAATCCCTTGCAGAGCAACCACAGACAAGCTGCTGTAGAGAGAGAGAGTACCCCTGTTCACAAGATTAAAACAAACAGCAAGTTATATTGTGTACAGCAGGTATATTTCAGTACAATAGTCGAGAACCTCTCTCCAGAGGTGGGCTATGTGATCCTATAAGTTTATGCCTGTTAGCTTCCTGGCTCTACATAACATATTTAGAGAGTGCATCATTCAGGGGTTGGAGGTCTGTTCTGAGAGTGTGTGGAAGATGGTATCTGACAAGAGGGCAAAAAATGAAGTGCATATCTGTTGTCTATCTCCCATGCTGTACCATTGGGAGGAGTGTCTGTGTTTTGCCCAGGTCACTAATTAAGCTATCTGTGCCACTAGGTAATATAATTTTAAATCAGGCATTGCCATCCCTTTTCTTTCCCTCCTGGTCATCAGAATATCTGGTCTGATCCTTGGTTTATGATCTCCCCATATAAACTTGCAAAGATCGTTAGCATGTGTAGTCTAGAATTTGTTTGGATTGCAATGGGAAACATCTGAACTAAGAATCAAATAATGGGACAGGAGAGTAATTTTAAATGTGCAGATCCAGCTTAAGAGAAATAATGGTAGACGTTTCTAGCATACCATATCTGCTTGCATTTCACTGTATAAGGGGGAGTAATAATTTGTATTTATTTATTTGTTGACCAGGTAGGTACACTGATCCCAGGGACCATTTTCAGGCATGACCTAGGCCATAAAGATGGCATATACAATAAAAAGGCAACATGACATGAGTAAAGAAAACATACAGCGCAAATAAGTGCATACATATAGAATCACATATATCAAATAAAGAGGTCTTGAAATAATTAGCAGTGTCTCAAGGTACTAACGTGTGCAACTTAACCAGAATCCTGAATAACAAATCATACAACTAGAGGGCTAATACCAAACTGTACTCATCCCATATAGCAACAGTGAAAACTGGTGAGACAGCACTACATCATGTAAACACAGCTCCCTGCAAAACGATTGTGAAAAGACAGCAATACTTGAAAAATGCGAACCCTATCGGATTTTCCTCCTTCCTGAAGTTCTGCCCCCAGATTTGTTATATTTAATTAGGGTGGTGTGGGGTGAGAAGCCACACACAGAAAGTCATTCTGTCACTGGCGGCATTTTTCGTGATCACTGTCTTTTCACAGTCGCCCTTTGCAGGGCCACTGTGTTTTGTCTCTGTAGTGTCATGTAGCCATTTTTCAGTTACTGCTACCACGTGGAACCTATTCAGATACATAACCTAGACTTCAGCTAGATAAACTGACTAGGTAGGAATTGGGAAGGGAGAATTTCAGGTTTAGGTAGGACATTTGTAGACTGATGCTAACAGAAGGAAACTTATCAGGTTAGAGTTGAAGGCGGATGTGGAGGATGCTATTAAAATGGCGAATATTTTTTAAATCTGTTGGGTGACTTGCATGCTCAGGTATCTCATTTAGTTATTTTGAGCCCAGGAGAAGGAGAAGGAGAGTTGCTTGTTAAATTCTGGAATATGCTTGCACTAACCAGTATGATCTCCGATTTGGAATAGTACAGATTGTAGCCTGATAGTATCCCAAATTCAGCCAACGTGTAAAGAAGTGCCATCACCAATATCTCAACAGTTGATAGAAAGAATATGGAATCATTCTCATAGAGTGATACTTTATACACGCCTGGTCCCACCTGTATGCACACTAATCCTGGGGTTTTGGTGGACAAACATTTGTCAGGCATTCTAGGTTTATTGCAAATAGCATCGGAAGAGGAGGCAGCTTTGGTGTGTTCCCCTTCCTAACTCAAATCTGTCGGAATTATAGCCATTCGCTTTAACTGTGGCTTCTGATCTGGAATATAGGGCTTCTATTGTGTGTAAGAATTTTGGGCTGAATTGGAAGGTCTACAGAGAATAATTTAGAAAATGCAAATTTACCCTATCAAAAGCTGTCTCTGCATCCAATGAAATGACTAGCTGTGCAGTTCTGCTACTGATCTTTGAGGAAAAGATAATTAAAAAAGCATCTAATATTATCCTGTTTGGTTCTAGTGGATGAGGGTCTGAATATGTTCCTGAAGTGTGTGTGTGTGTGAATAAACCTGTGAAGAACTTCATATCATTACAGAGCAGTGAGATAGGGTGGTATAAATCACATTTGGTAGGGTTCTGTGTAGCACAGTGATCTGTGCTTGCCTCCAAATGGGGTGGGGGTGGGCAGGCTCCACCTTCCAGTATTGCATTAAACACTTTGGTAAGGTGTGGCACCAATGTTTGGGAGTAGTGTTTGTATTATTCCAATGGTAATCCATCTGTACCAGGGGATTTCATGTTTTGAATTCCTGTCACTGAAATTGGGGTATATTATAGTAAGTCTTCTCCGGTGACTTGAGAAAGTGTGTGTACCTGCAAAGTTGGAAAAAAGGGTGTTATGAACATACGAACATATGAAATTTGCCAGCAGATAAAGGCCTAGAGGTCTATCAAGTCTGCTTGAATGTGCAGCTAGCATTCCTTATTCTGCAGCTGCCCTTCCCTTCTATCCTTCGCCTCCATTAACCCTCCCCCTTGTCCTGTCCCATCCCCTTTTGAAGCAGTCCACTGTTCTACTGGATACCACTTCTGCAGGTAACACATTCCACCCAGCCACAACCTTCTCTGTAAAAAAGTGTCTCCTCATCTCCCTCCTGAACCTTCCTCCTCAGTCTCATATCATGGCCCCTGGTGTCCCTCCCCTCCCTTACTTTGAACAGCTCCTCTGTACCCATCTTGTTTATTCCTTTCATGTACTTAAAGGTTTCAATCATGTCCCCCCGTCCCTCCTCTCCTCCAGTGAGTACATGTTCAACTCCCTCAGCCTCCTCTCATATGATAAGTCCCCCAGCCCCTTGATCATCTTTGTCACCCTGCGCTACACCCCTTGCAGCAACTTAATGTCCCTCTTCAGATACGGGCACCAGTTCTGCATGCAGTACTCCAGGTGCGGTCTAACTAATGCCCTATACAGTGGCAGAATCACCTCCTCCCTCCTCGAGGATATACCCTTTGCAATACAACCCAGCATTTTGTTGCCCTTTGCAGCTGCCTTCCTACATTGTGCTGAGTTGTTCATTGACCCTGTAATTAGCACCCCGATATACAACCAACTAAAAAATCACCTTGAAGCACACTCACTCCTCAACTCGACCCAATCTGGCTTCAGGTCGAAGCACAGTACCATCTCAGCCTTGGCTAAAGTCTCTAATGACTGGATCCATGCTATGGACACCAAGAAGGTTACTGGTGCAGTCTTTCTAGACCTTAGTAAGGCCTTCAACACTGTAGACCATCACCTCCTAATCACCTGTCTTGCCTACATAGGTGCCACTCCACTTACCTTACAGTGGTTTAACAGTTATCTCACAGAAAGGATACAAAAAGTCAAAGCTGATGGCCTACTATCTGCCCCCCTTCCAATTGCCAGAGGAGTCCCTCAAGGCTCCATCTTAGGACCAGTCCTTTTTCCCTGTACATCAACAACCTTGACTACCACAAAAGAACTCTAGCATACATTTCTTTCAGGCGATTACACGTTTTTGTGCACAAGATCAGGCTCGTCTTCACCAAGTCAGGGAAGAATTTCAAGCTGACTTTATCCAGTTAGAAAAACCTTATCAATGCCAAGCTTCTCTTAAATGTCAAAAACTAAGACAATGATTTTCTCAAGACTTACCTTGTCTGGTGTGCTACCTACCCCACCTAAAAACTTCATAGTTACCTCCCTAGGTGAACCCTTGGAAGTCGTACCTAAATTTAAATATCTAGGTATGTGGATAGACAACAAGCTTTCCTTCAATGACCACATTGAGGATCTATCAAAGAGGCTTAAAGCACGCTTGGGTCTCTTCTTTAGAAATAGGACCCTCTTTTCTTTCGCAACCCGTAAAAGACTTGTCCAAGCAACATTCCTTCCCTTGCTTGACTACGGAGACATTATCTTTATCTCCTCCCCAACCTTGAGCCTATCTAAACTGGACATACTCTATCACCATGCTCTTCACTTCATTACTAACTCTGCGTACAGGACCCACCACTGTGATCTTTATGCAGCAGTTGGGTAGACCTCTCTTGCCACCAGACGCCTCCTGCATGCTGGCATTTGGACTCTCAAATTACTACTCCACAAACTGCCTGTCTATTTAACGTCTCTCATACACATCTTGCATAGTGCCTACTCCCTAAGGAAATCTGACCTTATCCTACTAGATGTTCCCAGGACATGTACCACAGCAGGCCAAAGAGCTGTCTCATATGCCCTCCCAAACATTTGGAACCAACTACAAACTATGCTGAAGCTAACCAACATCGTATCAATTAACTCCTACAAAACACTAGCTATCTCTAAATTAAAAGACATATGTAGGTGCTACTAGGCCCCCAATGCCAAGTCAACTTCCTAGGTACCAACTGGCCCTTTACTTAATAAGCTGAAATGTGTTGCATAACTTAGGGCAAGGTTAAAGCTGGAATGTACTGCATATATAGCATAAGGACTTCTATTGTGTATACCTCTTGTATTATATATTTTTTCTTTGTTGTTCTACATTTTATATCTCCTGTCTACGTAATTGCGAACTGTATGTGTATGTGTCTCAGGACCTCCTTGTGAATGAGCTTGCTCAACAGAGTCTTTCCTGCAATAAACTTGAACTTGAAACTTGAACTTCTCCTACTCCTCTGTCTGGGCTAGCTGCTGGGTTCACCTGCCCTTCCCCTTTTATAGAGTGTAACGGAAGCTTGCGAACTTCTCTAGTATGATCTTAGGATCACCCCTACATGTCTAACCTTCAGGACAGCTCTGTTTGCTACCTGTTTTCTGAGCTGCAGGGTGAGAAGCCTACCTGCCCTGTTGCCATGCTCCTAAAATCTTAGTAAAGCAGAGGTTTTTTCCACTAAATCATTTGACATAGTGTTCAAAATTGTTTTCTTTTCCTCCAAGTACTTTTTAACCCCTTCATGGAGGATGAGATGATGTTCGGTCTCCAATACAAATATCTCCCTCTCCAGGTCCAGGTGATTCTGAGTTCTTTCTTTTTTAAGCTTGGAGGCATACTTAATTGCCCCCTCCCCCCAAAAAATACCTTGTAACAACGTCAGATCATCAGAATTCTGGTTTTCATTCTAGTAGGCTGATATGATCTCTGACATGGCTGACTTTGTAGCCAGGGCAAACAGAAATTAGTGGGATCTGCTTCATCCTCTGGAGGGCCCCATACACCTGGGGGCACTCTTTGATGTAACCCTGAAGAAACCTAAAGGCAAGAGGACAGGGTGAGAGGCAGGATGCTGGGACTTGCTTGAGTGAAGGGCCACCTTCAGAAGTTCACCTGCCCTAAAATCACAAAATGCCAAATTTCACAAATAGGTCCCACATTTTGTGTAATTTGGAAGAATATGAACTTTAGGAAGTTCACCCAGCCATAGTTGTCTTTATAGTGTTTAAGCTAGGGACCAAACAACTTCTATGCACACCCACTGTGAAAGGAGCTAACATGATAATGAGCAAAAGCATGAGTGAAAAAAAAGAACTTTATGGTATGCTAGGGAAATGGCCATGAATGTGAAGGAAAGGAGGGTGGCATTCAGGAGGCATACAGAAACACAGAGGGATAAGGATAGGAAGGTGTACAAGGTAAAATGGAGGGAAGCAGATAAGGCAGTGAGGGGAGCAAAGGTGCAAACAGAGAAAAGAATAGCCAAAGTGGTATCAAAACAGGACAAGACTTTCTTCAGGTACATAAACAAGAAGAGGAAGGCAAGATGGGGGGAAGATAGTGAGGATAAGGAGGATGGCAAAGAAAGACTGCGCAGAGGAGAATCAGGAAAAAGCAGACATCTTTGATGGCCTTATTCAACAACTCACTACAAACAGTAGTGATTCCAGAGAACTGGAGAAGAGCAGGCATAGTCCCACTCCATATGAGTGGCAGTAGGGAAGAAGCTACGCAACTATAGGCCGGTAAGTCTCACATCAGCTTATTTTGATGTCTTATTATAGAAAGTATCAAACAGTAATTTCCCATAAGAAGGCTGAGTTCCTATCTGGGGAGATTGCTGCAGCAATTAACAGATGAGCTCAGCTCTTTCGGACTGTAGACAGGCTGTGTAACCAGACTTGTTTTCAGTCCCTAGAGCCTTTTCACAATCTAAGTATGATACATTTGCTGTTTTTTGCTGATAAGATTTTCCTCTATCAGATCTGGGATCCAGTCGGTACCCTCCACTGGGACTTGCGGTGGCAAGCCAGTGTTTGTTGTGGGCACTCCATTTGTCTGGTCTGACTTTGACTGGTTTGCAGTTGAGGATGTCTTTAGGGTCATCCTGAAGTTGAGGGCCACCTACTGTAGTTTGGATCCATGTCCAATGTGCTGTCTTGTAGAGTGCATTGAGTCCATTGGCCCAGTACTCACTAGGATAGTCTGGTATTCTTTAGTGAGGTGGGTCTCTCCTGAGCCCGTTAAGGAGGTTGTGGTGAGACCCCTCTTGAAAAACACATTGCTAGATCTGGACTGCCTGGTGAACTACAGACCTTTCTCTAACCTACCCTTTTTTGGGAAGGTTATTGAGAAGGAGGTGGCTTTACAACTGGAGGCCCATTTGTTAACTCACAACATCTGCGACCCTCTCCAGTTGAGCTTTAGCAAAAGGCATAGTACTGAGACTGCCTTGGTTCGGGTGCTTAATGATTTCCTGGTGGTGAGGGATAGAGGAGAACATTCATTCTTGTTCTCCTCAATATCTCTGATGCTTTTGACACCATGGACCATGGGGTGCTCTTGGATCACCTGCGGGTTCATTGAGGACTCTTTGACATGGTTCTGAACTGTTTTCATTCTTTTATCTCGTCCAGGACACAGATAGTGGTCTTGGGGCTTTTTCCTCCAGACCACTGCCCCTGCCGTGTGCGGTCCTGCTGGATTCCATTTTGTCCCCCATGTTGTTTGCAGTGTATTTGCTACCACTAGGGGATGTTAAAAGACAGTACAGGCTGAGTGCTGAGGATACTCAGCTGTACCTGTCTTTTGCACCCAAACAACAGGATGCGGTCTCAGTTTTCAATTGGTGCATTGCTGAGATCCAAGACTGGATGAGTGTCAACTGGTTGAGAATAAAGCTGAATAAAACAGAAGTGCTGCTGGAGGACCTGGTCACCTGAGGGTTGGTGTGCAGGCTGGTCAAGTCACCAGGCTTAGGCTTGGAGACTCCCAGCTTCTCACCTCTTCTAAGGTGAAAAATCTTGGTGTTGTGCTGAATATCAGCCTAATGAATGAATCTCAGGTGTTGGCCGAGGTCCGCGGTGGCTTTTATCATCTTAGAACCATCACCAGGATTAAACACCTGATTCCCTTGAGTTATCTGCCATCACTAGTCCATGCCTTTGTGACATCATGGCTTAATTTGTTCAATGTCCTTTACCTAGGACTATCAGGGGCTGATATTCACTGTGTACAGCTAGTGTAGAATGCAGCAGCCAGGCTGCTGACTGGCCTTTTGAGGTCATGTCATATTACGCCTGTGCTGCATTCTCTGCACTGGCTCCCTATTAGGTGGCAGATCACCTTCAAGGTCAGGTTGCTGACTTTTAAAGCCCTACATGGTCTGTGGCCCAGTTACCTGCAAGATCTCCTACTGCCATACCACCCATCTCGTCCCCTGCAGTCAACAGAGGAGGACCTCCTAGTGATTTCCAGGGTCCATTTAAAGTCATTTGGCATGGCTTTTTCAGTCACGGTGCCTACCCTGTGGAATTCACTGCCTCAGTTGCTCATAGAGACCTCCTTGGTTAGTGCCTTCAAGGGGGATCTGAAGACCATTTCATTTAACAAAGCTTTTCCCTCCTTTTAATTAATTTTAACCTATTGTGCTTGTTTATGTTTTATGTATATTTTAATTCCTTGTCTGTATTGTCCAAGTATATGTAAAGAGCCTAGAGCTGCCATGAGTTAGAGTGCTCTAACAAATTAAAAAACTAAACAAAAAAAGTAGTGGGGAAATTATTGGGAACCCTGTTCAAGGAAAGACTTGTGGAGTATATCGAATCCAATGAGTTACAAGACCAAATGTAGCAAGGATTCATAAGGGGAGGCTGTGCCAGATGAATTTGACTGACTTCTTTGATTGGGTGACCAGGGAAATGGATCAAGGAAGGGTGGTGGACATGGCCTACTTTTGGACTCCAGTAAGGCCTTCTACATTGTGCCACATAAGAGACCAATAAAAAAATGGACAGTCTAGAGGTGAGATCTGAAGTTGTAAGCTTGATAGAAAAATGGGTAATGGATCAGCGATAGAGGGTGGTGGTAAACAGCACTGACTCTACTGAAGGAGAGGGGTGCCACAGGGCTCAGTACTAGGACCAGTCCTCTTCAAGGTCTTTACAAGTGACATTGCAGAAGAACTGGAAGGAAAGGTATGCCTCTTTGCAGATGACAACTTTACAACTTCCTGTTGCTAGCCTTGCTTGTAGAGCAGAAAGCAGCTAACTAAAATAAGCTACATTTTCTTATTAATTTAACACATATCTTAGCAGGAGTCAGTGTCTGTTGAGATTAAGCAAACAGATACTTTATTAGAAGTAGAAGGGGTCTTATTTAGGGATTAAAAAAAAGAAAAAAGTCAGTGTGTGTTCTGTGCTGGGAAGGGTTCTGTATCAGTTTACTTTACTAAACCAGTAGGAGAAGAGAGAGCTTAATTGGTGGTGTGGCTTAGACACTATAAAAGCAGGTGACTCAAATTACAACTTCCTGTTGCTAGCCTTGCTTGTAGAGCAGAAAGCAGCTAACTAAAAGAAGCTACATTTTCTTATTAATTTAACACTTATATCTTAGCAGGAGTCAGTGTCTGTTGAGATTAAGCAAACAGATACTTTATTAGACATAGAAGGGGTCTTATTTAGGGTTAAAAAAGAAAAAAAGAAAGTCAGTGTGTGTTCTGTGCTGGGAAGGGTATTGTATCAGCTGACTTTGCTAAACCAGTAGGAGGAGAGAGAGCTTAATTGGGGGGTGGCTTAGACACTATAAAAGCAGGTGACTCAAATTACAACTTCCTGTTGCTAGCCTTTTTTCTTACTAATTGCCCTCTATCCTAAGCCAGTTCTACTTTTATAGCTACTGGATTTGACTATCAACAGGAACTTCTTCTTTGACAGTAGAAAGGAAAGGATCATAGAGAAACATTGATTTTGTCAACCCTAAAGGAAAAAAGTAGCTCACTCACCCCCCCCCCAGCTGCTGGTGGTCTGACACTGAGCAAGGAAGAAGGAGGCTACTGAAGAATATAGGAAGTTGCTGTCCCAGAACAGGAAGGGTGGGAGTTGTAAGGAGAGGAGAGAGTAAGCATACAGAGAAACAGGAGAGGGGACACAAAATAAGACATGATAGGAGTGGTGCAGTGCAATGGCTGTGGGGCAGCAGTGTTTTGGGAGACATTCTGGAGGCTGCAATGCTGCCCTATTTGCAGGCACCTCTCTGGTCTGAGGGAGGAGGTTGCCCGTCTCCAGGCTGACCTGGCTAGGATTCGTGAAACCTCCTCCCCCACCCAGGGACCACCAGGGCCAATGCCACTACCTCAGAGGTTGCCAAGAAAGAGGAGAAGCTGGACAAGGGTGGGCTCAGGGAGGTAGAGGGTGGTGGAACAGAATTGCATCCCTCCAGCTGTACCTCTCCACAATTCATTCGCTCTTCTGGTGGATAGTGGTTCCTCTACGGAGGCACCTGCAGTGGAGACCAAGAAGGATGCTGGGAACCTTCACCAAGGAGACCCACAGGAGGGTGGCATGAGACCCCACAGGGGAAGGAAACAACTCCTGGTGGGGAATCAATCATTGGGGGTAGAAATGGGGGAGGAAGGGGAGAGGGAGGTAAGGTGCCTGCCTGGTGCCATGGCTTGGAGGGACAGGAAGCGAATCCTCAGGATCGTGGGAGCAGCTGCACAAGGGAGGGAGCTGGATGTCATAGTCCACCTAGGGACAAATGACCTGGCTAGGAATGGGATCAGAGCAGTTCAAGAGGAGTTTGTAGAGTTGGGGGCCTTGACAAGATGGCGCATACAGTAACCTTCTCGGAGGTGCTGCCTGTCTATGGCAAGGGTGATGCTAGGGTACTCCTCACCAGGGAATTCAATGAATGGTTGAAAAAATGGTGTGGAGCTCAGGGTTTTGGCTTCATTGGGGACTGGGGAGCCACCTGGAGGGATGCAGACCTATACTGGTGTGATGGTCTGCATCTGTCTGGGGGTAACCAGGATCCTAGGTGAGAGGTTTAAATGCTTCATTGGCAAGCATTTAAACTAGCCAAGGGGGGAGGCACTGAAAAGGAGCAGGGAAATCCCAGCCTCCCACCACAAACAACAGTAATTAGTGAGGTAAACACCAAGGTAGAGAAGTCATTAGGGAGCAGGACAGAATTAAATGTGAAAAAAGGCAAAGGCAGTAAGGACAGGAATGGGGCTAAAAGGGGTAAGGCCATCAAAAAGTGGAGGGTGATGAGTACCAATGCCTGTAGTCTGTGTAACAAGCTCCTTGAACTAGTGGCCTTGATGGAAGAGGGTTGCCTGGATATTGTGGCAGTCACAGAAACATGGTACACAGAGAACCATGACTGGGATGGCAACATACCAGGATACACAATCTACAGGAGGGACAGGGAGGGTAAAAGAGGAGGAGGAGTAGCTCTTTATGTAATGGAAGGGATCAAAGCAACAGAACTAAAGAATAAACAGGGAGCAGATGAGACACTCTGGGTCTCCCTGGAGACAGGAAATGGCACCACAATCCACATGGGGGTTGTATACAGACCCCCATCTCAGGGGAAGGGAATGGACAAGAAAATGATAGAAGGCTTCCTTGGAATGGAAGAAAAAGGGGAGATATTATTGATGGGGGACCTGAATATGCCAGATGTTAACTGGAGCACCTTTTCTGCAGGCACATCCAAGAGCAGGGTCATTCTTGATGCCCTACAGGGGGCATGCCTCAGACAGCTAGTATTGGAACCCACTTGGGAGGGAGCAATCTTAGACCTGGTACTCTCAAATGGGGACGGAGAAAGAATCTCAGATTTAGAAGTGGGTAGCCATCTGGGAACAAGCGACCACCAAACAGTGTGGTTCACGATAAACACAGCCATACAATCAAGCCATACAAAAGCAAGAGTATTGGACTTTAGGAGGGCTGACTTTGGGAAAATGAGAGAGTGCCTCAGAAAAGCACTAGCAAACAGGCAAGAAGGAGTGGTGAAGGAACAATGGGGAGTAATCAAAACAGCCATCACAGAGGCAACAAGCCTTTGTGTAAAGCAAATCAACAAAATACAACGAAGGAAAAAACTGCTATGGTTCTCAAAAGAGGTGGCAGGGAAGGTTAAGGAGAAAAGGACAGCATTCAGGAAATATAAGGAAATACAGAAGGAGAAGGACAGAGAAATTTATCAGTTAAAGCAGAAAGAGGCTGGGAAGGCAGTCAGAATAGCAAAGGCCCAAACCGAGAAAAGGATAGCCAACTCTGTTAAGAAGGGGGATAAGACCTTTTATAGGTACATTAGGGAGTGAATAAAGATCAAAGGAGGGATACTGAGGCTTAATAAAGCGGAGGGAATGTGGGTAGAGGGTGACAATGAAAAAGCAGGGATACTGAACGAATATTTCTGCTCAGTATTCACAAAGGAAGAGGAGGGGGGAGGTACCTAAACCAAACAAGAGAAACACTCTGAAGATGGGGGTTGTTACCAGTCCATTTACAGAAGAAAGGCTTCTGAAAGAACTAATAAAATTGAAAGTGGACAAAGCAATGGGGCCTGATGGGATTCAACCAAGAATTCTAAAAGAACTAAAGGTAGAACTAATGACACCACTGACTACTCTCTTTAACAAATCATGGGAGGATGGGGTGGTACCTGAGGACTGGAGGAGGGTGGATGTGATTCCTCTTCACAAAAAAGTGGGAGCAGGACAGAGGCAGGAAACTACAGACCAGTTAGTTTGACCTCAGTGGTAGGTAAAATGATGGAATCACTTCTGAAGGAAAGAATTGTTGAGTACCTAGAGGCCAGTGGGGCACAAGACCCAGGGCAGTATTGATTCATGATGGGAAGGTCATGTCAGATGAATCTAATAGATTTCTTTGACTGGGTGACCAAAGTAATAGACCAGGGAGGGGCTGTGGACATGGCTTTCCTAGATTTTAGCAAGGCATTTGATACAGTCCCACACAAAAGATTAATACACAAGTTAGCCAGCCTTCGAGTGGGTCCCAAGGTGGTAGCCTGGATAAAAAATTGGCTAGACAACAGGACGCAAAGAGTAGTAGTAAATGGAGTCCACAGTGAAGAAAGGAGGGTTACTAGCGGGGTACCACAGGGTTCAGTACTGGGACCGGTCCTTTTTTAATGTCTTTATAAGTGACATTGCAGAGGAACTGGAAGGAAAAGTATGTCTCTTTGCAGATGACACAAAGATCTGCAACAAGGTTGATACACCAGATGGAGTGGAAAGGATGAGAAGGGACTTGGCAAGGTTGGAGGAATGGCCAAATGTATGGCAGCTCAGATTCAGTGCAAAGAAGTGCAAGGTAATGCACCTGGGAAACAAAAACCCAGGGCAAGAGTACACAATGGGGGGTGAGATACTGATAACAGTAAAAATGGAAAGGGACCTGGGGGTAATTATATCAGATGACCTAAAGGGGGGCAAGCAATGTGAGAAGGCAGTAAGGAAGGCTGGGGGATACTGGGATGCATAGGGAGAGGCATCAATAGTAGAAAACAGGAAGTTGTTATCCCTCTGTACAGACAGTTGGTGAGACCCCATCTGGAGTACTGTGTGCAGTTCTGGAGACCCCATCTCTGCAAAGACATAGACAGAGTGGAGGCTGTCCAGAGGATGGCAACCAAAATGGTGCAGGGTCTGCACCAGAAGACATATGAAGAAAGACTAAAGGAGCTTAATATGTATACCCTTGAGGAAAGGAGGGAGAGAGGGGACATGATAGAAACTTTCAAGTACCTCAAGGGAATCAACAAAGTCCAAGAGGGTGGCATCTTTCAGAAAAAGAGATGTGCAAGAACAAGGGGGCACAATTTGAAGATAGAGGGGGGACGGCTCAGAGGTAATGTGAGAAAGTATTTTTTCACAGAGAGGGTTATGGATGCATGGAACAGCCTCCCTGAGGTGGTCGTGGAGTCAAGAACAGTGGGGGAATTCAAGAATGCATGGGACAGACATAAGGCAGTCCTAGTGGGGGGTAGGAGGAAGTAAGCTGTTGGTTAATTAGGATCTGCAGCTTATCTGTTAGGTAGGAAAATGGGCAGACTAGGTGGGCCAAGCGGTCCTTATCTGCCATCAAATTCTATGTCTCTATGTTTCTATGACATTGAAAATCTGTAATAAAGTGGATACTCAGAGGGAATGTGAAGAATGAGTAGGGACCTTAGAAAACTCAAGGAGAGGTCAAGGGCATGGCAACTGGGATTCAATGTCAAAAAGTACAAAATCATGCACCAAGGGCATAGAAACCCAGGAGCTGAGTATAAAATAAGTGGAAGACACTGAAGGTCACCAAGTAGGAAAGAGAACTTGAGGTTATCAGATCAGATGATCTCAAAGTGGTGGGGCAGTGTGACAAGGTAGTGGGCAGGGCTAGTGGGATGCTGGGGTGCATATGGAGAGATATCACCAGCAGGAGGAAGGAGGTCATGTTACCACTGTATCAGTCACTGGTGAGACCTCACCTTGAGTACTGTGTCCAGTTCTGGAGGCTACATCTCAGAAAGGACATAGGGTGGAGGCAGTCTAGAGGATAATAACTGAAATGCTGCAGGGGTTACCTCAAAAGCCCTATAAGGACAGAGCGAGGGATCACAATATATACACCCTAGAAGAGAAGAGGGATGGGGGGACATGATAGAGTCCCGCAAGTACCTCACAGGGGTGAGCAGGGTACAGGAAGTGCACCAGGAGAAAAGGGCATGAAATGAAGCTGGAAGGGGGAAGTTTAAGTGGAATGTGATAAAGTACTATTCTATTGAAAGAGTGGTGGACACCTGGAACAGTCTGCCAGCAGAGGTGGGCTTCAAACATGCAATGGATAGGCATATGGGAGGAAAGCATGGTACAGGGTGAAGGTGGGAGGTAGAGCATGATGGCAGCAGGTTGATAAGCTGTGAGTCTGGTGCTCCCCTTAAAGAACCATGTTTAGTTTAAATTGAACTGCTCTGGAAATTCTCCAAATCATTTTGATACTTTGTGGCACATTAAATTTATTCCAATGATCAAAAGGCTGCTTGTTAAATACAATTCAATAAGTGAGGTACGCTTGCCCCAAAAAACACTGACTTCACAGATTGTCATAGCACTTTGTAAACTACCAGTTTGGTTACGTTTTTATTGGAGCTGGTAATATGACTGCCAGAACTAGAAACACTAAGGAAATAAGGGAATTTTTCTCTAAAGCAGCAAAAACTAAAAACAACTCAGAGGTCCTGTTTGACATTCATGCTCCTAAGGGCAAATGGGCAGCCAGCTGGCATAACACAGATAAACCACAGAGCCACCCAAAAATATTTGTACGCTGATAAATGAAATTAATAATGTGCTGCCTGAAACTGTCTTAACTGACACCAACCTGTGCTCTGCTATTGCAGATTTACTTCAGTCTGAAGGCCACAGCAATGGTAGTCATTTCTGTAAGGAGGATGCTTGAGGTAACACTGAGGACTCTGCTGCAGCCTGCACTGAGAACCATACGCTGAACTTGGTCTCTGCCAGATTTGTGGCCAGCTCTGCAATGCCAAAGCCCTAAGAAATCATCACTCTCAACATGGGGACAAGCAATTATAACTCTATGCAATCAGTGTCAACCATCACAGACAGTAAAGACTTACTATTTAACAAAGATTTGTCTGCTGATAACTCTGTCAAGGGTGGTGATATAACCGGGGCTATTTCAAGTACCTAAGCTCTAAATTACTTTCAAAAACACAAATTAAGTGATGCATCTCAAGTCTTGGTCGAGGAGGCTGAGTTAACAGATGATTCAGAAGAATTCCACAATTTGATACAAAATCTATGGCCCAATATTCAAAAACGTACAAAGCAGAGCGCAGACATTTGTGCTCCACCTTGCCATAGCCCAGCTGCCCAAAAATGCTTATTCAGTGGAATAGCACCAGGCACTATCCAACTGACTATAGGGCCATGTCACCCAGCACTAAGCCACTTAGCGTTGGCAAACATGGTTCCTAAAATTGGGTGCCACAATGGCTTGTGCCCGTGCAAAATTTCCAATATTCAAAGTAAAGATATACCATTCCCTGGTGTCTAGCAGATCTCCCACCCCCACCCCAGCAAGTAGTGCCCCACCATCCCACTCCCTCCATCCCAACACTGAGCCAGTGAGTGGCACAGCCTTCTGCTCTCCACCATGGCCAGCTGTGGAATGAGCTGTCAATGAGCATGTCCCAAAGTATTTTTTTAATTTTTTTTTATTTTTAGTTGTTTAACCAGGTATAGCACACTAAGCTGAAAGCTTTTTTACAGGCATGACCTGGGAGCACAAGGAGGTTAAGTGACTTGCTCAGGGTCACACAGTATGCAAGTGGAAGCTGTGGGACTCAAACCCAGGTCTGGTCTGCTGGATGTCATCAGATTTGCAGCTCAGAGCCTTAGGCCACTGTGCTATACTGCCTCCCTTATGTATCCCTTAAGTATGAGCTCATTGACAGCTCAGTTGGCAGCCGACCATGGTGGAGAGTGGAGGGCAGTGCCAGTCACTGGCTCAGGGTCAGGATGGAGGAGTGGAGTGGGGCACTACCTGTTGGGGTGAGGGTCTACTAGACACCAGGGAATGATGTATCTTTACTTTACAGTGGAGCAGAGATAGGGAGGTGGGTCCACTAGACATCAGGGAATGGTGTATCTTTACTTTACAGGGGATCAGAGACAGGGAAGAAAGTCCACTAGACACCAGGGAATAGTGTCCATTTATGTTACAAGGGATTGGGATGGGGCAGAGATGCACTAGACACCAGAAAAATGGTGTATGTGTGTTGGGTGGGTAATCAGATGTGGAAGGGACAACAGGACACCAGGGAATAATTTGGTAACTATTTGACATGGTTGTGAGGGAGTGAGTTGTGGAGTCCGATACCAGGGAATACTATGGTAAAGATCGGGCATGCTTGCAGGTGGGGGGGAGGACAGCGAGACACCAGAAAATAGTACAGGAACCATCGGGCATAGTTGCAGGTGGGGAAAGGGACCACTGGACACCAGGGAAAGTTTGTTTTACTATGGGTAAGTGATCGGTGGGGGGGAGGGGTTACCACTAGTACCAGGGATGCTATGGTATGCATTACAAAATAGGCCAGCGATAGGCGGGGGAGGGGTTTACCACTAGCATCATGGATGCTATGTATTACAAAATGGGCCACGATCAGCGGAGAAAGGGTTACCACTAGCACCAGGGATGTTATGAATTACAAAACAGGCCAGTGATCAGAGGAAGAAGGTGCCAGAAACCACAGGGGGTGGGTGTTCTTCCCCAGCAGCCAACCACCTAGGTGGCTGCATTACCCCCGGCAGCTGTTAGGATTTCCTGAAGTAAGTCATGGCTTTGTTTGGTGGTATTTGCACTGCACAAGGGGAACACTCAAAAGACCCTTGCATGGTGCAAATACTCTGAATATCAGACTGTGCTGATATACAGGTCCCTGCCCCTTCATTTGCATTGCACATCCTCCAAAATTTACCCAGCTGCATACCCTGTTTGCCAACACTAACCGGGCTTGTCAATATAGGAGATCAGCAGAAAACCTGGTTTTAGTGGGTAAACTGAGAACTGAGATTTAAAAGATCAGGTTTGCTTGAAAGGACAGAGCAAGGAACAACAGTACCAGAGCAAGGAGAAACATTAAAGCTTCATTTGGCTAAATCAGAGTTACTGTCTTGTTATTATTTTGTTTTGTGCTTACAGGTTTTGTTTTGGGCTTAACAGGTTTTGCAGTCTCTTTCTCACATTGAAGGAGCTAATTGTTTTTCTTCCACAGCTCTTCCAGGGGATTCAGAGTATAACTGGGGTGGGGTTAGAACTGACAAAGGCTTAGTACCTTCCAACAGAAAGACAATTTTGTTTTTTCTGTGCAGTGTTAACATAAGGGACAGTTCTGTGTGTACTTTGGTTTTATGTGCAGTTGATATAATAAGGGCTTGGTACATCTAAAAGGCAGAACATCACTGATTATTTTTACAGGTAGCAGAAACAAGGTTCTTCCCACCCACCTACCCCAATCCACCCACCCCTCAAGTCATCCTCCCTTATAGGGTCAACATGGCTCCACTCCCTTCCAGCCTGTCCTAATTACAAAGGCGGGGCATGCATACAATACCTGTATTTCTATTTCATCCTCAGTCTCACATTTACTTTTATATCTCCTCTACCTAAGATTTGCCTTATATTTTGTCCACAACCCCATACTTCCTTCCTACACATAGGCACATCAGGTGCAAAAACAGTTTTTTTTTATATTGTATCCTTTATCTCATTTGTCTTCCATCCACACTCCCTCCCTAAAACAGAGAGGTTGCTACTTTTGTATAAGTAGTCTTCTCTAGCTAGGCCTTCTTTCTTTGTCCATACTTCATACCAAATAACAGGAAGCAGCAAACATAACCTCCTCCTTTTTTCTGACTATAAGCAGCATATAATACTATATACTACATGACAACTGAAATATGAACATTGTCAGTTGCAAAAACTGTGGTGCACTGTACAAGATGGCCTATCAATGGCAACCAGGACCCTGCCATGTGTGCTGGGTCATTGCAGATCTTGCAGCCCAGCTACAAGATGCTTGAACAATATATGACCTCTAATACAAGGAACTCTATAGCAGACCTCTTCAATCCCCATATCACCAGGAACAAAGTATCAGCCATGGGACAAAACATGAGGCAAGACCCAGGTGCTGGCAGGTGGTAAGGAAAAAGAGGCATCACAAGGGACCCAGGAAGGAAGCCTCAAACCAGGAGCATATCCTGGCCATTCCAACCAAAAACAGGTTCACTCCACTGGAACCAGCCTAAAACAATGCAATACAAGGAGAAGAAAACAAACAACCTATAAAGTCAAATATGATAATTAAAACCAATACCAATTAAATTAAAAACAAAAATACTAATACTCAAAATAAGAACACCACCAATACAAGCAAAAAGAAAATTCTCATAATTGGGGATTCCATGATCCATGGAGTGGAACCCCACCTAACTCAAAATAATAAAAGTGATATCACAGTCAAGTGGCTATCAGGAGCATGTGCAAATAGAGACATAAACCACATAAAGACAATTGTGCAGGAATTGGGGGATGTAACACACATCACGATACACCTCGGTACAAATTACTTGGCCACTCACACAGTTCAGGAGGCCAAAAGACACTCAGAGGAACTGGCCAGCAAACGTTCTTCCCTTCCATCCAAACTAGGCTTCTCAGAAGTGTTGCCAGTGTGAAAAGGAGGAAAAGGCACCAATCAAGTCAGGGCGGTTGAAGTAGACTAGATCAACTCATAACTGTGAGAATGGTGCCAAGACAAAGGATACCACTACATAGGCAACTGGCATAACTTCAGGGAAAGAGCATTTTTTAAATATGATGGATTGCATCTAAACAGAGAAGGTGTACTAGCGCTCAGACAAAAATGCGATGTCTATATAGGTTGTTTAAACTGAAGAAAGGGGAGTGGGTGACAGCTCACACCCCCACCATCAGTGGGCTTGTTGTCACTCCCCAAAACTCCAAAGGTGCACATACATCCCCAGAAAATGAAACAGAGACAACATACACCTTGATCGCAGAAATATCAGATACCATTCCCCAAAAAACAGCAACCTCCATAACCTCTTGGATGGAAATAGCAATTTTGAGCAGTCCTGGAAGAGGGTGCAAACTCATACCCAAGGGGGTGCATGTTGCTGGAAGGCAATGGTTGCAAATGCTAGGAGCCTAAGCAACAAACTTCCCAAACTCAAAGCCATCATGTAAGTGGAAAGTTTGGACTGGGTGGCTGTGACAGAAATGTGGTTCATGGAAAACCACAGATTGGACACAGGTATACCCAATTACAATATGTTCAGGAAGGATGGGCAGGGCAAAAAAAGGTGGTGGGTGTAGCCATTTACATTTGTGAAGAATTAAAATTCACAGAGGTGAAAGGGTGCCCTGGGGACACTGAGTCACTGTGGCTAACAGTAGATACAGACAAGGGAAAAACCTTCAAAATTGTCATCACGTACAGGCCCCCAAATCAAGGGGGATAAAGGCAATAAAGACCTAGTAGAGGAAATCCACAAAATGACTGATAAAGGTGAAGTAATACTGTGAGTGACTTCAACCTACCAAATATAAACTGAAGCACACTAACAAAGTCAACAACAAGAAACAGGAACTTCTTATTGGTGTTACAAGTTGCAGGACTGAACCAACTTGTTAAAACCAAACAAGGGAAAGTCACATTCTCAATCTGGTCCTCACTAACACTAAAAAGATCAAGAAACTGTTTGTGGGGTGACATATGGGAAGCAGTAACCATTGTATGGTGAGCTTCAATGTAAACATAACACAAGACACCAGCCACTCAAAATAAAGGTGTTAGATTTCAAAAAGGCTGATTTCCAAACAGTGAGAAATGATATAAGAAATTAATAAAACCAGAGGATGAGGAGGTGGAGGTCATGTGGGGAGACTCAAGAGAGCAAACAAGACAGCCACAGAACAATGTGCCAGTAGGGTCAGCAATGTGAAAAGAAAAATAAATCCTCTATGGTTTTCCAAGGAAGTGGCTACCACAGTCAAAGAAAAAAAGAAGGCATACAGGATATACTAAGAAACTAAAATGGAGAAAGACTGGGATTCATACAGAGAAAAAAATGAGAAAATCCAACAAAAAAATAAGAAAGGCAAAATCTCAGACAGAGGAAAAGATAGCAGAAGGGGCAAAGACAGGTGGCAAATAATTTTTTAGATACATCAGGGAATGAAGCAAGGCAAAAGGGGGTGTAGCAAAGATTGCTACTGAAGATGGGAAAAATACCGAAGGCAACCCAGAGAAAACTGAACTCCTCAACAAGAAAAACTGCTTGGTGTTTACTGAGGAGGACCCGGCGGGATGGCCCAGCCCTTGGAAAACACAACACCAAAGAACCAGGGGTAAACACTAACCCCTTCATGGAGACCTAAATTCAGGAGGCGCTGAACAAACTAAAAGTGGACAAAGCTATGGGACTGGACGAGATACACCCAGAATCCTAAAAGAACTGGGGACAGAATTATAAGCCCCACTAGCAAATCTATTCACTGAATCCTTGAAGAGTGGCATGGTGCCGAAGACTGGAAAATGGTAATAGTGGTCCCACTTCACAAATTGGGGCAACAGTGAGGAGGCTGGTAATTACAGACCAGTGAGCCTCACGTCTATAGTGGGGAAACTAATGGATACACTACTCAAACAGAGGATCATAGCATTCATTGAAGCTAGCAGTCAACAGGACCCCAAACAACACAGTTTCGCAGCAGGTAGGTCATGCCAGACAAATCTGCTTGAGTTTTTTGACTACACTACAAAGATAGAGGATGACGGTGGGGTGGTGGATGTAGTGTACCTAGAGTTTAGTAAGACCTTCGACTCAGTTCCACACAGAAGGCTGGCAAGAAAGCTTGACCACACAGGGGTTGGTCTGGAAATAGTCAGATGGGTACAAAACTGGTTACAGGTCAGAATCCAGAGGGTGCAGGTAAATGGAGCACTATTGACAGAAGGCAGGGTGACCAGTGGTGTGACCCAGGGCTCAGTACTGAGGCCTCTGCTCTTCAATATTTTTATAGCGGACATCCCTGATGGACTGGAGGGGAAGGTGTGTCTATTCGCAGATGACACCAAGATATGTAACATGGTTGACACCTCAGAGGAAGTGGGCAAGATGGAAGCTGACCTCAAGAAACTTGAAGAATGATCTGGAGCATAGCAGCTGAGATTCAATGCCAAAAAGTGCAAGGCCATGCACATAGGAAAAAGAAATCCCAGAAAGGAGTATTACTTAGGAGGTGAAAGATTGGTTGCCTCAAACCAGGTGCATGATCTGGGAATGATAATCTCAGATGACTTGAAAGTGGGAAAGCAGTGTGAGATGGCAACATTAAAAGCCAACAGAATGTCTGGATGCATTGGGAGATAATCATGAGCAGGAGAAGATAGGTGGTCCTACCACTGTACAGATCACTAGTCAAGCCTCACTTAGAGTACAGTGTCCAGTTCTGGAGGCCTCACCTCAGAAAAGACATAGACTGGGTGGAGACAGGACATGTCCTACAGGGAAAAACTGAGGGAACTGAACATGTACTCCCTGGTGCAGAAAAGAGAGAGAGGGAGGACATGATTGAAACATTCAAATACATAAAAGGCATAAACAAGGTACAGACACAGGAACTTTTTCACTTCAAGAAGAGCAGCAGAACCAGGGGACATGATCAAAGGCTGCAAGAAGGGAGATTCTCTACCCACACCAGGAAGTTTTTCTGCACAGAGAGAGTGCTGGATGCCTGGAATGGCCTGCCCCCAGAAGTGGTGGAGGCTAACACTGTGGTGGGATTCAAGAATGCATGAGACAGACACAAAGGAGTCCTTATACCCAAGGGCAACTAGAGTGTCAAAATAGGTCTAAAACAATGGGCAGACTAGATGGACCTGATGGTCTCTTTCTGTCATCAATTTATATGTTTCTATGTAGCCGGGCAAAGTTTTGAATATCTGACTCCTAAAAACTAAACACCCTGACAATAAAACTTTTTTTTGTACACATACTGCATAATATATATATATATATTTGTATGTATACAGGTTACATAATATACAGAGGAATAAATGCAGACAGGTACTCGTTAGAACCTTATGAGGTCATCAAGGAATGGCTGGGATGTGCAAAGCATCAATGCAGAAACATTTACAGTTGGATACATTTAATACAGGATATATAAAATACAGAAGGTTCTATACAGATGGGTACATAAAGGATCATATGAGACCAATTGAGTTTGGCTAGAAAAGGCAATGCGTCTATGCAGAAATAATTACAGTTGGAAAAAGTGATGCTCACTGTATGACTGAGAAGAGATGGTGACATAATACAAGATGCTGTACAGCAGTTATTGATATATAGTACACTGGATGACAAATATGGGGAGAACCTGACAAATATGGGGAGGACCTGAGGGGTAAACTGCTTCCAGGAGGAATAGCTAGGATGTCTTAGTTATATAACCTTATTGGGTGAGGATTGGAAGATAGGGACATGAATCTGGGATTGGCTTGAAGCAGGTGCAGGTGGGGGGTGGAAGTTGATGTATTTTATTTTTGATGAATTTGTGAGAGAGTGAGTATCTTAGGAGAGGTGACAGTTTGTTGCATAGTGAAGGGAGCCTGTAGGTGAAGGCGGATTTGCCAGCAGTCGAGGGAGGTTTGGGGAGGGGAGATGAACGGGTGTCCCTTGAGCGCAGTGTGTAAGGTGAAGTGACTGCTGGTGCTAGCCTCTGTGACAGGTAAGGGGGGAGCAGGTTAAACTAACATTTGGATATAAAGGAGATGGAGTGGATGAAACAATGGTGGGACAGAGGTGGTATACCGAGGGTGGAGAGGAGAGGAGAGTGCAGTGTAGGGGTTGTGAGGGGGGAGTTTGTGGCAAAATGGCAGAAGGCATATAGGAGGGAGTCAAGCCTGGTTAGCAAAGAGGAGGGGACAGTGCAATATAATACAGCTACATAATTGAAGATGGCAGTGAATATTTTAGTTAATAAAACATGTCTCACTTGTAATGGGAAAGAATCTCTATTGTGGTATGGTATACCAAGCTTTAGGAGGAGCTTTGAAGTGATGGCTTCTATGTGAGTTGAGAAGTTTAACTGGGGGTTGAGCCACACAACTAAATATTTGTAGGATGAGACAGTGTTTAGTGGGGTTCCATCCAGGGAGTTGGTAGCAGGGGGAAGGAGTACTCTAGCTAGTTTTTGGGCCATCGTGAAGTTCATGGAAACTGTTTTGGATGTGTTTATTTTGAGTTGGTTTGCCTGGAACCAAAACTGCATGTTATGATAATCATGTTGTAGTAGTGATTGAACATCACTTGTAAGAGGGCCAGATGCGAAGAGGATGCTGTCATTCACATACACGTGCATGAGGGATCTTTAGCAAACAGATAGGAGGTCATTTATAAATAAAGAGAACAGAATGTGACCCAGAATCGAACCTTGGGGGATGCCAGCAAGTATGGGGAGAAGGGGGAAGTGGAGTTTACAACCCTGACTGATTGGACCCTGTGTTCAAGGTAGGATTTGAACCACTGAATTGCAGGTGGGGGTGAACCTGGCTACCTCAAGATTGTTTAAGAGCAGGAGGTGAGAAACTGAGTCTACAAAGATTGCAGCTGTTAGATGGCCTTGGCTAGTGGCTGAATGGATGTGTCCAGTGACTCGAAGGAGGGATGATATAGTCGAATGATGCTTTCTGAACCCAGATTGGTACAGGGAGAGGAAATTAGAGGCTGTGAGGAAGTCAGTCAGCCTGGATTGGACTAAGGCTTCTTGCAGTTTGGCAAGGGTTGGGAGGAGGCAGATTGGTCAGTAGTTTCCAGGCACTGAGGAGTCACTATTCTTATGAAGAGGGATAACACTAGCTGATTTCCATGTTTGTGGAACTTTGCTGAGGAGAAAGACAGGTTTAGTATGAAAGCATTAGGAAGAGCAATTGCAGGCGCAGATGTACGTAGATGTTTGAGGTGACTACAATCTGGGCTGGATTTTGAGATGTTTAAGGAGTAGACGGTGTCCAGGACTTCTGTAGAGGTGAGAGTGAGCAGCAATGTGTTTTGGGGACAGTTTTGGGGGGCTTCATTTGATCCCTGGTAGGGGGGGTGTAGGATGCTGTGGCAGAGCACATGTGGTGAAGAATTTATTTAGTTTTTCAGCTATCCTGATATGGTCTGACACTGTTTGATCTTTTTGCTTTAGGTTGGGTGTGTTGGTTTGAGTAGAGAACCAGTTAGGGAGTGAACCACCTTTCATTAGGAGGAAGGGTGAGTGGTGTTTAGACAATACCTAAAGTAATCAACTTTAGCTTGTCTTGCAGCCTTGGTGCAGGCATTTCTAATAGTGTTGTAAGCTTGCCTTGATTGTGGGGTCTGTGAGGATTTAAAGGTGGACCAGGCCTTATCATGGGCTTTGCAGAGGGCAGTTATCAGGGCAGAGACCCACAGGTGGTGGCGTTTTTGACTCTAGCTTTTACCAGAGGGGTATGAGAGTCCCACACCTGGGTAAAAATTTGTAGGAACCAGCCAAGGCTAAGTCGACATCTGCTGCAGTGTAGACTGGATCACAGTCTCCATGCTTCAGATCATACAGGAGAAAGTTGGTGTTTAGTGAGTTTAGAGGATGGATTTTAATGTATTTAGGGGATGATCTGTACAGTTGGAGTTTCTGGTGCAGTGAGCAATACAGTGGTCACTTAAGGCTGTATCCATTACTCTGGCAGTGGATATTCTATGGGGATGGGAAGCAAGGATCCAATTAATTAGGGAGTGGTTCGCAGAGCTAGGATTATAGTGAGTGGGCTCAGTGATTAAATGGGTGAGGTTAAGAGCTTCAATTTTGGAGATGGCAGCTTTGGAGGAGGGGGAGAGCCAATATAGGTTGTACTCACCCAGTAAAAGTAATTCACCAGATGCTGCGGGGGGGGGTAGGATGGAAACACATGAGATGAGTGCATCCTGGGCTAGCTGCGGGGAGGCGTAGATCACCCTGATGAAGATAGGGAGGGTCAAGGGGAAAGTGATGTGGTGAGGATCAGTTAATGAAAACTTTGGCAGGATTCTTTCCTGATTACTAAGCAAGAGATTGGTTGCCTTATATAGATCACTACCCCTCCACACCTCTTGCCGCAGTCCTGCCAATGGAGTCATATTCAGAGATAAGGAGGATTCTGAAGTTTTAATATATAGCCATGTTTCAGTGAGGCTGAGGATGTCTGGGGAGTCATTGAGTTAGCCAGTAGTTAAGTAGGTCTAGTTTAGGTAAGAGACTCCTGATGTTCATGTGCATGATACTTAGGCCTTTTGGGAGGTTGTATGTTGGTGACCTACAGGGGGGCCTGGGTTCAGTTAAACATCCCCTGCTAAGAGTAGGATTAGAAGGAACAAGGAGAATGTGGCTGGTAGTTTGCAACCCCTTGTGAGTCAGGGGGATTTAGGCACAACATGGGAACACCATAAGAAGATTATGCTACAAGTCATCTGAGGGAGTAAGGCACTGGAGAAAATCAAGTGGAATGTGGGTAGGGTTGAGGGGATCTTGTGTTAGCTGGAGACAGTGGGTGAGGGGGCATTGGGGGTTTAGAGGGGGCAGGGTAAATGTAGCTAGAGCGGGGAGGATTAGGAGCAGATTAGAGTAGATAAGAAATGAAGGACAAAAGTATGAGGAAGATTGTTGCATTCAAGGTGGAAATTGCATCTTAGGCTTGAGAAAGGTTACACAGGCAAGGAGTAGGTTGACTATTCAAGGTGAGAGGATGGCAGTGAGTTGAATTAAGTAAAAGGACAGCAGGGGAGCTATATAAGATGGAAGTGTAGGGCTGCAGAATGAGGAGAGTAACAGGGTTTCCAGTGTGAGTGTGTTGTGTAGTAGCGTTGACCTTGCTTTACTTCAGAGCTCTTGGTGATGTCATTTATTTGTAAAGCTGCATAGTGAATTGTTCAATGTGCATGGCACCTAGGATTCAGAGTGGACTGGACCAATATAAAGGAGGAAGCAGGGGGAACGGGATGTCCAAGGGGAGGAGATTTGCAGGGGGGAGTGAAAATCAACTGATTGGTTCTGTATACAGCTATAAAAAGACACCCACCTTGTGGTGGGAGAGCGGGAAGAAGGAAGCAGTGTCGGGCACAGACAACTAAGGTTCTAGTTGGACTAAACTCAGAACACGTACCTGACATAGCTACTGAGATACTGAATAAGATAACCATGGAAAATAGCTCTACATTATATGGCAACATAGCTAGAAATATTCCAGATAATGAAAATTGTGCTGTGGTGTACCCTTGCACTAATATTCTGACCCAAGATAAGAACACTAACTTTCAAGCTGATATTTTAAAGATGCAAGATTTGCTAGTCTCTATTCTGAACTCAGTTAGAAATTGCTTCAGTGATATGCACAGTACTTTTGAATCTATAAAAGCTGATCTAACTAATCGTCAACAAGAAGCACATTTGCTGCATCAAAGAACAGAGGAACTAGAAAAAAAGGCTATCTGATGCTGAAGACTATATTCCACTGACTGACAATAAAATTAAATCTGATAATAAAACATTATTAGAGATGCAAGCTAAGATTGAATGTATGGATTGGCGGGCCAGACAAAACAATCTTAAATTTTTGGGTTTGCCTGAGGGGATGGAAGGCTCAGTTATTATAGCTTTTATGGAAAAGTGGTTTACTGAACGCTTGAGGCATGATCCAGATTGGAATAAAATAGAAATTGAACATGCACACAGAACTCCAGCATTAAGAAAACCAACAAATCAAAAATATCCTAGAGTTAGATACCTTTGTTTCTTAAGCTTTCAAGACAGGGAGCAAGTCAATTCCTTTTCTAGGCAATCTGGTTTATCATACCAAAGTAAACCATTATTGTTTTTTCCAGATTTAGACCATGATGTATATATTAAAAAAAAAGTCATTCAACCCTTTAAAATCATTGCTTTGGAAAAAAAAGATACAATTTCAACATTTACTACCCATTATACATACAATATTACATAAGGGAACCAGTTAAATGTTTGAAGATCTACAGAAAGCCATTGATTTTGTGAAAGATGAACTAGGCTTGGTTTTGCAAACAGTATTTTGTAATAAGGAGGAAGGGTGGGCTGGGTTTCTGGATTTGGGGAATACAGGTATACTGATGGGGCTGGAAAAAGGGGTTGAGTTTGTTTGCATCTCAGGAAATGGGGGCATGGCAGCACTTCAGAATTTAGATATCAGAAATACAGTAGTAGCTAAACCATTTACTGACCTGTATATGTATACTGGAGACTGAAAAATTAGGGCAGGGGAAGACTGACCAAATCAGCTTTAATCTAACATATAAATGGCTGGGATAAATATTCTATCATGGAATATCAACAGTTTTAATAATCTGGTTAAAAGGAAGCAAATATTCTAATTTGCCCAACAATCATGTAGTGATATTCTTACTGTTTAAGAAACTCATCTGTTTCAGGCTGAAGCATTAAAGGTTAATCAGATTTGGAAAGGTTATACATATAATTATTTGCCTAATTCCAGGATGGCAAGCACTTCAATTCTGATTTAAAAAAAAAGATGGAGATTCAAGATGGAGGAGGAGTGGCAGTTTAAATAAAAGAAGGAATACAAGTAACTGCAATGGATGAATACAATGTGATCTAAGGGGTTGAGCAGCTATGGGTCAACTTAATTCCTAAAGACAACAATAAAATTATCTTGGGGGTTGTTACAGGTCGCCATCATTAACAGTGGATCAAAATTCAGGTTTTCTTAAAATAATTAAGGAATTAGACTTGGGGGGGACTGTTATTAGTGGGAGATTTTAATTCCCCAGGTATTAACTGGAAAGAAAAATCAACAACTTCACTATCTGAGGAACAGTTAATGGAAACAATAGAAGAACAGAGTCTGAATAATTATGTAGAAAAAAATACAAGGGGAAGACTAAGCTAGATTTAGTGCTAATAGAATGAAATTATAGAGTGCAGAGTAACAGAACCCTTCAGTTATTGTGACCAAAGTATGGTGCAATTTTCCATTCGGGTTAAAAGAAATATTCCACTGGGTAAAACCAGGGTATGCTGCTTTGGGAAGACTAATTATAAAGAAGTCTTACACAACCTGAGTAAGTGGAACTGGAAAAAGGAATTATAAGGGCTGGAAGTTGAAAACATGTGGCAGGTATTTAGAGACAAGGTAGACACCTGTATAAATAACTTCATTCCACTTATTAATAAATATAATGACAATGGCAGGGTACCAAAATGGTTTAACAGGAATATTAAGAAAGCCATTAGAAGGAAGAAAATGGCATACAAAATAGCTAAAAGCTTACCTCAGGAGTCCTGGGATAATTAAAAAAAATATATTGAAAAGTTGCAAGAAGTTAATGAACAAAGTAAAGAAAAACATGGAATATAACTTAGGAGCACTCATGAAGGATGATAATGGGTACATAAATAGCCTTAGAAAAACAAAACCCCAATCTGGGTCATTACAGGTTAACAATGACAAAATTAAAGAATGTGAAAAAACTGTCGACGTTTTTAGGGAATTCTATAATAGCATTTATCAAAAAAGGAGACTATAATATAACAGAATCATATACACCAAAGGGTATGGAGATAACAGTAACATCTTCAAATCTTATAAAAAGATTATAGAATGTAAATACTAATAAATCTCCAGGTCTGGATGCACTGCACAAAAATTCCTAAAGGAAACATTTGAAATGTTAGTAGGGACCCTAGCAAATGATTTTTCAAACATCCTTGCATGAAGGAAAGGAGATAGATGATTGAAGAGAGGCTCATTTGGTTCCCAGCTTTAAGAAAGGAGACAGGACAGATTTTAGAAATTATAGACCTTTCAGCCTCACATCATTGATTGGGAAAATCCTGATAGGAATAATAAAGGATGAAATAGAATAGCAACTGAATGAAAATGGACTGAGGGATCAGTTACAATATGAATTCACAAAGAATAGAAGTTTTTTAACTAATCTTTTGCACTTTTTTAACCCTATTAGTAAGGCATTGAAAAACAACCTCCCAGTTGACATTCTGTTTTTAGATTTTTCAGAGGCATTTGATACTGTATCCCATTTTGAATTAATTAAAGCCATGGAGGAAATAATTCTTAATATTGTTTTGGTGAAGTGGGTGTGTTCCTGGCTGAGTAAAAGAAGGCAAAGAGTCTGTATAAGGGAACATAATTTCAGCAGAGGTGAGGTTACCAGTGGAGTGCCACAGGGTTCCATCCTGGGACATGTGCTGTTTAACATCCTAGTGTCATCTATGAGGTGTACAGTTAATGCGTGGTTCTGCAAATTTGCAGACAATGTAAAAACAGGAGCTACTATTAATAGTAAAGAAGATGCTGACATATTCCAAAAATAAATTAATAGTATAGCAGACTAGGCAAAGCACAAGAAGCTAAGATTCAATATTGAAAAATGCAATAAAGCCTAGAGATTAGAGTAACAGGCTGTGAATGAGCTTGGTACATCCAGCAGTCCTGGGCTTGATTCCCACAACCTCTACACTTGCATACTATGTGACTCTGAGCAAGTCACTTAACCACCCTATTGCTTCCAAGTTGCCCCTGAAAACAGGCACTTATGCCTAGTGGTCCTTACCTGGTTACCAAAAGAATAAAAAGTATATTAAAGCAACATATTATCTGAAAGGGAAGGAATTAATAACAATTGAATTAGAAAGGGATCTGGATGTATTAATATAAAGTAAATTATCCTTTGAAGATCAGATTAAGATTGTTGTCAGCAAAGTAAAGATAATGAAGGGCTGTATAGGGAGGCATATCAGGAGTAGGCAGAGAGAGGTGGTAAACCCCTTTTATATGTCATTGATGAGGCCTCATATGGAGTAATGTGTCCAGTTTTGGGCTCCATATAAGAAGGGAGATGTAGGGAAGCTGAAAGGAGTGCAGAGGGGAGCAATGAAACTGGTAGCTAATATAAGGCATTTGACATATAAGGAGAGGTTACGAGAACTAGACCTGTTCTCCCAGGAATACAGAAGAATGAGAAGCAATCTGTGCCTGATACATAAAGCTTATAGAAATTGTGATGTGTGGGAATGTGTTGGTCTAGAAAAAAGAGAAGAGTATAGAACTACTAGGACACATGAACTGAGTTTCAAAGGAGAACATTACAAAAGAAATGCATGGGGGGCATGGGTTAATCAGAGAGTGGTCTAAACATGGAATTGACTACCAAAGGAGGTTCTATACAGCCAAAATATAAAACATTTTAAGACTTCCTTGGACACATTTTTAATTAGTCAGGGTGTGTCGGGATATGTTTAGAATCATCAAGTCACAATGGCTAACACTGTCTGACTTGTAAATTTCTATGATTCTATCATCCTATTGAAGATGACCATCACTGAGTAGGTTGCTTTGTTTAGAGAGCCTGACTTTCGGACTTAAAAATCTTTACTGAAACTGTTTTCCTCTACCAGTTCTCAATTAAATGAATGAAACAAACATAAACAAAGAGGATCTTCATCTTCAGGGGATCTTTCTTTTATTAGAGATGGTCCTTTGGACAAATTTTTCAAAGCTGGTACACCTAGCCTGGGACATGAGGAGGTACCCCCCCCACCCCATGATGGCAAGTTCAAATAAAGATTCTCAACATCAAACACAGGAAACACTGACAAAGGATTCCTGGACAATGTAGCAGGGAATGGAGCCGAATATTGATCAAATAACAATCTTTTCTATAAGTGATTCAAGTACACCTACTGTATATCAGGTGAAGCTCGGGAAGTTCAAATGATAAAGGCACTTCAGAATGTAAGTGCTTGAATGTCTAAACTTGATATGAGAATGAGCAGTATCAGAAACAACCTGCATCATTTATCTGTAAAAACTAATCAAATGGATACATGTTTGCAAATACTGAAAGAAGACACTGTCAACATTACAAAGCAGACAGACATCTGTAAAAATAAAATTGCATCACTAGATGTTAAAACAAATGCAAATATGGTGGGTTACTCTGCAATAAACTGTAAATTGGAATCCCTTGAAAATGCAAACAATATTGCAACTTCAGAATATTGAGAATACCTAAAAATGTTGATATAGAATATCCCACTCTCTGAGATTTTGCAAAAACTATATTGTTAGAAACGTTTCAATTACCTGAAGAAAATCCTTTATTAATACTTGAAGCCTACCATGTTGCCACAAAATGGAATCCAGCTAATCTGAAGCTGTCTATGTTGGCCCAAATTGCACTTGAAACAGACTGGGATTTAATTATGACTTTGGCTCGCATTAGAAAGGATTTGAATTTTCAAGGCTTTAAGTTCTCAGTATTCCTGGACTATGCAATGGCAATGCAACAGAGAAGATGACACTTTTTAAATTTGAGAGAACACGTTCTTTCGATCGGTGCAGCTTTTACAGTGCAGTCACCTGCTAAAGTTAAGATAGTTTACCAAGGTATAACACACATTTTCTTTGATCCTGATCGGGTTGTGGAATTTATTAGAGCAAGACAGTATGACTGAGGACCGAGCAACCCGTCCTCTACAAAAATCAGAATCTGAGCTTTTGGCTGCAGTAAATGTGGTTGAAATAACTTTAGCAGGAATATGAATGGAAAGAACTGTAAAGATACTAAATCTTCTCTACTGTAATAGCTGATAATGTGCATAGTTCTACTCTCTCTTTTTTGGAATATATTAAGATAAATAATCATCATTCTTTACCTCAAATATTTTGTAATAGGTTATTGCTAGGGTCCTTTCTTTCCTTTTTTTATTTATCCCTGAACTGTTAGGATGTTGGGATAAATAAGAAATTATTATTATTTTTTTTTTTTTTGCAATTATGTAACGTTTATTAACAATATAAAGTTACATAAGAAAATATTATCAGTTATATACAGTATTAGGCAACTACTAGTGTTTTTGATATAATGTAACTTTCTGGTTTTGTAATGAGTTTGAATCTCACTGATGGGGACTGTAACTTTACAGGTGTACAAACAATAATTATTTTATTTTTTGTTTATTCTTTCTGTTTGTATGTACTACTTTTTTTATCTAATGTTATATAACTGGACACTTACTAGAAATCTAAGTTCTAAAAAAAAGATAATAGGCAAATAAAAATCTGCAGAACCTTAATAGATAACAGTGGTAGATATGTTATTATTCATGTAGTTTATGGTAATAGATCCTTTATATTGTCTTCATTTTATGCCCCAAATAATAATCATTTTTTTAAATGAATTATTTGATAAAATACACTTCTGACAGCCATATTTAATATGCAGAGACTTTAACACTATTTTTAGACCCAGGTTTTGATACATCTTCTTGTACATATTGTATCAATCAGGCATCATGTACCCTGAAGACAAAAATGGATGGTCTAGCCCTGGGGAGAGGCTTGAAGAGCTAAATATGTACACATTGGAAGAGAGAAGGGACTAGGGGGGCATGATAGAGGTCTTCAGGTACATAAAGTGGGTAAATAGGGGAGGAGCAGTCAGGATGCTCCAAAGAAAGGAGGGGGGTGCAACTAGAGGGCATGGGTGGAAGCTGGAGGGGGGAGATTCAGGGGAGAAAGGAGGAGGTGCTACTTCACTGAGAGGGTGGTGGAGCAATGGAATACACTGCCCAGGGGGCTGGTGGAGGCAGAGATGGTTGAGGGTTCAAGAGGGGGTGGGACAGGTACAGGAGAAGGATTCTGGAAGCAAAGTCCTGTGCAGCAAGAATATCCGGGACTGGGAAGGGAGAAACCAGAGAGGGCGAGGGGGGCAGCAAGGTCAGCTCCCAGGGTGGGGGCTGACCAAACGAGCAGACACAAAAGACCGTTAGGCCTATTCTGCTGGCATTTTAGTATGTTAGTATGATTGATGTAAGGTGCTCCAGGAATCCTGACAGGAAACTGTTTTCATATTATTCTTCTACATATAAATCATGTTCAAGAACTGATATGTTTTTAGTTACTAAATCTATAGTGCAGGATACAGATTCTATAGAGTATTCCAACCATACTCCCCTGTCAGTGGTCCTCACATTCAGGGACACCATCCATGCACCCTAACATGGCATTTTGATCCCCTCTTGTTAAAAGATAAACAATTTATACAATGGGTGAATGAGGAGACTATCATCTTTTTTCAGACAAAATAACTCAGGAGGTTAACATGGGAATTGTGTGGGATGCGTACAAAGCAATTTTAAGCTGTTTAACCTCCTACACTATAAGGAAAAAGAAACAGCAACAAACATACAGGCCCAGATATTCAAACTGCGCCAGGCTGTGGCGCAGGCTTGGGCGCAGCTCAACTCAGCTGCGCAGGGGTGTGGACTAAGCGATATTCAAAGGAGCTGCACCATGGCTCAGCAGCTTTGAATATCACACCCTGGCCACCTCTAGTGTGCATGGCACCAGCGCAAGTGGCCAGAGTGGAGCATGGAGATGTGCTAGCGCAAGTACCATTGCGCCATGCACAGCAACCGTGATATTCAAAACTGAACATGCAAATGGGGCCATAATGTATGCAAGGCACACATGGGGCCATTTGTTTGTCATTATGGTCTTATTTAGATGTAGGTCGATCCTGATGACTTGTGCTGGCGCCTGCCAGGCAGCAGTCATCGGGACCCGACGCCTCTGTAGTAGCTCGATCACGGGCATTCGTCCAAAGATAGAACACCTTATATCCTGGTGTTCAGTGTGCTATGACCGCTGGCTTGTAATGAACTATTCCAATATTCTTAGGGTCAAGTGGTACCCCCACCCACCACTGAGCCCCACTGCCCCACTCCCCGTCAGCCGGGGCAGCAGCACCCCACCCACCTGCCGCTTCGCCAACTGACACCTCAGTAGGGCTGCCGCTTGGCTGGTCTGCATGAGCCATGGGTGTGCAGCTTTCCGCATACATATTCCAGATGTGTGAATGATTTCATTCACATATCTGAATGTGTAGTACAGTAGGTTATGCCCATTGGCTCACGCCAGAACCAACGGGCGTCATCCTTACCGAGGTGTCAGTCAGTGGAAGTGGTGGGGCGCAGGCAGGTGGTGCTGCCCACCGCTGACCGGGGAGTGGGGGCGTGGGGCCCAGTGGGCGGGTGGGGGTACCACTTGACCACCAGGAATATTGGAATAGCTTGCATTACAAATGCCCACGATCGGGCACATAGCAGTCCACTGGACCACCAGGGATATAGGAAGGTGTTCTATCTTTGGACAGATGCCCGCGATTGGGTACATAGCGGTCCACTGGACCACCAGGGATATAGGAAGGTGTTCTATCTTTGGAAAGATGCCCGCGATCAGGCACATAGCAGTCCACTGAACCACCAGAGATATAGGAAGGTGTTCTATCTTTGGACAGATGCCTGTGATCGGGCACATAGTTGTCCACTGGACCACTAGGGATATTGGACCTTATTATTAATACAGATGCCCGTGATCGGGCATAAAGCAGTCCACTGGACCACCAGGGATATTGGATCTTATTATTAATACAAATGCCCATGATCGGGCATGGGGTGCCACCAGGCAGTTGAATTGGTACACTCATTATGGTGGTAGCGCCGCCGTGTTGCACCCTGTAATGTAGGCAGCTCACCTGTGGGTGGCCATTAGTTGTTCCTTTTTTGGCTTAACTTTGTGCTTGGAGCAGGTAGGTTGCGCATGCATGGCTCTGCACATCCTGGGCTGAATATTGGGCTGTGCAGGTTATGCATGGGCACGCCTCTACCTGTGCCTGCATAGCATTACTGATGCACTCCGTGCATCGGGATTTGTGCTGCCAGGACTTTTCCTTTTGAATATCATGCCAGGGTGCATCAGTGGTTGCGTATGGTGCAACACTGTTGCACCATGCGAACCCTTTGATTATCTGGGCCACAGTATATAAAAGAGCTTGAATTGGCTGTTAGACAAGCACAAGAATAACATGCTAATACAGCGTATTGTTTTCATCTTAAAAATTTAGAACAATGAAAATATAATGAGATAATGAATGAGAAACCTTAAAGGCTTATTATGCACACAAGATTGAAATATTATGCCCAGGGTGACAAGAGTGGTAGATTGCTTGCCTATAGGCTACAGAAGAAGAAGAAGGCTGATAGAATTTTGCTGAAATAAAAGACAGTGAAGGTAAAATAACAAACAATACAAACGACAGTAATACATTTTTTTTAATTTTTACTGTCAACCTCTATACGCATCTAAATAGAGATTAGAGGTAACCTGGTTTGAAAATAAATTTATAAATATTCCTCAATAAATAAGCAACATGAAGAACCTTTAGACAAACCAATTACATTAATATAAATGAATAGTGCAATTAGTCAGTTAAAAGCTGGGAAAGCACCAGGCCCTGATGGGCTAAATATTGACATTTATAAGTCTTTCAATAAATTATTAGCTCCATATTTTCTGAAATGATTCTCCTCATTCACCCATGAAGGTACTCATCCACTCTCTTTTCATGAAACACTTACTATATTAGTTCCAAAAAAGGGGGGAAAGATTCCACATTATGTTCTTCCTATCGGCCAATTTCATT
This sequence comes from Neoceratodus forsteri, assembly GCA_016271365.2. Taxonomy (NCBI): domain Eukaryota; kingdom Metazoa; phylum Chordata; order Ceratodontiformes; family Ceratodontidae; genus Neoceratodus; species Neoceratodus forsteri. The sequence goes on from CM028129.1 coordinate 880,572,760, forward strand.
GCTAAACACTGATTATAAAACATTTACCAAAATTCTTGCTGCTTGGTTAGAACTAATTTTACCATCCATTATCCACCCAGATCAATCTGGTTTTATCTGGGGACATCATGGAAGTAATGATATAAGAAGTGCTTTACACATTATTAATAAGTCATCTGATGAGGGGTCTATGATGGTGTCACTTGATGCAGAGAAGGCCTTCAATAGGGTTGAATAGCCTTATCTCTTCAGAATCAGGGAACAGGTGGGGACAGGTGAGAAATTTAATAACCGGATAAAGTTAATTTATAAATCACCCAAGTCTATGCTCACAGTAGCACCTCATCCTTTTTTTTCACTGCACAGAGACACCAGACAGAGATGCATTTTACCCCTACTATTTTTAAAAATGGTGATCGCCCGGCCCGGTGGTACAGAGGGTTGAGGCACTGGATGCCACACCTTGAACCACGCCGCTAACCCAGGTTCAGAAATGGACTCAGGGTGCCAGGGGCTGGCAGGGGAAGGAGAGGATTGAGCATCTGGAGGACTGCTCTTCTCTTCTTTCCTGGGGTGGGTTAGGGGATAGCCCTGCTCTGTAGCAGTCCCTGGTGAAGACTAGGGGCACTACAAACAGTGGTGCAGGAGGGACTCAAGAAAACCAGAAAAACAGCTCTGGAGTGCACCAGATGATGGCTTCCACCCTCCATGCCAGCAGGACCTATGGGAATCTCCTCCTCCACAGCAGTGCCCCTGGGGCTGTGAAAGCAATAGTGTGCTGGGATTCCCTCTCCCCTGGTGCCTTCCCCCTTGAAGGAGGGGGACCTGCCTGGCAATGGGATATGCCGGGACCAACTCGGGGGTCAGCTGCAATCTGTGGATGGAGGAGCTCCTGACGAAGATTGCCGGGGTTAGTGGGGTGCTAGGAGACACAAAGGACAGGTGGACTCCGGAGTGTCGGTGGGGTAAAAAGAATATAAAAAAAAAAAAAATTGGTGACCCAACCATTAGCAAATAATACATGAAGCAATATAGAGCTGTCAGGTTTTGAATTCATGGAGAAAAGGCAAAAAAAATATTACCGTTGCTGATGATATTCTATTATACATTAAAGGTCCACTTAGAGAAGCGCCTGTCATACTTGATATAATAGATCAGTGTGGATAGTTATCCAGTTACAACGTTAATTGGCATAAGTCTGAAGCTCTTCCTATTTTTCTGGAAGATCTGCAAATTACCCAGGATTGTATTTCAATTAAACTTAAATACAATGATTTAACCTATTTGGGGATAAAACTTTCTAATCATTGTTTCTGCTAATATGACCTGCTAACCCCTTATTGGACAGTACCAGTCAGGATTTAACTAGATGACAGTCTTCCCTTGTCATTATTTAGTTGATACATGTGATTAAAATTAATATAATACATGGAGATGGCCAAATAATAGTATCCTATCCCATATAAAAAAATCATGGTAATGCAGCAGTACCCAAAGTGATAATACCATTGTTGACAATTGATAATACTATCATTCCAAACTTGTAATACTATCGTTCAAGCTCTGAACGATAGTATTATCACCAAACCTGAAGAGCGCAACCTCCACTTAAATACCATAGGCCTGTTCCACACATCCCCATGGCAACCTCTTACCATACGTGGCGACATTTAGAAAACTGCGCCACCTGATTTGACGTTGTTTCTCAGTGGGCGAGCAGAACCATTGGAAAAACATGGCTGCCGTCTCTCGCTTAGCAAGAGAATATCATCCCTTCACTCCAGTACCACTGCTTTGCAACACAATTATCTGGCTAATCCTACATATACCAAAGGAAAACATCAAGTAAAGATAGGACTGTGTATCAAACAAAACTCGCTCAAGAGAGACACCGAGCGAGTAAGTGAGCAGGCATGACGCAAGAGGATGGGGGTGGAGATGGAGACAGGCAGTGTCTGAGTTCTCACTGCGAGGGAGCCTGCCCTCACAGTACCACACAAATAAAACTTGCATCCATATATTATAAAAAATAAAAAATAGGTGAGTGTCTATTACTCGGGAGAAATACCATCTTGAGATTCTGGGGACAAGGGAACCTCTCGATGGTATTACTCTCTTGTAAAAGACACTCACCTATCTATCATTCTATTTATATTACCAAGACTGTTATACATATTTCAATCTATACCTCTTATAATCCCTAAACGTTATTTTGACACCCTTGAGAAAAGAATATCTGAGTTTATTATTGGCTCCTTGGGGACAAAGCAGGTTTGAAGCTGCCTAATTTAATTTTGTATCATTATGCAGCACTCTTGGAACCTATTAAAGCATGGCTTGTGGAAAATTCTTCTGCCTGGATCTATATGGAATTTGCCACAATCTCTGTAAGTAAATTATATGACATTTTATTTAGAAATTTAAATAAGACAAGGGCCCTAGAAACAAGTAATATATTTTTGAATGTTGTTTTATTTGTTTGCAAAGTTATAAAAAAAATCTCTAAACTTAAAGGTAATATAAATACTTTTTCTCCATTATGCAAAAACTGGTATGACCCTTTCTTTCAGACTATTGCTTTAAACACTTTTATAGATAAAGGTATGACTTCAATCAGGCATTTTCACACACAGGAGACAATATGAAATCATTTGACCAGTTACAATCACAATACTAACTCCCTAAGCATTTTTTCTTTTGATACTTGCAATTTAGAGATGTAATCTATAAATCAGTGAATTTAAACAAGTATTAAAGGATGGATAATGGTAATTTTTATTTGATATTATAGCCCAGGCGCTGCACAGACAGAAGATACTTTCAAAATTATACAATACAGTATCCCAACTAGATTTACCAGATTTGAAAAAGCTTCATGAAAGTTGAGAAAAGGAACTCAATATTACTATATCTAAGGAAAACTTGACACAATATTGTAGTAACTGGAAAATATTGATTAATAATAAACTTAATCGGATCCAATATTTTATATAGCATAAAATATACTATACACCATGGGCTCAGTTCACAAAGGTGCCTTCATCAAAGGCAGCTTGCTTTGACTGCCAGTGCACCAGGGACTATGCAGCAGATTCACTATTGGGAAGGATCCCAGCAGCAAAGTCCCATAGCTTGAGGCAACTGTGGCCATGTGCCAAACAGATGGCACATCTGGCAGGTTTACCACAAGCTGTGTGGTGGCCATGCAGCAAAAGAAACATGAACAGCAGTCTCTGGTGGCTATTGGTCCCCCAAGCCCTAAGTGCCATTTAATGTTCAATATTCACTTTCCATGGTAGTCTAACAGACCCCCCTCCATAGCCCCAATCTGCCCATATTAGAATAAACAATCACTTTCCCTGGTGGTCTAGTGGACCCCAACCCCTGTCCTTGATCTGCCTGTATTGTAATAAAAAACACTTTCCCTGGTGGTCCAGTGGATACCCCTCATGTCCCTGATCTGCCAATATTGTAATAAAACACACTTTCCCTAGTGGTCTAGCAGACCCCCCTGTTCCCAATCTGCCTGTATTATAATAAAAAACACTTTCCCTGGTTGTCTAGCAGACCCTCCTCCCCATCCCCGATCTGCCCATATTGCAATAAACAATCACTTTCCCTGGTGGTATAGTGTTACCCTCCCCCCCCACCCTGGCAGGCAGTGCCCCACAGTGTATACAGTATGTGCTCACTGAGAGTTCAGTTAGCAACACAGCTGTGGTGGAGAGTGGAGGGCTGTGCTGGTCACTGGCTAGGGGATAGGAAGGGGGAGAGCATGGTGGTGGGACGCTGCCTGCCAGGGTGGGGGGCATTAGACCACCAAGGAACATGATTGTTTATTGCAATATGGGCAGATCAGGGATGGGGAGAGGGTCTGCTGGACCACAAGGGAAAGTGTTTCTTATCACAATATGGGCCAATCAGAGACAGGGAGGGGGGGTCTGCTAGACCACCAGGTAAAGTGTTTTTATTACAATATGGGCAGATCAGGGATAGGGAAGGGGGGGGGTCTGCTAGACCACTAGGGAATGTGATTTTTTCCTTACAATATGGGCAGATTGGGACAGGGATGGGGGATCTGCTGGACCACCAGGGACAGTGTTTAATATACATAAAAAGGGGATTGGGGCAGGGGTGTCCACAGCACATGTTTCCTCCCACCCAAGGAGGACTTAGGGTTGGCACAAGGTCTCTAACCCTCCCAGAGGACACACTTCTAAGTACCCTTAGACCAGCCCCGGTTGGTTTAACAGTACTTAGAAATTTGCCCTCTAGGAAGATTTCATGAATTCCGATTTAGGGGATATAGCAGCTTGCATCTGCTGCAAGCCCCCAAGAGCCATGCTGCAGCCCATTTTGTGGTGCAAGACTGGCACATGCCCCCTTTGGTGCATGCAGCCTGCATTTGACACAGACTGCTTTTGTGAATCACTCCTGGTGCTCTTTTGGCACAAGCCACACCTTGCACCATTCCTTGTGGCACAAGTCCCTTGTGCTATTCAGGGGAGCTTTGTGAATTGGTCCCCATATTTACTAAACAAGTTTAGCTCAGTAATTTCTAATAAATGCAATAGATGTTTGAAAGAAATTGGTATGCTAAGTCATGGTATATACTCACGCGATAAGTTGACTCTTTTCTGGAGCAAGATATTTGGTTCCATTAACATTATTCTGGACCTTAATCTTGAACCAGAAAAGAAACTATGTCTATTTGGTCTTTCATCAGCACAGACACTACTGGTTGGTTTTAAAAGTAAAGTTTTATCTATGGCATTAGTTAATGCCATGAGATGCATAGCCCAAATGTGGAATGACACAGAACCCCCAACTTGAAATTTATGGAAAAATGTGCTTACTGAATATATGATTATGGAGAAAAATTATTATTACTCTATTAAGCATATTGAATTGTACTGGAAAACTTGGGCATCTCTGGAAAATGCAATATATAAGGGTTTATATAAAAAGGATGGTTACATATAGAGAGGCTGATAGTTATTGTCTAGTATTAATATATAATTTTTTAAAAAGTCACTATTATGCAAGGATGTCATTTATTTTCTTCAGATTTACTTTTTAATTCAATGTGATGCTGTTATGCCTCCTAATTATAAATTCCAGCCAGAGCCGATAGGGCCGTAGAAGTGGAGTGTGGGTTAAAAATGCTGAAAACTTGTTTTTTTAATATTTTAACACCAAATTTTCAACAAAGCCTTGTTAAGATCCTGCCTCATGAAGAAGCGCAGAGAAAATGTTCAACTCCTCTCCTAAAGGTGATTTGCTCAGGGATTGCGAAATAAACTTTCAGGATGCAAAAACACATTTTGGGCCAGAGTTGAAAAATGACAGCTGCCACATTCATGAGGTGCTGTAAAGAAATGGCTGTGTTGTAAATTTGGGGTACAAATATTGAAAATTACCAAAGTTCTGAGTCTGCATTTACATAACTCAATGTAGGTTCTTAACTGTATTGTTTTTTTTTAATATTTTTACACCAGATTTTCAACATAGCCTTCTTATTACCCCCATCTCATGGACAATGGCAGAGAAAAAATTCAACTTCTGCCTGAAAGGTGATTCTGTGCAGAGGCCACAGAATTACATTTCAGGATGTTAAAAAAAACATTTTAGCCAGAATTTGAAAAATGACAGCTGTCACATTCATGAGGTGCTGCAAAGATATGGCTATGTTGTGAATTTCAGGGAAAAAATATTAAAAATTGCCAAAGTTAAGAGCCTGCATTTGCAAAACTCAATGCAGGCTCATAACTTTGCTGTTTTTTAATATTTTTACATTAAATTTTCAACATAGCCTTCTTAAGATCCCACCTCATGAACACAGGCAGAGAAATGTTTCAACTCCAGCCCGTAAGGTGATTTCACACAGGGACCACAAAATCACCTTTTGGGACAGATCTGCCTAACGACAATTCAATTGTTTATTAGATACGGTCCCAAAGAAAACATGTTGAAGATTTAGGCTAAAAATATGCAAAAATGCCCCCAAGTTATGCCATCAAGTTCAAAACCCCTTTGAAATACATTGAACCACATGCCTGTTTCTTCAGTTTGTGGTCTGGCTTTGATGAGTGAAGACGTGTCTGTGGTCCAGAGAAGGTTACAATGTTGGACCCGGATGAATAAGTAAGGGCTTGAAGGGGTGCAGTTGGGGTGGTTGGTGCAGAGTGGGAGGGTCAGGTGGGGGGATGGTAATGGTGCAAAAGACATTGATGGATGGTTTTATTTTTACAGTTTAAAAAAAAAAACAAGCGAGGATTCCTGCACTGTCAGATTGGGCACCCTCCAGTGTAACTAATATGCTTTTTGAGGGGAGGAGTGGGGTGGTGGGTGCTGAGAGGAAGGGTCAGGTGGGAAGATATCTTTAATTTAAAAAAAAAAGAAAAAAATAAGGATGTTGATCCCGACACTGCGGGATTGGGCACCCCCAGTGTCATTCGTATGTTTCCTGACACTGGGGGATTGGGCACCCACAGTATCACTCATACGTTTCTGGGGGTGGGTGTTGAGAGGGAGGACCAGGTGGGGTGGATATCTTTAATTTAAAAAAAATGAGGATGCTTGATCCCAACACTTGGGGGGCACCTCCAGTGTCACCCATATATTTCTGAAGGGTGGTGCTGAGAGGGAGAGTTGGATGGAGGGATATCTATAATTTAAAACTATTTTTTTTGGTGGTCATGGTGGAACATGGCACACTCCACCATGACTAAGATGGCTGCTGAGTGCTACTGCGCATGCACTACTAGTCGCGCATCTGCAATACAGTTTGGTGGCCATCTCGGACATGTGGAGTGTGCTATATTCTGCCATGACCACTGATACTGTAAAAATAGTGCAGTGCTCCTTCCATTGGAGACAACAAGCAGAGTGCTTCACAGACATGGAGGTGACTCTGGTATAACTTCATCATGTTGTTCAGTCAGAAGGAATGCGCTGAGTCCTTTTCTGATAGCAAGAGGTCTGCAAGGCTATGCCCACTGCAGCCCTAACAGTGAAAAAAGACATATGGGAAGATTGATAAATAAGTAAAGAGGGGAGGGTCAAGGGAGACCAGGTAGGGTCTGCAGAAACAGAACAGGTAGGGAAAATGTGGGCAGACTGGGTGGGCTAAGCAGTCATTTTCTGCTGACAATTTCTATGTTTATATACTTCTATGATAGAGACCTACAAGTGCCTCACATGAGTGATCAGCGTGCAGGAGTGGAGTCTCTTTCAAATGAATAAGAGCACCAGGACCAGTGGGCATGCAATGAAGTTGAGGGGGTTAAGGGAGTTGTGAGGAAATATTTCTTCACTGAAAGGGTGGTAGACGCCTGGAACAGACTGCAAGTAGAAGTGGTGGAAAAGAAAGCAGTGGGGGCTTCAAGTATGAGTAGGCTAAACATAGGGTTATATTAGAAAATGTACAAGGAGGAGGGAGGGTAGCCTGAAGCCAGTTAGGATCTGCAGAGACAGACTAGGCAGGGAATATCTGATAGACTGGTTGGAACAAGCAGTCCTTTTCTACCAACAAATATTATGTTTCTATGTGAGTTCAGAATCTGCCAAATTGTAGTAGTTTTTAGATGGGGTGGCTTAAAATAGTAAAGCTTACCACTTTAAGATGCTTGAAACTTTCATGTTCATTAGATCCTGTCCTAAAGGTAGTGCATTTATAGTTTGGGGAATGAAAAAAAAATTAAACCATTTACTGTAAGTTATAAACAAAAGAATTGTGTTGCTAGACACACATATGCAGCTCATTACTTCATATTTGTTTTTTTTATAAGTTGTTTTAACACACCTGTGATTTATTACACAGGCATGAACATTGAGCCGCTGGTGGCAAAACAAACCCCACTTTGCTCTGCTCTTAAATGTGACTCCAGTAGTCGATTTCTGGTGCCATTTCATTGTTCCTATATGTTAGAAACCTACAACTAGTAGTAGGAGCTCATCCCCATACTAGCAAAGTATTTAAATACATATTGTCTGTTTTATTTTTAACATCAGGATCCCATCTCCAGTCTCACAATTGTTGCTGTTCCCAGCCCAACTCCAACTTACAGAGTCCAGTGCTGGTGACACACTGCTTCCCCCCCCCATGAATCCAATGATTGATGCCCATCTCTATTGTCAGTAGAGACCCAAATTGTGTCCCCCAAAAACAACATTGTAACGCTGTGAGCCTTTCCTTAGTGTCACACAACCACCCTCCTGATACTGAATCCAAAATAATTTTTCAACCCCTACCTGCCCAGTTCTAGCTACCCCCCCACCCCACACACACACCAACCCACTCCCTGCAGAACCAGGAACCCATCTTCAGTGCTGCTGAAGATCTTGCATCCCAAGACATATGAACAACATAATGCCTTTTATTAAGTAAATACATACATACATACATACATACATATACGTAAGTAAATAAATACAGCATCAATGTCATAATTTGTGGTTTGTGATAACATTACTGCAAACCACAATTAATGAACTAGACAGTGTTAATGAACTAGACAGTGTGTATCCATTAATTAAATCACGGTTGCACATATATTATTCAGACAGCAGACAGAAAAGAAGATGAGTGGAAGGATTGTGGAGATTATCTTTAGAGAGGGAGCAGGGAAAACACTCTGAGCAGGCTGAGGGAGTGAGTACCAGTGGATGTCAGGGACTGGTTATATTTTGGTAGGGTGAAGGAGGGTGCACCACTGGAAGCCTTGTAGTGTTTGATTTGGGACAGGATTTTATAGGGATATCACTTTACGAGAGGAAGTGTTTGACTTGGGACGGAGCAGTGTGAGGTGGGGGCGTCACTGGGTGCCAGGGACTGCTCTAGTTTGGGGTGAGATGTGTAATGGGTTTGCCACTCATAGCAGAAACTGCTTGGCATAAGGGCAGGTTAAGGAATCTGGGTTATTGCTTGGCACTTGCATGTCCCAGGATGAGTGAGGGGGTGGCACTGGATTCCAGGGATGGCCACTGGATTCCAAGGACTGCTTGCAATGGGATGAGGTTAGCAGGGTGCCACTGGAAGCCAGTCACTGCTTGGTATGGGGCTGGGTGAGGTAGGAGGTACCACAAAATACCAGGCACTACTTGACATATGACGGGGTAAGAAGGTAGCTGTCACTGAATGGCAGGTGCTGCTTTGCATGTAGAAGGTAAGGTGCTACCAGTAGATATCTGTGACTGTTTGGCAGTGAAAGTATTGACAAGTTGACCATAGAGCAGCATTGCCAGTACAAATTAGTGTGCATCAGTTATTGAATGTCCATTTAAACAAACATGGGAATTCATATCAAAAACACTGTGATTAGGCATTAGTTGTGGTTAAAGCATAACATAGCAAAAGCAGTGAAGGGCAACGTTGGGGTAGAGAGTTCTCTGAATCTTTGGGACTGTGTAGTGCATTGCTCCTTGTTGTGTGATTGATTGCTCAAAGCAGCTCTGGCTTAACTGGTCCACAGGCACAACAGGGTTGCCACATAGAAACATAGAATTTTTCACCAGTGGCCCACCTAGTCTGCCAAGATGTTCCCTGCCTAATCTGCCTCTGCAGACTGCAAGTGGTCTCTGGCACCCTTCCCTCCTCCTTGTCTGTTTTTTAATATGCCTCTATGTCTAGCCCATGCCTAGTTGAAGCCCTCCACTGTCGTTACTGCCATCACTTCGGCTTGCAGTCTATTCCAGGTGTCTACCACTCCTTCAGTGAAGAAATATTTCCTCACATCTCTCTTAAATGTCTCCCTCCAACTTTGTTGTGTGCCCGCTGGTTGTAGTGCTGTTCCTGAATTAAAAAATACTTCCCTTCTGCACCCTGTGTACCCATGTGAGTTACTTTTAAGTCTCTATCATGTCATCTCTCACACACTCCTCTTTTCTAAGGTGTACATGTTGAGATACCTCAGTCTCTCCTTGTAGGGCTTTTCATGCAACTCCGGCACCACTTTTGTTGCCCTCCCCTGGACTGCTTCCACCCTGTCTACCTCCTTATTAAGGTGTGGCTTCCAAAACTGGACACAGTACTTCAGGTGTAGTCTCAACAGTGACTGATACAGTGGCAACACCACACCATCTCCCTCTTTCTGTTAGACATACCCCACTCTATGCTGCCCAGTATCCCATTAGCCATATCTACTGCTTTGTCACACTGCTCTGCCACTTCGATGTCATCAGATATAATAACCCTAAGGTCCCTTTCCTGTTTAGTGACTGTAAGTATCTCCATCCCATGTTCTTGGCTCATCTCCTGGGTTCCTGTGCCCTATGTGCATGATTTTTTGCACTTTTTGCATTGAACCCCAACTGACATGCTTTTGACCACTCCTCAAGTTTCCCAAGATTCCTGTACACTATCTCTAGCCTTTCCTGAGTGTCCTCCCTATTGCAAATTGTGCTATCATCTGCAAAAAGGCATACCTTCCCTTCCAGTTCCTAGGTAATGTCACTGATGAAGACATTGAAGAGGACTGGCCCCAATACTGAGCCCAGTAGCACTACCCTGGTCACTCTCCCATCATTAGAGTAAGTGCCATTTATCACCACCCTCTGTCTCATGTTCATTAACCAGTTTCTAACCCATTTCACCACTTTGGATTCCACACCTAGGCTGTTCAGTTTCTTCATCAACCTCCTCTGCAGCCCAGTGTTGAAGACCTTGCTGAAGTCCAGATAGGCCACATCCACTGCCCTCTTCTAATCTATTTACTTTACCTGCTCACCCAGTGAAAGAACTCTATCAGATTAGTTGGAAATGACACCCCCACACCCATGAATCCATGGTGGCTGTGGTCTTGCAGCACATTGGATTCACCGCCCCCACCACCACCCTTGGTCGACATCGGGCTTTATAGTGATGATCACATGATCATCTAAAACCAATCAGCCCATTTTGTCATCTGCAGCTTATACCAGGTCAACACTAGAGGGCTCCCTCCCAATATCTTCTATTATAAAATCCCCCTTCTAGCAACATGACTTGTATCTCCTGGGCCCTAAACCATACCATCTTAATCGTTATCTTAACTCTCCTCTCTCACTCCCGCTCCTCTCTTCCTGAGGGCACATCCCTCTCAAGGGACTACTACAGCTGCCCAAATACACTCTCCAGCAGCTATGCAACCCTGTCATGCTACCTAACAACAATTCCCCACATTTTTCACAGCACTAACCTTACCTCCTGCTCTAGCTACACCTTGCACAGGTCCTTAGTGGACCATGCGCCACCCTCTCAGGCTTTCACTGTCTAACTAGCCCTCATCTCTCCCTATCTCTAGCCCAACTAGTCCAGCTAGTTTGCACTATCACCACCCCAGTTCTGCACACCTAATCTCCATCTAACCTACGCTTCTTTACCTCTAGCCCCAAAATGATCCGGAAAGCCGCTCTCTGCCAGGCTGTCCTCCTCCTCCTTCTAATCTCAGGCAACGTACACCCTAATCCTGGCCCGATAGCAACTAGTGTTCCCAAGGGGCATGGGCAGAGTGGCCTACTTCTAACCTCCCTTAATATCTGTAGCCTACCTAGGAAATTCACTCAGCTGCAGTGTTGGATCGCCCAACATTCCCCCGACATACTGGCATTATCTGAGACCTGGCTCTCCCACAAATTCCCAGATGCCTCTGTCACCCTTAAAGATTACTCCATCTTGAGAGCAGACAGGACAGGCAAAAGAGGGGGTGGTTGCACCATATATGCGAGAACCTCTCTCCAGCCCCTTCTTGTCACCCTGCCCCTGCTGGCTCACGGTGCCCAAGCCATCACAATTAAAGCCTCCCTAGGCACCCCAGGTAAACCACTGTAAATTATGGCAGTCTACATCCCCCCCAACCAGAAACCAGCCTTTGAATCTATTCTGGCTAGCATCTCCCATCTCCCCACAAGGAACAAACTGATTATTATGGGTTATTTCAATGTGAACTGGTTATCCCCTGCATCTGCCACGTTCAAAGATGCAATACGTGCCTATGACCTTACCCAGGTTGTCCAGTCACCTACCACTGTCGATCCCAAATCTGGGACTTCCACCCTTATTGACCTCATCCTTATGAATAAACCCACTCACCTCACCAAAGTAAAAGTCCTCCCTGATGTCCTAAGTGACCACTCTCCTGTCTCCTGCTGCTGGTCAAATAAATCCACTCCCAGTCAATCTAAAATATCCACCCAGAGGCACCTCAAAAAAGGAGCCCTCTCTTGTCTCAAACTTTATCTCTCCTTCTGTGACTGGGCACCCATTCACACTGCCACGTCCATAGACGCTGCCCTCACCTCCTTTAATAACATTTTTAATACCACCTGCAACATATTTGCCCCTTTCACTAAACAAGTTAGAAAAGACAGGGATACTCCGTGGATCTCGCACACCCTATTAAAACTGATGCAACACAGAGATGACCTCTGGCATAGGGCTTTGAACTCCCAACTCCCCACTGATCGTCAGCTATATAGAGAGGCTAGAAACAAGTGCACCTGGGGAATTCGACTAGTTAAGTCTACCTACTACAAGCAAGCACTCACCTCCACATGGGGCACCGGGAATAAATTCTGGAACAATGTCAAGAAGCTCTGCGGGAAAGCCACTTCCCCATCCCCAATGCAGATTCTCAATCAGGATACCCTCACCCAGGACCCTAACACCATAGCTAATGTCCTTAACAACTCCTTCTCCGATCTTAGCCACATCCTACCGCAAAACGTCTTTGACCAAATCCCAAATGGCCCCTCTAGCACCTCCACACCTAATACATGCCCTCCCTTCTGGCTGAGAATAATCTCCTGCAATGAGGCTAAACACTACCTAACCAAAGCACTGAGCAACTCGCATTTCAGCAGTGACTCCCTAGACCTTAAAATTCTCAGACTTAAACTCGACGAGACCCTACCTTACCTCACCAAAATACTGAACTGCTCTCTGAGACTGGGTCAATTTCCAACTCTCTGGAAAAGGGGATTCATCACACCTATCCTAAAAAAGGGTGATCCAGTTGACCCTGGTAACTATAGGCCCATCACAATCCCCCCCCCCCAAAAGCACTCAAAAAAATTGTGGCTGACCAGCTCACAGAATACCTGAACAAATACAATCTGCTGTGTCAAGAACAGCACAGGATTAGATCAGGGCACAACACCACCACGGCCTTCCTCTAATTCACCTCCTACTTACATGAAGCATTGGATCAAGGGTCACTAGCAGGGGCAATCTTTGTAGATCTGACCAAAGCATTTGACACCATCAGTCATGCACTTCTTATCCACTCGCTCCCCTCCCTCCATCTTGCCCATGAAGCAATCTCCTGGTTCAATAACTATCTCTCTGATCGGACTCAACAGGTCAAAATCAACACCACCCAATCTGCCAAGCTACCTGTTCACTCAGGAGTCCCCCAAGGGTCAATCTTAGGCCCCTTACTTTTCACTCTCTTTCTTAACTCCCTTCTCCTGGCCTGCAGTGGTAAACTATTACTCTACGCCGATGATGCCATTGTATACTGGAAACACTCAAATCCAATCTCCCTTGAAAATACCCTGAAAAGCTGCTTTCGAGAACTTGAATCCTGGTTTACTGATCACAGGTTACTACTTAACTACAACAAGACCAAATCTATGATCTTTGCTCACCGCCAAAACCCCAATAGTAATGCCCAACTATCTCTAATCCCAGGGCATCCAAATTGAACAGGTCACAAACTTTAAGTATCTGGGCATTACACTGGACACGTCCCTCACCTACCACTCACATATTAAACACCTCTCCACCACTGCCAACATATGGCTGGGGATTCTTTACAGGCACAAGCACTGCTTCCCCCCAGGTGCTTAGCCTGGCTGTTACCTGCTCAGTCCTATCTGTTGTCGATTGTGGGATTACAATTTATGGCACAGCTGATAACACAGCCCTAAATAGCATTAAGTTAGCTCTCAACAAAGCCTGCCAATTGGTCACTAACTCAGAAAGATTAACCCACACACGTGAGCTCTATAATCGAGCATACTGGCTGACCTTTGAAGGGAGACAAATGTACCACACCTGCCTCCAAGCAAAAAAGATCCTGATGAAACTTTCACCTTCGGGTCTTCACCCCCTCATCCAACCAACCCCACACAGGAGCACCCCTCAGCATCTGGCTAACACCACACTCCTAATCCCCCACTGTAGGACTTCACTAGGGCAAAGGTCTTTCAGGTATCAAACGCCACTCTGGCTTAATCAACTCCCTTCCTCCATCTCCCAAACCCCAAGCCTTAGCCTATTTAAAAAAGGCCTCAAGTGATTTCTCCTGGACTCTGAGACTTGTTGCTGCTTCAACCTGTCCTCCCACACTAGGCTGAAGTCAAAAAACCAACACCTCCCTCAACTCCCTACTAGGCCATCATAGCTCTTGGTACCTTAAGCACAACCCCTCGGCCAAATGCTAGCATCTGAAATTAGCAACCAATCCACCCTCACCGCAACGACTCTGGGTCCCTATACAACCCTAGTGAAACCATGAAAAACTAACCTAGCAAGCTAATTACTCTGGACTGATTCAACCATGTTATATTTGTCTTAATGTATTGTTTGCCTAGTTAGCAATGTACAATTTGTCACCATGCGTTGTTTATGTTTGTATTGACGTGTTGCCTTTGCAAAGGAGTCTTTGACTCAAAGGATTGTAATTCTTAAATTTCAATAAAATAAAATAAAAAGATACTCTATCAGTCTTTCCTTTAGTAGGGTTTCCATTAATTTCCCCACCACTGAAGTAAGACTGACCAGTCTATAGTTGCTAGCCTCCTCCCTGATGCCATTCTTATGTAGAAGGACCGAGTCAGTTATGCTCCAGTTTTCTGGAACTATGCTTGTTTCCACTAAGCTGTTGAATAAGGTTGTCGGTAGGACATCTAGCACTTCCCTGAGTTCTTTTTGAACCCTTGGATGTATCCCTTCTGGTCCCAACCACAGCTTCATCCACCTTGAGAGTTGCAAGCCCCTTCTGGACTCTTTCCTCTGAAAATGGACTTGTGTCCACTCCCCCCCATTTCTACTACTCACTAGCGGTCTGGCTCAACTCTTTCCACTGTAAAGACTGGGCAGAAATGCACATGTAGGATGTCTGCTTTTTCTTGGTCATCTGTACAGCTCCCCCACCCTTCTAATCCTCACTCTCTCTCTCCCCTTGCTTTCCTCTTCTCACTTACATATCTGAAGAAAGTCTTATTCCCCTTAGTGACCCCTTTTGTGATCACCCCCTTGAACCCCCCCATGTAGGGGGCTCTGCCCCCACACCCTCTAGTCTCTAGGATTCCAACTCCGAGTCAGAGATGGACTGGGGGGATGGCGAAACACCCTGCGAGGCAATCCCCTGGCCGTGCGGAGACCATCACAGCGACAGGTGGATTTTGGCCGAATCCTGTCACCGTGGTGGTCTTCACTGTTGGGGTTTCGTTGCGGCGACGGTATACCTGCAATTGCCCTACTTCAAGGTGGTTTCTGAGGCAATCCCCATTTCTTTAAAAATCCACCAGGACCCTTGTCCTCATGTGGTTAGCCTGTTCTTGTCTTAACATTAAACCACACTGTGATATCTGCAATGTTGTCCCTGCTTGTAAGCACCAGGTCCAGCACTGCCCTGTCCCTAACATAGAAATATAAACAATAACGACAGAAGAATACCAAAGCTCTATCCAGTCTGCCCGAATTTCCTATTTAGCCCTGGTACCTACTATTCCTCCAAAGTCCTAGCCCTCCCCGACCCCCTTCCATTCTCCTCCTCAATTCTGACACTCTGAGGAACCACTATACCTTTCATTCTGCTCCAGCCATGTTTAAAACCACTAATGATTTTTGCACACACCACCTCTGCTGGCAGCCTGTTCCATGACTCCACCACCCTTTCTGTAAAATAGTATTTGCTCACATCCCTCCTGAACTTCCCTCCTGTTAACTTCCACTCATGACCGTGAGACTGCAAGCTGGAATTCAAGTTAAATAGTTCCCCACGGTTCACCCTGTTAATTCCTTTTAGGAATTTGAAGGTCTCTTTCATATCTCCCCTCTATTTTCTGGTCTCCAGCGAGTATATGATCAATGCCTTGATGTGCTGAATCCTATTAGTCTGCACTGCACTGTCTCAGGCCTATCCCTATTCTTCCTGAGGTGAGGACCCCAGAACTAGGCACAGTACTCCAGGCATGGCCTCACCAAGGATCTGTACAGGGGAAGTATTACCTCCCTTTTTCTGCTATTAATACTCCTCCTCACACATTCAAGCATCTTATTTGCCTTGCTATAAGCCTTGTTGCACTGACTGAATTGCTTTAGGGAGTCACTAATGAGAACTCCAAGGTCTTGTTCCTCAGCCTGGGGTTCTTGTTCCCTAGGTGAATATTCTTGCCCTTTTTGGCATTGAATTTCAAAAGCCTAACCCTTGACCACCCCTGCAGCTTTTGAAAGTCTCTCTGTGTTTCTTTTATTTCCTCATCACTACCCATCCTCCCACAGAGCTTAGTGTCATCTCTGAAGAGACACCACCTGCCCTGGAGTTCCTCATTGAAAGGATATGCTTGCAGTTCACTAGCTGAGAGCAACCAGTCCTGCCCCCAACTGAGCTAATTAAGCCAGTTTTCTCCAGTCTCACTCAGAAGCATTATTTCTTTGCTGCAGCAGGAGGCTCTGCCCTCCCCCCCACACTTTCTCCCAGTGTTTGTCTCCCACTTTCTCTTTGTGTGTTTGGATTTTCTGTTTAGTCTGTGCCTCCACTGGCTTTCTAGATGAGTGTTTTGCTTTCTACCTTCCTGGCTGCAGTATGTGCTTCTCTCATTGAAATATTCCTGCTGCACTCCTGTTCTCATGTACCTTGTGTTTCTTTCTGGTTTGGTTTTCATGTGGGCCTAGTTTTCACAGTGTCCTGCCTTTTTCATTTTTCTTTTGATTTGTGCTGTTTCAGGCTCCCATGTTTGTTGTTTCTTCCATATCATTTGCAATCTCACAGTTCAGCTACAATCCTTAAATGTTTACACCTGGTTGCTAGCAAGCCAGCCACTCCATTTGGTGTTCTGGTGGTTTAAAGGGTGTATACCATTGTTGCAGTAATGCTGTAACAGCGGCTCCCCTAGTGACACAGAAGCAGCTAGTACACTTGCGGTGAGCTGTATTCACCGCTGACAACACATTGCCGTGACTGGTATGTGGGCCACAGGACTGGCCATTTCTCCACTGTCTGTGTGATGTGGAGTTAGTTATAATAAGTCGGGGGTATTGGGACACAGCCCCCCCACATTGAAACTGAGTCATGTCAGTGTGTTTCCCAGTCAGTGTCAGGATGCGGCACTGTCAGGACTGTTGGTGGCACCGTGTCACTGTAGAGGATGCCCGCAAACTTTCTGTCACCATGGCTTTGTGGAACTGTTAAAGGGACACTGTCTGCCCTTTACTTACATTTTTGTGGCGCACTCAGAATCATGTTTTCTCTACCTGTAATAGTCATCTTCTGGCATGTTAGAGACAGCAGAAATGTAGGAGCCATAAAAATGATAATTTTTTCTAATTTTAGTCAGAAGGGAAATCCAGGCAGTCTAAACATATTGATTGCACGGCAATCCCAAAGTGCAGTCACATTTGTAAAGGAAGGCTCATTAATAAAATGCTACCTGAGTTCAACTAAATGCACTTTCTAGTAGTAGAAAGAAATTTGAAGTACGGAAAGTTTCTCTTTCTTTGAAACGGTGGCTAAAACTTTGTTTATGAATATGTATATGCACATGCCCAGTATCACAGCTCAACTTTCAGACCATGATTTAACAAAGATTTAGCCCTTGTTTCAAAGAAAGAGACACATTCTTGAGTTCTGCTTTCTTTCTATTACTAGAAATTGCATTTAGCTGCACATGGGTACGGCACTTTGTGAACAAGACTATGATAGTGTAGGACCCTTTCAGGCCAGGAAGGACTCTGTGCTATCACATTTTTCTCAAAAAGTCGGTTGCAACAGCACTGAAACCCCTTTACTGTCATTTTTATGTTTGCTTGTGCATGCACAAGAAACATGATGTGGCAGCTTAGGAGAGAAGTGGGTTGTGGAGGTGGGGCACTGTGGCAGCCAACCCAGGCACTGTATTTGTGGGCTTTGCACTGTTCACCAGGTGCAGACCCAGTGTCCTGATGACACTGGTTCTGCATAAGTGCCACCAAGTTGAAACAATTTGGCTGCTGCAATGAGGGGCCACCTCGTCATTGCAGCATCAGCCATCTAGCTGCAATGAGAGAGTGACCCGTCATTGCAGGGAGGTACCTTGTCTGGTGTAACATGAACATAGACATGGTGGCGAAAGGAAAGATGACCGACTGGGGTGCCCAATCCCCTGTTGACATGCCCCCAGCCCAGTTAATTTGCTGATAGGGGAGCCCACTCACCATCGACATAATGCCCCCACCCCATTTGTTGTGTGCCAAGGGGGATGCCCAATCCCCCTTGGCATCATGCCCCCCAAACAGTCATTCTTTGCTGAAGGGGGGCTCAATTCCCATCGGATTAAGTCCCCCCACCCCAAAAAGGCAGGTGGCACACTGGAAGCCCACCCCAGTGTGCCGAAAAGAAGCCTGAAAAATAAAACATTCCCACAATGTCTTTTTTTCTGTCCCTGAAAGAAAGGAAAGGAAACAATGCCACGCCGGTTGGGTTTCCTTCCCCAACCCGCACCCACTCACTGCTCACCCTACCTCCCACACCCTCACCCCATACTTACCTCCCAGCACGATGATCTTTGGTGGACCAGGAACACATCTACATTCTTCAAAGCCGGCCACGAACTGAATAAATGCTGGTAAACAGTATAATGGCATAAATAGGGTTCTTTCAACTTTGGTTCATATCTTGGGCATTTTGGGAATTTTGGTACCAAATTTTCAAAATGGGGTTATTGGGACCCCCTCCCCATGAGCAGTTACTGTCATGGCATTAATCAGTCCCAAAAGGTGATATGGTGGTCACTGCGGAATCCTTTTCAGGACTGATTAACGAAACAACAGTGCGACTGTTCATTAAGATGGGGTCTCTAAAGCCTATATTGCAAATTTGGTGAAAAATCCCAAAAATTGCTGTTTCTGACGTGCCTTCACAGTTTCCATGCACACTCGTAACTTCGTGAATTTGTAATATTTTCACTCCAGATTTTCAACATTGCCATTTTTCCACACCTCAGGCCTTATGAACAGTACAACTATCATTTTTTACATCATGGATGAAATTTGTTTTTGCACTTCCCACGGGGAATTGCGCGGTCGCTGTGGGAAATCAGTGTTAGGGCACATTAAGAAAATCACAGTGACACTGTTCATGAGCAAATGTCCTAAAATGCCTATGTTGAAAATTTGGTGACGAAAGTCCATAAAATGACTGTGTTATGAGTGTGCTTTGCACAGTTTCCACACACCCATGTAACTTCACAAATTTGTAATATTTTTAATCCACATTTTCAACATTGGCATTTTTTCATATCTCCTTATGAACAGTACAGCTGTCATTTTTCACATCCTGGCCGAAATGTGTTATTGCACTTCTGCCACACAATAGCGCAGTTGCTGTGGGAAGTCAGTGTTCAGGACAGATAAAAAAAATTACAGTGACACTGTTCATGAGCAGAGGTGCTAAAATGCCTATGTTGAAAATTTAGTGACAAACGTCCATAAAATAACTGTTACAAGTGTACATTGCGCAATTTCCACGCACCCTCATAATTTCATACATTTGTAAAAATTTTCATTCCAGATTTTCAACATTGTCAATTTTGCACACCTCCTCATGTCATGAACAGTACAGCTGTCATTTTTCACATCCTGCCCGAAATGTGTTTTCGTACACCTGGCACACAATGGCGCAGTTGCTGTGGGAAATCAATGTTCGGGACTGATTAAGAAAATCATAATGACAATGATCATGAACAGAGGTCACAAAATGCCTATGTTGAAAATTTGGTGAAATTATTCCACTAAATGACTGTGTTACATGCATGCATTGCACAGTTTCCATGTATGCTCAGAACTGTAAGCATTTTTAAGATTTCCACTACAGATTTTCAACATTGCCATCCCTTCACACCTCTCTATGGATGGTACAGGTGTCATTCTTCACATCCTGCCCGATCTGTGTTTTCATACATCTGGCGCAGAATAACATGGTCACTGTGGGAACTCAAAGTTCAGGACACATTAACAAAATCACACTGCCACTCTTTATGAGAAGAGGCCCCAAATGCTTTTATGAGGTGGGGTCACAAAAAGACCATATTGAAAATTTGTAGTGCAAATACCATCAAACACCAGGGACATTAGGGTTTCTAACCATAATGTCTCACTCTGTATAGATTGACAGGCATCAGGGGTGTGCTTTTGGATTGCTGACTTTAATGCCCATGTCAACCCAACCAACCCCCCAGTCAGTGTCAGGCACCAAGGTGTGCCTTGGACTCTTCTGCCCCAGAGTTCACCCCATTCTCCTATACTGCATCCATTTCAGCGTATGTCCTTATGGAATGGGTGACTGTAAAACCGAACACCCCAAGGCACACCTCAACATGTGTCAGTCTGCAGGATAGGGTGACGTGCATGGCATGAACATCATGGGCGATGACCCAAACGTATACCCCAATGCGTGTCCATCTCTGCAGGATGGAGCTGTGGTTGGCATGAAGTTCAATAGTGCACTGCCATTCCTATGCTGCATCTGTCTAACTCCTGCATTTCCAATGTTAATATCAGCAAGCAAACATCTGACATTGACAAATGCTTGTTCTAGCCTGTGTTTTCACCTAAGCTTGATCAGGTTAGCTGCCTGTAGAGCTCCCCCCCACACACAATTCGGTCTTGCTTTCTGTCCACTTTGTTTTCTATTTTCCCTTTCCACATCCTTCCAGGGGTACAAGAAAGAAAATGTATAAAGTGCCAGTGCCAAAACAAGGTAAATATTGTATAAAGAGTTATGTCTCCAGTTAAAATGAGACAAGCTAAAATTTCAGCCAATAGGAAATTGCCATGTAGCAAAGCTGCTGCAGAAGCTGTTGCTGTTTAAAGTTACCAAAAAAAGTAAAAATTGATAAAATGCACAGAATGCAAGCCTTGCTAAACTAGTACTGGTATTAGTTTAACATAAACTTTTCTGAAGCTGTTTTAATGCTGTGTAGCTTTATATTAATTCATATTTATGCTTAGGAAGAAAGCTTCCATTTTTGTCCCATTTTTCATTATAAATGAAGTGCCTCCCTCTAAAAGTATTACAAGCCTGAAACCTTTTTCTTTTCTTTTCACTGTGACTGCATACAATCATTCAAAGCCTGAATGTTAGACATTCTGAATTAAAATACACAACTCATTTTATTTTTTTCACGTTAAAACTTGAAAAAATACCTTCTATTAAAAAGGGACACTACTAAAGAGTACAGGAATACATTTCATGCAATTTATTTTACTCGATTAGCTGGTTTGCTCTTTTTGTGGCTTTATAACTATTTAGAAAAGTTTCTGTTGTTCTGTGAGGCCTCTTTAGGAGACAACCAGCCCCAACTACAGTATTATTATGGGATATGCTAGTTGTGACATCATCACATGGGAGGGATCTAGCCCGTGCTATAATTCTATATTTTTATTTTCCTATAGAAACACATTTATTAATATTTGAAGGTGCAGGATGCATTGTTTTCTTTTTCTGTTTATATTTAATTGTTAAATAAAATATATATTGCTGTTATAAAGAAATTAAGGGGACAGATCACATGATCTCCTAGGGGAGGGTTTGTAAACCATGAAACTGTGATGTCATTCAGATCTGTGGTTCAGTTGTGACTGACCTGAAAATGAGGAGGACATGCTGCCTTCATGTTCTGAACTGTTTTCTATTTTTTTCTTATTTTGTTTTTGTTTTCTGTAAATATTGTAAATAAAACCACACTGCTGGTGTGTTGTACTGTATCACTTTGTGCAAGTGTCTGTCACCCACTACCTCCTACACATGGTGTTAAGGCGGGTTACTGAGGCATCTAGACTGGGCAGTGAGATGCTATAAGTGGATGTCAGCCTTGATGTCCAGATAGACCAATGCAACAAGTTCCTCAAGAAGACATTCCAGCTACCCAGGTTCAAGGAATTCTAACAAGAGCTATGATACAGAAGCATGGCGACGCACTCCTTCCAGGGTTGGATCCAAGTGCTCAGAGGAAGATAAAGTGTGATTCCTGTTTTGATACAAGTATACAGAGACTTAGTCAGGAGTTTTTGATAAAAATACTGACCTGTACCCATGTCAATGGCTTGAGGCAGTACAATGCCACCAAGAGGCAGAACACCGAGGCCAGGAGCTGATGGAGAGGTCCCAGTCGGGAGGATCAGAGGAAGAACCAGAGGAGGACAGTTCCCAGGCACAGCTGTATGAAGAGTCCATGGCAGAGCAGGACATTCCAGTGTTGCCCAAGTTCTCAGATTGCTACCTGCTGGAGGATGGAGATGTCAGCATGGATGTGAACAAGACTCCAGGTGAGTCTATGACTAGAGATACTGTCTTGGGGGTAAGGACTCCAATCAAGAAGGAAGAGGCCTATATAGAGGGTGAAGGCACTTTTGGCTGTTGTATGCCATCTGTATCTAGTCAGAGTAATGTTATGCAAGATAGTATTGACTGGGGTAGGCTTCAAGCTGGGGATGCTGCTATTGGGAAATTGATACAATATGCAAAAGTTCAAGAAGGTGTACAAGTTGATGGTGGGGTGGGCATGTATGAAGTGAAAAGGGGTGTCCTTTACCATTTGAGGCCCAGTCCCTGTACCCTAAGAGTAGATGCCCAGGTAGTAGTACCAGAGACCTACCGGCAGCAGGTGATGGAGGTTGCGCACTCCAGTCCCTGTGGGCATCTTAGCCACAGCAAGATGCTGGCTCAGTTAACACCATATTACTACTGGCCGAGTATGTATAGACAGGTGGTGGCCCATAGTAAAACCCATCTGGTGTGCAAAGGGGTTAAGGTTGCTGATGGGAACTGAAGGAATCTATACAGCAGGAGTGTTGGTACATTAGGAGTAGCAAAAGGTATCAAAAGGAAGTGGCCACAGAAGTAAAAACATTGCAGCCTTGGAAGAAGGAAAACCTTCAACCCAGGTTGCATGACTCAAGATAGTAACTGCTATTATTAATGTACTTAAATCTCAGTGACCCTTGAGGTTGATTTAAGAAGATGTTTGTTAAGAAAATAAGGAGTTAAAAGGAATGTGTTTTAACGTTGGAATGTTTTGAACTATGCAACCTATGTTGAAGGGTGCTTTTGTTTAGATGTTTTTAAACCTGAGGGCATGTTGAGTATGTACTGTACAGATTGGTATGGTACGTTATATCATAACTAGATAGAAATGAATTATTTCTAGGCTATTAAGGCAGCCCTGGGGTGGAGCTTCTAGTGAGGGTGGGTGGAAGCTCCATTCCTCCAGCTGAGTGGTAGGAAACTAGTTTAGGAAAACTAGTTCGGTCTAACTATTTCCCCTCTTAATCAGGGGTATGTGTGATAGGGTAGGACCCTACTTGGAAGGACTCTGCACTATCACCTTTTTTTCAAAAAGTCTGTTGCAACAGCACTGAAAATCCTTTACTGTTCTTTTTCTATCCTGTATTTTCACCTTAGCTTGGGCAGGTTGACCACCTATAGAGCCCCCTTCCCCATTCTCTCTTCCTATCTGTACACATTTTCCTTTTTTGCTATTTTCCCTTTCCACGTTCTTTCAGGGGTAAAAGAAAGAAAATGTATAAAGTTCCAGTGCCAAAACAAAGTAAGTGTTGTATAAGGAGTTATGTTTCCAGTTAAAATGAGACTAGCTAAAATTTCAGCCAATAGGAAACTGCAATGTAGCAAAGCTGCTGCAGAAGCTGTTGCTGTTTAAAGTTACCAAAAAGAGTTACAAATTGATACTATGTACAGAATGCAAGCCTTGCTATGCTAGTATTAGTATTAGTTTAACACAAACATTGCTGAAGCTGTTTTAATGGCTGCATAGCTTTATATTAATCCATCTCTATGCTTAGGAAAAAAAGTCCAGTTTCTGTCCCATTTTTCATATAAACGAAGTGCCTCCCTCTAAAAATATTACAGGCCTGAAACCTTTTTCTTTTCTTTTTACTATGACTGCATACAATCATTCAAAGCCTGAATGTTAGACATTCTGAATTAAAACACACAATTCATTTTATTTTCTTCATGTTAAAACCTGAAAAAATGCCTTCTATTAAAAAGGGACACTACTAAAGAGTACAGGAATACATTTCATGCAATTTATTTTACTTGATGAGCTGGTTTGCTCTTTTTGTGGCTTTATAACTATTTAGAAAAGTTTCCATTATTCTGTGAGGTGACACCGCTTTAGGAGCCAGCCAGCCCCAACTACAGTATTATTATGGGATATGCTAGATGTAACATCATCGCATGGGAGGGGTCTAGCATGTGCTACAATTCTGTATTTTTAGTTTCCTACAGAAACAAATGTTTTAATATTTGAAGGTGCAGGGTGCATTGTTTTCTTTTTCTGTTTATATTTCATTGTTAAATAAAATATGTATTGCTGTTATAAAGAAATGTATGGAGACAGATCACATGATCTCCTAGGGGAGGGTTTATAAACCATGAAATTATGATGACATTCAGATCTGTGGTTCAGTTGTGACTGACCTGAAAAGGAGGAGGACGTGCTGCCTTCATGTCCTGAATTGTTTTCTATTTTTCTGTTCATTTTTTTTTGTTTCCTGTAAATATTGTAAATAAAACCACACCAATGGTGTGTTGTACCGTATTACTTGGTATAAGTGTGTATCTGTCACCCAGTACCTCCTACAGAGACTTCCAGTGTTTCAGCACAATTTACAAATGTGACCGCACTTTGGTATTGGCTCACAGTAAATACATTCGATCCACCTGGGTTTCCCACCTGACTAAAATTAGAAAAACTTATGCTTTTTATTATCCTACATTTACATAATATGTATAGCCTCAAGTAAAGGAGGGAGAGGGGGGACATGATAGAAACTTTCAAGTACCTCAATGGAATCAACAAAGTCCAAGAGGGTAGCATCTTTCAAAAAAAGAGGTGTGCATGAACAAGGGGGCACAATTTGAAGATGGGGGGGCGGCTCAGAGGTAATGTAAGGAAGTATTTTTTCACAGAGAGAGTTGTGGATGCATGGAACAGTCTTCTAGAGGAGGTTGTGGAGTCAAAAACAGTGGTTGAATTCAAGCATGCATGGGACAGTCATAAGGCAATTCTAGGGGTTGGGGGTAGAAAGAAGTAGGCTGCAGGTTAACTAGGATCTGCAGCTTATACATTAGGTAGGGAAATGGGCAGACTGGGTGGGCCAAACAGTCCTTATCTGCCATCAAATTCTATGTTTCTATGTTTCTATTTCTGCTGCCTTTAATATGCCCTAAGGTAACTGCTACAGGCACTGAAACCACATTTCTGAGTGCAGCCCAAAAATGTAAGTAAAGGGCGGACTGCGTCCCTTTAATTAGTTGTTCAGTTTAGCAGCATGCTGCTTCCTAGTTTTCAGTTCTCATATGCTCCTGTTTTTCCCTAGGAGTTTCACTTGTTGTTCTCTACTACAGTACCTTATCCTACTTGGCATGCAGTGCGTCAGCAACTAACACAGACCTCCCTTATAGAATGGGCTGGCATGCCTTCACCATTCAGTCCAAGCAAGTATCATTCAGTCTCATATGAAGTCCTAGTTACAAATATACAAAATTTGTCAGCAGATGAAGGCCTAGTCGTCTTTCAAGTCTGCTCGAATGTGCAGCTAGCACCCCTTATTCTGTAGCTGCCCTTCCCTACCACCCTTCCCCTCCCTTGACCTTCCCCCTTGCCCTGTCTCAGCCCCTTTTGAAGCAGTCCACTGTTCTACTGGATACCACTTCTGCTGGTAACACATTCCACCCAACTACCACCCTCTCAATAAAAAAGTGTCTCCTCATCTCTCTCCTGAACCTTCCTCCCTCCAGTCTCATATCATGGCCTTGGTGTCCCTACCCTCTCTCACTTTGAACAGTCCCTCTGTACCTGTCTTGTTTATTCCTTTCATGTACTTGAAGGTTTCAATCATATCCCCCATCCCTCCTCTCCTCAAGTGAGTACATGTTCAATTCCCTCAGCCTCCTCTCATATGGTAAGTCCCCCAGCCCCTTGATCATCTTTGTTGCCCTGTGCTGCACCCCCTCCAGTAACTTAATGTCCCTCTTCAGATACAGGTGCCAGTACTGCATGCAGTACTCCAGGTGCAGTCTAACTAATGATCTATACAGTGGCAGAATCGCCTACCCCCTCCTTGAGGATATACCCCTTGCAATGCAACCCAGTATTTTGTTGGCCTTTGAAGCTGCCTTCCTGCATTGTGCTGAGTTGTTCATGGACCCCGTAATGAGCACCCCCAGATCCTTCTCCTCCTCCGTCTCGTCTAGCTGCACTCCCCCCAGCTGGTAACTCCTCCTTGGGTTTTTCACCCCAAAATGCAGCACCCTGCACTTTTTGCCATTGAACCCCAGTTGCCAGGTGTCTGACCAGGTTTCCAGCTTTTCCAGATCATCCTGCAACCCTTGCCACCCCCTAGGTCATCCACCACTGCTCCCATCTTTGTGTCTGCAATGAATATCCCAAACAACGCTGGTTCCATCACTGAGCCCTGTGGAACACCACTCATCACTACCCTTGGGGATGAGCACTTCCCACCCACCACCACCCTCTGTTGCCTTCCCTGAAGCCAGTTCCCTAGCCATCTCACCAGCTTCGCACCCACCCCTGTGCCTTCTAACTTACTTCCCAGCCTCCCATATGGCACTGAGTTAAATATCTTACTGAAGTGCAAGTACAGGACATCCACTGCATCAACCTTATCCAGTTGCCTAGTTACCCAGTCATAGAACTCCACTAGGTTGGTTAGGCAGGATCTGCCACTTACGAAGCTATGCTGTCCTGTAGTACTTTGGCCTCCTGGAAGGCCACCAGCCTCTCCTTCAGGATAGTCTCCATCAGCTTATCCACGATGGATCTGAGGCTCACCAGTCTGTAGCTCCTTGGTTCATCCTTGGGGCTGCTCTTGTGGAGGGGAACCAGATGAGCCATCCTCCAATCCTGAGGCACACACAGTTGTCATTTGAAATCTCATTTAGTTGTTCAGTCTTACTACATTTTGTTTCTACCTTGTGCTCATGGCTGTCAAGCTTCACCATCAGCCTCCCACTGCTCTTATACTGGGATGCGTGCCAGCCACAACCATAGCATAGCTTCCGGGGCTCTTTGCCCTTTATGCTTTATGCCAATGGACTCGCTTTGCTCCCTTGAAGTCTGCAGCTTCAGTGCTGGTCACTTGAGTCAGGCGGGATCCTTCTCTTTGTACCCTTTGGGTGAGAATGTCCTATGCTCTGAGGGAAGCTTTGACCATGCAAATCGACTCAGCAGCACCTCTTGATGTAACTTTTAAGACTTCATCTGCTGAAGAGTGGGGCCTCTATGTCCACAGATGGAGAGGCTACTTTAACTGTGCAGACTACATTGGCAGCACCTTCAAAAGCTATTCCCTCTTATGGCACCCTTAGGTTCACCTTTTTTCCACCTATTTCCCTTCCTCTGCCCCTCTAGAGCCCAACTCCTATGCTTTCAAGTGTTCAGCTTCCTCTCTAACCTTCCCCTCAGTGGGTGTCAGGTGAGTGCCTTTCAGCAGTTGTTGCTCTCCTCCTCCTGCCTTGGGGATGAGTCTTCTTTGATGGAACCTTCTTTAGCTGCAGAGATCAGCTTGCGGCACCCATATGGTGTTTCTATCAGAGAGATAGAATGAGAACCCTTCCTCTGAAATTTTCCCCTTCAGTTGGGTCTTTAAATTGCAGTAGTTGAGTCATCATTAATGTTATCCCAAGACTGGAGAGAAGGCAACCAAGCCCTTGGATCCCCAAGGTTTCCATCTTATAGGGTTGTTTTCCCTCTCCTCCATGTTGAAGGTCATAAAAGTTAGGCAGTGTCCACAGGAGGTGGTCCATAATGTATTACATTTATAAAAGTATAGCATTTACCCTAGTAGGTTTCCGGGTTGGATGGCAGCCCTCTTTCTATCCTGCCATTGCCTCTCCTTACAGAAGCCATGCTTCTGTCTAATATTAGTTACCAATTACTGTCACTCATTGCTTAATTCAGTCTCTGTTTTCAGTCATCACTAGCTGCTGTCAATCTGTCCTCACTCAGGCTCTGTGTTCACCATCTAATGTACAGTACTTTTGGGATCCTTCTTAATGTACCTTTAGCCTAAAGGAATTATGTTCCCATGGCACCTCTAGGAGTGGAACACTCCTCAAGAG
This sequence comes from Neoceratodus forsteri, assembly GCA_016271365.2. Classification (NCBI taxonomy): domain Eukaryota; kingdom Metazoa; phylum Chordata; order Ceratodontiformes; family Ceratodontidae; genus Neoceratodus; species Neoceratodus forsteri. The sequence goes on from CM028129.1 coordinate 880,601,088, forward strand.
GATTTCTTGGCTTTCTAGATACCCCAATAGGGTGGTAGTTCCCCATGGGACAGAGGGTACAAACAGCCAAAGTATCCACATTGCACAAGTTTAACTCCTCAGTAAGTTGCGTACACCCCTAGAATTCAAAGGCTATGCCTGCAATTCAATGGGTGGGAGCAACCAGCCACACTCCTGTCTGAGCTATTTAAGCCAGCTTCTTTCAAACTCACAGAGAAGCACTATTGCTTTGCCCCACCATCCTCTCCTCTTCCTCCAGTGTTGTACCTCTTTCTTTGGAGTTCCTTCCTATGATATCTTTAGCCTAAAGTAATTATGTTCCATGGCACCTCTGGGTTGGAACCCTCCTCAGAGGGTTCCTTTGCCTTCTTAGTACCCCAGCTAGGTCATAGTTTTCCATGGGACAGACAGCGTGAATGGCCAAAGTATCCACATATGATAGTCAACAGCACATTCATTCAAATACCTTCAGACTATCAACAGTGTTCCACAAGCATAACTCCACACTAAGTTGTGTACGCCCACTTAACCAATGTCATTGATGAACACGTTGAAAAGGACAGGACCCAGGACAGATCCCTGTAGAACTCTGCTCATGGCCTCCCTCTCTTCTTATTTAACCCGGTTGATCACTGCCTTCTGTTGCCTCCACTTTAGCAAGTTTCTTACCCAGTTTACTGAGACCTTAGCCACACCCAGTTCCTCCAACTGCTTCAGCAAGTGTCTGTGGGGTACTGAATTGAAAGCCTTGCTGAAGTAGAAGTAGAGCAAATCCACAGCATGGCCTCAGAACAATTCTATCACACCCAGTCAAACAAAACTATTAGGTTAGTCTGAAAACAGCCAAGAATCCATGCTGCTTGCTATCCTGGAGACGGTTGTCCTCCAAGTAGTCTAAAATGTACCCTTTGACCAGTGATTCCAACAGTTTTCCTACAATAGAGGTAAGACTGACAGGTCTGCAGTTTTCTGCTTGTTCCTTGCCCCCCCTCCATGGAGTGGAACTACATATGCCACCCTCCATTCCTTCTGAACAACCTCTGTCTTTAGAGATCTTCTAAATAGACATAACAGGGGATCAGCCAATTCCACTGCCAATTCCGTGAGTATCTTTGGATGTAATCCATCTGGTCTTGAGGACTTATCAGTCTTTAGGGCTTCCAGTCCTTTCACGACCCCTTTGCTGGTAAATGTTGGCTGCTTCATTTCAGGGACCCCCTTATTGGCTGTATTGATGCCATTCTTTGGCAAGGACCCACTGTCTTCCCTAGTGAACACTGAGTGAAAGTAATCATTGAGGATGGTGGTCTTTTGGCCATCTCCCTCATCCACCCTATCCCTCTCTGTTAGTCTGACAATTCCTCCTCCTTTCTTCCTTTTTTCACAAATATACCTGAAGAACTGTTTTTCTCTGCTCTTGGCCCCCTCTGCAATATGCAACTCTGTGTCTGCTTTTGCTTTCCTGATCACCCTCTTTGCCCACCTACTTGTCAGGAAATATTCTCCCCATTCTTCCTTACCCCTCCTTTTCTTTAAATTTGTAGAATGCCTTTTTCTTGGCCCTCACCTCTTCCCTGACCCTTGTCAAGAACCATTGTGGTCTCTTGAACTTGTTCTTTTTGGTTAACATTCTCATGCATATCTTAGATGCCCTGATAAGGGCTCCCTTAATTTCTCCTATGTCTCTTCCACTCCATATACAGTATATTGTCCACCCCTTCTAACTTATTCCTGACCACAGGACCATAGGAATCAGTAAGACTGGTGAGACCATGGCCTTAACTGCTTTTTGTCCCCTAGTCCCCCCCCAAAAAATAGATTGCAAACTGCAGAGTGATTCCTAGCGACTGCACACTCAGCAAGTAATGAGTTAAAACTTCTGTCACACTGTCGCCGTCTGCTGTACAGAGCCATGGGGCAGGATGGCAGCAGAGAGCAGCTCAGCACTTCTTACTTGGTTTTGTCCATGGGACATCGAGTCTCCCGTGATGCAGCAAACTGCAAACAAGCAAGAAAGGACAGGCTGCTGCGGTTCTTCATGGAGGACGGAGGTTGTTCAGCAGATTGGAGCACATGACATTGGACCTGATTGGTAATTCATGTCTTTGTCTGTGCTCTGTCTGCTAGAACTTATTTGGTTGTGTGGCAGGTGGCAGACTGATCAATGTGGGCAGCCACAGCATGAGTAGATGCAGCTCTGGGACTGAGTTGCCATTTCCTTGTGTTGCACATCGTGGCCATTTTGGGCTGGTTGATTTCTGATTCTGTCAGTTGATAGAAACTGACTGACACTCTCCCATGTGTGTGGTGTGTGTGTGTGTGATTGATCAAAACTAAAAAACAGTTTTGGGCAGGTACTTATTACACACCTGACCAGACATTTGGGAAGGGGGCTGGGATGCTAGGGGCAAGAACAGAAAGGACAGGAGAGGACATGGAGGAATTTCCTTTATGAGAAAGAAAGGTAGCAGCGGTGGTAGGTGACTGAAACCATCTCAGGGAAGGGAGATCGCACAGTTAGCCTCAGTGGCAGGTTGGCAGCCTCAGACAAACTCAGTACTGACTGAGTAAGTTTTGGAGGGAGCCAGAAGAGCAGCCAGAAAAGGACGGGAGCAAAGGGAGAAAAGAAAACACTGGTGGTGGTAGAGGGGTACTGAAGTGAAAACAAAGAAAGATCTCAGGCCAAAGGAGAGGGGATGAACTGTTAGCTTGACTCAGAGGTGGTGCTGAGAGAGAACATATGGAAGGAACAAAGTGGAGGAAGCCCAGAAAACACTGACTAGAATGCAGCAGCTGGTGAGGTACTGCCAAACCAACCCCTCCCTACTCTAGAGTCCCTATATCTAAAATAAAAAAAGGAGATGTGCTTGGGTCAGTGGTGGTGCTGAGGAGAGAACAGAAGGAGCAAGGTGGGGAAGGGAGACACTGGAAGGCAGCTGGTCTGGCTGGCCTTAGGGCCTGCAGCTGCAACTGGGGGGAAATTGGCTGACCAACAATGCCATCATCCACCCACCCACCCCATGATAAGCAGCATTATTACAATGTCCTGTGTGAAATATTTTTATATAAAGGCTGGAGGTGGGAAGGGGATGGAGCTAGGCCCCTAGAAGCTCTGGGGGTCTAGTTGCTGTGTGGTGGTTTTTTTGGCTTTTATTGAAATATTAAATACACTTTTGTTACATCTTTCCTACCCTTGACTCGTGGGAAAACATTATTCTTTCCCCTGCAGTCAGGGGTGTGGGGCAATCTGGCCGCCAGTCTCCACATCCCTGGGGAACAAGTAATTTTTTCCCAGGAGTCAGAGGTGGGAAAGACATGGCAAAAGGGTGTTTAATCTTCAATAAAAGCCCCAAAACTCATTACAGAGTGTCTAGACCCCCACAGCTTCTGGGGGTCTAGTGACCCCCAGATCCCCAGCCATTATACAAAAATGTTTCACAAAACATTGTAACAATGCTCATCTTGTGGAGGGTGGCTGGTTGATGGGATTGTTGTGCAGTCAGTTGGCCCTCTTTAGTTGCAGCTGCAGGCTCCAAGGCCAGCCAGGATGCCCCACACCGCTAACTCCAGGGGAATTGTTTTTTCCTCACAGGAATCAGGGGTATGAATATCACAAAAAAGTGTTTTTTATCTTCAATAAAAGCCCCAAAACCCACCACAGAGAGTCTAGACCCTCAGAGCTTCTGGGGGCCTTGTGGCACCCATACCAGCACTTAATGTCTTGGATATTGACATTATGGCCTTACCGCTTTCAAAATGCTTCCTACAGGCATGCCTGACCAGCTCATTCAGCCTATTGAAGTCTGCTCTTCTAAAACCAAGGACTTCAGCTCTTGATTGTGGTTTACCAGACCTGAGAGCCAGTTTGAACCAAAAGGAGTTATGATCCCTGTTCCCTATTGGCTCCCTTACTCCTGCAGCTCCTGCTGAGCACCACTTCTGAATTGCAGTCTGCCTGGTGGGCTTCTTAACTAACTATACCAGCAGATCATCCATGAATGCATCCAGCAAGACCTGTCTTCTGGTGCTCCTAGCCAGTGGAACATCCCATTTGATGTTCGGCAGGTTCAGATCACCCACCACCACTACTTTCCCCTTGGATATTCCTCATTCTAGTTATTTCCTGATCTCTCTGTCCCTTTTCCTCCCCTTGGCCTGGTGGTCTATAGATCACCCCTAAGTGCAGGTTCTTGCCTGAGGCTGCCATGAGTTGCACCCACAGTGATTCAGTCTCCCTATTACTACCCTACTATCTAGTAGGTTAATTGACTTGCTGACTCAGAAAAGCCCCATGTAGACAGTTAAGGATGGTCCTACACATTGCTTATGCTGAAGTTGGAAGACTCCACTCCTTGTCTGGCAGGTTAAAGTCACCAACTAGCAGTACCTCCCCCTTACTTGCCATACTGAAGATGTCTTCCCCAAGTGCCTTATCCAGCTCCAGTCCCTGTGCTTGAGGTCTGTGCCACCTGTGACAACAGTAACCTGAGTCTGAGAACAAGCTTGGGATGCTGGAGTGCCACTGGGGGGGAGAGGTCTGAGTGCTCCATAGGAAATGTACTTCCTCAGATGGCAGGATGAGTGTGCCCAGTAGGAGTAGAGCCAGTCAGAGATGGCAGTAGGAGAGAAGAGAAGACACAGCAGTTTCACAGAATGCATGCACATTGCATACCACATGCTATAGATTTATTGCCTGGCATGTCTTAAAGGAAGCGAGAAAAATTGAATCATCCATAGATTCAGCAGTATAATGCTGACATGTTCAGGCTTTGCACTACCTGTCCACTCCCTAATTTTTAGAAGCATCTGGAAATCAAATTTATCGAGACTGGAGGGGGAGTGGTAACCCCCAAAGGCCCTGCCATGGGAGTGCTCCATGCAGGGCAAGTAAGAGTGCTCCCTGGGGTTCAGTTTGGCATTATAGGTGAATACAAGACTGGATGATAGGAGCTGAGAGTAGGAGGGGAGACACAATAAATAAATAAAAAATCAGCACTGGCATTCCCCTAATTTTAGCACCCTCTATCAAATAACTGGTGTGTGAGTAAATTTCAGTTCATTGAAAGGCAGGGCTGAAATTTGGGTAAAACCAACAATGCTTTGAGCAATCATTTAGACATTGAGGAATACCACGCCATACAGTTTCAAAGATTATGGGGACTGTTTACCTAAATGTTGCATTTTGCTATTTTTGTGGCATGGTGATTCAACTCAACTGTTATCAACACATAGTTTTTTGTAATTAATACATGTACATGTATGTTTATGAATCTATGAGTTAATACTTATGCACTATATGTAGTATGTCTTTTGGAGGTGTTGTATTTACCTTCAACTCACTTGAGTTTTCAGTTGCAGCTATGTGAAATAAATGCATAATAAACTAAAAAAATAAAAATTTTAATTCAAAACCATGTGTACAATTGTAAATACTGTATTTAACGACATGTCAATTCCATGTGATTTGAGAAAAGTTAAAACAGCAAGAGCAATTTGAGCTATGGCATTTCGGTGACTGCAAGTACAGTGTCCATACATATGGGCAAGTGCTGTAACGGCGACAACGTGACCAATGCTTTTCTGTGGGGGGCTTCATCCCCACACACCCCCCTTTGCAGGGGCCTTTGCCCCCCACACCCTTCTTGCTATGATAAGCAACTCTGAGGTCATAGCACCTCGGGGGGGATGCATTTGTCGCCGTTTCGGCGATTGCCCATATGTACAGGTGTCATACTTGCAGTCAACGAAATGCTGTCACTCAAATTGTTCTCGCCCTTTTAACTTCTCTCAAATTATGTGCCACCATCAAAAAGAACATACTGTAAGCAAGGAAAACATTTAAACTTTAATGGAATGGAATGGATCATAGAAATACTGTAAACAGAAAATCTTTTACAGTACAAAATGGTGTTGTCAGATTTTTTTGTGAGTTAAATTGCACTGATGCTTTGACAGTATGAGCACGATGACATTTACTGAACTGAGAATGAACATTAGATTACACTTGCAGTTAATATGTTAGATTTCCTTGGCTTTGCTAATTTCCCAATTGAAGGCACTATGTGTTAATAATCACCAGATTATCAACCATTATTGCTTAGGTGCCTCGTTCTCAGTTGCTTGGAGTGGTGACACAAATTGGGGGAAAATTAGTCTCTCACTCTTGTTGCCTCCTGCTAGCTCTGTAAATATATTGAGGCACTTGATAAAGGGAGAAAGGTCTCCCCTGTGACAAAACCTATATGCAGATTGCATATCCAGATGTTATAGGGTTCAAAGTAGTTTGTACCTGCTAACCTGCTGTATAGCATCTGTGCCATGTTACAAGCTGGTCTGACAGCTCAGTGAACAAGCATTCTGCTTGGAGGTCTGTCCCCTTCATAACCCCTCCCTGTTCCATCATTAAGGCTCAGGCATGTCAACGCTTTCCTCCCATGGCACAATGGTCAGTATCTAGGTGGTCCAATGGTGCCCCACTGCCTAGCTCTAGTTAGTACCCTCACCCGTCATTTATTTAGCATGAGCAGACTTGATGAACCACAGGTGTTTTCTGCCTGTATAATTCTATGTTTGTGCACTCTTTGGACCCCTTGTAGTTATCCAGTGTGTCCAGTCACAGCACTGTGGACCTCTCATTTACTGCCCACCTATTGCAAGAATGTGGGCTTGAGGGATTGCAGGATGCTGAAACCATGCTTATGATGGTCACTGTGCTTTTCTGGAATGGCCCTATGCAGCATTTGCAAGGCTGCCCATGCTCACTTTTCTGCACTATCATAATGCAATTACAGCTGCACAGGAATCAATTGTAAGCAACCCCTTTGAGCATAATGATAGGGTTGCAAAGTTGCCAGAGGCACTAAATGAGCACTATGACCATGAACAGTATCACCACAATTATTGTGACCATAAATAGGGCCTTAAAGGGGAACAGTTAGCACCAAGTGCCTCACACTCGAGTGTGGGATTGGCCCCAGTATGCACTTTGTGTGCAGAAACATTTTGCTCCAGTTACTGTTTGTTGTAGTATAGTGGATTGTATCATACTAATTTTGCTTACTTCCAGGCTGACATCTTCTTTAACTACAAATCCCAGAATCACCTGCAGCTGACAGCAGAGCAGGGCTGCAGCAGTGGGAGATTCAGTAGCCTGCAGTGCATGTTAATGTTTATGTAAGCTCTCAGCTTTTGTTTGCTTTCTTGCCATCCTCCCAGGGCTAAGAACAATCACAGAGCACTGTACTTAGCACCTTGAGAAAAGCAGAAGCAGAAAACATCTACTGGAGTTCATAAAAGCTCTAACGTACATTGCAGGCTACTGAATCCTCCACTGTTGCAGTCCTGCTCTGATGTCAGCTGCAGGGGATTCTGGGGATTGTTTTTTATTTATTTATTGAATTTTGTTGACCCGGTAGGCCCACTGGACCTAGAAGTCCCTTTTTCAGGGGTGACCGGGGGGAGGGGGGATACAGATGGTAAGCAACTAAAATTGAACCGAATTAAGTTGTTGGTGGTATTTTTAGTGAATGGGGGAAATTTGGCCAGGACACCGGGGAAATCCCCTACTCTTTTCGATAAGTGCCATGGGATCTTTAACATCCACCTGAACTACCACCAAACCAAGAAGAAGATGTTACCATAGAAGTAAGCAAAATTAGTTTGATACAATTTATCATACCATCAAAGCCACTTAGTGGATGCTCTTTTGTCCCGGTTAAGTAGCCATCCCAATAAAAATAAGTTAATGTTTTATAAACTTTCCCCCAGTCCTATCTCACTTCAATGTACTGTACTACCACCCAATAACTTGATGAATGTGGAGTTCAGTATTGATTACGATTCTGGAAAAGGAGAAGAGTTATTTCAAGTTGTTTTTAAAAGCTAATTAAGTTTAAAAGTTAAGTACTGTGCTATAGTACTGAGTTTGCATCATCAGACACCGATACACTTGTCTTTTTACCTCCATCAGCAGAACTGCCTCCACTGGCATTTTGGAACTTTGTTCAGAACAAAAACGCCAGTAATGTACATTAAGTACACTAAGTGAAGGTGGGGGCAATTCAGGCAGCAAATTGGCCAAATTACTGCTGCATCTCAGCTGGAAAAGATGTGGATGGGAGCTGAGTGTGGTATGAGAGATAAAGAGATAATGAGAGCCATATACAGTGCAGATCATCAGGCAAGCAATGATATATGAGCAGCAGTGACAGAATCTCCTTCACTGACATATGCACCTGTACAAAGTGAAGAGAAACTGCTGCATTTTAACTGTACAAGGCGTTGTGGGAATCTAGGGAGCTGGGAGATCAAGAGACGGTGAGATGGTTGACAGTGCAGAGCTCATTAGGGAAGAAATTCACAAGTATTTAAGTGTGAAAAAAGGATTAGCAAGAAATTAGAGGGGGACATGCCTGGAAAAATTGAGACTCAGTCATACCATTTAAGCAGCAGGGAGCTGCAGGGATGTCCCTTTTAAGCAGTTCTAGCTCCCACAGACCAACATAGACACTTAAACGGTCCCCTGCAGAATGTCCCAATAAAGCAGATGTCTCGATTAACCACATCCCAATTAAGTGGCTTGTACTGTACTACAGTAAGCAATAAGTAAAAAAAACGTTTCTGCTCACAAAGTATACATTGGCACCAGCCTCACATTTGGGTGTGGGACCAGCACTGTGCATAGAGTCTTAAAAGGTGAGAGTAGAAAACCCAAGTGACAATTCATCAAAGAGAATAGGATGTGGGATAAAATCCGATTGATAGGCAATCCAGTTTATCCTTTGCCTTTATAGCAATTGTGTAACCCTTCTGTTTCAAAATTTACCTCAGATTTGTGCCTCTGCCCTGTTTTTTCAAATATTATTTGATTTTTTATTTGATTTTTGTTAAAATGTTTGCCGCAGCCACCGCTCCTCTTCTACCCTCTCTCTGAAGCTCCCCTCCTGGCTCCTAAAGTTAATTAAACCTGCATCATTTTCTCCAACTTTCCCTGCACTTTCTGCAACTGTAGCCAATCTGCACTTCCCTACCTGGTTGGCCAACACCACAGAACTCTAGCTACCTCAGCCAATCAGCTTACTTCAGGCTCTGCATTTGAAAATAGGAGCGCTTTCACTCGATTTGGAACTCTCTGCTTGTAATCTAGCTATGGCTTGGCTATATTTGGGGAATTTTGTGTTTGGGTTTTTTTTATTTTAATTTATTGAAAAACTGACTGCTTTTGCTTATTAATTTCCTGTACACCGATTAATTGTACTGAATTGTGAGATCTGATTTTCCACTGCCTTTGACCTGTCTCTGCTGTGATATGCTTTCCTTCTAATGCTGATTTCCTTCCCCTGCTCTTTCCTCTCCCACTAACCCTCCATATCCACCAATTTTCAGTTTGCTGTTTACTCTGTCTCCTACCCCCTGCTGACTCTTGTCTCTCCCCTTTACTCCCCCATCCCCCGCCTTTGTCTCTCTAGGTCTTAAATTGGTTCACTCTTTTTCTTTCTCCCCAGCCTGCCTCGGCCTTGAACGGGCACCCTGCTCTGTTGCTGGTGACATGGCTTGCTTGCTCCACCACGGCCACTGCTCCTCCTCTACCCACCCTCTGAAGCTCCCCTCCTGGCTCCTGAAAGTAATTGAACCTGTGGCATTTTCTATGATTCTCCCTGCACTTTCTGCTTGAAACTGTAGTGCATCTGCACTTCCCTACCTGATTGGCCAGCACCACAGAACTCTAGCTACCTCAGTCAATCAGCTTACTTCAGGCTCTGCATTTGAAAATTTTGCAGTGTCAGTGGCTCAGTAGGTAGCACACTCGCCTCTGAAGCCAGGAGATCAGAGAGCTGTGGGTTCAGTTCCCACATCTGGCACTTGGGTTAATATCCCAGTACTGACACTGTAGTGCAGCATGAGAGAGGTGCTGCACTTCTGAGGTGCCGTCTTTCAGATGAGACATTAAACCGAGGTCCCATCTGCCTGGGTTGGTGGTAGTTCAGGAGGTTGTTAAAGATTCCATGGCACTTATCAAAAAGAGTAGGGGAGATTTTTATTGAAATACATCAGAAACACATCAAAGATAATCCAAACCAACAATGACACATGCTTATCAAAAGGAAAAAAAACAGAAAAATAAGTTTACAAAACTCAAAACAAATTCAGGTCAAATTATACAAATAATCTCTTATTTATGTTTAATAAAATAAGTGAAACCCTTCCACCATTGTAGCACCTGATGTGCAGAGTGTTTTAAGCAATCTGATTTATAAATATCTTGAAGTTCTTTACAAACTAATATGCTCAAACATTCAAAAGACATCCTATTCTGATGTAGCACCCATTGGCAACGAGCCTGCCACAGATAAAGTCTAAGGCAGCAGAAAAACACTATTAAAGTGTCTGGATGGAACTGAGATAATCCTGGTTCATATTTCCCTACCACCAGTATATCATACGTCAGAAAACGGAGCCAATTTAATTTCCATTTGATTGCTAAATAATTCCATAAAGCAACTGTATAAGAACAGGGTAATAAGAAATGCTTCATAGTTTCCATCTGCACTATACATTCTATATAGGGACAGTTTCATTCTGTAATGCTTTTGTGTTTAGTGTTACCCCTTATATTCAACCTCCCATAGACTGTAAGCCACAAGTTCTCCCACATTTTCTGAGGAATTCTTGAAAGTGTTAACTGGTGGAGAATGTAATGGTTATCTGCTGAGGGACAATTCTTAAAACAGGGTTCCTTAGGATAATTTCTATCAATGATATCTTGATATAGAGATTTTGTGGAAAGTGTGATGAGACCATTTTTCATGATACCCCATTTATATAATTTTTTGAGCAGCTGGCAAAAAATAAGGGGGAATATTAAGACAGAGTATATTTTTGGTGCTATTTGTAGCCATGACTTAAAATATACAGCTAGGCCTTTTGTCATCCAAGCCTTTGAAATATTGTCCTTGCTGTGTAGTATAGTGCCAACCGAATGCTTGAAAAACAAAGCATGGAGGAAAACAACCGGTTCTATCATGTTGAGACCCCCCTTTTTGAGATTCAAATAGGTATAATTGCATTTAATGGGATTTAATTTTGAGCCCCATAACATCTGAAAGCATAGCCTATAGATCCTTGTTTCCAATTTGATGTGTTATGGATATAATACTGCTACATACTGTAATAATGGTAAAATAAACTTTTTTTAATATAGCAAATCGCTTAATTTCAGAATATTTCCACTGTCTCCATCTGTTCACCTTCTGTTCTGCTTTGATAATAGCTTTTCCCCAATTTTGTTCAGGTAAATTATGTGGTCCAAAAGTGATCCCCAATATTTCTAAAGGAGGGGAGGACATAGACAGTCCATACCAGATGGAATAAGGATGGACATTAGGCCCAATAAAAAGACCTTTACTCTTCCCCATATTCAATTTGGCATTCGAAACCTTCTGATAAAGTGCAATTTCTTGTAAAAAAAAGATTAATTTGCCCAGGATCTGAAAAAAAAGCACAGATATCGTCAGCATAAGCTTGAATGCATAAGGCATGAGGGATGCCGAGCCCAGTAATTCCAGTCCATTTCGGAGATGCTACAGCCGAATGGAATAAAGGATCAAGGGAAAAACTATACAGCAAAGGGCTCAAAGGGCATCCTTGTCGGACTCCAGAGTGTACCATGAATTTTTGTCCAACCACACCTTTTAAAAGAGGTCAGACTGTAAAAAAAGAATATAATAACTGCAATTGAGATATAAAAAGTGATGGAATTTTGTACGCCTTTAATACTGCAAACAAATATTTATGTAAAACTCTATCAAAAGATTTTTCCTGATCTACTGTTACCACACAACCAGACACTCCTGAAATAGTACAATGATAAATGATATCTCTTATGGTCCCTAAGGCTTGTTGAATATTTTTATTGGGTAAACCACAGTACTGAAGTGGAGATAGTACCCTGAAGGCATACGCTTTTAAGTGAGTATTTAACATATGTGCCAATATTTTATAATCAGTGTTCATCAAAACTATAGGTCTCCAATTATTTATTTGAGTATGGTCCCTTTTTTATAAAGATAAAATAGAAGTCCTTCAGAAAACTCGGGATGTATAATGTTATTAGTAAACCAATAATTGTACTGTAAGTAATAAATAGTCTACCAATTGTAAAATAAATTGTTTATAGAAAGAGTGAGGGATACCATCCAAACCTGGAGCAGGATGAAGCTGTAATGCTTTAATAGCTTGTGTAATTTCTATTTTAGTGATTGGAGATTGTAAATTTTGTACTTCTATTGGGAAATTTGGGATCTCCACTGACCTTAAAAACTTATTTATGTCAGAGGATAAAATATTACTGACTGATTCAAGAGAACCATAATGTCTCCGAATTTCAGCCTCTATGTCTACTAAAGAAGTAACTGTTCTGCCATCTGGGGTAGTTAAAGACTCCAAAGAGCCTGTATGTTTTAAATCTTTACAGGCTTCATAGGAATCACCCATAGATGAGGATTTTGTGCTATGATTCAGAAGAGACTGAAGTGATCTTGCTCTGGTAGATTCAAAAACTTTCATGGCATCCTTTACTGTGGAAATCTGACCAGAGTAATCATAATTGGATGAATTTGATGAAGTAATTAATTTATGCAACTGTTGCCTAAGGGATACATAGTGCCGAAAGGCATAATTTCCTCTTTTTTTTCCATATTTAGAAAACCACTTTTTTATGTCAGCTTTGGTGTCCATCCACCATTCACCTTTATCAGTATATAGACATTCAACCAACAACCTATCATGAAACAAAACTACCTCCTGAAAAACCACTGGATCATTTAACATAGAGTCATTAAGCTTCCATCTGCCATAAAGAGTAGATTTTGGAACAAAATGATGCATAGAAAACAACAACAAATGGTCTGAAAAAGTAACTGGAATCATAGTTAAAGAACCTTTAGGAACATTTGCTGATATAAAGATATAATCAACGGTCGAGGAATAATTGTTCAGTGTATAAGTAAACTTAGCGGCTTTAGTATTTAGTAAATGACAATTGAATAACCCGGCTGAAGAAATCATCTGAGATAATGTATGGGAATCACAATATATTTTTTTGGTGTCTCCTTTTTTTCGCTTGTCCCCTGTAACCAAGGGACAATTAAAATCACCACACAGAAATATTTTATAGTGTGTAACTAAAAAAGGTTGGATTGTACTTATGAGATTTACTTTTCCTGCCTTTATTTGGGCAGCATAAACGGAAATAAAATGACAGTCCATATTAGTCCATAGACCATCTAAAATCAAAGCTCTCCCGGGTATCAAATCATATAATTTATGGAGAGAAAAATTGAAAGAATGGAAAAGGACCCCAACCCCATCAGCCACATTCTGGCGGAAAAACCAATAGGATGGACCCCAGACCCAGTCCCTCTTAAAAGAACAAATCTGATCTGCAGCATGCATCCAGGTTTCCTGAATTAAACAAACATCTATGGCTTTGTCATGTAAAAATTGAAACACAACCTTTCGTTTTTCATAGTTTAACAAACTATGAACATTGAAGGAGCAGACTAAACCACCAGTCATTCAAAATTCCATTAGAAAGAGTACCTAGGTCTTTTTCCTCTTTTTCTTTTTTTTTTCCTTTATAATCACCATCTACATTTTTTTTCTGATGTTGGTCATTAAAGGATTTTTGGGAATCGGAATCCCCCACTTCCATTTCAGAGTCTCCCCAATGGGTAAACAAGGCAGGATATGAATTTTTAGATTCCACTGGGGTGGGGAGATCCGAGGGAATGGATTTAGAAAATCTAGAAGATCTTCTACAAGGCAAGGGGTCTGAAAAAGGTACACTAGTACCATCTTTTTGAGGAATGGGCATATCTAAATAACAAACTGGAGTGAGCATATCTGGTTTCATGATTTGTTGCACTGGAGCCTGGTTCAAAACCTCTTGTGATTCTAAATCAATAGAAATCACTAAGGGATCTATGGATGGAGTTTGGGGATGTAGAGAAGAAAGGGGGTTCAGGAAGATCCTTGTGGGGGATTAGAGAGACCAAAGGGGAGGTGAAGTGGGGGGGAGGTTTGAGAAATATCATTTGAGGTACTGGGGCCGGGCTGAGCAGAGTCTGCCAAATCTTGCGATTGCTGGATGAGAAGCTCAGGGCTAATACAGCTTGTTTAGTTACGGGCTGCCCAAGGGCAGTCACTGAAGACATGCCCATATTCCTCGCAAAGGTCACAATGAGTATGGTTAGCACATTGCATAATGCTGTGACCAATTTCCCACAGTTGTTGCAACGGTGTTTGTCACAAGTGCTTGAAAGATGAGTGTGAGAACCACACCTATGGCAGGCCCGGGGTTGACCTGCATAAAAACAGACCCCACGGTCTCTGCCCAAAAGGAGGGAGTTTGGAATATGCTGTATTCCTGTTTCACGCTGCCATTGTTTTACCTTGTACTTCCACCCTCCAGTCCAGAAAAGCTCTCCATCCAAAATGGCTTCTGGTGAACTGAGTACTTCACATTTCTGTGATAACCAGTATGTGATATCTTCAACATGAACGCCTTCATTACGAAACATAATGGTTACATACTTAATTAAAGGTTTAGTTAGAGGTATAACTACAAAAGGGGTCCATGTCGGAGATGTCTTGACTTGCTCATACCTCTCCCAGAACAAATCTAGTGCATAAGATGTTCAAAACCTAACGTCATAATTATCCTCTACTGAAATATTGATAAAAGCATAAACTTCCTTTGGAGAGAAATGCAGAGAATCCTGTAATAAAATTTTCCCCACATGATATCTATCAGGTCGATTTTCCAAACCCCCCTTATATCTTATCCGCACTGCATTCCTGTGGGGAGCAGCCACTTGTTTAGTATTAGAAAAAAGATCAGACAGTAAGGGTTTAGATTCTCATGACTGGTCTGAGCCTCTCCAATGGGAGTTGTGATGGTTGACAGTAGATGTCGGACACCCAGTTTGTGTGGTCTGACTTCAGCCTCCCCACAATCAATGACATTGTGATGATCATCCAATCACTGCATCCGACCAACTGTGTTTTGGACCCAGGCCCCACATGTCTCTTAGTGGGTTGTGTGGATAAAATTGGTCCCGTCCTTGCTGAGATAGTCTGGAGGTCCTTGGAGAGGGAGATTTTTCCAAGTCCTCTAAAGGAAGCTGTGGTTCAGCCCCTTCTTAAGAAGTCCTCCTTGGACTCGGACTGTCTGGCAAACTACAGGCCTGTCTCTAACTTACCCTTTGTGGGTAAAGTTATTGAGAAGGTGGTTGCATTGCAGTTGGATGAACATTTGACCAGCCACAATGTCTATGATTCTCTCCAATCCGGATTTAGGAAAAGGCATAGTACTGAGACAGCTCTGGTCCAGGTACTAAATGACCTCCTAAAGTGTGTTTGACCTGGTTTGGTAGATTATTGCTGTCCCCTGTTCTGCAGGGTTTGGTTGTCTAAAAACAAACCCTCCTGTCTTTGAAAGTGTAAAGTCCGGGGGAACCACTGTAGGGGATTTTTCATGTGGGACCCCAACGACTGAGCCATGCACTTTTTGCTCCGCAGGGTGAGCTGATGTATTTGCCTGCAAGTCAGACTCTAAGCCCTCGCTTGTTTTCTTTGACACCCAGGCCATTGCTACAGAAACCTCCTGGCTTGTTATTGACAGCAGTTTGGAAAAGACTGGGAGCTGCGTTTCAGCCTGTAAGTTAACTTGAGCATTTTTAGACCCAGACACGGCCCCAAAATCAGAAAGGGGAGCTAGTAAACCAAAGTCTTCAGGCTTTTGGCACACACCATTAAAGATGTTGTAACTGCCAGCCTTGGAAAAGGACACATCAGAGCAGGCATTTACTGGTGCAGTCGGCGGCTTAGAATGAATCTGTAGCTGTGATTCAGCTTGTGAACAACTTTGAAAGTTTTTTTCATGCACTATACCATAAACAGAAAGGGGAACAGATGGACTAGAAACTTTAGGCTTTTGGTACTCACCACTAAAGGTGTTTTTACTGCCAGCCTTAGAGAAAGCATTTGAAAACTCACCCAGCCCCGCTGTAGTAGATTCAGGAGCAGCTGTGCTGTCTGCTAGTTTGACAGGCCTGAAATTCGGGTTGACAGAAGCCTCTCCAGACTGGAAAATATTTAGTTTTTCTTTCAAACTTTGTTTTTCCAGCAAATGATGCTCCTCTTCAACTAGTACAAGCTAAAAAAGTTTTCGTTGTCGTGATTCCAAGTTACCTGCTGCATCTTTTTCAATATCCCAACCAGGTTCCACACATAATCCTATATAAATATCCATACTATTTCCTTCAGGGATAGTAGTACTTTCACACAAATTTTCATCTTCAGCCCCTGTTGAATTCAGACCAGGAGAGGTGGCCTGCTCTCCTGTCTGCAGCACTTCCACACCAGGATCCGTGGGAGCTGCCATCTTGGTCCCACAGGAAAATGGGTCCCCCCTGCTCACAGGAAGCAGAGTAGGGGAATTTCCCCAGTGTCAGGCCAAATTTCCCTCATTCACTAAAAAAATACCACCAACAATTTATCTGGTTCAAGGTCAGCTGACATTCATCTGTATCCCCCTCCCCGGGTCATGCCTAAAAATAGGCAGGATTTGTCTGGTGCACTTACCTGGTCAACAAAAAATAAATAAATAAATAAAAATAGGAGTGCTTTCTCTAGATTTGTAACTCTATGCCTGTAATCTAGCTATGGCTTTTCTGTGTGTGGGAAATTTTTTTCCTACGCTTGCACCCCTGCCCCAAAACTCTTTTAAATGCTCTTTCCACAGTTAGAATCCCTGCCCCCTCCTGTGCTTCTTGAAGTTGCCACCTCTTAAAGTGGTAAACCTACTTGATATTTGAAATTACCTTTGTTATTGAGCTACTCGCTTGATCTAAAAAATCATTTGCACTCTCTTCCTCAGGCCAGCTCTAATAAACTTTTAACAATAATGAATAATATGTGCTTCTCCTTGCACTAAGTTCCATGACTAGCCTGCTTCTGGTCATGGACTTCTATGCTTCCATACTTGCCACTGATCAGCTAAGCCTACATTCCTTTTCTGAAACACACGGACCTCATGGCCCCCCATGCAATGTGGTCAGATATGAGTTTTCACCCATGGGCTCTGCCATACTGGCACTACTGACAAAATTTGAATGTCATTTGCTTTGCCTTTTTGCCCACTCCCTTAACATCCAATCCTCCCACTGGCTCCCTCCTACCTGTCCTCTCCTTTCACTCCTTCTCCTTGCTGGTGATGTGGAAAGCAACCCTGGCCCCTTAAAAACACACATTAGCCACCCAAATGTTACCCGGGCAAGGCAATCTGGCCTCAGGGTTGCACATCTGAATGTTTGCAGTCTCCCATCTAAGTTCTCTGAACTCTACACTTGTGTGCCCCTGTACAAGTCACATGTATTAAGCCTCTCAGAGACCTGACTGAAGCTGTACCACACCAATGCCTCATATCAACTTCATGGATACTCCCTTCTACACCTGGACAGACCAGGTAAAAAGAGGAGTGGGGGCATTGCACTGTATGTGCAAGATCACATCACTGCCACCACCATCGCCTGCTCAACCCCCACTTCCCCGAGTGAATGGCTAATCACTGAGATTGTCCTGGGTGCATCTAAAAAATGTTACCAAGGCTGCTGCTATAACCCCCCTTCAGGAGGCATCCAGGGCCTATCCATTTTCCTAGATGGTCTTGCCTGTGCCTCACCCTCAAGAGATACCATTTTACTCAGGAACTTTAACTGGACAGATGCTCCAGTACCTGAATATGCACATCTACTGAAGTCACACTACCTGGAACAAGTCATCTCCACCCCCACCAGATATAACCACCACTCACTAAACCACTCCATGCTAGACTGGATTTTCATGAATCGGGTCAACCTAGTCCTTCAGGCAGGCTCAATTAGCGACCATACCCCTACTCATATCGTTCTGACCACCAAATCAATCCGTCTTCCCCCAAAATGTCTGTCATTCAGGAAATTTAACAGCCAGGATCATGATTCTGTCCTTAGGGATGCTAGGGCTATAAACTGGTTCAAACTCTATTTACACAATGACATCTCAGTAGCGATTACTTTCTTTACTGACACCCTTCATAAGCTTCAGGACAAACATTTCTCTATCACTGCCAGAAGGGTTAGAGGTAGCTGCACCTGCTGGATATCCAGGGAGCCTGTGGCTCAAATGAAATTCAGGGACAAAACTTGAAAAGCCTATAAGGTATCCCCTTCCCCTCAACTATGGAATGCCTATAGACGACTGCACAATTCCTGTAAACAGGCTGCAAAATTGCTTAAGTGCAAATATTACATCAACCAACAAAATGATACACTTGGTAATACCTGCAGTTTCTTGGCCTCTATTGGGTCCCTCTTAAACCCCAAGTCTAACAAACAAATAAAGCAACTTACATCCCCCTCGGGTCCCATCACTGACCCTGCTACAATTGCAAACACTTTCAACACAATGTTTATCAATCTTACCTCATACATCAGTAAACTCCCCCCTCAGCCTCCCACTGGCCAGAATAGCAAACTGCACTGCTCCCATCCCTCCACTAATGCTGCCCTGCTTCCTGAATTTTACTTTAGGGCCATTAGTCAGAGTATCACCATCAAACTCTTAAAGACACTACCAGTCAGAAGAAGTCCTGGCAGCGATGGACTGTATCACACTTTCCTGAAACTACTCTCCACAGCTATTGTTAAACCCCTAACTTACATATTAAATCTTGCCTTCTCATCATCCACTGTGCCTGACTCTTGGAAACATGCTCATGTGGTACCAATTTTTAAATCTGGTGATCCCTTCGTCCCTGAAAACTACAGACCCATCTCTCTCCTCCCGCATTTGAGTAAATTACTGGAAAAAATCGTTCATTACCAACTATCTGAACATCCAGAAAAATATAATCTTCTGTGTCCCTTCCAGTATGGTTTCCACAAACACCACATCACCTCCTCTGCTTTGGCCCACTTCTCCAACCATGTCCTTAGAAATATGGTCACGGGCAAAGCCACAGGTGTGGTATTTGTGGATCTATCGAAGGCCTTAAACGTCGTAGAACACCACCTTCTCCACTCAACTTTGCTGAACTTTGGCTGCTCCCTGGACACTGCTGCATGGTTCTGTAGTTATCTCTCCAACAGGTTCTAGCCAATTTTGATAGGTAAAGATTCTTAGGCCACCCTATCTATCCTCACCGGAATACCCCAGGGTTCCATACTTGGACCACTACTTTTTTCCGTGTTCATAAATGCTCTCCCCACCAAAAGCATCAAGTGTAAGGCACTCCTCTATGCAAATGACCTAGTCCTCTATTTTAGTGAAAAATTTCTGGAATCCATCTCTTCCACTCTCACACTAAACTATGGTGCTGTGCAGAAATGTTTCCTCTTCAGAAAATGCCTCGTAAATGAGAAGAAGATAAAAGCCATGCTCTTTGGCTCTAAGCTTCTCCTTACAAAGGTCATCAAATCGAACTCCTCCCTCTTTGTAGTCACCCCTGCAGCCCCCCCAGAAACTGTCCCCTCCTTCAAATATCTAGGTGTGACCCTTGGTCCCTCCCTTACTTTCAATCAACATATAGAAGAAGAAGAATCAGCATTTATATAGCGCTTTTCATACACAGTATCCCAAAGCACTTTACAAGCAATGCTAGACTGGTAGTGAAGTGACTGAATGTGTGGAGGTGGCCATATCGCACATCATCACCCACACACAGCCTGGATAATTGCATGAACCGGTTTATGGGAAGGGGAATGTTGGCCAGGACACGGGAATGTTCCTACTCTTTCGAAGAGTGCCCTGGGTTCTTTTACTTCCACCTGGACACCCACCAGGACAACACCAGGATGGGCAGAAGGGACCTCGGTTTAACGTCTCATCCGAAGGACGGCACACCCCAGCAGTACAGCACCCCCCAATACTGCACTCGGATGCCAACGATTTTTAGGTGCAAGTCCAATCCCGGTGTGGGACGAGAACCCACGACCTTCTGGTCCAGAGGCGGATGTGCTACCAACTGAGCCACGCTGACACATATAAACAATACTATGAAGAAAATCCACCAAAAGTTGGGTGCTGCCTACTGTCTCAATGTACTCATGTACTAGAATGGTTAGAGATACAAAAGCTGCATACTATCATTCTGAATTTCTCTCTGCCTCCAAAAATCCTACAAAATTTTGGAAAACCGTCAAGGACTTGTCTGGTCACACATCTGGTGGCTCACTACCTGATGAAATCTCCTTAAACAATAACACTATTAGTGACAGACTGGAAGTTCTGGATGCCTTCAATAATCACTTTGTGACTGCAGGCTTAGCCTTCGACAATTCCCCTACGAATCTGATACGCTCTCAGGTGGATAATCAAGGTGCAGATCCTAGCATCACTGATTCAGTCTTCTCCTTGCGTCCTACTACTCTGAAAGAGGTTGAAGACCTATTGCTAAAACTGGATGTAAAAAAAAGTGCTGGTGCGGATTCCCTCAACCCATATTTTTTGAAGGTGGCCATCCATGTGTTAGCCATGCTCATAACCCATTTATTTAACCTATCATTAACTCAAGGATCCATTTCTTCAATATGGAAAACAGCACACATCATAGCCCCGTTCAAGTCCGGAAATCCCTGTGATCTAAATAATTACAGACCAATTTTGATTCTCCCAGTCTTGTCAAAATTACTGGAAAAAGTCATAAGTAACCAGCTGAGGCAGTATCTAGAAGCTAATAACCTGCTTAATCAGTCCAATCAGGGTTTAGAGCTAAACATAGCACCATCACAGCACTTGCCAAAGTGACTAATGACTGGCAAAGAGAGCTAGACAACAGGAATTACACCTACACTGTATTCTTGGACCTGAGCAAGGCCTTCGACACTGTCGACTATTCTCTGCCACTTTCTTCCCTGACCTCACTAGGTGCTGACCCATTACCTTTACAGTGGTTCAACAACTACCTCTCTGATTGTTTCCAGCAGGTGAAAGTAGAAGGAGATCTCTCAACTCTCAAACCTCTCCTAAGAGGTGTTCTCCAGGTTCTATCTTGGGACCGATCTTATTTGCAATATACATCAACAATATTGATGAAAGCATAACTAAGGCCAACATTCATCTGTTTGCAGATGACACAATTCTTTACGTAAGCCGCCCGTCATTACAATCTGCATGTAATGACCTTCAATCTGAGTTCAACCTGCTGCAACACCAACTCCTAAACAGAAAGTTATTACTTAACGCCAAGAAAACAAAGGCAATGCTCTTTTCTCCCTCTGCCCAAATGGTAAATTCAGCCCTATCAGATCCTGTGCCACAGATTACTACAATTTTTGGAGGAAGTTGGAATTTGTCCTTAAATTCAAATACCTGGGGTTATGGCTGGACCATGGGCTCTCCTTTATAGAGCACATTGAAGAATTACTCAAAAAATTATGACAGAGACTTGGTCTGTTCTTTAGGATAGCCCGCTTCTTAACTAGAGATGCCAAACTACAGCTGGTACAATCAACCTTACTATCCTTGATAGATTATGCTGATATCCTTTATAGTCACTGTCCCATTTCCTACCTCACCAAACTTGACACATTATATCATAGAGCTTTGAGGTTCATCACAGGCCTGCCTTATTCCACTCACCACTGCTCCCTGTATCAATCAGTGGGGTGGAGTTCTCTTCAATTCAGGCATGATAAAAATGCAGCCTTATGGACCCTGAGAACCATCTCCAAAAAACTGCCCCAATACATTACAGACTGTCTTCCTATAAAACCAGTAGGCAATTACGCCCTGAGAAGTTGCAAATTTCTCCTACTGATGGTTTTCAAAGTTAACTCTTGCTTTGGCAGGGCTGCTATAAGCTTTACACTGACCTCCTTGTGGAATAAATTACAAACAAAAACTGAAATTGAGGTCACCCATCGGCATCTCATCTTTCAAGCTCTTATATTCACGTCTCAGAAATGATCAGTGCAATTGTATCCCATGACCATAGAAACATAGAAACATAGAATTTGACGGCAGATAAGGACCGCTTGGCCCACCCAGTCTGCCCATTTCCCTACCTACTGGATAAGCTGCAGATCCTAGTTAACCAGCAGCCTACTTCTTCCTACCCCAACCCCCCAGAACTGCCTTATGACTATCCCATGCATGCTTGAATTCCACCACTGATTTTGACTCCACAACCTCCTTCGGAAGGCCGTTCCATGCATCCACAACCCTCTCTGTAAAAAAATACTTCCTTAAATTACCTCTGAGCGCCCCCTCTATTTTCAAATTGTGCCCTCTTGTTCTTGCACACCTCTTTTTTTGAAAGATGCTACCCTCTTGGACTTTGTTGATTCCCTTGAGGTACTTGAACGTTTCTATCATGTCCCCCCTCTCCCTTCTTTCCTCGAGGCTATACATATTAAGCTCCTTAAGTCTCTCTTCATATGTCTTCCGGTGCAGACCCTGCACCATTTTAGTTGCCCTCCTCTGGACAGCTTCCATCCTGTCTATGTCTTTGCGGAGATTGGGTCTCCAGAACTGCACACAATACTCCAGATGGGGTCTCACCAGCTGTCTGTACAGAGGGATAATAACTTCCTGTTTTCTACTGGTGATGCCTCTCCCTATGCATCCCAGTATCCCCCCAGCCCTCCTTGCTGCCCTCTCACATTGCTTGCCCGTCTTTAGGTCATCTGATATGACTACCCCCAGGTCCCTTTCCATTTTTGTTGTTGTTAGTATCTCACCCCCCATTGTGTACTCTTCCCTGGGTTTTTGTTTCCCAGGTGCATTACCTTGCACTTCTTAGCATTGAATCTAAGCTGCCATACATTTGACCATTCCTCTAACCTTGCCAAGTCCCTTCTCATCCTTTCACCCCACCCTGTGCATCAACTCTGTTGCAGATCTTAGTGTCATCTGCAAAGAGACATACTTTTCCTTCCAGTCCTTCTGCAATGTCACTTATAAAGACATTGAAGAGGACCAGTCTAATACTGAACCCTGCTGTACCCCACTGTAACCCTCCTTTCTTCTGAGTGGACTCCATTTACTATTACTCTGTGTCCTATTCTCCAGCCAATTCTTTACACAGGCTGTCATCTTGGGACCCACTCCCAGGCTGGCTAACTTGCATATTAATCTTTTGTGGGACTGTGTCAAATGCCTTGCTAAAGTCTAGGTAGACCATGTCCACAGCCCTCCCTGATCTACTACTTTGGTCACCCAGTCAAAGAAATCTATCAAATTCATCTGGCATGACCTTCCCACTGTGAATCCATGCCTAGGGTCCTGTGCCCCTCTGGCCTCTAGATACTCGACAATTCTTTCCTTTAGAAGTGATTCCATCATTTTCCCTATCACTGAGGTTAAACTAACAGGTCTATATTTTCCTGCTTCTGCCTTGCTCCCACTTTTGTGAAGGGGAATCACATCTGCCCTCCTCCAGTCCTCGGGTACCATCCCATCCTCCCATGATTTGTTAAAAAGGGTAGTCAGTGGTGTCACTAGTTCTACTCTTAGTTCTTTTAGAATTTACCATGAATTGTCATCATGCTAACCTGTACCATTTAACCATGAACAAATTACTTCTAGTGCTTGTCTCCTCCTTGGCCCTGGTCTGTCATCATGCTTTCATGTAACACCTTGATGTCTCTGTCCTCCCTTTGATACTGGTCTATCTTCCCGCTTTCTCCAGCCTTCTTTTCACAACTCCATACTGCACTCATCCACAATCTACACACAATCATACTATAAAAGTCCTAACTCCCCTTTCCCTCTCCCTGTAGGCCCCCACCACCGCATCAGTTCTACCGACCTATCCTTGGGACTTCACTTCTCACAATGTTTATCCTTCGCCTACATATTACATACCCCTCCTGGTACCCAATCTGCCATTAGTTGGTGGTTCTCCAAGCCATTTTCATGGCTAGTACTAGTGACTGCCCCTGGTAAATGAACTAACTGGTACTTCTATACAAAGAACATGGTTTATATACAGTTGCATTGTTCAATGGTGGACCTGCCCCCTTGTATTTGAATCCTCCTCAGCTATGGCTTGCCTTGTCTTCCTTTTATCATTTGACTCCCCTATTACTGCACCATTGTGTTTGTGTTTATATACTTATTTACATGTATTTATATGTTTTTATGATGAATGTTACCCAACCCTGTTCTAACCAGGTCCATCTTGTAAAAGAGCTCTGCTCAATGATGTTTGCCTGGATAAATAAAGATTTTGATTGATTGATTGATTGATCAATCAACTTCTGTCTCCCAAGACTCGCCTAGCTATTGCACAAGGAAACCTATTGCCCCTACTTGACTACTGCTACACTGTCTACTCCTCTGTGTCCTCTTTGCTAAGCTCTCTTCTAATCACAACATATAATTCCATCTGTTGTTTGTTCTCCAAGCCCCCTTATCCACTCACCACTGCACATTCTACCAGTCCCTAGGGAAGCTCACACTACAGGGTCATTTTGACTATGCCAAGGGCTGCCTAGTAGGCAACTCACTGA
Source organism: Neoceratodus forsteri (assembly GCA_016271365.2). Classification (NCBI taxonomy): domain Eukaryota; kingdom Metazoa; phylum Chordata; order Ceratodontiformes; family Ceratodontidae; genus Neoceratodus; species Neoceratodus forsteri. The sequence goes on from CM028129.1 coordinate 880,625,642, forward strand.
GGAACTACCAGCTGTCCCCCTACTCCTCACTGCTCACTTATAGGGTGGCTTCTTGGAAACTCAGGGTTTTCTCTGTTCCTTTTCTGGAAGCTTCCCATATATCTTCTGAAATGGGTAGTAAAGCTTTCTCTATCTCTACCTCTTCCTTTGGAACAGACTCCCACAGTCTATTTGCTCATCCCCCTCCCATCAGTCTTTCAAAACAAACCTAAGAGCCTGTCTCCTGACTGAGTACACTTGTAACTGTTCCCTAGGCAACACTAGAGACTGTAATCCATCCTAGGATGTATTGTGGGTTGCCTGCCTTAAACTTCCATTACTGCCCTCACCTTAGACCTTACCCTGTGTCCTTACCCCCTAGCACTGTATGCTCTGCTGTGAATATGCTCTCTATCCTGTGCTGATCTCCTAGAAGTCTATAAAGAATGTCCGTCTTTAATTGAACTGTAGTCTCTTGTTAGCGGATACCCTACGTTAGCTTAAACTACAGGATGCTATAGCATGCTCACTGATGCCATTGTACCATTACCACTCCTGTTAATATATGTAACATTGTTATTATTGTATTATACATTTTGATTTTTCTATGACTGTAAATATAACCAGTACCGCTCATACTGTGTTAAGACCTCTTAAATTCTGTATCCCTGTGTAATGGTGTGGGTTCTACAGATGGACACAGAAACTTTAGTATAAGGTGCAACTCACTGTTTTTCTAGTGGGATATTTATTGCTTCATAAACATATAAGGCAACATGAAGCAAAAGAACATACAAAATAAAATAAATCAGTAATAAACAGCAAAAGAAAATTGTTCTCCAGCACAGAACATCTCTCACTGCTTGATCAGAAATAACTGACCCTATTTAACTTGTTACCTGCTCAGGTAGTGCTATATGTACCCGCCCACCTGCGTCAGGTGACCTAGCATCATCACAAACTAAAACATTTCTTTATATCCCCAGAAAATTAGGATTAGGTAAGCAGAAAACATAATGAATGTAAAACACATGCTCTAGTTAATACAGAGTGAAAGAAACAACCTTTCTTAAAGATCTTGCATTCAACAAAAATGTTCCCCTGAGAATGATTGACAGCAAGGTGCTATAAGAATGGTCCACAAGGGGCCACTACTTCCCTATCGTAGCCCTCAGTACAGTGGTAGGATTCCAAGAGAACAGAACTCATATGACTTCAAGAAGATCCAACTCCAGTTAAGCAGAGAAACAGCCATATGACCAAAGGGAGGACCCTTTTTTAGAGCAACAAAGCCATACAAGGTATTGTTATGCCACTTTTGTTCCCTATTTAAGGATCTGTCCTGATTGCTTACTTAGGTAAAACCTAGCAAATGTGTCTAACATAAGAACTGAGGAGTTTGCAGAGCTACTATCCAAACAAAACCCCTCTTATTAGTATTATGATGCTTAAAATCTTTATTTCTAACAAATGCAGGAAGAAAGTGGTCTTAAAGACTTTTCTATAGGGTTTTCCAGAGATGCAGGGCTGAATGTCGGCAGGAACCCCAATAAAATGTCAAGCCATCAGCTGAAATTGCAAGCCAATGGCTGACACTTTCACTCTCTGCCTGGGGAACTTGAGAAGCTAATATTTGAGCTGCCCACAAAGAGGCAGGGCTGTACATAACAGCGCTTTCAGCGCTTTCATGCGTGAAGTATTTCTTCTTGAGAAAGAGGTTTCCAGCAAGCAGAAACAAACAAGGGAAATTGACTAGTGCTAGCGCTACACAATAGTGAGCACATTCGTGTAGGCTTCGTGACTGTGCGAACAGTCACGCAGCACCACAGCAGCACTTCAAAAAGGAATCTACATAGGATTCCAAACACTGAGTCCACAGGACTAATAATTTCTTTAACGGGCACAGGACTCTCTCTCTCTTCTCTTTTACCTTGACATAACAGGGAAGAGATGAGGGGTAAAACAATCAAATCTTTCTACTTTAGCTATAATAAAGCCAGGCATTTGTAACACTAGAATGAGAATGTACTATTCCTCTTAAAGCAAGGCAATGCCTTCTTCATCATAAGCCTAGCATTATTTATTCTTTCTTCTATGCTAGCAAGACAGAACAGGATACAAAAAAGAAAAGGGGAAAGGGAATGCTGCTTGCAGACTCTAAATATACATATTTATGCAGTTCATTCTGCCTTATTTACAAGGCTATTAGACAGCTAACCACTCATGTCTCACACTGCTATAATATTTTAGGTCTCTTTCTTTGACCCAGAGAAGGAAGGGAAATTAAAGAAGAAAAAGGAATAGCCTTAACAAAGGGAAAGATAGAGGTTGCAACCATATAGAAAGAGAAAAAGATGGGTCCAAACATCAGTGGCAGGGATTGATCCTGTCATACCCTATGTTGGATTTCTGCTGTATGTACAGATTTGAACTGCTCATACTATGTATTGACCTCATAATGAGGTGTGCTTTTTCATCCTGTATCACTGTATTGCATTTCTTCTGATGCTTGTTGTCTGCCACTTCTGTGTCCCGGGTCATGACTGAAAACAGTCTTTTGGATCAGCTTGCTTACCCAGTTACCAAAGACATAAACAAATAAAGTTACAACTAGTCACAAAGGACTGGTTTGCATACAACATAAATCATTACAATACTTGAATTGCAAAAGCGGAAAGACCATACATATTACAGAAATACCTGTATAGCTGCACCTATACAAATATCTAGAATTATAGTATTCTAATAAAATATAACAAATAACATTAGATTACATCTCTGCAAAAACACTTATGATAAATAGCTCACAAAAATCGATTTTTCATACTTCCTCATTCTAACTCAAGGTTTGTCACACAATTCATGAGTTCTTCATGTGTAAAAAAAAAGACGGTAATCTGTGACTTGGTGCTCATATTTCAGAAAATATGCCCTTGACAATTTTACCCTTCACTGATCTAATCGCTCACCTCTACAACTACTCAATGCATCAATGTAATTTACCTCAGAGCCAAAAAATAATCCTCATTGCCCTCCTTTGAATTTTTTGAGTGTCCACCAACTCAGCCAAAGTTAACCCACCATGCCAAAAAACTGCACCATACTCCAAAACTGGTCTGATGACAGTGAAAAAAGTAGGGCAAATCTGATTGACATAGTCCTGTTCTTGTAAGAATTTCCAAAAGTAGAGTCAAATATTAGCTTATTTTCCACATGTAGAGATCATGAGAACTTTCTTTGAAGATGGAAACCCAACAGCCTTCTAATTGCCACTATGGTCACCTCCCTGTCCCCAAAAGTCAGAACTGACATAGACCAGTGTTTTTCCTAAAAGAGGGTTCCATGGTTTTGATAGGATTTATCTCCATTTTTTTTACTATACTTCTATTCTTCTAGGGTTTTCTTACATTGTGCGTTGGCATTTCTGTCAAAGATGTCAATGACAATAGTGTAATTGATGTACTTCACACAAAGGCTAATAGTGCTCAGGTCATTTATCATCAATGAAAGGAAGCAGGGACCCAACTTTATTCCTTGAGGGACCACCCCCCTCCATTTAGAACATCTCTTTTTGACTTCATCCTTTCTACTTCCTCCCATTGAGACCTCCACTGCAAAACTCATGGATCCATCCAGTCAAACATCAGGGAATACTGTATTGCTCCATTTTATTTAACAAAAATTCATGATCTGTAAGATTAAAGGCTTTATGATAACCAACAAGCACAGACCTAGCATGGTCACCCTTATCCCAAGCTTGCATACAAACTTCTAACAACTTAGTAACTGCAATGAAGGTAGAACACCCCTCTTGTGACCCAAACTGATTTGGGTCTATTATGGTCTGTACATAGGACACTGGCCACTTATAAATAAAACCTTCACACAACATTGCAATTACACAAGTCAATGAGATAGGCTTAAAATATTTCTCCAAATCAACAGGCTGTTCAACCTTACAGGTTTTGATTTATTTATTTATTTATTTCAAAAGTTTCACAAGGAAAGACACATTGAGCTGTGTAGCAGTTCATTTCTAGATGTGTCCTGGGGTGAAGGGGGAAGGGAGAAGGAAAATAAATCAGGGCATTTTCAGATCAGTAAATACAATATTAACAATGTATTTGCAATAATTACAAACAGGAACAGAATCATATATGCAATATATGCAGAAAGAAGCACTCAGCAACAAGGCAACTTAGCAAATAAAGAGTTCAGGCTGGAAAACAATAGTGGACAGATGATCCAAGAACTATCCAGGAGGAGGCAGTGGAGGATTATGCAAGGGTTAGGGTGCAGGTAGCAGGGGGGTTAAGGCAGAGTTATGGGGGAAGGAGAAGTGGGGAGAAAACAGGGGGGAATAGGTAGAGTGGAGGAGCGGAGGTGGAGAATCAGGTACAATTGCATGAGGGAGAGGTGAAGTCACGGAAAAGAGAGGAGAGGGAGTGATGTGAAGTGCAGAGTGGGTGGGTGGGGAAGGGAATTCCACAGTTTAGGGAGGCAGAAGGAGAAAGCAGCCTAGCCAGGTAAAGAAAACCTAGGCAGGAGTGTTAGGGAGTGACAGACAGAGTTGCAAAGAGAGTAGGAGAAGGGAAGAGGGGTGAGAGGAGAAAGGAGAGGTAAGATGGGGAGAGCTAAGCCAGTTATTGGCAATAAAGTAGGAACAATGTGCAAGGCATCTGGCTTCAAGACAGGGAAGGGAGAGGGTGGTGTACAGGGAACAGTGGTGAGTGTGTGCAAGCAGTCAAGGGCAAACTGGCAGAAGGAGTGATAGAGAGGATCCAGTCTGGCTAGAGTGGACTTTGGAGCCATGTTGTAAACAATGTCTCCTTAGTTAAAAATAGGAAGAATCATTTTCTGTAGAATGGCTCTGCAAGCCAGCAAGGGGATGCATCCATGGTTTCAGTACAAAGCACCTAGTTTGGGCTGCAGCTTTTTGTGGATGGTGTCCACGTGCCCAGAAAAGTCAAGGTGACAGTCAAGCCACACCCCAAGGTACTTAAAGCTGGGGATGTCCTCAATGGTGGACCCATCTAGGGTGTGAAAGGAGGGGAGTGCTATAAATATGGAGAGCTTTTGTCTAGTTCCAAAAGGTCATGAAGAACATTTTCTTTGCATTGAGGGACATCTGATTTGAGCAGAAGCAGAGCTGGACATTTTGAAAAGTCCAGCTGGAGGCTGGTCATCAGATCAGTGGGGAAGGAGCCAGAGGCAACTATAACTGTAACATCTGGGTACATATGGACAGAGAGAGAGGTACAGGCAGTAGTAACTGAATAGGGTAAAACAGCACACACAGGATATGAACAGTCGGTGCATCCAAAGGCTGCCAACCCGGGTAAATCACCGTAAGTTAGGTGAATGCACTCAAAGGAAGAAAATAAAGCCAGAAAGCTTTTCAATTTGTGAAATAAAGCTTATTTATTCTCTAGGTTCAGTGACACTGCACAAAACAACCCCAGCATTTTGACCGCAAGGTCTTCCTCAGGGGCCTCTCATCTTCAAGTTTCAAACCACACTTGCAGTATGGGGTCTCAACTTCTGTTCTCTTTTGCTGAAAATGTGCATAATTAGCATTATATAGTTCAAATCTATATCTTGTTAATAACCTTCTTTGTTGAAGCTTAGTCATCGTCATCAAATATGGTTCCAGGCAATGTATTTTCTTCATTGATTTGTACCACTTATACAGTTTTAGCTGGTTTAATCTTTCAAAGTCCTTGGAAACTGTTGTATCTCTTAGTACTCTTATTTTATTCTGTGATATTATTTCTGTCATATAGTTCCTGCTAATTTCATACATCAGTTGGCCCAGTTCTAATGGAAGTAGATTTTTTTTTAATTATTTGTTTAGATGGAAAAGTAAATCCCTTTGTTGAATACCTAATTTCTTTTTCCATACAATATTGTGGTAAATAAGATTCTGGTAGTTCTAGAAGGCTCAAAATAAATATTAGCTGTCTTTCTATAGCTAGGGTTTGTAATAAATATTGACCAAGCTCAACCCTTAAAATTTATGCTAGGACAGACTGGGGTACCATTAATATATTTCTATACAATTTGTTCATAATTCTTTCAAGTTCTTTTAAATCACCCATAGCCCATATTTCCACTGCATATAATATGCCTCATTTAACTTTGGCATTTAGGACTTTGAGATAGCCTTTTACCAAGCTTTTACCAAGCTTAGCATTAAATATTTTGAGAGCATTTGATGTTGTTACCATTTTTGCATGCATCAGACAGGAATGACCTTTCAATCTTAAATCTTGAGTAAATCTAACTCCCAAATAATCATATTGTTTATCTGTTACAATTTTTATATTATTGATGGAGATTCTCGAAATTATTTTAGATTTATTACCAAAGATCACCATCTTTGTTTTTTTCTCAACTGATTACCAGACAATTATCTCTACACAGCTCTTTGAAATGGTTTCGTTTTTCCTGGAGGTTCAGTTTAGAAGTAGATATAAGCACTATGTCATCAGCATATGCCAGACAAGGTACTTCCCTGCCTGATTAAGCTGGAGAATGGAAATTGGGATCTCCCATAGCCTCAATTATTGAATTTATGTAAATGTTAAATAATGTAGGGGCCAGTATACAACCTTGTCTCACCCCTAAGTTGGAGTTAACAGTAGCAGTTGTTGCTCCATGTTGATCGTACTGTGCCCTAGTCCATGTATCTTGATGTAATCTGATTATAGTGTCCAATAATGTTGAATCTGTTTTATATTCTTCTTGTTTTTTCCACAAACGAGCTCTACTAATACTATCAAATGCTGTGGACAAATCAACAAAACAGCAGTATAACTTGCTTTCCTTGATTTTACATATTTCCATATTATATGGTAAAGCAGATCATCCTGTTCTAAATCCATTTTGGAATTTACTCAGGACTTGTTCCTCATTTAAAATTCTTTGAAGTATGATTTTAGAAAATACTTTTTGTGATACATCAATTAGGCTTATTGGCCTATACATGTGTGGGTCAAATGGATTTCCCATTTTGTAAACAGGATATGTAATGCTATCTTTCCAGCTATGAGGAAAATGTAATCCTTGAGGGAAAGAGTTAAACAATGTTCTAAGTATCAGGACCCACCAATCAAAGAAGGTCTTATATATATCTCCTAAGATTTGGTCAGGTCCTGTCACTTTTTTAGAGGCTGTCATTAGTGCATAGTATATTTCTTCCTCTTGTATACATTGCAATTGAGGGAAGAATAACTGTTTTTCCTGCCAGTTTAATATGTTTTCTAATGTTATTTCATATTCTGCAAAATACAGCTGTCCTAAATATTCTTCCCAGATATTGGGTGGGATATGGGCCTCTACTCTGTTTGTATATTGTTTATACAAAATCAGAAATTGTTGAGCTTCCCATGGTTCCTTTTATAACTTAATAGAAAGGGGAAATAGATATGGGAGAATCAACAAGCTCATATGAAAGATCTATCTCAACCCTTATAAGATAATATGATTAGAGCGTAACTCGAAAGATGAATTTCAGATTTTAATAATTGATGTAAACATATTAAATGTATATCATGTATATAACACTCCAAATATAATTAAGCACACTCCAGATATAATTGTAATGTTTCAGAACTCAAGTTCCTTCATCAGACATGGAGCTTATTCTGTGAACAGAAGTGTAAGAAACAAAAAGCTTATATTAGAATATTGATATTTTTTAAATATAAACTTAAACAATAAATGTATCATATTATCACTTAATCAAAGATGATTACATCATTAATAGGTGGAACAAACCTATCAACACATTAAAGTGTCCTGAAGGCGAAGGTTATGATGTCCACGGCTTGCTCCTTTAAATGGGGGGGGTAGCCTTTTACATACACTTGGAAAAACCAAATATCCCCTGTAGAAAATATGAATATCTGAATTAATAAGAGCAATTTGTAGTAAATTTAATAATATAGATGCTCAAATGGGCTGCTTACTTATTAATAAAGCCCTTATATGAAAGCGCTCATCATGTAGGAATCACAACTCGGCCAAACTAATTCTGCCTAAAAACAAACATATCCAAATCATTATCAACCAATGTTCAAACATATTTAGGAAGTTTGAAGAAAAATATGTAATATATAAAAAACTATACCTACAGAGGATGTAGGAAATCATGCCTGCATATAGCCTGCTCTCAACATTTAACCCTGAAAAAAGTACAAAAAATCTTTTTAAAGTACTGCTTCTAAGATATGAAATGAACAGTGAGTCAGTTGCCAGAATCCTTACTAGCTTTTCCATATTTCAAGTTTGAAGTGCTTAAAAACTCAAAAAGAATACCAGGTAGCAAGCCGCCACCATTAGACACAAACGCCATTTTTCTTACAACGCGCCAACTGGCTTCACAGGTGTGTTCTCAAAGGAGAAAGGGGGGCTGGACCATAGAGGTATACATGCTAGCATGTACATGTCTCAAAGTGATGCTTAACTGGGCGGTCCGGTCATACCAAGGCTTTTTAATTTTAAAAAATTATTTATGAAGAAGCCAAATAATACACTGCCGCCACTAAGCATAAGCGTCATTAACTAACAGCACACAAACTAACTTTCACAAGTATGTATTTTTTTTTATATAGTAGTGAACATACACATACAGTTAGGTATTTAGATGGGAGAATCTCCATAATATCTCGGGAGTTTTCACTCACATTATTCCACTTTCCGGTTTTACGTTATTTATGATGAACACATGATTATATGTTACTTACTGTATGCGGTCTGGCTCCTATCCATTTCTGTTTAATACATACATGTGAAAGTTAGTTTGTGTGCTGTTAGTTAATGAAGCTTATGCTTAGTGGCGGCAGTGTATTATTTGGCTTCTTCATAAATAATTTTTTAAAATTAAAAAGCCTTGGTAAAGAATCCCTTCCTTTAATATAAGGATTTTCTGTGCACATTTCGCTGCCACTAAATAATAAACATATTGTTGTTTGATAGTGGGTTAGTCCCAACTTTAATAAAATTGAGAAACTATTATTGTTTACCCCATTTATTAGAATAGACTCAATTAAATATTATGTTAGAGAGTTTATGTATTCGTGAATGTGTGTTATCTGAATCTCTTGTCTTTAAACTTTGCCTCTTTTGACATTCGTTTTCTTCCTTTTGCCACTGTTATGAATTAATATTAAGCATTTAATTTCAACATATTTAGCAATGTTCACATGTACTGAGTCAAGTATCTAGGAAGGGGGAAACTCCATCATTTTATTGGAGTTTTAATTTTTATGACTGGACCGCACAGTTAAACGTCACTTTGTGACATGTATGCGCTAGCGTGTATACCTGTGTGGTCCGGCCCCCCTTTCTCTTTTAAGAACACACCTGTGAAGCCAGTTGGCGCGTTGTAAGAAAAACAGTGTTTGTGCCTAATGGCGGCCGCTTGCTACCTGGTTTTCTTTTTGAGTTTTTAAGCACTTCAAACTTTAAATATGGAAAAGCTGGTAAGGATTCTGGCAACTGACTCACTGTTCATTTCATATCTTAGAAGCAGTACTTTAAAAATATTTTTTGTACTTTTTCCAGGGTTAAATGTTGAGAGCAGGCTATATGCAGGCATGATTTCCTACATCCTCTGTAGGTATAGTTTTTTATATATTACATATTTTTCTTCAAACTGCCTAAATATGTTTGAACATTGGTTGATAATGATTCGGATATGTTTGTTTTTAGGCAGAATCAGTTTGGCTGAGTTGTGATTTGTACATGATGAGCGCTTTCATATAAGGGCTTTATTAATAAGTAAGCAGCCCATTTGAGCATCTATATTATTAAATTTACTACAAATTGCTCTTATTAATTCAGATATTCATATTTTCTACAGGGGATATTTGGTTTTTCCAAGTGTATGTAAAAGGCTACCCCTCCCCCCAATTTAAAGGAGCAAGCCGCGGACATTATAACCTTCGCCTTCAGGACACTTTAATGTGTTGATAGGTTTGTTCCACCTATTAATGATGTAATCATCTTTGATTAAGTGATAATATGATACATTTATTGTTTAAGTTTATATTTAAAAAATATCAATATTCTAATATAAGCTTTTTGTTTCTTACACTTCTGTTCACAGAATAAGCTCCATGTCTGATGAAGGAACCTGAGTTCTGAAATGTTACAATTATATTTGGATTGTGCTTAATTATATTTGGAGTGTTGTTACATGATATACATTTAATATGTTTACATCAATTATTAAATCTGAAATTCATCTTTCGAGTTACGCTCTAATCATATTATCTTATAAGGGTTGAGATAGATCTTTCATACAAGCCTGTATATTGTTTATAACCATAAGAGACCATAGACCAAAAGGCCTTTATTTATTTATTAATAACAGTATTCCTAAGTTTATCCCACATTGATATATTATACTTATTGCATTCCTGTTCCAAAAGTTTCTTGTAATCTTTCCTTGCCCTGTTTAGATTTTGTAAATTAGATTTAGTTCTAGTTTTTTTAGCTTGTCTAACCCATCTGGTTAATTCACTGTGTGTTTCCATGTTTTGCAGATTTGATTAAACCATGTTGCTGGTCCTTGCCTTTTACATTGGACTGTTCTGCAGTATGGTCTAATAACATTTATTATTTCTTGCCATTTCTCCAGAGTCATTATTTGTTCTATAGGGGAAATACTTTCTGATCATAAGTTATTAAGTGTTTCTAACGATAGAATCTCAGTGAAGTTATTGTTTACTCAGTTTGCCCCCTATTCTCTTTTGGTTTATAATCTCTATTGTTCCTTCATTTTCCTGAATTATATTATGTATTCTGCCAGTTTTATATGAATGTATAGTTGCAAGAACAGGAAAATGGGAAGAATCAAATCTATCCAGAATTTGAATATCATTAAAATACTTTAAGGCTTCTGTGTTGGCACAAACTGAATCTATTATTGAAGATCCCTGATATCCCATATACGTAAATGCACCATCCAGATCACCTGGAAGCCATCCATTAATTAGATACTTATTATGTTTTAACATAAATTTATAAAATTCTTTGTCCCTTAGATCTAACTTTTTATCAGCTGAATTTCTCAGGTAACTTTCCCTTGAGTTTATTACTGTGATACTAGCAAATAGGTCCTCATATTGATCTTTAATAAATTTCTCATCAGAGACATAACATTGTTGTTACATAACAAACTGGCACCATACCTGCCAAATGATTTTAAGAGATGAAAAGAAAAAGTCCCATATGAAATAACCCCAACCTCCCGAAAATATCCAAGAAACCTAAGTATCATAGGTCAATGTAGCAAATAATGGCTCCCTCCATTTTACCGCTAATAAACACAAGAAAATAGTACTATAATTGCGGTATAAAAAAGATGGCCCATAATTTTCAAATACTGATTACATGTTGGCTTTAAACAATTTTGGTAGCTTGACTTTTATAATAATGATTATCACAAATGTTCAAATGGTCATGGCAGCAGAGTCATACCATATCCTGTTTCTTCAGTGGCAAAGGCTGTTCAGTTAGTTGGGCTGTTGCCAATGCTCCAAGATTCTAGGACAGCAATCAAACCTTTGGCCAGATGCAATGAAAGTGTCAAGAATGGAAGACACAACTTTTTTTATATAATCCCTGATCATATTCACAGACAACCACTATTCTTTCACCTTCCTGAAGGTTCCCAAAACACAATCTAAAAGTTCCTCTGGGAGGCCTCGAAAGACACCTGAAGGATCACTTTCCATAACTGTAAAAAAAGAACACTTGAAATGGAAAAATGGAGACCACGGCAAATGTAACCTTCTTAGTAGTGGTTGCAAATTACTACAAAGAAACAGACAGTAAAAACAAAAAGGATTAATTATAGACAGATCCTCTACTTTGTATTGATTTAAATGTCTTGTTATGTTCTATTGGGTTAAGTCTACTGCCTCATAATAATCTAAAAAAAAGACTGTTCAAACAACTTCCAGACTGGCTGGCAGAGGATAAATGTTACTAATATAGAGAAAAATTGGAATGATGTTTTATCTCAAAAACCCTTTTTGTTTGGACATCAGCCTTGATTTCCATTCCACCACTTTTTGTTCTGCAGTCTGCAAATTTCCTTTGCAATTGAGAAACACCAGGTCCCCATTCCAAATTTAATCTCAGAACTCATCTCTCTTCTTATGTTATCCCTCCTACCAACAAGGGTGAAATATTTTCAGGCTTTAAAGATATTCCCTTACTTTTCATGAGGTTAGTCCTGGACCCTGAAAATGTTCCAAATGACTGTAAGCACTGGAAAGCCCTTTTTCTGAGACAACATCAGGAACTAAAAGGCCTAAGTCATCAGCATATGCTACCAAACATTGTGGTACCTGGCACGCAGGGGTCACGATACTATATATCATGTTGCTCAATTCTTTATAATGCAGGGTCCAACTCAAACACATAAAATCAGGCTTACAGGGCAGCCCTGTATGATTCTGTTCTGGATCTGACATGAATTGTCCAACTTCACATTTATCATAGAAGTAAGGATTGCTGCCTTATACAGTACTTCATGTCAATGTATAAAAGTATCTGGTATACCATATTTTTATGTATCTGAAAGAGATATGTGTGATAAATATAACTGAAGGCCTTCTTCTGATCTATGTCCAGGAAGAGTCCATCAACTTATTTTTTATTTTCAAGCTCCACAGTTTCCCATTCTACAAGAAGACCATCCTGAATCCTGCAGCCTGTCACTGAGCAGGTTTAAGCTGGGAATATAAGATGCTCTGTCACACTTGCCAAACATCAAGCTAAATATTTGTCAGACTTTTCCAATCACTGCTAAGGAGGCCAATTGGTCTCCAGTTAAAAATATCCCATTTATCCCCCCTTTTATGAAACAAAACAAGAGTACATGGGCTACAGATTTTCCCTTTAGATTACTCCTTATGAAGGAAATTAAAAATTCAACAATTTCTTTGCTAAAAAAGGAGTCAACGTTTTATAAAGTTCTCCTGGGAAGCCATCCTTCTCTGATGCTACCCCAATAATTTATAAACCAGTGAACTTCCTTCCTAGTGCCCCTTCCCCTGTAATGGATTCTGAATCCAGAAAGGAAAGCCCTGGAAGAACCAAATCCAAGAAGGTATCCTCAAGGCCATCATCACCTTTGTCTGGGTTCCAGGGCAGGAAGCAATATATTCTCAATAATGTAAATCACATAACCAATAGGCCTAGACCTACTCTAGGCTCTATAGGTGAAAACGCTAGCACCTGAGATAAAATGCTTTCCAGCTGTGGACTTTGCTTGAAGCATTAATTTATTAAGAAAATATCATAAAAATTAATATAGCAGCAGATAGTCATTTTAGATTCATTTAGCTTGTAGACACATAACATTTATCATCTCTTCTTTTAAATGGTCATTCACAGTATATCACATTCAACAATTGTGCTTTGCTTAAAAGGTATAAATACTCATTGCATATGTGAGGAAAAAGGGTTGGAAATAAGTGCAGGTAATAGTTGTTTAAAGTGAATATGTGCATATAATAAGATGTCCTTTTGCGGGTGAAGGAATGCTCAAATGCTGTGGCAAAGTCACAAAACTACAGTCAGGGTAAGAGCTTCAGTAAATCTGTTGCAGTGATTGTTATGACCAAAAGTACTCTATTTTGGAAATGGTTTTTGGCAAATTTGTTTGTAAAAAATAACTCAGGCAGTATTTTAAACCTTTGAAAACTGCTGATTTTATCCAAGGTCCCCTCTGCAAAAAGTATATAATTGGTTGAACCTGGTACAGCAATAAAACATCAAGGGCCACTGAGTCTAAAAGATTTTAGTGATTTCAAAACATTTTATGCACATATTGCTGAAACACTTAATTTTTCCTAGGTTCCCTCTGCTAAAACTTACATACTGTTGGACCTTGTGTAGCATAATCAAAATCATAGAGAACCATTTGTCTGCCTTGTCGCTCCATTAAAAGCCATTAAAAAGCAGTGAAACAGGCTAGAAAAGCATTGTTATTTAAACTAACTGTAAAACATTTTAGAACAGAATACCTATCAAAAGTAGAATATCAGCTCAATGTCCCCTTCCAAGTTACTTCCAAGTTCCTAGTTTGGGAAGTGTCCTTCGTAAATCATCCCACAAAGGAATTGAAAAAGGAACCAAAAAGGAATCAAATTAGATGCACACAGAAAGCGCTCAAAGCCAAAGTAGTAAATCCATAGAAAATAGAGAAAACATTCCATGTACCATGAATGCTGCGATGGCAAAAATGCCACCGAGAGAAACTGCGGCTAAACAATGGGTGGTGACGTTTCAGGGAGACCCTTCATCAGACCAATAGAAAGACCAGAATGGATGATTTCAATTTAATCCAAAAGACATGTGTAGAAGGAGAAAATAGACAGATAGTGTTGGGAATAAAAATATCCTGTGGGAGCATGCACACAATGGCCAAAGCTAGTGATAGAAACAAATGAAAAAAATGCGGTGTGCAAAGACCAATGAAAAGAGCAAAATAAAAAATCCACATTAGATATTCAAAATACTTAAATCAGTTTACACAAACATAGAGTGGGAATCTGTATTTTATGTGAAATGACAGCAGGATCATGCTTGAAATAATAATATCCTCACCCCCCCCATGTTCAGTAAATAAAGAAAAAAATATTAACTACCATTCAAGCTACCAACAAAGAGGCTGTGCAATGAAAGTATTATTATTGTGCTCGAGGCACATAATGTTTCATGCAGAAAACCCAATATGGACATGGTAAAGTTCTAACTGGGAATTCCAAATAATTACTGTAGTGTCTTTCCAATAGTAACCAATATCTCACCCAACACATACTGTAAATTGCATTATAGACAGCCACAAGAAACAGGAAAAAGAAAGATTAATAAATTGAACCAGACAGCAAGATACATAAGAGTTTGTCTCATTAACTAATGAGTGGAGATCAATCTCCTAAGTTTCCATGTATGGGCCCATGGGTAATTCCTCATTCAGTCCATTTGGTGTCAGTGTTGCTAGGGTAAATATTCCATAACTTTCCCGTTGTCTCAGTTTGTTTTGGATATCCCCTCCTCTGAGTCCCATATCAATTTTTTCCAACTTGTCCCATGTCCTGTTTCTTGGATATGTTTAGCTAGCGCATAGTTCAGGTTACCAGTTCTGGTTGCTGTCAGGTGCTCACTGATTCTCTGTTTGAGCATTTGTTTGGTTTGCCCCACATAGCTAGCACCACAGGAGCATGAAAGCATATATACCACTGCCATGGTCAAACAATTGATAAATCCTTTGATTGAAAATTCAGTTGCCTTAGTTGGATGTTTGAACTTTTTGGCATTTCGTGTTTGTACATAGTACATGCAATTACCACATTTAAAATTTCCATCCGGTAGTTTGATAACCAGTTCTCTTTTTTGGGCTTGTTGGAGACAACAGCATGGACTAGTGTGTCTTTCACATTTTTTTCTCTCTTATATATGATTTGTGGATCTTCATTAAACTCTGGACTTGTTTGTAAAATGTACCCATTTTTTTATATTACTGTACCTAATTGTGTTGCAATAGGATTGTATTGTGTTGCAAATGTATGTCTCTTTGTATTGTCATTAGAGGGAATTGTTTCCCTTAACATTTGTGTCCGATCCATGCCCTCAACTGTTGCCCTATGTTTGGCTAATATTTCTCATGAATAGCCTTAATCTGTGAATCGATGTTCCATCTCAGTGGCATGTTTGATAAATTCTGTCTCATCTGTGTAGTTTCTTTTTTCCCAAATGAATTAACCTTTGGGAATATTAGCTTTAAGGTTTTCTGAGTGATAACTTGTCCCATGCAAGATGGTATTCCGTACCATTGGTTTCCTATAGAGTGTTGTCTTTAATATATGGTTCTCATTGTAGATTTTTAAATCCAAATAGTTAACTGTTTCTTTACTGTACTCATGTGTAAACTTCAGATTCGTCGTTGTTTTATTGATGCACTTCATGAATTCCAGCAATTGATTTTCTGTGCCACTCCAAACAATCAAGATATCATCAATAAAGTGTTTGTATATTTTAATATATTGTAGATTTTGTTTGTGAGTATGGTCATAGATGTATTGTTGTTCCCAAGTACCCATGTATAAATTGGCTAAGTTCAGGCCAAATGTTGTCCCCATGCCCATTTTTTGTATGTAACATCCAGTTCCAAAAAAAAATAGTTAGATTCCAGAACAAATCATGCCAAAGTAACAATAAAGTCAGATGGTGGCAATATTCCCACAGGACGTTTTACATCCAATGTTTTTTATATTGCTTCCAAGCCTTTTTCATCTGGTATGTTTGCATAAAGGCTTTCTATGTCAATTGTTACTAATATGTCATCTTCTTGTACTCTCACACATTCTACTTTGTTAATAGCACCACTTGTATCTTTAAGGAATGCCGTGAGATCTGGTATCCATTTGTTTATAAACTCATCCACAAATTGTGAAAAAGGTTCTGTGACTGAGTTTATACTAGAAACGATTGGTCTTCCTAGTGGGTTATTTGCATTCTTGTGGATTTGAGGCAATAGATACAACACCGGTTTTACTGGGCTGTTTACTGTTAAATATTTAGCATCTTTTTCTGTAATCCACCTCTCTTCAAGTGTGTATTTTATCAGTTGGTCAGCCTTGTTTTTGATGTCTATGGTCGGATCTTTGTTCAGTTTCTGATAATGGTTAGTGTTATTTAATTGTCTGTAGGCTTCCTGAATATAGTACTGATTGCCCCACAGGACAATGGCCACAGGTTTCATTATCATTTCTTGTGTATTTTCCAATTCATGTAATGCTTGCCTTTCTGCTTTTGTCAAATTATCTTTATAGTACTTTTGTCTTTTCTCAGCTTTCTTTACTCTTCAATTCATCTCCAAATCTGCAACTGTCATAAATGCTGTCAATTTATCACTTGGTAGTACTGGAGGTACAAAAAAAGAATTGTTCCTAACTGTGCACATCTCTCTATTGTCATTTGACGTAGATGAGTCCATTATTATCAGTCTATTTGCGAAAAATTCTGTTAGCTGTAGCTGTCTGACAAATGTTAATTTATCCACTTCCAAATTAAAAACATTTACTTTGTTGTGAGGTACAAATGATAATCCCTTCGTTAATAATGATAGTTGGGATTGTGTGATTGGAATGTTTGTGAGATTGATGACTGCCAGTTCCTCCACCCGGTGGACCTCCTGGGTTCCTGTGGATAATATTGGGTAAAATGCTGGTTGGTGTTGTAGTTGCCCCTGCCTCTTCCTCTTATTCCTCTTCTTTCCCACCCCCTCCGTGTCCTCCTCTTAGTCCTAAAAAGGGAACTATTGTTGAAGGTGCTGGGTCTCTGGGAGTCCTGTACAATTCCTTGTGACTGTCTTGTCCTGGATCTATCTATATCTGAACTGGTGTCTGAGTCTGGTGATGAAATATCAGTCGGCACATCTTCCATATCTGTAGTAGATGTAGTATGTTGGTCCTGGTTGTTAGATCTATTCCAGCTATTAACACTCTTGTTGGCATAATCCTTGTCCTCCCTGGTATGTTTTATAAGTTTTTGTTTTCTAATATCTTCTTTATATTCTTTGAGCATTTGATCTAATTTATTTTTGAATTCATTCAGTTCTAGTGGTGAGATCACTTTAAAAGTCTCAATTTCCAATATTCTTATTTCATCCGTAGTTTTCCCACTTTCTTTTTTACTTTTTTAAATCAATAAAAAATCATTCAAATGAACACTTATTGGCTACTTTTTCCCATTCAAGCATGAACTCTCTGTCCTCTAAGCCATAAGACAGTGGCTTTTGATTTCTCAAGCCCCGTGGAATCTTCCTGTTTTGCCAATATTTTGTTAGTGATACAGCATGCATATTATATCTTACAGTATGTTATTTCTGTGTAAAATTTCAAGATATTGCTGGTCATCATTTATCTTTCTATAGCCACTAGTGTTGCCTGAATTGTCAATTGGCCTGTCTGCAAAACACTTGACGAATCCTGCAAAGAACACAAAGTTCTATTTTTTTTCCATTTGGTACAGTGTCATATGGGTTAACCTGTTGGGCCTCACATTACATATCGAACCATATTTTTGTTCAAGGAGCAATGAGGTGGCATTGTCATATTGTATGAACTTCATATACTGCTTAACTTTATAAATCTGAATAGTGGCGTCAGCGCTAATGTGCATGCCCAGAGTCAGAGTTTTCTTTTTCAAACATTGCTTTAACTAGGTTACAATTCTCATTTTAAGCTGGAGTTTTAAACACTTAGTTCACCACACTGAATAGTATCTAAAATCGACATACACCCATGGTGCATTAACAATGTCTTAACTCATGCATAAACAAGTTTACTGGTGCTGCAGCACCATGTTTAAAAGTAAGCACACATGAGCATCAGACAGTCATGGGTAGAGTGGGTCATCAAGATAAGATACACTCATAAAAAGTACAAAAACAGGCAATTTAATGAACTTCTGGCTCTATATAGCACACTGACTTGCTGAAAATGGCTGCAGACCATGTAGGCTCCTATTAGTAATAGGTGTTTTAAATTCATCAAAAAAGCTGACAGTGTCCCTTTAAAATACCACCAACAGCTTAACCTGATTCAGTATGTAATTTTGCATCTGTATCTCCCCTCTCCCCAGAATGAAGATGAAAATAGGCAGAACTGTCTAGCTCTCCTATCCCGGTCAACTATACCTAAGTAAATAAATGAACTGATGGTACCTGAAGACCACCAAATGTTCAGGGTGCCAACTAATGCCTTACTCAGGGTGGACAGGTTACTAGCACAATTATGAAAAATTAAAATCAACTACATGGCTCTATATAGGGGATATGCAATGGGCTGGGTCAACATATGCAATTCATCTCTGGGGGAAGGACAATAACTCATGAGTGGCAGAGACATGAGTGAGTTGTGAAAGTCCTGCCCACTCACAAGTGATGATAAACTACATTAATAAAATAAAGCAGGAATTAAAATAGCTTATCTTTGTGTGCCACTGTCGCCATTCTGCAGCTTGTTGTAACACCGTTTTTGGCAATCATAAATAAATGATTTTAAGGTACAGCCCATCACAGTATTACACAAAAATGGCAGATGTAAACATTTAGATCATGAATGCACATTAGGAAGGCAGCAAACTTTGAAATAGCAGTTCCTCTCTTTCTACTGGAAATGCTGTTTGTAACATCACCCAAAAACAGCTTGACCATGACAGAATTTAGAATTACAGCTGTACTAATGTGATTAAAAATTTAAAAAGCTATGGCTGTTCTTGAGTGAATCAAACAGTATCCTATGTATCCTTCCTCCTGCAGGCTTTTCACCTTCTTCAGTCTGTGATTGTAAAAGGGGCTCTTGGTTTCACAAATAAGCTGAGCTGTGATTAAGTGTGACAACCAAAGACAAGGCACTCCCCTCATTGGCCAGGTACCTACTTTTTTAATGCTGACATGCCAATATGAAATGTGATCTCACTTATTTTTCTTTCTGGCTTATGTGAAGACCATACTCTGGCTTCAAGGGACACTATCAACCCTCTTAGGCCTCAACGTGTCTCTAGTTTAATAAAGACATTGGCCTAGATATTCAAAAAAGTTGCACCTGGCACAATTGAGTTGTGCCAGTGTAACCCCAGAACTGCACCCTGGGGCAATATTCAAAAGTGGGAATTGCGCAGCACAATTCCCGATGTGCTGGGGTGCAAAGATAATGTATGCAGCACATCTGCAGGGGGTGTGCCCATGCATATTATTTATTTATTTATTTAGATTTTGGTAACTGGGTAATGCATATGCAGCACATCCCAATATTCAGCCTGGGATGTGCGGTGCATCTGCTGGCACAACCCAAAGATGTGCCGCATACCTGAGCTCACAGTTGAGCCCATAAAAAATGACTCAAGTGCTAGCCACCCACAGGTGCAGCCACCAGATGTGGGTGGCAATTCCCCCAAACAACATGCACTAGCACACACAATAGTCCCTGGTTGTCTAGTGGTACCCCCTCGCCTCCTGTACCTCTGATCACTGTGATAATATTAAATATAATTTCCCTGGTGGTCCAGTGGAACCCCCCTCTCCTCCCATACCTCTGATCACAATGATAATACTAAATCTAATTTCCCAGGTGGTCCAGTGGTTCCTCCCACCCTGCCTGAATCCTCAGTCACCATTGTAATATGACAAGTACCCTCTCTGTTAGTCCAGTGGTACCCTCCCCACCCACACAAGACCCCCAGCCCACCCTGCTCCCCCTCCTGGTCATTGGTGGGCAGCATACCCACATGCACACTACTACAGCTGCCCATCGAATGACAGCTTACAGTAGTTGCTGCAAGCTCATTGGTCTGCACTGTGGCCCGATGGGCTTGCAGTGCATACTGTAATAATTCACAACTTGCACCAAATGGGTTATTTGGCAGGCCTACTGCCATGCTTTTTTACAGGGGGAAGTGGTAACCTGGAATGATATTGCATTCATGTTACAGAATGAAGTGGATAAAGTCTATGAGTATGAATATGCACATTTTGGAGATAACCTATGCAAACAGTATTGGTTAGGAATCTTTGGCCTGTTATTTATTTTACTTTGAGGACTATATGTGTTAGGTCACTTTCCTTTGTTTTTCAATTAGTAGTACAGGAATATAAGAAACCAAAAAAGGCGGCTACCGGCGAGCCCCAACTGGAGCCACAACAAAAACCAAACAGTAAAGCAAGCAAACAGTCGGGCATCACAGAAAGGAGACCTGTAAGCTAGGCCTTGATAAAAAAATGCTTTTATTGTATTAGCAAACTAAAAGCAGCAGCCAGCACTCCTGCCCCATACACAGCCATAGTTTACATGTCATAAAGACAATTTTTCAATGTGTATCCCAAACGTTACATGAAACGTATATGTGCGTACGGGGCAGGAGTGCTGGTTGCTAGTTTGCTAATACAAAAAAAGCATTTTTTATTGAGACCTAGCTTACAGGTCCTATATTTCGGTCACCTTTCTGTGATGCCCAGCTGTTTGCTTGCTTTATAGTACAGGAATATGTTTACAGTTTATTGACTGCTTTATGTTTTTTTCATTATTGGTATGAAGTAATACTGTCTGCTTTTTTGATTGTATGTTTCTTACTTTCCTTTTATTTTCTTTAAGATTTGAAGTGTGGATATGTATATTCCGTATTATATTTGTTTTTGTTCTCTTAATAAAATATTCCACTACTTACTGGTAGGGAGAGCTGCTGTCACCCAAGATGGTGGACCAGGTGCCTGCTTTGCAGGGAGCATTGCAGGAGGCTGGGGATAGGTCCTCCATCCCAGTTGGAAGGAGCCAGGAGGATGAAGAATTGAGGATGGTATCAGATAATATAGACAATATTATGGGGGAGGAAGAAATAGTTGAGAGCGAAAGGGAGATCATACAGACTAAATGAGTGGATGTTGTTTGTGTGGAAAAGAATCTAGTGCCTTCTAAACCACTGCTGGCAGAAGAACAACTATCCAGATGAAAAAAAGCTGAAATGCGCCAAAAAAAATGGAAAGAGATAAAGCAGTTTCCAAACAGCATGTTATCTCAGACTTGGCAGCTAATGAGGGAGGTGGCTCATTTGAAGTGGTGACAGCACGTTCAGAAAATTCTGACAAACAGCTGTTGCAGGAGAATGCACTGGCGTCTGTCAGTGGTGAGGCTTCTGATTATC
The DNA here is from genome assembly GCA_016271365.2 of Neoceratodus forsteri. Lineage (NCBI taxonomy): Eukaryota > Metazoa > Chordata > Ceratodontiformes > Ceratodontidae > Neoceratodus > Neoceratodus forsteri. The sequence goes on from CM028129.1 coordinate 880,647,347, forward strand.
TAGAGCTACTTGCAATGCCTGGTTCTAGCACTGGACTCCAGAGAAAGTGCTGCATAGTGCAGGGTGGAAATTTGCAGATGGCAAGTGGACTGTAGACCCAGAGTGGAAACTGCAACCTCAGCATTTCATGGAAAGGCACCATGTCACCAACACAGCTCAGGTAAATCTGTCTGCTTCCCATACTGCAAATGATAATAGTAATGAAAGAACTGTAATACCTGAGAGGTTGACTTAAGTTCAGAAAAATGTGACTGTGGGGCAAGATTCTGATTCTATGAATATCGATAATGTGTTGTCAGCGATTGGGACTGGTGAAACTCCTGACGTGGGGAATACTACACTGAGTGCTGAAAACACAGAAGGCCCATGAACAGGTCTACTAGAAGAGACTAATACAGAAAATCTGCAGATTCCCACAACAGAACCCCTGAGATCTGATAACAAGAGCTTATTCCCCCCTTCGAGAGACTAAGATTTGCAGATCTTTTGATAAATCAGAACATCGAGATGCAGTGAGGTTACAGTATAAGGGGGGGGGTTGAAAGTACAGTCCGATAGAACTTATGTGGACAAAAAATTAATTAAGGAATCTTTGGTGTTTTCTCCAGCAGATGTCTTTGCTTTCTTCTACATATCAGGGGAGGACAAATATGATATTAGCTTCTGCTCCCCTCATCTTTTAGAAAGATTCCGGTGGAAATATAATGCAGTAAAGTTCTCCCCTTAGTGGACACCCTTCCTTACAATTTCTCTAACTAAACCTCTGATGAAAGTGGTTACTAAAATGTTCAGGAACAAGGGGGTACATGTGGAAGACATTCTATATTGGTTATCACAGTGCTGTGACGTCCTGAGTTCCCTCTAGGCCATCCTAGACTCAGAATAGTTTTGGACCCAGGAATGGCATTTTAAAGTTAAACCATCAGATTCAGGATGGAATATAACATATCCCTAACAGCTTTTTTTCTGGGCAAGGATAGAGGGATTTGTTTTTACAGTGGGCAGCCCAGGGCCTGTTACAAATGTGGCTCAAGGGTACATCTAGCTAATATGTGTAACAAACCCAAATGCAACATCTGTGGAGAGTTTGGGCACATTAGCCATCATTGCACCAACAAACCAAAATGTAATCTATGTGAAGAGACTGATCATATTTTCCAGCATTGCCCTTGGGCCACCCATAATAAAGCAACTAAACTGAATCAAGATATTCTTATTCAAAACGTGCAGCAATCAGTCGAGTTACAAAAAAATGCAGCCCCCCCCCAGAGCATAGTAAATAAGACACCACTGTAGCAGGAGCTGGACAATGGCAAACCTTTATCATCCCAGAAAGAAGGTAACAAGGACAATCCTATTATCCCCATCAATGAAGAAATAAAAGAGCTTAATCTGCTTGTATGCCTTGTTCAATACTCAGATGACACTGCACTAGAAGGCCCTTCCCATATACCGCCTCCTACAAATTGGTCAATGTGTAGGCTAGATAGAGGTCTTCCAGATTATCAGCAAACAAAATTGAGTCAAAACGTGAGCTGGACAACCTTTTTGAATCACTTGCCCCACAGAACTGGAGTGATTTAGAATCAGAAGGACTTGAATCTGATAACTCATCAACTAGGCCAAACCCACCTAAAATGGAAATGAAAGGATCTGGAATAAAGAAAAAGAAACAGTGGAAAAATAACTCAAACTTTACTGACTCAGACAATGGCTGCCTGGACCCTGGCCACTGTACATTGAATGTGCATAGTATACGAAATGGGCCAAAAAGGAAAGCCTTGTTCTATCTGTTTAAAACTCTTGCCCTGGACATTATCTTTGTGCAGGAAACTTGGATTAAACCCACAGGGAAAATAAAGCAATGTCAGAAGGATTGGATTTGGGGTCCGTCTTTTTGGTCATATGGCCAGGAGACAGAGAATGGGGTGAGTATTTTGTTTACTGGTACCAGGTTTCAACTCTACCGGCTGGTTGATTTAGTCCCGGGACAAGTTTTGATTCTGGATGGGACATGGGACACAAGTCCCATTTGTCTCATCACTATTTATTATTTTCAGTCTAAAGCTGACTGGGTGAAAACTTTAGAATCTATTCAACCTTATCTAGCTACAGCTAGAATAGTACTTTTTGAAGGGGATTTTAATTGTAGCTTAAAGCCAGATCAGAAAAAAAAAGTTGGAGGAAAAATGATCTACTGTGACGAATTTGCTTTACAGAAATGCATTTCTAGAGCAGAACTAATTAATTGCTTTTCTCTGAACTTTTTTTTTAATTGTTTAACCAAGAGTGGCACACTAAGCTGAAGGCTTGTTTACAGGTGCGACCTGGGAGCACAGGGAAGTTAAGTGACCTGCTCAGGGTCACACAGTATGCAAGTGGGGGCTGTGGGATTCAAACCCAGGTCTCCAGATCTGCAGCTCAGAGCCTTAGACCACTGTGCTATACTGCCTCACTTTTCAGGTCCAGAATTTATATTTCAAAAGGGGAGTTTAGCTACACAAATTGACTATCTTTTTTTTCTCTCCACAATTACGTAGCCAAGGAACACAAGTAATCCTAATAGAATTGTTTGATCATCTATTGGCCCAAGTTAAATTGTCTATTAACCCCTCTAAAATACCAAGGGCTAATAGAAGGAAACTGAACAACTCAGTTTTACAACAATGCAACTGTACTTAAGCATCTAAAATATCTTTTAAAGATCCGGTTATCAGTTTTAGTGCTGTATGAGGACCTAGGGTGTTGCTGGGAAGACACAAAAAAAGAGGTTATGGACTAGCTTAAGAAGCAGGGTAGGATAAAATGTAAAACCCTCATTTTCAAATATCTGAAATTACGCCAAAACTTACTATATTTACAAACAAGGGCATGTACTTCTAAAGTAAATTTTTCTGACCAAATTCGGAGCATCAAACAAGAGATGAAATAAATACAATATAACAGAGCAGAAACATTATACAGTATGTGAAACTCATGTATGGGACTCAGAAAAATCCATTTTCTGACCCTTGCAAGGCATGTAAAAACAGAAAAAATGCTTCAGTTTTTTCTCACTTAAGAAATGCCAGTGGAATCAATACTGATTCTCTGCACCGTGTTAGGTCAGTAGTAGAAACTTATTTATTACAAATTAGCAACAGTATTAACATTTGTCTGGAGAACATACAGAAATACCTAGAAGGCATTTTTATCAAAAACAATGGTCAAGAGCCTCCCCTTCCCCTATTTCTCCGATTACATCAGAAGAGGTTAAAACTATAATAGGAAATAGGGTCATACCTGAAAATCTCGGGTTGTACCTGAAAATCCCAGGTTGTACCTGAAATTAAACATTCCTTGCCTAGTGTGCTTAAACAAAAGCTAATAAAATAAAAGAAATAAATAAAATTAAAGTGCAACACTTCACCCAGGAAAGATGGTTTAACTAATGAATTTTATAAAAGCTTAACTTCAGAATTATCACCTATTCTTAGCATGGTATTCAATGATATGTTACAAAAGCAACATCTATCTTCTGAGTTTGTTGAGGGGATTATAATATTCTTGTATAAAAAAGGAGATAGAACACTTTTGCAAAACTGGAGACCAATCTTCTTACTTAACACAGACTTTAAGATACTACCTCTTTTATTACAGGTTACGTTACAGACGTTTGCAGATAAGAAAATCCATCCATCTCAAACATGTGCACTTCCACAGAGAAAAATACAACCCAGTCTTTTTTACTCAGGGAAATTATAGAGTATTGTACAAAACAGAATTTACCTGGATACATTGTATCTCTAGATCAAAATAAGGCATTTGACAATGCGAATCATGTAAGCATTAAGCCACTCTGAAGGTGGCATCTAATGGGGAATTAATGCATGGTTGGGAGGGTTGTGGCATAAGGCCAAAGGCAGAGTGCCTACAATGGCCGAACCATGCATTAATTCCCCATTAGATGTCACCTTTGGAGTGGCTTAATGCACTTGTAACATGGCAAGTGCAAGGCAAGTATTAGTTAGATACTGTTTTACTTGCTATGAAATACAAATGAGCAGAACAAGTTATTTCACTTACAGAATTATGATTCAGGTCTGTTACTTTTTAAGGTTGTGTCTAACTGCAAGTGGGTGCATGCATGTTGCACAGTCCACACGCAATAATGTGGTGTGTACCAATTTATGCCATGTTACAAGTTTGCTTTACATAGGAACATAGTCATAAAATAATGATGAGACCTCAAAAGTTGGTAGTTGTAATCAGCTGCTCAATTACTGAATGTCCATTTTTACCTCAGATTCATGCAGTGCTGGATTGTGGGGAAAATGTATTCCATGCATAGTTTACTATGTTGCAACACTGACAGCAGTTTTGTGAGCAGACTGTGGAGCACAGCAGTGAGTGTTACGACCAATAGGTGGCGCTTTGAAAAGAGCATAGCAGTTCTGTTCTCTTTACAATTGATCTCTTTGCTGTGGTCCTACTTTTAGTATGGAATTCTGCAGCGAGTACTATTATATGACTCATGTAGCTCACTGCCTGGAAACCAGCACACTTCTGAGTTACATATATATATATATATATATATATACTGTGTCCTGCCCATTGTTGTGTGCAGTCCTTCACAACTGCAGCACTGAACAACAGAGTGGGTTTTGGTAGAATGCTTGGTCATTATTCTGACCAATAGATGGTGCTTTGAAACAAGGACAAAACTTTTGTTCTGTTTGAAGCTCATGTGTTATGCAGTTGTGGTTCCCAGTGATGTGTTCCCATTGAGGTGCAAGTACTATACTTTCAACAGGGTGGGTGGGTGGAAACAGCACAATTTCAGCTTGATTGCTCTCTGCAGTACTTGACACTTACACCACCAGGAAACAGACCACTCCACTGTCTGTGTTGGGCTGTCCTGTATTTCACACTCTCTGTTGCTCGCACCCCCAATTGGTTGACCTAGCGCTACTAATTACATTAGTCACTTATAACTTTATAAGTGTGTTCATGCTCTCAGCACGGCATTATTAGTGGATTAATACCCTCTTCACTTTGTGTCATGGGTTGTCTTCTGACCAATGTGTTTTCTCTATTGCACTCTAGCTTTCCTTGCCATGTTACAAAGTTACTTATTTCAAGTTTTACAGGCTTACAGAGTGCACCCAGAGCTAATAACATGGATAAAGACTGTGTATAAAATGGCTAATATCACCTATGATGTTCCAGGCCTACAGCAGATTAAACTACCAGTACATGTAGGAGTCAGACAGGGATGCTCTTTGAGCCCCGTATTGTATACTTTTGCCATTAATCCTTTCATTAGGAAAGTTCACTTAAATAGGGGTATTCAGAGCATTATGGGACAATCCTCAACAGAAGTTTGTAAGATGGTAGCCTATGCAAATGATGTATGCATTTTAAACTCTACCCAGAGTAGTATAATTAAAATTTTACAAGAAATGGCTAACTTGTGTGTATCTTCTGGAACCTCTTTAAACCTGGACAAATGCAAAATACTCCTGATCAGACAAATTCAATATCCAATATCAAATTATAGTGCAGGTATACAGGTTTCCACATCTTCACTGAAACTATTAGGGATTACTTTTGGGGTAATGCACCCAGAACTGTTTAACTGGACTTCGGTTTTACAAACCTGTGAAAGAAAGGAAGAGATATGGAAAAACTGGAAGCTATCCAAGTTTAAAAGGATTCACATTATTAAGAAATTTCTCATCCCTTTCTTGTTATATGTTAGCATGATTTTCCCATTACCAATACAGTATGAAACAAAAATCTTTAGCATATTCTTTAGGATGTTATGGGGGAGTAGACTAAATCCGATTAAATGGGAATTTTCATATTTAACCTAACAGAAGGGAGGTTTGGGCATGCTAAATCTGGTAATATTTTTTAATTTACTGTTTATATCACATAACATTAAACCAGTTTTGCAACCTTCACCTAGAATGATGTCAAATTGGATATGTACGGTAAATCAAAAATGGTTCCCTAAATGGATAAAACAACCAATTAAGTACACTAAAACCTTAGTATCTCCAGATTATATGAAATCCTCAATACAAAAAATTCAGAATTGGAAGTTATAAAAGTCAGATATTTTGTCTACCAATATAGGACTATGAAGGGGAGGTGGGAGAGGGAGGCAGGATGGGAGATAAAAGGGAGATGGGAGGGCTATCTTGGGCAGATTCGATGGGCCAAATGGTCCTTATCTGCTGGCATGATTTTATGATTCCATGAATAGAAAACAACTTTATTTAAAAATTCTACATGAAACCGGAACCCTAGAACCAACTTTTAAAGACTGCCCTCCTCATAAAACCCAAGTAGCCCTAAAACAGCTTCAAAATAATAGAGTGCCTAGAAGAATATGGATTACCCTTTGGCTATGCACTTACACTTCCAGTGAAAGGAAATAATAAACATAAATTTATTACGGAAAGATTTTGCCCTTATTTGGAATGTGGGCAAGTCAAAGAAGCCATGACACATTTTCTACTTTAATGTGTATTTGTGCAACAAATGTGGTCCTTTTTAGCTGCTAGGTGGAAACTTCCTTGGCTAACCAGATGCACTTATGGCATATCTTTAGGAGACTTTCCGGTGTTCTTAAAAAGGTATAATAACGAGACATTAACTGTATTTTTTGCTTGCATTAAATATTATCTGTGGCAGGTGAGATGTCAGTTTGTCTTACATCAACAGTGAACAACATATCTGGTTATAGCACAACAATGTGAAACATTATTACAGGAGGTGTTTACTAAGGACTTACAAATGCACCCTAGGAATCTAGTAGTAATGTGGTAGAAAGCTTTCTTCTTTATTACAAGTAGACGGATTGTGTTAAGAGCTGGTATATTATCTCTTTGTATGGTTTATTTGTATATGATGGATTTTTTTTTGTAAGACCTGTATCACTGATATGTCCCAAATAACCCCCACACACACTCTCCAGTAGGGGAAGCTTTGTCATCCTGGCATTTGTGTGCCAGAGGAGCTAATGGATGTTCAGGAGGATGGGGAGTGAGTCTTCTCCCCTGCCTCATCTTTACATGAGACTGACTTATTTTTGATGTAAGTGAAATAAATGAGAATAATGCAGTGTACCGAGAGACTGGGATGGGATAATCAAAAGAGTTGCGCATGGCACATCAGGGGTGTGCCATGCACAACCCACCAATGTGCCCTGGCACAATATTCAAAGGGGTAAGTTGTGCTGCACAACTCCCAATGCACTGGGATGCATCAATAATGTATGCGGCACAAGTGCGGGGGGTGTGCCCATGCATATGCGGCACATCCCAATATTTAGCCCAGGAAGTGCTTTGCATATGCTGGCACAATTCCACCTTGTGCCTCTGAGGGGTCGCAAAGTTGTGCCTGGTAAATTCAGGATGAAGTCCTGGCCACCCACAGACAAGCTGCCATATTGCAGGGCGCAAAATGGTAGCCACCAGCTGTGGGTGGCCACCCGCCTACCCAGAACACTGCCCACATGCTCCCTGCCCAGGAAGCATTGTGCCCCCCCATTGCCAGATCATGGGCATTGGTATAGTGCATCCCTGGTGGTCCAATGGACTGCATTCCAATGCCTGATCATGGGCATATGATTATTATATCCATGGTGGTCCAGTGGACCACTTTCCATTGCCCGATCATGGGCATATGATGAAGGTATCCTTGGTGGTCCAGTAGAATCTCCCCCAGTGCCTGAACATGGATGAAAATTTTGAATGACACCCTGGTGGTCCAGTGGTACACCCCTCCCCACATGCCCAGTGAGGTCCCCAGCACCCTCCCAGTCAGCGGCAGGTGGCAGCACCCCACCTGCATGCTGCCTGGCCACCTGCCAACTGACAGCATACAGTAGTGTCTGTACGCCTATTGGTCCACTGCGTGGGTCAATGGGCTTGCAGACCATACTGTACTACACAGGCCCGAAATGTGGATATAATTCACTGAAGCCTGTGATTGGGCATTGGAATGCGGTCCACTGGACCACCAGGGATATAATAATTATATGCCCATGATAGGGCATTTGAAAGCAGTCCACTGGACCACCTGGGATACATTAAACATATGCCAGTGAACTGGTGCAGAGACCACCAACGGTCAGCAGGGCATCGGTCCCCAATGGCTGCAGCCTGACAGGGCGTCAGGCACAAGTCACTGGGGATCGGTGCACTGCATGCAAATGGAGCCATAATGACATGCAAATGGCCCCATTTGTGTCTTGCATGCATAATGGCCTCATTTGCATGCCCAGTGCTGAATATCATGGTTGATGCACCTAGCGCAACTGCACTTGTGCTGGCACATCCCCCTGCTCCCCTTCTGCCACTTGCGCTGGTGCAGTGCCACTGCACCATGCACAGTGCGTGCTCCCTCAGTGTCATATTCAATTGTGCTGAGCCATTGCACAGCACCACTGAATATCGCCTGGTCCATGCCCTGGCGCACAGGCTTGCTCCCCTGCCTGGCGCAGTCTGAATATCCCACCTCAGATGAGAATGGAGACTGATCAGGACTGAATCTCTACTATTCCAGACTTAACTACAGCAGAAGGTTTATCAGATAGAAATGCTACCTTCATTACCACAGACCCATCGACTGCCAATTTTATCACGGCACAACTTCAGCAGTTATTAAGTGTAGAAGAAAAACATTTTGCAAAATACAGACAAGAACGTACAGCTGCTCTCTTAACTGTACAGCTGAAACAGTCTGAAGTATTTTCTTCAATTCCAATTTCTGATTCAGTGCTTTCACCTCCTGCTGATGCAGGAACCTAACAGACAGCCACTTTTGCCTCTACAGCTGTCAAACACTCACCTGCAGCCAGCAGCAAACTGCCACTTTCAGATTCAATGCCAGAAACAGCTGAAAACAACTCCACCACTGACACAGCTAAGATGTCTGGAGCCTGTACCGGGGAAGCATCAGGAACAGCATGCACAGGTTCAGTACAACCTGGCCTATGATGCCCACTGGTTTCTGAACAGACCCCTTGAGAAACCGACTGGTCAGCAGACCAAGCGCTAAGAAAAGTTGGCTGGATACAATCCCCTGTGACTGGTAAGTGGATTTCTGGACCAACACCAATTACAGTATCTCCTTCAAAGGGGCTGCAGATCACTTTATGTTAAAAGTGCAAAAATCTGATTTAAAACTCAATGCTGCTTCTGCTACCTTTTCATTGGCAATGCAAGACAATGGGGTAGCACCTGTATTACATGGTTTCCCTCTACAATTGCCAGAGGAACTTCTCCTTACTGACAATCCCATTTTAAATATTAGGAATATTTCCGGTGCCCCCCCCCCAGCTTGATGTGTCTCTCAGTGACCTAACAAAGACTAATGGGCTCTCAGTAGTCTAAGTTCCTCAAACCATGAGTTCTACCAGCATAACCAATCAAGGTACAACTAAGGGAACTCCTACAGAACTTCTAAATATTATTAATAGGACTAATACCACACCCTATGCGTTACTCTTTCATAATCCTGTATACTCTGCAAAATGGCACAACACCATCAAACTTCTGTATAAAGGGGGTATGGACACACTGCCATATAGAGAGAGTGTGTGTAGTCAAAACACTTCTAAAAGACTCCATGAGATTTTTTGCTAATGAAATACATGCCCTGATCCATGTTTCAGGAGCAATAACTTTTGATATCATCTTTAAGCTGAATGCTGGCCTTCAAAGATTCTGGGCTAAATACCAAGAACTAAAATGAACCCCCACTGTAGGCCCCTTTTGACGCAATACCTCTTACAAAACCTGCCTACAAAAACAGAACAGTCCTGGTCTGGAATGAAGGGCTCAGTGTGACTGACCTAACTTACTGGTTGAAACAAAGGTGCACAGTGCTGGGGGATCCTGAGGGCATCTTCAATACAGAACACATTTGGACTGGAGGGTGGAAGATTGGAGTCATGCTGAGGTCCACTGATGCTGCATTACGCCATTTTCCAAACTGTTTTTTTCTCGGAAGGGATGGGGGGGCTGTTTTATGCAGGATAACCTAAAAATTACTACAAATATGGTTCCACCAGTCATCTAAGTAGTTTATGTGACCAAGTAAAATGTAATTTATGTCAAGAATTAGGTCATACAAGTGCTCATTGTGTGAATGAACCGAAGTGTAGTTAATGCGATTGTACAGGACACTCTTACCAGAGCTGCCATTGGGCTGCACACAACCAAGCAGACCCAATCAGACGAAGCAGAACAGAGATTGTTGATAACCTTAGCTCAAAGAGCTACATTTAACTCTGTAACCCCTGTAAGTACCACTATCCCTGCCTCTCCCCCTCAGCCTACACTGGGGCATGAACGAAACACCACAGGGCAAACACCAGATGACAGACAGGGAGAAGGCCCCAGACACCAGGATTGCAATGGTGGAAGATCCTCCCCCATCCCTCCCCAAAGAATTTACCTCCACGGCTATGCCACCCCATCCCCTTCTTTAAATAATAGCAAGAGGTAGGAGGACCATGGTTATGAGACATAGTCAAACATGGGGACAACCTACCTCTAAAGCCTCAAAAACCACAGAGGTATCCTTAGTTAACAGATACAAGGCCCTTCAGAACAATTCAGAAATTTCTGATGCCGATTCAGAAAACTCAGCTTTGTGGTCTTCCCAACCAGATCTTACATCAGAAGAGGAGGTCAGTGACCTTGACTCCCAGAAATCTGCCCCAACACAAGACACTAGCAAAAATAAGGCTAGGACACAGAAAAAACTCAGATGCTCTCATAGACAAAGATCCAAACCACCCTGAGGGTTTAATGAGACTGTTTCATCCTTTTCCTACACTTTGTGTTGGAACCCTCACTCACTTTGTGTAATGTTAACATTAACAATACTAAAAGTTTAGGGAAAAGATAGGCAGTATTCTCATTCCTACTTTCCAGCTCTCCAGATATATTTTTTATTCAAGACACTAGATCCCATATTATTGCAGAAATTAACATTGCTACTAAAGCATGGTTCAAAGGTCCTTCCTATTACATAGAAACAAAGAATTTGACGGCAGATAAGGAATGCTTGGCCCACCTAGTCTGCCTATTATTGGTCAAAAGGGATGGCTACCCGCTCCGGGGTGGGTATACTTTTTAAAAGCTCAGTTTGGACATCCATTTAGTGAAGTTAGATGACCTTGCACCAGACGGAGCCTTAATCCTAGACACAAAAATTCATAATACATATTACAGATTCATAAATATTTATGCCTCACAAACCAAAGTGGGCTGAATAGCATTATTTCAGTCTATACAACCTTATCTCTTTTCCTCTCATCCTGTGATACTAGGAGGGGATTTTAATTACGGACTGGATTTACATGACAGAGGTCAAAATACAAAAACAAGAAAAATATTTTGTGATATGTCTACTCTAAAAAATATTATACATGACAGAGCTCATATTGATGTATACCTGAAGGTAAAACAAAGGCCAGATCCCACATTCCAAAAAGGAAGGCTAGCTCCTAGAATTTATTTCTTCTTCATACCCCCTACACTTGATATTTCAGCTGTTTCTCTGGCAGAATTTGAATTCTCTGACCACAAATTACTCAATTTAAACTTAGGCCCCTCAACCATATTTACACAGTGTCCTGAAATGTGGAAGTTTAATTCCTCATTATTAACCGATCAGGACATTGTGCAAGATATACTGTGTTTCCTATCTTTAAAGAAAACTAACTTGGAAATGTATGACAACGCTACCCTTTGGTGGGAGGACACCAAAATGGAACTGAGACATATGTCAAAATCCACAAGTAAATTCTGTAGAAATAATGCCTATCTACAATACTTACATAACAGAGAACATTTACAAAAACTACAATCTTTAGCTACTGTAGATCCACTACTCAAAATTTTACTAATCAAATTCAGTCAATTAAGCAGAAAATGAAAAACTTCACCTACAGCAGCATGATAGCTTGCAAAAACAACAGTCCTTCGGTACACATGGTAAGGTAGACATTATTTGGCCTTTTTCTAAATTGTAAAGACAGAATTAAACACAAAACTATGAATGCCTTAATAGATACAGACAACATCACATACATGGACAAACACAACTTATTACGAATAGTTACACAACACATTGAATCTTTATTTAGAGCCCAAGACTGAGCTCACAACTGCTCCACACTTCCTTCAGACATTTCCTATACCTACCTGTCCTTCATCTATACTAGACACTCTAACAGAAGACATTTCCCTTTTAGAAGTAGAAACTGCCATTAATTCACTAAAGATTAATAAAGCGCCAGGTAAGGACGGCCTGACACCTGAACTTTATAAAATTATTGGTAAAGAAATATCGAAAGAACTAGCTTTAGCCTTCACCCACATGCTACAAGATGGTTCTCTCCCATTGCATATGTCAGAGGGCATGTTAATTTATTTATACAAGAAACAGGAAAAAATAATGTTTGAAAAACTAGAGGCCTATAACTCTCTTGAATAAAGATTTCAAGTTATTAACAAAAATTTAAAATACTAGTTTACTACAAGCTGCTATTCACCTCAATACACCAGTACAATCCTGTTCAATTCGTGAGAGAAAAATGACAGATCAGTTAATCCTTTTTTTGGAAATTTTTACACATGGTAACACTATAGGTACAGAAGGTTTCATACTCTCCTTAGATCAACAGCAGGCATTTGATACAGTTAATCATTCCTATTTATGGTATATTCTGCAGCAGTATGGCATCCCAAAGGTATTCGTAGGATGGTTAAAAAGTCTCTATTGATCATCAACAGTTACCCCCCAGGTTAATGGCGGGTGTGGGCCAATGTTACTTATAGAAAGGGGGGTTAGGCAGGGGTGCCCCCTGAGTGCCCTGCTTTATGTATTCAGCATTGACACCCTACTTAGAGCATTGAATTTTGCTCTACTACTACAACATCTGCAAATTGTAGCTTATAAAGTTCGCAATATGGCTATGGCATACGCAAATGATTTATGTACATTAGTGTGTGATGCAGCCTCTGTAACACAAGCAGTAAATATTTGTGAGGAGTATGGTAGAATTTCAGGAGCATCACTTAATCTACAGAAATGAATAGGTAGACAACTGGGGACTCCAGCACTCCCAGTCACTAGTATTGCTGGCATTCGTACTACTGATAATCCAATTACCATCTTATTTTTTTTTTAACTACTCTATTTTTCTCACCTTGCAGCCACAATCCTGCCATACATCCAGCCACTGCCCCAACCTTCACCTCCAACCCCGAAGCTGATGTGCCCAGCTGGCATATGCAGCTATGACCATCGAGAGGGGCTCCCCCTTCTGCCCCAGTGCCCGGCGAGGATCCACTACCGGTGCACACCTATTTCAGGCACTGTCAGCTGGTGCAGCGAGCGGCCATCAAGCTGCTAAAGACCATGCTGCTTTTCCCTATTTTTCTCCCAATGGGAGCATGGACATGCAATGACGTCCATGTACTATGTGCAGACGTCTGCCATGCTCCCCCCTACTGAGCACCTGTGCTACTGCAGTTCCTCCTGGCATCCCCAGGGACCACCAGAGTGTGGACTGCACCCACCCCTTTTCCCCAGGGCTAGGAGAGCTGTCGTTGGATGCTCGATCCTAGTCCTTCCCTGCCGACCCCTGACAACCCGGGCTCATTCCCAAACAGGGTTGCCGGTGTGGAGCAAGGTGTGGTGTCCAGTGCCTCAACCCTCAGTGCCACCGGGCCAGCGCTCCAATTACCATCTTAGGTATTAAGTCTGGTAAAGGTGATCTGGACATGTTGAGTTGGAAGCCAAAGATTGAAAGAGGACACAGCATAGTACAACAATGGAACAGATGGCAAATGAACAATACTAAACGAATATATCTCATTAAGATCTTTTTAATCCCAGTCTTTCTATATATTAGTTACCTGTTCCAACCAACCAGATCATTACAGGCCATACGTTTCAGCACATCCTTCCAAGCACTATGGGGGAGCAGATTAATCCCCCTCAAGTGAAATATTTTGTATCTACCAGTAAAACAGGGAGGCCTACATATGGTGAATCCAGTAGTGTATATATATATAATGTCTAACTTATGGCCCCTTTTATTACAGTCAAATAAATTCTGGTCCCCTCTGTATAGCATAGTTTGTGAAACCTGGTTCACACAGTGGGAAAGGGGTTCCTTATGTATAGTAAAACATTCTCAAGTGGTACCCTCATATCTCAGAGAAGTTTTTGTGAAGCAAAATATCTGGCAGATTTCAAGTCATATGGTATTAACCACAGCACAGAAACTACTCTATAAAAATGTGATAGCTAATAAATTTCAGGAACCTATGGTTTTTCCATCCTGTTCTGCCACCTCCCACACTTCATTGTTGGACTTACTAAATAACTCAAGAATACCTGAAAAAATGCGAGATGTACACTGGCTGTGTTGTCATGAAAAGCTTAACATAAAAGCAAATCAAAAACACAAACAGATGAAAGAATATTTCTGTTCTAGAAGCCTATGCCAACAACAGCTCGAGACAATGGACTGTTTTTTCATTGCAGTTATAGTACAGGCTTTTGGAAATTTGTTGCACAACAATGGAAGGTCAAACGTTTTGAAAAGATCAATTCTGACATATTATTGTATGGGCACTTTGATAGATGCTGGGCATAATGGGATAAGAGTACTTTAAATGTCATCTTCACAGTAATAAACTAGTTTATCTGGAACTCCAGATGTGTATACACACTCCAACAAAAGGAAGTTTCCCATGTGGAACTCCTTCAGAAAATTATTGATAAATTGAGGTTTATATATTTTTCTGAAGCAAAAAATAATACTAGAGACTTTCTGAAAAACGTTTTGAGAAACCTACCCTGGATTACTGATTCAGATGTCCCTATCAGCTGAATCAACCTATAAAATAAGAAGATATACAGTATATTTAGAGCATTGAATAAATAACAATTAACCTAACTTTTGTTATAATTATACCACATAAAGTGGAAATGATTTGGTTTGTCAATATAACAGAGTATATTCTCAAGGATCCCTTCCCCACCTTTTATTTTTATTATTTTTCTTCTCCATTTTGCAGAGATAAGTTTCCTTTTATTTTGGGGTCTCTTCATTTAACCTCTTATTGTCTCCTTGGTTTATTCTAATGCTTTAAAGTTTCTGTGAAAATAACTGTAACAGACTCCAGCATTTTTTTCTTTCTGAATTTTCTTTTTTGTATTAACTAAGGTTTATGTTTCGTTTCTTTGGTTTTGGCATTTGTATAAAAATTGTATATGTGTGTGATTTCAATAAAAACTAAATTCCCCTACTCTTGCCAGTAGGGAGACCCTTGTGACTGGCTGCCAAGATAGCCAATCCTGGTGCCAGAGAGAAGACTGGAGGTTTTTTGATGCCACTTGCCCCATTGGAGAGAACTGTCATTACAGCACCTTTGAATGAATCCTCACATCAGCAAACAGTACCGGTGCAACAATGCTCAATACCAACTGAAAACGGGACTCCAACCCGCCAGACCCTTCACCACAATACTCTAAAACTTGCTTTGGATTTGGGGAGTTCATACTACTATTCATGATGACCTGATATTGTTGCCTGGAATTTTAGAGCAGAGTAAGTAGTTACTGGACATGTTGGACATACCTGACGCATCCCATATGAAGGAGGTACCTTACACAGTTCTGGACCTGAGTAGTTTGGAGGCTGCAAATCAGCCAGCCCACCAGCCGAACTTGCTTACACCCTGCCAGGTTGCCGGGTGATGCCCAGAGTGTGACAGGGGAAATTCCTGCCCCTTTAATGGACCACGTCTCTTCTTTTGAAAAGTTCTGTTGCAACAGTCTGCTAAACTTTACTTTGTTTCTGTCTCTAATTTTCTAGTCCAAAAGGTTGGCCACCTTTGGGCACCCTCTTTGCCTTTCCTAAATCTGTATCCCACTATATTTCCCTTTCCTTCTTAAGGTCCATAGTTTAGGAGGTTAAGTTCATGATGACCTCCAGTAGTACTGAAGTAGGCCATGGGCTGCTAAAAGTGAAATCGGTGCCCTGAGCACTTTACTGGTATACAGAAATCAGTAAAAATAGAGGCTCTGTATTTATTTAGATACTGAGAGCCTACTGAAGTAAAATCACATAAAATCACATGGAGCTGGCAGTCCCTTTTTATTTATGTATTCTAGTACCCTTTGCAGCTCCTTAAACTATTGAAATTTAATGCTGCATTGGTATAGATATGGTATAAGCAAATACAATTGATAGTTGATACTGTGACCACCAGATGCTGGTTAAATTTAAAAAGCTGATTTAACAGAACGAGTGTCTCTGACTCTGAATAAAATTAATGGAGTAGGACCCATTTTATGTTCTGTACCCCTCGCTTGCCCTCCTGCTCCATATCCTAAGTTCAAAATTAATTTGTTGTTCCTCAGGGTAATGCACAGAAGGATCTTATAAAAGAAATGAAATGGAGCAAGCACAGTGGCTGGAATTTCATTTTATAAAGCCACTGAGAAACTGCTCCTTGCTTTCTGAGGGATACAGCTACAAGAAACATTAGTTGTATGTATTTAGTTGCGTTGAATAAAGAAAGCCCCAGACATTTACAGTACCTTATGTTTAGAGAAAGAGAGACAGAAGAATAAGTAGGATGCCAAACAGTGCTCCCTCTCTCTTCTGCACTGCACTCCCTGACGCACTTACTGCCTGAGCAGCTGCTTTATAAAGTGCCCTGGTACTCCTGGCAGGTATTCCTACAGAAATGATGCACCATATGGGTCCATCTTCTGTGCAAGTGCTGCTGAATTCTGATGGCCAATGGCCATCTCTAAAAATGATAGCCAAGGGGTAATTAAAATAAAATAGCCAACGGGCTGAAATTTAAACCATCAAGTGTGAATAAAGAAAGAAAGTAAACTTTAAAAGTGGCTCCTGAAACAGCAGTATTACCACTTTGGAATGCCTTAATTTATTTTTTCCGCCTAACACTTCTGGGTGAGCTGGTATTCACAGTCTGGCAAATTTATAATATTAACTTGGGACAAAACTCCAACAGAACACACCCAGCTAAACTACTACAAGCTAAAATATCTTGTCAGCATATTGTCATGTTGTGTAAATAGGAACTTACCCTGCTAAATAAGTGGGTCTCTAGTGAATGGAAGGAGCCCCAATGTAGCACCATTTTTCCAAAGGCCCTAGCTCACAAACAAGTGTGGACTGCTGTTTCAAGGGGAAACGTCCTGTGGAACTGAGTCCTACAGGGTGGCAGCGGCCCCTAGTGTAGGAATTTATAGTATTGCGCCTGCCACTCAAAGTGCAATGGAAAACTTTAGTGTTTGGAATAGGTTTAAAATAACCTTAATAAAATAAAGATTTTATTTGCCTGTCTTACTTTGGGAGTGTTTTTATAACCATTACGTGGTTCCTTAGCTTTATGTAAAATAAAACAGGAACCAAATAAAAAAGTTATATTTTTTTAAGGATTTTAAGATCACATGCCCCATAAGGTGGGTATAAAAGGACTGAATCCAGTGTGATCCAGGAGATAGGGTCAGTTCCTGCTGGCTGGTGTAGGTAGAGGACTGAGGGGAGTCCCATACTACTACTAAGTGGAAACTGAGAGGAAATTTGCCACATCCATAAAGCTTTATTTGTGTTTATTTTCTGTTTACTATTTCTGTTACAAAGTCATTATTTTGCATCTGCCTTGCAAATATGTTCATGAAGCAATAAACGTCACACTAGACTAAGTGTGTTAACCATGTAAGATCTGTGTTGCTTCCATCTGTTATCCCACACCTTTACATTTGGTATTAGAAGAACAGAAGACTTCTTATTAGAAGACCTGCAAAAAACCTAGTGGCTGGCATTCCCAATCAAACTACCAGCCTTCAAAGCACTATATTGTCATTCATTCAAGAAATCCTGTAACTGCTTCCCCTGATGTCACAACCTCCCAGCATCTCCCCCCAATTCAGTTTCTAGTCCTGTCAGGAGCATTCCATTCCTGGTACTTCTGCCCCACTACTTAGTATCTTTGTGTCTATTTGTGCCCTACCTGATAGTTCCACCCAATTTAAGTTGGAGTCTCCCTTTCTGAGTCATCCTGGCATCTGCTAATATCACACTTCCTGGCACATCACCCTCAGCTCCTGTTCCTGGTGTATTGTACCTTGCTCTATAAACATTGCCACCTGCCCCAGGTTCTCTAAAGCCCCTCAGGCACCTCTGCACTTATGCTCTAATTTCTGAGTTTCTCCCCCTTCCTCACCCATGCCCCTCCTTGCACTATGTACTCAATACTTGAATTCAAGCCTGCTCCCTGAAAACTCTGTATATATGGTTGCATAGGTTTACTCTGTATCTTTTGTAGCACAAGTTCTGTAGCACATGGCATTTAGCTTTCTGTCTTATTTTATAAATGTACTCCACTGCTGTTATTAACCTCTTGAGTGTAATCCCTATTCTATGTAATTACTCTGTAAGTTGGTATTCCCCTTTTTGTCCTGGTCATGCTTGAAAATAGGCAGGGTTTTGCCTAACACACCTACCCAATCAACAAAAGCTAATAAATAAATGTACTGTTCATGTATCTTGCCCAGGTCCATCTTGAAAATAAGCTTGCTCAATGGTGTTCACCTGGCTAAATAAAGATTTTGATTGACTGATTGATCAATTGATTGACTGATTGATTGATTGATTGAGACGTGGGATAACTGCACACAGTGTCTTGCCAGGGATAGAGGTTGTTGATTCAGCAGATACCACCTGGTATCCCAGGGAGACATGGACACATGCTCCAAGAGGACTTGAAGAAGAAAGCCACGGGTGTCCTGACAGGGAGGATGGCAGAGCAGACAGGAACCACACTGCTACCTGGGTTGGACCCCAGAACCCAGCCAAAGATGAGGATGAAACCCATAGACAGCAAATACCAACATGAAGAAGAAGAGGAAGAATGTCCTTAACTCAAGGATGCCCCTCCTGAAGATATTGGAGAACTACTAAAGTGGTTGTCTATGAAGTAGGTTCAAATGGATAAAGAGAGGGACATGGAATGCTGGAGGCAGGATGCCAAGTCAGTAGACACCATGCAGGTATTACAGGCTATCCAGACAGGGACCACACACAGAGTGAGTGGTCCCAAAGACATAAAACATTCCAAATTGATGAACTCAGGTGATATCAAGGTGTACCCCATGACCTTTAAGAGGATGACCAGGACTTGTGGGTGGCCCAGAGAGCAATGGGTCATGCGATTGGCCCCATAACTGACTGGTCATGCCCAAATTGTATATAGCCATATGGACATGAGGGATGCTGAGTATTATGATAAAGTTGAAAGAGAAATCCTCAGGCAATATAATATCAATATGGAGACATACCATCAGAGGTTCCAGTTTTTGAAAATGCAGTCAGCGAATACATCAAGGGAGATCTACACCCACTTGATGGACCTGTGCTATAAATGGCTGCAACTAGACAGCAAAACAGTACACCAGTTGTTGGAGGCCATAGTAATTGAGCAATTTGTAAAGATTCTACCTCAAGATGTCCAGATTTGGGTAAGAAAGCATAAGCCAGAGGGTGCAGAGAAGTCCATCACCTTGGCCAAGGACTTCCTGGCAGCTAGACCTTCCTGATTGTAATGCTCTCAAGGGAGCAATCCCACCTCCATCTATCTGGTAAGGAACCCCCCTTTACATACTAACACAGACTGGAAGAAATGACTGGAGGGCTGAGAAGATGGGGAGGATCCCCCTTTCTGAAATCATATGCCATGGTTGTCAGAAAAAGGGGAATTTGATTAGGAACTGCCCTAACATTAAGACAGAATTGTGGAACTTGGCATTGGTCAACTGGGGACTTTTATTGGCTGTAGTAGAAGTGGGCACTCAGCAACTGTTGGGACTCATTGACTCTGGCAGTTGCCAGACACTGGTGTGAGCCGACTTAATGAATGTGCCCAAAAAGCAATGTAAAGGGACTGCCATAGTGTGTATTCATGGAAATACCCACTGTTACCCCACAGCACCACTGGAGAGGATGATACAGAAACAGATGAATGAGACTGAGGTGGGGTTAGTGCTGCATCTGCCTGTGCCCATAATAATTGGGCATGATTTTTCCACATTTGTAGAATGTCATACCTTACAACCACCGCTGGTAGAGGTTACTATGAGGTCACAGGCCAAACAAGGGCACTTACTGGAGCTCTTCCCCTATGAGAAGGACTTGTTTGCTACCCTAGGAAAGAATCACAAGACCAAGGAAGAAAGAAGACGCAACAAGATGGCCTGGCATCTGGGACAAATGTTGTAGGGTGTGGATATAAAAAAAGAGCAAAATGTTGATCAAATCTTATCTTGTTTCTTTTTGCAGTTGGGGAAAGAAACATAAAAAGGGACCCCTCACTGCATTGTAAATAATAAAATACTGTTTAGAGAATGTACCGATCCCAGAACAGGTGATGTGATTACACAATTAGTGGTCTCTGAGAAGTACAGAGCCCAGATTATTCAATTGGCCCATGATGTGCCCTTACCAGGACATGCTGGCAGGGATAGTATGCTACACCAAATCCTAACCTGCTTTTATTGGCCTACCATCCATGAGCAGGTGTCAGAGTATGTACAGTGTTGCCCAGAATGCCAAAAAGTAGCACAAACATGGAAGAAGGATCGGATGCCCCTACAACCCATTCCCATTTTATCACAACCTTTTGACCATATAGCCATGGACATAGTGGGTCCCTTGGAGAAGAGCATTAAGGGAAATCAGTTTATATTGGTGCTTTGTGATTATGCAGCCCATTACACTGAGGCTATACCAATGAGAGCTGTTACTGCCCCAGGTTAGTGGAGAAATTGGCCAAGGTGTTTAACCGTGTGGGGATCTCACAAGAAATATTAACAGATGGGGGACTAATTTCAATGCAAAACTGTTAAAAGAACTATACAGATTACTAGGCATTGCGGCAGTACATACCTCCCCCTACCATCCCCAGACTGACAGACTGGTAGAATGCTTTAACCAAACACTTAAGAGGGTGCTTAAGAAGTTCATCAGTGAGGAAGGGAGGGATTGGGATAGGTACCTCCCTTATCTCTTGTTTGCTTACAGAGAGATCCCACAAGCTTCAGCCGTCTTTCCCCCTTTTTCCTGTTGCATGGATGGAACCCAAAAGGACCCTCAGATGTGGTCAAGGAACATTGGAAAGCAGGTGAGACAGTGGGGCAGTGCAATGTCTTAGAGTAAATGACCCAGCTCAGACAGCACCTACTGAAATATGTGGAGATGGTCAATCAAAACCTCAAGCTTAAACATAAAGAAAGGCTATTATGGTCAAGGGTTAGATATTAAATCCTTCCAAAGTGGGGACAAAGTGCTCCTACTACTTCCCAGTACTGAGAACAAGTTACTAATGAGATGGCAGGGCCCCTTTCCCATCTTAAGGCAGATAGTAGCAGTCAATTATGAAATTGAGATGCCCGGGAGGAGACCCCCAAAAGGATCTACCATGTCAATTTGATTAAGAAATGGCATGAGCCCAGTATGTTACAATCACCCTGAAAGCAGAGAATCGGAACTAGACACTGCATACCAAGGGCTGGAAAAAATAGGGAGTATAGCAGACATATAGATAAATCCTGACCTAACCACCCAACAACATAGAGACTTGTGAACAGTGTTAGAAGAGTGTGATACCACCTTTATCAATGTACCAGGGAGGGCTAAGGGGATTATCCATGAGATTCATGTCACCCAGGACAGACCCATTCACCAGAAGCCATATTAACTGCCTGTTAAGGTACAGGAGGAGGTCATTCAGGAGATTAAGAAACTGGAGAAGCTAGGAATAATTGTGCCATCAAAAAGCACCTGTTCCTCACCCATGGTGGTGGTAAGCAAAAAGGAGGGAGAGATTCACCTCTGCCTAGATTTCAGGAAAATTAACAATGTATCACTATTTGATGGATATCCTATGCCAAGAATAGAGGATATATTGACTGGTTGGGGAACACTCTGTACATCTCCATCCTCGACTTAACAAAGGGGTATTGGCAGATACCCCTCTCTCCTGAATCACAAGGGATTACTGTGTTCAGTACCCCACTGGTCTTGCATCAGTTTGTAAATATGCCATCTGGTGTGCATGGGACCCCTGCCACATTACAAAGGTTTATGAACCTTATGCTTAGGCCACATAAAGCATATTGTGAGGCTTATTTAGATGATGTTGTGGTATTCAGCACTGACTGGGACTCATACATGGTACACCTTAGAAATGTGTTACAGTCTATTAAGGAGGGTGGTGTGACAGTGAATCCTTCCAAATGTGCCCTGGGTAATGTAGAAACCAGATACCTGGGGTTCATCACAGGAAATGGGAAAGTGCAACCAGGGGTAGATAAGTTAACTGCCATGGCAAACAGTCCTATACCCACAACCAAGAAGTAGGTGAGGTCCTTTCTAGGATTATCCAACTTTAACCAGAGATTCATACCCCAGTTCTACTCCATAGCCAGCCCCCTAATGGACTGCACTAAGAAAAGGTGCCCTAAAAAGGTGCAGTGGTCTCCCACCTGTGATGAAGCGTTTCAGACCATCAAGGCAATCCTGTGTACTACCCCTGTACTGCAAAGTCCAGATTTTGCTCAACTTTTTGAGGTACACACAGATGCATCCAAAGCAGGTATTGGGGCAGTCCTGACCCAAAGAACTAATGGGGAGGAACATCCCATAATTTACATTAGCAGAAAGTTGCACAAATGGGAAAGAAAGTATACAACCATAGAGAAAGCATGCCTGGCTCTACAATGGGGTGTAGAATCATTAAAATACAGCTTATGGGTTACTGAGTTTAAGGTTCTGACAGACCATAATCCACTTTGTTGGCTACAGCAGATGAGGGAGAAAAACTCCAGCATCATAAGGTGGTACTTGGCATTGCAGCCATACCACCTCACTTTCCCCATAGGGCCAGGACGGCCAATTTGGATGCTGAATATCTGTCCAGATATGGAACTGGAATTGATGACATACCTTGAACCTGTTCTCTGAGGTCTAGGATGTACTTACAGAAATGAAATGTATGAGAATAATTTGATGAAGTGAAGGAATGTATATGATATATTACATGTCTCAGAGTAAATGTATTGATGAAGTACGCTTTGGTCATATAATACCGCAGCACATAAATGTTGTTATAAAGGAACTCTGAGATGGAGCTCCTAGAGTGGGTGGGTGGGTGGAGGCTCCATCCCCTTCCAGGGATAGGGAAGGTGGAAAACAGTCTCTCTAAGAACTGTACCTCTCTTAAGGTGGGGGATGTGTGACAGGGGAAATCCCTGTCCCTTTAATGGACTATGTCTATTCTTCTGAAAACTTCTGTTGTAACATTCTGCTAAACTTTACTTTGCTTATATCTCTAATTTTCTAGTCCAAAAGGTTGGCAACCTTTGGGAGCCCCCGGCTTGCCTTTTTTAAATCTGTATCCCACTATATTTCCCTTTCCTTCTTATGGTGCACAGCTTAGGAGGTTACGTTCATGACCTTCAGTAGTACTGAAGTGGCCCATGGGCTTCTAAAAGTGAAATCAGTGCCCTGAGCTCTTTACTGGTATACAGAAATCAGTAAAATAGAGGCTCTGTATTTATTTAGATACTGAGAGCCTACTGAAGTAAAATCACATGGAGCTGGCAGTCCCTTTTTATTTATGTATCACTGTCCCCTTTGCCTCTCCCTAAGCTATTAAAGTTTAATGTTGCACTGGTATATTTATGGCATAAGCAAATACAATTGATGGTTGATGCTGTGACCACCAGATGCTGGTTAAATTAAAACAGTTGATTTATCAGAAACAGCATCTCTGGCTCTGAATAGAAATGAATGGAGCTGAACCCATTTTATGTTCTGTACCCCTTGCTTGCCCTCCTGCTCCATGTTCTTACTTCTAAATTAATATGTTATTCCTTGGGGTAATGTACAGAAGAATATCGACCTGACCGCGACACCAACACACTGCCATCAGGTCGCTATGTTGGTGTGCCTGAGACAAGAGCACACTGTCTCCCAGTCCTGCACCGCCTCCCTAAATCAGCTCTGACTGTAATTAATAATCCAAAGTACGGGGGCTGCATGGAGCAGAGCCCCCCACATAGGATGTTTGGAAGCCAAAGCCCCAAGATAGAAACACAGTACTGGAAGACATAAGGGATTTATGTCTACCACAACTTATGGTCAACATAAATCCCGTTGCTATGATGCCAGTTGAACCAGTATCATAGCTCCATGTACAGAAGGCTTCTATAAAAGAAATGAAGTGGAGCAAGCACAGCGGCTGGAATTTCATTTTGCAAAGCTACTGAAAAACTGTTGCTTGCTTCCCGAGGGATACGGCTCTGAGAAATAAAACGAGCTGTGCGTATTTAGTTGCGTTAAATAAATAAAGCCCTGTACATTTACCCTATGTTTAGAGAAAGAGAGACATAAAAATAAGAAGTACGATGCTGAACAGCGCTCCCTCTCTCTTTGGTGATGCACCCCTGATGCACTTACAGCCCGAGCAGCTGATTTAAAAAGCATCCTGGTACTTCTGGCAGGTATTCCTACAGAAATGATGCACCATTTGTGTCCATCCTCTGTGCAAGTGCTGCAGAATTCTGACGGCCATCTCTAAAAATGATAACCAAGGGGTAATTAAAACAAAATAGCTGATGGGCTGAAATTTCAGCCATCAAGTGTGAATAAAGAAACAAAGTAAACTTTAAAAGCAGTTCCTGAAACAGCAGTGTTACTGCTGTGGAATGCCTTAATTTATTTTTTCCCCCTTCACACTCCTGTGTGAGTTTGTTCTCACAGTATGGCAAATTTATAATATTAACTAGGGACAAAAACTCCAACAGAACACACTCAGCTAAACTAGTACAAGCTACTATATCTTGTCAGCATATTGTCATGTTGTATAAATAGGAACTTACCCTGCTGAATAAGTGAGTCTCTAGTGCATAGTGAATGGTGTACAGGCACAAGGGTTAAGGGACACAGGGGCATCCCCGACATTGGTAAAATGGGATCTAGTAGAGCCTGGTCAGCTTATACCCAATAAATACGTCACTGTACAGGACTTTACCCGTGAGGTGAAAACATTACCCCTCACCAGTGTTCTCCTAGACTGGGGTGAACAGGGGGAACTGTGCAACAGGTGGCAGTAGCCAAAACATTAGCAATGGATGTGATCCTGGGCAACAGTCTCAAACAGGGGATGGTATGTGCAGTTACCTGTAGCCAAGCAGCAAGGGAAAATTGTAGTTCTCTGAACCCCACAGAAGCCATTGTGGAAACCACTGAGAGGCTGGCTCCCCAGCCTGTGTCTCCAGATGGGGAGACTAATGAAAAGGGTAGAATTTTCCCCAGTAGCAGTCAACCACACAGCTATGGAGGGTTACTCCGAAGAGGGAGGGGTGACCCATTGTCAGAGGGTTGGGATTGACAGTGATCCTGAGTGCCCTGATGCTAGTACTAGGGACCCTAGTTTAGTAACTGTAGGGGACCTGTCCCATGCCTTGGGAATGTGTGAGGGGTTTGCAGCTGCTCAGAGAAGTGACCCTAGTCTAGAGAAGCTGAGGGCGTGGGCAGACTCTGATGGGGCAGAAGGAGGTGATGGCAGACATAAGGTTTATTGGGAAAATGAACTTATGTATACTCAGGCTGTATAGACAGAGGTAGGGGCGCTAGGTT
Source organism: Neoceratodus forsteri (assembly GCA_016271365.2). Classification (NCBI taxonomy): domain Eukaryota; kingdom Metazoa; phylum Chordata; order Ceratodontiformes; family Ceratodontidae; genus Neoceratodus; species Neoceratodus forsteri. Next base: position 880,673,106 of record CM028129.1, read on the forward strand.
GGCAACTTGTCATTCCCAAGGGGTATCATGAGCAGTTGCTCAAGATTGCACATGATGTTCCCTTATCTGGTCATCTGGGAATAGCTCGCACTACGCAGTGTTTGACCCAGAATTTCTATTGGTCTAACTTCACCCAGTAGGTGAAGGACCATTGCAGGTCTTGTCACCAGTGCCAAGAAATAGGGAAGGCGGGCAAGAAAACCCAAGCCACCCTGATTCCCTTGCCCATAGTGGAGGAGCCATTCCAGAGGGTGGGAATGGATAATGTGGGGCCTTTAAATACCCCCAGCTCCTCAGGGAAGAGTTTCATCCTGACTGTGGTGGATTATGCCACCAGGTACCTAGAGGCAGTCACCCTATCCTCTCTGAGGACAGACAAAGTGGCAGATGCATTTCTTGGGATTTTCTCCCATGTTGGGTTTCTGCAGGAGGTTATCACTGATCGAGGGGGTTCCTTCATGTCGGACCTGATGAAATGTTTATGGGAGAAGTGTGGGATGGTGCAGAGATACATGACACCATATCACCCACAAGCCAATGGGCTTGTGGAAAGATTCAGTGGTACCCTGAAGTCAGTGCTCTGGGCATTTGCTGAACAGCATGGGAGGGACTTGGAGAAATACCTTCCCCACCTGTTGTTTGCATACAGGAAGGTGCCCCAAGAGTAGACAGGATTTTCCCCCTTCAAACTCTTATATGGACACCGGGTACATGGGCCCCTAGACTTGATCCTGGGAGGACTGGGAAGGCAAGCAAGCTACCCAGGGAACTCCCATTGTGGATTACATCCTTAGGTTCAGGAAAAGGCTGAGGAGCGTATGGGGACAGCCCAGAGCAACCTGGCAGCTGCCCAACAGAAAAAAAAGGTGTGGTACGACCACAGAGCCAGAGCTCCCTCGTACAAGGTGGGTCAGGAAGTCATGGTCCTTATACTGGTCCAGAAAGACAAGCTGCAGGCTGAGTGGGCAGGACCGTACAAAGTGGTTAGGAAGGTAAATGATGTGAACCATATTATAGAATTACCTGACAGAAGACAGACAGAAAGGATGTACCATGTCAACATGATGAAGCCATATGTAAATAGGGTGGACATGATGTTTGCATTGTGTAGTCCCGGGGATGGGACGGACAAAGGAAACCCCCTTCTGGACTTCTTGCAGGAAAGTAAGTGGGAGTCCTCTGTGGAGGCAGTAAAACTGTCTCCCAAGCTGGCCCCAGACAAAATCCAGGAAGTAAGGGAGGTTTTAGCAGACTTTGCCCCATTGTTTAGCACCAAGCCTGGACTAATCCCTTTAGCGACTCACGATGTGGAGACAGGGACACAGATGCCCATACGGTGGACAGCATATCGGGTGTCAGAGGTTGTCCAAAAGGACATTAGGAGGGAAGTGGAGGAGATGCTAGATTTAGGGGTAATCCATAGATCTCACAGCCCCTGGGCCTCATCTGTAGTCCTTGTACCCAAGCCAGATGGCTGTACTCATTTCTGTGTGGACTATTGTGGAGTGAATGCAGTCACAAAGTCAGACACCCACCCGATGCCCAGGATGGACAAACTTCTGGACAAGTTGGGAGGGGCCTCCTACCTTATGACCATTGACCCGAAAAAGGGGTATTGGCAGGTAGAGTTGACAGACAGAGCTAAGGAGAGGTCAGCCTTCATCACTCCGATAGGCTTATTTTAATTCAAAGTAATGCCTTTCAGAATGAAGAATGCCCCAGCCACTTTCCAGAGGTTGGTGAACCAGGTGTTAAATGGTGCTGAGGAGTACGCCATGGTGTACCTGGATGACATTGCCATCTTTAGTGCCAGCTGGGAGGAATACCTATCCCACCTTAGGGAAGTGCTGGGCAGGATACAGAGGGCCAGGCTCACTGTCAAAGCTGAGAAGTGCCAGGTGGCCATGGGAGAAGTGGCATACCTCAGGCATGTGGTAGGCCGAGGACAGCTCCATCCTAACCAAATAAAGATAGAGGTAATCCAGGCATGGCCCAGACCAGAAATGCAGATGCAGGTCAGGAGTTTTCTAGGGACAGCAGGGTACTACAGAAAATTTGTACCCAGTTACAGTGCCCTAGCTGCTCCCCTATCTGACCTGACAAAGAAAAGGATGCCCAAGAAAATGACCTGGGGCCCAGCCTGTGTGGAAGCCTTTTCCAAACTAAAGGAGACACTGTGCTGTGCTCCTGTTTTGACAAGTCCTGACTATAGCAAATCCTTTATAGTTCAGACTGACGCCTCAGACATGGGTATTGGGGCAGTAGTGAGTCAGACATCCAGCCAATGGAGAGATCACCCAGTAGTGTACCTCAGTAGGAAATTACTTCCCAGGGAGCAGGCATACTCTACTGTGGAAAAAGAATGTCTTGCCATAGTGTGGGCACAAAGAAGTTGGAACCTTGCTTATATGGGCAGCATTTTGTGGTGCAGACTGACCATAACCCCCTGGTTTGGCTGACGCAGATGGGGAAAAACAATGATAGATTGCTAAGATGGAGTCTTGCTTTGCAAGGGTATGATATAACAATTCTACATAGGGCTGGAGCCATAAAACAGAACTCTGATGGGCTGTCTCATGTGTACGAGGAGTGAACTGATCTGGGAAGCTCATCCCATGCAGGTGATAGAGACCCTAAATTCAGTCTAGGTGGGGAGGATTGTGACAATTAGACAGCTGGTTCTGATTAATCTATGATAATTTTTAATATAAAAATGTGTTATTGAATGTCTCTCATGATACATGCTGAATCAGCCTGTGGAATGACAACCCCCTTCCCAGGTTTTAGCTACTATGTGTTACCTGGAAGGCCAAGAGATAATTTCAGGTTAGAAGAGATTTAAAATTTAGGATCTCCTGTTTATGTGACTAATTGTAGCTTGTCAACTGCCAAGATAGATCATAAACTTTTATGACGTTCAGAGAAAACACATTTAATATTCACATGGTGATACAAAGCATGTTGCACCTCTGTGAGATCTGGCAGAGAGACATAACAAGTCCTTTAATGTCCTGGAAAGGGGAAGCTGCTCATAAGATCAAATAAAGTCAGATGAGAAAATGAGTTGTGCTGAGGTCACAGAATTTAATAGTTTGATAAGACATCCTGTTTTACATAGATATATATTTTTTTATATATTCTGACCCGGAGGAGCTAGGTGACCTCACGCAAAGAGGTTGACAAAGGCAGTTTTTAAACAGTATTCTGTTTTCCATTTAAACACAAATGTTTGGACTCTGAAAGCTACAACATGCTAGCAGCACTGTAAGAGATACATTAGATAGATCAAGTCTAACTGTCTGGTGGTAGGAAATTTCACTTTTAAAATCTTGTTGTTTTATTTTAAGTGATTTGTATGTTTTGTGATATATGGTTCTGTATTTACACTTTACATTTTTTTTTATCTATTTTGTAATAAACCTCTACTTTAGAGACTACTTGGTGTGCCTTGGAAATTCTTTTTCTTGACAAGGGAAGCATACATGGTTGAAGCTGACACTGTACAAAGCTTACTGGTTTTACCAAACTGGAAAAAGGTAAGAATTTATTTTGAGGTCTTTAATAGAGTTTTAAGGGTTCATTTTGTATGCCTGGTTAGATGCCCTAGGCAAAAGATATCTGGCCCCCCTGAAGAGCAGAATTATCTGAGCCTCTACATTGGGTACGCTAACAAGAGGGCCACAGTTTGAATCCCTGCAAGACTTGAGACCAAAGGTTGATTCAAACCCACAAAACAGACAGGAGGGTTACCCTGTTTCTGTTTCCTGTTCACAAGACTGCACTCAGAGGTTGGCACTGTGGGAGCAGACAGCCTGACCTGCTGAGTGGGTTTGTGACACCAGCCACTCACCCCCCCATAAAACCTCACACACACAATCAGCTAACACACACAGACACACAGCCAGCCAACACAAACCTAGCCACCACACACACATACACACAGACACACACACACACAGCCAACACAAACCTAGCCACCACACATACACACACACACACATACCAAGCCCCCCAACAAACACACATACAGTCAGCCAACGCAGATAAGAATACATATTTTTGTGTTGTAACCAATTTATTTTCAATTGTTTTGTTTTCCATTTGTCTGCATCATGCATCAGTAATACTTATTACTGTGAGCACAACTGACAGACAACTGTTTTGGGTTTTTTATGTGGAGATGGGGAAAAAAGCATCTTATTAACTGTAGATTATTCTTGCAGCCGGAGTGTCCAATGGGAATCTTTTTCACTGCCTTTTTGCGTGCTCTGCTATAAACATACCTAAGTGTTTGTTACATTACATCATGTGGAGACACACTTTCGCAGGTGTGGGCAGTTTGTGAGAGGTTTTCAAACTGTTCATGATTCATTAGTGTAAAATTACATTTGCCTAATAAATCTATAATCATTCCAGTATTTGGCACTGCCTGCTTTCCCCCGAACAAGTGAAATTCACAACAACACGCACAGCATTGGAACAAATGTGCACTACCATTGTAAGTGTCAAGTGTACATTCACTTTCAGGCATTGTTAGTCACAGTATATATTGTTTCCACAGATGCAATTAGAATATTAATTCCCACATTGTATTCCATAATGTGTACCTTACAGATATGGTTTTGGACACCTTTGGACTGTTCTTGACTGCTGTATTCTTGCACCTGTAATATGTTGGCATTCTGTCACAATAACAATAAAAAAGACACCTTTGGAATGTTCTGCTTGTTTTCATGTTGGAAATGTGTAGCTGCCACTGTCCAGTGGCTGTTAGTGAGTGATCGCTGGCAGTTGCCCCCCTAATCATAAAGAAATTATTATAGTTTCAGGCATAAGAAAGTGCAAAGGACATCTGTGAAGGCATGAACAGAGCTGGCACTGGCAAGGGACAGACAATAACTGACAGCACCAGGTACACTAACTCTGGCATACGCAGTTAATCTAAGGTTTTGGATCCTCTCAAGATTCAATAATGACACATTACGTTGTATGGAACTGTATAACATGTATTCACTTTGAGGCATTGTTAGTCACAGTGTATATTGTTTCTGTTTCTCTGCAGATGCAATTAGAATATTGATTTACCCCTTTTATTCCATAAAAGTGTACCACACTGATATAGCAATGCACAGAAAGTAACATGACCTCAGACAGTACACATAACATTTTTTTTTTATTATTGCACAAAGAATGCCAATGTCATGTGATGGTAATCAACTACAATAGGAATGGCTTGGCAGAAAGATACATGTTATGTGACAAAGGGCAGACAACTGATAGCGGATATAAATAATATGTATTAGCACTGATTGTCTGTCATATCAACTGTGTCCAAACAGCATTCATCTATTCTGACATTGCATTTTTTAAACTCATGGCAGTCTCTGTCCAGCAGTGGCCAGCAAGAGACAGTATTTGTTCAATGACAGCATAGTAATGACAGGTAATGTAAGATATATTGCTGCACATAAAATATGTTGGCATTCTGTCACTATAATGTTGGAAAAACACCTTTGGACTGCTCTTGACTTCTGTATGCTTGCACCTGTAATATGTTGACATTCTGTCACTATAACAGTGGAAAAGACATCTTTGGAATGCTCTGCTTGTTTTCGTGTTGGAAATGTGAAGCTGACAGTGAGTGACAGCTTGCAATTGTGCCCCTAATCATAAAGACATCATTATAGTTACAGACATAAGAAAGTGCAAAGGACATCTGTAAAAGCATAAACTTAGCACTGGCACTTGTGAAGGACTGCCAACAAGTGACAGCATAGGATACACTAGCTCAGACATATACAGTTAGTCCAAGGTGTTGGATCCTGTCAAGATTCAACAGTGACACATTACATTTTACAACATTGCATATATAAACTCATAGCAGCCCCAATCCAGCAGTCACCAGTGAGAGACACTATTTATGCAAAGAAAGTGACAGTAATGACAGCTAAAGAAAATAATATGTATTCTTGCAGTGGTAATATGTTGGCATTATGTCACCACAACAATGTGAAAGACACCTTTGGACTGCTGTGTTTATTTTTATTTATTTTTATGTGACACCTTACAATTGCGCAAATTTTTCTAGAGAATTTTTTTTATTTTCTGGCACAAGAAAGTGCAAAGGATATGATAATGTGATTGTTGTGAACTCATAAGCTTTGACATGCCACTATCAAGTGACTAAAAACGAGTAACAACAGCATCAGGTAGAGGATTTCAGTCAAAAGTCCATCTCCAGAGTGAAATGCCAGTTTTACAATACTTTTGGGTGGGGATTCCTGTGAGTAAGCACTCTGGAGAGGACTGCACACACCGAAACAAGGAAGTCAAGTGCACAAAAGGAACAAAATAAAAAGATAAATTTAAAGCAGCAGTGGACAAAACTGGATGAAAATTCACAGGTAGGCTAATTTGGAGGTACACCAACTGATGTGTTTGCTGAAAATTTGAAAAACTTGCTATTTAACAAGTGGCTCTGTAGAAGCAAAACCAACAACCATAAAGAGTATACATAACATTGGGGGCCTATGCACAATGGGTGTGCGCCATGCAAAGAGTATGCAGGGACAGAGCATAGATGGATATGCAGCATTTGTGCACCAGACACCCCTTTGCAGCATGCACAACATGCTCGCAGGCACCACATAGGGCAGTAACTTACAACTACGCAGACCCACCACGTGGAATGTATGCGGGGGTGTGCCACATAGTGGCATTCACATACCACCACAGCATGCATGCACAAAGCCGAGTATGATGACTATGCACAGTGCACGAGGCACAGACACCTATGCAAGCCAGAAGGCTGCCAGAAGTATACATGCCCGGCAGCCAAACCATATGCAACAAGGCACAGCGGAGGCTTGTGGCTGTAGAGTGACCAGCACATGCCTGTGATCACATCACAGCACAACCAATATCACAGCAGAGTACACAACAGTTGCTGAGCTCCATCTGCCATAATGAACAAAGGGGCCATGTTGTGGTGCACTGGTACCCACCATGGTGGTGGGTGCCCACAGCACAGATGATGACAATGAGTCTACCTGAACCACAGAGCACCCTTAATTGTTTTTCTTTCCAATTGTTTAACCAGGAGTGGCACACTAAGCTGAAAGCTTGTTTACAGGTGCAACCTGGAAGCACAGGGAAGTTAAGTGACTTGCTCAGGGTCACACAGTATGCAAGTGGAGGCTGTGGGATTCAAACCCAGGTCTCCAGATTTGCAGCTCAGAGCCTTTAACCACTGTGCTATACTGCCTTATGGGGGAATGTGGCACAGGACATGAGCCCCGATCCTTTGCCAGCATGCCGTGGATGCACCACTGCACAGCACGCCGGCCACCGTGCACACATCCAGTGCCCCCCAAACCAGCAGGTAGGGACTTCCATATGGGCCACAAAGGGCCCTGCAGTTGATTAAGTAGTGGAAAGTGTTTTGGGACAGGGTATGTATGAAAAAGGGGTATATAAAGGCAAATGAGTTTGCTGTCCTATAGTGAACACCACCTTCCCTAAAGCATGAAGTAAAGGAAGATGATTTGATTACCAAAGTTACTTTCTTTTTCTCTACATTTATGTACCCAGGAGAACTCAACTGAGCAGCAGCATCTCAGTGAAGCCATGCAACTGGGAGGTTTGAAGCATGGAGAGGTCAATGTAGTTTCTCAGGGTTACTGTGTCAGCAAGTGACTGTTATGGAATTTGAGCCTGGGTCTCCCAGCCCTCAAGACTGTACTGTTCCCACTTTGCCATTCTGTCTACCCTTCTGTCCACATTTCGAGGGCCTCTGATTTCAGGGTCAAGGGTAGAGTCACCTTGCTGTCTCAGTGAGTGCAGGTCACAACAGGGGATGTGGTTTAAAATGTTATTGTAAGTTAAGGTCAGTTTTTACATTATTTTATTTTCGATGTTACAACGCCCAATACGATTAACATGGTATGTAACTGTTATTGTTTATGTTCCTGCTGACATTTGACAACTCATGGAATTTCCTAGAATGGAGACACAAGTGTGACCTGTGGAGCACAGGTTTGAGTCCTACTAATGCCACTTTAAACCTGTGTAAACTTGAACAAGTCAACTGACCTCTTTCTGTCCAGTCTTCCCCATCCATCCCCAGCACTGTTTGATCTTACCTGTAGCTGTCACTAATTGCTCTGTGTATGCAGTATGACTGCTGCAAATGATTCCTGGAAAAAGATTTTGGACAGGGTGTGTGTGGAAAACACGCATCAAATTGGTTCTTTAAGGTTTTAAAAAAAACTGTGTAAAAGGTATACAAGAAAGTTTACACAGCAGTCTTTTTAAGGGGGTGCCATGCACATTTTTTCCTTTTGTCCTGTCTCTACCAGAAATGAATTACAGATCCATTATTCCTGGGGAAGAAGGAGGATGAATTGTTAATTTACAGTGTACCATACAGAGGTCCTCAACATCAGTCTTCTAGCACAAATCCTGTGCATGTGCAAGTTCTAAGAAAAGGCTTGGTAGAATGGATACAGTACTGTGATCTTGGGAACACAGATTTAAATCCCACCACTACAATGTTTTGTGCTGTTTAACCTTGATCACGTCAGTTGACATCCTTGTGCCCAAACCTCTCCCCAACCCTCAATCATTGTTTGGTGTTATGTTTAAAGTTCAACAGGGTATTATGAAAACATCTATATAAAACCAAATTAATTTTCTTTCCTGAGGTGAACCTCAACTGTTGGGAAACATGAATGAAAGGAAGTTGAGTCACTTTCCAAGTGCCCTTTGTTTTTTTTTCTGCAAAATCTGTTTACCCATGAGAATTCAACTGAGCTGCAACATCTCATTTTCAGTGATGTCATACAGTTGGAAGGCTTGAAGCATGGGGAGATCGATTTACTTGCTGACTGTCACACTGTGAGCAAATGGATCTTATGGAATTTGAACCTGTATCTCCCAGTCATCAAGACTGTGTTGTGTCAACTGTGCCATTCTGCCTTACCTTTCTGTCCACATCTCAAGGCTCTATGCTTTCAGTGTCAAAGGCAGAAGCACTTTGCTATCTCAGTAAGACCAATTCACTAAAGAGTACTTTTTTAAAACCTTTATTGTAAACTAAGGTCATTAGTTGTATTTGATTTTTTTATATTTTTGATGTAACAATGTCCAATAAGAATAAAATGGTATGCAGCTGTAGGTGTTTGTGTTCCTATTGACACCTGACAACTCATAGCATTTCCTAGAATGGATACAAAATTGTGACTTGTGGAATACAGGTTTGAGTCCCACCAATGCCATTTTTACCCTGTCTAAACTTGAATAAGCCAATTGACTTCCTTTGTCCAACCTCCCCCATTGTTTGGTCTTACCTGTTGCTGACAGTAATTGCTTTGTGTATGTAGTATGACTGATGCAAATGATATCAGAAAATGTGTTGGAACAGGGTGTGTATGGAAAACACACATCAAAGTGTTTCAGAAGGTTTTAAAAACCTGCATAAAAGATATACAAGGAAGTAGACAAAGCAATCTTTGTTACGGTGGTGCTGTGCAACTTATTTTTTTCCCCGTGTCTGTCAGAAATGAATTACGGAGCCATTATGTATGGGAAAGAAGGAGGAATTGGCAATGTACAGTGTAGCAATTGGAGGTACTCAAGACCAGTCTCCTATCACAGATCCTGTGTATGTGCAAGCAGCAAGAAAAGGCTTGCTAGAATAGATACACTAGTGTGATCTTGGGAGCACAGGTCTGAATTCCACCAATACAATTTGTGTGCTGTGTAACAGTGAGCAAGTCAATTGACTGTGTTGTGCCCAAACCCCCCACAACTTGCAATCTTTGTTTGGTCTTATGTTTAGCTTCTGACAGGGTATGTATGAAAACAGCTATATGAAAATACTTTATTTTCTTTGCTAAAATGAACACAACTTGTGCTGAATGTGAATGAAAGGAAGGCATGTCGATTTCCAAGCAACCTTTTTTTTGATTTCGTGTGTGTTTTTTTGTTTGTTTTATTTTTGCTAAATTTCTGTACCCAGGAGAACTCAACTGAGCTGCAGCATCTCCTTTTCAGTGAAGTCATGCATTTGGGACGTTTGAAGCACTGCGAGGTAGATTTACTTGCTTGGGGTAACACGTGAAGAAGTGGCTCTTACGGACTGTGAACCTGTCCTTCAGTCCTCGAGACCGTGCTATTCCCACTTTGCCATAATGCCTCCACTTTGTTCCTCATCTCCAGGTCCTCTGGTTTCAGGGTCATGGGCAGATGCACTTAGCTGTTTTTTTTTTCCAATTGTTTAACCAGGTGAGACACACTAAGCTGAAAGCTTGTTTACAGGCGCAACCTGGGAGCACAGGGAAGTTAACTGACTTGGTCAGGGTCACGCAGTATGCAAGTGGCTAACTCACTTAAGGGTCATTTTTTTTAATTTATATTGTATAATATGGTCATTTTTTTACTTCTACTTTTACAGTGTCCAACTTGAATAAAATGTGTTGTAACTGTAGTTGTTTGTGTTCCTGTTGACACTTGGCAACTCTTGGAATTCACTACCAGTTTTATAACAGTTATAAATGTAGTTTTAATTACCTTACTTTGTGAGTGATGAAGATGACAGTCACATGTGGCCCAGTAAAGTTACATCACAAATCCGGCCCAACCAGTATTGATGAGCAACACGGTTTTGTATGAATAAGAGTGAAAGAAAGTGGTTATGGTCTAAGCTGGTCTGAAAGTGCCTAAAGAGGGTGCCACACAATACGACCCATTTTGTCTCTTACAGTTAATAAGCAGTGCTCCCTCCCAGCCCCCACAAGTAATAACTGCATGTATGCCAGCCAAAGTAGCACCACATATTTGACTACCTAGAAAAGTATTGAGTTGAATTTTAAAAATATATGATAGTGAAGCAATCTGGTTTGAAACCAGTCCCATTTCTGTTGGGCTCATGTTTTCAAGTCTTTGCATGCCAGTCAACAGCCATGTAAGCTGGTCAAAATTTGTAAGCCTGTAGTGCAGATGTGCCTGACCTAACCTGAATGTTATTGCACCCTTGAAATATCACAATCATGGTCATATGCAGTCATTTCCATCCTAATTTGGCAAGGTCTCTGAAACAAGCCTATGATCTTGTCAAATACATTGACAGTACTGATAGTTGACTATAAAAAGTAAGAGATACACACCTAAAACTGTTTTACAAACAAAAAAAATGGTAGAAAAGGTATAAAATGAAGTATACACAGCAGTCTTCAGTAACGTGGTACCATGCATCTTGTATTAGTTGCCTGCATTTTCCACAAATGATGAATCCAATATGTCAGGTGAAGAAGGAAAAATTGTTCATTTGCTGTGTAGCAATGGGAGGGCATCAGTCACAATTGCTGAAATAAACCTCTGATTTTGCTACTGTATATAAATTTAATGCACTGCTTGTGTACTAATAAAAGGGAGAGAGACATACATGACATTGTTTTTGAAAGGTTAAAAATAAACTGCATAAAAGGTAACAAATGAATATATACAGAGCAGTTTTCTTTAAGGTGAGGCAGTGCAAATGAAATGTTTTCCTCCAGCTGCCACACATGATATATGGGCCATTATTTTATGTGGAAGAAGTAGAAATTGTTCATTTGTATTGTAGCATATGGAGGTTGTTGGCAGTAGTATCTTAGTACAGTTATTGTGTATGTGCACGCACCAAGAAAAATCAGGCAACAATGGATACAGTAGTGTGATTATGGGAGCATATGTTTGAATCCCACTACTACCATTTTTATGCAGGGTAACCTTGATCAAGTCAATTGAACTCCTTGATTTAGTTTCTCAGGGTCACAGTGTGAGCAAGTCTCTGTCACAGAATTTCAATTTAGGTTTTCTGATCCTCAAGACTACTTCACCCTCTTTACACTTCTCCATGCCCTCTGCTGTCAGAGTCATGGGCAGATGCACTGAACTGTCTCAGTTATGCCAGCTCAGTTTAGGGTACTTGTAATTGTATATTGTAAATAATGCATCACTGACTACAAAATAAACTCCATGACAATTAAAAAAGACCTATTTCATAACTTCCTACTTCCAACAAGAGACTTAGAAAAATTAATTCTTGACAGCCTCCCTATAACATGCAGAGACTGTACAATGTTATTACATTATTACAATCCATCATATTGCATATGAAGGCATAAACAAAATTCACAGTGATTACTTCTCTGAGTCTGAACAAAATATACCACAACCACCAACTACTAAAACACTTACCCAAAAAAAGCAAGAAGAGAAGACTACAAAGATGTCCAACTTAACATGCAATCAACAACTTTGGAACTAACTGCGCTGCTCTTAACACATAAACACATAGTTAGACCACATCTGGAGTACTGCGTGCAGTACTGTCACCTGTATCTGAAGAGGGACATTAAGTTACTGGAGGGGGTGCTGCGCAGGGTGACAAAGATGATCAAGGGGCTGTGGGACTTATCATATGAGAGGAGGCTGAGGGAGTTGAACATGTACTCACTGGAGGAGAGGAGAGGAGGGACGGGGGGACATGATTGAAACCTTTAAGTACATGAAAGGAATAAACAAGACAGGTACAGAGGGGCTGTTCAAAGTAAGGAAGGGGAGGGACACCAGGGGCCATGATATGAGACTGGAGGGAGGAAGATTCAGGAGGGAGATGAGGAGACACTTTTTTACAGAGATGGTGGTGGCTGGGTGGAATGTGTTACCTGCAGAAGTGGTATCCAGTAGAACAGTAGACTGCTTCAAAAGGGGATGGGACAGGACAAGGGGGAGGGTTAATGAATGGGAAGTGTGGAAGGGTGGGGCAGCTGCAGAATAAGGGGTGCTAGCTGCACATTCGAGCAGACTTGATAGACCTCTAGGCCTTTATCTGTTGGCAAATTTCGTATGTTCATATTTTTTATTACTGCATAACCCAGGCAGCACCTCATGGACAAACCAAAAATTTGGACTGTTCAACTTTTTACAAAATCAAAAGACTGGATATAAGATGATCATTCCCTGTCCTTCCACACAAACCAAATCTGCCTCTACTATATGTATTGATTACCTTAATTTAATTTGCATTGCACAATTTGTAACATGCTTTTTTCTAATACTTGTTCCCCTATATTCACTAATAAACATAGATTACTACTTGCAATTCATTGTGTTGCTTCTCCATAACTACTCAATACTTCCACACACAATCATTACTGTCATTATGCAGCTATATTGGCTCTGAACAGCATTTGTTTTATTTGGCAATAATACTGACAATTGATATCACCTTGTGAAAAATATTATTACAGCACTGTAGCTTTTAATGTTTATGGAATGTGCTAACTGGTTGAGAGTATAGTTTAGATAATATCTCCAGACAAGTTTAATTCTGTATGAATGTTTTAAACAGTTGTTCATACAAGACACATTTTTCTTATTACCCTCTTATTTCCATACATACATTTCTGTTGTACAGTTTTTTTTATCATACAATACTATCAGGTTTTAATGTGGACATTTGTGGTATTAATTCTAAAGCTCTTGCTTTTAATTTTGAATGTATTCTTATAACACACATTCATTAATAATTTCAGTTAGAAGTTTTGTCTGCTTGAGTGTTCAGCTTATTTAATTTGGATGTCATTTGACCTTGAAAAGATTCTCAGAGTAGCAATTTTTGAAATAGGTACTTTAAACCAATGAGATTTTATTCATTTTTTTTTACGTATGATCTGGGTGTTAATAGAATTTGACTCTTTGAACAACTGTCATAAGTCTCCAAGGAAGGACTTGGTTGGTCTAAAAGCTTAAACATTGTTTTCCTTTTGTAACATCTATGTTGGTCCAATAAAATGTATCAAACCATTTGCTTCAGGATCTAGTATATATTTTGGGAGTTCAAATTTGCTGTCCCTAAATTGGACTTGTGCATTGGATATACTGTAGGGGCACCCAAGTAACACTTTGGAAAACTTGGTAGCTGTCCAAGAAGAAGAGGGTTGGGGTGATCAAGGTGTTTTTGATACCCATCTTCCTTTATGTTAGTACCATATTCCCACTCCCAGCTGATTTGGAAACCAGGGTATATATTGTGTTTTTTATGATGGTATGGGGGAGTCAGCGTCACCCAATTAACTGGGATGCTCTCTTCCTCCTTTATTACTGGGGAGGAATTAATATGGTGAATTCGGTGGTGGGGTTTTTCCAGTATAATATTTTTCCTTGGGTGAGAGGCTCTTCCTCCTTCTAGATGAAATGGGTGACACTATGGATGACACCTCTAGCATTGGAATGGGGTAGCCCAACCCTGAAGTTCAGACCAGTCACCCAGTTCCCTGGGTTTTTAACACCTTAACTGATGTTTATTAAACAATGCCAGTTACCGTGGGACATTATCCGTACCCAACTTCGGAAAGCCTTTTGTAATGGATTGCTTCCAGAAGAGGCACCAGTTATGCCTGGAGTTCCACAGCCCCTCAGGCAAACTGCTCTATCCTATTTGAATGAAAAATTTATCCTTCCCCAATATTGGGATGTAACCTGGCTGTGTTGCCATGGCATGTCAAAGGGAATAACTAACACAACAGTGTCATGGAACGATTTTGTCTGAGAGACAGTTGCCTAGTTGAAGTGGAAACTATCCAACATTTCTTTTTTGACTGTCCATACATACTTCCCTTCTGGGAATTTTTAGGTAAGTCATGGGTAGATACATTTTGGAGTTCTCTTCCCTATAATACATTGATCTATAGCTCATTATTTGGCCATACCTCAGTGCATGATCCTTCCATGTTGCTTCTGATTGTTTCATGTCTTAAGGTTATGGTATGGAGGGTCCATTGTAAATATGTGCTGCAACAACAGGCATAGGACCACCCTACCCTTTTAAGGATGGTGGTATCTGACCTTAGCTGGCAGTGCGCGGCAGAAAGGACTCACCTTTCGGCAAGGGCATGGATTCGCCACTGAAAACACTGTCTTGGGTACTTTTTTGATGACCTTGGATTGGCCATACCATTAAGGTAGTAGTCTGACATGGGACAAATCAAACTTTACATGGTGTGTTTTACTTTATGTTACCCTTGGTTCCTAAATCTGCATATGCAGTAGTGTGTATAGTGGTTGGGTAGCACTGTAATAATTTTCTTACTTAAGATTTTTTTTTTTTTACTTAGATGGTTAAACTTTTGCTTCACATATTTTGTACCATTAACCTTTGACTTTCTTTAATAAACCATCCCCCTACTCTTTTGGAGAAGTGTCATGGGATCTTTAACATCCACCTTAACTACCACCAGAATAGGCAGAGGGGACCTCAGTTTAACATCTTATCCAAAAGATGACACTTCAGGAGTGCAGCACCCCCCCCCATGCTGCACTGCAGTGTCAGTATTGGGATTTAACCCAAGTGCCTGGTGTGGGGATGGAAACCACAGCCTTCTGATCTTCCAGCCTCAGAGATAAGTGTGCAACCTGCTGAGCCCCTGACACTACTATTAAATGGGTAATAGCACAAGGCACTACTTACAGTTTGCTGGTGGGATCACACCTGGAATATTTGTGCTATTCTGTATTCTGTTCCTAAAAATGACAGGGCCACCTGGAATCTGTCCAGGGAAGGGCCTCAAAAATTATTGAGGTTTGGGGGGAAATCATATGAGGAGAGGCTGGCAAGCCTCAACATGTACACACTGGTGGCCAGAAGGGAAAGGAAGGGTATGATAAAGACTTTTAAGTATTGAATGTGCATGATATTAGCTGTGTAGACTGACTTGAATGGTTCATGATGGAAAAGGGCACTGCAATGAGGAGTGCCAAATAGAAATGAATGGGAAATGGTTCAAGAAGAACATAAGGAAGTTTTGCTTTGTGGAAAGAGTGGTGGATGAGTGAAATAGATTGTACAATTAGGTGTGCCATTCAAACTCTAAAACACAGGTGGGACACACACAAAGAAATAGTACATATTATGGGAAAAGGGGATGGAGTATTTGAGGGAAGGGGATCTTGAAGAACCACAATGGCTATCAGACAATTACCGTGGCCCAGTGTCAGTCAGATATGGTTTCGGATAGGCAGACTTGTAGACTACATAGAGAACTGGGTGTTTTTCTACAGTTAAATTTGGGTCACCCCTAATAGGACAAAAAATATATGTGGCCGAAGTCAACCATGCCGTTGGGAAAGCAGTGAATGTGAACAGTGCCACAAGGGCTTCGGCCAGCAGATGCAGAGTGCAAAAATTATGGGAATCAAACACCTGTCAGCACAAGACATACCACTCACCTCACCCCGATTAGTACCTCAGACAGTGCTGTGTAGGGACACCTGCCATACAGGGGGCATATGCCCCCCACACCCTCCATCATGGGGGGCTGTGTCCCTTGCGCCTCTCCTTGATATATATAAACAATTCTGGAGATGCCACATATTGGGGAAGGGGCACCAAAGATAACCGCACACCCTGCAACAACGGCATGCCACTCCAACCTCTCTCAAACAACCCATGGGACACTCCAATACCCAAGACAAACACTTCAGTACAATGGGAAACACCGGAGAACACACACCCTCTATATCAGCCATCAGTACACACCCATATTGCATCACATCACCCACATGAACAGATGCTGTCACTACCACATTGCTCTTATTCACTATGCCCTTTGCACATCGACCACATTACATAGCCCTATTTCCCACACCCTACTGATGATATACCATTAAATGTTTTTTTGGGGGAGGTTGAGGCAAATAATTGATGCAAATGTTTGTTGCATCAATGTAAGGAACTGCCCTGGTGTATGTAGACCACTCTGTAACTCTTTCAAAAATTAGACGTACATTCAGCATCACAAGTGGCTTTATAGTACTGCACATCCAATTCTGATACAAAATGCTAGAGATAGATATACTGTAAATGATAGACCAGGTAATACTTGGTCCGACAAGAGTTTCCAGGTGCATCTGTAGCTGTACTTTGTAGACTGGACATTACTAAGTAGGAACCTTAAAAACTGGACTTAGTTGTGTCCTAGCACTGAAAATTAGACATAGGTGCAATTTGCTGTAATGTCCAAATTTGTATACACTAGAAAAGTGCATCCTTATATAGGCTTTGACAATTCCCCCCTTTGTATTTATGTATCTAGTTCACTAGAGCTTAGATATTACGATTAAATTCAGTCTAAAGAAGGGAAAAATTGGAACCCCATACAAACAGAGGTACTGCATCTCATTTGCACTATCCAGTGTAAATGCAGTCTAAAATGAAAATAAGATATTGTATCTTAATTGTGCTATCCACAGTAAACACTTTTGCCAGTAATGAATAATTATTATACTGATCCAATTTCCTCTATCTGTATTTATATTTTCCAATTTCTGTTGTCTGCCCTCCCTTGTTAACTACCACCACCACCACCAGAGTCAAACCTAGAACTGAATTCCTGCTCAATGGGCTTTCCCTAGTAAACAAATAAAAAAAATGGGTAAGAGCAGGACTGCAATGTACTGTAATACGTGGCATCACAGCTTGGTTATAATGGGTTAGCATAGTGTAAATGAGTAAAAGCAGAACCCCACTGAAAATGAGATGGTACATCTCAGATTGTCTGTGCACAGCAAGCACAGCCTAAAAATGAATAAATGCAAGACCTTACTGGAAACAAGACATTGCATCTTAGGTGGGCTACCCAAGTTACATTGTAAAATTGGTAAAAGCAGGATCTATTGATATCTCAGTTAAACTATCATGGGTAAATACAGTCTAACAATAATCAAAAACAGAACCCCTCTGAAACCAAGTTGCAGCATTTCAGTTGAGCTATCTTTGGCAAATCCATTGAAGAAATGGGTGAATTCAGGAACCTAGAAAAGCTGAAATATTGTATTCCACCTGGGCTGGGCTATCCTGGGTAAATAAAGTGAAAAAGGGGTAAAAGCAGGATTCTATTATAAACAAGATATTTAATTTCCAAAGGGTTGTTCTTGGTGAGCACAGCATAGTAATGGGAGAAGGCAGGACCCCACTGAAAATATGATTTTGCATCTCACCGGGCTATCCTGGGTCAATGTATTTTGTTATAAATACACTGTGAAAGTTGATAAAATCCATACTCCTCTGAAAACAGAATACACTGTATCTCAGCTGAGCTAATATGGACAAATAAGTGTAACAAACTCTGGTCAGAGCTGACATGGCTGCTCGTAGCGACAAGAGCATTAAAAAAATATGTGGAGCTCTTGCTGCACCAGGGATAGCCTTAAGTACTAGTGTGGTGATAGTGATAACAGAACTGTGCATGCATGATACTCGTACATGTTCAGTTTGCCCTGGAGTCAGCCATGCACAAGATCATGGTGATGACAAAATTACTCATGCGTGATGTGCACATACACAGTTTAAGATGGCACCACCGTGGTGCAAACAACGATCATCTCTTCTTCATCTGCAGAGGGAAAGAATAGAGTGATGGGAAGGAGGTGTGTTTATGCGGTCTGTGGAGGGGAAGGGCCACTTAAACAGCACCACTGGAAACTGTGCCAGAGCAGTGAGGAAGCACACTGGACAGTGGTCCAGTCACATGCTTCCACAGTGTTCTTAAGATCTTATGAATGATGGCGTAATGTCTGTGGAGCTCCACCCATGCAGCTGTAAAAATGGGTGGAAGCAGGAACCTACTGGAAAAAATGTATCTCACCAGGATAGGGAAACCTTACATAAAGGTAATGTCAAAATGGTTGAAAGCCAGTTGGCCAGAGCAGTAATAGTGCTGCAGCTTGCCATCCAGACAACAAGGGTTCATGTCTGCACATGGATTGTCTGATGCAGACAGGCAAGGCAGGTAAGTGGCATTCATCTTCAGTGCCTCCTTCTTGGGCATGAATGTTCCCCGGTGGCCCAGAGTGAGGGTGTGTCATGTAGGAAGAAATTGATGGATCAACACAGAACAAACCAGGAACCTCTTCCTGGAAAACAGGGCTGCACATACTAGAGGACACAACATGCACCTGGTGGAAGGTAAATTCAAAATAAATGTTAGGCAGTACTTTTTCACTGCGAGGGTGGTGGACCCTCAGAACAGCCTGCCACCAGAGGTAGTGGCAGCCAAGATGGTCAGTGAATTCAAACAGGTATGGGATAGACAGTATAGTCACCTTAGCAAGACGCATATAATGGGGGGGGGGAGAAAACCTGGTCAGCCTAGGTGGACCACACAGCCTCCTTCTACCATCAAATTCTTATGTACTTATGTTCCTGTGGTTCCTCTGTATGTGCCTTTCAATGGCACACACTTGCTGGTGATTGACATGGAGGTGTCAGAGGCCCAAAGCAGATCACGCAGGGGAGTTCCAACGGTGGGGTGCAGCTCACCCATCCTTCAAACAGCCCTGATAGGTGATCTGCTAGGTTATTCCTCAGGATAATGCAATGGGGAGGGGTAAGGGAGGGCTTAATTTAAATAAAATACCTCAGCAGCATCAGGCAGATGAAGCTGCCCTGTCTGTTTCGCAACAGTTGGGGTCTGCCAACTCCTCCTGTGTCTCACTGGCTCAGTCTCCCAGACCTTGACAATCAAATGCTGATTCTCCTCCAGGCATTGTAAACTGGAGGATCCAACCCACAGGAGACAAGCTGTAGGTTACAGCTGGGAATACAGAAAGGTTGTTAAGCAGAGGCTGGTGGCAGGTTGAACTCTCAGCAGTCTCATATAACAGGCAGAATGACTTATACAGGTAAGAGGAGGACTTGGAGGCTGGTAAGGAGAAATGGTGGTCTAAACAGAAAGTATGAAAAAGGGTGAAATCAAGACTCGCCAACAATGACATGTTGCATCTCACCTGAGCTGTCTTGAGTGAATGCACTCACTGTAATGGTTGGTAAAATCTGGACCCCACGGAAAACAAGATATGACATATTTCATCCCAGCTGAGCTATCTTGGGTAAATGCATGGTAAAAGTGAGCAAAAGCAGGACTCCACTGAAAATGAGTTCTTTATTGTATTTAATCTTAGCTGGGCTGGACTATCCTTGGTAAATATAGCATAAAAATAGGTAAAACCAAGAACACTCCCAAGATGGTGTATTTCAGCGAAGCCATGGTATTCTGTGTAGCTACACTATAAAAATGTATACAGGCAGGACCACACTGAAAATGAGGTATGACAACTCTGCTTAGCTGCACTTAAAAATGTTGTGTAAAATAGGTAAAAGCAATGCCCCAGGGGAAAAAAAACACAAGATGTGGCATTTGAACTCTGTTATCCTAGGTAAATATATTATAAAAATATAGGAAACCAGGACCATACTAAATATGACATATTCCATCTTATCTGGGGTGGGCTATCCAGGATAAGTACTGTATGCTAATAGTGTGTGGCAATTATTAGAAACAAACAGTAACTATTACACCCACCCACCCCTGCTGTTCAAAAGAGCCTGGAAATCATTTTAAAGGTTTTTTTTTTCCAACTTTCCTACTCATTTTCTCTCTCTCCATTTCATAAGGAAAACAATATGAAATGAAGGAAGAAAGGAAAGAGTAAGAAAAAGGAAAACTTTTAAAATGATTTGCAAGCAGTGTTTCAGCAGTGTTTGGGGGCTGCAATGGATACTGTTTGTTTCTGATATTGGTCACACTTCAGTAGCACCTCTATGATTTACAAACAAGGCATAAGAAATGTGATTAAAACACAGTGTATGAGACAGGGTTGAGCTTGCTATGTCCTTAATTACCAAATTATCAGGAGAAGCGTGGCCAACTATCTACTCGTCACTTGTGAGCTTCATATAGGCCAGCACTATTTTCAAAGGAAATATCCCAATTGTTAGGTAGTTTATAAGAGCCATGCTGTGGATTTACTCTGCTTTGATTTCAGCAAGACTTTCAACTCAGAGCCTCACAGACAGTTGCTGAAGAAGCTAGATGATCTGGGTACAGGAAAAGACACAGATGGGTAAGAAACTGGTTTGAAGGGAGACAGCAGAAGGTTGTGATTAACGGAGTTAAATCAGAAAAGAGGGAATTCACCAGTGGAGTTCCACAAGAATTGGTTCTGGCTCCAGTCCTTTTCAATATGTTCATTAGTGACATAGGAAAAGGAATCCAGGACAAGATGTGTTTCTTTGCAGACAACACTAACCTCAGTGGCATGGAAGACAGCGAACAGGGAGTATTTATTTATTTATTTGTACATCGGTTTACAACCTTTGAGCCAGAGACTCATTTCCAAAGGTACCTCGTCACATTGAGGACAGACATAACAACTTTAGGGTACAGCATAAAAGTCCCTGACTTACAGTTACACAGAATGGCTTCATACATGTATACAATTTAGTAGCAATTACAATGATACAGCTGAGCACATGCTGATAAATAACAGAGGCAAGATGCAACGGGGAGAAGTGGGTGGGGGGTGAGGTGGAGTGCCGCCCAGTGGGCGTTGTCAAGTGTGGAGAGATCGAGGCCACATTTAGAGACAGAAGCAGCTGCGAGTGTTAAACAGGTGGCTCTGAAGGGCAGTTCTGAAGTTGGAGATTGTGGGGGCATTGGAGATGGGAGCAGGGAGAGAGTTAAACCAGGATGGAGCTCTGTAGCAGAAGGACCTTTGACCATGGGTGGTCCTGGATCTGGGGACCAGAAGAGTGGTCTTGTTGGAGGTTCAGGTTGTGATAGTGGGTTGGGTGTGGTGGATGGAGGCTGTCACCCCGGGAGGTGAGATCCCAAGTAGAGTTTTTTTTGTGAGGAGGCAGGTTTGATAGTGTAGCTGTTCATCTAGGTTAAGTAGTTTTGCCTCGTCATAGAGTTGACAAGTATGTGTGAGCCTTGGGGGCACCAGTAATCAGCCTGCAGGTCTTATTTAGGGTAAGGCGAATCTTGTTGAGGGCGGTAGTGTCAGCAGCAGCATAGACTGGCAGGCCACAGTCAACAAGGGACAGTGCTGAAGACATAACCGCAAGACGGAGAGCATCAGGGGGGAGGCAGTTTTTATAGCAGTAGAGGATGCCAAGCTGTGTATTCATGGTGGATGCAAGGGCATCAATGTAGGTATAGTAGGTGAGGGCTGAATCGAAAATAACCCCAAGGTATTTGTAGGAGCAGACTTGTTCAAGCGGGTGTTTGGTACTAGGGAGGATAGGAAGTGGGAAGTTGCAGCCTTTGTTTTGGGGATGGGCAAAAAGCATTGTTTTGTTTTTTCTGAGATTAATGACGAGTCTGTGCTCTTTAAACCAGGCTTCGGCATCATTGTAGGATTGATGTAGGGTGTCCTGGAGGGAGATGGGATTACAGTGGGTGGCAAAAATGACAGCATCATCTGTATACATAAGAATTTTGCCAGAGCATGCACTAGGCAGGGTGTGTAGATAGAGTGAAAAGAGTAGGGGGCCCAGGATGGAGACCTGGGGTACCCCTGAGTGGATGGGACGAGTTTCAGAGAGTGTCCAATTGCTTTTACACATTGGGAGCGAGTGGATAGATAACTTGTGCACCAGGTGAGAGAGCCAGCAGAGAAACCAGTGTGGCAGAGGGCATCCAGCAGAAGAGGGTGGGAGACAGTGTCGAAGGCCTTTGAGAGGTCAATGAACACTGCACCAGCTAGGGAGCTGGCATTCAGGGAGGAGTGAAGGAAATTGGAGAACTCAACTAGTGCACTGCTGGTACTGTGACCAGCACAGAAGTCGTGCTGCTCTGGGCATAAGATGTTATGCTTAGTCAGATATTCAGTGACTTGAATGGGCACCATTTTTTCTAGGGCTTTGGAGAGAGGGGGAGGACGAAGATTGGTCAGTAGTTCCCGGCAGAGGACCTGTCGCCCCCTTTATGAATGGGTGTGACTATGGCTGTTTTACATGCAGTGAGGAATTGCCCCAGGCAGAGGGATCTCATAAGTAGACTGGTGAGTGCGGCAAGGACATCATCCAGCACCAGCCAGAGAATACTGGGATCCAGGGAGTTGCTGCTGGGACTATTGCTATTTAATGCTTTAATTAGGAAGGGTCTGGCTTCCTGGGCAGATACCTTATGTAGGTGGAAACTGGGGCTTTGGAGGACAGGGGGAGGTATGGTGGGTAGAGGGTCAAAGAAATTATTGGGGAGGACAGAGCTAAGGTCAGTAAAAGAGGTGTTAAGGCAGTTAGCAATGCAGGCAGGGTCGGTGGAGGTAGAGCCATCAATAGTGAGCTGGAATCTGGGAGGGGAGCATGATTTCCCATTTAGTTGTTCAACATTGTCCCAGAAAGTCTGGGAACACCCCCAGGAGGAGGTGAGGATGGCCTGGTAATGGTCAGCCTTGGCTTTACGGACGGCCCATGTGCACCTGTTCCGAGCAGCATTGTAGGCCTATCAGCCATCTGGCCCGTTTCAGTGGCAAGGTGCGAGAGGTTATCCCTATTTCTGAGCATTTGTAGTAGGGCAGGGGTAACCCAGGATGCATTATGTTTTTTGGATCAAATTCTTGTGAGGGGTGCAAAGAGGTCACAGGCATTGTTAAAGTTTTGGGAGAAAAAGGTGAGGGCAGTGTCTATGTTGAGTGCATGATGAATGGGGGATCAATTAATCTGGGTGAGAAACTGTTTGAGTTTTATCAGCCCACCCGGTCAGAGGCACCTGCATAGTGTGGTCAGGGCTGTGGGTTTGGGAGTGGGGGCCACCCAAAGGAATAGGATAGGGGAGTGGTCACTTAGGGAGTCTGGGAGGACCTGGATGCTATGGATTTTTTGGGGGGCGGTTGGTGATAATTACATCCAGAAGGGTACTGGTTCCTCTCTTTGGGTTTACTCTAGTGGGCTGGGAGATGAACTGTGTCAGGTCTAGGACAGCGAAAGAATCCTGGGTAGTGGAAGAGGAGGCACTGAGCCAATTCACGTTAAGGTCCCCCACTAGGATTTGTTCCACCTTGTGGTGGAGGGTGGCAAGATATTCTGTTATAGGTATCAGCACTGGGTTCTGGTTCTTTGGAGGAACATAGGCAGTGGTGAGATATAGAGGGCCCCTGGAGGGGTCAGGAGTAAGTTTGAGGGTAAGGGCCTGGGCTCCATTTACAAGAACAGGGGCAGGGAGTGTTTGTCTGATGATTGTGTCCCTGGTATAGATTGCACAGCCACCCCCGCATTTGCCTACTCGGTCCTCCCGGTATAGGGTATAGCCTGGGAGGGAGACAAAGGAGTCAGGGATGGATTTGGACAGCCAAGTTTCAACCAGGGCTATGATGTCTGGTTGATGTAGCATGGCCCAGCACTGGAGGGCATAACATTTTTTCAGTAGGCTGCATCTGTTCATGGAGGCTATGTGGAGACCAGTGGACCCAGCTGGTGGTCTGGAAGGGGCAGAGCCTGGGTTTGGATGTATATTACCAGATAGGAGTAGTAGGAAGACCAAGGCAAGACAAAGGGAAATGCAGACAGACTTGTAAAAGCTAGAGATGTGATCAAAGGTTTGGCAGTTGAAATCCAATGCTGAAAGGTGCAAGGTGATACATGTGGGGAACAGGAACCTGAGGGCAGAATACTGGATGGTTGGGGGGGTAAAGTTGTGCACAACTTTTAAGGAAAGAGACCTAGGGGTCACCATTACTGACTC
The DNA here is from genome assembly GCA_016271365.2 of Neoceratodus forsteri. Lineage (NCBI taxonomy): Eukaryota > Metazoa > Chordata > Ceratodontiformes > Ceratodontidae > Neoceratodus > Neoceratodus forsteri. The sequence goes on from CM028129.1 coordinate 880,697,675, forward strand.
TCTAAAATGATCAAACCAGTTTAACAAGTCATACAGTAAGGAAGACAGGATGCTGGGGTGTATAGGAAGGGGTATTGACAGCAGAAGGAAGAGGTATTATTACCTCTCTATAGATAACTAGTGAGACCCCATCTGGAATATTGTGCCCAGTTCTGTAGTCCTCACCTAAGAAAGACAGAGGACATGCTGGAGACAGTGCAACAAAATGGATTCAGTGCCAGCAGGGCACATCTTTTGAGGATTGCTTCAAGGCACTGAACATGTACTCGCTGGAGGCTAGACAACAGAGAGAGGAGATAGAGATACGACAGAGACCTGCAAGGTCCTGAAAGAAATGAACAAGGTAAACTGTGAGAAACTATTTAGCATTAGTAGCCAATGAAGAACATAGGGTATGAGTGGAAACTGAGGGGGAAGGCTCCTGAGAGAAATGAGAAAGTTTTATTATACAGAAAGGATGCTGAAGCCATGGAACAATTTGCCAGCTGATATGGGTACCAAAATTGCCAATGGTTTCAAAAACAGCCGGGACAAAGTGAAGGGTGTAGTGGTTGCTCAGGGTGACAGTGGTAGGGTGAGGAGCATGGGGGTGAATAGTGTGGGTTAGAACTTTGTATGAACAATAGGTCCCCAGATTGTTAGGGTTTATGAGAAGACTGGATGGGCCAGTGGTCTTTTTCTGCCGTCATTGTCTATGTTTCTATGTATGGAGTCTGTTATATATTCCCGGTGTAGTGTTTTGAGTGCGTGTTTTGAAATAGTCTTATTTAGGGACCGTTGTTAATGTACCCTTTCTCCCTCCCAATATTCATTTTTTAATTATGCAGCAGTTTCAGAATCCAATAAAATCCATTGAGCAGAAGCCATGAATGGAAAGCTTCATTGTAGGTTCCAGCTCAAATTATGTCACTGGGTTACAGAACTCATCAGTAATTAAAAAATTAATATGAGGTGGAAAAAAGGTAACATAAACAAGAGATCATAAACAAGGGAAAAAGGGATGGTTTCAAACAAATACACAAAGCAATATACAGGAGATATTAAACAGAATTTACACGTGCCCCAATTTACAGTTATATTAAAGATGCAGACAGAGTTTATCTTCCCTTTAAAAAAGGAAATCAGAGAGTCACACAACACAAAACAGATAGATTAAGCAATAAGAGCACAGCTTACATTGGAATGTTAAAATTAAAAGAGTAGGTACTGTACCTGACCAATGAGGTGGACACCTTGTCTTTGATGATATCAGGCTTAATCACAACTCAACTGATTTATGAAACCAAGAAACCTTTTTTAAAATCATAGGATAAAGAAAAGACTATGAGTAAGGAAATAAAACATTCAAATGATATGCAGGCTCTTTTGAGCAGTATTTGTGGGGATGTACTGGATACTGTTTGTTTCTTTCACACACCAATAGCATCCTTACAAAATAATAAAAAAAATATATAAGAAATGTGATTAAAACTCAGTGGATGAGCTGGGGTGAGTTTGTTTTTACCTTATCTCCTTGACTGCATACTGCTAGTATCCTTCATTATGTCATACAAAAACACATTTCCTTATGTGATGTTTTATTTCTCTTCCTATAAGCACAGGAGTATAAAATCATTTGTGCCCCTGTGGTATACTGTAAGTGTAATATTAGTAGTACAGTATATCAATATATTTCAGATACCTGGGTATAACTCTCAACCCTTCATTGGTTTTTAGCCTATATATCACTAATACTTATAAGGTGGTCAATATCAAGCTGGGGCTGGCCTACAAAGTCAGAGTGTCCTTAGACTTTAAGGCAAAATTAGTCATCGCACAGGAAGTACTGCAACCCAGCCTAACTTATGGAATCACTTCCTATAACGATGTAAACAAGGGACTATTGTAGAAGTGGGACACCTGTTATAATAGTATGTGTCACTTCACACTATCAGGACCTAGGCGCACCCATCATTGCGTACTTTAGTTCTGTCTGGGCCAGCTCTCTCCCGCCTCTTACCGAATCTATACAACAGGTTGCACAATTGACAGTATCATCCAAACTGGAACACTTGCATGCTTGATGAAACTGGCCCATCAGACTTACCCACTGGGATCTACCAAAAAGTAGCTCCTTAATACAACCAAATGCGCCACTAGGATGGGTGAGCAGGCATTTGTGGTGTGTGCCACAAAGCTACGTAACTCCCTGCCTTCAACTGTGAGGCACTCCACTACACACCTGGGCCCAGATATTCAAAAGGGTTGCTCCATGCACAACAGGGTTGCGCATGCGCAAGTCCTACATTGCGCCATTCTGCAATATTCAGCAGGAGGCAGTTGCTCCACTGGCAACAGGTTGCGCAAAAGAGCAATGCAAATGAATGCATGCTCAACAGGAGGGGGAGGAACCATGCATAACCTGCGCAACCCGATATTCAGTCGGGTTGTGCAGAGTTGTGCATGCGCAACCCCCAACCTGCGCCTGCACAACCTTGAGCCAAAAACAAAAGGATCAAGTTGAGGGCCACCCACAGGTGAGCTGCTGTATTGCAGGGCGCAACACAGCAGCTGCCACCCCTGGCTGGCCCCCAACTCAGTCCCTGTGCCCCCCCACCAGCCCGATCGCTGGCATAGAGTAACACATACCTCTCAACTGTCCCTGATTTTCAGGGATGTCCCGATTTTGTGACAGAATTTTCCTCTGTCTCTCGTAAAATTCGTGTTTCTGTGACAGAACAGTGGGGACTGTAAGCATAAAATAATATCAAACATTAAAAATACAGACTAGTTCTTCTTCAGAAATGCATCTTATACAAATCCCTTATTCTATCAGATTTCTGAGTGAATATTACCAATTGTTAAGATGTGTCCCTGATTTGGCATCTTTGTCCCTGATTTTCCAAGCCTTGTCCTGATGCATGACACAAGAGGTTGAGAGGTATGGGTAACATGAGACCTCCCCAGCCACATCTCCCACAGCCAATCGCGGGCATCACAGTTACAAACCCCACACATATCCAGAGCAGATCGCGGTATCACAGTTACTGAAACCCCCACACATCTCCACAGCCCGATCGCGGGCAGAGCGTGTAATGAACCCCCTCCAGTGCTTATTCGGGCCAGGTAACCCTCCCCCAACCCGAGATATCTCCCAGGTGGTCCAGTGGACCGTAAGAAGCCGATCGTGAGCAGAATGTCACATCACAACCCCCAAACATCTCTCTGGTGTCTGAGTGATGTCCCCCCACCCACCCACGAAGCCCTCCACCCGCTCCCCCACGGCGGTAAGCGCAGCATCCCACCGCCTGCCGCCCACGCCGCCCGAACTGACTGTCTGGTAGGGCTGCATGCCCATTGGTGCAGAGCTACAGCCAATGGGCAGGCATTATCTGTATTCCTCCTCCCGGTCGTGCCTGAAAATAGGCAGGATTTGTCTAGTGCACTTACCCGGTCAACAAAAGCTAAATAAATAAATAAAAATAAATAAAAAAATGGAGCACCAGTGAGCAGGGCTAGGGTGACAACAGTAGAACAACTGGGGGGTTGGTCTCTGGAAGAAGGAAACTCAGAAACATTGCAATGGCCTTTACTGGCAACTGTGCCAGCAGAGGGACTGCTTTACCCCCAAAAAAGGAACTCAAAAACATTGCAATGGCCTCTACTGGCAACTGTGCCAGTAGAGGGACTGCTTTACTCCCAAATAAAACTTTCAAATAATTATGCTCATGTTTATTTAATTTTTGTTGATAACTCTTACATAAAAATGCCACATCTAACATATTTTCTATCTGCAGTAATACCTCCAGGTTGACTGTATTGAACTATACCATACCTTCCAGGGGTACTAAGGCACTCCATCTATGCCATCAGGCCTCTTTTCACTCCTGGGCGGTCCACTATAGCCAAATCCTGCCCACCCTGTTGGGTACTGTAGACACAAGGGAATCTTAGAAGCATGAGAGGGGTGTAAGTCAGAGTCCAAGAAGGCTCTCAGGTGGTTCTATAGGCAGAGAATTTGGGGCAGACTAGATTTACCAATTGATCCTTATCCACTGACAACTTTTACATTTCTATGCTTCTATTATTGCTCACATAAAAAGTAGGGAAATTCAATGTTATAGATTTTTGAACTTTAACTCTGCCCACTCTATCCACCACCTCGGGAACCCCACCAAATTGAGTCACAAGACACAACCCAAGTTTAATACATATTTTTTAATATCATAAATAAATAACACAGTGCAAGGAACACAGTTACACTCCATGATGAACCCTACACTCATATGTTGTGAGACACAAGGATGAAGTATACAGGATACAGGCCTGGGACAATGTATGTGATAGTTCAACTGCTTTGTGAGTGGCCTGCAGGCCCTGGTTGTTTGTAAAGTACACTACAGGTCTGAAGAAATGTGAGTGATGATCCAGCTGCTCTGCAAGTGTCCCACAGGGCCATTCACAAAGCTGGACACTGGCCTAGGGTAATGGGCATGACAGAACAGCTGCTTTGCAAGTGGCCTTCAGATCGGGGGGGCAGTAGATATGTCCTATATGGACATTAGCAAGGCCTTTGACACCATGCCTCACAGAAGGCTGATTAAGAAGTTAACCAGCTTGGTAGTGGGGTCCAAAGTGGTGAAATATGTCACAGACGTGTTAACGGACAAGAGTCAGAGGGTGGTGGTTAACAGTACTCACTCTAAGGATGGAGAGTGACCAGCTGGATATCATGGGGCTCGGTTCTGAGACCAGTCCTCTAAAATGTCTTCATACCGGACATTGCAGAAGAACTGGAGGGGAAGGTATGTCTTTTTGCAGATGACAGCAAAATCTGCAGTGAACTGGACACTCAGAAGGGGGTAGTGAAAATGTGGAGGGATATTGTGAAACTCAAGGAGTGGTCAAATACATAGCAATTGGGGTTCAATTTCAAAAAGTGCAAAATCATGCACTTAGGGCATAGGAACCCCAGTGCTGAGTATAGGATGGGGGAGATACTGATAGTCACTAGACAGGAAAGGGACCTTGGGGTTATCATATCTGAGATCCTTATGGTGGAGGGAAGTGTGACAAGGCAGTGCAAGTGAAATTCTGGGATGCATCGGGAGGAGAATCTCTAGCGGGAGGAGGGAGGTGGTGTTGCTACTGTATTGCTTGCTGGTGAGAGCCACCTGAAGCATTGTGTCTGATTTTGGAGTCCACACTACAGAAAATACATAGACAGGGTGCAGACTGTCCAGAGGGGGGCAACTAAAATGGTGCACGGTTTGCACTAGAAGCCCTAAATGGAGAGAGACTGAGGGATCTTAACATGTACTGTACATGCTGGAAGATAGGAGACAGAGAAAGAGAAAGGTGACGTGATCAGATCTATAAGTACTCACAGTGGTGAACAGGGTGCAGGTGGGGAGTACCGGGTCATAATGTTATACGCTTAATAAAGTACGGCATTATGGCGAATCCTGGACCATGTGCTTCCCATGTTGCCCCCAAGTTAAAATCTTTATTAGAGTCCGGAGCACAACCCCCATAATAGAGATGTTGGCAAAGCCCACACAGAACAAAAGATAAGTAGAAATCGAGCAACACGATTATGCCAAGACAGCATTCTGCCGCAGCAACATATTGACCCTTTGCCCACGTGGGGAGTCTCTTTTTCAAATGACAACAACCACCAGAACCAAGGGCATATGATAAAACTTTGGGGGGGGGGTTATACTTGATATTATACTTGGTTTAAGACAGAAAGAGGCTGATCACCCATCAAATCTATCTCCCACATTAGCAGGTCAATGGTGCCCCTACTTTAAAAGGTATTTATCTAGTTTATTTTTGAAAATTGAAAGGGTTTCACTTTGAACTATGAATAGTGACAGGCTGTTCCATAGGTTAAGAGAAGTGTGAAGAAATATTTTTTCACTGAAAGGGTGGCAGACATCTGGAACAGACTGCCAGTGGATGTGGTGGAGGTTAGACAGTGAGGACTTCAAGAAAGCATGGGATAAATTAGTTTTTCTTATTATTATTTTAAACTTTTGTTAACCAGGTAAGTGTAAATGAGCCAAGGCCCTTTTTCATACATGATCCGGGACCATAAAGAAACAGTCAAGATGTAACATAGAACAAATAACAATTTAGAATTCTAACATGATATGATACAATACAATACAAATACAATTAACATATTCAACAATAACATTTACAGGTTAAACAGCTAAGATAATAATTATTAAGATGCTTTTTTTAAAAATTGTTGTCCAGAGCTTTGTTGTTGTAAAGATGCTGGTAATTTATTCCAATACAACATTGGGGTATATTAGAAAACAGGTAAGGAGTTGGAGGGGGGTTCATCAGAGACCAGATAGGGTCTGCAGAAGTGGAATAGGCAGGTAACATCTGGGCAGACTGAGTGGGCCAAATCATCTTTTTCTGCCAAAAATTCTGTTTCTATGTTTCTAGTGAAATACTGTATAAGTTCAACAGAATGTGTGTGATTATGCAGCTGCTCCACAAGTGTTCTGCAGGACTATTTGTGAAGCTTGCTTCGAGTACTGGCTATGGTGGAGATTCTCCAAGGGGTGAGAATATTGTGCTGGCTGCACGTATCCCATGCGGAGTCCCTCACCTGTGGAACAATGCATGGTGATCATATTCATGGCTACTGGCCACTGCATGGCTCCCTTCCAGGCCCCACTCCCCTGGTGTGCAGGACCACACAGGACAGCTGGTGGTGGTGTAGCGGACCCCAGGGGGCATCCAATTGGATGCCCATCCAGGGTCCTGCAGTGGATCCCATGCACTGCAATGTGCAGGTCCAGGTGCGAGAATGCCATCTGCAGGCATCAGGACTCACGCGGAAACACACCATTCCCCAGTGAGCCCTCTAGTCCATGCCCATGGATATGTGTGCCCCTGTGCCACACAGACAGCCCCCAACAGCAGGACCCCCAATCTGTGAACACCCTCAACACAACAGTGCCCCATCCCCGAGGTGGTTGACCCCCCCACACACACATATCCCAGCCATATCCCCGTACCAGCCCATCTGTACTGTGATTGGGGTCCTTAGCACAGCAAGGGTCAGCAGAAGTGGCCGTGATCAGGAGGGCGAGTTGGTCATGTAGTGCTGTGCCAGGCGGGGATGGGGGGGTGTCCATAGGCATGGAGCTGGTGTCCCTATGTAGGTGTGGGGGAAGGGATGCCTGAATAAGCGGAGCCAGGGCACAGCTGGGTACTGGGGTGTGTGGCACTGGGCAGCCATTAGGCATGGGTGATGGGTCAGTGGGGGATGGGGGCTACCTGCCCTCACAGTGGTTACGTTGGACAGGGTCAGCTTGGTGGTGGGTCCCTGAGATGTGTGCTGCCACAGATGCAATACTGTTGGGGGGGGCTTGCAGTGGCTATGACTGCCTCCAGAACGTGTAGTCTGTGCCCCCCCCACCTGGCACTTTCTGTTTCCAAGTACCATGCGGAGCACGGACACGCCCCCTGCACCACCACCCCGGACCACCCCCCTGTGGAACTTGCCAGCCAGATGGGGGATTGGGTGTGTGCCAGCCCCGCACCCCATTGGAGAATTGGGCACAGGGGCACGGCAGCCATGGAGGGTCTACGCTCTCCAGATACGCAGTGTGTAGACTCTCTGCACCTTAGAGAAAAGGGACCATGCATAATGATGATCCAGCTGCTTACAAGCCCCCATCCACCCAGCCACCGAACACCCTTTGGGGCCAAATAGGCCCCCCTCCACATGTGCCCAGCCCTCTGTGCAGATAAGGAGGGCTAAGGGCCATTTCAGTATAGGTTGTTGTTTTTGGAATGACACATAGTGTATCTGATAGGAATATTGCAGCTCCTGGAGGACAAACATTAGAGTATAGGGCTCAAGGGCTGAGATTTGCATGTATGCTAGCCTGTTGTATGTATTGGGCTCTAGGCCACTAAGCTGAGTAAACACAATTCTCTTAAAATGTTTGCTAAATGGTGAGAAAATGGATATGGGACAGGACATGACATGGGATATGGATATAGTTAGGCTACACTAATCAAGAGTAGCCTAGGTCTACCACATTCCTGCATACTTATTACACAACCACCTTCATGAACAAAGTGCTATATTTCACTTGTACAACACAGACAAACTATTGTATGTTAGTTCAGTCTTCAAGAGTAAAGGAGCCATCATGCCACTCTTGTTATGTTGTGAAGTAGGGAGAGTAGAGTAGTGGCAGCAAGACAAGGGTCTATACCGGGCTTGCCCTAAAAAATAAAACAGGGGTTGGCTGGCTAGCTGTGTCTGGTGGTGGTGGGGGGTAGGGTGACTGATATAAATACATGCAAATCTGGGATAGGTGGACAATTGGAGAGGAGTTACATTAATATTCTGCCCCCAAAAGTTGTGCTATCCCTTCTAGGACCTGTTCACGGATTAAGGGCATGTGTGAAACTCTCCCCCCCCCACACACTTTAGTCAGATAGCCCATAATGGTCTATGAGACTAAGAACATAATTACAAAAATATTGTTGAAAAGGAAGACATACAAAATGGAAATATCACAATTCCAAATACTAGTCAAACAATCACGTCATTAATATAAAAATACTCAAATAAACAGAGCCAAAATTATCCAGCCAGACAATATGAACCAATCAAAGATATCTCTACATTCCAAAGGAGGGTGCCCTCAACAAACGGGATACATAAAGAGAAAGACGATCTCAGGTATTACACAATTTGGAAGCAAATTTATTTAAGAGTTTTACGAGGAAGGCATGCTGAGCAGAGGACCACTCAATTTCAGATGCATCCTGGGGGAAGGGGGAAGAGGAGCAATAATATAGACATATAATATATAAACATTTGCCGATAGTGCAAGTGACATTGAACCTGTATTTACAGAGTACAGAGCTCCCAAGGCTGAGAGGAGTAGCGGTCAAAGAGACAATAATAGAACACCAATTACAGATGGTGCTAGTGACGAAGAACCAGAGAACTGGTTGCAGACCAAGCAGCATTAACCCAAGCATATGGCTCATTTGACCTTAGTATCACTATACAAGGCTGGAAGAGCTAGGGGAGGAGTCTGCAGCGGGACCCCCTGGGTAAGTTAACAGCCTGGTCCCCGTTTGCAAGGCTAGGCATGCAGAGAGTGCTTGTAGCAGGTGTACCAGCCCCTTGCTTGTGCTAGGTGCATATACATCTGGTGGAGAAGTGAGTATTTAGGAGGAGGTTGAGATGCTGAGAGTTTGTGGTATGTCTAATGTTAGCGGGCAAAGCACTCCAAAGTTTGGGCATGCAGTATTTGAAAGCAGCTTGACCTTTGGATGAGCCCATAAATGCGACATGAAAAAGCCTGGTGTCAGCGCTCCTGAGGGAGTACGCTAGGGGTGGGTGGATTGAGAGGACAGATTCGAGGTAGGGGGAAAGGGACTGAGTCCAGTATTTAGCTGTGGTCCTAGCACAGTGAACATGCCTACGGGCCTGGAGTGAGGGCAGGGCTAGGGATCTGTAGAGGTCACAGTGGTGAATCATTGGGGGCATTCCTGGATGAAGTGACAGAAGGAGTGGAAGAGTGTGTCAAGATTGGCTAGGGAGGAGGGGGGAGCAGCACCATATAGTACATCGCCATAGTCAAGTAATGGTAGAATCATCTTTTGGACAATTTCCTTCTGGGACAATGGAGGGATGCATCCCTTGTTGCGATATAAGGCACCAAGTTTAGGATGCAGTTCTTGTGAATCGAATCGATGTGTGTGGAGAAATCAAGGTGCTGGTCGAGCCAGACCCCTAAGTATCTGAAGGAGGTGCACGCCTGTAGGGGGGTCCTGTCAATGGTGTGGTAGATGGGGGAGGTGGAGAGCCGGGAGAGTCTTGGCTGTAAGCCGAAGGTTAGAGAGACAGTTTTCTTGGTGTTAAGGAACAGCTGGTTGGAGCAGAACCAGTGTTGAACAGCATTGAAGTCCTGTTGTAGTATAGAGGCCACTTCAGCGGTGGAGGGGCCTGTTGCATACAGTACAGTGTCGTCAGTGTACATGTGGATGGATGTGCCGAAGGAAGATCATTTAAGAAAATGGAGAAAAGTACCAGCCCCAGGACTGAGCCTCAGGGGACACCAGTAGTGACTGGCAGGGGGTTAGAGTTGTGGGGGCCAATTTTTACAGATTGATATCTGCCTGCCAGGTATGAATGAAACCAGCTGGTGGCAGGACCAGAGAGTCTTGCATCCTTTAATTTGGTTAGTAGCAGGGAGTGGGAGACAGTATCAAAGGCCTTTGCTAGGTCAATGAAAATGTCTGTGGTGATGTGCCCTTTATCCATGCCGGTGAAGATGGTATCGGTGAGCCTTAGTAGGGAGGTGATGGTTGAATGCGATTTCCAAAAACCAGACTGATAGGGGGTGAAGAAGGAGGAGGAAGTGTCTAGAAAGGAGGCGAGTTGGGCGAGTACAAGGTGTTCCTGAAGTTTGGCCATAATGGGGAGGAGGGAGATGGGACAGTAATTACCCGGCTAGGAGGGATCGCCACCTTTGGGAAGGGGGCTAACTACTGTATGCCTCCAGTCAGCTGGGATAGCAGCTAGTGAAAAAGAGAGATTAAAAAGGTCGGCCAGTGGGGCGGCAATGGCAGGAGCCGACAGGTGCAGCATTTTGCCGTCCAGTCCAGTGGGGCATTTGCCTTTGTTGGGATTGAGTGTCCACAGTGCTTTTAGCACTTTGGCCAGTGAGACCAGGTGAAAAGAGAAACTGGAGGACCAGGAGGTGGGTGGCATTAGTGGGTAAGTACTCATGGAGGGGTGCAGGAGAGAGGTCACGCAGCTGGTGAAGAACATATTAAAGGCAGAGGCCACTTCACCAGGTTCCGAGATGGTAGAGCCTTGGATGGTTAGGGTCAGGGTCAGTGGCTGGGCAGGGGGGGAGAGTAGGGATTTGACAGTTTTCCAGAATTTCGTTGGGTGATTGAGGTTTGAGTTGAAAGCTGTCTTGAAGTAATTTGTTTTGGCCTGTCATATACGTTTAGTGCAGGAGTTACGGAGTGCTCGGTAAAGTAGAAGTGACAATTGGATGCCAGTTGCCTTGTATGTTTTCCATGCCTGGTTCCTGGCATGGAATTGGTTAATTATAGAGGCAGAGACCCAGGGTAGGTGGGTGCCCCTAACCCTTTTCCTTCTGAGGGGTACATGGGTGTCCCACACCGTGAGGAATCTGGTCTTAAAGATTTCGAGGGCATAGTCAATGGAAGAGGCCTTAGGGATGAAGGACCAGTCAACATGTGCCAGGTCATATAAGAGAGACACTTGATCTAGAGATTTGTAGGATCTAGTGAGCAGCATCCTTGGGGGAGGTGCGACGGTCCTGTATACTTTTCTGATACTATAGATCATATGGTTGTCGCTTAGGGAGTCTGGGAGCAGACCAGCTTCAATAATCCTATGTGGGTGTGAGGTAAAGGCCCAGTCCAGGAGGGAGTGGTTCTGAGTTTTATGGTTTAGGTGAGTAGGTTGGGAGATTTGCTGGGGTAGGTTTAGAGCATTTATTTTGCTACACAACTTGGAGCTGTCTTTGGCAAGCCAATTGATGTTGAAATTCCTGAGGATATGTAGCTCACCTGCTGTTGCCGATGACTTTAGTGTGTCCAGATGGTCAAGGACGATGGGCAGGGGGATGCCAGGAGAACAGTAGGAGTTGTCAGCATACACTGGGACTGAGTATGGGAGTGATAGTTTAATTAGTAATGAGTCTATAGCTGGCAAAAGTGAGGGTAGCTGGACCGGGGTGAACTGAAGCCTGGTGGAGATGTATATGGCAATACCTCTGCCTGTTTTATTGCCTTGGCAGTCGTGTCTAATGAGTGAGTAGCTGGGGATAGTTAATTCAGCATCCAAGTGGTGGGGTTTCAGCCATGTCTCAGAGATAATCAGGACATCTGGGCGCATTGATAGGATGAGTGGTTGCAGAGCAGTTAATTTGTTTAGAATGCTGCAGATGTTGAGGTGCACTACTTTAAGACCTCTGGGGAGAGTAATCGGTATGGCGGGGTTGGGAGGGCGAGGTCCAGGGTTTGCTTCAATGTCCCCTGCCAGTAGGAGTAGCAGCACTATAAGCTGTTTAGATTTGGGCCAGGACCATTTGGGCCTGTGGATGGAATGGAGTTCCTGGGGGGTATCGAGAACCACTTAAAGCGGTGTTGTAAAGTACTATTAACCAAGGAGCAGTGCATTGCACGATATTGACTTGGCAAGGCAACCATAGTACAGCTATGCCAGGAACTTGATGCCGACCTGAGAAGCAGGACCCAGAGAGGCCATGCCATACCAGTGGAGGTGAAGATATGTGTAGCCCTACAGGTAATGGCCACTGGCGGATTCCTGATACCAAGTGGTGACACCGTGGGCATCTCACAGCTCTCTGTATCATGGTGCCTGAGGGCAGTCGTGGATACCCTCATACACAGGTCACACCAATACATTCACCTACTCACAGACGCCCAGGAGCAAATGGCAATCAAGCAGGGATTCTACAGCACAGTAGGATTCCCCACATGTGCCTGGTGCAGCAGAGTGCACAAACATCACCAAAAGGGCACCACTGGATGAACCAGAGACCTATGTCAACCGGAAGGGCTTCCATTCCATGAATATACAGGCCATCTGTGACAGCAGGTGGAAGATCCTTGACATTGTGGCACAGTATCCAGGGTCCACACATGATGCATACATCTACAGGAACTGTGGAGTGTGTGAGGCCTTCCAGAGCAGGACACTCACAGATGGCTGGCTTATTGGTAAGGCACACACAGACACACACAGCATGGGTGGGCATGGAACATATGTGGGCACAACACTAACCTACACCTCCCGTCCCACAGGTGACAGCGGATACCCACAACAGCCCTGGCTGATGACACCAGTGAGGCATCCACAGAGTGTGACAGAGCAACAGTACAACGATGCCCACATAGCAACACGCAGTGTGATAGCATGCACATTTGGCATCCTCAAGATGAGGTTCCTGTGCCTTGACAGATCAGGGGGTGCACTGCAGTATACACCAGTAATGGCATGCAAACTGTTCATAGCATGTTGTGTGCTGCACAACATAGCACTGGAACATGGCACACCACTGGCAGAGGATGAGGAGGCACCCAACGAGGATTGTGACACTGCGGGGGAGGAGGAGGAGGAGGCATTGGGGCCCGCATATGACTGGTGACAGCAAGGACAGGCACACCACACACTAGCTGGATAATGAATGTGAACACAGCTCATTGTATCGCACTTTGGATGAGCACACAACAGCACATGCAGTGTGCATGGCCACAGGTACGCCAACACCACCATGCCGTATGCTGGCTATGGACCACAGCCTCAAGACCATGGGAAGACCACATGTACACAGCAATGGCACACACAACAGGCACACTGGGCAGCAGTGCAATGGCATTGTGGGGAACAACACTGCAGTGCCAGGAACCCAGGGTCCACCGTGGAGAGCACACACTGCAGGTGGACCGGAGCAGCTATGGTGAGATGGAGGTGTCGCTGCCTGGGCCACCACACAGGCAGTGGCAGCACAGTTGACACAGATGTGCCCATTGCCTCTGTGCTGCCCCAGATGGTGCAATGCACAGTGACACAGAAAGCAACATGAGCGTCCAGGTGTCCATTGCTAGCAGGGGCGGCATGTGCATGAGCAGTGTAATGTAGGGATGGAGGGATGTGTGGGGTCCCATGCACAGCAGTCACAGCACTAGGCAGCACAGACTGCATGTGATGGGAATGGAACCACAGTCATGTGGCATGCTGCACACTGTTGCTGGTACCAACATGCAATGTCAGTGCACAGTGAGTACCAGAGGTAGGCACAACAGGGATATGGAGGACAGTGTAGGTGGGAGGCTTCACACACCATGCAGCACAGCCACAGGTGTTACACATGGGTGGGTGCAGTGCACACAAGGCTGCAGGACATGGTTTTATCATGGCACACCCATAGGGCATGCCATGAGGACTGGCACAGTGCCACTGGAAGCATGCCCCCCCCAAGCACAGCCGTTGTAGCCTGCACAATCACAGTGTTCAAGTACAAGTTTATTGCAGGAAAACTCCATTGAGCAAGCTCATTCACAAGGAGATCCTGGAACATTTACACAGACATGTGGACATTACATACAGGGTATCATTGACTATAGATATACAAAGTGCATACAAAGTTCATAACAGGCAATTCATGAAAGTATTTCTTTGTTTGTTGTTCTGCTAGTACAGGGCCAGAGTTGTACACATAAAACAGATAAGTGCACTTAAAAAAGCAATTACAAAATGCAATAAAAAAGAAAAAAAATGCAGTAAAAAGAAAAGAAAATGATTAGTGTGCAGGGAAGGAAGGACAAGGATAAGTAGGCAGGTAGGGTTGAAGATTAAAGCAAGAAGGGATGGCTAAGGATTTGGAAAGTAAAGGGAAGAGAGGTGTGGGTAGGAGGTCTAGAAGAAATGGGCAGTTGGGGCAAGTCAAAGGGGTCAAAACCTTTAGCACTTTAACCTTAAACTGGCTATATGGTTGCTGTCCAGGGTTGGATTGAACAAAGGCAGTCGGTACACGTGTAGCAATCATAAAGGTGAAGGGGAACCCTTAGTGGCAGCAACAGATACCTTTTATTTTAGATGAAGCTAGTTTTTGGTAGAGATTAATTGAGATGATGACGGTTAGTTTCAGGACAGCTTGGAGTTGGTTCCATAAAGTTGGAAGGACGAATGAAATAGCTCATTGGCCAAAGGTGGTACGAGTTCTTGGGACATCAAGCAGGATGTATTTTGATTTCTTGAGAGAGTACACACTGCGGGAGATGCAGATAAGAGACATTATGTAATTCAGCAGTTTGTGAAGGAGTATCTTAAGGGTCCAGATACCAGCATGGAGCAAGCGACTAGTGGCAAGTGAGGTCAAACCAATGGCTGTGTACAGATCACAATGGTGAGTTCTGTAAGGGGAATTGGTGATGAACCGTATAGCATGGCAGTAGAGAATGTCAAGCTTACTTAGGCTTGAAATTGTAGAGGAGACATAGATGACATCTCCGTAATCAAGTAGGGGAAGAAATATGGCCAGAACAAGCCTGGTTCGGGTCACAAGAGGGAAGAGAGACCTATTTTTAAAGAAGAACCCCAACCATGTTTTTAGCCTCCTGGATAAGTCCTCAATACGGTCGTTAAAAGTAAGCTTATTGTCTACCAAAAGCCAAGATATTTAAATTTGGGAACGACTTCCAGGGATTCACCCAGTGAGGTAACAATAAAGTCCTTTGGCAACAAAGGGGGGGGGTACCAATAGAGGTACTACGTGTAAAGATCATAGCCTTGATTTTCTTGGCGTTTAAGAGAAGCTTAGTTTTAACAAGATTAATTTCAAGCTGCACAAAGTCAGCTTGCAGAACATCCCTAACTTCTGTTAGAGTTGTGCCAGAGGTATACAATACAGTGTTGTTTGTGAAGAAGTGGAGGCTGGAGTTCATTATGTACGAATCAAGAACATTGATGTATAGAGAGAATAGGATTGGGCCTAGAATGGAACCTTGGGGGACTCCCATGGCAATCAGGAGGGAGGCTAAGAGAAGACCATCTTCTTTGATTTTCTGCATCCTACCAGAGAGATAACTGGTGAACCACTGTACAGTAGATGGAGTGGCACCTATGTTAGCAAGGCAGTTAATTAGAAGGAGATGGTCAACAGTGTCAAATTCTTTACTAAGGTCCAGGAAGACTGCACCAGTGATCTTTTTAGTGTGTGGAGACTGGGGGGATGGCAATCAATGCAATGCAGGTTGCGCTGTGCATCAACAATGGGAGGATGTGTGTTGCACAGTACGGCAGCCACAGCAATGCTACTTGTGTACAGAGTTAACCTGTACGCAATGCACAGTGCGTTGCATGCTGCATGCCGAAGCATGCTGCATAGCACGTGCATCATAGCGTATGACTGGTGGGGAAAGCAGGGAACACATGGAGCTGAGCCACCAGCACGTGCAGGGCTTCAGTAGCACATGCTAGGCCACACAGGACAGTGTAGCACAGGACACATCACCAAATACACTGTAGAGGGAGGCTATGGAGTAAAACAGTCACAAGAGCTAACAGCAGGTGGCAGTCCCAGTTGCAATGGCACGCTGCAGCAAGGCGCCTAACTTCACCAATGATGAGACAGTGCTTCTCATCAGCCTGGCTGAGCAGTGGAGCAGGGTGCTGTTCCCACAGGGGACACAGCAGTCCAGCCCAGCAGACAAGGAGAGGGTGTGGTCCACCATAGGCAGCAGGATCCAGGCAGTGTCTGGAATCAGGAGGACCATGCAGCAGGTCAGACACCGATGGAATGACCTGACCTGGAGGGAGGGGCTGCTCCTTGCCCAACTGAGGAGGATGGCATGAGAGGCAGATATCCAGATGTGTGGAGGGTGGCCATGCTGGTCAGGTATGTGTCACCAGTAACATGTCTGACACACAGCACACTACAGTGACCTTGACTGCACAAATGGGTACTGATGTTGTCACATACCATTATGTCCCCGTATGACAGGGCAGTGACACCAAAGGCCAGAGCAGGCCCGGGAAACCCAGACTGGACGGACATGGCAGAGGACCCCACAGAGAGCAACATCACCAAGGTAGGTGTGCAGCAGTCATAACATGTATGCAGCTGTGTAGGCTACTGTGTAGGGACCAGAAGGCAGGGGGCATACACACACACACACACACACACACTGGCAGCTCCAGCATGGGTGGCCGTGGCTGGTGGATGCTGGTAGGGCACATGCACCATGGACATATGAGTGAGTGTGTGCCCCACACATGGTTGGTGCATGTCACAGCCTATGTAACATGTGACATAGCATGGTGGTAGCTTCCAGGCTTGCATTGGTGGTTTGGGAAACATGCAGTGAGGCAATGCATGGGTGAGTGGTGCACTCACAGGCTGTCACATTGTTTTCCAGGTGCTGATGGTGGTGCGAGGAGTGAGCAGCAGGGCCGGGATGCACAGTGGCATTCCCTGGAGCAGATAATGTGACACTTGAAGTGGAGTGACTCACAGGAGTACACAGCCAGGACCTGGATGATGGCTCAGGGCAGGCAACCAGTGGCACCACAGCAGGGTGTGGAGGACACAACAGATGAGGAGGATGTGGAGGAGGTGGAGGAGTATGTTCCGCGTGACCGACAGGAGCATCGCCAGCATGCAGGGCCAGGTGACAGTGCTGTGGGATTGCCTGCGGCAGGTGACACGGCTGACATGGCAACAGGCGGGGACACCTGTGGCACAGTTGGCCAGGTGGGTGCTGACCAGACTGGGGATGGGGACACCCCCATGCATGGTGGTGGTGATGCAATCCCCGAACATGGTCCTGAGCAGCCAGGGAGTGCAAGGGACACATCATCAGACAGGGACGACATGCAGCCCCAGCCACACACCCTCTGTGACTTTGCCCAGGGACTCGGCCTGCACATCAGGCCCATGGCAAGGCTGTGGACTGACCTACATGATGCAGTGCAAGCCTTGCTGGACTACCTGGACCAAATTGGTGGACATTAAGTGGTGGGCATGTGAGTGTAACATTGTCCTGTTGCCACTTATGCAATAGCGGACATGCCATGGACAGGGCTTATTGGGTAGTATGGACACAGGTCACTGGGACATCAGGGATATCATAACTGTGCATGCAATGCAGTTAATTGCATCACCATTGTAAGCCTATTGCTGTGTGTGGGGCTGTGCCCATTCCATTGTGTACCTCTTGGATCACCCTAAGTGTTGATGTTGTGTGTTGATTATGTGTTCCCAATATATTGTTGTTCCATGTAAGCTGTGTCTGTTTGTCATTCTGTACTGTGCATGCTCATCACCTCTCTATGCTGTGTACTGGTCAGTGCCAGCCAATGTGTGGGTACCAGCCCACAGGACCTACACAGGGCACCATGTGGACAACAGGGACCACTGTCCAGCGACAAGTGGACTGCACTGCATTGTGCCACAGGTATTGTTGATGCGACACGCTGGTCACAGTGTCAGGACACTGTATCCCTGTGGGCCTGTGCCCCCCAGTGTTGAGGTCCTCTTAGTTCCACACTGGCATGCCACAGTGATTAAGCCAAACCACCAGTCAACAAGGTGGGACCCCGAGGTTTGGGCCTGCATGTGTCATGCATGTGTCGGTGCCAGATGTGTGGGGCCGGGTGGTGTGTCATGGTATGTGGCATACTACAGGACCCACCCAGTGGACTGCAGTGCGCAACTCTGTATGGCTGCCGTGGTGGCATGCCCCATGGTGGGTACTGTGTGTGAGTGTTGGTGCTGGGTGGCATGTGGAGCCCCTTGTGTGGTGGGGGGGCAACAGTCCTGCAGAGGCCATGCACCTGGGTATGGGGGCATACATGGCAACATGGACAGATATGGTGCCATGTGTGCCAGGGGCCATGTCTGTGCTAGTGCTCCATGCCATGGTGTGTGCACCTACAGCTCCCACTGGTCACATGGGGGGACTTGTCTGGTTGTCGGTGGTTGGTGGTACATGGGTGTGGGTGTGCAGTGTGAGTGGTCTGTGGCATGCCATGGTGTACACACCCGGGTGCATGCAACTGATCCCAGGGCTGACTTTGGGAGCTGTGCAGGTGTCCAGTATGTGCCATCAGGGATGGCTGTGTGCTTATCGCTAGCATGTGGAGGGTGCCACTGTCTAGGGATGCAGGCTTGTGTGCATGACCCATGCTCAGTGTCATGGCGGGGTGTGTCATGGCCATGGGCACTGTACAGAGGATATGGGGTACATGTGCATGCAGCACAGGTATGCATGGCACATGCACCTGCACATCCATGTGTGGTGTGTGTTGTGTTGGGGTCCCTGCCCATGGTCTGGTGTGCGCACTAGACCATTGTGTTGTGGTGGCCAGCATCGTTGGTCACCCCCCCCACCGATACGCATGCCTACCAGTGTGTGTGTGCTGGCCTCCCCTTCTGGCCTACAGTGTCCAGTGTCTCACTCTGTGCAGTGCATGGTGGCTGTACCACTGTGATGCTGCTCTGTGCAGCATCCTGCAGTGTGGCACACCCTGTCTGCATCTCCACCACAGGTGGCACTGTGTGCACCCAGTGCCTCTGTGAACGACGTCGTGTCACCGGGGGTATCTGTTGTGCTGCAGCGGTCCCTGACATACTGCAGCTGTTGTCCCCCCTACCTCTGGTCCTGCTGCCAGCTGCTGCCACCTGTGCAACAGGTGCTGCTGCTGGTGCTCCTTGTCTGGTCATCCGCTCTTCACAGGTCACTCTACCTGCCTCAGGGTGGGCCCTCTTGTGGCCACGGGATTGGACTGTCATGTGTTGTCCCAGCATCTGTGCTGCACTATGTGTTGGCATGGCCACGATGTTGGCTATCACTGTACTATTCTGTATCTGTCCAAACTGCTCTATGTCACTGACAGGTGGGTGGATGTCCGTCACCCTGTGCCTGTCATGTTCCAGTACCCCATGTGCCTGTGCACACCCCCAGTTGTGTTACTGGGTGTTTCGCTGTGGTTGTCTTCTGTGCGCTGTGCAGCTGTGGCCCCCTGCAGGGTGTGCCCCACTGCGCCATAGCCATCTTGCACACCAGCATCGCTGCGTGGCTCCTGCCCATCCTTGATGTCTGTTGGGCCCACGTGTCTGTCTTCAGAGGCAATTGCATCCAGCTGATCCAGCTGCTGTTCCCCATTGTCTGTGTGTTTGCCTGCCATGTCACCCACAGCTCTGTCCTCAGGCATGGCTGTGCATGTCACATGCTGTGTCAGCACTGTGTCTGGCTGTTGTCCCACAGGCATCAACAGCTGCCCTATGCCTTGTGCACCCTCATGGCCCTGTCCCACATCTAGTATGTTGGCTGTGTTCCCCATGCTGTGGTGATCGTCTACTACCCCTCTGTTGTGCCACCACACATTGCAGTCCTGACATACCTGTGGGACCGGTGCCACACTGGCTGCCTGTTGTTGCATGCATCTTGCAATCTCCTGCAGTGCAGTTGCCATTGCTGTTGTTGCCTCTGTCTGGGCAATCCGCTGCCCCATGCTGCATTCCATGATCATGGTCTGCCATTCTATGGCATCCGTTTGGCATGTAATGCACAGTCACAAGTCCTGGAGTAGCCTTGTTGTCTGTGTTATTTAGCGTGCCCCTTCCTGGATCCCATGTATGATGGCTGCGTGGATATCTGCCACTGTCAGCTGCAGCTGTCCCATGTGTGCAACCGTGGCAGTGGTGTGTTCCCATATTCTGTCTTGTATCCCTGCCAGCTCATGCTGTTCTGCCTCCTGGGTGAGCAGGACGTCCTGGCAGTATCATGACACATCTTCCCCAAAGTCATCCTCCAGTGGCAGTGGTGTTGCACCATGTTCACCTGTCCCACCTGCTCCTCCATGGTCAGGTGTAGTGGTGTTGTGTACCTGGCCATCGCAGCCTACAGAGGTGGGTGCATTGTTCGCCTGGCCTGCCACAGGGCCATCCCCTCTGTCCCCTTGCTGCTATGTGTCCACCGTGGTCTGGTGCTGGTCTGCAGTTCTGGCCATGGGTGTGCTTTGCCCAACGGTGCTGCTGCTGTTGGACGGCAGGTCATTGCTGTCAGTGTCACTTCCTTGTTAGTTATCTGCCTCACTATCTGTCACCCTCCTATGGGCCTGGCTCACTGTGCTGTCACTGGTGGATGGCTGCTGTTGTTCCTCATCACTGCTGCTGTGACTGCTGTGCTCCGATGCTTCACTGTCACTGTGAGTCACAGCATGGCATTGTGGTGGTGTTGCCTACCTGGCTGTGGCATGTTGTCTGGTCACTGTGGTCCAGGCACCTGCTGGGCATACAGACAGATGTGCACAGTGCATTACCTCAGGTGCCCACATGCCGGTATGTGTCCAGTGCCATGGTGCATGTCCAGCCTGTGGCAACCAGTGGAGGGGTCACCTCCTGAATCTCCTGCTTCTGCATGGTGGCCCAGGCCACACTGTGTCCTTCTGCACCTGACCCCTTGGTCCCTGTCCATTGCATGTCCCTAGTGCCCCTGTGGTGCATCGGCTTCCACTGGTGGTGCCACATCAGCTGTCTCCACAGTGATGTCACCCGCCACATGCATGC
This sequence comes from Neoceratodus forsteri, assembly GCA_016271365.2. Lineage (NCBI taxonomy): Eukaryota > Metazoa > Chordata > Ceratodontiformes > Ceratodontidae > Neoceratodus > Neoceratodus forsteri. The sequence goes on from CM028129.1 coordinate 880,718,791, forward strand.
CTGGTGCTTACCTTGTGCATGTTGTTGCTGTTACAGGTCTAGCTCAATGTCACCCTGTATGCTGCGCATGCTGATCTGTGCCACTACACATTCCACATGTCTGCTGAGAGGCCATGGTTGTGTGAGACCTCCTTCTGTTACCATTGTGCAGCGCCTGTTTTGGGCTGCTTTCTCCTTGGCAAGGTGCTTAAGGTCACAATGCCGCTTCTGCAGCTCCCTCACACTGTGCTTGATGGGTGCCACTGCATTCACCAGTCTGGTTACCTCATCCCATGCCTCCTGCCACTGTGTCCATACCTTCTGGTCCCCTCCCCGGGACAGTACAGGTCTGCCTGTTGAGTGTCATACACAGGTCAGGGCCTTGCACCATTGCCCATCATGCTGTTGTACTCCTGACACTTGTCACACCTACCTGGGCCTCTATTGCATCCAGGAGGATGTCTGTCTCCTGGTCCATGAAGTTCTTTTTCCTGGAGTGCCCAGTCTTCTTCCTCAATGTCCCTGGGGTTGGCTGCCCCCTCTCTTCTTGTTGCATCCTCTGTGGTTCAGCCATCCCTCCACCCCTTGCGTTTGGACACTGCCTGCATCTTGTGTTTCACATATGCTATTTATTTGATGTACTGTGCGTTCTTACACCATGTGCACTGCGTCTGGTGCATTCTGCGTTCCTTACAGAATAGAGTGCATTGCCGATGATGCAGGGGACTTTGGCGTACGGTGCATCTGACACACCTTGTGCCACTCTAAGTTCATCTTTGTGAATCGGGCCCATGGTCTCAGTTATTGACCCTAGCAATTTGCCTTTCCATGTTAAGTGGCAAAAAGATTTCTCTGTTACGCTCAATTTTAGATGGTATGGTATTATCAAGCTAGTGTCTAACAAATGACCATCTTAGCGGCTGCTGCAATCATAGCTATATAGCCTCACCTTGAACTAGGAACCCTACCATGATAAAACCGTGCTATACACACATCAGGAGGAAATGCATCCAACAGACTCTAGAGGGGGTCCAAGGAATCTTTTTTGTTTGTCCATGAGGGGAAAACTTTCTCACAATTCCATAAAATATGAGTTTATGTCCCTGCCTCCTTGCCACAGTGTGTGCATAAAGGGCTGTCTAACAAACCAATTTTGTGTAAGTGGGCTGGTGAAAATATAAATTTTGCAACACTTTGAACTGCATTGGGGGGGTTGTTTACCCAGAAAGGCATACTAAACTGAAGCTTGTTTCCAGGTGCAACCTGAGAGCACAAGAACGTTAATGGCTTGCTCAAGGTCACACAGTATGCAAGTGGGGGCTGTAGGATTTAAACCCAGGTGTCCAGGTTTGTAGCCCAGTGACATTAATCACTCTGCTACTGCCTCCAAAATGATAAAGTTAAACATTAAACTACATTAAGTTACATTAAACAGTTAACTATATTAAACATTAAGTATTAAACGATACATGTCCTGCTGAATATATTTATAAAGATCCGCCCACATGTTTGCTAGTTCTCCAAGTTCCAGTTAACATGCAGGAATTCTCACCAATAATATTTGCCAGTTCATATTCTCTGATCCAATAATTGCATCTTTCTATAAAGTAACAAAATAACTTGTTGTTGGGTAGCTTCTGTGACAAGGGAATCAAAAATGTGGTCCCCTTCTATCCCCCTTGGTGGAGGACACAAATGAGCAGGCACTGAGTGCAATATCTGAAGATATTTAAACCTAGCAAATTGCTGTGTACCAAACCTAGTTTGAAACACGGTGATGTCTATACTATAGATATATCATTTGAAGTTAGATGTGCTAGTGCTGGGTGTGATACCTGTAAACTGTAATGGAATACATGTAAGGGAGAGTATCTTGCATTTGTTAAGTACCTATCTGGTAGTTCCTGTTTCTTTATCTTCTTTTTGTATTTTATTACATATGTAATGCCTGCTGGAAAGAGGCATGGCTCTTATCAGTGTGTCAGACTAGCAGGGGCCTTTGTAGTTTGATGGCCTCAAGTCTGGTCAGCTCAAGCCTCTGAGATATGGCTGAGCATTGGAAGTGTCTTTGATGTCCCAAGGCTGCTAGCAACACAAACATTCCTGTAAAAGGGCTCGTAGTAATAATCTCACACACTGCTACAGACTGGTTCCCCTAATGGATGCTTGGAGACAAAAGATTTTGAATTTGTGATGTCAGAGTGACATACTGGATGATGTGTCATGGGGGGCATCCAGAGGTTTCTAGGTTGGATAAGGTCTTGCAGAATCAGTCAGGCTTGGGACTGTGAACAAACTGCAGTCTAAGAGTTCAGGTCAGCCTGATTCAACTGTCTCGTGGTAAGCTAAACTACCTTGTAGGAGAAAGAAGGAGAGAGAGCTTTTTTCGGTGTGAACCCTTCATTATGAAAACAAGTTTATTTAAATGTCCGTAGAATAACTGTCCCTATAGTTCTGTGTAATATCCTGTAGAATCTTTGTACTTATCTTAGAATATTAAAAAATAATTTTTTTTTTTTATATTTCATGTTTTCTGTGACTGAATCCTTTGAGGTACAACTAACAATATATGATTGACAATAACTGTATTTTCACCACTGAAGAGAACACTACAATTACCATATACTGTTTCTAAAGTAAGGTGTTGTCAGCTGTGACAGGGGAAGTTGTGTGACCTTGAGCAAGTAGCACTGTATTGTGTGAACAGCAGCTCTGAAGGGACGCAAACCTGGAGGTTCCCAAAAAGAGTGTCTAAGCTGAGTGGTGACAGCTACTGAAGTATTGAGAAAAGCTGGAAACATACAGGCCGAGTATAGGAAGGACCAGTCTGTCCCATTGGGATATCAATTTGAGAGCAGAAATGCTCAGTAATCGTACAGTTGGCTACTATAAAATTTAAATTATATTTTAAAAGTTGTCCCAAAAGTTGTGACCATTTAAAATCTAGATAGGCACCATGTTGAGCATGGGCTTTAGGGGATGAACAAATTGGGGTCTTCTTAAGCAAGGGAGGCAGAAGAAAAAGTAAACTCTTACTAGATAACCCTTTTTCCTTCACCAAATCCTTCTCTATCATTAACCATAGAGGCACATATTCTGCAGAGGCCCCCTCTGTATCCTGTTGTCCCCACCAAAAATACTTGCTGCCATGCAACACAAGATAATAAAGAAATATATTAGGGAGCTGAATCCCTCCATTATATTTGGGACATGTTAAATTAAAATAAAATCTTCAGATTGTTTTCCTGTTCCATAAAAACTCAGTGATGAGCTTCTGCAGGCCATTGAACCATGTTTTGGATAGCCAAATAGTTAACATTCCCATGGAATATAAGATTTTAGGAAGCAGGGTTATTTTGACTACATTAATACAGCACCACAAACTCAACGGCAATGTCTTCCACCTATTTAAGTCCAAAGCCAGGGAGTGAAGAAGCAGGTCCAGATTATTTTTATGTATTTATTTTTGACTCGCCTAACCACCTGGTTACCTGAATAACTAAACATGTCAGTTGAGTTGGTTCCCACTGTAATCCCATAGCCAGAGTTTTGTGTCTGAAAACTGAAGCATTAAGTGGTAACACGCTAGTTTTGTTAGTATTCATTTTATATGATGATACATTATTAAATTGCTTTATCTCAGACAGAGCTGCTGTTAGACAGATGTACTGGGGTTTTCGAGGTGCAATAATATATCATTTGCATATGCAGAGTATTTATAATTATGCTGACCCACTCTTGTACCATCTATATGCAGATTATTTTGAAAGTGAAGGGTGAAGGGCTCTAGATAAAGGTTACAAGAGAGGTGAAAAGGAGCACCCTGTCTCATGCCTGTTTCTAAACTAACCTTTTCAAACAAAATACCATTACACATAATTTGTGCCATTGGGTGTTGATACAGGATATGTACCTGACTAAGAAATTCCTCCAGAATATTATAATACTTCAACATCTCAAAAAGATAGGCCCAGGACACTCAGTCAAAAGCTTTCTTTGCATCTAGGGAGATCAAGGCTGCAGGGACCCTGCCCTTCCCAGATGCAGAGATCAAATGGTATAAGTTTTGCAAATGATCACTGGACCAGCGAACCTTCATAAATCCAATTTGTTCAGATCCAATTAAAACATGCCAAACCTGGGCCAGCCCAGTGGCACTGAGAGTTGAGGTGCTGGACACCACACCTTGCACCACACCAGTGACCTGGGGTTGGGAGTGACCTTGGGTTGCCAGGGGTTGGCATGGGAGTGAGAGGATTGAGCATCCAACAGACTGCTCTCCTCTTCATTGGAGGGAAGGGTTGTTGTCCCATTCATTGGCTGACCCCTAATAGAGGCCGGAGGGGAGCAGCAGAATCCGGGAGGCATAGGAGCATAGATAAGTGACGTGCATGTGCCTCCAAAAGTGTATGCTCATGCCGTGAAGTGGGGGAGAGAAAACAGAAAAAGCATGGGCCTGGCAGACTCTGTGATGGCTTGGTTCACCCCAGATCCTGGCTCTGCCCGGTATCTGGATTGTGCTCTGGAGGTGGGGCGGCACTCCCCTCTCCGGCCCTGCCATGGGGGGGTGACCTCTAAGGGAACTGCTGCGAATGAGCAGGATTCGGGAAACCAGGGCCTGGAAAGACGAGTTCTCTGTGAGAGGGCCAGAGCCACCTGCCAGGTCCAACGAGGGTGGAAAAAATATAAATAAATAAAAAAATTAAAAAAAATGCCAAAGCTGGCCTAGCCTATTAGTAAGAATTTTAGCCAAAATTGTAAAATCCATGTTAACTTACGAAATCGACCTGTAATCTTCTACCAAAAACACATCCTTTCCAAGTTTGGGAAGAAGTGTAATTCCGGCTTCAGAAAGCATCTAGTCATGAAGACCGTCTGAAAATAGGTAGTTATAAACTTTGGCTAAAACTAGGGTTAATTCGGCTGCAAAGAATTCAGAAAAGTTCAAGGGGAAACCATCTAGTCTGGGTGCTTTATCTAATGCTAGTTAATCAATAGCTAGACAGATTTCATCTATTGTTATGAGACCCTTTAAATAATCCCTCTGTAAAGTGGTGAGTTGTGGAAGTATCATATTCTGTAAGTAATCCTTAACTCATTCAACTATTTATGAAGCATCTTGCTCATTATGATAGAGTACCTCAAAAAACCTTTGAAAAATCTATATGATTTCTTCAGAATTTTTATTTATTTATTAATTTATTTTAGTCTTTGGTAACTGGGTAAGGCCCACTAGGCACAAGTGCCTGTTTTCAGGGGCGACCTGGGAGCAATTTGTAACAGGAGCAGGGCTGCCCTGAGTATGAATTCTGGGGATAAGCCTGGATGCCTCTTGTTTTCTTAACCTAAGTGCCGGAAGTGTTCCTGCCCTCTCCCCATGTTCGAAGTACCACACTCTTGTATTAAAAATTGCTAATTCAGCTCTCTCTGCTAGTAAGTCAGCATATTTTGCATTAGCTGCATTGAGTTGCAGCCAAACAATGTCTGAGGTAGACAGAGACAGATTTCTCTCTAGGCTTCGTATTTGCTGCAGTAAAGTGTAGCCAGTTGATCCTTTTCTTTCTTTCGCTTTGTAGCCAGTCTAATACACTCACCCCTCGTGGTGCTTTTAAGAGAACCCCATAACATATCCAGTTGGTCTGTACTTCCCAGATTAGAGAGAAATTCTTTATGATAGGTTTTAAGTTTCTCTTTAGTAACTTTATGTTTTAATAATTGTGTATTTAAAAGACAAACTTTATCTCTTTCCTCCCTTCTAGCTGTATTTCTCATGTGAACTGGGGCATGATCTGTTATAACCATTTCTATTATCTCTCACAGTATTAAATTTGAAAGATTATCAGAATTAATTACAAAATAATCAGTTCATGAAAAGGAGCGATGCTGTACAGAATGAAAAGTACATTGTCAGTCAGTGGGGTGTAAGAGGTTTCAGGGATCGACAAGACCTATGGTATCTAGCAGATCCCTCAGACATCGCTGACCTGGAGAAAGCTGACATCCCTCCTGAGCTGGGTGTTGTCCCCACATCCCTATCTCATCATGACTGCAGATGTTCTTTCTGAGACTGTCAGCCTCCACTGCTTAACCTGTTGTGTTAGAAAAGTGCATTCCCATGAATCCACCCCCAAATACATCTGGCACTGGTCTCTGAGGTCACTTAACATTGATGCCCTCCTAATGGACCTTGCCTCCTCAGATTGGTCCTCTCTATACTCTACCCAAGACATGTGACACTGCTTTTTCACTTTTTACTTCCATGTTAACCAACACCTGGAATGCACATGCCCCCTTCATAGGACCAGAATGAAACAATGCCACCACCCCAGATCACACCTGGCCTTATAGAGCTGTGCAAGTCTTGAGATTTTGTGTGGGCTCATTTCAAGACCTCCCACTCCTCGTCTGACTACCATCATTACAGATCTTTAAGGATCTCTTGTATTGAGGCTATTCAGACAACCAAGGCCCACTACTTCAAGTCCAGTCTTCAGTCAAAATGAAATTCATCATCCAAATTCTGGAAAGTGATCCAATCCTTATTCAGACCACCGTCCCAACCTGCCCTACCCTCATAGCTGATGGCTCAGTTGTCCCTGACTGTTTTGCTGTCACTTCCCTTTTTAACAGCTTCTTCGCCACCCGTGCACTACCCGGCGGGTCCTCCAATGATCTCCCTCCCTCCTCCCTCCTTCCTCCATCTCATCAGAAGGATTTAGCTTCCCTCCTGTCTCCCCCAAGATGTTTTCCTCCCTCCCATGTCTCTAAATCCCTCCAAATACAGCCCTGATGGTTTGGACCCCAAACCTCTTCATATATCTGTTCCTGCTATCATCAATCCTCTCACTCACCCCCTGAACCTGTCCTTCTCCCTCTGTGCTGTCCCTCATGCCTGGAAATTTGAAAGAGTTCTACCTCTTCACAAGGGGTGGTAACCCCTCCTCCTCCTCCCTAGAAAACTACAGGACAATCTAACTCTTTCTCTCCCTTGCTAAACTTCAAGAGTCCCTAGTATATTTCAGACTTGCCGACTTTCTAGACTCCTCATCCTTCCTCACTCCCTTCCAGTCTGGCGTTGGAAGGAATCACTCCACTTTCTTCTCCCTGCTGAATGTCACTGACTCCATCCTTACTGGGATACATCAGGGACATATCACCTCAACCATATTAATTGATCTTGCAAAAGCATTTGACTTGGTCTCCCCCACCCCAGGTAAGCTCTTCTCTGCTGGCCTCTCTGCTCCAACTGTTGAGTGGTTCTGCTCATACCTTCCGGGCCATCAGCAGTCAGTTCAGGTGAGTGACATGTTGTTCCTCCTTTTCTATCTTAGTTGGTGTCCCCCAGGACTCTATCTTGGGTCCTATCCTGTTTTTCATTTTTCTCAAGAATCCCACCTGTGTCTGTGTTACTTCACATGTACACATGTATGCTGATGACATGGTCATTCACTCATCAGGTCCTTCCATGTCTGCAGTTGAAGCCCCACTCCACAGCAACTTCCACAATATGCTACGTTGGTTCCAGGTCAACCAGCTCAAAGCTAACACCAAAAAGACTATGTCCATGACCTTTGGCACTGCCCATAAACTAGCAAGGTTTTCTCCTTCCTCAGTCTTCTCTATCCTGGATTGCACCCAGCTGAAGGCCGTCCCTGCCTTCAAATACCTTGGAGTGTGGCTAGATATTAAATTAGACTTCTCTGTCCATATTCATGCCATACACTCCAAACTCCGCCTCAAGCTCGGTATCCTTTATTGTAACAGGTACTGCCTCCCCACCTATGTCTGCTGAGAGCTGCTAACCAAAATGATCCTCCCCATCTTCGACTATGTGGATGTGGCCTATAGCTCTGCCCCTCACTCTTCTCTTCCCAGACTGGATACTCTCTGCAATCCTTTCTGTTGCTTTGCCTTCAGAGCTCTTCTCTGCACCCACCACTGCTCCCTCAGCTCCTCCCTTTCCGTCTCTCCTCTTCCCCTATGTTGTCAGTCCCACTGCACCACCTTCATTGCCAAATATTGGTCTGGCTCTCTTCCCTCCAGTTATCATCTCTCCTCTCCTCTCCTCTCCTCTCCCTTATTGTCTATCCTCAAGGGACACTCACACCTTCTCTTTACCTCACCTTCACTTACTTTCTGATCAAGCCGCTTTCTCTTTCCAGCTCCCTTCCATTTGTAACCTGCTCCCATATCCTTTGTCTATCCCCTTCCCTTCACTCACTTAAATGCCTATTAAAGCTTTGTCCTTTCCCTCCTTGTACCTGTCACCTGCCTCCCTGATTCCTCTGTCCCCTTTTTCACCACAGCTTGCACTCTTCTGTCTATCCTGTCTATCCAGGAGGCAGTATAGCACAGTGGTTTAGGGCTCTGAGCTCCAAATCTGGTGTCATCCAGCAGACCAGACCTGAGTTTGAATCCTACAGCTTCCACTTGCATACTGTGTGACCTGAGCAAGTCACTTAACTTCCCTGTGCTCCCAGGTCACACCTGTAAAAAAGCTTTCAGCTTAGTGTGCCACTCCTAGTTAAACAACTAAAATAAATAAAAAAATAAAATAAATAAATCCTTAAGCTCCTATCCCCCAATGTCCCTGGGCTCCTCCCCTCAACCTGTTCTTTCTGCAGGGCTAAACTCATCCAATCCTATCTATAAGATTTTTTGTACTACCTACCCATTTTTAGTGTGAGCTTCTTAGATCATTTGCAGCCCTTGTATATCCACTTTTCTACATTGCTACCATTTGAGTTTCTGCACTTGCTTTTGCCATTGTTGCACTTTGGATGACTGTAATTGCCTGTATGCCTACTCCTTTTTCCCCTCCCCTGGGTTGCACCTGAAAATGATTGTAGGTGCTGAAGCTGTTCAAAGACATTGGCGCTAGCTACTGCTAATCACTTAACCTCCCCCACCCCTGAGGGGCACCACCCTTTATAATACCGCAACCAGAAAATGAATGACCAATTTTGGCTTGTTGGTACAACCCCTTTCATACTGCTGTACCCATTTAAGTAGCAGTGGGTGGAAGCCATAATAAAACAACTTCTTCATCATAGTCATGTTTTGATTGATTAATTAAACTGAAGGCTTTTGAATATTAATACTAACCTATGTGTTTGTTTTTTTCTTCCCATAATAGTATGACATAACTACAAAAAATTAACAATTGCAAGGATTGCAGAGCTATTGGGAACTGATTCATGTCCACAAAATTCCTTAAGTAGTCTTAAATTCAATTACAATATAAGTGAAACTGTCATAAACTTTTTCCACAGTAGATGAGAAAGAAATTTGCATAATATCTGGTTGCTATCTACCTCTGGGGCAACCTTTGGTAAAGCCATGGCATTCAATGCTTTTTATGCAGGAGGAATAACACTATGCAACATGGATGCATTGAAAACTAGGTAACATTTTAGGCTTCCTTAATTACACTGTACTTACAGTGTAACTATACTGTAACCGCATAGCAACTGCAATGCAGTTACATGCAACAAACATGTAACTACAGTGTAATTATCCCTGTTTTATGTAATTAATGATTACCAACCCTACTGTTACATTGAAACTGACACTTAAAGTGTGACTGAAAACTCAACAAAAGACAGGAGGCAAAACTTCAGCTCTCTCCTTTAGAACCAAATTAGTAACAATGACTTTCCCACTCTGATATTCTGTTAACACTGCATAACCCGTTGTGTTGAAATCAAAGATGTATTGTGATAAAATAAATATTGTATGACTGTGAATTCCTACAAAGTAGGCATATGATCAGTAACTGCAAGAAACTGTTGACTAACAGCTGTAGCTAGCTTGACAGTACAGAACATATTTAGACCTTGCATTAGATTGGTCAGTCCACTGTTATTGTTATTAGATTTACTTGGAAAGGAAGTTATAGAATTCCAACAATTCTTGTGGACAATTTGCCTCAAATCAACTACATTTGACCGGTAATGAACTTTTTACAATATAACTAGTTCTCAGGTTGCTTTAGTGCTGTATAATCTGAAAAGTGTGAATTTTTTCTGCTTTAAAGACACTTTGCCTGGTGGAGAAAAGGGGCCAATTTTATTACAAGAAGAAAACTGTTAGCAAAAAAGTTGCTAGAATGAGGGTACACTTGCACAACCTAAGTTGTTCCACGTGCATGCCATTTTCAAAAGGTTGCCTGCTTCTGACCTTGCCCAAATTTATGGCAGCTTGTACAGTTTTTTTTTTGCGCAGCTATATAAAAATGTGATGCTTTTGTGCACCTACATGACAAATGAAAACTCATCCCTTACACAACATATGCTGAAAATCGCATTTTCACAGATGCAAGGATTTTCCCCACACCAGGAAGTTGCACACAGGGATTCAACGTGTTGTTGAATAAACTAAACATAAACATAAGGGGGGGCAGCTGCAAACTAGGGGTGTTGGCTGCACACTCGAGCAGACTTAGATAGACCGGGTGGTCTGTTTCTGCTGGCATATTCGTATGTTCATATAAAAAAGGGATTTAATCCCTGGGCCATGCCAGGCCCTTTGAAAATCAAGCTCCATAACATTAAAAGTCCTTGGTTACTCCAGGTTTCTCGGCATCAAATCTCACCATTCCTTCCAGTGGTGCAAATTTGCTCAAGGCAGATTGAATAGAACCATTTACCTGATCCTACTATCCCAAACAAAAAAAATGCATAACGTGTTAAAAATAGATCTAATCTAACAGCTTCCAGAATGCAAAATTTCTTATAAAAGAAGGGCTTGGCCTGTGGTTCAGTGGGGCAGAGGGTGAACTCCTGCACTTCCCATAAAGTGGTACTTTAACCATGTATGCTTAAGCATCCTTTGGATGCCCAGTTTCATTGTTGCTTAGCAGTGGCACATTCCCCTCTCCTTCCAGCCACTCATTTTGTTGCAGCAGCTGCAGTATATTCTATTTGCCTCCCTGCCCCTTCTCTGCCACTGTGGCTGCTGCTGCTTTTGTTGTTATTATTCTCCTCCTTCCCTGCTCTATTGCACTGCACCTCTAGGCTACTCTGGATCCCGCTCCTTCCGATGCCTTGCACAGTTGGGTTGGTTTTGCTGGTATGTTGCTCCAGCTACTGCTGTGGTCTCATTTTCTTCTTAGGGGTAAATTAGCCTCATTCTCCCTGCTTGTTCACCTCCTACTGACCTTTTGTTTTTGTTTTTTTTGAGACCTTCCTACTTACTTCACAGCCTCGTCTTCCTGTCATTAAACCTTTGGGCCTGCACCGCCCATACTTACCTGATGCCTTTCTCAATATTGTCTCTACAGGGCTTCACCCATCTCCTCAGATCCTCAGGCATTCCCCCTCTATTATACCTACTAACAACCTACCTACTTGGGCAGTCACCCTTCTTATCGTTCCCTCCTATCTACCCAGGGTATAACCTCCTCTGAATTTCCACACCCAATAACAAGTCTTCATGTCACTTACCATACTATCTCTCTCCTCCTCCTCAAGGGCTAATTTTTCACTGGCAGGGCTACACTTTGCCCTTAAAGCCAATGTGCTCACTCTGCTCTCCTGAAGTCCACATTCCAATGGTGGCTTTTTCACCAGGCAGGAGTCCTTTTAGCCAAAGCAAATGGGGAAGTATATGTGTATTCTGTGGTACAGAACTGGGTGCTAACACAGGGCTTACCAAAGCCCAAGAAGGTAAGGGCAGAAACACAAGGTGCAGCACTCACACAAATCAACAGTCACACACCTATAGAGGCACTCAGTCCCAGAGGAAGCTCTAGTGAATGAAGCTCTGGGCCTAGTGGTCAAACACTGTCTACACTAAGGATTCTGTTTGTCAACACCTACATATACAGCATAAATAAACACTGTGATTTCACAACACAGCATTTGAACATGTTTTTTTCACTGAGTGCCTCTCTAGGTGTGTGACATTTGCTCCAGGTGAGTCCTTTTAGCTATACAGTCTCCTCTGTGACACTTCTTAGCATTTCCATGCCCTTTTTCCTGCTGGAAGGGCAGGTCTCCTTTTCCAGCAGCCCCCCCAGCCATGCTGATTAACTTGGCAGCACCTTGCAGGGTAGTACTTATGACTTAGATGTCTTGAGGTGGATCCTCTTCATTTTTGTGGATTCTTTTGGCAATGCAGATTGACTTAGTAGAACATATCCAAGCAGTCCTCTTTGTCTGCCTATGGCCCACCTGGTCTTGTTCTGTTTCCCCTTTTTTATTTCCCCTGTCAGTCTAAGTCATAGGTTAGGCATTCTCATGGACCTGAAGTCAGGCATATGCTATATATATATATATAGAGAGAGAGAGAGAGAGAGGGAGGGAGGGAGGGAGAGAGAGACAGAGACAAAGACAAAGAAAAAGAGAGAGAGAGATTAAAATTCCACTGAAAGTTGAAGCAAGATGGTGGCCTTTGTTTAAATGTCTTTACCCACCTTGATTTTAGTGTTTTTTTCTCCAGGATATGTCATTCCCCAGGTTATATCCCTTTATTTCCTATGGGCAGTAAGTTATTATCAGTTCCGTTTTTGCTCTTTTGGGCTTTCTTCACTGAGGTACCTTTGATCTAAGAGAACATCATCCCTTCCACATCTCTAGGAATAAGACCCTCCTCAAGAGGGTTCCTCCATCTTTTGTCACTTGAATGGGTGGTAGCTCCTGTAGCAGGGGAACAGCGACTGTATGCCAAAGTTACAATCATGTTGCACAAGCATATTACATACTCTTATCAGATGACCTCAGTACCTTGTCTGAAGTGCTGTCTCCTACCAATTCAATCCTACTAAACCATATTAATTCTCTCCTATGTTCTGTAAGCATTCCTACATAAGGAGTCCAACAAGAAAGGCTCATCTCATGATTTGGTGGTGCATCAAGTAACCTTTCCATGCCTCTCTCCCCAGGAAAGCTATCATAATACAAGGCTCCCCAACCCCTAAAGCCTCCCCCCCCCCAATTAGGGGTTTCACAATGCAAACACCTTTTTTCAGGTGTTTTAACTTTCAGTATTTTGTTTTTAAAAAGTCTGCAAAAATGGCACACTGTGCGGTTCCATTTCAAGGTAAAGTGTGGCGCTGCACTACTCAGCTTCAGAGGCTGAGCAGTATGGCACCACACATTGTCTTGAAATGGAACCACACAGCGTGCACCATTTTGCGGAATCCCAGACTTTTTAAAAACAAAACACTGTAAGTTAAAACACCTGAAAAAGGTGTTTTCTTTGTGAAAACCATAATGGGGAGGTTAAGGCATTGGGGGGTGGGGAGCCTTTAAACCACAAATGTCTAAGCATCCTTCAGATTTCTGGCTTCATTTCTGCCACCATCCTGTCCTCTTCTTCCTTCAACTATGGTGGTATCTCTCTTTCCCTATATTTGGGCTTTCCTCCTTAAAATACCTTTGGCCTAAGAGGACCTCATCCCCGTGACACCTGTTGGGGATAAACTGTCCTCAAGAGGGTTCTTGTACCTTTCAGCACTTGAAAGGGTGGTGTAGTGCCCCAGGGAAATTGGGAGCACCACAGAAAATAGGGGATCCTCAGAGATATGAGGGGTCAGACAGTTATGGGGACCCTGGCAGCTTAATGGGGATCCCTTGAAAAACTTTGGTGACCCTCTGAAACACAGAACAGGCCCAACTCTAGCAAACAGTCCTAGTAGTCCAAATTCAGGGTTTTAAAAGAAAACCATTTTTTCTTTCTTCCCCCTTCCCCCTGCTCAAGACCAACACACAGCCAGCCAAACCAGTTGGGCAACATTCCTGTCCCCAGTGGAGAAGGAAGCCAGGCTGAGCCCTCTCAGCCAATCCCTGTGGCCAGGGTAGATTCAAATCTGGAGACTTTTTTTTTAAACCACTGACCCAGCTTTAGGAGGCTGACCTCTGGACGAAGAAGCCAATCCCCAGGCAGGTAGCCAGGACTGTCCCAGCCTAGATGAGACTTTTCACAGACTGGAGAGAGGTGAGAAAGAGTTTGACCAGGGAGGGTGAAGGACAGCAAGGCAATGGATGTTGTCTTCCCTGTTAGGAGGTTGAAGCGAATCCCCTGGGTCCCTTTGGTGTAACTCCCTCCAGAAAAGCACCAGTAGCAGCCTCGGTCAGTTATTGCAGAAATCTGCCATCTAGTCGGGTCCTCCAGTGTGCTGAGTCAGTTCATTTGGCCGGGAAACAGACCCAGTGAACCTTCCATACAGCAGTCTCCAGGAGAAGAAGCCTTATCACTCCTTCTTGGTTGTGCATTCCCCAAAGGACAGAAATCTTGGTTGAACTCCAGGGGCTCCTGCACACACCTCACACCTCACACCACATCCAGAAGTCCTCCGGTGTCTCTTCTTTGGCCCAGGGAAGGTCCCCGGGAAGCCCAGTATCACCTGCACCCACTTCCAATGACCTCCAACAACTCCAAATGTTCACCATGATGCCCCAGGTTTGAGTTGCGGGTCATAAGTGGTAGCCAGCTGGTAGCTAGGGCCCACCAAAGTGAGTCAGATTAGGGGATGCCCCAGCTCTAGCTCGATGGACTTAAGTCATCCACCGAACTCGGAGTCACGTTGCCCATTCTCCTGAATAGACATTGTCCTAAGGTGGCAACAGTACCAGTGGCCTATACCAAGGCCTTGCTGAGGATTGCCAGGCTCTGTGCCCCATTCCCTGAGGTGGCATAAGTGCCAGTGGCCCATGCAAGAGGCCACACCAAGGGTCGCCACACTCTTGATTGTACTGCCCATAGGTGGCTTGTGTTCCAGGGGTGCATCAAGAGGTCACACTGAAGATTGTCGGATTCTGAAGCTGCAAGAGTGAGGTGGTAAGGGTTCTGGGGACCTGCCCAGAGGTTGTCCAATGGATCATAGCACCCAGCATCCATTCCTCAACTAGAGATCACCCGCCTGAGGTCACCGCAGCCAACATCCCCAGATAAGGGTCCTCTTCCCCTACAACTGGGCGTCAACACCCGTCATCGACCAAGCGCTTCCCTTTCAATGTTGCCTCAGTGATACCAGGAGTCACCTTCTTCCCATGGCCAGGAGGCCTACAGTGTTTTACTTGGTTTTTGGTTCACTGGGAGATGCCCCATTTTATGTCCTGTGTAGGAAGCGCTTCCTTAGGTTCACCCTCAGCAGTTGGTCGACCAAAATACTAGAAACCCAAGCTTAGTGCATCGGATCGCTACACCTTTAAGACTTGAATAACCTGGACTTTTGTAGGACATTAGTGGGGCCAGTTTGTGGTCCCGGCAACCTTACTCACTCTTTCTTATGTGTATAGTGTTACTGAATGCTAAGTATTTTCTGTGTACTCCAACTGTGGCTAATAAACTTTGCATCTTGGCTCTAGAGTACGTCTTCAGCCTCTCCTTTCAGATTTATCTGGTATCACCCTAAACTATAGGGATACAAACCACCACAGCTCATTCACCACAAAAACATGGCGTAGTGGGCAGGATCAGAGTCAATAAGGTGCCTAAAGCGGAAGCAACTCCAACCCAAGATGCCTTCAGATACTGAAGGAGCCACAGCATCATCCTCACCTTCAGTTCAGCCACTCCCAATAATGATGCCTTATTACTTCGGGGCACCATGGCTACCAAGGTACATGGGGGACCGAAGCTCAGACACCTGCAGCCTCACTGACTTCCATGCAAAGCTGCAGGCTATGTTTCTTCTCTACCAAGTGCCAGAGCAACAGACAGTGGAAATCCTCATTGGGCAGCTGGGAGGAGCTGCCAAACGGGAAGCTGAAAGCTGGTCAGATGGACAAAAGGACACTGCTGAACTGATCCTGACCCGGCTAAGCGACATCTTTGACAAGCGGAGTGTCTCAGACCTCAAAATGAAGTTCTTCTCTTGCACACAGGGCCCCCGGGAGACACTGCAGGACTTTGCCTTGAGCCTGCAAGAGGCACACTGGGCCCTGTGAAAATGAGACCCGAGTGAGGACCATGAGCCAGACCAAGTATAGATAGAGTGGTTCATCAAGGGGGTCTAGGGAGAGCCTCTACGTCAGAAGCTGTGGATGTTGCACCATCAAAACCCAGATGCAAAATGTGTGGACTTGAAAGAGGAAGCCATAGAGGTCTTAGGCTCTGGACGACTCGAAGATGAGATGGTGGCCTTCCAGCAGATGGCTGGTGTCACCAGAGCCATGGCCACTGGGGGCACAATGTCTGAACCCTGCTCCTCTTGCAGTGCCTTCACCAGATGGAGAGTAGAGAAGAACTCCAGCCAGAGAGAAAACTATCCACTGGATTTTCAAAAATATGACTCGTGCTCAAGAGAAGGAGGACTCCCACCAGCAGTGCAACAGCAGCGGACACGGTTGGCACGTACCATACTGGATTTACAAAAGGAGCTGGCATCACTCAGGGCAGAGATGAAGCAAGATGCCCAGATTCCAAGTGTGCAGCATCCACACAGATTCAGGAGGAAAAGGAACTGAGGTCGAAGACACCTGGATAGATGGGAGGAGCAAAGCAGACCCAAGTGCCAAAGTGAAGGAACGACTGGGCCCATTCCACAGCCATGTCAGAGGAGTGATGCTGAGAGCAGTGAGATCAAAAGAGCTCGATGCCAGCTGTACAAGGAGACCAAGATGGAAATGGAGAAAATTAATCAATGCAAACAAGCTGTCAGAACACCATCAGGAAGCCCACCAAGAGTTTGGGATGTCAGAACTGAGCATTATGCATAGACACCAAGAGCAATGGTCTGTGATGTGAGCCAACAAGTTCTGGACCTGAATGGCCAAAGGGGGGATCCAGTGTCAGGAGCTTACACAGCGAGTGGCAGAGTACACGAAGCAGAAGGCCGAACTGCAAAAAAAATGTCACAACCTCAGAAAAAGTCTACGGCAGCAAGCTCAGAAGATCAAGGAACAATCTGAGCAAGAACATCGCCATAATGTGTCAGGAGCAGGGTATGCAAAGAGTATCCAGGAATACCAGATTCTGGACAGAGACATGAATCGTAAGCTGCTCTTTGAGACGCAGGCCAAAGGAGAGCAACAACGGGAACATGAAGCACAGTTAGCAAACTATAGGTCCAAGTTGACCATGTTGGAGCAGGAGAAGGAGAGGCTCCACAGATGGTTAGTGGAGTTGCAGACACCCTCACAGGGGGAGGAGAGCACCCAGTTGAATGCTGTATGTCTCCAGGAACTGAAAAGACCCACGGGGACCAACTCTCCCGAAGTAAGTGATGACTAAACCAGTCAGCAGTTGCATCCAGAGGTACCTGAATTTCACTCTGCACCCAAGAAGGAACCAGGGAGAAAATCAGATCAATCTGGGCCACTGTGACCAGTATCAGTTGGGCGAACACTCAGGCATTGCCCTCCATTCAGGTGACCACCAACGCAGTTGAAGCACATCATCAAAATGAGAACAGGACCTCTCCTCGAGCAGAGCCCAAGTCACCAGCCATTCTAAAGGTGTGTGCAACCCAAGAAGGTAGGAGAGGGTCCAATGATGCCTGCAATCGGGAAAAGCCATTACTCATAGGAGAGCAAGTGATGGTGAAGTCAAGGAGAGGTGGGACGTCATCTTCTGAGTGAAAGCCCAACCCATTTGTCATCTCAAAAATCCCATGCCCAGGATATCAAATCTACCAAGTCCAGGCATTGGATGGAACACAGACTCGGAAGGTGGTACACCAAAACCAGTTGAAGTCCTGCATGGTTAATGTTGAGTGGGATGGACGGATAAACAAGGAGCTACCACCAACCAAGGAAACACCCCCCCCAGGACATTCCCCACTTAGGTACTAACCCCATGGCTGTATCCAATGGTACTACACCCTCCAGTAGCCAATGCTTTAGAACCCCCTCAACGTAGCTCCCAGAGGTCAAACTTTGGGGTACCACCTCAGAGGTATGTGACTAAAGCTGTACAAAGGGTGTCCACATGTAAGTAGAAAAATGAAAGAAGAGCCAAGACCACTGCCCAGTTGTAAATATGGTTTATTGAAATGTTCTAAGATGTAAATCAGAGCTTTAAAGACACAAGGAGTCATAAATGTTTTCTCATGCACTGACAAAACCACTACCGTAATGTTTATAGTGTTAGGAAAACATGGAATTAAGGATTTAAAGTTTATAATCTGTAGGCTGTTACAAATATTTTGTTACCATAACATGGGCGAGGAATATGTCATTGTTTATGGATGGAACTATCAAAGAGTTTAAGATTCAGAAGGTAAAAATTTGGGAAATACATGAGGACAAGTATTGTTAGATGGGCCTGAATTTGTAGTGCCCCAGGAAAATTGGGAGCACCACAGAAAATAGGGGATCCTCAGAGATATGAGGGGTCAGATAGTTATGGGGACTCTGGCAGCTTAATGGGGAACCCTTGAAAAGCTTTGGTGACCCTCTAAAACACAGAACAGGCCCAACTCCAGCAAACAGTCCTAGTAATCTAAATTCAGGGTTTTAAAAGAAAACCATTTTTTTTCTTTCCTCCCCCTTCCCCCTGCTCAAGACCAACACCCAGCCAGCCAAACCAGTTGGGCAATATTCCTGTCCCCAGTGGAGAAGGAAGCCAGGCTGAGCCCTCTCAGCCAATCCTTGTGGCCAGGGTAGATTCAAATCTGGAGACTCTTTTTTTAAGCCAGTGACCCAGCTTTAGGAGGCTGACCTCTGGATGAAGGAGCCAATCCCCTAGCAGGTAGCCAGGACCACCTCAGCGTAGAGGAGGCCCTTCACAGACTGGAGAGAGGCAAGAAAGAGTTTGACCAGGGAGGGTGAGGGACAGCAAGGCAATGGATGTTGTCTTCCCTGTTAGGAGGTTGAAGTGAATCCCCTGGGTCCCTTTGGTGTAACTCCCTCCAGAAGATCCCCAGTAGCAGCCTCAGTCAGTTTTTGCAGACATCTGCCATCTAGTCAGGTCCCCCAGTGTGTCGAGTCAGTTCATTTGGCTGGGAAACAGACTCGGTGAACCTTCCATGCAGCAGTCTCCAAGAGAAGAAGCCTTATCACTCCGTTTTGGGTGTGCATTCCCCAAAGGACAGAAATCTTGGTTAAACTCCATGGGCTCCTGCACACATCTCACACCTCACACCTCATCCAGCAGTCCTCTGGTGTCTCTTCTTCGGCCCAGGGAAGGTCTCCAGGAAGCCCAGTATCACCTGCACCCACTTCCAACGACCTCCAACAACTCCAAATGTTCACCATGACGCCCCAGGTTCAAGTTATGGGTTGTAAGTGGTAGCCAGCCAGTAGCTAGATACCACCAAAATGAGTCAGATTAGGGGCCACCCTGGCTCTAGCTCGAGGGACTTAAGTCATCCACTGAACTCGGAGTCACGTTGCCCATTCTCCCAAATACACATTGTCCTACGGTGGCAACAGTACCGATGGCCTATACCAAGGCCTTGCCGAGGATTGCCAGGCTCTGTGCCCCATTCCCTGAGTTGGCATAAGTACTGGTGGCCCACGCAATAGGCCACACCAAGAGTCGCCACACTCTTGATTGTACTGCCCATAGGTGGTTCGTGTTCCAGGGATGCATCAAGAGGTCACACTGAAGATTGTCGGATTCTGAAGCTGCAGGGGTGAGGTAGTAAGGGTTCTGGGGACCTGCCCAGAGGTTGTCCAATGGATCAACACACCCAGCATCCATTTCTCAACTAGAGATCACCTACCTGAGGCCACCGCAGCTGACATCCCCAGATAAGGATCCGCTTCCCCTACAACTGGGCATCAACATCCATCCAAGACCAAGCGCTTCCCTTTCAATGTTGCTTCAGCGATGACAGGAGTCACCTTCTTCCCAGGGCCAGGAGGCCTACAGTGTTTTACTTGGTTTTTGGTTCACTGGGGGATGCCCCATTTTATGTCCTGTGTAGGAAGCGCTTCCTTAGGTTCACCCTCAGCAGTCGGCTGACTAAAATACTAGAAACCCAACCTTGGTGCATTGGATTGCTACACCTTTAAGACTTGAATAACCTGGACTTTTGTAGGACATTAATGGGGCCAGTTTGTGGTCCCAGTATCCTTATTCACTCTTTCTTATGTGTATAGTGTTAGTGAACGCTAAGTCTTTTCTGTGTGCTCCCACTGTGGCTAATAAACCTTGCATCTTGGCTCTAGAGTACATCTCCAGCCTCTCCTTCCAGATTTATCTGGCATCACCCTAAACTACAGGGATACGAACCACCACAGCTCATCCACCACAGTGGTAACTCCTTTAGCAGGGGCAGACAGAGTGTTAGCCAAAGTTACAATCATGTTGCAAAACAAACTACATACTCCTACCTGACAACCACAGTATACCCTCTGATTCATTGCCTACTACCAGTTCAGTCCTACTGAACCATATCCGTCCTCCACAATGTTCCCTAAATATTCCTGCATATTGAGCCTGATGGCCCATTGATTCATTCCCACTGGAAAAGCTGGGAAAGAAGTATGCTGGAAATGAAACCAGTACAAGCAAATTTTTTGTGAAAGAAAATCATGCAATTACCCCTTCACTGTTTGCTATATTGTTAAAACAGAGGACATATTGAGGATAAGTTCAAAACGTATGTCTATTTAACATGAAATTGCAGTCTAAAAGCACATATAGTGACCACAATCACCTCCTCACCTCACGCCAGGAAGGGATTGTGCTCACTATACTTGTTTTTAGACTGCAATTACATTTTAAATAAATGGGCATACATTTTAAATTCAGCCTCAGTGTAGCCACTGTTTTAACAAAATAGCACTTGGCAGAGAGGGGTATGTGCATGTTTTTCTTTCTCGCGACCCATTGAATCATTGACTTCAGTAAAAAAAAAAACACTTCATCACTCTTAAGTTTAGAGTATGAGAGGAAGGGAAGGACCTCATAATCACAACACTGTGGTCAGATTTCCCTAAAGGATCTAAAACACTGAGGGACAAAAAAATAGTTTCCCATATCAGTCAAAATTAGGCACAGACAGGCACTACCCTTAGTGGGTTGCTGCACTATTTATCTCAAACTGTACACAGCCAAAACTGAAGTTATAGGAGCCCTTCAAAAGGATGCAGCCACAAGTGAGATATTTTGTAAATCAAAGATCCAATCATTATCCTCAATTTTCAAGCAACAATTTCTTATCATTTTTGCAAGAGTAATAGACAAGCCATAGGATCAGTGGATTAAACTGCCTTGGTAATCTATTTAATGCAATTTAAGTCATATGGCTTCCAACTTGGTATCCTCTAACCAAGTAAGTCTTACATAAGGGATATCAGACCTATTGCAATATGCAACCCTCACCCTTGTGCGCTTCCTACATGATCCTTTATGATTCTTCCATAGATAGATAGATACTTTATTTATATAGTCCCCCTTCCCCGAGGCTCGCAGTGCTTAACAAAAATATTTTAAAAACAATACATGCACAAAATCATGATATAATACATACAATTATACAGCAACAAAGCATGCAGCAGAGTTCAATAAAAATTATATCATTCATTAAAAATACAATAAAATAACAGTCAGTTCGTTTTACTCTTACTTACCAAAAGCCTGGTTAAACAAAAATGTTTTTAATCCTTTTTTTGAAGGTTTCCACCGAGGGTGCCTCCCTTAGATGTCTAGCTAAAGAGTTCCACAGGCTTGGTGCAGCCTCTGAAAACACACAATCCTCAGAATGCCGCAACCTAACCCTGGGAACCATAAGGAGGCAACCCTCAGAGGAATGGAGAGCCCGAGACAGGCAGTGAGGAACAAGAAGGTCTTGCAGGTAGGCTGGTCCCCCTTCATGCAGAGCTTCATAGGTCAGTAATCTGACCATGAAGGTAGTCCTCCACCTAACTAGCAGCCAGTGCAGTTCACAGAGGACAGGTGTAATATGATCCGAACTTAAAGTGCCCATCAATAATCTAGCTGCCACATTCTGCACCAGCTGCAGTGGGCAAAGATTGCCTCCAGAGAGCCCCGGGTACAGGGCATTGCAGTAATCTAGTCTGTACATGACAAAAGCATGCACCAGGGTGGTCAGGTCCTCAGCTGGTACAAGGGCCTGGATCTGATCAATGTTCCTCAAATGATAAGAAACACTTTTGATGACGGCCAACACCTGCACGTCAAGTGTCAAGTGTCAAACCATCATCGAGGATCATGCCCAGATCCTTAATCTGAATGGAGGGGGTCAAGGGAACACACCCCAAAATTAAGCCATGGGATCTCCAAGCCCCCCCCCTTCACATCGACAACCAGGATCCACCACCAGTACCTCTGTCTTGTCTGGGCTGAGTCATAGACAGTTTCGAGTCATTCAATTATGGATCTCCTCCAGGCAGGTGTTAAACACAAAACAAGAAAGACTCAGCACTCAGATTCAGTAAATTCAAGATGCAAAAGTGCAAATTTATTCTGGCAACATGCCTGTGGAAAAGAAACAGGTGTTAAACACAGAAGCCTCCATCTGGTTTCCAGGTGCACAGGACAGGTTTAGCTGGGTATCATCATCATAGCAATGAAAACCCAGCCCATGCCACCTGATAATGTCTCCCAATGGCAGCATGTACACCGTGAACAACAAGGGTGACAGAACCAACCCCTGCAGAACTCCACAGCATAGTGGCATCAGGTTAAATAAGGCTAACCCCGTCATCACCCTTTGCACTCTACCCGTGAGGTAGGACCTAAACCAATTGATGACATTAACGGTTAGTCCACATCAGTACTGCAGATGATCCAGCAATACCTCAAGTTCCACGGTGTCAAATGATGCCAAAAGATCAAGAAGAACCAAGATGGTACATTCTATCCTATCTCTTGCCGTTAGGAGATCATTTAGCACCTTCACCGGGGTGATCGCCATGCTATGCCCAGTTCTGAATCCAGATTGGAAACACTCATAACCACTTTCTTTAAAACATTCCCTAAAAATGGGAGGGTTGAGACTGGTCTGTAGTTGCTGAGACACTACAGTTCCATTGAGGATTTCTTCAGTAGGGGTCTAACCAAGGCCTCTTTCAGTGCCATAGAAAAGACCCCACTTCTCAAGGAGCTCCAGATGATCTCAGCCACCACAGATCCTATCAGGTCCACACATCCAACCAAAAGTCAAGTTGGACCTGGGTCCAGATCACAATATGTTGGTCATAGCCTCAAGACTATCTCAGGCACCTCCTCCACTCCAACTGAATCAAACTTAGCCCATACAAGAGGGGTGCTCCAGTGCAACTCAGGCTGATTCCCCACAAGCCCTTTGAGCGACACTGGAAGTGATCTCCATCCTGACAGAGGACTATTTGTCAGCAAAGAATAGAGCAAACTCTTCACACCTCGTGCTTGAACCTGCTCTTCCCGTCCATAGACAGGCTGGATGTAATAGCCTGTCTACCATATGGAAGAGCTGATCTGGTCTGTTCCATGCCACAGCAATCTCCCTCGAGGAAAAAATCTGCCTTCTTTCATAAGATTGCCCCCTGAAAGTCACCATAAAGTGACTTCAAGGCCAATTTTTTCTCCATCAGCCCAGATCTCCTCCAGTGCTGCTCCAGCCTCTGGTCCTTTATCTTTAACTCCCTGAGCTCCCCCTCAAACCAAGGGGGCCTCTGGAAAGTAGATAAAGGATGGACATGAACAGGTGCGAGCGAGTCGAAGGCTGCACCGACAGCCCTATTATAGGCTGCCACTGCCCCCGGTCTGGTGGCACATGCAGCCTCCACACTTGATAGGTCCAGTGCCACCTGAAGTCTCGCTGGAGACAGTCCCTGTAATGGGCAGTATTGGACCATCTCCACAGAGGATGGACCCTGCAGGAGTTCACGCCCAAACGACGAGAGTCCATCAGCCACCCAGGCATTGAAGTTCCCCAGAATTAACCATCTGGGGGACTTCAGCACCAGGTTGGTGATGAAGTCTCCAACCTTCTGCAGGAATTCCCTCTCCCTGCCCAGAGGGTGGTAAAGCAGAAAGATCCTGTAACCTGCGCCAGGACCATCTCACATGGTAACACTCTCAAATGACCCAGTAGGACCCACAGGTGACCTGCTCAAGGTCAGTACATTCTTGGAGGTAGTACCCAGTATTCAGCCACTTATCCCTGTTTTAATAGGGGCTATTGCCCTTCAGTTTCACTCTGTATTATTTAATTGCACTTACTACTCTAAAATGCCAACCTCAATGATATTATCATGCACTCTTTGCACACTTGTATCATTGTAATGGTCTCTTCAGTTTAATGTACTCCTTATGTAAACCTTGTATTTCATATCTCCTCCCTATTTTTGGGGAGCTGTGTTTTTTTGTATTATTGTATTTCTTCCCAGGTCCACCTTGCAAATGAGTTCTTCTTAATGGTGTTCCACCTAGTTAAATAAAGATTGATTAATTGATTGATTGACTGACCAGTAGCACCATGAGGCCCAGGCTGGCTTTAAAACAAATGGCCAGTCCCATGCCTTTGTGATCCTTCCTCGGTGTGTGTATAAGAGAGTACCTGGCCGGCACCACTGCCTCCAAAATGGGGGCAGCATTCTCATGCAGCCAGGTTTCCATGATGCAATCCTGGTTTACCAAGGACACCAAGCTGCTATTGCCGCAGTTTTGTTCCTCATTGACCTGGCATTGCATAACACAGCCCAAGTAGGATGAGGGGAGACTGCTTTATCAACCACCTGTCCACTTTCAACAGTGGAGCTTTTGGGTATGGGAATCAGACAAGGTAAACCCCACTCCAATTCTCATTTTACCCCAGGGTGCCTCCTTGACCTCACCACCTGTATTCGCAGCTCCCTGGCAGTCACTCGCATGGCTCCCTGTCCCAACCCTACCCTGCAAGCAATCCTCAACACCCTGCATCTCCTATATGTTTCTGTAGGAGGTGAGGGGAGCTTGAAAGAGCAAGGGTCACGGAGGTAGGCCGCCAAGTAGTTGCACCTCACAGGTTATATCCCAGGCACATTCTGACTGTTTTATTTCTTCAATCTCACTATAATCTCACTATTCACTGTCACCCTATTATAAACCCCCAAACAAATATTGTAAATACCCCACAAAATTACCACAATCACACACACACACACTCACACACACTAAACATTCACACTACCAATCACGTTACCAGCCACCACACCTCCTCAACCCACCCAACCCCACACAACAGATTTTAATACAGGAGCCCTTAAAATTATCAAGGAGTTCTTAAATAGTATGCAGTGCACAAGTCCAGCTGAGTATTCAGTTCTTAGCTTTATTGCAATGGGGCTGTCACTTCCCAAAGCATGATAATTCAAACCAGCTCAAGTGGCTCTCATTTCCCTGCAACTAATTTAAATTGTAATAGTTTGATCTTTAATACAGTATGTTGGCTTTCTCACAGTCATTACATCAGTATTACCTAATGTACTTTTCTAGCCTTTTGAATGTCCCGCTATGAAGAGCTTTTTGTCCAAGATTATAATTTGTTGTAGCTTTGGTGGAATGCTATTTTTGGTACTCACGGTTATCCCAGTTTCCCAAGCCAGGTCCCAACTCAAACTTTTTGTCCACAGCTCCTGGTACTAACTCTGTGCCTCGGATCTAAAGTACTCTGGTCCATAAACAAGACCGTGGCCGATAAGAAAACGAGCAGTCTTAAAATGGCTTGCCGAAAACAATATAACAACAGCAGCCGACTACTGTTCCAATATCCAGTCGACTATACCACTCCTCTCCCTCCAGTTGTGACAATAATCACATGGGACACACACAATATAGCACACACTTGCTGATGCCAAACAATCAAGTTTAGGATGGCACAGAGTCCATGTGTCCCCTTGAAGTGAACACAGTCCCCTCCTTAGTGATTTTGATCCTGAAACAATCACAAATCCTCCTCTCAATAGTCGCCTTCAGATGGGCAATCCAGAGACACACAGCAGCAGTGGGTGCAGTAAAATCAGCCACGCTCTACCTTGTTTGGCATAGGCTCTAGCACTGCTATGCTCGCCCCAACAGGTACGAGTTCCTCCACCAGCAACCGCTCCAAAAATCGAACAGTGAGCCACACTCACCTTTTCTCCTCAGTGACCTTCAGTCTCCTTCGATCTCCAGGGCAGATCCTTCAGTTTGACTCCATACCAAGGTGAGTTTAATTTTTCACCACTGCTAAACAAATCATTCAGATGGAAAGTTCCAATTTACGTGCACCACTTTACTTTCCCTAACTATAAAATAACAAATCTAACTTCTACTCTAATCCTTATGTCCCACTAAGCTACACTTATATTCCTAAACCTACACACCAACTTATCTTTCTAACAAACTTACAGACTGCCAGAGAATATAACTAAAAACTTTAAAAACTAAACAAAAGCTCTAGCATGCATTTCTTATAGATCTGGTGGCACTTAGAAACCCTTATGACATCATCAGGAAAACTCCTAGTATACCATGTGTTAGTCAGGGCTGCAAACAAAACAACCTTCTGCTTCAGAATAATACCCTATTTATCATATTTGGCTAGCTTAGGTTTAAACTGTTTATTATGACTTACTGTACTATTATGTGCCTTCCATTCCCACCCTTACTGTTTGCAAAAGAACCACATTTCCCTTTCCCAGAATCTATGTAGCCTGTCTACATTTTAATATTCCTTAAAATCACTCCAGTCATTTCATGTCTCTAGTTATCAAAAAACTGATGTCAAACCACCTTTCTGCTGACTTTAAACCCTATGATAAGCAGCTGAAGTATACAGTGTGACCAAGAAGGATCAACAAGATAACAAAAAAAAGAATAAAATACACAAATAAAATATTTAATACATATGTAGGGGGGAAGGAACAATCTCAATCTGAAATAAAGTGCTTCAGACTTACTATAAGTCCCACAAGCTACTTATGCTGTAAAAACAATAACCATTTATTAAAAGAACAATACCCCTTGCAGCCACAAATGCCTCAGGAGAGTACCACACCAGCTGAATGTGGATTTCTCCAGGAGGGTGTCCATCTCTCTTCAAGAGGAGTTGCTGCTGAGAAGCTCTGCTCCTATTCATTGAGGCCACTGCTGGGGAATTACCTTACCTTTTCAACCAGTGTTGCGTCTGAGGAATTTTGCTCCCATTCAAAGAGGGACAACACAAGAGAGTTTCCCTCCTTTTCTAACAAGGGATGCCTGCTGTGGAAGAGTTCCACTCCATTTCGACCAGAGCAGCTGCTTAGGTGTTCCACTGTTGTGCAAGCTGGTACTGTAGAGCCTTGCTTTCATATACAAATTGTCACAGCCTTGTACTCAACACCTCCATTACTGATCATCTACTTTTAGGGTAGAAAAAACAACACATTAAGACATTACTGTCCCTGAAGTATGGCTCATTATCAGGGAGCCAAAGATCCATTAAAAGTAATATTTTTTCATAGAGTGCCTTTCTTTACCAAGTTAGTGTCACTAGAGGTTTCATTCACATTACACAGATAATAAATGGATAATTATTACATATTTTGCTGCATATGTGAAGTTATCAGTAAAGTGTATAAGTAAGCAATGACCCATTACAGGGCATGGATTTACAGTATGTAGCATAAATGCATACCTTGGGTACATTGTAAGGCCAACGACCAAGTGTCTTCAACCACCCAGGAAGCATAACGATGCTCAATAAACACATGTCCTGTAATGGGTTATTGTGCTTATAAAATAAATATATAGTAATTAATTTTTTAAAAGAATATAACAAAATATGCTGAAATTGGATAACAATAAAACGTTTTCTAAATATTCATACTCTGTGAAAATTAGTTTATTTTGTGCTGGCCACAGTAACCCCCCACCCCCACCCCGGTGCTATTTTGGTTCCAATTTGTGTTTGTTTAACTCTCGCCTCATTGCCTCAATTGAGGCACACTTTAGGTGGAGTAGTGCTCAAATTTAGTGTCCCTTCTCATTTGTGACACAGCTTACATGGAGTGGCGCTCACTTCAGTCATATTATAAAAACCACAGGAAGGAGGTTGAATGCAGCTGTCACCCACTGGGGGGTTTACCACAGCCATGGCAGAGGAGTATGAAAATACATGTTGGAGAAAACCAAGAAGAGTGTCACACTGTCAGCATGAAGAATTGCCTAGCAGAGCTACATGCCAAAACATACCGTACTTAGGTGTCTGCAGCAAGAAATCATCACAGTGTGACTGTGGCCATCAGGGAGTTTAGCAGCATCTGGGGACAGCGTCACAGCAGCAGCATGATCAGCTACATTACAGAGCTGTATGCCAGAATGAAGATTAGTGTCTGAACATGGCATTACCAACTGAAGTGGGGGTAAAACAGGGTTTAGTACACTGAGCAATGTCTTAAGCTGTTACGCTGAAAAACATCATCAAGGTGGTGAATGTTTTGTTTTAACTGTACTGAAGCCATTCCTACATAAAATATGTGAACTTGGTCTCTAGCTGTGTGTTTACACTGGGATTGACCAAAATGTCATGTGATGTGTTTAAATCAATGACATTGGACTACCCACACAGCCAGCTCCCTGTTCACATTCAAGTTATTTTTTGAACATACTTCTAATGGTTGTGGTTAAGTGGGAACCTGCAACAAATCGTGGCACGTTCACTCACGAAAATAATCTGGCAAGGTTGATTCCAATTGAAAAGTAAAGCACATCTCAAAATAGATTTTTCAATAAAGAGCTGTTTTTTAGATGGTACTGTAGCAGCTAATTTACTGTAAGATTCAAAATGTATTAGGTTCACTGTGGTATGTGCAATGACACCATTTATAATGCATCAGTATATGTGTAAATAGATGAGGCCTATTTAAGCATTTAAATTACAACCAAATGTTCTCCAGTCAGTTTGAAACTGAGTTGAGGAGCACTCTCAGTACAGACAATATTTCAGTGCTTTTGTTTAGAAAGTTAGTGTCAAGATAATTTACATGCCAATCACAGAGATTATCAGTGCATCAGCATAACACCACAGACTTAGCCTGCCAGTGTCATGTAGAATAAATAGTATTTCTGTCACAGCTAACTAGTACGTGGTTTGAAAATCTGTTTTTGAATAATATTCACCTATAGATTATAAAACATTAAAATGTAAGTTTATATGCAAGCAAAACAATATGTGCAAAGCTTATAAGAAATTAATTGAAATGTGCTAAGATGTTGCTCTGAGTATTCTCTACTGCCACTAGCCCAGAGTCACAATCTATGTTTACCCTAGGATGCAGCTGTGTTTAATGATCCCCTCACTTATCGTACAGTATGATCCTAGTATTTCAGGACTGATCAACACTGTGTAATGTACCCACATGTTGGAGATCTTTGATCAGGAGTTGTAGATGTGTTCTGTTGAGAAACATAGGCTGACAAAGGAACATTGAGTTGAATTCACTGTCTCCAGATGGAGTCATGCAAATGTGTCTGCACTACAAACATTAAGTTCCTTCAGATCTGTATATTTTGCAGATATCAAATACACTGAGTTTCCATGCAACTTACTAATAGTCCAAAATTTATATATGAACATACAAAAATGCCAGCAGAAACAGGCCATTCCCGGTATATCTGGCCTGCTCGAATGTGTGCAGCTCTCAGACAAATTTACTGGAGCTGCCTCCCTCCCTTTTCCACATAAAATCTTTCTCCATCCCCCTGTCATCCCCCCCTAACCTTCTTCCCATATATTATGACTCTCCCTGTCACTCTGTCCCAACCCCTTTTAAAGCTGTCCACTGTTTTCAGTGATACCATCTCTTCTGGCAGTTTGTTCCACTTGGACACCACTCTTTCTGTGAAAAAGTGCCCTCTCATTTCCCTTTTGAATCTTCCAGCCAACTCATTTTAGACTGTGCCCCCTAGTGGACCCATTCCCCCTGAGATTGAATATATCATCCATACTAACCTTGTTTATATCTTTCAGGTACTTGAAGGTTTCAATTATGCTCCCCCCCCCTCGTTTGTCCTGCAGTGAGAACATATTATTGAACTCCTTCAGCCTCTCCTCATACATAAACCCAGGATCATCTTAGTTGCCCTACGCTGCACCCCCTCCAGCAATTTGATGTCATTTTTTAGATATGGGCACCAGACCTGCACAGAGTACTCCAAGTGTGGTCTCACTAACGACATGTACAATGGCAGGATGACTTCCTCTTCCTCTGGCAATGCATCCCAACATCCTGTTGGCTTTGGCTGCTGCTTTATGGCAATTAGCAGAGTGCATCAAGTCCCTTGTGATGATTACTCCTAGGTCCTTTTCCTCCTCAGAGCTAGACACTTGTACCCCTTCCAACCAGTATCTGGCTGGTTCTTAGCTCCCAGGTGCATGACCTTGCACTTTGTGGAATTGAACCCCAGCTGCCATATACCCAACCACTTCTTGAGCCTAGCCATGTCTTACAGACATGCAAAAGTAGTTAAATATCCATTGAGTTGTAGGACGGTTTAATAGCACATCATCTAGGTAAATGGTTTGCTATTAACTTGTGAGGCGGGAAGGAAGGAGGAGGAGTCATGCAGTTCAGAAGAGCTTGGGAAGGAGGTATGCATTATGGGGAAGAGGTGGCATGCAGTGCAGGGAGGAGTGGGGTAGGGGCATGTTGTATGGGGACTGGGGAAGGGAAATTAATAGTTGTAGGGACTGTGGGGTGGCTGTCTTTCTGGCCATGCTATCGAGGAACATCTTTCTGGCTATGCTATCGAGGAACAGTGCATGTCCTCTATGTAGGAAACTGGCAATGCTCAATTTGGAACTTGCTGGAACACAAGACAAAATATGCCACTTACAAAAGCAAACTGGATTAAGGACTACAGATTACCACTAACCCCCCATTGTCACAGGAACCAACCAGCCCTGGTGGCTGGAGGGCAGTGGGCAGGGGGCACAGAGTCACAGTGTAGGCATGAATCTGGGACAGGTGCTTATGAAGTATTTTGAGCCCCTGGCTGAAACAATTCACCTTTTACCTGTCCAATTGGACAACATACCAGTCTCCACCAGGTCTCCAGGAACAACCATAAAGGATACACCTAGGGAGGTGGCTAGAGGAACACAAGTAAAGAAAGATGACATTGGTGGTCAGAGACTCCACTGGCAATGAGACTAAGAAAAAGTGTGTGAAGGTAGGCTGTGAAACCTTGGGAGGGTAGTCAGGTATCTCATGGATGCTTCAGCTAGAAGTGGTACCAGCAGGATTGAGGGGATAGTCAGAAGCACAGGGGAATGTACGGATGTGATTGTACACTTAGGGACAAATGATCTGGCCAGCTATGGATTTAAAGTATTCTGTAGTCAAAGTCTATTGTTCAATCTTTAAAAAAATGATTGTTACAAATTGAAAGTAGTGAAGGATACCTTCCATAAGTTAGGGGCTAAGATTAGGGCAACATTGGCATTGGTGACCTTCTCTGAAGTCCTCCCAGCTTGGGACATGGAGGACATGAGAGTCACAATTCAAAGCATTCAATTTATGATTAAAGAGGTGGTGCAGTGGGGAAGGGTACAGATTCATAGGGGACTGGGATGTGTGCTGGTATTGGAGGCTGTTCAAGAGGGACAGCTTTCATCCAACAGTGGAGGGGCAATCACAGTGGGGCAGAAGTTTGATGCCTTCATTGACAGGCATTTCAGCTAGGACAGGGGGGAGACTATGACCGAGGGCTTCTCTAGCAGGGTGTTTTCATGGACCTAGCTTGTTCTCCCCTAATAAGGGGGGCAGGACATTGCAATGCATGCGGAAGGTTACAAACAGAAGAGTTAGCTATCTAGAGCAAGGGAATAAAGTAAAAATCAAGGGAGGATTAGCTTGGAGTGTAGTTAGTGTGATCTGCAATTGCTAGCCACAAAGGCTAGGGCAGATATATTAGCAGTTACTGAGACATGGCCTCCACCAAACCATGACTGGGCTTTCATGAATCTGGGTTGTAACTTCTTCATAAGGTGAAATGGAACAGGAAAAGAGAGGAGTTAGTGGTATACACAGGGGAGCACATAAGGTGCATGGGGAGAGATCCCTAGGGAAACATCATGGGGCAGAATTGCTGTGAGTACTGTTAGTGGTGGAAGGGGGAACATTAAGATGGGCATGGTTAACTGGCTACCTAACCTGTCAGAATCATGGGGCCAGCTATGAGGGACAAGATCAAGAGGGTAAAGTGATGGGGAACTAGTAGACACATTCTAGGACTGCTTCTTAACACAGCATGTTAGGAGTCTCACCAGGGCGAGGAGTTATCCTGGACCTAGTCTTCACAAATCTGGCTGCCTTGGATGATGTTAGTGTTGAGGCCCCTCTGGGAACCAGTAAGTATAACTAGGGCCCCATGTGGACATTATCATGTCAGTGGCTCAATAGGTAGCAAGCTCCCCTCTGGGACTGGAAGATAGGAAGTTCCTGGGTTGTAACCCTACAATAGATACTTGGGGTAATACCCATAACTGGCACTGTACTGCGGTACAAGGGGAGTTACTGCACTGTTGAGATGCACTGTTGAGGTGCCATCCTTTGGATGAGACATTAAACAGAGGTCTGTTGTGTCCATCTCTGGTCACTGTCCAGGTGGAAATAAAATATTTTTATTTATTTTCATTTACAATTTTGGTAACCAGGACAGGCACACCAAGCCAGATCTTGTTTCCGGGTGTGACTCAGGGAGGGGGAAGTGGAGAAGAAGAATACACAGATGTCTGCATAGCAAAAGGCATAATAAAATACAGGATGTTTTTCAAGATATATACAATAAAGCACAAGAATATTGCAAATGCAAACGATATGTACACAGTACAATAAATACAAATGAGAATTCACAATGTGTTATGATCAGGCAATAATCTAAGGAGCGAAGTTCAAGGGGCCACAAATGAATGGTTAGAGAGGGAAAAATTAAGGAATCAGGGGGAAGAGGTGCTGGTGTGTCAGGGGGAATGATAAGGGAAGCAGGATCAGGGGGTTGGGAGAGATTTCAGTTGCTTTTTGAGGGATGCAGTAGTGGGCAAGAAGTGGACTGAGTGGGGGAGATGGTTCCAGAGGGTGGGGAGCCTGATGGCAAAGGATAACTTACCAAATTGTGAATGTAGTAGAGGGAGGGCGAAGGAGTGTGGGTCTTGGGTATGAAGTGAGTAACCAGCTTTGGTGGAGGGGGACAGGAGATTGGTGAGGGACGAGGAGAGAGCACCAAACCAATACTTTGCGATGAAGGTAGCACAGTGGGCAAGGGAACGACTAGCAAGTGAGGTGAAGGAGAGAGTCGAGTACAGAGAGCAGTGGTTTGTTAGATAGGGAAGGTTTGAAGCAAAGTGACAGAAGGCATTTTACAACGGGTCCAGTTTGAAAAGAGATGATTGGGATGCGGAGCTGTATACAACATCAGAATAATCTATGGAGGGTAAAATTAGTTTGGTGACAAGCTCTTTCCAGGTAGGGAGCTAGAGACAGTCCTTGTGTCTGTACAAGGCACCAAGTCTTGGCCAGAGCTTAGCATGGGTAGCATCAATATGGTGGGAGAAGTCCAGCTTTGGATCAAGCCAGAGTCCCAGGTATTTGAAGGATTCCACAATTTCTAATTTTGAGCCATCTAAGGAATGAAAAGGGAGGGGGGCGCTTAACTAGTTTTTGTGCAGTGTCAAAAGCCATTGCAACAGTTTTCTTTATATAGCATTTGAGTGAATTTACTTCAAACCAGTTTAGCATATTCTCAAAGTCAGGCTGAATGGAAGTCTATACATGTGAGAGGGAGGGGCCAGATGCATAGATGACTGTGTCATTGGCGTACATGTGTATATGTGAGGTGGAGTAGGAGATGGGGAGTTCGTTTACAAAAATTGAGAATAATATTGGTCCAAGGATTGATCCCTAGGGGACGCCAGTGTGGATGGGGGGGAATTTGGTGTCACCCAGTTGCACATATTGAAATCTGTCAGATAGGTATGCCCTGAACCATTTGGTGGATGAGGAAGAGAGGCCAATGTTAGAAAGATTGTCCAGGAGGAGTCGATGGGATCCCATGGCACTTATCAATAAAGAGAATGGGTGATTTTTATTTATAAAATATATATACAGCAATATATCAGAAATCTGAACTTAAAAAAGAAAACACATCAAAAACAGAACAAAGCAATAAACCAAAAGGCAAAAGAGAGACTACTTCTATCCCTAACTAATGGCTCCTCACAAACTCTTGATTAGGAAAATAATTATTAACAACTGTATGTCACAACCATGCTGCCTTGTTCCAATAAAAATGAAATTGTAAAGCAGGAAAGCATTTATGTTCTTTGTCAGATATTAGTCTAATTTATTTATGAACCATCTGTATTAGCATTGGTAAAGGAACTATTTTCTGGTGGAAAAGAAATCAGCATCTGGTGTGTCAGAGGCACCATCTTAAAAAGGCCCTAGCCACACAGAATGTACTATAATCCCAGC
The DNA here is from genome assembly GCA_016271365.2 of Neoceratodus forsteri. Taxonomy (NCBI): domain Eukaryota; kingdom Metazoa; phylum Chordata; order Ceratodontiformes; family Ceratodontidae; genus Neoceratodus; species Neoceratodus forsteri. The sequence continues at coordinate 880,753,086 of CM028129.1, forward strand.
TGACCCATGGAGAGGTAAGCAAGCAATAATACTGCCTAGGGGCATAATGAGGCCCGACACCACAGGCGGAGGGCCTTATAGCCCCTAGAAGGTCTGGTATTGCCCATACTACCCACCCTGGAGGGTATTATTGCACTTAGAAAATGGGATAAATGTTTCATTTTTTTATAGGATTAAAAAATAATGTAAGTAATGCTATAAAAAATGACTACAATTTAATTTTAAGTCCTTTTTGGTAAAGTAGTCTCTCTTATGCTTGCAGCAGTTTGTCCACTAGTCATCAGTAGGGGAGCTATTTTGTACCATTGCATGCCGCATTGCTCACTGTCTGCACTGCTTTCTTATTTCGTTTACAATTTCCCGGTCCTTACTGCCTACCCTGAGGACTGGAACCAAATCATTATGTACAGTGATTACTTTTTTTTTCTTTCAGTCTCGGCTGCCTGCTCTGGGGACCAGAATCGTAGGGATTCTATGGAGAACTTCCGATCCCCGCTATCTGGTCTGGGGATCAGAAGTAACTACTTTGTTTAATTTTACAGTTTCCTAGTCCTCACTGCCTACCCTGAGGACCAGGACCAAATCTGCTTTGTCGTTTTATAGTTTCCCAGTCCTCGCTGCCTGTCCTGAGGACCGGGACTGCGTTATTACAGTTTTCTTTCTTTGGAGGAAGTGTGAAGAGGAGCAGTGTGTAGAAAGAGAGAGGGAGCAAGCTCAGAGTGGCATGTTGAAACTAATGGAAACGAAGGAGCCCCAAAATACAGCAGGTACTGCTGCATTTGCTACCTGTAAGATGGGTGATTATTTAAGTAGGGTACTGTACTAGGTAGCGGGGACACAGACGGCAAACTGTTGATCAGGGTCATACTGCAGGTGATCTGAACATCTCACCCCAGTAACCTTGCCACCAGTCAGTTTTATGTACAGCACTTCTATCCTGCTGTTTTTCCCCTTTTCTTAATCAGGGTAGATTTTGGGGATGGGGCACTGGAGTTGTGGGCAGGGTTGTGCGTGTGTGCCTAATCAGTCCTTCCCTGTCGCTTAGTGAGCGCAAACAATGGCAGCGATTTTAAATTAAAATTGTTTGTGTACACTGCTTGGAGGAGTGAAGGGCTGTGGGACTTCTCGCATATCGAGGAAAAAAATTGGTGGCAGTTTGAAATTGTGTACTCAGCGCTTCAGCCAATGAGGAAGCAGGGTGCTGGGCACACAGATACTTTGCTGGCTATCAGGCAGGCTTGGTCTGGGGCTTTTTATTTGGTGGGCATCTATTGTCTGATAGATGCCCACCTAAATAAGTGTCTCAGCCAACCAGAAGAGAGAATTGTCTTTGCCCATTTTCTAAAGAAGCAATACATCAAGTGCTGATATGAAAGAGTGGCAATTTCAGGAAAGTTCCAACACATACTAATGTTCCTCCAAAAATCCTGAATATAAGGACACATGAAGAATGAGTGCTGCATAGACTCCACAGAGTGCCTGCAGATAAAGAGAAGGGGTATTCTTTGTCCCCAGAACCCCTCCAATAAAGACACAAACAATCTTATGTGTGGTTGCTCAGTTTGGCAATCAATTTACTGTATAGTCAAAATCACAATTCACAATAAACATGTTCATAACATGATACGTATTCCCCATTTCCATTTTCTCATCTCTTCCCCATAATATTTATATACAGTATATACATATACATTCCTGTTCAATTGATACATTCTATTACTTTCTTCTTTTTCTTCTGCCCCCCAGATGTACATCTTGCGGGGGGCTCGGCCTCTTCCTTTTATGCTGTCAAGCGGTACGAGCGTACACACCATCACACCTCTTGCTTATCAATGCTATGTCCTTTGATTGTTTTCTATTTCCCCCTTTCTTTCCTGTACTCCTCCCCTTTTTCATAGTCTACCTCAGCTTGCAATGGAGGTCGGCTCCCCCTTTTGTCCCCTTTCCTCCCCCACCCCTATACAGGCCTTGTGTCATCTCCCTATCCCTTTCATTTCTCTGCTGCAGTCAAATCTCGTAGGCGTTCCCTATCTCTGTGTTAAACAAGGCCAAGCCCAGTCCTGAGAGGTGTGTCTCATCTCCCCTATAAAATTTGTCCACCCATTATAAAATTCCCTGGTGGATGACTGTTCCTCCCATGCCCTCAATTAGTCTGCCCACTCATGCATTCATGCGCTTCCTGTCCCTGTCCCTGTCCACTCCCTTGTGGCTCTCCACCTGTTGCCACACCCTTTGGGGCATGATCTCGGACCAGGCCAACATAACCTCAGGCCACCATTCTTTTATTTTCACCACATCATGTTTTAGTTGGTAAAATATGTCCAGCCAGGGCCTTGTACCGAGGGCATTGCCCCCCCCCAGGTGTATCACAATTAAGTCGGGCAGCTTATGTACGCTCCTGAGCTCCCTGAGTTCTGGCAGCAGCTGTGCCCACTTCATTCCCCGCTGACCTTTCCAAACCAGCCAGATGGCGTTGCTGTCCAAACCCAGCTGCTTTGTCCCATGTCTCCTGGCTGCCCATTTCTCTGCCCAGTGTATAAACGAATGCCCGCAGATCCATACCTCGAGCCTCTGTGATTTCCCTGCATAATCAAAAGAAAATTATTAGTTTCATGTATCTACCTCCCCTGAAATCCCCCCTCCCCCTGTCTCCCCCGTACTTTTGTACCTGCCTTAGGGGAAAGAAACAGAAACATCGTTATTGTGGTAATCTTCATATGTACTTTTTATAACAGTCCGAAGTCCACCTGCCCTTCTCCCTGATCTCCCCGGGCCTGTTGCCTTGTGCTTCCATCGTAGAGGCTGCCCCAATCCTAAATGAGTGGGAGGAGTACCCTTCCCCCAGTTCTCCTAGGAATCTAAGGCCTTTGTGCAGCACCGCTGGCACCTGGTACCCTGACACTGGCCTTTCATCCCCATGTATGAACAGTGATGAACTTCCTACCTTCGGGCAGTCTTCCGCGTACACGTGCAGCGCCCCCACTGGGCACACGCTTGCATTAGGATGTTTTCTTAACCACAGCCTACAGCCCTTCCCCTGCTGATCCATCTTCGATCTCAATAACAGCATGGCAATTGCATCTCCAGCCCATTCAACGTCGTCCCATTGCAGCCCGCTCCCTTGCCATGCCCCACCACTTTGCTCTCTTTAAAAACCCCGCTATACATTGTAGCATACGGAGTCTTAAACAGCACTGCTTCACCCCTAGAGCTGCATACATGGGGTAATATTCCCATCAACTGCCCCATCAAAGCCTCTGATATCGGCTTTCTGGTATCTTGCTTCTTATCTATTCCCCGTATCTAGCCCTGCATCATTCTGCGGACCAGGTTGCTTTCTGTTGGGTCCTTCCATCCCCTAAGGTTACAAATCTGTGCTATGGCTGCCAGGTGCACCCCATGGTTGAATGCACCATGTGCTGGTTCCACCCTGCTACAATGAATCAAGCTACCTGCTCCCGTGTCACTGCCTCACTTACCTGGTCACCATTTTGGTCCCAGAATTTTTGAAACACCCTCCAAGAGGTTTCATAAGTTCTAAGGGTTCTGTGGGCCCAGGAGTTGTGGAACAGTACTTCAGCTCCCCAATCCAATCATCCATATGTACGTCGGAATGGTGGTCTCCCTGCACTCTGCTTCGGGTGCGACCATCTGGAATTTGTCCATCTGCAAACATGAGAGGCAATCAGCATCACATTATCCACACCATCAATATGCTTGGCCCTGAACAACATGTTCAGGGTCAGGCCTAGGCATACCATCCTACTTAAAACCCTCATGACCCTGTCTGTCTTCATCCATTTCTTGTTCAGCACCTCCACCACTGCTCTATTATCACTCCAAAAGGTTACTTTCTTGTTTCTGTGCTCCCCTCCCCAAATTAGCATTGCCACCCATATGGGGAACAATTCCAGGAAAGTGATGTCTTCTGTCACCCCTTCCCTTATCCAGTTGTCTGGACATGCTTCCGTGAACCATTTTCCCTGGAAGTAACCCCCCATGCCAATTCCGTCTGCCGCATCTGTATACAGCTGCAGATCAGTGTTGTATAGCCAATCCTCCTGCCAGAAAGTCTGCCTGTTGTACTCGTGAAGGAAATGTTCCCAAATCAACATATCCTCCCTGGTCCCCTTATTAATAGCCACCTAGTGGTGGGGCTGTTTTGCCCCCCGTGTTGCCCAGGCTAGACGCCATGTAAACGTGCGCCCTGGAGCAATGGCTCTACATGCAAAGCTTAGATGTCCCAGCAATTGTTGCGCCTGTTGGAGCTGCATCCTCCTGCGCGCCCTAATTTTCCCCAATAATTCCCTTAATCTCTCCACCTTCTTGCCTGGTAACTGGTACAGCTCTTGTGTCTTGTCCAATTCCAGCCCTAGGAACTCTATCGTTAGGCTGGGTCCTTCCATCTTATCCTCAGCTAGCGGCAGCCCCAGTTCTTGGCATAGTACCATGAAATCCTGAAGCATGGCTTCAGTCTTCTTTTCCACTTCCCCAATAAACAGGAAATCATCTAAATAATGCACCACTGTCTGATACCCATACTGCCTCTGAAACACCCACTGCAACTAGGTACTGAACATCTCGAAAGTGGCGCATGCTATGGAGCATCCCATTGGCATGGCCTTATCAAAATAATACAGCCCATCCACTTGAAATCCTAGGAGGTCCCAATCACTGGCCTAACTGGTAGTAAACGAAATACTTACTTTATATCTGTCTTAGCCAACCATGCACTCTGCTTTGCCCTGATAAGTCGCACCGCCTCCTCCAGGATGGCGTATGTGACCCTACTGTCCTCTTCCCCTTTAGCATCATTGACTGAGTCCCCTTCCTGGTAGGATAGGTGATGTATCACCTGGGTACTCCCCTGGCTGTTTTTTGGACACTAAACCCAAAGAGGAAATCTTCAGGTTTGGCCATGAGGGGGAGGAAAATGGACCTTCAACCCTCCCCGCTGCCACCTCCTTTCAAATTTTAAGTGTCAACGTGGCCTCCTTACCCTGTGTGGATTTGAGGTTTTTTGCCTTCGTCTCTTTCTGCACTCTTTGAAACTGTAAACTAAAACCTGACCTAAAACCTGTCCGTAATTTCCTGGCTGCATCCTGATCTGGGTAGCCCCCCAACCACCTTTCCATTGCATCTGCCCTTATGGGTGTCCGGGCCAACCAGACACCTCCTCTTGATGGTCCTTCAGTTGTCCTGGTGTTGAGTTTGAAAGACGTGACCCCTCCCTCCTCCCACCGTCCTCCCCCTGTTGCCCTTCCCCCACTGCTGCCCTCTAAGGGAGCCCAGGTTGACCGGAAAGGGCTGCTGGTACGAGCTATCCTGGTTCCCGGTCCCTTTCTCCCAGTTGTACCTGCACTCGGATGCAGGGTGATGTCCCCCACACTTAGAACAAACATGCCTGAATCGACAGTTTGGCCATGAGCAGAAGGCTCTGTTGTATCCCCAACAAGCCTTCGCCGCAGCCCCCCCCCTCATCTGTCCCCTTCCATCTCCTTCTCAATTGGACCTGTATATATTTCCAGCCACAGGTCTATCTGCCTGGCATCTCATTTTACATCCCCAAAGTGTGCCATCCTTTTCTGAAATTTCTCATCATATCTTAACCAGCTGTGACCATCTTTCCTGTACGTGTTCTTAATAATGAGAGAATAGGTGAGGAGCGGGGTAGCTATCTCCAGCCACTTCTCAATGACTATGGCAGTGAAATAAGTAAACCCCGTGGACCAGTTGTCCCAAGTTTTACCCTTCCATGATTTGTCATCCTCCCCTTTTCCCAACAAAACTACTGTCGCTGCCATATCCTTCTTCTGGAAGCTGTCCTTTTCCTCATATTTGTCCATGTTGTCGATATTCGCCAGAGCGAAGATGATGACATATTCCTCTTTCTAAATTTTTTCTTTCATGGCCGTAGGGACGTGGTCTGCCAGCCGGACCCCTGGTGCCCCGATCTCCCTCCCCACCATGGGGACCCGGTTGCCACCCATGCCCCCACCCCCCCTGCCCCTTGATTTCACCTAGTGCCTTCTCCAATTGTCCACACTATTCTCCTCCATACCTTTGAGCATCTGCTCCACATACTATTTGACACTGCTTTCCAGTGTCACCACCTGATTACCTGTTATGCCTTGCTGTAGCATGCCTGTCCCCAGCTGGGGCACTCCCGCTGGGCCGGGTATGGGTATCAGGGCCTGTGGTGGCCGTGCTGGTTCTGGCAGAGGCAGTGGGATCATGGGTGTGGGAGGATCCAGCACTGGTGCTGGGACTGGTTCTGGGGTCGGCTCGGGAACTGGGTCACAGGGAGGTGGAACCAGAGGGGCTGCCAGCATCGGCACCAGTAGCACATTCCTAAGCTCTGGTACCACCGACCCTCTATTTCATTTTTTTTTTTTTAGTTGTTTAACCAGGTATAGCACACTAAGCTGAAAGCTTTTTTACAGGAGCGACCTGGGAGCACAAGGAGGTTAAGTGACTTGCTCAGGGTTACACAGTATGCAAGTGGAAGCTGTGGGATTCAAACCCAGGTCTGGTCTGCTGGATGTCACCAGATTTGCAGCTCAGAGCCTTAGACCACTGCGCTATACTGCCTCCAAGGCCACTAGGTGCCTCTAGGCACCCTCTTATTCCTCTCCTGCTCCCTCCCTTGCCTCACCTTCCACTTTGTGCCTTTCTCCGCCCCCCCCCGGTCTGGCTCCCCCACCTCCAACAGTCAGTTCCCTTTTTCAACCACGGCCATCACCGCCTGGTAGCATTCTTCCTTCCTGGGCTTGACTCTCTTTGGTGCCATCCTTTGTCTCCATGATACCTGATAACAGAAATCATGACCATTAACTTTTGCCAATTTGACTGGGCCCGGATCCTTCCCTTGCCCTGGCCTCCCTTCCAGGATCATTTCTTCCAGTGTTTCCCCTGCCCACCTGTTCCTTGTTTCCATTCATTCTGGGCTCTGCCCTTAACCTAAATGATCAACATGACCCCCAACCTGCAAGTCCACCAAACTACCCTTAACCTGCAAGGGACCAAGGTGTGGCTAAAATGTCCTCTGTTCCCTCTCATTCTCCTGTCCTCCTGTTGCACTGCCCACCACCTTTTCACCACCACCTCAAAACTGGCCAAGGCGTCTCCTACCTCACTGCTCAGTGCTCCTGAAGAGCAAGAGAACGCTTCGAGCTGTGGCCATGAGCCCTTCTGTTCCCCTACTCCTATTTTATTTGCTGCCTTTTCCCCTCTCCCAGTCCCTCTACCATGTGGTGATGACGTCAGATGCTATCCCACATGGTAGGCCCAGGCGTCTGGTCAGATTAGCGACCCACTCCCAATGCCCCAAAGCCCCTTGAGGCCCCATGCCATGCGGCCCTTCAACTTGGCTTCTTCTTTTTCGAACCTACCACCTTCCTCCATTCTGCTGCCCCATTAATCCCCTGCACCACTATCAACCACCCCTCATCCAGTGGCATCCTGGATTACCAAACCCCTTGTGTGCTCACACACAAAAACAGTCTTGGCACACCACACTATCAGGGAACAAAAACTCCCCACGTGGAACTAGTGGATAATCAATTTTACTTCTTTTACCCTTTGTGTGCTCCTTGTCCCCATCTCCAGGCTTCGCCCCATGTGGCAATGACATCAGACGCCATCCCACATGGTAGGCCCAGACTGATATCCGTTCCTGTCTGGGTGCATCACTTGCCCTCCTCCACAGCTGGTTGCTCCGAAAAAATTTGCTTAGTCTAGGAGGCCCTGAATCATGTGACTAAACAAAACCCTCTGACATTCCCCGCAGACATCCCTCTGTTCCCCTTGGTACCATGTGGTGATGATGTCAGATGCCATCCCACGCGGTGGGCCCAGACTTCTTTGCACTCTGGCTACTCTGCAGGGAAAATGTCAATGTTAAACCCACAACCTTTCCCCAGCTCCCCACAAGCACCGAGCCCTCTGCTCGTTCCACCTGCTCCAGCCCTGTCACAGGCAGTTCCCCACATGCTCTGCACATCTCATTGTGCCCATCTCCTGGATCCCTTGCTTGAATCCCAGACATCCACCTGCTTTGCAGGCACCCCATGACTCTGACACCCCCCATCAAGCCCCCACGATACACGGGCTGGCCCAAACAACCGCTAGCACTCGCCTTGCCGTGCCCAACCAAAACACCCAATTTCTTTCACCCTTGGGCTTTTCTGCTCTAAAATACACACCTCCTGAGTGTGCTTGCACAGCCACAACACCCTGAGTGGTACCTAAATTACTTGGCATGATGCCGTCCCATCCTCTGACCAAACAGTTACCCGGCTGAACAAACCTGAATTCAGGTGCTCTTTTAATGCTGCTCGCCTGCTTCCTTGCAGTGGGTATCTTCCAAAATTAAATTGGGTTCCTTACCTGGCTCCTGTACTTCTCCTGGGTTACTCAGTTAGCCTCCAAACCATTCACTTGTCCTTTTCGTGCACTCCTGTCACATTGCCTGCGATATACTTCGCTTTAATGGTAATTTTTTTTTTTAACTCAGAAGAATACCTTACTATCCCAAAATGCCCACTTACCTCAAAACTTTCACCAAACTGATGTGCTTCCAGAGAAAAACTCTCGGAGCAATTTTGTGAGCTCGCCTTTCTGTGCAGCCCCTTATAACTGGCCCCTTTGGCCCTGCCCCCTGGCTCCCTTGGCCACTCTTCTGATGCCACCTCACTGTTTCCACCACTGCCCTTTGCTCACCCCTTTCATGACCTCATCCAGTCCTCCCCTTCCATGACCTCATGACCTTTCTGGGTCCCTTCCCCATTTTGTGAGCTTCCCACACTTATTTTCAGGGCCTTGTGACAATGGGGTCTGCCCTTTTAATTGGGCAACCATCTTTATTTAGAAAATATCAACAGGAAAACAAAACTAAACCATTACAATACAAGTTTTACATAAAATAAATACACATTACCACCTTGCATGTATAAAGAAAATGATCCAATAAATCATAAAGAAGAAAACTGGTAAAAAAAAATGAGTTCCAGTCCAAATACTTATAGGTTGATTCTTCTCACCATTACAAGAGTTTAAAATTTGACTAGAGAGCTAAAAAATGTTGTCTAGGCAAGGATATAAACTCAGTACCTTGTACAGTTCTGACTTCACTCGTGACCTTTTCACAAAGAATCTGAAGAGGACTTCTTTCTGGTGAATGACATATTGGCAATGAGTCTGCCAAATAACCCATTTTAGACATGCCAAAATGACAAAAAAAATACTCTTATGACCTTTAAAATTAAGCCAGCATATCTTCCCAAGCACCAACGCTTGATTAAATAAATGGCTTAAAAAGGATTCTTCCCATCCAGTGCCTAGCATATTCCAGAAATACTACTAACTGCAGGCATAGGTGTGCTCTCTCACTGCCAAGCGTGCTGGGACCAGTGCT